>JASDFA010000027.1:84765000-87265000 GCA_035772735.1 Datura wrightii
CCTTTTGCAGTCAATCATAGGAAAAGTGAAAATTATTTTGATTTGATTCATTTTGATATATAAGGATCATATAAGGCTATTACACATAATAATGATATTTTTTTAATTATTATTGTTGATGATCGTTCTAGACGGACCTGGATTTTTTTGATGCATCTTAAGTCTAATGTATCCATTTTGTCGAACAATTCATTGTGATGGTTAAAACTCAGTTTGGATCAAATATTAAATCCTTTAGATCAGATAATGGTGGTGAGTTTTTTAGTTCACAATGAAATGAGATGTTTAAGACTCATGAGATTATTCATAAGAGCTTTTATCCACATATAATGTTGGACATATTCTTATGCCCATTTACATACTTTTACCCATTTTTTACCTTGTTTTGAGATGTTTATCCTTATGAAAATACTTGATTTCATGAATGTATATGTTAAATGAGCTAACAACTGTTTTTAGATGGTTTTAGCAAGTAACATGTGGAAAAAGACTCAAAAATGATCCAAGGTGTGAAGAAAGAAGAATTCGAGAAAAGTTGTCCCGGTTGAGATAACTGGCGTGGTATGCCAGCCACCAAACATCAGAGAAAACTGTGCTCAGGTTGGTGCTATGGCTAGTGCGGTGTGCCAAGAGCTCAAACTTCAGAAGAATTTTGATCAACACCTTGGCGAGCTGAGTGGCGCGACGTGCCAAAGGAGTTCAAGACTTAGAAAAATTTTCTAACACTCTGGTGCAGTGGAAGAAGTGGCATACCAGGTCCCATATTTGCAGAATTTTGACTAACAGCTTGGCGAAAAGGCTGGTGCGGCGCGGCAGAGACCAAACATCAGAGGAAATTCAAGCCAAATGTGGCTAGATAGGTGGTGCGGTGCACTAGGTCCTGTCTGGGGCAGATTTTATAAGTCTAAAAGCTAAACTACTTGAGGGCAAAAGAGTCATTTGTTACCTAGCTTATAAATACCTAGTCTAGGGCATTTGTTAGGAATCTTTTCAGCAGAAGAAAAATCTTTTTAAGGGAGAGACAAGAAGTTCATTTTCTTCAAGGTTTTTCTTCTCTATCTTACCTTTGCTAATTTGAATGATGAATTCTTGAGTTTTACACTTGAATATGAGTGGCTAAACTCTTGTTCAGGGGTTTTGGCCATGGCTGATGGTTGTAGTTTGATTGTTCATTTATGCTAGACTTTTAATTCTTCTTTAAAGATTATTTATGCTTACTTGTTTTCATTATTCTTTAGACTAATCACCTTGTGAATATTATCTATTGGCTCTTGGTTGAACTCGAGAGAGGGAACTAAGAGGGTTAAAAGGAAGAAAAAAATAGATTTCGATTATCTTGTTCAATTAGTTCAAGAATTGATTCTATTGTTGAGGATAGGGATATACCTTGCAACATTATTTAGTTGAAACGAGTATAGTCAACTGTCACATCATATTTCTCCTGCAACCATAGGGATATAGGTGTTAGGGTTCATGAGATAGTTCTTGCATATTTGTGAGAATAGTAAGAAATGGATTAGTAACTTGCTACTAGCAATCTTAGAAGAATGTTGTCTAGTGTATTCGAATTCTAGAACTCAACCTGAAAGAATAAGTGCCAAAACCCTGAATTTCTATCATCATTTGAATTACAAACACTTTGCAAATGATTCTAGTTTCTTAGTCTAATTTATAGTTCAAGTTAGTAGAATAATCCTAAAATCAATTTCCCAATTTTATTTGTGTTTTTCTGAGTAGTGAAATAAAGGTTCAAACTAAAGCAATTAATATATCAAGTCTCTGCATGTACGATATCGGGATTTCCTGTCCTATATTACTCGACGACCACGTGCACTTGGTGACATCAAGTTTTTGATGCCGTTTCCAGGGACTTGAATTGATTGATTATTTATGGTAACACAATTCTGCACTTTACGTTTGTTGTTGGTTGTTGAAAGTTTTAGGTGGTGTTCGTTTAGTGTGTGCCAGCTAGTAGAAGTCAGGGACAACCCTTGGCTTGCTTTGATCCGGATATTGAATGGACTTTTTGTCGGTTAGTAATGGCGGAAAATAATGAACAAGCACAGGGAAACAACCAAGATAGGATTCCAGTGCACAATTTTGCTCAATCAATCTTGGAGAACGCTTCTAAAGCGATCATCAATTTGGACATCACTGAAAATTTTGAGTTGAAGGAGAGAATTGTATGGTTGGTTCAAAACACATGTCAATATCAGGTCAAGCCGCATGAGGATTCCCCCAGGCATTAAATGATGTTTGTGGAACTTAGTGAAAATTTTCACTATCAAAATGTCTTAGATGAGTATGTTAAGATCACTCTGTTTCCATTCTTATTAATTGGTAAAGAGAAGGAGTAGCTTCAGTATGAGCCAGCTGGGTCCATTACTACCTTAGAAGCTCTTTTCAACAAGTTCATAAATAGATTTTTCTCTTCGAGGAGAATGAAGGAGTTGAGAGGAAAGATCTCAGGATTTGTTTAGAAGGATGGTGAGACCCTAACTCAAGCTTAGGAAAGATACAAGGGATACTTGCGAGATTGTCCGCACCATATGTAGCTAGAGGAGATTATTGGGCACAACTTTATAGAAGAGCTGAAGCCAGAGTCTAAGATTTTACTAGATGCTACCACACAGGCGAAAATCTTATCCAAAAGCTATGATGAGATAGAGGCTCTGTTGAATCTCATGTCAGCTGGGAGACAAGATTATCAGATTAAAAGGCAGAGGTTTTACAGCAACCAAAGTCCTAGGGAAGCTTGATGTTATGGTGTAGAAGCAATCCGGGTAGATATTTAGTCAGTTGGTGAATGTTAGCAGCAAGTTAGTGGCCACACCAGCTCTAATTTAGGTTCATCAGGTTCAACAAGTTTAGACTCCACCGCCATCATGTGAGGCATGTGGAGAGGTCATGCGTATTCAGGTTGTCTACTAAACCCAGAGTCTATTTATTTTGTGGGTCAAAAAAGTCACGGTGGAGGTTTTGTAGGAAATAGTTACAATCAGGGGTATAGGTATGCAGCTAATCCCTCATGGGGAGGAAATCAAAATTTTCAAAGGCCCCGAAACAACTTCCAAAGAGCTCAGGGCTAGCAGTGTGGCAGTTCTTTAGAGGAGACTAGAAGCAGTGGATGGTTCAGCCGTTTTAGGTGGTTAATGAGATGCAGAAGTTAATCGATGAGTTGGAAAGGCAAATAGGTGAATTATCCCTTCAACAGACAAACAGACCGCATGGGCCACTTCCAAGTAACACTGAGAAGAACGCTAAGGAGAATGTCAGCGCAATCTCTTTGAGCAGTGGAAAAGATCTAGGTGAAGTGATACCTAGAGAGAACAAGGCAGAGATATAACAGGTTTTGAAGTCAAAGTAGGAGCTTGGTGAGTCAAGTCAGTCACAACAGAAAGTGGTAGAAGCTAGACCGCCCCTTTCATTTACATAGAGATTAAAAAAGCAAGAGGACGCAACTTGTAAGAAGTTTCTTAATGTGTTGAAGTAGATACATATGAATCTATCATTGATAGAGTTGTTGCAAGAGGTTCCTAAGTATGCCAGGTATCTGAAGGATATTATGGAAAAGAAAAGAAGGCTGACTGAGTTCAAAACTGTAGCTCTCATAGAAGAGTGTAGTTCCTGGGTTCAAAATAAGATTTTGAAGAAGCTAAAAGATCCTGGGAGCTTTACTATTCCATCCATAATTGGAAACTGAGAGGTTAGCTCAGCATTATATGTTCTGGGTGTAAGCATCAATCTCATGCCTGCATCATTGTTTAGAACATTGGGGGTTAGGAGAACCAAGGCCCACCACAGTGACGTTGCAGTTATTTGACAGGTCCATCACTTATCCCGAGGGCATTATTAAAGATGTGTTGATCAAAGTGGGATCATTCATCTTGCCGGTGGACTTCATTTTCCTTAACTATAAGGCTGATGAAGTAGTTCCCATCATTTTGGGAAGATAATTCTTAGCCACCACTGATGCAGTTATAAGGGTGAAATTAGGCAATATGTCAATAACTGTGGATGGACAAAAGGTGATTTTTGATGTGTTCAGGGCGGCAAGGTTGCCACCCCACTATGAGAAGTTTAAGATGAGCACAATGATGGAGCCGGGAAATTCTAAGTAGGTTGTTGAGCAACATGTGTTGCAAGTTGAATCAGCAGGGAAGCAAGTTACTAATCATCTCACTTAATTGGAGGAGTGAGAAGTCTTGCATCGTGACGCGATGTTAAATTAGGTGCTGCACGGGAGGCAACCCATGAATGTCGTGCCACAACTACAACTAAGGCGCTTGGAGGAGGCAGCCCATCTTTCTAACACATTTTTGTTTTGTAGAGACGAACAGGGAATTTGAGATGAAAAAACAAAGAAAGGAAGTTAAAAAATTCTAAGTCTGGGATGAAATACCTGGCGCGCCCCACCAAGTGTTAAACTTCAGAAGAAACTTTTTTCCAGGTTGGCATAGTGGTTGGTGCGCCGCACCAGGCCCAGTTCACCAAGAATTTTTTTTCTAAGTGTAGGATGCAATGGGTGGCACACCGTGCCAGGTGTAATTTGGGCGAACATTTTTTGGGTCCATTGGTCACATTTGACCCGAGGACCCTAAGATTTATAAAAAACCCATAATCTATACCTTTATTTTAAATTCTCATTCATCTTCTTTCTCAGAAAAGCCAAAGAAAAAAATAAAAGAAGTTTCTCTCTCTTCTCTGTCTTGGCCGTAACTCCTTTCCCCTTTTTCCCCATTGTTATCTTCTCCAAAAAGCTTGGTGAAGCAAATTTCTTCAACTCAAGTTAGTAAATTTTTTCTCTCCTTTGATAATTAATATTGTAAGCATGCTCCCCATTAACCTTTCTTCCCCAAGTTGAAAAATCCAAAAATTATCATTGTTGGGTAAAAATCTTAAACTTCATAGTGTGGGTTTTCATGACTTAAAATAATGTTACATCCTTGATTGGGTTTCTTGTTTTGGTTGAATTTTGGTGATTTGGAGTTGTGGGTGTTGAATGGGTTGTAGAGTAATTTCATGAAATTTTGTTACTTTGGAGTATTTTTGTGGAGGAAGAAATTGCTTGAATATTGTGATTCTTGAATTGTGAAAATATTGGGTTGTAGAAAAATTCATGTTATTTCATTGAGAAAAGTTAGTGAAAATCATGATTAGTTGTTAGTTGAATATATGTTGAATACTACCACAATTGGGTTGTCGTGAATGGCGAATTAGGAGTTGAGAAGGGAAGTCAGTGGCTAAATTGAAGCACTCCTGGGAAAAAAATAAAGAAGAGAGGTTTGACGGAAAATCATGAGCATGGTTTGGAGTGTAAAGTTGGTGAATAATTTAGGTTGATGAGATTTGACATGATAATAGGAAAAGTCTGAGTACCCTATTTGACAAATTCTCATGATTATGCTAGCAGATTAAGTGTTGGGTCATTTTGCACCTCTTACACCTAATTAGCTAGCCTTGTTATTCATGAACTAACTTTGTAAGGTTATTGTCGTTTCTTGGTAGGTACAATGGCCACAAGAAGATAAAGAAAAGGAAGTAACAGTTGCTAGCAAGGGGTTCAAAAGGCTCAGGAAGGGAGTTGTATCGAGCTCATCAGTCCAAAAGTCACCCCCTGCTAGGAGGTTTGGAGCCAATGCCGTGGAGGAGCATGGGATCAAGAGGTTTTATGCCAAAAGGAAGCCAAGTATGCCCCGGAGAATTGGATTGATGAGGGCCATCTGGCACTTGAGTTCCCCACCATTCGGGACACCATTCGAGAATTAGGGCTTAGGTATGTGTTTTTTGAGCGAGAGGAGTGTAACCTCACCTTACTGAGGGAATTTTATGTGAATTGGAACACCTTTTATGGAGAGAGAACAAAGATCAAGGTGCGGGAACAAGTGGTCAGTTCACTGCCAGGTCTTTCAATGCATTCCTTAGCACGCCAGTGGTGGACCCGAAGATGTAATTCATGATGCTTGAGAAGCCCCCTTACCGTGACATTCGCCATACTTTGTATGGAGAGAATTTAGCTTCTCCATGGGCAGGTGGTGAAAATAGCACTCATTCGACACTCTCATTCTCCTATTGGACTAAGGAGGCCAGAGTTTGGGTTATGTTGATTTATGCGGTACTTCTACCAGGGAAGCACACCATGGATATCACTCAAGAGCGAGTGGTATTAGTGTATATGTTGATGAAGGGGCTGTCAATTAACTTTGGCACAGTGGTGAGAGACAACATGAGACGATCCAGAGATAACTGCCGACGAAAGTACTGTTATGAAAGCTTGTTGACTTAGTTCTTGGGGGAGGTTGGCATTAAGGAAGAGGAGATAGACCTTAATCTACCCCTAGTAGGGAACTTGTTAGGAAAAATGATTAATTTCACAAAAGTCAAGGAGCTAACCAACTCATTAACAACATTCCTCACTCCAGCTGAATGTAATGCTCGGGATGACAGTTGGAGAGGTCACATGTTTGGGATGTTTGAGATGCAACTGAAGATTGGAGGTAGACCCATGATTTCTGAGGAGATGGAAGCACTAGAGGAGCAGTACCCACTCACAAAGAGTGCAATGATGATGTGCAAAGTGGGGCTGATATTTGAGGAGCCATTGGATGACGATGAGCCTACAGTGCTGACCGGTGCCGTTGATGATGATGATAATGAGGAAGATTATGCCACCATGGGAGCTACGCATGTTGATAATGCAAAAGGAGATGATAATGATAATGATCAGGAGTATAATCCTGATGATGATGATCAGGAGTATAATCCTGATGATGATGACATTGCTTAGAGGCCCAGGAAGTTCTTTTTCTCTCCCCACTTGATATGATATGTTTGTGCACTAGGGACAATGTACTGTTTAAGTGTGGGTGGAGAAATAGATTTTCTGTTTATTTTATCTTTGCTAAAAATTTAGTGTGCTGTAGCAATAGTTGTTAAACTTCTACATTAGTAGCTTGGTCTGTAATAGTCAGTATGGGGATGGCTGTGAAAACTGATGCTTTGTTATGTTCTTATTCATCTTTAGTTGTTTTTGTTTTGTCAAGTGAGAGTTAATTTTTTTATGTTCGTTGTAGAGGTAGTGACTCTTCCCAATGATAGATGGATGACGACCGTCTTAAGGGAGAATTAGTCACAATATTTTTTCATTTTTTAGGATGAAGTCAAAAACCACCACTTGTGTGCTCTTTATACACCACTTAGAAGCTAAGCTAGAAGCAATGAAGTGGTCATCGCGAATGCATAAGAAGTGAGGATTCCATGAGAGACACATAGACTCTTTAACTTGACTCAAGAAAAAATCTTAGGGCTCAATAATGAAAGAATTCATTGCATTTGATTGTGTGGATATGTTTCCATAAGAAACTGACTCGGATCACGATACCATGAGAGGTGATCTTGAATAGTTGTGTTTTGTACATAGTGGAACATCTAGAAATTACCTGAGTGTGTATTGGATAGTTAGTTTCCAAAGAGGTAAGATGTCATTAAGGCATTTCTTTGAAAAACCCATTTTTTCCATTGTTGTTGTTCCTTCTTTAGCATTATCCCTAGTTAACTCCATTGAGCCATAAACCTTAATTTTCTTCTTAGCCACAAAAGAAGCTTATTCCCTTTGTTATGTGACCTCCAGAAATTTTAATCCAAAGATAGTCTAACATACTTTGAGATTTAAGAATGAAGGTTAAACCGAAGTAGAAAAAGTTAAGGGAAAGGAAAGAACGGAAAAAATGTGGATGGCAAGATGAGAAAAATAGAAAAGAGGGGTGCCCAGAAAAAATAACATGTCTACTTGCTGCTAGAACATAAATGAAAGACTTCTAATGGTTGATTATTCTTGTTGAACTTATAAGCAGAAACTAGCACTCAAGTAGTATAAAGAGGGGCATGAGAAAAGAAAAGAGGATTAGTGAAGGAAAGGACGAGTAGTGAGAAGAAAAAGAGGACAAGAAAGATGAGGTGAAAATATGTCTTAAAGTGCTTACGATTGGTAGCCTCTATAAAATGAAAATCATTTCTACTAGTCCCTTAGCCGACATTATAACTAGGAAAAGTCCTTATGATCTTACTGTTTTTGAATTGATTAAGTAATCTGATTGTACATGAGAGGCAAGCCTATGGTATGTTGCATATGCATGAAATGTCATTTGTGAGAGTGAGTGTGCCTTGAGTACTATGTTCCAAGCTTTGATTGATAATATGAGGGAAGGAACATAACTAAATAAGTGAGGGCATAAGTTGATCATAATCGGTGTGTTATGTGCTTCATTTTTCACACGTAATCATGTTGGCCCTATTTTGGAAAAGATGACTCAGTTATAGAAAGTATGTAGTTTCGAATGTGAAGTTTCTTTGTCTATGTGTTGTGGATTGATTATAAATTGATGAACCACTTAGTCATGTGCTCTATTTTAGTTGCTTGAGTGAGAGTTGATAAATGTGACAAGTGGTGTGAAAAAGAAGTATCTGTTGCATATAAGTAAGGATTGTTTGAGGACGAACAATGGTTAAAGTGTGCAATGGTAATGTTTGGCATATTCTTATGCCCATTTGCCATAATTTTACCCATCTTTTACCTTGTTTTGAGATGTTTATCTTTATGAAATGCTTGATTTCATGAATGTATGTGTTAAATGAGCTAAGAAGTGTTTTTAGATGGTTTTAGCAGGTAACATATGAAAAAAGACTCAAAAATGATCCAAGGTCTGAAGAAAGAAGAATTTGAGAAAAGTTGGCCTGGTGAAATAGTTGGCATGACATGCCAGCCACCAAACTTCAGAGAAGAATGTGCTCAAGTTGGTGTTATGGCTGGTGCGACACACTAGAGCTCAAACTTCAGAAAAATTTTGATCAACACCTTGGCAAACTGAGTGGCGTGGCGCGCCAAAGGAGTTTCAGACTTGGAAAAATTTTCTAACACTCTGGTGTAGTGGCAGAAGCAGCACGCTAGGTCCCATATTTACCGAATTTTGACTAACACCTAGGTGAGATGGCTGTTGTGGCACACTAGAGAAAAAATTTCAGAGGAAATTCAAGCCAAGTGTGGCAAGATAGGTGGTGCGACGTGTCAGGGCCTGTCCGGGGCAGATTTTGTAAGTCTAAAAGCTGAACTACTCGAGGGAAAAAGAGTCATTTGTTACCTAGATTATAAATACCTAGTCTAGGGCATTTGTTAGGAATATTTTCAGTAGAAGATCAAAATTGTACACTGTCTTTTTGGGGGAGAGACAAGAGGTTCATTTTCTTTTAGGTTTTTCTTCTTTACCTTACCTTTGTTAATTCAAGTGATGAATTCTTGGGTTTTACACTTGAACATGAGTGGCTAAACTCCTGTTCTAGGGTTTTGTCCATGGATGATGGTTGTAGTTTAATTGTTTGTTTATGCTAGACTTTCAATTCTTCTTTAGAGATTGTTTATGCTTACTTGTATTCATTGTTTATTCGTTAGACTGATCACCTTGAGAATATTATATGTTGGCTCTTGGTTGAACTCAAGAGAAGGAACTAAGAGGGTTAAAAGGAAGCATAAAATAGGTTTCAATTATCTTGTTCAATTAGTTTAAGAGTTGATTTCGTTGTTGAGTATAGAGATATACCCTACAACCCTATTTAGTTGAAACAAGTATCGTCGACCATCGTCTTATGTTTCTCCTGCAACCATAGAGATATAGGTGTTAGGATTCATGAGATAGTTCTTGTATTTTCGGCAGAATGTAAGTAATAGATTAATAAAATGCAATTAGCAATCTTAGAAGAATGACGTCTAGCATATTCGAATCCTATAACTCAACCTGAAAGAAAAAGTGCCAAAACCTTGAATTTTTATCATCATTTGAATTACAAACACTTTTCAAACGATTCTAGTTTCTTAGTACATTTCAAGATATTAGTATAATCCCAAGACCAATTTCCCCATTTTACTTGTGTTTTTCTGAGTAGTGAATAAAGGTTTAAATTTAAGAAATTCATCTATCAAGTCTCTGTAGGTACGATACCGGGACTTTACCATCCTATATTACTTGATGACCACGTGCGCTTGTGTGTGCTTAGAAACATCAGCATACACCTCAGAAAAATGGTTTGGTGGAAAGAAGGCATATGCACATTTTGAAAATAGTTAGAGTAATAAGGTTTCAAGGTCATTTTCCAATAAGATTTTGGGGTTGAATGCCTCTTAAATATTGTGCATATTATCAATAGGATTCCTTCCACAGTCCTGAATGACAAGTCCCCTTTTGAACTCTTGTTTCAGAAGGTACCTGGCCTGTCATACATGAGAGTCATTGGTTGTTTATGTTAGGCTACCAATTTACTCAAATAAGACAAGTTTGGTCCAAGATATATTAGATCAATTTGATGGGCTATAGTGCTACTCAAAAGGGATATAGATTGTATAATATTGAGCACAAAACCTTTTTTATTAGTAGAGATGTGATCTTTACTGAATCAGTTTTTCTATTTCAAAATAGTGCTTCAAGTGATCTTCAAGATCTTGTATTAGGGGATGAGTTTCAATACCTCTTTTCTACTACTTTGCATCCTCATTCAGTAACTGTTACAGAGGTAGTTACTGATGCTGAAGTATTCAAGTCTTCTCCTCAAGGGACTAATGCTGCATCTTCACATTTGCCACCTTAAGAGTCATACATAGTAGCTCAACATATGCCATTTCTGAGGAGGTGATTGGACCACCATCTATCTCTAGAAGAAGGTTTGAGAGGTCTAGAAGACCCCCCTTTGGCAGAAGGATTTCATCACAACCTCCAAACTAGATCCTTTCAACGCTTATACTCTATCTCAGATGGTGTTGATTACAACTGTCTATCTATTTCTTACCAGTGTATATTGTCAATTTCTTAGCTGATACTAAAGCACACTCTTACTAGTATGCTATACTTGATAGTAGATGGATTCAAGCTATGAAGGAGGAGATTCAAGCCTTGGAAGATAATAAACCTGGCAGGTTGTGCCCTTGCCTTCTGGGAAGAAGGCAATTGGCTGAAAATGGATTTATAAGATCAAGTATAAAGCTAGTGTAGAGGTGGAAATGTTCAAATAAAGATTGATGGAATACAATCAGAAGGAAGGCTTGGATTACTAAGAGTCCTTCTCTTATGTGGTGAAATGGTAACTATTAGGACAGTGCTCACTTTGGCTGCTGCTAAAGGTTGGGACATTCAATAAATAGATGTTTATAATGCTTTTGTACAAGGGGATATCAAGGTGGAGGTTTATATGTAGTTGCTACCAGCCTTCTTTCCTGATGGCAAAATGGGGAAACAAGTGCGTAGACTACTTAAGTCTTTATATGGACTTAAGCAGGTATCTAGGCAATGAATTGTGAAGTTGACACATGCTTTACTTGAAGCAGGTTTCCAGCAAAGTCATTTGATTATTTTTTGCTGACTAAAAGGTTTACTGATGGTTTAGTTGTGGTTTTGATCTATATGGATGATCTCATAGTCGATGGAAGTAGCAACAAGATCATACAGAAACTAAGTGGGTACTCAAAGACAACTTTAAGATCAAGGATCTAGGGGCCTCAAATACTTCTTAGGCATAAAATTTTCTAGGAATATAGAAAGAATTCTTATGCATCAAAGGAAGCATGCCTTAGAACTTATTTCAAATTTGTGATTGGGAGGTTCCATACCAATTCCTACTCCTGTTAAATTGAATTTTAAGCTGGCTTCTCATGAGTTTGATTTACACACTGGGAATTGTACTGATGCTTTGTTTGCTGATCCTAGTGAATATCAAAGGTTGGTTGGTAGGCTACTTTACCTTATTATCACTTGACCTGATATCTCTTTTGCTATCTAAATTTGAGTCAATTCATGCATGACCCTAAGTAATTCCATATGGATGCTGCTCTTAGAGTAGTAAATATGTGAAACAAGCTCTAGATTTGGTCTTTGCCTAACTGCTACATCTACTGACACTACACAAGCTTATTGATGCTGACTAGGGTTCTTGTGTTAATACTAGAATTTCCATCATAAGCTACTTGATTATCTTTGGTAATTCTCTGCTTTTCTGAAAATCCAAGAAGCAAGCTACCATTTCCAGAAGATCTACTGAAGCAGAATATTGGAGCCTTGCTTCCACTATGGCTGAAATTGTTAGGCTTACTAGGCTCCTTCATGAGTTGGATGTTCCTCTATCTCAACCTATTCCATTATTATGTGATAATAATGTCACGCCCTAAATTGGGGGAAGACGCGACTGTCTCTTGATTCTAAACTATCGAGAAACCGACTATAAATCATCTGCAACCAGGCCATCTATCACAATCAACAAGGATATACAAATGAACCGATAAGATCTCAACCAGATAGAATAAGCATCTGAAATGCCGACAAGGCTATATCACTACTAAACTGAGCAACAAGAAGCCGATGAGGCCACGATAATACTATTGAAACAACTAGTCCTAGATCTAGGAAGAGAGGAGCATACCAACATATATGTTGATCTCATGACCGTCTACTGCCACAGGAAATCTCGACCTCTACTTGCACCTGCAGTACAAACACAGGTCCCTGAGCGAAGGAACATCAATACGAATGATATGTACTGTAAATGTGAGAAAGCAATCATATAATAATTGAGTCAAGAGGCATAATCAAATAAGGAATAGAGATAACCCAGAACTCTATAAACTATAATTGATAACAACTCACTACTGGAAGAGTAACTCAAGATTACTGAACCAGGAGTAGGGGTAGGCTCGACCTAATCCTGGAAACTATAATCTAATTGAAGCCTTATATGTGCCAATGCAATCTATGCAGTAACATAAATGCCACATAACAACAAATATATGCATATGAAAGCATGTCTATATCTACCACCCAACACCCGCACTGGATGGTAGGCACCTCGACCCACTGATAATACTGAAAATACTGGTCGACGGACAGATAATCTGTATGCTCATAGGCTCATCTGGTATGTAAATCATAAATAATATAATGCAAACATGCATGCCCATGATACAATGGTACATAGGCACAAACTCAGGATCCTGATGACTCAATAAGAACTCTCCTTGGTAATCTGCTGACATAACGGAATACTAACTCTTTACATGAACGTAACTCAACTGAAGAGAGCTTTCAGCTCAATATGTGAGTAGCCATACTTGAGAGGCTCTATTAAGAATATTACATTTAGTGACCTTTAGGTAGAATATCAGGCTTGAATCCTTAGCTTTACTGATCCTTACAAAACTCATTTGCATACTTAGACTTTAGGAACATTAAAATGTTAGCCAAACTCTTTTCTAAACTTGAGGAACTCAAATAATAATCCAAGAAGAGCTTGAACATATAGACATATGACTTGAACATAACTGACAAGGTCTTACTATATTATAACATGAGAATCACATATACCTTATGACCCTTCACTGGAGTGACTCATGAGGACCTGAGTTCGTTAACCATTATGCAAACCTAATACTAATACAGAGACATTAGCATGAGTTCGTTAACCATTATGCAAACCTGATACTAAGTCAGAGACATTAACACAATTTCTTACAAATCAAGTTCTTGAAACTTGTTTAGCGTAGTACATTACAACTCAATCTAACTTGCAGTTGTGAAGACATAACTTAAGGATCTAGAACTTAGAGCCCTTTTAACTTGAAAACTCATAAGTAAATTTTAACATGCTGACCCAAGATAACAAGGACTACTGCTCGAATGACTTGTATGAAGCTTTCGATTTAAGTGAGGAACCTAAGAAGCGTAATATCTTTATAATAGCTTAACAACCTAGGATTAATATTTAAACCTAGAGCATAACTTCTTGATTTTATGATAATTAGTCAATATCACTTAGAGAGCAAGCTAAACTATAGGTTATTGTTCCATAGTCATCTCAACTTAAAATGTCTTACAAAAGCTTAATACTTTAATCATAAAATAATTTTTTACCATATATTCCATTTCAATTGCATCATTTATAACTTCATTTCTCAGCGTTTGAAATACATATCATTAACCATATTAGCCATTCACTTGGTTATCTCATTGTCCTAAATTGACATCTTTAGATCTATTTGCCTTAGCCAACTTAACATAATTTACATATTAGTACTTCATTCTAAGCCTTTATCATTTACCTTCATAAGCCGCAAATCTATTATTAACTAGTTCATCAACCTTTGTACAATTTCACTACACTACTTCATCATGAGCTTCATTTCTTAAACTGTACAATGATTGTGCAGAACCACTTTTAATAGGCTTTGAAACTAAACACAAATAATTAGTACACATCTAGAAGGTTACTTTAAAAAGCCTAATGTTCATTCTTATATTCAATTTTTAAGTCATTGCTATCTTTAATCTTCAAAACACAATTTAGGTCCCTTTTATCTTAATATAGGCATACATTTCTAGTTAGTTTGGTTTCAACCCACATTTCTAAGAACTAGAATATCATAAAGTCCATATAAACACATAATCGTCATATAGGGAAACTCCTAATGATCATAAATAAAGTACACGGAAGGAGTAGATAACTTGGTTCATTTTAAGCCAAAAGACCACTTATTCATTTCTTACTTCTATTCTTTTTAGCTTCTAAGTTCTCACTTTATGAACATGGTTCAACATTCATACTTTATGGCACCTTTTTACAATACAACATTAACCTTAATCATATTTTATTAATTCAATATTACCTGTTTGGCTTACTTCTAATTTACAAGTCATTGTCTTAACACTTTACTTAATTCACATATTCAATATGAAACTTCATGGAGAACACACTCGTATACTCAACACAATAAAGAGGATCAGTCCACTATGCCCACGCTGAGGGGACCTCAAACTCAATCTATAACTATGAAATAAGCATTTTCGCAACATCAATAACTTCAACTTTACATACTATAACTATACTATAAGCACTACTTTTATTTCATCCATTCTAGCCATAAAATCGATTCATTAGAATGCCTTATTGAAGTCTTAAAATCACAAGTATACTGGCCCTAACTGTGACATGGGTTCATGCTTGAAAACGAAGGAAAAATAGTGCCTTTACATACCTTAATTCATTGAATTCAACTTATCCAACAACTTCTTCAACTATGAACTTACAATCTTTCCAAGCTTTGGTTTATACTTCACAAAAACAAGGCTAATCACAAGGAGTTGGCCAGCAACGCCAACCCATAAAAAAATTTCAACAACAAGTCAGAACAAGCTCAATTCGGTGTAACTTTACAAATTCTTACGGGTTAAGAGAATAGAAATACTTACTACTACTTGTAGATATCTTTGGGTTCGATAGAAGTCATTTCCACAAATTTTACTCACTAGAGCTCCGACTATTCGAGTCAATTTCAATGATACAACTCCGTACACATGTTCTTCGTAGCTTCAAGATTCATCATGTAAGATGAATTTGTGATAGATGATGTTTTGGTAGCTTATTTCTCTTTAGTTTGATAAACACCTAGAGAGGAAAGAGGGTGTCAATAAGCTGCTATCTTGGGGGAAATATCTAAATAACATACAATACACACATAACTCTCTCTCTCTCTCTCTATATATATATATATATAGAGAGAGAGGTGGTGTCGAGGGGTCTGTGACATGCTGTTATCGTGTAGGAACAGGTCTGTGGCAGACCGACCATTGCACTTCCTGGCCTTACCCTGCTTTGCATACTCACTCATCATGTCATCTACTCACCCAATTCGCGACGCTTTCACATCATGCACTTCAAATTCTTTCAAGTCCTTTAACATATATAAACATTTTAATTAACCAATATGGGAATGCTAACATCATTCAGATGACAAAGTTTTTTTCCAGGGTGTAACAACAAGGCTGGTATTCAGATTGCAGCTAATCCTGTTTTCCATGAGTGCACTAAACATTTAGACATTGATTGCCATTTTATCAGGAGAAAGTTCAGGTTGGTCTTGTGTCTATTCACTATTTGTCTACATCCGATCAACCTGCTGATATGTTCACTAAAGATCTTATTCGCTTACAACATACTTATCTTGTATCCAAACCAGGGATGAAGAACATCTTCATACCACCTAGCTTGAAGGGGGAGGGGTATTAAGAAGTATAATAAGGAGATAACAAAGAGTCAATTTGTATTTGATTACTTTGATAGTTAGAGTCTGTTAGCACACTTTGTTAGAGTTGGTTAGATATGGTTAAGCAGCTAAACCATAGTTAGCAGTTAGTCAATGTACACTTGGTTGTATGTACATAGGGATACATGATGTAACTACTCATTTAAATATTTCAATACACAGAAGAATTATTTTTCTCTGCAATTAGTCCTCCATGATCAAACTCCCATTTTCCTTATAGTGAGATTCCATGGCTGCTACCTTCTGTGTGTTAGCAGATTAGGCAGATTAACATGAAAGGGGATGTTAGAGTGGGTTAAAGTCTCACATTGATTGGGGGATATAGTTGCGGTTTGTTTATACGGACTTACACAATCCTCGCTAGCTTCTGGAATTAAGTTAGGCTCAGGTACCATATCTTTACATGTACTATAAGTACGCCTTGATTGCTTATGTGGCATTGTAATGCCTTGGAAATCCTAAGATCAGGGAGTTGAAATGGAAAAATAGGATTTCCTGCACCAGGTCACAGAATGAGTCTTCCTGTGACCCATGGGGTAGGCCACGAGTTGTGGAGTTACTCATGGGGAAGGGTCCGGACTTGGTTGAAAATTTGGGAAATTTAGTGGCCACGGGTGTGACAATGAACGTGGTCAACACCACTAGTCGTCATATAAGTCGTGGTTAAGGGTTGACTAAAAGTTGGGAAATTAGGGCAGTGCACTTCTCCTCAGATTTCTCAAGGAATTTCTTCAGATTTCTTTATCAGGTATGTGGGAATAGTTATTCCCTTGTGTCCCTAAAACCCTTGTCAAATTTCTTCTCTATCAGTTATAGCCCTGTAGTTTCGAAATGTGAAAAGTTTTCAGACAAATTTCTTTGTGGATTCAAAGGGAATATTTTTCATGATTTTAGATTCATATTTTTCCCTATTTCTAGAAATTGCAAAAGATTGTAGCTAGTAGCATAATTCAGCCCTAGTCTCAGCTCAGTAGAAATTAGAAATTTGTGGGTTGAACTAGTTTATCCTGTAACGTGGTTCCATCAGTTTTGGGATGCACATGTATTTAATTTATGTTAAAAATCTCAGTCAGAATCATGTCAGTCTAGTCTCACTCAGATTTTTAACAATCTCAGTGTTGTCCAGAAAAATGTCATCTGATTAGTTTGACTAAAGTAAATCCTTGAGGTTTCCGTGATACCTCCCAGTTATCAATATTAGACTTAGTATCAGATTTTAGTGGTTCTAGGTAGTTATGACACTTTCATATAAGTATCTCTGACCATCTTTAGGACCCCAGCTTCATATTACAGTTTGTTCTTTAGATGGTTACGACACTTTTATATAAGCAGCTCTGACCAGTATTAGAACCTAGTTACAGAATCCGGTCCAATAAGACTTTTAGGGTGCTTCCAGATAGGTATTCCTGACTTAGTCTTGGGTCCCAGTTTCGAGGTAACAACTTAATAGTCAGTCTAGGATTATATAGTGGGAGTAGGACTTAGCACCGAGCGGACCAGGGTTCCAGCACACCCAGGTTCCTAGAACTACGTTTCCAGTGTAGGTTATATTTTATTGGCCTCATGGCCTCAGACCTTCGATCACTCAGTTCATGCCTTTATACCCTGGCAAGGTATATTGGGTCCTATCGATGGGGTGTATATATCGAACTCCACGTCTAGCTCACGTGGTTATATGTCGGTTATAGACTCTCCCACTAGTCAATTCAGTTCAGTCTTAGGTTAGCTCAGTTAGAACAATTTTAGACTATTCAGTTCAAATCAGTTCAATACAGTATTTCAGATTAGTATCTCAGATTTAGGGCATGTCTTTGACCATCAGATAGGGTCATTTTGACCATCTCAGTATAGTTCATTTTATTTAGTTTCAGTATTTCAGTTGGTCATTGTATGACTTTCTAGTTCAGTTATTGTATTCTTCCTGTTGTGGTTTCTCCTACTTACTCAGTACATTCAAAGTACTGACACATATCTTTTATGTTGTATCATTTTATGATACAGCTGCAGGATCTCAGTCTCAGCCCCGTTAGCAGATCACCTTCAGGAGTTCTCAGCTGCATCGTTGGTGAGTCCTTAATTTTTAGGGATGATGATTATTTTCTTTTAGTTAGAATTGGAGTTAGCTGGGGGCTTGTCCCAGCAACTCATCAGATAGATGGCTTTCAGACATAGACATAGATTCAGATTTTTTAGCTTTGTTTCAATTGTTTTAAACTTTATGATTTAGTTCTTCTTCATAAATTTTTATTTTTATATTTTTAAAACTTCCGCCATGTTTTTACTCAGAATACTGGTGTTATGATAGATCATAGGTTGACTTGGGGTTACTTGTGACTCCAAGTACCAAGTATCGTGTCCCATCCAGGGTGTAGACTCGGGGTGTGACAAACTTGGTATCAAAGCACTAGTTTGAGTATCCTAGGATGTCTGAAAGCTGCGTCGAGTAGAGTCCTTTTCATGGGTGTGAAGCATGCCACACTTATGATGGGGAGGCTACGAGACGTTATTAGGAAAACTCCCTTTTTTCATACTCTTTATCGTGTGCTGAAGTTACAATTCTAGAAACACTCTCCTAACTCGTGCTCTATTTTGTTTCAGTGAAATCATACCTCTACAACAAGGTAACGAAAGAAGGGATGGCAATGCTCACCGACCTGCCCCACCAGCTCCAGTAGCCCCTCAGGATGACTCAGTTTCCGCCGCAGAGTTCAGGGCGGCTATCCAGCTGCTCGCACATATAGTTACTAATTAGGTGAACCAGCAGGTGGATCCGATCAACAACAATGGATCCGCAGTAGCTGCCCGAGTTTAGGACTTCACCCGGATCAACCCTCCAATTTTTCATGGATCTAAGGTGGGAGAGGACCCACAGGATTTCATAGATGAGATTAGAAAGATCACCCGAATTATGGGTGTTAGCTCCTCTGAGAGTGCCGGGGGCTGCCTACCAGCTGAAAGGGGTAGCCCAGATCTGGTACAAACAGTGGAAGGAGGGGAGACCAGCAGAGCAGAACTGGTAGAATGGGAGGAGTTCACTACAGCCTTCCCAGACAGATTCTTCCCCCAGGAGCTCAGGGAGGCTAAAGTGGCTAAATTCATGAATCTGAAATAGGGAAATTGGATGGTGGAAGAGTATGCACTAGAGTTAACAAGGTTGTCTAAATATGCTCCAGAGATGGCAGCCGAGCCAAGGGCCGCATGCTAAAATTTGTTAATGGAGTATCGAACCTGGTCCTCAGGAGTGCAGTGCAGTACTGCAATGCTTATTAAGGGTATCGAGATCTCTAGCCTCATAGTTCATGCCCAATAGATTGAGGAGGAAAAACTAAAAGACTTGGAGCGAGAGAACAAGCGGGCAAGGACCGGCCAGTCAGATTATGGCCACCAGAGATCTGATGGTAGTACCTACCCACAATAGCAACAACATTAGAGGGCTCCAGCACCCACTTCAGCCAGTGCCCCTACCTTCCGATCCCACAAGGATTGGAGGATGGAGCATCTGGCTCACAGTCCTAGAGTCATAATGCCAACAACCACTACAACTACCCAGCTTGCCCTAAGTGTGGCAAGAATCATCCAGGAGAGTGCCTTCAGGGCCGAGAGGGTTATTTTGGGTGTGGATAGATTGGTCATCATCTCAAGGAATGCCCGTCAGCAGGACAGAGGAGATCACAATCCACCGCTTCAGCAGCTCCAACAGGCTGATCAGCTCAGGTACGGATGACTTCTAGTGCCAAAAATCATTTTTATGCTTTATCCTCTCGTCAGGATCAGGAGAGCTCACCTGACGTGGCCACGGGTATGTTACGCCTTTTTCATCTAGATGTGTATGCCCTACTAGATCTAGGGGCCACACTACTGTTCGTGACTCCCTATATAGTTGTCCAGTTTGATCAGTCCAGAAGTCCTCTCAGAACAATTCTCAGTTTCCACCTCAGTTGGCGAGTTAGTTAGATCCAGCTGGGTGTATAGAAATTGCCCAGTCTTAATCTTGAATAAGGTCATTCCAGCTGATCTTGTAGAGTTAGACATGGTTGACTTTGACCTCATTCTTGGCATATATTGGTTACACTCCAGTTATGCCTCAGTCGACTGAAGAACTAGGGTCATCAGGTTTCAGTTCCCAAATGAGCCAGCTTTAGAGTGGACGAGTAGTAGTTCAGCGCCTAAGGGTTGATTTATTTGCTATCTTAAGGATAGAAAGATTATATCCAAAGGGTGTATTTATCATCTAGTTTGGGTCAAAGGTTCCAGCTCTGAGACCTCAACTATCCATTCAGTTCCAGTTGTCAACAAGTTCCCTGACGTGTTTCCCGAAGATCTTCCCGGAGTCCCTCCTGAGCGGGAAATAGACTTCGGCATAAACCTTTTTCTAGACACTCAGCCCATCTACATCCCTCCTTATAGAATGGCTCCAACTGAGATTAAGGAGTTAAAGGAGCAGCTAAAGGACCTTCTTGATAAAGGTTTTATCATACCCAACATTTCTCCCTGGGGTGCTCCAGTCCTGTTCGTGCGAAAGAAAGACGATACCCATAGAATGTGCATTGATTACCGTCAGTTGAACAAGGTCACAGTCAAGAACAGGTATTCCCTACCCAGGATTGATGACTAGTTCGATCAGCTTCAGGGAGCCAGTTGTTTCTCCAAGATAGATCTCAGGTGGGGGTATCATCAACTAAGAGTCAGAGAATGTGACATATTGAAAACAGCTTTTAGAACTCGGTATGGTCACTAAGAATTCATGGTTACGTACTTTGAACTGACTAATGCCCTCGCAACTTTCATAGACCTGATGAACAGAGTCTTCAAGCAGTATCTAGGTATTTTCATCATTATATTTATTAACAACATTCTGGTATACTCCATAAATGAGGAAGAACATACTAATCACCTGAGGAGAGTGATAGCATCCATGGCAGCTCAATGTCATTAAAAGACATGGATAAGGATTTGAAAACTTCATCAAATAAGAAATTTCAAGACAAACTCAAATGGGCTGTAATTAGCTATTAAAAAGTGTCTTGTGATGAAAGAAGATCTCAAGCCCAATGAATATATTTTCTTCAAATCTTACATCTATTTGGAGGCCAAAATTAAAGTTCAAAAAGAGACAGAATGGGGCCCAAATCAGCCCCCAATGGGAGAAAATATTGCAGTAATTTTTAATTAGTTTCTAGAATATTTAAGAGTTGTTTTATAGATGTTGAGTTTCTAGGACTTTGTGTGTGGCAGCTTTCAATGCCATTTAGTGTTTTGTTTTAATATATGTTGACTACATTGGTCTAAGTGTGGACATCCTTCTATGTCCCTGGGAACATAATTTCTTTAATTGAGTCTTTGACCAGCCCCTTCTAGGATTCTATATAAAGGGGGTTCTTTTTCTTCATTGTAGCTAAGTTTGATTTAACAAATTAGTAGCAGCCTTGTGGCTTGTGAGACTTTTGTATGTTCTCTTTGGGTTATGCCACTTTTGTTCTACTTTGAATCATAACTTGGATTTCTTCAATGGTAAGATTCCTTGTTTGAGTTCCCTCCCCCTTTTCTTCTTCTACTTCTTCTTAGTTGATTCACTATTTCTTGTTTCTTCTCTTTTCAAGAATCATTTCCTTCCCCCTTTCTAATCTTCAAATTTTTTAGAGTCTTCCACTACCTGTGTCGTTATCAAGGTTTGTGTTCCCTCCCCCTTTTCTTCTTCTATTTCTTTTTTATTGATTCACTATTTCTTTTTTCTTCTCTTTTCAAGAATCAATTCCTTCCTCCTTTCTAATCTTCTAATATTTTAGAGTCTTCCGCTACCCATGTCATTACAAGTGGTATCAGAGATTTGGATGGTTAGATATTCTTATACTCACCTGATCTACTAATTTGAATCATAGAAAACTACAAAAAAATCTGAAAAAGAAGAAAAAAATTTACTGTAGCGTGAACATCAACCCAAAAAAAAGTCAAAAAAAATTATTTCCTCAAGTTAATAGTGATGTGAACAATAAATTCTAGTGTTCTTCACTTGTTCATGGTTTGTTCTGTACTTTACCTTGTGATTAGGTGACTTTGATTTATTAAAAATCTTATCAATCTCTTGAAAATCTCATTTGATTTGAAGGTTCTTTGAATTTTGGTCAACAAGAAACTCAAAAGTCACTTGGGGATTGTAAAGGTCATTGTAGCTCCTTGGATTCAAAAGCTCATTGAATATGTTCTTGGTGTTCTTGAAAGTGTTTATACACTATATGTAGTTTCATATTATTCTCTTGCTATATACTTTTAAGTATTTGTTCATACTTAGTGTAGTCTAGTGATTTGTGCTCATTTTTTAAATTTCGTGTGTAATTTTTTCATGCTTTTCTCTTTATTTTCATTGTGTACTCCTTTGTTTCCAGTTCGTTATAGTTTTGTTGTCCTTTTCTTTATTTGACATAAACTCCATTCTTGAACCAAATATTGGAACTTTCTTTGAAGTGTTTGAGTTGGTTCATTGAAGAACTTTGAGGAGCATCCTTTGAGTGGTAAAAGGCAAGAGTAGTGAGATTATTTGAGGGTAAAAGCCTAATTGTGTGATATACGAGTGTTGACAGCCATTACAAGATACATGTGAGGGAGTGCATGTGAGACAACTTTACTACTAACAATCTCCTATTTTAGTATGTCTTGTAAAGGTTTTGAAAGAAATTGGAACGAAGGAATGGATGATTATAGTGCGAATGATTGGGAATCAGATGCAAAGAATCCTAGAAGAGGCCATGAGAGAGTTAACAAGATTTTTCAAACTAGAATGGAAGTATTATCTAATGTGTGTGCTACTAAAATTGATAGAAATGTTTTTCACAACTTAGTCAGTGCTTACTTTGTTAAAAAGGTGGGGTTATCTTGTGTTAAGCATGCTTTACCCTACACCTTCAAAGGAGTGAAGGTGGACAAGAGAGTGCTGGTGCAATTTAATCTTAGGAGATATAAGGATGAGGTTTGGTGTGATGTGGTTCCCTTATTCAAATATCATGTCTTATTGGGAAGGACATGGTATCTCTATAGAAAAGCTTCATATGATCCAGAAAAGAATAGGTACTCCTTGGTGAAAGATGATGGCAAAACAATTGCCCTTGTTTTTTTGGAACCTATGGAGATTCAAGAAGATCAATTAAGGGTAAGAAGATTAATGGAGGTGTTTGAAAAGGAAAAGGAATGCAAGAGGTAAAACAACAACAGGTTTGAGAAGCCTAAAATTAGAGTTGACCTTAGAAGTCCTCCAAGGGATAAAAGAGGGATTCTTAGGAAGTACATGGGAGCTAGTGCAATGATAAATTTCTCCACACCAAATAAAAGTAAGGATGAGAGACAAAAAAAAGAGAGAAGTAAGAGTGAGCAACTTGACAACTCAAGAGAGGAAAAAGGAGAGAAAGTGATGAGTGAAGAGAGTGACTTGTCAAAAAGTAAGAATGAGTGGAGAGAATTGAGTGATATGAGTTTGAGAGGTAAAATAGAGAGTGAACCAGTGCATTTGAGTGATGAAAAAAATAAAGAGATTAAAAGAATAGAGTGCATTAGTGTGAGAGATTCTTATTCAAGCTCTAACCAATTAACTCATTCTTTTTCTACTGTTTCTATTCCAAACGTGCAGGTCAATGAAGAATAAATCAATGAAGAGTTGGAACAACAATTGCATAAAGTAAGGAAATTCAGTTTTAACGAGGATTTGGAAAGTGTAAAGGCCAATGATTTATGGAAGCAATTACAAGTTGAAGACAAGTTTGACCTTGATTATCTCATGTGGTATTGGCCAAGATTTGAGGACAAATCTTCTTTAAGTGAGGGAGAATGATAACAACTAAAGAAGCTCAAATCCAACGAAGGTGCAGATATAGTCAATGTCAAGATTCGACGACGAATATTCTTTAAGAAGGAAAGAATGATAGCATCCATGGCAGCTCAGTGTCATTAAAAGACATGGATAAGGATTTGAAAGATTCATCAAATAAGGAATTTCAAGACAAACTCAAATGGGCTGCAATTAGCTATTAAAAAAGTGTCTTGTGATGGAAGAAGATCTTAAGCCCAATGAAGATATTTTCTTCAAATCTTACATCTATTTGGAGGCCCAAATTAAAATTCAAAAGGAGATGGAATGGGGCCCAAATTAGCCCCCAATTGGAGAAAATATTGCAGTAATTTTTAATTAGTTTCTAGAATATTTAAGAGTTGTTTTATAGATGTTGAGTTTCTAGGACTTTGTGTGTGGAAGCTTTCAATGCCATTTAGCGTTTTGTTTTAATCTATGTTGACTACATTGATCTAAGTGTGGGCAGCCTTCTATGTACCTAGGGAAAATTTCTTTAATTAAGTCTTTGACCAACCCCTTCTAGGATTCTATATAAAGGGGGTTCTTTCTCTTCATTGTAACTAAGTTTGATTTAATATATTAGTAGCAGCCTTATGGCTTGTGAGACCTTTGTAAGTTCTCTTTGGGTTATGCCCTTTTTGCTCTACTTTGAACCATAACTTTGATTTCTTCAATGGTAAGATTCCTTGTTTGAGTTCCCTCCTCCTTTTCTTCTTCTACTTCTTCTTAATTGATTCACTATTTCTTGTTTCTTCTCTTTTCAAGAATCAATTCCTTCCCCCTTTCTAATCTTCTAATTTTTTAGAGTCTTCCACTACCGTGTCATTATCAAGGTTTGAGTTCCCTCCCACTTTTCTTCTTCTACTTCTTCTTCTTAATTGATTCACTATTTCTTGTTTCTTCTCTTTTCAAGAATCAATTCCTTCCCCCTTTCTAATCTTCTAATTTTTTAGAGTCTTCCGCTACCCGTGTCGTTGTCAGATAGTTCTTCGGACGCTCAAAGACCACCAGTTGTTCACAAAATTCAGCAAATATGAATTCTGGTTAAAGTCTGTTACTTTTCTTGGTCATGTGGTCTTGGGTGAGGGTATTCAGGTAGATCCTCAAAAGATAGAAGTGGTTAAAGACTGGCCAAGACCTACTTCCCCAACCAAAATCAGAAGTTTCTTGGGTCTAGCCGGTTATTACTGACGCTTTGTGGAAGATTTCTCCTCTATTGTATCCCCTCTAACTAGGTTGACTCAAAATAAGGTGAAATTTCAGTGGTCAAATGCGTGTGAGAAGAGCTTCTAGGAGTTAAAAACTTGACTCACTACCGCTCCAGTGTTGACCTTGCCGGAAGGAACAGATGGGTCATGGTATATTGTGACGCTTCCAGAGTTGGACTTGGTTGCGTCCTGATGTGGGGGGGGGGTAAGGTGATAGCCTACGCCTCCAGAAAACTCAAGGTTCATGAGAAGAACTATTCGACTCATTACTTGGAGTTGGCAGTAGTGGTGTTTGCATTAAAAATATGGAGGCACTACCTTTATGGGGCTCACGTGGATGTATTCACCGATCACAAGAGCCTTCAGTATGTGTTCAGTCAGAAAGATCTTAATCTTCATCAGAGAAGATAGTTGGAGCTACTGAAGGACTATCACATGAGCATGCTGTATCACCTGGGAAAAGCCAATGTGGTGGCTGATGCCCTAAGAAGGATGTCTATGGGCAGCGTGGCTCATGTTGAAGAGAGCAAAAAGGAACTGGCAAAGGATATTCACAAGTTAGCTCGGTTGGGAGTATAGTTGGTTGATACAACTAAGAGTGGAGTGGTAGTGCAGAGTGGATCAGAGTCCTCGTTGGTAGTTGAAGTTAAGTCAAGGCAGGATGAAGATGCCATACTGCTTAAGCTGAAGGAGGCGGTTCTTAGGAAAGAAGTGGAGGCTTTCTCCCAATGGGGAGATGATGTCCTCCGTTACCAAGGTAGGCTATGTGTACTAGATGTAGGTGGCCTGAGATAGCAAATACTGGCTGAAGTACACAGTTCAAGATACTCTATCTACCCAGGTGCTACAAAGGTGTACTATTGTTTACGGGATATTTACTGGTGGAACGACATGAAGAGAGACATCACAGAATTTGTAGCCAAGTGCTCGAACTGCTAGAAGGTTAAGGTAGAACACTAGAGACCGGGAGGTATGACTCAGGATATCAGCATACCCACATGGAAGTGGGAAGAAGTAAATATGGATTTTATTACAAGTCTACCTCGAACACGTCGGCAGCATGACTCAATATGGGTGCTAGTAGACCGGATGACTGAGTTAGCACACTTCGTCCCAGTTAAAACTACAGACTTAGCTAAGGATTATGCCAGGATTTATATCTAGGAGTTGGTCAGACTTCATGGGGTGCCCTTCATAGAGGTACCCTATTCACCTCGCATTTCTGGAAGTCTTTTCAGAAGGGACTCGGTACCCAGGTCAAGCTCAGCACAACTTTTCATCTGCAGACTGATAGGTTGAGCGGACTATACAGACATTAGAAGATATGCTGAGAGCATATGTGATCGATTTCAAGGGAAGTTGTGATGATCACATACCTCTCATCGAGTTTGCGTACAACAACAACTACCACTCAAATATTCAGATGGCCCCATTTGAGGCATTATATGGTAGGAGGTGTAGATCTCCTATAGGGTGGTTTTAGGTTGGTGAAGCTACCTTGATAGGAACAGAATCCATTCATGAAGCTATGCAGAAAGTACAACTCATCCGAGAAAGATTGAAAATAGCTCAGAGCTGTCAGAAATCTTATGCTGATGGGAGGAGAAGAGAGTTAGAGTTTGCAGTGGATGATTGGGTTTATATTAAAATTTCACCTATGAAAGGGGTGATGAGATTTTAGAAGAAAGGAAAACTCAGCCCGAGATATGTGGGACCTTATAGAATTCTGAGGCGAATTGGAAATGTAGCCTATGAGTTGGAATTACCTTCAGAGTTGGCATCTGTACACCCAGTATTCCATGTGTCACTATTGAAAAAGTGCATCAGTGATCCCACTTCAGTTGTGCCACTAGACAGTCTAGGAGTGAAAGATAGTCTCTCTTACGAAAAGGTCCTAGTTTAGATCCTTGACCGTTAGGTTCATAAGTTGAGGAACAAAGAAGTAGCTTCATTCAAAGTCTTGTGGAGGAATCAACATGCTGAAGGAGCTACGTGGGAAGCCGAAGCAGATATGATGGCTAGATACCAACATTTATTCCCTTCCAACCCAGTTTCAGTTTAAGATATCAATTTTCTCCCAAAAACTCTATTCAATTACATGTTCAGTCCATGTGTCCTAGTTTCTTTCATGTTAATGAGTGTGTGTATAACTCATAAATTCAGTTCAGTCATGTAGTTTAGTTCAGAGATAGTCATTCCGTTAATTTTCAGCTTTCATGATCAGTATTTGAGTTTAATGATTGCAATTCTCTACTTTTCTATATGTTTTCCAACATTCGAGGATGAATGTTCCCAATGGTTGATATTGTAATGCCTCGGAAATCCTAAAATTAGGCCCTTGGAGATGAAATGGAGAAAATAGGATTTTCTACATCAGGTCACAAAACGAGTCATATTGTGACCCATGGGGTAGGCCACAAGTTGTGGAATGACTCATGGGGAAGGTCTGAACTTGGTTGAAAATTTGGGAAATTTAGTGGACACGGGTGTGATGACGAGTCATTGTCAACACCACGAGTCGTCATATAAGTCATGGTCAAGGATTGACTGAAAGTTGGGAAATTAGGGCAGTCCACTTCTCCTCAGTTTTCTCAAGGAATTTCTGCGGATTTCTTTATCAGGTATGTGAGAATTCAATAAGGAAATAGTTCTTCCCTTGTGTCCCTAAAACCCTTGTCCACTTTCTTCTCTATTAGTTATAGCCCTGTAGTTACGAAATGTGAAAGGTTTTCAGACAGATTTCTTTGTGGATTCAAAGTGAATATTTTTCATGATTTTAGATTTCGTATTTATTCCCTATTTCTAGAAATTGCGAAAGATTGCAGCTAGTAGCATTATTCAGCCCTAGTCTCCGCTCAGTAGAAATTAAAAACTTGTGGGTTGAATTAGTTTTCTCTGTAGCGTGGTTCCATCAGTTTTGGGATGCACATATGTTTAATTTATGTTAAAAATCTCAGTCAGAATCATGTCAGTCTAGTCTCAGTAAGATTTTTAGCAACCTCAGTATTGTCCAGAAAAATGTCAGCTGATCGGTTTGACTAAAGTAAATCCTTGAGGTGTCTGTGATATCTCCCAGTTATCAGTATTAGACTCAGTATCAGATTTTAGTGGTTCTTTAGGCGGTCATGAAACTTTAAGATAAGTAGCTCTAACTAGCCTTAGGACCCCAACTTTAGATTACGATTTATTCTTTAGACGGTTACGACGCTTCCATATAAGCAGCTCCGACCAGTCTTAGAGCCTATTTACAAAATCCGGTTAGATAAGACTCTAAGGTGCTTCCAGATAGGTATTCCTGACTTAGTCTTGGGCCCCAGTTTTAAGCTATCAGCTTAATAGTCAGTCTAGGACTATCCAATGGGAGTATGACTTAGCACCGAGAGGACCGGCGTTCCAGCGCACCCAGGTTCCCAAAACTACATTGCCAGATGAGGTTATATTTTATTGGCCTCATAGCCTCAGACCTGTGATCACTCAGTTCATGCCTTTATATGCCGAAAAGGTATACTGGGTCCTGCCGGTGAGGTGTATACATCGGACTCCACGTCTAGCCCATGTGTTTATATATCGTTATAGACTCTCCTACTAGTCAATTCAGTTCAGTCTTAGATTAGCTCAGTTAGAGAAGTTTTAGACTACTTAGTTTAGATTAATTCAGTACAGTATTTCAGATTAGTATCTCAGATTTAGGGCATGTCTTTGACCATCAGACAGGGTCATTTTGACCATCTCAGTATAGTTCATTTTATTCAGTTTCAACATTTCAATTGGTCATTGTATGTATTTCCAGTTCAGTTATATTATTCTTCGTGTTATGGTTTCTCCTACTTACTCAGTACATTCAAAGTAGTGATGCATACCTTTTATGTTGTATCATGTTATGATACAACTGCAGGATCTCAATCTCAGCACTGTTAGCAGATCGCCTTTAGGAGTTTCAGTTGCATCGTTGGTGAGTCCTCATTTTTTGGGGACGAGGATTATTTTCTTTCAGTTAGAATTGGAGTTAGCTGGGGGCTTGTCCCAACAACTCATCAGATAGATGGCTTTCAAACACAAACATAGATTCAGATTTTTCAGCTTTGTTTTAGTTGTTTTAAACTTTATGATTTAGTTCCTCTTCATAAATGTCTATTTTTATCTTTTTAAAACTTTTGCTATATTTTTTTATTATAATGCCAGTGTTTTGATAGACCATGGGTTGACTTGGGGTTACTTGTGACTCCAAGTACAGTGTCCCATCCAGGGTATAGACTCAAGGCGTTGACAGTGTAACACCCCGAATGTTTCTAAAATCAGATTCCAGGCCTAAGGAAAGAAATCAGACTGTAAATGGGAGTTCTGGTGCAGAATGAGTTGGGGGACGACTCGTTAGAAGGCCCCACCAGTCGTGGTCAGACCTGTGGGGAAACAACTCAGAGGTTTGGTCAAGTCCGGTGGTAACGGACGACTTGATGAGTCGTCTTGCCTAGCAACGACTCGTTAGGTTGGTCGTTGTGTGGAGGCGAGGGTCCCTGGATTAAGTCTCAGGCAGTGTAGTTGACGGAAGGGTATGGCGACTCGTTAGATGTGGCAACGATTCATCACGTCAGTCGTTAGATGGGAGGAGATGAAGCCATGAAGTGATTCTAGTGTACTTGACGAGTGGGTCCAATGAGTCATTAGAGCAGGTAACGACTCGTTACATTGGTCGTGGGTTGAAGGAGCTAAAGCTGTGTAATTTTTCCAATGCACCTAATGGGCGTGACTATGAGTCACTTGAGGAGATAATGACTCGTCATGAGAGTCGTGGTTTCAGATCGAGCAATTTTTCTAGTTTTTGCCAAGGGTATTTTGGTAAAGTATGATGCTCTCAATTCTTAAGTGACATTGTTTTAAGTATTTTTGAGGATGTTTTTAAGGTTTTTTCATGCCTAAACCCTCATTTTCTCAACTCTCCTTCCTCTCCTCTCAATATCAAGGTTTCCCCAAGGTTTTCATCAAAGCTTCAAGTGTGATTTCGAGTGGGGTTCTTCTACCAGGTATGTGGGTTCTTCAACAAGGATATTCTTCCATCCTTGTGCCCCAAAATATTTTGTTAAAAACCCAGTTTCAACTAATCTAGAAAAGCATGACCTAGGGTTTGTGTGATGGGTAAATTCTTCTATATTTTTCTTAAATGCTAAAATCTAAGGTGATTATGAATTGATTACGAATATAATTATTGGGTTGTCTTGAATTATGGGTTAGATGGTGAAAATGCATGAATATGGAATGTTCTTCATAAAATAGCTTGAACTTTGAATGGACCTTATTATTGTTCACTTAACTATCGTAGTAATTCATGTCCATGTTTAGGTTATGTGAATATCGTATGATTATTCCTAATAACCCGATTCTTCCATTCATAATCATGTTGAGATGAGTTTGGAGTCTATGGGCTTGAATAATTAGAAGTAAATTTTATATTATCACTATGTTTTAGATGGAATTAATTGCGTATGAGGTGAATCTATGATAATGGCCTAATTATTGCATCTTTCTCATGAATTGGAGTAAATTATGAAATGGGTCTTATGAAATGAAAATGTATGCTCCTCCTATGATTTTGTTGTAAATGATGAGGTATGAGTTAAATGTATGGGTTGTCTGTAAATCTAAATAAATAAAGAAATGTATCTATGATGAAGTATGAATTGAACCTATGGAAACATGTATGACCCTACACTACATGTTGAATGGGATGAATTCGGAATTGGGATGTTGTGACAGTATAGTGCGTAATCTGAATCTATATAATGCTCGCTAGTGTAAGATATTTGAAGCAAATACTAAATTGGTTCCATGACGATGTAAATTGTGATGATAAAGCATGAGAATGATATGTCAGACTATTGAGCTTGTCTGTATTAGAAGGTAACCCTAATCCTTTCAAAACGAATATTGTATGATGAAAGTGGTGAATGTTCTTGTCTCTACTTAGCTGTAGTAATGTATACTAGCTCTAGCTTGTCGGGACTTACATCCCTAGTCACCAGCTGAGAACGTTTTCCCTTAGTCTATCAGGACTCATATTCCTAGTTTTTCGGGACTCACATCCCTAGTTACCAGTTGAGCATGTTTCCCCTTAGTCCGACGGGACTCACATCCCTAGTCAGTCGGTGACTCTCTATATATTAGAGAAAAATTCCCCTTAGACAGTCAGGGACTCTCTTTAGCCAAGAATGTTTCCCCTTCGATAGTCATGGACTCTTCCTTAGACAGTCAGGGACTCTCTATGATATCAGTCAGGGCTTCGGACCTCTGTATTGGTTCCGTTTGTAATATTCTGCGCATCACTTGATCTTATGTTAATGAATGTCCTTATAAAGTGATTATGTTAATATGTATATTTAAATCTCATATAAGGTTGTTGTGTCTACTTTCAGTTACATTACTATTAATGTGTGTTCGATTTATTTTCTTCTTGTACAATTGTACGTTTTAGTTTATTTATGTTTCCTGCATACTCAGTACATTTCAAGTACTGAACGCATGCCTTTATGTGCTATATCGTTTCATGATATAGATTTAGGTCTCAGACTCAGCCTCGTGACTAGATATGCTTCGTCCTCTCTCAACTGCTAGTGGTGAGTCCTCATCTTACGAGGACGTGATTTATGTTTTATTTTTTCCTTATGTTTCAGTTTTCAGATTTTAGGAGTTAGCTGAAGGCTTGTCCCAGTAACTCATTAGTTAGTAGAAGGCTTTCAGACTTGTCTAGATAGATTCTGCATTGTATCTAAGTGTTGTTAAAATTGCTCTTATGGGTTCTATTAGATTCTTGTTATTAGCTTCCACTTATTCATATTGTTAGTCATTTCTAATGTTAAGTGTTATTCTATGATTATTCCATGGGTCGACTTGGAGCCTTTCGGGGTTTCTTGTCCCGTGTTACGGCTAGGGTGTAAACTCGGATTGTGACAGATAGACATTCACTTATAATTTTAGCCACCAAATCAATGCTGCTATATCCTGTTGGCTTCTTTATTCCCCAATCTCCCTCAGCTCTCTCAATCTCTTTCTTCCAAATTCCAATATAAAAGGTGCGAGTTGTTAGGATATACTATTAACCATGCAGTTTAGTATAGTATTATGTTTCAATTTTGTAAGACTTTTATCTTATTCATTGGATTGATAAAGTCTTGTTTTAAATAGATCATTTTTGCATGTGCTTTCTTTACTTATATAGTAGATGATTTGGTGTATAGAGTTTAGCTTATACACAAAATATTAAATCATCAGTTCTTATAGGTATAAAGTTTATATATGTTCACAATCTAAGATGAAAATTGGACGAATTCATTGGTATGATTGTAGCACAGGATTAAATGTAATTTATCTTGATTATGAGAATGGTATTATTCCAACTTCTTGTGTTAGTACATTTTGAATATATTGAACGGACCAAGTAGAGAAAAATATTTTGTCTGACTTAGTAAAATAAACTCTCTAGATCATTAAATATACTTATACTCTTAATCTTGATATAATTATTATGATCAATCTCATTTTCTTGTTTTTTTGATCTATCAAAGGGTGAAATTATTTCGCGAGTTAAAATATTCTCGATAGGTTGGATGATGACAAATGATATTTGTAAAATAATAGTTAATTGATGAAATACATGTCTCGACCTTGAGATTGATGATACCCCTTTATGATTGCTTATAAGGTTTCATGTGAAAACCTTGCAGGTGGATTCTATATCCGTTACATGAAATAAGTTAAGCGTTTGAATAAATGATTAAATTGATCAATGAATTAAATAGTTAGAAATTTAATTCTATTGGTTGATATCTGTAATCTTAACATGGGGAGTTAAATAAAAATTTAATGGTTGATTTTGAAATTATACCGAGGAGTGCAATTACAGATTTTTAGTGGAATGTGATTTATTATGGTAGGTTAATTCATTCATTATTTAGAATCAATACCATAATTGGAAGCCTCACTAATTAAATCTGTGGTCTCTTCTATGCCTCATTAATTAAAGAACTTGAAAAAGGAAGAAACCTGCTTGAAGTAATAAAATCCTACAAGATTTTGGACAACTTCATAAAAGGTAAGTAGTACACGTTTGGGTTTTACATCCTTAAAAATGTGTGAATGTACAAGGAAAGAAGAAATCCTATACGGTTTCGGATTAGGGTTTTATACCCTAAAAACATGATTATAAATAGGGCTTTTTCCTTCTTGAAAGATACACCTTTTTCTGAGAAGCAGTACTTGTCCACACAAGTATTCTCTATTAGGAGATTATTGAGGACATAGTAGAAGACTGCAGACCTCGAGAGTGAGTTGGATGCTTGTGTGAAAGCTTCAAGAGGTTAGTATTTTGTAATCTAACTCATCGTTGTTATCTAGTAATTCATGTAAGATTATTGATCCAATTCAAGCTTGCTTCCGTTGCGCATGATCTAACCCACTACTATTCTTCAAATTCCACATAATGCATGCGATTCTAATTTCCATTCGTTGATTTATCCCAAATCCATCTTTCATAATCTGTTAGTTCGTGATTTGTGTAGTTCCTATTTACTGTGTTGTTGACTATGCCTTGATTCTTGAATGCCACTTAGATAGTTACTGCTAAAATTGATGATGCTCCAAAAAAAGAATTTTTAAAACCTAATTTAATTAAAAAGTTGCAATTTCTACTTTGTTTCTTACTTCTTAGATCTACTTTGGTTCTTGCTGAGTATTTTCGAATATCATTATTTAAAGAATTTTATTCATGTCGGAAGTTTTGAAATTGGATAATGAAATGCCTGAAACTGTGAGAATGGGAAATGGAATCATGAGATAGTGGAATTGTGGTTACCAGTAAACTAAAATCGCACAGCTTGAATACAAATTTATGTTTTGTGATTTGTTTGTGGGGGTCTTTCCATTGATAATCGATGTGTATAGATATTAAAGAGTACTCCAGTTGGTATCATTTTTGACATTTTGAATTGGCTCTTCAGGCAACTGAGTGACCTCGTTTTGACATTTTGAATTGGGAAATGAATACTCCTGCTAGTGCCTCAAGTATCACATTGATCGACATGAAGTTACTTCTAATTTTTTTTCTGTCAGAAGAAATGATTCATTCAAATAGTGAGTCACCATTGCTATCGACACATCTGAGATTGCTAAATGCTCGAGAGTTCCTCTATTCAATCATTTTCCTTCTTTTTGTTACTGATTAGATGGAGCATTTTATATTATATTATATTTTATTAAAGTGTTTTTGTAATATTTTAATTCTCATATTTATTGTGATACATGTGATATTACTTTTTTCACAAATATTATGTCTTTATTCACCCATATTATACTTCGTTATATTTTATAACTCATGTAATCTCTAAGTCGTAATATTTTCATAATTTACCCACATTATTACCCTATTTTCTTCCAATTCATTATAAAAGAAGAACTCTTCACCTATAAATACTAGTGGTCGTATGTTGTGTTGTGGTAGAAGAGAAAGATGAGAAATATGAAAAATATTATAGTGTATTTTGAGGTTAGTGTAGTGAAAGAGAGAGTTGAGACAAAGAATAATATTCTAAATCTCCAACTAATTCATTATACAAAAGAGAATAATTTTATATTGAAGAAAAATATTTTTTCTTGTGGAGTTTTGTCCTCTTCAACTAATCTGAAGTTGTTTGAGTCATACGACATTGTTGGGCTGTTGTATCCTAAAAAGGACAAGTCAAGAGAATTACTACTGGACTGGTGAAGATTATACTATAGTGGAGTTGAATCTCCTTAAATAGAGCGAGATATTAGCACCTTAGCCTGAATATTTGTTTATTCATTTTTGTTAACTTTATTTTTAGCTGTAATTTATGATACTTTTCCCAATAATTTTAAGGAGATTCAGTCCTATTAAAGTTTGAAAAATTGCAGATATTCAAGATAGGAGATCACAACATCAGCCCACTTCAATATCACTAGATCTCTTCAATAGATGCAAAGGAAGAGATGGACAAGTAAAGCATCTTTATACTTGCTCAACTCAAGCGGAGAAAAGGTAAAAAAAATTACCTAATATGTTTCATAACGCTCAAATCACACCCCTGAAAAAGTATGACATGGACGTTGTCAATAAAGAACCTAATAAAGATTGGGGCCAATACCACAGGGAATATGGTCAGGATGTAGAATAATACTAGTATTTAGCCTTTTAGTTCGATTATCTCCTAATGGGGGTTTTAAAGAAGTAAACTCTTAACAATATTGAAAATTTAAGTTATTATCAAGTTGATGCAATTAACTAGGAAGGTGTTCCCCATGGATTCATGAATACTTCGGATTGTTACACTTGTGATCTATCTCAATACATAGCTTGTAGAACTGATAACATAAGTTCATCCAAACAACTGGTTTGTCCTTATTGGATGACTATACTCAATTACCAGATTAGGTCTCTTGAGTGATTTCACTTTTATCGTTATCAAGTTGTTCCAAATTAACTTGTAACATTCCGTATAATTTAAGTGACAAACTTGTACTTTTGAGCTATGACCAAGAGTATTTAATACCATAAGGAGGATATTCTATAAGGCATTCAAATCACTCAATTATCATATGCTAAGATTTGAGGTCGAGCAAGTTGTAAAACAAAAATCGACAAAGTTATCGCAAGTTACTTTCAAAAATCCTTTACAATTCGAGTCATATGTCTTGGAGGTTTTCTCCTGATTTATAAAGAGTTAGTAGGCCTACAATATATTGAACTAAAGATCTTTGAGTTTAGTTTTCAAACATCAAATCACTCGTCAATCTGACATCAGAGCAAAGAATTATGAGTGTTTTACCGTGGACTGTCGGGGCAGAAGCGGGTCACGGGCCAGCCGGGTCAGCTTGACTTCTGGGTAACCTATTTAAAGCAATTTTTGGAAAAATTCATTATTTCATCACCATAATCTCTAGAAGATCTGAGCAACTCTTTCTCCCAACATTTCCTCTAGGTTTTTCATGATTTTGAATAGAATTGAAGGGCCAAATTATCTTCAAACATCAATCCAACTTGGATATGGGTTATTGAGGTTGTGGAGAACATCATGATGGAGTTGTTTCATCAAAATTTGCTCGTATTTGGACATGCTAAGGTGATAGAAGATCTGAAAATTAAGATCTTCCAAGGGTAAGTTTATTTAAAAAGTTCAGGTAAGTATTTCTTCCTTCCTATCGTGAGAAATTCCTAGTTCTATGCCTTGTCGGGAGTTGTAAGTGATTGAAAGGTTTTTTTGTTCTTGCTGGCTGTATATGGATGCTTAGGTGTACTATATGTGCTGGTATAATTGGCTAAAGGATAAAGGTGTCACAAGCTTGAGCTAGAGTTCTTGTCGATAAAGTCAAACCTACGAAAAAAGGTATGTTAAGGCTAAAATATCTTCGGCAAGTTTTCTTCATCCTATTGTTAATACAAATTGTTGTCAATCATAGTAGTGTTAATAGTCACGTTGCTTATTGTTGGTTAGCTGCTGGAGGTTAAACTAATAATTTGGCATAAGGATCCTTTGCCGAGATTTTCTATGTCTAGCTAGTTGCCTTTCGATTAGAAGCGACATAAGAGTTATTTATATGAATCATTGTCTCTTAGATTAGCTATTGATGTCTTGATGCCTCACCAATGCCACAAGGTCCTGTGGTTTAGCTTTTTAACACTCTTTTTTCATGGTTAGCAACAAAATGAGTAGGTTGACAATAAGATTACATGTTTATCATTCCTATATACGACAAAGCTCGCCTTTTGGCCTATCTTGACACCTATAGCGCTAGAACTTTAATATTGTAGTTTGACCTTCGGGTAGTGACACCATGAATGCCTATTTAACTTTGGTGGTAAGTATCACAGGTGTTGTACCTATTGTTAGCAATCTTACAGCTGCATAAAACATACAGTTTGTCGTACAGGTCGCATAAAATGCCACCTTACTTGTTGATAACTTAGTAGATTGTATGACACCTTAATCATCTATTTTGTCAGTTGTTAAGTATTTAGACCAACACGCTAATGTTGTTTATGCAGATGCCCATGTACAGATTGACTAGAAAGACTATAATTAAGTGTACCTTGCCTACGGGGATATACTTTGCTTATGAGAGCTATAAAATGTTTGGAAGGACTACATTGAGGCCTACAGAGCCATATTGATGTCCATTCACTGATAGACTTTCTTTATTCCTAAGTTGGTATTACTGACCCTCAGTAGATGCCTATGTACTCGGGATGCAGTTACAGGAGCTCAGAAGGCTCAGATACAGCGATTACAACCTAGAATGTTCAAGATACAATTAGAGATACAAGAGCCAAGTGTACTCAAGATACAGTTACAACTTGTCTACGGGGCTACAATGTTACGAATAGGGATTTGTAGATTGAGGCAAACCAGTCAGGGCTTATGGGGACTCAGGTAGGTTATTGTTTATTGTTTGTACCTGCCAGGATTATGGGGGCCAGGTTAGGTTTTTGGTTGACTATTGTCTATTTAGTTTCCTGTATAACTTATAAGCTCTTTCAGGTTATTCTCCTTTTTTTATAGCTATTTACATTATGTTCCTACTACCGGTTTGGTTCCATCTTATTGTTATCGCCTTATATACTCAGTGTATTATTGTAGTGACGCCCAAGCCTGGGGGAACTGTACTCTTGCCTGCAGGTTCTAACAGACAGATTTAGAGACTTCCTCGATAGCAGTTCAGGCTCAACACATTGGTCAGCTCCTCTCTTCCGGAGTTGCCATACTTTTAAGGTTTGCCTGTCTTTTGCTATATAGTTCTTTTGGGTAGGTCGGGGCCCTGTCCCGGCCAAGTATTTACTCCTTAGAGACTTGCAGACAATGGGATTATATAGAAGTTTGCTGTTGTCCATGTTAGCTTTGTTATTTTATCTGAGTAGTTTGGCGGCCTTAATGATCTTTGTGTGTGTGTGTATATATATATATGTCTACCTTCCTCTTTATTTGATTTAGACAATATGGTGGTTTTGTCAGCTTGCAAAAGATGTTATTATTATTGTAAATTGTTGGGTCAGCTAAATATCTGTCCAACTTTGGGATTTAAAGAAAAACAATAATAACATGTAATATCCCGGAAGTGCCTAAGATCAGACCCGAAATTTAAAAATAGAAGTTGGTAGGATCTAGGAAAAATCCCACAGAACGGGCCACCTAACGGATTGTTGGTCCAACCAACGACTCGTGGGAAGCACCCGTGGTGAGGTATGACTGGGTGGCAGTTGGAAGTAACGAGTGAAGTAAAGACCCATTGTTCGTTACCACGTGTCGTTGTTTGAAGTCGTGGTAGGACTGGTCCTCAACCTAAGGGGGGAGTAATGGGTGGTGGGATGACCTGTTGTAAGGCGGGTCATGGTCACCAGTGGTGGGAAGGAGTATCAATAATCTTTAGTCAATGTAATGGAAGGAAACCACGACTCGTTGGAAGGAAGAATGAGTCGTGGTATGACTCGTGGAAAGACTTGGTACAGGTTGTCAAAGGGGAAACAATGTATGACTTAGCGACTCATTTTCTGAAGGGACGTATCGTCCTCGAGTCGTGGGATCGAACCTAAGAATGTGAAGTTGGGCAGTGGATCCAACGTATGGATACCACGAGTCATTGTAGCAAGTAACGACTGATTGGACCGTCCGTGATTTTAGGCAGTGCAGGAATTTCAGGAATTTCATTAAGGGCATTTTCGTTATTCCTGAGTCCTAGGTTCCTAAACTACGTGGTTTAAGGCTCGAAATTTAGTGTTTAATGATGGTAAAACCTATCTTTGGCTTATTCATATCCATGCATGCAAAGTTAGGGAATTAAGGAGGTGATCAAGCTTGTTCTTCTACAAGTATTCTTCAAATTTCCATTGGGCGTGCAAGGAGTGGTGAAATTTGGTCTTCCCCAGGAATGTAGGGTTGTGAGTGGGTGAATCCTTTCACACCCATGCCCAATCTCTTTCAAATCATGAAATTTCCTATCTAAATTCTATGGGGTTTTTACCCAATGCATGAAATTTGATTTCTCTACATGGGCATGGTCTAATTGAGTTACTATTATTGAATTATGAGTTATGGGCGAGTTTTATGTTGTTTTTCATTAAAAATCATGTTTCAAGCTTTTAAAAATTAAAATTCCCATTTATGAAAAGTTCATGAAAGTTAAGGTTTATGATGAATGTTAATGTATGATGGATTATTGATGATGAAAAGTATGTTTTCAAGTTACCCATGTTTATAATTATGTTTTCAAGTGAATTGAGTATTTTTAAGCATGTTAAAGTATTAGGAAATGCCCACATGTTCAAGAATGATGTCACACCCCGCCTTGGGGGGTATGACTAGCACCTGGTGCCCTATTAGGACCTGAACTGCTAGACTACTGAGCCTGAGCACATCTGGTGCCTGGCTGGCTCTAACTCAGATTCAGGGAAACAACAGGCTATATAACAACTGTAAATACAGCCTACGACCGACTAGGCCTATAGCCACCTGTACCTGTGCTGATAGCTAACCAGAACATATCAATATAGGGGAGCCTATGCGGGCCGACAAGGCCACCATGCTGTCTAGTTATCTGGAACTTAACAATAAAATACTGGAAAGCTACGTGACCGGCAAGGTCACCACTACTGTCAAGCTATGGCCCCACACGACCAGCATAAAAGAAATAAAGTACTAACAGCTACACAACTGCACGACCTCACACGACCGGCTCAACTGACCACAGGGAAATATATACAGACTGCAAGCCTCTAGGAATAACAATAGAAATGATCGGGACAGGGCCCCGACCTACCCGTACTGTACAACAAAGAAAACGAAATACACCTCTGGAATTCAGTCTCCAGATGACAGGAGCTGAATACTCGATCGCTGACAGGAATCACGAGGGATCGCTTCCTCGTCTATGAGTACCTGTAGGCAAGTAATGCACCGCCCCACCGGGCATCAGTGTTGCTGGTATTGAGTATGTAAAGCAATAACTGAAAGGAATATCTGAAAACAACAATACAACTGATAAAACTGAAATAGGAAGGAAAAGATTAACTGTCTGATAATGACAAACTATGCCTACTCTTAACTATACTGGAAGGAGTAGGAGTCATACCTGGAGATGTATCGTTCTACTGTCGATCTACTCGTATTTAATGTAACATGGCATAACATAACATAACATAACATAGCACACACAAACCCTACCCGGCCCCCATAAGCCGGGAGGTACAACCAGCACAAAATCTATGCCCCTACCCCGGTCATCCCATCTCCTATAATAGCTATAAGCATCCTGCCGGTCCCCTGAGTATGCACTTGGGCTCGCTGAGCCCCTGACTATAACTGTACCTGAGTCCGGAGGACTCCTGAATCAACACCCGGGCGTATCCGCTCGACAGGGGTGTGTAAGGGCCGACCAAGGCACAATATGGGGAAAACTGGCATCCCATCTTCATCCCCTGTGGGACGGCATGCCACTCCGTAGAGTGACGTATCCTCGTCCTCTGGCAGACGAGTCGATACAGCTATCAACCCTGGGGCGGTCATGGATTCTAGGTAATCCAACCCCAAAACAATACAACGGTCTCAACTAGTAATACTATCTGTATATCCCACATACTGAAACTAATGGTAATAAAGTATCCGTACATACTGTGTGCTGGACTAGTAATGGTAATGTACACGTACTTAACACATGCTGAGACTGATGATAGTATATATGTATAAATATAATCTTCTGCCATACTGTGCTGAGTCTAACGTTGAACAAGATATAGTTTTTCTGCTGAAAACCATGCTGTATACTGAGTTTCTATAATAACATGATTTACTATTGCTAACATGCTTTCTAAACTTCATTTTAACCTATCATTCTACTTCTGAGATGCCTTACAGATATTACATTGTTTTACTGGGTTTCAGCTGAATCCGATAATGTCCTAACATTCTGTATTATGTCACATACTGAGCATGCTGTGCAGTTCCTAACACTTGTATTAAAATCTATATCGTGCTAGCAAGTTTTCGCACTAATTACAACATGTTGCTTCTAATATCGTACCAACATTCGTAATAAACATAACACATGACTTCTGAACATTCTACTGGCCTTTAAATTACTTTACTATACCGAGGTTACTAACTTGCCGAGGACACTAGCTTTACATACCTTCGCTTCTGATTTCCCGACTAACTGGCGTAGCTTGGTCAGTATTTCAGCTATTCCTCCCAACTGCATTCATATATATATATCAATCAGTACTAAATACAACTTTATTCTGAGGAACGACATTACTTTCGATATAATTATAGCCTAAACTTAGGCCTATCGAAAGACGGTCGAAAACTCGCTATTTTTCAGAAGTCCTGAAGGGAGAAATACTCACTTCACAGCTAGAAACACATAAACATTAGTTTGGAGCAATTCTACTTACCTTAGCTCGGTAGCTCGATGATTCGTCGACTGTATTTCACGAAACTAAATCCGTAGGAATGCTCTCTGCTGCTAAATACCTCGGTATCTGAGGTTAATTTGAGTTTGGACAATGTTTGGCAGCGTAATCGGACGAAATTATATTACCCTCTTTGTTCTTTTCTCTCCTCTGGTTTTTCCTCTCTGTTTCACTGGAAATTTTATAAGTTTAAATGAATTAAAACCGAAGTGGGGCTTTATATACTTGGGCCTGGACAAGGCCAACGTGTCACGGAGCCAACGCGGAGGCTCCACCTCCGTGACACGTTGCCATCGCGGAGGGGCTCTGCCTCGGCTCCTTCCGCGATGGTTCGACAGGTTTCTCATCCGATCTTTTTCCCGGGCCTTTCTTTAGCACGTATGGCCTTCAAATATGCTTAACCAACGTGCGAATAGGTCATCTAGGTGCCGGGAATACTACAGGGTATAACAAATGATTTACGATTTATGATATGGATCTCATGATTTATTGATTTATGATGTTGGCTGACTGAAAGGCCCTTGATTCTTGGCTAATCATATATGTTAATGGGGATCAATGATGATAATGTTTATTTGGCCATAAATCTCAATGAATGATGTTATTGATTTATATATGAGCCTAATGTGCATGTTTTTGAGAGCAGTGTCTAGCACTGAGCAGCCCGACATTCAAAGGACTACACCGGTGTCTCATAACTATGTGCCACCTTAGGTTTATAATGATACATTACAATGTTGGTGATCCCCTCTTTCGTGATATCACATACTGCACGTCCCTTGCCTGGAAAGCCAGGGGCGACTCTGCCCACTTGAGTGAGATAGTTGGGGCATCATGTACGACTCTACCATGATGGTGTCGGTTATGATGAGTCCTCCCATTGTTCCGCATGTTTTATCCATTATTATGTTTATGTTATTTTGGCTCAAGTGATGATTTAATAAAGTTTCTCTTATGACTATGATAATGAATGGATTATGAATGATTTGAAAACCTTGATCCTTATGTAATCTTTTGATATTTATGTTATGAGCATGTTGTTCTACTCTTATGATCTCTTATGAACTTTTATGCATTTCTAAATATCCGTTTTACTTACCTTGCATATTTGGTACATTTCATGTACTAACTGCATACTGTATGCTGTATCGTTTTATGATACAGGCTCCGATCTTCAGTCCCAGCACCATCTTTAGCTCATCATGGAGATTAGCATCCAGCTCTTCGGTGAGTTCTCATTCTCCGAGGACCAGTTTGAGATTAGTTATCTTTTAATGTTCAGTTTTCTAGACTTGCCGGGTTAGTTGGGGGTGTTGTCCCATCAACCCATCAGATACGTTAGAGGCTTTCAGACTATATGTAGTACTCAATTGTTATGTATGTAGTATGTTCCGCTTACCATGTTATGTTGTGTTTATGCTTCCACCATGTTGTTATGTTAAGTGTTACTATTTATTGATATTGAGTTAGATGAATGTTCATTCCATGGGTCGACTTGGAGTCTCTGGGGGCTCCTTGTCCTGTGTTACGATTCGGGTCTATGTTCGGGTCGTGACATAAAACAAGATTGCAATTGTGGTTGTTATCAAAATTTACAAATAACTACGGTAAGTGTTCCCCATGGGTTCATAACTACTTTGGGTATACAAGTGTGATCAATCCCAATGCTTACTTGTAGAATTGATAACTAGAGTTCATCCAAATGATTGGTTCGTCCCTATTGGATGACTACACTTAATCACCGGGTCAAGTCTCATAAGCAATTTTAAACTAACCGTTGTTGCGCCCCAGCGCACGCGGTCGTATAAGTAGTAAAGTGACTCCGATGAGCCGGATGTCGAACCCATAGGGACTGGACTATTTTAGCAAATATTCAATTTCAAGTGCTATATTCAAATTTCACAAGTGTTGGTTTTCGAGATTTGATTTTAATTCTAAATCTAAGTGTGATCACAATAATTTAGAAGTACAGTAGTGAAAAATATCTAGAGTTAAGGCCTACCATTCATGAAATGCAAAAAATCACAATGGTTCAAGTATTGAAACTTCAATTGTTGTCTCACAGAATTAATATGCAATGTTCATGGTCTTTCGAGCCTCTAAACACAACAAACTAGTCTCACACCTACATTGCTGAGCGGGGATGTGACGTCCTAATTCGTGAGCAATTAACAATGTGGATGTGGTTTATGGGGTTTATGCCCTTGCTTATGGACTTTCGTACCTCTAGTCATTTAACCTAGAATTAACTTCAAAACTACGTCTGAGAGTGGTGATGTGACAATTTAATCCTAAGTGTCTAGCTATCTTCCCATTTAATTAACCAAGCAAGGCAAATTAGGTATAATTACTATTCTAACAGCGAATCCTATCTTGAAGATAAGAACTTGCTCCTTGCATTCTTTAGTTCCAACCTAAGGTTACTTTTTCGAGCTTTTGCCTGTGCTTAACAAGTGCATTTCAGTAGTGATCAAGCATCAAAATGATAATTAACAAGAATGCAAGACAAAAAAACAATGAAAACTCAAACCAAAGATGAAATTATGCAAATACAATCATGTCATGTGGCCTCAACCCTAGAAGAAGGGCTTTAGCCACTCATGTTCATACGATGATTCAAAAACATCTTTGAATTAAAGTATTTACAAGAATGGTTAAAAGAGATAAAGAAAAACGAACCCTAGAATGAGTTTCTTCCGTTCTCCCTTCGCTTCTCTACGCTCTCCAAAATATATTTCATGATATTGAAATTATAAGATAAGGTTTTAATTTATAGTACGTGGGATTTTTGCAAAAATTGGCTGGACATGGAATTGCTCCATGCCATGCTGCATATCGTGCATCTCAGCCTCTGTGGCACAGAGCTGTCCCACATGCTCACTAGAAGTCGGCATCAGGCATGGCATGGGCGAAGATGTGCGCATTGTTTGGTGTGGCACGCTACTGGACGCGAAGATTACTTGCCGTGGCAAGACGCCATCGCCTAGCGCTACTTCCTTTTCCGTCCCTTGCACACGCATGATACTCAACACTGGCATGCCATCGACTGGGCGTGGCACAATGTTGGGCATGTTGCTTGCCTAGTGTGGCGCACTGCCTGCTCGGTGTGGCACGCTGGCCTGCGCCAACAACCCCTCTTCTCATGCTACATCATGCTTGCTTCTTGGTATTGCTTTCATCTTGATCCTTAACCATCACTTTTAGTCCCTCCTGATCATCTTACACCTACAAAATGAAGACTAATCATGTCGGTTAGTTCGGCATAAAAATATACACAAATACATGAGAATGTAATTAATTAAATTAACAAACATGGCTAAAATTAAGTTATAAAATATCACTTGGGCACGTAAATATGCCCAACACCACTACCCCATACTTAAAGCCTTGTTCGTCCTCGTCCTCGTCCTCGCTCTTTTGTTCTTTTACTCCCTACCAATACTTATGCATTTTAACAAGTGCACCCTTAATTTCTTCTTCAACTTCCACAACCACTATTTCCCTTCTTTTACAAAGTTCTCACTCCTTTAACTCTTTTTGTATTTAGACTCAAGCTCTTAGGATTTTTGGATCAAAGTCAAGTTTATTGAATAAAAAGGATTCAACTTATAATGTGGCTAGCAAAGAATTGGCTAAAGGCTCAATGGGGCTAAGTAGGATCAAACATTAAGGCAGGTAAAGCAAAGGATGAAAATTAGGCTCATTCAAATAAATGCCTAAATCATCTCTTACAATCTACATCCCATATTTCATTTTGCAAACACACCAGGAAAGAAACCATACACTCATTGCACATGCTCAATTCCAGACAAACTCAAGTAGAGTCTTAACTCAGCAAATCACAAGAATAAAAAATTAAGCTTTAAAGCATACAGAGTCATATTCGAGAGCCTAGGTGTCTAAAGCAAAGTTATGCAACTACTATACATGGTTAAAAATTAACACAACTTGCATCTTACAATCATGTATAACACTCAACAAGAACATGAAGCAATCAATCATCTAAGGGTTCAAAAACAACACCTATTGATTAATTTTCCCTCAAGACGGTCGTCATCCATCCATCGTCGGGAAAAGTCCCTAACTATGACAAAAACATCTATGTACAAATGTAGAAAATTTTTATTCTCGATTCAAAGTGCCCCCCTTTAAAAAAGAAATAAAAAGAAAAACCAAAGGGTGGGTGAAGTGTGCTCAACTCATAATTCAAATCACACATTTTTGACCAAGCACCAACTTCACTCGAATTTACTTAGCACAAAATTTTGAAATTTCCCTCACCCAATACTTAAAATATGCTATGTCCCCAAAGCATCAATTAAACTCAAAGCTATAATACCCTGAAAGCCCTAAGATCAGACCGGGAGTTGAAATGGAGAAAATAGGAATTCTTGCACCAGATTACAGGACGAGTCATCCAGTGACCCATCAGGAACCCTATGAGTCCTTAAGTGACTCTGTAATACCCTGGAAGGGGCAAAGAATAGATCCGGGAAGTATAATTGGAAAAGTGCATAAAAACTAGTAAACATATCTCAGGACGGGAGACTTAACGACTCATGGTGGAATACCACGAGTCGTCGTGTTCAGCCGTGGGGTGGAGGTTAGGAGGCAGTGGTGATGTATGACCTGACGAGTCGTTAGGAGTGGCAACAGCTCGTTGTGCCAGTCGTTAGGAGGGAGGAGTTTTGGTTTTAAAAAGGATTTCAGGTGTACTTGATGGAAAGACATGACGAGTCATCGGGTCTAGTGACGAGTCGTCACGTTGGTCATGGCCTGGAGGTTGAGAATTTCCAGTAGACCTGACGAATAGACCTAATGAGTCATTGGGTGGGACAATGACTCGTCATGGAGTCGTGGCATCAGCTCGGGCAATTTTTCAAATTTTTCTCAAGGGCAGTTTGGTAAAATCCCACACTCCCAGATTTAAAGTGATGTTGTTTTGGGTATGTTTGGGGACATTTTTAAGGGTTCTTCTAGACCTAAACCCTCATTCTCTCAATCTTTTTCTTTCTCCTCTATTCTCAAATATCCTAGGGGTTTCACCAAGGTGTTCTTCAAGCTTCAAGGAAGATAATCAAGAAGGATTTTCGTCTACTAGATATGTGGGACTTTAACAAGGGTATTCTTCCATCCCTGTGCCCCAAAATGTTTCAATAAGAATCCGATTTAATTTATGTAGAATATCATGATCTAGGATTTGAATAATGGGTAATTTCTTCATCATTATTTTCTTAAATGCAAATAATTAATGCAAGTATGGAATTTATTTGGGACGTTAATTTGATGGGTTGTTTTGAATATGGATAATATGTTGGGAATGCATGAGGATAACATGTTGATCATAAATTGGCTTGAGTAATGAATGGGTGTTGCTTATTGTTCAATTAATTTTCGTAGCCATGCATGATTATGAAGGAATTGTGGAAATATAGGATGGGTATGTATGGGTATAGTATGTTCTTCCTAACCCGATTTAAGTGCTGAATTAGAATTGTTCATTTCTCCTTTGATTACCGTAGAAGTTCATGATTTATGATAGAAGTGTCAAAATATTGCATAGTTAACCGTAGTGACTTGATTATGATATTGATGACCATGTTGGATTGACTAGGTGTTGTGTGCTTGAGTAATTGAAGTACATTATGTGCCATCACCATGTTCTAGATTTAATTGATTGGGCATGACAAGATTTCATCTCTATTGTTGAACTACGAAACTTAGGCTGATTCTATATTTTTTTCCTTACTAAAATTGTTTTCATAAAAATCATGGAATCTAAGACGCCCGTGGCTAAAGAGTTCACAAAGGAGTGATTGTAACAAGTGTGTGGAATATTGGTAGACCTAAATAAGTAGAGTCATGCATTTTGATAGAGTATGAGTTGGATTCTATAAACTATATATGATCTTGTATTGAATGTTGAATGAATTGAATTCGGAATCTAATTACCATGACCGCATGTGCATAATGTAACCCTATAGAATGCTCGTTAGCAAGAGATGCTTGAGATAGCTATAAATTGGATTCCATGATGAGGTGAATGATGTTGATAACACATGAGAATGATATTGCAACTGTTGGGCTTGATATCATTAGAAAGTAGTCCCCATCCGATTGATGAAAATGTTGTATGATGAAAAATCAGAAATCGTCCTTGCCTTTGATTAGTTGTTGCAATTTAGACTAATGTTAGTCAGTCGGGATTTCTCATTAGAAAGAGTATTTCCCTAGTCAGTCAAGATTTCTCATTAGCAAGAGTATTTCCCTAGTCAGTCGGGATTTCTCATTAGAAAGAGTATTTCCCTAGTCAGTCGGGATTTCTCGTTAGCAAGAGTATTTCCCTAGTCAGTCGGGACTCACATCCCTAGCTACCAGCCATGCAGGTTTCCCCTTTTCAGTCGGGACCAACATCCCTAACTAGTCAGTGACTCTCTATATCAGAGCTTGCTTTCCATTCGACAGATAGGGATTCTTGCTACTAATCCTGTGATTTATGGTACTCCCTGATTGTGTACTTATTCTTATAAGTTATTTAATTACGTTCCTGCACACTCAGTACATTCCAAGTACTGACCGCACGCCTCTTGTGCTATATCGTTTTATGATATAGATTTAGGTCTCCAGGTCCAGTCGCGTGACTAGATACGCTTCTCTCTCGACCTGCAGCTAGCAGTGAGTACTCATTCTTCGAGGACGTGGTTTATATTCTTATTTTATATTGTTTTAGTTTTCAAGACTTTTGGAGTTAGCTAGGGGCTTGTCCTAGCAACTCATTAGTTAGTAGAAGGCTTTCAGACTTGTTTAGACAAATTTTAGCGTTGTATTTCAATGTTGTTAAGATCCTATTTTGGGCTATACTATATTCTTATTATCAGTTCCGCTTATCCATATTGTTGGTTGTATTTAATGTTAAGTGTATGCTATGATTATGCCATGGGTCGACTTGGGGCCTCTCGGGTTTCCTTGTCCCGTGTCAACTATCTGAGTGTACTCTCGGATCATGACAAAACTTGGTATCAGAGTAATAGGTTTAAAGTGTCATAAGGTGTCTGAAAGCCGCGTTATGTAGAGTTTTCTTCATGGGTGTGAAGTGCGCCACACTTATGATGAAAAGGCTATGAGACGTTTTAGGAATGTACCCTTTCTTCATGATTGTTATCGTGCGTAGAGTATGAAACTCTAAATGTTTCCTCCCCTAAATCGTGGTTTACGTTCTCACAGATAATGCCGCCCGGACGAGGGGATGGAAGAGGACGTGGTAACGGCAGCCAGAAGGCACCACCAGCCCAGACATATCAAATGGAGGATGGTGTTGCTCATGCCGAGTTTCGAGCAGCCATCCATATCTTGGCGCAGGCCCTGACCACCCAGATTAATCAGCAGGCGGTAGCCCGTGCACCACAACATGGAAATGAAGCGGCGACAAGGATAAGAGATTTTCTTTGGATGAACCCACCTGAATTCTTAGGGTCAAAAGTGGATGAGAACCCATATGAGTTCTTGGAAGAGATTTAGAACATTACTCACATTATGGGAGTAATAGGAAATGAGAGCACGGACTTAGCCTCTTATCAGTTCAAGGGAGTTGCTTATATCTGGTATTGTTAGTGGAGAGACAGTCGGGGAGTTGGAGCAGGTCCCATAGGTTGAGATGAATTTATGATAGCATTCTTGGACAGGTTCTTCCCTCGAGAGTTGAGGGAGGCAAAGGCGACAGAGTTCATTAATTTGAAAAAAAATGGCATGACTATCCTGGAGTATGCGTTGGAGTTCACTCAGTTATCTAAGTATGCGCCGGAAATGGTAGCTCACCAGTGGGCCCGAGTAAGTCGCTTTGTGAATGGAGTGTCAGACTCCTTGGTCAAAGAATGCAGGACTGCCATGTTGCATCGGGACATAGATTTCCCCCGCTTGGTGATATTTGCTCAAAAAATGGAAGCAGAACAGGTGAAAAAAAAAGAGAGAGAGGCCAAGAGGGCTAGGACTGGAGACTTAGAGTCTTCCCATAAGAGGTCGGGTAGCGGATATCACTCCCACCATCATCAGAGACCAACAGCCCCAGCACCTTTGACATCCAGTGCTCCGTACAAGCCCAGAGTAAGGGAGATCACGTACCCATTGTGTATGAGCTGAGGGAAGCACCACTTGGGAGTTTGCATGGCCGGTATAGATGTTTGTTTTTGGTGCGACAAGGTGGGCCATATGCATCGAGATTGCATGGCGGATAAACAGGGTGAGAGAAGATCCTCGACCACCTCTTCAGTAGCTCCTATAACCCTCCCTTTTCAGCACAATACATCCTCTAACCATGAGGCGGACATCGTCAAAACTGCTCTTATGCGGTAGCAGCCCATAAAGATAAGGGCAAAGCGCCAGTACTGGCCACAGGTAGGTTATGAATCTCGTACTATTCTTTGTGTGGTGCCGACCTCTATAATGAGTAAGAAGTTCAGTTATGTTTGTGGGAAAGGATTGTTGGGGTGTGATGTAAATAGTTGTAGTATAAGGCTTGTGGTGAAGGTTAGAAGTGAAAGAGGAGTTAAGAGTTAGTAACTTAGCCTGACTTGAAGAAGGGTTCGAGAGCCTTAGAATGATGGCTTTAAGATGGGGGGGGGGGGGGATAGTGATTACATGAAGTAAGTCGGACCTTGAAAATGCTCATAAAGGGATTTCAGCCTTAGCAGTTGTAGTATGTCGATCCCTACTAAGTTTAGATAACCTCCTTTGTATCTCGATTAGAGTTAAGTTATGTTTACTCCCATGTGCAGATTCTCCAGGTTTATAGGTAACCGTTTCAGTCAGTGAAGTCAGTTTTTCCCTATGGGTCCTTATAGCTTAATTTCATGTAATGAATCAGTTATGTGTGTTAATCCATGTTTTCTTATGTGTTCAGATTGAACTCAGTCTTTGGAAGTTGTTTGTTAACTCAATAACTTTAGATTATCTCAAGTATGTGCTCAGTTCTAGATGTCAGGGATGACTCGTGCTTATGAAATCCTTACCCTCAGTTAAATTAAATATTTTGAATTCTAGCTTTGTATTGGAAAGTGATTTGAGAGTGAAGAATTAGTCTGTATCAGTTCCGTGCCGGATTAACGAGGGGTAAAGTGTTTTTTCGGTGACTTCCCTAGTTCTATGTTGCTTTCAAGTTATCCGTGTTACACCCCAAAAATTTTAAATGAATAAATAGCCTAATGGCATATTGGTTAAAAAAAAAGGGGAAGGTCGGCTTTTTCATATATACATCAACAATTTCCAGCAAAACAGGGGAATATGATATAGGAGAGGAAACCCACGACAAATATATATAATTTCCTTCCGATTACGCTACGAAACGCCGTCTAAACTCCGTTCCGGCTTAGATACAGAGGTATAAAGCTGCAGAGAGCAATCCTACGGAGTTGGTTTCGTGAAATTTGGCCGGCAAAACGTCGTGCTACCGAGGTAAAGTAAATAGAATTGCTTTAAATTAGTACCAATGTGTTCCTAGCCTTGCAGTGAGCATTTATCCCTTCTGGACTATCGAGAAATAACGAGTTTTCGACCGTTTTCCGAAAGGTTAAAGTTTGGGATAAATATATATCAAAAGTGATAATTTCTCCCGGATATTAATGTATTTAGTTTTAATTGATATGTATATGAATGTAGTTGGGAGAAACAGCAGAACTACCGACGGAAATCACATCGGTCAGTCGGGTACTCAGAAACCAGGTATGTAAAGCTATTCTTTCGGCAAGCCAGGAAGTACAGTCTAGAAAATAAATAGAATAAGGCTATTAACAGATACCCAGCGTATAGGAACGATTTTAGTACAATTTCCAGCAAGCATGCTAGTATAGCATTACGTATCATGTGATAATCAGAATAATGGATCGTCAGATGATTTTAGATAGTAATGTGGTATCAGCTAGTAGCTCAATATGTTTCTACGTAATACCCAGAATGGTAGTTGTAAAAGCAGTATCATGAATTAGCAAGATTACAGATAGTATGTATTACATTTGTTGAAACTGTATCCGGTAATAGATGACACATCTTATGTTATTGAGCTATATCCAGTTATTGAAGGCATGTCCAATGTTATTGAGTTATATCCAGATGTAATCAGATCAGTAATCAGATATAGAAATAGCTCCAGATACAGATGTAGCTCCAGAAACAGATATGGCTCTAGAAACGGATATAGCTTCAGATCGCGGATAACAATAATCAGTTAAACAGATAAAGGCCACGTAGCAGTTAGCCCAGCAATCAGAAACAGTGTAAAACAGAATATAGCATCAGTTGTTTAGTACGGACTGGCCTTGAAATAAAAGAAGAGAATATGATTAGTATTTTTCATTTGAGCATGCTTGCTGTGTATTTGTTTTGCATGTTTAGACTTGTTATGGCATGTGGGCACTCTTTAGCATCCCTACCGCCCCTGGGTTATAGTTGTGTCGATACGAGATTCAGATACCGCCACCAGTTGGGCGATGCCGTCCGCCTAGAGGACGATGATGGCCGACCACCATGATAATACGGTCCAGATTACCCTGCTTGCAGGGGCAGTTCAGTTTACTCTGCGCAGAACCAGATTACCCTGTTTATAGGGGCAGATTACTCTGTGTGCGCTTGTGGCGGGGGGCAGTTTTAGATACATATTTTTATAAAATTATGCTGTTACGTGCTTGCACCCTGGGGCAGTTTCAGTCACAGATACAGCAGCAGATTACCCCGTGAGCGCTTGCACCCAGAGGCAGGAGTCTTCGGACTCAGACACAGTTTATTGTCAGAGGCCAAGGCCTGAGCTACGTACCCAAGGGGGCAGTAGGAGGAGCTCACAGTTATGAGATGAGTGGAGTGACTTATTTTTGGTTGGTTTAGACCCGGGTAGGGGTAAATAGATTGTTCTATTGGTTGGCACCTTCCGGCTTATGGGGGTCGGTCAGGTATTGTGTGTATTATTATGTATATCTATATGTGCTATTAGATATTGATAGACAGTAGGATGACACGTCATCAGGTACGCTCTATTTAGTTACAGAATAAATAAACTCTCCCCAGTTATCCTCAGCTGGATAGACTCAGCTACTTCTTGCTTATATGTCATGTTATTGTTGCTATTCATTTCAGTTGTATATTTCAGTTTGCTTTACATGCTCAGTACCTGTGGTACTGACACCCGTGGGGCACTGCATTGCTTTCCTGCAGGTACTCACAGACGAGGAGCCGATCCCTCGTGATCCTAGCCAGCGCAGAGTTATCAACTCCTGTCATCCGGAGCTTGATATTCAGAGGTGTATTTCATTTTCTTTTGTTGTATAGCACAGGTAGGTCGGGGCCCTATCCTGACCATTCTATTATTACTTCCTAGAGGCTTGCAGTCTGATGTTTCCTGTGGTGGTGGAGCCGGTCGTGTGGGGCCGTACATGTATATATGTGTTTAGTTGTTGATGATGGCCGTGTGGGGCCTTCTTCTGGTTATAGTTAGTGACCTTGTCGGTCACAAAGGTGAATAGTAGTTGTTTCAGTGTCATTGTTCTGGTTAGCTATTGTTGATTGCAGGTGGCTATAGGCCTAATCAGCTGGGGGCTGTATATACAGCCGCTATATAGCTGGTTCGTTTCTTGAAATAGAGCCAGAGTCTAGCAGGCACCAGGTGCCCGTCATAACCCCCAAGGTGGGGTGTGACAAACTTGGTATCAGAGCAGTTCGTGTCCCAGAGAGTCTGCAAGCCGTGCTAAGTAGAGTCTTGTCTATGGATGTGTTGTGCCCCACATACTATAGGCAGGAGGCTGCGAGGCATAATAGGATGGTTACCCTTCTTTCATACTAAGTCGTGCCATAGCACAGTACAGTATAGGGTTGGTTCTTTTGAAACTTACCACCCTCTTTGTTTACAGATACTATGGCAGACCAGTGGCACCCAGCTACAGGCAGGAGATTGGATTCAGCGGTGGGCGAAGGCACAGTAGGATGCCTCACTTACAGCCAGATTCAGCCCGGTCTGAGAGCAATATGGAGGTGTCATCTCGACCCTCCCAGCAGTCTCCGCTTCGCCAGACACCATTTGAGGCAACACCGCCTCCCACAGCTCCTGCACCCACTTCATCTGATCAGGAGCTACGTAGTGCGGTGGTTATGTTAACCTAGATGCTAGCTACTCAGCGTCAGCCAGTACTACCTACAGCAGCAGAATCCCTAGGTGGGCCAGGTAGTTCCAGGGTTAGAGAATTTTTGGCATTGGGACCCCCTCAGTTTACAGGGTCAGATTCCGTGGAGGACCCTCAGGACTTTCTCGACCAGATGCAGAGAATCTTTAGAGTCATGCACATAACCCCAGCAAAATCAGTGGAATTAGCAGTGTTCTGGTAGAGGGATATTGCTACTTTGTGGTACGAAAGTTGGGAGAGATCTCGGGGAAGAGATGCAACCCCTCCTACTTGGTCCAGCTTCTCAGAGGCCTTCCTGGACCACTACTTACCCCGGGAGGTCAGATAGGCCCGGATGGACCAGTTTTTACACTTAGAGCAGGGGGCCAGGAGCGTCCATGAGTATTCTTTACAGTTCGACTCCTTAGCCCGCTATGCTCCAGCATTTATGGACACCATGTCGTCCAGAGTCCACCGCTTTATTATGGGCCTGAATTCAGATTACATAGAGACGTGCACGACGGCTACTTTGAGAGAGGGCATGGACATAGCCAGGGTACAGGCCTTCGCACAGACAATTGAGGGCCTGAGACAGCGACAGCGGGGCGACAGGCAGGCGACTTCAAAGCAGCGCCATAGAAACAGACCCGCTGAGATTCAGGGGGAAACCCCTAGGGGGCCGAGACCATGGTTTTCAGATAGGCCACCCAGATCTTTACCTCTGGTACAGCAGCAGAGAGGTAGATTTGTTCGCCAGAGTCAGTCAGAGTTCGGTAGCAGTTTACGGACAGTAGCATCACCTCAGCAGCGGAGGGCACAACAGAGTAGATTTTCACCTACCCCTTGTCCTATATGCCACCGACCTCATTCTGGAGCCTGCAGGCAAGGCTTCTCAGGGTGCTATCACTGCGGACAGGAAGGGCATTTAATGAGAGATTGTCCGGCTAGAGGACAGGGTAGTCGGGATAGTCTGGATAGAGCATCAGCGGGACCACGAGCTCCAGTAGCCTCAGCAGAGCGCAGACCCTCAGGTTCAGCAAATAGGGGCCTAGGTAGATTAGGAGCCTCTGGCTTAGGTACAGGCCCCAGCCGTACCTATGCATTACCAGGGAGGCAGGATTCAGAGGCATCTCCCGACGTGGTCACAGGTATATTGATTATCTGCTCATGCCCTGTTTATGTATTGATTGATCCAGGGTCTACCTTGTCATATATTACACCATTTGTGGCCCGAAAGTTGGGTATCGAACTAGAATTGCTTCAGCAGCCCTTTTCAGTGCTTACACCGGTCGGTGACTCGATTACAGCTAAAAGAGTTTACCGAGGGTGTACGGTAGAGGTTGCTGATCGCCAGACCACAGTAGACTTAATAGAACTTGAGATGGTCGACTTCGATGCCATTCTGGGTATGGACTGGTTAGTGCCATGCTATGCCAACTTAGAATGCTGGACCAAGACGGTCCGATTTCACTTTCCGGGGGAAGCAGTGTGAGAGTGGAAAGGGAGCACAGCTACGCCAAAAGGTAGGTTTATTTCCTACCTTCAGGTGAGAAAATTATTACCAAAGGGATGTATTTACCACCTAGTTAGAGTCCAGGACGTTCGAGTGGAACCTCCGACTCTTCAGTCTGTTGCAGTGGTCAATGAATTCCCTGACGTATTTCCAGATGAGTTGCCTGGTATCCTTCCCGAAAGGGAGATAGATTTTGCAATTGACTTGTTGCTAGGGACTCAACCTATATCCATTCCCTCGTATCGCATGGCACCAACTGAGCTTAGAGAGTTGAAAGAGCAGTTAAAAGATTTGCTCGACAAAGGCTTTATTAGGCCTAGTACTTCCCAATGGGGTGCGCCAGTACTGTTTGTAAGGAAGAAAGATGGCTCACTCCGTATGTGTATAGACTACCGGCAGCTGAATAAGGTAACAGTTAAAAACAAATACCCGCTCCCTAGAATAGATGATTTGTTTGACCAGTTGCAGGGGGCCAGATGTTTCTCTAAGATAGATCTGAGGTCCGGATACCACCAGGTCTGGGTTCATGAGAGGGACATTCCAAAGACTGCTTTCAGGACCAGGTATGGTCACTTTGAGTTTCTAGTCATGTCTTTTGGGCTGACGAATGCTCCCGCAGTGTTTATAGACCTGATGAACAACATATTCAGACCGTATTTGGATCTGTTCATGATAGTATTTATCGATGATATTCTGGTATATTCTCGTTTAGAGACAGATCACCAGAACCATTTACGAACAGTACTCCAGATCCTTAGAGACCATCGGTTGTACGCCAAGTTTTCTAAGTGTGAGTTCTGGATGAACTCAGTTGCCTTTTTGGGGCATATCGTGTCGGATGCTGGGATACAGGTGGATACATAGAAAATAGAGGCGGTCAAGACATGGCCCAGACCTACCACTCCGATCGAGGTTCGCAGTTTCCTGGGTTTAGCAGGGTATTACCGGAGATTTGTTGAAGGATTCTCCACTATAGCAACACCTCTGACAAAGCTGACACAGAAAGCAGCGAAATTTCAGTGGACGGAGGCATGTGAGCAGAGTTTTCAAGAATTGAAAGATAGATTGACCTCCGCCCCAGTACTAGCATTGCCAGAGGGGACAGATGGGTATGCGGTGTATTGCGACGCTTCAGGCTTTGGACTGGGTTGTGCTGATGCAGCATGGAAAGGTAATTGCTTATGCTTCCAGACAGCTGAGGAAGCATGAAAAGAACTATTTGACTCATGACCTGGAGTTGGCCGCAGTGATCCATGCTCTGAAAATCTGGAGGCATTATCTATATGGCGTTCATGTAGACATTTTTACAGATTATAAAAGCCTGCAGTATCTTTTCACACAGAGGGAGTTAAAATCTGCAGCAGCGTCGCTGGCTAGAATTGCTGAAAGATTATGACGTAAATATTCTTTATCACCCAGGGAAAGCTAATGTAGTAGCAGATGCCCTGAGCCGTAAGTCAATGGGGAGTTTGGCGTATTTACGACCCGAGAAGCGGGAGCTAGCCAAGGAAATTCATCAGCTAGCTTGTTTAGCCGTTCGAGTAGTAGAAATAGAAAATAACAGAGCGGTGATTCAGAATTCTGCTATGTCATCATTAGTTATAGAGGTAAAAGAACGGCAGTACGAGGACTCTGACTTAGTCCAGCTCAGAGATAGAGTTTAGAAAGATAAGGAGCCAGATTTCCAAGTGACTGAGGATGAAGTGCTACGTTGTAAGGGCCGCCTATGTGTTCCGAATATTTCAGGGCTTCGCCAGCAGATCATGCATGAGGTACATTGCGCTCGTTATTCCCTCCATCCAGGAGCAATGAAAATGTACCACGACATCAGAGACATCTACTGGTGGCCAGGTATGAAAGCTGAAATAGCTGAATTTGTATCTAGATGTCCTAACTGCCAGCAGGTGAAAGCAGAACACCAGAAACCAGGCGGTCTGACGCAGGATATAGCTGTGCCGTTGTGGAAATGGGAAGCGATAAATATGGAGTTTGTAACAGGGTTACCCTGTACCAGACGCAGAAACGATTCTATTTGGGTAATAGTTGACAGGCTAACAAAATCAGCTCATTTCCTAACAGTGAAAGCTACCTTCTCGGCCGAGGATTATGCTGAATTATATATCAGAGAAATAGTTAGATTACATGGAGTGCCGGTATCTATTATTTCAGACAGGGGAGCACAGTTTACAGCTAGATTTTGGCAGTCGTTCAAGAGAGGCCTGGGGAAACAAATTAACTTAAGTACAACCTTTCATCCTCAGATAGACGGGCAAGCAGAACGAACTATCCAGATGCTCGAAGATATGCTACGAGCGTGTGTATTAGATTTTGGGGGTAGCTGGGATGAACATCTGCCGTTGATTGAATTTGCCTATAATAACAGTTATCATTCAGCCATCCAGATGGCGCCCTTTGAAGCATTATACGGGTGAAAATGTAGATCACCGGTTGGCTGGTTTGAAGCGGGAGAATCAACGTTGATTGGGCTAGACATTGTTCGACAGTCAGAGGAGAAGGTAAAGCTTATCAGAGAACGCCTACTGACAGCTCAGAGCCACCAGAAGTCTTATGCAGATATGCGGCACAGAAATTTAGAATTTACAGTGGATGACTGGGTATATTTGAAAGTGTCTCCGATGAAAGGGGTGATGAGATTTGGCAAGAAAGGCAAGCTTAGCCCAAGGTTCATTGGGCCATATCAGATTCGGCAAAGAATAGGCCGAGTAGCATACGAATTGAACTTGCCCCCAGAGTTAGCGTCTGTTCACCCAGTATTCCATGTATCTATGTTGAGGAAGTTCGTAGGAGACCCTTCCACAGTTGTTCCAGTTCAGGATGTCCAGGTCACAGAAGAGTTAACATATGAAGAGGTTCTAGTAGCTATCTTAGACAGACAGATTCGTAGATTGAGAACTAAAGATATTGCATCTGTCAAGGTATTGTGGCGTAACAGGAACCGAGAAGAGATGACCTGGGAAACCGAGGAGGACATGAAAGCCAGATATCCCCACTTATTCCAGGCATAGGCAAACAGGAGGTATGTTAGAACTATTTTTCCTTATGAATGCTTATATTTCATATATGAATGTTATTATATCGTGTGGAGTACCTGTATTGGGCTTTTCTGCTTTTCAGGAATTTTGAGATAGTCCATAATACAGGGGAAACTCTACCGAAATTTTTCTAGAAACAAGTTGAGTAAGTTGAGAAGTCCTCTAGACAGAATGTCATTCGAGGACGAATGTTCTTAAGGGGGGAGGATGTTACACCCCGTAAATTTTAAATGAATAAATAGCCTAATGGCATGTTGGTTAAGGAATCAAAAAAGAAAGGGGAAGGTCGGCTTTTTCATATATACATCAACAATTTCCAGCAAAACAGGGGAATATGATATAGGAGAGGAAACCCACGACAAATATATATAATTTCCTTCCGATTACGCTACGAAACGCCGTCTAAACTCCGTTCTGGCTTAGATACAGAGGTATAAAGCTGTAGAGAGCAATCCTACGGAGTTGGTTTCGTGAAATTTGGCCGGCGAAACGTCGTGCTACCGAGGTAAAGTAAATAGAATTGCTTTAAATTAGTACCAATGTGTTCCTAGCCTTGTAATGAGCAGTTATCCCTTCTGGACTATCGAGAAATAACGAGTTTTTGACCGTTTTCCGAAAGGTTAAAGTTTGGGATAAATATATATCAAAAGTGATAATTTCTCCCGGATATTAATGTATTTAGTTTTAATTGATATGTATATGAATGTAGTTGGGAGAAACAGCAGAAGTACCGACAGAAATCACATCGGTCAGTCGGGTACTCAGAAACCAGGTATGTAAAGCTATTCTTTCGGCAAGCTAGGAAGTACAGTCTAGAAAATTAATAGAATAAGGCTATTAACAGATACCCAGCGTATAGGAACGATTTTAGTACAATTTCCAGCAAGCATGCTAGTATAGCATTACGTATCATGTGATAATCAGAATAACGGATCGTCAAATGATTTTAGATAGTAATGTGGTATCAGCTAGTAGCTCAATATGTTTCTACGTAATACCCAGAATGGTAGTTGTAAAAGCAGTATCATGAATTAGCAAGATTACAGATAGTATGTATTACATTTGTTGAAACTGTATCCGGTAATAGATGACACATCTTATGTTATTGAGCTATATCCAGTTATTGAAGGCATGTCCAATGTTATTGAGTTATATCCAGATGTAATCAGATCAGTAATCAGATATAGAAATAGCTCCAGATACAGATGTAGCTCCAGAAACAGATATGGCTCTAGAAACGGATATAGCTTCAGATCGCGGATAACAATAATCAGTTAAACAGATAAAGGCCACGTAGCAGTTAGCCCAGCAATCAGAAACAGTGTAAAACAGAATATAGCATCAGTTGTTTAGTACGGACTGGCCTTGAAATAAAAGAAGAGAATATGATTAGTATTTTTCATTTGAGCATGCTTGCTGTGTATTTGTTTTGCATGTTTAGACTTGTTATGGCATGTGGGCACTCTTTAGCATCCCTACCGCCCCTGGGTTATAGTTGTGTCGATACGAGATTCAGATACCGCCACCAGTTGGGCGATGCCGTCCGCCTAGAGGACGATGATGGCCGACCACCATGATAATACGGTCCAGATTACCCTGCTTGCAGGGGCAGTTCAGTTTACTCTGCGCAGAACCAGATTACCCTGTTTATAGGGGCAGATTACTCTGTGTGCGCTTGTGGCGGGGGGCAGTTTTAGATACAGATTTTTATAAAATTATGCTGTTACGTGCTTGCACCCTGGGGCAGTTTCAGTCACAGATACAGCAGCAGATTACCCCGTGAGCGCTTGCACCCAGAGGCAGGAGTCTTCGGACTCAGACACAGTTTATTGTCAGAAGCCAAGGCCTGAGCTACGTACCCAAGGGGGCAGTAGGAGGAGCTCACAGTTATGAGATGAGTGGAGTGACTTATTTTTGGTTGGTTTAGACCCGGGTAGGGGTAAATAGATTGTTCTGTTGGTTGGCACCTTCCGGCTTATGGGGGTCGGTCAGGTATTGTGTGTATTATTATGTATATCTATATGTGCTATTAGATACTGATAGACAGTGGGACGACACGTCATCAGGTACGCTCAGTTTAGTTACAGAATAAATAAACTCTCCCCAGTTATTCTCAGCTAGATAGACTCAGCTACTTCCTACTTATATGTCATGTTATTGTTGCTATTCATTTCAGTTGTATATTTTAGTTTGCTTTACAAGCTCAGTACTTGTGGTACTGACGCCCGTGGGGTGCTGCATTGCTTGCCTGCAGGTACTCATAAACGAGGAGCCGATCCCTCGTGATCCTAGCCAGCGTAGAGTTATCAACTCCTGTCATCCGGAGCTTGATATTCAGAGGTGTATTTCATTTTCTTTTGTTGTATAGCACAGGTAGGTCGGGGCCCTGTCCCGACCATTCTATTATTACTTCCTAGAGGCTTGCAGTCTGATGTTTTCTGTGGTGGTGGAGCCGGTCGTGTGGGGCCGTGCATGTATATATGTGTTTAGTTGTTGTTGATGGCCGTGTGGGGCCTTCTTCTGGTTATAGTTAGTGACCTTGTCGATCACAAAGGTGAATAGTAGTTGTTTTAGATTATAGTGTCATTGTTTTGGTTAGCTGTTGTGTATTGCAGGTGGCTATAGGCCTAATCGGCCGGGGGCTGTATATACAACCGCTATATAGTCGGTTCGTTTCTTGAAATAGAGCGAGTGTCTAGCAGAAACCAGGTGACCGTCATACCCCCAAGGTGGGGTGTGACAATACGGTCTTCCTTGATTCATGGTGTGCATGTTAGATGTGAATTTCCAGGTTTGGTGTTAGAGGTTGGTCCGGAGTCAAATACTTCGTTGGTGTTTAGCTGTGATTGATTTATTAGTTGGATATCAGCTTCGTCGCTATCCTTTCACTATGTTCAGCCAACATTCGAGGATGAATGTTCCCAAGGGGAGATATTTTAATACCCTGGAAGGGGCTAAGAATAGACCCGGGAAGTATAATTGGAAAAGTGCAGAAAAACTGGCAGAAATATCTCAGGACGTGAGACTTAACGACTGTTGGTGGGATACCACGAGTCGTCGTGTTCAGCCATGGGGTGGAGGTCAGGAGGCAGTGGCGACGGATGACCTGACGAGTCATTAGGAGCGGCAATGACTCGTTGTGTCAGTCATTAGGAGGGAGGATTTTCGGTTTTAAAAAGGATTTCCAGTGTACTTGACAGAAGGACATGTCGAGTCGTCGGTTCTAGTGATGAGTCGTCACGTTGATCGTGACCTTGAGGTTGAGAATTTCTAGTAGACCTGACGAATGGTCCTAGCGAGTTGTTGGATAGTACAATGACTCATCAAGTGAGTCGTGGCATTACTTCGGGCAATTTTTCAGATTTTTCTGAGGGGCAGTTTGGTAAAATCCCATGCTCCCAGATTTAAAGTGATGTCATTTTGGGTATGTTTGGGTATGTTTTTAAGAGTTCTTCGAGACCTAAACACTCATTCTCTCAATCTCTTTCTTCCTCCTCTCTTCTCAAATATCCTAGGGGTTTTACCAAGGTTTTCTTCAAGCCTCAAGCAAGATAATCAAGCGGGATTTTCGTCTACCAGGTATGCAGGACTTCAACAAGGGTATTCTTCCATCCCTGTGCCCAAAAATGTTTCAATAAGAATCCGATTTAATTTATGTAGTATATCTTGATCTAGGGTTTGAATAATGGGTAATTTCTTCTTCATTATTTTCTTAAATGCAACTAATTGCTGCAAAGTATGGAATTTATTTGGGATGTTAATTCGATGGGTTGTTTGGAATATGGATCATATGTTGGGAATGCATGAGGATAACATGTTGATCATAAATTGGCTTGAGTAATGAATGAGTGTTGCTTATTGTTCAATTAATTTTGGCAGCCATGCATGATTATGAAGGAATTGTGAAAATATAGGTTGGGTATGTATGTGTAGTATGTTCTTCCTAACTCGATTTACGTTATGAATGAGAATTGTTCATTTCTCCTTTGATTATCGTAGAAGTGCATGATTTATGATAGAAGTGTGAAAATATTGCATAGTTAACCATAGTGACTTGATTATGATATTGATGACCATGTTGGATTGACTAGACGTTCTGGGCTTGAGTAATTGAAGTATATTATGTGTCATCACCATGTTCTAGATTTAATTGATTGGGCATGACAAGATTTCATATCCATTGTTGATCTACGAAGCTTGGGAGGATTCTATATTGTTTTCCTTACTAAAATTGTTTTCATAAAAATCTTGGAATCTAGAACTCGCGTGGCTAAAGAGGTCACAAAGGAGTGATTATGACAAGTGTATGGAATATTGGTAGACCTAAATAAGTGGAGTCATGCATTTTGATAGAGTATGAGTTGGATTCTATAAACTATATATGATGTCATATTGCATGTTGAATGAAATGAATCCAGAAATCTGATTACCATGAAAGCATGTGCATAATGTAACCCTATAGAATGCTCGTTAGTGAGAGATACTTTAGATAGCTATAAATTTGATTCCATTATGAGGTGAATGATGTTGATAACACATGAGAATGATATTGTAACTGTTGGGCTTGATATCATTAGAAAGTAGCTCCCATCCTATTGATGTAAATGTTGTATGATGAAAAATCAGAAATCGTCCGTGCTTGTGATTAGCTGTTGCAATTTAGACTAATGTTGGTCAGTTGAGATTTCTCGTTAGACAAAGTATTTCCCTAGTCAATCGGGATTTCTCGTTAGCAAGAGTATATTCCTAGTCAGTCGGGATTTCTCGTTTGTAAGAGTATTTCCCTAGTAAGTCGGGATTTCTCGTTAGCAAGAGTATTTCCCTAGTCAGTCAGGATTTCTCGTTAGCAAGAGTATTTCCCCAGTCAGTTGGAACTCACATCCTTAGCTACTATCAATGCAGGTTCACCCTTTTTTGTCGGGACCGACATCCCTAACTAGTCAGTACCTCTCTATATCAGAGGTTTCTTTCCCTTCGACATACAGGGATTCTCGCTAGTAAGAATGTTTCCCTTAGACAGTCAAGGGCCCTCTTGATATCAGTCACGACATCGCATCCCTATATCATTTTGATTACTACTTTTGTGAATCAGTGGATCTTATAATAATGCATGTTCTTATAATGTGGTCATGATTGTTTGATTATGTGAATCTTATATAAGGTTGTCGTATCTCATTTCAGTTATGCTACTAATCCTGTGATTTATGGTATTCCTTGATTGTGTACTTATGCTTATGAGTTATTTAATTACGTTCCTGCATACTCAGTACATTCCAAGTACTGACCGCATGCCTCTTGTGCTATATCATTTTATGATATAGATTCAGGTCCCCAGGTCCGGCCGCGTGACTAGATACACTTCTCTCTCTTCCTGCTGCTAGCGGTGAGTCCTCATTCTCCGAGGACGTGGTTTATATTCTTATTTTATATTTTTTCAGTTTTCAGACTTTTGGAGTTTGCTGGGGGCTTGTCCCAGCTACTCATCTGTTAGTAGAAGGCTTTCAGACTTGTTTAGACAGATTTCAGCGTTGTATTTCAATGTTGTTCAGATTACTATTATGGGCTATACTAGATTCTTATTATCAGTTCCGCTTATCCATATTGTTGGTTGTCTTTTCTGTGAAGTGTATGCTATGATTATTCCATGGGTCGAGTTAGGGCCTCTCGGGGTTCCTTGTCCCGTGTCTATGATCCGGGTGTACTCTTGGGTCTTGACGAAACTTGGTATCAGAGCAATAGGTTTAAAGTGTCCTAGGGTGTCTGAAAGCCGCGTTACGTAGGGTCTTCTTCATGGGTGTGAAGTGCGCCACACTTATAACAAAGAGGCTATGAGACATTTTGGAATGTTCCCCTTTCTTCATGATTCTTATCGTTCGTAGAGTACGAAACTCTAAATGTTTCCTCCATAATTCGTGCTTTACGTTATCATAGATAATGCCGCCCCAACGAGCGAATGGAAGAGGACATGGTAACGGTCGCTAGCAGGTACCACCAGCCAAGACAAATCAAATGGAGGATCGTGTTGCTCATGACGAGTTGCGAGCAGCCATCCACATGTTGGCGCAGGCCCTGACTGCGCAGATTAATCAGTAGGCGGTAGCCCGTGCACCATAACATGGAAATGAAGCGGTAGCAAGGATATGAGATTTTCTTCGGATGAACCCACTCGAATTCTTAGGGTCAAAAGTGGATGAGGACCTGTATGAGTTCTTGAAAGAGATTCAAAAGATTACTCACATTATGGGAGTAATAGGAAAATGAGGGCGCGGACATAGTCTCCTATCAGTTAAAGGGAGTTGCTTATATCTGGTATTGTCAATGGAGAGATAGTCAGGGATTGGAGAGGGTCCCATAGGTTGAGATGAATTTAAGACAGTGTTCTTGGAAAGGTTCTTCCCTTGGGGAGTTGAGGGAGGCAAAGGAAGTAGAGTTCATTAAATTGAAACAAAATGGCATGAATGTCTAGGAGTATGCGTTGGAGTTCACTCGGTTATCTAAGTATGCGCCGAAAATGGAAGCCGACCAGCGGGCTCGAGTAAGCCGATTTGTGGATGGAGTGTCAGACTCCTTGGTCAAAGAATGCAGGATTCCATGTTGCATTGGGACATAAATTTCCCCCACTTGGTGATATTTACTCAATAAATAGAAGCAGAATAGGTGAAAGAAAAAGAGAGAGAGGCCAAGAGGGCTAGGATTGGAGACTTAGAGTCCTCCCATCAGAGGTCAGGTACCGGATATCAATCCCACCATCATCGAAGACCAGCAGCCCCAACACCTTTGACAGCTAGTACTCCGTACAAGCCCAAAGTAAGGGAGATCACATACCCATTGTGTATGAGTTGTGGGAAGCACCACTTGGGAGTTTGCATGGCCGGAACAAATACTTGTTATTGGTGCAGCAAGGCAGGCCATATGCACTGAGATTGCACGGTGACTAAGCAGGGTGTGAGCAGATCCTTGACCACCTCTTCAGTAGCTCCTATAGCTTGCCTTTTCAGCAGAATACATCCTCTAACCCAAGAGGCGGACATCATCAAAACCGCTCTTATGCGGTAGCAGCCCATTAGGATATGGGCAAAGCTCCAGTAGTGGCCTTAGGTATGTTATGAATCTCGTACTATTCTTTGTGTGGTGCCGACCTCTATAATGAGTAAGAAGTTCAGTTGTGATTGTGGGAAAGGATTGCTAGGGTGTGATGTAAATAGCTATAGTATAAGGTTTGTGGTGAAGGTTAGAAGTGAAAGAGGAGTTAAGAGTTAGTAACTTAGCCTGACTTGAAGAAGGGTTCGAGAGCCTTAGAATGACGCTTTAAGCTGGGGGGGGGGGATAGTGAGTACGTGAAGTAAGTCCAACCTTGAAAATGCTTATTAAGGGATTTCAGCCATAGCAGTTGCAGTATGTCGATCCTTACTAAGTTCAGATAACCCCCTTTGTTTCTCGATTAGAGTTAAGTTATGTTTACTCCCATGTGCAAACTCTCGAGGTTTAGAGGTAACCATTTCAGTCAGTGAAGTCAGTTTTTCCCTATGGGTCCTTATTGCTTAATTTCATGTTATGAATAAGTTGTGTGTTAATCCATGTTTTCTTATGTGTTCGGATTGAACTTAGTCTTTGGAAGTTGTTTGTTAACTCAGTAACTTCAGATTATCTCAAGTATGTGCTCAATTCTAGATGTAGGGGATGAATCGTGCTTATGAAATCCTTACCCTCAGTTAGATATAATATTGTGAATTCTATTTTAGTATCGAAAAGTGATTTAAGAGTGAAGAATCAGTTCGTATCAGTTCCATGCCCGATTAATGAGGGGTAAAGAGTTCTTTTCAGTGAGTTCCCTAGTTCTATGTTGGTATAATGTTATCCAGTCTTCCTTGAGTCATGGTGTTCATGTTAGAAGTGAATTTCCAGGTTTGGTGTAAGAGGTTGGTCCGGAGTCAGATACTTCGTTGGTGTTTAGCTGTGATTGATTGATTAGTTGGATATCGTCTTCATCGCTATCCTTTCAGTATGTTCAGCCAACATTCGAGGAAGAATGTTCCCAAGGGGGAGATATTGTAATACCCCGAAAGGGGCTAAGAATAGACATGGAAATTATAATTGGAACAGTGCAGAGAAACTAGCAAAAATATCTCAGGACGGGAGACTTAACGACTTGTGGTGGGATACCACGAGTCGTCGTGTTCAGCCATGGGGTGGAGGTCAGGAGGCAGCGGCAACGGATGACCTGACGAGTCGTTAGGAGTGGCAATGACTCGTTGTGTCTGTCGTTAGGAGGGAGGAGTTTCGGTTTTAAAAAGGATTTCTAGTGTACTTGACGGAAGGACATGACGAGTCATCGGGTCTAGTGACGAGTCATCATGTTAGTAGTGGCCTGGAGGTTGAGAATTTCCAGTAGACCTGATGAATGTATCTAACAAGTCATTTGGTGGGACAACGACTCATCAGGTGAGTCATTGCATCAGTTCGGGCAATTTTTCAGATTTTTCTCAAGGGCAGTTTGGTAAATCCCACACTTCCAAATTTAAAGTGATGTCATTTTGGGTATGTTTGGGGACGTTTTTAAGGGTTGTTCTAGACCTAAACCCTCATTCTCTCAATCTCTTTCTTCCTCCTCTCTTCTCAAATATCCTAGGGGTTTCACCAAGGTGTTCTTCAAGCATCAAGGAAGATAATCAAGAGGGATTTTCGTCTACCGGGTATGTGAGACTTTAACAAGGGTATTCTTCCATCGTTTTACCCCAAAATGTTTCAATAAAAATCAGATTTAATTTATGTAGAATATCATGATCTAGGGTTTGAATAATGGGTAATTTCTTCATCATTATTTTCTTAAATGCAAATAATTACTGCAAAGTATGGAATTTATTTGGGATGTTAATTCGATGGGTTGTTTGGAATATGGATCATATGTTGGGAATGCATGAGGATAACATGTTGATCATAAATTGTCTTGAGTGATGAATGGGTGTTGCTTATTGTTCAATTAATTTTCGTAGCCATGCATGATTATGAAGGAATTGTGAAAATATAGGTTGGGTATGTATGGGTGTATTATGTTCTTCCTAACCCGATTTAAGTACTGAATGAGAATTTTTCATTTCTCCTTTGATTATCATAGAAGTTCATGATTTATGATAGAAGTGTGAAAATATTTCATAGTTAACCGTAGTGACTTGATTATGATATTGATGACCATGTTGGATTGACTAGGCATTGTGGGCTTGATTAATTGAAGTATATTATGTGCCATCACCATGTTCTAGATTGAATTGATTGGGCATGACAAGATTTCATCTCCATTGTTGAACTACGAAGCTTGGGCGGATTCTATATTATTTTCCTTACTAAAATTGTTTTCTTAAAAATCTTGGAATCTAAAATGCCCGTAGCTAAAGAGTTCACAAAGGAGTGATTGTGACAAGTGTATGGAATATTGTTAGACCTAAATAAGTGGAGTCATGCATTTTGATAGAGTATGAGTTGGATTCTATAAACTATATATGATCTCATACTGCATGTTGAATGAAATGAATTCGGAAGTTTGATTACCATGATAGCATGTGCATAATGTAACCCTGTCGAATGCTCATTAGCAAGAGATGCTTTAGATGGCTATAAATTGGATTCCATGATGAGGTGAATGATGTTGATAACGCATGAGAATGATATTGCAATTGTTGGGCTTGATATCATTAGAAAGTATCCCCCATCTGATTGATGAAAATGTTGTATGATGAAAAATTAGAAATTGTCCTTGCCTCTGATTAGCTGTTGCAATTTAGACTAATGTTAGTCAGTCGGGATTTCTTGTTAGCAAGAGTATTTCCCTAGTCAGTCCGGATATCTCTTTAGCAGGAGTATTTCCCTAGTCAGTCGGGATTTCTCGTTTGTAAGAGTATTTCCCTAGTAAGTCGGGATTTCTCATTAGCAATGTATTTCCCTAGTCAGTCAGGATTTCTCGTTAGCAAGAGTATTTCCCCAGTCAGTTGGAACTCACATCCCTAGCTACTATCAATGCAGGTTTCCCCTCTTCAGTCGGGACCAACAATCCTAGCTAGTCAGTGACTCTCTATATCAGAGCTTTCTTTCCCTTCGACAGGCAGGGATTCTTGCTAGTAAGAATGTTTCCCTTAGACAGTTAGGGACCCTTTTGATATAATTCACGACATTGCATCCCTGTATCAGTTTGATACTACTTTTGTGCATCAGTGGATCTTATAATAATGCATGTCCTTACTATGTGATCATGATTATATGATTATGTGAATCTTATATAAGGTTTTTGTATCTCATTTCAGTTATGCTACTAATCCTGTGATTTATGGTACTCCCTGATTGTGTACTTATTCTTATAAGTTATTTAATTACGTTCCTGCATACTCCGTACATTCCAAGTACTGACGCACGCCTCTTGTGCTATATCGTTTTATGATATAGATTCAGGTCTCCAGGTCCAGCTGCGTGACTAGATACGCTTCTCTCTCTCCCTGCTACTAGCGGTGAGTCCTCATTCTCCGAGGATGTGGTTTATATTTTTATTTTATATTGTTTCAGTTTTCAGACTTTTGGAGTTAGCTGGGGGCTTGTCCCAGCAGCTCATTAGTTAGTAGAAGGCTTTCAGACCTTTTTAGGTAGATTTCAGCGTTGTATTTCAATGTTGTTCAGATTACTATTATGGGCTATACTAGATTCTTATTATCAGTTCCGCTTATCCATATTTTTGGTTGTCTTTTATGTTAAGTGTATGTTATGATTATGCCATGGGTCGAGTTAGGGCCTCTCAGGATTCCTTGTCCCGAGTCTATGATCCGGGTGTACTCTTGGGTCTTGACGAAACTTGGTATCAGAGCAATAGGTTTAAAGTGTCCTAGGGTGTCTGAAAGATGCGTTACGTAGGTCCACGCCTAGTAGAAGTTGTCAGAATTGCTCCAAATTAATTTCTATACGATCACAGGCTTCAAGTAAGCATTTCTCCCTTTTGAACTTTCGAGAGATTATACGTTTTTGATCATGTTCCGTTAAGTTGAAATATAGTTAATATTTATATAAAAAGTTATCGTTTTTGCTGAATTTAGTACTGAAACTAGTTTCATCCTCGCAGTATCATGATTACAATTGGAAGGAGCTAATGAATACGGTCTGAAACTCGCTAGTTAATCAGAAATTTGCAATCCAGGTATGTCAAGGAAAATTCGTTCGGCAAGTTAGTTTCTTCAGTATTATAATTCAGTTTGAATCCCATTAAGAAAGCCAATAGTATATCTATTGTGATTAGCAGTTGTTATTAGTTGACACTAGGATTCCATGTCTAGTTAGGGATTGACTTTGCCCTGTATAACCTTCATAACCAAACCTAGGGTTAATAGTTGTGTCGACGCTCGCTAGGGGCTAGATGATGTCGCCCTAAGGAGCGATATGCCATCTGCAAGGGACGAAAATGGGGTCTGAGGTCCTCATATAGTCCACTACATGGATGGACTATTATTATGCCGATCAACACTACACCACACCCTTTATCGAGCCAGGTGCCCAGGTTGTAGATATTAGATATCAAGAGTCCACTGGACTCAGACACGGCACAGTTTAGGGGCCGAGTGGGCTCAGTTGCAGACCTAGGGAACTGGTAGGATGGATATAGTTATTAGATGACTCATTATGACCTTGTTAGGGGTATATAGATTGAAGTGTACTCACCAGGTCTTATAGGGCCCCGAGTGGGTTATACTCTGCTGGTTGTACCTTTCGGCTTATGGGGGCCAAGTAAGGTTCTTGTTTGCATTAGTTACTAGTAGATTAGACAACAGGTTCCAGCTATTCAGGTAGTATTTCTATCCCTTTTTTTTAGTTACTTTCAGTTTCATTTTAGTTCATTTAGTTACTTACAGTTACTATCTTACATATTCAGTACATATTGTACTGACGCCCTTTTTTGGGCACTGCATTCTTGCCTGCAGGTGCGGATAGACATGGATCAGGACCTTCCTAGTTTTGAGCCAGACTAGCAGTGCAGTTAGCTCCTTTCCTTTGGAGCTCATAGTTAGAAGGTCGACTCTTCTTTTATTTGTATAGTTTAAGGGTAGGTAGGGGCCCCGTCTTGACCAGTGTATTACTCTTAGAGGCTTGCATATTGTTTCAGATTCTCTGTGGTTAGCTGTTGATAGCCGTGTTGGGCCCGTGTATGATTTGTCTTACGTGTTGGCTGTGTGGGGCCTTGTTTAGCTTTTAGTTAGCGGCCTTGTCGGCCATAGCCTAGTTTAGTACTGGACTTACTTTACAGTCATAACTAGATATCATGGTGGTCTTGTCAGCCCGCATAAGATTCCCCGTTATTGCTTGTTTCTGGTTAGCTGTTTTCTTTTACAGGTGGCTATAAGGCCTTGTCTGCTGGGGGCTGTGTTTATAGCCGAGATATAGCCCGTTGTTTTCTTGATTTGAGATTTAGTGTTAGTCATACACCAGAGGTGCGTAAGCTCAGCTAGGCCAGTTCAAACCCTAGTACGGCACCAGGTGCCAGCCATGCCTCCTAAGGTGGGGCGTGAAAATAAGGCTATGGACGGCTCTGCCCACTTCAGTATGATAGTCGGGACCATGTAAGCTCTATCGTGGTAATGTTGGTTATATGACGAGTCCTCCCAATGTTCCTCATGATTTATGCATGGTTATGTTTGTGTTATTATGGCTCAAGTCGTGTTTAATGAAGCTTTTCTCCTATTATTATGATTATGAATGATTTATAAATGTTTTGAAAACCTTTAGCCCATATGTTATATTATGATATTTATGTTATGATCATGTTGTCCTACTTTTATAAACTCTTATGTATTTTAACTGTCCAATTTTACTTACCTTGCATACTCGATACCTTCCACTTACTGACCACATACTCTATGCTGTATCATTTTATGATACAGGCTCCGATATCCAGGCTCAATCCTGCTGCTAGTAGATTCCCAGCATTAGTACTTCCCAGTCAAAGTGGTGACTTCTCATCTTTCGAGGGCCTTTCTTATTAGTTATGTTCCATATTTTCAGTTTCAGACTATAGTGAGTTAGTTGGGGTCTTGTCCCATCAACTCGTCAGTATTAGAGGCTTTTATGACATAGCGTGTATGCATCTTTCGACTTATGTATGTTTTTCGATGTTATGTTATGTTCAGACTTTTGCTATGTTAATTATGTTGATCTTCCATTTTAGTTGAATGAGTTAGATGTTATGCTCATGCCATGGGTCAACTTGGAGCCTGTCGGGGTTCTTTATTCCGTGTCTCGATCCGAGCCTATGTTCGGGTCGTGACAAACTTGGTATTAAAGCATTAGGTTTTGAATACTACAAGTAGTAATAAAGTAGAAGAAAAAGATACTTACAAAGAGCTATTTATTGATAAGAAGGAAAATTAGAAAACATAGAGAGGTTTGGGCAATTTGGAAGTGAGTGTAGTGTTTTCCGAATGCCCCTGCTAATACAAGGTGAAGGTCTTAAATAGACCTCAATATGATGAGTCAACTAATTACTACCTACTATCTATTTACATGTGTCCACACGTGGCAGATTTAATTTTACACGAATCTATTTAAAAGATTTCTTCATCTTCTTGAAACTTGATTTCCTTGAAATTTGATATTTGTCCTGATGTGACCTTGGAATTTGATGAAGATTCGTCTTCATCTGCATGAGAGTTTGTAGAGATTCCATATTGTCCTTATGTAGCTTGTCTTTTTGCTGCATTGTTTTTTGGGTGGATTCCTGGGGGGTCCACTGCTTTTGATTGTAGTAGTTTTTTATTTTTCTGAAAGGATAGTCTAGCCACCTCCTTTAGTTGAGAAGATAAGCTTGAGCTATCCCTTGCGGATCTAGCATGTCTCCATTGCTTGGTTCACTTGTATGAGAGGATGTAGTATCTAATAGTTCCATTATCTGTTTTTGTTGGGTATCTTTTTCCAAATTTGACAAGGCCTGCTGGAGCCTTCTTTTTAATTCTCCCTTGGACAGTTGGGAGTCCTGTCGTAATGAAGAACTTGAAGTTTCCTTAACTTCCTGGGGTGTTGGTGACCAGTCTTTGATTTGATGGTCTTACTCAGATATTTAATCCTTTCAAATTCATGAATATCAAAGGACCAGCTGATAATATATAAAATTCTTTTTGCAATAAAAAACTTACAGAATTTAATATTTTCTGGTAGGATAGAAATATTCTACTCTACCTGAAATTTTTCAAACTGTGTCGGAAAATGTTTTGACAATACCTGTTTATTTCCTCCGAATTGGTTCCACCATTCGTAAAACCATCTAGGAATGATCGCGCTTTTCGTTTCTTCTTAATACTTGACAAACTAAGAGTGAGTGTTGGGCCTTAGATACATAAAGTTATACCAGGCTACCTTATAATCATACCAGTTGTATGACTGGGGTCTATGGGTTCTTGATAGGGGAATGGGTGTATGTAGATGATCTACAAACCATTCAAATAGACTTAAAATTCTTTTAATTGTGAACTTCGAGTATTGAATACTATCAGGATTATCCAGACATTTTAATTTATGTTCAATTTTTACTGAATCGGTGTATGTTAAAATGAACTCATAATACCTTCGGGTTTTAAGGGGATCATCTATCTCCACATAATTCCAATTTGTGTAGCAGGGTTTTAGTAACTCGGGTACTCCAAAACCTTTATATTTTTTATCGAGGGCCATGATCGGCAGTACATGTAAAACTGTTAGCTCAAACTGCTATTTATTTGGAATATTTTTCTCCATTTTCTTTTCAGGAGTCGCTGGCAGAACTGCCTGAGAGTATGTCTCTGGTGGCTTTATTTCATAGCTATCCTTGGTTTGGATAGAGATAGTTTTGTCGCCTTATGAAGAGTCTCCTTTAAAAACTGATTTTAATGGTTGTAATCTGGTCTGATTGGTTATGGGTTCCTTTAATGGGGACAGAATAGTAGCTTTTGGTAAAGATGGGAATTCTGCCAAAACTGAATATTTGTTTTCTGGTTTTGATTTTTCCTCTTCTTTGAAGGGTCTTTTCATTATTTCTTCTAGTTTGAAAGGCTGAAATGGAGGCCTCAAGGGCCTTATACCTGGTGTTCCGGGTCTCATTTAGTTCCCAGTAGAAATTCCCTAGTCAAAAAATCTGGGAGAGAATTATTTTCTCCTTGTATAAACTCGATTTGAAAATCAAAGCTAGATAACAAAGCCTGCCATCTGGAAAATATTTGTTTAGAAACAAGATTTTTTACATCTTTTTGTAAAACATCTTTGGCTGCTTTGCAGTCTACTCGTAGTAAAAATTCTTTATTTATTAGATCGTCTTGAAATTTTGTGATACATAGTACTATAGCCAGAATTTCTTTTTTAATGGTGCTGTAATTTTTCTGAGTATTATTCCAGATTCCTGAAGTGAATCTTACTAATTGTTCGGGGTTTTCTTCGGAGATTTTTTTTAAGGATGCCTCCATATCCTATGTCTGAGGCGTCAGTTTCTACTATCATGAATGCCTCTGGATGTGGTATTCCTAGGCATAGAAGTTTTTGAACTATTGATTTTATTTTTTAGACTATCTCTGTTTGTTCTAATCCCCATGGGACTGGATCCTTCTTAAGACGCTAATAAAGAGGCTTAAAAACCTGTCTAATATTTGGAATAAAATCTGCAACATAATTGAGACTTCCTAAGAATCCCTGAAGTTGAGTTTTATCAATTAATTCATCTGGAAATTTGGATGAGAACTCTATGGCTCTACAAATGGGTTTATAGGTTCCTTGATATAAGTCATGACCAAGGAATCTAATAGCAGTCTGGAATAACTTAATCTTTTTAGCGCTTACTACTAATCTGTTTTGCTTAACAACTTTTAAAAAGGTTTGGATATGTTTGAAGAATTGGTCAATATCTTCTGAGTATATTAAAACATCATCTATGTAAACTATAGAAATATGACTATGTGGATTAAATATGTTGTTCATTATATTCTGAAGTTCAGACGGTGCATTTTTTAATCTGAATGGCATTACATTCCATTCATATTGTCCGAAAGGTACATTAAAAGCTGTTTTATATTTATCTTTTTCTGCTATCTGTATTTGCCAAAATCCAGATTTCATATCGAACTTACTATAAATGTTAGTTTTATAAGTTCTTTTAAGAAGATCTCTTTTATTGGGTATTGGATACCTGATCCATTTTAAAACTTTGTTAAGGGGCTTATGATTAATGACTAGCCTTGGGGCCCCTCTTTCTTTTTCCGCACTATTATTGACATAGAATGCTGAACAACTCCATGGTGACTTGGAAGGTCTAATAATCTTTTTATCAGGTAAATCATTGATTTCTTTTTTACAATATTCTATTAACTTCTGATTCATTTGAATAGGTCTTGCCCTAGTAGGGATATTCTTTTCGTTGAATCCCTCAATATATGGTAACTCAATAATATGGCATTTCGTATCCCAAAAGGCATTAGGAAATTCTGAACAGACTTCTCGTTCTATGAATTCTTGTAGGCTTTTAATTTTTGCTTCTACCTTCAGATTTTTTAAAGCGGGTTCAATCCGTTTAAATTTTATCTCGTCCTTTAAATAGTTTATTTGTTGGGAAAGAAGATTTATTCTAAAGCTAGTTTTTTCTTTTATAAATTCACTTTCTTCTTTTGACATATTATTTTGGTAGGGAAAAATGATATCTGTTCCTAGAGCAGTGGTGTGGATGCCTTCTAAATCTGGACATAGGGTTTTATTTGGGTTATAAAGGGGTGCCTAATATTATTTCTTCATTTATGTCTTTAGTTATTACAAAATCATTAATAAAGCAGATTCCATTATTGCATATGTGTGCCTTATGGAGTTTATAATTTATTTCGAGTCTTTCACCTGTCGCGGAGAATAACCGCGTTGTACTTTTTTCAAGGTACTTAGTAGGGATTATTCCTTCAATAATGCAGTTTTGGTCTGCACCTGTGTCTAATAATGCAATTTTGTGAATAGTATAATTTTTATTTATAACCAATGTGATAGGTATATGCCAGCTCTGGGCTTTAATATTTCAATAGTTTTTACTCCTAATTTACCTTCTAGAGGGCTCCCTAGAGACTCATCTTCTTCTTCACCTTTTTCTAATTTTGATGTTTCTCCTGGTTCGGATCGATACAATTCAGATTCTTGCATTGGTTCTAGTTCATTTAATAGTTTATTAGCAAGGGCATCTGTTTCTAGCTTGTTAAGTCTTTGCTTAACTTCTTTGACTTCATTTTTAATATGTAATAATTCAGTTTGAAGATCTTGTACTGTTGTACTAGACTTTTGTTCTTTAAATTTATTTAGTACATTTTTCATATTAAAAGGCTCAATTATTTCTTTGTCATGTTGTTGGTTAAGAACTATATTTTTTAATCCTATTAAATATTTTCTTTTAAGATCTTTATCTTCAATATGATCAATCATATCAAAGAAGATTTCCTTGTTATTATTGGTAATGACTTTACTGAGTGGCTATCACAGGTGTAGATTGCTCCCGTACATCCACAATGATCAGTTAAGTCACTATTGTCAGAACAATATGCTATATTAAGCTGGTCTTCATCACTGAAACTTTCCTCAGGGGAAGAATTATTGTCATGTTCATCAAGAATAGACTATAATCTATCTTTTATTTCTGGCTCAAGTTCTAACATATTGATCTTTAGGGACCTTACAATCCTTAGCCCTATGGCCAAGTTTTCCACAATTCCAACACTTATCATTATTTCCTTGAAAGACACCTTTGTTGGCTTCTCGTTTGTGCCTTTTAATTTTTTTTCTGTAATGATGGATTTTTTCAGATTTATTTTTATAGTGCTTGTGTCTTCTTTTAATTTTCTTGGATGCCTCTTTTGAAGGGGCAGACAATTTGATGTATCCAAAATCTTGACAAAAGCTTCCTATTTCTTTTCTGGATATTTTATTATCCTTTTTAAGTTGATCTTTAAGCTTCATATCTGTACATAATCCAAGTCCTGTGACATTTATAAAACTTATAGGGTCACCATAGGTTAATTGGCTATAAGAAATTTTTCCATAAAATCTATCTTTTAATTTTATTCTAACCTTTTCAGCGAATAATGTTGGTAAACCACTTATGAATTTTTCTTTCCAATAATCATAACTACAGTCTTCTCTAACCATAACCTTGTTGAGGAATACATCCTTATACCATCTAAAATCATCTAACTTTGGGCAAGATAGGTTAGATAGTATTTCTAAACTCCAATCTTGAAAAAGTTGAGGTTCTCCTATAAAATGTTTTTCTATACTATAAATTAAGGTAGCAGTGGCATCTTCTATGCATAGATTTTCAAAAGTTTGTCCTGTAGATTTAGTCTTAATAACTTGAGTGATGGTTGTAGCATTTGTTACACTATGTCTATTATCTTCAGTGAGATAATTATCCCACCAATATTTTAATGTCCCTGTAAATCCAGATGTAATTAGAGTAGAAGCTTGTTTATCCGTGCAGTTTTTCATTTTATAGGCCGTAATGGCCATCCCCATCTCATGTAACTTGTTGTATATCTGATGTTCTGCAAGTCCATCAATATTCCATTCAGCAATTTCATTTCCAGCGTGTGAAGTATGAGATAAAAATTCATTTTCTTCATACTGCATATCTGGGAATGAGGGTTCATTATAATAATTCTTTTTGATGGAATATTTAGAGCTTAACTTATTAATGTCGTTATCAGACTTTTCGGATATTGTTCTTATGACCTTATCATCTTTTAATTTTAATTCATCCTTTAATTTTAATTCATTCTTTAATTTTAATTCAGCCTTTAACTTTTCATTAATCTTTTCTATAAGATCATTTGTGATTTCAAACTTTTCTTGAAATTTGGGGAATTTATCTTTGGAGAATTCTGGTAATTTATATATTGGATTGGTTTCGAATTTTTATTATTGTAGGAAGGGCTAGGTTTATCCTTGAAAATTGATTTATTATCAGTCTTAAGTATCTGATTAGAGACTACGTATAGTAATTGATTAGTGTAATTATTTTGTTGAATTAATCTATTTATATTTTTATTCTTAGGATCACCTTGGGTGTCTACTATATCAATTTTAAAAGGTGTAGCTGTGACAATTCTACCATCTATTGGTAAACTAATTTCCTCTAGTGGGGGGATTATAGATTCAACCACCTTAGTTTTGATATGCCATTTATTAACAATCATGTGCAATGATTCCTTTTGATCATCCAATTTTCTTATGTACTCAAACCATTTAATGAACTCTATATTACATCTCATCCTTTTCATATCGGCGCACCATTTTTTCCTAAAGGATAATCTTTCCTTTAATGAATATTTTTCTACATACCATTCCCTTTTTATGCTATTTTCTGGATCTAACTAGAGTTTATCTAAATATTCAAAGTCTGGTTCGAACTCCTCATCAGATCTAATCATGCATAAAGAGTCTCTTGCTCCTAGCATCTCACTAGCCGTGGGACTTGTTCATTTAGTAATTCTAGGTTCATATTCAACCTTAGGAATTGTTTCAGAGAAATCTACTCCCTTTAGTTTTTTCTCTACGTCTTCAAGTGTTACCTCCTTTTCTTCTGGCGTTTTTGAAAATGAGGGTCTCGAAAAGGACATTCTTTACTTGAAGAAGCATGACTAAAGGATTGGGATCTTAGAAATTTTAAATCTATAGATCCATCCAGAAATTGTATTATCTGCTCAATGGTTGAATTTTCTTCCTCAGTTTCTGGCTCCGTTATGGAGTCAAAATGCCATTTATCCTTTACTAACACATCATCCCATTTTATCATTTTTGGGACGAAAGTATTGTTGTGATTGTGATTGGCTTCCATAAGCATAGTAACCCCTTTGTTACTTACTATTATTACTTTTGGAGCTAGGGTAGTTTCATTAGCCTGTAATATACTATGTATATTATGACTATTTCTCTTGTATTTTCTTTGCTATTCATGTTCTTGTTTTAACATTTAATGTTAGGGTATCCATAATATTTTGATCATTAATATCTATAGAAAAATTGGGATAACAGTTAAAATATACCGGGCCATTAGCTAGGTTACTTTGTAATACTGCTAATAATGAATCATCAATGTTTAGTAGCCTATTGTCTCTTAATAGAATACATATAGGTACGTCTAAGCCTAATCGATACAATGGTTTAACCGCGACCTGGACAAGTCCTATGTGAAGAAACTTATAATTTTTCCTAAATATGTTAATGTCTTCATCTGCTAATAGTTTAATAGTCTCAATAGACTTATTAATATAGACCATAGATTCAGAGGTTTTGTTATCATAATTTTTAATAAAATTAAAGTGTCTAGTCTTATATACCTTTTCAAAACGTTCCTTTGGGATATTCCAATTTTGTAAAATGCTCTCTATCTTAGCTATTTTAGTAGTTGTGGCAGAAATATTAATACTATTTATTATGTTCTGATTTTCAGAGGTATCCATTTAAAAATGTGCAGATAGTTTTAACTGAATAATTAATATATTATCTAATTGTCTTCTTTGTATAGAAAAATTATGGCTAACATAACAAAATTCATTATATAACCTTATTAGATTGTCAAGAATTAATTTTCTAGTTATTTTTCTAAAATAATTATCCAGAGTTTCTGAGGTATTAGTTTTTTATAATAGTCTAGGTTCTTTAATATTTCTGTTCTTTACTTTTTATAGTTACTTTGATATTTAAAACATATCCATTTTCTCCTATTGTAGTATTTTATTTGTTCTGTAAATGGATGTGTAAGAATAAATTTTAATATAATACGAAGTATTCGGGGGAATATTAGTACTATCCTGGGGCCAATATCTACTTTAGATGTTACTCCTTAATAGTTATTTCTTTGTGAAGTATAACCCATTTGTAGAGCCATAGAGTTCTCATCCAAATTTGAAGATGAATTAATTAATAAAACTCAGCTTCAGAGATTCTTAGAAAGTCGATTTAACGGATCGTAGAAAATTACTTAGAAATTAATTACAAAGGCAAGAGCAAAATAAAAGAAATAACTACAATTAGTAATAAAGTAGAAGAAAAAGATACTTACAATGAGTTGTTTATTGATAAGAAGGAAAATTAGAAAACATAGAGAGGTTTGGGCAATTTGGAAGTGAGTGTAATGTTTTCCGAATGCCCCTGCTAATACAAGGTGAAGATCTTAAATAGACCTCAATATGATGAGTCAACTAATTACTACCTGCTATCTATTTACATGTGTCCACACGTGGCAGATTTAATTTTACACAGATCTATTTAAAAGATGTCTTCATCTTCTTGAAACTTGATTTCCTTGAAATTTGATACTTGTCTTGATGTGACCTTGGAATTTGATGAAGATTCATCTTCATCTGCATGGGAGTTTATAGAGATTCCATTTCTTCCTTATGTAGCTTGTCTTTTTGCTGCATTATTTTTTGGGTGGATTCCTGAGGGGTCCACTACTTTTGATTGTAGTATCTTTTCATTTTTCTGAAAGGATAGTCTGGCCGCCTCCTTTAGTTGAGAAGATAAGCTTGAGCTATCCCTTGCGGATCTAGCATGTCTCCATTGCTTGGTTCACTTGTATGAGAGGATGCAGTTTCTAATAATTCCATTATCTGTTTTTGTTGGGTATCTTTTTCCAAATTTGACAAGGCCTGCTGGAGCCTTCTTTTTAATTCTTCCTTGGACAGTTGGGAATCCTGTCGTAATGAAGAACTTGAAGTGTCCTTATGTTCCTGGGGTGTTGGTGCCCAGCCTTTGATTTTGATGGTCTTACTCAAATATTTAATCCTTTCAAATTCATGAATATCAAAGGACCAGCTGATAATATATGAAATTCTTTTTGCAATAAAAAACTTACACAATTTAATATTTTCTGGTAGGGTAGAACTATTCTGCTCTACCTGAAATTTTTCAAACTGTGTCGGAAAATCTTTTGACAATACCTATTTATTTCCTTCGAATTGGTTCCACCATTCATAAAACCATCTAGGAATGATCGCACTTTTCATTTCTTCTGAATATTTGACAAACCAAGAGTGAGTGTTGGGCCTTAGATACATAAAGTTATACCAGGCTGCCTTATAATCATACTAGTTGTATGTCTGGGGTCTATGAGTTCTTGATAGGGGAATGGGTGTATATAGATGATCTACAAACCATTCAAATAGACTTAAAATTCTTTTAATTGTGAACTTCGAGTATTGAATACTGTCAGGATTATCCGGACATTTTAATTTATGTTCAATTTTTACTGAATCGGTGTATGTTAAAATGAACTCATAATACCTTCAGGTTTTGAGGGGATCATCTGTCTCCACATAATTCCAATTTGTGTAGCAGGGTTTTAGTAACTCGGGTACTCCAAAACCTTCATATTTTTTATCGAGGGCCATGATCAACAGTACATGTAAAACTGTTAGCTCAAACTGCTGTTTATTTGGAATATTTTTCTCCATTTTCTTTTCAGGAGTCGCTGGCAGAACTGCCTGAGAGTATGTCTCTGGTGGCTTCATTTCATAGTTGTCCTTGGTTTGGATAGAGATAGTTTTATCGCCTTATGAAGAGTCTCCTTTAAAAACTGATTTTAATGGTTGTAATCTGGTCTGACTGGTTATGGGTTCCTTTAATGGGGACGGAATAGTAGCTTTTGGCAAAGATGGGAATTCTGCCAAAACTGAATACTTATTTTCTGGTTTTGGTTTTTCCTCTTCTTTGAAGGGTCTTTTCATTATTTCTTCTGGTTTGAAAAGCTGAAATGGAGGCCTCAAGGGCCTTATACCTGGTGTTCCGAGTCTCATTTAGTTCCCAGTAGAAATTCCCTAGTCAAAAAATCTGGGAGAGAATTATTTTTTCCTTGTATAAACTCGATTTGAAAATCAAAGCTGGATAACAAAGCCTGCCATTTGGAAAATAGTTTTTTAGAAACAAGATTTTTTACATCTTTTTGTAAAACATCTTTGGCTGCTTTGTAGTCTACTTGTAGTAAAAATTCTTTATTTATTAGATCGTCTTGAAATTTTGTGATACATAGCACTATAGCCAGAATTTTGGGATAATAGTTAAAATATACCGGGCCATTAGCTAGATTACTCTGTAATACTGCTAATAATGAATCATCAAAATTTAGTAGCCTATTGTCTCTTAATAGAATACATATAGGTACGTCTAAGCCTAATCGATACAATGGTTTAACCGCGACCTGGACAAGTCCTATGTGAAGAAACTTATAATTTTTCCTAAATATGTTAATGTCTTCATCTGCTAATAGTTTAATAGTCTCAATAGAGACCATAGATTCAGAGGTTTTGTTATCATAATTTTTAATAAAATTAAAGTGTCTAGTCTTATATACCTTTTCAAAACGTTCCTTTGGGATATTCCAATTTTGTAAAATGCTCTCTATCTTAGCTATTTTAGTAGTTGTGGCAGAAATATTAATACTATTTATTATGTTCTGATTTTCAGAGGTATCCATTTAAAAATGTGCAGATAGTTTTAACTGAATAATTAATATATTATCTAATTGTCTTCTTTGTATAGAAAAATTATGGCTAACATAACAGAATTCATTATATAACCTTATTAGATTGTCAAGAATTAATTTTCTAGTTATTTTTCTAAAATAATTATCCAGAGTTTCTGAGGTATTAGTTTTTTATAATAGTCTAAGTTCTTTAATATTTCTGTTCTTTTCTTTTTATAGTTACTTTGATATTTCAAACATTTCCATTTTCTCCTATTGTAGTATTTTATTTTTTCTGTAAATGGATGTGTAAGCATAAATTTTAATATAATACGAAGTATTCGGGGAATGTTAGTACTATCCTGTGGCCAATATCTACTTTAGATGTTACTCCTTAATAGTTATTTCTTTGTGAAGTATTTACTGGTTATCTTATCGAATTTCTTTTATCTTATTCCTTTAGGTCTGGTGACAGGAACACCATCCGGGTCCGGCTCTAGTATCAAAACTTTAGAGCTAATCCAACGGAGAATACAGGCTTGCCAACGTCTAGACCGTGATTAAACGGTTACCCAACTTAAGGAATAAAACTAAGAAAATAGAGTAAGAGTATCAGCAAAACTAGACACAGAAATAACCGCTTAAGAGCAACATAACTTCAACTGGCTCTAGGATAGTATAAAGATTTAGCTACTCAAACTCATACTCCTCCCGGCCAACATGGCTTTGATACCATTTAACGGATCGTAGAAAATGACTTGGAAATTAATTACAAAGGCAGGAGCAAAATAAAAGAAATAACTACAAGTGGTAATAAAGTAGAAGAAAAAGATAATTACAAAGAGTTGTTTATTGATAAGAAGGAAATTTAGAGAACATAGAGAGGATGTGTTGGTGTGTTGGTGATCTTTTTTGTGGCGTTTTAGACAGAAAGGTTGCTGTATTTTTGGAAAATAAGTTGAGGTCAATTACTCATATTTTTAACCAACAAAAAATCCCCAGCAAAAGGTAAGTATTTCACCCCTTTTAAACCTCTCGAATTGTAAAGCGAAAATCTGAAAATTGGCAGCTAAGTGAGCTGCCGATGGACTGTTTGTGAGCTAAGTATTGTTCATTTTCCTTAGGATTTTTGGCTGTTTATTTTGCTGGAATTATACTTCATATTGAGGGGAAGAATCACAGCAGAACTAAGGTAAAATTTCCTCTTGTTTCTCCCTTAAAAGTTAGTGAAAACTAGTTGAGAAAATGGCTAAATGTTGTTGATGTTGACGTGTGTTGTTGTTGCTATTGTGACTGCCATTGTTTAGTTATTTTGGCTGAATTTTGTTCTATAGATTAAGATTTTAATTTTCCTATAAAACCACTGGATTAAGGAGGTTGAAGGCTGATCATCGAAATAGGAAATCGGCTAGAGAAAAGATCATCGGAGAAAGATATGTAAGGCATTTTTTGTCTCTTGATTTTCAAGCATGAATTCATGCCGAGGATTAATCCGGAATTCCCCTGTACTTGAGCTTCTGTCGTATCATATTATGGTTCCTCCCAGTTGTTAGAATTACTTGGTATTAAGGTGTGTATTTGCTAAAGAGTTGGAACGCATGAATGTGAAGCTGAGAGGGCAATTGCCTTTTATTATGGTCATAGTTGTAAATTGAGTCTGAAGTCCCCCTCGGCGTGGGCACTGTGAGCTGATCCTTTACATTATGTTATGTATTTGTGGTGTCAAAGTTGTTTCACATTATGGTTGCTAAGAAATTTGGTAAGCATGGCAAGACAACGACGCGCAGACAAACCTAATAATTGAAGTCGAGTTTTAACTCAATAAGGGCTAACGAGTGTAACAAAGTGGAATTTCCTTATGACAGTGACCTACCCTCTTATATTCATGTTTTAACGTACCTAGGGCCATGATATGGTTCCCCGATCCCTCTTCCTTAAGCTAAGCGACTAATTAATGCATTTCCTAATTAATCGATACGTTAATCTTGGAAAATAGGGCCTGAATGGATAAACTATTGATATTTATATGGAACCATCTTTATTGGATGGTTATGCACAATATCTTGATATTAACAGTTTAATACAAAAATCATGATATATATATATGCAGTTATGCTTACGTTCAAATTAAGCGCTAAAACAGTAAGGATTACCTTTCGAAAATCGCTATATGTTTATTAGAGATCTTGAGTTATCTAGACCTCCTGAGAATTGCTTAAGGCTTTAAGTAGACACATCATATGTTCTTTGAAAGTTTTAGATGTTTAAGGAAATCAACCTAAGAGTAAAGGTTGAGGCTCTAGTAGCAATGGAGAGGTAAGAGTAAATATTAGACCATTTTAAGGTAAAATGTGAGTTATATTCTCTCTGTCCATAGTTGATTTCAAGAACCTTTGAGAGATGTTAAATATGAACAAGACGATGTTTAAGAGATAAGGTTGGAAATTAGGTAAAAAGGTAAGTGCGTACAATAAATTCTGGAATAATGAACACGAGCGTAAATAGTTAAGTTGGGAATTACGAATCCTGGTTGGAAAATAATTTATGATGAATATGAAAAGTAAAGCCAAAGGTTGTTTTTTTAGATGATAAGTGTTACGATTTTTAATGAGTTAGGCAAATAGTCAACAAGATTTACCCTGTTCTAATGACATTTAGCAAAAAGGATTATAAATAAAGTTGGTTATATTCAGTTGTGTTAAGCTAATGGAAGACCAGTAAAGTGTTAACTTCTTAAGAAATGATTAGAATTGAATATTTTAAGCTAGTGACTCAAGTTAAGGAGAAGTTCTTTGTCGTCCTTTTTAAACAATTATATTTGATTATTTGTTCTATGAATTGGAGTAACTTTCTCAAGTTTTAAAGGATTTTTTTCTTGGAAGCTTCTAAACTGTTTATAATGCTGGTAAGCTTTTCTAAGCTCCACATATATTGTAATTTTTCACATGAGCTTTTCCTACATTATCTGAAGCATGACTATAAGTCTTTATTTATCTTAAGGTAGCCCCTAGACAGTTGCCTAGCATTTGTATATTAAAGAGCTTCAGTTTTGAGACACACAAGTTATGTCTTCCTGTTCATAAGTTACCTCGAGATGTGATTTGATGTGCAATGAATGAGGTATGCTCACAATTCTTGATATGAAAGTATGAAAGTCAAACGGGTATAAGAATGAAATGAATGCTGAGATTGTTAATAGAAAATGTCAGGTTAAGTTATTCCGCTCTACTCTTCGTGTTAGAATTGCTAGGAGATGTTTAAAATCATGAACGTGAGTCTACACATGTCTTTATGATACTCCAGTTCTAGGAACTTCTCTAGAACTCATTCACAGCATATCTATGTATTTAAATACTAAATGAAAGACCTATATGTGTATGGCATAATTGTATTATTAGGGGTGGTGGAAAGATCCTACACATGTTATAGTTACTGATTGGCATATTTTATGGTTTCCAGTATTCAGATTGTTTGTATGAGCTCTGTCAGCTCCATTTATGATTGTGATTAAGATTTCTTTTTATTTTACCCTAGTGTGGTATATTGGCTGGAGATATTTTTATTTTACCCCGATATGGTACATCGGATGGAGATATTTTTAGTTTACCCCCATGTGGTACACCGGCTGGACGAATTTTATATATGGATTTACGGTTGGCTGGTCGCTGGTATTATAGTTATAGTTTCTTTCTTGTGCATTTATTAATTGCATTTTCATCTCATTATAGAGTTATTATCAGGTTTCAGTTTCCAGGATTCCAGGTTGTTACCATTCCTTGTTCCTGGTTCTGTTATCTTGAGTTCAGTTATGTTATAGTAAATTGTTATCAGTTATAGGTTGCAGAGTTCCAGGTTATATTTATCCTTTATATGTTTATGTGCTAAGTCAGTTATTACAGGATTATTATCTCATGGTTATAGTTTCAGCCTTACATACCAGTACATTTAATTCGTACTGACGTCCCCTTGCTTAGGGACCTGCATGCATGCCGCAGGTGCAGGTAGAGGTCAAGATGGCTAGTTGAGTAGCCGTTCGTGAGATCAACAGATGGTTGGTATGCTCCTTCCTTCCTAGAGCTAGGGCTTAGTTATTTATGCTTGAGTTATGAGATGCAGTTATGGGTAGATCGGAGCCCTGTTCCGACCATCAGTCAGTTTACTCTTTAGAGGTTTTATGGACTTAGTGTGTACAATGTTATTCAGTTTGTGGCCTCGTCGGCTTATTATTGCTTGGTTTAGCACAATAATTTCCTTTGTTGCATTTTGATTGTTTACCCCATATTGTTGAGACCTTATGGGTCCAGTTTATTCTTCAGTTGATTATGACAGGTGCCTGGATGGCCTAAGTGTTACAGTTACAGATGTCATATAGCCGACTTCTTGATCAATCATGAATCGAGTGCCAGTTGCACCCTACCCCAGTTTTGGGGCGGACATTGTGTGTTTAGCATGATATTAGGCATAAAATGTGACAACTCAGGGGTTCGTTTTCTGAGACTTTTAAAAATCTTAGCATGGATTATGGGAGTTTGTCTTGTTGACTAATGGTGGTATCATTGTTCAGAATGGATCAGAATCTTCCTTGATGACCAGGGGAAAAACTAGGCAAGACAAGGATCCTATCTTGGTGAGGTTGAAGGAAGCCGTTAAGAATCAGAAGGTAGAGGTTTTCTTCAAAGGGGGAGATGGTGTGGTTTGATATCAGGGTCATTGGTTCATTCCGGGTGTTGATGATTTGAGGGGTCGGATGATGCACGAGGATCATGGTTCTAGATATTCTATACATCCAGGTGCCACCACGAGGTACCCTAACCTACGGGAAGCCTATAAGTGGAATGGCATGAAGAAGTACCTAGCAGAGTTTGTGGCTAAGTGTCCGAATTGTCAACAGGTAAAGGTTGAGCATCAAAACTTGGAGGTATGCTCCAAGATATTAGTATCCGTACTTGGAAGTGGGAGGAAATTTGCATGGACTTCATTACAGGGTTTCCTCTCACTCGTCGAAAGTATGACTCCATTTGACTGGTTGTGGATAGGTCGACTAAGGCAGCTCATTTCTTACTGGTCAAAACAATCAATTCAGAGGAGGATTATGCTAAGTTGTACATTCGAGAGCTAGTTCGGTTGCATGGAGTGCCCTTGTCCATCATATCAGATAGAGGTACTCAGTTTACCTCCCAGGTTTGGAAATCATTTCAAAAAGGGACTTGGTACTTAGGTAAAGCTTAGCACAACCTTTCACCTGCAAACGGATGGTCAAGCTGAGATGACCACTCAGACTCTTGAGGATGTGTTGAGAGCATGGGTAATTGATTTCAAGGTAGATGGGATGATCATTTGCTTCTCATTGAGTTTGCATATAATAATAGCTACCTTTCCAACATTCAGATGGCTCTGTTTGAGGCTCTCTATGGGCGAAGATGTAGATCGCCTATTAGTTGGTTTAAAGTCGGTGAAGCTGCGATGATAGGACCATATTTAGTCCACGAGGCTATGGAGCAAGTTTCAGCTTATAAGGGGCAGATCAAAAGCAACTCAGAGTCACCAAAAGTCCCATGTGGATGTGAGGAGGAGAGAACTTGAGTTTGAAGTTGATGATATGGTGTTTCTGGAGGTGTCTCCCATAATGGGAGTGATAAGGTTCGGAAAGAAAGGGAAACTCAGTCCCTATTATGTTGGTCCATACCGGGTTGTGAAATATGTGCGCAAGGTGTCCTATGAATTAGAGTTACCCTCAGAACTAGCTTCAGTTCATCCAGTTTTCCATGTATCACTCTTAAAGAAGTGCTTGGGTGACCCGACTCTAGTTGTTTCGGTGGAGAGCATAGGGGTGAAGAACAACCTTAGTTATGAAGAGGTTCCGGTGGAGATACTGGATTGTCAGGTTTTCAAGATAAGAAATAAAGAAGTAGCTTTAGTCAAAGTTCTATGGAGGAATCAACATGTTGAGGGAGCTACATGGGAAGCCGAAGTAGATATGATGGCTAAATAACCGCATTTATTCCCTTCCGGCACAGTTTCATCTTGAGGTATCAATTTCCTCCTTAATACTCTCTTCAGTTTCATGTTTAGCTTATGTGCCCCAGTTTCTTTCATGTCAATGGATGTATGTATGATTTTGGAAATTTAGTTCAGTCATGTAGTTCAAATTGGAGTCATTCACTCCGTCAGTTTTTGACATGTATGTTAGTATTTGTGTATGATGATTGCATTTCTCTGCTTTTCAGTATGATTCTAACCATTTGAGGATGAATGTTCCCAAGGGAGAGATATCGTAATACCCCAAAAGCCCTAAGATCAGTCAAGGGAGTTGAAATGGATAAAACAGAAATTCTTGCACCAGGTCATAGGACGAGTCATCCAGTGAGCCGTTAGGAACCTCATGAGTCGTTAAGTGACTCGTGGGAAGAGGATAGGACTTGGTTGAAAATTTGGGATTTGAGGTGACCATGGGTGTGACCACGAGTCGTGGTTAACACCATGAGCCGTCGTGTGAGCCGTGGTCAAGGGTTGGATGAAAGTTGGAAAATTTGGGCAGTGTATCTAACGGATTGGTCATCACGACTAGTTGGGTACACCACGAGTTGTGGTGTCCCTCATGGTGACTCTGAGAAGAATTTTGGCAGTGCAAGTAACGAATGCAGACCACGAGTCATGGCAAGGGACGATGACTCATCCAGTCCCTCATTGGGACTGGCAGTCTGGTTTTCCTGTGAGTTTATTAAGGGTTTTTCCATAATTCATATGTTCCTAAGGCCTAAACTACGTCATTTTAAGCTCAGAGTAGAGTGTATTAAGCTGGATTAAGTCATTCTAGCCCATTCAGAACTAATGCATGCAAGTTTAAGGGTTTAGAGAGTGATCAAGCCTAGTTCATTAAGGTTCTTCCTCAATTCCTCCTTGGGCAATCAAAGAAGTTGGGAAATCAGATCCTCTCAGGTATGTAAGGCTATGAATGGTTGCAATAGTCCACACCCATGCCCAATTCCCTCTCAATTCATGATGTTCTAATTGATGAATTTTTGGGGTTCCTACCCAATTCATAAATTCCTATGTTTCAATTATGGGTATGATCTAAGCATGTGTTACGTGATGAATTATGATCAATGGGTAGATTTTAAAGTGTTTTATATTATAATTTTTTTCATTTGATTTTACATCGCGTCACGACGTGAACTATCCTTTTTAGGATATCCTCAAACAAGTATTCCCTTACGGGACCATCTCCTCTTCTTTTTTCTTTTAGAGGGAACATCCTCCACCCTGTCCCTCTTTTCTTCCATCACCTTCTTCAATTTCTGTACCCCATCAGACTCAGGCTTAAGTGTAAACATATCTTGCAACAGTGGACCATGGAATCTATCACCCCACACTTAACATATGTGATCATGCTGATCTTGCAAAGATCCCTGTGCTATGTGGGTGGGTCGATCTCCTGGTAGACTCTGAAGAGCTCTTCCTCAACATCGACCTTATTTTAAGGGTACCAGCTCTCATATAAATTATTGCTCCACCAGTATCCAAGAACAGCCGTCCCAGAATTAGGGGTACCTTATCATCAACCTTAAAATCTAGAATAATAAAATCATCAGGTATAATAAATTTACCTACATTGATGAGAAGGTCCTCAATAATTCCCTCCGGGGCCACCATTGACTTATCTGCTAGCTGCAGCATCACTCTTGTGGGCCTTGGCTTCCCTAAACCCAGTGTGTTTAATAGAGATAGGAGCATCAAATTCATCGCTGCCCTTAAGTCATATAAGGCCCTCATTATTCCAGCTTCAACAATTTGTACGAGGAGAGTGAAGCTCCTTGGGTCTTTGAGCTTTTTGGGCATTTTGCTCATTATCCTATTACTGCACTCCTCAGTGAGTGCCACAGTCTGGGCATCCACCAGCCATACGTTGTTGGCCACCACATCCTTTAAGTACTTGGCGTACTTCAGCATTCCCTATAAAACATCAAGTAAGGGCAAACTTATGTGAAGCTCTTTGAAGATATCAAAGAACTTCTTAATACATGCTTCCTCCTTACTCTTCATGAGCCTTTGTTGGAATGGTGGTGGTAGTCTCTGTATTGGCTGCAATGTAAATGTGCATTATGTGTTACAGTACTCTGATTATCTCCTCTATCAGCTGATGGACCTGGTCTGACTAGCTCTAGCTGCACCTTATTTTTCTTTTTTTTTTGTGGTGTGTCAGCCAACTGCTTGCACTCCTCAGACTGATGGCATTGACCTGTCGGGGTTTGGATCTGTATCACTTGGTAACCCTCCTTGAGGTTTGTTATGCTGAGCAACTGCTAACTGACCCATCTGCTTCTCTAAATTTCTTGTGGCCATCTGTTGATACTTCAAGTATGAGGCTATCCTTGCCTGATTTTCTACTATCTGGTTCTGGGTGGCCATGATTTTCTACAACATCTCCTCAGTGTTGCTATTACTGGATTGGCCACTATTTTACCTGTTATGCTGCTGCTGGGTCTGCTGGTAGCTTTGACTCTGATTACCACCCCAAGAAAAATTCAGGTGACTCTACCAGTTATTGTTGTAGGTGCTCCCATAATTCTGATTGTTCCTCTGAACATTACCTACAAAATTGACTGACTTTGGATTTGCTCAGCAAGAGTCTGCATAGTTCCCATTGTTTCCACATATCTCACACCAGCTTGGAGCTGGTTGAATTGCATGAACCTGTGTCTATGGCTGGGTCTGTCTCAGTTTGCTGAACTGAGTCATCATCTAGTGCTGTAGTGAAGCTAACTGTGTTGCCAAAGCATTGACACTATCTACCTCAATCAGCCTTGCTGCTCTTTAACCTGCCCCTATGGATGACTCGCTATGCCACTCTAGATTTCCATGTTCAATCCTGTTCAGCAGAGTGTACAGTTCATCATACATCTTCTCAAGTGCTTGCCCACCCGATGCGGAGTCTAGAAAAATTTTAGTGTGTGGGTCTATACTTTCCACAAAGGTGTGGGATTACACTTCATTAGACAACTGGTGATGAGGGCAGTCTCTCAACAATGACTTGAACCTCTCCCAGGCCAAGTATAGATTTTACTCGAGTCTCTGCTTGAAACTGAGTATTTCGCTTCTGAGCGTTGCAGTCTTGCCTGAAGGAAAGAATCTAATGGGGAACTTCCTTGCTAGGTCATCCCAAGATGTGATGGAATTTGGTGGCTTTGCCTTTAGACACCTCTTTGCCTCTCCCAACAATGAAAATGGGAAGAGGGTGAGTCTGACATAATCAATTGACACTCCGGTGGGGATGAAAGTGTCACTGATCTCCAAGAATTTCTGTAGGTGCTACTGTGGGTCCTTATGTGTCATTCCCGTGAATTGCCTACTAGAGTGAAACAGCTGCACCATGTTTTGCTTTAGCTCAAACTTGCCTCCAGGCTCCGGCTTGCGGATGCTGGAGGTCACATTTGTCGCGAGTGGGATTGCCACTTCGCGAACTGGTTGGACTGCCATTGGCTCTGGTACCAACTCTTTCTTCCCAATTGGTGGTTCCTGTTGGCTTTCAAGTATATGCTCCTGTAACCGCTGCAACTTTCACTCTAGAGCCTCTCTCCGAAGCAAGTGCAATTGTCGTTCAGGCTCCAATAATGGTTCCACCAGCTCTCTGTTCCTTGCCAGTGCTGCAAGGACAATCTACTACCTGCAATAAAGAAGACTAAGAACAAGTTTTTCAACACTTAAGAAAAATAAAAATTTACACAAATACAAGAAATTTACTAATTTCGCCAGTCCCCGGCAACGGCGCCAAAAATTGTTGCGCCCCAGCGCACGCTGTAGTACAAGTAGAAAAGTGACTCTGAAGAGCCAGATGTCGAACCCACAGGGACTGGACCATTTTTGCAAATATTCAAGTTCAAGTTCTATATTCAAATTTCATAGTGTTGGTTTTCGAGATTTGATTTAAATTCTAAATCTAAGTGTGATCACAAATAATTCAGAAGTACAATAGTGAGAAACATCTAGAGTTAAGGCCTAGTACTCATGCAATGCTAAAAATCACAATGGTTCAAATATTGAAACTTCAATTGTTGTCTCACAGAGTTAATATGCAATTCTCATGGTCTTTCATGCCTCTAAACAAAACAAACTAGTCTCACACCAACATCATTGAGCAGGGATGTGACGTCCTAATTCGTGAGCAATTAACAATGTGGATGTGGTTTACGGGGTTTACGCCCTTGATTATGGACTTTTGTACCTCTGATTATTTAACCTAGAATTAACTTCAAACTACGTCTGAGAGTGGTGATGTGACAATTTAATCCTAAATGTCTAGCTATCTTCCTATTTAATTAACCAAGCAAGACAAATTAGATATAGTTACTCTCCTAACCGCGAATCCTATCTTGAAGACAAGAACTTGCTCCTTGCATTCTTTAGTTCTAACCTAGGGTTACTCTTTCAAGCTTTTGCCTACGCTTAACAAGTGCATTTCAATGGTGATCAAGCATCAAAATGATAATTAACAAGAATGCAAGACAAAACAACAATGAAAGCTCAAACCAAAGATGAAATTACGCAAATACAATCTTGTCATGTGGCCTCAACCCTAGAATAAGGTTTTTAGCCACTCATGTTCATACAATGATTCAAAAACATCTTTGTATTAAAGTATTTACAAGAATAGTTAAAAGAGAGAAGGAAAAATGAACCCTAGAATGAGTTTCTTCTGTTCTCCCTTCACTTCTCTATGCTGTCCAAAAAATATTTCGTGACACTGAAATTATAAGCTAAGGGTTCAATTTATAGTACATGGGATTTTTTACAAAATTAGGCAAACATGGAACTGCTCCATGCCACGCTGCCTATCGCGCAGCTCAGCCTCTGTGCACGGAGTTGTCGCGCATGCTCACCGGAAGGCGGCGTCGGGCATGACATGGGTGAAGGTGTGTGCGTTACCTGGCGTGGCACGCTGCTGGACATGGAGATTACTTGTCGTGGCATGGCGCCATTGCATAGGGATACTTCCTTGTCCGGCCTTTGCCCGCATGATACTCAACACTGGCCTGCCATCCCCCAGGCATGGCACGTTGCTGGGTGTGCTGCTTGCCTAGCGTGGCACGCAGCCTGCCTGGCGTGGCATGCTGGCCTGCTCTAACAGCCCTCTTCTCATGTTACATCATTATTCCTTCTTGGCATCCACTCCGTGCTTTCATCTTGATTCTTACCATCATATTTAGTCCCTCCTAAGCATCTTACACCTACAAAACAAATACTAATCATGTTAGTTAGTTCGGCATGAAAATATACACAAATACATGAGAATGTAATAAATTAAATTAACAAACATGGCTAAAATTAAGTAATAAAATAGCACTTGGGCACATAAATATGTGCAGGATCAATCGTTATCAATATGCTCCAAATTAACTTTCCTGCAACCGTAGCACAAGTCATACAACGATCATAAAAATCAAGGCTTTGTTGTAATTCTATTTTCCTAAACTCTACTTCTGTAAGTTCAAGCAAGTAAAGAATTCGGGCAAGTCATAATGTTGCACACCGTTAAAAACTTTTAAAGATGAAGAGAATACAATACAAGCGTTTAGCATTGGTTTCGAATCACTTTGTGTAACCCTATTTTGTTAATCCATCATGGTTCCCACAATCCTAGTTGTAGAGGTTTTAGCTTCTCATGATTGTAATATTGTATTTAGTATTCATAGACAAACATATAATTAAATACTTACAACAATAATTGAAAGAAAATCTGCTCTGAATATTGATGAACAAAATCAAGAACAATTGAGAAAACCAAGTGTTGATCTCAAGTAACTTGATAATAATTCACAAACAATTAATCTATTAACCTTCTCTCAATGTATTCACACGTCTATTGATCATTCTCTTTACTAAGAAAATATAAAAGGTATTTATACAGACATTAGAAACCTTGTTCTAAGCTTATGGAAATTCCATATCTGGCGCCGACTCGTCCTACGACTGGACATACGACCTGACATACGACCTATACAAGATTGTATGGGTTGTACCTTGCTCTCCTACGTTCCTTGGCTGCTATAGAATTGAGTAAGTGTTGGAAACTGGTATGACTCATACCATGATCCTACGATTCGTACAATCCATCCGTGGCTTGGCTCTGAGATCTTTGACATCTTCTAAAGTTTTCTATGAGTGTTATGGTACGCCTCATACCTTGATCCTATGACTCGTAATAGCTTGTTGTATCTTGAGTTCTGCCAAGTCATTAAGAATCACTGAATCTCCCCACGGCTCCTGGTAGGGGTTGTAGATAGATGCTTCGATTCGTAGGTTCCACCTGTACTAGGAGACTTGTGCAAATTTTCTCTGATGTTTTCATGACTCTAGTTATGGCTCGTAACATCTTGGTACGACTCGTACTGAGACTCGTACTTTGCCTTTGCATTGTTCCAGCCTTCTGAGCTTTTCCATGAGTCTTAATACAGCTCGTACAATCTAGGTACGGCTCATACTGAGATCAATACTTGGCTGATTTTCTGCACTTTCTGCATCTTTTGCACATTTTTGCTCCAACACCTATTTTCCTAAAACAAAGTAAAAACACCTCATATCAGTATAAACATACCTAAGTCCACGTTATTTTCTTAGTTTTAAGCGTCGAAAGTGATGCAAACTCACATCACATCAACACCCTCAACTTAAGACTTTTGCATGTCCTCAGGCAAAGAAAACAAAACTAAAAATGACGCTTAACTAGAAAATAAACCTAGGATTCTACAACCAACATTAATCAAAATTAGCACCATAATCTCAAACAACTTTTGACCCTTTTTTCGGTAAACCAAATCAGCATATGCACATCAAGTAACCACAAATCATGATAAACAGGGATCAAGATATGTCATCTATTTATTAGCGGATAGTCAGGTCATTACCAATGCTTTTCACACGGACAACTGGCAGAATAAAACAGAAACCATGTACCCTCACAGTAAATAAAGTCCCCACTCACAGATATATAAAAATATGAAACATGGGATCGATCAAGTAAGACTCTCACTCTCACAAGGAAGTTTCAAATATTGCACATCGGATACCATAGACTTGCCCTTATTTTCTCTACTTCGGCTTTTCAGATAGTCAGGCTAGAATCACTATAGGACTTGATTCAGCTTGTAATGTAGGCTTTCAGACTGGTTATGGTAAATATAGACTTTTTAGTGACTAAACCCTCCTTGACACTACATACATATGGCTCCACTTTTCACTTATTTCACCCTTTTCACTTTTTCAACTTTTTCCTCCCTTTTCTCCATTTTATGCAATGTATGGATGTGGTGTGTTTTCAACTTTTCATTCATTTTTCCCTTTTGTATCTTCCTTTCAATTTTTCTTTTTCAGCTCTTTTTTCTTCTTTTGTCACACCACACTCATTTTTAACCCTTTTTCTTTCCTTTTACTTTTTCACCTCCCCAAGATCTATGGACCCCTACTCTAGCCACCCTCAACTTAGACATTTTTCCTAGGTTGAGGTTCACAATGTCCAAGGAGGTACCAGGGCCAAAATAACTTCTTTATAAAAATGGGGTAAGGTTAATCGGTTAATCAAAGAAAAATGATTCATTTAAGGCTCAAAATCGGGATCAAGGGAATCATATTATTCTGGTAGGGTAATTTAAACTAAAATGGGCTAAACAAAAATGGCCTATATTCCTTTCCTAACTAACCATCCTAAAACTTATGTAAAGACCAATCGGGAAAGTTTTAGATCCTCTACGCAGTATTGAACTGGGTATAGACCTCACTCACTAATGGTACGGTTTTGCATTCATTCTACATGTCCGATGTATACATGGATAAATGTAACTACTCATGCTAATACACTAAATGACACAAAAAGATCCATAGAAATTATGTTTCTCAATCACCAAGCACATAATTAACCATCAAAAAATTTTAAATAGGGTCAAGTTTTTTTCCAAAACTAGTGCAATTTATTGGCTGAGTAATCCTAAGCTACTTTATTATTAAATAAAAAATCCTAAACATGCTGGTTCTACTAGATAGCATGCCCGAGAAAAAAGAAACATGGCAAGAGAAACCCTCGAACAAATCAAAAAATTCCAAAAATATATAAGTACACCCCCTTCCTTTTGAAAAGCATGCTTCATCCCCGAAGCATAGAATATAAAAAATAAGGAAGGGAACATACTTGTGGCACACTAAGTGCTCCTGTCATCCTGCGGAGGTGGTACCTCCACTGCAGTAGTGGCGCTGGCGGTGGTCGGCGCACTCAATGGTGTATCAATAGGGGGAATGGTCACCCCTTCAGCAGTAGCGGTCACTTCTACAACCCCTGGAATCACTGGGGCTGAATGTGGCTCGCCCAAAGAGTCCTTGCCACCCGCAAGCTCGACAGGGGCAGTGGTGGAGCTACCCGCTCCTCTCGCTCTCTCAAGAAGCTCCGACCTATGCTCATCGTGAGTCTGCTGGCTCTCCAATCTTTCCCATTTGTGCTCTTTCCTTTTTTTTCTTTCTCTTCTTCTTTAGGGTCTCATCTCTAACATCCTCAGAGACCCTCTTTTTCCCTTTTCCTTTCTTAGCTCTTGTCGTCTCCCAATACGCTACTAAATCAAGCTCCTTATCTATCCCCATGTCGAGGTCGGAAAGAGTGGGGGCTGCTAGAATTGCTAGCTGTCAAGATGAAAGTCAGCCAATTAGCTCCGAAGAGCCCCCTACTCCTCATAGAGGCTGCTAGTGTCAGTCTGCTCGGCCATGCGCTCATTGAAGCAGCTCTCAAAGCTATTTAGTCTGGCATGTAGGACCCATGCAGCCTCCTCAATCCCAACCTTCACCGAAGGCTTCACATTCTCCATCATAGACTGTACCTTCTTCTCAACTACGGTTAGTCTCTTGGACATCTTTTGGAGAAATTCCTGAGGACTAGCATGTATCCGTCTGGAGTCTGGGCACGGAAGACCCATAAATGGTGCGACGGAGGTGCTGGAAGCTGCCTCTGAATGATCAGCATCTGTAGCCAGTGCCTCATCCTATTCATGTAAGGTGGGGGCATTCACCTTCTTGACCCAATTGCTCGTGGTACTGGGACTGTGGTAGAAAGTCGTGCTCGACTTACCTAGTTGATTTCATCCCGAATTAAGCCAATATCTACTGTTCGCTGTCCTTCAATCAACTGCTCCTTACCACGATGCACCTTAATACTTGCCTCCATACACAACCTGAATATGAGACTCGGGAATGGGATGGTAGTGCTCAATCTAATAGCTCGATCCCTGATCTCCTTTGCAATGATCCTCGTGATGTTGATGGCATATCTGGAAATGATACATGCCACCAATGCTGCTCTGTTTGTACTGAGGTATTTTCATTCACGATGGGGGCCAATCGGTGGTGAACTAATGACCAGCAGGCTTTTTCTATGAAGTTTAATGAGTTCTTGGTGACCTTTTTTCTTCTAGTAACCCATTCTGCTTCCCCCTTGTCCTCAGCAATAACCCTAGACAGCCACTGAATCTGCCTCCGCCTATCATCAATGCCTAACTGCTTGATCTTTTTCATTGCATCCACCCGGTAGTCATACTCCGATGTAGTGTGTAGTGGTATAAACTGGTGCCCATATAATACCCGAGCAATAGTGTGCTCGGATATCTCAACAGCATGGTCTCGTACCATAACGCTCTTCAATTTGGGCTGATCTTCCAACTTTTTCCCTTTCTTTGCTTTTTGTTCCATGGCACCAAATAATTGGCATAGAACTCCCAGACGATCTTTGAAGTGTATCTATTTGGGGTTCTAGCCATCCAACCGAACCCATAGTAGTTGAATATCCAATTAATCTCCTCCATCTCATTCAGTGTATTGGTAAGGATCCGCGGCTCTTCTTGAATATTCCATCTGTGTTTGTTCTTGGCAGTGAGAGTGAGACCCTGTTCATAGATCTCCTATGCACCTGGTACTCTCCACCGAATGGTAGGGTTCTCCCTAGGTCGAGTCTGCTCTTGCTCAGCACTGGCTACCTCATCATCGGATCTGGACTCACTATCTCCATTACTGAATTGGGCCTCCTCAGACTCCTCATCATCATTAGAGCCACTACCAGACTCTTGCACACTTTCCTCAGCTCCCTCCTCAGACTGGGGAGCACCAGTAGATGTAGCAGTGGCCTCCTCGGCCTGGGCTTTAGATTTTTCCCTAGTGGTTCAGGTCCCATCGACGTCAGATGTATCAAACGTGTTTCCTCCAACGAACCATTAGTGTGTTGCCAGAATGTTCAGATTCAAAGGTTTCATCTATTAATGCCCTCCGAGCAGTTGCTTTGGATGCCTTCCTCTTCTGAGTCATTGTACCTGTGGAGAAAGAGGGTCAGAATTCCAAATCTGAGAAAAAGAAAGTAAAATTTTCATGGGTCTACAGTACAATTCATACCTTAAATGTACGATCCATACTGAGACTCGTAATGTCTCAAATCAAAGTCACGACTCTGAGGTACGATTCATACCATGAAGGAATGATCCATACCACGAGTCATATGAGGATTCCCCTTGAAAACCCATGTTCTATATTTTTCCACGACTCATGGTCTGACTAGTAAGTCGACTCCACGAGTCGTAGGAAGGATCGTACTGTCACTTTTAGACTTAACCCTTTTCAGACTCCTAGTATGATTACTAGGTACAACTTGTAGAAGGATATACGGGCTGTACTAGGTTTTGTACCTCATAATTTTATACATTTGGCTTGGGACAGTCCAAACGAGCCATCCTATGAGTCTTAGTATGAATCCACGAGTCATACAAAGGCTTGTGAAGCCTGTCCTTGCCTTTTTTCATGTAAGTTTTGCAGGTGATTTCAATTTATGCTGGACTCAGAATTCACCAGGTCCAGGTATGCATTTTTCATGTATTTAACACTATCCATTCCTCCCCTTTTTATTCACAACCTGTAACTCAATATATAGTAGTTCACATTCAATTTTTAATATCTTCGAATACTACCCAGTCACACATTTAATTTTCACATCATTGGTCATTGTCCTTATCTATTTTTCATGCATTTTGAGGACTCACAATTGTTGCACAAGTTCACATAAGCACGTAGGTCTTTTTACCAAACTCAATGCATAACCACTTACTTGAATTTTTTTGTAAATCTGGCTTAAGTTCGAGTGTGAATCAGTGACTAGGCTTGGAACTTGATTTGAGTAGTGTTAATTGAGCAAAATGTTTGCTTAATCGATTATGATCTTGAGTTACGAGTGTGAGGGAGTCATGGGTAAGTTCATGATTTTCATGTTTTGATTGCATGGGAGATGGGTGTGTAAAGTTTGAAGTTTAAATAGCTTTTAGGGAAGATTTAAAAAATCTGGGTTGAGTCGAGTCATTTTAAGTGATTTGGCCTGTCACGACTTGTACAACGAGTCGTAGGAAGATCCTATGACTCGTCCCTAAGACTCGTAGCAGAGTTGCTAAGAAAACGTACCTATGGACCTACGAGCACATCATGACTTGTATCATGAAGGTACGACCCATACCACGACTTGTAGCTCACTCTTAATTGTAGGCCCATGCTTTGCATAGTTCATAACTACAGTGAATACTATGACCTGTACAATGAAGTTACGAGTATAGGACCAACATACCCTAAACTTATGCACTAAGATATATTTCTGCTTCTCACCACAACTTGCACACGACCCGTACAATCCTTTTACAAGTCATACTAAGACTCGTAGCACCAGTCTGTTCTGCAATTTTTCTACCCACCTATTCTTATTTCACCTGCACACTGAGCACACATAAGTCCATAAACTTGGGTTGCCTCCCAAGAAGCTCTTGATTTAATGTCGCGGCACGACGCAAGTGGTTCGGTTACTCAGAATTCACCAAACCACCTTATGGGTTGCCTCATAAGAAGCGCCTGATTTAACGTCGCGATACAATGCAAGTCTCTTGACTACTCAGACTTTGTCAAGAAACTAAAACTCATCCTCGATTGCTGAGACCACTCTATAATCCTTTGGTTGCTTCATTGACCAGCAGAAGTTGAAGGTTATTGAGTCTAAATTTTAGCTGGCCAGCCTCTACATTCACTAAAGCCTTCCCAGTGGCAAGGAATGGTCGCCCCAAAATGATGGGGATCTCAAAATCAACCTCCCAATCAAGGATCATGAAGTCCGTTGGGAATATGAATCTGTCCACCTCAAAAAACACATCAAACAGGATCCCCACAGGCTTTTTCACAGTTCTCTCAGCCATTAGTAGCCGCATAGTAGTCGGTGTGGGGGCTCCCAAGCCCAACTGCTTAGACACAGCTAATGGCATCAGATTGATGCTTGCTCCCAAGTCGTAGAGTGCCCTCACGAACTCAACAGCACCAATAGTACATGGTAGGATTTCCTTAGCATTGGTAGGAATTTCTACAACTTACCATTCTTCGCCTTCTTCTTCATTCGTTGAGGGAACGGTGGTGGTGATCGTGGGATAGCCTTATAAATCTGTGTGGCCCCTTATTTCTCTCCTTGTTCAGCTTTAGGCTCCTTCTCAACAACTGGAGCCTCAGTCAAGTCAGCATCCTCCTCATGCTCATGCTTAACAAGCTCTTCATCATCATCGATATGCTCTCTTTCTTCATTTGAAGCTTAACTACAACTGGTAGAGAGGGATCAACCATGGTCGTTCCACTCCTAGTAATCACAGTCATGCAGTGACCTGATCTCAGGCAAAATAGCATGCCCAAGAGATGCTTTATAACTTAGTTTTGTCTTGTTCATCGACTCAATTATATGCATTCTCATGTAATTTTATGTAAATGTGAATATATACACTAACCAACATGATTAGTTCTTGTTTTTGTAGATTCAAAATGAATTTGAGGGACTAATCCATGAGTTGGTGAAGTGGAGGTATGGAATTGGAATTAAAATGCAAACGTCGGCAAGGAGGATGCGCGAAACAGCCCACTTGCGCGTTGGCAATGTGCCACGGCAGGCAGGCTGCGCGACCAAGGCTGTGACACGCCACCTAGCGCGCTGCACAAGCAGCGTGACACGCTGCCAACGTGGCAAAGGGCTGCCTAGCGACGGTTTTGTGAGTTTCCAGTGTGCATTTGCGTTACCTCCATGTCCCAGAGGCAGTGCTCCGCGATACACTCCGTGACACGGAGCCATTCCACGACTGGCATAATTTTGTATAATTCTCATTTACTATAAATAGGTCCCTTAGCTCCTAAAATCATTTTGTCACGATTTTATTCTAAAAAACCACCTAGGAGTGAAGGGAGAAGTGGGAGAACTCACCTAGGGTTCATCAATTTCATCTTCTCATCTACCAATTCTTGTAAGTATGTTACTTTGACAATGTTTTCTTGTAATTTTACGAACATGAGTGGCTAGAACCTTTCCTCTATTGTTGAAGCCATGAGTTATGAGTGTGTTTTTACAAATTTGCATTGGAATTAAGTTATTGATTGTTGTTTTGTCTTGCATTCTTAATTATGGTTGTTTTTATGATTGATCACCATGAAAACACATACGTTAAACTTAGGAAAATGCTTGAGAAAGCAAACTTAGGGAAGAACATAAGAATGTAGGAAGCAAGTTCTTGTCTTTTGATAAGATTTTGTGGTTAGGATAGAAATATACCTAATACCTTGCTTGGTTGATAAAATGGGAAGAGAGAAAGACACCGGCTTAGATTTGTCACTCCACCACTCGCAGAAGTAGTTGTGAAGCTAAGCTTGGTTAAATGGTTGGAGGTACGGAAGTACCCTAATCAATGGAATAACCCCATAAACCACATCCACGTAGTTAATTGCCCACGAACTAGAATTAACATCCTCGCTCACAATGTAGTAGTGAGGCTAGTTTGTCGTGTTTAGAGGTACGGAAGACCATGAATATGCAATTCTAATTATGTGAGATGACAATTGATAGTTTCATACTTAAACCATTGCAAATCATAGTATAGCATGATTATCCGGCTTTAACTCTATGTTGCTCCTTGAATGAATTCAGAGTATTTCGTTTACCACATTTAGACTTAATTAAACTCTATCAAAAACTTTTATAATCAAAACTTGCGGCATTTAATATCACACTTGAACTTGATAGTTAACTGAATTGGTCATGTCCCTGTGGGTTCAACATCCGGCTCTTAAAAAGGGCCACTATATTACTTGTACGACCCGTACACTTGCGGGCAACAACATGTTTTTGGCGCCGTTTCCGGGGACTCGGCGAAGTTTTGATAATTTATTTGTTTTTGTGTGATTTTTAAATTTCCTTAAGTGTTGAGAAACTTGGTCTAGGTCTGACTTATTGCAGGTGACAGATTGTCTTGCCGAGCTGGCTAAGAATAGAGAGCTTGTGGAGCTGTTGCTTGAACCTGAATGTCAAATTTATTTGTGAAGGAGAGTAGCTCTTGAGCAAAAGCTGAAAAGACTTCAAGAAAAGGTACAACAACAACCACCCGCAGGACAAGCATATTTGTCGCCGGAAGCAATAGCAGCCAGACCAGTTTGCGAAGTGGCAATCCCATAAGCGACTAATGTGAACTCTAGTATCCGTAAACCGGAGCCTGGAGGGAACTTTGAATTGAAGCAGAACATGGTGCAGCTGTTACATTCTAGTGGTCAATTCACTGGGATGGTACATGAGGACCCGCAACAGCACTTACAGAACTTTCTTGAGATTCGTGACATGTTTTTCCCCACCGGCATGTCCACAGATTATGTCTGACTTACCCTCTTCTCATTTTCACTGTTGGGAGAGGCAAAGAAGTGGTTGAAAGCTGATCCACCGAACTCCATAACTTCGTGGAATGATTTGGAAAAAAAGTTCCTTATCAGAGTTTTTCCTTCAGGCAAGACTGCGAAGTTGAGAAGTGAAATACTAAGTTTCAAGCAGAGGCCCGATGAGAATTTATATTTGGCTTGGGAAAGGTTCAAGTCATTATTGAGAGACTGTCCCCATCACCAGCAATTGAATAAAGTGCTGGCTCAAACCTTTTTAGAAAGTCTAGACCCACACACAAAAATTTTACTAGACTCTGCATCGGATGGGTAAGCCTTAGAGAAGACTTATGATGAACTATACACTTTGTTGAATAGAATTGCTCAAGGAAATCCAGAGTGGCACAACGAGTCATCAAGAGGGGTAGGAAAGAGATCAGGGTTGATAGAGGTAGATGGTATGAATGCCTTGGCGGCATAGTTAGCTTCGTTCCAGCATCAGATGATGACTCAGTTCAATAAACTGAGTATGAACCAACAACAGGGCCAGGTTAATGCAGTTCAACAAGCTCCAAGTTGGTGTGAAATTTGTGGAAATAATGGGCACAATGCAGAATCTTGTGGAGCCAATCCGGAATCAGTCAATTTTGTTGGGAATGTGCAGCGGAACAATCAGAATTTTGGAAACAACTACAACAGAAATTGGCAGGGCCACCCGAATTTTTCTTGGGGTGGAAACCAAAAGCAAAGTTATTAGCAACCTCAACAGCAGCAGTATCAGCAGAATAAGAAGAATGATGGCCAGTTGAGCAGCAACATTGAGGAAACATTGCAGAAAATCATGGAGACCCAGACTCATTAAGCAGAAAATCAGGCAAGGATGGCATCAGACTTGAAGAATCAGCAAGTGGCCACCCGCAATCTAGAAAAGCAGATGGGTTAGATAGCAGCTGCTCAAAACATGAGACTGCAGGGAGGACTACCAAGTGACACAGATCCTAACCCCCGGTAGGTCAATGCCATCAGTCTGAGAAGCGGCAAGCAATTAGCTGATGCAGTGCCTAAAGAGAAGAGAAATGAGGTGCAACCGGAATTGGTTAGACCAAGACCATCCAATGACAAGGGAGAAAATCAGAGTGCTGTGCACCAAAATGCACGATATTCATTGCAACCAGCACAAAGACCACCACCACCATTCCCTCAGAGATTCAGAAAGAGCAAGGAGGAGGAATGCTTCAAAAACTTCTCTGAGATTTTCAAAGAACTTCACATAAATTTGCCTCTTATTGATGTTTTGCAAGGAATTCCCAAGTATGAGAAATACTTGAAAGACGTGATGGCCAACAAAGTCAAATTGGTGGATGTCCAGATGGTAGCACTGACTGAGGAGTGAAGTTACAGGGTATTAAGCAAAATTCCAGAAAAGCTCAAAGACCCAAGGAGTTTTACCGTCCCTATACAAATAGGTAAAACTTAGGTGCTACGAGCTTTGTGTGATTTAGAGGCAACAGTTAATCTAATGCCCCTATCTTTATTTAACAACCTGGGGTTGGGAAAACTGCGGCCAACAAGGTTGATGCTGCAGCTGGCAGATAAGTCGCGAGTGACACCTGATGGAATAATAGAGCACCTTCTCATCAAAGTGGTTAAGTTTATTATACCTGCTCATTTTATTATCTTAGATTTTCATGTCGATGATCAGGTACCCTTAATCTTGGGACGACCATTTTTGTCCACCGGAGGAGCGGTAATTGATGTGAGAGCAGGGACCTTGAAAATAAGGGTCAAAGATGAAGAAGAACTCTTTTGAGTATACCAAGAAATGAACCCATCCACACACTACAGAAACCTGTGTAAGGTTTGTGTGTTGTCACAGGATGAGTGTGGGCTGGGGGATTCATCAGGTCCATGGACAAAGGTAATGACAAGTGTTCAGCCCGATTTTGATAAAGGGCTTCAGAGTGTGAAGAAGTTGGAGGAAGAGAGCAACAGAGTGGAGGCTGTTTCCTATAAAAATCAAAAGAAAAGGAGATGGTTCTCGAACGGGAACCCAGGTATGAGGATGTCCTAAAGAGGATAGTCCACGTCGTGCCGCAACGTAAAATAAGGCGCTGCTTGGGAGGCAACCCAAGGGTACCACAGGTACAAATTGTGATTTTTTTGTTGGTGTTGATTTTGTTATTTTCATTGTGTTTGTGTTTTGGTGGAAAAGTTAAGCATAGATGGAGGGAAAGTCTGAGTACTCATGGAGGAGGAAGCTAAAAAGCATGGAAGAGAAGGAGTGTGGGGTCAAACACCCACTTATGAAAACTTAAAGAAAAGCATGCTGTTAGCTAGGCATAGAGGCTCAGGGAATATTTCTCATCCTTTTTAATTTTAAAGTGATGCTATGAGGACACAACATGATTCAAGTGTGGGGTGAGAAAAATTTAAAAATATTTGTGCTTAATGATTTTTGGTGAATCAGTGCTTGGGAGAAATATTGGAACAAAATTTTTGAATGAAGCATGATTTCATCACCCGTTGGTTTTTCTTTTCGGTTCTTTTCTGACGGGGGGTCTTTGAACCGAAGAATAAAAATTTTCTTTGTCTGTATATAATGTTTTTAGTCATAGATAGAGACTATTTCCGATGATGGATGGATGACGATCGTCTTGAGGAAATTTAGTCAGTAGGTTGGTTTTTGAACCCGTAGCTAATTGATGGCTTGATGTTCTTGTTATGTGCTATACATGATTGTAAGATACAAGTGTGGTTAGTGTTGAAGCATGTGAGAAGTGTATAACTTTGTTTGAGACACTTAGGCTCTTGAATTTGACTCGATGTGATTGAAGCTTAATTTTGAATTCTTGTGATTAGTTGAGTTAAGAGTCTGCTGAATGTGTCTTGAATTGAGCATGTGCTGTGAGTGTAAGTTTTTCGAATATTCCATGCTACTGTGGAGTGTCTAGAACTTGTCTGGTGTGTATATAAAACGAAATAAAGGATGTGAATTGTAGGAGATGATTTTAGGCATTTCTTTGAATGAACCTAAATGTTATCCCTCACTTTACCTACCTTGAATATTTAATCCTAGTTAGCCCCATTGAGCCTTGAGCCTATTCTTTGATAGCTACAACATAAGCCTAATCCTTTTTCTTTCATTAGCCTTGAATTTGATCCAAAACTCCTAAGCGCGTAAGAAAAAAAAATCCGAAAGAGTGAAGGAGTGAAAAACGGGAAAAAGGAGGAAAAGTAGCAAGTTGTAAAAGTTGAGAAAAGGACAAAGGTGCAGTTATGTGAAAATGGTTGATTATTAGTAGGGAGTAAGAAAATAAATGAATGAAAAAAATTGCTTAAGTACTCCTTACTACTAAGCTGAGTGTGCTTAAAGAAATGAGAACAAGAAGCGAAAATTCAAGATTGAAAAGAATGAGGAGGAAGTAAGAAAATAGATGTCCTTAATGAATGTTGGATGTATTAAAAGCGCTTGGGGAAGATAGTCACTATTACTGGTCAGAATAGTACCTACCCATCCCTTAGCTTACAATACAACCCATTAAGTCCTACTTGATCTTACATTCATACATCCTTAAATTAGTGGAGTAAAACACTAAGGGCAAGCTTATGGTTCACTACATGATTCATGTGAATTCTTGGAGAGAGCGAGCGTAATCTTATTCATATACCCATACATGTTGTGATTTGAAAATTTGTGAGTAAAAAATGGGTAACTCTCTTGTTGTGAGGGCACATGTTTAATGAGAGATAACATTCATGTCGTATTTCTTGATTGAGTGATTTACATGAGTTTGCTAAGATTGAGAGTCGATTCTTGAGGTTGGGAAGTCTTAACGAAGTTTTATATAAGTTCATTGATTAAATCGTGCATGCTCTATTTTTAACTTGCTATCTTAAATAATCATTATAGTCGTAGCTTGAATGGTCTTGCTAAATTAGTTATGCGTGAGTCTTCATTTACATGAGATGTAAAAGGGTTGTTCGAGGACGAACAAGGCTTTAAGTGTGGGGTAGGTGATCTAGGGCAAAATAGCATGCCCGAGTGATGCTTTATAACTTAATTTTGTCTTGTTCATCAATTTAATTATATGCATTCTCATGTAATTTTATGTAAATGTGAATATATGCACTAACCAACATGATTAGTTCTTGTTTTTGTAGGTTCACAATGAATTTGAGGGACTAATCCATGAGTTGGTGAAGTGGAGGCATGGAATCAGAATTAAAACATGAACGTCGGCAAGGAGGATGCGCAAAACAGCCCACCTACGCTTTGGTAACGTGCCACGGCAGGCAGGCTGCGCGACCAAGGCCATGACACGCCACCTAGCACGCTGCACAAGTAGCGTGACACGCTGCCAACGCGGCAAGGGGCTGCCTGGCGACGGTTTTGTGAGTTTCCAGTGTGCATTCACGTTACCTCCGTGTCACAGAGGCAGTGCTCCACGATACACATGATGACACGGAGCCATTCCACGAAAGGCATAATTTTGTACAATTATCATTTACTATAAAAAGGTTCCTTAGCTCCTAAAATCATTTTGTCACGATTTTATTCTGAAAAACCACCTAGGAGTGAAGGGAGAAGTGGGAGAACTCACCTAGGGTTCATCAATTTCATCTTCTCATCTACCAATTCTTGTAAGTATGTTACTTTAACAATGTTTTCTTGTAATTTTACGAACATGAGTGGCTAGAACCTTTCCTCTAGGGTTGAAGCCATGAGTTATGAGTGTGTTTTTACAAATTTGCATTGGAATTAAGTTATTGATTGTTGTTTTGTCTTGCATTCTTAATTATGGTTGTTTTTATGAATGATCACCATGAAAACACATACGTTAAACTTAGGCAAATGCTTGAGAAAGCAAACTTAGGGAAGAACATAAGAATGTAGGAAGCAAGTTCTTGTCTTTTGATAAGATTTTGTGGTTAGGATAGAAATATACCTAATACCTTGCTTGGTTGATAAAATGGGAAGAGAGAAAGACACCGGCTTAGATTTGTCATTCCACCACTCACAGAAGTAGTTGTGAAGCTAAGTTTGGTTAAATGGTTGGAGGTACGAAAGTACCCTAATCAATGGAATAACCCCATAAACCACATCCACATAGTTAATTGCCAACGAATTAGAATTATCATCCTCGCTCACAATGTAGTAGTGAGGCTAGTTTGTCGTGTTTAGAGGTTCGGAAGACCATGAACATGCAATTCTAATTATGTGAGATGACAATTGATAGTTTCATACTTAAACCATTGCAAATCGTAGTATAGCATGATTATCCGACTTTAACTCTATGTTGCTCCTTGAATGAATTCAGAGTATTTCGTTTACTAACTCTATGTTGCTCCTTGAATGAATTCAGAGTATTTCGTTTACCACATTTAGACATAATTAAACTCTATCGAAAACTTCTATAATCAACACTTGCGGCATTTAATATCATACTTGAACTTGATAGTTATCTGAATTGGTCATGTCCCTATGGGTTCGACATCTGGCTCTTATAAAGGGCCACTATATTACACGTACGACCCGTACATTTGCGGGCTCAACATTGTTCGCGTGATTTGTGGGGTATATAAAATGACACGCAAGTGCACGTGGTCGAACAAGTAGTAAAGTGGCTTTAGTAAGCCAAGTATCGATCCCACAGGAACTTGGATGAAGTGCAATTTGCTCAAGTGTACTATATTTCGATTCTAAAAATGCAGACAACAATGTAACCATAAGTTTGATATTTTGTTTTATAATTTTTATACTAAAGCTGTAATAACTGTCTAATTTGAGTCTGAACTATGAATGAGAGCATGCTGAGGTTAAACGAACATGTAATGAAATTAATTATCATCATAATTTGGTTAATCTTTTCCTCCGGTTGCTAGCCAAGAACATTTGTCAAGAGATTAAAACTCTCGTATTTAACCTCACTTAAGAATCATGAACCATCCACCTACATTTCTGTGATTAAATGCAATTCATGTTCTAGCCATACAAATCTGGTTCCTAAATTGACTAATACGACTTTCAGGTATATTTCTATCCTGAAAGTAAATCAATTCCCAATTTTCCCAAATCAAGTAAAGATCATATCCTATTAATTCACAACTTTCCAATTTCTTGCTCTCTCGAGTGAAACCGGACTTTTTAGATGTACATTAACGTAGGCCACACATTAATGCAGTAAGAACAAGAATTAATAGAACAACCATGGAAGAAAAGATGAAAAACCAAATAATCAATGATCACATTTCATCACAATTGTTCATAACCTCAACAAGAAGAGGAATTAGCCACTCATTTGTGGATTAAACATCTTTAAATGAGTGTTAATCATACAAGCAACTGAATTAAAGAAGAAAGAAAGAGAGAAAAACCCTGATATTTTCGTCCCCTCAACTGCCTGTATCCCACGTTCTTGCTCCACCCAGTCAGAATATTTAAAAATAAACCTAAGTGTTCTATTTATAATGCTGAGAATTTTTTCTCGGAATAACGACCAACGTGTCACGGAGTGCATCGCGGAGCACTGCCTCCGTGACACGCTACGGATGCGGACCTTCACTAGAACTGGGGGTCCAGGAATTAAAGCTCAACGTGGCACGGCGTGCAACGCGGAGCCAAGCCACCGTGCCACGAACCGGACGCGGACCCTCTCTGGAATTTGGGCGAAATCTCCCTATCCAGGCAGAAGGCCTCCGCGATGGCAGCGTGACACGGCTCCATCGCGGAGCCCCTTTATTTCATGATGTCCAATGTCTTGTCCCTTGCTCGCACCCAAGTCCAACCCCGATATCCTCCAACATGCATTTTAGCTTCCCGAAATTACATTTTACCTGCAAAACAATGCTAATCATGTTGGTTAGTATAAATTCACATTTTATTACCAATTACATGAGAATGTATACACATTGATAGATAAACAAGGCTAAAATGGTACTTTTGAGTATCACTTGGGCATATACATTTGCCCAAGATCACTTACCCCACACTTAAATCCTTGTTCGTCCTCGAACAACAATCCTACACTTCATGCAATTTACATCCCAACCTCGCTACTTTGGTTCGACAATTTAGGCTACGGTCATACCGATTATTCAATACAGCAAATCATCAAGAAAACGTGCATGGTCCTATCAATGCAATGAACTTCAATACATCAAGACCTCCTAGACTTTAAGAATCGACTCTCGATATTGGCAAACTCATGCAAATCAGCTGATCAAGATATCCGACACGAAAATTAATCTCTCCTCAAGCATGTGCCCTCACAACACAAGAGAGTCTTCCCCTTTTTGCTTATATGAACTCACAAAAATTCAAGCAGGGGCATGTAAACACATTTTCGCTCTCTCTCCCAAAAGAATTCACATGCATCATGTTATGACCCATAAGCTTGCCCTTAGTGTATTACTCCACTAATATAAAGAAGTGCGATGTAAGATCACGTAGGACTTTAACTGGTTGTAATGGAAGCTACGGAACTAGTAAATATTGGGTTAGCCAATAATAGCCACTAGCATCCTTAAGCGCCTTTTCAACACATCCCATCCACTCATGGACATTGTTTCTTTTTTCATCATCCCATTCTTGATGTTTCTCTTTAGTTGGGCCCATCGTATTAAGCACACTTGACACAACAACAAAGATTATTCATGCACCTTCATTATAGTTTATTTATAGCAAGTGCACCTTCAACCTTTTCTTTTCTTCTATCACTCTGCTTTTCTTTTTGTTTTCACCATTCTCACTCTTCGACACTTTGGGAAAATGATTTTCTCTTCTTAAGCGCTTAAGAGTTTTGTATAGACTTTAAGGCTAATGAAAAGAAGGGATTAAGCTCGGTTTACACTTTTTGACAAAAGAAAAAAATAATAGGCTAAAGGCTCAACGGGCTGACTAGGGTATACAATCAGGGTAGGTACAACAAGGAAAAATAGAAACTCTCGGTTAAAACAAAGAAATGCCTACATCCTTTCCTACAATACACCTCCTTCATTTCGTTTTGTACACACACCAAACAAGTTCTAGACACTTCACAATAGCATGGAATAACAACACCTCACTTCACACTTTTTGCACATGCTCAATTCAAGATGTATTCACAGACTCTTCAATCAGCTAATTATAGGAATTCAAAATTAAGCCTCAATCACACTGAATCGAACTCTATGGCCTAGGTATCTCAACATATTTACAAAGTTGCATGCTTTCATACGAATCATCTTTGCATTTTAAATATCATGTACAACACGCAACCAAAATTTCGCAACCATACAGTAACTACAGGTTTTGGGATGCAATCCACCAAAGAAAAAAACTGAAAAATAATTGCGAGAAAAAACTACTCCTAACGACTACATTTCCCTTAACACGGTCGTCATCCATCCATCATAGGGAACGGTCACTACTATGAATTCGGTTCAATGGGACCCTTCTCGGTAAAAGAACCGAAAACAAACGCCGAGAAACCCAAGAAGTAAAAAAATATCGAAAATATCGATCATTTCGATAGAAAAAAATATGTACAAAAGATTTTAAATTTTAAAAATATTGATCTTTTCGATAACAAAAATATATACAGAATCAGCTAGCAACATTCAGCAACACACATCAATTTCACATAAATTTACAAATACAAAACAACACTTTAACAATTCACAACTCGCAGGGAACAACAAAATTTCACATGCACGACAACAGATTAGAGCATACATACAAAACAGCACAGCCCAGCACCTAACTACTCCCACCCCACACTTAGCTCGAACACTGTCCCCAGTGTTCACAAAAATTAAAATAGCAAAAAATCGGGTGGTGGAACTCCCTGATCGGTCAAAGTATTCCACTTCTTCGTCGGGTGCTGCTGCTTCATCTCCCATGTCTGAATCACCCCTGTCGTCTTCATCGGACTCCACATCGGAGTCCTCCCGACATGTCTCCTCTTCTATGGGGACATCATCATCTGTGGGCTCCACAAATGCTGGCCCTACTCGGCATAGAGCCCTGGCGTTCTCGCCGAAGGGGTAGTCTAGCTCGAGCTGCCATAGCTCCTCCTCTGTCGCCGGCCTCCCGCCTATCCTCAGCTGGAGCATCTGCATCCCATACATTCGAGCCATATACTGATCATCACGAGCATGTCGCTCGCCAAGTGTAAGCACTGGCCCGTGGGTGGTGTCGGGAGCCTTAGTTTTAGTAACATCTAAGGCCCGCCGCTCCATCTGCGGGATATAGTCAAGGGCCTCCTCCTCGACATCTAGGCCCCTGAGGAAGGTGGTGATTAGTCCACCAAAGCCATACCTATGCCCCTGATGCAACCGGGCTCTCTTCATGGCGGAGATAAATACCGCCCCCACGTTGATCTCCAGCCCTTTCATCAGGGCGTACACCAGGCATACACGATCCCGGGTTTCATCTGTCATATGTACCCTCGGGATGAGGCAGGAACAGACTATCTTCAGCCATATTCTGGCTTTCCTGTTCATTTGTGAATAGGGCAGAGTCTGGTGGTAGCCCCTCTCTTTATGTCTGCTCCATCTAGCTGTCGATCGAGTCCCACACAATGTGCGTCTGATGTCCGCATATGGTGGGGTAATGTTCAGCTGTTAGAGCACGTGGGCGTCTGTGTCCCGCGCTCCTATGATGGCATTGAGGTGGTGGGGCTCCAAGGTGACTATTTGCCCTCTGATTTTGATGGTGTGACTTCTGATCGTTGGGTTCCAGTTGGCATAAAATTCTCGAACCAAGTGCAGATTGCATTCCTTGGGCTCTTCAAATATGAAATTGAGCCCAGCTGCCTCGATTCGGTGTACCATCCTAGGGAACTCCTGTACCAATGGTTCCCGTGCTATGTGCTCCTCGGGGAAATATTTGTTTTCTTTGTGCTTTGCGTACCACTTTTTCCCCTCATCAGTCACCCATCTTGTTCCATATTGGCGGCGTTGGCCGCGTGGAACTGTTGGTGCTGCTGGGACTGCTGTGCCCAGTCTGATTCGCTTCCTTCCGGCGCCCGAAGTTGATGCGTCTTTCCCTTTCTCTTGCCAGCTTGCCATTTTACCTGTCAACCCAAGTAGACAAGATCAATGTTAAGCTAATGGATATTAACTTCGGCTAAGGTCGGGTTAAGCTAGGTTACCCCACACTTAGTCCGTAGCTATAGTTACAACAATACGGCAAGATTATCTTTATTTACACACAATAACCAACTATACAATCATGCTTAGTGCGTTCGAAAAATTCGACGGTATATCTTCTGTGTACTACTCAGACTTCGTACAGCTAATCACAATCATTACCATCGATAACATCTTAACCATCGCATTTAGCAAGGAAAAACAAAGAAATGAAAACAACAACAAAAATTTATCTACACGAACCTATACAACCAACCAAATTCTTACAAATTTCAACATTCCCTTAACCCGAGAATCCGTCGTTCTATTAACATCCTAACAATTTGTATATCGACTCATCTCATTCAACATGTACATCCAGGCATGAAATTCACAAGTTCAATACATTTTCAACTTCAAATTCAAAAACAAGCCCTAGAGATGATATTATCAAGCAAATTCGATTAATTTATGCAATTGACAAGTTCAAGCAATCATAACGACATTCCAAACATTCATCAACACAATTTAAATTGAATTCATGATTAATTTCTACTTAGGGCAATTTAGCTCACCTCACATACTCAATATCGAAGAAATTCGACGAGAATTTGAGAGGAAATCGAAAAACATACCTTGACTTTGAAGAATCGAAGAAAACTTGTTGAATTTCTTGGCCTACTCCGTGTCACGTTGATGGGGGATGGGTTTTTTTGGGGGGGGGGGGTTTGGTCGCGGAGAGATTAAAAAATAAGGGAAAAGGGAGGGTTTTTGGGGTTAAAAAGTAGGGAAATCGCGCGGGTCACCCGGCGACCCGGTGTGACCCGTCACGATATACACGGCAACGTGTCACGGAGTGCATCACGGTGCACTGCCTCCGTGACACGGAGCCATCGCGAGACTGTTCTGGAAATTTTTAAAATTTCTGAATTATACCTCAACGTGTCACGGAGGTAACGCGGAGGTCCACCTCCGTGACACGTAGCTATCGCCCCAGCTCACTGTTTTGCTACTTTTTGTTAATTTTCATACCTCGACTTTTCCTTCGCGATTCCGTGCATATCTTCCTCCGTTTGACCTGAAATCATCTCACTATACAAAATTGGTTAGAATTATAGGTTTCACCTAACTAAAAAAAATAAAAACAAAAACTAAAACGAAAAATTTTGTAGTACATCAAGGAAAAGAAAAAGAAAAATCTATTTACACTTTACAAAAAGAAAAAATAAATTTCACGGGTTGCCTCCCGTGCAGCGCCTGGTTTACCGTCGCGGCTCAACGTCGTTAAGCTCAATTGTCCTCTAGGGTGATGGACATTTTCTCTCGATCACCGTCCTCCCCCCAGTAGTGCTTACACCGATCCGGTGGTTTTGCCATTAACTCTCGTGAATCCTTCATCTGCTCATCATCACCTTGATCAATCACATTGATCACCGAGAGTTCTTCGTGCACCATCGGGAGCTTGGGTGCCTTGTACACATCGAACACCTCCACCTTGTCATGTGCTCGCATTGTTAGCTACCCCACAGCTACGTCAATTAGTGCTTTCCCGGTTTCCAAGAAAGGACGTCCCAAAATAAATGGGACTTCCGCGTCTGGTTCAAAATCCAGCACGACAAAATCTACCGGGAAAATTAGGGAGCCAACTTGCACCAGAACGTCCTCCACAATGCCATCAGGTCTGGCTAGGGATCGATCCGCCAATTGCAAGATTACAGTTGTGGGTCTAGGACTCCTTAGACCCAACTTTCTGAATACCGAAGACGACATCAAATTTATGCTCACTCCCAAATCACACAATCCACGCGCTCGGATGCTCTGCCCAATAGTAATCTGGATAGTAAAGCTCCCAGGGTCTTTGAGCTTTGTGGGCAGTCTGTTTTGAATCCGGGAAGTGCACTCCTCCGTTAGAGCCACCGTAGCATACTCAGTCAACCGACTTTTGTTTGCCACGATGTCCTTTATATACTTGGCATATTTCGGCACTCCCTGCAAAACATCAACAAGAGGTAAGTTAATATGTACCTGTTTCAGCACCTCCATGAATTTCTTGAAACACGCCTCCTCCTTTTGTTTCTTTAATCGTTGAGGGAACGGGGGTGGAGGTCTTTCTGATTCAGCTTCCTTAGTCTTCCCCCTTTCAGTACTTTGCTCCCTCTCAACTTCTGTTGCTCCCGATTGCTGAGGTGGTCTTTCTGGTTCCACCTCTTTCAGCTGCAAACCACTCCTTGTGGTCACTTCATTTACTTTCTTGGGATTGGGATCCGTGTCGCTCGGCAGTCCTCCTCTAGGCCTTGTGTTTTGGGCACTAGCAAATTGCCCAAATTGATATTCAAGTGCCTTGGTAGCTAACTGGTTGTTTTTCACTTCGGCTGCCAATTTCACATAGTCAGCCTGCAATTGAGCTTGGTTAGCTATCATGGTCTTGAACATTTCCTCAATGCTGGGTGATGGTGGTGGAGGAGGTGCATTGTTGTTTCTGAATTGTGCTTGATAATTCTGCTGCCCTCCTTGGTTCCTTTGCACACCCTGACCCGAACTTTGCCCCTGATGGTTGTTGCTACCCCAGGAGAAATTAGGGTGATTCCTCCAATTGGAATTGTAGCTATTACCATACTGTTGGTGGTTCCTTTGCGTATTTCCCACAAAGTTTACCGAGTTAGGATTGGCTCCACAACACTCAGCTGAGTGCTCACTGCTTCCACACACTTCACACCACATTTGTTGTACTGCATTAACTGGGGCTTGAGGCTGGTTCATTGTCATGTTGCTGAAGTGGGTGTTAAGTTGATTTTGCAATGCAGCTATCTGTGCAGCAATAGCTGTAAACCCATCCACTTCTAGCACTCCTGCTGCTTTCCTTGTCCCGCCTCTTGATGAATCAGCATTCCATTCTGGATTGCCCTGCGAAATGCGGTTCAACAAGGTATACAGCTCCTCATAAGTTTTCTCCAGCACTTGTCCTCCAGCGGGTGAGTCTAGCAATATTTTGGTGTGGGGTTCCAAACCCTCTATAAAAGTGTGCACCAGCACATCATTGGACTGATGATGATGAGGACAATCCCGCAACATGGATTTGAATCTCTCCCAGGCCTGATATAAATTTTCTCCCTCTCTCTGTTTGAAACTTAGAATTTGACTTCTAAGTCTTGCTGTTTTACCAGAGGGAAAAAACCGTATCAAAAATTTCCTTGCAAGATCATCCCACATAGAAACATAATTCGGTGGCTCAGCTTTCAACCACCTCTTGGCTTCTCCCAATAGTGAGAATGGGAACAATGTAAGACGGACATAATCTGATGACACTCCAGCGGGGATTTAAGTGTCACTTATCTCCAAAAAATTTTGGAGATGCTGCTGTGGATCTTCATGAGGGAGACCGGTAAACTGCCCGCTAGTGTGCAGCAACTGCACCATATTCTGCTTAAGTTCAAACCTCCCTCCTGGCTCAGGTTTGCAGATACTAGATGTGACATTATTAGCATGTGGGATTTCCATCTCGCGAACCGGCCGAGCTGCTACTTCTTCGGGCACTAACACTGCCCGTACTACCGGTGGATTCTGTTGTCGCTCCATGATCGTCTGTCTGAGCAACTGCAGCTTTCTTTTTAGAGCTTCTCTCCGTTTACTGTGAAATATTCTTTCTGGCTCTATATACGATTCCACCAACTCCTTGTCTCTTGCCAGTGTTCAACAGAAATTAAGTCTGCAAAATACAGGCTAACACCAAGTTGTCAACACTAAGAAAATAAAAATACAGTAAATTAACACTTAAAACAAATTCACCAATTTCCAAGTCCCCGGCAACGGCGCCAAAAACTTGTTCGCGTGATTTGTGGGGTATATAAAACGACACGCAAGTGCACGTGGTCGAACAAGTAGTAAAGTGGCTTTAGTAAGCCAAGTATCTATCCCACAGGAACTTGGATGAAGTGCAATTTGCTCAAGTGTACTATATTTCGATTCTAAAAATGCAGACAACAGTGTAACCAAAAGTTTGATATTTTGTTTTATAATTTTTATACTAAAGCTATAATAACTATCTAATTTGAGTCTGAACTATGAATGAGAGCATGCTGAGGTTAAACGAACATGTAATGAAATTAATTATCATCATAATTTGGTTAATCTTTTCCTCCGGTTGCTAGCCAAGAACATTTGTCAAGAGATTAAAACTCTCGTATTTAACCTCACTTAAGAATCATGAACCATCCACCTACATTTCTGTGATTAAATGCAATTCATGTTCTAGCCATAAAAACCCGGTTCCTAAATTGACTAATACGACTTTCAGGTATATTTCTATCCTGAAAGTAAATCAATTCCCAATTTTCCCAAATCAAGTAAAGATCATATCCTATTAATTCACAACTTTCCAATTTCTTGCTCTCTCGAGTGAAACCGGACTTTTTAGATGTACATTAACGTAGGCCACACATTAATGCAGTAAGAACAAGAATTAATAGAACAACCATGGAAGAAAAGATGAAAAACCAAATAATCAATGATCACATTTCATCACAATTGTTCATAACCTCAGCAAGAAGAGGAATTAGCCACTCATTTGTGGATTAAACATCTTTAAATGAGTGTTAATCATACAAGCAATTGAATTAAAGAAGAAAGAAAGAGAGAAAAACCCTGATATTTTCATCCCCTCAACTGCCTGTATCCCACGTTCTTGCTCCACCCAGTCAGAATATTGAAAAATGAACCTAAGTGTTCTATTTATAATGCTGAGAATTTTTCCTGGAATAATGAGCAACGTGTCACGGAGTGCATCGTGGAGCACTGCCTCCGTGACACGCTACGAATGCGGACCTTCACTGGAACTGGGGGTCCAGGAATTAAAGCTCAACGTGGCACGGCGTGCAACGCGGAGCCAAGCCACCGTGCCACGGACCGGACGCGGACCCTCTCTGGAATTTGGGCGAAATCTCCCTATACAGGCAGAAGGCCTCCGCGATGGCAGCGTGACACGGCTCCATCGCAGAGCCCCTTTATTTCATGCTGTCCAATGTCTTGTCCCTTGCTCGCATCCAAGTCCAACCCCGATATCCTCCAACATGCATTTTAGCTTTCCAAAATTACATTTTACCTGCAAAACAATGCTAATCATGTTGGTTAGTATAAATTCACATTTTATGACAAATTACATGAGAATGTATACACATTGATAGATAAACAAGGCTAAAATGGTACTTTTGAGTATCACTTGGGCATATAAATTTGCCCAAGATCAAACATGACCATCATTCTTTGAATTTTGGACTATGTTGCTAGGAAATGTACCCTTTTTCCTAGGGTTCATGGTTGCTAACAGTTGACCCAACTGCTGTTCAATCTGCTTGGGTCGTGGCATGTGAGTCAACTCTTGGACCCATGCAAGATATATCTCCACGGATGTCTTTCAGTTGCTCATCTGTTGATCTAACTTTCTTGAGCATCTTAGCCATCATGCTCTCCAATTTTGACTATCTAACCTCCCACTCACGTGCATTAGGAGGCACGTATAATCCTTCTCGGTCGTTGCGATAACCGTCATTCCTTCTCCATTCTCCCTCATGCTTACAACCTCAGCTTCTGTCTCTGTAGCCATTCTGATTGTAGTTGTCCTGTATTGATTTCGACCTTGGTTTCCATAACCTTGGCACCAAGTGTCTTGTCTGGACCATTGGGACTTAGAAACCCACCACCTGGTTGTCCAAGAAGTTTGCCTCCTCCTCGGAATCTGAATGCTCTGGCCCCAGTTCCTGTCACGCCCCAAAACTAGGGTAGGGCGCAACTGGCACTTGAACATGGTCGATCGAGAAGATGGCTATATAACATCTATAAATGTAACACTAAGGCTGACCAAGCCACCTGTCACAACCAACCAGGATAAGTACTGGGCCAATAATGCCTTTACAATTATAAATATGAAACCTGGAAAGCAGACAAGGCTACAAAAATGATAAACAAAGAAATGACAAATCAATATGACTACATAACCCATACTACTAAACAAACTAGTCCACATGAACCTCTCAGAGTAAACAAATTGAAATGCACGGGACAGGGCCCCGACCTACCCATGCTGTACTCAAAACTGAAAATAGTCCACACCAGGACATGGCTCCTGGAAGAGAGGAGCATACCACTATTCTGCAGAAATATGGCTCGTACTACGTTTGATGATCTGAGCCTCGGCCTGTGCCTGTAGCACGATTGCGGGAAGGATCCAAGGATGAAGGGACGTTAGTACGAATAAAATGTACTGGTATGTAAGGTTGAAAACTGTAAACATGTAAGATAAAAATGATAACTAGGCCTGAAATAAGGAGTAGTAACAACTTGAAATTCTGAAAATAGAAACCTCACAATAACTCATTATTGAAGTATAAATGCAACCATCTAATGCACAACAAAGACTATAACTGAAATGCCAGCAGACAGCCGACCATAAAATCTATACAATCCTTCAAGCTAGTGTACCACACTGGGGTAAAAATAAAAATTCCTCCAGCCGGTGTACTATACCGGGGTAAAAATAAAAATGCCTCCATCCGGCATACCATACCGGGGTAAACTCTGTCCAGCCTGTGTACCACACCGAGGTAAAATCAATAAGAGCTCCAGCTGGTGTAACACACCGGGTTAAAATCAATAAAGCTTAGACAAAATCATAAATGGAGCCGATATGGCTTAATACTGGACCAGCTCAATACATACAACATAGAAATGACGAATACTAAACATGTGGCCTGTATAAGCCTCCTTCGTAATGCATAACTGGAACTGAGTATATATAACATGCAAAGCTAAAAAATAGAACTTAAATGCATTTACTAAAATCTTGTATGAATCACAAGGAACTACGTATAACCTAAGAGTTTCAACAAAATTTGTAGATCGTCTCCACGGGACATTAGAGCTCAGAAACCCGCTAGCTTGTCGTTCGGCTTAAGGGAAAGGGATTATGAAATCTCCCCTTGGCCTGACATATTTCATAACATACACATATGATAAGGGACAACCATAACCAGGTAATCCTAATTTGGTAAGCTCGGTTACCCTCAATAGCTTGCGACGTCTTTACGTGGCTTAAAATCATTTACACGTCCTCATCTCGGCTCTTTCACCAATTTTAGGTAGAAACCAGACCTTTAAACACATTTAACATCACATATATATACACATGACATACATTAAGGACCAGCTAAAAATGCCCACGCTGAGGGGGTCTCCAACTCAATGTAAAACTACGGCAACAATCAACACAATATCACACTTTAGGTATCTCCCTTTGTCTAGGCATACTCTTAACATTTATCCTCAATAAAAGATGGGACTTTAAAGCTTAAATGAAGCTTAGCATACTGCCTAAATACTTTTAAAAAGGTTGTTGTCTCATTCGATTCACATCACATGAATCGTGCCTGAAAGAATGATCGACAGGGCGCCTTATATACTTTGTTACGACGAGCTTTCCTTAATCGCTTTTGTCCAACAACCCATGTTTAGTATTCTTCAATTCCTTGAAGTTATACTCATGTAACAATCCCGGTTTGAACAAATTTCCTAGACAAAATGTCATCCCAATAGAAGCCATAACAACAATACAAAACAACATTTAATTACTTTGTTTTAACTTGTTTCCGCAGTCTTTAAGGGAAAAATAAAATGGTGAACTTACCTAGATTTTCTTGTGATTACTCCCCAGAATAAAAGGAGTATATTCCCAGCAAAACACAGCTGTATCAATCTCTAAAAAGGGGCAAAAAATTCACCCAAAAACACACAAAAAATGAGCCACAAAACCAACTTCAACTTCTAGCTTTAGCTAAGAAAATTCCTGCAAGTTTAATAGCTAGAAATGGTAACCCTTTTCTTGTATTCCACTCCTACTAAGATGCAATATCTAGGAAGCTTAACATGATTGCAAACACAGCAGCTTCACAGCCCAAAGAATGGCCGAAACTTCAGCTAAACACACATGAAAAGAAACAACCTAGCCTAGCTTTGAATTTTCAAGCTTTAAGCTAAGATTTTTGGTAAGTTTAAAGGATAGAATCCTTACCTCCTCCCTTGAATCCAACCATTAAAAAAAGGTAGTATATATTCATCTAAGTGCTTCTCCGAAAATGAAGAAAAAAACATCATAAGCATGCTTCAAAAACGCAACAACAAAACTCACCGATGCCTCTCTTCAACTTTGCAATGATCTTCTTCACTTGTCTTCAAGTTTTGGTTGATGATTTGCCTTGATTTACCTTAGTTTTTGGCTGTAAAATATAGAGATAAGTGTACCCTATGAAGGCAGCTCGAATTTGGATAGGAATGATATGATTTGAGCAGCAAACAACATAAATAAATAGGGGTAGGGTAGTGGAGGCACTAGGGCGTCATCCCCGCATCACCGCTAGCGATGGTTCAGTAAAATGCCCATAACATTTTACTCTGAACTCTAATTGACCAACGGTTTGATGTTATAAAAACTCGACTCAAAGACCTTTAATTTGATAGGTCGTGGGGCTCCTAATTCATTATATATTGGGAGATATAGTTTTTTAAAGTTTATCCTTACTTATGAACTTCACATACTCTTTGGTTTGTTTTTTGATCGTACACATTCCCTTGACACCTACGACCAATATACAACCTGTACTTTCTCTAACCTAGCATAAAACATCAAATAATTACCAATAAAAATTTTGGGGTGTTATATTCTCCCCCCCCCCCCCCCCTTAGGAACATTCGTCCCCGAATGGAAATTAATTTCACTTAATATGCATCAAAATAAGTATCAAACACATACCTTAACATCAAGTCAACATCATAAATAGGTGAGGATATTTATTCTTCATTTTCCTCCTCAGCCTCGCAAGTCACTTCCTCGATGTTATTACTTCGCCTAATACTTTAACTGAGGCGAATCCTTTGGTTCGAAGTTTCCTGACTTGCCGGTCAAGAATAGCAACTGGAACCTCGGTGTAGGTCATCTCCTCAGAAATTCAGACATCATCGATAGGCATAACATGAGTTGGGTCTCCTATACACTTCCGCAACATCGATACATGAAATACTGGATGGACTGCCGCTAACTCTGGTGGTAACTACAACTTGTTGGCCACTTTTCCTATCCTGCGGATAACTCTGTAGGGCCCAACATATCTAGGACTCAGCTTGCCTTTTCGGCCAAACCGCGTGACGCCTTTCATAGGTGACACTTTCAGGAAGACCCAATCATTAACAACAAACTCCAGCGCTCGACGGTGTACATCTACATAAGACTTCTGCCTACTCTGGGCTATCTGAAGTTGATCTCTAATAAGTTTCACCTTATCAATAGCTTGTTGCACTAAGTCTGGCCCCAATAACTCTGCCTCACTGAGTTCAAACCAACCCACTAGTGACCTGCATTTTCTCCCATATAAAGATTCATATAGATCCATCTGAATACTTGCCTGGTAGCTGTTATTATAGGCGAACTCAATCAAGGAAACATGATCATCCCAGCTTCTGCCAAAATATAAAACACAGGCACACAACATGTCTTCAAGCGTTTGAATGGTGCGTTCAGCCTGTCCGTCTGTCTAAGGATGAAATGCGGTACTGAGGCTTACCTGAGGGCCCAGGCCTTTTTGGGAAGACTTCCAGAAGTTTTCTGTGAACTGAGCACCTCTATAGGAAATAATGGACAAGGGGATGCCATTTAGGCGAACTATCTCTTGTATATAAAGCCTAGCATAATCCTTTGCAGCATATGTGTTCTTAACTGGCAAGAAGTGAGCTGATTTAGTTAATCTATCAACTATTACCCAGATAGAATCATGCTTCCTGCTCGTTCTAGGCAATTCTGTAATAAAATCCATATTAATCAGATCCCACTTCCAGGCTGGAATTTCTGTATCTTGCACCAAACCTCCAGGCCTCTGGTGTTAGACCTTTACCTGTTGGCAATTGGGACATTGAGTCACAAGACCAGTGATGTCCTTTTTCATGCCATTCCACCAATATAGTTGCCTCAGGTCACGATACATCTTTGTGGCACCTGGGTGTACTGAATATCGAGAATAACGAGCTTCATTCATAATTTGTACCCGTAGTTCACCCACATTAGGTACACATAGACGGCCCTGGTATCTAAGAAATCCATCGAGTCCACAATCAAATACGCTCTGCTTCTGTTGCGGTATACTGTCTCTCAGTAAGACTAACTCTGCATCATTATATAGTTGTTGCTTAACTTCCGCTACCAAAGACGATTCTTCTGTGTTTTTGACAATAACACCCCCATCTTCGGCATCCAGTAACTGAATTTGTAAGTCAGCCAACTGCCTTGGAGCCTTCATCATTTCAATCCTGTCGACCTGAATATGACTGAAGCTACCCATAGACTTGCGACTTAGCGCATCAGCAACAATCAACACAATATCACACTTTAGGTATCTCCCTTCGGCTAGGCATACTCTTAACATTTTATCCTCAATAAAACATGGGACTTTAAAGATTAAATGAAGCTTAACATACTGCCTCAAAACTTTTAAAAAGGTTGTTGTCTCATTTGATTCACATCACACGAATCGTTCTTGAAAGAATGATAGACGGGGCGCCTTACATACCTTGTTACGACGAGCTTCCCTTAATCGCTTTTGTCCTCCAACAACCCATGTTTAGTATTCTTCAATTCCTTGAAGTGATACTCATATAACAAGCATGGTTTGAGCCAATTTCCTAGACAAAATGTCATCCCAATAGAAGCCATAACAACAATACAAAACAACATTTCATTACTTTGTTTTAACTTGTTTCCGCAGTCTTTAAGAGAAAAATAAAATGGTGAACTTACATAGATTTTCTTGTGATTACTCCCAAGAATAAAAGGAGTATATTCCCAGAAAAACACAGCTGTATCAACCTCTAAAAAGGGGCAAAAACTTCACCCAAAAACACACAAAAAATGAGCCACAAAACCAACTTCAACTTCTAGCTTTAGCTAAGAAAATTCTTGCAAGTTTAATAGCTAGAAATGGTAACCCTTTTCTTGTATTCCACTCCTACTAAGATGGAATATCTAGGAAGCTTAACATGATTGCAAACACAGCAGCTTCACAGCCCAAAGAATGGCCGAAACTTCAGCTAAACACACATGAAAAGAAACAACCTAGCCTAGCTTTGAATTTTCAAGCTTTAAGCTATGATTTTTGGTAAGTTTAAAGGATAGAATCCTTACCTCCTCCCTTGAATGCAACCATTAAAAAATGGTAGTATATATTCATCTAAGTGCTCCTCCGAAAATGAAGAAAAAAACAAGCATGCTTCAAAAACGCAACAACAAGACTCAACGATGCCTCTCTTTAACTTTGCAATGATCTTCTTCACTTGTCTTCAAGTTTTGGTTGATGATTTGCCTTGATTTACCTTAGTTTTTGGCTGTAAAATACAGAGAGAAGTGTCCCCTAATAAGGCAGCTCGAATTTGGATAGGAATGATATGATTTGAGCAGCAAACAACTTAAATAAATAGGGGTAGGGCGGTGGAGGCGCTAGGGCATCATGCCCGCATCATCGCTCGCGATAGTTCTATAAAATGCCCATAACTTTTTACTCCGAACTTGGATTGACAGGAGGTTTGATATTATGAAAACTAGACTCAACGACCTTTAATTTGATAGGTTGTGGGCCTCCTAATTCATTATAGATTGAGATATATGGTCGTTTAAAGTTGATCCTCACTTATGAACTTCACATACTCTTTGGTTTTTCTTTGATCGTAAACATTTCCCTCGACACCTACAACCAATATACAACCTGTACTTTCCCTAACCTAGCATAAAACATCAAATAATTACCAATAATAATTTTGGGGTGTTATAGTTCCTGTCCCTGTGTTCCCACTACATTAACTTTTCTGGCTCAAGTGCCCATGATATGCTTCATGAGTAGGACAAATGATGTGCGCATATGGGCCAATTCCTGGTCATGTTCCTCCTCCTTCCTTTGTTGATCTGTAGTCAAACAAACAACATATGTATCAATAGCTGGTTCCACTTCCCTAGTATGCCATGCCCTGTATGTTTTCGTCACTCTGTCTAGAATAGTGGCAGCTTGCTCCGAGGTGTGACTCATCAGTGATCTTCCCGCCACTGTGGCTGCTACAACTTTAGTACTATTTTTCAATGACCTACAAAAAATCTCCAACAAACTTTCATTAGGAATTTTGTGGTTTGGGCACTTGGTCAGCTTCTTCTTGAATCTCGACCAGGTTTCATAAAGTGCCTCTGTCTTCAGTTGTCGGAAATTACATATTTCATCCTTAAGTTGCATCATCCTGGAGGGTGGAAAGAATCTCTTTAGAAAAGCTTGTTTGAGCTCCCTCCAGTTGGTAATGGATTCATTGGGCAAGTCCGATAACCATAAAGTGGCCTCCCTAGACAGAGAGAATGGGAAGAGTCTTAGCCTTATTACGTCTTTGCTGACTCCGAGCAACCTGTATGCCTTGTATATTCCAACAAAGTTCATTAAGTGCAGGTTGGCATCATCAGCTGCGTGACCACTAAATACTCCCTTCATGTTCCACAATTGAATCATGGTGCTAGTGATGTCAAATTTTTCCCCAGCAGGCAAATGTGGTGGTATAATAGCTCCAATTGACCCGACTTCATCAATGTACGGGTCATCCTCATCGAAGAATTAAGGCTCTCTTGCCTTTGTTTACCCCGCCATGGTGACCAATGTTGACAACCTCATCTCGAGCATCATCGGCTTCCTGAAGTGCAGCTTGCCGAGATAGCTAGGCTTTCCTAGCTTCTTCAGCAAGACAGGCATCTCTCTGCTCTTGGTTCTCCATCCTTCCCAGTGTTCTTTCAAGTTTGAGATCCAAAGGAATCAGGGGGTTTCCACTCCGTCGAGTACTTGGTATTCACCATGCGACAAACTGTGGGTGTCCAAAAACAAAAAGAACACGTAATTAAGGATAACAACCAAAAGTTAAATACAAGCAATTAATCTAATCTTAGCCGTATTCCTCGGCAATGGCGCCACTTTTTGATAATGCTCAAACTCGCACTTCCTGGCAAAGTATGAAGCGGACGTTGTAAAAAAAGAACCTAACAAAGAGGTTGGGATCGAACCCACATGGAATAAGGTAAGAACTAGACTAATGCCGGTACTTAAACTTGTTGGTGAGTTATCTCCAAATTGGGGGGGGGGGGTTAAGAAAAACAATAATAAAACAAGATTGCAATTGTGGATGTTATCAAGATTTGCAGATAGCTAGGGTAAGTGTTCCCCATGGGTTCATAACTACTTTGGGTATACACGTGTGATCAATCCCAATGCTTACTTGTAGAATTGATAACTAGGGTTCATCCAAACGACTAGTTCGTCCCTATTGGATGACTATACTTAATCACCGAGTCAGGTCTCATGAATGATTTCAAACTAACCATAATCAATATGCTCCAAATTAACTTTCCTACCACCGCAGCTTAAGTCATGCAATGATCATAAAAATCAAGGCTTTATTGTAATTCTCTTTTCCTAATCTCTACTTTTGTGGCTCAAGCAAGTAAAAAATTTGGGAAAGTCCTAACGTTGCGCACCATTAAGAAACATTTAAAGATAAAGAGAATACAATACAAGAGTTTAGCATTGGTTTCGAATTACTTTGTGTAACCCTATTTTGTTAATCCACCATTGTTCCTACAACCCTAGATGTGGAGGTTTTGGCCTCTCATGATTGTAAGATTGTAATTAGTATTCATAGACAAATACATAATTAAATACATACAACAACAATTGGAAGAAAAATTTCTTTGAATATTGATGAACAAAATAAAGAACAATTGAGAAAACCAAGTGTCGATCTCACGAATTGCTCTCCAAAACATGATAATAATTCACAAACAATTAACTAAAAACTTTCTATCAATATAATCACACGTCTACTAATCGTTCCTTTTACTAAAAAAACATAAAAGGTATTTATACAGGCATTAGAAAGCTTTTCCTAGGCTAACAAAGCAATTTTCATATCTGGCGCCGACTCATCCTACGACTGGTCATACGACCCACAACAAGATTGCACGGCTCATACCTTGCTCTTGTACATTCCTTGGCTGCTATAGAATTGACTAAGTGTTGGAAATCGGTATGACTCTAACCATGATTCTACGAGTGGTACAATCCATCCGTGGCTTGGCTATGACAACTTTGACATCTTCTGATGTTTTCTACAAGTGTTGTGGTACGCCTCGTACCTTGCTCCTATGACTCATAATTTCTTGTTGCATCTTGAGTTTTTCCAAGTCTTTAAGAATCATTGAAGCTCCCCAGGGCTCCTGGTATGGGTAGTAGGTAGATGCTATGATCTGTAGGTTCAACTCGTACCAGGAGACTTCTTGTGCAAATTTTCGCTAAATTTTTCCACGACTGTAATTACGGGTCGTACCATCTTGGTATGACTTGTATTGAGAGTCTTACTTTTCCTTTGAATTGTTCCATCCTTTTGAGATTTTCCACGAGTCTCAATATGGCTCGTACAATCTAGGTACTACTCGTACTGAGATCAGTACTTGGCTGATTTTCTGCACTTTTCTACATCTTTTGTACATTTTTTCTCCAACACCTATTTTCCATGAAAATAAAGTACAAACACCTCATATTCGCATAAACATACCTAAGTCCATGCTATTTTCTCAGTTTTAAGCGTCATCGAAAGTGATGTAAACTCACAGCACATCAGTGCTGCTAGTGTGCACTAGAGGTGTATATGTCCAACTAAGTCAGCTCAGGGTCTAGCGTTGCATCAGGTGCTAGTTATGCCTCCTAGGGTGGGGCATGACATAACTATCCTACTACCGCATCTCAAATTATACAATGAACCATAAAGTTTAAGGCTTTGTTGTTCTTTTTTTCCTAATATGTACTTCTCTAGGTTCAAATAAATAGAGAATGACATGTCCTAACATTGCACTCCGTTAAGAAACATTAAAGATGAATAGAAGACAATACAAGCATTTATATTGGTGTAGAATCTCTTTGTGCAAGCCTTAATTGGTTAATTCTTCATGGTTCCCACAATCCTAGTTATGGAGCTTTTAGCCTCTCATGATTGTAAGAAAAGAATTAACATTCATTAAAGAAAACATAATTAAAGAACTTATAATGAAGATTGAAATAAATATCCACTTGATTATTGTACAATTCAACTTTGATCAATTCAACAACAATGAAGTAAAACCCAAGAATACTGGAAAACTCAAGAAAAATCTTCCAAAAGTTGAATTCTTCTTCAAAGTATTCGATATCTAAAATCTACCAACAAAAATAACCTAGAAAAGTATTTACACAAATAATTAGAAATCTTCCTAAATTAACTGGTAAAACTAATTAATTACCACCACCTTATCCTACGACTCGTAACTTGATCATACAAGTTGTAGCTTCACTCTTTGCAATGCTTGGCAGCTCTAAATTTGATTAAGTGCTGGGAGTTGGAGTCAAAGTGCTGGGAGCTGGTACAACTTATACATTGCTCCTATGTGAGACGTACAATCCTATCATGGTTGGAATCTGAGATATCTGACATCCTCTAAATATTTCCACAAGTTTCTTGGTATGGCTCGTACCTTGCTCTTACGACTCGTGGTTGTCTTTCATACCATTAGATTTGTCATTAAACTTTGTTCTGAACTTTACCACAGCTCCTTGGTACGGGTCGTAGGTAGTCATCATGACTCGTGGTTTCACTCCGTACCAAGAGACTAATCAAAGTGCATCCCTCTAATATCTTCCACGACTCAGAGTATGGCTGGTACCAGGATGATGCGGCTCATACCAAGAGTTGTACTTGGCCAGTACCTTGAGAAATCTTTCTGAAGTTTACCACGACTTCCAGTGCGGCTTGTACCACCAAGGTACGGATCATTCTGAAGTCTTTACTTGGCAAAACTTTTGCACTCCTTTTCCTTCTTTCACAGCTTGCAGCTCCAACACCTTATTTCCTTAAAAACAAAGTAAAAGTGCATCATATTGGTAAACACACCTAAGATCATACATATTTTTCTCAGTTTTAAGAGTCGAAAGTGTTGTAAACCCACATCAATACCCTCATCTTAAGACTTTTGCATGTCCTCAGGCAAACAAAACAAAACTGTAAATGACGCTTAACTAGAAAGTAAAATAGAACACCTACAACCAACACAACAAAACTTGCACAACAGACCATTCTCAGATATTGACCCCTTTTTAATTCAAACGAAGTCAACTATGCATATATGCAACTACAAGTCATGACATACAGGGATTTAGATATGGAATCTAACTATTAGCAGGGAATCGAGCTATCACTAATGCTATTTTCACAGATAACTGGCAGAATGCAATACTAATCATGTACCATCAATGCAAATGAAGTCCGCAAAACTCACAGATATATATATATATGAGAACATTAGGACTAGTCAACCAGGACACTCACACACACACGAAGTTTCAAATACTACATATCGAATACCATAGGCTTGCTCTTATTTTCTCTTCTTTGGCTTTTCAAATAGTCAGGCTAGGATCATTATAGGACTTTTCTCGGCTTGTAATGTAGGCTTTGGGTTGGGTATGGTAGATATAGATATTAGTGACTAACCCTCCTTGGCACTACACAACTTGGCTTCACTTTTCACCTTTTTACCCTTTTTGATTTTGTCAGTTTTCCTCCCTTTTTCTCCTTTCAATTGTCACTTGTGGGTGTGGTGTATTTTTTCAAAATTTTCAATTCTTTTTGTCTTTTCTTTTCACTTGACATTTCAGCTCATTTTTTTTCTTGTTTTGACATTCACGCCACACTCCACTTTTCTTTGACTTTTTTCTTTCTTTTTCACCCCGAGCTGATCAACGCACCCCTACTATAGCCACCCTCAACTTAGGGATTTTTCTTGAGTTGAGGTTCACAATGTCCAAGGAGGGACCAGGGCCAAACAGGTTCATTATAAACACAAAAAAGGTGAATAGGTACTCAAAGGAAAAAAGTCAACTTAAGGCTCAAACAAGGGATCAAGGGATTAAGTTTTCATTTGGTAGGGCAATATAGGCCAAAAGTGGGCTAAAACAAAAATGGCCTACGGTCCTTTCCTATCTGACTATCCTGCAACCTATTTAAAGACTAACTGCATAAGTTCTAGATCCTCTACATAGTATTGAACTAGGTAAAAATCCTCACTCACTCATGGTACAGGTTTGCATTTATTCTACCTATCTGGTTCATGCACAGTTAGGCCAGAATTACACATGCTAATCTACTAAATGACATAAAAAGATCCACAAAAGTCATGCTTTACGGTCAACATACACAGCTAACACCAAAAGTTTTTAAAAGGGGTCATTTTTCAACAACTTCAAAACAAGTGCATTTATTGACTGTAAATTACTCCTAAGCTACTTCTAGTTAAACAAAACACAAAATCCTAAACATGTTGGTTCGACTAGACAACATGTCTGAGGGAATAAACACGGCAACAAAAACCCTCAAACGAAGTCAAAAATCAAAAAAAAGTACACCCCCTTTTTTTAAAAGATTCTTTATCCCCAAAGTAGATAAAAAATGTAAGAACTAGGAGAGGGACATACCTATGGCGCTCTAAGCGCTCCTGTCATTCTGCAGAGGTGAGTATGCAAGCACACTCTCTTCTGCTGTAGTCATGGAGCCTGTAGTGGTTGATGCACTCAAAGGTGTGGAAACTGGGGCAGTAGTCGCTCCCTCAATAGTCATGGCCGCCTCCACAACCTCATCAACACTTTGGATGAATGTGGCTCACCCAAGGGGTCGTTGCCATTCACAAGCTCTCTTGGGGCAGTGGTGGAGTTCCCCACTCCTCTAACTGGCTCCTTTATTTCAGATATGTGCTCGTCATGAGACTGCATGCTAGCTGCTGCTTCCTGCTTGTGCTCTTTCTTTTCTCTTCTCTTCCTTTTCTTGGAGGTCTCCATATCAACTACCTCTAAGGCCCTTTTCTTCCCCTTATCTCCACTGGCTATTTTCGGAGCCCAAAATGCCCCAAGGTTGTGCTCCTTATCAAACTCCTCATAAAACTCAGAGATGGTGGGGCCGCTAATACAACCGGCTGTCTAGATGACAACTTGGCGACTTGACTCTGAAGAGCCCCCAACTTATCTCTGAGGCTGCCTGTGTCTGGCTGCTAAGCTAAGTGCTCATTGAAATAGAGCTTAGAGCTATCCAGCTGACTATGTAATCCTCTAGCAGCCTCCTCTATCTCATCCTTCACCCAAGGCTTGACATTCTGCATCATCGGGTTGACCTTTTTCTCTGTTAATATCAATCTCTTGGCCATTTTCTGGAGAAACTCCCGAGGAACCAAGATGTAACCTGCTGGGACCTAGCTAGAAATGCCCACTGGAGGTGTGGTAGAAGTACTCGAAGCTTCCTCTGTGTGGCTGGCCTCTGTAGCCGGCACCTCACTCTGCTCTGTTGAGGCGGGGGCATCTATATGCTCTCCCCCTGCTAACTTTGGTGGTGGGACTGTTGTGGGTAATTAAACCAGGCTAACCGGGTTCATATCATCTCTGATCTAACCAATATCATAGTCCTGTGGCCACCGACCTCAACATCAATCTCCCTCAACAGCCTCACCTCGGCATCTCTGCAAATTCTATGGATGAGACTCAAGAATGGAATATAGGTGCTCAAACCCATAGCACGGTCCCAAATCTTCTCCGCTATCACTCGAGGGATATTGATGGCATATCTAGATATGATCTAGGCCACCAATGCTGATTTGTATGCACTGAAGGTGTTGTCATTCAGTGTCGGGGCCAACTTGTGGCGACCAGTGTCCGACAGGCCTTTACCATAAAGTTCAGCGAGGCTTTGGTGACCTACTAAACACTAATCACCCACTCTACCTCCTCCTTGTCCTCAGTTATTACTCTTGCTAGACACTTCATCTGACTCTGCCTCTCCTTGTAGCCCAGCTACTTAATCCTTTTTCGGGTATCTACTTTATAGTCAAACTCAGCTATGGCATCTAGAGCTCAAAACTGTGGCATATACAGCATTCGGGCAATGATCGTCTCGAAGATATCGACTGCTTGCCCCCGGACCAACACGTTGCCAAGCTTGGGATGCTTTTTTAGTCTCCGCCCAGCCTTGACTTTCTACTTTGTCATCGCTACGTAATTGGCATAGAACTCCCTGACTAATTCAGCACTATAGAGGTCAGGAGTTCTAAGCATCCAATCAAACCCATAGAAGATGAAGATCTGCTTTATCTCATTGACCTCATTTAATTCACTCGTTAGGATCCGTGGTTCCTCCTGAATATTCCACCTAGGGTGCTTCTTGGAGGTGAGAGCTAGACCCTAGTCATAGATTTTCTAAGCACCAGGCACATGCCACCTCATGGTCCAACTCTCTAGAGGCAGAGTCTGATCATCCTTATCATGTTGGACCTCCTCCTCAGACCCAGCCTCATCTTCTCCATCTCCAGATTGGGCCTCATCAGACCCTTCGTCAGTATTGGAGCCACTATCGAACTCCTGAGGTTGCTCCTCGGCTCCCTCCATAGACTAGGAAGCTTTGGCAGGTGTGGCTGAAGCAGCTTTTTCCTGAGCCTTGGCCTATGCCCTAGTGGTTCATATATCATCGGTATCATCTGTTTCTACTTTGTTTTCCTCCACCAAACCACTAGGGGAGCCCTTCTCCTACTCAGATGTGGAGGCCTCATCCCTCAGGTCCCTCCGAGTAGATCTTAGCTCTGGCCTCCTTGTCCTGGGCCTTCTTGGTTGCTCTCCTCTTCATTGTCATTGTACCCGTGGATAAAAAGGTTAGTATGTGTGATATCAGAAAAAGGAAGCAAGAAAATCATATTCAGTATCTTACCATGAGTCATCAGTATGAGTCGTACCTAAGTGGTACGATCCGTACTAAGAATCATAGTATCTCACAGCACTTTAATGACTTGTTGGTATGACTCGTACTGTGTTGGTAGGGTTCGTACCATTAGTCATAGGAGATATTCCAGGACATGTTGTTTCTCTATATTTTTGTATGACTCATGTTACAAATCATAGTTGGATTCCACGAGTCGTACTAAGGGTCGTATTGTTGCTTTTGAATTTGACTCTCTCTGATTTGTGGTATGATCACTAGGTATGACTCGTAGTGAGAAACCACGGGTTGTACGAGGGTCTGTACCATGAGTTTCCAGTTGAACCGTCTTGGGATAGTCCAAATGAATCCTCCTACGAGTTGTAATTCAAGACCACGAGTCGTAGAAAGGTCATGAAGCCTATCCTTACTTTAAGCATGCTCAATTCATGCAAGTAAATCATATTTTTCAGATGGGTACTCGAAATTCTCCACCCCATTGACTCACAATACACTATTTTAAGCTACACACTCAATCCTCATAATGCATTTTACCCATTAACTCACACCTTGAACATTTATTTGGGTCCTTGGGAATTTTTAACTCCTAAACCCGTTGATAGAATTTGTTTTTAGCCTCTGATCAAATTCCTCCTCCTCATGTTCATGAGTGGAGGAATCACGGTACAAAATTGGCTAACAATGATAGCAAGAAATTAACATTGAGATTTATCACTTACATGCTACGATCAAATTCTTTGAACAATTTGTTCTTCCTTCGAGTTAGGGCTATTAGTTCGACTAGCTTGTGCAATTTAATTGCAAGAATTCAGGCTCAAATGGGATACTGCATGAGTTACGGATGATTGAGGATTGAGGGGAGATGCTTGTGGGTTGTGTTTGTGAGTGAATGGAAAATTTAGGTCCAAAAATTTGATTTTAAATAGGTTTGGGCTAATTAAAACAATCTGAGTCGAGTCGATTTGCATGGGTTATTTCATTTACAATGCCTGTCACGACTCGTACCACGAGTCGTAGGTCTGACCTACTAGCAGAAGACTGTGGGAACTTACCTGGGGACCTACGAGATTGTAGTACAAGTCATACCAAGTTACCAAGATCTATACCACGACTCGTAGGTCAGAGTTTTTGCACTTCCACACTTAGAATAATTCATCATTATAGTACTACAACTCATACCATGGGAGTACGGTTCGTAACGACCAACTATAATGTGAACCCATGCATTAGACCAAGTCTCTATTTTTCAACACGGACAGTACTACAAGCCGTACAATCATCATATGGTTCATATTGAGGCTCGTAGTACAGTCCCGTTCTTCCATTTTTCATCTACTAGTTTTTGTTTCACCTGCACACTAAACACACATAAATTAAGATACTTGGATTGCCTCGCAAGAAGCACCTGATTTAACATTGTGGCATGACGCAAGTGGTTTGGTTACTCAGACTTGACCAAACCACCTTATGGGTTGCCTCTCAAGAAGCACCTGATTTAACATCACGACATGAGACAAGTCTTCGGTGAAGGCACGTGAATCCTCATTCTTTTTGCCAACAATCGGTGAGGCTATGGCACTACAATGATACAAATTACCAACTGGCTCATAGCTCACGGACTCTTCTTAGTCGTAAGGTATTTCATGATCTTAGCATATTCGGGTATCTACTCCAATGCATCAATCAATGGGATATTCATAGACAATTGTTTCAGCATTGAAAAGATTTTCTGGAACTTCCCATTTTATACCTTCTTCTTCATACTCTAAGGGAATGGTAGTGGTGGTCAAGGGATTGGTCTATAAATCAGAGTTGCCACATTTTCTTTCCCTTCATCAGCCTTAGACACCTTTGCAATACCTGGAGCCTTAGTCAACTTAGCCTTACCTGTAGCTTCTTGTTCTGTAATCTCATATTCCTCATTCAGCTCGATCTCCTTCTATCTCTCCATCTCAACTACAACCGATAGGGGAGGGTCAACTGTGGTCTTTCCACTCCTAGTCATCACATCCATATACTGACTGTCATATTTTAGATTTTGGACTATGTTTCTAGGAAGTGTTCCCTTCTGCCTCTGATTTAGGGATGAAGACATTTGACCAAGCTGCTGCTCAATCTACTTAATTGCAGTAGCATGGGATTCAACCTTTTGGCCTATGCTAGATATATCACCCCTAATATCCTTTAGTTGATCATCAATTGATTTAGCCCTTTTGAGTAGCTCAGCCATCATGTTCTCTAATTTCAAGGGTCTAGCATCACCCTCATGAGCATTTGGAGGAATATACAAACCTGCGTGGTCATTTCTGTAGCCTTCATTCCTTTTCCACTCTCCTTCTCTCTCACGGCCTCTGCTCCTATCCCTATGCCCATTCTTGTTGTAGTTGTCTCTATACTAGTTTTGACCTTGGTTTCCAAAACCTTGGCGCTAAGTGTCCTATCTAGACTCTTGGGTGTTGGCCCAAAAACCTGCCACCTAATTGTCCAAGAAGTTTTCCTCCTCCTAAGAATCTGACTGCTCCAACCACTGTTCGTGACCCTGATCACCAATTGCATTCACCTTTTGAGCTCCAGAGCCCATAATATGCTTTATGATTAGGTCTAGAGATGTCCTCATGTGAGACAATTCATGATCAGGTTCCTCCTCTTTTCTGTGTTGGTCTGCTGTCATCCCTATGGCATATGTACCTGTAGCTATATCAATTTCCCTGGTGTGCTAGTCCTTGTTTGTCTTAGTCACTCGGTCAAGTATGACAGTTGCTTGCTCCCACGAGTGACTCATCAGTGCTCCTCCTGCCACTGTATCTGCTACAGCCTTGATGTTGTTGTTCAAAGACCTGTTAAAAATTTCCAACAAATTGTCATCGGGAATTTAATGATTTGGGCACTTAGTCAGCTTCTTCTTAAATCTCAGCCAAGTCTCATGTAGTGCCTCAGTCTTCAACTGCCAGAAATTATAGACCTCATCCTTTAGCTTCAGTATCTTGTAATGTGGGAGGAACCTTTATAAGAAGGCTTGCTTTAGCTCCCTCCAGTTGGTAATGAAGTCATTGGGCAACTCTGATAACCATAATGTGGCCTCTCCAGACAGAGAGAATGGGAAGAGTCTCAATCATATGGCATCCTGGCTTACACATGGTGACCTGTACACCTTGCATATACCAAAAAAATTCATCAGGTGGAGATTAACATCGTTAGCCATGTGACCACTAAACACCCCATTCATGTTAAGTAACTGGATCATGGTGCTAGTGATATCAAAATTTACCCCAGAAGGCAAAGGTGGAGGTACAATGGCTCCTATTGACCCAGCCTCATCAGCATTCGGGTTATCATCATCATAAAACTGAGAAGCATATCTTTTTCCTATGTTGCCCCTTCCATTGCAGCCAACATTTACTACCTCATCGCGAGCATCCTCAGCTTCCTGAAGCACTTCTTGTCGAGCTAACTCAACTTGATGAGCTTCTTTCACCAATCATGCCTCTCTCTACTCAGCGTTTTTCATTTTTCATAGTGTTCTCTCTAGCTCAAGATCAAGTGGAATCAAAGGGTTTCTGCTTCATCGAGTACTTTGCATTCACCAATTGGAAACCTGTGGGTGTCAAAAATAAAAGAAAACATAAATGAGGAAATAATAATTAAAAGTTAAACACATTAATTACTTTAATCCTAAGTCGTATTCCCAGGCAACAACGCCCCTTTTGATAACGCTCAAATCACACCCCTGGAAAAGTATGACGTGAATGTTGTCAATAAAGAACTCAACAAATGTTGGGGTCAATCCCATAGGGAATATGGTTAGGATGTAGATTAATTCTAGTATCAAACTTTTAGTTCGATTATCTCCTAATGGGGGATTTTAAAGAAGTAAACTCTTAACAGTATTGAAAGTTTAAGTTGTTATCATGTTGATGCAATTAAATAGGGAGGTGTTCCCCATGGATTCACGATTACTTAGCGTTTTTACACTCATTATTTACCCCAATACATAGCTTGTAGAATTGATAACATAGGTTCATCCAAATTACTGGTTCGTCCCTATTAAATGACTATACTCAATTACCGGATTAGGTATCATGAGTGATTTCACTTGTACTGTTATCAAGTTGTTTCAAATTAACTATCCTGCTACAGTAGCTCAATTTATGCAATGAACCATAAAGTTCAAGGCTTTGTTGGTCTTCTCTTTTCCTAATCTCTACTTCTCTAGGTTCAAACAAATAGAAAATTCGGGCATGTCCTAACTGCGCTCCATTAAGAAACATTAAAGATGAAGAGAAGACAATAAAAGCATTCATATTGGTTTAGCATCACTTTGTGCAAACCCAAGTTGGTTAATTCCCCATGGTTCCCACAACCCTAGTTGTGGAGCTTTTAGCCTCTCATGATTGTAAGGAAAGAATTGGCATTCATTAAAGGAAACATAATCAAAGAACTTACAATGAAGATTGAAATAAAAATCTACTTGATTATTACACAATTCAACTTTGATCAATTCAAGAACAATGAAGTAAAACCCAAGAATATTAGAAAACTCGAGAAAAATCTCCCAAAAGTTAAATTCTCCTTCAATGTATTCGATCTGTAAAATCTACCATCAAAAATAACCTAGAAAAGTATTTATACAAATAATTAGAAATCTTTCCTAAATTAATAGGGAAAACTAATTAACTTCCGCCGCCTTCTCCTATGACTCGTAACTTGATCAGACGAGTTGTAGCTTCACTCATATAATGCCTAACAACTCTGAATTTGACTAAGTGTTGGGAGCTGGTATAACTTGTATATTGCTCCTATGTGAGTTGTACAATCCTGTCGTAGTTTGAATCTTAGATATCTGGCATCCTCAGAATATTTCCACATATGTCTTGGTAGGACTCGTACCTTGCTCCTACAACTCGTCGTTTCCTTTCATATCATGAGATCTGCCATTCAACTTTGTTCTAAACTTTACCACGACTCCCTGGTACGAGTGGTAGGTAGTCATCAGGACTCGTGGTTTCCATCCGTACTAGGAGACTAATCAAAGTGCATTCTTCTGATATTGTCCATGACTCACAGTATGGATTGTACTAGGATGGTATGGCTCATACCAAGAGTCGTACTTGGCTAGTACCTTGAAAAATCTTTCTAAAATTTACCACGACTTATAGTACAACTCATATCACTAAGGTATAGATTGTACTGAAGTCTGTACTTGGCACAATTTTTGCACTCTTTTTCCTTCTTCCAAGCTTTCAACTCCAACACCTTATTTCCCTGAAAACAAAGCAAAAATGCATCATATCCATATAAACATACTTAAGACCATGCATAGTTTCTCGGTTTTAAGCATCGAATGTGCTGTAAACCCACATCACATCAGTGTTCATGAATAAAATGATATTACTTTTTATGAACATAAACTGATATCTAAATTCTCAAATTAATGGGGGTTAATGAAATGAGAAAAAGATTTATTGTAAAAAAAATTATTTCTATATCTTTGAGAATGCTTTTAAAAAGAGTGTTAGATGCCTCATAAGTCTTGAAATAGCTGTCACGACTCAAGCATAGGACTTTTAAGGTGTTACACACATGTAATCAATCCATACTGAATATAACATCGAAATCAGTGATATCTAACTCCATTAGGTCAGCTGAGGTGATTTTATAAAGGATTGTGATAGGGAAATTTCTATATAACTGTCGAACTAAAACTGACTCACGGACAGGAGTAGAGACTGAGAAGGGTTCTGACAAGATTTCAGAACTAACATCAAAACTAATAGCAATATAAGGAGTCATGAAAGATAATATAGCTCCTGGATCTAACAATGCATAAACATAAAGATGGAATACTCGTAACATACCAGTGACCACATCAGGCGAGACCTCCTACTCCTGACAAGATGAAAGTGCATAGAACTTGTTTTGGCACTGTCTGCCACCTACACTAGAAGAGACGTCCTACTGAGATGAGAGAGTTGCTTGAGCTACTGAAATGGTAGCTGGGGCATGGCTCTACTATCACCCTGCTTAGCTAAAGGACAATCCCTGCATATGTGTTTAGGCTTCCCATACCCGAAGCAAACATTTGAGCTAACCAAGTATTCTCCTAGGTGGTTCTTACCATATTTTCTGCATACTAGGAAAGTGTGATCTACTATCATGCTCCTCTGGCCCCTAGAACCTGACGCCCTGCTCCTCTGATAACCTCGAGGTTTGAATGGAGCGCTAGCTAATTATGGGGATGTGGCTAACGACCTCTGGTGGGACTGTGGGCGATATCCACCAGCAGATCTTTGCTAGAAATGCCCATATCTCCCTGTCCTGGCACTCTTGGCCTCTCTCTTCTTCTCCTCTATCTGCTTTTCCTCTATTTTCTAGGCATATATAATCAGTCGATAGATATCTATATCATTAATCAGCATGGTGGTCCTACACTCCTTGACCAATGAATCTGCCACCCCATTCACGAACCTGCTCATATGAGCCCTCAGATCGGCCACCATCTCCGAAGCATACTTGGACAATCGGGTAAACTCCAAGACATACTCCTAGACAGTCATGTTGTTTTGATTTAGATTGACGAACTCGGCTACCTTTGCCTCCCTCAACTCTTGAGAAAAGAATCTACCCAACAAGTTATCCCAACCAACAGGAATCGCACCAACTCTCTTGCTCTCCTTCCATTGTTGGAACAATATATGAGAAACCCCCTTCAGCTGATAGGAGGCTAAGTCTGCACTATCCTCTCTAGTCACCCACATAATTTGGGTGATCTTCTGAACCTCCTCTATGAACTCATGTGGGTGCTCATCTACCTTTGATGCAAGAAACTCAGGTGGGTTCATCCTGAGGAAGTCTCGCACTCTCACCACTGCCGCATTCCCATTTTGGTTCACATGAGCCATGACTTGCTAATTGACCTAGGCCTTCATAGCCTGAGCCAATATTTGTAAAGAGACCCTGAACTCGGCATGAGTAACCTACTCGGGCAAGGGATCCATAGGAGTTGGTGGGGTTGGTTGATACCTATCTCCATTGCTATTGCCATGGACATTTCTATTGCCATTTCTTTTTTCGTTGTCTCAGTGGGGAGGCATATTTCCATAAATGCGTACAACACGAGTTAGAGGAGTAGAGAGATGTACTTTATCGCATGATATAGATCGTGAAAGAAGGAAAATTTCCTAAAATGTCTCGTAGCCTCTTCCCAATAAGTGTGTGACGTTTCACACCCAGGGAAAAGACTCTACTTAATGTGACCTTCAAACACCCTAGGACATACCTAAACCTAATGCTCTGATACCAAGTTTGTCACGACCCCAGCATGGGACCCTAGACTGAGACACGGGACCTAGAACCAAGAATGGCTCCAAGCTAACCAATGGCATAAATGTAGCATCAATAAGAGAATTACTAAGCAAAAATTAAAGCATGAACATGATATAATCAGAAGTGTGTGTAAAATAAAGACATTAGCGTAAACACGAGTAAAAAGCACTGAGCATCTACTACACAACTGTCTAAAAGCCTCTATATGTAGGATGAGCTAATGGGACAACACCCCTAACTAGCTTGCTAAGAATGAAATTTCAAGTCATAGATATAAAGCATAAACTAATAAATGTCCTCGAAAGAGAGGACTCACCAAGACTAGGAAAGAGCTAGACTGATGGGGAGCGAGCTAGCGACAAGACTAAGATGGATCACTCGACCCTATATCCTGAGATGATATAACATAGAGTATCTGATCAGTACTTTAAATGTACTTAGTATGTATAGAAATTAAAAATGCTAGTAAATGATCGTATGAAGTCATGAGTATAAATCAAGATAGATCATGAGAGTGAGGGTAAAATGATAAAAGCCATGTATTTGGAATACGCATAATCGTAAGTTATTCATCATAAGCCAACGTAATGACACAAGGTTTGGATATATAAATCATATAGATGTCACGACCCGAACGTAGGCCCGGATCGAGACAAGGGACTAGGAACCCCGAGAGGCTCCAAGCCGACCCATGGCATAAACATAACATCTAACTCAATCATAACAAGTAGAAGATCAACATAATTAATATAGAGGAAGTCTTATAATTTCATAACATCGAAATACATAACTCAAGGTCGAAGTTGATTACATGTTGTGTCTGAAAAGCCTCTACTACTGATGAGTTGATGGGACAAGAACCCAACCAACTCACTAAAGTCTGAAACTGAAAGTACTAGATGAAAGTAAGAAGAAGGGCCCTTGAATGATGAGGACTCATCACTCTTGCTGATAAGTGCTAATCCTATAGGTCTGACTAATGATGAAACTGAGCCTAGATATCCGAGCCTGTTTAATGAAATGATACATCCTAGAGTATGCGATCAGTATGTGGAATGTATCGAGTATGTAAGGTAAGTAAAATCACAAACCATGCATATCATAAAACATAATCAAGATAGGATTCTAAGAGTAGGGCTTGCATGCTATTTTCTGAAATCATGATCTGAACATAACTGAATATCATGACTAAATCGAATGACCCAAAGCTGAAAACTGATAATCATAAGTAAAACTGAACATTGGGTCAAACCCACTGAAAACATAATATCATGACTGATGAACATGCATAACTGAAATCATGAGAAACAATGGGAGACTCATCATATAACTGACATTACCATGATAAAGTTTACGTGGTACCGAATATCACACTCAAGTGGACAGAGCCGTCCAAAGCCTTTCCAGGGCTAAGTATGCTACCATGATATCGATATCAAGATGAATGCCATTGGGGGAAGGGGAAGCTCACAAGGGAGGCCCTAAATAATTTGAACATGCCTATGTTGGCGCGTAGTTCTGAGGCATAGGGTTGACTGGCCCTTAGCCTACTCAGTGCTAAACACTACTCCCAAAAACATGAATGTCCTCTCCATCATTTTTCAATGAAGCTGAACCATCGTCTAGTGACGAAGCTGACTCATGACATACATTCCTAAATCTGAAATCATAACATGAGGAGCCTTGGGATCAAACCATCACAAGCTGAAAATAGTGGGAGTCTAGACTCCAAAATCCATGTGGTAAGCTAATACATAAAGTTTAGAGAAATTCATTAAACATACTTGATCATATGGGTTTTCCCATTACTTAAACATGATTGACATAGACTTGAACATTTGAAAACATGAACTTAGACATGGGTAATTTGAAATCATACTTTCTTCATATATATCATCATGCTTGAATACATATTTCATAGATCTCAACTTTCATGAACTTTGATGGATGGGAATCATAATTTATAAAACTTGAAAACATAATTTATAATTGAAAATATTGTAAAATATGCCCATTAATAATAATTCATCATGAGAAACATGCTTAGATCATACCCATGATTGGAACTTAGGAAATTCACATGTTGGATTAAAACCCCATAGATTTATCAACTAGAATTTCATGAATTGAGGAGGGATTGGGCATGAGTGTGGATGGATACACCCATTAATAGCCTTACATACCTGGAAGAATCTGATTTCACCAACACTCTAGAAAGCACAATGGATTTTGGGGAAGAACTTGATGATTCCTAAGCTTGATCACCCTTAGAAAACCTCTAGGTTGCATGCATGGAAGAGAATAGGTTTTGAATTAATTTAATCCTCTTAAAACACCCTTTTCTGAGCTTAAAAATGACATAATATAGGACTTAGGGGCTTAGAAGTTACGGATTTGTTTTGGGGAAGAACTTGATGATTCCTAAGCTTGATCACCCTTAGAAAACCTCTAGGTTGCATGCATGGAAGAGAATGGGTTTTGAATAAGCTTAATCCTATTAAAACACCCTTTTCTGAGCTTAAAACGATGTAGTATAAGACTTAGGGGGTTAGAAGTTATAGATTTACCCTTACTAAACTCGCAGACAACGACTAACACAATAAGTCGTCCCTTGCTCCCACGACCCGTTACTTCACTCATTGTCTCGTCCATATTTCCTGTCTTAGGTATTCTACCATGACCGGATAGGACGGGTTGTTACATGCTCCAATGACTTGTCGTTGCCAGCCGTCCTTACCGCTGCTCCTATCCTGGAATTGCTCCCAACAGACACTTTCAATCATCCCAGGACTCGTGCCAGCCTTCTTTGACCAAGACAACCTTCACAATGAACCACTACAATGACTCATTATGTCAAACAATGAATCATTCCTAGATCCATTACTCCCGATTCCAATTCTGTAGCTTCTCACCACGGCCACAACCAACGAGTCATCAAACCTACCAACGACCCCTACCACGAGATGTTCTGAGAAGAAATCTTAGATTTCCTACTGCTTTTCATTTTAAATCCCAAGTCTAGGCTTTGGAACTTTCGGTGTATTACAATATCTCCCTCTTGGGATTATTCACCCTCAAATGTGGGCAAACATACTGAAAAGCTGAGAAACACAACCACCATGCCAAATACGAATAATTTAAGCTGAAAACTGACAGAGTAACTAACTTCGAACTAGAATACATGACTGGACGGAATTCATAAGCCACATATACATACATTGACATCAAGGAAACTAAGGGGAGCATGAATTGTACATGGAACTAAATAGAATACTAAAGATGAAACTGATACCTCCAGCTGAAACTGAGCCGAAAGGGAAAAGATGTGGGTATTTAGCCATCATATCTACTTCGGCTTCCCACATAGCTCCCTCAACATGCTGGTTCCTCCACAAAACCTTGACTAAGGCTACTTCTTTCTTTCTTAGCTTTGGAACCTGATGTTCAAGTATTTCCACTGAAATCTCTTTATAACTAAGGCTATCCTTCACATCTACACTCTCCACTGGAACAACCAAAGCTGGATCACCCAAACACTTCTTTAAGAGCGATACATGGAAAACTGCATGGACTGAAGCTAATTCTTAGGGAAACTCTAACTCATATGCCACCTTGCCAACCCATTTCACGATCCTGTACAGACCAACATAATGGGGACTTAGTTTCCCTTTCTTTTCGAATCTCATCACTCCCTTCATGGGGGATACCTTCAGAAACACCCAATCATCAACTTCAAACTCAAGCTCCCTCCTCCTCACATCCGCATAGGACTTTAGGTGACTCTGAGCTGTTCTCAACCTGTCCCTTATTAGCTAAGCTTTCTCCATAGCCTCATGGATTGAATCTGGTCCTATCATTGAAGCTTCACTAACTTCAAACTAACTAATAGGAGATCTACATCTCTGCCCACAGAGAGCCTCAAAAGGAGCCATCTGAATGCTAGAATGGTAAATGTTGTTATATGCAAACTTAATGAAAGGAAAATGATCATCCCAACTACCCTTGAAATCAATCACACACGCTCTCAACATATCCTCCAAAGTCTGAATAGTCTGCTCTGCTGGACCATCTATTTGCGGGTAAAATGTGGTGCTAAGCTTGATCTGAGAAACGAGTCCCTTTTGAAATGATCTCCAAAACTGGGAGGTAAATTGAGTACCTCTATCGAATATGATGAAAAATGGAAGTCCATGCAACCGAACTAACTCCTGAATGCATAACTTAGCATAATCCTCCGATGAGTCGGTAGTTTTGACCGGTAGGAAATGAGCTGCCTTAGTCAACCTGTCCATAACCACCCAAATAGAGTCATACTGTTGAAGAGTGCAAGGCAACCCTGTAATGAAGTCCATATTGATCTCCTCCAACTTCCAAGTAGGGATACTAATTTCTTGAAGCACACCTTTAGGTCTTTGATGTTCCACTTTCACTTATTGACAATTCAAACACTTAGCCACAAATTCTGCTATGTTCTTCTTCATGCCACTCCATCATTAGACTTCCTATAGGTCATGGTACATCTTGGTGGCACCTAGATGTATAGAGTATCTGGAACCATGAGCCTTGTGCAACATCCGATCACTTAAATCTTCAACACCCGGAACACACAAGTGACCTTGATATCGAAGCACCCGATCTTCCCCTTTGGAGAAGTTTTCTACCTTCTGATTCTGAATGGCTTCTTTCAACTTTACAAAAATAGGATCCTCGTCTTGTTTAGCTTTAACTTCGGTGACTAAGGATGATACTGACCCATTCTGAATAATGACACCCCCATCTATCGAGTCAATAAGATGGCCTCCTAGTCGTGCAAGCTGATGTACTTCTTCCACTAATTTCTTCCTTTCCTCTTCTACATGGGACACGCTCCCCATAGAAAGCCTGCTAAAAGCATCTGCCCACATTAACCTTGCCTAGATGATATAGGACACTCATATCATAGTCCTTAAGAAATTCCAACCACCTCCTATGACGTAGATTTAGATCCTTCTGGGTAAACACGTACTGTAGGCTTTTGTGGTCCATAAACACATTTACATGGACCCCGTACAGATAGTGTCTCCAGATCTTCAAGAAAAATACTACCGTTGCTAACTAGAGGTCATGAATCAGATAGTTCTTTTCATGGACCTTCAGTTGCCTGGAAGAATAGGCTATGACTTTACCGTTATACATGAGTACACAATCAAGGCCTATCCTCGAGGAATCACAATATACCACATACCCTTTGATAGAATCACCACCGATGCTGAGGTGAGTCGAGTCTTCAAATCTTGGAAGCTCTTCTCACAAGCCCCCGACCATTGAAACTTCACTTTCTTCTGGGTTAATTTAGTCAACAAGGCTGCAATGGATGAAAACCCCTCAATAAATCTCCATTAATAACCAGCTAAACCCAAGAAACTCCTAATATCAGAAGGATTCATCAGTCTAGTGATCTTGGGCAAAACAGCATGCCCGACTGATGCTTGAGAACTTAATTTAGTCTTGTTTAGCTAAGTAATTGTATACATTCTCATGTGATTTTATATAAATGTGAATATATGTGCTAACCAACATGATTGGTCCATGTTTTGTAGGTTTCAATGATTTTGAGGAACTAATTTATAAGTTGGTGAAGTAGCGGAATGGAGTCAGGAGCAGATGCGGCAGGCAGGCAGCACCAGTGCGCCGACAACATGCCACGCCGTGCCAGTTGCACGACAGAGCAAGGCCAACGCGCTGCCCAAGTAGCGTGACACGCTGCCAACGCGGTGGCACTCGGCAGTTTCGGCTTCCGGAGGCAATTTCCAGAGAGCTTTCGCGTTACCTCCGTGTCACGGAGGCAGTGCTCCGCGATACACTCTGTGACACGGATCCATTCCATGATAGGCTAAATCATGCACGTTTCTCATTTATTATAAATAGGACCCTTAGCTCCTAAAACCACTTGGTCACGATTTTATTCTGGAAAACTACCTAGGAGTGAAGGGAGAAGTGGGAGAACTCATCCAGGGTTTGTCAAATTTCCTTCTCATCTACCAAATTCTTGTAAGTATGTTAATTTAGTTGTAGTTTCTTGTAGTTTTACGAACATGAATGGCTAGAACCCTTCCTCTAGGGTTGAAGCCATGAATTATGATTGTGATTCTATCAAATTGTGTTGGAATTAAGTTATTGATTGTTGTTTTGTCTTGCATTCTGGATTGTTGGTTGTTTTTATGATTGATCACCAGGAAAACATATACGTTAGCTTGGGCAATTGCTTGAGAAAGAATTACCTAGGTCAGGACATGAGAATGTAAGGAGCATGTTTGTATCTCACGATATAATTTCGTGTTAGGATAGAAATATACCTAACACCTTGCTTGGTTGATGAAACGAGGGTTATTAAGAGACCAACTTAGGATTATCACATCACCACTCGAAGAAGTAGTTGTGAGGGTAAGTTGAGTTAAATGGTTAGACGCACGAAAGTCCCTAATCGTTTCCCCGTAAACCACAACATAATTAATTGCCTGCGTACTAGAAATTAGCATCGTCACTCACAATGATGCAGTGAGGCTAGTTTGTCATGTTTAGAGGATCGAAAGGCCATGAACATGCAATTCTAATTATGTGAAACAACAATCAATAGTTTCATGCTTAACCCATTGCAATTCGTAGTATCGCATGATTATCTGGTTTTAACTCTATGTTGCTCCAAGAGTAAATTCAGGATATTTCGTTGACCAAAACTAGACTTAATTAAATCTCCTTCGAAAACTTCTATAACCAACACTTGAGAAAGTTAAGATCACACTTGAAATGGATAGTTAGAGGAATGGGACCAGTCCCTGTGGGTTCGATATTTCGGTTCTCCAAAAGAGCCACCATATTACTTGCATGACCCGTACACTTGTGGACGCGCGAATCGGGCTCGAACAAGTTTTTGGCGCCGTTGCCGGGGACTCGGCGAAGTTTTGATAATTTATCTATTTTTGTGTGATTTTTGAAAATTCCTTAAGTGTTGAGAAACTTGGTCTTAGTCTGTTTATTTGCAGGTGACAGGTAGTCTTGCCGAGCTGGCTAGAAATAGAGAGCTTGTGGAACCATTGCTGGAACCTGAACGTCAAATCCATTTGCGAAGGAGAGTATCTCTAGAGCAAAAGCTGAAGAGACTTCAAGAAAAGGTACAACAACAACCACCCGCGGAACAAGCACAATTGTCATCAGAAGCAATGGCAGCAAGACCAATTTGCGAAGTGGCAATCCCACTAGCGACGAATGTGACCTCTAGCATCCGTAAACCGGAGCCTGGAGGGAACTTTGAGCTTAAATAGAACATGGTGCAGCTATTACATTCTAGTGGTCAATTCACTGGGATGGCACATGAGGACCCGCAACAGCACCTACAGAGCTTTTTAGAGATTAGTGACACGTTTGTCCCCACCGGCGTGTCCACAGATTATGTCCGACTGACCCTCTTCCCATTTTCACTGTTGGGAGAGGCGAAAAAGTGGCTGAAGGCTGACCCACCGAACTCCATAACTTCATGGAATGACTTGGCTAAGAAGTTCCTTATCAGATTCTTCCTTTCAGGCAAAACTGCAAAGTTGAGAAGTGAAATACTCAGTTTCAAGCAGAGGCCTGATGAGCACTTATATATGGCTTGGGAAAGATTCAAGTCATTGTTAAGAGACTGCCCCCATCACTAGCAATCAAATGAAGTGCTGGCTCATACCTTTGTAGAAAGTCTAGACCCACACACAAAAATATTACTAGACTCTGCATCGGGTGGGCAAGCCTTGGAGAAGACATATGATGAGTTGTACACTTTGTTGAATAGAATTGCAGAAGGAAATCCAGAGTGGCATAGCGAGTCATCGAGGGGGGCAGGAAAGAGATCGGGGTTGATAGAAGTAGATGGTTTGAATGCCTTGGCAGCACAGTTAGCTTCGTTCCAACATCAAATGATGACTCAGTTCAATAAACTGAGTATGAACCAACACCAGGGCCAGGTTAATGCAGTTCAGCAAGCTCCGAGCTGGTGTGAAATTTGTGTTAATAATGGGCACAATGCAGAATCTTGTGGAGCCAATCCGAAATCAGTCAATTTTGTTGGTAATTTGCATAACAATCAGAATTTTGGGAATAACTCCAACAGAAATTGGCAGGGCTACCCGAATTTTTCTTGGGGTGGAAACCAAAAGCAGAATTATATGCAACCTCAACAACAACAATATCAACAGAATAAGAAGAATGATGGGCAATTGAGTAGCAGCATTGAGGAAACACTGCAGAAAATTATGGAGACCCAAAATCAGTTAGAGGAAAATCAGGCGAGGATGGCAACAGACTTAATGAATCAGCAAGTAGCCACCCGCAATCTTGAAAAACAAGTGGGTCAGATAGCAGCTGCTCAGAACATGAGGTCGCAGGGGGGATTACCAAGCGATGCAGATCCTAACCCCTGGAAAATCTATGCCATCAGTGTTAGAAGCGAAAAGCAATTAGCTGATGCAGTGCCTAAAGAGTTGAGAAAGGAGGTGCAGTCGGAGTTGGTTAGACCAGGACCATCCACCGACACTGGAGCGAATCAGAGTGCTGGGAAACAAAATGCTCAACCTTCATTGCAGCCAGCACAAAGACCACCACCACCATTCCCTCAGAGATTCAGAAAGAGCAAGGAGGAGGAATGCTTCAAAAAGTTCTTTGAAAGTTTCAAAGAACTTCACATAAATTTGCCTCTTATTGATGTTTTGTAGGGAATGACCAAGTATGCTAAATATTTGAAAGATCTGATGGCGAACAAAGTTAGATTGGTGGATGTCCAGACTATAGCACTGACTGAGGAGTGTAGTCATAGGGTATTGAGAAAAATGCCGAAGAAGCTCGAAGACCCAGGGAGTTTTACCCTCCCCATACAAATTGGTAAACCTGAGGTGCTATGAGCTTTGTGTGATCTAGGGGCAGCAGTTAATCTAATGCCCCTATCCTTATTCAACACCCTAGGGTTGGGAAAACCGAGGCCGACAAGGTTGATGCTGCAGCTGGCTGACAAGTCGCGAGTGACACCTGATGGAATAATAGAGGACCTTCTCATCAAAGTAGGTAAGTATATTATACCTTCTGATTTTATTGTCTTAGATTTTCAGGTTGATGACCAGGTGCCCCTGATCTTGGGACGGCCATTCTTGGCCACAGGAGGAGCGGTGATTGACATGAAAGAAGGGACCCTAAAAATGAGGGTTGAGGATGAAGAAGAAATCTTTCGCGTTTACCAAGAAATGAACCCATCTGCACACTACAGAAACCTTTTTCAGGTTAGTGTGTTGGCAGAGGATGAGTGTGGGGTGGAGGATTCCACAGGTGCACGACTAAAGGCAATGTCAAGTCTTCAGCCCAAGTCTGATAGAGGGCTTCAAATTAAGAAGAAGTTGGAGAAAAAGAGGAACAGAGTCGAGGCTGTTTCCTCTAAACAGCAAAAGAAAAGGAGATGATTCTCGAAAGAGAACCCAGGTATGAGGATGTCCTGAAAAGGACTGTCCACGTCGTGCCGCGATGAAAAATTAGGCGCTTCTTGGGAGGCAACCCAAGGGTACCTCAGGTACACATTGTTAATTTTGATTTTGTGTTGATTTTGTTATTCTAATTTTGTTTGTGTTTTTGGTGGAAAGTTAAGCACAGATGGACGGAAGTCTGAGTACCGAGAAGGTGGAAGCTAAAGAGCATGGAATAGAAGAAGTGTGGGGTCAAACACCCACCTCTGAAAACTTGAAAAGAAAGCATGCTTTTAGCTTGGCATAGAGGATCAGGGAGTATTTCTCATCCTTTAAATGTTAATTTGATGCTATGAGGACATAGCATGATTTAAGTGTGGGGTGAGAAAAATTTCAAAATTTTTGTGCTTAACAAGTTTGTGGTGAATGTAATGCTTGTGAGGAATTTGTGAGAAATTTGAAAATTTTGAAAAATTTTATTGAATTAACCATGACTTCATCACCCGTTGGTTTTTCTTTTCGGTTCTTTTCCGACGGGGAGGGGGGGGGGTCTTTGAACCGAAGAATAAAAATTTTCTTTCCTTTGTCTGTATCTAGTGTTTTTAGTCATAGTTAGGGACTGTTTCCAATGATGGATGGATGACGACCGTCTTGAGGAAAAATTAGTCGATAGGTTTTGGGTTTTTGAAACCATAACTAATTGGTGCTTGATGTTCTTTGTATGTGCTATAAGTGATTGTAAGATGCAAGTATGTTCAGTGTGAAGCATGCAAGTGCATAACTTTGTTTGAGACACTTAGGCTCTTGAATTTGACTCAATATGATTGAAGCTTAATCTGAATTCTTGTGATTAGCCGAGTTAAGAGTCTGCTGAATGTGTCTTGAATTGAGCATGTGCCATGAGTGTAAGGTTTTTGAGTATTCTGTGCTATTGTGGAATTTCTAGAACTTGTCTGGTGTGTATATAAAATGAAATGAAGGATGTGGACTGTAGGAGATGATTTAGGCTTTTTTTTGAATGAACTTAATTTTTATCCCTGACTTTACCTACCTTGAATGTTGAATCCTAGTGATCCCCATTGTTCCTTAAGCCTATTCTTTCATAGCTACAACAGAAGCTTAATCCTTTTTCTTTCATTAGCCTTGTGTTTGATCCAAAACTCCTAAGCGCTTGAGTGAAAAATTCCAAAGGAGTAAAGGAGTGAGAAGAATGAAAAGAAAGGAAAAGTAGAAAGTTGTAGAAGTGAAAAGGACAAAGGTGCACTTGTGTGAAAATTGTTGATTATTAGTAAGGAGCAAGAAAACGAATTAATGAAAAATTATTTATAGAACTCCTTACTAATAAGCTAAGAGTGCCTAAAGAAAGGGGGAACATATGAGGAAAAAGAAAGATGAAAGGAGAAAAAGGTGAAGTAAGGGAAGGGAAGTTCGTAATGAGGGCGTAATGTATTAAAAGCGCTTGGGAAAGATAGTCACTATTATTGGCCAGAATAGTACCTACCCGTCCCTTAGCTTACATTACAACCCATTAAGTCCTATTTGATCTTACATTCACACATCCTTAAATTAGTGGAATAAAACACTAAGGGCAAGCTTATGGGTCATTACATGATGCATGTGAATTCTTTGTGAGAGTGAGCGTAATTCTATTCATGTACCTACACATGTTGTGATTTAAAAATTGTTTTTGCGTGTGAAATTGGGTAACTCTCTTTCCGTGAGGGCACATGTTGAATGAAGGATATAATTCATGTGGGATTTCTTAATCAGTTGATTTGCATGAGTTTGCTAAGATTGAGAGTTGATTCTTGAGGTTAAGAAGTCTTAACATAGTTGTACTTCATTTCGATGATCAAATCGTGCATGCTTTATTTTTAGCTTGTTATCTTAAGTAATCGTTACGGCCGTAGTTGGAATAATCTTGCTAAATGAGTTATGGGTGAGTCTCCATATGCATGAGATGTAAAAGGTTGTTCGAGGACGAACAAGACTTTAAGTGTGGGGTTGTGATCTTGGGCAAAATAGCATGCCCGAGTGACGCTTGGGAACTTAATTTAGTCTTGTTTAGCTAAGTAATTGTATACATTTTCATGTGATTTTATATAAATGTGAATATATGTGCTAACCAACATGATTAGTCCTTGTTTTGTAGGTTTCAATGATTTTGAGGAACTAATTTATAAGTTGGTGAAGTAGAGGAATGGAGTCGGGAGCAGATGCGGCAGGCAGGCAGCACCAGCGCGCCAACAACTTGCCACGCCGTGCCAGCTGCGCGACAGAGCAAGGCCAACGCGCTGCCAAAGAAGTGTGACACGCTGCCAACGCGGTGGCACTCTGCAGTTTCGACTTCCGGAGGCAATTTCCAGAGAGCTTTCACGTTATCTCCATGTCACGGAGGCAGTGCTCCGCAATACACTGCATGACATGGAGCCATTTCACGACAGGCTAAATTGTGCACGTTTCTCATTTATTATAAATAGGACCCTTAGCTCCTAAAACCACTTGGTCACGATTTTATTCTGGAAAACTACCTAGGAGTGAAGGGAGAAGTGGGAGAACTCATCCAAGGTTTGTCAAATTTCCTTCTCATCTACCAAATTCTTGTAAGTATGTTAATTTAGTTGTAGTTTCTTGTAGTTTTACGAACATGAATGGCTAGAACCCTTCCTCTAGGGTTGAAGCCATGAATTATGATTGTGATTCTATGAAATTGTGTTGGAATTAAGTTATTGATTGCTGTTTTGTCTTGTATTTTGGATTGTTGGTTGTTTTTATGATTGATCACCGGGAAAACATATATGTTAGCTTGGGAAATTGATTGAGAAAGAATTACCTAGGTCTGGACATGAGAATGTAAGGAGCATGTTTGTATCTCACGATATAATTTCGTGTTAGGATAGAAATATACCTAACACCTTGCTTGGTTGATAAAATGGGGGTTATTAAGAGACCAACTTAGGATTATCACATCACCACTCGAAGAAGTAGTTGTGAGGGTAAGTTGAGTTAAATGGTTAGACGCACGAAAGTCCCTAATCGTTTCCCCGTAAACCACAACATAATTAATTGCCCGCGAACTAGAAATTAGCATCCTCACTCACAATGATGCAGTGAGGCTTGTTTGTCGTGTTTAGAGGATCGAAAGACCATGAACATGCAATTCTAATTATGTGAAACAACAATCGATAGTTTCATGCTTAACCCATTGCAATTCGTAGTATCGCATGATTATCTGGTTTTAACTATATGTTGCTCCTAGAGTAAATTCAGGATATTTCGTTGACCAAAACTAGACTTAATTAAATCTCCTTCGAAAACTTCTATAACGAACACTTGCGAAAGTTAAGATCACACTTGAAATGGATAGTTAGAGGTATGGGTCCAGTCCCTATGGGTTCGACATTCCGGTTCTCCAAAAGAGCCACTATATTACTTGCACGACCCGTACACTTGCGGACGCGCGAATCGGGCTCGAACATCTAGGCCAATTCTTCACCGCTTCTATCTTTTGAGAGTCTACTTGTACACCCTCACTTGACACCACATGACCAAAAAAGGCTATTGAGTTCAACAAGAATTCACATTTACTGAATTTAGCATACAACTGGCGATCCTTAAGAGTTTGTAGCACCACCCTCAAATGAGCGACATGCTCCTCCTTGCTCCGAGAGTATATAGGATGTTATCTATGAACACAATCATGAACATATCTAAATATGGCTTGAACACCCTGTTCTATTACAGGAGCATTCGTTAGTCCAAAAGACATAACTACAAACTCATAGTGATCATACCGAGTCCTGAAGGCTGTCTTCGGGATGTCACTCTCCTGAACCCTGAGCTGATGGTATCCGGATTTGAGGTCTATCTTCGAAAAGCACTTCGCACCCTGAAGCTGGTCAAAAAAATCGTCAATCTTGGGGAGAGGATACCTGTTCTTGATGGTAACTTTGTGCAATTGCCAATAATCAATGCACATCTGAAGAGAACCATCTTTTTTGCGAACAAAGAGAACTGGTGCACCCCATAGGGATTTGCTAGGTCTGATGAAACCCTTGTCTAAGAGATCCTTCAACTGCTCCTTCAACTCCTTTAACATGGCTGGGGCCATTCTGTAAGGAGGAATAGATATAAGCTGCGTATCGGGAAGAAGGTCCATACCAATATCGATCTCCCAGTCGGGAGAGATCCCCGGTAAATCATCAAGGAACACCTCTGGGTACTCACGCACTACAGGAACTGACTGGATAGTCGGGGTTCGGGCGTAGCATCCTTAAACCTAACTAGATGGTATACACAACCCTTAGAAATCATGTTTCTGGCCTTAAGGTAGGAAATGAAGCGACCTACAGGTACAGTTAAACTACCCTTCCATTCTAAGACTAGTTCACCCGGAAATTTGAACTCTACTGCACAGATTCTAAAATTGACTAAGGCATAGCATGCATGTAGCCAATCCATGCCAAAGATAACATCAAAATTAGTCATGGTTAACTCTACTAAATCTTGTTGAGGTGACTTTCTAAAGAACTGTGACAGGGAAATTTCTATATACCCGTCGATCTGTAACTAAATCACCGACTGGAGTAGAGACTGAGAAGGATTCTGATAAGATTTCAGGACTAACTACAAAACTACTAGCAACATAGGGCGTCACAAAAGACAAAGTATCCCTTAGATCTAATAATTCATATACATCAAGGTGGAATACACATAACATACTAGTGACTACATCTGGGGAGACCTCTTCCTCCTAACGGGATGATAGGGCATAGAATTTGTTTTGATGCTGGCCACCAACCGTACTAGTAGATTCCCTCTGCTGGGCTGGGTGTGATGGTGGGGCTGATGAACTGGAGGCTGGGCCTCAGCCCCTATCACGATCCTACCTGGCTATTGAGAAATCCCTAAGCATATGTCCGAGCTTTCCACACCCGAAACAAGTGCATGAACCTGCTAAGCAATGACCCACATGTCTCTGGCCACATCTGCTACACTCTGGAGTCCTAGTCTTTGCGAGTCTTCTACCCTGACCTCTAGAGCCTGATAGTCATCCCCTCTAATCTCACCTAGATCTAGATGGCACACTCATAGCTGAAGGCGCTACGGCTAAAGACCTTTGGTTGGGCTACTGACGGTGCCCACTAGGTCTCTATTGGGAGAATCTAGAGTTATCACTCCTAGCCCTCTTGGCCTCTATATCCCGTTCACTCATCTGCACCGCCTCCATATGCTGGGCATATAGGACTATCCAAGCAAAGTCAATATCCTGAAGAAGCATGGTGGTCTAGCAATCCCTGAACAATTAATCTATTATGCTGTGCACGAACCGACTCACTCGAGCTCTCTGATCTAACACCATCTTAGGTGCATACTTTGACAAGCGAGTAAACTCTAAGGCATACTCCTGAACTGTCATTTTTCCTTGCTTTAGGTTCATAAACTCGGCTACTTTAATCTCCCTCATCTTACGAGGGAAGAACTGATCCAGAAATGTGACATGAAATTCCTCCCAACCAATTGGGCCTGCTCCAACTTCCTTGCTATCCTTCCATTGCCTGAACCAGATTTGTGTGACCCCTTTCAACTGATACGAGGCTAGATCGGCGCACTTCTCACCCGTCACCCCCATGATATAGTTGATCTTTAGAACCTCATCAATAAACTCATATGAGTCCTCATCAACCTTTGACCAAAGAAACTTCAGAGGGTTCATCCTCAGAAAATCTCTTACTCTTGCCGCCGCCGCATTCCCGTTCTGAGGGACATGCGCTACCACCTGTTGATTGACCTAGGTATTCAAGGCTTGAGCTAGCATCTGTATGGCTCCCTTGAACTCAGCGTGGGTGACCTACTCGGGTACTAGCTCCTCATGGGTTGGTGGGGCCTGTTGGTTCCCATTTCCATTGCTATTCTCATGGCTGTTTCTGTTCCTGTTTCTTCTTCCATTAACTAGGCGAGCAGGCATGATTCTGGTAACGCGTATAACATGAGTTAGAAGTATAGAGAGACATTTCATTGCATGACATAGATCGTGAAAGAAGAGAGCATTTCCTAAACGTCTCGTAGCCTCTTCATCATAAGTATGACGCGCTTCACACCCATGAAAAAGACTCTACTTAACTCAGATTTCAGACACCCTAGGACACTTCAAAACCTAATGCTCTGATACCAAATTTGTCATGACCCGAACATAGGCTCGAATTGAGATAGGGGACAAGGAACCCCGAGAGGCTCCAAGTCGACCCATGGAATGAACATAACATCTAACTCAATCATAACAAGTGGAAGATCAACATAATTAATACAATAGAAGTCTGATAATCTCATAACATCAGAATACATAACTCAAGACCGAATCTAATTACATGTTATGTCTGAAAAGCATCTACTACTGATGAGTTGATGGGACAAGACGCCAACTAACTCACTAATGTCTGAAACTGAAAGTACTAGATATAACTGAGAAGAAGGGCCCTCGAATGATGAGGATTCACCACTCTGGCTGATAAGTGCTAACGCAGCAGGCTTGGCTAATGACGAAACTGAGCCTAGATATCCAAGCCTGTATCATGAAATGATGTAGCATAGAGTATACGGCTAGTACGTGGAATGTACCGAGTATATAAGGTAAGTAAAACCGCTAAGTAAGTAAAATCATGAATCATGCATATCATAAAACATAATCAAGATAAGATTTTGAGAGTAGGGCTTACATGCTATTTTCTAAAATCATGATCTGAACATAACTAAATATCATAACTTAATCGAATAACCTAAAGATGAAAACTGATAATCATAAGTAAAACTGAATATTGGTTCAAACCTGATGAAAACATAATATCATCACTGATGAACATGCATAACTGAAATCATGAGGACCAATGGGAGACTTTTCATATAACTGACATTACCACGATAGAGCTTATGTGGTCCTGACTATCACACTCAAGTAGACAGATCCGTTCAAAGCCTTGCCAAGGCTAAGGATGCTACTATGATATCGATATCAAGCTGAGGGCCCCTTGGGGGCAGGGGAAGCTCACAAGGGAGGCCCCAAAAAATTTGAACATATCTATGTTAGCCCGTAGTTCTAAGATAGGGTTGACTGACCCTTAGCCTACTCGGTGCTAGATAGTACTCCTAAAAACATGCATATACTCTCCATCATTTTTCAACGAAGCTAAACCATCATCTAGCGATGAAGCTGACTCATAACATACATGCGTAAATCTGAAATCATAATATGAGGAGCCTTGGGCTCAAACCATACCGCAAGTTGAAAATAGTGGGAGTCTAACCTCCAAAATCCATGTGGTAAGATAATACATGAAGTTTAGATAAATTCATGAAACATACTTGATCATATGGGCTTGCCCATTGCTTAAACATGCTTGACATAGACTTGATCGTTCAAAAACATGATCATAGACATGGCTATATCAAAATCATACTTCCTTCATATACATCTCATAATGTTTGAATACATATTTCATAGATCTCAACTTTCATAAACTTTCATGGATGGGCATCATAATTTATAAAACTTGAAAACAAAATTTATAATTAAAAACATTGTAACAATATGCCTATTAATCATAATTCATCATTAGAAATATACTTAGATTATATCCGTGATTAAAACTTAGGAAATTCACATTTTGGGTTAAAATCCCATAGATTCATCAACTAGAGTTTCATGAATTGAGGAGGGATTGGGTATGGGTGTGGATGGATACATGATTTTTAACCATACTGTTACACCCCATAAATTCTTGACATTTAGATAGCCTATTTGCATGTTGGTTAAGAGTTTTAGAATGCCATACGTGCTAGAAAAAGGGCCCGGGGAGAGACCGGAGAAGCGCCAAGTCAAAGTGTCGCAAGGCAAATGCGACTTATAGATCGCATTCGACAAATGCGACTTAAAGGCCCCTAGTATATAAGCCCCCACTTCGGTTTTTAAGTGATAATTATCAATATTTCCAGTGAGTAAACTAGAGAACAGTAGAGAAATAGAGAGGACGAAGTATTCCATTAAAATTCCTTCTATTTGCGCTGTTAAACGCAGTCCAAACTCAAATTAACTTCGGGTAGCGAAGTATAAAGCTGCACGGATCATTCCTACGGAGTTAGTTTCGTGAAATTCGGCTGGCGAATCGTCGTCCTACCAAGCTAAGGTAAGTGGAATTGCTCCAAATTAGTGTCAATATACTCCTAGCCCTAAAGTGAGTATTTCTCCCTTTAGGACTTTCGAGAAATAGCAAGTTTTCAGCTGTTTTTTGATAAGTAAAAGTTTGGGCAGTATATATATTCAAAGTAGTGTTTTCTTCCAGAATATTGATGAATTTAGTTTTATTTGCTATGAATATGAATGCAGTTGGAAGAAATAGCGGGATATTGGCCAAGTTACGCCAGTTAGTCAAGAAGTCGGCAACTGAGGTATGTCAAGCTAGTTTCTTCGGCAAGATAGTAATTCTAGTATAGTAAAATAGAATAAATTCTAGAAGAACATTTCAACGCCGAGTATTATGCCCAATGTGAATTCAGTAAGCATGCTTGGATAATTATTATGTCATATTCAGAATAAAAGTCAGTAAATTAGTATCAGACAGTGAGATATTATTCCAGACTCAGTATAACTCAGTATCAGATTCAGTATAATTCAGCAAGGGATTGAGAATAGAATATTAGAACATGGACAGTATTATCAGATTTAATATATATGTTATATGTGATTATTGTTGTTTGTAGAGACCTGATTGTTCTATGTTGGGCACCCTTAGAGCTTCCTTTCCGCCGCAAGGTTAATAGTTGTGTCGACTCGCCCGCCAGTGGGTGAGGATACGTCACTCCAAGGAGTGGCATACTGTCTGCTAGAGGAAGAACATGGGATGCAGCATTCCCCATAGAAGGATGATCAGCATTATAGCATACCCCTGTTGAGCGCTTGCGCCAAGGCACAGATTACAGACTACAGATCACAGATCTCAGATCACAGTTTACAGGAGTCCTCCGGACTTTGATACAGCTATAGTAAGGGGCTTAGAGAGCCAAAGTTTCATACCCAGGGGGCCGGCGGGATGCTCATAGTTACTAGATTAGTGGAGTGAATTGTTATTTTTGGATGGCGACCCGGGTAGTGGTATATAGATTGCATGTTGATTGGTACCTTCCGGCTTCTGGTGGCTAGTATAGGTTCTTGTATACTATATGTGTTATTTATTAAATTGATAGCTAGCAGGACGCCGTATTGACAGGTATGATTCTCACCTTCTCTCCAGTACAGTTAAGCTTAGTTTAGATTCTGCCATCCCAAATAGTCTTAGCCATCTTCTGTTATTCAGTAACTATCAGTATTACTATCTATTTTCAGTTATGTTTAGTTATTGCTTTGCATACTCGGTACCAGTGGTACTGACGCTCATCAGCTCCTATCATTCGGAGCTTGACAGCCAGAGCTTTATTCCTTTACTTTTGTTGTACAGTACGGGTAGGTTGGGGCCCTGTCCCGACCATCTTATCAGTATTCTTAGAGGCTTGCAGATTGTATATTCCCTGTGGTTAGTTGTACCGATCGTGTGAGGCTGTGTCTATGTTTATATTTGTTTATGATGGCTTTGTGGGGCCTTATTCAGTTAATAGTTGGTGACCTTGTCGTTCACAGAGTAGTTTAGCATTTGATTCAGCATTTCAGTGAAACTAGTCAGCATGGTGGCCTTGTCGGCCAGCATAGGTTCCTTTATACTACTGTTGTTCTGGTTAGCTGTTGTTGTCTTACAGGTGGCTATAGGCCTAGTCAGCCGGAGGCTGTATTTACAGCCATAATATAGCCCATTTATAGCCCATCAGTTCCATGAACCCAGAGTTATAGCCAGCCTGGCACCAGAAGTGCTTAGGCTCAGTAGTCCAGTAGTCCAGGTTTTAGTAGGGCACCAGGTGCCAGTCATGCCTCCCAAGGCGGGGCGTGACAAACTTGGTATCAGAGCAGGTCGTATCCCAGGGAGTCTGCAAGCCGTGCAAAGTAGAGTCTTGTCTATGGATGTGTTTTGCACCACATACCATAGGCAGGAGGATGCAAGGCATGATAGGATGGTTACTCTTTCTTCATAATCAGTCGTTCCATAGAGCAGTTCAGTATAGGGTTGAGTCCCTAAAACTTATCATACTCTTTGTTTACAGATAAAATGGCAGACCAGCGACATCATGTTACTGGTAGAAGACTAGATACCGCAGCAGGAGAAGGCACCAGCAGGATGCCTCAGCCTCACTTAGAATCAGCCCGATATGAGGGCGATACAGAGGCGTCATCTCAACCTTCACAGTAGTCCCCACCCCACCAGGAGCCACTCGGGATGACATTACCTCTGAAAGTTCCTGTACCTACACCATCCGACCAGGAAATTCGAAGTGCAGTAGTTATGTTGGCACAAATGATGGCTACTTAGCGCTAGTCAGTGCCACCCGTAACAGCAGAGTCATCAGGTGGGCCTAGCAGTTCGAGGGTCCGAGAATTTTTGGCACTAGGTCCCCTACAGTTCACAGGGTCAGATCGGTAGAGGACCCCCAGGACTTCCTGGATCAGATGCAGAGAATCATCTGGGTCATGCATGTGACATCTATAGAGTCGGTTGAGTTAGCGGTATTCCGGCTGCGTGATATTGCTGTGTTGTGGTATGAGAGTTGGGAAAGGTCTCGAGGGAGAGATGTTGCCCCTCTGACCTGGTCCAGGTTTTCAGAGGCTTTCCTAGACCGTTATATGCCATGAGAAATCCGACAGGCCCGGATGGACCAATTTTTGCACTTGGAGCAGGGGGGCAAGAAGTGCACGGGAGTACGCCCTGCAGTTCGATTCCTTGGACTGCTATGCTCCAGCATTTGTGGACACCATGCCATCTAGAGTCCACCGGTTTATTATGGGTCTGAACCCAGAATATATTGAGGCATGCATGACAGCTATGTTGCGGGAAGATATGGATATTGCTTAGGTGTAGGCCTTTTCCCAGACTATTGAGGGCCTTAGACAGCGGCAACAGGATAGCAGACGAATAAATCAGGAACAGCGCCGCAGGGATAGATCAGATGAGATACAGGGGGAGATTTGGAGAGGGTCTAGGCCACAGTTATCGGATAGGCCACCTAGACCCCCGCCTCCATCACAGCAGCAGAGGGGTAGATTTGGTCACCGAGGATAGACAGAGTCCGGCAAGAGTTCTCGAATGGTAGATTCACCCCAGCAGAGGAGGACAGAGTAGAGTAGGTATACACCCCCACCTTGCCCGATTTGCAGCCGACCCCACACTTGAGCTTGCAGATATGGCTCCACAGGGTGTTATATATGCGGGCAGGAGGGTCATGTGATGAGAGACTGTCCAGCCAGGGGTCAGGGTAACTAAGATAGACAGGGCAGGGCGTCAGCAGGGCCGCGAGCTCCAGCAGCCTCGGCAGGGCGTACGCCCCCAGTCCCAGCAGGCAGGGGACAAGGCAGATCAGAGGCCTCGAGTTCAGGTACGGGCCCAAGCCGTACCAATGCATTACCAGGGAGGCAGGACTCAGAGGCGTCTCCAGATGTGGTAACAGGTATGATAACTATTTGCTCTCACCCTGCTTATGTATTGATTGATCCAGGATCTACCTTGTCCTACGTTACCCCATTTGTGGCTCGAAAGTTCAGTGTTGTACCAGAGTTGCTTCAATAACCCTTTTTAGTATCTACACCCTCGGGTGACTCCATCATAGCCAGAAGGGTTTATCGAGGGTGTAAAGTAGAGGCTGCTGATCATCAGACCACAGTAGATCTGGTAAAATTAGAGATGATTGATTTTGATGCCATTATTGGTATGTATTGGTTAGTGCCGTGCTATGCCAATGTAGAATGCTGGACCAAGACGGTCCGATTCCACTTTCCAGGGAAGGCAGTACGAGAGTGGAAGGGCAGTACAGCTACGCCAAAAGGTAGGTTTATTTCCTACCTTCAGGCAAGGAAGTTGATAGTTAAGGGATGCATTTGACACATAGTCAGAGTCTAGGATGTGCAGGTAGAGCCTCCAACTCTCCAGTCTATTCCAGTGGTTAATGAATTCCCCGACGTATTCCTAGATGAGCTACCTGGTATTCCCCCAGAAAGAGAAATAGATTTTGCAATTGATTTGCCACCAGGAACTCAGCCCATATCGATCCCTCTGTATCATATGGCTGCTGCTGAACTCAGAGAACTAAAGGAGAAGCTAAAGGATCTGTTAGATAAGGGCTTTATTAGGCCGAGTACTTCACCTTGGGGTGTGCCGGTTTTGTTTGTGAGGAAAAAGGACGGCTCCCTCCGCATGTGTATAGACAACCGACAGTTGAACAAGGTTACAATCAAGAATAAGTATCTGCTTCCCAGAATAGATGATTTGTTTGATCAGTTACAGGGGGCCAGATATTTCTCCAAGATTGACTTACAGTCAAGATATCATCAGGTTCGAGTTCGTGAAAGGGACATTCTGAAGACTGCCTTCAGGACCAGATACGCCCATTTTGAATTCCTAGTCATGTCCTTTGGGCTGACGAATGCTCCCGCAGTATTCATGGACCTGATATCTTCAGACCATACCTGAACCTGTTCGTGATAGTATTTATTGATGATATTCTGGTGTATTCTCGCTCAGAGGCAGACCACCAGGATCATTTGCGGACAGTGCTCCAGATTCTCAGGGACCGTCAGCTGTATGCCACGTTCTCTAAATGTGAATTTTGGCTGAACACAGTAGCCTTCTTGGGGCATATCGTGTCGAATGCTGGTATACAAGTAGACACACAGAAAATAGAAGCAGTAAAAACATGGACCAGACCTACCACTTCGATCGAAGTATGAAGTTTTCTGGGATTAGCAGGGTACTATAGAAGATTTGTTGAGGGATTCTCCACCATAGCGGCACCTCTAACTAAGTTGACGCAAAAAGCAGTAAAGTTTTAGTGGACGGAGGCATGTGAGCAGAGTTTCTAGGTATTGAAAGACAAGTTAACCTTCGCCCCAGTGTTAGCATTGCTAGAAGGTACATAGGGTTATGTAGTTTATTGTGACGCTTCGGGTGTTGGGTTAGGATGTGTGTTGATGAAGCATGGTAAAGTAATTGCTTATGCTTCCAGACAACTGAGGAAACACGAAACGAATTATCCTACCCATGACCTGGAACTAGCCGCAGTGATCCACGCCCTAAAGATGCAGAGACATTACTTGTATGGCGTCCATGTGGATATTTTCACTGATCATAAGAGCCTACAGTATATCTTCACTCAGAGAGAGTTGAATTTGCGGCAGCATCGCTGGTTAGAGTTGTTGAAAGATTATGATGTAAATATTCTGTATCACCCAGGAAGAGCCAACGTAGTAGCAGATTCCCTTAGCCGTAAGACTATGGGGAGTTTGGTGTACTTGCAGCCCGAGCAGCGGGAATTGGCCTGAGAAATACACCATTTAGCCAGTTTAGCCGTTCGTGTAGCCAAAATAGAGGACAACAGAGCGGTAATTCAGAAAACTGCAGTGTCGTCATTAGTTATGGAGGTAAAGGAACGGCAGTATGAAGATCCTGACCTGGTTCAGCTTAAAGACAGAGTTCCGCAAAGAAAAACGCTGAATTTTAAGGTAACTGAGGATGAACTATTGCGATGTAAGGGCCGCCTTTGTGTTCCAGACATTGCAGGGCTTCGCCAGCAGATTATGGGCGAGGTACATTACGCTCGCTATTCTCTCCATCCAGGCGCAACAAAAATGTACCACGATATCAAAGAAATCTACTGGTGGCAGGTATAAAGAGGGAAATAGCAGAATTCATAACCTAGTGTCCTAACTGCCAGCAAGTAAAAGCTGAACACTAGAAACCAGGCGGATTGACTCAAGACATAGCTATGCCTCTTTGGAAGTGGGAAGTGGTAAATATGGATTTGTAGCAGTATTACCCCATACCAGGCATAGAAATGACTCGATTTGGGTAATTGTTGACAGACTGACAAAATCATCCCATTTTCTACCAGTAAGGGCTACTTTCTCTGCCGAAGATTATGCTGAGTTGTATATCAAAGAAATAGTCAGACTGCACAGTGTTCCAGTGTCCATTATCTCTGACAGAGGGGCACAATTTACAGAAGAATTTTGGCAATCATTTCAGAGAGGCCTGGGAACACAGATTAACCTGAGCACAGCTTTTCACCCTCAGACAGATGGGCAGGCAGAATGCACTATTCAGACGCTCGAGGATATGTTGCGAGCGTGTGTGTTGGACCTTGGAGGTAGCTGGGATGAGCACTTACCACTTATTGAGATCGCTTATAGTAACAGTTACCATTCAGTTATCCAGATGGCACCTTATGAGGTATTGTATGGGCGAAAGTGCAGATCACCAGTTGGCTGGTTTGAAGTAGGAGAGTCAGCGCTGATTGGGCCAGATATTATTCATCAGTCAGAGGAAAAGGTAAAGCTTATCAGAGAACGCCTACTGACTACTCAGAGCTGCCAGAAATCGTATGCTGATGTGCCGCGCAGAAACTTGGAATTTATGTGAATGACTGGGTATTCTTGAAAGTCTCTCCAATGAAAAGGGTGATGAGATTCGTCAAGAAAGGCAAGCTCAGCCCGAGATTTGTTAGGCCTTATCAGATTTGCCAAAGAATAGGCCAAGTGGCACACGAGTTGAACTTACCTCCAGAATTAGAGTCTGTTCACCCAGTTTTCCACGTGTCCATGCTGAGGAAGTATATAGGAGACCCCTCCAGAGTTGTCCCAGTTCAGGATGTCCAGGTTACGTAGGAGCTACATTATGAAGAGGTTCTAGTAGTCATACTAGACCGGCAGATTCGCAGATTAAGAACTAAAGATGTTGCTTCTGTCAAGGTATTATGGCGTAACAGGAACCGAGAGGAAATGACTTGGGAAGTAGAGGAAGATATGAAAGTCAGATATCCTCAGTTATTTCAGACTTAATCAGCCAGAGGTACGTTAGTATTGTTGTTTTATGAGTTGCCTTATATTTATATGTAAAAATGAAATAGTTGACTCTAGTCTATTGCGTGATGAATACTATAGTATTATGTGGAATACCTGTATTGGATTTTTCTGCATTTCAGGATTTTTGAGGTAGTCCATATTACAGGGGAAACTTTGCCAAAATTTTTCGAGAATAAGTCGAGTAAGTTGAGATTCCTGTGAGCAGGAGTTTACATTCGAGGACGAATGTTCTTAAGGGGGGGAGGATGTTACACCCGGTAAATTCTTGACATTTAGATGTCCTATTGGCATATTGGTTAAGAGTTTTAGAATGTCATACGTGCTAGAAAAAGGGCCCGGGGAGAGACCGGAAAAGTGCCAAGTCGGAGTATCGCAAGGCAAATGCGACTTATAAATCGCATTCGACAAATGCGACTTAAAGGCCCCAAGTATATAAGCCCCCACTTCGGTTTTTAAGTGATAATTATCAATATTTCCAGTGAGTAAACTAAAGAACTATAGAGAAACAGAGAGGACGAAGGTTTCCATTAAAATTCATTCCGTTTACACTTTTAAACGCGGTCCAAACTCAAATTAACTTCGGGTAGCGAAGTATAAAGCTGCAGGGAGCATTCCTATGGAGTTAGTTTCATGAAATTCGGCCGGTGAATCGTAGTCCTACCGAGCTAAGGTAAGTGGAATTGCTCCAAATTAGTGTCAATATACTCCTAGCCCTAAAGTGAGTATTTCTACCTTCTGGACTTCCGAGAAATAGCGAGTTTTCGGCTGTTTTTCGATAAGTCAAAGTTTGGGCAGTATATATATTCAATGTAGTGTTTTCTTCCAGAATATTGATGAATTTAGTTTTGTTTGCTATGAATGTGAATGCAGTTGGAAGAAATAGCTGGATATTGGTCGAGTTACGCTAGTTAGTCAAGAAGTCGGCAACTGAGGTATGTAAAGCCTGTTTCTTTGACAAGATAGTAATTCTAGTATAGTAAAATAGAATAAATTCCAGAAGAACGTTTCAAAGTCGAGTATTATGCCCAGTGTGATCAGTAAGCATGCTTGGATAATTATTATGTCATATTCAGAATAAAAGTCAGTAAATTAGTATCAGACAGCGAGATACTATTCCAGACTTAGTATAACTCAGTATCAGATTCAGTATAATTCAGCAAGGGATTCAGAATAGAATATCAGAACATGGACAGTATTATCAGATTTAATATATGTGTTATATTTGATTATTGTTGTTTGTAGAGACCTAATTGTTCTATGTTGGGCACCCTTAGAGCTTCCTTGCCGCCCCAGGGTTAATATGTGTCGACTCGCCCGCCAGAGGGTGAGGATACTTCATTCCAAGGAGTGGCATGCCGTCCGTCAGAGGATGAAGATGCGATGCAGCATTCCCCATAGCAGGCTGATCAACATTATAGCATACCCTTGTCGAGCGCTTACGCCCAGGGCACAGATTACAGATTACAAATCACAGATCTCAAATCACAGCTTACAGGAGTCCTCCGAACTCAGATACAGCTATAGTCAGGGGCCCAGAGAGCCCAAGTTGCATATCCAGGGGGCCAGCGGGATGCTCATAGTTAATAGATGAGTGGAGTGAATTGTTATTTTTGGATGGCGACCTGGGTAGGGGTATATAAATTGCATGTTGATTGGTATGTTCCGGCTTATGGGGGTTGGTATAGGTTCTTATATGCTATATGTGTTATTTATTAAATTGATAAATAACAGGACGTCGCATTGACAGGTATGATTCTCACCTTCTCTCCAGTACAGTTAAGCTTAGTTTAGATTCTGCCATCCCAAATAGTCTTAGCCATCTTCTGTTATTCAGTAACTATCAGTATTACTGTCTATTTTCAGTTATGTTTAGTTATTGCTTTGCATACTCGGTACTAGTGGTACTGACACCCGTTTGGGGGTGCTGCATTACTTGCCTGTAGGTACTCATAGACGAGGAGTCGATCCCTCGTAATTGCAGCAAGCACACAGAGTCATCAGCTCCTGTCATCCAGAGCTTGACAGCTAGAGGTTTATTCCTTTTCTTTTGTTGTACAGTATGGGTAGGTCGGGGCCCTATCCCGACCATCTTATCAGTATTCTTAGAGGCTTGCAGATTGTATATTCCCTGTGGTTAGTTGTACTGGTCGTGTGAGGCCATGTCTATGTTTTAGTTTGTTTATGATGGCCGTGTGGGGCCTTATTCAGTTAATACTTGGTGACCTTACCGGTCGAGAGTAGTTTAGCATTTGATTCAGCGTTTCAGTGAAACTAGTCAGCATGGTGGCCTTGTCGGCCCGCATAGGTTCCTTTATACTACTGTTGTTCTGGTTAGTTGTTGTTGTCTTACAGGTGGCTATAGGCCTAGTCGGCCGGAGGCTGTATTTACAGCCGTTATATAGCCCGTTGGTTCCATGAACTAAGAGTTAGAGCCAACCTGGCACCAGAAGTGCTTAGGCTCATTAGTCCAGTAGTCCAGGTCTTAGTAGGGCACCAGGTTCCAGTCATGCCTCCCAAGGCGGGGCGTGACACTTACGTACTTGGAAGAATATGATTTCACCAACCCTCTAGATAGCCTAATGGATTTTAGGGAACAAATTGATGATTCCTAAGCTTGATCACCCCTTAGAAAACCTTCAGGTTGCATGCATTGAAGAGAATGGGTTTTGAATAAGTTTAATCCTCTTAAAAAACCTTTTTCTGAGTTTCAAATAACGTAATATAGGACTTAAGGACTTAAATGTTACGTATTTCCCTTACTAAACTCACAGGAAATTAGTCACTATTCGAACCAACGACCAACACGACGGGTCGTCCCTTGCTCCCATGACCCGTTACTTCGCTCGTTGTCTAGTCCTTGTTTCTTGTCTCAGGTCTTCTACCATGATCGGACAGGATGTGTCATTACATGATCCAACGTCTTGTTGTTGCCTGCCATCATCACCCTTACTCCTATCCTGGAATTCCTTCTAATGGACACTTTCAACGACTCATGCCAACCTTCTTTGACCAAGACCACCTTCACAATGACCCACTTACAATGTCTCATTACTTCAAACAATGAGTCGTTCCTAGACCCATTACTCCCAAGTCCAATTCTGTAGCTTCTCACCATGGCCACAACCAACGGGTCGTCAGAGCCACCAACGACCCGTACCACGAGTCGTTTTGAGAAGAAATCTTAGATTTCCTGCTGCTTTTCATTTTAAATCCCAAGTCTAGGTTTAGACACTTCTGGGGTATTACAATAGCGTACTATACTTGAAAGAATAAGTGAAAACTCATAAACTGATCAATGGGTCAAATATGCTATAAAAAATAATATCATAAGACATGAACACGAGTATCTGGAAACATGAGGAACAATGAGAGGCTTCATCTTCACTGACATATTTACATACGGTGGCACGTAGTTCTGAGACTCGAGGTTTTGCTCGAACTCCTAGCCTACTTGGTGCTAGATACTACTCCCAAAACGTGCACATGGATCATAATCATTATTGTGAAAACATACTTGATCTCGTATAGGCTAGATTAAAATCATGAAATCATAATCATACTTGAAGTACATGAACTAGCCATAGAAATAGTGCCACAATTGGCCTTGATACATAAACTTGATTTTTCATGAAATTCATACATACTTGAATAAGGCTTCATAATTCGAAGTCATAAAATCATAAGTTTAAGAATTTATAAATATTCATGCATACTTTGATAATTCATCATACTTGAAATCATGGCCTCATAAGCTTGAAATTGATAAATCATGTATAATAGGGTAAAATCACCATAAACTTAAAATCATGAGTTTATATGAAATTTGATAATCAAATATGCCCTAATAACCATAATTCATCAATTAAAACATGAGATAGTTGAACCCATAGAGATATCATGGGCAATTTCATGGAATTGGGTTAAACCCTAGAATTTCACAATTTAGAACTTGAGAAGTAGAGATCATGGAAATTGGCTTAAAAAGGACATGAAGGTGTAAGGATTTCCCTATTCATAACCCTACATACTTGGACTTGAAGAATCCTCCACTTGATTGGAGACCCATAAAGAATTAAGAGGAGGATTTGATGAAGAACCTTAGCTTCTCTTGAGGGGATTTGATCTTCACTTAGAGGTGTTAGGAGTAGAATAAGGATTTAGGATGATTAAAACCCTTAAAAACACCCTTTAGAAGGCTTAGAACAACTTAGTTAGGAGTTAGGAACTTAGGGATTATGAAAACACCCTTAATGACCTGACAACAAATACTCATTGCCAGACCCAATGAGTGATTGAATGACCCATTGGGGGACTTGACGGGTCGTCCCCTGACCCGTTGCCACTGGCAAATTCTTCTAAAATTTTCTGATCTTCTCTTGATGCCTCACTTGACAATTCATTGTGTCACTTAACGAGTCACTTAACCAATCATTAAGACTCTTTGAAACTCATTTTTTTCACCACTATCAGGCACCTACCCGGTCACTCAACGACTCGTCAAATGACTTAACGGGTCACTTGACGACTCATCCTGTGACCTGGTGAAAGTTTCCTGTTTTCTCCGTTTCAGTCATCGAGTATGATCTTAGAGACTTTTGGGGTGTTACAATAGCTCACATGTTATTGTTTGCATATGATTTGCTGATTTTCGGCTCTAACATAGGTGTTAAAAGAAGTAAAAACATATATTTGAGTATCCATTTTAATATGAAATAGTTTGGTGAGAAATATTTCATTCCTGGAATAAAAACTACCATAAAACACGTGATGAAACTTTTCTTGACAAGTCATACTATATTTACAAAATTGTGAAGTACAATTTTATTTATTGTATGCATTTTGCAACTCCTTTCAATTTAAATGCGTGAAAATTTTTGTGATAAAGCAAAAAAGGAGTATGCTAGTCCAATCTAAAATATAAGATATGTATTGATTGAACTTGAACTAATATTGTGTAAAAAGTACTTAGCAGGTCAAGCAAATCAGGTATATTTATTTTGTACAAAAAAATATGGCTTTTGTTAATAAAAATTATCCCGTTGTAATCAAAACCTTTTCAATGTAGATGAAAATATTTGGTGCTATTTGTTGGAGATAAAAAATTATTATATCTAACTGTACCATGGAGACTGAATTTATTGCTTTAGCTATAGCTAGTGAAAAAATGAATTGATTTAGAGATTTATTATATCGATCACTTTATTTGAGAAATCAGTTTCTCTAATTTTAATTTGTTGTAATAGTGTCAATGTTATTGGTAGAGTACAAAATTATTATTAAACCTATAAATTTATATTCACGAGGAAAAAATATTTTATTGTAAGATCTTATTTGATAATACGTACCTTTAATATTGATCATGTCAAATCTTGTAGATTCACTAAGGCTTTGAAAAGATAAAGGGTTTGAAGTACATCGAGGAGGATGTATTAAAACCTATAAATTCCCGAGTAATATATAAGGAACCCACCCTAGATACTAGAGATCCTATAATTTGGTTTAATGGGAAAAATAAATCAAATGATGCCTTGTAGTGAAATACACTATTATATATTATTTTATCCTCTCCCCAAGGTGTGAATGCATTTATTCTGTAATGATTTGTGAAGGTTGAGTATATGAACTCTTAATGAAAGTTTGTATGTCATATGAGTGGTGTGTTAGTTTTATATGAGCACCTTTGACAGATTTCACTTATGTGAGTGTGGGAGTAGGACGCTTTCTATGAGAGTTAGATTGTTCTAAAAAAAAACTCATGAAATCGAGATAGTACAAGGCCATAATGTGTTGACTAATAAAGCTTATATTAACATCATTATTATTATGTGTAAGCAGTGGTACTTCATTTTCCTTAACAATCAAAGTTCAAGTCTGAGACTACTATTGACTTTGAAGTAAAGGTAATTATTTTACTAACTGAAGATTCAACGCAGAACATACCTTCATTATGCATAATAATCTCCCTTCAATTAACTTGGTGAACTCTCTTATTTTTATATTAACATTAGTAAGAAATTAGAATTAGCATTAATAGATTTTTTGAAAAATTTATATAACTAGGCAAACTTAGCTACTATATTTACAATATATAGCTATAGTTTTAAAATATTACAATATATAGCTAAATTATTATAAAATATAGAAAACTTTCATTATTTTTTATTTTCCCCTTTAAGGATTAAACATTCCCTGTATCTATATTTCTTTTCTATATCTCACCTAATCAATTTTGTATATTTTCTCCCATCAATATTACTTAAGGTTTTTCTCCGATTATCTCTCTCACATTTCACTTCCTCCCCAAATCTCTCTATGCCTTTCTCCATCTCTCTTTCGCTTTCTTTCTTTTTATCTCTTTATCTATACATCTCCTTCTCTTTCTCCCTCCCTCTTCGCCTCTCTCTCTGTTTTTAGCAAATCACCCCAATTACTTTATTTTAGATATGAATTATGATCCTTTTTCATCATTTTTTTTCTCATTCTCTATGGGTTAATTGATATTGGCGGAGAAATCAAAGCTCTAGATTTTATTAGCAATCTACCATTGTCGAAGAAATCGAAGCTCCAAATTTGATTAGCAATATTTCTAATGAGAAGCCTCTACTTCACCACTGCTAAAGAAATCGTAACTCTATTAACATTTATCATTGTTGGAGAAATTTTCATTGTCATGAATTAAAATTTTTTATTGGTTTTGTCAAGCTTTTTTCTTTGTGCATCAATAGGGAAATTAATATGGTATGTATTAGTTGTTATCATACTTATACAGACTGATAAAGACTGTCTTCATCTTGTATCAACACATATAACTAACTATAGTTTCCTTCTAAATAAAGTGATACAATGATACAATATTTTATTTTTTATTTAGAGATACAGTGGTGCAATTTTTTAAAGCTTTTTTCTTTGTGTATCAATGGTTGAATTAATACAGTATGTATCAGTTGCAGACTGATACATATTGATACAAATTATTTTCATCTTGTATCAGTACATACAACTAACTATATTTCATTCTAAATACAATGATATAATTGTAATGACCTAAAGCCTTAAGATCAGACTCGGGAGTTGAAATGGAGTAACCTGGAAACTCTGCACCAGGTCATAGAATGGGTCGTTATTGGACCCGTGTAGTTGACCACGAGTTGTTAGGTGACTCGTGGTGAGGTCCTGGTCTTATGTTTTGGAAATTTTGATTGGAAATTACCACAGGCGTGACCACGAGTTATGGTCAGACCCCACGACTCGTTGAGTCAGCCCTGGTCAAGATTGGTCAAGGGATAATGGTTTTTGGACAGTGAAGACCACGCGAGGTGACCACGAGTTGTGATCACCAACCATGATCTATTAGGTCCCTTGTGGGGACCCGTTGAGGAAATATGAGCAGTGCACTCAACGACTGAAGGCCACGAGTCGTGGTCTAAGGTGACGACTCGTCCAATCCCTCATTAGGACTGGCAGTCAGTTATTTTCTGCCAATTTATTAAGGGCTTTTTCATAATTCCTATGGTCCAAAAGCCTAAACTACATCATTTTAAGCTTGGTTAAGGAGGTTTTTAAAGAGTAAAACCTATCCTAAACCTTACCATTCCATGCATGCAAGGCTAGGAGGCTTTTAGAGGTGATCAAAGCATAAATCCATCAATTCTTCTTCAATTTCTTTTAGGTGTTCAAGGAAGAGGGAAAGATCAATCTACACAAGTATGTGAGGGTATGAATGAGAGTTCCTCCCACTCTCATGCCCAAACTTCTATCAATCCCATGAGATTTTACTTCTATAATTCAAGTTCCATGATCTATGGGGTTTAATCTAATTCTTGTGAATTTCTGTATGATCTATCAATGGATCAATGTCTTTCATGTATTAAATCATGTTTTATGATCTATGGGCAGATTTTATAACTATTTTGAATATTAATTTATAGATTCAGATTTAAATCAAATTATGCCCAATTATGCATGTTATTATGAAAAATCAAGTTATGATTTCATTATGATCTTGATCCTCTTTAGCCCATGTTGAGAAAAAGATGGCTTTTCCCAGATGAAATGAAAATTGGATTCATGTAACAGGAGAAAGATTTCCCATTCCTTAACCGGAAAAATAAGTAAACTTTTCTCCGCAAGAACAATCTTGACTTTCTGTAGACTCTATAATATAAGGCCCTTTAAATGCTCGTAAATGGCCTGAAATTTAACGACCAATGAGAGAAGGATTTTTAGAAAGGAAAGCGTACCAATCCGGAAAACAAAGCAAAAACAACGGCTCCTACATAAATACAATAGAATAGAAATGCTGTCACTAGAACGGACCACACAAATAACATCTTTACAGCCGCCTAAAGGAAGTATTCAAAGATAAGATAAGGCTATGTGCACACAATGATAGTCAATATGGGGCCTCAACACCCATCAATGCACGGTGTTCTTTGATTCCACTTTTTTGTTTGTAATGAGGGAGAGATACGATTTATGATTTATGATATGATTTCTCTTAAATGCTTATCATGATTTATGACTATCAAGTACAAATAATTTACAAGCATGTATCAGTCTCATGATTTATGAATTTATGATTATGGCCGACTCACGGGCCTTATTTCATGGCTAGTTCACGTATTTTCAAGCATTCTTATGATTATCGTGATTTAACTAGTCCATGAATGTCATGTATATTATCCTATGAGTACTATATATGTTTTGGGAGTAGTATCTAACATAGAGTAGGTTCGGGGCTCAAGTTTTGCCTTGAATCTCAGAACTACATGCCACCGTAGGTCGCGATGGGACCTCCCTTGAGACTGTCCCCTTTGCCACAAATGGGCCTTTCATGAGTGATATCATGCCTTTCATGGTTCTATCATTGGCAAGGTACGGACACCCTCCCAACTAGGGGTTTACAAGTCGGCCTCCATGTGTGCTCATATGGGGTATGTCGATTATAAGAACCTCCACTGTTTCTCATGATTTATGTATGATTATGATTATGGCCACACACGGCCAACAAGAATAGAAATAACAAATAACTATGACAAGCTGCACGGCCTCACACGACCGGCTCGGTTGACCACAGGGAAATATATACAGACTGCAAGCCTCAAGGAACAACAATAGAAGTGATCAGGACAGGGCCCCGACCTACTCGTACTATACAATAAAAGAAAACGAAATACACCTCTGGAATTCAGACTCTGGATGACAGGAGCTAAATACTCAATAGCTGACTGGAATCACGAGGGATCGCCTCCTAGTCTATGAGTACCTGCAGGCAAGTAATGCAGCGCCCCACTGGGTGTCAGTACCACAGTACTGAGCATGTAAAGCAACTGAAATACACAACTGAAATGAATAACAACAGTAACGTGACATATAAACAGAAAGTAGCTGAGTCTATCTAGCTGAGCATAACTGGGGAGAGTTTATTCGTTCCATAGAAAAACTGAGCTTACCTGATGACGTTTCGTCCTCCTGTCTATCAGTATCTACTAGCACATATAGGTATACATATAAATACACACAATACCTGACTGACCCCCATAAGCCAGAAGGTGCCACCCAACACACAATCTATTTACCCCTACCCAGGTCTAAACCAACCAAAAATAAGTCACTCCACTCATCTGACAACTGTGAGCTCCTCCTACCGGTCCCCTTGGGTACGTAGCTCAGGCCTTGGCCTCTGACAATAAACTGTGTCTGAGTCCGAAGACTCCTACCTCTGGGCGCAGGTGCACGCGGGGTGTGTAATAAAAATTTCCCCTGGGTGCAAGCACGCAACAGGGTGATTTTATAAAAATCTGTATCTGAAACTGCCCCCGGCCACAAGCGCACACAGAGTGTTCTGCCCCTGTAAACAGGGTGGACTGGCTCTACGTAGAGTAAACTGAACTACCCCTGCAAGCAGGGTGGTTTGGACCGTATTATCATGGTGGTCGGCCATCATCGTCCTCTAGGTGGACGGCATCGCCCAGCTGGTGGCGGTATCTGAATCTGGTATCGACACAGCTATAACCCAGGGGCGGCATCGCCCAGCTGGTGGGGATGCTAAAAGGGTGCCCACATGCCACAACAAGTCTCAACAAACAAATAGCACATAGAAATAGTAAGCATGTACAACTGAAAAGACTATCTGGAATCTAACTTCTTATTCTGATCTGTTTCTATACTGAACTGATTCCTACTAATTATACTGATTCTGAAATCTCTGTTTAACTGTACGGCTAATCTGTAGCCATGATACTATCTGTCTGAATGGCTAATCTGTAGCCATAACTGTCTGTCTATCAGCTCTTTCTTTACTGACTGTTATTATGAAAATCTGTTCCTTTTTATTCTACAACATGCTTGTTATTCACATAATAGGCTGTACTGAATCTGAACTACTAACTTGCCCTTGGGCACATGCTTTTCTAACTTTCAGACTGAATATGATATCATAACGCAAACTAGGTTTACTGAACTTGCACAATACTTAACATTCAACTTCCGGGAATTCTACTACGGAGTTTGTTGTACTATACACGGCTAAAGCTACTAAATTGCCGAAGGAACTAGCTTTACATACCTTATCCTCGAACTATCCGTCTGTCGGACGACGCTTGGCCAATACTTCAACTATTTCTCCCAACTGCATTCATAGATATGTCAATTATTACTAAATATAGCTTTATTCTAAAGAACAACATCACTTTCGATATAATTATAGCCTAAACTTAGGCTTATCGAAAGACGGCCAAAAACTCGCTATTTTCCAGAAGTCCAGAAGGGAGAAATATTCACTTCACAGCTAGGAACACATAGACACTAGTTTGGAACAATTCTACTTACCTTAGCTCGGTAGCTCGACGATTCGTCGGCCGTATTTCACGAAACTAAATCTGTAGAAATTCTCTCTGCTGCTAAATACCTCGGTATCTGAGGTTAATTTGGGTTTGGACTGTGTTTGGCAGCGTAATCGGACGAAAATTATATTACCCTCTTCGTTCTTTTTCCTTTCTCTTATTTTCCTCTCTGTTTTCTGGAAATTTTTATGAGAATAATTAACTTAAAACCGAAGTGGGGCTTTATATACTTGGGCCTGGACAAGGCCAACGTGTCACGGAGCCAACGCAGAGGTTTCACCACCGTGACACGCTGCCATCGCGGAGGGGCTCTGCCTCGGCTCCTCCCGCGATGGTTCGATAGGTTACTCGTCCGGTCTTTTCCCGGGCCTTTTCCTAGCACGTATGGCTTTTAAATATGCTTGACCAACGCACAAATAGGCCATCTAGGTGCCGGGAATCCTACGGGGTATAACATGGGTCATGTGGTGTCTAATGACGGTTTGCAAGTAGACTCACAGAAGATAGAGGCGGTGAAGAATTGGCCCAGACCAGTGAATCCTTCAGACATCAGAAGTTTCTTGGGCTTAGCTGGCTACTAACGGAGGTTTGTTGAGGGGTTTTCATCTACTTCAGCACCGTTGACTAAACTAACCTAGAACAAGGTAAAGTTTCAATGGTCGGAGACATGTGAGAAGAGCTTCCAATAGCTGAAGGCTCGACTCACCTCAACACTAGTGTTGACCCTACCCAAGGGTACCGATGGATTTGTGGTGTATTGTGATACTTCAAGTATCGGACTTGGGTGTGTATTGATGCAACAGGGAAAAGTTATAGCTTACGCTTCTAGACAGCTGAATGTGCAATATAGAGACACTACTTGTACGGGGTCCCCGTGGATGTGTTTACGGACCATAAGAGTTTACAATATGTGTTTACCCAGAAGGATCTCAATTTTCGGCAAAGGAGGTGGTTGGAGCTACTTAAGGATTATGAAATGAGTGTACTTTACCATATGGGAAAGGCTAATGTAGTAGTAGACACACTTAGTAGACTCCCATGGAAAGTGTGTCCCATGTAGATGAGGGAAAGAAGGAGCTGGTGAAGGACGTGCATCGACTTGCAAGGATGTGAGTTTGTTAGGTTGGCTCAACCGATGGCGGGGTGATAGTTCAGAACAGATCAAAATCATCCTTGGTGACTGATGTAAAAGTTAGACAAGATGAGCACCCTATTTTGGTAAATTTAAAGGAGGCCGTTCAGAGTCAAAAGGTAGAGATCTTCTCCAAAGGGGGAGGTGGTGTGCTTCGATACTAGGGTCGCTTATGTGTTTCGGATGTTGTTGATTTGAGGAACCGGATATTGCACGAGGCTCAGAGATCCAGGTATTCTATACATCCAGGTGCCACCAAGATGTACCGTGACCTACGGGAAGTCTGTTGGTGGAATGGCATGAAGAAGGACATAGCAGAATTTGTGGCTAAGTGTCTAAACTGTCAGCAGGTGATGTTGAGAACTAAAGACCTGGAGGTGTGCTCCAAGATATTAAAATTCCTACTTGGAACTGGGAAGAGATCAATATGGACTTCATAACAGGTTTGCCTCGCACTCGTCGACAATATGACTCCGTTTGGGTTGTCGTAAACAGGTTGACCAAAGTCGCTCATTTTATACGGTCAAAACTACTAATTCCACAGAGGATTATGCCAAACTATACATTTGAGAGTTGGTTCGATTGCATAGAGTGCCCTTGTCTATCATATCGGACAGAGGTACTCAGTTTATCTCATAATTTTGGAAGTTGTTTCGAAAAAGACTAGGTACTCAGGTTAATTTCAGCACAACATTTCACCCGCAAACAGATGGTCAAGCGGAGCGAACAATTCAGACTCTCGAGGACATGTTGAGAGCATGTGTGATTGACTTCAAGGGTAGTTAGGATGACCATTTTCTTCTTATCAAGTTTGCGTGCAATAAGAACTACCATTCCAGCATTCAGATGGCTCCGTTTGAGGCTCTGTATGGGCGGAGATGTAGATCGTCTATTGTCTAGTTGAGGTTGGTGAAACTGCGATGATTGGACCAGATTCAGTCCATGAGGCTATGGAGAAGGTTCAGCTTATACGGGATAGGTAGAAAACAACTCAAGTTGCCAAAAGTACTATGCCGATGTGAGAAGGAGAGAACTAGAGTTTGAAGTGGATGATTGGGTGTTTATTAAGGTGTCTCCCATGAAGGGAGTGATGAGGTTTGGAAAGAAAGGAAAACTCAACCCTCCTTATGTTGGACCTTACTGGATTGTGAAGCGGGTTGGCAAGGTGGCATATGACTTGGAGTTGCCCTCAGAATTAGCTTTTTCATCCTATTTTTCATGTGTCGCTCTTGAAGAAGTGTTTGGGTGATCCATCTTTGGTGGTTCCGGTGGAGAGTGTGAGTGTGAGAGACAGCCTTAGCTACGAGGAGATTTTTGTGGAGATATTGGATCGTCAGGTTTAGAGGCTAAGGAACATGGAGGTAGCTTCAAGCAAGGTGTTAAGGAGGAATCACCATGTTTAGGGGGAGCTACGTGGGAAGCTGAGGCGGATATGCTGGCTAGATACCCACACCTATTCCCTTCCGGCTCAGTTTCAGTTTGAGGAATCAGTTTTTGCCCCTAGTACTCCATTTAGTTTTCATGTTCAGTTCATGTGCCCAAGTTTCCTCTATGTCAAAGTATGTATGTATGGTTCGTGAATTCAGTTCAGCCATGTAGTTCAGTTCGGAGGTAGTCATTCCATCAGTTTTCATCTTAAATGATCAGTATTTGAATATGATGATTGCATTTCTCTACTTTTCTGTATGTTTTTCCATATTTGAGGATGAATATTCTTAAGGGAGAGATATTGTAATGCCCCAAAAGCCCTAATATCAAACTCGGGAGTAGAAATGGAGAAAATTAAAAAATCTGCACTAGGTCACAGAATGGGTCGTCACTAGATCCATGGAGTTGACCACGAGTTGATAGATGACTCGTGGTGAGGTCCTAGTCTTAGGTTTTGGAAAGTTTTATTGGAAATCACCACGGGCGTGGCCATGAGTCGTGGTCAGACCCCACGACTCGTTGAGTCAGCCGTGGTCAAGATTGGTCAAGGGATAATGGTTTTTGGACAGTGGAGACCATGAGAGGTGACCACGAGTCGTTTGACCAACCACGATTCATTTGGTCCCTCATGGGGACCCTTTGAGGAAATATGGTCAATGCACTCGACGACTGAAGTCCAGGAGTGGTGGTCCTAGGTGACGACTCGTCCAGTTCCTCATTGGGACTGGCAGTCAGTTATTTTCTGTGAATTTATTAAGGGCTTTTCCATAATTCCTATGGTCCTAAGTCCTAAAGTACGTCGTTTAGAGCTAAGTTAAGTGGGTTTTTAAAGAGTAAAACCTATCCTAAGTCTTACCATTCAATGCATGCAAGAGTAGGAGGCTTTTAGAGGTGATCAAAGCTTAAATCCGTCAATTCTTCTTTAGTTTCTTTTGGATGTTTGAGGAAGAGGGAAAAATAAATCTACCCAAGTATGTGAGGCTATGAATGAGAGTTCCTCCCACTCTCATGCCCAAACTTCTATCAATCCCATGAGATTTTACTTCTATAATTCAAGTTCCATGATCTATGGGGTTTAATCTAATTCTTGTGAATTTCTCTATGATCTATCTATGGGTCAATGTCTTTCATGTATTAAATCATGTTTTTAATCTATGGGAAGATTTTATAACTATTTTGAATATAAGTTTATATATTCGGATTTAAATCAAATTATTCTCAATTATGCATGTTTTTATGAAAAATCAAGTTATGATTTCATTATGATCTTGATCCTCTTTAGCCCACTATGATTTATGATATGATTTCTCTTAAATGCTCATCATGATTTATGTCTATCAAGTACAAATAATTTACAAGCATGTATGAATCTAATGATTTATGAATTTATGATTATGGCCGACTCACGAGCCTTATTTCATGGTTAGTTCACTTATTTTCAAGCATGCTTATGATTATCATGATTTAACTAGTCCATGAATTTCATGTATATTATCCTATAAGCACTATATATGTTTTGGGAGTAGTATTTAACACTGAGTAGGTTCGGGGCTCAAGTTTTTCCTCGAATCTCATAACTACGTGCCATCGTAGGTCATGATGGGACCTCCCTTGAGACTATCCCCTTTGCCCCAAATGGGCCTTTCATTAGTGATATCACGTCTTTCATGGTTCTACCCTTGGCAAGGTATGAACACCCCTCCCCCCACTAGGGGTTTACAGGTTGGGCTCCATGTGTGCTCATATGGGGTATATTGGTTATAAGAACCTCCCATTGTTCCTCATGATTTATGTATGAATATGATAATATACTTTGTCTCAAGTGATGTTTAATAATGCTTTTCTCTCGTGAGCATAATTATGAATGAATTACGAATGTTTTGAAAACCTTGAGTCTTATGTGTCATTATGATATTTATGTTATACTCATGTTGTCCTACTCTTATGAACTTTTATGTATTTTTAAATGTCCATTTTACTTACCTTGCATACTCGGTACATTCCACGTACTGACCGCATACTCTATGTTGTGTCGTTTCATGATACAGGCTTCAGTACTCAGATTCAGCCTCCACCCTAGTCAGCTTTCGAAATAACATCAGTCTCTGATGTTGAGTCCTCATTTGTTGAGGGCCTCTCTTTTATTCAGATATGTTGGTGTATTTCAGTTTCAATTTTAGAGAGTTAGTTAGAGTCTTGTCCCATGAACTCATCAGCGATAGAGGCTTTCTCGGACATAATTTACATTCAGCTTTAAGAGCATGTGATGTATTTCAAATCTTATGCCATGTTTAGATTTCCGCTATATTATGTATATTGAATCTTCTGAATTTATTGATTGAGTTAGTTGGATGTTCATGCCATGGGTCGACTTGGAGTCCCTCGGGGTTTCTTGTCCTGTGTCTCGATCCGGGCCTATGTTCAGGTCATGACAATAATAATACAAGTTTTTATTCTTTATTTAGTGGTACAATGGACAAACAAAAAGCTAGAAATAGTGATACACACAAAATTTTAGAGTTAGATTCTATGATATGATATGTTATGTCAACCTAGACAAATAGAAAACTAGATACAATGATACACCCCATACTTACGATACAATGATATAACCCATACATACGATACAGTGATACACCCATATCTTAGATACATATATTTTAATTAGATTTTACAATATTTCATTCTTTAATTAGATTCATTGATAAATATCTTTGAGTGCAGACTTTGACTGATTTTGAACATTTTGGTTGCCATTAGAATTTGAAAAATTGAAAAAGAAAAGAGAATCCAAATCACGTGTTCTGTTTTTCTACCTGTAATATCTTGGTTTTTGAATTGGCATTTTCGACAGCTTGTAATGATGTTACAGGTCTTTTTGGGAATTTATGATCGATCCCGCGGTCCATTTAGTCAAAATATGAACCGGCTTGTCCATCATGGAATAAGTCCAAAAAGGTGGCCGCATTATAGAAAATTTTTCATAGCTTAGTCGACGGACCGTCATTCAGAAGAATGGCCCTTCCAGATAGCTATGGAATAACTTCAGAGATCTTGCTACCCTTCTCAGATATTTCCATGAACGAGTCCACAGACCGTCGTCTCAGCTGACAGTTCATCCCGTCAACCGTGAAAAATCTTCAGAAAGATGACACTTCACAAAAAGATTTGCATGAACGAGTCTAAGCATGATCATCCTAGTTGACGGCCCGTCCTCTCACCTATAGGAAAAGTTTAGAGAGTTTGGTCGAAACCTTATAGAAAAGGATGGTCTAGTCAATAGTTTGTTGTCCAAAAGGATGGCCCGTTGACTTGGTCGTCGATGTTTCTCTGTCTTCATCCCTAGAAAAGGATAGATCAGTTAACAGTTCATTGTTCAGATGGACGACTCATCAATCTAGCCACCAAAGTCCCACAGTTTCCCACCAAAATTTGGGCGATCCAGTTGATGGCCTGTTTTCTAAAAGGACTTACTGTCCTCCCTAGCCATGGACTTCTCACTACAAGAAATATGACTTTTAGCAACCATTTCTTAACAAAGGGAGACAAATCCAGTCGTTAAGAGTATATTTGTTGTGACCGAAATTTTTTTCGGTCGCTAAAAGTCAATTCTAAGTTCAACAATAGCGAAAGTATAATATTTGATCGTTAAAAATGATAATATATGATTATTAAAACTATTAAGGAGTCGGTATTCCAACCCCATACCCATTCCCCAAACCCTCCTAAGTCCTATACCCACTAACACAAGTAAACAACCCCTTTGTCCCTCAAAAGAAAAACAAAAACCTCTTTGTCCCTCAAAAGAAAAACAAAAACCTCTTAAGATACAAACACAAAATCCATCGAATTGGACTTTTCCTTCTCTGGTTAGTTAGTCTTAACGCTTAATGATTCGTTCTCCTTCTCTCCAAGGTAAGGTTCAAAAAGTTTTTGAACTATTTTTTCGAAATATTTTCTAGGTTTATTTAGTGAACTTAGGGTTTGAAAAATAACGGTAGAGGAAAATGTCATCTGCTGGTGTGGTTGTAATTAATCCAATATGTGTACAGAATTTTGAATTTCCACATGTATATAGCTGAAAATTTGGTTGCTTGGATCCAATTGTACAATTATCTTTGCATATTCATATTGTATTAATGTTATTTCTATAGTATTTCTAACGTTATAAGTTTGTGATGATTAAATTTATTTCTTCTCAAATTACATTTTCTAGCATCTAATAATCAGCAATAGTTGTTTGATTATTAATAATATCGGTTTAGATGCTATTTATTTATTTATAAACAAATATGGGTTAGTTAAAAAATAATAAAACACGTTATGTTTTTATCTCCTAGATGATAAATTTAAGTTATTTTTGATTTGAAAGTTTCGTATGAAAATTATCATATGCTAAATAGGTAAGAATATCTAACTTGTTTGATCTCTTTTTATGTTTTCTTTTATTTTGTTAAATTTAATACTCTAAAATGAAGAGTTTGATTGGATAAATAATTTAAAAGAAACACCTGTCGAGATGAGAACTCTGTGCTTTTACGAGCGACATAGCAACAAAAATTTCTCTTTGTAAAGCTCTAGGTTTTATCATTTCAATTAGAATTCTTCTTATTTCTTTATCTGGCGTGGCATTCTTCTTATTCTACTTCATAATTTATATTGTTCTGAAAAAAGTATTATACACTATTGTAGATTAATATTTGGAGGTTGATTTTTCTCTTCTATGTTATTTACTTGGAATGTATAATTTTGGTAAAACACACCAAGCAACACCTGAAGCATCGTCTATTAAGCGCAAGCTTCAAAAAGAAGATGAATTCGAAGATGGCCATCTGGAACATCTTAAAGCCAAAGAAAAATTTGAAGACCCAATCACAAGTTGCCAAATTAAAACAGATGATGATAAGGCAACATAAAAATAAGAAAACAGAGAAGTAAAGACACTAATGTTGAATTTCTTTTGTACTTAATTTTTTGTATTACTCTCTTTTCCCAACAGTAACTTATGTGGTTGAGTTTAGTGTTATTACCTATGTTTTATGTAAAATTTTGGTTCGTTATTATTTTAGTATTTCATGATTTAGATTTTTTTTACTCCAGCATCATTGTTATTCTTTCTTTAGTAATTTGAAGAAATATTGATTGGAAGATTGATTTTATGATTTACTATATAAGTAACGGAAGAACATGGTGTAGTTGTTACAATACATTTCTTAAAGAATTTGTAAAAGATGATTGCCACTGGCAATCTATTACAGGATGATGAGACCAGTTGAATTTAATTCTAAAAAGCAGGTTTAAGAACAGAGGTCCATCATCTTTAGTGATTGAAGATGGTGGATAAGGTAGGATTCATACTATAAATACATAATTTTCCAAGGCTTGTGAGGAAGGTACTGTTGTAGTTTACTGCATTTGTCCTAGCTATGAGATTGAAAGTAATTGCTTGCATCTTATTGTCCTTAGAGATTGATTTTTCTCCTTAATGTTATGCACTGAATGTCGGGGGAAATACATATTTCCAACTGTTCTACTGATTTAGCAGGATGCTTTGGTTGTTATAATTCTTAAGTTGAGGTTATATTCTATTTAGAGCTAACTAATCCTCATGTGGTAAGCTGAATTTCTAATGATAGTGTATTTTCTATTTTATGATGAAAATTATGATAACTATTTAGATTGAAAGATTAAATATTATCCTCGGCTAAGTTTGTGACTTATTTCTGTTCATTCATATTTGGTATTGTTACAAAAACTTACCTTAATGGACCTGTGATTTTTAATCATGTTGTGCTTCGGTCTCTAGTCTCCCTCGATTTGGTAGCTATAATTTTTTAGATTCTGATGATTCATTATACTATAAGTTTCCTCCATAACTTTGTGAGTCAATTTCCTTATTGTTATGAAATTAGAAATACGTTTCTTAGTATGTATTGTGTGGCCTCAACATATACTGTAGACTCACTTTTAATATAAAGGATATAATAATACAAGTTAAAGGATTCTAAGCTCTTATTAAAGAAGAAAAGACAAATTGTACCTCAAAAGGATTGAAACCAAGAGTTGTTTTTAGCTGAAAAAGCAGTAGCAGAAAAGAAAAAAGAGAAAAAAAGAAATGAAGAACCCCAAGAATTACTTTTGGACTTATTAGACTTGTATCAAATAATCCAAAGGAAGCTAATATGCAACTTAGCTAGGAAATAAAATCTAATAATTTAAAATATTTTTGCTAGATTATTCAAAGTACTAAAGCTAATGAATTAAAGGTATTGCATCATATATAGATTCACTTCATCTGTAACTTTTCTATGAAATGAAATCTAATACTTAAGAGTATTGCAGCATGTATAAATTCACTTCATATGCAACTTTGCTAGGAAATGAAATCTAGTACTCTTAAAGTATTGTTGCTAGATTATTCAAAGTACTGAAGCTTTAATTAGTCTCCTTTTTTGATTTTTATTTTAAAATGGCAAATCGTATGATTAAATAGGATGAATTTTAAACTATTGTAGAAATCTGAAAAATTACAAGAACACTTCTAGTTTTAGATGTTGCATTTTGTGTTTAACATTATGTTCTCATGTTTTAATTTGATTATACTATTTTCACAAAAATTACCATAAAAGAAGAACAAGAACAGAGAAATGCCAAGTAGAATAATTACATTTTTGACAATTTGAAGTTCCTACTGCAATTTTTAACATGGTTACTAATTAAAGTGGTTCAGGTGGAAAATGGACCAATCTGTCTGTTGCTGCTAATTTGTTGGCAACTTTTTATTTTTCAAATACTTACCCTTGATCTGTTGACATAAAATCATATTAAATTAAACAGTTCGATGCTTTGTTTGAATATTACAGGACTTAATAGGTCATCTTCGAGTCCATAATGGAGAATCCAAAAGGCTGTTGATGTTCTTTTTTCTCATGTATTTTAGATTACATAACCCAACATATAAATTTTTTTGGCTGAAGTTGTGTCCTATCATATTTATTCAACTAGTTTTCACATTTCTTTGGCTACGCCTTCTGAAAAAGCTATAAAACTATCATTTAGTAGCAGTGTTGATTCTTTTTTGATGACCTTAAATTGTGAAATTTTTTGGTGCAGGAATAGTTTGCAAGAAAAGCTGATTTTGGTGCAATAATAGTTATTTTTTTATCAACGAGCTCCATATCAAATGGTAATTTTTGTGAATTTTAAATTTTCCTCCTTTAGCCAGATTTTTGTTTTTTGGAAAGACCATATGTTCTTTGATTGTTTTAGTATATATGTCCGTATATAATTATTTTAGAATTGGAATAAAACACGTTCAAATAGAGTGGAATGAATATTGAAGATTTATATAATTTAATCTAACTAGTTCTCAATTGTAGCATAACTATTGGTTGTCATAGTTTATGTTCGTAAACTATATACTGAAATCACATACGGTGTAATTAATATTATTCAAGAATAGTGATTGTGTACTTATGTAGAAAATTCATTTCTAGAATTATTTTTCTTATTAATAAAATTTTTAACATTATTATTTTAACAGATCTTGAATTTTAGGTTGAAAAATTTGCTCGGGACTAAATGGTGGAGCAACTTTAAGCATGTGAAAGTGTTAAAGATCAAGTTGAATTGCGGAAGCACAAGAGACCTATTTTCTATTTTAGTAGAGTTGTTTAAAAACTTCTCATTTGTATATATTGATATAATTCTATTTTTATTTTCTTGTTAGGATTTGACAGAAGTCAATAATTTCATACAATATGAAATGCTAAAATCTAGTTCATTGTAATTCACATGAAAGTTTATATGAATACTGATTACTTTTCATATGTATTTATGTGAATAAATATGAGAGAAATATTATTGTTTAATTTTTATGTATCATTAAAAGTTAACAGATACAAAAGTCACTTTTAACGACTGAATTCGTTGTAATATTTAAAGGCTTTTAATGTCGGAAGTGACAATCAGTGAAAGGAAAGTTTGGTTACTAAAGGGAGTTATAACGTTCAAATATTCTTTTGTCGCTGAAGATTTTTTAATGTCCGAATTTTTAGTCCGGTCGATAACTTTTAACGTCGGAGTTACTAACGATGGGTGACGACCATTTTTTTTTCCGTCGTATAAGACCAATAACGACTGGATTTGGACTTTTAGCGACAAAATTTCCTTTCGCTAAAGACCTTTTCTCTTGTAGTGTCTATTTCAGCGATTATAAATCAACTCCTAGTCGTTTATTTTATTTTTTTCAAAATCCAGACAGTTTCTCTCAACCCTAGGCAGCGTGAATCATTCTTCTAAGGCTAGCTAAATCTTCTCCTTCATTCCTATGGTTCCATTAACAATTCCTAACCCTAACATATGGGTTGTAATGTGTTTCTTGATGGAAAACCCTAGGAATCATTGAAGGAATCAATTCATAAGGTCTTCGAGTAAGTTTTTTAGATTCTCCATTGAAGATTGGAGTGTTTGAGGTATTTAAGACTATTCATAGTGAGGAACTTTATTCTTACTCATGTCCTACATGATGAGTTTAGTTTTAGAGGAGTTTAAGAGCTAGGGTTGTTGCACAATTCATTGAATTTGGCCTTTTCCCTATAATTTGAATTATACATTATTGTTTCCTTATTACATATGTTGTTATCTCTATCTCTCATGATTGTTGAGTTATGATTCATGTCATTCTACCCCATGAAACGTTATTTTTTTAAAATAAAAAGTGTTATTTTTGAAAGCTTCGTAATATTAGCCATATGCATTATTTTCATTACTTTAGTAGCTTCACATTTCAGAGAGATTTTTAGAAAAGAGTTTCACTCAGTCAGCTTTAGTTTCAACACATAATTTCCATAAAGATAATAAAGGCATGTTTTGAAATATAGGTGAAGAGTTTAGATGGCCCAAAACCCCAAAAATAGATAGCCAATATAAGTTAGGATCATGTCGTTGGTTTAGGAGACTTCTTAGAAAGCACTGGTAAGGGCTTAGTATGAATCTACAGTTTGGTTTCATCCTCTGCGCTGGTAAGTCTTTGAATAGCTCTTTCAACCGGGCCAGAGGTTGGTAATCATGCACTCATTCATGGTGTATGTCGGTTAAGAGAAACTACCAACTAAAATAAAGTATTTTCAAAACTTATTTTGATGTATAATTTTTAGTTGCATAATTGTTTTACACAATACTTATACTTTATAGCATCATTTAGAGCATTTAGTTTCAATTTAGTTACTCTTTTAGCTAGCTATTTCAGTTTAGCCTGTTATTTCATTCAACTATATTACATATCATACATTCACGCATATTAATACCATTTCATTAGGTTTTCAGGGTCAGCAGTAGATGCATCAGTAGGATCATCTACTTTTAGCATTGGTGAGACTTTATAACAATCCAAATTCCCCTAAGACAAGACCCTAGATTTGGGGTATGAACTAGCAGAAAACTAAAACTTTTCCTTAGTAAAAGTCTCAGTACGACTCATGATAAGGTGGTATGAATCGTACTAGGACTTGTGAGATGGAGTTCAAAATATGATCTGTGGTATAATGGTACAAATTATTGTTTCAGTCATGAGTTGAGATATTGTAACACCTCGGACTTTCGGGCTAAGTTTAAAAATATTCTAGGTATGTGGATAGATCCGAACTTGTGGAAACAAGGTGTTAAGATAAATTCTTAAGTGTGAGAAGTACATTGGATAAAAATTAAGGTCATAACAAACCTTTAGCATAAAGTTGAGTTGAGAGCTTTCCTATTGATTGAGTCTTCATATAGGTTCTTACAAGGGTCAACTCTAAACAATGATAACTCCTATTTTATAAAGTTTTTATGGGTGATCCATCATATTAAATTGAATGAATTTCAGTCTTCTTTCCATTACATATGATCTTGCATCAATCGGAGTTCGGAGAAAAATGATATGAGCAGTTTAGTGAAGACCTATCATGTTTGACAGACAAAGGACAAGCCCAGTCACCACGAGTCATGGTACGACTCATAGTACCTTGGTACGACTCATAGTGAGCATCTATGGTAAGAGATTCAGAAGTCCTTCAAGTCACCTAGAAGCCACGAATTACATACCATGACCCATGGTATTTCACTGCAACTCGTGGTACGACCCGTGAAGGATGACAGGGCAGTTTTCAGCTTATTTTCATAAGGGCATCCTAGTAATTTTTTATGATTTTAACTACTAAACTAGGTCATTTGAGGCTTCTTGAAGAGTTTATTAGAGGTTTTCACTTATCCTAATTTCTCATTCCTCTCAAAAACACCATAGATGGAAGATCAAACCTCTAAAGGCTCTCGAGCAATTAGGGTTTTTCTTCTTCTCAACTCTCTTGGGTCTCAAGTCTAAGCAAGAATCCATCAAAGCCCAGGTATGTGGGATCATGAATGGGGGATTTCTTCCATCCTCATGACCAATCTGTAGCTCAATTATATGATTTCAATTCCTTCAAGTCTCCAACGATGATTTTCATGAATTTCTAGGGTTAGACTCTTTTTGATGAAAAAATTCATGATCTCTTATAAAATTGATTCTCTCATGATTCTATTTATGTTTTATGATTATAATTATATGATTTGCATGAAAAACTTTCCTGAATCTCTATTTTCAAGTGATGATGATTTACTCAATTATGCATGAATCTCATTAATATCAAGCTTATGTGACATGGCTATATTTTCAGCATTGTTTTCATGGCTAGTTCACGTATGTTGAACAATTTATAAATTTCATGATTTCTAACTAGCCCATGCAAAACCAAGTATGTTTCATTATTATGATTATAAGCACTATGCATGTTTTGAAAGTAGTGTTTAGCATCGATTAGGTTGGGTTTCAGTGCACCTAGGTCCCAAAACTATATGTCACCGTAGGTATGATGGGGGTCCTCTCAAAAGAGTGTTTCCTATACCCAAATGGGCTCATGAGTGATATTATGCCTTCATTGTTGTATTCCCTAGCAAGTACTTGAATGGCTCTGCCAACTTGAGCGAGATAGTTGGGCATCATATACTCATTCAAAATGATGTTGGTTATAAGAATCTCCACTGTTCCTCATATTTCATGTTTCTTCATGTTCAAGACTTATATTATCGAGTTCTATAGTTTATTTTGACCCATTGATCAGTTTATGAATTCTACTTATGATTTTAAACATGTTAAGCTTTATGATTTTGTTTTCAAAACCTTGGTTTATTATAGTTCAGATTACGAAGGAAATCTCATGCTTTATGTCTCTATTACGTTCATGATTTTATCATAATGTCCCTTTTTAGGTTTTAATTATCCTACATAATCAGTACATTCAAAGTACTTCTCACATACTTTTATGCTATATCATCTCATGACATAGATTCGAGTGATTAGTCTCAGCGTCGTCCCTAGCTTCACTCTTAGTCCGATTCAGCCCAGCTCTTAGTGAGTCCTTATTATCCAAGGACGTCAGTTTTTGGTTTATGGCTGTTTTATGTCTTTTCAGTTACAGACTTAGCAGAGCTAGTTGGGGGCTTGTCCCAGTAGCTCATCCTATATTTTAGAGGCTTTTAAAACTATGATCTATAAATGCTCAGTGGTGTTGGCTTGTTATCTCCATTTGCGCTTTATGATATCTCAAACTTCTATTTATGCTTTTCTTATGATTTATTTTTGCTTAATGTATTCTTATGCTTATATTATGAATGTACCATGGATTAGCTTGGAGCTGTTCATGGTTCTATGAGCCGTATCGCCTCTGGGGTCTATGCTCGGGTCATAACAAACTTGGTATTAGAACATCAGGTTTAGGTGTGTTCTAGAGTGTCTGAAAGCATTATTAAATAGAGTCTTTTTTCATGGGTGTGAAGTGCTCCACAATTATGATGAAGAGGATACAAGGCGTTTGATGTTGGACATATTCTTATGCGCATTTGCAATACTTTTACCCTCTTTTATCATGTTTTGAGAGGATTATCCTTATGAAATGCATGATTCCATAAATCTGTGTGTTAAATGAGCTAACAAGTGTTTTTAGATGATTTCAGTAGGTAACACATGGAAAAAGGATAAAAAATGGTCCAAGGTGTGAAGAAAGAAGAGTTTGAGGAAAATTTAGCCTGGTGAGATAGTTGGAGTGGCGCGCCAGCCACTAAACATCAGAGAAAATTATGCTCAGGTTGGTTCTATGGCTAGTGTGGCGCGCCAGACCTCGAACTTCAAAAGAATTTTTGATCAGCACATTGGTGAATTAAATGGAGTGGTGCACTAGAGAGGTTGCGAATTTGGAAATTTTTTTAACACTTTGGTGCATTGGCAGAAGTGGCGCACCAACTCTTAGAAGTGCAAAATTTGACTAACACCTTAGCGAGATGGAAGAAGTGGTGTGCCAGAGGCTCAACATCAGAGGAAATTCAAGCAAGTCTGCTAAGATGGCTGGTGTGGTGCGCCAGCGCCTGTTCGGGATGAATTTTTCTAAGTTCAAAAGCTAAATTACTTAAGAGAAAAAGAGTCATTTTTTACCATGCTTATAAATACTTTTTCTAGGGCATTTGTTAGGAATCTTCCATCAGATAGATCGATTGTATGTAGTCTTTTGAGGGAGAGACAAGAAGTTCATTATCTTCTTAGGTTTTTCTTCTTTACTTTTATCTTTGTCAATTTGAATGATGAAATCTTTTGTTTTGCACTTGAACTTGAGTGACTAAAGTCCTTTTCTGGGGTTTTGGCCATGGCTTGGTGGTTGTAGTTTTTATATTTGTTTATGCTAGACATTGATTCTTCTTCTAAAGATTATTTATGCTTACTTGATTTCATGCTTATTCATTAGACAAATCATCTTTCGAATATTATCTATTGGCTCATTGGTTGAACTCGAGAGAGGGAACTAATAAGGGCTAAAAGGAAGCATAGAGTAGGTTTCAATTATCTTATTAAATAGTTCAAGAGTTGATTTCATTGTTGAGTATAGGGATATACCTTGGAACTTGATTTCGTTGTTGAGGATAAGGATATATCTTGCAACCCTACTCAGTTGTGCCAAGTAGCTTTAACCGTCGTCTCATGTTTCTCCCGCAACCATAGGGATATAGGTGTTAGGGTTCATGAAATAGTTTTTCGCTATTTAGGAGAATAGTTGAGATGTGAGTTCGTAACTTGCAACTAGCAATCTTAGAAGAACGTTGTCTAGCGCATTCGAATCCTAAAACTCAACTTGAAAGCAAAAGTGCCAAGACCCTAAATTTTTACTCATCATTTGAATTACAAACCTTTTACAAACAAATTTAGTTCTTAGTTTAATTTACGTTCCATGTTCAGTAGAATAATCTAAAAAACATTTTTACTTGAATAGTGAAATAAAAGTTCAAACTTTAGCAATCAATATGTCAAGTCTCTGTGGATACTGTATCAGGACTTCACCATCCTATATTAATTGATGACCATGTGCGCTCGTGTGTGCTTGGCGACACCAAGTTTTTGGTGCCGTTGCCGGGGACTTGAATTGGTTGATTGTTTGTTGTTAGGATTTTTATTACACTATTCTGCAATTTACGTTTGTTGTTGGTTGTTGAAATTTCAGGTGTTGTTTGTTCAATGTATCCAGCTACTAGAAGTCAGGGACAACCCTTGGCTCACTTTGATCTAGAAATTGAAAGAACTTTTCGTCGGTTAGGCAAGCATAGGGAAACAACCAAGACAGGATTCCAGTGCTCAACTTTGCTCGACCAAACTTGGAGAATGCTTCCAAAGTGATCATCAACCCGACCATCACTTGAAACTTTGAGTTAAAGGAGGGAACTGTGCAGTTTTTTCATAATACTTGTCAATTGTTATACCTCGGGAATTCAAGAATCAGACCCGAAAGTGAATCAGGAGAAAAATTGGAAAATGTTGTAGCAGTTGCAGAACGGGTCACTTAACGACTCATGAGGAGGCCTAATGAGTCGTCAGGTGGCTCATGGAGAAGGACTGAGATGTTGAAGGACTCGAGGTCCTCATGGGAGATGTAACGACTCGTGGTCAGTCAACACGAGTCATTAGGCCAGTCGTGGGGTGTTCCTAGAAAAGGACAGCGAACCTTATCTAGTGTACTTGACGAATGGAACCCAATGACTCATCTTCAGACCTAACGACCCGTTAGGTGGGCTGTTACCAAGCCAGTGGAGTTTTCATGAATGATGAGGTAGTGCACTTGATGGGTGAACCAACGGATCGTGAGCCCTAGTAACGAGTTGTCAAGTCGTCCATTAGGACCCCCTGACAGTTATTTTCAGTGTTTTCAGTAAGGGCTTTTCCATAATTCCTAAGTTCTAAGGGCCTATACTACGTCGTTTTAAGCTTGTAATAGAGGGTTTTAAGCTGAGAAAGACTCATATAGGCCATTTTCATCATGCATGCAAGGGTGAGAGCTTGAAGGGATGAAAGTGAGGATAAATTCAAGGTTTTCAAGGGAAATCTTAGCTCGGCAATTAGGAATAGTTAGGATTCTTCATTCCCAGGTATGTAAGGCTATGAGTCGGTGCTTTATTCTATACCCATGCCCATTCCCTATCGATTTGTAATTTATTTGAGATGATCAAGTATGGGTTTTTATTCAATTAATTGCATGATTCTTACATTTCTACTCCTGGGTATGATTAATTGAGTTGATATTGATGATTTATCGAGCTTGGGCGGATTCTAACGTAATTTCTTTTACAAAATTATTTTCTAAAAATTGAATATAAAATGCCCATTTGTGGGGAGTTCCTAATAGAATGTGATGATGATGGAATAGATGATGAAAATCATGTTTCCAAATTTACCCATATTTTTGATAATTTTTTCAAAGAAGGTTGAATTGACCCGAGTATAATAAAGCTTTGGGTAGTTCCCAATGTTGAGTATGGATAATGATTTCTCTTGAATTGATTTTATTACTTGTTTTGGATTGGAATCTCCCAAATTATAATGTTTTCAAATGAATTGAATGGGTCCAAGCATGATAAGGTTTTGGGCAAGGTCCCTATGTTGATTATAATGAAGTGATATTTCTAAAGTAGCCTTACCACATGACTTTGGAGAAAAGTCTCCCACTATTCTTGAGCTTGTGGTATGTGTCATAGTAAAGCTTCTCATATGCATGAATTCATAATTGAGATGTATGTCTCCATTAAGCTTCATTTCACATGATCTTGAGTTTAAGCATGATTCTATTCTAAGATTTATCGAGATGCCATTGTTGAGCTTCATATTTATATGATGTCTAATGCATGCATTATTTCATAATGATTTTTGTCAATAGACAATGTTGAGCTTCATTTCATACGATGTTGAGTTTATGCATGACTTTATGTTGAGCTTCATCACTAAACGATGTTGAGCTTCGTATTTATACGATGTAGAGCATTGCATGTTTTGGGAGAAGAGTCTAGCACCGAGCGGGTGAAGGGTCGACTACCCTATGCCCTAGAACTACGCGCCAATGTAGGTTGATTCCATCATATAATTGGGACCTCCCTTGTGAGCTATCCCTGGCCCGATTGACCCTTTGAGCTAGATATCGATATCATGGTATCGTCCATCGCCCTGGGAAGGTTATGGACGGCTCTACCCACTTGAGTGTGATAGTTGGGACCACGTTATCTCTATCGTGGTATGTCGGTTAAGTGAAGAGTCTCCCACTATCTATATCATTTCAATTTGCATATCCATTACTCATGATGATTATGTTATGCATGCATGTTTGAAAAGCAAGGTTTGACTCATTGTTCAGCTTTTGATATAATGTTATGATTTAACTTTGAGCATTCGATTAAGTCATGATGTTCTAAAGCCATGTATGACCATGTATTAAATAAGAATGATTTCTTAATGAATGCTTGTGATCATTTCTTATCCTTAAAGGCTATCATATAGGTATGACTTGTTTTAAAAAGGCTATTATTTCTCAAGCAGTTTTACTTACCTTGCATACTCGGTACATTCCATGTACTGACTGCACTTTCTATGTTGTATTGTTTCACGATGCAAGATCCGATTCTCAGGTTCAGCCCCGTTCATAGGGTCTTATCAGCGCCTGCTTGTTTTGGTGAGTCCTCATCTTTCGAGGACTAGACTTTCAATTATCTTGAGCGTATTTTCAGTTTCTGTATTTCTGAGTTAGTTGGGGGTGTTTTCCCATCAGCTCGTCCAGATTAGAGGCTTCTCAGACTTAGACATATATTCAGCTTCAGATGTTTATTTTGTTATTATGTTCTTCTCAGACTTAGACATGTATTCAGCTTCAGATGTTTATTTTGTTATTATGTTAAGTTAGACTTCCGCTGAGTCTATATTTATGTTTCCTTCATGTTTATTGAATGAGTTAGTGAATGCTTATGCCATGTGTTGACTTGGGGTCTCTCGGGATCCCTTGTCCCATGTCTACGATCCTGATGTACTCTCGAGTCGTGACATCAATATTAGGGCAAGTCGAATAAGGACCCCCACAGACATTTGATGACATTCATGAAGCTTAGTAAGAGTGGCATTTAAAGTCATCTAATGAGTATGTTATGCTTACTTTGTTCCGATTTTCATTGATTGGAGAAATAAAGGAGTGGCTTCAGAATAAGTCAACTAGATCCATCACTACTTGGAAAGCTCTTTCCAACAAGTTAATAAACAAGTTTTTCTCTTCGTGGATAACAAAGGAGTTGAGAGGAAAGATCTCAAGATTCATTTAAAAGGATTGCAAGACCTTTGCTCAAGCTTGGGAGAGATACATGGGATACTTGCAAGATTGTCAGCATCATATGCAACCAACGGATATCATTGGGCAAAACTTCATAGAGGGGCCAAAGCCAGAGTCTAAGATTTTGCTTGACGCCATCGCACAGGGGAAAATCTTGTCCAAAGACTATGATGAGATAGAGGCTCTGTTGAATCTCATGTCTGCTGGGAGAAAAGATTACAAGATGTAGGTAGAGGTTTTACAGCCACAAAAGTCCCAGGGAAACTTGAGGTTGATGGTGTAGAAGCAATTCGGGCAGATATTAGTTAGTTGGTGAATGTGATCAGCAAGTTAGTGACCACATTAGCAGCAAGTCAGGTTCATCAGGTTCAACAAGTTCATACTCCATCGCCATAACGTGAGGAATGTGGAAAAGTTCATGCTTATTTAGGTTGTCCACTAAACCCAAAATCTATCTATTTTGTGGGCCAACAAGGTCATAGTGGAGGTTTTATAGGAAATAGTTACAATAATGGGTACAGGAATGTAGTTAATCCCCTATGGGAAGGAAATCAGAACTTTCAAAGGCCCTTGAACAACTTCCAGAGACCTCAGGGCTAGCAGCATGGTAGTTCTTTAAAGGAGACCATGAAGTAGTGGATGGTTCAGCAGACTCAGGTTGTTGATGAGATGCAGAACTCAATCCATGAATTGGAGAGGAAAATGAGCCATTGGCCCTTCGACAAACAAACAAATCTCAAGTAACACTGAGAAGAACCCCAAGGATAATGTCAATGCAATCTTTTTCGTAGTGTAAAGGAGCTGGGTGAAGTGATACCTAGAGAGAACAAGGAAGCGACAGAACAGGCTGTGAAGTTAAAGCAGGTGGTTGGTGAGTCAGGTCATTCATAACTGAAAGTGGTAGAAGTTAGACCACCCCCCCATTTCCATAGAGATTAAAAAAGAAGAAGGATAACACAGCTTGTAAGAAGTTTCTTGATGTGTTGAAGCATGTGCATGTGAATCTATCCTTGGTAGAGTTGTTGCAAGAAGTTCTGAAGTATGCTAGATATCCTAAGAATATTGTGGCAAATAAATGAAGTCTTGCAGAGTTTAAGACCGTAGCTTTGATAGAGGAGTGTGTTCCTGGGTGCAAAACAAAATTCCTAAGAAGCTAAAAGAGCCCGAGAGCTTCACCAATCCAGTATTCATTGGAAGCCTATAGGTCAGCTCAATATTGTGTGATCTGGATGCAAGCATCAATCTTATGAATGCGTCATTGTTTAGAATGTTGGGGTTCCACGTCCCACCACAGCGACATTGTAGTTGGTTGACAGGTCCATCACTTATCTCTAGGTCATTATTGAAGATGTGTTGATCAAAGTGGGACCGTTCATCTTGCTTGTGGACTTTATCATCCTTGACTATGAGGCTGACAAAGTAGTTCCCATCATTTTGGGAAGAGGGTTGTGGGCCACCGATGATGCAGTTATAAGGGTGAAGTCAGGCAAGATGTTGATGACTGTGGATGGCCAAGAGGCAGTTTTTGATGTATTTAGAGCAACAAGATTTCCACCTCAATATGAGGAGCTTAAGACTAGCACAATAGTAGAGCCTAGAAAGTCCATGTAGGCCACTGAGCAGCATGTGTTTTGAGTTGAATCAGTAGGAAGTCAGGTTATGAATCATCTCACTCAATTGGAGGAGTGAGAAGTATTATGACATGTTGTAACGTTAAATTAGGTGCTACATGGGAGGCAACCCGTGAATGTTGTGCCACGACTATAAATATGATGCTTGGTTGGAGGCAACCCATATTTCTAACACATTTTTGTTTTTTACGCATAAACAGGGAATTTGAGGTGAAATACCTGGTGTGGGGTGCCAAGTGTTGAACTTCAAAGGAAAATTCTTTTTCAGGTAGGCGTAGTGGTTGGCACACCACGCCATACCCAATGCACCAAGAAATTTTTTTTCTAAGTTATGGCACAGTGACTGGCATGCGATGCCAGGGGTAGTTTGGGCAAAAACTTTTTTGGGTTTATGGGTCAAATCCTACCCAAGGACCCTATATTAATAAAAACCCATAACCTATACCTTTTATTTTGATTCCCATTCATCTTCTCTCTCTAAAATGTCAAAAAAAAAAAGAAAAGAATTTTGTCTCTCCTTTTCTATTAAAGTCGTACGTCCCTCTTCCATTCCCTCATTGTTGTCTTCGCAAAAAAGCTTGGTGAAACAAGAATCTCCAACTTAAGTAAGTAAATTTCTTCTCTCCTTTGGCATATAATGTTGTAAGCATGCTCCTATTACCCTTCTTCCCCAAATCAAAAGTCAAAAATCACCATTGCTGGGCAAGAAGATTGAACTTCATAATGTGGGTTTTTATGACTTAAATACCATATATTCTTCCATAATAATGTTGTATCCTTGATTGGGTTTCTTTTTTTGGTTGAACTTTTGCAGTTTTAAGTTGTGGGTGTGAAAAGGATGATGAATAGGTTGTAGAGAATTTCATGAAAATTAGCCAATTTGGAGTGTTCTTTCTGGAGGAAGAAGTTGCTTGAACAATGTGATGCTTGAATTGGGAAAATATTGGGTTGTTGAAAATTCATGTTAATTCATTGAGGAAAGTAGGAAATTCATACAAATTGTTGGTTGAATATATTGTGACTACTTCCGCACTTGGGTTGTTATGAACTAGGAATCAGTAATGGAGGAAGTAAAGTGAGTGGATATCTTGAAGCACTTTAGTAAAAATGAGAGTAATGTTAGGAAAATCATGAATATGGTCTGGAGTGTAAAGTTTCTAAATGAATTGGGCTAATGATATTTGACATGATAATGGGGGAAGTCTGAGTACCCTCATTGACAAATTCTCAGAATTATGCTAGTGAATTAAGTGTAGGGTTGCTTTGCACATCCTACACCTAATTAGCTAGCCTTGTTATTCATGAACTAACTTTTTGTGATTATTGTTGTGATTGGAAGGTGCAATTGCTTTACGTGCAAACAAAGGTAAGGAAGTAGCAGTTGCTAGCAAGGGTTTTAAAAGGCTTAGGAAGGGAGTTGCATCAATCTCATCAGCCTAAAAGGAACCCCTTGCTAGAAGGTTTAGAGCCAAGGCCATGGAGGAGCATGGGCTCAAGTGGTTCAATGCCCAAAAGAAAGCCAAGTATGCCTCAGAGAATCGGATTGATGAGCATTATCTGGAAGTTGAGTTCCCTACCGTTCGTGACATCATCCGTAAGTTGGGATGGGGTACATTTTCTCTAGGCTAGAGGAGTGAAATCTCACCATAGTGAGGGAACTTTATGCCAATTGAAACAACTTGTATGGACAGAGCACAAAGATCAAGGTGCGGGGACAAGTAATCTGTTTCATTGCCAGGTCTTTCAATGCATTCCTTGGCATGCTAGTGGTGGACCCAGAGATGTATTTCATGTTGCTTGAGAAGCCCCCATACCATGAAATTCGCCACACTTTGTGCGGAGAGCATTCAGCTGCCTGATGGGTAAGAGGTGAAAACGACACTCACTCAACACTCTAATTCTCCTACTTGCCTAAGGAGGCCAGAGTTTGGGTCAACTTGGTTTGCTATACTTCTCTTGGCAACACAGACCATGGAGATCACTCGAGAGAGGGTAGTATTAGTGTATACGCTATTGAAGGGGCTGCCAAATAACTTTGGCAGTGCTGAGGGAAAACATGTAGCGATCCAGGTATAACTGCCAGTGGAAATATTGTTATGGAAGCTTGTTGACTCAGTTCTTTCAGGAGCTTGGTATTGAAGAAGAGGAGGATGACCTTCATTTAACCCTAGTAGGGAACTTGGATGGAAAAATGATTGATGCCACAAAGGTCAAGGAGCCAAGAAACTCATCAACACCATTCCTCACTCCAACTGAGTGCCATGCTAGGATAACAGTTAGAGAGGTCGTATGTTTTGGTTGTTTGAGCTGCAGTTAAAGATTGGAGGTGGACCTATGACTGCTGAGGATATGTCGGCACTAGAGGAGCAGTACCACTTACAAAAAGAGCCAAATGATGTGCAAGGTGGGACTGACATTTGAGGAGCTGTTAAATGATTATAAGCCTACAGTGCTGACTGATGTAGTTGATGATAATGATGATGAGAAGGATGATGCCACCACTAGAGCTATACAGGTTGATGACGCTGAAGGACATGATGATGATGATGATCAGGAGAATAATCCTAATGATGATGACTTTTCTTAGAGGCCCAGGATGTTCTTCTTCTCTCCCTACTTGACATGATATGTTTTTGCATTGGGGACAGTGCACTGTTTAAGTGTGGGGTGGAGGAAATAGATATCCTGTTTATTCTATCTTTGATAAAATTGTATGGGGGATGTAGTAATTGTTTCAAAGTTCTATGTTAGTTAATTTGGTCTGTAACAAGTAGCATGTGGATGGCTGATGAAATTGAATGATGTTATATCATGTGATTATTCGTCTCTGTGTGTTTGTTTTAATTGAGAGTCAAAAAGTTTTTAGAGTCCGTCATAGAGGTAGTGGCTAGTCCCCGTGATGGATGGATGACAACCTTCTAAAGGGAAAATTAGTCACAATTTTTTGATCTTTTAGGATAGAGTAAAAAAACCTACCACTTGTGTACTCTTGATATTCCACTTACAAGATTAAGCTAGAAGTAATGAAATGGTCATCGTGAATGCATGAGAAGTACAATTCCATGAGAGACACATAGGTTTTTCAACTTGACTCAAGAAAACATACTTTAGGGCTTAATAATGGAAATTATTCAATTTGCTTGTGTGGATATGTGGCCATAAGAGACTGACTCAGATCATTATGCCATGAGGGGTAAGCTTAAATTTGTTTTGTTTTGTATATAGTGTAACATCTAGAACTTTCCTAAGTGTGTATATGATAGCTAGTTTCCAAAGAGGTAAGATGTGATTAAGGTATTTCTTTTTTAAAAACCCTATTTGTCCATTGTTGTTGTACCTTCCTTAACACTATCCCTAGTTAACCCAGTTGGCTATAAGCCTTAATTTTCTTCTTAGCCACAAAAGAAGCCTATTCTCTTTGTTGTGTGACCTCTAGAATTTTAGATCCAAAGATAGTCTAAATAACATTGAGAATTAAGAATGATGGTTCCACCGATGAAGCAAAGTTAAGGGAAAGGAAAGAAAGAAAAAAATGTGGATAGCAAGATGAGAAAATAAGAAAGAGGGGTGCCCAATAGATGTTGTTTACTTGCTTCCAGAACATAAAGAAAAGATTTTGAATGGTTGATTATTCTTGTTGATATTATAAGCAGAAACTAGCAATCAAGTAGTGGAAAAAAAGGGCATGAGAAAAGAAAAGGGAATTAATGAAAGAAAGGGTGAGGAGTGAGGAAAAAGAGGTGGACAATAAAGATGAAGTAAAAATGTCTTAAGGTTCTTAGGATTGATAGCCATTATTAATGAAAATCATTCCAACTCATCCCTTAGCCGACATTACAACCAGAAATAGTCCTTATGAACTTTCTTTTCTTGAAGTAATTAAGTAATCGGACTATACATATGAGGAAAGCCTATCGTATGTTGCGTATGTATGAAATATCAATTGTGAGAGTGAGTGTTCCGTGTTTACTATGTTCCAAGATTTGAATTGATAATATTTGAGAAGGAACATCACTAAATATGTGAGAGCATAAGATAGTCAGAGTCGGTATATTATGTGCTATATTTGTCATACTTAATCATGTTGGCTCTGTTTTGAAAAAGATGAGTCAGTTATTGAAAGCATGTAGTTTTGAATGTGAAGAACTTTGTGTATCTGCTATGGATTGTTTATGAATTGATGAACCACTTATTCATGTGCTCTGTTCTAGTTGGTTGAGTAGGAATTGATAGAGGTGACTAGTGGTGTGAAAAAGAAGTATTTGTTTCATATAAGTAAGGATTATTTGAGGACGAACAATGATTTAAGTGTGAGGAGGTGATGTAGGGAATATTCTTATGCCCATTTTCCATACTTTTACCCATCTTTCATCATGTTTTCAGATGATTATCCTTATGAAATGCATGATTTCATGAATGTGTGAGTTAAATGAGCTAACAAGTGTTTTTAGATGATTTTATTAGGTAACACATAGAAAAAGACTCAAAACTAGTCCAAGGTGTGAAGAAAGAAGAATTGGGGGAAAATTTTGTTTGGTGATATAGCTGGAGTGGCGTGCCAGCCACTAAACTTAAGAGAAAATTTTTCTTAGGTTGGTGCGATGGCTAGCGTGGTAGGCTAGACCTTGAACTTCAAAAGAATTTTTGATCAACACCTTGGTGAATTGAGTGGAGTGGTGTGCCAGAGATGTTCCGAACTTGGGATAATTTCTGACACCCTGGTGCATTGGCAGAAGTGGCACGCCAGCTCCCAGAAGTGCATAATTTTGACTAACACCTTGGTGGTATAGGAGAAGTCGTGCACCAAATGCTCAACTTCATAGGAAATTCAAGCCAAGTATGCTGAGATGGCTGGCATGGCACGCTAGGGCCTATCCGAGATGGATTTTTCTAAGTCCAAAAGCTGAATTACTTTAAGGGAAAAAGAGTCATTTGTTACCATGCTTATAAATACTTTGTCAAGGACATTTGTTAGGGATCTTTCATCAGAGAGATTTATTGTATGCAGTCTTTTGGAGGAGAGACAAGAAGTTCATTATCTTCTTAGGTTTTTTCTACTTTACTTTTATCTTCGTCAATTCAAGTGAGGAATTCTCTAGTTTTGCACTTGAACATGAGTGGTTAAAATCCTTTTATGGGGTTTTGGCCATGGCTTGATGGTTGTAGTTTGAATATTTGTTTATGCTAGATATTGATTCTTCTTCTCAAGATTGTTTATGCTTATTTGATTTCATGTTTATTAGTTAGATTGATCACCTTTTTAATATTATCTGTTGGCTCATCGGTTGAACTTGGGAGAGTAAGCTAATGAGGTTAAAAGGAAGCATTGAGTAGGTTTCAATTATCTTGTTCAATAGTTCAAGAATTGATTTTGTTGTACCTTGCAACCCTACTCAGTTGAGCCAAGTAGCTTTAACCATCGTCTCATGTTTCTCCTGCAACCATAGGGATATAGGTGTTAGGGTTCATGAGATAGTTTTTGGCTATTCGGGAGAATGATTGTGAAGTGAGTTCGTCATTTGCAACTAGAAATTTTAGAAGAAAGTTGTCAAGCGTATTCAAATCCTAAAACTCAACCTGAAAGAAAAAGTGCCAAGACCCTGGATTTTTACTCATCATTTGAATTACAAACTTTTTGCAAACGAATTTAGTTCATAGTTAAATTTACATTCCAAGTTCAGTAGAATAATCTTAAAACCATTTCCCTATTTTATTTGTATTTACTTGAATAGTGAAATAAAAGTTCAAACTTAAGCAATTAATTTGTAAAGTCTCTATGAGTACGATATCGGGACTTTACCGTCCTATATTACTTGATGACTGAATGTGCTTGCGTACGCTTGGTGACATCAAATTTTTGGCGCCATTGCCGGGGACATGAATTGATTGATTATTTATGGTTAGGATTTTTATTACACTTTTTGGCATTTTACGTTTGTTGTTGGTTGTTGAAAATTTCAGGTGTTGTTTGTTCAGTGTATGTCAGCTACTAGAAGTCAGGGACAACCCTTGGCTCACTTTGATCAAGAAATTGAAAGAAATTTTCATCTGTTAGCAATGGAAAAAAATGAGAAAAACTAACCATACTATACATCAAAACCCAAACTAATCAAAATTAGAACACAACACCACTGCGATTGTCGATCTGAGCCTCTACCTATACTCTGTTGAAATCAAGCTCCTATTGCGATTTGAGCCTCTACCTGTACCTGCAGCACAATTGCAGGAAGGGGGTCCCTAGGTGAAAGGATGTCAGTACGAATAAAATGTAATAGTATATAAGGCTGAAACTATAAACATGAATATATCCATAATACTGAAAAACCAAAGTAGGGATAGAAGTAACCTGAGACTCTGGAAGCCGACATATGAACAAAATATGATACACCATGTGAATACAACCAAGTAAGCACATATACAAGTCGTGTTGTACCTTTCATAAACTATATAGTCCCTAATCAAAATAATTACCTAGCCATGTCAATCAAAACTGCTTCACTGAGATGTCATCTCAGAGGTCTCACAACTAAAGGGACATCTACCAACTGGACATAGCTACATTGGTGGTAAGGTAGTAAGTTTCATAACTAAAGGACAACTGCCCACCTGATATAACCGCATCGTTGTCTCAACTATTTTGAAAATTTTACTTAGAAATAGACCTTTGGACATGTTTAACATCACATATATGAAACATATAGTAAAGGAACAGCTCACAGTGCCCACGATAAGGGGACTTCATACTCAATTTATAACTATGATACAATTGGAAGTAATACGTATTTTGCTTCACATTTACTTATCTCAATCATTCTTAACAATTCAAACTCAATATCATGCACATTTGTCCCTTTGGACAGAATTACACTTGCTTCTATATGAGTGTGAAGACACAAGAATGTTGGTCTTTTCAACAACACATTTTCGTGCTTCAACAACAAGAATGGGAACGCCTTAACATACCATACCCCGACGTGTTCCTAGCCGACTTTCTCCTTCAACAACCAGAATTCAACCTCCTTAATTTCTTGAATTTATAGGCAAGTAACAATTGTAGTTTGTATGAAAATATGCAGCCAAAATAATTCCCCAACCAACAGCCACAACAGCAACAACAACAACCAACGACAATAAAAACATTAGTCATTTTTCTACACTTGATTTTTACCATCCTTTGAGGGGGAAAAAGAAGAGGAAAATTACCTAACTTCTCCAGTAATTCATCCCCAAAATATCAAGTACATTCCCATACAAAAACACAACCCAAATCTTAAGGAAAATAGACAAGAACTTTAGCCAATGGCGGCCTATCTAGCAGCCGATTTCAAGCTTGTTAGCGGGGAATCTTGACCAATTTAAAGGGGCGAAATATTACCTTTCTTAATTACTTAAATACCTACTCAAAGTGGAACATGTAGGAACTCCAAACAAGTTCAAAGATGCAACAACTTACCCTAAATCAGCTACCAAAGCTCTAAAATAGCCTCATCATCACCTTGCACAACTTGCAATCAACTATCTCACCTTATCTTGTATTTTGGTTGAACTTGTCTTGAAGTTTCCTTCTTGATATTCCTTATTATATGTCTGGAAACTAGATAGAATTTAAGAGTATAAGCTAGCAGGTCACTTCTAGAAGAGATAAAAATGGTTTCATGCCAGAACACTTTAAAATATACAGAGGTAGGGCGGTGGTTGTTTTTAGGGAGGTAGCCACGCTGTTGCTTGAAAGATTCTGGTAAAATGCTTATAAATATTTACTTCAAACTCTGATTGATGAGTGGTTTGATATTTTGAAAGCTAGACTCAAAGACCTTTAATTTGATAGGTCATAGGACTTTTAAATTGTTAATAGATTAGGAGATATGGTCATTTAATATTGATCTTTATATGTGAACTTCACATACTCTTCGTTCTTCCCTTTGTAATATTTTCCTCCTCACCCTACAATAAATATACAACCCATACTTTCCTTAACATAGCATACAAACATCAAATAATCACCAAAATCTTTTTGGGGTGTAACACCAATCCTAGAATGGAAGGGTAGTTCCACGGTGCCTGTAGGTCGATTTGTTTCCTATCTTAAGTCCATAAAGATGATCTCAAAGGGGTATGTATATTATTTAGTCCAGGTTAAGGATTCTAAGTGCGAAACGCTGACTCTTCAGTTTGTCTCAGTGGTTTGTGAGTATCCAGAGGTGTTCCTGGAGGATCTACCCAGAGTCCTTCCCGAGAGGGAGATTGGTTTTGGTATAGACCTTCTCCCTGATATGCAACACATGCCCATCCCTCCTTATAAAATGACCAGTTGAGCTAAAGGAGTTGAAGGAACAATTAAAGGATCTCTCAGATTAGGGTTTCATCAAGCCTAGTAAGTCCTCGGGGGGTGCTCTGGTCCTTTTTATACATAAGAAGAATGGTTCTCTTAGAATGTGCATTTACTACCACCAATTGAACAAAAGTCACAATCAAGAATAACTATCCCCTCCCCAGGATTGATGACTTCTTTGATAAGCTTCAGGGTGCTAGATTCTTTTTAAATATATACCTCAGATCCTGCTATCACTAGCTTAGAGTTAGGGAGTATGATATTCCAAAGTTAGCCTTCAAGACTCCATATGGTCACTATGAGTTTATAGTTATGTCTTTTGGACTAAGAAATACTCTTGCAACTTTCATGGATTCAATGAATAGGGTGTTCAAGCAGTACTTGGATATGTTTGTCATTATCTTCATAGATGATATCCTTGTATATTTTCGGAATGAAGAGGAGCATGCGGCTAATTAGAGGATTATGTTGAATCTTAAGGACCGTCACCTATTTTCTAAGTTAAGAAAGTGTGAGTTTTGGATGTAGTTAGTTGCATTTCTTGGACATATAGTATCTAGTGATGGTGTTCAAGTATACTCTCAAAAGATAGAGCCGATGAAGAATTGGCCTAGACCAATCACTCCTACTGACATTAAATGCTTCTTAGGTTTAGCTGGTTACTGCTAGAGGTTCATAGAGGGATTTTCATCCATTGTTGCACCTTTGACTGTATTGGGTCAGAAGAAGGTCAAATTTCAGCAGTTCAATACTTGTGAGAGGGCTTTCAGGAGTTAAAGATCTGACTTATTTCTGCTCCTATCTTGACCCTGCTAGAAGGCATAGAGGGCTTTATGGTATGTTGTGATGCCTCTTGGATTGGATTTGGTTGTGTCTTTATGCAGTATGGGAAGGAAATTATTTATGCCTCAAGATATCTTAAGACTTATGAGAAAAATTATCCAACACATGTCCTTGAGTTAGCAGCGGTGGTGTTTTCCTTGAAAATTTGGAGGCACTATTTGTATGGGTACATGTGAATATGTTCACGGACTGTAAGAGTCTTCAGTATGTGTTCACTCAGAAGGACTTGAAATTGCAGCAAAGGAGATGGCTTGAGCTTCTCAATGACTATGATATCAGTGTTCTTTATCATTGTAATACCTCCAAAACCCTAAGCGAGAGTTGAAATGTAGAAAAATAGGATTTTTAGCACCAAGTCACATGACGAGTCATCCAGTGACCCGTCAGGAACACCATGAGTCATTAAGTGACTCATGGGGAGGGGTTTGACTATGTTTGGAAATTTTAGGTTTGGGGTGACCACGGGTATGACCACGAGTGGTGGTCAGCCCCATGATCCGTTAGGTCACCTATGGTCAAAGCTGGTTGAAGGAAGAAGGGAAGTAGGTAGTGTTGGTGACGGGTCATCACCACAACTCGTCAGGTACACCATGAGTCATGGTGGCCCCCGTGGTGACCCCTAAAAGAAATATGGCAGTGCAGGTAACGACTGGTGACTATGAGTCGTAGTCTAGGGCATGAGTCATCCAGTCCCTTATGGTTTTAAGCTCAGAATGGAGTGTTTTAAGAAGGGTTAAGTCATTATAAGCCTATCCTAATTCATGCATGCAAGCTTAGAGGTTTGAGAGGTGATCAAGGCTAGTTCCTTCAAAGGTCTTCCTCAATTCTCTTTGGTCAATCAATGAAGTTGTGAAATCAGGTCTCTTCAGGTATGTAAGGCTATGAATGGGTGCAATAATCCACACCCATGCTCAAATCCCTCTCAATTCATGATGTTCTAATTGATGAATCTATGGGGTTTCTACACAATGTGTGAATCTCCTAAGTTTCAATCATGGCTATGATCTAAGCATGTTTTCAATGTTGAATTATGATTAATAGGTAGATTTTACAATGTTTTAAATTATAAATTATTTTTTAAAGTTTTCTAAATTATGATTCCCATCCATTAAAGTCCATGGAAGTGTAGATCTATGAAGTGTGTGTTCAAGTATGATGAGATGTTTATGAAGAAAGTATGATTTCGAATTAGTCATGTCTATGTTCATGTTTTCAAAATTAATCAAGTTGATTTCAAGCATGTGTAAGTATTGGGCAAGTCCATATGATCAAGTATGTTTTATGATTTCATGAATTAGCTTACCACATGATTTTGGAGTCTAGACTCTCACTATTTTAAGCTTGTGGTATGGTTTGAGCCGAGGTTCCTCATGTTATCATTTCAGATTTATGTATGTATGTATGAGTCAGCTTCGTCACTAGATGATGGTTCAGCTTCATTGAAAAATGATGGAGAGCACATGCATGTTTTTTATGAGTAGTGTCTAGCACCGAGTAGGCTAAGGGCCAGTCAACCCTATGCCTCAGAACTACGCACCAACATAGGTATGATCAAATTATTTAGGACCTCCCTTGTGAGATTCCTCTGCCCCCAAGGGGCCTTCATCTTGATATCGTTATCATGGTAGCGACCTTATCCCTGGAAAAGCTTTTGATGGCTCTACCCATTTGAGTGTGATAGTCGAGACCACGTAAGCTCTATCATGGTAATATCGGTTATATGACGAGTCTCCCATTGTTCCTCATGATTTCAGTTATGCATGTTCATCAGTCATGATATTATGTTTTTAGCAGGTTTGACCCAATGTTCAATTTTACTTATGATTATCAGTTTTCAGCTTTGGGTCAGTCGATTCAGTTATGACGTTCAGTTATGCTTAGATCATGATTTTAGAAAATAGCATGCAAGCCCTACTCTTAAAACCTTGTCCTGATTATGTTTTATACTATGTATGTTTAATGATTTTACTACTTAGCAGTTTTACTTACCTTGCATACTCAGTACGTTCCATGTATTGACCGCATACTCTATATTGTGTTGTTTTATGATACAAGCTCCGATATCCAAACTCAGTCCCACAGCTAGTCAGACTTCCAGAGTTAGCACTTCTTAGTCTCAGTTGGTGAGTCCTCATCTTGTGAGGGCCCTTCTTATCGGTTGTATTTCGTCTTTTCAATTTTTAGACTATAGTGAGTTAGTTGGGGTCTTGTCCTATCAACTCGTCAATATTAGAGGGATTTTCATACATAGTTTGTATTCAGCTTTAGACTTATGTATGTATTCAGATATATTGTGATGTTTAGACTTCTGCCATGTTATTCATGTTAATCTTTCATTTATTTGAATGAGTTAGATGTCTTGTTCATGCCATGGGTTGACTTGGCGCCTTTCAAGGTTCTTTGTCTCGTGTCTCGATCTGGGCCTATGTTCGAGTCGGGATAAACTTGGTATTAGAGCATTTGGTTTTAAAGTGTCCTAGGGTGTCCGAAAGCCGCGTTAGTAGAGTATTTCTTGGGTGTGAAATGCGCCACACTTATGACGAAGAGGCTACGAGACGTTCAGGAAATGTTCCTTTCTTTCATGATCTATGTTACGTAGTAAAGTGTCTCTCTATCCTTTTAGCTCATGCTGTACACATTTGCAGAATCATGCCTCCCTGCAGAGTTAATGGAAGGAGAAACGGAAATAGAAATGGCCACGATAATGGCAATGGAGATGGGCACCAGCAGGCCCCACCAGCCCACGAGGAGCACGTACCCATGCCGGTTGCCCACACAGAGTTCAAGGTAGCCATTCAGACATTAGCCTAAGCCTTGACCGCCTAGGTCAATCAGCAGGCGGTAGTGCATGTCCCTCAGAATGGGAATGCGACGACGCCAAGAGTTAGAGATTTTGTGAGGATGAACACCCCAGAGTTTCTTGGATCAATGGTGGACGAGGTCCATATGAGTTCATTAAGGAGGTTCTGAAGATCACCCAGATTATGGGGGTGACTGGGGAGGAGTGAGCTGATTTATCCTCATACAAGTTGAAGGGGGTTGCACACTTTTGGTTCAAGCAATGGAAGGATAGTAGGGCAGTTGGAGCAGGCCCTATCATTTGGTATGAGTTTCATGCCGCTTTTCTGAATCGGTTCATCTCTCATGAGATGAGGGAGATGAAAGCGACCGATTTTTTTAATTTAAAGCAAGGAAAGATGACAGTTCAGGAGTATACCTTGGAGTTCACTCATCTGTCCAAGTATGCACCTGAGATGGTGGTGGATCAGGGAGCCCGACTAAGCAGGTTTGTGCAAGGGATAGTAGACTACTTGGTCAGGGATTGCCTTATCGTGATGCTGCTTCAAGACATTGACTTTTCTTGGATAGTCCTATACGCCCAGCAGATAGAGGCAGTGCAGATGACTGAGCGGGAGAGAGAGCCCAAGAGGGCCAGGACTGATAGTTTCGGATTCTCCCAGCAAAGACCTAGTAGGCACCATTAGCAGTCCCACCAGAGATCTTTAGCCCTAACACCTTCAGCTATAAGTGTGCCATCTAGTTCCAAGCGCGATCAAAGGGGAAGAGCATCAAGCTCGAGAGGCCAGAGCAGTAGACTCGCAGAGACCATCCCTCTTGAGTGTAGCAGATGTGGTTGGAGAACATAGGCCAGTTCTTAGTAGGTTCAGGTGCTTGTTCGGGTGTGGGAAGCCTGGACATATGCTTAGAGATTGCCCAGCAACTAGATAGGGCCATGATAGGGGGCATGAATGTAACACCTCGAAAACTTTTCTAGACCAAACTCTGACCCTGCAAGAAAAAAATACAGAAGAAACCAAAAAGTTGCCTTAGAATGATTGGGACAACGAGTCTTATTCAGCTCCAATGACTCATTGTGTTAGTCATGGTCAGCCCTGTTTGGTCCTTCAGGAACCAACGAGACATGGAACAACCCGTTGTGTGGAACAACAAGTCGTCCTATCAGTCGTTCGTCCCTAGCTTAGAAGTCCCTCTTCCAGGACTCCATGACTCAAATAATGAGTCATCGTGTGATACAACGACTCATGCTATGACTCGTTGGTTGAGAGTCCTAGAAACTCCCTTTAGTGATGACGAGTGGAAACAATGACCGTTGTATCCCACAACAAGTCGTTGTGACCACCCATCATGTAAAGTTAGGGATTTTTATAATTTTTCTAGAGGTAATGACTCGACACAATGACCCATTGGGTCTACCAACGAGTCGTTGTGTTGCCCGTTGTTAGTCCTCCCAGAATTTCTATCCAGTGACCATGGGAGCAACCAACGACCCATTGGTTCATCCAACGAGTCATGGCACCTCTCGTTGCCGATTTCAATGAGCCCAGAACCTAGGCAGTAGGACCAATGACTGGTCCCAATAAGTCGTGATCCCAACCAATGACTCATTGAGTGACCCGTTGGTCCCCTGTCGGTAGTTTTTCCAAGTTTTCCCCCAAGGATATTTTTGTCATTTCCCACCCTTTAATCCCTAAACTATGTCATTTTGGGTTATTTTAAGGGAATTTAGAGGGGTAATTGACGATTACTTCACCCCTCTCATCCCCTTAAAAAATCATTTCATAAGTTTTCTCTCAAAAACTCTCAAAGCAAGAGCTAGGGAAGTCAGTTCTTCTCAGATTCTCAAGATATTTTCTCCAGAAATTCTTCACCAAGTATATGGAAATTCAACAAGGGGATTGTTCTTCCCTTGTGTCCCCAAAACCCTTCCTTAATTCTTCTATCAGTTCTAGACCCTGAGTTTTTGAATGGGAATAATTATCAGCAAGATTTCGTCTATAATGTGTGGAATATTATTCATAGTAATTGTAGTTATAATTCCAGTAGGTTGTGACTATATAGATGCTTGTCCCTGCAAAATGAACTTTAGCTCTAGCTTTTGAATACAAAAAATTAGAGTCTTGCATAATCGATTAATTACCCAAATCGCTTGATTCTATCAGTTTTAGGAATTCCCATATTTTTAGTATATTTTAAAATCTCAGTCAGATGCATGTTAGTCCAGTCTTAGTCAGATTATTAGCATACTCAGTATTATTCAAGAATGTTAGCTGATCAGTTTGACTACAGTCTTTCCTTGAGGTGCCAGTGGTGCCTCGCAATTATTAGTTATTAGATTCAGATATCACATTTCAGCGGTTCTTTAGACGGTTATGAAACTTCTAGATAGGCAGCTCTAACCAATCTTAGAACCCCCAGCTTCAGATTTTAGTTTGTTCTTTAGACGGTTATGATTCTTCCAGATAAGCAGCTCTGGCCAGCCTCAGAACACCAATTACAGAATTCGGTCCGATAAGACTCTCAGGGTACTTCCAGATAGGTATTCCTGACTTAGTCTTGGAACCCAATTTCGAGCTACCAATATAGTAATCAGTCCAGGACTATCCAGTGGGAGTAGGACTTAGCACTAGGGTTCTAGCGCACCCAGGTTCCCAAAACTATGTTTCAATCGTAGGTTATTTTATTGGTCTTATGGCCCCAGACTTTTGATCACCCAATTCATGCCTTTATACCCTAGCAAGGTATATTGGGTCCTACCAATAGGGTGTATACATCGGACTCCACGTCTATCTCACATGGTTATATGTTGGTTATAACCTCTCCCACTAGTTAATACAATCTCAATTTAGCTCAGCTCAAAATAGTTTCAGTTTACACTGTTTAGTACAATTAGTCCAGATCAATATCTTATATTCAAGGCATGTCTATGACCATCAGATAGGGTCATTTTGACCATTTAAGTTATATTTCACTTTATTCAGTTTCAGTATTTCACTTGGTCATTGCATGTCGTTATAGTTCAGTTATTTATTCTTTTTGTTTGTTTTCTCCCACTTACTTAGTACATTCAAAGTACCGACGCATACCTTCTATGATGTACCATATTATGATACAGGCGGAGGTTCTCAGTCTCAACACTGCTAGTAGATCTTCTTCAGGTGATATCAGCTGTACTAGTGGTGAGTCCTCATCATTCGAGGACGATGTTTATTTTCTTTAGTTAATTTCTTATAGTTAGACTTTAGAGTTTGCTGGGGGATTGTCCCAACAACTCATCAAATATAGATGGCTTTCAGACACAGATTAAGACTTTCAGTTTGCTTCCAGATGTAAAAGCTTTTATTATTCAGTTGTTCATAAATGGTTTATTTATTTACACTTCCGCTATGATTACTCAAATCACCAGTGTTATGATAGACCATGGGTTGACTGGGGTTACTTGTAACTCCAAGTACCGTGTCTCGTCCAGGGTGTAGACTCAGGTCTTGAAAAACTTGGTATCATAGCTCTAGGTTTAGAGTATCCTAGGATGTCTGAAAGTCGCGTAAAGTAGAGTTTTTTCACGGGTGTGAAGCTCGCCACACTTATGACGAGGAGGCTACGAGACATTATTAGGAGAACTCCTTATTCTTTAAACTCTTTATCGTGCGTTGAAGTTAAATTCCACAAACATTCTGGATCTATTTCATTTAATCATCCCTCTATGACTCGATAACGGAAGAAGGCCCGGCAACGATAACTGACCTTCCCCAACAGCTCCAGCAGCCCCTTAGGACGACCAAGTGTCCTCAGTGGAGTTCAAAGCGGCAATCCAGCTGCTGGCACTGACATTGATGAACCAGGTGAACCAGCAGGTGGTTTCGATTAATATGAATGGGTTCACAATAGCTGCCCTAGTTCGGGACATCACCCGGATGAACCCTCCAGCCTTCCATGGATCTAAGGTGGAAGAAGACCCATAGATATTTGTGGATGACATACGAAAGATCAGTTGGATTATGGGTGTTAGCTCCGCTGAGAGTGCTAACCTGGTTACCTACTAGTTGAAAGGGGTAGCCCAGATCTGCTACGATCATAGAAGGAAAGGAGACTAGCCGGAGCGGAACTGGTGGAGTGGAAGGAGTTCACAACAGCCTTCCTAGACAGATTCTTCTCTCGGGAGCTAAGGGAGGCTAAGGTGGTGGAATTCATGAATTTTAAATAGGGTAACGCGATGGTGGAAGAGTATGCACTGAAGTTCACATAGTTGTCAAAGTATGCTCCAGAGATGGTAGTCGAGCCAAGGGCTCGCATGCTGAAGTGCGTCAATAGAGTATCAAACTTGTTCCTTAAGGAGTGCAGGATTATAATGCTAATCAAGGATATTGACCTCTCCAGCCTCATCGTGCATCCCATTAGATTGAGGCAGAAAAGCTGAAAGACATAGAGTGGGAGAATAAGCAGGCTAGGAATAGCCAATCTTATTATGGAATTTAGAGGTCTAGCAGTAGTAGCTACCCACAACAATCGCAGAGGGCTCCACACCCACTTCAGCCAGCGCCCCTACTTTCCGGTTCCGCAAGGATCGGAGTGGTGGAGCATCTGGCTCACGGTCCCAGAGTCACAGCGCTAGCAACTACTACCCAGCTTTCCTTGAGTGTGGCAAGAACCATCCAGGGGAATGCCTTCAGGGCTTAGAGGGTTGCTTTGGGTGTGGAAAACTAGGTCATCGGCTCAAAGAATGCCCATCAGCAGGACGAGGGAGATCACAATCCACCACTTCAGCAGCTCCAGCAGGCCGACCTGTTCAGTAGGCCAACACTTCAGGTACGTATGGTGGTTAGTTCCAAAACCATTTTTATGCTTTGGCCTCTCGTCAGCATCCGGAGAGCTCACCTGATGTGGTCACGGGTATGTTACATCTTTTCCATCTAGATGTGTATGCCCTACTAGATTCAGGAGCCACACTATCATTCATGACTCCCTGTGTAGCTGTCCAATTTGATATCATTCTAGTGGTCCTCTCAGAACCATTCTCAGTCTCTACCCTAGTTGGTGGGTCCATTATAGCCAGCCGAGTGTATAGAAACTACCCAGTCTCAGTCTTGAATAAGGTCATTCCAGCTAATCTCGTAGAATTAGACGTGGTCGATTTCTATCTCATTCTTGTCATGGATTGTTTACACTCCGGTTATGCCTCAGTTGACTACAGAACTAGAGTCATCAGATTTCAATTCCCTAATGAGCCAGTTTTTGAGTGGATGGGCAGTAGTTCAGTGCCTAAGGGTCGATTTATTTACCATCTTAAGGAAATAAAGCTTATCTCTAAAGGGTTTTATCATCTGGATTGGGTCAAAGATTTCATCTCTGAGACCCCAACTATCTAGTCAGTTCCAGTTGTCAGTGAATTCCCTGACGTGTTTCCCGAAGATCTTCCCGGAGTCCCTCTTGAGCGGTAAATAAACTTCATCATAGACCTTCTTCTAGACACTCAGCCCATCTCAATCCCTCCTTACAAAATGGATCCAGCTGAGCTTAAGAAGTTGAAGGAGCAGCTAAACGACCTCCTTTCTAAAGGTCTCATTAGGCCCAACATCTCTCCATGGGGTGCTCCAGTATTATCGTGCGAAAGAAAAATGGTACTCTCAGAATGTGTATCGACTACCATCAGTTGAATAATGTCACCATTAAGAACAGGTATCCCCTACCAAGGATTGACGACTTGCTCGATCAGCTTCAGAGAGCCAGTTGTTTCTCCATGGTAGATCTCAGGTCGGGGTATCATCAGCTAAGAGTCAGAGAATGTGACATACCAAAAACATCTTTCAAAACTCGTTATGGAGTACGAGTTCGTGGTTATGTCCTTCAGACTAACCAATGCCTCCACAACTTTTATGGACCTGATGAATAGGGTTTTCAAGTCGTATCTAGATATGTTCGTCATTGTATTCATTGATGATATTCTAGTATACTCCAGAAGCGAGGAAGAATATGCTAACCATCTGCGAATAGTGCTACAGATGCTCAGAGACCGCCAGTTGTTTGCTAAGTTCAGCAAATGTGAATTTTTGTTGAAGTCTGTGACTTTACTTGGTCACGTGGTCTCGGATGAGGGTACTCAAGTAGATCCTCAAAAGATAGCAGCAGTGAAAGACCATGACCCACTTCTCTAATCGAAATTAGAAGTTTCTTAGGTCTAGCTGGTTATTAACGATGTTTGTTGGAAGGTTTTTCCTCTTAGAGTCTCCACTGACTAGGTTGATTTAGAGAAAGGTGAAATTTCAGTGGCCAGATGCGTTTGAGAAGAGTTTCCAGGAGTTGAAGTCCCGACTAACTACCGCTCCAGTGATAACCTTACCAGAAGGAACAGATGGGTTCGTCATGTATTGTGATGCTTCCATAGTTGGTCTCGATTGCATTTTGATACAGTGGGGTAAGGCAATAGCTTACGCCTCCAGAAAGCTCAAGGTTCATGAAAAAAACTATCCAACTCATGACCTTGAGTTGGCAGCAGTGGTGTTTGCATTGAAAATATGGAGGCACTACCTTTATGGGTCTCACGTGGATATTTTAACCAATCACAAGAGCCTTTAGTATGTGTTCAGTCAGAAACACTTAAGTCTTCGTCAGAGAAGGTGGCTGGAGCTATAGAAGGATTATGACATGAGTGTGTTGTACCACCCGGGCAAAGCCAATGGGGTGGCTAATTCCCTAAGCAGGATATCTATGGGGAGCGTGGCTCATGTTGAAGAGAAAAGAAAAGAACTGGCAAAGGATATTTATAGGTTAGCTCAGATGGGAGTGCAGTTAGTTGATTCAGCTGAGGGCAGAGTAGTAGTGTAGAGTGGATCAGATTCCTCGTTAGTCATTGAAGTTAAGTCAAGGCAGGAAAAATATCCCATATTGCTTAAGCTGAAGGAAGCAGTTCTTAGAAAAGAAGTGGAGGCTTTCTCTAAAGGGGAAGATGTTGTACTCCATTACCAGGGTAGACTATGTGTACCGGATGTAGGGGTCTTGAGAAAGTAGATACTGGCTGAAGCACACAGTTTGAGACATTCTATCCACCCAGGTGCCACTAAGATGTACCGTGATTTACAGGATATTTACTGTTGGAACGACATGAAAAGGGACATAGCGAAATTTGTGGCTAAGTTCCCAAACTATCAGCAGGTTAAGGTGGAACATCAGAGACCTGGGGGTATGACGCAGGATATCAACATACCCACATGGAAGTGGGAAGAAGTGAATATGGACTTTATTACAGGTCTACCTCGTACTCATCGGCAGTATTATTCAATCTGGGTGATAGAAGACCAGATGACCAAGTCAGTACATTTCCTCCCAGATAAAACTATAAACTCAGTTGAGGATTATGATAAGATATGTATCTAGGAGTTGGTCAGATTGCAAGGGTTGTTGTTATACCCCGAATGCCTTAAGATCAGACCCAGAAATTGATAGAGAAAATAGGAATTTCTGCACCAAGTCACAAGATGAGTCATCCAGTGACCTGTCAGGAACCCCACGAGTCTGTAAGTCACTCGTGGGGAGAGGCTGGGACTTGTTTTAAAATTTTGGATTTGAGGTGACCATCGGTGCGACAACGAGTTATGGTCAACACCACGAGTCGTTAGGTGTCCCATGATCAAGAGTTGACTAAAGACTTAAAGAATGGGGAAGTGAAGGTAATGACTGTTGACCACGAGTTGTTGGGTACAACACGAGTCATGGTATCCCTCGTGGTGAGCCTCAGAGGAAGAATGGTCAGTGTTCATGGTGACTGGTGACCATGAGTCATGGTCACTGGTAAAGACCCGTGTAGTCCCTCGTTGGTACTAGCAATATATTTTTTTCTTGCAATTTTATTAAGGGCTTTTCCATAATTCCTATGTTCCTAAGGTATAAACAACATTGTTCTAAGGTTAGAATGGAGTTTTTTTAGAAGGGTTAAGTCATTCTAAGCCTATCCTAATTCATGCATGTAAGTTTAGAAGTTTGAGAGGTGATCAAGGCTAGTTTTTCAAAGTTTTTCCTCAATTCTCTTTGGGCAATCAAAGAAGTGTGAAAATTAGATCCCTTCAAGTATGTAAGGCTATGAATGGGTGCAATTTTCCACACCCATGCCTAATTCCCTTTCAATTCATAATGTTCTAATTGATGATTCCATGGGGTTTTTACCCAATGCATGAATTCGTAAGTTTTAATCATAGGTATGATCTCAGCATGTTTTGAATGATGAATTATTATTAATGGGAATATTTTACAATGTTTTAGATTATAAATTATGTTTTCAAGTTTTCTAAACAATGATGCCCATCCATGAATGTTCGTAAAAGTTATGATCTATGAGATATGTGTTTAAGCATGATGAGATGTTTATGAAGAAAGTATAATTTTGAAATACCCATGTCTATGTTCATGTTTTCAATGTGAATCAAGTTGATTTCAAGCAGAATTAAGTATTGGGAAAGACCATATGATCAAGTATGTCTTATGATTTCATGAATTAGCTTACCACATGGTTTTGGAGTTAAAACTCTCAATATTTTTGGCTTGTGATATGGTTTGAGCCAAGACTCCTCATGTTATGATTTCAAATTATGCATGTATGTTATCATTCAGCTTCGTCACTAGAATATGGTCAACTTCGTTGAAAATCGATGGAGAGCATATGCATGTTTTCGGGAGTAATGTCTACCACCGAGTAGGCTAGGGGCCAGTCAACCCTGTGCATCAGAACTACGTGCCAACATAGGTTTTTATATACTTTGGACCTCCCTTGGAGCTTCCCTTACCCCAAGGGGCCTTGATCTTGATATTGATATCATGGTAGCGCCCTTAGCCCTTGCAAGGTTTTGGACGGCTCTGCCCATATGAGTGTGATAATCGGGACCACATAAGCTCTATCGTGGTAATGTCGGTTATATGACCCGTCTCCCATTGTTCCTCATGATTTCAGTTATGTATGTACATCAGTCATGATATTATGTTTTCAGCAGGTTTGACCAAATGTCAGTTCTAATAATGATTATCAGTTTTCATCTTTGGGTCATTCGATTAGGTTATGATGTTCAGTTATGTTCAGATCATGATTTCAAAAATATCATGTTAGCCCTACTCTCAGAATCTTACCTTGATTAGTTTTATTATACGCGTGATTTAATGATTTTACTTACTAAGCAGTTTTACTTACCTTACATACTCGGTACATTTCATGTATTGTGCTGTATCGTTTAATAATACAGGCTCCGATATCCAGACTCAGTCTCGTCGATAGCAAGGTTCTCAGCTTTAGTACTTTCCACTTAGAGTTGGTGAATCCTCATCTTGTGAGGGCCCTTTTATTCATTTACGTTCAGTATTTTCAGTTTTTAGACTATAGTGAGTTAGTAAAGGTCTTGTCCATTCAACTCATTAGTTAAAGGCTTTTCAGACATAGTGTGCATTCAACGTTGGACTCATGTATGTATTCAGATGTTAAGCTTTTTGTAGACTTCCGCTATGTTATTTATGATGATCTCCACTTATCTATGATTGAGTTAGGTTTATTTTCATTCCATGAGTCGAGTTCGAGCTTCTCGGGGTTTCTTGTCCCGTGTCTCGATTTGGGCCTATGTTCAGGTCATGACGAACTTGGTATCAGAGAATTAGGTTTTGATGTGTCCTAGGGTGTTTAAAAGACGCGTTAAGTAGAGTCTTTTTCATGGGTTTGAAGTGCGCCACACCTATGACGAAGAGGCTATGTGACTTTTAGAAAATGTTCCCTTATTTCATGATCTATGTCGTGCGGTGAAATGCTCTCTATAGTTCTAACTTGTGCTATACGCGTTTGCAGAATCATGCCTACTTGTAGAGTTAATGGAAGGAGAAACGGAAATGGAAATGCCCATGAGGTTGACAATGGAGATGGGCATCAGCTGGCCCCACCAGTGCATGCGGAGCACGCACCCGAGCCGGTTGCCCATGCAGAGTTCACGAAAGCCATTCAGATGATAGCCCAGGCCTTGACTGCCTAGGTCAATCAGCAGGCAGTGGCGCATGTCCCTTAGAACGAGAATGCGGCTGTGGAAAGAGTTAGCTCTTTTCTGAGGATGAACCCTCCCGAGTTCCTTGGATCGAAGGTGGACGAGGATCCACATGAGTTTATCAATGAGATTCTGAAGATCACCCAGATCATGGGGGTTATCGGGAGGAGTGCACCAATTTGGCCTCGCATAAGTAGAAAGGGGTCGCACATATTTTCTTCAAGCAATGGAAGGATAGTAGGGAATTTGGAGTAGGCCCTATCAGTTGGGATGAGTTCCATGCCGATTTTCTAGATCATTTCTTCCCTCGTGAAATAAGGGAGCTGAAAGCGGCTAACTTTGTGAATTTAAAGCAACAAAAGATGACGGTTTAGGAGTATTCCTTGGAGTTCACTCGTTTGTCCAAGTATGCACCAGAGATGGTGGCGGATCATTGGGCCCGTGTGAGAAGGTTTGTACACGGGATAGAAGACTCCTTGGTTAGGGATTGCCGAACTGCGATGCTTCTTGAGGATATTGACTTTGCTCGGATACTCCTATACGCTAGCAGATGGAGACGATACAGATAAGTGAGCGGGAGAGGGAGGCCAAGAGGGCCAGGATCGATAGCTCTGGATTCTCCCAGCAGCGATCTTGTGGGTACCGTCGGTAGTCCCACCAAAGATCTTCAGCCCCAGCGCCTTCGGCTATGAGTGTTCCATCAAGGTCCAAGCGCGATCAGAGGGTATGATCATCAGGCTCGAGGGGCCAGAGTAGCAGACTCGTAGAGATAAGCCCTCTAGAGTACAGCAAATGTAGCCGGAGACACACAGGTCTGAGGTCAGTGTTTGGGGGGTAAGGTGCTTGCTTCAGGTGCGAGAAGACTAGGCACATGCTTAGAGATTTCCAAGCCGCTGAGCACAGTCATGATAGGGGCCGAGGCTCAGCTTCTACTTTAGCAGCTCCACCAGTAGGCCCAGCTCAACAGGGGGCATCTACTATATAGTTGGCGGAAAGCGCGAAAATAGATTTTATGCCCTAGCATCCCGTTAGTAGCAGGAGGTCTCTCCATATGTAGTCACTAGTATGTTATGAGAATTCCACCTTGATGTATATGCATTATTAGATCTAAGGGCTACTTTATCTTTTGTGATGCCCTATGTTGCCAGTAGTTTCGTAGTCAGTCCCAAAATCTTATCAAAACCCTTCTCAGTCTCTACTCTAGTTGGTGATTCAATTATAGCTAGGCGGGTGTATAGAAGTTGCCCTGTCATAGTCCTTCAGAAAATCACATCAGTAAATTTAGTAGAGTTAGCCATGACTGATATTGATGTTATCCTCAGATGGATTGGCTATTTGCATGCTATGCCTCAGTGAATTGTAGAGCCCATGTGGTAGAGTTCATATTTTTCGAGTGAGCCAGTACTAGAGTGGAAGGGTAGTTTAGCTATGCCTGTAGGTCATTTCATTTCCTACTTTAAAGCGAGAAAGATGATATCTAAGGGTTGTGTGTACCATCTAGTTAGGGTTAAGGATGCCACATCCGAAACCCCGACTATCCAGTCATTTCCAGTAGTATGTGAGTATCCAGAAGTCTTCATAGATGATTTACCAAGAATCCCTCCTAAGCGGGAGATTGATTTTGGTATTGACCTTCTTCCATATACGCAACTATATCTATTCCTTCTTACAGAATGGCTCCAACCGAGTTAAAGGAGTTGAAGGAGAAGTTGAAAGACCTTCTAGACAAGGGTTTCATAAGACCTAGCAAATCTCCGTGGGGTGTACCAGTCCTCTTTGTTCAGAAGAAAGATGGTTTTCTTCATATGTGCATTAATTATCGACAATTGAACTAGGTCACCATCAAGAAAGGTATCCTCTTCCCAGGATTTGTGATTTGTTTGACCAGCTTCAGGGTGCTAAGTGCTTTTCATAGATAGACTTCAGGTCCGGATACCATCAGCTCAGGGTTCGGGAGAGTGACATCCTGAAGACCACCTTCAGGACTCGGTATGGTCACTATGAGTTCGTAATTATGTCTTTTGGACTAACAAATGCTCTTGCAACTTTTATGGATTTGATGAACAGGGTGTTCAAGCCATACTTGGATATGTTTGTGATTGTGTTCATAGATGATATCCTTATATACTCTCAGAACGAGAAGGAGCATATGACTCATTTGAGGGTGGTGCTACAGACCTCGAAGAATCATCTGCTATATGCTAAATTCAATAAATCTGACTTTTGGTTGAACTTGGTGGAATTTTTGGATCCTATGGTGTCAAGTGAGGGTGTACAGGTAGACTTTCAGAAGATAGAGGCGGTGAAGAATTGGCCTAGACCAGTAGCTTCTTGGGTTTAACTGGGTATCATCGGAGTTTCTCGAGGGGTTTTCATCTATTGTAGCACCATTGACCAAATTGACCAAAAATAAAGTGACATTCAAATGGTTGGAGGCTTGTGAGAGGAGCTTCCAAGAGTTGAAGTCTCGACTCACCTCAACACCGGTGTTAACCCTAACTGAGGGTACCGATAGGTTTGTGGTATATTGTGATGCTTCGAGGATAGGTCTTTGTTGTATATTGATGCAGCATGGCAAGGTTATAGCATGTGCTTCCAGGCAGCTAAAGATTCATGAAAGGAATTATCCGACTAACGATCTTGAATCAGCGATGGTGGTATTTTCCTTGAAGATTTGGAGATACTATTTGTACGGGGTCGATGTAGATGTGTTTACGGACCACAAAAGCCTATAGTACATGTTTACCCAAAAGGATCTAAATCTACGTCAAAGAAGATAGTTGGAGCTACTCAAGGATTATGATATGAGTGTCCTTTACCATCCGAGCAAGGCTAATGTGGTAGCAGATGCTCTTAATAGGCTTTCTGAGGAGAGTGTGTCTCATGTATGTGAGGAGAAGAAGGATCTAGTAAAGGATGTGCATCAGCTTGCATGACTAGGAGTTCGTTTGGTTGACTCGACCGATGGTGGTGTTATTGTTCAAAACGGATCAGAATCATCCTTGGTGACTGATGTAAAAGCTAGACAACATGAGGATCCTATTTTTGTGAAATTAAAGGAAGCAGTTTAGAATCAAAAGGTGGAGGTCTTCTCTGAAGAGGGAGATGGTGTCCTCCAATATCAGGGTTGTTTGTGTGTTTCGGATGTTGATGATTTGGGAGATCGGATGTTGCACAAGGTTCATGGTTCCAGATACTCCATATATTCAGGTGCCACAAAGATGTACCGTGACCAACGGGAAGTGTATTAGTGGAATGGCATGAAGAAGGACATTGCAGAATTTGTGGCGAAGTGTCCGAATTATCAACAGGTGAAAGTGGAGCATCAAATACCGGGAGGTGTTCTTCAAGACATCAGTATTCCTTCTTGGAAGTGGGAGGAGATTAATATGGACTTCATCACAGGGTTGCCTCGCACTCGTTGACAGTATGACTCCATTTGGGTAGTTGTGGATAAGTTGACTAAAGCAGCTCACTTCCTACCAGTCAAAACACTGATTCAGTGGAGGATTATGCTACGTTACACATTTAGGAGTTAGTTCGGTTGCATGGAGTGCCATTGTCCATCATATCGGATAGAGGTACTCAGTTTACCTCCCAGATTTGGAGATCGTTTCAAAAGGGATTTGGTACTCAGGTCAAGCTTAGCACAACATTTCACCCACATACAGATGGTCAAGAAGAGCGGACTATTCAGACACTCGAGGACATGCTGAGAGCGTGTGTGATTGAATTCAAGGGTAGTTGGGATGACCATTTTCCTCTCATTGAGTTTGCATATAACAATAGCTATCATTCCTACATTTAGATGGCTCCGTTTGAGGGTCTCTATGGGCGGAGGTGTAGATCGCCTATTGGTTGGTTTGAAGTGGGTGAAGCTGTGATGATAGGTTTAGATTCAGTCCATGAGGCCATGGAGAAAGTTCAGCTTATAAGGGACATGTTAAAAATAGCTCAGAGTCGCCAAAAGTCCTATTGGAATGTAAGGAGGAGAGAACTTGAGTTTGAAGTTGATGATTGGGTGCTTTTGAAGGTATCTCCCTTGAAGGGAGTGATGAGGTTCGGAAAGAAAGGGAAACTTAGTCCCCGTTATGTTGGCTCATACCGAATAGTGAAATGGGTTGGCAAGGTAGTATATGAGTTGGAGTTACCCTAAGAATTAGCTTCAGTCCATCTAGATTTCCATGTATCGCTCTTAAAGAAGTGTTTGGGTGATCCAGCTCTAGTTGTTCTGGTGGACAGTGTCAGTGTGAAAAACTACCTTAGTTATAAAGAGGTTCTGATGGAGATACTGGATCAGCAGGTTCATAAGCTAAGGAATAAAGAAGTAGCTTCAGTCAAGGTTTTATGGAGGAATCAGCAGGCTTAGGGAGCTATGTGGGAAGCCGAAGTACATAAGATGGATAAATACCCGCATTTAGTCCCTTCCGACTCAGTTTCATCTTGAGGTTTCAGTTTCCTTCTTAATACTTTATTTAGTTTCATGTTCAGCTTATTGTACCTCAGTTTCTTTCATGTAAATGGATGTATGTGTGAGTCAAGAACTTAGTTCAGTCATGCAGTTCAAATCAGAGTCGGTCACTCCATCAGTTTCCAACATGTATGTTCAGTATTTGAGTATGATGATTGCATTTCTCTACTTTTCTGTGTGATTTTCAACATTCGAGGGCAAATGTTCCCAAGGGGAAGATATTTTAATACCCTAAAAGCCCTAAGATTAGACTCGGGAGTTGAAATAGAGAATAGGAATTTTTGCACTAGGTCACCGAACGAGTGGTCCAGTGACCCATTAGGAACCCCACGAGCCGTTAAGTGACTCGTGGGGAGAGGCAGGGACTTGGTTGAAAATTTGGGATTTGAGGTGACCACGGGTGTGACCACGAGTCGTAGTCAACACCACGAGTCGTCAGGTGTCCCACGGTCAAGAGTTGAATGAAGACTTGAAAAGTGGGGCAGTGAAGGTAATGACTAGTGAACACGAATCGTTGGGTACACCATGAGTCGCAGTGACCCTTAGAGGAAGAATGGGCAGTGTTCATGACGACTAGTGACCACGAGTCGTGGTCACTGGTAACGATCCATCTAGTCCCTCGTTGGTACTGGCAATCTGTGTTACACCCCGTAAGTTCCTAACGTTTAGTCAGCCTATTCGTATGTTATTCAAGAGTTTTAGAATATGACGTGTGCGAGGAAAGGGCCTGGGGAAAGGTTGAATGAGCCTAGGATCGAGGTAGCGAGGGAGAAGGCCGGAGGAGGTTGTAATATGGGTAGCATGACATGAACGCCCTCCGTCCGCGTTGGGCTTTGTGGCACGGCCAACTTTTGGCATGAGAGGGTCCGTGCCACGGACCCCTGTCCACCGCCCAAGTTAGTTCAACGTTTTCATTTGTTTCATTTCCAATTAACAGACCCGCGTCCAAAAGAGAAAGATACGTCATTTTCATATAATTTTCCTTCATTTACACTGCTAAACACTGCCCAAACTCAAATTAACATTAGGTACCGGATTACAAGCCTGCAAGGAGCATTACTACGGGGTTAGTTTCTCGATATTCGCTTGGAAAATTGTAGCCCCGCCGAGCAAAGATTGTCGGAATGTCACGCCCCTCCTTAGGAGGCATAAATGGCACCTGGTGCCTACTAGGATCTGAACTGACTGAGCTGACTGGGCTTAAGAACTTCTGGTGCAGGACTGGCACTGACTCTTACATTAAGAAAACAACGGGCTATATCTCTGCTGTAAATACAACCTCAGGCCGACAAGGCCTTATAGAATAAAACAGCTAACCAGAACAAGCAATAACAGGGAATCCTATGTGGGCCAACAAGACCACCATGATGTCTAGTTATGACTGGAAGGTAAATCCAGAGCTACACCAAGCTATGGCCGACAAGGCCGCTAATCTATAAGCTGAACAAGCCCCCACACGGCCATCGCATAAACTGAAGCACATATAGGCCCCACATGGCTAATAACAGCTAACCAAAGGGAAATAGATATAATTGCAAGACTCTAGGAGTAATACGATGGTCGGGACAGGGCCCCGACCTACCCATAAACTGTACAGTCAAAAGGGGTAAACCTTCTATCTATAGGCTCCGGAAGAAAGGAGCTAGCTATTCTGACGATGCTAGTTGAAAGCTACGAGGGACCTGCTTCTCGTCTATCCGTACCTGCAGGAAAGTAATGCAGTGCCCCATAAGGGCGTTAGTACAACATGTACCAAGTATGTAAGGCAATAACTGTAAATAACTGAATATAAAAGATAGAACTGAAAATGACTGAAAGAAATGGGATAGGAGTCATACCTGAGTATCTGGATTCTCTATTATCTAGTCTATCAATAACTAAAGCAAACAAGAACCTTACCTGGCCCCCATAAGCCGGAAGGTACAACCAGCATAGAATAACCCACCTGGGGCCACCATAAGCCCTAGTGAGTACACAACAATCTATATACTGGCAGCTATAGCCGTCCTGCCAGCCCCTTAGGTCTATAACTGAGCCCGCTCGGCTCCTTACTGTAGTTGTGTCTAAGTCTAGTGGACTCCTGATAACTGCACCCTGGGCACTAGGCTTGTCGGGGGTGTGGTGCCGATAGGGCGTATGTATAATAGTCCAGCCATGGAATAGACTCTACGAGGACTAGGGACCCCATCATTTTCCCTTGTGGATGGCATGCTGCTCTTTTTGGCGGGCATCGACACAGCTAGTAACCCTGGGGTTGGTCACGGAGGCTATATAGACAAATCAAATCCCAACACAATGTAGAATACTAGCCTCAGCTAATAACAACAACTATTCATGATTACGTACATCTGATTCTCTTTCTAGGATTTAGACTAAGTTATAATACCATAGGAACTAACTTGCCGAAGGAACTGCCTTAGCATACTTCGATTGCCGATTTCTGATTAACTGATAAGTTCCAATTCGTTTTCAACAGCTCTTCCTAACTGAAATTGTATTATTGGAAGAATGAGGCTAATTTCAATACTAAATTCGGAGAAAACGATAACTTTATATATAAAAATTAACTATATTTCAACTTGACGGATCACGATCGAACACTCATAATTTCTAGAGAATCTAGAAGGGAGAAATGCTTACATTAAACCTGTGATCGTATTGACACTAGTTTGGAGCAATTCCAATACTTTAGCTCGGCGGAGTTACGATTCTCTGAGTGAATTTCACGAAACTAACTCCATAGCAATACTCCCTGCAGCCTTATACTTCGATACCCGAAGTTAATTCGGATTTGGACAGCGTTTTGCAGTGTAAACGAAAGGAAATTATTGATTCTCTTCGTCCTAACCCTCTGCTGATCGAGTTTAAATGATGGAATGAAATAAAAATCAAAGGGTGAGACTTATATATACTTGAGGCGGTGGTCAGGGAAATGTGGCACGGACCCCAATGCGCCATTTTATGGGTGTGCCACGGGGCCCAATGCGGAGGAGAAAGGTCTGTTCCACATTGCCTCTTTGGGCAGCAGGCCCAGCCTTCTCCTGCGCAGTCCCGTCTCCATGCTCGTTCAACCTTTCCGGGGGCCCTTTTCTCGCACGTATTGCACTCTAAAACTCTTAACTAACAGAAGAATAGGTTGACTAAATGTTAGAAACTTATGGGGTGTAACATCCTCCCCCCTTAAGAACATTCGTCCTCGAATGTTAACTTCTACTTAGCAGAACCTTAACTTTGCAATTACTTATTTTGGAAAATTTTTGGAAGAGTCTCCCCTTTAATATGTACTATCCAAAAATCCTGACCAGTACAGGCATTTCATACAATACTATCACAACTTTTTCACAATAAGATCATAGTCAACTGAGCTGTACACAACACACAAATCATAAAGCCATAACTGAAATACTAAAGGTACCTTAATTGCACGGCCTAAGCCAAGCCTGGAACAAATGGGGATATCTGGATTTCATGCCATCCTCAGCTTCCCAAGTCATTTCCTCTCTTATCTTGTTCCTCCACAATACTTTGACAGAGGCAACATCTTTAGTCCTGAACCTGCAATTCCGCCGATCTAGTGTAGCTACTGGAACCTATTAATTGGCTAATTCCTCAGTAACCTGGACGCCCTCAATTGGAATGACTCGGGACGGATCCCCTATGCACTTTCATAACATCGACACATGGAAAACCAGATGAATGGATTCTAATTCTGAAGGCAAATCTAGCTTGTATGCCACCTGACCTATTCTTCGGAGTATTCGATATAGCCCAATAAATCTCTGGCTGAGCCTACCTTTTTTCCAAACCTCATCAGGCGTTTCATTGGAGAGACTTTCAAAAATACCCAGTTACCTACACTGAACTACAGGTTTCTACGCCACGTATCAGCTTAAGATTTCTGGCTGCTCTGAGCTGTTAGCAGACGTTGTCTGATAAGCTTCACTTTCTCTTTGGATTGATGGATTATATCTGGCCCAATTAACCTTGATTCTCCCACTTCGAACCAACCAACTAGGGACCTACATTTTTGCCCGTATAAAGCCTCATAAGGCACCATTTGAATCGCTGAATGGTAACTGTTATAGTAGGCAAACTCAATGAACGGTAAGTGTTCATCCCCGCTACCTCCAAAATCCAGCACACACACTCATAACATATCCTCGAGTGTTTGAATTATACGTTCAGCCTGCCCATCTGTTTGAGGGTGGAATGATGTACTCAGATTAACCTGGGTTACCAAACCTCTCTGAAAAGACTGCCAGAATATAGTTGTGAATTGTGCTCCCCTGTCAGAAATGATAGATATTGGAACCCCATGTAATCTAACTATTTCTCTGATATACAATTCAGCATAGTCCTCGACTGAGAAAGTAACCCTGATTGGCAGAAAGTGGGCTGACTTTGTCAACCTATCAACGATGACCTAGATAGAATCAAATTTACGCCTGGTGCGAGGTAACCCTGTCACAAAGTCAATATTAATCGCCTCCCATTTCCACATACTACTATATCTTGTGTCAGTCCACCGGGTTTCTGATGTTCGGCTTTCACTGTTGGCAATTAGGACATTGAGCTGTAAATTCTGCTATCTCCTTTTTCATTCCCGGCCACCCGTAAATCTCTTTTATATCATGATACATCTTTGTTGAACTTGGATGAAGAGAGTAACGGGAATAATGCACCTCGCCCATAATTTGCTGGCGGAGTCCTACTGCGTCTGGAACACAAAAGAGATCCCTATATCTTAAAACTCCATCTTCAGTTACCTAGAAATCTATAACTCCCCCTTGCTGAACCTTATCTCTGAGCTGAACCAGATTAAGGTCCTCGTACTGTCGTTCTTTCACTTCCACAACTAACGACGATACTGCCGTATTCTGAATGACTGCTCCACTATCTCCTGAATCTATTATATGGATGGCCAAACTGGATAACTGATGCAATTCTCAGGCTAGTCCCTGTTGTTCTTGCTTCAGGTGTGCTAAACTCCCTATAGACTTACGGCTGAGAGCATCTACTACAACATTGGCTTTTCCGGGGTGTACAAAATATTCACATCATAGTCTTTCAACAACTCTAACTAGCGACACTGCCGTAGGTTTAATTCTTTAAATGTGAAAATACACTGGAGGCTTTTATGATCAGTAAAAATATGTACACGCACGCCATACAAATAATGCCTCCACATTTTCAAGGCATGAATCACCGCAACTAATTCCAGGTCATGGGTGGGGTAGTTCTTTTCATGCTTCTTCAGCTGTCTGGAAGCGTAAGCAATTACTTTACCATGCTGCATTAGAACACATCCCAACCCGACGCTTGAAGCATCACAGTACACTGCATAACCCTCTGATCCTTCTGGCAAGGCTAATGCCAGTGCCGAGGTCAGTCTATTTTTAAATTCCTGAAAACTCTGTTCATATGCTTCAGTCCAATGAAATTTTACTGCTTTCTAGTTAACTTGGTCAAAGGTGCTACTAAGGTAGAAAATCCTTCCACGAACCTCCTGTAATACCCGGCTAACCCAGGAACTACGTACCTCGGTCGGGGTTGTAGGTCTAGGACATGTCTTTACTGCTTCAATTTTCTGCGAGTCCACCTAAATGCCAGCATCTGACATAATGTGGCCCAAAAAGGCTACTGAATTCAGCCAGAAGTCACATTTAGAAAACTTCACATACAACTGGCAATTTTTGAGAGTTTGGAGTACTGTTCGTAGGTGATCCTGATGATCCTTCTGAGCGGGAATATACCAGAATATCATCAATAAATACTATCACAAATAGGTCCAGATATGACCTGAAGTTGATGTTCATCAAGTCAATAAACACTAATGGATCATTCGTTAGTCCAAACGACATGACTAGGAACTCAAAATGGCCATACCTGATCTTGAAAGCGATTTTTGGAATATCCCTCTCACGAACCGGACCTGATGGTACCCTGACCTTAAGTCAATTTTGGAGAAATATTTCACCCCTGTAACTGATCAAACAAATCGTCTATTCTGGAAAGCGGGTACTTATTCTTGATAGTGACTTTATTCAGCTATCGATAATCTATACACATACAGAGAGAGCCATCCTTCTTTCTCACAAATAGGACTGGTGCTCCCCACGGGGAAGTACTCGACCTGATGAATCCCTTATCTAGAAAATCTTTCAATTGTTCCTTCAACTCTCTGAGCTCAACGGGAGCCATTCGGTACAGAGGAATAGATATGGGCTGAGTATCTGGTAATAAATCAATAGCAAAATCGATTTCCCATTCTGGGGGAATGCCAGGTAGCGCATCTGGAAATACCTCTGAAAATTCATTGACTACTGGAATGGACTCAAGAGTCGTATATTCTGCTTGAACATCCTGAACTCTGACAATATGATAGATGCATCCCTTTGCTATCAATTTTCTCACCCAAAGATAGGAAATAAACCTACCTTTTGGTGTAGCCGCACTACCTTTCCACTCCCGTACTGCGTCCCTGGGAAAATAGAATCGGACAATCTTGGTCCAACATTCTACATTGGCATAACATGGAGCTAGCTAATCCATACCCATAATTGCATCAAAATCAACCATCTCTAATTCTACCAAATTTTCTGAAGTCTGGCAACCAATGACCTCTACTGTACACCCTCGGTAAACGCTTGTAGCTATAGTGGAATCACCGATGGGAGTAGACACTGAAAAAGGTCGCCGAAGCAATTCCAGCGTAATGCCGAACTTCCGAGCCACTAATGGGGTAATATAAGATAAAGTGGAACCTGGGTCTATCAAAGAATATACAGAATGAGAGCAAATGTCCATCATACCTGTCACAACATTTGGTGACGACTCTGACTCCTATCGCCTCGGTAAAGCATATGTACAATTTGGACCGGTACCTGAACTGAAGGCCCCTGACCTACCTCGGCCTCTGCCGGATCCCCTCAATATTATGGGCTAATGCCTGTACACGAGCAATATCCATGTCCTCTCGCAAGGTAGCTATGCTACAGGTCTCTACATATTCTGGATTTAGCCCCATGATAGACCATTGCACCCTGGCTGGCATGGTATCCACAAAGGCCGGTGCATATCAGGTCAAGGAATCAAACCTCATAGCATATTCTCGAACGCTCATCGAACCCTGCTCCAAATGCAAAAATTTATCTACTATGGCCTGGCGGATATCTCATGGTAGATGATGGTCTAAGAAGGCCTCGGAGAAACTGGGCCAAGTCAGAGGAGGAACATCTCTGCCTTGGGACCTTTCCCAGCTCTGGTACCATAGTACCACAATGTCCTACAACTGAAATACTGCTAACTCCACTGATTTTGTGGGGGTGGCATGCATTACCCTAAAAACTCGATGCAACTGGTCTAGAAAATCCTGAGGGTCCTCGTCTCGATCTGTCCCTGTGAATTGCGGGGGACACAGTGCAAGGAACTTTTGGACCCTCGGCTACCAGGCCATCCTGAAGATTCTGCAACTACCGGTACCACAGACTGACGTTGTGTGGCCATCATCTGAGCTAACATAATAACAACACTCCTAACCTCCTGATCCAATGGTACTAGAATAGAGAATGCTGGAGGAGGTGCCATCACATTTGCCGCTCCGAGCGGCTCCTAACGTGGTGAAGAGTGCTGGGGAGACCAAGATAAAGTCTCCCTATTGCCCTCAGACCGGGCTAACTCTGGCTGAGGATCCCTGCTAGTGCCCTCTCCTACTGCTACATCCAATCTCCTGCCAGTTGTAGGGTGTAGCGGGTCTGCCATTTCTCTGTGTAAAGAAGAATATGGTAAGCTTGGGGATTCAATCCTATACCGTACAACTCTATAGCACGACTGGATAAGAAAGAAGAGTAACCATCCTATCATGCCTCGCAGCCTCCTGCCTATAGTATGTGGAAAACAACACATCCATAAACAAGACTCTATTTAGCACGGCTTGCAGACTCCTTGGGATACAACCTGCTCTAATACCAAGTTTGTCACGCCCTTCCTTGGGAGGCATGACTGGCACCTGGTGCCTACTAGGATCTGAACTGACTGAGCTGACTGGGCTTAAGCACTTTTGGTGCAGGGCTGAAACAGACTCTTACATCAAGAAAACAACAGGCTATATCTCACTGTAAATACAACCTCTGGCTGACAAGGCCTTATAGCTACCTGTGAAATAAAAAAGCTAACCAGAATAAGCAATAACAGGGAATCATATGCGGGCTGACAAGACCACCATGATTTCTAGTTATGACTGTAAGGCAAATCAAGAGCTACACCAAATTGTGGTTGACAAGGCGTCTAATCTATCAGCTGAACAAGGCCCCACACGGCCAACACATAAACTGAAGCACATATAGGCCCCACACGGCCAATAATAGCTAACCACAGGGATATATATACAATCTGCGAGCCTCTAGGAGTAATACGATGGTCGGGATAGGGCCCCGACCTACCCATAAACTGTACAGTCAAAAGGGGTAAACCTTCTATGTACAGGCTTTGGAAGAAAGGAGCTAACTGTTTTGATGATGCTGGCTGAAAGCTACAAGGGACCTGCTCCACTTCTATCTGTACCTGTAGGCAAGTAATGCAGCGCCCCATAAGGGCGTTAGTGCAACATGTACTGAGTATGTAAGGAAATAACTGTAAATAACTGAATATAAAAGATACAAATGAAAATGACTGAAATAAAAGGGATAGAAGTCATACCTGAGTATCTGGATTCTCTATTATCTAGTCTATCAATAACTAAAGCAAAAAAGAACCTTAACTGGCCCCCATAAACCGGAAGGTACAACCAGCACAGAACAACCCACCTGGGGCCCCCATAAGCTCCGGTGAGTGCAAATCAATCTATATACCCCTATCAAGGTCATAACGGGTCATACTGGCAGCTATAGCCGTCCTGCCAGCCCCCTGGGTCTGCAATTGAGCCCACTCGGCTCCTGATTGTAGTTGTGTCTGAGTCCAGTGGACTCTTGATATCTGGACCCTCGGGAACCAGGCTCGTCGGTGGTGTGGTGCCGATACAACGTATGAATAATAGTCCAGTCATGGAATGGACTCTATGAGGACTTGGGACCCCATCTTCGTCCCTTGCAGACGGCATGCCGCTCTTTCTGGAGCGACATCATCTCGCCCCTAGCGGGCGTCGACACAGCTAGTAACCTTGGGGTTGGTGTAACACCCCGTAAATTTTAAATGAATAAATATCCTAATGGCATATTGGTTAAGGGATTTAGAAGGCAAGCAAAAAAAAATTGGGAAAAGTCAGTTTTTTCCCTTATATCAATAGATTTCCAGCAAACAGGGGGGTTAAGCCAATTTGAAGGCATACCCATATTATATATATATATATAATTCCTTCCAATTACGCTGTGAAACGCGGTCTAAACTCCGTTCCGGCTTAGATACCGAGGTATAAAGCTGCAGAGAGAAATCCTACGGAGTTGGTTTCGTGAAATTTGGCCGGCGAAACGTCGTGCTACCGAGGTAAAGTAAATAGAATTGCTTTAAATTAGTACCGATGTGTTCCTAGCGTTGCAATGAGCATTTATCCCTTCTGTACTATCGAGAAATAACGAGTTTTCGACCGTTTGCCGAAAGGTTAAAGTTTGGGATAAATATATATATCAAAAGTGATAATTTCTCCCGGATATTAATGTATTTAGTTCTAATTGATATGTATATGAATGTAGTTGGGAGAAACAGCAGAAGTACCGACGAAAATCACATCGGTCAGTCAGGTACTCAGAAACCAGGTATGTAAAGTTATTCTTTCGGCAAGCCAAAAAGTACAATCTAGAAAATAAATAGAATAAAGGCTATTGATAGATACCCAGCGTACAGGAACGATTTCAGTACAATTTCCAGCAAGCATGCTAGTATATCATTACGTATCATGGGATAATCAGAATAACAGATAGTTAGATGATTTCAGATAGTATGTATTACATTTGTGGAGACTGTATCCGGTAATAGATGGCACATTTTATATCATTGAGCTATATCCAGTTATAGATGGCATGTTCTATGTTATTGAGTTATATCCAGATATAACCAGATCAGTAATCAGATATAGAAATAGCTCCAGATACAGATATAGCTCTAGAAACAGATAAAGGTCAGGTAGCAGTTAACCCAACAATTAGAAACAGTGTAAAATAGAATATAGCATCAGTTGTTTAATACGGACTGGCCTTGAAATAAAAGAGGAGAATATGATTAGTATTTTTCATTTGAGCATGCTTGCTGTGTATGTGTTTTGCATGTTGAGACTTGTTATGGCATGTGGGCACCCTTTAGCATCCCCACCGCCCCTAGGTTATAGCTGTGTCGATACCAGATTCAGATACTTCCACCAGCTGGGCGATGCCGTCCGCCTAGAGGACGATGATGGCCGACCACCATGATAATACGGTCCAGATTACCCTGCTTGCAGGGGCAGTTCAGTTTACTCTGCACAGAGCCAGATTACCCTGTTTATAGGGGCAGATTACTCTGTGTGCACTTGTGGCCGGGGGCAGTTACAGATATAGATTTTTATAAAATTACCCTGTTGCGTGCTTGCACCCAGGGGCAGTTTCAGTCACAGATACAGCGGCAGATTACCCCGTTGCGCACTTGCGCCCAGAGGCAGGAGTCTTCGGACTTAGACACAGTTTATTGTCTGAGGCCAAGGCCCGAGCTACATACCCAAGGGAGCCGGTAGGAGGAGCTCACATTTATGAGATGAGTGGAGTGACTTATTTTTGGTTTGTTTAGACCCGGGTAGGGCTAAATAGAATGTTCTGTTGGTTGACACCTTCCGGCTTATGGGGGTCGGTCAGCTATTATGTGTATTTATATGTATATCTATATGTGCTGTTAGATACTGATAGACAATAGGACGACACGTCGTCAGGTACTCCCAGTTTAGTTTTAGAATAGGTAAACTCTCCCCAGTTAGCCTCAGCCAGATAGACTCAGCTAATTCCTGCTTATATGTCATGTTATTGTTACTATCCATTTCAGTTGTATATTTCAGTTTGCTTTACATGCTCAGTACCTGTGGTACTGACACCCGTGGGGTGCTGCATTGCTTGCCTGCAGGTACTCACAGACGAGGAGCTGATCCCTCGTGATCCTAGCCAGCGCAGAGTTATCAACTCCTGTCATCCGGAGCTTGATATTCAGAGGTGTATTTCATTTTCTTTTGTTGTATAGTACGGGTAGGTCGGGGCCCTGTCCCGACCATTCTATTATTACTTCCTAGAGGCTTGCAGTCTGATGTTTCTTGTGTTGGTGGAGCCGGTCGTGTGGGGCCGTGCATGTATATATGTGTTTAGTTGTTGATGTTGGCCGTGTGGGGCCTTCTTCTGGTTATAGTTAGTGACCATGTCGGTCACAAAAGTGAATAGTAGTGTCATTGTTCTGGTTAGCTGTTGTGCTTTGCAGGTGGCTATAGGCCTAATCGGCCGAGGGCTGTATTTGCAGCCGCTATATAGTCGGTTCATTTCTTGAAATAGAGCCAGGGTCTAGCAGGCACCAGGTGCCTGTCATACCCCCCAAGGTGGGGTGTGACAGTTGGTCACAGAGGCTATATAGACAAATCAAATCCCAACACAACGTAGAATACTAGCCTCAGCTAATAATGAAAACTATTTTGATTACGTACTTTTGATTCTCTTACTGGGATTTAGACTTAGTTATAATACCATAGGAACTAACTTGCCGAAGGAACTACCTTAACTTACCTCGATTGCCAGTTTCTGATTAACTGGTAAGTTCCAATTCATATTCATCAACTCTTCCCAATTGAAATCATATAATTGGATGAATGAGGCTAATTTCAAGACTAAATTCGGAGAAAATGATAACATTATATATAAATATTAACTATATTTCAACTTGATGGATCGCGATCCAAAACTCATAATTTCTCGAGAATCTAGAAGGGAGAAATGCTTACTTTAAGCCTGGGATTGTATTGACAGTAGTTTGGAGAAATTCCAATAACTTTAGCTCTGCGGAGTTACGATTCTCTGAGAGAATTTCACGAAACTAACTCCATAGAAATACTCCCTGCATCCTTATGCTTTGATACCCGAAGTTAATTTTGATTTGGATAGCGTTTTGCGTCATAAACAAAAGGAAATTATTGATTCTCTTTGTCCTAACCCTCAGCTGGTCGAGTTTAAAAGATGGAATGAAATAAAAATCAAAAGGTGAGACTTATATATACTTGAGGCGGTGGACAGCACAACGTGGCACGGACCCCAACGCGCCGTTATACGGGCGTGCCACGGGGCCCAACGCGGAGGAGAAAGGTCCGTGCCACGTTGCCCCTTTGGGCAGCTGGCCCGGCCTTCTCCCACACAGTTCCATCTCCGTGCTCGTTCACCCTTTCCGGGGGCCCTTTTCTCACACATATTGCACTCTAAAACTCTTAACTAACATACAAATTGGTCGACTAAATGTTAGAAACTTACGGGGTGTAACACGGAATTTCTGCAGACTGATTTTTATATGATCATAGGCTTCAGGTAAGCATTTCCCCCTTCTGAACTCTCGGGAAATTATATGTTTTCTACCATATTTTGTTAAGCTGAAGTATAGTTAATATTAGTATTAAAAGTTATTATTTTCAGCCGAATTGAGTATTAAAATAGTCTCATTCTCTCAGTAATATGATTAGAGTTGGAGAGGACTATTGAATACGGTACTCGCCAATTAATCAGAAATTGGCAATCCAGGTATGTTAAGGCGAATCCTTAGGCAAGTTAGTTCCTTTAGCATGATAACTCAATTTGAATCCCAGTAAGAGAGGCAGAAGGATATCTATTGTGATTAGCTGTTGTTATTAGCTGAGACCAGTTTTCTATGTTTAGTTTATGCTTGACCTTGCCTTGTATATCCCTCCATAACCAACCCTGGGGTTACTAGCTGTGTCAACGCTCAGCAGGGGAGAGATGACGTCTCTCCAAGGACAGGTATGCCATCCGCGAGGGACGAAGATGGGGTCCCAGGTCCTCATATAGTCCATTCCATGGCTGGACTATTATAGGTCGTATCAACACCACACCCCCGTCGAGCCTGGTGCCTGGGGTGCAGATATCAGGAGTTCACTAAACTCAGACACAACTATAGTTCAAGGGCTGAACGGGCTCAGTTGCAGACCCATGGGACTGGTAGGATGGCTATAGTTACTAGTTGACTCAGTGTGGCCTTTTAGGGGTATATAGATGAATTGTACTCGCCAGGGTTTATGGGGGCCCCGGGTGGGTTATTCTCTACTGGTTGTACCTTCTGGCTTATGGGGCCAGGTAAGGTTCTTCTTTGCATTAATTACAGATAGATTAGACAGCAGGAAGTTCAGCTATTCAGGTATTAACTCTATTCCTTTCTTTTAGTTACATTCAGTTTTCTTTTAGTTCATTATGGTATTTATTGTTACTCTCTTACATATTCAGTACATATTATACTAATGCCCTTCTGGGGCGCTGCATTACTTGCCTGCGGGTGCCGATAGATGTGGACCAGGATATTCTTAGCTTTCTGCCAGAGTCAACAGAGCAGTCAGCTCCATTCCTCCGGAGCTAATAGCTAGAAAGTCTATTCTTTTTGTATGTACAGTTAATGGGTAGGTCGGGGCCCTATCTTGACCATTGTATACTCCTAGAGGCTTGTAGATTGTTCTAGATTCCCTGTGGTTAGTCTTGATGACTGTGTGGTTCCCGTGTATATTTTATTTTATGTGTTGGCCGTGTGGGGCATTGTGTAACTATTAGTTAGCGGCCTTGTCGGCCATAGCTCAATTTAGTGCTGGATTTACTTTACTGTCATAACTAGACATCATGGTGATCTTGTCGGCCCACATAGGATTCCCTATTATTACCTGTTTCTGGTAAGCTGTTTTCCTTTACAGGTGGCTATAAGGCCTTATCGGCTGGGGGCTATCAAAGTACAGTCGTGTCTAGCACAGTACAGTATAGGGTTGGTTATTTTGAAACTTACCACCCTCTTTGTTTACAGATACTATGGCAGACCAGTGGCACCCAGCTACAGGCAGGAGATTGGATAAAGCGGTGGGCGAAGGCACCAGCAGGATGCCTCACTTACAGCCAGATTCAGCCCGGTTTGAGAGCAATACGGAGGTGTCATCTCAACCCTCCCAGCAGTCTCCGCCTCGCCAGACTCCATTTGAGGCAGCACCGCCTCCCACAGCTCCTGCACCCACTTTATCTGATCAGGAGCTACGTAGTGCGGTGGTTATGTTGACCCAGATGCTAGCTACTCAGCATCAGCTAGTACCACCTGCAGCAGTAGAATCTCTAGGTGGGCCAGGTAGTTCCAGGGTTAGAGAATTCTTGGCATTGGGACCCCCTCAGTTTACAGGGTCGGATTCAGCAAAGGACCCTCAGGACTTTCTGAACCAGATGCAGAGAATCTTTAAAGTCATGCACGTAACCCCAGTAGAATCAGTTGAGTTAGCAGTGTTCCGGTTGAGGGATATTGCTGTTTTGTGGTACGAAAGTTGGGAGAGATCTCGGGGAAGAGATGCAGCCCCTCCTACTTGGTCCAGCTTCTCAGAGGCCTTCCTGGACCACTACTTACCCCGGGAGGTCAGACAAGCCCGGATGGACCAGTTCTTACATTTAGAGCAGGGGGCCATGAGCGTCCGTGAGTATTCTTTATAGTTTGACTCCTTACCCCGCTATGCTCCAGCATTTGTGGACACCATGTCGTCCAGAGTCCATCGCTTTATTATGGGCCTGAATTCAGATTATATAGAAACGTGCATGACGGCTACTTTGAGAGAGGATATGGACATAGCCAGGGTACAGGCCTTCGAACAAACAATTGAGGGCCTGAGACAGCGGCAGCGGGGCGACGGGCAGGCAATTTCAAAGCAGCGCCGTAGAAACAGACCCGCTGAGATTCAGGGGGAAATCCCTAGGGGGCCGAGACCACGGTTTTCAGATAGTCCACCCAGATCTTTACCTCCGGTACAACGGCAGAGAGGTAGATTTGTTTGCCAGAGTCAGTCAGAGTGCGGTAGCAGTTTACGGACAGTAGCATCACCTCAGCAGCAGAGGGTAGAACAGAGTAGATTTGCACCTACCCCTTGTCCTATATGCCACCGACCTCATTCTGGAGCCTGCAGGCAAGGCTTCTCAGGGTGCTATCACTGCGGACAGTAAGGGCATTTAATGAGAGATTGTCCGGCCAGAGGACAGGGTAGCCGGGATAGTCTGGATAGAGCATCAGTGGGACCACGAGCTCCAGCAGCCTCAGCAGGGCGCAGGCCCTCGGTTCAGCAAATAGGGGCCGAGGTAGATCAAGAGCCTCTGGCTCAGGTGCAGGCCCCAGCCGTACCTATGCATTACCAGGGAGGCAGGATTCAGAGGCATCTCCCGATGTGGTCATAGGTATATTGATTATCTGCTCATACCCTATTTATGTATTGATTGGTCCAGGGTCTACCTTGTTATATATTACACCATTTGTGGCCCGAAAGTTGGGTATCAAACCAGAATTGCTTCAGCAGCCCTTTTCAGTCCTTAAACTAGTCGGTGACTCGATTATAGCTAAAAGAGTTTACCGAGGGTGTACGGTAGAGGTTGCTGATCACCAGACCACAGTAGACTTAATAGAACTTGAGATGGTCGACTTCGATGCCATTATGGGTATGGACTGGTTAGTGCCATGCTATGCCAACTTAGAATGCTGGGCCAAGACGGTCCGATTTCACTTTCCGGGGGAAGCAGTGCCATAGTGGAAAGGGAGCACAGCTACGCCAAAAGGTAGGTTTATTTCCTACCTTCAGGTGAGAAAATTAATAGCAAAGGGATGTATTTACCACCTAGTTAGAGTCCAGGACGTTCAGGTGGAACCTCCGACTCTTCAGTCTGTTTCAGTGGTCAATGAATTCCCCGACGTATTTCCAGATGAGTTGCCCGGTATCCCTCCTGAAAGGGAGATAGATTTTGCAATTGACTTGTCGCTAGGGACTCAACCTATATCCATTCCCCCGTATCGCATGGAACCAGCTGAGCTTAGAGAGTTGAAAGAGCAGTTAAAAGATTTGCTCGATAAAGGTTTTATCAGGCCTAGTACATCCTTGTGGGGTGCGCCAGTTCTGTTTGTAAGGAAGAAAGATGGCTCACTCCGTATGTGTATAGACTACCGGCAGCTGAATAAGGTAACGTTTAAAAACAAATACCCGCTCCCTAGAATAGATGATTTTTTTGACCAGTTGCAGGGGGCCAGATGTTTCTCTAAGATAGATCTGAGGTCCGGATACCACCAGGTTCGAGTTCGTGAGAGGGACATTCCAAAGACTGCTTTCAGGACCAGGTATGGTCACTTTGAGTTTCTAGTCATGTCTTTTGTGCTGACGAATGCTCCCGCAATGTTTATGGACCTAATGAACAGCATATTCAGACCGTATTTGGATCTGTTCATGATAGTATTTATCGATGATATTCTGGTATATTCTCGTTCAGAGACAACTCACCAGAACCATTTATGAACAGTAGTCCAGATCCTTAGAGACCGTCAGCTATACGCCAAGTTTTCTAAGTGTGAGTTCTGGCTGAACTCAGTTGCCTTTTTGGGGCATATCATGTCGGATGCTGGGATACAGGTGGACACACAGAAAATAGAGGCGGTCAAGACATGGCCCAGACCTACCACTCCGACCGAGGTCCGTAGTTTCCTTGGTTTAGCAGGGTATTACCGGAGATTTGTTGAAGGATTCTCCACTATAGCAGCACCTCTGATAAAGCTGACACAAAAAGCAGCGAAATTTCAGTGGACGGAGGCATGTGAGCAGAGTTCTCAAGAATTGAAAGACAGATTGACCTCCGCCCCAGTACTAGCATTGCCAGAGGGGACAGATGGGTATGCGGTGTATTGCGACGCTTTAGGCTTTGGACTGGGTTGTGTGCTGATGCAGCATGGAAAGGTAATTGCTTATGCTTCAGGACAGCTGAGGAAGCATGAAAAGAACTATCCGACTCATGACCTGGAATTGACCGCAGTGATCCACGCTTTATTAATCTGGAGGCATTATCTGTATGGCGTTCATGTAGACATTTTTACAGATCATAAAAACCTGCAGTACATTTTCACACAGAGGGAGTTAAATCTGCGGCAGCGTCGCTGGTTAGAATTGTTGAAAGATTATGACGTAAATATTCTCTATCACCCGGGGAAAGCTAATGTAGTAGCAAATGCCCTGAGCCGTAAGTTAATGGGGAGTTTGGCATATTTGCAACCCGAGAAGCGGGAGTTAGCCAAGGAAATTCATCAGCTAGCTGGTTTAGCCGTTCAAGTAGTAGAGATAGAAAATAACAGAGCGGTGATTCAGAACTCTGATGTGTCATCGTTAGTTACAAAGGTAAAAGAACCGCAGTACGAGGACCCTGACTTAGTCCAGCTCAGAGATAGAGTTCAGAAAGGTAAGGAGCCAGATTTCCAAGTGACTGAGGATGAAGTGCTGCGTTGTAAGGGCCGCCTATGTGTTTCGAATATTTCAGGGCTTCGCCAGCAGGTCATGCATGGGGTACATTACGCTCGTTATTCCCTCCATCCAGGAGCAACAAAAATGTACCACGACATCAGAGACATCTACTGGTGGCCAGGTATGAAAGCTGAAATAGCTGAATTTGTATCTAGATGTCCTAATTGCCAGCAGGTGAAAGCAGAACACCAGAAACCGGGCGGTCTGACACAGGATATAGCTGTGCCTTTATGGAAATGGGAAGCGATAAATATGGATTTTGTAACAGGGTTACCCCGTACCAGACGCAGAAATGATTCTATTTGGGTAATCATTGACAGATTAACAAAATCAGCCCATTTCCTGCCAGTACGAACTACATTCTCTGCTGAGGATTATGCCAAATTATATATCAGAGAAATAGTTAGATTACATGGAGTGCCGGTATCTATTATTTCAGACAGGGGAGCACAATTTACAGCGAGATTCTGGCAGTCGTTCTAGAGAGGCCTGGGGACACAGATTAACTTAAGTACAGCCTTTCATGCTCAGATAGATGAGCAAGCAGAACAAACTATCCAAACGCTCGAAGATATGCTACGAGCGTGTGTACTAGATTTTGGGGGTAGCTGGGATGAGCATCTGCCGTTGATTGAATTTGCCTATAATAACAGTTATCATTCAGCTATCCAGATAGCGCCCTTTGCAACATTATACGGGCGGAAATGTAGATCACCTGTTGGCTGGTTTAAAGTGGGGGAGACAGTGCTGATTGGGCCGGATGTTATTCGTCAATCAGAAGAGGCGGTGAAGCTTATCAGAGAACGCCTACTGACTGCTCAGAGCCGCCAGAAGTCTTATGCAGATATGCAGCGTAGAAATCTAGAATTTGCAGTAGATGACTGGGTATATCTGAAAGTGTCTCCGATGAAAGGGGTGATGAGATTTGACAAGAAAGGCAAGCTTAGCCGAGGTTCATTGGGCCATATCAAATTCGGTGAAGAATAGGCCGAGTTGCATATGAATTGAACTTGCCTTCAGAGTTAGCGTCTGTTCACCCAGTATTCCATGTATCTATGTTGAGGAAGTTCGTAGGAGACCCTTCCACAGTTGTTCCAGTCCAGGATGTCCAAGTCACGGAAGAGTTAGCATATGAAGAGGTTCCAGTAGCTATACTAGACAGACAGATCCGTAGACTGAGAACTAAAGATGTTGCGTCTGTCAAGGTATTGTGGCATAACAGGAACCGAGAAGAGATGACCTGAGAAGCCGAGGAGGACATGAAAGCCAGATATCCCCACTTATTCCAGGCATAGGCAAATAGGAGGTATGTTTGAACCGTTTTTCCTTATGAATGCTTATATTTCATATATGAAAGTAGGCGATTGATTATAGACAGTTATATATGAATGTTATTATATCGTGTGGAGTACCTGTATTGGGCTTTTCTGCTTTTCAGAAATTTTGAGATAGTCCATAATACAGGGGAAACTCTACCGAAATTTTTATAGAAATAAGTTGAGTAAGTTGAGAAGTCCTCTAGACAGAATGTCATTCGAGGACGAATGTTCTTAAGGGGGGAGGATGTTACACCCCGTAAATTTTAAATGAATAAATATCCTAATGGCATGTTGGTTAAGGGATTTAGAAGGCAAGCGGAAAAAAAATTGGGAAAAGTCGGTTTTTTCCCTTATATCAATAGATTTCCAGCAAACAGGGGGGTTAAGCCAATTTGAAGGCATACCCATATTATATATATATATAATTCCTTCCAATTACGCTGCGAAACGCGGTCTAAACTCCGTTCCGGCTTAGATACCGAGGTATAAAGCTGAAGAGAGAAATCCTACGGAGTTGGTTTCATGAAATTTGACCGGCGAAACATCGTGCTACCGAGGTAAAGTAAATAGAATTGCTTTAAATTAGTACCGATGTGTTCCTAGCGTTGCAATGAGCATTTATCCCTTCTGGACTATCGAGAAATAACGAGTTTTCGACCGTTTTCCGAAAGGTTAAAGTTTTTGATAAATATATATATCAAAAGTGATAATTTCTCCCGGATATTAATGTATTTAGTTTTAATTGATATGTATATGAATGTAGTTGGGAGAAACAGCAAAAGTACCGACGGAAATCACATCGGTCAGTCGGGTACTTAGAAACCAGGTATGTAAAGTTATTTTTTCGGCAAGCCAGGAAGTACAGTCTAGAAAATAAATAGAATAAAGGCTATTGATAGATACCCAGCGTACAGGAACGATTTCAGTACAATTTCCAGCAAGCATGTTAGTATATCATTACGTATCATGCGATAATCAGAATAACGGATAGTCAGATGATTTCAGATAGTATGTATTACATTTGTGTAGACTGTATCCGGTAATAGATGGAACATTTTATATCATTGAGGTATATCCAGTTATAGATGGCATGTTCTATGTTATTGAGTTATATCCAGATATAACCAGATCAGTAATCAGATATAGAAATAGCTCCAGATACAGATATAGCTCTAGAAACAGATAAAGGTCAAGTAGTAGTTAGCCCAGCAATTAGAAACAGTGTAAAACAGAATATAGCATCAGTTGTTTAATACGGACTGGCCTTGAAATAAAAGAGGAGAATATGATTAGTATTTTTCATTTGAGCATGCTTGCTGTGTATGTGTTTTGCATGATGAGACTTGTTATGGCATGTGGGCACCCTTTAGCATCCCCACTGCCCCTGGGTTATAGCTGTGTCGATACCAGATTTAGATACCGCCACCAGCTGGGCGATGCCGTCCGCCTAGAGGATGATGATGGCCGACCACCATGATAATACGGTCCAGATTACCCTGCTTGCACGGGCAGTTTAGTTTACTTTGCGCAGAGCCAAATTACCCTGTTTACAGGGGCAGATTACTCTGTGTGCGCTTGTGGCCAGGGGCAGTTTCAGATACAGATTTTTATAAAATTACCCTGTTGCGTGCTTGCACCCTGGGGCAGTTTCAATCACAGATATAGTGGCAGATTACCCCGTTGCGCACTTGCGCCCAGAGGCAGGAGTCTTCGGACTCAGACACAGTTTATTGTTAGAGGCCAAGGCCTGAGCTACATACCCAAGGGAGCCGGTAGGAGGAGCTCACAGTTATGAGATGAGTGGAGTGACTTATTTTTGGTTGGTTTAGACCCGGGTAGGGGTAAATAGATTGTTCTGTTGGTTGGCACCTTTCAACTTATGGGGGTCGGTCAGGTATTATGTGTATTTATATGTATATCTATATGTGCTGTTAGATACTGATAGACAATAGGACGACACGTCGTCAGGTACGCCCAGTTTAGTTTCAGAATAGGTAAACTCTCCCCAGTTAGCCTCAGCCAGATAGACTCAGCTAATTCCTGCTTATATGTCATGTTATTGTTACTATCCATTTCAGTTGTATATTTCAGTTTGCTTTACATGCTCAGTACCTATGGTACTGATGCCCGCGGGGCGCTGCATTGCTTGCCTGCAGGTACTCACAGACGAGGAGCCGATCCCTCGTGATCCTAGCCAGCGCAGAGTTATCCACTCCTGTCATCCAGAGCTTGATATTCAGAGGTGTATTTCATTTTCTTTTGTTGTATAGTACGGGTAGGTCGGGCCCCTGTCTCGACCATTCTATTATTACTTCCTAGAGGCTTGCAGTATGATATTTCCTGTGGTGGTGGAGCCGGTCGTGTGGGGCCGTGCATGTATATACTTGTTTAGTTGTTGATGTTGGCCGTGTGGGGCCTTCTTCTATTATAGTTAGTGACCTTGTCGGTCACAAATGTGAATAGTAGTGTCATTGTTCTAGTTAGCTGTTGTGCTTTGCAGGTGGCTATAGGGCTAATCGGCCGGGGGCTGTATTTACAGCTGCTATATAGCCGGTTCGTTTCTTGAAATAGAGCAAGAGTCTAGCAGGAACCAGGTGCCCGTCATACCCCCCAAGGTGGGGTGTGACAGTTGGTCACAGAGGCTGTATAGACAAATCAAATCCCAAGACAACGTAGAATACTAGCCTCAGCTAATAACGAAAACTATTCTTGATTACGTACTTCTGATTCTCTTACTGGGATTTAGACTTAGTTATAATACCATAGGAACTAACTTGCCGAAGGAACTACCTTAACTTACCTCGATTGCCTGCTTCTGATTAACTGGTAAGTTCCAATTTATATTCATCAACTCTTCCCAACTGAAATCGTATAATTGGATGAATGAGGCTAATTTCAAGACTAAATTCGGAGAAAACGATAACATTATATATAAATATTAACTATATTTCAACTTGATGGATCCCGATCCAAAACTCATAATTTCTCAAGAATCTAGAAGGGAGAAATGCTTACTTTAAGCCTGGGATCGTATTGACAGTAGTTTGGAGAAATTCCAATAACTTTAGCTCTGCGGAGTTACGATTCTCGGAGCAAATTTCACAAAACTAACTCCATAGCAATACTCCCTGCATCCTTATGCTTTGATACCCGAAGTTAATTTTGATTTGGACAGCGTTTTGCGGCGTAAACAAAAGGAAATTATTGATTCTCTTTGTCCTAACCCTCAGCTGGTCAAGTTTAAAAGATGGAATGAAATAAAAACCAAAGGGTGAGACTTATATATACTTGAGGCGGTGGACAGCACAACGTGGCACGGACCCCAACGCGCCGTTATACGGGCGTGCCACGGGGCCAACGCGGAGGAGAAAGGTCCGTGCCACGTTGCCCCTTTGGGCAGCTGGCCCGGCCTTCTCCCACGCAGTTCCATCTCCGTGCTCGTTCACCCTTTCTGGGGGCCCTTTTCTCACACATATTGCACTCTAAAACTCTTAACTAACATACGAATTGGTCGACTAAATGTTAGAAACTTACGGGGTGTAACACGGAATTTCTGCAGACTGATTTTTATATGATCATAGGCTTCAGGTAAGCATTTCCCCCTTCTGAACTCTCGGGAAATTATATGTTTTCTACCGTATTTTGTTAAGCTGAAGTATAGTTAATATTAGTATTAAAAGTTATTATTTTCAGCCGAATTGAGTATTAAACTAGTCTCATTCTCTCAGTAATATGATTAGAGTTGGAGAGGACTATTGAATACGGTACTCGCCAATTAATCAGAAATTGGCAATCCAGGTATGTTAAGGCGAATCCTTAGGCAAGTTAGTTCCTTTAGCATGATAACTCAATTTGAATCCCAGTAAGAGAGGCAGAAGGATATCTATTGTGATTAGCTGTTGTTATTAGCTGAGACCAGTTTTCTATGTTTAGTTTATGCTTGACCTTGCCTTGTATATCCCTCCATAACCAACCCTGGGGTTACTAGCTGTGTCAACGCTCAGCAGGGGCGAGAGGACGTCTCTCCAAGGAGAGGTATGCCATCCGTGAGGGACGAAGATGGGGTCCCAGGTCCTCATATAGTCCATTCCATGGCTGGACTATTATAGGTCGTCTCAACACCACACCCCCGTCGAGCCTGGTGCCTGGGGTGTAGATATCAGGAGTCCACTAAACTCAGACACAGCTACAGTTCAGGGGCCGAGCGGGCTCAGTTGCAGACCCATGGGACTGGTAGGACGGCTATAGTTACTAGTTGACTCAGTGTGACCTTTAAGTGGTATATAGATGAATTGTACTCGCCAGGGTTTATGGGGTCCCAGGTGGGTTATTCTCTACTGGTTGTACCTTCTGGCTTATGGGGCCAGGTAAGGTTCTTCTTTGCATTAGTTACTGATAGATTAGACAACAGGGAGTTCAGCTATTCAGGTGTTAACTCTATTCCTTTCTTTTAGTTACATTCAGTTTTCTTTTAGTTCATTATGGTATTTATAGTTACTCTCTTACATATTCAGTACATATTCTACTGATGCCCTTCTGGGGCGCTGCATTACTTGCCTGCGGGTGCCGATACATGTGGACCAGGATCTTCTTAGCTTTCTGGCAGAGTCAGCAGAGCAGTCAGCTCCATTCCTCCAGAGCTAATAGCTAGAAAGTCTATTCTTTTTGTTTGTACAGTTGATGGGTAGGTCAGGGCCCTATCTTGACCATTGTATACTCCTAGAGGCTTGTAGATTGTTCTAGATTCCCTGTGGTTAGTCTTGATGACCGTGTGGTTCCCGTGTATACTTTATTTTATGTGTTGGCCATGTGGGGCATTGTGTAACTATTAGTCAGCGGCCTTGTCGGCCATAGCTCAATTTAGTGCTGGATTTACTTTACTGTCATAACTAGACATCATGGTGATCTTGTCGGCCCACATAGGATTCCCTATTATTACCTGTTTCTGGTAAGTTGTTTTCCTTTACAGGTGGCTATAAGGCCTTGTCGGCTGGGGGCTATCTTTATAGCTGAGATATAGCCCGTTGTTTACTTGACTTAAGGATCAGTCATGTATCAGAGGTGCATAAGCTCAGTCAGGCTAGTTCAGATCCTAGTACGGCACCAGGTGCCAGTCATGCCTCCCAAAGAAGGGTGTGACAAACTTGCTATCAAAGCAGGTCATATCCCAGGGAGTCTGCAAGCCATGCTAAGTAGAGTCTTTTCTATAGATGTGTTGTGCACCACATTCTATAGGCAGGAGGCTGCAAGGCATGGTAGGGTAGTCACTCTTCTTTCTCTTCTAGTCGTGCTATAGAGTTGTATAGGATTGAGTCCTTAAGCTTATTATATTCTATTTTTCTAAGAGAGTTGCAGACGTGCGACAGACCATGACTGGCAGGAAGTTAGATGTTGCAACAGGAGAGGGCACTAGACGGGTGCCCCAGTCAGAGTCAACTCGACCTAAGGGCTACTGGGAGACTTAATCTCGGTCTCCCCAGCACTCTCTGCCACACCAAGAGCTATCCAGAGCGACAGATGTGTCGGAACCGCCTCCAGCAGTTTCTATACTGACACCATTAGACCAGGAGGTCAGGAGTGTTGTTGTTATGTTAGCTCATATGATGGCTGCACAGCATCAACCAATGGCACCCATGGTTGTAGAGTCTTCAGGAGGGCCTGGTAGTTCAAGGGTCGAAGAGTTTCTCACACTGAGTCCCCCGCAGTTCATAGGGAGGGACCGAGATGAGGACCCTCAGAACTTTTTGGACCAGCTGCAGCCGATCTTTAGGGTAATGCATGCCACACCTACAAAATCAGTTGAGTTAGTAGTTTTTGGTTATGGGACATATCAGTATTATGGTACAAGAGTTGGGAGAGGTCCCGAGGTAGAGATGTTCCCCCTCCGAGTTGTCTAGTTTTTCAGAGGCCTTCCTGGACCACTATTTGCCGCGATAAATTCGACAGGCCCGGGTAGATCAGTTCTGCATCTGGAGCAGGGTTCAATGAGTGTTCGGGAGTATGCTATGAAATTTGACTCTTTAGCATGATATACACCAGCTTTCGAAGATACCATGCCAGCTAGGGTGCATCGATTTAAAATGGGGTTGTTTCCAGTGTATGTAGAGACTTGTCTTACTGCTACTCTTCGAGAGGACATGGACATTGCCTGTGTTCACCTATTTGCCCAGAATATTAAGGGGATGAGGCAGCAGCAGCGGGAGATAGAGAGGGCAAATCAGGGGCAGCGCCACAGGGCTAGACCTAGTGACACTCAGGCAGAGTTTCAGGGCGGACCTAGGCCACGACTATCAGGTAGTCCACCCAGACCTCCACCTCCGCAGTAGTAACACTGTGGTAGATTAGGCCGTCGGGGGCAGTCAGTACCCAGCGAAAGTTCACGACCATCGAGTTCGCAACATTAGAGAGGGTCAGAGAAGAGTAGATTCACCATGCCACTTTGCCCTATCTGTAGTCGACGTCATTTTGGAGCATGCATATATGGTTCTTCGAAGTGCTACATATGTGGACAAGAGGGTCGCCTGATGAGAGACTGTCCAGCCAGGGGTCAGAATGATTGGGACCGACAGGGCATATCTTTAGTAGGGTCACGTGCCCCAGAATCTCCAGTAGGGCGTAGGCCCTCAGCTCCAGTTGGTAGAGGCTGAGGTAGGTTAGGGGCATCTAATTCAGCTACCGGTCCAGATTGTACTTATACTTTACTGGGCGACAAGAGTCAGAGTCATCGTCGGATGTGGTAACAGGTATGCTGGACATTTGCTCTTATTTTTCTTATTTTTTTATAGACCCAGGTTCCACTTTTTCTTATGTGATGCCACTAGTAGCCCGGAAATTCGACATCACGCCAGAATTACTTCAGCGACCTTTTTCAGTGTCCACACCCATCGATGATTCCATTATAGCTAAAAGGATCTACCGGGGTTGCACAATAGAGGTTGTTGGTCGCCAAGCTTTAGCAGATTTGGTGGAATTAGAAATGATCGACTTTGGTGCAATTATAGGTATGGATTGGCTAGTACCATGTTATGCCAATGTAGAATGTTGGACCAAGACCGTCCGATTTCACTTTCCAGGGGAGGTAGTACGGGAGTGGAAAGGCAATGCAGCCACGCCAAAAGGTGGGTTTATATCCTATCTTCGAGCGAGAAAGTTGATAGCAAAGGGTTGCATCTATTATATTATCAGGGTTCAGGATGTTCAAGCAGAGTCCCCGACTGTTCAGTCTATTCCAGTAGTCAATGAGTTCGCAGATGTATTTACAGATGAACTTCTTGGTATTTTTTTCAAAAGGGAGATTGATTTTGTGATCGACTTATTACAAAGTACTCAGCCTATATCCAATCCTCTATACTGAATGGCTCCTGCCGAGCTTAGAGAATTGAAGGAATAGCTAAAAGATCTGTTAGATAAGGGCTTTATCAGGATGAGTACTTCACCGTGGGGTGCACCATTTCTATTTGTAAGGAAGACAGATGGCTCCCTCCGCATGTGTATAGACTACTGGTAGCTAAATAAAGTTACTATAAAGAACAAGTACCCACTTCCCAGAATAGATGACTTGTTTGATTAGTTACAGGGGGTGAAGTATTTCTCAAAAATCGATATATGGTATGGATACCATCAGGTTCAGGTTTGAGAGAGGGATATTCCAAAAACCGCTTTCAGGACCAGGTATGGCCATTTTGAATTATTAGTCATGTCCTTCGGGTTGACGAATGCTCCTGCAATGTTCATGGATATGATGAACAACATCTTCAGGTTGTATCTGGACTTGTCTGTGATAGTGTTTATTGATGATATTCTGGTGTTTTCTCATTTAGAAGCAGAGCATCGAGATCATTTGTGAATAGTACTCCAGATTCTCAAAGATTGCCAGTTGTATGCAAAATTTTCTAAATGTGAGTTTGGATGAACCTTGTAGCATCTTTAGGCCATGTTGTGTCAGTGGCTAGTATTTACATAGATTCCCAGAAGATTGAGGTAGTAAAGACATGGCCTAGAACCACAACTCCAACTGAGGTACGCAGTTTCCTGGGGTTAGCCGGGTATTATAGAAGATTTGTAGAGGGGTTTCCTACTTTATCAGTGCCTTTGACCAAGTTAACTCAGAAGGCAGCTAAATTTCACTGGACTGAAGCATGTGAACAGAGTTTTCAAGAGTTGAAAAACAGATTGACATCAACGCCTGCACTAGCGTTACCAGAAGGATCAAAAGGTTATGTTGTGTACTGTAATGCTTCAGGTGTTGGGTTAGGATGTGTCCTGATGCAACATGGTAACGTGATTTCTTATGCTTCGAGGCAGTTGAGAAAACATGAGAAGAACTATCCCACTCAAGATTTTGAGTTAGAGGCAGTAGTCCACGCCTTAAAGGTCTGCAGATATTACCTGTATGGGGTACACATGGACATTTTTACCGATAATAAGATCCTCCAGTATATTTTCACTCAGAAAGAGTTAAATCTACGACAGCATTGCTAGTTAGAATTGCTAAAAGACTACGACATGAACATTTTGTATCATCAAGGAAAGGCCAACATTATAGCAGATGCCCTCAACCGTAGATCCGTGGGGAGTTTAGCATATTTGAAACCAGAACAGCGGGAGTTGGCCCGAGAATTGCATCAGTTAGCTGGCCTAGCTGTCTGAATAGTAGATTTGGGAGACAATGGGGCATTGATTCAGAATACTGTAGTATCATCCCTGGTTGTAGAAGTAAAAGAGTGACAGTATGAAGATCCTCAGTTAGCATAGCTCAGAGTTAAGGTATAGTAGGGAGAAGTACCAGCCTTTGAGGTAGTTGAGGATGGGGTTTTGAGATGTAAGGGTCGCCTCTGCGTTCCAAATGTGGAAGGACTTCGCCAGCAGATCATGGCAGGACTTCAGCAGCAGATCATGGCAGAGGTACATTAATCCCGTTATTCTTTGCACCTAGGCTCAACAAAGATGTATCATGACATAAAAGAGGTTTACTGGTGGCCAAGAATGAAAAAGGGTGTAGCAGAGTTTGTGGCACAATGCCCTAACTGCCAATAGGTAAAGGCGAAACATCAAAAACCTGGTGGATTGACACAGGAGATAGCAGTGCCTATATGGAAATAGCAGGCAATCAATATGGATTTTGTGACAGGATTACCCCATACCAGATGCAGATTTGATTCCATATGGGTGATTGTTGATAGGTTGACGAAGTCAGCTCATTTTCTGCCAGTAAGGACCACCTTCTCAACTGAGGACTATGCTGAAATATATATCAGGGAAGTAGTTCGATTGCATGGTGTCCTAGTATCTATCATTTCTTATAGAGGAGCACAATTTACAGCTAGGTTCTGGCAGTCTTTCCAGAGAGGCTTGGGAACACAAGTTAATCTGAGTACGACATTTCATCCTCAAAAAGATGGACAGGCAGAACGTACAATCCAGATGCTCGAGGATATGTTACGGGCATCCGTGCTAGACTTCGGGGGCAGCTGGGATGAACATTTAGCCCTTATTGAGTTTTCTTATAACAACAGTTATCATTTGGCAATTCAGATGGCACCATATGAAGATTTATATGGGCGGAAGTGTGGGTCCCAAGTTGATTGGTTTGTGTTAGGAGAATCAGAACTAGTTGGACCAGACATGATCCACCAGTCAGAAGAGAAATTAAAGCTCATCAAAAAACGCTTGCTGACAACTCAAAGCCGCCAGAAATCTTACGCTGATGTACGACGCAGAAACCTGGAATTTAATGTTGACGACTGGGTATTTCTGAAAGTTTCACCAAAGAAAGGCGTGATGAGGTTTGGTAAAAAGGGCAAGCTTAGCCCTAGGATTATTGGCCCATATCGAATCCTCCATAGAATAGGTCAGGTGGCATATGAGTTAGATCTGCCTTCAGAATTGGAATCTGTTCACCCGGTCTTTTATGTATCGATGTTGCGAAAATGTATAGGAGATCCATCCCGAGTTGTACCCATTGAGGACGTCCAAGTTACTGAGGATTTAGCTTATGAAGAGGTTCCAGTGTCCATATTAGATCAGCAGGTTTGCAGGTTGAGAACTAAAGACGTCGCCTCTGTTAAGGTACTGTGGAGAAAAACGAATAGAGAAGAGATGACCTGGGAAGCTAAACACGATATGAGATCCAGATATCCTCATTTGTTCTAGCCTTAGTCTAGACTATGCAGTTGAGGTAAATTACTGATTCAGTTGTTATTTTATCATTATGTTATATATATTGCGCAGTTGACTACAATCTTGTAATGAAACAATTGTTATAGTGTTATGTGAAAAGCTTGTATTGGACTTTTCTGCGTTTAGGGTTTTCTGATAGTCCATATTATAGGGGATACTCTGCCAAAATTTTTACAGAATAGCATTTCAAAGAATTAGATTCCCGTAAGCTAATGTGACATTCGAGGATGAATGTTCCTAAGGGGGAGGATGTTACACCCCGTAAGTTCCTAATATTTAGTCGGCCTATTGGTACGTTATTCAAGAGTTTTAGAATGTGACGCGTGTGAGGAAAGGGCCTGGGGAAAGGTGGAACGAGCCCATGATCGAGGTAGCGAGGGAGAAGGCTGGAGCAGGCTACAACAGGGGTAGCGTTCCACGGATCCCCTCCCTCCGTGTTGGGTGCCGTGGCACGCCCGACTTTTGGCGCAATAGGGTCCATGCCATGGACCCCCTATCTACCGCTCAAGATATAAATAAGTTCAATGTTTTCATTTGTTTCATTTCCAACTAACAGACCCGCGTCCAGAAGAGAAAGATACGTCATTTTCATATAATTTTCCTCCGTTTACTCTACCAAACGCCACCCAAACTCAAATTAATTTTACGTACCGGATTATAAGCCTGCAGGGAGCATTACTATGGGGTTAGTTCCTCGAAATTTGCCTGGAAAATCGTAGGCCCGCCGAGTAAAGGTTGTAGGAATTGCCCCAAACTAATTTCTATACGATCACAGGCATCAGATAAGTATTTCCCCCTTCTGAACTCTTGGGAAATTATACGTTTGTGGGCCTATTTTGTTAAGCTTGATCATAGTTAATATTAGTATTAGAAGTTATCGTTTACAGCCGAATTGAGTATTAAACTAGTCTCATTTTCTTAGTAATATGATTACAGCTGGAAAGGACTTTTGAATATGGTCTGAAGCTCGCCAGTTAATTAGAAATTGGCAATCCAGGTATGTTAAGGCGAATTCCTTCGGCAAGTTAGTTCCTTTAGCATTATAACTCAGTTTGAATCCCAATAAGAGAGCTAGAAGCATATCTATTATGATTAGCTGTTGTTAATAGCTGAGACCAGTATTCTGTGTTTAGTTTGGGATTGACCTTGCCCTGTATAGCCCTCCATAACCAGCCCCAGGGTTACTAGAAGTGTCAACGCCCGTCAGGGCGAGATGATGTCGCTCCAAGGAGCGGTATGCCATCCGTCAGGGACGAAGATGAGGTCCCAGGTCCTCATATAGTCCATCCATGTCTGGATTATTATATGTCGTATTGGCACCACACCCCTGTTGAGCCTGGTACCGGGGGTGCAGATATCAGGAGTCCACTGGAGTAAGACACAACTACAGTTCATGGGCTGAGCGGGCTTAGTTGCAGACTCAGGGGACTGGTAAGACGAATATAGTTACTAGTTGACTCAATGTCACCTTGTAGGGGTATATAGATTGAATTGTACTTGCCAGGGCTTATAGTGGCCTCGGGTGGGTTATTCTGTGCTGGTTGTACCTTTTGGCTTATGGGGGCCAGGTAAGGTTCTTGTTTGCATTAGTTATTGATAGATTAGACAGAAGGAAGTTTAGCCTATTCAGATGGTAACTCTATTCCTTTCTTTCAGTTACTTTCAATTTTCTTTTAGTTCAATAAGTTATTTACAGTTACTGCCTTACATATTTGGTACATATTGTACTGACGCCCTTCTAGGGCACTGCATTATTTTCCTGCAGGTGCCGATATATGTGGACCAGGATATTCTTAGCTTTCCGCCAGATTAGCAGAGCAATCAGATCCATTTTTTCAGAGCTAATGGCTAGAAGGTCTATTCTTTTTGTTTGTACAGTTCATGGGTAGGTTGGGGCCCTGTCTTGACAATTATATCACTCTTAGAGGCTTGCAGATTGTTCCAAATTCCCTATGGTTAGTCTTGTTGGCCATGTGGGGCCCATGTATACTTTATTTTATGTGTTGGCCATGTGGGGCATTGTGTAACTATTAGTCAGCGGCCTTGTCGGCCATAGCTCAATTTTAGTATTGGATTTACTTTACCGTCATAACTAGACATCATGGTGATCTTGTCGGCCCACATAGGATTCCCTATTATTACCTGTTTCTGGTAAGCTGTTTTCCTTTACAGGTGGCTATAAGTCCTTGTCGGCTGGGGGCTGTCTTTACAACTGAGATATAGCCCGTCGTTTACTTGACTTAAGAATCAGTCATGTATCATAGGTGCATAAGCTCATTCAGGCTAGTTCAGATCCTAGTAGGGCACCAGGTGCCAGTCATGCCTCCCAAAGTGGGGCGTGACAATATGTTTTTTCCTACAAATTTATTAAGGGCTTTTTCATAATGCCTATGTTCTAAGGCCTAATTACATGGTTTTAAGGTCAGAATGTAGTGTTTTTAGAAGGGTTAAGTCATTCTAAGCCTATCCAAATTCATGCATGCAAGTTTAGAAGTTTGAGAGGTGATCAACGCTAGTTCTTTAAAGTTTTTCCTCAATTCTCTTTGGGAAATCAAGCAATTGTGAAAATCATATCCCTTCAGGTATGTAAGGCTATGAATGGGTGCAATTGTCCACACCCATGCCTAATTCCTTCTCAATACATGATGTTCTAATTTCTAATTCCATAGGGTTTTTACCCAATAGATGAATTCCTAAGTTTTAATCATGGGTATGATCTAAGCATGTTTTGAATGATCAATTATGATTAATAGGTAGATTTTACAATGTTTCAAATTATAAATTATTTTTTCAAGTTTTCTAAACTATGATGCCCATCCATGAATGTTCATAAAAGTTGAGATCAATGAGATATGTATTTAAGCATGATGATATGTTTATAAAGAAAGTATGATTTCAAAATACCCATGTATATGTTCATGTTTTCAAAGTGAATCAAGTTGATTTCAAGCACAATTAAGTGTTGGGAAAGCCCATATGATCAAGTATGTCTTATGATTTCATGAATTAGCTTACCACATGGTTTTGGAGTCAAGACTCCCATTATTTTCAGCATGTGGTATGGTTTGAGTCAAGGCTACAAATCTTAGGATTTCAGATTATGCATGTATGTCATTATCCAGCTTCGTCACTAGACGATGGTCAGCTTCGTTGAAAAACGATGGAGAGCATATGCATGTTTTTGGGAGTAGTGTCTACCATCGAGTAGGCTAAGGGTCAATCAACCCTGTGCCTCTGAACTACATGCCAACGTAGGTTTATTTATATACTTTAGGACCTCCCTTGGAGTTTCCCCTACCTCAAGGGGCCTTGAGCTTGATATCGATATCATGGTAGCGCCCTTAGCCCTGGCAACGCTTTAGATGACTCTGCCCACTTGAGTGTGATAGTCGGGACCACATAAGCTCTATCATGGTAATGTCAGTTATATGACGAGTCTCCCATTGTTCCTCATGATTTTAGTTATTCATGTACACCAGTCATGATATTATGTTTTTAGTAGGTTTGGCCCCATGTTAGTTTTACTTATGATTATCAGTTTTCATCTTTGGGTCATTCGATTCAGTTATGATGTTCAGTTATGTTCAGATCATGATTTCAGAAATATCATGCAAGCCCTAATCTTAGAATCTTACCTTGATTATGTTTTACTATATGCATGATTTAATGATTTTACTTACTTAATGATTTTACTTACCTTGCATACTCGGTACATTCCACATATTGCCCGCATACTCTATATTGTATCGTTTCATGATAAAGGCTCCAATATCCAGACTCAGTCTCTTCGATAGCCAGATTCCCAGTTTTAGTACTTCCCGCTCAGAGTTTGTGACTCCTCATCTTGGGAGGGTCCTTTTATTCATTTATGTTCTGTATTTTCAGTTTTCAAACTATAATGAGTTAGTTTAGGTCTTGTCCTTTCAACTCGTTAGTTTAGAGGTTTTCGGATATACTATGTATTCAGATGTTAAGTTTTGATTAGACTTCCGCTATGTTGTTTATAATGATCTCAACTTATCTATGATTGAGTTAGATATATGTTCATTCCATGGGTTGACTTGGAGCGTCTCGGAGTTTCTTGTCCCGTGTCTCGATCCTGGCCTATGTTCGGGTCGTGACAGGTGCCCTTGTCCATTAATTCAGATAGAGGTACCCAGTTCACCTTGCATTTCTAGAAGTCATTTTAGAAAGGACTCGGTACCCAGGTCAAGCTCAGGATAACTTTTCACCCACAGACAGATGGACAAGCTGAGTGGACTATCTAGACCCTAGAATATATGCTGAGAGCGTGTATGATCGATTTCAATGGATGTTTGAATGATCACCTACTTCTCATCGATTTTTTGTACAACAATAGCTACCATTCCAGTATCCCGATGGCCCCATTTGAGGCATTATATTCTAGGAGATGTAGGTCTCCTATAAGGTAGTTTTAGGTTGGTGAAGCCACCTTGATAGGGCCAAAATCAGTTCATGAAGCTATGCAAAAGGTGCAACTTAATATAGAGAGGTTGAAAATAGCGCAAAACCAACAGAAATCGTATACTGATGTGAGGAGAAGAGAGTTAGAGTTTGTAGTGGGTGATTGGGTTTATTTGAAAATTTCACCCATGAAAGGACGAGGTTTTTGAAGAAAGGAAAACTCAGTCTGAGATATGTGGGACCCTACAAAATTCTGAAGCGAATTGGTAGTGTGGCATATGAGTTAGAATTACCTCCAGAGTTAGCATATATGCACCTAGTCTTCAATGTGTCACTATTGAAGAAGTGCATTGGTGCGAATTGGTAGTGTGGCATATGAGTTAGAATTACCTCCAGAGTTAGCATATGTGCACCCAGTCTTCAATGTGTCACTATTGAAGAAGTGCATTGGTGATCCAACTTCAGTTGTGCCACTAGACAGTGTTGGAGTGAAAAATAGTCTCTCTTACGAAGAGGTCCCAATTTAGATCCTTGACCGTCAGGTTCGTAAGCTATGAAATAAGGAAGTATCTTACGTGAATGTTGATCTCGGGCAAAATAGCATGCCCGAGTGAGGCTTTATAACTTAATTTAGTCTTATTTAGCTAATTAATTATATACATTTTCATGAGATTTTATATAAATGTGAATATATGTATTAACCAACATGACTAGTTATTTGTTTTGTAGGTTTACATGAATTTGAGGAACTAATTTGTAAGTTGGTGAAGTAGAGGAATGGAGTCAGGAGCAATTTGCGAAAGTCAGCAAGAAGCATGCCTTGGCAAGGCTGGCCGCGCCAGGCAGCGTGCCACGCTATGCGTGTGCCGTGCCCAATGCCGCGCACACCCATGCTAGCCGCGAGAGAAGGCAGCAAGCAGGCATGCAATCTGCGCACCAGTGCCGTGCCACGCCAGGCGAGCTGCTCGCCAGCACAATGCCATCGCGCTGCATGAGCAGCGTGTCATGCCGGCCAGCGCGGCGACCCTCGACATATTGGAATCCAGAGGCAATTTCCAATGTGCTTCCGCATTACCTTGGTGTCACGGAGGCATTGCTCCGCGATACACTCCGTGACACGGAGCCATTCCACGACAAGCTTAATTTTGCTAAATTCTCATTTACTATAAATAGGTCCCTTATCTCCTAAAATCATTTTGTCACGATTTTATTCTGGAAAACCACCTAGGAGTGAAGGGAGAAGTGGGAGAACTCACCTAGGGTTTGTCAAATTCCTCTTCTCTTCTACCAATTCTTGTAAGTATGTTACTTTAACAATATTTTCATGTAATTTTACGAACATGAATGGCTAAAACCCTTCCTCTAGGGCTGAAGCCATGAGTTATGATTGTGTTTTTATGAAATTGTGTTGGAATTAAGTTATTGATTGTTGTTCTTTCTTGCATTCTGAATTATGGTTGTTTTTATGATTGATCACCATGAAAACATACACGTTAACTTAGGCATATGCTTGAGAAAGCATTTACCTAAGCCAGAACATGAGAATGTAGGGAGCATGGTTGTATCTCACGATATAATTTGTGTTAGGATATAAATATACCTAACACCTTGCTTGGTTGATAAAACGGGATGACCTAGGCACCAACTTAGAATTGTCACCTCACCACCCGAATAAGTAGTTGTGTAGCTATGTTGAGTCGAATGATTAGGTGTACTAGAGTCCCTAATCATATCCACGTAAACCACATCCACGTAATTAATTGCCCACGAACTAGAATTAGCATCCTCGCTCATAATGTAGTAGTGAGGCTAGTTTGTCGTGCTTAGAGGTTCAGAAGGCCATGAAAATGCAATTCTAATTATGTGAGACGACAATTGATAGTTTCATACTTAAACCCTTGCAATTCATATTAGCGCATGATTATCCGGCTTTAACTCTATGTTGCTCCTTGAGTTAATTCAGAATAATTCGTTGACCACAATTAGACTTACTTAAACCTTCTCGAAAACTTCTATAATCAACACTTGCAAAAGTTTATATCACACTTGAACTAGATAGTTAGCTGAATTGGTCTAGTCCTTGTTGGTTCGATATTCTGGTTCCTTAAAAGGGGCCACTATATTACTTGCACGACCCGTACACTTGCGGGGCTCATCAAAAGTCTTGTGGAGGAACCAGCTAGTTGAGGGAGCCACATGGGAGGCAGAAGCAGACATGATGGCTAGATACCCTTACTTATTCCATTCCAGTTCAGTTCCAGCATCAGGTACTAAATCCGTCCTCAATATCCTGTTCAATTTCTTACTCATCATCTCTATTCAAATTTTAAATGTGCATTCTAGTTGCATCAGCTCTGTTAGCATGGTTAAGTCAGTTTGGAGTCAGTTACTCCTTCAGAAACCAGCTTATTGTCTCAATCTGGGAATTGTAGCTCTTTTCGTAGTTGTCCAGTAGTTTTAGCCTTCATTCGAGGACGAATGATCCCAAAGGGGAGACATTGTAACACCTCAAAAAGTTTCCTAAACCAAACTCAGACCTTGCAAGAAAACGATCTATAAGAAACTAGAAAAGTTGCCTCAGAACGACTGAGACAACGAGTCGTGGTCAGCTCCAACGAGTCGTTGTGTCAGTTATTGCCAGCCTTGTTTGGTCCTTTGGGAATCAATGGGACATGGAATGACCCATTGTGAGGAACAACGGGTCATCCTGTCACTCATTGGTCCCCAGCTCAGAAGTCCCTCTTCCAAGACCCTATGACTCAAACAACAAGTAGTCATGTGATACAACGACTCGTGGTGTGAGTCGTTGGTTGGGAGCCCTAAAAACTCCCTTCAATGATGACGAATGGAAACAATGACCCGTTTTATCCCACAATGAGTCTTTGTAACCATCCGTCGTGTCAAGTTAGGTATTTTTATAATTTTTCTAGTGAAGGTAGTGACTTGATACAATGATCCATTGGGTCTACCAATGAGTCGTTGTGTTGCCCGTTGTCAGTCCTCTAAGAATTTCTATCCAGTGACCACAGGAGGAACCAATGAACCGTTGGTTCATCCAAGGAGTCATGGTACCTTTCATTTCCAATTTTTGTGAGCCCAAGACCCAGGCAGTAGGACTAATGACTGGTCCTAATGACTCGTGGCCTCAACCAACGACTCATTGAGTGACCCGTTAGTCCCCTATCGCAGTTTTTCTAGTTTTTTCCCTAGGGATAGTTTTGTAATTTTCCACATTTTTAATTCTAAAACTATGTAGCTTTGGGTTATTTTAAGGGAATTTATAGGGGTAATCGATGATTACTTCACCCCACTCATCCCCTCAAAAAATCATTTCATAAGTTTTCTCTCTGAAACTCTCTGAGCAAGAGTTAGGGCAGTCAGTTCTTCCCAGATTCTCAAGGGGTTTTCTCCAGAGATTCTTCACCGGTATGTGGGAATTCAACAAGGGAATTTTTCTTCCCTTTTGTCCCCAAAACCCTTCCTTAATTCTTCTATCAATTCTAGTCCCTGAGTTTTCGAATGGGAATGAATTATCAGCAAGATTTCATATATAATGTGTGGAATATTATTCATGCTAATTGTAGTTATAATTCCACTAGGTTGTGACTGTATAGATGCTTGTCCCTACAAAATGAACTTTAGCCCTAACTTTTGAATATAGAAAAACTAAAGTCTTGCATAATTGATTAAGTATACAAATTGCTTGATTCTATCAGTGTTGGGGATTCCCATATTATTAGTATATATTGAAATCTCAGTCAGATTATTACCACACTCAGTATAATTCAGGAATGTCAGCTCATCAGTTTGACTACAGTCTTTGCTTGAGGTGTCAGTGATGCCTCCCAGTTATCAGTTATTAGACTTAGATATCAGATTTTAGTGGTTCTTTAGATGGTTATGACACTTCCAGATAAGCAGCTCTAACCAGTCTTAGAACCCCCAACTTCAGATTTCAGTTTGTTCTTTAGACGGCTATGACGCTTCTAGATAAGCAGCTCTGGCCAGTCTTAGAACACTAGTTATAGAATCCGGTCCGATAAGACTATCAGTGTACTTCTATATAGGTATTTCTAACTTAGTCTTGGACCCCAGTTTTGAGCTATTAGCTTAGTAGTAAGTCTAAGACTATCCAGTGGGGGTAGGACTTAGCACCGAGTGGACCAGGGTTCCAGCGCACCCAGGTTCCCAAAACTACGTTGCCACCATAGGTTATTTTATTGGCCTTATGGCCCCAGACTTGTGATCACCCAGTTCATGCATTTATACCTTGGCAAGGTATAGTGGGTCCTACCGATGGGGTGTATACATCGTACTCCACATCTAGCTCACGTGGTTATATGTCGATTATAGCCTCTCCCACTAGTCAGTACAGTCTTAGTTTAGCGCAGCTCAGAATAGTTTTAGTTTACGCAGTTCAGATTAGTTCAGCACAGTTAGTTTAGATCAGTATCTCAGATTCAAGGCATGTCACGACATTAAACAGATAAGGTCATTTTGACCATTTTAGTTATATTTTACTTTATTCAGTTTCAGTCTTTTAGTTGGTCATTGCATGTAATTATAGTTCAGTTATTTATTCTTTATGTTATGTTTTCTTTCACTTAATCAGTACATTCAAAGTACTGACGCATACCTTCAATGCTGTATCATATTATGATACAAAGGTAGGTTCTCAATCTCAGTACCGCTAGTAGATCTTTTTCAGGTGATATCAGCTGTACTAGTGGTGAGTCCTCATCATTCGAGGACGATGTTCTTCAGTTATTTTCTTATAGTTAGACTTTAGAGTTAGCTGGGAGCTTGTCCCAACAACTCATCAGATATAGGTGGCTTTTAGACATTGATTCAGACTTCCAGTTTTTCTTCTAGATGTAAAAGCTTTTATTGTTTAGTTGTTCATAAATGGTTTATTTATTTACGCTTCCGCTATGATTACTCAGATTACAAGTGTTATGATAGACCATGGATTGACTTGGGTTTACTTGTGACTCTAAGTACTGTGTCTCGTCCAGGGTATAGATTTGAGTCGTGACAATCCACTACTACGTATGGTGGACAACACCAAAACAGATTCTATGCCCTAGCATCTCGTCAGGAGAAGGAGGTCTCCCCAGATGTAGTCATTGGTATGTTATGAGTATTCCACCTCGATGTTTATGTAGTATTAGATCCAGGGGATACTTTATCTTTTGTGACGCCCTATGTTGCGAGTAGTTTCAGAGTCAGTCCCAAAATCTTGTTAGAACCCTTCTAAATCTCTACTCCAGTTAGTGATTAAGTTATAGCTTAACGGATGTATAGAAATTACCCTTTCACAATCCTTTAGAAAGTCACCTCAGCATATTAAGTAGAGTAATCCATGACCGATTTTGATGTTATTCTCAGCATGGATTGGTTGTTTGCATGTTGTGCCTCAGTCAATTGTAGAACCTATGTAGTAGAGTTCAGACTTCCGGTTGAGCCAGACATAGAGTTGAAGGGTAGTTCAGCTGTATCTGTAGGTCGTTTCATTTCCTACCTTATGGTAGAAACGATGATTTCTAAGGGTTGCGTGTACCATCTAGTTAGAGTTAAGGATGCTACATTCGAGACCCCGACTATCTAGTCAATTCCTGTAGTATGTATCGAGAAGTGTTCCCAGATGATCTACCGGGAATTCCTCCTGAGCGGGAGATCGATTTTGGTATTAACCTTCTTCCTGATATGCAATCTATATCTATTCCTTCATACAGAATGGTTGCAGCTGAGCTAAAGGAGTTGACGGAGGAGTTGAAGGAGCAGTTGAAAGATCTCTTGGACAAGGGTTTCATCAGACCTAGAAAATCCCTGTAGGGTGCACCAGTTCTGTTATTCCACAAGAAAGATGGTTCTCTTCATATGTGCATTGATTATCGGTAATTGAGTAAGCTTAACATCAAGAACAGGTATCCTCTCCCCAGAATTGATGATTTGTTTGACCAACATCAGGGTTCTAAGTGCTTTTTGAAGATAGATCTCAGATTCGAATACCATCAACTCAGGGTTCGGGAGAGTGACATCCCAAAGATAGCCTTCAAGACTCGGTATGGTCATTACGTATTTGTAGTTATGTCTTTTTGACTAATGAATGCTCTTGCAACTTTTATGGATTTGATGAACAGGGTGTTCAAGCCATACTTGGATATGTTCATGATCGTGTTCATAGATGACATCCTAATATACTCTCGGAGCAAGGAGGAGCATGCCACTCATTTGAGGGTGGTGCTACAGACTCTCAAGGATCGCCAGTTGTATGCTAAATTCAATAAATGCAAGTTTTTGGTTGAACTTTGTGGTATTTTTGGGTCATATGGTGTCAAGTGAGGGTGTATAGGTAGATCTCAAAAGATAGAAGCAGTGAAGAATTGGCCTAGACCTATGAGTCCTTCGGATATCAGGGTTTCTTGGATTTAGCATGTTACTATCGGAGATTTCTTAAGGGGTTTTCAATTGCAGCCCCATTGACTAAGTTGACCTAGAGGAAAGTGATGTTTTAGTGGTCAGAGGCTTGTAAGAAGAGATTCCAAGAGTTGAAGACTCGACTCACATCAGCACTGGTGTTGACTCTACGTAAGGGTATCGATGGGTTTGTGGTGTATTCTGATGCTTCAAGGGTTGGCCTTGATTTTGTACTCGTGCAGCACGGTAAAGTTATGGCCTATGCTTCAAGGCAGCTGAAAGTCCATGAAAAGAATTATCCGACTCATGATCTTGAACCGGTGGTAGTAGTATTTGCTATGAAGATTTGGAGACACCATCAATACAGGGTCCATGTAGATATGTTTACGTAATACAAAAGCCTACAATACATGTTTACCCAAAAGGATTTTAATCTACGTAAAAGGAGGTGGTTGGAGCTACTCAAGGATTATGATATGAGTTTTCTTTACTATCTGGGCAAGGCTAATGTGGTAGCAGATGCTTTTAGTAGGCTCTCTATGGAGAGTGTGTCCTATGTAGATGAGGGAAGGAAGGAGCTGGTGAAAGATGTGCATCGTCTTACACGATTGGGAGTTCATTCGGTTGACTCAACCGATGGTGGAGTTATTGTGCAGAATGGATCAGAATCATCTTTAGTGACTAATGTTAAAGCTAGACAAGACGAGGGTCCTATTTTTGTAAAGTTAAAGGAAGCTGTTCAGAATCAGATGGTAGAGGTCTTCTTCAAAGGGGGAGATGATGTGCTCCGATATAAAGGGCGTTTGTGTGTACTGGTTGTTGATGATTTGAGAGATAGGATGTTATGCGAGGATCGTGGTTCTATATATTCCATACATCCAGGTGGCACCAAGATGTACAGTGACCTATGGGAAGTCTATTGGTGGAATAGCATGAAGAAGGACATAGCAGAGTTTGTGGCTAAGTGTCCGATTTGTCAGTAGGTGAAGGTTGAGCACCAGAGGCTAGGAGGTGTACTTCAAGAAATCAGTATCCCTACTTGGAAGTGGGAGGAGATCAATATGGACTTCATCACAGGGTTGCCTCGCACTCATTGATAGTATGACTCCATTTGGGTGGTTGTGAACAGGTTGACCAAAGCAACTCATTTTCTACCGATCAAAACTACCGATTCAGCGGAGGATTATGATAAGTTGTACATTTGGGAGATATTTTGGTTGCATGGAGTGTCCTTTTCCATCATATCAGATAAATGTACTCAGCTTACCTCCCAGTTCGGGAGATCGTTTCAAAAGAGACTCAGTACTCCGGCCAAGCTTAGAATAGTATTTCACCTGCAGATAGATGGTAAGGCAGAGAAGACTATTCAGACTCTTGAGGATATGGTGAGAGCATGTGTGATTGATTTTAAAGGTAGTTGGGATGATCACTTACCTCTTATTAAGTTTGCGTATAGCAACAACTACCATTCCAACATTCAGATGGCTTCATTTGAGGCTCTCTACGGGCGGAGATGTAGATTGCCTATTGGTTGGTTTCAAGTCGGTAAAGATGCGGTGATAGGTCCAGATTCAGTCCATGAGGCCATGGAGAAAGTTCAACTCATAAGGGACAGGTTGAAAACAGCTCAGAGTTGCCAAAAGTCCCATGCAGATGTGAGGAAGAGAGAAATTGAGTTTGAAGTCGATGATTGGGTGTTTATAAAGGTGTCTCCCATGAGGGTGTGATGAGGTTCGAAAAGAAAGGGAAACTCTATCCTCGAGAGTTGAAATAGAGAAAAACAGAATTTTCTACACCAGGTCACAGAACGAGTCATCCATTGACCCGTCAGGAATGCCACGAGTCGTTAAGTGACTCATGGGGAGGGGTTTGATTATGTTTGGAAATTTTAGGTTTGGGGTGACCACGGTTGTGACCACGAGTTGTGGTCAGCCTCACAATCCGTTAGGTCACACGTGGTCAAAGATGGTTAAAGGAAGAAGGGAAGCAGGCAGTGTTGGTTACGGGTCATCACCATGACTCATCGGGTGCAGCACGAGTCGTGGTGTCCCCATGGTGACCCCAGAAGAAATGTGGGAGTGCATGTAATGACTGGTGACCACGAGTCATGGTCCAGGGCACGAGTCGTCCAGTCCCTCATAGGGACTGGCTGTGTGTATTTTCCTGCGAATTTAATAAGGAATTTTCCATAATTCCTAAGTTCCTAAGGCCTAAACTAAGTCATTTTAAGCTCAAAATGGACTATTTTAAGAAGGGTTAAGTCATTCTAAGTCTATCTTAATTCATGCATGCAAGTTTGGAAGTTTAAGAGGTGATCAAGGCTAGTTCTTCAAAGTTCTTCCTCAATTCTCTTTGGGCGATCAAGGAAGTGTGAAAATCATGTCCCTTCAAGTATGTAAGGCTATGAATGGGTGCAATTTTCCACACCCATGCCCAATTCCCTCTCAATACATGATGTTCTAATTGATGAATCTATGGGGTTTCTACCCAATGTGTGAATCTCCTAAGTTTCAACCATGGGTATGATCTAAGCATGTTATCAACGTTGAATTATGATTAGTGGGCAGATTTTATAATGTTTTAAATTATCAATTATGTTTTCAAGTTTTCTAAATTATGATGCCCATCCAATAAAGTCCATGGAAGTTGAGATCTATGAAGTATGTGTTCGAGTATGATGAGATATTTATGAAGAAAGTATGATTTCAAATTACCCATGTCTATGTTCATACTTTCAAAGTGAATCAAGTTGATTTTAAGCATGTGTAAGTATTGGGCAAGCCCATATGATCAAGTATATTTTTTGATATCATGAATTATCTTACCACATGGTTTTGGAGTGTAGACTCCTACTATTTTCAGCTTATGGTATGGTTTGAGCCAAGGCTCCTCATGTTATGATTTCATATTTATGTATGTATGTATGAGTCAACTTCGTCACTAGATGATGGTTCAACTTCGTTGTAAAATGATTGAGAGCACATGCATGTTTTTTTGGGAATAGTGTCTAGCACCGAGTAGGCTAAGGGTCAGTCAACTCTATGCCTCAGAATTACGCGCCAACGTAGGTATGATCAGATTATTTGGGACCTTTCTTGTGAGCTTCCCCTACCCCCAAGGGGCTTTCAACTTGATATCAATATCATGGAAGCATCCTTAGCCCTAGCAGTGCTTTGGACGCCTCTGCCCACTTGAATGTGATAGCTGGGACCACGTAAGCTCTATCATGGTAATATCGGTTATATGATGAGTCTCCCATTGTTCCTCCTTATTTTAGTTATGCATGTTCATCAGTCATGATATTATGTTTTCAATAGGTTTGACTCAATGTTTAGTTTTACTTATGATTATTAGTTTTCAGCTTTGGGTCATTCGATTCGATTATGACATTCAGTTATGTTCAACACATGATTTTAGAAAATAACATGCAAGCCCTACTCTTAGAATCTTATCTTGATTATGTTTTATACTATGTATGTTTAATTATTTTACTTACTTAGCGGTTTTACTTACCTTGCATACTCGGTACATTCCATGTACTTACCACATACTCTATGCAATATCATTTTATGATATAGGCTCCAATATCCAGACTCAGTCCTGCCGCTAGTCATACTTTCGGAGTTAGCACTTCTCAGAGTCAGTTGGTTAGTCCTGATCTTGCGAGGGCCCTTCATATCAGTTTTGTTTCGTCTTTTTAGTTTTCAGACTATAGTGAGTTAGTTGGGGTCTTGTCCCATCAACCCGTTAGTATTAGAGGCTTTTCGGACATAGTTTGTATTCAGCTTTAGACTTATGAATGTATTCAGATGTATTATGATGTTTAGACTTTTTCTATGTTATTCATGTTGGTCTTCCATTTATTTGAATGAGTTAGATTTCATGTTCATGTCATGGGTCGACTTGGAGCCACTCGGGGTTCTTTGTCCCATGTCTTGATCCAGGCCTATGTTCGAGTCTTGACAATCATCCGAGCAAGGCCAATGTAGTGGTGGATGCACTTAGTAGGTTGTCCATAGGGAGTGTGTCTCATGTTGAGTATGGGAGAAAATAATTGGCGAAACATGTCCATAGGCTTGCTCGCTTGAGGGTTTGCCTTACTAATTCAGCGGATAGTGGTAGTTTGGTTCAGAATGGCGTAGAGTCTTCATTGGTGTCGAAAGTCAAGGAAAGGCATGATAAGGTTCTTATCTAGATCAAGCTAAAGGAAGTAGTTTGAAATCAGAAGGGGGAGGTTTTCTCCCAAGGGGGAGATGGTGTACTTCGATATCAAGGCCGATTATGTGATCCAGATATAGATGACTTGAGAGAGCAAATATTGAAAGAGGCTCACAACTCTCGATATCCTATCCATCCAGGTGCCACCAAGATGTATCGTGATCTATGGGAAGTCTATTTGTGGAATAGAATGAAGAAGGACATAAAAAATTTGTAGTTAAGTGTCCAAATTGCCAACAGGTGAAGGTTGAGAATAAGATATCGGAAGGTATGCTATAGGATATCAGTATTCCTACTTGGAAGTGGGAAGAGATAAAATATAGACTTCATCATAGGTTTACCTTGTATGCGCCAGCAGCATGATTCTACATGGGTAATTATGGACCGGATGACTAAGTCAGCATATTTCTACCAGTTAAGCTTATGGATTTAGCTGAGGATTATGCTAGACTTTACATACGCGAATTAGTTAGGTTACATGGGGTCCTATTTTGCATCATTTCAGATAGGGGTACTCAGTTCACTTCCCAATTTTGGAAGTCATTTCAGAAGGGTGTTAATACTCAAGTCAAGCTTAGCACAAATTTTCACCCACAAGCATATGGTTAGGCCGAGCAAACCATTTAGACCTTAGAGACATGTTGAGAGATTGCATGATTGATTCAAGGGTAGTTGGGATCATCACTTGCCCCTTATTGAGTTTGCCTACAATAAAAACTACCATTCCAGCATTCAGATGGCTCAATTTAACACTCTTTATGGGAGGAGATGTAGGCCACCAATTGGATGGTTTGAGGTAGGTGAGGCTATGTTAATAGGGATAAATTAAGTTCATAAGGGCATGGAGAAAGTTCACTTATTAGAGAAAGGTTGAAAATAGCTCAGAGTCGTTAGAAATCATATATAGATGTTAGGAGGAGAGAGCTTTAGTTCGCAGTTAATGGTTGGGTGTTTCTGAAGGTGTCATCCATGAAGGGGGTTATGAGGTTTGGCAAGAAAAGGAAGCTTAGTCCCTGATATATTGGTCCTTAGGATTCTAAGGCGCATTGGCAATCTGGCCTATGGGTTGGAGTTTCCTGCGGACTTAACATTGATATATCCAATTTTCCATGTGTCCTTGTTGAAGAAGTGTATTGGTGATCCAGATCTAATTATACCGGTAGAGAGCATTGGGGTGAAGGATTGTCTCACTTATGAGGAGGTTCTGATTGTGATTCTTAACCTTCAGGTTCACAAGTTAAAGAACAAAGAGGTAGGTTCTGCGAAGGTTTTATGGAGAAATCAACTAGTTGAAGGATCTACATGGCAATCCAAAGCAGATATGATGGCCAAATACCCACATCTTTTCCCTTCCAGTTTGGTTTCAGTTTGAGGTACTAGTTTCCACCTTCGTATGTTATTCAATTTTATGTCTGTCAGTTACTCTCATGTTTTAACATGTATGTATGTTTTATGAGTCCAGTTCAGCTATGTATCTTAGCTCGAAGTCAGTCACTACATCAGTATTCAGTCCATAGCACTCAGTGTTGAGGTTTTAGCTCTTTCCCTACCTTTTCAGCTCATTTAGTCTCCATTCAAGAATGAACGTTTCCAAGGAGGAGATAATGTAATAACCTAAAAGTCCCTAAGACTAGACCCTAGATTTGGGGTATGAACTTGTAAAAACCTGAATCTTTTCCTCAATATGAGTATCAATATTACTCGTGATAAGGTGGTACAAGTCGTACCAAGACTTGTGAGATGGAGTTCAGAATATGGTCTATGGTATGATGGTACAAATTGTTGTCTCAGTCATGAATTAAGATATTGTAACGCCTCGAACTTTTGAGCTATGTTTGAAACTATTCTAGGTATGTGGATAGACCTGAACTTGATGAATTTTATGAAAACAAGGTGTTAAGATCAATTCTTAAGTGTGAGAAGTGCATTGGACAAAAATTAAGGTCATAAGGAACCTATAGCATAAAGTTAAGTTGAGAGCTTTCCTACTGATTGAGTCTTCATATAGGTTCTTACAAGGGTCAAATTTAAATGATCATAGATCCTTGGGTGATCTAACATATCAAATTGAATCCCTTTGAGTATTCTTTCCAACTCATCCGACCTTGCATCAATCGGAGTTTGGAATAAAAATTTATGAGCAATTTAGTTAAGAATTGCTATGTTTGATAGATAAAGGACAAGCTTAGTCACCGCGAGTCATGGTATGACCTTGTGGTACCAAGGTATGACTCGTACTGAGCATCTGTGGTAAGAGTTTCAACAAGCTTTTAAGTCACTCAAAATCCACGAATTGCATACCACGACCTGTGGTATATCACCACGAGTCGTGGTAAGACCCCTGAAAGCTTGCAGGACAATTTTTAGCTCATTTTCATAAGGGCATCTTAGTAATTTTTTGTTCTTTTAACTCCTAAACTAGGTCATTTTTGGCTTTCTAAAGGGTGTATTAGAGGGTTTTACTTAGCCTAAACTTTCATTCCTCTCAAAACACCATAGATTGAAGATCAAACCTCTCAAGGCACTCTAGCAATTAGGGTTCTTCTTCTTCTCAACTCTCTTGGGTCTCAAGTAGAAGCAAGATCCATTAAAACCTAGGTATGTGGGGGTCATGAATGAGAGATTTCTTCCACCCTCATGTCCAATCCCAAGCTCAATTACATGATTTCAATTCCTTCAAGCCTCCAACTATGATTTTCATGAATTTCTATGGTTAGAACCTTTTTGATGAAAAACTCTATGATCTCTTATAAAATGGATTCTCTAATGATTCTATTTATGTTTTATGATTACAATTACATGTTTTCTATGAAACACTCTCATGAATCTCTATTTTCATGTTATGATGATTTAATGAATTATGCATGAATCTCATGAATATAAAGCTCATGTATTATGAGTGTAGTTTTAACATTGCTTTCATGGCTAGTTCACATATGTTAAGCAATTTATAAATTTCATCATTTCTAACTAGCACATTCAATACCAAGAATGTTTCATGATTATGATTGTTATCACTATACATATTTTGGCAGTAGTATTTAGCACCAAGTAGGCCGAGGTTCTGCGCACCTAGGTCTCAAAACTATGTGCTACCATAGGTATGATAGGGGTCCTCGCAAGAGAATGTTTTCCTTACTCGAATGGGTGTGATATCATGCCTTCATTGTTCTTTGCCCTAGAAAGGCCTTGCGGTTTTGCCAACTTGAGTGAGATAGATGGGCATCATGTATTCATTCATGATGGTGTCAGTTATAAGAATCTCCTGCTATTCCTCGTATTTTATGTTTCTTCATGTTCAGGAATTATGATATCATGTTTTATAGTGTATTTTAACCATTGATTAGTTTATGAGTTTTACTTATAATTTTAAAATTGTTAAGCTTTATGATTTCATGTAATACCCCGAAAGTCCCTAAGATTAGACCCAAAGTTTGAACCAGAGAATAATAGGAAAATCTGCACTTTTGCACCAGAATGACTCGTGTTACAAGTCGTGAGTTCAAGTAACGGGTCCTAGGAGGAGTCGTGAGACCAAGTAATGGGTTGTAGAAGGAGTCATGAAGAAGATCTGGAGTGTAGGTGTCTAGACCATGAGTCACACCACGTGTCGTGGTAGGTGGGTAAGACTGGTGGTCTGGGTCGTGGGGGAGGTGAAGTCACAAGTGATGTTACAATCTATGGTAGGAAACCACGAGTCATGGGATGAAGTCATGGTGAGAATTCAGGAAGGTTTCTAGGTGACCAGTGGTGATCACGAGTGGCGACCACGAGTGGTTACTTCCTGGTATGACTCGTGGTGAGGCCTATTATGAGTGGCAGTGTGTATTTTTCCTACATTTTAATTAGGGCAATTTCATAATTCCTAAGCTCCTAATCCCTAAACTATGTTGTTTTAAGCTCTGTTATGGGATTTTTAAGAGGGTTAAATATATTATAACCTATTCCCTCCCCATGCATGCAAAACTAGAGGATTCCTAAGAAAGATCAAGCTTAGAACTCTTCAATTTCTTCTCCAATTCCTTTGGGCTTCCAAGGAAGAGTGTAAGACCAGATTACCCAGGTATGTAGGGTTATGAATGGGAGTATTCCTTCACTCCGATGCCCAAATCCTCTTCTAAATTCATGAAATTCAAGGATTAATGAATCTAAGGGGTTTTAACCAAATTGTGAATCTATAAGTATTTATCATGGGTAAATTCTATTCATGCTTCTAATGTTGTTTTAAGATTCATGGGCGTGTTTTATGGTGATTTCAATTACAAATTTATGAATTCAAAGTCTTACAATTATGATGCCCAATTATGATAGTTCATGAAGAGGTTAGATTATGATATATGTGTTCAAGTATGATGAAATGTCTATGATGAGAGTATGATTTCGAAATACCCATGTTTATATTTATGACTTTTACTATCAAGTCTATTTCAAAGCATGTATAAGTTTGGGCAAGCCCATATGATCAAGTATGTTGCATGATTTACCTCAATTTTATGTTATTGGCTTACCATAGGGTTTTGGAGTCTAGACTCCCACCTTTTAGCTTGTGCTACGGTTTGAGCCGAGGCTCCTCACGATATGTTCACAAATTATGCTTGTACTATTATGAATCAGCTTCATCACAAGACGATGGTTCAGCTTCGTTGAAAAATGATGGAGAGCATATGCATGTTTTTTTGAGTAGTGTCTAGCAGCCAGTAGGCTAAGGGTTTAGTTAACCCTGTGCCTCAGAACTATGTGCCAATACAGGTATCTTTAGATTCTTTGGGACTTCCCTTGTGATCTTTCCCTTCTCCCCAGGGGCCTTTATCTTGATATCGATATCATGGTAGCACCCTTAGCCCTGGAAAGGCTTTGGACGACTCTGCCCACTTGAAGTAATAGTTGAGACCACGTAAGCTTTATCGTTGTAATGTCGATTATATGAAGAGTCTCCCATTGTTCCTCATAATTTCAGTTATGTAATCGGTCATGATATTTTGTTTTCAGAAGGTTTGACCCAATGTTCATTTTACTTATGATTATTATTTTCAGCTTTGGGTCATTCAAATCAGTTATGATATTTAGTCATGTTTACATTATGTTCAGATAATAGCATGCAATCCTTACACCCAGATCTTATGTTGAAATGTTTTATGACATGCATGATTTAAATTTTACTTACTTCGTGGTTATACACCTTGCATACTCAGTACATTCCAAGTACTGACCGCATACTCTATGCTGTATTTTTTCATGATACAACCTCAGACGTTCAGGTTCAGTCCCACTGTCATCTAGATCCTCAGAGTTAGCAGCTTTGAACTTGTTAGTGAGTCCTCATCCTTCGAGGACCTTCTCATAAGTTTATCATCAGTATTTTCATTTTCAGTTTATTAGTGAGTTAGTTGGGGTCTTGTCCCATCAATTTTTCAGACTGTAGAGGCTTATTAGGCATAGTATGTAGTTAGCTTCGGATCAGTGTTATGTATTCCGTTGTTTAAATGTTATTCAATTTCAAGAGTTCCGTATTTTGAATGTTAGATTTCCTCATTTTTTTTGTTGAGCTTTAGTCTTCATGTTCAAGCCATGGGTCAACTAGGAACAGTTTATGGTTCTAGGTTCCGTGTCTAGATCCGGGTCTATATTCGGGTCGTGAAAAACTTGGTATCAGAGCAAAGGTGTAGAGTATCCTAGGGTGATGAAAGCTACATTAAGTAGAGTCTTTTTCATGGGTGTGAAGTGCGCCACACTTATGAGGAAGAGGCTATGAAACGGTTTAGGAAATTTCCCCTTCTTTCATGACCTCTATCGTGCGATGAAATGTCTCTCTATCCTTCTAACTTGTGCTACATGCGTTTGCAGAATAATGCCTCCACGTTGAGTTAATAGAAGAAGGAACGGGAACGGAAATGGCCATGAGAATGGCAATGGAGATGAGCACTAACAAGCCCCACCAGCCCCCCAGGGTCATGTACCCGAGCAACTTTCCCATGTTGTGTTTATGTAATACCCCAAAGAGCCTAAAATTAGACCCGGGATCAAAATTTAAAGTTGGCTGAAAACTGGGAAAATGTCACAGGATCGATGACATAACGGCTCATGGTTGGAAACCACATGTCGTTGTATGCAGTCGTGGTTACGGGAGTCCTGGTGGCAATGTATACAACGGGTGAAGTAACGACTCATTACACTAAACAACGAGTCGTTGTTTGTGATCGTGGGAAAGACTGGACCTTCACAGTCGGGAGTACCACGGGTCATCCAATGACTCATGGTGAGAGGTGACGACCCATGGTCACCAATCGTGGTTTGGGTTGCCAGATTTCTAGTGGATGTAACAAATTGATACCATGACTAATTGGAAGCAACCACAAGTCGTGGTGAGGCTCATGGTAAGGGAAGTTCAGATTTTCAGGAAGTTGACAATGGTTGACCTAACAATTCATCATTTGAAGCAACGACTCATCCTGTCTAGCCATGGGAAGAATCAGAAAGTGTGAATTTAGGCAGGGGATCCTACGACTCGATACCATGACTCGTGGTATCATGTAACGACTCGTGGGATAGCCCGTTGGTCCACCCGGTGCAGTTTTTCAGGGAGTTTTCATTAAGGGTATTTTCGACTTTCCTATGTTCTAGGGCCCTAAACTACGTCATTTATGTATTTTTCTATACATGATAAGATAGGTTAAGCCCCCTTTGCATAAGTCATTCCCGTGCATGCAAATTAAGAGGATTTTAGAGAGATCAAGCGTAGTTTCAAGCTCTTCCCTATCAATTCTCCCTTGGGCATTCAAGGAACCTTAAACTCTTATCTTACCAAGGTCTGTAGAGTTACAAATGGGTGTTTTCATTCACAGCCATGCTCATTCTCTATTAATTCATGAAAATCTATAAAAAATCTATGGGATTTTAATTCAATTTTTTTGAAAATCTAATGATTTGCTAATGGGTTATTATGATTTATGATTTACATCATATTTTATGGATTTTGATTAGAATTTACAACTATTTTGATATTAAAATTATTGGTTTCGATTTCTACTAAATTTAGCTTCATTATGTAAGATCTATGATGAATCAATTTATGATCTACACTTCAATTGTTGATATTTACAAACCCATCATGCTTTATGATTTGAAATATGGATTTATTCAATTACCCATCATGATTTGATGATTTACAGGTTATTGGTATGATCTACAAGTACGCATGAAACCTATGATTTATGAATTATGTTTTTGGCCGACTCACGGGCCTCATGTCATGGCTAGTTCACGTATGTACAAGTATGTTTATGATTATCATGATTTAACTAGCCCATTAATTCATGCATGTGATACTATGAGCACTATATATGTTTTGGGAGTAGTATTGAATACCGAGTAGGTTCAGGGCCTAGGTTCTGCCCCGGATCTCATAAACTACGTGCCACCGTAGGTATGTTGGGACCTCCCTTGTGACTGTCCCTGGCCCAAATGGCCCTTTTCATGGTGATAACACGCCCTTCATGGTTCTACCTTTGGAAAGGTAATAATGGCCTGCCGACTAGGTTAACAAGTCGGGCTCAAAATGTGTGAACATATGGGGTATTGTCGATTAAGCGAATCTCCCACTATTCCTAATGATTTATGCATGTTTATGATTACGTATGTTGGATCAAGTTATGTGAAATATAGCTTTTCTTTCATGATTAAGATTATGAATGTTTTGAAAACCTAGGGCCTTAGGTTATTTTATGTTACGTTATGTACGAAATGAGCATGATGACTTACTCTTATGACGTTTTTATGAGTTCTTACATATTTTAAATGTCCGTTTTACTTACCTTGCATACTCGGTACATTCCCCGTACTGACTGCATACTTTCTATGTTGTATCATTTCATGATACAAGACTCGATTCTCAGGCCCATCCTCATCCTTAGTCCATCCCAGAGTTCACTTTCAGCTTTGTTGGTAAGTCCTCATGTTTCGAGGGCCGTTTTATTAAGCATGTATGATGTTCTATGTTTCAGTATTTGGCCGGGTTAGTTGGGGGTGTTGTCCCATCAATTGATCTTACATGTTAAAGGATTTCAGACAGTATGTAGTACTCAACTTATGTATATGTATAGTACTTTCAAATGTTATGATATGCTATGTTACGTTTACGTTTCTGTTATGCCTTATGTTCAGTCTTCCACTTAAAGTGAATGAAGTCAGATGTATGCTTATGCCATGAGTCGACTTGGGGCCTCTCGGGGTTCCTTGTCCCGTGTTACGATCCGGGACTACGTTCGGGTCATGACAAAGTTTGTATTAGAGAATTAGGTTTTCGAAGTGTCCTAGGTTTTCTGAAAGACACTTTGAGTAAAGTCTTTTTCATAGCTGTGAGGCACGCCACACTTATGACGAAGAGGCTACGAGACATTTAGGAAATGTTTCCTTCTTTCATGATCCATGTCGTGTGATGAGAAGTCTTTCTATCCTTCTAATTCGTGCTATTTGCGAATGCGGAATCATGGCTCCTAGAAGAATGAACGGAAAAAGAAATGGAAATGGTGAAGGCCACGAGGACGGCAATGGTCACGAGCATCAGCAAGCCCCACCTGTTCAGGAACCCGAGGCACCAGAGCCAGTTGCCCACGCGGATTTTCGGGCGGCTATCTAGATGTTGGCGCAAGCCTTGACCGCTCAGGTCAACCAACAGGCTGTTTCGTATATCCCACAGAACGGAAATGCAGTCGCGGACCGGATTAGAGATTTCTTGAGGATGAATCCTCTAGAGTTCCTTGGGTCTAAGGTGGACAAAGATCCGCACGATTTTATCGAGGAGATTCTAAAGATCGCCCAGGTTATGGGGGTGACCAATGGAGATTGTGTTGATTTGGTCTCCTATCTGCTAAAAGGGGTGGCACATATATGGATTAAACAGTGGAGAGATGCTCGGGTAGTGGGTGCAGACCCTATAGGCTGGGAAGAGTTCCATGCAGCATTCTTTGATCGGTTCTCACCCCGAGAGATGAGGGAGCTTAAGGAGGCTAGTTTCTTAACTTAAAGAAGGGTGAATTGTCCGTTCAGGAGTAGGCATTGGGGTTCACCTGTCTGTCCAAGTATACGCCCGAGTTGGTGGCAGACCAGAGGGCTTGAGTGAGTCTTTTTGTGCTTGGAGTAGCGGACTAACTGGATAAGGACTGTAGGATCTCCATGTTGCATCGAGATATAGACTTTCCCCGCATTGTGTTGCATGCTCAACAAATGTCCTTTGGGTTGACGAATGCTCCTGCAATGTTCATGGATATGATGAAAAGCATCTTCAGGCTGTATCTGGACTTGTCTGTGATAGTGTTTATTGATGATATTCTGGTGTTTTCTCATTCAGAAGCAGAGCATCGAGATCATTTGTGAATAGTACTCCAGATTCTCAGAGATTGCTAGTTGTATGTAGAATTTTCTAAATGTGAGTTTGGCTGAACCTTGTAGCATCTTTAGGCCATGTTGTGTCAGTGGCTAGTATTTACATAGATTCCCAGAAGATTGAGGTAGTAAAGACATGGCCTAGAACCACAACTCCAATTGAGGTACGAAGTTTCCTGGGGTTAGTCGGGTATTATAGAAGATTTGTAGAGGGGTTTCCTACTTTATCAGTGCCTTTGACCAAGTTAACTCAGAAGGCAGCTAAATTTCACTGGACTGAAGCATGTGAACAGAGTTTTCAAGAGTTGAAAAACAGATTGACATCAACGCCTGCACTAGCGTTACCAGAAGGATCAAAAGGTTATGTTGTGTACTGTAATGCTTCAGGTGTTGGGTTAGGATGTGTCCTGATGCAACATGGTAACGTGATTTCTTATGCTTCGAGGCAGTTGAGAAAACATGAAAAGAACTATCCCACTCAAGATTTTGAGTTAGAGGCAGTAGTCCACGCCTTAAAGGTCTGCAGATATTACCTGTATGGGGTACACGTGGACATTTTTACCGATCATAAGATCCTCCAGTATATTTTCACTCAGAAAGAGTTAAATCTACGACAGCATTGCTGGTTAGAATTGCTAAAAGACTACGACATGAACATTTTGTATCATCAAGGAAAGGCCAACATTATAGCAGATGCCCTCAGCCGTAGATCCGTGGGGAGTTTAGCATATTTGAAACCAGAACAGCGGGAGTTGGCCCGAGAATTGCATCAGTTAGCTGGCCTAGCTGTCTGAATAATAGATTTGGGAGACAATGGGGCATTGATTCAGAATATTGTAGTATCATCCCTGGTTGTAGAAGTAAAAGAGTGACAGTATGAAGATCCTCAGTTAGCATAGCTCAGAGATAAGGTATAGTAGGGAGAAGTACCAGCCTTTGAGGTAATTGAGGATGGGGTTTTGAGATGTAAGGGTCACCTCTGCGTTCCAAATGTGGAAGGACTTCGCCAATAGATCATGGCAGGACTTCAGCAGCAGATCATGGCAGAGGTACATTACTCCCGTTATTCTTTGCACCTAGGCTCAACAAAGATGTATCATGACATAAAAGAGGTTTACTGGTGGCCAAGAATGAAAAAGGGTGTAGCAGAGTTTGTGGCACAATGCCCTAACTGCCAATAGGTAAAGGCGAAACATCAAAAACCTGGTGGATTGACACAGGAGATAGCAGTGCCTATATGGAAATAACAGGCAATCAATATGGATTTTGTGATAGAATTACCCCATACCAGATGCAGATTTGATTCCATATGGGTGATTGTTGATAGGTTGACGAAGTCAGCTGATTTTCTGCCAGTCAGGACCACCTTCTCAACTGAGGACTATGCTGAATTATATATTAGGGAAGTAGTTCGATTGCATGGTGTCCTAGTATCTATCATTTCTTATAGAGGAGCCCAATTTACAACTAGGTTCTGGCAGTCTTTCCAGAGAGGCTTGGGAACACAAGTTAATCTGAGTACAACATTTCATCCTCAGAAAGATGGACAGGCAGAACGTACAATCCAGACGCTCGAGGATATGTTACGGGCATCCGTGCTAGACTTCGGGGGCAGATGGGATGAACATTTAGCCCTTATTGAGTTTTCTTATAACAACAATTATCATTTGGCAATTCAGATGGCACCATATAAAGCTTTATATGGGCGGAAGTGTGGGTTCCAGTTGGTTGGTTTGTGTTAGGAGAATCAGAACTAGTTTGACCAGACATGATCCACCAGTCAGAAGAGAAATTAAAGCTCATCAGAGAACGCTTGCTGACAACTCAAAGCCGCCAGAAATCTTACGCTGATGTACAACGCAGAAACCTGGAATTTAATGTTGACGACTGGGTATTTTTGAAAGTTTCACCAAAGAAAGGCGTGATGAGGTTTGGTAAAAAGGGCAAGCTTAGCCCTTGGCTTATTGGCCCATATCGAATCCTCCATAGAATAAGTCAGGTGGCATATGAGTTAGATCTGCCTTCAGAATTGGAATCTCTTCACCCGGTCTTTTATGTATCGATGTTGCGAAAATGTATAGGAGATCCATCCCGAGTTCTACCCATTGAGGACGTCCAAGTTACTGAGGAGTTAGCTTATGAAGAGGTTCCAGTGGCCATATTAGATCAGCAGGTTCGCAGGTTGAGAACTAAAGACGTCGCCTCTATTAAGGTACTGTGGAGAAACACGAATAGAGAAGAGATGACCTGGGAAGCTAAACACGATATGAGATCCAGATATCCTCATTTGTTCTAGCCTTAGTCTAGACTATGCAGTTGAGGTAAATTACTGATTCAGTTGTTATTTTATCATTATGTTATATATATTGCGCAGTTGACTACAATCTTGTTATGAAACAATTGTTATAGTGTTATGTGAAAAGCTTGTATTGGACTTTTCTGCGTTTTAGGGTTTTCTGATAGTCCATATTATAGGGGATACTCTGCCAAATTTTTTACAGAATAGCATTTCAAAGAATTAGATTCCCGTAAGCTAATGTGACATTCGAGGACGAATGTTCCTAAGGGGGAAGATGTTACACCCCGTAAGTTCCTAATATTTAGTCGGCCTATTGGTACGTTATTCAAGAGTTTTAGAATGTGACGCGTGTGAGGAAAGGGCCTGGGGAAAGGTGGAACGAGCCCATGATCGAGGTAGCGAGGGAGAAGGCTGGAGCAGGCTACAACAGGGGTACCATTCCACGGATCCCCTCCCTCCGTGTTGGGCGCCGTGGCACGCCCGACTTTTGGTGCAATAGGGTCCATGCCATGGACCCCCTATCTACCGCTCAAGATATAAATAAGTTCAATGTTTTCATTTGTTTCATTTCCAACTAACAGACCCGCGTCCAGAAGAGAAAGATACGTCATTTTCATATAAGTTTCCTCCATTTACTCTACCAAACGCCACCCAAACTCAAATTAATTTTACGTACCGGATTATAAGCCTGCAGGAAGCATTACTATGGGGTTAGTTCCTCGAAATTTGCCTGGAAAATCGTAGGCCCGCCGAGTAAAGGTTGTAGGAATTGCCCCAAACTAATTTCTATACGATCACAGGCTTTAGATAAGCATTTCCCCCTTCTGAACTCTTGGGAAATTATACGTTTCTGGGCCTATTTTGTTAAGCTTGAGTATAGTTAATATTAGTATTAAAAGTTATCGTTTACAGCCGAATTGAGTATTAAACTAGTCTCATTTTCTTAGTAATATGATTACAGCTGGAAAGGACTATTGAATATGGTCTGAAGCTCGCCAGTTAATTAGAAATTGGCAATCTAGGTATGTTAAGGCGAATTCCTTCGGCAAGTTAGTTCCTTTAGCATTATAACTCAGTTTGAATCCCAATTCGAGAGCTAGAAGCATATCTATTATGATTAGCTGTTGTTATTAGCTGAGACCAGTATTCTATGTTTAGTTTGGGATTGACCTTGCCCTGTATAGCCCTCCATAACCAGCCCCAGGGTTACTAGAAGTGTCGACGCCCGTTAGGGGCGAGATGATGTCTCTCCAAGGAGCGGTATGCCATCCGTAAGGGATGAAGATGAGGTCCCAGGTCCTCATATAGTCCATCCATGGCTGGACTATTATATGTCGTATTGGCACCACACCCCTGTTGAGCCTGGTACCCGGGGTGCAGATATCAGGAGTCCACTGGAGTAAGACACAACTACAGTTCACGGGCTGAGCGAGCTTAGTTGCAGACTCAGGGGACTGGTAGGATGAATATAGTTACTAGTTGACTCAGTGTGACCTTGTAGGGGTATATAGATTGAATTGTACTTGCCAGGGCTTATAGTGGCCTCGGGTGGGTTATTCTGTGCTGGTTGTACCTTTTGGCTTATGGGGGCCAGGTAAGGTTCTTGTTTGCATTAGTTATTGATAGATTAGACAGAAGGAAGTTTAGCCTATTCAGATGGTAACTCTATTCCTTTCTTTCAGTTACTTTCAATTTTCTTTTAGTTCAATCAGTTATTTACAGTTACTGCCTTACATATTTGGTACATATTGTACTGACGCCCTTCTAGGGCACTGCATTACTTGCCTGCAGGTGCCGATATATGTGGACCAGGATCTTCTTAGCTTTCCGCCAGATTAGCAGAGCAATCAGCTCCATTTTTTCAAAGCTAATAGCTAGAAGGTCTATTCTTTTTGTTTGCACAGTTCATGGGTAGGTTGGGGCCCTGTCTTGACAATTATATCACTCTTAGAGGCTTGCAGTTGTTCCAGATTCCCTATGGTTTGTCTTGTTGGCCATGTGGGGCCCATGTATGCTTTATTTTACGTGTTGGCCATGTGGGGCATTGTGTAACTATTAGTCAGCGGCCTTGTCGGCCATAGCTCAATTTAGTATTGGATTTAATTTACCGTCATAACTAGACATCATGGTGATCTTGTCGGCCCACATAGGATTCCCTATTATTACCTGTTTCTGGTAAGTTGTTTTCCTTTACAGGTGGCTATAAGGCCTTATCGGCCGGGGGCTGTCTTTACAGCTGAGATATAGCCCGTCGTTTACTTGACTTAAGGATCAGTCATGTATCATAGGTGCATAAGCTCAGTCAGGCTAGTTCATATCCTAGTAGGACACCAGGTGCCAGTCATGCCTCCAAAGTGGGGCGTGACAATATGTTTTTTCCTACAAATTTATTAAGGGCTTTTTCATAATGCCTATGTTCTAAGGCCTAATTACCTAGTTTTAAGGTCAGAATGTAGTGTTTTTAGAAGGGTTAAGTCATTCTAATCCTATCCAAATTCATGCATGCAAGTTTAGAAGTTTGAGAGGTGATCAACGCTAGTTCTTTAAAGTTTTTCCTCAATTCTCTTTGGGAAATCAAGCAATTGTGAAAATCATATCCCTTCAGGTATGTAAGGCTATGAATGGGTGCAATTGTCCACACCCATGCCTAATTCCTTCTCAATACATGATGTTCTAATTGCTAATTCCATAGGGTTTTTACCCAATAGATGAATTCCTAAGTTTTAATCATGGGTATGATCTAAGCATGTTTTGAATGATCAATTGTGATTAATAGGTAGATTTTACAATGTTTCAAATTATAAATTATTTTTTCAAGTTTTCTAAACTATGATGCCCATCCATGAATGTTCATAAAAGTTGAGATCAATGAGATATGTATTTAAGCATGATGATATGTTTATAAAGAAAGTATGATTTCAAAATACCCATGTATATGTTCATGTTTTCAAAGTGAATCAAGTTGATTTCAAGCACGATTAAGTGTTGGGAAAGCCCATATGATCAAGTATGTCTTATGATTTCATGAATTAGCTTACCACATGGTTTTGGAGTCAAGACTCCCATTATTTTCAGCATGTGGTATGGTTTGAGTCAAGGCTACAAATCTTATGATTTCAGATTATGCATGTATGTTATTATCCAGCTTCGTCACTAGACGATGGTCAGCTTCATTGAAAAACAATGGAGAGCATATGCATGGTTTTGGGAGTAGTGTCTACCATCAAGTAGGCTAAGGGTCAATCAACCCTGTGCCTCTGAACTACGTGCCAACGTAGGTTTATTTATATACTTTAGGACCTCCCTTGGAGTTTCCCCTACCTTAAGGGGCCTTGAGCTTGATATCGATATCATGGTAGCGCCCTTAGCCCTAGCAACGCTTTAGAGGACTCTGCCCACTTGATTGTGATAGTCGGGACCACATAAGCTCTATCATGGTAATGTCAGTTATATGACGAGTCTCCCATTGTTCCTCATGATTTTAGTTATTCATGTACACCAGTCATGATATTATGTTTTTAGTAGGTTTGGCCCAATGTTAGTTTTACTTATGATTATCAGTTTTCATCTTTGGGTCATTCGATTCAGTTATGATGTTCAGTTATGTTCAGATCATGATTTCAGAAATATCATGCAAGCCCTACTCTTAGAATCTTACCTTGATTATGTTTTACTATATGCATGATTTAATGATTTTACTTACTTAATGATTTTACTTACCTTGCATACTCGGTACATTCCACATATTGTCCGCATACTCTATGTTGTATCGTTTCATGATAAAGGCTCCAATATCCAGACTCAGTCTCGTCGATAGCCAGATTCCCAGTTTTAGTACTTCCCGCTCAGAGTTTGTGACTCCTCATCTTGGGAGGGTCCTTTTATTCATTTATGTTCTGTATTTTCAGTTTTCAAACTATAATGAGTTAGTTTAGGTCTTGTCCTTTCAACTCGTTAGTTTAGAGGTGTTCGGATATAGTATGTATTCAGATGTTAAGTTTTGATTAGACTTCCGCTATGTTGTTTATGATGATCTCAACTTATCTATGATTGAGTTAGATATATGTCCATTCCATGGGTTGACTTGGAGCCTCTTGGAGTTTCTTGTCCCGTGTCTCGATCCTGGCCTATATTCGGGTCGTGACAGGTGCCCTTGTCCATTAATTCAGATAGAGGTACCCAGTTCACCTCGCATTTCTAGAAGTCATTTTAGAAAGGACTCGGTACCCAGGTCAAGCTCAGGATAGCTTTTCACCCACAGACATATGGACAAGCTGAGTGGACTATCTAGACCCTAGAATATATGCTGAGAGCGTGTGTGATCGATTTCAATGGATGTTTGAATGATCACCTACTTCTCATCGATTTTTTGTACAACAATAACTACCATTCCAGTATCCCAATGGCCTCATTTGAGGCATTATATGCTAGGAGATGTAGGTCTCCTATAAGGTAGTTTTAGGTTGGTGAAGCCACCTTGATAGGGCCAAAATCAGTTCATGAAGCTATGCAAAAGGTGCAACTTAATAGAGAGAGGTTGAAAATAGCGCAAAACCAACAGAAATCGTATGCTGATGTGAAGAGAAGAGAGTTAGAGTTTGTAGTGGGCGATTGGGTTTATTTGAAAATTTCACCCATGAAAGGACGAGGTTTTTGAAGAAAGGAAAACTCAGTCTGAGATATGTGGGACCCTACAAAATTCTGAAGCGAATTGGTAGTGTGGCATATGAGTTAGAATTACCTCCAGAGTTAGCATATGTGCACCCAGTCTTCAATGTGTCACTATTGAAGAAGTGCATTGGTGCGAATTGGTAGTGTGGCATATGAGTTAGAATTACCTCCAGAGTTAGCATATGTGCACCCAGTCTTCAATGTGTCACTATTGAAGAAGTGCATTGGTGATCCAACTTCAGTTGTGCCACTAGACAGTGTTGGAGTGAAAAATAGTCTCTCTTACGAAGAGGTCCCAATTTAGATCCTTGACCGTCAGGTTCGTAAGCTAAGAAATAAGGAAGTCTCTTACGTGAATGTTGATCTCGGGCAAAATAGCATGCCCGAGTGAGGCTTTATAACTTAATTTAGTCTTATTTAGCTAATTAATTATATACATTTTCATGAGATTTTATATAAATGTGAATATATGTATTAACCAACATGACTAGTTATTTGTTTTGTAGGTTTACATGAATTTGAGGAACTAATTTGTAAGTTGGTGAAGTAGAGGAATGGAGTCAGGAGCAATTTGCGAAAGTCGGCAAGAAGCATGCCTTGGCAAGGCTGGCGACGCCAGGCAGCGTGCCACGCTATGCGTGTGCCATGCCCAATGTTGCGCACGCCCATGCTAGTCGCGAGAGAAGGCAGCAAGCAGGCAGGCGATCTGTGCACCAGTGCCGTGCCACGCCAGGCGAGCTGCGCGCCAGCACAATGCCATCGCGCTGCATGAGCAGCGTGTCATGCCGGCCAGCGCGGCGACCCTCGACATCTTGGAATCCAGAGGCAATTTCCAAAGTGCTTACGCATTACCTCGGTGTCACGGAGGCATTGCTCCGCGATACACTCCGTGACATGGAGCCATCCCACGACAGGTTTAATTTTGCAAAATTCTCATTTACTATAAATAGGTCCCTTAGCTCCTAAAATCATTTTGTCACGATTTTATTCTGGAAAACCACCTAGGAGTGAAGGGAGAAGTGGGAGAACTCACCTAGGGTTTGTCAAATTCCTCTTCTCTTCTACCAATTCTTGTAAGTATGTTACTTTAACAATATTTTCATGTAATTTTACGAACATGAATGGCTAGAACCCTTCCTCTAGGGCTGAAGCCATGAGTTATGATTGTGTTTTTATGAAATTGTGTTGGAATTAAGTTATTGATTGTTGTTTTTTCTTGCATTCTGAATTATGGTTGTTTTTATGATTGATCACCATGAAAACATAAACGTTAACTTAGGCATATGCTTGAGAAAGCATTTACCTAAGCCAGAACATGAGAATGTAGGGAGCAGGGAGCATGGTTGTATCTCACGATATAATTTGTGTTAGGATAGAAATATACCTAACACCTTTCTTGGTTGATAAAACGGGATGACCTAGGCACCAACTTAGAATTGTCACCTCACCACTCGAATAAGTAGTTGTGTAGCTATGTTGAGTCGAATGATTAGGTGTACGAGAGTCCCTAATCATATCCACGTAAACCACATCCACGTAATTAATTGCCCACGAACTAGAATTAGCATCCTCGCTCATAATGTAGTAGTGAGGCTAGTTTGTCGTGATTAGTGGTTCGGAAGGCCATGAAAATGCAATTCTAATTATGTGAGACGACAATTGATAATTTCATACTTAAACCCTTGCAATTCATATTAGCGCATGATTATCCGGCTTTAACTCTATGTTGCTCCTTGAGTGAATTCAGAATAATTCGTTGACCACAATTAGACTTACTTAAACCTTCTCGAAAACTTCTATAATCAACACTTGCAAAAGTTTATATCACACTTGAACTAGATAGTTAGCTGAATTGGTCTAGTCCTTGTTGGTTCGACATTCTGGTTCCTTAAAAAGGGCCACTATATTACTTGCGCGACCCGTACACTTGCGAGGCTCATCATGTTTTTGGCGCCGTTGCTGGAGACTCGGAGAAGTTTTGATAATTTATCTGTTTTTGTGTGATTTTTAAATTTCTTTAAGTGTTGAGAAACTTGGTCTTAGTCTGATCATTTGCAAGTGACAGGTTTTCCTGCCGAGCTGGCTAAAAATAGAGAGCTTGTGGAACCGTTGCTTGAACCTGAATGTCAAATCCATTTGAGAAGGAGAGTAGCTCTAGAGAAAAAGCTGAAGAGACTTCAAGAAAAGGTACAACAACAACCATCCGCAGGACAAGCACAATTGTCATCGGAAGCAATGGCAGCTAGACCAGTTCGTGAAGTGGCAATCCCAAAAGCGACTAATGTGAACTCTAGTATCCGTAAACCAGAGCTTGGAGGGAACTTTGAGCTTAAACAGAACATGGTGCAGCTGTTACATTCTAGTGGTCAATTCAATGGGATGGCACATGAGGACCCGCAACAGCACTTACAGAACTTTCTTGAGATTAGTGACATGTTTGTCCCCACTGGCGTGTCCATAGATTATGTCCGACTGACCCTCTTTCCATTTTCATTGTTGGGAGAGGAAAAAAAGTGGTTGAAAGCTGAGCCACCGAACTCCATAACTTCATGGAATGACTTGGCTAACAAGTTCCTTATCAGATTCTTTCCTTCAGGCAAAACTGCAAAGTTGAGAAGTGAAATACTGAGCTTCAAACAGAAACCTGATTAGAATTTGTATTTGTCTTGGGAAAGATTTAAGTCATTATTGAGAGACTGTACCCATCTCCAATAATCAAATGAAGTGCTTGCTCATACCTTTGTAGAAAGTCTAGACCCACACACGAAAATATTACTAGACTCTGCATCGGGTGGGCAAGCATTGGAGAAGACGTATGATGAGTTGTGCACTTTGTTGAACAGAATTGCTCAAGGAAATCTAGAGTGGAACAGCGAGTCATCAAGAGGGGAAGGAAAGAGATCAGGGTTGATAGAGGTAGATGGAATGAATGCCTTGGCAGCGCAGTTAGCTTCGTTCCAGTATCAGATGATGACTCAGTTCAATAAACTGAGTATGAACAAACAACAAGGCCAGGTTAATGCAGTTCAGCAAGTTCTGAGTTGGTGTGAAATTTGTGATAATAATGGGCACAACGCAGAATCTTGTGGAGCCAATCGGGAATCAATCAATTTTGTTGGGAATGTGCAGCGGAACAATCAGAATGTTGGACACAACTACAATAGAAATTGGAAGGGCCACCCGAATTTTTCTTGGGGTTGAAACCAAAAGTAGAGTTATCAGCAACCTCAACAATAATAGTATCAGCAGAATAGGTAGAATGATGGTCTAGTGAGCAGCAGCATTGAGGAAACATTGCAGAAAATCATGGAGACCCAGACTCAGTTAGCGGAAAATCAGGCGAGGCTGGCAACAGACTTAAAGAATCAGCAAGTGGCCACCCGCAATCTTGAAAAACAAGTGGGTCAGATTGCAGCTGCTCAAAACATGAGATCACAGGGGTATTACCAAGCGACACAGATCCTAAACCCCGTTAGGTCAATGCCATCAGTCTGAGAAGCGGCAAGAAATTAGCTGGTGCAGCACCAAAAGAGCTGAGAAAGGAGGTGCAGTCGGAGTTGGTCAGACCAGGACCATCCACCAACACGGGAGATAATCAGAGTGCTGGGCAACAAAATGCACAATCTTAATTGCAGCCAGCACAAAGACCACCACCACCATTCCCTTAGAAATTCAGAAAGAGCAAGGAGGAGGAATGGTTCAAAAAGTTCTTTGAGAGTTTCAAAGAACTTCACATAAATTTGCCTTTTGTTGATGTTTTGCAGGGAATGCCCAAGAATGCTAAATACTTGAAAGACGTAATGGCGAACAAAGTTAGATTGGTGGATGTTTAGATGGTAGCACTGACTGAGGAGTGCAGTCACATGATACTGAGAAAGATTCCGAAGAAACTCAAAAACCCAGGGAGTTTTACCCTCCCCATACAAATTGGTAAAGCTGAGGTGCTACGAGCTTTGTGTGATTTAGGGGCAGCAGTTAACCTAATGCCCCTGTCTTTATTTAACACCCTAGGGTTGTGAAAACCGAGGCCAACAAGGTTGATGCTGCAGCTGGCAGATAAGTCACGAGTGTCACCTAATGGAATAATAGAGGACCTTCTCATCAAAGTAGGTAAGTTTATTATACCTGCTGATTTTATTATCTTAGATTTTCAGGTTGATGAACAGGTACCCTTAATCTTGGGACGGCCATTCTTGGCCACCGGAGGAGCGGTGATTGATTTGAGAGTAGGGACCCTGAAAATGAGGGTTGAGGATGAAGAAGAACTCTTCCGCGTATACAAAGAAATGAACCCATCCACACACTACAGAAACCTTTGTCAGGTTAGTGTGTTGTTAGAGGATGAGTGTAGGGTGGAGGATTCCACAGGTGCATGGCCAAAGGTAATGATAAGTGTTCAGCCCGAGTCTGATAAAGGGCTTCAAATTGTGAAGAAGTTGGAGGTAGAGAGGAACAGAGTGGAGGCTGTTTCCTCTAAAAATCAAAAGAGAAGGAGATGGTTCTCGAACGGGAACCCGGGTATGAGGATGTCCTAAAAAGGACAGTCCACGTCGTGCCGCGACAGAAAATAAGGCACTGCTTGGGAGGCAACCCAAGGGTACCATAGGTACAATTTATGATTTTTGTTGGTGTTGCTTTTGTTATTTTCATTATGTTTGTGTCTTTGGTGGAAAGTTAAGCACAGATGCAGGGAAGTCGGAGTACCCGTTGAGGAGGAAGCTTAAAAGCATGGAATAGAAGAAGTGTGGGGTCAAACACCCACCTATGAAAACTTGAAGAAAAAGCATGTTGTTAGCTAGGCATAGAGGCTCAGGGAGTATTTCTCATCCTTTTAATTTTAATTTGATGCTATGCGGACATAGCATGATTCAAGTGTGGGGTGAGAAAAATTTCAAAATTTTTGTGCTTACCGATTTTTGGTGAATGTAATGCTTGTGAGAAATATTTGAAATTTTTTTTTTTGTAAGTCAAGCATGACTTCATCACCCGTTGGTTTTTCTTTTCGGTTCTTTTCCAACGGGGGGTCTTTGAACCGAAGAATAAAAAAAAAAATTCTTTGTCTATATATAATGTTTTTAGTCATGATAGAGACTATTTCCGACGATGGATGGATGACGACCGTCTTGAGGAAAATTAGTCAATAGTTTTTGGTTTTTGAACCCGTAGCTAATTGACGGCTTGATGTTCTTGTTATGTGCTATACATGATTGTAAGATGCAAGTGTGGTTAGTGTTGAAGCATGTAAGAAAGGTATAACTTTGTTTGAGACACTTAGGCTCTTGAATTTGACTCAATGTGATTAAAGCTTAATTTTTAATTCTTGTGATTAACTGAATTAAGAGTCTGCTGAATGTGTCTTGATTTGAGCATGTGCCATGAGTGTAAGGCTTTTGAGTATTCCGTGCTATTGTGGAGTGTCTAGAACTTTCCTGGTGTGTATATAAAACAAAATGAAGGATGTGAATTGTAGGAGATGATGTAGGCATTTCTTTGAAGGAAACTATATGTTATCCCTTATTTTACCTACCTTGAATATTTAATCCTAGTTAGCCCTATTAAGCCTTGAGCCTGTTCTTTGATAGCTACAACATAAGCTTAATCCTTTTTCTTTCATTAGCCTTGAATTTGACCCAAAACTCCTAAGCGCTTAAAGGAAAAATCCGAAAGAGTAAAGGAGTGAGAAGAATGAAAAAGAAGGAAAAGTGGAAGTTGTAAAAGTTGAAAAAGGTCAAGGCTGCACTTGTTTGAATACGGTTGAGTATTAGTAGGGAGTAAGAAAATAAATTAATGAAAAGTTACTTATAGAACTCCTTACTAATAAGCTAAGAGTGCCTAAAGAAATGGAGAAACATAAGAGGAAAAGGAAAGCTGAAAGGAGATGAAGGTAAAGTGAGAGAAGGGAAGTTCGTAATGAGGGCGTGATGTATTAAAAGCGCTTAGGGAAGATAGTCACTATTACTGGCCATAATAGTACCTACCTGTCCCTTAGCTACATTATAACCTAAAAAGTCCTACTTGATCTTACATTCATACATCCTTAAATTAGTGGAGTAAAACACTAAGGGAAAGCTTATGGGTCATTGCATAATGCATGTGAATTCTTTGTGAGAGTGAGCGTAATTCTATTCATATACCCACACATGTTGTGATTTACAAATTTTTTGCGTGTGAAAATGGGTAACTCTCTTGCCGTGAGGGCACATGTTCAATGAAGGATATAATTCATATTGGATTTCTTGATCAGTTGATTCGCATGAGTTTTCTAAGATTGACAGTCGATTCTTGAGGTTAAGAAGTCTTGGCAGGGTTGTATTTCATTTCAATGATCAAATCGTGCATGCTCTAGTTTTAGCTTGTTATCTTAAATAATCATTATAGTCGTAGCTTGAATTATCTTGCTAAATTAGCTATGTGCGAGTCTCCATATGCATGAGATGTAAAAGGTTTGTTCGACGACGAACAAGACTTTAAGTGTGGGGTTGTGATCTCAGGCAAAATAGCATGCCCGAGTGAGGCTTTATAACTTAATTTACTGTTGTTTAGCTAATTAATTATATACATTTTGATGTGATTTTATATAAATGTGAATATATGTATTAACCAACATGGTTAGTTCTTGTTTTGTAGGTTTACATGAATTTGAGGAACTAATTTATAAGTTGGTGTGGTAGAGGAATGGAGTCGGGAGCAATTTGCGAAAGTCGGCAAGAAGCATGCCTTGGCAAGGCTGGCCGCGCCAGGCAGCGTGCCACGCTGTGCGTGTGCCGCGCCCAGCGCCGTACCACGCCCATGCCAGGCGCGAGAGAAGGTAGCAAGCTGGCAAGCGATCTGTGCGCCAGTGCCATGCCACACCAAGCGAGCTGCGCGCCAGCACAATGCCATCGCGCTGCATGAGTAGCGTGTCATGACGGCCAACGCGGCGACCCTCGACATCTTGGCATCCAGAGGCAATTTCCAGTGTGCCTCCGCGTTACCTCCGTGTCACGGAGGCAGTGCTCCGCGATACACTCCGTGACACGGAGCCATCCCACGACAGGCTTAATTTTGCAAAATTCTCATTTACTATAAATAGGTCCCTTAGCTCTTAAAATCATTTTGTCACGATTTTATTCTGGAAAACCACCTAGGAGTGATGGGAGAAGTGGGAGAACTCACCTAGGGTTTGTCAAATTCCTCTTCTCTTCTACCAATTCTTGTAAGTATGTTACTTTAACAATGTTTTCATGTAATTTTACGAAAATGAATGGCTAGAACCCTTCCTCTAGGGTTGAAGCCATGAGTTATGATTGTGTTTTTATGAAATTGTGTTGGAATTATGGTATTGATTGTTGTTTTGTCTTGCATTCTGAATTATGGTTGTTTTTGTTAATGATCACCGTGAAAACATACACGTTAACTTAGGCATATGCTTGAGAAAGCATTTACCTAAGCCAGAACATGAGAATGTAGGGAGCATGGTTGTGTCTCACGATATAATTTGTGTTAGGATAGAAATATACCTAACACCTTGCTTGGTTGATAAAACGGGATGAGCTAGGCACCAACTTAGAATTATCACCTCACCACTCGAAGAAGTAGTTGTGTAGCTAAGTTGAGTTGAATGATTAGGTGTATGAGAGTCCCTAATCATATCCACGTAATTAATTGCCCACGAGCTAGAATTAGCATCCTCGCTCATAATGTAGCAGTGAGGCTAGTTTGTCGTGTTTAGAGGTTCGGAAGGCCATGAACATGCAATTATAATTATGTGAGATGACAATTGATAGTTTCATACTTAAACCCTTGCAATTCATATTAGCGCATGATATCCGGCTTTAACTCTATGTTGCTCCTTGAGTGAATTCAGAATAATTCGTTGACCACAATTAGACTTACTTAAACCTTCTTGAAAACTTCTATAATCAACACATGCAAAAGTTTATATCACACTTGAACTAGATAGTTAGCTGAATTGGTCCAGTCCATGTGGGTTCGACATTCCGGTTCTTTAAAAAGAGCCACTTTATTACTTGCACGACCCGTACACTTGCGGGGCTCATCAAAAGTCTTGTGGAGGAACCAGCTAGTTGAGAGAGCCACATGGGAGGCAGAAGCAGACATGATGGCTAGATACCCTTACTTATTCCCTTCCAGTTCAGTTCCAGCATCAGGTACTAAATCCGTCCTCAATACCCTGTTCAATTTCTTAGTCATCATCTCTATTCAGATTTTAAATGTGCATTCTAGTTGCATCAGCTCTGTTAGCATGGTTAAGTCAGTTTGGAGTCTGTTACTCCTTCAGAAACCAGCTTATTGTCTCAATCTGGGAATTGTAGCTCTTTTCGTAGTTGTCCAGTAGTTTTAGCCTTCATTTGAGGATGAATGATCCCAAAGGGGAGACATTGTAACACCTCAAAAAGTTTCCTAAACCAAACTCAGACCTTGCAAGAAGAAAATCTATAAGAAACTAGAAAAGTTGCCTCAGAACGACTGAGACAACGAGTCGTGGTCAGCTCCAACGAGTTATTGTGTCAGTTATTGCCAGCCTTGTTTGGTCCTTTGGGAATCAATGGGACATGGAATGACCCGTTGTGAGGAACAATGGGTCATCCTGTCACTCATTGGTCCCCAGCTCAGAAGTCCCTCTTCCAAGACCCTATGACTCAAACAACAAGTAGTCATGTGATACAACGACTCGTGGTGTGAGTCGTTGGTTGGAGCCCCAAAAACTCCCTTCAATGATGACGAATGGAAACAATGACCCATTTTATCCCACAATGAGTCTTTGTAACCATCCGTCGTGTCAAGTTAGGTATTTTTATAATTTTTCTAGTGAAGTTAGTGACTTGATACAATGATCCATTGGGTCTACCAATGAGTCGTTGTGTTGCCCGTTGTCAGTCCTCTAAGAATTTCTATCCAGTGACCACAGGAGGAACCAATGAACCGTTGGTTCATCCAAGGAGTCATGGTACCTCTCATTGCCATTTTTTGTGAGCCCAAGACCCAAGCAGTAGGACTAATGACTGGTCCTAATGAGTCGTGGTCTCAACCAACGACTCGTTGAGTGACCCGTTAGTCCCCTATTGCAGTTTTTCTAGTTTTTTCCCTAGGGATAGTTTTGTAATTTTCCACATTTTTAATTCTAAAACTATGTTGCTTTGGGTTATTTTAAGGGAATTTATAGGAGTAATCGATAATTACTTCACCCCACTCATCCCCTCAAAAAATCATTTCGTAAGTTTTCTCTCTGAAACTCTCCGAGCAAGAGTTAGGGCAGTCAGTTCTTCCCAGATTCTCAAGGGGTTTTCTCCAGATATTCTTCACCGGTATGTGGGAATTCAACAAGGGAATTTTTCTTCCCTTTTGTCCCCAAAACCCTTCCTTAATTCTTCTATCAAGTCTAGTCCCTGAGTTTTCGAATGGGAATGAATTATCAGCAAGATTTCATCTATAATGTGTGGAATATTATTCATGCTAATTGTAGTTATAATTCCACTAGGTTGTGACTGTATAGATGCTTGTCCCTACAAAATGAACTTTAGCCCTAGCTTTTGAATATAGAAGAACTAAAGTCTTGCATAATTGATTAAGTATCCAAATTGCTTGATTCTATCAGTGTTGGGGATTCCCATATTATTAGTATATATTGAAATCTCAGTCAGATTATTACCACACTCAGTGTAATTCAGGAATGTCAGCTCATCAGTTTGACTATAGTCTTTGCTTGAGGTGTCAGTGATGCCCCCCAGTTATCAGTTATTAGACTTAGATATCAGATTTTAGTGGTTCTTTAGATGGTTATGACACTTCCAGATAAGCAGCTCTAACCAGTCTTAGAACCCCCAACTTCAGATTTCAGTTTGTTCTTTAGACGGTTATGATGCTTCTAGATAAGCAGCTCTGGCCAGTCTTAGAACACTAGTTACAGAATCCGATCCGATAAGACTATCAGTGTACTTCTATATAGGTATTTCTGACTTAGTCTTGGACCCTAGTTTTGAGCTATTAGCTTAGTAGTAAGTCTAAGACTATCCAGTGGGGGTAGGACTTAGCACCGAGTGGACCAGGGTTCCAGCGCACCCAGGTTCCCAAAACTACGTTGCCACCTTAGGTTATTTTATTGTCCTTATGGCCCCAGACTTGTGATCACCCAGTTCATGCATTTATACCTTGGCAAGGTATAGTGGGTCCTACCAATGGGGTGTATACATCGGACTCCACATCTAGCTCACGTGGTTATATGTCGATTATAGCCTCTCCCACTAGTCAGTACAGTCCTAGTTTAGCTCAGCTCAGAATAGTTTTAGTTTACGCAGTTCAGATTAGTTCAGCACAGTTAGTTTAGATCAGTATCTCAGATTCAAGGCATGTCTACGACATTAAACAGATAAGGTCATTTTGACCATTTTAGTTATATTTTACTTTATTCAGTTTCAGTCTTTTAGTTGGTCATTGCATGTCATTACAGTTCAGTTATTTATTCTTTATGTTATGTTTTCTTCCACTTAATCAGTACATTCAAAGTACTGACGCATACCTTCAATGCTGTATCATATTATGATACAGAGGTAGGTTCTCAGTCTCAGTACCGCTAGTAGATCTTTTTTAGGTGATATCAGTTGTACTAGTGGTGAGTCCTCATCATTCGAGGACGATGTTCTTCAGTTATTTTCTTATAGTTAGACTTTAGAGTTAGCTGGGAGCTTGTCCCAACAACTCATCAGATATAGGTGGCTTTTAGACATTGATTCAGACTTCCAGTTTTTCTTCTAGATGTAAAAGCTTTTATTGTTTAGTTGTTCATAAATGGTTTATTTATTTATGCTTCCGCTATGATTACTCAGATTACCAGTGTTATGATAGACCATGGGTTGACTTGGGTTTACTTGTGACTCTAAGTACTGTGTCTCGTCCAGGGTATAGAATCGAGTCGTGACAATCCACTACTACGTATGGTGGACAACACCAAAACAGATTCTATGCCCTAGCATCTCATCAGGAGAAGGAGGTCTCCCCAGATGTAGTCATTGGTATGTTATGAGTATTCCACCTCGATGTTTATGCATTATTAGATCCAGGGGATACTTTATCTTTTGTGACGCCCTATGTTGGGAGTAGTTTCAGAGTCAGTCCCAAAATCTTGTCAGAACCCTTCTCAATCTCTACTCCAGTTAGTGATTAAGTTATAGCTTAATGGATGTATAGAAATTTCCCTTTCACAATCCTTTAGAAAGTCACCTCAGCATATTAAGTAGAGTTATCCACGACCGATTTTGATGTTATTCTCAGCATGGATTGGCTGTTTGCATGTTGTGCCTCAATCAATTATAGAACCTATGTAGTAGAGTTCAGACTTCCGGTTGAGCCAGTCATAGAGTTGACGGGTAGTTCAGCTGTGTCTGTAGGTCGTTTCATTTCCTACCTTATGGTAGAAATGATGATTTCTAAGGGTTGCGTGTACCATCTAGTTAGGGTTAAGGATGCTACGTTCGAGACCCCGACTATCTATTCAATTCCTGTAGTATGTATCGAGAAGTGTTCCCAAATGATCTACCGGGAATTCCTCCTGAGCGGGAGATCGATTTTGGTATTAACCTTCTTCCCGATATGCAATCTATATCTATTCCTTCATACAGAATGGCTGCTGCTGAGCTAAAGGAGTTGACGAAGGAGTTGAAGGAGCAGTTGAAAGATCTCTTGGACAAGGGTTTCATCAGACCTAGAAAATCCCTGTAGGGTGCACCAGTTCTGTTATTCCACAAGAAAGATGGTTCTCTTCATATGTGCATTGATTATCGGTAATTGAATAAGCTTAACATCAAGAACAGGTATCCTCTCCCTAGAATTGATGATTTGTTTGACCAACATCAGGGTTCTAAGTGCTTTTTGAAGATAGATCTCAGATTCGAATACCATCAACTCAGGGTTCGGGAGAGTGACAACCCAAAGATAGCCTTCAAGACTCGGTATGGTCATTACGTATTTGTAGTTATGTCTTTTTGACTAACGAATGCTCTTGCAACTTTTATGGATTTGATGAACAGGGTGTTCAAGCCATACTTGGATATGTTCATGATCGTGTTCATAGATGACATCCTAATATACTCTCGGAGCAAGAAGGAGCATGCCACTCATTTGAGGGTGGTGCTACAGACTCTCAAGGATCGCCAGTTGTATGCTAAATTCAATAAATGCAAGTTTTTGGTTGAACTTTGTGGTATTTTTGGGTCATATGGTGTCAAGTGAGGGTGTACAGGTAGATCTCAAAAGATAGAAGCAGTGAAGAATTGGCCTAGACCTATAAGTCCTTCGGATATCAGGGTTTCTTGGGTTTAGCATGTTACTATCAGAGATTTGTTGAGGGGTTTTCAATTGCAGCCCCATTGACTAAGTTGACCTAGAGGAAAGTGATGTTTCAGTGGTCGGAGGCTTGTAAGAAGAGCTTCCAAGAGTTGAAGACTCGACTCACCTCAGCACTGGTGTTGACTCTACGTAAGGGTACCGATGGGTTTGTGATGTATTCTGATGCTTCAAGTGTTGGCCTTGATTCTGTACTCGTGCAGCACGGTAAAGTTATATCCTGTGCTTCAAGGCAGCTGAAAGTCCATGAAAAGAATTATCCGACTCATGATCTTGAACCGGTGGCAGTAGTATTTGCTATGAAGATTTGGAGACACCATCAATACAGGGTCCATGTAGATATGTTTACGTACTACAAAAGCCTACAATACATGTTCATCCAAAAGGATTTTAATCTACGTAAAAGGAGGTGGTTGGAGCTACTCAAGGATTATGATATGAGTTTTCTTTACTATCTGGGCAAGGCTAATGTGGTAGCAGATGCTTTTAGTAGGCTCTCTATGGAGAGTGTTTCCTATGTAGATGAGGGAAGGAAGGAGCTGGTGAAAGATGTGCATTGTCTTACACGAATGGGAGTTCATTCGGTTGACTCAACTGATGGTGGTGTTATTGTGCAGAATGGATCAGAATCATCTTTAGTGACTGATGTTAAAGCTAGACAAGACGAGGATCCTATTTTTGTAAAGTTAAAGGAAGCTGTTCAGAATCAGATGGTAGAGGTCTTCTTCAAAGGGGGAGATGATGTGCTCCGATATCAAGGGCGTTTGTGTGTACTGGATGTTGATGATTTGAGAGATAGGATGTTATGCGAGGATCGTGGTTCTAGATATTCCATACATCCAGGTGGCACCAAGATGTACAGTGACCTATGGGAAGTCTATTGGTGGAATAACATGAAGAAGGACATAGCAGAGTTTGTGGCTAAGTGTCCGATTTGTCAGTAGGTGAAGGTTGAGCACCAGAGGCTAGGAGGTGTACTTCAAGAAATCAGTATCCCTACTTGGAAGTGGGAGGAGATCAATATGGACTTCATCACAGGGTTGCCTCGCACTCATTGACAGTATGACTCCATTTGGGTGGATGTGAACAGGTTGACCAAAGCAACTCATTTTCTACTGATCAAAACTACCGATTCAGTGGAGGATTATGATAAGTTATACATTTGGGAGATATTTTGGTTGCATGGAGTGTCCTTTTCCATCATATCTGATAAATGTACTCAGCTTACCTCCCAGTTCGGGAGATCGTTTCAAAAGAGACTCCGTACTCCGGCGAAGCTTAGAATAGTATTTCACCTGCAGATAGATGGTAAGGCAGAGAAGTCTATTCAGACTCTTGAGGATATGGTGAGAGCATGTGTGATTGATTTTAAAGGTAGTTGGGATGATCATTTACCTCTTATTGAGTTTGCGTATAACAACAACTACCATTCCAACATTCAGATGGCTTCATTTGAGGCTCTCTATGGGCGGAGATGTAGATTGCCCATTGGTTGGTTTCAAGTCGGTAAAGATGCGGTGATAGGTCCAGATTCAGTCCATGAGGCCATGGAGAAAGTTCAACTCATAAGGGACAGGTTGAAAATAGCTCAGAGTCGCCAAAAGTCCCATGCGGATGTGAGGAAGAGAGAACTTGAGTTTGAAGTCGATGATTGGGTGTTTATAAAGGTGTCTCCCATGAGGGTGTGATGAGGTTCGGAAAGAAAGGGAAACTCTATCCTCGAGAGTTGAAATAGAGAAAAACAGAATTTTCTACACCAAGTCACAGGACGAGTCGTCCATTGACCCATCAGGAACGCCACGAGTCGTTAAGTGACTCATGGGGAGGGGTTTGATTATGTTTGGAAATTTTAGGTTTGGGGTGACCACGGGTTGTGGTCAGCCTCACGATCCGTTAGGTCACACGTGGTCAAAGATGGTTAAAGGAAGAAGGGAAGCAGGCAGTGTTGGTTACGGGTCATCACCATGACTCATCGGGTGCAGCACGAGTCGTGGTGTCCCCATGGTGACCCCAGAAGAAATGTGGGAGTGCATGTAATGACTGGTGACCACGAGTCGTGGTCCAGGGCACTAGTCGTCCAGTCCCTCATAGGGACTGGCTGTGTGTATTTTCCTGCGAATTTAATAAGGAATTTTCCATAATTCCAAAGTTCCTAAGGCCTAAACTACGTCATTTTAAGCTCAAAATGGACTATTTTAAGAAGGGTTAAGTCATTCTAAGTCTATCTTAATTCATGCATGCAAGTTTGGAAGTTTGAAAGGTGATCAAGGCTAGTTCTTCAAAGTTCTTCCTCAATTCTCTTTGGGCGATCAAGGAAGTGTGAAAATCATGTCCCTTCAGGTATGTAAGGCTATTAATGGGTGCAATTTTCCACACCCATGCCCAATTCCCTCTCAATACATGATGTTCTAATTGATGAATCTATGGGGTTTCTACCCAATGTGTGAATCTCCTAAGTTTCAACCATGGGTATGATCTAAGCATGTTATCAACGTTGAATTATGATTAGTGGGCAGATTTTATAATGTTTTAAATTATCAATTATGTTTTCAAGTTTTCTAAATTATGATGCCCATCCATTAAAGTCCATGGAAGTTGAGATCTATGAAGTATGTGTTCGAGTATGATGAGATATTTATGAAGAAAGTATGATTTCAAATTACCCATGTCTATGTTCATATTTTCAAAGTGAATCAAGTTGCTTTCAAGCATATGTAAGTACTGGGCAAACCCATATGATCAAGTATATTTTTTGATATCATGAATTATCTTACCACATGGTTTTGGAGTGTAGACTCCCACTATTTTCAGCTTATGGTATGGTTTGAGCCAAGGCTCCTCATGTTATGATTTCATATTTATGTATGTATGTATGAGTCAACTTCGTCACTAGACGATGGTTCAACTTCGTTGTAAAATGATTGAGAGCACATGCATGTTTTTTTGGGAATAGTGTATAGCACCGAGTAGGCTAAGGGTCAGTCAACTCTATGCCTCAGAATTACGCGCCAACGTAGGTATGATCAGATTATTTGGGACCTCCCTTGTGAGCTTCACCTGCCCCCAAGGGGCTTTCAACTTGATATCAATATCATGGCAGCATCCTTAGCCCTAGCAATGCTTTGGACGCCTTTGCCCACTTGAATGTGATAGTTGGGACCACGTAAGCTCTATCATGGTAATATCGGTTATATGATGAGTCTCCCATTGTTCCTCATTATTTTAGTTATGCATGTTCATCAGTCATGATATTATGTTTTCAACAGGTTTGACTCAATGTTTAGTTTTACTTATGATTATTCGTTTTCAGCTTTGGGTCATTCGATTCGATTATGACATTCAGTTATGTTCAACACATGATTTTAGAAAATAGCATGCAAGCCCTACTCTTAGAATCTTATCTTGATTATGTTTTATACTATGTATGTTTAATTATTTTAATTACTTAGCGGTTTTACTTACCTTGCATACTCGGTATATTCCATGTACTGACCACATACTCTATGCAATATCATTTTATGATATAGGCTCCAATATCCAGACTCAGTCCTGCCGCTAGTCGTACTTTCGGAGTTAGCACTTCTCAGTCTCAGTTGGTTAGTCCTCATCTTGCGAGGGCCCTTCATTTCAGTTTTGTTTCGTCTTTTTAGTTTTCAGACTATAGTGAGTTAGTTGGGGTCTTGTCCCATCAACCCGTTAGTATTAGAGGCTTTTCGGACATAGTTTGTATTCAACTTTAGACTTATGAATGTATTCAGATGTATTATGATGTTTAGACTTTTTCTATGTTATTCCTGTTAGTCTTCCATTTATTTGAATGAGTTAGATTTCATGTTCATGTCATGGGTCGACTTGGAACCTCTCGGGGTTCTTTGTCCCATGTCTTGATCCAGTCCCATGTTCGAGTCTTGACAATCATCCGAGCAAGGCCAATGTAGTGGTGGATGCACTTAGTAGGTTGTCCATAGGGAGTGATCACGGGCAAAAATATATGCCCAAGATACGCTTTACGACTTAAATTAGTCTTGTTTATCTAAGATTATTGTATACATTTTCATGTAATTTTAGATGAATTAAAGATATGTGCTAACCAATATGATTAGCCTTTGTTTTGTAGGTTTTGATGACTTTTGAGTAACTAATCCATGAGTTGGTGAAGTAGAGGCTTGGAAACGGAATTAACACGCGAACGTCGGCGAAGAGGAGGCACAAAACAGCCCACCGGCGCATCGACAACGTGCCACGGCAGGCAGGCCGCTCACAACAGCCCACCTGCGTGTTGGCAACGTGCCACGGCAGGTGTCCTCCGCGACCAAGGGCTGCCAACGTGCTGCCCAGGCAGCGTGACACGCTGCCAATGCGGCAGGGTGCTGCCCGGGCCGACTTCGGGTGATTTCCAGAGGGCCTCCGCGTCCGTAGCGTGTCACGGAGGCCGTACTCCCCGATGCACTCTGTGACACGTTGCTTGTTATTCCGGGAAAGAGTCCTACTATTATAAATAGCACACTTAGGTTTATTTTTCATAATTCAGACTTGGTGGAGCAAGGACGTGGGTTTTAGGCAGTTGAGGGACGAAAAGTTCAGGGTTTTTTCTCTCTTTCTTTCTTCTTTCACTCAATTGTTTGTATGATTAACACTTGTTTTAGGATGATTAATCCACAAATGAGTGGCTAATTCCCTTCCTTGCTGAGGTTATGAACATTTGTGATGAATTTTGATTATTGAATTATATGGTTTTTCATCTTCTTCTTCCATGTTGTTCTATTAATTCTTGTTTCTACTGCATTGGTGTGTGGCCGACATTAATGTACATCTAAAAAGTCCGATTTCACTCGAGAGAGCACGAAGTTGGAGAGTTGTGAATTAATAGGATATTGTTCTTTACTTGATTTGGGAAAATTGAGTTTTGGTGTGCTTTCCTGATAGAAATATACTTGAAAGCCGTATTAGTCAATTTAGGAACCGGAATTGTATTGCTAGGTCATAAATTGCATTTGATCACAGAAATGTAGACGGATGGTTTATGATTCTTAAGTGAGATTAAATACGAGAGTTTTAATCTCTTGGCTAATGTTCTTGGCTAGCAACAGGAAGAAAAGATTAACCAATTGATGATGATAATCAGTTTCATTACATGTTCTATAACCTCAGCATGCTTATATCCATAGTCCAAATTCAAAGTAGATAATTGTTAGTAGTTTTAGTATAAAATTTATAAAACACATTATTCACTTTTTGGTTACGTTGTTGTCAGCATATTTAGAAGTGAAATATAGTATAGTATACTTAAGCAAACTTCACTTAATTCGAGTCTCTGAGGGATCGATACTTGGCTTACTAAAGCCACTTACTACTTGTTCGACCACGTGCACTTGCGTGTCGGTTTAGATACCCAACGAACCACCGAACAAGGTTTTGGTGTCGTTGCCGGGGACTTGGCAATTGGTGAATTTGTTTTAAGTGTTAATTTACTGTATTTTTGTTTTCTAAGTGCTGACAACTTGGTCTTAGTGTTTGTTTTAATTCTTCTTTATTTTATTTTATTTTTCTGCTTGTTCGTATACCCTTATTAACATGACATCGTGGAATGCAAATGTTTTAAATGGTGGATACTCATATTTTGGTGAATCTTGTCTGAATTGCGGAGGACACCACTGGTGGCAATAATGTAACACGTGTAATATATGTGGTGGTCAAGATGGCCATTGGGATGGCTGTCCGAATGCATATTCCCCTCCCCCAAGCCCCTACTATGATCCTTCTGTTGTTTTTTCTGAATATAGGCATGCTGAAAATGAGGACTTGGGACGCCAAGCTCGAATAGAAGACATGCTGAAAAAACTCTTGGAGCAATCAGAAGCAATGAAGGAGGCGATGGCAATATTGAGAATTCAGCAAGAAGAGAATGCAGAGGCTCTAGAAAGGATGAGCATCAAATTCACGGAGATGATCGCTGAAGCTGAAGCGTGTGACAAATCGCAGGCAACAGTTTTAGTTGATATTCAAGAGGAACTACAAGAGGAAGACAAGGGTGAATTTTTGGAGGAAGCCCAACTATCAGAATCTCTTGAGTGCCCCCGTGATGGGCTCACACTTATGGAAAATCCATTCATGGAAGAAGAGATAGAGTACCCCCCCCCTTTGACATTAATGAAGAGATAGATGTCGATGCTGAGGAGGTGTATACAAGCAAGGAGGTCAAGCACAATGCATTTTCAGAGTTGAGGTTTATTGGACCACACTCGAAGCATTTTTCGACATTAAGTTTGCTTGAAAACATAGAAATAGAGTCTTCCAAGCTTATAGAGAAATGTCTAGAGGAGGACCAAGCCCCGTATATTTTGAAATTTGCCAACGCGGAGAGACAAAATGACTTCGCTTACTTTAGGGCCAATAAGTTAAAAAGGCAACACGTACTGTTTGGTCCTTACAATTTTTCACCACCACCCCTGGAGCATAAGAGGAAATTAGAAAAGAAATTAGGGGTGAGATTCATATCCTCAAGGTGGAGGAAAAAGTAGTGAAACTTGGTACGTCGTGCCGCGACGTAAAATTAGGCGCTGCTTGGGAGGCAACCCAAGGGTACCACAGGTACCATTTTAATTTCTTGCAATTGAGTTAATTTTTGTTTATTTTAATCTTGTGTTGTTTTGGTGGAAAGTTAAGCGCAGATGGAGGGGAAGTCTGAGTACCCGTGGAGGAGGAAGCTAACAAGTATGGAAGAGAAAAAGTGTGGGGTTGAACACCCACTTGTGCAAAGTTGATGAAAGGCATGTTGTTAGCTAGGCCTAAAGGCCTCAGGGAGTATTTCTCACCCTTTTTAAATTTTAATTTGATGCTATGAGGACATAGCATGATTTAAGTGTGGGGTGAGGGAAATTTCAAGGGAAATTTCAAAATTTTCTGTGCTTAACGATTTGTGGTGAATGTAATGCTTGTGAGAAATTTGCAAAATTTTTGTGAATTAAGCATGACTTCATCACCCGTTGGTTTTTCTTTTCGGTTCTTTTCCGACGGGGGGTATTTGAACCGAAGAATAACAATATTTCTTTTTCTTTCTTTCCTTTGTCTGTATATAGTGTTTTTAGTCATAGTTAGAGACTGTTTCCAACGATGGATGGATGACGACCGTCTTGAGGAAAATTTAGTCGATAGGTTTTGGGTTTTTGAAACCATAACTAATTGGTGCTTGATGTTCTTTTTATGTGCTATACATGGTTGTAAGATGCAAGTATGTTCAGTATGAAGCATGCAAGTCTATAACTTTGTTTGAGACACTTAGGCTCTTGAATTTGACTCAATATGATGTTAGCTTAATTCTGAATTCTTGTGATTAGCTGAGTAAGAGTCTACTGATTGTGTCTTGATTTTAGCATGTGCCATGAGTGTAAGGTTTTTGAGTATTCTATGATATTTTGGAATGTCTAGAACTTGCCTGGTGTGTATATAAAACGAAATGAAGGATGTGAATTGTAGGAGATGATTTAGGCATTTCTTTGAATGAACCAATTTTTATCCCTCATTTTACCTACCTTGAAAAATTAATCCTAGTTAACCCCAATTGAGCCTTGAGCCTATTCTTTGACAGCTGCAACATAAGCTTAATCCTTTTTCTTTCATTAGCCTTGAAATTGAACCAAAACTCCTAAGCGCTTAAAGGAAAAATCCGAAAGAGTAAAGGAGTGAGAAGAATGAAAAAGAAGGGAAAGTAGCAATTGTAAGAGTTGAGAAAGGTCGAGGGTGCACTTGTTTGAATATGGGTGAGTATTAGTAGGGAGTAAGAAAATAAATAAATGAAAAGTTACTTATAGAACTCCTTACTAATAAGCTAAAAGTGCCTAAAGAAAGGGGGGAACAAAAGAGGATAAAGAAAGATGAAAAGAGAAAAAGGTGAAGTGCAGGAAGGGAAGTTTCTAATGAAGGCGTGAGGTATTAAAAGCGCTTAGGAAAGATAGTCACTATTACTGATCATAATAGTACTTACCCGCACCTGAGTTACATTACAACCTAAAAAGTCCTACTTGATCTTACACTCTTACATCCTCAAATTAGTGGAATAAAACACTAAGGGCAAGCTTATGGGTCATTACATGATGCATGTGAATTCTTTGTGAGAGTGAGTGTAATTCTATGCATGTACCCACACATGTTGTGATATAAAAATAGTTTTTGCGTGTGAAATTGGGTAACTCTCTTTCCGTGAGGGGCACATATTGAATGAAGGATTTAATTCAGGTGAGATTTCTTAATCAGTTGATTTGCATGAGTTTGCTAAGATTGAGAGTCGATTTTTGAGGTTAAGAAGTCTTAACATAGTTGTACTTCATTTCAATGATCAAATCAGGCATGCCCTATTTTTAGCTTGTATCTTACGTAATCATTATAGCCGTAACTTGAATTATCTTGCTAAATTAGTTATGTGGGAGTCTCCATATGCATGATATGTAAAAGGCTGTTCGAGGACAAACAAGTCTTTAAGTGTGGGGTTGTGATCACGGGCAAAAATATATGCCCGAGATACGCTTTACGACTTAAATTAGTCTTGTTTATCTAAGATTATTGTATACATTTTCATGTAATTTTAGATGAATTAAAGATATGTGCTAACCAATATGATTAGCCTTTGTTTTGTAGGTTTTGATGACTTTTGAGTAACTAATCCATGAGTTGGTGAAATAGAGGCTTGGAAACGGAATTAACACGCGAACGTCGGTGAAGAGGAGGCACAAAACAGCCCACCGGTGCGTCGACAACGTGCCACGGCAGGCAGGCCGCTCACAACAGCCCACCTGCGCGTTGGCAACGTGCCACGGCAGGTGGCCTCCGCGACCAAGGGCTGCCAACGTGCTGCCCAGGCAGCGTGACACGCTGCCAACGCGGCAGGGTGCTGCCCGGGCCGATTTCGGGTGATTTCCAGAGGGCCTCCGCGTCCGTAGCGTGTCACGGAGGCCGTGCTCCGCGATGCACTCCGTGACACGTTGCTTGTTATTAGGGGAAAGAGTTCTACTACTATAAATAGCACACTTAGGTTTATTTTTCATAATTCAGACTTGGTGGAGCAAGGACGTGGGTTACAGGCAGTTGAGGGACGAAAAGTTCAGAGTTTTTTCTCTCTTTCTTTCTTCTTTCACTCAATTGTTTGTATGATTAACACTTGTTTTAGGATGATTAATCCACAAATGAGTGGCTAATTACCTTCCTTGTTGAGGTTATGAACATTTGTGATGAATTTTGATTATTGAATTATATGGATTTTCATCTTCTTCTTCCATGTTGTTCTATTAATTCTTGTTTCTACTGCATTGGTGTGTGGCCGACATTAATGTACATCTAAAAAGTCCGATTTCACTCGAGAGAGCACGAAGTTGGAAAGTTGTGAATTAATAGGATATTGTTCTTTACTTGATTTGGGAAAATTGAGTTTTGATGTGCTTTCCTGATAGAAATATACTTGAAAGCCGTATTAGTCAATTTAGGAACCGGAATTGTATTGCTAGGTCATAAATTGCATTTGATCACAGAAATGTAGACGGATGGTTTATGATTCTTATGTGAGATTAAATAACAGAGTTTTAATCTCCTGGCTAATGTTCTTGGCTAGCAACAGGAAGAAAAGATTAACCAATTGATGATGATAATCAGTTTCATTACATGTTCTATAACCTCGGCATGCTTATATCCATAGTCCAAATTCAAAGTAGATAATTGTTAGTAGTTTTAGAATAAAATTTATAAAACAAATTATTCACTTTTTGGTTACGTTGTTGTCAGCATATTTAGAAGTGAAATATAGTATAGTATACTTAAGCAAACTTCACTTAATCCGAGTCTCTGAGGGATCGATACTTGGCTTACTAAAGCCACTTACTACTTGTTCGACCACGTGCACTTGCGTGTCGGTTTAGATACCAAACGAACCACCGAACAGGGAGTGTGTCTCATGTTGAGTATGGGAGAAAATAATTGGCGAAACATGTCCATAGGCTTGCTCGCTTGAGGGTTTGCCTTACTAATTCAGCGGATATTGGTGGTTTGGTTCAGAATGGCGTAGAGTCTTCATTGGTGTCGAAAGTCAAGGAAAAGCATGATAAGGTTCTTATCTAGATCAAGCTAAAGGAAGTAGTCCGAAATCAGAAGGGGGAGGTTTTCTCCCAAGGGGGAGATGGTGTACTTTGATATCAAGGACGATTATGTGATCCAGATATAGATGACTTGAGAGAGAAAATATTGAAAGAGGCTCACAGCTCTCGTTATCCTATCCATCCAGGTGCCACCAAGATGTATCGTGATCTATGGGAAGTCTATTTGTGGAATGGAATGATGAAGGACATTGAAAAATTTGTAGTTAAGTGTCCAAATTGCCAACAGGTGAAGGTTGAGAATAAGATATCGGAAGGTATGCTATAGGATATCAGTATTCCTACTTGGAAGTGGGAAGAGATAAAATATAAACTTCATCATAGGTTTACCTTGTATGCGCCAGCAACATGATTCTACATGGGTAATTATGGACCGGATGACTAAGTCAGCATATTTCTACCAGTTAAGATTATGGATTTAGCTGAGGATTATGCTAGACTTTACATACGCGAATTAGTCAGGTTACATGGGTTCCTATTTTGCATCATTTCAGATAGGGGTACTCAGTTCACTTCACAATTTTGGAAGTCATTTCAGAAGGGTGTTAATACTCAGGTCAAGCTTAGCACAAATTTTCACCCACAAGCATATGGTTAGGCCGAGCAAACCTTTTAGACCTTAGAGACATGTTGAGAGATTGCATGATTGATTCAAGGGTAGTTGGGATCATCACTTGCCCCTTATTGAGTTTGCCTACAATAAAAACTACCATTCTAGCATTCAGATGGCTCAATTTGACACTCTTTATGGGAGGAGATGTAGGCCACCAATTGGATGGTTTGAGGTAGGTGAGGCTATGTTAATAGGGATAAATTAAGTTCATAAGGCCATGGAGAAAGTTCACTTATTAGATAAAGGTTGAAAATAGCTCAGAGTCGTTAGAAATCATATATAGATGTTAGGAGGAGAGAGCTTGAGTTCGCAGTTAATGGTTGGGTGTTTCTGAAGGTGTCATCCATGAAGGGGGTTATGAGGTTTGGCAAGAAAAGGAAGCTTAGTCCCTGATATATTGGTCCTTAGGATTCTAAGGCGCATTGGCAATCTAGCCTATGGGTTGGAGTTTCCTGCGGACTTAACATTGATATATCCAATTTTCCATGTGTCCTTGTTGAAGAAGTGTATTGGTGATCCAGATCTAATTATATCGGTAGAGAGCATTGGGGTGAAGGATTGTCTCACTTATGAGGAGGTTCTGATTGTGATTCTTAACCTTCAGGTTCACAAGTTGAAGAACAAAGAGGTAGGTTCTGCAAAGGTTTTATGGAGAAATCAACTAGTTGAAGGATCTACATGGCAATCCAAAGCAGATATGATGGCCAAATACCCACATCTTTTCCCTTCCAGTTTGGTTTTAGTTTGAGGTACTAGTTTCCTCCTTCGTATGTTATTCAATTTTATGTCTGTCAGTTACTCTCATGTTTTAACATGTATGTATGTTATGAGTCCAGTTTAGCTATGTATCTTAGCTCGAAGTCAGTCACTACATCAGTATTTAGTCCATAGCACTCAGTGTTGAGGTTTTAGCTCTTTCCCTACCTTTTCAGCTCATTTAGTCTCCATTCAAGAATGAACGTTTCCAAGGAGGAGATAATTTAATAACCCAAAAGTCCCTAAGAGTAGACCCTAGATTTGGGGTATGAACTTGTAAAAAACTGAATCTTTTCCTCAATAAGAGTATCAATATTACTCGTGATAAGGTGGTACAAGTCGTACCAAGACTTGTGAGATGGAGTTCAGAATATGGTCTATGGTATGATGTTAAAAATTATTGTCTCAGTCATGAATTAAGATATTGTAACGCCTCGAACTTTTGAGCTATGTTTGAAACTATTCTAGGTATGTGGATAGACCTGAACTTGATGAATTTTATGGAAACAAGCTGTTAAGATTAATTCTTAAGTGTGAGAAGTGCATTGGACAAAAATTAAGGTCATAAGGAACCTATAGCATAAAGTTAAGTTGAGAGCTTTCCTACTGATTGAGTCTTCATATAGGTTCTTACAAGGGTCAAATTTAAATGATCATAGATCCTTGGGTGATCTAACATATCAAATTGAATCCCTTTGAGTCTTCTTTCCAACGCATCCGACCTTGCATCAATCGGAGTTTGGAATAAAAATTTATGAGCAATTTAGTTAAGAATTGCTATGTTTGATAGATAAAGGACAAGCTTAGTCACCACGAGTCATGGTATGACCTTGTGGTACCAAGGTATGACTCGTACTGAGCATCTGTGGTAAGAGTTTCAACAAGCTTTTAAGTCACTCAAAAGCCACGAATTGCATACCACGACCTGTGGTATATCACCACGAGTCGTGGTAAGACCCCTGAAGGCTTGCAGGACAGTTTTTAGCTCATAAGGGCATCTTAGTAATTTTCTATTCTTTTAACTCCTAAACTAGGTCATTTTTGGCTTTCTAAAGGGTGTATTAGAGGGTTTTACTTAGCCTAAACTCTCATTCCTCTCAAAACACCATAGATTGAAGATCAAACCTCTCAAGGCACTCTAGCAATTAGGGTTCTTCTTCTTCTCAACTCTCTTGGGTCTCAAGTAGAAGCAAGATCCATTAAAACCTAGGTATGTGGGGGTCATGAATGAGAGATTTCTTCCACCCTCATGTCCAATCCCAAGCTCAATTACATGATTTCAATTCCTTCAAGCCTCCAACTATGATTTTCATGAATTTCTATGGTTAGACCCTTTTTGATGAAAAACTCTATGATCTCTTATAAAATGGATTCTCTAATGATTCTATTTATGTTTTATGATTAAAATTACATGTTTTCTATGAAACACTCTCATGAATCTCTATTTTCATGTTATGATGATTTACTGAATTATGCATGAATCTCATGAATATAAAGCTCATGTATTATGAGTGTAGTTTTAACATTGCTTTCATGGCTAGTTCACATATGTTAAGCAATTTATAAATTTCATCATTTCTAACTAGCACATTCAATACCAAGAATGTTTCATGATTATGATTGTTAGCACTATACATATTTTGGGAGTAGTATTAAGCACCAAGTAGGCCGAGGTTCTGCGCACCTAGGTCTCAAAACTATGTGCTACCATAGGTATGATAGAGGTCCTCGCAAGAGAATGTTTTCCTTACTCGAATGGGTGTGATATCATGCCTTCATTGTTCTTTGCCCTGGAAAGGCCTTGCGGTTTTGCCAACTTGAGTGAGATAGATGGGCATCATGTATTCATTCATGATGGTGTCAGTTATAAGAATCTCCTGCTATTCCTCGTATTTTATGTTTCTTCATGTTCAGGAATTATGATATCATGTTTTATAGTGTATTTTAACCATTGATTAGTTTATGAGTTTTACTTATAATTTTAAAATTGTTAAGCTTTATGATTTCATGTAATACCCCAAAAGTCCCTAAGATTAGACCCAAAGTTTGAACCAGAGAATAATAGGAAATCTGCACTTTTGCACCAGAACGACTCGTGTTACAAGTCGTGAGTTCAAGTAAGGGGTCCTAGGAGGAGTCGTGAGACCAAGTAATGGGTTGTAGAAGGAGTCGTGAAGGAGATCTGGAGTGTAGGTGTCTAGACCATGAGTCACACCACGTGTCGTGGTAGGTGGGTAAGACTGGTGGTCTGGGTCGTGGGGGAGGTGAAGTCACAAGTGATGTTACAATCTATGGTAGGAAACCACGAGTCATGGGATGAAGTCATGGTGAGAATTCAGGAAGGTTGCTAGGTGACCAGTGGTGATCACGAGTGGCGACCACGAGTGGTTACTTCCTGGTATGACTCGTGGTGAGGCCTGTTATGAGTGGCAGTGTGTATTTTTCCTGCATTTTAATTAGGGCAATTTCATAATTCCTAAGCTCCTAATCCCTAAACTATGTTGTTTCAAGCTCTGTTATGGGATTTTTAAGAGGGTTAAATATATTCTAACCTATTCCCTCCCCATGCATGCAAAACTAGAGGATCCCTAAGAAAGATCAAGCTTAGAACTCTTCAATTTCTTCTCCAATTCCTTTAGGCTTCCAAGGAAGAGTGTAAGACTAGATTACCCAGGTATGTAGGGTTATGAATGGGAGTATTCCTTCACTACCATGCCCAAATCCTCTTCTAAATTCATGAAATTCAAGGATTAATGAATCTAAGGGGTTTTAACCAAATTGTGAAATTCTGTAAGTATTTATCATGGGTAAATTCTATTCATGCTTCTAATGTTGTTTTAAGATTCATGGGCGTGTTTTATGGTGATTTCAATTACAAATTTATGAATTCAAAGTCTTACAATTATGATGCCCAATTATGATAGTTCATGAAGAGTTTAGATTATGATATATGTTTTCAAGTATGATGAAATGTCTATGATGAGAGTATGATTTCGAAATACCCATGTTTATATTTATGACTTTTACTATCAAGTCTATTTCAAAGCATGTATAAGTTTGGGCAAGCCCATATGATCAAGTATGTTGCATGATTTACCTCAATTTCATGTTATTGGCTTACCATAGGGTTTTGGAGTCTAGACTCCCACCTTTTAGCTTGTGGTATGGTTTGAGCCGAGGCTCCTCACGATATGTTCACAGATTATGCTTGTACTATTATGAATCAGCTTCATCACAAGACGATGGTTCAACTTCGTTGAAAAATGATGGAGAGCATAGGCATGTTTTTTTGAGTAGTGTCTAGCAGCCAGTAGGCTAAGGGTTTAGTTAACCCTGTGCCTCAGAACTATGTGCCAATGCAGGTATCTTTAGATTCTTTGGGACTTCCCTTGTGATCTTTCCCTTCTCCCCAGGGGCCTTTATCTTGATATCGATATCATGGTAGCACCCTTAGCCCTGGAAAGGCTTTGGACGACTCTGCCCACTTGAAGTAATAGTTGAGACCACGTAAGCTTTATCGTTGTAATGTCGATTATATGAAGAGTCTCCCATTGTTCCTCATAATTTCAGTTATGTAATCGGTCATGATATTATGTTTTCAGAAGGTTTGACCCAATGTTCACTTTTACTTATGATTATTATTTTCAGCTTTGGGTCATTCAAATCAGTTATGATATTCAGTCATGTTTACATTATGTTCAGATAATAGCATGCAATCCTTACACCCAGATCTTATGTTGAAATGTTTTATGACATGCATGATTTAAATTTTACTTACTTCTTGGTTTTACACCTTGCATACTCAGTACATTCCAAGTACTGACCGCATACTCTATGCTGTATTTTTTCATGATACAGCCTCAGACATTCAGGTTCAGTCCCACTGTCAGCTAGATCCTCAGAGTTAGCAGCTTTGAACTTGTTAGTGAGTCCTCATCCTTCGAGGACCTTCTCATAAGTTTATCATCAGTATTTTTAGTTTCAGTTTATTAGTGAGTTAGTTGGGGTCTTGTCCCATCAATTTGTCAGACTGTAGAGGCTTATTAGGCATAATATGTATTTAGCTTCGGATCAGTGTTATGTATTCCGTTGTTCAAATGTTATTCAATTTCAAGAGTTCCGTATTTTGAATGTTAGATTTCCTCATTTTTTTGTTGAGCTTTAGTCTTCATGTTCATGCCATGGGTCAACTAGGAACAGTTTATGGTTCTAGTTTCCGTGTCTAGATCCGGGTCTATATTCAGGTCGTGAAAAACATGGTATCAGAGCAAAGGTGTAGAGTATCCTAGGGTGATGAAAGCTACATTAAGTAGAGTCTTTTTCATGGGTGTGAAGTGCGCCACTCTTATGAGGAAGAGGCTATGAAACGGTTTAGGAAATTTCCCCTACTTTCATGACCTCTGTCGCGCGATTAAATGTCTCTCTATCCTTCTAACTTGTGCTACATGCGTTTGCAGAATAATGCCTCCACGTTGAGTTAAAAGAAGAAAGAACGGGAATGGAAATGGCCATGAGAATGGCAATGGAGATGAGCACCAACAAGCCCCACCAGCCCCCCAGGGTCATGTACCCGAGCAACTTTCCCATGTTGTGTTTATGTAATACCCCAAAGAGCCTAAAATTAGACCCGAGATCAAAATTTAAAGTTGGCTGAAAACTGGGAAAATGTCACAGGACCGATGACATAACGGCTCGTGGTTCTAAACCACATGTCATTGTATGTAGTGGTGGTTATGGGAGTCCTGGTGGCAATGTATACAACGGGTGAAGTAACGACTCATTACACTAAACAACGAGTCGTTGTTTGTGATCGTGGGAAAGACTGGACCTTCACAGTCGGGAGTACCACGGGTCATCCAATGACTCATGGTGAGAGGTGACGACCCATGGTCACCAATCGTGGTTTGGGTTGCCAGATTTCTAGTGGATGTAACAAATTGATACCACGACTCATTGGAAGCAACCACAAATCGTGGTGAGGCTCATGGTAAGGGAAGTTCAGATTTTCAGGAAGTTGACATTGGTCGACCTAACAATTCATCATTTGAAGCAACGACTCATCCTGTCTAGTCATGGGAAGAATCAGAATGTGTGAATTTAGGCAGGGGATCCAACGACTCGATACCATGACTCGTGGTATCATGTAACGACTCGTGGGATAGCCCGTTGGTCCACCCAGTGCAGTTTTTCAGGGAGTTTTCATTAAGGGTATTTTCGACTTTCCTATGTTCTAGGGCCCTAAACTACGTCATTTATGTATTTTTCTATCCATGATAAGATAGGTTAAGCCCCCTTTGCATAAGTCATTCCCATGCATGCAAATTAAGAGGATTTTAGAGAGATCAAGCATAGTTTCAAGCTCTTCCCTATCAATTCTCCCTTGGGCATTCAAGGAACCTTAAACTCTTATCTTACCAAGGTCTGTAGAGTTACAAATGGGTGTTTTCATTCACAGCCATGCCCATTCTCTGTTAATTCATGAAAATCTATAAAAAATCTATGGGGTTTTAATTCAATTTTTGTGAAAATCTAATGATTTGCTAATGGGTTATTATGATTTATGATTTACATCATATTTTATGGATTTTGATTAGAATTACAACTATTTTGATATTAAAATTATTGGTTTCGATTTCCACTAAATTTAGCTTCATTATGTAAGATCAATGATGAATCAATTTATGATCTACACTTCAATTGTTGATATTTACAAACCCATCATGATTTATGATTTGAAATATGGATTTATTCAATTACCCATCATGATTTGATGATTTACAAGTTATTGGTATGATCTACAAGTACGCATGAAACCTATGATTTATGAATTATGTTTTTGGCCGACTCACGGGCCTCATTTCATGGCTAGTTCACGTATGTACAAGTATGTTTATGATTATCATGATTTAACTAGCCCATTAATTCATGCATGTGATACTATGAGCACTATATATGTTTTGGGAGTAGTATTGAATACCGAGTAGGTTCAGGGCCTAGGTTCTGCCCCGGATCTCATAAACTACGTGCCACCCTAGGTATGTTGGGACCTCCCTTGTGACTGTCCCTGGCCCAAATGGCCCTTTTCATGGTGATAACACGCCCTTCATGGTTCTACCTTTGGAAAGGTAAGAATGGCCTCCCGACTAGGTTAACAAGTCGGGCTCAAAATGTGTGCTCATATGGGGTATTGTCGATTAAGCGAATCTCCCACTATTCCTAATGATTTATGCATGTTTATGATTACGTATGTTGGATCAAGTTATATGAAATATAGCTTTTCTTTCATGATTAAGATTATGAATGTTTTGAAAACCTAGAGCCTTAGGTTATTTTATGTTACGTTATGTACGAAATGAGCATGATGACTTACTCTTATGACGTTTTTATGAGTTCTTACATATTTTAAATGTCCGTTTTACTTACCTTGCATACTCGGTACATTCCCCGTACTGACTGCATACTTTCTATGTTGTATCATTTCATGATACAAGACTTGATTCTCAGGCCCATCCTCATCCTTAGTCCATCCCAGAGTTCACTTTCAGCTTTGTTGGTAAGTCCTCATGTTTCGAGGGCCGTTTTATTAAGCATGTATGATGTTCTATGTTTCAGTATTTGGCCGGGTTAGTTGGGGGTGTTGTCCCATCAATTGATCTTACATGTTAAAGGATTTCAGATAGTATGTAGTACTCAACTTATGTATATGTATAGTACTTTCAAATGTTATGATATGCTATGTTACGTTTACGTTTCCGTTATGCCTTATGTTCAGTCTTCCACTTAAAGTGAATGAAGTCAGATGTATGCTTATGCCATGAGTCGACTTGGGGCCTCTCGGGGTTCCTTGTCTCGTGTTACCATCCGGGACTACGTTCGGGTCATGACAAAGTTTGTATTAGAGCATTAGGTTTTCGAAGTGTCCTAGGTTTTCTGAAAGCCACTTTGAGTAAAGTCTTTTTCATAGGTGTGAGGCACGCCACACTTATGACGAAGAGGCTACGAGACATTTAGGAAATGTTTCCTTCTTTCATGATCCATGTCGTGTGATGAGAAGTCTTTCTATCCTTCTAATTCGTGCTATTTGCGATTGCGGAATCATGGCTCCTAGAAGAATGAACGGAAAAAGAAATGGAAATGGTGAAGGCCACGAGGACGGCAATGGTCACGAGCATCAGCAAGCCCCACCTGTTCAGGAACCCGAGGCACCATAGCCAGTTGCCCACGCGGATTTTCGGGCGGCTATCTAGATGTTGGCGTAAGCCTTGACCGTTCAGGTCAACCAACAGGCTGTTTCGTATATCCCACAGAACGGAAATGCGGTCGCGGACCGGATTAGAGATTTCTTGAGGATGAATCCTCCAGAGTTCCTTGGGTCTAAGGTGGACAAAGATCCGCACGATTTTATCGAGGAGATTCTAAAGATTGCCCAGGTTATGGGGGTGACCAATAGAGATTGTGTTGATTTGGCCTCCTATCTGCTAAAAGGGGTGGCACATATATGGATTAAATAGTGGAGAGATGCTCGGGTATGGGTGCAGGCCCTATAGGCTGGGAAGAGTTCCATGCAGCATTCTTTGATCGGTTCTCACCCCGAGAGATGAGGGAGCTTAAGGAGGCTAGTTTCTTAACTTAAAGAAGGGTGAATTGTCCATTCAGGAGTAGGCATTGGGGTTCACCTGTCTGTCCAAGTATAAGCCCGGGTTGGTGGCAGACCACAGGGCTTGAGTGAGTCTTTTTGTGCTTGGAGTAGCGGACTAACTAGATAAGGACTGTAGGATCTCCATGTTGCATCGAGATATAGACTTTCCCCGCATTGTGTTGCATGCTCAACAAATGTAGTCGGTGTATCGGAGGCAGAGAGAGGCTAAGAGGGCTAGGATAGACAGTTACGGGACATCTCAAGTCAGATCAAGGGGTGGACAGTGCCAGTAGTCTCAACACAAGTCTATTGCTCCAGCACCATCATCTGCCGATAAGCCATCTAGATTATGAGGGGATTAGAGGAGCAAGGCTCTAGATTTGAGGGGTTAGGGTAGCATGCAGAGAGAGCGCACTTTCCCAGCTTGTGTGGAGTGCGGCAAAAGTAAAATTAGGAGATGCCTAGTTGGCTTGGATGCTTGTTTCGAGTGTGGAAAACCCGGACACAGACTGAGGGATTGCCTTCAGCCAGATCAGGGGGTGGTGGAGCCCGTACGCCAGCAACCAGTTTAGCCACTCCAGCAGCACGTCCCCCTTAGCAGGGTGCCTCGACTAGTTCAGCCGGCAGTCAGCGCCAAAATAGGTTCTATGCTTTAGCACCCCGCCAGGAGAAGGATGTCTCCCCGGATGTGCTCACAGGTATGTTACGAGTTTTTCATATTGATGTTTATGCTTTGCTAGATCCGGGGGTTACTTTGTCTTTTGTGTCTCCTTATATTTCTAGTAGCTTTGGACTTAGTCCCGAGACTCTATCAGAACCATTTTAAATTTCTACTCATGTTGGTGATTAGGTTGTAGCTACACGGCTGTATAGAGGATGCCCGGTCACTATATTGCATAAAGTCACCTACACAGACCTTGTAGAGTTAGCCATGACTGACTTTGATATTATTCTTGGCATGGATTGGTTGTATGTGTGTTATGCTTCTATTAATTGTAGAACTAGTGTAGTGGAATTCTATTTTCTGAGTGAGTCAGTCTTGGAGTGGAAGGGTAGTTCGGTGGTACCTATAGGTCATTTCATTTCCTATCTTAAGGCTAGAAAGATGATTTCTAAGGGTTGCATGTATCATATAGTTAGGGTTAAGGATGTTGAGTCTGAGACACCGATTATCTAGTCAGTTTTGATGGTGCATGAGTATCCAGAGGTCCTTCCCGATGATTTGCCAAGTGTTCCACCCCAACGGGAGATTGATTTTGATATTGACCTTCTTCCCTACATGCAACCTATATATATCCCTCCTTACAAGATGGCTCCATCCGAGCTAAAGGAGTTGAAGGATCAGTTGAAGGACCTGTTAGATAATGGCTTTATTAGACCAAGAAAGTCTCCATGGGGTGCACCGATGTTATTTGTCCGGAAGAAGGATGATTCGCTTCGGATGTGCATTGACTATCGGCAATTGAATAAGGTCACCGTTAAAAAGAGGTATCCTTTACCCAAGATCGATGATTTGCTTGACTAGCTTCAGGGTGCCAAGTGTTTCTCAAAGATAGATCTCAAGTTCGGGTATCATCAGCTCAGGGTTCGGGAGTGTGATATTCCGAAGACAACCTTCTGGACACAGTATGGTGATTATGAGTTTGTAGTTATGTCTTTTGGACTAATAAATGCTCCTGCAACTTTTATGGACTTGATGAACAGGGTGCTCAAGCCATACCTGGACATGTTCGTGATTCTGTTCATTGATGATATCTTTATATACTCTTGGAGCGAGGAGGAGCATGCTGCTCATTTAAGAGTAGTGCTTCAGACTCTCAAGGATTGTCAGTTGTATGCCAAGATTAGCAAGTGCGAGTTTTGGTTGAACTCCATAGAATTTTTGGGCCATGTGGTATCAAGCGAGGGAATAAAGGTAGACTCCTAGAAAATCAAGGCGGTGAAGAATTGGCCTAGACTGGTGAATCCTTCATATATTCGGAGTTCTTAGGCCTAACTAGCTACTACCGGGGATATGTGGAGGGTTTCTCATCTATTGCGGCACCTTTGACCATATTGACTTAGAAGAAGGTGAAGTTCCAATGGTCAGAGGCTTGTGAGAAGAGCTTCCAAGGGTTGAAGACTCGACTTACTTCAGCACTGGTGTTAACTCTCCCAGAGGGTACTGATGGTTTCGTTGTGTATTGTGATTCTTCGAGGATTGGACTTGGGCGTGTATTGATGCAGTAAGGGAAAGTGATAGTGTATTTCTTGAGACAGTTGAAGGTCCATGAGAAGAATTACCCGACCCATGATTTAGAGTTGGTTGCGGTGGTGTTCGCATTGAAGATATGATGACATTACTTGTATGGGATCCATATGGATGTGTTTACGGACCACAAGAGATTACAATATGTGTTCACGCAGAAGGACCTCAACCTACGGCAAAGGAGGTGGTTAGAGCTACTCAAAGACTATGATATGACTGTCCTTTACAATTTGGGTAAGGCTAATGTGGTAGTCGATGCACTTAGTAGGCTCTCTATGGAGAGTGTATCCCATGTGGATTAGGGGAAGAAGGAGCTGGTGAAAGATGTCCATCGACTTGCAAGGTTGGGAGTTAGGCTGGTTGACTCGAGTGATGGAGGTGTTGTTGTGCCGAACAGATCAGAATCGTCCTTGGCGACTAATGTGAAAGCTAGACAATATGAGCACACAATTTTGGTAAAGCTAAAAGAAGCCGTTAGAAGTTAGAAGGTGGAGGTCTTCTCCCAAGGGGGAGATGGTGTGCTTTGGTACCAGGGTTGCCTATGTGTTCTGGATGTCAATGATTTGAGGATTCAGATATCGCATGAGGCTCATGGATCCAGATATTCTATCCATCTGGGTTCCACCAAGATGTACCATGACCTACAGGAAATCTATTGGTGGAATTACATGAAAAAGGATATCGCAGAATTCGTGGCCAAGTGTCCGAACTGTCAGTATGTAAAGAGCATCAAGGCTGGGAGGCATACATCAGGATATCAGCATTCCTACTTGAAAGAGGGAAGAGATTAACATGGATTTCATAATAGGGCTACCTCGTACTCGCCGACAACATGATCTCATTTGGGTTGTGGTAGAAAAATTGACCAAGGCTGCACATTTTCTATCGGTGAAAACCATAGATTCCGCGGAGGATTAAGCCAAGCTATATATCCGAGAGTTGGTTCGATTGCATGGAGTTCCCTTGCCATCATTTTAGACTGAGGTACTCAATTTACCTCCCAGTTTTGGCGGCCATTTCAAAAAGGGCTTAGGACATTGGTTAAGCTCAGCACAACATTTCATCCGCAAACAGATGGCCAAGCTGAACGGAAAATTTAGACTCTCAAAGACATGTTGAGAGCATGTGTGATGGACTTCAAAGGTATTTGGGATGATCACTTCCCCCTGATAAAGTTTTGTTACAATAATAGCTATCACTCCAGTATCCAAATGGCACCATTCGAGGCTCTCTATGGGCAGAGATCCCATGGTTGCTATGAGGTTGGTGAGGCAATTATGATAGGGCCAGATTCATTTCATGAGGCTATGGTGAAGGTTCAGTTGATAAGGGTCAGGTTAAAAACCTCTCAGAGTCACCAAAAGTCCTATGCCGATGGTAGGAGAAGAGAACTTGAGTTCGAGGTGGATTACTGGGTGTTCTTGAAGGTATCTCCCATGAAGGGAGTAATGCGGTTCAGAAAGAAAGGGAAACTTGGTCCCTGCTATGTTGGCCCCCATCAGATATGAGAAAAGTTGGCAAGGTGGCGTATGAGTTGGAGCTGCCCTCAGAGTTATCTTCTGTGCATCATGTGTTCCATGTATCGCTTTTGAAGAAATGTTTAGGAGATCCAGCTCTAGTAGTCCCGATGGATAGTGTTGGTGTAAAGGACATCCTTAGCTATGAGGAGGTTCCGGTGGAAATATTGGATCGTCAGGTTCGGAGGCTAAGGAATAAGTAAATAGCTTCAGTTAAAGTATTATGGAGGAATCAACATGTTGAAGGAGCTATGTTGAAAGCCTAAGCGGATATGATAGCTAGATACCCACACTTATTCCCTACCGGCTTAGTTCCGACTTGAGGTATCAATTTTTCCCTATGACTCTATTTAGTTTTCATGTTAAGATCATGTGTTCAAGTTTCTTCTATTTATATGGATTTGTATGTGAAGCATGAAATCAATTCAGCTATGTGGTATGAATTGGAGGTAGTCATTCCTTTAGTTTTCGGTTTAAATATTCCGTATTTGGGTGTAATGATTGCATATCTTTGTTTTTTCTACTTGTTTCCAACATTCGAGGATGAATGTTCCCAAGGGGCGGATATTTTAATACCCCAGAAGTGCCTAAGATTAGACCCGGGATCAAAATTTGAAGTTTGTTGAAACTGGGAAAATGTCACAGGACGGACGACATAACTACTCGTGGTTGGAAACCATGGGTCGTTGTATGCAGTCGTAGTTATGGGAGTCCTGGTGGAAGTGGATACAACGGGTGAAGGAATGACTCGTCACACGGAAAAACGAGTGGTTGTTTGTGATCGTGGGAAAGACTGGACCTTGGCAGTTGGGGATACCATGGGTCATCCAACGACTCGTGGTGAGAGGTGACAACCCGTGGTCACTAGTCATGGTTTGGGTTGCCGAATTTCCAATGGATGTAACGAACTGATACCACGACTCATTGGAAGCAACCACGAGTCGTGGTGAGGCTCGTGGTAAGTGAAGTTTAGATTTTCAGGAAGTTGACAATGGTTGACCTAATGATTCATCATTTGAAGAAACGACTCATCCTGTCGAGTCGTGGGAAGAATCTGAAAGTGTGAATTGAGGCAGGGGATCCAACGAATCGATACCGCGAGTCGTAGTATCATGTAATGACTCGATACCATGACTCATGGTATCATGTAACGACTCGTGGGATCGCCCATTGGTCCACCCAGTGTAGTTTTTCAGGGAGTTTTCATTAAGGGTATTTTCGACATTCCTATGCTCTAGGGCCCTAAACTATGTCATTTATGTATTTTTCTATCCACGATAAGATAGGTTAAGCCCCCTTTGCATAAGTCATTCCCATGCATGCAAATTAAGAGGATTTTAGAGAGATCAAGCATAGTTTCAAGCTCTTCCCTATCAATTCTCCCATGGGAATTCAAGGATCCTTGAAATATGATCTTACCAAGGTATGTAGCGTTACGAATGGGTGTTTTCATTCACAGCCATGCCCATTCTCTATTAATTCATGAATATCTACCAAAAATCTATGGGGTTTTAATTTAGTTTTTGTGAAAATCTAATGATTTGCTAATAGGTTATTATGATTTGTGATTTATATCATATTTTATGGATTTTGATAATATTTTACAACTATTTTGATCTTAAAATTATTGGTTTCGATTTCTACAAAATTTAGCCTAATTATGTTAGATCTGCGATGGATCGATTTATGATCTACACTTAAGTTGTTGATATTAACAAACCCAACATGATTTATGATTTGAAATATGGATTTACTCAATTACCCATCATGATTTGATGATTTACAAGTTATATGTATGATATAAAAGTATGGATGAAACCTATGATTTATGAATTTTGTTTTTGGCCGACTTATGGGCCTCATGTCATGGCTAGTTCATGTACGTACAAGTATGTTTATGATTATCATGATTTAAATATCCCATAAATTCATGTATGTTATACTATGAGCACTATATATATATTGGGAGTAGTATTGAACACCGAGTAAGTTCAGGGCCTAGGTTATGCCCCGGATCTCATAAACTACGTGCCACCGTAGGTATGTTGGGACGTTGCTTATGAATGTTCCTGGCCAAAATGGCCCTTTTCATGGTGATATCATGCCCTTCATGGTTCTACCCTTGGCAAGGTACGAACGACTTTCGACTACGTTTACAAGTCGGGCTCCATGTGTGCTCATATGGGGTATATCAGTTAAGAGAATCTCCCAATGTTCCTCATGATTTATGCATGATTATGATTACTTATGTTGGCTCAAGTTATGTTCAATGTAGCTTTTCTCTCATAATTATGATTGCGAATGTATTATGAATGTTTCGAAAACCTTGAGCTTTAGGTTATGTTATGTTACAATATGTACAAAATGAGCATGATGTCCTACTCTTATGATGTTTTTATGAGTTTTTACATATTTTAAATATATGTTTTACTTACCTTGCATACTCGGTACATTCTACATACTGACCGCATACTTCCTATGCTGTATCATTTCATGATACAAGACTCAGCTCTCAGGCTCATCCTCATCCTTAGTCCACCCCAGAGTTCACTTTCAGCTTTATTGGTGAGTCCTCATGTTTTGCAGGCCGTTTAATTAAGCATATATGATGTTTTATGTTTCAGTATTTGGCCGGGTTAGTTGGGGGTGTTGTCCCATTAACCTGTCTTACATGTTAGAGGCTTTCAGATAGTATGTAGTACTCAACTTATATACATGTCTAGTACTTCGAATGTTATGATATGCTATGTTACGCTTACTTTCCGTTATACCTTATGTTCAGTCTTCCGCTTAAAGTGAATAAAGTTAGATGTATGCTTATGCCATGGGTCGACTTGGCGACTCTCGGGGTTCTTTGTCCCGTGTTATGATCTAGGACTACGTTCGGGTTGTGAAAGTTTAGGGCAGCCATCCAAACGTTGGTACAGGCATTCACCACCCAGGTCAACCAGCAGGTGGTAGTGCATGTTCCCTACAATGGGAATGCGTCAGCGGCAAGATTCATGGACTTTCTCAGGATGAACCCTCAAGAGTTTCTCGGATCCAAGGTGGATGAGGATCCACACGAGTTTATTGATGAAATTCAAAAGATCACCCAAATTATAGGGGTGACGAGGGAGGAGTGTGTAGACCTAGCCTCATATCAATTGAAAGGGGTTGTCCATATATGGTTTAGACAGTGGAAGGATAGCAGGGTAGTTGGAGCAGGTCCCATTGGTTGGGATTAGTTTCATACTGCGTTCTTGGACTGATTCTGTCTCTGAGAGATAAGGGAGATCAAGAAAGCTGAATTTGTGAACTTGAGGCAGAACAACATGACGGTCCAGGAGTATGGTTTAGAGTTCGCCCGCCTGTCCAAATATGCACCAGAGATGGTGGCTGATCAGAGGGTTTGAGTGAGCAGGTTCATACATGGGATAGCGGACTATTTTGTCAAGGATTGCAGCACCGCTATGCTTCATCCGAACATGGACTTCTCGCAGTTGGTTCTGTACGCCCAACAGATAGAGGCGGTACAGGTGAGTGAGCGGGAGAGAGACACCAAAAGGGCTAGGACCAACATTTTTGTGTTCTCCCAGTAGAGGCCTGGTGGTGGACATTGTTAGCAGTCCCACTAGATATCATTAGCCCCAGCATCATCAGCAGCGAGTGTGCCATCCAGATCTAGGTGTGACCATAAGGGATGAGTGTTAGGCTCTCGAGGTCATGGGAGTAGACATGTAGAGCCTAGTATTCCAAGTTGTGACAGGTGTGGCAGGAGGCATACTGGTCAGTGCTTAGTAGGTACAGGTTCTTGTTTTGATTGTGGGAAGCCCGAACATATGCTCAGAGATTGTCCAGCAGCTAGACAGGGTCAGGGTAGAGGTTGAGATCAGCCACTAGTTCAGCAGCCCCACCAACACGCTCAGCTCAATAGGGTGCCTCCACTAGTGCAGGTGTTGGTCATTGTCAGAATAGGTTATATGCCCTCGCATCATGTCAGGAGTAGGAGGTCTCCCCAAATGTAGTCACTGGTATGTTACAAGTATTCCACCTTGATGTATATGCATTGTTAGATCTAGGATTCTTCAGAAATCCTATAAGAATCCTTCTCATTCTCTACTCCAATTGGTGATTCAGTTATAGCTCGAAGGTGTACAGAAATTGCCTTGTCATAGTCCTTGAGAAAGTCACCTCACCAGATTTAGTAGAGCTAGCCATAACATATTTTGAGGTTATCTTTGGCATGGATTGGCTATATTCATGTTATGCCTCAGTAAATTGTAGAACCCGTGCAGTAGAGTTTTATTTTTCGGGTGAGCCAGTCCAAGAGTAGAAAGGTAGTTCGGTTGTGCCTATAGGCTATTTCATTTCCTACCTTAAAGCGAGAAAGATGATCTCTAAGGGTTACATGTACTATCTAGTTAGGGTTAAGGATGCTACATCCAAAACCCTGACTATCTAGTCAATTCCTGTAGTATGCGAATATCTTGAAGTGTTTCCAGATGATCTAGCGGGAATTCCTCTCGAGCGGGAGATCAACTTTGGCAATGAACTTCTTCCTGATACGCAGCCTATATCTATTCTTCCTTATAGAGTGGCTCCAGCTGAGCTAAAGGAGTTGAAGGAGAAGTTGAAGGACCTCTTAGACAAGGGTTCCATCAGACCTAGCAAGTTCTTGTAGGGCGCACCAGTACTCTTTGTCCGGAAGAAGGATGGTTCCCTCCGGATGTGCATTGACTATCAACAGTTGAACAATGTCACAGTCAAGAACAAGTATCTTCTTCCTAAAATTGATGACATGTTTGACCAACTTCAGGGTGCCAAGTTCTTTTCAAAGATAGACCTCAGATCCGGATATCATCAGCTCAGAGTTAGAGAGAGTGACATCTCAAAGATAGCTTTCAGGACTCGATATGGTCACTATGAGTTAGCAATTATGTCTGTTGGACTGACTAATTCTCCTGCAGCTTTTATGGATTTGATGAACAGGGTGTTCAACCTGTATTTGGACGTGTTCATGATTGTGTTCACAGATGACATTCTCATATACTCTTGGAGTAAGGAGGAGCATGCCATTCACTTGAGGGTGGTGCTATAGTCTCTTAAGCATCGCCAGTTGTATACTTAATACAACAAGTGTGAGTTTTGGTTAAACTTAGTAGCATTTTTGGGCATGTGGCGTCAAGTGAGGGTGTACAGGTGGACTCTCAAAAGATGGAAGCTGTGAAAAATTATCCTAGACCAGTCAGTCCTTCAGATATCAGGAGTTTCTTGGGCTTAGCTGGTTACTACTGGAGGTTTGTTAAAGGGTTTTCATCCATTGCGGCACTGTTGACTAAGTTGATGCTGAAGAAAGTAAAGTTTCAATGGTCAGAGGTCTGTGAGAAGAGCTTCCAAGAGTTGAAGACTCGACTCACCTCAGCACCAGTTTTCACTCTACTTGAGAGTACTGATGGGTTTGCGGTATATTATGACGCCTCGAGGATCGTCCTTGGTTGTGTGTTAATTCATCCTGGTAAAGTTATAGCCTATGCTTCTAAGCAGCTTAAGGACCATGAAAAGAACTATTCGACTTATGACCTTGAGTTGGAAGCGATAGTATTTGCCTTGAAGATTTGGAGACACTATCTGTACAGGGTCCACATGGATGTGTTTACAGATCACAAAAACCTACAGTACGTGTTTACCCAGAAGGATCTAAACCCACATCAAAAGTGATTGGAGCTTCTTAAAGATTATGGTATGAGTGTCTTTTAACATCCAGACAAGGCTATTGTAGTGGCTGATTCTCCTAGCAAGCTTTTTATGGAGAGTCCCATGTAGATCAACTTGCACGACTAGGAGTACGTCTTGTTGATTTAGCAGATGGTGATGTCATTTTTCAGAACGGATCAGAATATTCTTTGGTGACCAAAGTCAAGGCTAGGAAAGACGAGGATCATATTTTGGTAAAGCTGAAAGAGGTGGTTCAGAATCGGAAGTTGAAGGTTTTCTCCCAAGGTGGAGATGGTGTACTATGATATCAGGGTCATTTGTGTGTTCAGGGTGTTGATAATTTGAGGGATTGGATGTTGCATGAGGCTCATGGTTCTAGATATTATATATATCCAGGTGCCACCAAGATGTACCGTGACATATGGGAATTCTATTCGTGGAATGACATGAAGAAGGACATAGCAAGGTTTGTGGCAAAGTGTATGAATTGTCAATAGGTGAAAGTTGAGCACCAAAGACCTGGGGGTGTGATTCAAGACATTAGTATCCTACCTTGAAAGTAGGAGGAAATCAATATGGACTTCATTAAGGGGTGCCTAGTACTCGTCGACAGTATGGCTCTATTTGGGTAGTTGTAGATAGGTTGACTAAGGCAGCTTATTTTCTACTGGTCAAAACTACTAATTCAATGGAGAATTATTCCAAATTGTATATTCTGGAGTTAGTTCGATTGCATGGAGTGCCCTTTTCCATCATATCATATAGAGGTACTCAGTTTACCTCCTAGTTTTGGAGATAGTTTCGGAAAGGGCTAGGTACTCAAGTTAAGCTTAGTAGCTTTTCACCCGCAGACAGATGGTCAAGCTGAACGGACCATTCAGACTATTGAGAACTTGTTGAGAGCATGTGTGATTGATTTTAAAGGTAGTTGGGATGATCATTGACCTCTCACTGAGTTCGCATATAACAATAGCCACCATTCCAACATTCAAATGGCTCCGTTTAAGGCTCTTCATGGGCGGAGGTGCAGATCGCCTATTGGTTAGTTTAAAGTCAGTCAAGCTACATTGATTGGACAATATTTTGTTCATGAGGCTATGGAAAAAGTCCAGCTTATAATGGAAAGGCTGAAAATAACTCAGAGTCATCAAAAATCCTATGTTGAAGTGAGGAGGAGAGAATTCGAGTTTGAAGTTGACGATTGGGTGTTTCTGAAGGTCTCTCCCAGGAAGGGAGTGATGAGATTTAGGAAGAAGGGGAAACTTAGTCCCCGCTATGTTGGCCCATACAAGATTGTGAGATGTTTTGGAAAGGTGTCTTATAAGTTGGAGCTGCCCTCAAAATTGGCTTCAGTACATCCAGTTTTCCATATATCGCGATTGAAGAAGTGCATGGGTGACCCCGCTTGGTTGTTCTAGTGGAGAACGTATGTGTGAAGGATAGACTTAGCTATGAAGAGGATCCAGTTGATATACTTGATCGTAAGGTTCGGAAGTGAAGAAACAAAGAGGTAGCTTCAGTAAAGGTCTTGTGGAGAAAGCATTATGTTGAGGGAGCTACATTGGAAGCTGAAGCAGATATGATGGCTAAATACCCGCATCTCTTCCCTTTCGGTTCAATTCCAGCTTGAGGTATCAGTTTCCTCGTTAGTACTCTACTCAATTTCATGTTCAGTTCTTATGTCCTACTTTCCATCATGTAAATGCATGTGCGTGTGACTCATGGATTCAGTTCAGTCATGTATTTGAATCTGGAGTCAGTCATTCCATCAGTTTTCAACTTTAGATTTTCAGTATTTGGGATGAAAGTTCTATTTCCCAAGCATTTCAGTATGTTCATTCATATTCGAGGACAAATATTTCCAAGGGGGGTATATTGTAATATCCTGAAAGTCCCTAAGATTAGACTCGAGGGTCGAACCAGAGAAAAATAGGAAAATCTGCACTTTTGCACCATAACGAATCGTGTTATGAGTCATGAGTCCAAGTAACAGGTTGTAGGAGGAGTCGTGAAGAAGATCTAGAGTGTAGGTGTCCAGACCATGAGTCACACCATGAGTCGTGGTATTTTCTACAACTCGTGGTCAGGGTCGTGGGGGAGGTAAAGTCACGAGTGATGTTACGATCCATGGTAGGAAATCACAAGTCGTGGGATGAAGTCATGGTGAGAATTCAGGAAGGTTTCCAGGTGACTAGTGGTGATCACGAGTGGCGACCACGAGTCGTTACTTCATGGTACGACTCGTGGTGAGGTCCGTGATGACTGGCAATGTGTATTTTTCCTGCATTTTAATTAGGAAACTTTCATAATTCCTATGATCCTAAGCCCTAAACTACGTCGTTTTAAGCTCTGTTAGGGACTTTTAAGAGGGTTAAATCTATTCTAACCTATTCCCTCCCCATGCATGCAAAACTAGAGGATTCCTAAGAAAAGCTTTGAACTCTTCAATTTTTGCTCCAATTCCTTTGGGCTTCCAAGGAAGAGTGTAAGAACATATTACCCAAGTATGTAGGGTTATAAATGGGATTATTCCTTCACTCCCATGCTCAAATCCTCTTCTAAATTAATGAAATTCAACGATTGATGAATCTAAGGGGTTTTAATCCAAATTGTGAAATTCTCCAAGTATATACTATCATGGGTAAATTCTATTCATGTTTCTAATGTTGTTTTAAGATTCATGGGCATGTTTTATGGTGATTTCCATTACAAATTTATTATTTCAAAGTCTTACAATTATGATGCTCAATTATGAAAGTTCATGAAGAGTTGAAATTACTATCTATGTTTTCATGTATGATGAAATGTCTACGATGAGAGTATGATTTCGAATTACCCATGTTTATATTCATAATTTTTACTATCAAGTCTATTTCAAAGCATGTATAAGTTTGGGAAAGCCCATATGATCAAGTATATTTCATGATTTACCTCAATTTCATGTTATTAGCTTACCACATGGTTTTGGAGTCTAGGCTCCCATCTTCCAGTTTGTTGTATGGTTTGAGTCGAGGCTCCTCATGATATGTTTACAGATTATGCTTGTACTACTATGAATAATCTTCATCGCAAGACTATGTTTCAGCTTCGTTGAAAAATGATGGAGAGCATATGCATGTTTTTGAGAGTGGTATCTAGCACCGAGTAGGCTAACGGTTCAGTTAACCCTGTACCTTGGATCGAGTCACGGGACCTAGAACCACGAATGGCTCCAAGATAACCCATGGCGCATACATAATATGAATAAGAGCATTACTAAGAAGAAATCAAGTATGAACATGGTATAAGCGAAAGTCTGCATAGCATATCAACATGAACGTAAACATGAGCCAACATCGATGAATCATCGATACATAATTGTTTGGAAAGCCTCTAAACATTAGATGAGCTAATGGGACATCACCCCAACTAGCTCGCTATGTTTTAAACTAAAAGACAAGAACAAAAGAGACATAGTCAAAATTCAGGAGCAAGCAAACGACGAGACTGAGAAGGATCACCCGAACCTATATTATGAGATGATATAGCACAAAGTATGCGGTCGGTACTTTGAATGTACTGAGTATGTAGAGAAAGTAAAACATGCTAGTAAAACGATAATATGAAATCATGAATATGAAAAAAGATAGAGCATGAGAGTAAGGACAACATGCTAAACATCATATTCTTGAAGTAATCATAATCATGAGATATTCATCATAATCTGAATATAATGACCCAAAGTTTAGAAATAGAAATCATGTAACATACCATACTTGAAATCATAAATGAAAACTCATAGACTGATTAATGGGTCAAATATGCTATAAAACATGGTACCATAAGACATGAACATATGTAACTGAAAACATGGTAACATAATACATGAACATATGTAACTGAAAACATGAGGAATTATGGGAGGCTTTATCATAACTGACACCATCATGATAGAGCTTACGTGATGCACCAACTATCTCGCTCGAGTGGGCAGAGCCGTCCCAAGCTTGCCAAGGCTAGGAATGGTTAATGCGTGATATCACATGTGAATCCCTATAGGTCTAAACATGAATATATACCTATGGTTATACGTAGTTCTGAGACTCGGGGTTTGCCTGAACCCCTAGCCTACTCAGTGATAGACAATACTTCCAAAACATGCACATAATTAATAATCATTTTTTCGTGAAAATATACTTGAACTTGCATGGGCTAGCCGAAACATGAAATCATAATCATACTTGACATGGGTGAATTATTAATGAAAAGATGCTGTAGAGTTGTCCATAATACCTGAACTTGAACTCATGAGAATGATAAATTTTTGAATAAAACATCATAACTTCGAAATCGTGGAATCATAAGTTTTGGATTTTATAAATATTCATGCATACTTGGTAATTCATTATACTTGAAATCATGAGTTTCATAAGCTTGAAATTCATAAACCATGCATATTAGGGCATACAGTTCATAAACTTGAAATAATGAATTAGTAAGTAAACTGAGAGTCAAATCTTACCTAATAGCCATAAATCATCATTTGAAACATGAGGGAATTGAATCAATAGAAATAGTATCAGGACTCGAGCATGGACCCTGGACAGAGACACGAGACCTAGAACCACAAATAAACCCAAGCTAAACCATGGCACATGCTAAGCAATTCAAGAGCATAACTAAAGCGGAAATTTAAAATCGTAACATGAATAAGAGGAAGTCAAAAGTATATCAAAATAACATAAATGGAGTCAACACTCGACAAAAGCTGAGAAATCTACATATCATCTGAAAAACCTCTAGAACATCTTATGGCTGATGGGACAACACCCCCAACTAGCTCGCTAATGTCTAAAACTTAAATAACTTACACAAGACATAAAATAAGAGAATGTCCTCTAAAGATGAGGATTCACCAAGACTAGACTAATGAGGTCTGAGAAGGGAGCAGGACTAATAGCAAGGCTGAGTCTGATCGCTTGGACCTGTATCATGAAATGATACAACATAGAGTATGTAGTAAGTACTTGAAATGTACTGAGTATGACGACAATCGGAGCGGATAATAAAATACATAAAATTTCGTGAGAGTAGGATATTTTAAGAAAAACATGAAGGAATAATCATAATTGAAGCATCAGGGCTTAAGGTTTTCAAAACTATTCCTAATCTGGTGATAATCATAATCATAAGAGAAACCTTGTAAAAATATAATTTGAGCCAAAGTATCAAAATCATAATCATGTATAAAACATAAGGAACAATGACAGGACTCGTCATAATCGACACCATCCTGATAAAGCTTACATGATGCCCCAACTATCTCAATCAAATGAGTAGAACTGTCCTAAGCCTTGCTAGGGCAAAGAACAATAACATGGCGTGATCACTGAAGAGACCCCATAGGGTTAACATGAATATCATCTATGTTGGCATGTAGTTCTAAGACTCAGGGTTTGCCTAAACCCCAGGCCTACTCAATGCTAGACACTACTCTAAAAAATATGCAGATGACTCATAATGAATATCGTGACATTATACATGAAGTTCATGGGTTAGTTTAAATCATAATAATTGTGAATATGATTGTAATAGGTGAACTAGACATGAAATAAGGGCCCGTGAGTCGGCCACAATCAAAATCATGATAATCATGAAAAGTCATATGTACTTGAGAAAATCCTCATACTTGAAGTTCATAATTTCATGTAGAGTGCTTGTAATGACTCATGTATCATACATCATAAAACATAAATTAGGGCTTGAGTGAATTTCAATCATAAGAGGGTCAAAAAATCTCATAATGAGAAATTTAGCCCTAAGAGTTCATAATCATACTTGTAACATGAGGGGAAATAATTTCATGAAAATTAGGAGGGGACATAAAACCCTATCATGGAAATCATAAATTCTCATCAATTCAGTTATACCCATAACAGAATCATGGAGGAATTTCATAACCCAACATAAGCCCTAGAATTTCGAAAATAGGTCTTGAGGAATGGGTGATCATTAATTTACTTGAAAAAGGAGCATGAGGGAAAAAGAACCCATCATTGACAAGCCCACATACCAGGAATTGACAATCGACAACTAGCCTTGAAATCCCAATTAAAATTAGGAGGAACTTGAGCAAGAACCCTAGAAAAATATTGAGAGATTTTTGAAAGACTTGATTCTTCAATTAAGAGTGTTAGGAGAGGAATGGATGACCTAGGGTGGATAAAATCCTTAAAACACTCTTTCCCAAGCTTAAAATGATGTAGTTTAAGATTTAGGAGCTTAAAAATTCTAAAAATATCGTTAATGATTTCACATGAAAAATCTCTATGCCAGTTACCACAACTCATACCATGGGTCGTACCTAGAAAAAATGGCCAGTGGTTTCCTCCCGTTGTCACCACTGCCCTCAAGTATACTTTTTTGGGATCCTCCTTACAGACCCATAAACATGAGCCGCTACATGCAACAATGGGTCGTTGGACCCATGCATTGTTACTAGGACAAATTTTCCTCCTTCTCTAATTCTAACCACGGACACATTCCACGACCCATCACTCCGAACAATGAGTCATACCTTGATTCATTATTTCGAGATCCAACAACCATTAACTCATAATGACTCCCAACAATGGCCTGTGACAACACCTTATGAGTCATACCATGACTCAACATACCAGGCCTTCCTCTGCTGATACTGACCACAGCTCGTGACCACGAGTTATACCCAGTCACGATGAACCATGGTGAGGACTCGTGGTCTGGGAGATGAAACCTCAAAACCTAATCATAGCCTTTCCTATAACCCGTTACTCTAGAGAAGGACTCATACAATGAGTCATTTTGAGATATTTTGAAACTTTTTCTGTTGATCTTATTTCCAATCCCGAATCTAGTCTTAGGAACCCTTGGGTGTTACATATAGCATGGAAGATTGTAATGAATTGGGTTAAACCCTAGAATCTTAACATGACATACTTGGAGACTCGAAATCGTAGAATAGGGATGAAATTGGGCATGAGGGTGGAAGAATTTCCCCTATTCATAACCCTATATACCTAGGTAATTGAGTCTTAAGGTTTTCTTGAAAACCCAAGAAAGATTGAAGAGATTTGATGAACAACCCTAGCTTGATCTTGAGATGACCTTCATTCTACTATTGTTTTGAAAGAATAAGGACTTAGGCTAGGTTAAACCCCTTAATACAATCTTCAAGAAACCCAAAACAACATCACTTAGGGGTTAGAAGCTTATAAAGTTATGAAAATACACCTAGGAAAATGTAATTGAAAACGCTGACTGCTAGGTAACACGAGTCGTACCAGCTGACGACGACTCGTGGTTTTCTTGCATTGCTTTCCAATCCCATTTTTTTGGTTCTTTGATTCTCATACAGTAAACACTTATCACGACTTATTATTTCGTATAATGAGTCATACCATGACTCATTACATAGACTTTCCCCCAGTAGACTCAGGCCACGATTCCTAAGCACGACTCGCACCATCCTACCACGACTCATGGTATGGGCTAGTATATCTTTCATCTATTTTTGGGCTTCGTCCGAACGAATTATACCATGACTATTAATTCCTTGTACAACTCGTACCATGAGTTGTTATCATTGGACCAGGAGGAACTACTGCATACCGTGACTTCTCCCACGACCTGTGACTTCAAACCATCACTCGTACAAATGAGTCATTCTAAGAAAAATTGCAGATTTTTCTACTGATTCTTCTACAAGTTTAGGTCTTGATTGTATGGACTTTTAGGGTGTTACATTCACTCTTTCTCCGGTTCAGCATAACGTTTGGTGAGTCCTCATCATCTGAGGACGTCAATTTTTGGTTTATGTCTCCTTTATGTCTTTTGAGTTACACACTTAGCAGAGATAGTTGGGGGCTCATCCCATTAGCTCATCCTATTTTTTAGAGGCTTTTCAGACTATGATGTATAGATGCTCAGTGGTGTTGATTTATTGTGTCCGTTTACACTTTATAATATCTCAGATTTTTGCTTATGCTTCTTCTTATGATTTATTTCTGCTTACTGTATGCTTATGCTTATGTTATGCATGTAGCATGTGTTAATTTGGAGTCATTTGTGATTCTAGGTCTCGTGTCACGTCCGGGGTCTATGGTCGGGTCGTCATAGACCTCCTACTCATCGAAGGGCTCTAGTGTATCCCTTCATTTTAAGTAGTTCATTGAGGTAACTGGGGGCCTTGTTCTGGTACTCTCTAATCATAATTATAGGCTTCGTAGACTAGTAAGTTGAGATATCATTTTAGATGTTTTCTAAATATTTATACATTATAATTTGTGGTTATAAAGTATTCCATTTGTAGGCTATTGAATTTACTTTTCTAAAAGAGTTATGCAAGTCCTATACAGTTTTATAATCTACATTGTTATCTCAATATGTATTAAACTAGGCCAAGGATTCGCTCGGGCCATTAGTGGTCCCAAGTGCCAGCGACACCCAGGGTGCATGATCGGGGCATGACAAACTTAGTATCAGGGCCGTAGATTTTTATCCTAGTTCGACTAGGAATAGAAGTTGAAATATCCAATTCTAATCCATGAAGGAACAATGAAGAATGAATCTACTATTATAAATACACTTTCTTTCCATGCTCAAGGGTGCAACAAAGAGCTCCATAGTTCAATCTTTCTCACAATTCACACTTTACAAATTTGTGTAATAGCTTAGTTGAATATTTATTGGAAAATCATCAAGTTCTTGTGACTCAATATAACTTTGAATTTTGTTAACAAGTTTATATTATAGAAAATTTTTCATTATAAATTCTTCTACATCATTTGTTTTTATTCTCATAAAAATGTGCGGCTAATTCTCCTAAGTTAGGGTTGTGGGTACCGTGATGGATTAACGAAAGTAGGCATAATAAAATTGTGATTCTTGAATAGTGAATTGGGTGGATTGTTATTCTCTTTATTTTAATTACTGTTAGTGGTTGCAAACGTTGAAATGTGCCTGTATCGTCAACTTGCTTGACCAAGGAGGTTGAAGTCAGGAAAAGAGAATAACAATGGTAATTTAGGGCTTCCAACCCTTATCTAAATTAACTTGAGCTCTAACCAAGGATAGTTAAGTTAATACTTATGGCGAGGGAAAAATATACACACTCTAAGTCTGAGAGAAGATAAGTGAAATTCATCTACGTAGGTCGACAAACGTTCGATAAACTTAATTGTCAGTCTTGCACAAAATTTATCAGGATAGATCACTAATAAAACCCTACTAAGTTATGAAGATATGGGTAACACAATCCTAGTTTTGTCTTCATAATTTGATACACAACCCAATCATAGTATTAGAATTATTTTCTTCTTGCGAACTCCCTTATGAAATATTAATTACAAGTTAGTTTATTCATTGTTAACATATTATTTCTTTACTGTTCCCTGTGGGATCGACCCCAACCTAGTTGGGTTACTATATTTTACAGCGACCGCTTTATACTTTAATTGTGAGGTGTAATTTAGACGTGATCAAATTTTTGCGCCGTTGTCGGGGAATATGATTTAGAAATTCTCAAAATGTGTTTAAATTCCTCTTGTAGTCTTTATTTCACAATTTATTTTTTGTTGTAGCTTTTTTTTTTTTGGATTCTTTCAGGTGTTAACAAATTGATTTAGCTCCAAAAAGGAGGAAAAATATTTGAAAGGATCCTAAACTAAGAAGTGCATTGTGTCGCAATGTTTAATAAGACGCTTCTTGAGAGGCAACCCAAGGTGTATCTTGATAAAGTCTGAGTAATCAAGATACCTACATCGTGCCATGATATTAAAGGAAGTGCTGCGTGGGAGGCAACCCAAAGTAATTTATTTGCATTTTTTCCTATTTTTTAGAGTTGATTTGTTTGTTCAAAGTGTGCAGGAATTAATCCATAAACCGCGAAAGAAATTTTAAGTGTAACAACTTAAAATGGGGCGCAAAAAGATAGGTCCGCGATACGGAGGGCTTGTCCAGGTGGAAAAGAATAACACATGACGTAAAATAAATAAATGTGGAGCAAAAATGAATTTTAAAAAAAATCGTATAAGAAAATTTAGCAGGCAGCTCAATAAAAGAATATTATTATAAAAATAATAATTTTTACAATGAATGAAAAGAATACTTACTTGATCATCACTTACCATTTGTGAGCCAAAGTGGCGGTAGCAAGGGAGCAGCATTTGATGCGCAGCCAAGGAGGTGCAAATTGAGTCCACATTGCGGAGCTCTAAGAGAGCTTTGGTCCTCGCGACGCGGGCATCCAATTTAGAACTAAATTATTTTTTAATTTATTTTGGACTCAATTTATTTTATTGTGGTATTTTTTTTACACTAATAAATAGTTCTTAAAAATATTTTGGAACACAACTGTTAATGACAGAGATGATTCTAAGATGGGGGAAGTTTCTCTTGCCCTCATTGACGATAAGGACTAGAGGCCCAGGGAGTTCTTCTTTCACTCTTTTACTTATACTTTATTACTTTAGTACTGGGAACAATGCTATAGATTATATTTAGGGTGGGAGAAGTAAACTTCATTATACCATGCATGCTTTCATTGCCAAATTTATTCATGGTGGGCCTAGATATTTTTTGCGATACATGACTTATCCAGTTTGTAGTACTTCTTTTAAAAAAATTTTGTTTTTTTTTGGGTTTCACTGATTTTTATTTTTGGTACTTTTTCGGTGGATAGTTCCTTAAAATCGGTTAGTGAGTCTAGATTTTTATTTTTTTAGTCATAGAGTCACGACTTGCCCCAATGATGGATGGATGACGACCGTCTTAAGGGAAAATTAGTCATTAGGAGAACAAGAACTTGAAATCTTACAAATGCTAGGTGATTCACTTAGTTAACACTAAGACATGGTGAAATTCACTCAAAAATGCATGAATAAAGTAGAAACACTTAGACTTTTGGAACTTGACTCCTATGCTTGAAAATTTTGGGCTTAATTATGTTATGCATGCAATATGGATATATGTGTTTATGTAATCTTGATTTTCATTATTGAACCATTTGTGTCAGTGTGTGCGTGAGGAATTTTAGTATACTCCATGTTTGCACTTTGATGTCTAGAACTTGCTCGGTTTGTATGCAAAGCAAAATGAGGATGTTGAATCTAGGAAGTGATATAGGAATTTTTTTTGGTAGCCTAATTGTATATGACTTTTACCTACCTTAATGTAATTGTCCTAGTTAGCCATTTTGAGTCTTAGCCTATTCTTTTGATAACCATATTACAAGCTTAATCCCTTTTTATTCTATTGACATTTATTTGATCCAAATGACTCATAGACCACTTTAATAAAAGATCTGCATGAAAGAAGCATAAGTGGAGAAGTGAAGGGAAAAGCTAAAAAATGTGAAAATTAGATGAAAATGGTTAAAATTGCTAAACAAGGAGGGTGATGTTAGTGGGAAAACAAAAGAAAAAAATAAGAAAAAACTTTGAAGAGAAAAAAATTGTGAATGAGTATAAAGTTAAAAATCCCCTACTAGTCATCTAAGTTGTAAATTGAAAAATAAAAGGAGGTATAAGAAAAAAAAATAGAAGGATTGAAAAATGTGCTAAAAAGTCAAAAAGTAATTAAGTATCAAAGTGCTTAGGGAGATTAGTCACTATCTTGGCCAAATAGTTCCTACCCATTCCTTAGCGTACATTACAACCAACTTAAGTCCTAATTGATCCCAGACTAAATGTTCTGTATTAGTGGAGTATTACACTAAGGGCAAGCCTATGGGTCTTCTTTTACATGTATGTTGAGTTCTTTGGAGAGTGAGTGATTTTGTTATATCTATGCCCAAGTTTATATCGTCATATATATCATGTGAGTGAAAGGGCATCTCTCCAAATAGTGAGGGGCACATAATGGTAAGATTTTGGCATATCTAGGTTGCTGAATTGCATATGATTCATGTTGGCCAAAATATATCTTGTTGAGTTAGTTCTAGAAGCTAAGTGATTTCAAACTTTGGCATTTAAATGTTGATCCTATATGCATGTGGAGGGAGTTGTCAGAGCTTTATTTAATTTTCTAATGATCCTAAGTGAAAGTAGTCCTATTCATAGGATGAATTTTGTGATTAAATTGGAGGAGGAGAGTAGTAGATTGTTTGAGGAAAAATAATAGTTTAAGTGTGGGGTGGTGATGAAGGGCGTATTTACACATTTATTAGCCATATTTTGGCCATTTTTAGCTACGTTTATAGAACAAATTGTGTCTGTTTTGTTGTGTTTTATGATATACTTGTGAAAATGAGATAATACACATGATTAGATGTTTTCAGGTATTAAAGTGCTGAATTTGGTTTTAATTATGCTAGAAAGAGCAAGAATGGAAAAATTGTCACTACCCGAGCTGAGACCCCGGACCGAGACTCGGGACCTAGAACCATGAATGGCTCCAAGATAATCTATGGTACATACATAGCATGACTTAAGAGCATAGTAAAGTAGGAATTAACATAAGCATGGATAAGTGAAAGTCTAATTATCATAAAGCATATACCAAAGCGATAATATCACGACACTGAGTCATAAAGCTGAACATGCTAAGTCTATGTCTAAAAGCCACTACTATCTGATGAGATACTGGGACAAGCCCCCAGCTAGCTCCAAGTCTGAAACTAAAACTAACCATAACAAGAATAACTGATAGATGTCCTTGGCAAATGAAGGACTCATCCAAGTGGGATGGAGTTGTATTGAGCAGGTGCAAGCTAGCGATGGACTGAGGTGGATCACCAGAACCAATATAATGAGACGATATAGCATAGAGTATGCGATCAGTACTTTGAATGTACTGAGCATTTAAGATAAGTAAAATGTTCTAGTAAAAAATACTATAAAATCATGCATATAAAGCAAACGGATCGTTAAAATAAGGACAGTATGAAAAAAATTATGTATCTGAAATACACATATTCATAAGGTACTTATGGTAAGCTGAACATAATGAACCAAGGATTAGAATATGGAAATCATATAACTTGTCATACTCGAAATCATAAGCGAAAGATCATAAACTGATCAATGGGTCAAATATGCTATAAAACATAATATCATAAGTCATGAACATGAGTAACTAAAAACATGAGGAACAAAGGGAGATTCTTATAGCCGACATACCCCACGTGAGCATACATGGAGTCCGACCTGTAAATCCCTAATTGGGAGGGTGTTCATACCATGCCAAAGGTATAACCATGAAAAGGTGTGATATCTCTCGTGGGTGGCCCATACGAGCATGGGATACACTCTCGTGGAGGACCTTATCATGGCTACGCTGGCATGTAGTTTTGAGACCTGCGTGCGCTGGAACCCCGACCTACTCGTTGTTAAATACTACTCCTAAAATATATATAGTTCTCATATCATAATCATGAAACATACTTGAAGTACATGGGTTACTTGAAATAATGAGATTCCTAACATGCTTAAGATACGTGAACTAGCCATAAGTCTGCGAGTTGGCCATGATCAAAAACTTGATATTCATAAAAGCCATGCATTACATGAGGAAATCATAATACTCTAAAATCCATAAATTGATGAAGGGTTCTTATGAAAATCATGCATTGTAAGCATAAAATATAATTTACTTCTTCATATTTGAAATCATAGACCCTTAAGATTAATTTCATAAATCATGCATAGTTGAGCATAATTTTCATGAAACTTGAAAACATGAAGGTAATCAAATTGAGTGTAAAATATTTCCATTAGTCTCAAATCAATAATAGAAACTTGAGGGAATTTAACCTATAGAAATAACATGGATATATACATAGAACTGGGTTAAAACCCTAGAATTTTAATATACTTGATTAGAGACTTGAATTCATGAATTAGGGAAGAAAATGGGCATGAGGGTGGAAGAAATTCCCCATTAATGGCCCTACATACTTGGGTTACTTGATTTATAAGCTTTCCTTTAATACCCAAGAAGATTAGGCAAGAAATTGAGGAATCCTAACTTTACCTTGGAAGAGGATTTCAAATCAATGCATGCATGAGAGCATAATGACTTAGGCTAGGTTAAACCCTCTTAAAACACTCTTTAGGAATCATAAAATTACATAGTTTAGGATTTAGGAATATAGGAATTATGTAAAAATATCCTTAATGATTCGACAGGAAATTGCACATTACCAAACCCAACAAGCGACAGGACGACCCATTGGGAGACTTGACGAGTCGTTCCTTTACCCATTGCCACAGGCAACTTCTTCTCTATTCTCTGGTATTTTCACTTGATGAGTCACTTAACAAGTCATCAGGGGACACAAAGACTCATACTCAATCCGTTTAAAACACTGAAACTCAATTCCTTCTCCACCACTGTCCACTTAAGGAGTCGAATGATAACTCGTGGGGAGTCCTAACGACTCGTCATCCCATTCATCATGACTTTTAGAGGATAACAATTTTCCCAACTTAGAACCATTTAACAGGTCACTCAATGATCCGTCGAGTGACTTAACTAGTCACCTGACAAGTCGTTCTATGACCTAGTGCAGATTTTCCTATTTTCTCTATTTCAATCCTCCGGTCTGATCTTAGGGACTTTTGGGCTGTTATATTATCTCCCCCTAGGAAACATTTGTCCTTGAAAGTAGTATAAGCATACTAAAAGGTGAGGGAAAGAACTTCAATCCCATAAGGAACAACTATAGCTGTAAATTGACAGAGTGACTAACTCCGCACTAAGATACATGACTAAACTAAATTCATGAAACATGCATGCATGCTATGACATGAAAGAAACATAAATACATAATCTTGTCATGAAAATTAATAGAGTACTAAGAGGTAAATTGTTACCTCGTGATTGAATTGAGTCAGAACGGAAAAGTTGTGGGTATCTAGCCATTATATTTGCTTGGCTTCCCATGTAGTCCCTCAACAAGCTGATTTATCTGCAATTCCTTCACTGAAGCTACTTCCTTGTTTCTCTACTTCCTAACCTAATGATCAAGGATTTCAATTTGAACCTCCTCATAGGCAAGGCTATCCTTCAGACCTATGCTCTCCATCGGAACAACTAAGGCCGGGTCACCAATGCACTTCTTCAACAGAGATACATGGAAAATTGGATGTACCAAAGCTAATTCTGCTGGTAGCTCTAACTCATATGCCATGTTGCCAGCTCGCCTCAGAATCCTATAAGGACCACCATATCAAGGACTAAGCTTCCCTTTCTTTTTAAACCTCATTACTCCCTTCAAGGGAGATACCTTAAGAAACACCCAATCATCAACCTCGAACTCAAGCTCTCTACTCCAAATTCTAAATAAGATTTCTGATGACTTTGAGCTGTTTTCAAATTTTCTCTAATAAGATGAACCTTTTCCATAACTTCATGAACTTCATCTAGTATGACCAACATACCCTCACCTACCTCAAATCATTCAACAAGTGACCTACACCTCCGCCCATAAAGAGCCTCAAAAGAAGTCATTTGAACGTTGTAATGGTAACTATTATTATACGTAAACTCAATGAGAGGATAGTAATCATCCCAACTACCCTTGAAATCAATCACACACGCTCTCAACAAATCTCAAGTGTATGAATGGTCTGCTCGGCCTGACCATCTGTTTGCGGGTGAAAAGCTATGTTGAGTTTCACCTGAGCACCAAGTCATTCTGAAATGATCTCCAAATCTGAGAGGTAAACTGAGTACCCCTATCTGAGATGATGAAAAAGGAACTCTAGGAAATAGAACCAACACTCATATGTACAATCTAGCATAATTCTCAGCTGCATCGGTAATTTTGACCGGTAAGAAAGGGCTGATTTGGTCAACCAGTCCACAATCACCCATGTAGAGTCATATTAATGGCGGGTACGAGGTAATCCAGTAATGAAGTCTATATTGATCTCTTCCTACTTCCAAGTAGGAATGCTAATATCATGAAGCATACCTCCAGGTATCTGATGCTCAACCTTCACAAGTTGGCAATTCAGACACAGCCACTAACTCCGCTATCTCCTTCTTCATTCCATTCCACCAGTAGACTTCCCATAGATAACGGTACATCTTGGTGGTTGCTGGTGGATAGAGTACCGAGATCCATGAGCCTCGCTCAATATCCGCTCTCTCAAGTCATCTACATCTGAAACATACAATCAGCCATGATATCAGAGTACACCATCTCCCCCTTGGGAGAAAACCTCCACTTTCTGATGATGAACAACTTCCTTCGCTTTACTAGGATAGGATCCTTATATTTCCTAGCTTTAACTTCCATTATGAATGAAGATTTTGACCCATTTAGATGATAACACCACCATCCGTAGAATCTGTAAGGAGAACCCCTAAACGAGCCAGCCAATGGAAATCCTTCACCAATTCCTTTCTCCTATTCTTGACATGAGACACACTCTCCATGGACAGCCCACTAAGAGCATCTGCCACTACATTGGCCTTTCTCGAATGATAGAGGACATTCATGTCATAGTCCTGGAGAAGCTCTAGCCATCTCATTTGCCGCAAATTCAACTCTTTCTGAGTGAATGCGTGATGAAGGCTCTTGTGGTCCTTGAACATATCCACATGCACCCCATATAAATAGTGCATCCAAATTTTCAAAGCAAATACCACTACTGCCAACTCTAGGTCATGCATCAGATAATTGTTCTCATGAGTTTTAAGCTGTCTAGAGGAATACACAATGACCTTGCCATGTTGCATCAATAAACAACCAAGACACACCCTAGAGGCATCACAATACACAATAAAACCATTCGTGCCCTCCAACAGGGTCTTACTGGGGGCTGAAGTTAGTCAAGTCTTTAACTCTTAAAAACTCTTCTCACAAGCATCTAACCACTGAAATTTGACCTTCTTCTGGGTCAACTTAGTCAGCAGTGCTGTATTAGATGAAAATCCATTTACGAACCTCCGGTAATAGCCAGCTAAACCCAAGAAGCTCTATATATCTCTCTCAGACGGACAGGTCTAGGACAATTCTTCTCCGCTTCTATCTTTTGGTAGTCCCTCTACACACCCTTGCTAGACACTACATGGACAAAATTTCTACTAAGTTAATCCAAAACTCACACTTGATGAATTTATCAAACAGATGACGATCCTTGAGAGTCTACAATACAATCTTCAAATGAGCAGCATGCTCTTCCTCGCTCTGGGAGTATATGAGAATATCATCTATGAAGACAATCACGAACATGTCCAAATACTGTTTGAACACCCTGTTTATCAAATCCATAAAACATGTAGAAGCATTCATTAGTCCAAAAGAAATAATTATGAACTCATACTGACCATACCGAGTCCTGAAGGTTGTCTTTAGAATGGAACTCTCCCTATCTCTGAACTGATGATAGACGGATCTGAGGTGTATCTTTGAAAAGCACTTTGCACCCTAAAGATGGTCAAATAGGTCATCAGTCCTGGGGAGGACATACTTATTCTTGATTTTGACCTTGTTCAACTACCGATAATCAATGCACACCCTAAGGGAACTATCCTTCTTCCGGAGTAAGAGAACTAGAGCACCTCATGGGGATTTGCTAGGTCTGATGAAACCCTTATCTAGATCCTTCAACTCCACTTTCAACTCTTTTAGCTCAGTTAGAGACATTATGTAAGGATAAATGCAATAGACTTCGTATTTAGGGAGAAGGTCTATACCAAAGTCAATCTCCCGCTTTGGAGGGACTCTTGGTAGATCTTCTAGAAACACCTCCTGATACTCACATACTATTAGAACTGACTAAAAAGCCAAGGTCTCGGACATAGAATCCTTGAATCGAACTAGGTGATACACACAAACCTTGGAGATCATTTTTCTGTCATTGAGGTAGGACCCAAAGCGACCAACAGGCACAACCTTAACTACCCTTCCACTCTAGGACTGGCTCACCCAAAAAATTAATTTATAGGTTCTATAATGGATTGAGGCATAACATGCATGTAACCAATCCATACCGAATATAACATTGAAAAATCGATCAAATCTAACTCCACTAAATTGGCTAAGGTGACTTTATGGAGAATCATGATAGGGCAATTTCTATATACTTGTCAAGCAAAGACTGATTCACTGACAGGAGTAGAGACTAAGAAGAGTTCTTATAAGATTTTGAGATTGACTTCGAAACTAACAACAACATAAAGAGTCACAAAAGATAGAGTTCACCCAATTGTCCAAGTATGCACCGGGGATGGTTGCTGATCCGAGGGATCGTATGAGCAAGTTCGTGAATTGGGTGGTAGATTCCTTGGTCAAGGAGTGCAGGACTGCCATGCTGATCAATAACATATATATCTCTAGACTAATCATATATTCCTAGCAAATAGAGGCGAAGCAGATAAGGAGAAAGAGAGGGAGGCCAAGAAGGCCAGGACAGGGAGTTATGGGAACTTCCAATAGAGGTCCGGTAGTGAACATTACCCTTAATCCCACTAGAGGTCGTCAACTGCAGCCCCGTCATCATCCAAAGTCCCATCTAGATCCAGACATGACCAGAGGGGTAGAGCGTCATGCTCTAGAGGCTGAGGGAGCATTACAAGACAACGCACATTTTCAGCTTGTGCGAGGTGCGGCAAGAACCACCATGGGCAATGCTTAGTTGGCTCAAATACTTGCTTTGGGTGTGAAAAACCCAGACATAGTCAAGGATTTCCCTTCATCCAGATAGCGCAATGGTGGGTACGCACCCCAGCCAGCAGTTCAGCAGCCCATCTCAACATGGCGCCTCCTTTAGTGCAGCGGGCATACAGTGCCAAAACAAGTTCTATGCACTATCATCTCGTCAGGAGCATGAGGTCTCTCCCGATGTAGTCACTAGTATGTAGTCACTAACAATGCATACACATCAAGATAGAATACAAATAACATACTAGTGACTACATCAGGAGAGACCTCCTTCTCCTGACGAGATGATAGTGCATAGAACTTGTTTTGGCACTGTATGCCCGCTGCACTAAAGGAGGCGCCATGATGAGATGGGCTACTGAACTGTTGGCTGGGGTGCGTACCCCACCATCGCGCTATCTGGCTGAAGGGAAATCCTTGAGTCTATGTCCGGGTTTTTCACACCCAAAGCAAGTATTTGAGCCAACTAAGCATCGCCCATGGTGGTTCTTGCCGCACGTCGCACAAGCTGAAAATGTGCGCTGTCTTGTAATGCTCCCCTAGCCTCTAGAGCATGACGCTCTACCCCTCTGGTCATGTCTGGATCTAGATGGGACTTTGGTTGATAACGGGGCTACAGTTGACGACCTCTAGTGGGATTGAGGGTAATGTTCACCACCGGACCTCTATTAGAAGTTCCCATAACTCCTTGTCCTGGCCTTCTTGGCCTCCCTCTCTTTCTCCTTTATCTACTTTGCCTCTATTTGCTAGGAATATATGATTAGTCTAGAGATATACATGTCATTGATCAGCATGGCAGTCTTGCACTCCTTAACCAAGGAATCTGCTACCCCATTCACGAACTTGCTCATACGAGCCCTCGGATCAGCAACCATCCCCGGTGCATACTTGGACAACCGGGTGAACTCTAAGGCATACCCCTGGACAATCTTGTTATTCTGCTTCAAATTGACGAATCGGCTGCCTTTGCTTCCCTCAACTCCCAAGGAAAGAACCTGTCCCAATCCACGAAAATGGCTCCAACTCACCCCTTGTCCTTCCACTGACGGAACCATATGTGAGCAAACCCCTTCAGCTGATAGGAGGCTAAGTATGCACTCTCCTCTCTAGTCACCCCCATAATCTAGATGATCATCTGCACCTCCTCAATAAACTCTTATGGGTCCTCATCCACTTTTGACCCAAGAAACTCAGGTAGGTTCATCCAGAGGAAGTCTCACACTCAGGCCGCTGCTGCATTCCTATTCTGGGGGACATCTGCCACTGCCTACTGGTTGACTTGAGCAGTTATAACTTGTGCTAACATATGAAATTCTACCCTAAACTCATGACGAGTAACCTGCTAGGGCAAGGGATCCGCTGGAGTTGGTTGGGTTGGTTGATGCCCATTTCTATTGCCATTACCATGGCCATTTCCGTTTCCATTTCTTCTACCATGGACTTGGCATAGAGGCATAGTTCTGCAAATCCATATAACATGAGTTAGAGGAAAAGAGAGATACTTCATCGCACGACATGGATCATGAAACAAGGGGAATTTTCCTAAAATGTCTTGTAGCCTCTTCCTCATAAGTGTGTTGCGCTTTATACCCATGGAAAATACTCTACTTAACATGACATTTCGACACCCTAGGACACTCTCAAAACCTTTTATCTGATAAAATATTTTTCACGACCCGAGCTGAGACCCCGGAGAAAGACATGGGACCAGAACCACGAATGGCTCTAAGCTAACCCATGGTACCTACATAGCATGACTTAAGTGCATAATCAAGCGGGAATTAACATAAGCATGGGTAAGTGGAAATATACTTATCATAAAGCGTATACAAAAGCAAGAATATCACAATGCTAACTAACAAGGATGAACATGCTAAATCTATATCTGAAAGCCTCTACTATATAATGAGATGCCGGGACTAGCCCTCAGCTAACTCCAAGTATGAAACTAGGCTTAGAATAACTTAAACCTTCTTAAAACACTCCATTCTGACCTTAAAACGACATAGCTTAGGCCTTAGGAGCATAAGAAATTACGGAAAGGCACTCAATAAACACGCAGGGAAAAACAGACTGCCAGTCCCAACAAGGGACTGGACGAGTCGTTGTCACTGGCTACGAGTCGTGGTCTGCCTTAATCATGAACACAACCAAAAATCACCTGGGGTCACCACGGGGGACACCACGACTCGTGGTGTACCGGACGAGTCATGGTGATGACCCATTAGGTTCACTGTGCAAGTTCCTTGATCCACGAATCTCTCTTGACCACGGATGACTTAACGGGTCGTTGTGCTAATTACGACTCGTGGTCACCTCCCATGGTCAATCTAAACATAAAATATCAACCAAGTCCCAGCTTCTCCCCACAAGTCATTAAACGACTCATGGGGTTCCTGACGGGTCGCTGGATGGCTTATCCCTTGACCTGGTGTAGAAAATCTTATTTTCTCCATTTCAACTCCCTAGTCTGATCTTAGCGCTTTCGGGGTATAAATATATCTCCCCCTTGGGAACAAATTCATCCTCGAATGTTGAAAATCATATTGAAAAGTAGAGAAATGAAATTATCATACTCAAATACTAAGCATACATGCTGAAAACTGACGGAGTGACTGACTCAGAATCAAACTACATGAGTGAGATAAATTCGCGAACCACACATACATCCATTTACATGAAAGAAACTGAGGTACATAAAATGAACGTGAAACTGAATAGAGTATTAGAGAGGAAACTGATACCTCAAGTTGAAACTGAGCCTAAAGGGAATAGATGCGGGTATTTAGCCATCAAATCTGCTTCGGCTTGCCACGTAGCTCCCTCAACATGTTGATTTCTCCACAAAACTTTGATTAAAGCTATTTCTTTGTTTCTTAGCTTACGAACCCGATTCCAGTATCTCCACCAGAACTTCTTCAAAACTAAGGTTGTCGTTCACACCGACACTGTCCACTAGAACTACTAGAGCTGGATCACTCAAACACTTATTTAAGAGTGATACACGGAAGACTGGATGGATTGAAGCTAATTCTGAGGGCAACTCTAATTCATATGCTACCTTGCCAACCTGTTTCACAATCCGGTATAGGCGAACATAATGGGGACTGAGTTTCCCTTTCTTTCTGAACCTCATCACTCCCTTCATGGGAGATACCTTCAGAAACACCAAATCATTGAATTCAAACTCAACTTCTCTCCTCCTCACCTCCGTATAGGACTTTTGGTGACTTTGAGCTATTTTGAACCTGTCCCTTATAAACTGACCTTTCTCTATAGCCTCATGGACTAAATCTAGTCCTATCATCGCAGCTTCACCGACTTCAAACCAACCAATAGGCGATCTATATCTCCGCCCATAGGGAGCTCAAATAGAGCCATTTGAATGCTGGAGTGGTAGCTGTTGTTATATGAAAACTCAATGAGAGCAAATGATCATCCAAACTACCCTTGAAGTCAATCACACATGCTCTCAACATGTCCGTAAGAGTCTGAATAGTCCGTTCTGCCGGACAATCCATTTGTAGGTGAAATGTTGTACTGAGCTTGACCTGAGTACCAAGTCCTTTTTGAAACGACCTCCAAAATTGGTAGGTAAACTAAGTACCTCTATTTGATATGATGTACAAGGGGCTCCATGCAACCGAACTAACTCCCGAATGTATAATTTAGCATAATCCTCCGCTGAATCGGTAGTCTTGACCGGTAAGAAATGAGCTGCTTTGGTCAAGCTATCCACAACCACCCAAATGGAGTTATACTGTCGCCGTGTGCAGGGCAACCCTGTGATGACGTCCATATTAATCTCCTCCCACTTCCAAGTAGGAATGCTGATGTCCTGATGTACACCCCCTGGTCTCTGGTGCTCATTCTTCACTTGCTGACAATTCGAACACTTAGCCACAATTTCTACAACATCCTTCTTCATGCCATTCCACTAATAGATTTCCCATAGGTCATGGTACATCTTGGTGGCACCTGGATGTATGGAATACCTGGAATCATGAGCCTCGTGCAACATTTGATCTCTCAAATCATCAACATCTGGAACACACAGTCGACCCTGATATCAAAGCAAACCATCTCCCCATTTGGAGAAGACCTCCATCTACTCATTTTTAACCGCTTTCTTTAATTTCACCAAAATAGGATCTTCGTCTTTTCTAGATTTTACATCAGTCACCAAGGATGATACTGATCCTTTCTAAACAATAACACTACCATTGGTCTAGTAAATCAAACGAACTCCCAACCTTGCAAGACGATGGGACATAGTCTCCATAGAAAGCTTACTAAGAGTGTCTGCTACCAAATTAGCCTTGCCCCGATGGTAAAGGATACTCATATCATAATCCTTGAGTAAGTCCAACCACCTTCTTTGATTTTGATTTATATCCTTCTAGGTAAACAAATATTGTAGGTTTTTGTGGTCCATAAACACATCTACATGGACCCTGTACAAATAGTGTCTCCAAATCTTCAAGGCAAATACTACCGCCGCCAATTCGATATCATGAGTTGGGTAATTCTTTTCATGAAACTTCAGCTACCTGGAAGCATATGCTATGACCTTGCCATGATGCATCAATACACAAAAAAGGCCGATCCTCGAAGCATAACAATATACCACAAAGCCATCAGTATCCTCAGGTAGGGCTAATACCAGTGTTGAGGTGAGTCGTGTCTTCCACTCTTGGAAGCTCCTCTCACAAGCCTCCGACCATCGGAACTTCACTTTCTTCTAGGTCGGTTTGGTCAACGGTGCTGCAATTGATGAAAACCCCTCAACAAATCTCTGATAATAACAAGCTAAACCCAGGAAACTCCTGATATCCTAAGGATTCACTGGTCTAGGCCAATTCTTCACCGCCTCTATCTTTTGAGAGTCTACCTGTACACCCTCACTTGACACCACATGACCCAAAAATGACACCAAGTTCAACCAAAACTAACATATACTGAATTTAGCATGTAACTGAGCATCCTTCAAGGTCTGCAGCACCACCCTCAAATGAGCAGCATGCTCCTCCACGCTCTGAGACTATATAAGGATATCATCTATGAACACAATCATGAACATTTTCTAGATATGGATTAAACACCCTATTCATCAAATTTATAAAAGCTGCAGGAGCATTCGTTAGTCCAAAATACATAACTACAAACTTGTAATGACCGTAGCAAGTCATAAAGGTTGTCTTCGGAATATCGCTCTCCCGAACCCTGAGCTGATGGTACTCGGATCTGAGATCTATCTTTGAAAAGCACCTAGAACCCTAAAGTTGCTCAAACAAATCATCAATCCTAGGGAGAGGACATCTATTCTTGATGGTGACCTTGTTTAATTGTCGATAATCAATGCACATACAAAGAGAACCATCTTTCTTGCAGACAAAGGAACTAGTGCACCTCACAGGGATTTGCTCGATCTGATGAAACCCTTGTCTAGAAGGTCTTTCTTACTGCTCCTTTAACTCATTTTAGCTCGACTTGAGCCATTCTGTTAGGAAGAATAAATATAGGCTGCGTATCAGGAAGAAGGTCAATCCAAAATTGATCTCCTACTCGGGAGGAATTTCCAGTAGATCATCTGGGAAGACTTCTGGATACTCACATACTACTGGAACTGACTAGATAGTCGGGGTTTCAGATGTATCATCCTTAACCCTAACTAGATAATACACACAACCCTTGGAGATCATCTTTTTGGCCTTAAGGTAGGAATTGAAACAACCTACAGGCACAACTGAACTATCCTTCCACTCTAAGACTGGTTCACCCAGAAATCTGAACTCTACAACACAGGTTCTAAAATTCACTGAGCATAGCATGAAAATAGCCAATATATGTCGAGGATAACATCAAAATCGATCATGGCTAACTCTACTAAATCTACTGAGGTGACTTTCTAAAAAACTGTGACAGGGCAACTTTTATATACCCTTCAAGCTATAACTGAATCACCAACTAAAGTAGAGATTAAGAAGGGTTTTGATAAGATTTCGGGTCTGACTCCCAAACTACCACAAACATAGGGCATCCCAAAAGATAAAGTAGCCCCTGGATCTAACAAATTATATAAAACAAGGTGGAATACTCATAACATACCAGTGACTACATCTGGGGAGACCTTCTGCTCCTGACGGTATGCTAGGGCATAAAATCTATTTTGGCACTGTCTGCCACTTGCACTAGCAGAAGCACCCTACTGAGCTGCATGTTCTGGTGGAGCTACTGAACTGGAAGCAGGGCCTCGGTCCCTAACATGACCTTTGGCCGCTGGACAATCCCTAAGCATATCTGAGCTTCCCGCACCTGAAGAAAGCACTTGTACTCGCCAAACACATGCTTGTGTGTCTTCGGCCACATCTGCTACACTTTGGAGGGCTGGTCTCTGCGGGTCTGCTACTCTGACCTCTCGAGCCTGATGCTCGTCCCCTCTAATCGCACTTGGACTTGGATGGAACACTCATACATGAAGGCGCTGGGACTGATGATCTCTAGTGGGACTGCTAACGGTGCTCACTAGGTCTCTACTGAGAGAATCCAATGCTATCAATGCTGGCACTCTTGGCGTCTCTCTCCTACTCACTCACCTGCACTACCTCCATCTGCTGGGTGTACAGGACTATCTGAGCAAAGTCAATATCCTGAAGAAGAATCGTGGTCCAGCAATCCCTGACCGAGTAGTATGCTATCCCGTGTACAAAACTTCTCACACGGGCTCTCTGATCCGCCACCATCTCAGGTTCATACTTGGACAGATGAGTGAACTCTAAGAGATACTACCGAACCATCATCTTTCCTTGCTTAAGATTTAAAACTCGGCCGCTTACAGCTCCTTCATCTCACGAGGGAAGAACCAGTCTAGAAAAGCGACATGGAAGTCATTCCAGCTGATAGGGCCTGCTCCAACTGCCCTACTATCCTTCTATTGCTTGGACCAAAAGTGCGCAACCCCTTTCAGCTGATAAGAGGCTAAGTCGGTGCACTCCTCTCCGATCACCCCATGATCATGGTGATCTTCAAAATCTCCTCAATGAACTCATGTGGATCCTCATCCACCTTCGTTCCAAGGAACTCGGGAGGATGCATCCTCAAAAAGTCTGTAATTCTTGCAGCCGCCACATTCCCATTCTGGGTGATATGCGCTACTGCCTGCTGGTTGACCCAGGCGGTCAAGGCCTGGGCTAACATCTGAATTTCTGCCCTAAACTCTGCATGGGCTGGTGGGGCCTACTAATGCCTGTCTGCATTGCCATCCTCGTGGCAATTTCCATTTTTTGTTCTCCTTCCGTTAACTCTATGGGGAAGCATGATTCTGCAAATGCATATAGCACGATTTAGAAGGATAGAGAGACATTTCATTGCACGACTTAGATCATGAAAGAAGGGAACATTTCCTAAACGTCTCGTAGCCTCTTCTCCATAAGTATGGTGCGCTTAACACCCATGGAAAAGACTCTACTTAACGCGGCTTTCGGACACCCTAGGACACTTCAAAACCTAATGCTCTGATAGCAAGGTTGTCATGACCTGAAAATAGGCCCGGATCGATACACGGGACATGAAACCCCGAGAGGCTCCAAGTCGACCCATGGCATGAACATACAACTAACTCAATCATAGATAAGCGGAGGATCATCATAAATAACATAGAGAAAGTCTGATCATAATAAAACATCTGAGTATATACATGTATCAAATGCTAAAACATAAACTATGTCTAAAAAAGACTCTAACACTGACGAGTTAATGAGGCAAGACCCTAACTAACTCACTATAATTTGAAGATTAAAAATATGGCATACAACTAATAAGAAAGGCCCTCACAAGATGAGGACTCACCAACATAGGCTGAGGAAAGCTAACTCTTGGAATCTGACTAGCGGTGGGACTAAACTTGGGTATTGGATCCTGTATCATAAAATGATACCGCATAGAGTATGCGGTCAATAAGTGGAATGTACCAAGTATGCAAGGTATGTAAAGCGCTAAGTAAGTAAAATCATTAAATGTGCATAGTATAAAACATAATCAAGATAAGATTCTGAGACTAGGGCTTGCATGCTATTTTATAAAATCATGACCTGAACATAACTGAACATCATAACTGAATCGGATGACCAAAATCTGAAAACTGATAATCATGAGTAAAACTGAACATTGGGTCAAACCTGCCGAAAACCTAATATCATAACTAATATACATGCATAACTGAAATCATAAGGAACAATGGGAGACTCATTATATAACCGACATTACCACGATAGAGCTTAGGTGCTCCTGACTTTCACACTCAAGGGGGTAGAGCCGTCCAAAGCCTTGCTAGTGCTAAGGACGGTACCATGATATCTATATCAAGATCATGTCCCCTTGGGGGCAGGGGAAAGCTCGAAAGGAGGTTCCAAATAATTTGATCATACCTACGTTGGCGCATAGTTCTGAGGCATAGGGTTCACTGACCCTTAGCCTAATTGGTTCTAGATAGTACTCCTAAAAATATGCATATGCTCTCCATCATTTTTCAACGAAGGTGAATAATAACATACATGCATAATCTGAAATCATAACATGAGGAGCCTTGTCTCAAATCATACCACAAGCTGAAAATAATGGGAATCTTGACTCCAAAACCATGTGGTAAGCTAATTGATGAAATCATAATACATATTTGATCATATGGGCTTGCCTAATACTTAAACATACTTGATATCAACTTGATTCACTTTGAAAACATGAACATAAACATGGGTATTTCAAAATCATACTTTATTTATAAACATCACATCATACTTGAACATTTATCTCATAGATCTCAACTTTCATGAATTTTCATGGATAGGCATCATAGTCTAGAAAACTTGAAAACATAATTTATAATTTAAAACATTGTAAAATATGCCCATGAATCATATTTCATCATTTAAAACATGCTTAGATCATACCCATGATTTAAAACTTAGGAATTCATTCATTAGGTAAAAACCCCATGGAATCATCTTTATAACATCATGAATTGAGAGGGAATTGGGCATGGGAGTGGACAATTGTACCCATTCGTAGACTTACATACCTGAAGGGATCTGATTTTCACACTTCCTTGATTGCCCAAAAAGAATTGAGGAAGAACTTTGAAGAACTAGCCTTGATCACACTCCATTATGACCTTAAAATGACATAGTTTAAGCCTTTCATGCATGAATTAGGATCTCAAACTGCTAAACTTTCATGCATGAATTAGGATAGGCTTAGAATAATTTAACCCTTCTTAAAACACTCCATTATGACCTTAAAATGACATAGTTTAAGCCTTAGGAACATAGGAAATTATGGAAAAGCCCTTAATAAACTCGCTGGAAAAAATAGACTGCCAATCCCAACGAGGGACTAGATGAGTCATCATCACTGGCCATAACTCGTGGTCTGCCTTCATCATGAACACTACCAAAAATTACCTCGGGGTCACCACGGGGGACACCACGACTCATGGTGTACCTGACGAGTCGTGGTGATGACCCATTAGGTGCACTGCCCAGGTTCCCTGATCTACCGATCTCTCATGACCACGGATGAGTTAATGGGTCTTGGTGCTTACTACGACTCGTGGTCACCTCCCATGGTCACTCTGAACATAAAGTCTCAACCAAGTCCCAGCCTCTCCCCATGAGTCACTTAACAACTTGTGGGGTTCCTGATGGGTCACTGGATGACTCCTCCTGTGACCTGGTGCAGAAAATCCTGTTTTCTCCATTTCAACTCACGAGTCTGATCTTAGGGCTTTCGGGGTATAACACTACTTCTTAGACACTTCATCACCATGTTGACGGCTTGTTAGATTCACCGTCACCTTCTAAAGAAAATCAAGATGAACTTCCTAAACTTGACGATGAAGATGACGAGTCGTCAGAAGGCTGACGGATCATCAGAATGGCCGTCACTTTTATCCCTAAACTTTTCATACCGTCTTCATCCTAAGTTTATTTTCTGGTACATTCAACAAAAGATAATTAAATCTAACAAAATTTGCTTAAGAACATGCATTTATTCATAGTTAAAAGCATCAAATGTGTCGTCAAATGCCGGCACATCAACACCCTCAACTTAGAATGTTTTCTTGTCCTCAAAAAACTGACAAAACACAAAATGAAAGGAAAAAAACTTAGGATAAACTACAATGGCTGTTAGGCTTAAAATAGATTATTTCACAATTGTAATTCCTTTTTTACGAACAACACATGTACATATGGCACTCACTTAACACATTGATTCATGAGGATCTAAGGATGACATTATGATATCAACAGAGCACTTTGCATACACCAACAATGACTATACTAATAACTAGCAATTAATAGTGCTTTTCTAGTGCCCTCAGAACAAAGACGTGCCAAGTCACACACAAAGTTATTTACATGGGGAGTAGAACAAAAACATTCTCTCACAAAGACATTCCAACATGCATACAAAATGTCATAGGCTTTCCCTTATTATCACTGCATTTGGTTTTGAACACTTGACTAGGATCACTATAGGACTTTCTTGGCTTTTAATGTAGGCTTGAGGATGGGTATGGTATATATGGGCAAACTGACTCAATCCTCCTTGGCACTACACTATTCCTTTTGCACCACTACTACTTTTCTCCCTTATTCTCCTTTACTCATTTTTCTTTTCAACTCATGGGTGTGGTTTTTAGTTTGATTCTCTTTTTCTCTTCAAGGTGCAACTATTTTTATTTTCTTTTTTTCATTTGCACTTTATTTTTCTTTTATTTTTCTATACCGATCACACCACATCCACTTCTTTTCCTTCTTTTGATACCCAACCTTTTCACCCCTATAGTAGCCACCCACAACTTAGGAGATTTGTCTGAGTTGAGGTACATAAAATCCAAGAATGGACCAGGGCCAAAACAGGTTCATTATAAAAACATTGGGAATGTAAATAGGCTAATGAAATAAATGGGTCAATCAGGCTCAAAATCAGGGATCAAGGGATTATTAATATTGTTTGGGTAGTTATACAAGTTCAGTGGCCTAATCAAAAAAATTTCCTATGATCTTTTCTTGGTCAGTTACCCTACAGCCTTACAAGATAAACATGGCAAGTTGTAGATGCATTCACAGAGTAAGAAAATAGAAAATTAGCTCACACGCACTTGGCACAAAATTGCACTATCAACTACTAATTATCAAGATTATCCTTTAGCTTAAGCATAATTGTTTCCTCTATATACAACTAATGTCATGCACTGATCCATCATGATCAATTTAATACAAAGATGCACACATGCCACATCAAAGTTTAAAGAGGTCTGCATTTTCCAACAATTTGATCAAAAGAGATTATTGCCAACTTTTCACGATCCGAGAGGGGATCCGGATTGTAGACACGGGACAAGGGACCCGAGAGACCCCAAGTCAACCCATGGCATAAGCATTCACTATCTCATTCAATACACATGAAGGAACATAAATATAACTCAGTGGAAGTCTAATTTAGCATAACAACAGAATAAACATCTGAGCTGAATACATGTCTAAGTCCGAATAGCCTCTAATTTGGACGAGCTGATGGGACAAAACCCCCAACTAGCTCAGAAATACTGAAACTGAAGGTAAGCTATAAATAACTGAAAGTCTAGTCCTCGGAGGATGAGGAGTCACCAAACAAGCAAATGCTAACTCTGATAGGTAGCTACTAATGGGGCTAAACCTGAGAACCTGATTCTGCATAGAAGGTATGTGGTCAGTACGTGAAATGTACCGAGTATGCAAGGTAAGTAAAACCGCTTTAATAATAATATCAGCTAAATCCAGTCATACATATATATAATAAACTTTGACAGTAAGTAGAAAAACACTTACATTAATTTTGAATCGAACTTTATCATAATGTGCTCATGCATGGCTTTAGAACATCATGGCTGACTCGAATGACTCAAAGCTAGATAATAACATTTATATCAAAAGCTGAAAAATGAGTCAAACCTTGCTTTCCCAACATGCATGCATAAGATAATCAGCATGAGTAATGGATATGCAAATTCAAATGATATAGACAATGGGAGACTCGTAACTTAACCAACATACAAAGATAGAGCTTACGTGGTCCCAACTATCACACTCAAGTGGATAGAGTCGTCCATAACCTTGCCAGGGCAATGGAAGACACCATGATATCGATATCAAGCTCAAAGGGCCAATCAGGCCGGGAATAGCTCACAAGGGAGGTCCCAATAATATAATAGAATCAATCCTACGTTGGCGCGTAGTTTTGGGGCATATCTTGCTTGGTGCTAGACTCTTCTCCCAAACATGCAATGCTCTACATCGTATAAATACGAAGACCAACATCGTCTAGTGACGAAGCTCAACATGATGTCATGCATAAACTCAACAGCATATGAAACGAAGCTCAATATTGTCTATTGACAAAGCTCATTATGAAATCATGCATGCATTAGACATCATATAAATATGAAGCTCAACAATGTCATTTCGACAAAGCTTAGAATAGAATAATACTTAAACTCAACATCATGTGAAATAAAGCTCAATGCCAACATACATCTCAATTATGATTTCAGGCATATGAGAAGCTTTACTATGACACATACCACAAGCTCAAGAATAGTGGGAGGCTTCACTCCAAATTCATGTGGTAAGGCTACTTTAGAATTATCACTTCACTATCATCAACATGAGGATCTTGCCCAAAACCTTATCATGCTTGAACCCATTCGAATCATTTGAAAACATTTTAATTTGGGAGATTTCGCTCGAACAAGAAATAAATAGTCAATTCTCGAAAATCATTGGGCATTACCCAAAGCTTCACTATACATGGGTCTATTAAACCTTCTTTGAAAACATTATCAAAATCATGGGGAAGTTTAGAAACATGCTTTTCATCATCTACTCCATCATCATCACATTCTAGTGGAAACTTCCCACACACAGGCGTTATAGATTAAATTTCTAGAAATCAATTTTGTAAAAGAATTTAAGATAGAATCCGCCCAAGCTCAATAAATCAGCAATATCAACTCAATTAATCATACCCATGAGAAGAAATGTAAGAATCATGCAACTGAGTGAAAAACCATACTTTATCATCACAATTAATCACAAATTAATAAGGAATGGGCATGGGTGTGGAAGAAAACACCCACTCATAGCCTTACATACCTGGGATTGAAGAATCTTATCTCTTCCTAATTACGCAGGTGAGATTTCCCTTGAAATCCTTGAATTTCTTCTCACTTTCTCTCCTTCAAGATCTCACTTTTACATGCATGAAGAAAATGGCCTAGATGGGCCTTTCTCAGCTTAAAACCCTCAATTACGAGCTTAAGAGGACGTAGTATAGGCCCTTAGAACTTAGGAATTATGAAAAAGCCCGTGCTGAAATCGCTGAAAATAACTGTCCGGGGGTCCTAACGGACGACCTGACGACTCGTTACTAGGGCTCACGATCCGTTTGATCACCTGTCAAGTACACTTCCTCATTCAAGAAATTTCCACTAGCTTGGTAATGGCTAACCTAACGGGTCATTAGGAATGACGACGACTCGTCAGGTGCCACCTGTCAAGTACTCTAGATAAGCCTGGCTAACTTTCCTTAGGACCAACCAACAACTGAATTGATGACTCGTGGTGATTCACCATGATTCGTTACATCCCCCGTGAGGACCTCGAGTCCTCCAACATCTCAGGCCTTCCCCACGAGCCACCTGACGACTCGTTATTCCTCTTCGAGTCATCAAGTGACCCGTTCTGCAACTGCTGCAACATTTTTCAGTTTTTCTCCTGATTCACTTTCAGGTCCGATTCTTGAATTCTCGGGGTATAACATTATCTCCCCCTCAGGAACATTCATCCTCGAATGTTATAAACAAGCAGAAAACCCAGAAACAACAATCACCATATATATATATAGATGCTAATCATTTATTTTCATGTGGAAAACTAACGGAACACCACCCCCGAAGAGAACCACATAGCTGGTCAGAGTTCGGACATCACATATATATTTCATATCATAAAACTGAAACTGAGCCGGTAGGGAACAAATGGGGTATTTAGCCATCATATCCGCTTCGGCCTCCCGCGTAGATCCTTCAACATGATGATTCCTCCATAAAACCTTAACTGAAGCTACCTCTTTTTTCCTCAGCCTCCGAACTTGTCGATCCAAAATTTCAACCGGAATTTCTTCATAACTGAGGTTGTCTTTCACACAAATGCTGTCTATCGGAACTACCAAGGCTGGATCACTCAAACACTTTTTCAACATCGATACATGGAACACGGGATGAACTGAAGGCAATTCTGAAGGCAAGTCCCACTCATACGCCACCTTACTAACTTTTCTCACAACCTGATATGGACCAACATAGCGGGGACTGAGTTTACCTTTCTTTCTGAACCGCATGACTTCCTTCATGGGAGATACCTTTAGAATCACCCAGTCATCTATATCAAACTTCAAATCTCTTCTCCTCACATCCGCATACGATTTCTGGCGACTCTGAGCAATTTTCAACCGGTCCCTTATCAACTGAACCTTCACAATCGCCTCATGAACAGAGTCTGGACCTATCATGGCTACCTCCCAACCTAGAACCATTGGATGGGAAATCTACACCTTCGCCCGTGCCATCTGGATAGTAGAGTGGTAACAATTATTATAAGCAAACTCGATCAAGGGCAAATGATCATCCCAACTACCTTTCAAAAACCATCACACATTCCCTCAACATATCCTCAAGAGATTGAATGGTTCATTCTGCATGGCCGTCCGTCTGAGGGTGAAAACCTATGCTTAGCTTAACCTGAGTCCTGAGCCCTTTCTGAAATGAACAGCAGAATTGAGAAGTAAACTGAGTACCTCGATCCGAAATAATAGAAAAGGGCACTCCATGAAGACGAACCAAATCCCGGATATACAACTTAGCATAATCATCTGCTGAATCCGTGGTCTTGATCGGTAGGAAGTGTGCAGCCATGGTCAACCTGTCCACCACAACCCAAATGGAGTCGTATTGCCGGCGAGTACGAGGTAGACCTGTAATGAAGTCCATATTGATTTCTTCCCACTTCTAAGTGGGGATGGCAATATCCTGAAGTACACCTCATGGTCTTTGATGCTCGACTTTTACTTGCTGGCAGTTTGGACACTTTGCTATGAACTCCGCAATATCCCTTTTCATATCATCCCACCAATAGATTTCTTGCAAATCTAGATACATTTTCGTGGATCCTGGATGAATAGAATATATTGTACAATGTGCCTCATGCAATATCCGAACTCTCAAATTATCAATGTCCAGAATACATAGTCGACCCTGGTATCGTAGCACACCATCTCCCCCCTTGGGAGGAAACCTCCACTTTTTGATTCTGCACAGCCTCCTTTAGCTTCCTCAATATTGGACCTCATCTTTCCTAGATTTAACATCAACTACCAAGGACGATTTCGACCCATTATGCACAACAACACCACCATCGGTCGAATCGATCAATCTAACTCCCAGCCTTGCAAGCCGGTGAACATCCTTCACCAACTCTTTCTTTCCCCCATCCACATGGGATACACTCTCCATTGAGAGTCTACTAAGCGCATCCGCAACCACATTAGCTTTGCCCGGGTAGTAATGGACACTCATGTCATAATCCTTAAGTAACTCCAACCACCTCCTTTGCCACAGATTTAGATCCTTCTGCATGAACACATATTGCAAGCTCCTGTGGTCCGTAAATACATCCACGTGGACCCCATACAAGTAATGCCGCCATATCTTCAATCCAAACACCACCGCAGCCAATTTAAGATCGTGGGTCGGGTAATTCTTTTCATGCACCTTCAGCTATCGAGAGGCATAAAATATGACCCTTCCCCGCTACATCAATACACACCCAAGTCCAACTCCGGAAGCATCACAATACACCACGAACCCATCGTTACCCTCAGGTAAGGTCAATACTGGTGCTGAAGTAAGTCGAGCCTTCAACTCTTGGAAACTTTTCTCACAAGCCTCCGACCATTGGAACTTCACCTTCTTCTGAGTCAACTTAGTCAAAGGTGCTGCAATGGTTGAGAAACCCTCAACAAATCTCCGATAGTAGCCAACTAAGCCCAAGAAACTTTGAATATCCGAAGGATTCACTAGTCTGGGCCAATTTTTCACCGCCTCGATTTTCTGCGAATCTACTTTTATGCCTTTGCTAGACACCACATGGCCCAAGAGTGCCACGGAGTCCAACCAAAACTCACACTTGCTGAACTTTGCATACAATTGGCAGTCCTTTAGGGTATGAAGCACTACTCTCAAGTGAGCGGCATGCTCCTCCTCGATTCGAGAGTACACCAACATATCATCAATGAACACGATCATGAACATATCCAAATATTGCTTGAACACCCTGTTCATCAGGTCCATAAAATCTGCAGGAGCATTCATTATTCCAAAAGACATAACTACAAACTCGTAATGACCATACCTTGCTCTGAATGCCGTCTTCGGGATATCACCCTCCCAAACTCTGAGCTGATGATACCTAGATCTAAGATCTATCTTCGAGAAACACTTCACACCCTGAAGTTGATCGAACAAATCATCGATCCTGGGTAAGGGATAACTATTCTTGACAGTGACTTTTTTCAACTTTCGATAATCAATGCACATGCGAAGGGAACCATCTTTCTTCCGAACAAATAATACTGGTGCACCCCATGTGGACTGGCTCGGTCTAATGAAATCATTATCAAGCAAATCCTTTAACTGATCCTTCAACTCTTTTAGCTCGGCTGGAGCCATCTTGTAGGGTGGAATTGATATAGGCCGCGTATCGGGAAAGAGGTCAACATCGAAATCAATCTCCCACTCGGGAGGGATACCTGGAAAATCATTAGGAATGACCTTTGGATGCTCACGTACTACTGGAACTAGCTAGATAATTGGGGTTTCAGACTCCACGTCCTTAACCCTAACTAGGTGATACATGCAACCCTTAGAAATCATCTTCCTGGCCTTGAGGTAGGAAACCAAGCGACCTACAGGCACAAATGAACTACCCTTCCATTCTATGACTGGCTTACCCAGGAATCTGAACTCTACTGACCGGGTCCTGCATGTAATGAAAGCATAACAAGCATACAACCAATCCATGCCGAGAATGACATCGAAATCGGTCATGGCTAACTCAATTAGATCTGCTGAGGAAACCTTATGGAGAACCAAAACCAGGCAATCTCTACACTCTCGTCTAGCTATAACTGAGTTACCTACTAGAGTAGAAATTGAGAAATATTCTGACAAGACATCGGTACTGACTTCGAAGCTACTGGCTACATAAGGTGTCATAAAGGACAAGGTGGCCCCTAAATCTAATAATGCATAAACATCAACATGGAAGACTCTTAACATACTAGTAACCACATCTAGGGAGACCTTCTGTTCCTACTGGGATGCTAGGGCATAGAATCTGTTCTAGCGCTGACCGCCAGCTGCACTGATAGATGCCCCCTGATGTGCTGAGGGAGAGGGTGGAGCTGCTTAACTAGAAGCTAGGCCACGGCCCCCAACCCGATCCTGTCTCACTACTGGACAATCTCTAAGCATGTGTCTGGGTTGACTAAACCCGAAACACACACCCAAACTTGCCAAGAACTGGCCTGTATGCCCTCGGCCACATCTGCGACAAGCAGGAACTCCTGAATCTGCGGTCCTGCTGCTCTGAACCCTCGAGCCTGATGCTCGTGCTCATCCTCTCTAATAATGCCTAGGCTGAGATGCCACACTCAAGCCTAATGAAGCTGGGGCGGATGATCTCTGGTGGGTCTGCTGACGGTGCCCACCGCCGGACCTCTGTTGGGAAAATCTGTGGTCCTCAGTCTTGGCCCTCTTGGCCTCTCTCTCTCTTGAATGTGCTGCCTCCATCTGATGGGCGTACAACACCATCCGAGGGAAGTCCATATCCTGATGGAGCATAGAGATCGTGCATTCCTTATCCAAGTAACCTGTTATCCCATGCACAAACCTGCTCACTCGCGCCCTTTGGTCAGCCACTAACTCAGGAGCGTACTTCGATAGGCAAGTGAACTCAAGGGAGTACTCTAGTATTGTTATCCTCCCTTTCTTTAGATTTATGAAAATAGCTGCCTTTAGCTCCCTCATCTCCCGAGGGAAGAACCGATCAAGGAATGCATCCTAAAACTCCTCCCAAGTGACCGGACCTACTTCGGTGACCCTGCTATCCTTCCATTGACGGAACCAAATATGCGCAACCCCCTTCAACTGGTAGGAGGCCAACTATGCGCACTCAACACTGCTCACCCCCATAACCTGGGTGATCTCGAAAATCTCATCATTGAAGTCATGTGGGTCCTCACCTTCCTTGGACCCCAAGTACTCCGGCGGGTTCATCATCAAGAAGTCCATGACTCAAGCCGCCGCTGCTCTACCATTCTGCGGAACATGCGCAACAGCCTGCTGATTGACCTGAGTGGTCAAGGCCTGCGTAAGCATCTGGATAGCGGCTCGAAACTCAGTGTGAACGGCCGGCTCCGGTGCCTAAGGCTCCTGATCTAGTGGGACTTGTTGATGCCCAAGACCCATGTCATCCTCGTGGCATTCATCGTCTCCATTTCTCCTTCTATCATCCTTCGAGGATCCATGACTCTGCAATTGCGAATAGCACGAATTAGAGGGATAGAAAGACTCTTCATCGCAAGACCTAGATCATGAAAGATGGGAACATTTCCTAAAACATTTCGTAGCCTCTTTGTCATAAGTGTGGCGCACTTCACACCCATGAAAAAGTCTCTACTTAACGCGACTTTTAGACTCCCTAGGAAACATCAAACCTATTGCTCTGATACAAAGTTCATCACGACCCGAGAGGGGACCCGGATCGTAGACACAAGACAAGGGACCCAGAGAGACCCCAAGTTAACCCATTTCATAAGCATTCATTATCTGATTCAATAAACATGAAGGAAACATAAATAAAACTCAGTGGAAGTCTAATTTAGCATAACAACAGAATAAACATCTGAGTTGAATACATGTCTAAGTCTGAATAGTCTCTAATCTGGACGAGCTGATGGGACAACATCCCCAACTAGCTCAGAAATACTTAAACTGAAGGCACGCTCAAAATAACTAAAAGTCTAGTCCTCGGAGGATGAGGACTCACCAAGCAAGCAAATGCTAACTCTGATAGGCAACTACGAACGGGGCTAAACTTGAGAACCCGATCTTGCATCATGAAATGATGCAACATAGAAGGTATGCGATCAATACGTGGAATGTGCCGAGTATGCAAGGTAAGTAAAATCTCTTCAATAATAATATTAGCTAAATCCAGTCATACATATATATAATAAACTTTGACAGTAAGTAGAAGAACACATGCATTAATTTTGAAATTGAATTTTATCATAACATGCTCATGCATGGCTTTAGAATGTCATGCCTGACTTGAATGACTCAAAGCTAGATCATTACATTTATATCAAAAGCTGAATAATTACTCAAACCTATCTTTCCCAACATGCATGCATAAGATAATCATCACCAGTAATGGATATGAAAATTCAAATGATATATACAATGGGAGACTCCTCACTTAACCGACATACAACACTAGAGCTTACGTGGTCCCAACTATCACTCTCAAGTGGGTAGAGCCATCCATAACTTTGCCACGGCGATGGAAGATACCATGATATCAATATCAAGCTCAAAGGACCAATTGGGCCGGGGATATCTCACAAGGGAGGTCCCAATAATATAATAGAATCAATCCTACGTTGGCGCGTAGTTTTGGAGCATAGGGTAGTCGACCCTTAGCCCTCTCAGTGCTAGACTCTTCTCCCAAAACATACAATCTATATCATATAAATACGAAGCTCAACTTCATCTAGTGACGAAGCTCAACATGAAGTCATGCATAAACTCAACATCGTATGAAATGAAGCTCAATATTGTCTATTGACAAAACTCATTATGAAATAATGCATGCATTAGACATCATATAAATATGAAGCTCCACAATGTCATCTCGAGAGAGCGTAGAATAGAATCATACTTAAACTCAACATCATGTGAAATGAAGCTTAATGCGAACATACATCTCAATTATGAATTCATGCATATGAGAAGCTTTACTATGATACATACCACAAGCTCAAGATTAGTGGGAGGCTTCACTCCAAAATCATGTGGTAAGGCTACTTTAGAATTATCATTTCATTATCATCAACATGAGGGCCTTTCCCAAAACCTTATGCTTGAACCCATTCGAATCATTTGAAAACATTTTAATTTGGGAGATTTCACTCGAACACGAAATAATATAGTCAATTCTCAAAAATCATTGGGCATTACCCAAAGCTTCACTATACATGGGTCTATTGAACCTTCTTTGAAAAAATTATCAAAATCATGGGTAAGTTTGGAAACATGCTTTTCATCATCTATTCCATCATCATCACATTCTATTGGAAACTTCCCACACATGGGCGTTTTAGATTCAATGTCTAGAAAACAATTTTGTAAAATAATTTAAGATAGAATCCGCCGAAGCTCAATAAATCATCAATATCAACTCAGTTAATCATACTCATTAGAAGAAATGTAAGAATCATGCAATTGAGTGAAAACCAATACTTGATTATCACAATTAATCACAAATTAATAGGGAATGGGCATGGGTGTGGAAGAAAACACCACTCATAGCCTTACATACCTGGGATTGAAGAATCTTATCTCTTCCTAATTACCCATCTGAGATTACCCTTGAAATCCTGGAATTTCTCCTCACTTTCTCCCCTTCAAGCTCTCACCCTTGCATGCATGAAGAAAATGGCCTAGATGGGTCTTTCTTAGCTTAAAACCCTCAATTACGAGCATAAAACGACGTAGTATATGCCCTTATAACTTAGGAATTACGAAAAAGCCCTTACTGAAATTGCTAAAATAACTGTCCGGGGGTCCTAATGGACGACCTGACGACTCGTTACTAGGGCTCATGATCCGTTCGATCACCCGTCAAGTACACTACCTCATCAATCAAGAAATTTCCACTGGCTTGGTAATGGCTAACCTAATGGGTCGTTAGGACTGACGACGACTCGTCGGGTGCCACCCATCAAGTACACTGGATAAGCCTGGCTAACTTTCCCCGGGACCAACCAATGGCTGACTTGACTACTCGTGGTGACTGACCATGAGGCATTTACATCCCCCGTGAGGACCTCGAGTCCTCCAACATTTCAGGACTTCCCCACGAGCTACCTGATGACTCGTCAAGTGACCCGTTCTGCAACTACTGCAACATTTTCCAGTTTTTCTCCTGATTCACTTTCGGGTCTGATTCTTGAATTCTCGGGGTCTAACACAACTACTGCTTTAAGTGTACCTACTTTTATTTTACAAACAGAACCAAAAAACAACATAAAATAACCTAAATATGTCAGTTTTACTAGATAACACACTTAAGGAAAAAGAAACACGGCAACAAAAACCCTCAGGTGGTGTGCTAGACTTATAGATACCCCACCCCCATCAAAAAAAGTTTCCAATGTCCCCAATTTGTATATCCAAAATGAAAGACTAGAAGTAGGGAATACCTGTGAAGCTCTATGCTTGTGACTCTAGAAAACGGGCTGGGGAGTAGTAACCCCAAGGCTATCAATAGTGGCGCTGGTGGCAACCGGCCCGCTCAAAGTGTCACGATGAACAACCTCCATATCTTTTGGATGAAGCGAAGACGTTTTGTGACTCTAAAGAAGCTACAACCCACTATTCTACTCAACGGATCTGGGTGTCAAACTGGAAGAGGGCCCAATAACCCAGGCTTACAATTCCTCGAGCCTCATATCCTCATTTACTCTAGACAGTCATTGAGCCTTAAGCAAATACGCTCTCCTTTTTCTATGCTTCTTCCTCTGTTGATTTGCCTTATCCTCATCATCCTCTCGTGGATGCTTTCCTGTGGCTTTAGGCTTCTCGCCCAATAAGTCAATGAAGCGCTCGTCCTCCTCTAACTCCTTAAATACTAGAATCGGGAACTCCTGGGTCAGCCTCTCTTTCTACAACTTAAGGATATCATCTTGGGCCTTTTTCACCTTGGTCGCGAACTTTGTTAATTTTTGCATGGCCAAGTCTTTGAGTCTCTTATTCACTCATGCCTCTATATAATTAATTCGAGCATAGAGGCTCTCATATAGTGCCAATGCAGCTGCAAAGGCTCTATCTACAAAGATGCCCAATAGCTTAGTGAAAAAATTCATCTGCTTCTTGTGTCAGTCTACTCTTCAACTAACTTCACAAAGTTTGCTGGCATGAAAGTATATTGTGAGGACTGCGGAGAAACAACAAATGTCTCAGTGGATTCTACACCTTGTGTTACTGCAGCTACATCATAGGTGGATGGTGTAGATGTGGGGGGTGGGGCTGCAACGCAGGGTAGCTTAGTCCCTATGGCTATTCCAACAATGTTAGATTATCTCCATCCATTCTCGTTGCGTGCCCACTAGGACCAAGAACCTCTAGTACCTACTTCTGATGTCGCAAGTCATGCCTTGTTTCATATATGGATTTTTCCATATCATACTTCTTATTTGCTATCGTCTCAACATCCATCCCAGCTAGTATTGGAACATGAGCCTCTTTGCATAACCTAGTCACCGAACACGGGATTGGAACTGATGTAGAGAACTTTGTAGCCCAAGCCCTCATCTCATCTACTATAATCATTCCCATGTTCAATTGGAACCCTGACATCAAGTTGGCTACCAAAACTACCTTGTCCTCTCCCTAAACATTATCTCCTTAAGTAGGGAATAGTCGAAGTCTCACCATTGCCCACTAAAACTTTGTTGTGAATGTCAAGGTGGACTTATAAATCTTTTCCCTGAGATTTGTAAACTCTGGGGGCTGACCATCTATCAAAACTTGTGTCAACCACGAATGCTGATTATGCCATTCTCTCATTCTGTAATCGAACTTCATAGTTCTGGATGGCAGTGCAAATTTGGGTCCATAAATTATCCTGCTAATGGTACTTGCAAAGATGTCAATAGGGACTCCACAGATTTGTACTCTAGTGAGGATAGGCATTTCTGATGCCTTCTTTCCCTTTTTGCACATTGTCTAGAGTTACTGGATAGTTAGCATAGAATTCACGACCATATTAGGGAAATATGATCCCAGTGCCTCATTCAACCACCTCAGGTCATAGAATTTGTACCCTATTTCAATGTCTGGGTTCTCGGACAACTTAGAGTCTATAATTCTTAGCTTTGATGACATCTCCCTTTATTGGTTCACTCTCCCCTGCCGGGCTCCCCGTGGCTTCATTTTCACTTTTTCGATCTAAGTCAGAACCTATCCCATCCGAACTAGATTCATTTTCATAAGATTCATCTCCCTTATCAGATTGAGGAGAAGTAATTCTTTTCCTAGCAGTGGATCTAGTTTGATAGGCTGGGGTTGATCCCTCAGCTCTAACCTCTTGTACTTCCTCTTCAAATTCGAAAGCTTTATCCCGAAGCTAATGTGTTGGTTCAATTCTTTCATTCCTCCTCTGTGAGCCGCCCTTGGTTGGTTGGAACATTGGTGCCATGAATACCTATGCCATGTGAATGTTAGTACCAAATCTCAAATGTGAATGCATGAGAAATTATTTAATTGACTAGTGGTCAAAGGTTGTGATGATGAATATGATGATCCGTCACTTAAGTGATGAGCTGTCACTTTCTTCGTCACGCTTATCTAGTGGAATAGTCAAACAAATGAGTAGCTGATGGTGAACATAATGGTCTGTCAATTAAATGATGAGCCGCCACTTCCTCCATCACTCACATACAGTGAACTGGTATCAACTTAGGTAATTGATGGTGAAAGTGACAGTTCCTCATAGGACTGAAGGACCATCATTCAACTCATCTAGCCACAACTCTGGGCACAATGAAGGGTACTCAGACATCCCCATACCACATAACCACAAAATCTTTTCAAAACTAATGCTAGAACAAAAACGACTTTTCCCCTTAAGAATGTCGTCACTCAATCTATCATAGGTAAAAGTCATTTGAAACAAATTAATCCACTGAGGGCACATATCAAATTCATAAAGGGGAGGAGGAATTTCTAATAAAACCTATCAAGCAAGCAAGAAATATGATAAAAATCAATCATCATATCACAGGAGGAGTACTCAAACGTCGTCCTCTATGGAATGTATCCCTTCTTTGAGTTATGTTGATGGTAACATACCTTTTTAAATGTGAAATGATGAAAACACTTTGGATGAGCTACCTTACTTGATGGAAATGAGGGAATCGGTGCAAAGGGTATGGGGTAATCAGTAAATTTAGAGAATTAGATGAAGGAGATATGAGAGAATGAAAAGGAGTTAAGAGTTAATGCGGAAGGGCGACTACAGTATTTGTTTTAAATTGGTATCAAATTCCCTATGATTTGGATTCAAAATGGGTCAGGTGGTAGAAAACTTAGCTAATAGGTAAAGGTGCATGTGACGGCCCATCAATGACTCGAAGATTTGTCAACTCCACCGTCAACTTATCCAGAGTAGCCTATATTAGTTTCCATAGTGACAGAGAGGATAACATCCTCTCAGTTAGTTGATGGTTCATCAACTTGGCTGTCATCCTTATCAAAACACCATTTCCATATGACCACTATTCATGGAGTAAATAAAGCTTGTTGGTATGATGACGGCTCGTCAGCTCTCCCATCATGCTTATCTGGATAACCAATAAATATTCCCAATTGTTGACAGCTTAGAGTGATGACTCATCATTTGTCCGATCATCCATAGATAGAATTACGTACACCTGCACACTTAACACCCTTTTCAAACAAGAACAATCACAAAATTAACTTACTAAGTTGACACTACAACAATCATAGGTTTCCTCCCATGTAGCACCCGATTTAAAGTCGTAGCATGAATTAGGTACCTTGATTACTCATATTTCATCAAGGTAAACACTAAAATTTTTATCTCTTCTAGAACTCCAAAGTATTACTTCACCCATTGGCCATTCACCTTGAAGTGTTTTCCCTTGTGGTTTTCTAGCTTAGTAGCTCCATATGTGAATACTTGTGCTAACTTGAATGGCCCAGACCATTTTGACCGAAATTTTCCTGAAAATAGGCGTAGCCCAGAGTTGAACAACAATACTAGGTCTCTGGCGCTAAATTTCATCTTTTCTATCCTCCAATCATGGCACATCTTCATCTTTTTGTTTTACAACGTTGCCTTCTCAGATGCTCTTAACCAGAACTCATCCATTTCATTATTTGTTCAAGCCTCAGATGTGAGGCATCGCTCCAGCTTAAAGTTTAGTTTTCTTGTATACCCACAAGGCTTTATGCTCAAGTTCGACCAAAAGATGGCATGCTTTACTAAAAACTAGATGATATGAGGAAATTCTAATGGGCGTCTAGAATGTTGTTCGATATGCACATAAAGCATCATCAAGCTTCCGAGTCCAATTAGTTTGATTAGCATTCACAGTCTTGGGAAGGATTGTTTTTATCTCCCGGTTTGACACCTCCACTTGGCCACTCAATTGTGGATGATAAAGGGTTTCTACTTTGTGTTCCTTAATTATGTACTTGTTTAATAGAGTACAAAAGGCTTTGTTACAAAAGTGAGACCCTCCATCACTAATAATCACTCTGGGAGTGCCAAATCTTGAAAATATGTTTCTTTTTCAGGAACGCAATCTCACTCTTGCAATCATTATCTGCCAGTGCCACAGCTCTTACGTACTATGAAAAATAATCCACTTCTACAAAGATATACTTCTAGTCATAAGAGCCAAGGGGCCCATGAAATCTATACCCCACACATCAAACAATTCAAACTCTAAAATTGGAGTCATGGGCAATTAATGTTTCCGAGAAAGTGCTCCTTATTATTGACATTCATCACATGCCTATTGTTAGATTGTGGGCCAATAATAACCATACTGTAGAATTTTCTGACCAGTCCGAGCACCACCATGGTGCCCCCCAATAGTAGATGAAAGACAAGCTGAAAGCTCATCAATTCTGCTTCTGGGACACACCTCTTTATCAGATTGTCAGTGATCTTGGGCATAGTTGCATGCCCAAGTGCTACTTTATAACACAATTTAGTCTTGTTTATCTACTTATTTAAATACATTCTCATGTGATTTTATGTATATGTGAATATATACTAACCAACATGATTAGTCCTTGTTTTTGAAGGTTAATAATGCATTTGAGGAACTAATTCATGATTTGGTGAAGTGGAGGAATGGAATCAAAAGCAAAATGTGAAAGTCAACAAGAAATCATGCAATAACTGGCACCCTATGCGATAGGGGCCGTGGCACGCTGCCAACGCTGCAACACTTGGCCGAAAATTGCATTTTTGGCACATTCCAGTGAGGGTACGCGTTACCTCTATGTCATGGAGGTCAATTAGGGCGTTCAGCTCCGTGACACGGAGTTGTTCCACCACAGGCCAAATTTTGCATTTTTTTCAGCATAGTATAAATTGAAGCCTTAGCTTCTAAAATCATTTAACATGCCATTTTCCGGAAAACTGCGAAGGAGGCGCGAAGGAGACTTGAAGAACTCCTATTGGGTTCATCTTTTCTTGATTTATTTTCATCTATACTTGTAAGTAAACTACCCTAAACATGGTTTTGAGTATTTGCACAAACATGGGTGGCTAGAACCCTCCATCTTGGGTTGAGGCCATGGATATGATTGTATTTGCTTAGATTAATTTTGGGTTGAGTTGTTAGTTGTTGTTTTCTCTTACAATCTTTATTATTGTTGTTTTTATGCTTGATCACTATGAAAACAAGTGGGTTAAGCTTGGGTGGAAGCTTGGAAGAGAAAACCTAGGCAAGAACATAAGAATGTCGGAAGCAAGTTCTTGTCTTTTGATAAGATTTGTGGTTAGGATAGGAATATACCTAATTTAACTTGCTTGGTTGATAAAATGGGAAGATAGAAAGACACCAACTTAGAATTGTACTCCACCACTTGTAGGAGTAGTTGTGAAGCTAAGTTTGGTTAAATGGTTAGAGGTACGGAAGTCCCCAATCAAGGGCATAAACCCCATAAACCACATCCACGTAGTGAATTGCCCACGAACTAGAAATGGCATCCTCGCTCAATGATGTAGTAGTGAGGCTAGTTTGTCGTGCTTAGAGGTTCAGAAGACCATGAACATGCAATTTCAATTATGTGAGACAACAATTGATAATTTCATACTTAACCCATTATGAATTGTAGCATTGCATGATTATCCAGCCTTAACTCTAGTTTTGTTTTGTATTGCTTCCAGATTATTTCGTGTCACCACTAAGATTTAATTATAATTTATCAAAAAACTTCTAAAATTCACTTCTTAACTAACACTTGAACTTGATAATTTGCTGAACCAGTCCCTGCGGGTTCGACATCCGGCTTTTAAAAAGGGCCACTATATTACTTGTACGACCCGTACACTTGCGGGCTCATCAAGTTTTCGGCGCCGTTGCTGGGGACTCAGCGAAGTTCAGTGAATTTGTCTATTTCTGTGTGATTTTTAGATTTCCTTAAGTTTTGAAAAAAAAATTTCTTTATTAGTTTTAGATTTATTTTAAATTTTTATTTTTAATCTGATACCCTTCTTAACATGACATCATGGAATATAAATGGGTTAAATGGTGGATACTCTTATTTTGATGAGTCTTGTATGAATTGCGGAGGACCCCACTTATGGAAACATTGTAATACTTGTAATATATGCGGTGGTCAAAATGGCCATTGGAATGGTTGCCCAAATGCATACACTTGCAATATATGTGGAGGTCAAGATGGCCATTGGGATGGCTGTCCGAATGCATACTCCCCTCCCCAAAGCCCCTACTATGATCCTTCTGTTGTTTTTGCTGAATATAGGCATGATGAAAATGAGGACTTGGAACGCCAAGCTCGAATAGAAGAAATGCTAAACCAGGTCCTTGAGCAAACAGAAGCAATGAAGGAGGAGATGGAAGCATTGAGAATTCAGCAAGAGGAAAATGGAGAGGCCTTGGAAATGATAAGCAACAAGTTCATGGAGATGAGGGCTGAAGCTGAAGCTTGCTCTGAAGTGCAAGTGACGGTTTTATCCAATACTCAGGAGGGACTATAAGGAGAACATGAGAGTGAGTTCTTGAAACAAGCTAAACTGGTTGAAGCTCCCGAGAGTCTCCATGATTGTCTCACACGTATAGCCGATCCATTCTTGAAAGAAGAGATAGAGTACCTACCATTTGACATTCACGAGGAGTTAGATGTTAATGTGGAGAAGGTATATACAAGTAAGAAAGTTGAGCAAATGCAGTTTCAGAGTTGAGATGTATTGTACCCCACTCGAATCATTTTTCGACATTGAGTTTAGTTGACAACCTAGAACTAGAGTCTTCCAAACTTGTGGAGAAATATATAGAGGGGGAACAAGCCCCATATATTCTAAAATTTGCTTATTCTGAAAGAAAGAATGACTTCACTTACTTAAGGGCCAATAAATGCCAAAGGCGACATCTACTACTTGGTCCTTTCATTTTTTCACCACCACCCTGGGAGCATAAGAGAAAATTAGAGAAGAAATTAGGGGTGAGATTCATATCCTCAAGGTGGAGGAAAAAGTGGTGAAACTTGATACGTCGTGCCGCGACGTAAAATTAGGCGTTGCTTGGGAGGCAACCCAAGGATACCACAGGTACCATTTTAATTTCTTGCATTTGTGTGATTTTGCTTATTTTCATCTTGTTGTTGTTTTTGGTGGAGATCTAAGCACAGATGCAGGGGAAGTATGAGTACCCAACAAGGAGGAAGCTAATAAGCATGAAAGAGGAAAAGTGTGGGGTTGAATACCCACGTGTTCAAAGAAAGAAAAACATGCTGTTAGCTAGGCCTAGAGGCCTCAGGGAGCATTTCTCACCCTTTTTAATTGGGATTAGATGCTTTGAGGAGAAAGCATGATATAAGTATGGGGTGAGGGAAATATAAAAATTTTGTGCTTAATGATTTTGGTGAATGTAGTGCTTGATACATATTGGAAAGAATTTTGAGTTGAGCATGACTTCACCACCAGTTGGTTTTTCTTTTCGGTTCTTTTCCGACGGGGGGTCTTTGAACTGAAGAATAAAAATTTTTCTTTGTCAGTATATAATGTCTTTAGTCATAGTTAGGGACTGTTTCCGACGATGGATGGATGATGACCGTCTTGAGGAAAAATTAGTCAATAAGTTTTGGTTTTTGAACCCGTAGCTAATTGATGGCTTGATATTCTTGTTATGTGCTATACATGATTGTAAGATACAAGTGTGGTTAGTGTTGAAGCATGTAAGAAGTGTATAACTTTGTTTGAGACACTTAGGCTCTTGAATTTGACTCAATGTGATTGAAGCTTAATTCTGAATTCTTGTGATTAGCTGAGTAAGACTGGACTGAATGTGTCTTGAATTGAGCATGTGCTGTGAGTGTAAGTTTTTCGAGTATTCTGTGCTATTGTGGAATGTCTATAACTTGCCTGGTGTGTATATAAAATGAAATGAAGGATGTGGACTGTAGGAGATTATTTAGGCATTTTTTTGAATGAACCTAATTTTATCCCTCACTGTACCTACCTTGAATGTTGAATCTTAATGAGCCCCGTGGAGCCTTAAGCCTATTTTTTGATAGCTACAACATAAGCTTAATCCTTTTTCTTTCATTAGCCTTGAATTTGATCCAAAACTCCTAAGCGCGTAAGGAAACAAATCCAAAAGAGTGAAGGAGTGAGAAGCATGAAAAAGAAGGAAAAGTAGCAGTTGTAAAAGTTGAGAAAGGTCAAGGGTGCACTTGTTTGAAAATGCCTGAGTATTGGTAGGGAGTAAGAAATAAATGAATGAAAAAGTTGCTTAAGTACTCCTTACTACTAAGCAGAGTGTGCTTAAAGAAATGGGAACAAGAAGAGAAAATTCAAGATTGAAAAGAATGAGAAGGAAGTAAGAAAAGAGATGTCCTTAATGAATGTTGGATGCATTAAAAGCGCTTGGCGAAGATAGTCACTATTACTGGCCAGAATAGTACCTACCCGTCCCTTAGCTTACATTACAACCCATTAAGTCCTACTTGATCTTACGTTCATACATCCTTAAATTAGTGGAGTAAAACACTAAGGGCAAGCTTATGGGTCATTACATGATGCATGTGAATTCTTTGTGAGAGCGAGCGTAATTTTTATTCATATACCCATACATGGTGTGATTTGAAAATTCATGAGTTAAAATGGGTAACTCTCTTGTTGTGAGGGCACATGTTTAACGAAGGATAGCATTAATGTTGGATTTCTTGATCAGTTGGTTTGCATGAGTTTGCTTAGATTGAGAGTTAATTCTTGAGGTTAGGAAGTCTTAACATAGTTTTACTTAATTTTAAGGAATAAAACTTGCATGCTCTATTTGTAACTTGCTATCTTACGTAGTCATTATAGTCGTAGCTTGGAGTGTCTTGCTAAATTAGCTATGTGTGAGTCTTCATGTGCATAGAATGTAAAAGGTTTGTTCGAGGACGAACAATACTTTAAGTATGGGGATGTGATCTTGGGCATAATTGCATGCCCAAGTGCTACTTTATAACACAATTTAGTCTTTTTTATCTACTTCTTTATATACATTCTCATGTGATTTTATGTAAATGTGAATATATACTAACCAACATGATTAGTCCTTGTTTTTGAAAGTTAATAATGCATTTGAGGAACTAATTCATGATTTGGTGAAGTGGAGGAATGGAATCAAGAGCAAAACGTGAAAGTCAAAAAGAAAACATGCATTAACTAGCACCCTACGCGATAGGGGCCGTGGCACGCTGCCAACGCAGCAACATTTGGCCGAAAATTTTATTTTTTGCCACATTCCAGTGAGGGTACGCGTTACCTCCGTGTCACGAAGGCCAATTAGGGCGTTAAGCTCCGTGGCACGGAGTTGTTCCACCACAGGGTAAGTTTTGCCTTTTTTTCAGCATAGTATAAATTGAACCCTTGGCTTCTAAATTCATTTAACACACGATTTTTCGGAAAACTGCGAAGGAGGCGCGAAGGAGACATGAAGAACTCATATTGGGTTCATCTTGAACAAACATGGGTGGCTACAACCCTCCATCTAGGGTTGAGGCCATGGATATGATTGTATTTGCTTAGATTCGTTTTGGGTTGAGTTGTTAGTTGTTGTTTTGTCTTACAATCTTTATTATTGTTTTTTTATGCTTGATCACCATGAAAACAAGTGGGTTAAGCTTGGGTGGAAGCTTGGAATAGAAAACCTAGGCAAGAACATAAGAATGTCGGAAGCAAGTTCTTGTCTTTTGATAAGATTTGTGGTTAGGATAGGAATATACCTAATTTACCTTGCTTGGTTGATAAAATGGGAAGATAGAAAGACACCAACTTAGAATTGTACTCCACCACTTGTAGGAGTAGTTGTGAAGCTAAGTTTGGTTAAATGGTTAGAGGTACGGAAGTCCCCAATCAAGGGCATAAACCCCATAAACAGCATCCACGTAGTGAATTGCCCACGAACTAGAAATGACATCCTCGCTCAATGATGTAGTAGTGAGGCTAGTTTGTCATGTTTAGAGGTTCGGAATACCATGAACATGCAATTCCAATTATGTGAGACAAAAATTGATAATTTCATACTTAACCCATTATGAATTGTAGCATTGCATGATTATCCGGCCTTAACTCTAGTTTTGCTTTGTATTGCTTCCAGATTATTTCATGTCACCACTAAGATTTAATTATAATTTATCGAAAACTTCTAAAGCTGACTTCTTAACAAAAGATTGAACTTGATAATTTGCTGAACCAGTCCCTGTTAGTTCAATATCCAGCTCTTAAAAAGGGCCAGTATATTACTTGTACGACCTGTACACTTGCGGGCTCATCAACATGCCCAAGTGATACTTTATAACTTAGTTTTGCCTTATTTATGTATTTAATTATGTACATTTCCATGCCTTTTTATATAAATGAGAAGAAATATTAACCAACATGATTAGTATTTGTTTTTGAAGTAAATGATGCATTGGAGGACCCAATCTATGATTTGGTGAAGTGGAGGAATGATATCGGGAGCGAAACACCAAAGTTGGAATAAATTGGGCGATTTCCAGAGGACTTCCGCAATACCTCCGTGTCACGGAGGCAGTGCTCCGCGATACACTCCATTGCACGGAGGCAGTGCTCCACGATACACTCCGTGCCACAGATCCATTCCACGACAGGCATAATTTTGCCCAATTCTCATTTACAATAAATAGGTCCCTTAGCTCCTAAAAACAAAAAGTCACGATTTTCTTTTGAAAAACCACCTAGGAGTGAAGGGAGAAGTGGGAGAACTCACCTAGGGTTCATCAATTTCATCTTCTCTTCTACCAATTCTTGTAAGTATGTTACTTCATCAATGTTTTCTTGTAATTTTACGAACATGAGTGGCTAGACCCCTTCCTCTAGGGTTGAGGCCATGAGTTATGATTGTGTTTTTATGAATTTGTTTTGGAATTAAGTTATTGATTGTTGTTTTGTCTTGCATTCTTAATTATGGTTGTTTTTTGATTGATCACCATGATAACACACGCGTTAAGCTTAGGTAAATGCTTGAGAAAGACAACCTAGGCAAGAACAAGAGAATGTAGGGAGCAAGATTGTATCTCACGATATAATTTGTGGTTAGGATAGGAATATACCTAATACCTTGCTTGGTTGATAAAATGGGAAGATAGAAAGACACCAACTTAGAATCGTATTCCACCACTCGAAGGAGTAGTTGTGAAGCTAAGATTGGTTAAATGGTTGGAGGTACGGAAGTACCCAAATCAATGGCATAAACCCCATAAACCATATCCACGTAGTGAATTGCCCATGAACTAGAAATAACATCCTTGCTCAACAATGTAGTAGTGAGGCTAGTTTGTCTTGTTTAGAGGTTCGAAAGACCATGAACATGCAATTCTAATTATGTGACACGACAATTGATAGTTTATTACTTAAACCATTGCAAATCGTAGTATCTCATGATTATCTGACTTTAACTCTAGTTGCTCCTTTAATTAATTCAGAGTATTTCGTTGACCGCCCCTATACTTAATTAACTCTATCAAAAACTTCTATAATCAACAGTTGCGGCATTTAATATCACACTTGAACTTGAAAGTTAGCTGAATTGGTCCAGTCCATGTGGTTTCGACATCTGGCTCTTAAAAAGGGCCACTATATTACTTGTACGACCCGTACACTTGCAAGCACATCATGTTTTTGGCGCCGTTGCCGGGAATCGAACCTGGGTCACCCGTGTGACAGGCGGGAATACTTACCACCTAGATTGAGAGTCAATTCCTGAGGTTAGAAAGTCTTAACATAGTTGTATTTCATTTCAATGATTAAATCGTGCATGCTCTATTTTTAGCTTGCTATGTTAAATAGTCATTGTAGCTGTAGCTTGAATTGTCTTGCTAAATTAGCTATGTGTGATTCTTCATGTGCATGAGATGTAAAAGGTTTGTTCGAGGACGAACAAGATTTTAAGTGTGGGGTTGTGATCTTGGGCATAATTACATGCCCAAGTGATACTTTATAACTTAGTTTTGCCTTATTTATGTATTTAATTATGTACATTTCCATGCCTTTTTATATAAATGAGAAGAAATATTAACCAACACGATTAGTCTTTATTTTTGAAGGAAATAATGCATTGGAGGACCCAATCTATGATTTGGTGAAGTGGAGGAATGATATCGGGAGCAAAACACCAAAGTCGGAATAAATTGGGCGATTTCCAAAGGGATTCCGCGATACCTCCGTGTCACGGAGGCAGTGCTCTGCGATACACTCCATGGCACGGAGGCAGTGCTCCACGATACACTCCGTGCCACAGAGCCATTCCACGACAGGCATAATTTTGCACAATTCTCATCTACAATAAATAGGTCCCTTCGCCCCTAAAAACAAAAAGTCAGGATTTTATTCTGAAAAACCACCTAGGAGTGAAGGGAGAAATGGGAGAACTCACCTAGGGTTCATCAATTTCATCTTCTCTTCTACCAATTCTTGTAAGTATGTTACCTTAACAATGTTTTCTTGTAATTTTATGAATATGAGTGGCTAGACCCCTTCCTCTAACGTTGAAACCATGAGTTATGATTGTGTTTTTACGAATTTTTTTTTGGAATTAAGTTATTGATTGTTGTTTTGTCTTGCATTCTTAATTATGGTTGTTTTTATGATTGATCACCATGAAAACACACGCGTTAAGCTTAGGTAAATGCTTGAGAAAGATAACCTAGGCAAGAACAAGAGAATGTAGGGAGCAAGATTGTATCTCACGATATAATTTGTGGATAGGACAGGAATATACCTAATACCTTGCTTGATTGATAAAACAGGAAGATAGAAAGACACAACCTTAGAATCGTATTCAACCACTCGAAGGAGTAGTTGTGAAGCTAAGATTGGTTAAATGGTTGGAGATACGGAAGTACCCAAATCAATAGCATAAACCCCATAAACCACATCCACGTAGTGAATTGCCCACGAACTAGAAATAACATCCTTGCTCAACAATGTAGTAGTGAGGCTAGTTTGCCGTGTTTAGAGGTTCGAAGACCATGAACATGCAATTCTAATTATGTGAGACGACAATTGATAGTTTCATACTTAAACCATTGCAAATCGTAGTATTGCATGATTATCCAGCTTTAACTCTAGTTTCTCCTTTAATTAATTCAGAGTATTTCGTTGACCGCCCCTATACTTAATTAACTCTATCGAAAACTTCTATAATCAACACTTGCGGCATTTAATATCACACTTAAACTTGATAGTTAGATGAATTGGTACAGTCCCTGTGGGTTCGACATCCGACTCTTAAAAAGGGCCACTATATTACTTGTACGACCCATACACTTGCGGGCACATCATGTTTTTGGCGCCGTTGCCGAGGATCGAACCCAGATCACCCGCATGACAGGCGGGAATACTTTCCACTTAGATTGAGAGTCAATTCTTGAGGTTAGAAAGTCTTAACATAGTTGTATTTCATTTCAATGATTAAATCGTGCATGCTCTATTTTTAGCTTGCTATCTTAAATAGTCATTGTAGTTGTAGCTTGAATTGTCTTGCTAAATTAGCTATGTGTGAGTCTTCATGTGCATGAGATGTAAAAGGTTTGTTCGACGACGAACAAGACTTTAAGTGTGGGGTTGTGATCTTGGGCATAATTACATGCCCAAGTGATACTTTATAACTTAGTTTTGCCTTATTTATTTATTTATTTATGTACAATTTCATGCCTTTTTATATAAATGAGAAAAAATATTAACCAACATGATTAGTCTTTGTTTTTGAAGGAAATAATGCATTGGAGGACCCAATCTATGATTTGGTGAAGTGGAGGAATGATATCGGGAGCGAAACACAAAAGTTGGAATAAATTGGGCGATTTCCAGAGGGCTTCTGTGATACCTCCATGTCACGGAGGCAGTGCTCCGCGATACACTCCATGCCACAGATCCATTCCACGACAGGCATAATTTTTCACAATTCTCATTTACTATAAATAGGTCCCTTAGCTCCTAAAAACAAAAAGTCACGATTTTATTATGAAAAACCACCTAGGACTAAAGGGAGAAGTGGGAGAACTCACCTAGGGTTCATCAATTTCATCTTCTATTCTACCAATTCTTGTAAGTATGTTACTTTAACAATGTTTTCTTGTTATTTTACGAACATGAGTGGCTAGACCCCTTCCTCTAGGGTTGAAGCCATGAGTTATGATTGTGTTTTTACAAATTTATTTTGGAATTAAGTTATTGATTGTTGTTTTGTCTTGCATTCTTAATTATGGTTGTTTATATGATTGATCACCATGAAAACACACGCGTTAAGCTTAGGTAAATGCTTGAGAAACATAACCTAGGCAAGAACAAGAAAATGTTTGGAGCAAGATTGTATCTCACGATCTAATTTGTGGTTAGGATAGGAATATACCTAATACCTTGCTTGGTTGATAAAATCGGAAGATAGAAAGACACCAACTTAGAATCGTATTCCACCACTCGAAGGAGTAGTTCTGAAGCTAAGATTGGTTAAATGGTTGGAGGTATGAAAGTACCCAAATCAATGGCATAAACCCCATAAACCACATCGACGTAGTCAATTTCCCACGAACTAGAAATAACATCCTCGCTCAACAATGTAGTAGTGAGGCTAAATTGTCGTGTTTAGAGGTTCGGAAGACCATGAACATGCAATTCTAATTACGTGAGACAACAATTGATAGTTTCATACTTAAACCATTGCAAATCATAGTATCGCATGATTATCCGGCTTTAACTTTAGTTGCCCCTTGAATTAATTCAGAGTATTTCGTTGACCGCCCCTAGACTTAATTAACTCTATCAAAAACTTCTATATTCAACACTTGAGGCATTTAATATCACACTTGAACTTGATAGTTCGCTAAATTGGTCCAGTCCCTGTGGGTTCGACATCCGGCTCTTAAAAAGGGCCACTATATTACTTGTACGACCCGTACACTTGGGGGCACATCAGTCAGCACAAAGATGAAACAAATATGGCTCATCCTAGTAATATTTGCTGATATCGTGGAAAATTTATTTCTCTAATGAAAACTCAGATCTTCCAACATCACGTCGCTGACAATGTAGTTAGCAAAATGAACAAAATAAGGGATAGATCAAAGCAGCTAATACCTGCTCATCTGGGAAAGAATCATCTATCTCTACCTCATTTACCACTCTTCTCTCATTTTCAAGTCTTCACAGATGATCTGCTATTTGATTTTCATAGTTTTTTAAATATTTAACTTCAAAATCGAGTTCCTATAACAGAAGTACCCATCTTATTAACCACGGTTTTGCATCCTTCTTTGATATAAGGTATCTTAAAGCTACATGATCAGTGTGTACTATTATTTTTGTGCCAAGAAAGTATGCCAGAATTTCTCAAAGGCATACACAACTACGAGCAACTCTTACTTGGTCACTGCGTCATTCTTCTGCGCCCCATTCAATACCTTACTAGTCTAATAAATCGGCAACACCCCTTCAAGTGCAACTCCACTTGCATCACACATCACTTCAAATAGTTTAGACCAATCTAGAGCAATAATTACTGGTGTAGCCCCCAACCTCTCTTTAAGGAATTTGAATTCCTTCATGCAAGCCTCATCAAAGATGAATTTAGCATCCTTCTGGTAATGCCCCAACATTGGCGTAGGACGCGACTGGCTCCCAACTCTAACGTAATCAAGAAATTGGCTATATAGCGCCTGAACTGTAACCCTTAGGCCAATATGGCCACAACCAATCATAGTATAGAAATGGACTGACTAGGTCTCAACAAACAAAAAAATGATACTGTGCCAACAAGGCCACAATAGAAACTGAAATAAACTGCGGAAGGCCAGTTAGGACACAACCTAAGCTAAAACTGAATCACTATACAACTAGTCCACAAAGGCCTCTAAAAGATAAAACAACACTGAATGCATGAGACAGCGCACCGACATACCCATATGTACATCAAAAACTCAAAATGACCAAACCAAACATAGGGCTCCTTAAAGAAAGGAGCATACCAACTCTTCGCTAGTCTGGGCTCCTATCATATCGGTTGATCTGAGCTCCTATTTATACTTGCAGTACTATTACAGGGGTCCCCAGTCGAAGGGACATCAGTACAAAGAAATGCACTGGTATGTACGACTAAAAGCTATAAATAAAGTAATCCCAAAGATAAACTGAACCAAAGAAGGAAATAGCAACAACCTGACACTCTAAACATGTCAACATAAAGAATGGCAAAAACAGCTTAACATAACTCAGAAGGTAGGCTAGAGAGAGATACTCTATAACTCTTCAATTGAAATACTCTATATACATACTTTGTGCATGAGTATAACATAACTGACTTATATGCCAACACTTCCAATTCTTGGACCGTAGTTTATGAGAATTAACTCGGTGGCTATCTGATACTTGGACTAGGATTTATGTATGGCTACTTGATACTCGGACCAGGAATTTAAGAGTTGTTTGATACTTAAACCAGGACTTTATACGGCCAACGTGATTCTTGGAACAGGATTTTCATATATCACCTTTGGCACAATCAACCATCTGATACTCAAACTAGAGAGGGTGTGCGACATTGCACAATCAATCATCTGATATTAGGACTAGAGAGGGCGTGCAGTAAAAAAATGAAAATCATGCAAGTGAGCAATGTTCGGGTGTTTGCTATAGGGGTTAAAAACCGACACGCAAGTGCATGTGGTCAAACAAGTAATAAAGTGGCTAAGTAAGCCAAGTATCGAACCAAGGAGACTCTGGATAAGTAAAAATTGCTCAAGTATACTATATTCTATCTTACTTCTATATATGCTGACAACAACGTAACCAAAAGTTAAATAATTTTTGTTTATAAATTATATACTAAAACTATTAACAAATATCTACTTTGAATTGAACATATGGATATGAGTATGCCAAGGTTAAGAACAAGTAATGAACTTGATTATAATCATAATTTGGTTATTCTTCTCTTCTAATTGCTAGCCAAGAACATTAGCCTAGAGATTAAAACTCTCGTATTTAATCTCAGTTTAGAATCATAAACCATCCGTCTACATTTCTGTGATCAAATGCAATTTATGACCTAGCAATACAATTCCGGTTCCTAAATTGACTAATACGGCTTTCAAGTGTATTTCTATCAGGAAAGCACATCAAAACCCAATTTTCCCAAATCAAGTTAAGAACAATACCCTATTAATTCACAACTTTCCAATTTCTTGCTCTCTCGAGTGAAATTGGACTTTTTAGATGTACATTAATGTCGGCCACACACTAATGCAGTAGAAACAAGAATTAATAGAACAACATAGAAGAAGAAGATGAAAAACCATACAATTCAATAATCAAAATTCATCACCATTGTTCATAACCTCAGCAAGGAAGAGAATTAGCCACTCATTTGTGGATTAATCATCCTAAAACAAGTGTTAATCATACAAACAATTGATTGAAAGAAGAAAGAAAGAGAGAAAAACCCTTAGCTTTTTCGTCCCTCAACTGCCTCTAACCCACGTCCTTGCTCCACCAAGTCTGAATTAATTAAAAATAAGCCTAAGTGTTCTATTTATACTATTGGGAATTTTTCCCGGAATAACAAGCAACGTGTCACGGAGGCCAACGCGGAGCACTGCCTCCGTGACACGGCGTGGATGCGGACCCTCACTGGAAATATAGGGTCCGGGAATATAGCCTCAACGTTGCATGGAGGCTTATCTCCGTGCCACGGAGCTGTCGCGAGGCTTCACTGGAAATTGCCAATTAAATCACCCTCCAGGCAGTGTGCCTCCGCGATGGTAGCGTGGCACGGCTCCATCGCGGAGCCCCTTTACATTGCGCATTCCAATGTCTTTTCCATGCTCGCATCCAAGTACAACTCCGATATTGTTCCAACATGCATTTTTGCTCCTCTAAATCATATTTTACCTACAAAACAAATGCTAATCATGTTGGTTAGTATAAATCCACATTTTATTACTAATTACATGAAAATGTATACACATTGCATAACAAACAAGGCGAAAATGATACGTTTGAGTATCACTTGGGCATATAAATCTGCCCAAGATCACTTACCCCACACTTAAATCCTTGTTCGTCCTCGAACAACACATACACAACTCATGCAAATTACATCCCAACCTTCGCCACTATGGTGCGACAATTTATGCTACAGTCATACCGATCATTCAATATTATAAATCATCAAGAAAACATGCGTGGTCTTAACAATTCAATGACCTTTCATACATCAATACTTCCTAAACTTCAAGAATCGACTCTCGATATCGGCAAACTCATGCGAATCAGCTAATCAAGATATCCGACACGAAAATTAATCTTTCATCAAGCATGTGCCCTCACAACTCAAGAGAGTCTTCCCCTTTATGTTCATGCAACACACAAACATTCAAGTAGGGGCATGTAGAAATTAATTTCACTCTCTCTCCCAAAAGAATTCACATGCATCATGTCAGGACCCATAGGCTTGCCCTTAGTGTATTACTCCACTAATATAAAGAAATGCGATGTAAAATCAAGTAGGACATTAATGGGTTGTAATGGAAGCTATGGAACTAGTATATATTGGATTAGCCAATAATAGTCACTAGCATCCTTAAGCGCCTTTTCAACACATTCCCATCAACTCATGGACATTGTTTCTCTCTTTTCTTTTTCCTCTCATCCCATTCATGCTTGTTTACTTTCGTACTACCCATTTCATCCAACACACTTGACACAATACAAAGGGTTTTCATGTACCCTCAATATCATGTAATTATGATGAGTGCACCCTCCACCTTTTTCTTTTCTTTCCTCACTCTGCTTTTCTTTTTCTTTTCACTCTTCTCACTCTTTGACACTTTGGGAAAAATTTTTCTTTTCTTCTTAAGCGCTTAAGAGTTTTGTATAGACTTTACGGCTCATGAAAAGAAAGAATAAAGCTTAGTTTATACATTTTTGGACAAAAGAAAGAAATAATCGGCTAAAGGCTCAATGGGCTGACTAGGGTATATAGTCACATAAAAATGAGAGTATGACAAGAAAAAAATAGAAACTCTCAGTTAAAAACAAAGAAATGCCTACATCCTTTCTAACACTACACCTCCTTCATTTCGTTTTGTACACACACCAGGCAAGTTCTAGACACTTCACAATAGCATGGAATAACAATACCTCACTTCACACTTCATGCACATGCTCGATTCAAGATGCATTCACAGACTCTTTAATTAGCCAATTACATGAATTCAAAATTAAGCCTCAATCACACCGAATCGAATTCTACAGCCTAGGTAGCTCAACATATTTACAAAATTGCATGCTTTCAAATGAATCACTTTTACATTTTGAACATCAGTTACAACACGCAACCAAAATTTCACAACCAGATAGTAACTACAGGTTCAGTGATGCAATCCACCAAAGAAAAAAACTTAAAATAAATTAAAATCACTACTCCTACCGACTACATTTCCCTTAAGACGGTCGTCATCCATCCATCATAGGGAACGGTCACTAACTATGACATCGGTTCAATGGGACTATTCTCGGTAAAAGAACCGAAAACAAACTCCGAGAAACCCAAAAATACAAATCGAAAAATTTTGCAACATATCGATCATTTCGATGGAAAAATATTTACAAAAGATTTTAATATGTACAAAATATTTTCGCAAAAATTTTAAAAATATCGATCATTTCGATAGAAAAAAAATATTTACAAAATTTACAAAATATTTACACTGGCAACCACAACATTTCACAACACACATCATTTACCACAAAAATATATACAGATACAACACAAATCAGTTCACAACCACAGGGAAACATAAAAACACATACATGCAAAACAAAGGAAGAACATACAGCAAATCAGCCAAGCCCCAGCACCTAGCTACTCCCCACCCCACACTTAAATCGAACACTGTCCCCAGTGTTCACAAAAATTAAAAATCACAAAAATTTTGGGTGGTGGAACTCCCTGATCAGTCGAAATATTCGACTTCTTCATCTAGTGCTGCTGCCTCGTCGCCCATGTTCGAGTCTCCTCCCTCGTCGTCATCGGACTCCACATCGGAGTCCTCCCGATGTGTCTCCTCGTCCGTGGGGACATCATCATCAGTGGGCTCAACGAAGGCTGGTCCCACTCGGCACAAAGCTCTGGCGTTCTCGCCAAATGGGTAATCCAGCTCCAGCTGCCATAACTCTTCCTCTGTGGCTGGTCTCCCACCAATCCGAAGCTGAAGCATCTGCATACCAAACATTCGTGCCATGTACTGATCGTCACGAGCATGTCGCTCGCCCAGTATCAGCACTGGCCCGTGTGTGGTGTCGGGGGCCTTAGTTTTTGTCACATCAAAGGCCCTCCGCTCCAACTGCGGGATGTAGTCCAAAGCCTCTTCCTCAACGTCGAGGCCCCGGAGGAAGGTGGTGATGAGTCCACCGAACCCATACTTGTTGCCCTGGTGTAGTCGGGCTCTCTTCATGGCGGATATGATGACTGCCCCAACATTAATCTCCAGCCCTTTCATAAGGGCATACACCAGGCAGACACGGTCCCGGGTCACATCCGTCATGTGAACCCCCGGGATCAGGCACGAACAAACTATTTTCAGCCAAATTCTTGCCTCCCTGTTTATCTGCGAATAAGGCAGAGTCTGGTGGTAACCCCTCTCCTTATGTCTGCTCCATCGGGCTGTGGACCGAGCCCCACACAAAGTGCGTCTGATATCAGCGTATGGTGGGGTGATATTCAGCTGGCGGAGAACGTGGGTGTCTGTGTCCCGCGCTCCAACGATGGCATTTAATTTCTGGGGTTCTAGAGTGACAATCTGCCCTCTGATTTTTATTGTGTGGCTTCTGATGGTCGGGTTCCAATTTGCATAGAACTCCCGGACTAAGTGTAGGTTGCATTCCTTGGGCTCCTAAAATATGAAGCTGAGCCCAGCTGCCTCGATTCTTTGCACAATACGGGGGAACTCCTGTGCTAGTGGTTCCCGTGCAATATGCTCCTCAGGGAAGTACTTATTCTCCTTATGTTTAGCGTACCACTTCTTCCCTTCATCGGTCACCCACCTCGTTCCGTATTGGCAGCGTTGGCCGCGCGGAACAGCTGGTGCAGCTGGGACTGCAGTGCCCAATCTCATTCGTTTTCTCCCGGTGCCTGAAGTAGAAGCACCTTTACCCTTATCCTGCCTACTCGCCATTGTACCTGTCAACATAAATAAACAAGCACAATGTCAAGCTAAATACATGTTAACTTCAGCTAAGGTCGGGTTAAACTAAGTTTACCCCACACTTAGTCCTTAGCTACTTTTACGATACTACGGCAAGGAACACTTTATTTACACTAAAACAAACAACTATACAATTTATTGCTTAGTGCGTTTACAAAAAAAATTCGACAGTATAACTTTTAGCGTACTACTCAGACTTCATACAGCTAATCCCAATCCTACTATCGCTAGCAATTCAACCATCGCACTTAGCAACGAAAACAACAAACAAAAACAACGACAAAAATTCTATATACATACGAATCCAAATAATCAAACCAATTTTAACAATTTTCACCTTTTCCCAAAAACAGAGAATTCTTCGTCTATTACCTTCAAACAATATTTACAACGACTTATCTCAATTCACAAACACACCCCGGCATATAATTCACCAATTTAGCAAGTTACCCAATTCGATTTCAACAGCCCAAGCCCTAGAATTCAATTTTACAATCACATTCGAATCATTCACGCAATCGACAAGTTCAAACACTAATTACAACATTCCGAACATCTATCAATCAAAGAATAATTCAATATCATGCTAAATTGCTACTTAGGATGATTTATCTCACCTCCCATGCTCAAATTCGATTAAAATCGACAAAAACTTGAGAGAAACGAGGAAAACATACCTTTACGTTGAATAACTGAAGAAACTTGACAAATTGTTTGCTTAGTAGCGTGGCACATTGGTTGGGAGAGGGAACTTAGGTGTTTGGTCGCGGAGAAGAGAGAAAATGAGGGGAAAAAGGGGTTTTTCGGGGTTTAAAATGAAGAAAAACACGCGGGTCACCCGGCAACCCGGTGTGACCCGACACTAAATATAGGGCAACGTGTCACGGAGGGTAACGCGGAGCCCCTCCTCCGTGACACGGAGCCAACGCGATGGCTCACTGGAATTTTTAAAAAATTCGGATTTAACCTCAACGTGTCACGGAGGGTAACGCGGAGCCCTTCCTCCGTGACACGGAGCCAACGCCCCAGTGCACTGTCTCTTCATTTTATTCATTTTTTCATACCTTGCCTTTTCCTTCCCGATTCCATGCATATTTTTCTCCGGTTGACCTGAAAATCACCTTACTAAACAAAATTGGTTAGATTAATAGATTTCACTAACTAAAATGAAAAATACTAACTAAAACGAAAATTCTATACTAACTCAAGAAAACAGAAAAATTAAAATAAAAACTATTTACACTTTACTGAACAAAAGAAAAGAAAAAAAATTATTTTTCACGGGTTGCCTCCCGTGCGGCGCCTGGTTTACCGTCGCGGCTCAACGTCCTTTATGCTCAGTTATCCACTAGGGTGATGGATGATTTTTCACGATCATTGTCCTCCCCCCAGTAGTGCTCAACCTTATCAGGTGGTCTTCCTATCAACTCTCGGGATTCACTCATTTGATTAGCCTTCCCATGATCAATCACATTGATCACCGAGAGTTCCTCATTTACCATCGGGAGCTTGGGTAATTTGTACACATCGAACACTTCTACCTTGTCATGTCCTCGCATTGTAAGTTGACCCGCAGCTACGTCAATTAATGCTTTTCCGGTTGCCAAAAAGGGTCGTCCCAAAATAAATGGGACTTCAGCATTTGGTTGAAAATCCAGAAAAATAAAATCAACCGGAAAAATAAGGGAGCCCACTTGCACAAGCACATCCTCAGCAATGCCATCAGGCCTAGCTAAGGATCTGTCTCCTAACTGCAAGATTACGGTTGTAGGTCTAGGACTCCCTAGACCTAACTTCCTAAATACCGAAGATGGCATCAGATTTATGCTCGCCCCCAAGTCACATAATCCACGATCTCGGATAGTCTGCCCAATAGTCAGCTGGATAGTAAAACTTCCAGGGTCTTTTAGCTTCGTAGGCAGTCTATTTTGGATCCGGGAAGTGCATTCCTCCGTCAAAGCTACCGTGGCATACTCAGTCAGACGACTTTTTTTGGCCACGATGTCTTTAATATATTTGGCATATTTTGGCACTCCCTGCAAGACATCAACAAGAGGTAAATTAACATGTACCTGTTTAAGCACATCCATAAATTTCTTGAAACACGCCTCCTCTTTGTGTTTCTTGAGTCGTTGAGGGAACGGAGGTGGAGGCCTTTCTGATTCAGCTTCTTTGGTCTTCCCCTTATCCGCAAGTTGCTCTCCCTCAACATCTGCTGCTCCTGACTTTTGAGGCGGTCTTTCCGGTTCCTCCTCCTTCAACTGCAAACCACTCCTCGTGGTCACTGCATTCACCTGCTTCGGATTAGGATCCGTGTCGCTAGGCAGTCCTCCTCTGGGCCTTGTGTTTTGGGCACTAGCAAATTGCCCAAATTGATACTCAAGAGCCTTGGTCGCTAATTGATTATTCTTCACTTCGGCTGCCAATTTAACATAGTCAGCCTGCAATTGCGCCTGATTAGCGATCATGGTCTTGAACATCTCCTCAATGGTAGGTGATGGTGGTGGAGGAGGGGCATTGTGATTTCTGAATTGGGATTGGTAGTTCTGTTGCCCTCCTTGATTCCTGTGCATACCCTAACCCGAACTTTGGCCTTGTTGGTTGTTGCTACCCCACGAAAAATTTCGATGGTTCCTCCAATTTGAGTTGTAGCCACTACCAAACTGCTGCTGATTTCTTTGTGCATTGCCCACAAAGTTAACCGAATCTGGGTTTGCTCCACAGCACTCAACTGAGTGCTCACTGCTACCACACACTTCACACCACATTTGCTGGACCGCATTGACTGAAGCTGAAGGCTGGATCAAGTTCATATTGCTGAAGTGGTTGTTTAACTGATTCTGCAAGACAGCTATCTGTGCAGCGATAGCTATAAATCCATCCACTTCAAGCACTCCTGCTGCTTTCATTACTCCACCTCGAGATGAATCTGCATTCCATTCTGGATTGCCCTGTGAAATTCGGTTGAGCAAAGTGTACAGCTCCTCATAAGTCTTTTCCAGCGCTTGCCCTCCAGCTGCTGAGTCTAACAAAATTTTAGTATGGGGTTCCAAACCCTCAATAAATGTGTGTACCAACACCTCATTGGACTGATGATGATGAGGACAGTCCCGCAACATGGATTTAAATCTTTCCCAGGCTTGATACAAATTTTCTCCCTCCCTCTGTTTGAAACTTAGAATTTGACTTCTAACTCTGGCTGTTTTACCAGAGGGAAAAAATCTTATCAAAAACTTCCGTGCAAGATCATCCCACATTGATATAGAATTTGGTGGTTCAGCTTTTAACCACCTCTTGGCTTCACCAAGTAAGGAAAACGGAAATAGGGTGAGCCGAACATAATCAGGTGACACTCCAGCGGGTATATAAGTGTCACTTATCTCCAAAAAATTCTGGATATGTTGTTGTGGGTCTTCATGAGGGAGACCGGTAAATTGCCCGCTTGTGTGCAATAGTTGCACCATGTTCTGCTTTAATTCAAATCTCCCTCCAGGCTTTGGTTTGCGGATACTAGAATGTACATTGATGGCATGTGGGATTGCCACCTCACGAAACGGACTTGCTGCTGCTTCGTCGGGCACTAACACTGCCCTCACAACCGGTGGATTTTGTTGCTCCATTATTGTCTGTCTGAGCAACTGCAGCTTCTTTTGTAGAGCTTCTCTGCGTTTACTATGAAATTCACGTTCAGGCTCTAAGTAAGATTCCACCAGCTCCTTGTCCATTGCCAGTGTTCACAGAAATCAAGTCTGCAAAATACAGGCTAAGACCAAGTTGTCAACACTTAAGAAAAATAAAATAAAAATACAGTAAATTTACACTTAACACAATTTCACCAATTGCCTAGTCTCCCCGGCAATGGCGCCAATAACTTGTTCGGGTGTTTGCTATAGGGGTTAAAAACCGACACGCAAGTGCACGTGGTCAAACAAGTAATAAAGTGGCTAAGTAAGCCAAGTATCGAACCAAGGAGACTCTGGATAAGTAAAAATTGCTCAAGTATACTATATTCTATCTTACTTCTATATATGCTGACAACAACGTAACCAAAAGTTAAATAATTTTTTTTTATAAATTATATACTAAAACTATTAACAAATATCTACTTTGAATTGAAACTTTGGATATGAGCATGCCAAGGTTAAGAACAAGTAATGAACTTGATTATAATCATAATTCGGTTATTCTTCTCTTCTAATTGCTAGCCAAGAACATTAGCCTAGAGATTAAAACTCTCGTATTTAATCTCACTTTAGAATCATAAACCATCCGTCTACATTTCTATGATCAAATGCAATTTATGACCTAGCAATACAATTCCGGTTCCTAAATTGACTAATACGGCTTTCAAGTATATTTCTATCAGGAAAGCACATCAAAACCCAATTTTCCCAAATCAAGTTAAGAACAATACCCTATTAATTCACAACTTTCCAATTTCTTGCTCTCTCAAGTGAAATTGGACTTTTTAGATGTACATTAATGTCGGCCACACACTAATGCAGTAGAAACAAGAATTAATAGAACAACATAGAAGAAGAAGATGAAAAACCATACAATTCAATAATCAAAATTCATCACCATTGTTCATAACCTCAGCAAGGAAGAGAATTAGCCACTCATTTGTGGATTAATCATCCTAAAACAAGTGTTAATCATACAAACAATTGATTGAAAGAAGAAAGAAAGAGAGAAAAACCCTTAGCTTTTTCGTCCCTCAACTGCCTCTAACCCACGTCCTTGCTCCACCAAGTCTGAATTAATTAAAAATAAGCCTAAGTGTTCTATTTATACTATTGAGAATTTTTCCCGGAATAACAAGCAACGTGTCACGGAGGCCAACGCGGAGCACTGCCTCCGTGACACGGCGCGGACGCGGACCCTCACTGGAAATATAGGGTCCGAGAATATAGCCTCAACGTGGCACGGAGGCCAACGCGGAGGCTTATCTCCATGCCACGGAGCTGTCGCGAGGCTTCACTGGAAATTGCCAATTAAATCACCCTCCAGGCAGTGTGCCTCCGCGATGGTAGCGTGGCACGGCTCCATCACGGAGCCCCTTTACATTGCGCATTCCAATGTCTTTTCCATGCTCGCATCCAAGTACAACTCCGATATTGTTCCAACATGCATTTTTGCTCCTCTAAATCATATTTTACCTACAAAACAAATGTTAATCATGTTGGTTAGTATAAATCCACATTTTATTACCAATTAAATGAAAATGTATACACATTGCATAACAAACAAGGCGAAAATGATACGTTTGAGTGTCACTTGGGCATATAAATCTGCCCAAGATCAAGCAACAGAATAATGCAATATATATCCAACTTAGATATCGGGTCCAACTCAGAGGACCAACTGAACAATGCAAAACAACTAACTCAGATAATGGGTCCAACTCGGAGAACATATTAAACATAACACCCTTAGCAACTTTCATAATGGGGACATAGAACATAACTTGACTTTAAAGCCTAACATAAACATGACACTCGAGGAAAATGACACTAGACCTCGCTTGCGGGTTCTTAGAAGAAACTTTGGATAGTTAGACTCAACATTTAAATACATGGACTCCACATGAATACTTAGATTTAATTTTGAAAGCTTATACTCAATTTGAACTCAACTGGGAGAACTCAGACTCAATTGTGGATACATAGCGTCAATGTTCGCTACTTTAGCACCAGGTAACTAGGTAACCTGTCAATAACATAAGGAATAGGATTTATGGAATTTATTTAGGCATTAAGAAATTTAAAAAACATATACATGAAGGTAGTTTTCCATATGAAGGAATCTCTGCATTGGTACTCTCATTTAACCTTACTAACTAGACATTCATTCTTAACGTATGTTACTCTTATGTCCTCGTATTAGCTTCAATTTCTAATTTTATAAGGTGACCAGAACCTCATACATGATCAACATAATATATACAATATACATTAAAGGACCATCTAATAATTCCCACGCTGAGGGGTCTCCAACTCAATGTAGAACTATGACAACAATAGACATGATGTCACACTTTAAACGCCTCTTTGAGCTAGACATAATCTCAACATTTAGCTTCAATAAAACATGAAATTAAAGCTCAAATATAGCTCTACATACTTCCTCAATACATATAAGATGTTTTCTGGCTCAGTCAACTCACAATGCATGAATCATTCTTGAAAGGACAATGGACGGGATGCCTTACATACCTTTTTCCGATGAACTTGCCTTAGCCGATTTTTTCTTCAACGACCAGCCTTCAACCTCCTTAATCCTTTGAAGTTATAGTTAAACAATAATATTAAAATGTATCACAAAATGCAGCCCAAAATAACTCACCAAAGGCAGTCACAACTGCAATAACAACACATGGCAACATCAACAACTATAGTCATTTTCGCTACTAGTTTTCACTAGATTTTGAGGGGGAAAACAAGAGTGAAACTTATCTAAATTTTTGTGAAATTCTTACCCTCAATATAAGGTATATTTCCATCCAACGAAACCGCCAAAAATTGTAGAAAAATCTAGCAAGAAATCATATCAAAACAGTCCAATCGGCAGCTCACTTAGCTGCCAACATTCAGCTTTTTGCTTATAAGTTGAGGGGCTTAAAGAGGGTAAAATTCTTACCTATCTTCTTGGATTAAATCCTTATTCGAAGGTGGACATATAGGCAGTATGAACATCTATTAAAAAGCAGAAAATTACCTCCAAATCACTTCCTAAAACGAGATCAAACATAGCCCCTAACTCACCTTAGTAAGCAGGTCGAATTGTGTTAGGATGAAAATGTTTTCCATAAATAAAAATCAGATTATTAAGTAAGTATGGAAGTGGATGAACTAGGGAGTCATGCTCATGTCACTGCTCCAGAGTGCTTTGGAAAAATACCCATAACTTCATACTCGGAACTACCATTGACGAGCGGTTTACTTATGAACTTCATATACTCTTCGCTTTTCTCTTCATACATGTTTCTCTCCTCACCTAAGACCAATATACATCATGTTCTTCCCTTAACATAGAATAAAAATATCAAATAATCACTAAAAAATTTCTAGGGTGTAACATTCTCCCCCCTCCCTAGGAACATTCATCCTCGAATGAGAATAAACTTCGCTTAACATGCTTCAAAATACATACTCAGTAATTTAGTTATCGAATATATACTTTAATATCACATTGACATCGTAAACAGGTGAGAATACTTCTTCATTTCTACCTCAGCCTCCCAAGTTACTTCGTCGATGTTATTACTTCACCACAATACTTTGACAAAGGCGAGTTCCTTAGTTCAGAGCTTCCTAACTTACCAATCAAGGATGGCTACTGGGACCTCTGTATAGGTCATCTCATCAGAAATCTTTATATTATCAATAGGCATAATACGAGTCGAGTCTCCTATACACTTCCTCAACATTGATACATGAAATACTGGATGGACTATCACTAGCTCCGACGGCAACTCCAACTCACAGACTACCTTGCCTATCACGTGGATAACTCTATAAGGCCCAACATATCTAGGATTCAACTTTCCTTTTCGGCTAAATCATATAATACCCTTCATAAGCGACACTTTCAGGAAGACCCAATCATTAACAATAATCTTTGATACTTGATGGCATATGTCAGCATAAGATATCTATGTGCTCTGAACTATGAAAAGTCTATCTCTGATAAGCTTCACTCTATCAATAACATGGTGCACTAGATCTGACCCCAATAACTCTGCTTCACTGAGTTCAAACCATCCTATTGGCGATCTACACTTTCTCCATTACAAAGAATCATAGGGAACCATTTGAATGCTTGACTGATAGCTATTATTATAGGCAAATTTTATCAAAGGAATATGATCATCCTAGCTTCCTTCAAAGTCTAAAATACAGGGATGCAGCATGGCTTCGAGCATCTAAATGGTGCATTCAGCCTGTCCATTTGTCTTGGGTGAAATATGGTGCTAAGATTCACCTGAGTGCCTAGGCCTTTCTGAAGGATATACAGATGTTTGCCGTAAACTGAGCACCTCTATCTGAATTAATAGACAAGGGAACACCATGTAGGCAAACTATCTCACGGATTTTACAACCTGGCGTAATCCTCCGCGGCATAAGTTATCCTAACAGGATGAAAGTGAGTTGATTCAGTCAATCTTTCTACTATTATACAGATGGAGTCACACTTCCTGCTTTTCCATGACCATCCAGTAATAAAATCCATATTAATCACTTCCCACTTTTAAGATAGAATCTCCATATTTTTGAGTCAAGCCTCCAGGTCTCTGGTTCTCGACCTTCACCTACTGGTAATTAGGAAAATGGACCACAAAAAATGTGATGCCCTTTTTCATGCTGTTATACCAATATAGCTACTTCAGGTCATGATATATCTTCGTGGCAACTAGATGTACTGAATACTAACAGTAGTGAGCTTTGCTCATGATTTGTTCCTATAACTTGTCCATATTCAGCACACATAAGCGAGTCTGGTATATGATAACTCTCTCTAGATCATACTCAACAACACCTGCTTCTACTGTGGAATGCTAACTCTTAGCACTACCAATTCCGGATCCTCATATTATTACTTCTTGACTTCTGACACCAGGGAGGATTCTACAGTATTCTGAACTACTATACCTCCATCTTTAGTATCTAGCAACCGAATATGTAGATTAGCAAACTACTATATAGTCTTCACCATCTCAACTCTGTTAGCTTCTATATCACTCAACTGCCCATAGACTTGTGGCTTAATGTATCAGCCACAACATTAGCTTTGCTAGGATGATACAGAATGCTAACATCATAATCCTTCAGTAATTGTAACCACCTTCTCTGTCATAAATTCAAGTCCTTCTATTGGAAAAGGTCCTAAAGGCTCTTATGATCTATAAAAATATCAACATGTACCCCATACAGGTATTGATGCCAAATCTTCAGCACGAATAACACTACTACCAACTCTTGATCATTGGTAGGGTAATTCTACTCATTCTTTCTTAGTTGCCTGGAAGTATAGGCAATTGACTTTGCCATGTTGCATCAAAACACAGCCTTAGTCACTCCTGAAAGCATCACAATAAACCACATAACCCTATGTACCTTTTGGAAGAGTCAAGATAGGTGCTGAAGTCAACCTATCTTTCAATTCCTAAAAACTGCGCTCACACTCCTATGACCATTGGACCTTAGCTGCTTTATGAGTCAACTTTATCAATGGCGTGGAAATAGTATAAAAAACTTCTATAAATTTGTGATAGTAACCTTCAAAACCCAGGAATCTACGAACCTCTGTAGGATTCAAGGGTCTGGGCCAACTCTTTACCGCCTATATTTTCTGACTATCCACTCTTATACCTTCAGCAGTAATTATATGACAAAGGAAAGCCACAAATGTTAGCCAAACTACGGACTTAGAAAATTTAGCATACAACCTGTGCTCCTAAAGAGTCTATAATATAGCTCACAGGTGATCTGCATGCTCGGCCTATGATCATGAATAAATTAAGATGTCATCAATAAAGACAATAACAAATACTTCCTTGTCCATAAAAGTTGGTGGGGCATTAGTAAGCCCAATGAAATCAACAAGAACTCAGAATGGTCATATCTTGTTTTAAAGGTAGTCTTAGGGATATTAAATTCCCTAACCCATAACTGGTGGTACACGACCTCAAGTCAATCTTTTAAAAGTATCTGACACATTGTAAATAATAAAATAAGTGATCAATCCTTGGAAGTGGATACTTATTCTTAATCGTCACTTTATTCAACTGCCTGTAGTCAATACACATCCTTAACGACCCATGTTTCTTTCACACAACGAGCACTGGTGCACCCTAAGGTGATATATAATGTCAAATGAATCCCTTCTCAAGTAGATCTTTCAGCTGCTCCGTCAACTCCTTTAGCTCTGCCGGAGCTTTCCTATAAGGAAGGATCAATATGGCTGAGTAACTGGAAGTAAATCCATGGAAAAGTCTATCTCCCACTCGGGAACTCCAGGTAAGTCCTCTGGAAGACTGCTGAAAACATATTTACCACTGGGACTGACTGGAAAGTCATCGTCTCACTTATCAAGTCTCTAAATCAAACTAAGTGAGAAATGTAGCCTTTGGACACCATCTTTTGGGCCTTAAGGTATGAAATAAACTTACCCTTAGGTGTAACAACATTACCCTTCCATTCCATGACTGGCTCATCTGGAAATTTAAATCTAACAATCTTTGCTCGATAATCGATATTAGCGTAACATGCCGCTAACCAATCCATGCCCATGATAACATCAAAATCCACCATTCCAAGCTCAATTAGATCAACTAATGTAGATCTATCACACACTCGAATCGTACAGCCATGGTACACTCTTTTAGCTAACACAAATTCACCAATTGGCATAGATACAACAAATGTCTTAGCTAACAATTCGGGAGCTATCTAAAAGTAATTCTTTATTAGAGGAGTAACATATGAAAAAGTAGAGCATGGATCAATAATAGCATAAACGATGCGGGATTATATAATTTAAGTACCTATAGCAACATCAGGCGAAGGCTCCTAGTCCAGGCGACCACCTAGAGCATAAAAGTGATTCTGCACTATCCCTAAAATAGAAGCTTCTCCCCTCTTACCCATTACCCTGGCCTATTGTAGGCTGAAAACTAGGCCTGAGAGGTTGAACTGAGGGTAATGATGTTGTTGTTGAACACGTCGACTGTGCAGTATAATCCTTATTCCTCATCGGACATTGTCGCATATAGTGGCTAGGCTATCCACAATAATAACATACACCCTGATGCAAATGGCACTACCCTGTATGACTCTTTCCGTACTGACCACATGGGGGTATTGGAGGTATATCCTAATGTCAGGAACCAAATGGAGTTGAACTCTAGTCTCTTCTCGATCCTCGTAGCTGAGGTGGAGCACTCTCCGCAGGTTGAGCTGACTGAATCCCAGAGTCTTCTCTAGAGTCTCTATAAGCCTCGCAATTATGGCCCTCTTCCTCTACTCCTATCCCCTATGAGTATCACAAATCATGTGGACCAAATCCTCGGCCCTCTTAGAAAAGACCTATATCTGTGCAATGTCCATATGCTCCTAGGTGGGTACGCCAAACAATCTCGAGCTATACGAATCCCTAGTCCTAACAAGAGCAATAAACTCTATCCTCCATCATCTGAACTAGGTGGGAGAATACTTGGCCAAAGAATTAAATCGAAGGAAATACTCCAGCACACTCATACTACCCTACTCTAAATGCAAAAACTACTCAGCTTAATCCTATCAAAGCCCCGAGGTAGTTACTGGTGCATAACAACTTCAGATAACTCCTCCCACTAGGCTGGCTATGCATCAACTCCTCTAGACCGACCCCAAGCCTCATACCATAAAATAGCCACATCACACAGTCTGAAGGCTGCCAATTCTACCCTTTCTACCCCTGTCACCCGTATGAAATTTAACACTCTGTACGTCTGATCAATGAAGTCCTGGGGGTCCTTAGTTGGGCCTGATTCGGTAAACACTGAAGGGCTCAAACCCAAGAACTCACGGGCTCTAGAACTCTCAGCTGCCTAACCTCTATGTCCCTCCGTCGCCTCCAACCATTTCTCCTATCCAGCAGCAATACAAGCCATTAGCTAAACGGCTCCCTCAAGACCCTATCCTTTTAGAGCAACTAGAGGTGCTACAGGCGCTGGAGGGTCTGCCACTCTATTACCCTCAGTTACTCCTGGTGTAGGGAAGCTGGAGGTCTACCCATCGCTGCTCTAGCAGGGGCTGGAGGAACTATAGCACCTAGGTAGGGGACTCGCTTTGAGCCTCTCACCTGTCTTCTTGATACACTGGAGGGCGATTAATACCCTCTCCTTAAGTTGTTGAATAAAGGAAGTTAGATTTCCATCAAGGCAGCTTAAGGTGATTGAGAAGAAAAATGAAAGATAGATCTCTTCTCCGAAACGGCTTTTGTTCGATCGAGGAGCTGAGATAGAAATGACCTGACAACTTATGTTTTCTAGTGTTTTGTTTTGGGTGGCTGGGCCAATCAACTGCGTAGCTATCTTCCTCATCATAGGTATACTCTAAAACAATAATATGACTTAGATATTGCAATACTTATATAGGTATACTCTATAGCACAATCTATTAGTAAAATAAGTGGAACAACTCCTAAATGTCTTGTAGCCTCCTAATTATATGTACAGTGCACAACATACCCATAAGCCAGACTCTACTAGACATGGCTTTGTGGACTCCCAGGGACATGAATTCTCTCTGATACCATGTTTGTCACACCCCAACCTGTGGTAGGGTGTGACTAGTTCTTGACTCCAAATTGATCGAGAAACCGGCTATACAACATTTGAACTGTAACCTTTAGGCCAATAGGGTCACCTGCACAGTCAGTCATAACATAGAAATAGACTGACCACGTCTCAACAAACATAACAAATATAGTGTGTAGGCCATGATAGAAACTTAAATAAGCTGCAAAAGGCCAGCCAGAACACAACCTAAGCTGAAATTCAGCCACTGTACAACTAGTCCACAAAAGCGTCTAAAAGAGTAAACAACACTAAATGCACGGGACAGGGTCATGGCCTACCCATATCTACATTAAAAACTCAAAATGACCAAACCAAACATAAGGCTCCTGAAAGAAAGGAGCATACCAACTCTTCGCTAGATCTGGGCTCCTACTGTATCAGTCGATCTGAGCTCCTATCTGCACCTACAGCATGATTCCAGGGGTCCCTGGTGAAGGAACTTCAGTACAAAGAAATGCACTGGTATATAAGACTAAAAGTTGTAAATAAGGTAATGCAAAAGATACACTGAACAAGAGAAGGGAATAGCAGCAACCTGACACACTAGAACCTATCAAAATAAACAATGGAAAACAATAGCTGAATATAACTCAGAAGGTAGGGTAGAGAGAGCTATTCTACAACTCTACAAATGACTACCCTATAGGCAGATTCTATATATGAGTATAACATAATCGACTTATCTACCAATACTTTTTAAACTTGGACCAAAGTTTATGAGTATTGACTCGGAGGCTACTTGATACATGGACTAAGATTTAAATATGGCTGCCTGATATTCGGACCAGGGCTTTAAGAGTTGCCTCATATTTGGACCAGGACTTTATACGAATGACCTAATACTTGGACTAGGATTTTCATATATCATCCTTCGCAAAATCAGCCATCTAATACTCGGACTAGAGAGGGCATGCGATAAACAAAATGCAAATCATGCAAGTGAGCAACTGAACAATGTAATGTATATCTAACTCAGATAGCGAGTCCAACTCGGAGGACCAACTGAACAATAGAAAGTAACTGACTCAGATAATGGGTCCAACTCGGAGGACCTACTGGACATAACACCCCTAGAAACTGACAGAAAGGGGACATAAAACATAATTTGACTTAAAAGCTTACATGAACATGAGACTTGAAGAACATGACGCGAGGCCTTGTTTACGGGTTCCTAGAACCAAATTTGGATACTTAGACTCATCTTTGAAATACTTGGACTCCACATGAATACATAGATTTAATTTAGAAAGCGACTCAATTATGGATACTTAGCGTCAATGTTTGTTACTTTAGCACTTGGCAACTTGCTAGCTTGTCAATAACTTAAGGAATAGGAGTTATGGAATTTCTTTTAAGCCTGAAGAACTTTAAAACACATATACATGAAGGTAGGTGACCATATCGAGGACTCATTGTGTTGGAACTCTCGTTTACCCTTACAACTACTCTCATTTACCTTTACTAACTTGACATTCATTTTTAGTGTACGTTATTCTTACGTCGCCATCTTAGCTTTAATTCTAATTTCATAAGGTACAAAGAACCTCATACATGATCAACATAACATGTACAACATACAGCAAAGGATCAGCTAACAATGCCCACGCTGAGGGGTCTCCAACTTGATGTACAACTACGACAACAATCAACACGATATCACACTTTAAATGCCTCTTTAGGCTAGACGTAATCTCAACATTTAGCTTCAATCAAATATATCTTGACATACTGCCTCAATACATATAACAAATTTGTGATAATGCTCAAATTACACCCCTAAATAAGTATAACGCGGACATTGTTAATAAAGAACCCAACTAAGATTGGGGTTGATCCCATAGAAAATATGGTCAGATATAGACTAATGCTAGTATCCGACTTTTATATAAATTATTTCCTAAAGGGGGGCTTGTAAAACAAGTAACAGAATTCTGAAAGAGAGTTGTAAGTAATAGTTATGCAATCTACTAGGGAGGTGTTCCCCATGGCTCCCTAACTAGGTCAGATTATTACACATGTGATCTATCCCAATACTTATCCTGAAGAATTGATAACTTATGCTCATCTAAACGACTGATTTGTCCCTACTAGATGACTCTACTCAAAAAACACCGAGTTAAGTCTCATGAGCAGTTTCAGTTCAACCTTTATCAATTGTTCCAATTTAACTATCCAACAACCGCAACTCAAGCTATTTAATGAAAATCAATTTCAAGGATTTGTTATTCTTTTGTTTTTCTAATCTCTATATCTCTCAATTAAAGCAAGAAGAGAATTCAGGCTAGTCCTAATGTTGCACATCATTAAGAAACATTAATCATGAAGAAAAGAACAATATAGGCATTCTTATCAGTTTAGAATCACTTTGTGTTAACCCTAGTTTGTTATTCCACTATGGTTCCCACAACCCTAGTTGTGGAGGGCTTAGCTATTCATGATTGCAAGAAATAAATTAGATTCCTTAGAAGAAAACATAATTAACAACTTACAATGATGATGAAAGAAAGAATCCAATAATTGATTGCATAATTAATTGTCAAAAACTCAAGAACAATGGTGAATTTGTCCAAGTATTCGAAGAGTTGATCTCCAAGAAAGTAGGAAACCCAAAAACTATGAATACGAAGTCAAAAGTGTTGTCCCTCTCTAAGAAAAATAACTAAAATGTATTTATCCTATTAATGAAAGTATTTCCTAAATTAACAGGGAATTTGCTGCTGCCACATCCAACGAGTCATAGCATGAAGCTACGAATCGTAGGAAGCTTCTGTACTATGAATCTGCAATTTCTGTCTTCTCAGGTATGGAAAGTTGGTACAACTTGTTCAATGTCACTATGAGACATACATGCTAGTCGTGATTTATACTTCTTCAAATCTCACATCCTCTGTACTTTTCCATGACTTCTAGGTACAATTCGTACTAGGATGGTACAACTTGTACCATGTGTCATACGTTGGCCCAACACTTTTGCATTTTTCTCTGAATTCTACCATGATTGCTAGGTATGGCTTGTATCTTTATGGTACGACTTGTACTGTGAACCATAGAAAGCCACTTTTTGCACCTTCCTACTCCTTTTTCACAATCCAACTCCCGAACCTGATTTCCCTGAAAATAAGGTAAAAACACCTCACATTTGTATAAACATACCTAAGTCAAAACATATTTTCTATGTTTTAACTGTTGAAAGTGTTGTAAAACCACTAAATATCAACACTCTCAACTTAGAACTTCTGCGTTTCCATAAGCAAACAAAAAACTACTACAACAGCAACGCTTAACTAGAAAGTAAAACGAAAGGCCTACAGCCAACAACACCAAATTTTGCACACATGAGCTAAAACAGTATTGACCCTTTTTTCATTCAAAACCAAGCTAGCTATGCTTATATACAAATACAAGTCATGACACAAAGGGATCTATAGATGGCATTCAATCATTAACAGACAACTAAGCTATCACTAATGCTATTTACATAGAGTATTGGCAGAATGCAATGCAACCCATGTACCCTCACCCAAATGAATTCCTAAACACTCACAATGATGTATATATAGGAATCGGGGACTATAAAGAAAAGATCTATCTCTCACAAAAAAGTTCCAAATACTGCACAAGTGATACTATAAGCTTGCCCTTATTTTCTCTACTCTAGCTTTACAGACAGTGTCACGACCCGAGTTTACACCCTAGACATAACATAGGACAAGGTACCCCAAGAGTCTCCAAGTCAACCCATGGTATAATCATAGCACAAGACTAACAACATATCAACTAACTGAATCATAACTAAGCAGAAGCTAACTGAAAGAGTCTAATCAACACCATAAGAACATAGTCTATTATAAAACACTGAAACATAAGCTGAATCTGTCTACACATGTCTGAAAGACTCTGCTACACGGATGAGCTGCTAGGCCAAGTTTCCAGCTAACTCCTAAAGTATAAAACTTAAATAAAACTAAAATAGGAAAAATGATAACTCTTGTCCTCGATAGATAAGGACTCACCACTGACAGATGAGGTGGGAATAGAGCGTGTCTAACAGCGAGGCTGAGTCTGGAAACCTGGATCTGTATCATAAAATGATATACCACATAAAGTATGCGGCCAATACTTGGAATATATTGACTATATGGGAAATGTAAAAGAATTGAAACATGCAATTATACTGAGAGAAAGTAAGCTAAGTACATCACTGAACATACAAGTGAACTAAAATGCAATGACACTGTCTAAGATATTAATATTAACATGATGCTTCTATATGAACACATTTAATGAAATATAATTAGAAACAGATGCATAATGGTCATGTACATATACTGAAAACTGAAGCTGTAAGATATCATACGCTGTACTGACTAACTGCTGACAACTGAGACTGAATTCTTCTAAGACTGATTTGAATAGAATTTTGAGACAATATGGAGCTGAGCTAAAACTGAAATCGTAAACTAAGGGAGACGTTCTCTACTATTGAGAATCTCTAACTGAACTAAGGGATACATTATCTGCTATTGAGAATCCCTGACTAACCTAAGGGAAACATTCTCTACTATTGAGATTCCCTAAATGAGCTAAGGGAAACATTCTCTGCTATTGAGAATCCCTGACTGAGCCAAGGAAAACATTCTCTGCTATTGAGAATCCCAATTATACCTAACACTGAAGACACCGATCTGACATCATTCATCCAGTGTTGGCTACTTCAGCTAATTAGAGACCTGAGTATTCAGCTAATCATAACATATTAAATTAATTAAAGTCTGATCAGGCCTACATTCTACTAACAAGAGCCCCGAAAATATGAAGAATAATGATCATGCTTTCATCCTCCAAATTCATAACATCATAGGCCCAAAATCTTAGTATAAATAACATATTCGAGATTTATGAAAATTCATAGGTTCAAGTCATACTTTAACAAATACCGAAATCATAGTAATAGCATGTACATGTTTCATATTCACAAAAGCCCACAGGTTCTAGTCATTCATTAACATTTATATGAAGATCATATGTTGTAGATTTAGGAAACCTATGGTTCAAATCATACATTATACCTATACATCAAATTCATTATAAAATCATGCACATATTTCATAAGGACCATATCCCATAAATAATGCTAATTCATGATGAAATTCTAGAACATCATTATACTATTACATCACATACACAAATAATGAATTTGGGAGCCTTTTCATAACCACACATAGCTACATATCCTGAGAGTCTTGGAACCTATAGAGAACACGTGAGAATTCATGCATAAAGTTAAACTCTAAGGCATGCTTTTCTAGAAAATCAAGGAATTAAGGTTTTAACATAAATTTGGGGAACAAGGATGAAAGGAAATCCTTGTTGAAGTCCCACATACCTGGCTTGATGAAATCCCCCACTAGAGCTTGGATCTTCAAGCCCTTGAAGAATATCCTAGGTGACCCTTGAACCTTGATAGAGAGGAGGAAGAAGAGTTTGAGAGTGTTTTTGGATGTTATGAGGGATTAAGCTAGGAGGAACCCTTAAAAATATCTCATCTGATACTCAAAACAGCGTAGTTTAGAAGTTAGAAGTGTAGGATCTTACGAAAACACCTCTGGAAAATGCAAGAAAATTAACACTGCCAGTATTCACGAGGGACTGGACGAGTCGTTACATCACTGGATGACTCGTCATGTCTACTCATTGTCAACATTGGACAAATATTCCCTTAATGATCTTTCTCTACCCCACAGGCCACTTGATGAGTCGTCAGGTGCGTGACGACTCATCTCTCCTTCTGTTGTAACCACTGCCAGTGCCTCCTTCTCACACCTAACGAGAGACACCACGATTCGTTAAGTCAAACCACTAATGAGACTTTTTCCAAAACTAACTCTACTAGATCTAATGGACCACTCAATGATTCATTAAGTGAATTCACGAGTCACTTGACGGGTCCTTCTGTGACTGATGTAAAGTTTCCTGTTTTCTCAGTTTCAACTCCCGGGTCTAATCTTAGGGACTTTTGCGGTATTACAATATCTCCCCCTTGGAAATATTCATCCTCGAATGTGAATAAACATACTGAAAAGCTGGGGAGAGGAAATGCCATCCCAAATATTGAACATCCAAAGCTGAAAATTGGTGGAATGATGAGCTGGAAATCTAGGGAAAGAGTTGTAATCTCGAGAACTGAATACTATTGTTAAATGCCGATGGAGTATATGACTCCAAGCTGAAGTACAAATCTGAACTGAATTTCTAAATCATACCTGCATGCTAAGACATGAGAGGGACTGAAGGAAATGAAACTGTCATAGAACTAAATAGAGTACTGGGAGGAACTATTTCATCAAACTAGAACTGAGCTATTATGGATTGAGTCATCATTCTCAAACTGCTTTCTGATACTAAACTAGAAATTATGGTATTTGGTCTAACTAAAAGTGAGGGTCTCATAAGCATGGATCATTCATGACATCTAAAACTGAGCACCTACATGAGGTAGCCTGATCCACTGAGATACTAAAGCAACTTTATGACTAACTTCGAAGGCCGAGCATACTGGAAGACATTAGGTAACACACCCAACTAGTTTACGACATGAAGTTGAGACTTATAGATTCATAGAGTGAGACTGGGATTGCTGTTTAAAGTGGCTATCTAGAAAATTTTGGAAGTCCGCACATAAGGATGGATATAGCGTAACTTTAACCAAATGTAAAAGAAATCATCTGGACCAGAAGGGATTGGCATCTCCCTAGATACTGGTACGGGGACACCCCTACTAGCGCACTTAAGATTCGACTTGCCCTATAGGTTTACCATCTCCCTTATTTCTTAAAGCCATTTTTCTAAGGCTCTTTGATCTTTCTTAAGGTCGGGCTAAACTGCTAACTCTTAACTACTCCCCCACCTCCAACATTTTTTACTGATAGCTTCAGACTAATAGCTATTTTACACCATATATCGATAATCTCCTCTCAAAATACGTCAAAGGACATTCTATCCATTACTGGGGTTCTGGGGCCAATAGCATTAAAAGAGTAACACAATTAGCTAATAACATACCTGTGACTACTTCTGGCGATTTGCCCTTATCCTGATGTGCTGTTAAGGCGTAAGAGCGGTTTTGACATTGTCTGTCACCTGTACTAGAAGATGCGCCCCACTGAAATGGGTAGGGCATCGGAGCTACTAAAGAGGTGGCTGGCTGGTGCGCAATCTCTGTGCTTATGACCCGACTTGCAACACCAAAAACAAGTTTCTAAGCTAGCCATGCATTCTCCCAAATGGTTCTTCCCACAGTTCTTACAAGCTGAATATCTAATCTCCCTAACTTTAGGTCTATACGGAACACTGGCTGTCGAGGATGCTGGGGTTGATGACCTCTACTGGTAGCGTAGAGGTGTCCACCACCTATTCAATAATGGGAGAATTCTGAATCTCCTATCCTAGCCCTCTTTGCCTCTCTCACATTTTCCTTCAGCTGCTCCGCCTGTACTTGTTGGGCATATATCACCAAATGTGAAAAGTCTATGTCCTTGTACAACATGGCGGTCCTCCATTATTTGATCAAAGAGTCTGCCACTCTGTTCACAAAGTTGATCACATGAGCCCTCTGATCGGCTACCATCTCCGGTGCATACTTGGACAACTGGGTAAACTCCAATGCATACTCCTGGAAAGTCAAGCTATTTTTGCCTTAAATTGATGAACTCTCCTGCCTTTGCTTCCCTCAATTAGCTAGGGAAGAAACTGTCCAAAAAGGCAGTCATAAACTCATCCCAACTTACGGGGACTACTCCAACTCCCCGACTAACTTTCCACTGATAAAACCATATGTGAGCGACTCCTTTTAGCTAGTAGGAGGCTAAGTCTGCTCTCTCCGTTCCCATCACCCCCATAATCTGGGTGATCTTTTGGATATCCTCTAAGAACGCATACGTTTCCTTGTCCACCTTTGACCCCAAGAATTCAGATGGGTTCATCCTAAGGAAATCTCTTACTCTAGTCGCCACTACATTCCCATTCTGGGGAACATGAGCCCTTGCTTGCTGATTAATTTGAGCAGTCATGGTCTGTGCCTATAGGTGAAAAGCTGCCCTAAACTTGGCATAAGTAACATGTTCATTCATCGGGTTCGTTGGGGCTGGTGGGCCTTGATGGTGCCCATTATCATTTCTCCTTTCATTTGCTCGTCTGGGAGGTATTATCTACGAGCACATAAAGCACGAGTTAGGAGAGGAACTATTAGATTCTCAAACTCTACGCATGATAAGAATCATGAAGAAAAGGGGAACTTTCCTGAAATGTAACGTAGCCTCTTCGTCATTAGTGTTGTCCACTTCACCCCATGAAAAAGACTATACTTAACGCGACTTTCGGACACCCTAGGACACTATAAACCTTTGCTCTGATATCAAGTTTGTCATGACCCGAGTTCTAGTCATAGCAAGGAACCCCGAGAGGCTCTAAGTCGACCCATCGCATAATCATAGCACGAGACTAACAACATAATAACTAATAGAATCATAGCTGAGCGGAAGATAACTGAAAGAGTATAATCAACACCATAATAACATAGCATATTATAAAACACTGGAACATAAGATGAATCTGTCTACATATGTCTAAAAGCCTCTACTACACTGATGAGCTACTGGGACAAGTCCCCAGCTAACTCCTAAAGTTTGAAACTAAAATAGAACTAAAATAGGAAAAATCATAACTCTTATCCTCGGTAGAAAAGGACTCACGACTGATAGCTGAGGTGGAATAGAGCGTGTCTAACCGTGAGGCTGAGTTTAGAAACCTGGATCAATATCATAAAATGATATAGCACATAAGAATCGATTCAATACATTTCTTATGTACCCATAGGTACTATATTGGATTTGAATCAGATTTCAGATCTATGCGGTTAGTACTTGAAATGGACTAAGTTTATGGTAAATATAAAAGAACTGAAACATGCAATTACATTGAGAGAAAGTAAGCTAAGTACATCACTGAACATACAACTGAACTGAAATGTAATGACCCTGTCTGAGATATGAATATTAACATGATGCTTCTATTTGAAAATATTTAATGAAATATAATTAGAAATTGGTGCATTAGGGTCATGTACATGTATTGAAAACTGAAGTTATAAATGATATCGTACGCTGTACTAACTACCTACTGACAATTGAGACTGAATTCTGCTAAGACTGATTTGAACTGATGTTTGAGACTATACGAAGCTGAGCTAAAACTAAAATCGTAAACTAAGGGAGACATTCTCTACTACTGAGAATCCCTAACTGAACTAAGTGATACATTCTCTACTATTGAGAATCCCTGAATGAGCTAAGGAAAACATTCTCTGCTATAGAGAATCCCTGACTGAGCTAAGTGAAACATTCTTTGCTATTGAGAATCCCTAATTGAGCTAAGGAAAACATTCTCTACTATTGAGAATCCGTGACTAAGCTAAGGGAAACATTCTCTACTATTTAGAATCCCAATTATAGTTAACACGGAAGACACTAATCTGACATCATTCATCCAGTCTTGGCTACTTCAGCTAATATGATAGTATCATAATATGATACAACATAGAAAATATATGCATCAGTACTTTGAATTTACTGAGTATGAAAGATGTAAGTAGGAACAGTGGAATGCACAACTGAGATGATAAACACTGAAAATAACTATAACAACGTAACATAGGTACTGACTATTGATCATAATTGTATACTGAAATCTTGATAACTGAGCTGAACTAAGACTAGGACTACATTGAACTGATCCAACATCTATGTGGTACCATAATGTACTGCGGGAGAAACTATAACCGACATATAACCACGTGAGCTAAAGGTGGAGTCCGATATATACCCCCATCGGATAAAGCCCACTATACCTTGCTAGGGTATATTAGTTGAATTGGGTGATCACTGTCTGATGACCATTTGAGCTAAAACCTATGGTGGTAATATAGTTCTGGGAACCTGGGTGCACTAAACCCCGGCCCACTCGGTGCTAAGTCCTACCCCCACTGGAATTCCTAACTGGACTACTAGACTAATAGCTCGAATCGGACGTCCTAGACAAAGTCAGGAATACCCATCTTGAAGTACCTTGAGAGTTTGAAGGACTTGATAACTGAAAGCTAGTATCCTAAGATTAGCTAGAGCTAATTTGTTTGAAAGTGTCGTAACCGTCTAAATGACAATCTGATAACTGATAACTGATACTACGGAGTATTACTGAACTCCTCAAGAACTTACTAGTCAAACTAATTAGCTGACACTACTGAAAGACACTGAGAGTGCTAAATACTTACTGATACTGAACTAACACTTAATTGACTTATAATTTACATGACAGATATAACATGGTGATTGTAAAAATCTACAGAAATCAAGCAACACTTGTATCTAGACAATTATGGAAGATTCAATTCACTGCATTTGAAGAAACTTGGGCTAAACATATATTTCATGGAAAGAGATATAACCATGACGTATAACCGACTACAACCTTCAAAATCATGGAAAATTATAACAAGAAGAAAGTTTGTATTCTAACTAGTAGATAACCCTAACATTGATACATAAGGGCTAGAATTGAAAAAGATTTTAGGAAGGTTTTTCGGAACAAGGGAAGAGCAATTCCCTTGTTGAATTCCCACATAACTGCGGTAGAAATTCATGGAAAAACCTTGAGAATCTGTGAAGGAATCTACAAACCGTAGCTTTACCTCTGAGATGAACTTTCTGAGTCCTCCGTTCTGACTTGAGAGAGAGGAAAGTGAGAAGTGAGGAAGGAAGGTCGATCAAATCCCCTTAACCCCCTGCTATGTTCCCCAAAATGACATATTTTAGGTATTAAAATACTGGAATTTACGAGAATATCCCTGAAAGAATGTCTGGAAAACTGCCCGTTGGGGTCCAACAGGTCACACAACGGGTCGTTGGTCGAGACCATGACCCATTGGGATCAAACGTTGCTTATAGGTCTGAAATTTGGATTTCTAAACTTAGACCAACGGGTGGACAGGACGACCCATTAAGAGGTACAACGGGTCGTTAAATCCTGTTATGGGTACTGGGAAGGTTTCGAAGAAGTTTTGTATACCCACCAATGAATAGATAGAACTACCCATTTGAAGGAAGGACGGGTCATTGCATCGAACCGTTGAATCTAGAGGGAACTTCTCACTCTTTATGGATTCTTCCAACGGCTCCCTACGAAGAGTCATTAGTTCCTTCCACGAGTCATTGTAGGGCTCATTGGTTCTGGGAAAGGTTATTCCATGTTTCTGAGCTGAGAAACAACGAGCGATAGAATGACTCATTAATCCTTAGCATGAGTCGTTCCATGTCTCGTTTGTTCCTAATGAAAGATTGCAGAGCATGACAATTACTCATACGACCATTCGTTGTTGCAGACGATGGCCTGTTGTCTAAGTCATTTTCAGATAAATTTTCTGGTTCTTTCCAGTTTTTCATACTTAGTCTGAGGTTTGGTTTATGAAACTTTTGGGGTGTTACACCAACAATTCAAACATATGCAAACATTTTTAAAGATTGTTAAACAAAATGGATTAGGAGTAAGCCTTAAAAAGATTAAGTTATTCCAGACTGCCATTAGATTCCTTTGTCATGACTTATATCAAGGAACCTATAAACCCATTTGTAGAGCCATAGAGTTCTTATCCAAATTTTCAGATGAGTTAATTGATAAAACATAGCTCCGGAGATTTTTAGGAAGTCTCAATTATGTTGAAGATTTGATTCCAAGTATTACACAGGTTTGTAGGCCTATTTATCAATGTCTTAAGAAGGAACCAGTTCCATGGGGATTAGAGCAAATAGAGACAGTCCAAAAAAATAAAATCAATAGTTCAAAAACTTTCATGTCTAGGAATACCACATCCAGAGGCATGCATGATAGTAGAAACTGACATCTCAGACACAGGATATGGAGGCACTCTTAAACAAAGAATCTCCCTAGAAACCCCTACACAATTAGTCAGATTCACTTTAGGAAGCTGGAATAATTCTTATAGTGCTATGTATCACCAAATTTTGAGATGATTTAATAAATAAAGAATTTTTACTACGAGTAGACTACAAAGAAGCCAAATATGTTTTACAAAAGGATGTAAAAACCTGGTTTCTAAATAAATATTTGCTAAATGGAAGGCTTTGTTATCCAGCTTTGATTTTCAAATCGAATTTATACAAGGAGAAAATAATTCTTTCCCAGATTTTTTGACTAGGGAATTTCTATAGGGAATAAATGCATCCCGGAACACTAGTGTCACGCTCCGAATCTACACCCTGGATGGGACATAGTACTTAGAGTCACAAGTAACCCCAAGTCAACCCTTGCTCTATCATACACTGGAATTCTGAATAAACATATATAGTGGAAGCTTTTAGAATAATGATATAAAACATTAATGAAAAATATAGCTGAATCATAACGTTTAAAACATATGAAAAAAACTCCAAGTCTAAAAAACCATGTCTGTGTCTCGAAGACACTACAACTGATGAGTTGTTGGGACAAGCCCCCAGCTAACTCAAGTCTAAATAAAAAGAAACAAAACTAAATGAAATGATCTTCGTCCTCGAAGTATGAGGACTCACTAATGGTGCAGTTGGAATCTTCTGAGAGTGATCTACTAATAAGGCAATGACTGAGATCCTGCAACTATCACAAAACAATACAACATAAAAGGTATGCGTTAGTACTTTGAATGTATTGAGTAAGTGAGAGAAATAATACACAAGGAATAAAAATGTTGAACTGAAAAGATATGCAATGACAAACCGAAACTACTGAACTGAATAACTGAGATGGTCTAGATGACCCTGTCTGATGGCCAAGGACATGCCCCTAAATTTGAGATACCAATCTGAAATAGTGCATTGAATTGATCTTAACTGACTAATCAGAGACTTAAATGAGCTGACTAGTTGGAGAGTCTATACCCGACATATAACCACCTGAGCTAGACGTGGAGTCCGATGTATACACCCCATCGGTAGGACCCAATATACCTTGCCAAGGTATAAAGGCATGAACTGGCTGATCACAAGTCTAGGTCAATGAGGCCAATAAATATAACCTACGGTAGCAGTGTAGTTCTAGAAAACTGGGTGCGCTGGAACCCCGGTCCACTCAGTGTGAAGTCCTACTCCCACTAGATAGTCCTAGTCTGACTGCTAAGCTGATAGCTCAAAATTGGGGCGTAAGACTAGTTAGGAATACCTATCTGGAAGCACCCTGAGAGTCTTATTGGACCGGATTCTATAACAGGGTTCTAAGACTGGTTAGAGCTGCTTATCTGGAAGCGTCATAACCGTTCAAAGAACAAACCGTAATATGAAGCTAGGGTCCTAAGGCTGATCAAATCTTATCTGAAAGTGTCATGACCGCCTAAAGAAACACTAAAACTGATATTGAGTGTAATTCTAACATTGGGAGGCAATACTGACACCTCGAGAATTAATTCTAATATTGGGAGGCAATACTGACACTTCGAACTTATCAGCTGACATTTCTGACTAACACTAAGTATTCGATCGTTTTGACTGAAACTTGACCAATATAAATCTAAGTGAGTTTTCATTACAAACTAAAAATATGGGATCCCCCATCACTAATAGAATCAAGCAATTTCAATAATTGAAAAATTATGCAAGACTCTAGTTTTCTCTGCATTCAATTAGCTAGGGCTAGAATTCACTTTACAGGAACGAGAAACAACATAGTCACAAATTGCTGGAAAAACATCAACAATTAGCATAAATGATATTCCACATTATTTAAATGAGGTTTGACAGATAATGTCATCACATTCGAAAGTCTCATGGCTAGAATTGATAGAGAAGGTAAAGAAGAATTTTGAGGACACAAAGGAAGAACTATTCCCATGTTGAATTCCCACATTCCTGGGGATGGAAATCCTTGAGAGAATTCCTTGAAAAATCAGAGAAGGATCTATCTTCCTAACTTCTTCCCTGAACCTTTCTGAGAGAAACTTTACGTTGAACTGATGAAGAAATGAGAAAAAAAATGAGAAAAACCGTCGGTTTCCCCCTCTAAAACCCCTTATTAAATCCAAAACAATGTAGTTTAGGGACTAAGTAGGAGAGAAATTACAAAAGTAACGCTGGGATTTAAATCTGAAATCTGGCCGACAGGGTCCCAACGGGTCACTCAACGAGTCATTTGTTGAGACCATGACTCGTTGGGACCTCTCATTGGTTCCACTGCCTGGGATGAGAAGACACTAGATCTGGCAACGGGGTCACCACAAATCATTGGATGAACCAACGGGTCGTTGGTTCCTCCCGTGGCCACTGGACAAGGGAAATTGGAAGGCTAAGCAACGGGTGACACAACAACTCGTTGGTTAAACCAATGGGTCATCATGACCAGTCGTTAGGTTCACTAGAAGAATTTTCTAAAAATGCCTAAATTGACACCATGGGTGTTGAAAAAGACTCAATTTGGGAAACAATGAGTCATTGTTTCCTCTGATCTTTACTGGAAGGGAATTTCATGGATCTCACCCGACGACTCTCACAATGGGTCGTTGTTTCTAACAATGACTTGTTGGTTGAGTCATGGGGTCCTGGGAAGGGTTTCTGAGCTGGGGAAACCATGACTGACAGGACAACTCTTTTTTTCTCACAATGGGTATTTCCTTGTCTCGTGGGTTCCCAAGTGTTCAAGACCTGGTGACCATTGATGAGTTGGTAATTTATCAACTCATTAGGTTCTAAAACTTGAGTTGATTATTTGGATATTATGACCTTTTTGTTGTTATTATGTGCAGATGACTAAATGTGAAGAAAAGAGAAAAAATGGAGCAAAATAAAGGGATTGAGAGTAAATCGACGATCCACAGGTGAAAACCAGCGAAACGCCGGCCATAGTCCAAACATCACTGCCTCTGAGGATTAATGCCACTAGCAGTTTGTGAAGTGCCAGCAGCGATTGGCCAGTCCAGTCGCCAAAAGACACCCAAAATTTCTGGAAAATAGCTTGAAGATCCAGCAGTTCACATATTGTCATCGGCAAAATGTCGGGTGAACTGCTAACGTTCACTAGAATTGAGTAAGCATTTAGAAAAGATACACGGCGGTTCACGGATTGAAACCGGTGAACTGCTGGTGTCTCCGCCGATTCTAGAACGCTGCTCAGGGGGTATAATCATCCAACACTGGAAAAGAGATAAAAAGTGCCCTACTTTTTATGATATAAATAGAAGATAAAGCACTTTGTATTGGGATATACAGAAGGAGAGATAGAAATGGAGATATTGAGAGAGAACAAAGCATATATCACATCATTGTTTCCCTTTTTAGATGCAGAGCATTCTCTTAGTTGAAGTAGGGAGATTTTGATTGGAAAATCTGTAGAAAGTACTCTACTCTATTTGATCTTTGTTCTAGTAAGTTTCAACTATTGTTGGAGATTATCTTGTGAAGTTGATTTTTCTACTCCTGCTATTAAATTCAATGAAGCTATTGATAAATGCGTTTTTTTATTTTCTTAATCATGAGTAGCTAAATCATTAACTAGAGGTGTGTGATGATGAATACTTACTTAGATTGGGTATTGCTAGAGTCATCTTCATTTGTTCAACTAAGTGTAAATCTATTAGATTCATTTCATTCTATAAAGGAAGATCCATTGATTATGATATGGGTTCGATTTATTCTTGCTTGATTGTTGCTTGTAAAAGAATAATTATGTATCTGAAGAGAATTTATTAGTGGGTATGGATAAGAGATTGTAAAATTGGTCAAAAAATAGCTGAAATTGCAGTCTCATTCCTTATTAGAAGATAATATTGGGTTGAGCTAAATCGTGACTAGCGGTTTGACAAAACTCTAGTAAGAGGTAATTAGAAGGCTAAAAAGCTATAATTACCCATTTCATGAGATTATTTACACTTGATGAACTGGTAAGATGACCTGGCATGTCTCGATCTAGTTAGTATTTAATCTTCATCACTGTCACGACCTAAACGTAGACCCGAATCGTAAAACAGGACAAGGAGCCCTGAGATACTCCAAGTCGACCCATGGCATGAACATTCATATAACTCCATATCATTAACCGGAATACTTAACATTGCAATATAGCAGAAACATAAACATGACATAACATAGCATGATAAGCTAAACGTACTAAATACATAACAGCTGAGTACTACAACTAGTCTAAAAGCCTCTATCTTATCAAATGGTTGATAGGACAACATCCCCAACTAACCCGATAAAACTTAAAACAAAAAGGGAACATCAACATTTGAAACATATGGTCATTGGAGAATGAGGACTCACCAAAAGGCTGGATGCTAAACTCTAAAATGGACTACTAACGGGGCTGAGCAAGAGAGTCGGGTCTTGTATCATGGAACAACACAACATAGAGTATGTGGTCAGTAAGTGGAATATACTGAGTATGCAAGGTAAGTAAAATGGAAATTTAAAACACATAAAAACTCATAAGAGATCATAATAGTGGGACAACATGCTCATAACATGAGCAACATACGATAACATAAGGCTCAAGGTTTTCAAAACATTTGTAAATCAGTCATAATCATAATTACAAGAGAAGAGGTTTATTGAACATGACATGAGCCAAAGTGAGAAATCATAAACATGTATAAATCATGGGGAACAGTGGGAGATTCTTAAAACCGACATACCCCATATGAGCACACATGGAGCCCGACCTGTAAATCCCTGGTCGGGAAGGTGTCCATACCTTGCCAAGGGTAGAACCATGAAGGGAATGATATCATGCTTGAAAGGGCCCACTTGGGCAAAGGGGACAGTAATAAGGGAGGTCCCATCATGTCCTACGGTGGCACATAGTTATGATATTCAGGTCAAAACCTATGATCTAAATCTACTCGGTGTTAAATACTACTCCCAAAACATTTATAATACTCATAGTATAATATGCATTAGATTCAAGGCTAGTTAAATCATTATAATCGTAAGCATGCTTTTAAATACATGAACTAAGCATGAGGGTAAAGCTCATGAGTTGGCCAAACTATAATTAGAAAAATCATGAGGCTCATGCATACTTATAGATCACCTATACGCTTTGTAAATCATAAATTCATAATGGACATTTGAATAAATCCATATTATGACTCATAAATCATGATGTGTTTATGAGTCTCAACAATAGAGATAGGAATCATAATTCAATTCATCATAGAACATGCATAATTACGCATAATTTAGTAGAAATTGAAATCAATAAATTTATAATCGAATTAGTTGTAAAATTTGATCAAGATTCATAAAATATAGTGTAGATCATGAAAAATAATAACCCATAGATAGATCATTAGAATTCCACAAGATTTAAGATAAAACCCCATAAGAATTTTGAACAAACTTGATGATTAGGAGAGATTGGGCATGGGTGTGAACAAAAACACCCACTTATAACCCTACGTACCTGTAAATGGCTGATTCTTTCCCTCCCTTGAATGCCCAAGAAGGAATTAAAGAAAATCTTGAAGGATTTCCTTGATCACCTCTCTAGTCTATCACTCTTGCATGCATGAATATGCAAATAGCCTAAAATGAACTTAACCCCTTTAAAAGTCACTATTCATAACTCAAAACGACGTAGTTTAGGCCCTAGAAACTTAGAAATCATGGAAAAGCCCTTACTAAATTCATAGAAAAAACTGTCAAATGGTCTCAATGAGGGACCCAACGACTCATTGATAACGCTCAAACCACACTTGCAACTAAAGTATGAAGCGGACATTGTCAATAAAGAACCCAACTTAGAGATTGGGGTCGATCCCATAGGGAATATGGAAGATTTAGATTACAGCCAATAGATGAACTCATATGGTAGTTACTTCACAATGGGTGGAATTCTAATAAAAATTAATAATAAAAATAAACAGCAGTCAGTATTATATTTGCAAATCAATAATTAAAGGATAACTAGGGTTTGTGTTCCCCATGGGTTCATAACAACTTTGGGTATATACTCGTGATCTTTACCAATGCTTACTTACAGAACTAATAACTTCGGTTCATTCAAACGGTCGACCAATCCCTATTCAATGACTATCCTCAATTACTCGACCAAGTCTTATGAGTTTCTGCAAACTAACTGTTATCACTAAGTTTCAAATATAACGATCCTGTGACCACAACTCAACTTAATACAATGATCGTCAAGATAAAGGCTCTGTTGTAATTCTCTTTTCCTAATATCTACCTCTTCAACCAAAGCTAGTACAGAATTTAAGCACTTCCTAATGTTGCGCACCGCTAAGAATCATTAAAGATTAAGAGACTACAATATAAGTAATTAGTATTGGTTTTAGAATTACTTTGTGCAACCCTAGCTTGTTAATCCAGCATGGTTCCCACAACCTAGCTATGGAGGTTTTAGCCTCTCATAGTTGCAAGGTTGTGAATTGTGTTCATGGTTGAAGACATAAAACAATACTTACAAAGATGATTGAGAAAAACGATTCCTTCAATTAATCTGCAAAATCTTGAATAACAAGTAGCAAGAACAATATGAGTTCAAGAAAAGGTTGATCACAAAGTTGAACCAACTCAATTCTCTCTTTCAATGATGTGAAAATTGCTTACTACAATGTTTTCCTACTAAAATTAAGTCTATTCGTTGTCCTCTATGAAAAATAAAACATAAAACATATTTGTGGAGAAATAAGAATCCTTTTCCTAAACTAACATGACTGCTTTCTATCCTTTTCCTAATCTAACATGACTGCTTTCAATATCTGTCACCGAGCTCGTCACGGGTCCTCCTACGACTCATAGGGGCTTCTCACGGATCGTGGCATTGACTCGTGGCTTGAAGTGTTGGATGAATTTTTTCTAAGTGTTGGGCCAAGGTATGATTCGTACCTGCATCCTACAACTCGAACATTGCACCCATGTCTTGATCCTGGTACTTTGAACTTTAACTAAACTTCACCATGTCCTATATGGTACGACTCGTACCTTCATCTCATGGTTTGTAGGGTCCTCTCGTAATGAGAATCAGCCTCCCGTTCAATTCTTCTGGATTTCATCATGACTGGCTTACCACGACTCGTACCATCATGGTACAATCTGTGACAAGTCTTGTGGGATGAGTCTTCCAGGTTAAACTTTCAGCTTCTTATCAAGGCCCTCAGTATGACTCATAGGTCCAACCTATAGATCATAGTGTAGACTGCACTTTTTTCCCTTTTTTGCACACTTTTAACATCCTTTTACAATTTATTGTTCCAACACCCATTTATCCTAAAATCAAAGGAAAAGTACCTCATATCGACATAAATACACCTAAGTCCATGCTATTTTCTTAGTTTAGAGCATTGATAGTACTGTAAATCCACAACACATCAACACCCTCAACTTGAGAATTTTTCATGTCCTCAGGCAAAGAAAGAGAAAAACTAAACACGACGCTCAACTAGAAAATAAACTTAAGATACCACAGCCAAAACTCAAACAAATTTTTGCATTCTATATAAAAACTCTATTGACCCTTCCTCATGAAACATCATCAGCTAATATATTGCGAGCAACATCAAAACATCATATTCAGGGATAAAGACATGTCATCTAACTATCAACAAGCAATCAAGTCATCACTATGTGTTTCACACAGAGCAATAGTAAAAGCAAACATAATCCAGTGCCTGACTGCTCTACCATCCTCATGTTAAATCTACTCTAAAGACTATCCAGGCAGGCATGAAGGGCCTGAGCTGCTGCATCTACCTCAGATTTGACCCATGGCTTTACATTCTCCATCATTGCCTAAATTTTGGGCTTGGCCATGGTCAATCTCTTGGCTAGATTCTGGAGGAAATCCTTTGGTACCAAGATGTGGCCTGCTGGTGCTTAAGTATGTGAGCTATGCACTGGAGTGGCCGAGGTACCAGGAGCTAACTCAGTATGACCGACATTTGTAGCCGGTGTCTCGCTCTGCTCCTGTGTGGTGGGGACATTCACCTATGTGTCCCCTACTAGCTGAGTTGCTGGTATAGCTGTAGATAAAAATGATCTACTTACCCAGTTCATCTCATCCCGAATAAGACCTATGTTAGCAATTCTTTTGCTTCCAATCAATCTCTCATCACCTCGCTGAACTCTCGCCTCCCTACACAATCTGTATACAAGGCTCGAGAATGGGACAGTAGTGCTTACTCCCACTGCCCGATCTCGTATCTCTGTAGCTATGATCTTCGGGATGTTGAGAGGGTAGCGATACATGAGCCATGCCACCAAAGCCGCTCTGTCAGCACTCAGCATGTTGTCGTTGAATGTGGGTGCTAATCGATGTCGTACCAGTGTCTAGCAGGCTATTGCTATAAAGTTCAAGGAGCTCTTTATTATCTACTTTCCTCAAGTGACCCAATCAACGTCATCTTTATTTTCAGCAATCACTCCGGCTAACCACTCCAACAGCCTTCATCGCTCGGGCACGGGCAGTTGTCTTATCTGTTTCATGGCCTCAACCCTATAGTCATATTTTGGTGTTATCCTTGTTGGTCTGAACTGAGGTACATATAACATCTGTGCAATGGTTCGATCGGATGCATCTACTACTCGCCCTTGGTCTAGAACACTCTCCAAACAAGGTTGATCCTTTACCTTTTTCCCCTCCCTTGCTTTCTCCTCCATTATGGCCAGATGGGTTGCATAGAACTCCCTAACGATCTCATCTATGTAATGTGTAGGGGTCTAGGCCATCCATTCTAATCCATAGAAGCTAAAAATACGCTTCATCTCCTAAACTTCGTTCAAGGAATTAGTGAGGATCCGCGGTTCTTCTTGGATGCTTCTTTTTGGTTTGCTCTTGTAGGTGAGATCGATACCTTGTTTATATATTTCTTTATCACCCGACACTCTCCACCTCATTGTTCTGTTTTCTTTGGAAGAGGTCTTCTACTCCACTTCTTCATCACTGCTTTCCGCATTATTTTGGGTCCCTTTTGACCTTTCCTCAGTGTTGGAGTCAGTTTCCAGCCATTTTTGTTCCTCTCTAGCCCTCTTTAGACTGGGGAGCTTGCAGATGTGGTAGTGGTTGCTTCGGCTTGGGCCTTTTCTCTTGCCCTAGTGGTTCTGGTTCCATCGGTGTCTACTTGATAATCCTCAACTAAACCATTAGGTTAATCTCAAGCCTTGTCATACTCCAAGACAGTTGTTTCATCAATCAATGCCCTGCAGGCTTGTGTTTTGTCTGCCCTATTTGTATCTCATTGTACCTAAAGAGAAAGAGGTTACTTTTCCATTTTAGAAAAAGAAAAATCAAGTAAGAGAAGTTCAAAATCTCATCACGAGTCCCCACTATGAGTCGTACCACGAAGGTATGACTCGTGAGAAGTCCTGATAATGCCCCACAACTCGCAGTTATGACTCATACAATGTCGTCTGATGAAGTCCAATTTTTAGTAAATTTCTGTTTTTTATCACGACTCAGGGTACGACCCGTACGTTGATTCCACGAATCATAGGGTGGGCTTCCAAGATAAATTTTTCAAGATAGGTGGCACGAGCACTTAGTACGACTCGTAGTGTCAACCTACGACCCATACTGTGTTGTGTACCCTTTTTCCGACCACATTCGCAATTCTTTTTGCTCAGTGTGTAAGTGTTTCTTTTGCACATTTTTGGTTACTCAGATTTTCCCTAGGTCTAAGCATATTGTGAACTCCATTTTTGCACTACTCAATCCCCCTTTTTTCAACCCCTACCCGTAACTCCCTTTAGGTGTTCCAAGGCCAAAGTTCAATAAATTTCAAGTGGATTTCTAGTTGAGTTTGTGTTTTCAAACATACCCAGTGATTCTTATGGGTTATGATTCCCTTCAGTTCACTTTCAAACATTTAGAGCTTGCAATGTAAATCACTTACATGATTTTTGATTTTGTTTTGACTGGGTAGCACTGGTATGGGTTTGGCCGACTTGGATAGAGCAAAGCTTTTCTCGATTCCTTTGTTGCTTGATGAGTTACTGAGTTACGGGTTGTGGGAAGAAGTTTCTCAAGTTGTGGGTTGTGGGTTTGTGAGGTGTTCGTGTGGGAGAAGGGTGGATTTTGAAGTTTAAATAGGTAAGGGTAGATTTAAAAATCTCGGCTGAATCAGGTAATTTTGACCCACCACAACTCGTGCCACGAGTCGTAGGAACAACCTACGACTCGTCCCCTGACCCATAGTGACTTTAAAGAACGAGACCTTACCTGGTGACCTACAAGTGCATCCTATAACTCATAGGATTGAGGTATAAATCATAGGATGAGTCGTAGGTTAGAGTTTGCATCAAATTTTCTCCTCTTTTCACCACCACTACTGCCACGGCTCGTAGGAACTCACCACGAGTCGTAGTTATATCTTGTAGCAATAGATTTTTCAACCACCTATTTTTGTTTCCCTACACACTGAGCACACATTAGTTCACTAACATGGGTTGCCTACCAAGAAGTGCTTGTTTAACGTTGCAACACAACGCAGGTGGTCTTGTTACTCAGATTTCACCAAACCACCACTTGGGTTTGCTCCCAAGAAGCACTTCATTTACTCATCCTCAAGTGCTGAGATCACACTAAATTCCTTTGGTTGCTTCATGGTCCGACAGATGTTGAAAGTGACCTCTTCTTTTTTTAGCCTGAACTTTAAAAGGCCAGCTTCCACATCTACTAGAGCTCTCCCAGTAGTGACGAATAGTCTCCGAAGAATGATGGGGACCTCATAATCGACCTCGCAATAAAAGATCACGAAGTCTGCTGGCAATATGAACCTATCATCCTTGACGAGCACATCAACTAGGATGCCCACTGGTCTCTTTATAGTTCTGTCGGCCATCAGTAGCCACATGTTGGTTGGTGTAAGGGCTCCCAATCCTAGCTTCTTGAAGACTGCCAAGGGAATTAGATTAATGCTATCTCCCAGATCACATAGTGCCTTTGCGAACTCGACATTACCAATGGTGCAAGGTATCGTGAAGGCACCTGGGTCTTCCTTTTTTTATGCTAAGACCCTTGTTGCTATGGCACTGCCGTGATGGACATACACAATCGGCTCATAGCTTACAGATCTTTTCTTCTTCACCAGGTCCTTCATGAATTTTGCATATCCTTTATCTGATATAGTGCTTCGACCAACGGTATATTCATAGAAAATTGTTTAAGCTTTGAAAGAAATTTTTGGAACTTACCATTGTCCTCCTTTTTCTTCATCCTTTGTGGCAATGGAGGAGGTGGTATTAGGATAGCCTTTTGCACTAGAGTTGCCCCTTGATAAATGTCGCATTCCTTCTCACCCCGAGGGGCCTCTTGCAACTCATCATGTTTTTTCTCATCACCAATATCTTCTTCCTCAATCACGATCTCTTTCCTCCTTTCAACTTTAACAGCCAACGGGGAGTCAACTGTGGTTTTTCCACTCCTAGTCATCACTGCCATGCAGTGTGCATAATTCTTTGGATTCTAGATAGTGTTGCTAGGAAGTTTACCCTTTTGCCTAGGGTTCATTGATGCTGACAGTTGCCCAAGTTGGTGTTCTATCTGCTTGACGGCAGTGGCATGAGGTTCCACTTTCTGACCCATGCTAGATAAGTCACTTCAAATTTCTTTTAATTGGTCATCCATGGACCTAACCATTTTTAGCATTTCGGCCATCATTCTCTCCAACATTGATTGTCCGGCCTCCCCTTCTCATGCGTTGGGAGGCACATAGAGTCATTGAGATATCCGTCATTCCTTCTCCATTCTCCCTCTCGCTCACGACCATGACTCCTATCTCTGAAGCCGTTCCTGTTGTAGTTGTCTCTGTATTGGTTCCGACCTTGATTTCCAGAACCTTGGTGCCAATTGTCTTGTCCAGAAGCTTGGGCATTGACTCAAAAACCCGCCACTTGTCCATCTAGGAAGGTTTCCTTTTCCTCAAAATCAGAGTGATCTTCTCCCTGCTCCCTTCCTTGAGTTCCCACTGCATTTACCTTTTTGGTTCCTTCTCCCATGATATGCTTTGTCATCAAATCCAATGATGTGCGCATTTGAGCCAAGTCCTGATCGCATTCTTCCTCATTCCTACATTGGTCTGCAGTCAAACCAATATCATATGTACCTACATTGGTCTGCAGTCAAACCAACGTCATCTTTTAACTATAACATCCTTGATGGGGGAAAGAATCTCTCCAAGAAGTCTCATTTAAGCTCCCTCAAATTGGTTATGGAGTCATTGGGAAAATCCGATAACCACAAAGTAGCTTCCCCTGATAGAGAGAAAGGGAAGAGTCGGAGTCGTATGACATCCTGGCTTACTTCGGGCAACCTGTATTCCTTGCATATTCCTACGAAGTTCATTAAGTGCAGGTTGGCGTCATCCGCTGCGTGGCCATCGAACACCCCCTACATGTTTAACAATTGAATCATGGTGCTCATAATATCAAATTTGGCCCCAGCGGGCAGTGGTAGTGGCACAATTGCTCCGGTTGACCAAACATCATAAATATCTGGGTCCTAATCATCAAAGAACTGGGGGGCAAATCTCTAAGCTCGGTTTCCCCTCCCATGTCGACCAGCGTTTACCACCTCATCTCTTTCATCACCAGCCTGCTGAAGTTCAGCTAACCGAGCTAGCTCGGCTTGCCTAGCTTCTTCATCTAAGTGGGCCTCTCTTTGCTCAGGGTTTTCCATTCTATGCAGTGCTCGTTCAATTTTGGGATTTAGTGGAACAAGGGGGTCTCCTCTAATCCGAGTGCTTGCATTCAGTGGAGGACAGCTTGTGGGTATCAAAAACAAAAAAATAAACGTAACTAAGTAAATAACTACCAAAAAGTCAAATATAAGAAAATAACCTAGTCTTAGCCGTATTCCCCAGAAACGGTGCCACTTTTTGATAATGCTCAAACCACACTTCCAACTGAAGTATGAAACGGACGTTGTCAATAAAAAACCAAACTTAGAGGTTTGGGTCGATCCCACAGGAAATATGGAAGATCTAGATTACAACCAATAGATCAACTCGTATGCTAGTTACTTCTCAATGGGGGGAGTTCTAATAAAAATCAATAATAAAAATAAACAACAGTCAGGATTATATTTGCTAATCAATAATTAAAGGATAACTAGGTTTGTGTTCCCCATGGGTTCATAACATCTTTGGGTATACACTCATGATCTTTACCAATGCTTACTTACAGAACTGATAACTTCGGTTCATTCAAACGATCGACCAAGCCCTAAGGAATGATTATCCTCAATTACTCGGCCAAGTCTCATGAGGTTTTGCAAACTAACCGTTATCACTAAGTTCCAAATATAACTATCCTACAACCATAGCTCAAGTTAATACAATGATCGTCAAGATCAAGGCTTTGTTGTAATTCTCTTTTCCTAATCTCTACCTCTTCGACCAAAGCAAGTAAAGAATTCAAGCACTTCCTAATGTTGCGCACCGCTAAGTGTCATTAAAGATGAAGAGACTACAATATAAGTAATTAGTATTGATTTTAGAATTACTTTGTGCAACCCTAGCTTGTTAATCCAACATGGTTCCTACAACCCTAGCTATGGAGGTTTTAGCCTCTCATAGTTGCAAAGTTGTGAATTATGTTCATGGTTGAAGACATTAAACAATACTTACAAAGATGATTGAGAAAAAGATTCCTTCAATTAATCCGCAAAATCTTGAATAACAAGTAGCAAGAACAATATGAGTTCAAGAAAAGGTTGATCACAAGGTTGAACCAACTCAATTCTCTCTTTCAATGATGTAAAAATTGCTTACTAAAATGTTTTCCTACTAAAATTAAGTATATTCATCATCCTCTATGAAAAATAAAAGATAAAAACGTATTTATAAAGACACAAGAATCCTTTCTCTAGAATAATAGGACAACTTCCATATCTGTCTTCGAGCTCGTCACGGGTCCTCCTACGACTCGTAAGGCTTCTCACAGATCGTGGCATCGACTCGTGGCTTAAAGTGTTGGATGAATTTTGTGTAAGTGTTGGGCCTAGGTATGATTCATACCTACATCCTACGACTCGTACATTGCACCCGTGCCTTGATCCTGATACTTTGAACTTTAACTGAACTTCACCACGATCTATATGGTAAGACTCGTACATCATCTCAGGGGTCTTAGGGTCCTCTCGTACTGAGAATCATCCTCCTGTGCAATTCTTCTGGATTTCATCACGACTGGCTTACCACGACTCGTACCATCATGGTATGATCCGTGACAAGTCTCGTGAAGTTAAACTTTCAGCTTCTTATCAAGGCACTTAGTATGATTCGTAGGTCCAACCTACGAATCGTACTATGGACTGCACTTTTTTCCCTTTTTTGCACACTTTTAGCTTCCTGTTGTAATTTATTGTTCCAACACCCATTTATCCTGAAATCAAAGAAAAAGTACCTTATATCCACATAAATAAACCTAAGTCCTTGCTATTTTCTTAGTTTTGAGCGTCGATAGTGCTATAAATCCACAGCACATCACTCATCCTCTATGGCCACGGCTCGTGCTTTGATCGGTGATGTACACTTCTCATCAGATCACCAGCTCATAATGGAAGACTTAACGACTGGTTACTGGGTGACCACGACTCATGGTCACCACTTGTGATGTACACTGCCTCAATAGCAAGAATTCTTCACTTAGCTGACGATGACCCTCCCCACAAATCCTGGTGACTGACCACGACTCATGGGGTCCTCCCATCAAGTACACTGTCTTTATTTTCCCCTTTACACAAATACCACTCCCCACGACTGACCTAACGACTCGTGGGGCCTGACCACAAGTCGTGGTCACCTCTGTGGGGATCCCATTTTCCAATCTTCTTAAACCCATCACCTGGCCTCCCCACGAGTCACATCACAACTTGGGGGCTGCTCTCACGGGTCACCTCATGACCTGTCCTTTGCTTGGTGCCAATTTTTAAAATTTTCTCCATTTCAACACCCGAGTCTGATTTTTGGGCTTTCAGGGTATAACCATATCTCCTCCTTGGGAACATTTGTCCTAGAATGTCGGAAAAACACAAAAGAAAGCAGAGAAATGCAATTTTCATATTCAAATACCGATCATTTAGACCGAAAACTGACCGATTCAAACTACATAGCTAAACTGAATTTAGGAATCATACATACACCCACATAAATAAAAGAAACTTGGGCACATGAACTAAACATGGAAATTAAATAGAGTTTTTGTGCAAAACTGATACCTCAAGCTTAAACTGAGCCGATAAAGAATAAATGTGGGTATCTAGCCATCATATCCGCTTTGGCTTCCCATGCAGCTCTCTCCACATGTTGATTCCTCCATAACACTTTAACTCAAGTTTCTTCCTTGTTCCTTAGCCTTTGATCTTGACAATCCAGTATTCCTACCGGAACCTCCTCATAACTGATACTATCCTTCACATCCTTACTACCCACGGGGACAACTAAAGATGGATCACCCAAACACTTCTTTAAGAGCTACACATGGAAGACAGGATGCACAGAAGCTAATTCTAAGGGAAACTCCAATTCGTATGCCACCTTACCAACCCGTCTAACAATCCGTTAGGGGCCAACATAACAAGGGCTTAGTTTTCCTTTCTTTCCAAACCGCATCACTCTCTTCATGTGAGATACCTTCAGAAACACCCACTCATCCACCTTGAACTCTAGTTCTCTCCTTCTAACATCGGCGTAGGACTTTTGGCGACTCTGAGCGATTTTCAGCCTGTCCCTTATCGATTGAACCTTCTTCATAGCCTCATGAACCAAATTTGGCCCTATCATTTCCGCCTTACCAATATCAAACCACCCGATGGGAGATCTACATCTCCGCCCAGAGAGGGCCTCGAATGGCGCCATCTGAATATTGGAATGGTAGTTGTTATCATAGGAAAACTCGATAAGGGGCAGGTGATCATCCCAACCACCTTTGAAGTCAGTAACGCATGCCCTCAACATGTCAATGAGAGTTTGGATTGTCCTGGTAAGCTTAACTTGGGTACCTAGTCCATTTTGAAATGACTTCCAAAACTAAGAGGTAAATTGAGTACCTCTATCTAAAATGATGGATAAAGGAACTCCATGAAATCGAACTAGCTCCCGGAATATAGCTTGGCATAATCCTCTGCCAAATCCGTGGTTTTGACCGATAGAAGGTGAGCAACCTTGGTTAATCTGTCCATCACAACCCAAATGGAGTCATATTATTTCCGAGTACGAGGTAAACCAGTGACAAAGTCCATATTGATTTTTTCGCACTTTCAAGTAGGAATACTGATATCCCGAAGCACGCCTCCTGGTCTCTGATGCTCAACCTTTACTTGTTGATAGTTCAGACACTTAGCCACGAATATTCTGAGATATCCTTTTTCATGTCGTTCCACCAATAGATTTCCTATAAGTCATGGTACATCTTGGTGGCACCTGGATGGATAGAATACCTGGATCCATGGGCCTCGTGCAACATTCAGCTACTCAAATCTTCAACATCCGGAACACATAGGCGACCCTAGTACCGAAGCACCCCATCTCCCCCTTTGGAGAAGACCTCACCTTTAGATTTTGAATGGCTTCTTTAACTTTATCAAAATAGGGTATTCATCTTGCCTAGCTTTCACATAAGTCATAAAGGATGATTCTGATCCATCCTAAACAACAACACCGCCATCGATCGAGTCAACCAACCTAACTCCCCACCTTGCAAGTTGATGTACATCTTTCACCAGCTCCTTCTTCCCCTCATCCACATGGGACACACTGTACATAGAGAGTCTACTAAGTGCGTCCGCTACTACATTAGCCTTACCCAGATGGTAAAGGACACTCATATCATAGTCCTTGAGTAGCTCCAACCACCTCCTTTGTCGAAGATTGAGGTCCTTCTAGGTAAACACGTATTGCAAACTATTATGGTCTATGAACACATCCACGTGGACCCCGTACAAGTAATGTCGGCATATTTTCAAGGCAATTACCACTACAGTCAACTCAAGATCATAGGTCAGGTAATTCTTTTCATCAACTTTCAACTATGTAGAGGCATATGCTATAACTTTCCCACACTGCATCAATACACACCTAGGTCCGCTCCTTGAAGCATCACAATACACCACGAATCCATCAGTACCCTCCGGTAGAGTTAACACCGGTGCCGAAGTAAGTCCGTCTTCAACTCTTGGAACTCTTTTCACAAGCCTCCGACCATTGGAATTTCCCTTCTTCTGGGTCAATTTGGTCAAACGTTCTACAATCGATGAGAAACTTTCAAAAAACTCCAATAATAGCCTGCTAAACCCAAAAAGCTTCTGATATCGGAAGGATTCACCGGTGTAGGCCAATTCTTCACTGCTTCTATTTTCTGCGAATCCTCATTTATGCCCTCACTGGATACCACATGGACTAAAAATGCTACAGAGTTCAACCAAAACTCGCACTTGCTGAATTTGGTATATAATTGGCGATCCTTAAGGGTCTATAGCACCACTCTCAAATGAGTGGCATGCTCCTCCTCGCTCCGAGAGTATATCAAGATGTCATCAATAAACACAATCACGAACATATCCAGCTATGGATTGAACACCATGTTCATCAAGTTCATAAATGCTGTAGGAGCATTCGTTAATACAAAAGGCATAACTACGAACTCATACTGACCATACCGCATCATGAAGGCTATCTTCGGGATGTCACCCTCTCGAACTCTATGTTGTTGGTACCCGAATTTGAGATCTATCTTCGAAAAGCACTTGGCACCCTGAAGCTGGTCAAATAAATCATCAATCCTTGGCAGAAGGTACCTGTTCTTGATGGTAACCTTGTTCAATTGTCGATAGTCAATGCATATCGTAGGGAACCATCCTTCTTTCGAACAAATAAGACTAGTGCACCCTATGGGGACTTGCTCAGTCTAATGAAACCCTTATTTAACAGGTCCTTCAACTGATCCTTCAACTCCTTTAGCTTGGCTAGAACCATCTGTAAGGAGGGACAGATATAGGCTGCGTGTTACGAAGAAGGTCAATATCAAAATCAATTTCCCTCTTAGGAGGAACACATGGTAAATCATCAGGTAATACTTCTGGGTACTCACACACAATCGAAACTGACTGGATAGTTGGCGTCTCAAAGTCAACATCCTTAACCTTAACTAGATGGTACACAAAACCTTTAGAAATCATCTTTCTAGACTTAAGGTAGGAAATAAAATGACCTACAAGAACGGCTGAACTACCCTTCCACTCCAAGACTGACTCACCTGGAAAACGGAACTCCACCGCACGGGTTCTACAATTAACATAAGAATAACACACGTACAACCAATCCATGACAAGAATAATATATATTCATGGCTAACTCTACAAGGTCTGTGGAGTTGTCTTTATGTAATATTGCGATCATGTATCTATACACCCACCTAGCTACAACCGAATCACCAACAGGAGTAGAAATTGAAAATAGTTCTAACAGAGTTTTGGGACTGACTCCAAAGCTACTAGCAATATAAGGTGTCACAAAAGACAAGGTAGCTCATGGATCTAACAGAGCATAAGCATCAAGGTGAAACACTCGTAACTTACCAATACCCACATCCAGTGACGTCTCCTGTACTAGATGGGTCGTAAGGGCATAGAATCTATTCTAGCACTGACCGCCAGCTAAACTAGTCGAGGAGCACTACTAGAAGGGACGTGCTGCTAAAGCGGCTGAACTAGCGACTGGAGTATAGGCTCCGCCACCCCTGATCTGGTGAAGGACAATCCATGAGTCTGTGTTCGGGTTTGCCACACCCGAAACAAGTGTTTGAGCGAACTAGATACCTCCAAGGGTGATTCTTGCTGCACCTTGCAAAAGCTGGGAAAGTGCGCTCTATATGCATGCTACCCTGTCCCCTTGAATCTGAAGCCCTGTTCCTCCGATCCCATCATGATCTAGATGGTGTACTAGATGATGATGGTGCTGGAGCAAAAGACCTATGATGAGACTTCTAGCACTATCCACCCCTCGATCTAGGTTTAGAAATCCCATAATTATCTTTCTTGGCCCTCTTGGCCTCTCTCTTCCTCTGATATATTGACTGCATCTGCTAGGCATGCTACACTATGTAGGTAAATCTGTATCTCGATGCAGCATGGCGATCCTACAGTCCTTATCCAGGTAGTCCGCTACTCCATGCACAAATTGGCTCACTCGAGCCCTCAGGTCTGCCACTAACTCTGGTGCATACTTGGATAAGTGGGTGAACTCCAGAGCGTACTCCTGAACCCACATATCACCCTACTTAAGATTTACAAATTTGTCCGCCTTTAGTTCCCTCATCTCTCGAGGGAAGAACCGATCCAAAAAGGCTGCATGGAACTCTTCCCAACCTATAGGGCCTGCTCCCACTGCCCCACTCTCTCTCCATTGTTCACACCAAATATGTGCCACCCCTTTCAACTGATAAGAGGACAAATCAACGCACTCTCCATTTGTCACCCCCATGACCTGGGTGATCTTTAGAATCTCATCGATGAATTCATGCGGGTCCTCATCTACTTTTGACCTAAGGAACTCCGGCAGGTTCATTCTCAAGAAATCCCTAACTCGGGCTGCCGCTGCATTGCCATTTTGCAGAACATGCACAACCGCCTGCTGATTGACCTAAGCGTTCAAGGCCTACGCGAGCATCTGAATAGCTGTCTGATCTTGGGCAGATTTATATGCCCAAGTGATACTCAAAAGTATCATTTTTGCCTTGTTTATCTATCAATGTGTATACATTCTCATGTAATTGGTAATAAAATGTGAATTTATACTAACCAACATGATTAGCATTGCTTTGCAGGTAAAATGTGATTTTGGGAAGCTAAAATGCATGTTGAAGGATATCGGAGTTGGACTTGGATGCGAGCAAGGGAAAAAGCATTAGACAACATGAAATAAAGGGGCTCCGCGATGGAGCCGTGTCACGCTGCCATCGCGGAGGCATTCTTCCTGGATGGGGAAAATTCACCCAATTTCCAGTGGAGGTCCGCGTTTGCTCCGTGGCACGGAGCCAGTGCTCCGCGATGCACGCCGTGCCACGTTGAGCCTGAATTCCCAGACCCCCAGTTCCAGTGAGGGTCCGCGTTCATGGTGTGTCACGGAGGCAGTGCTCCGCGATGCACTCCGTGACACGTTGCTCATTATTCCGGGAACAATTCCCAGCAGTATAAATAGAACACTTAAGTTCATTTTTCATAATGCTGACTTGGTGGAGCAAGGACATGGGTTACAGGCAGTTGAGGGACGAAAAGTTCAGGGTTTTTTCTCTCTTTCTTTCTTCTTTAATTCAATTGCTTGTATGATTAACACTCATTTAATGATGATTAATCCACAAATGAGTGGCTAATTCCTATCCTTGCTGAGGTTATGAACAATTGTGATGAAATTTGATTATTGATTCTGTGGGTTTTCATCTTTTCTTCCATGTTGTTCTATTAATTCTTATTTTTACTGCATTAGTGTGTGGCCTACATTAATGTACATCTAAAAAGTCCGGTTTCACTCGAGAGAGCACGAAATTGGAAAGTTGTGAATTAATAGGATATGTTCTTTACTTGATTTGGGAAAATTGAGTCTTGATTTGCTTTCAGGATAGAAATATACCTGAAAGTCGTATTAGTCAATTTAGGAACCGGAATTGTATAGCTAGGACATGAATTGCATTTGATCACAGAAATGTAGACGGATGGTTCATGATTCTTAAGTGAGGTTAAATACGAGAGTTTTAATCTCTTGGCAGATATTCTTGGCTAGCAACTGGAGGAAAAGATTAACCAAAGTATGATGATAATTAGTTTCATTACATGTTCGTTTAACCTCAGCATGCTTTCATTCATAGTTCAGATTCAAAGTAGATAATTGTTCTTAGTTTTAGTATAAAAATTTATAAAACAAACTATCAACTTTTTGGTTCCGCTGTTGTTTGCATTTTTAGAAGTAAAATATAGTACACTAGAGCAATTTGCAGTTCATCCAAGTCTTTGTGGGATCGATACTTGGCTTACTAAAGCCACTTACTACTTGTTCAACCACGTGCACTTGCGTGTCGGTTTATAACCCCATATAACACCCCGAACAAGTTTTTGGCGCCGTTGCCGGGGACTTGGCAATTGGTGAAATTGTTTTAAGTGTTAATTTACTATATTTTTATTTTCTTAGTGTTGACAACTTGGTCTTAGCCTGTATTTTGCAGACTTAATTGCTGTGAACACTGGCAAGAGACAAGGAGCTGGTGGAATCATATATAGAGCCTGAAAGAATATTTCACAGTAAACGAAGAGAAGCTCTACAAAGAAAGCTGCAGTTGCTCAGAAAGACGATCATGGAGCAACAACAGAATCCACCGGTAGTACGGGCAGTGTTAGTGCCCGAAGAAGCAGCAGCACGGCCGGTTCGCGAGGTGGCAATCCCACATGCCAATAATGTTACATCAAGTATCCGCAAACCAGAGCCCGGAGGGAGATTTGAACTTAAACAAAATATGGTGCAGTTGTTGCACACAAGCGGGCAATTTACCGGTCTCCCTCATGAAGATCCACAGCAGCATCTCCAAAACTTTTTGGAGATAAGTGACACTTACATCCCCGTGGGAGTGTCACCAGACTATGTCCGGCTTACATTATTTCCATTCTCATTACTAGGAGAATCCAAGAGGTGGTTGAAAGCTGAGCCACCGAATTCTATTTCTACGTGGGATGATCTTGCACGGAAGTTCTTGATAAGGTTTTTTCCCTCTGGTAAAATAGCAAGACTTAGAAGTCAAATTCTAAGTTTCAAACAGAGGGAGGGAGAAAATTTATATAAGGCCTAGGAAAGATTTAAATCCATGTTGCGGGATTGTCCTAATCATCATCAGTCCAATGATGTGTTGGTGCACACATTTATTGAGGGTTTGGAACCCCACACCAAAATATTGCTAGATTCAGCAGCTGGAGGGCAAGCGCTTGAGAATACTTATGAGGAGATGTATACCTTGTTGAACCGGATTTCACAGGGCAATCCAGAATGGAATGCTGATTCATCACGAGGTGGGACAAGGAAAGCTGCAGGAGTGCTTGAAGTGGATGGGTTTACAGCTATTGCTACACAGATAGCTGCATTGCAAAATCAATTGAACAATCACTTCAGCAACATGACATTGAACCAGCCTCCAGCCCCAGTTAATGCAGTCCAGCAGATGTGGTGTGAAGTGTGTGGAAGCAGTGAGCACTCAGCTGAGTGTTGTATAGCCAATCCTGACTCGGTAAACTTTGTGGGTAATGCACAAAGGAACCACTAGCAGTATGGTAGTAGCTACAACTCCAATTTGAGGAATCATCCTAATTTCTCATGAGGTAGCAACAACCCTCAGGGCCAAAGTTCGGTCAGGGTGTGCAAAGGAACCAAGGAGGGCAACAGAACTACCAAACTCAATTCAGAAACAATAATGCACCTCCTCCACCACCATCACCAAGCATTGAGGAGATGTTCAAGACCATGATAGCTAACCAAGCTCAATTGCAGGCTAACTATGTGAAATTGGCAGCCGAAGTGAAAAACAACCAGTTAGCTACCAAGGCACTTGAATATCAATTTGGGCAATTTGCTAGTGCCCAAAACACAAGGCCTAGAGGAGGACCGCCAAGCGACACGGATCCCAATCCCAAGCAGGTTAATGCAGTGACCACAAGGAGTGGTTTGCAGCTGAAAGAGGTGGAACCAGAAAGACCACCTCAATAGTCGGGAGCAGCAGAAGTTGAGAGGGAGCAAAGTTCTGAAAGGGGGAAGACCAAAGAAGTGGAATCAGAAAGACCTCCACCCCCGTTCCCTCAACGACTAAAGAAAAACAAGGAGGAGGCGTGTTTCAAGAAATTCATGGAGGTGCTGAAACAGGTACATGTTAACTTACCTCTTGTTGATGTCTTGCAGGGAGTGCCAAAATATGCGAAGTATATAAAGGATATCGTGGCAAACAAAAGTCGGTTGACTGAGTATGCTACGGTGGCTCTAACGGAGGAGTGCACTTCCCAGATCCAAAATAGACTGCCCACAAAGCTAAAAGACCCTGGGAGTTTTACTATCCAGCTTACTATTGGGCAGAGCATCCGAGCTCGTGGATTGTGTGACTTGGGAGCGAGCATAAATTTGATGCCGTCATCGGTATTTAGAAAGTTGGGTCTAGGAAGTCCTAGACCCACAACGGTAATCTTGCAGTTGGCGGATCGATCCTTAGCTAGGCCGGATGGCATTGTTGAGGACGTTCTGGTGCAAGTTGGCTCCCTAATTTTCCCGGTAGATTTTGTCGTGCTGGATTTTGAACCAAATGCTGAAGTCCCATTTATTTTGGGGCGATCTTTCTTGGCAACCGAGAAAGCATTAATCGACGTAGCTGCGGGGTAGCTAACAATGCGAGCACATGACAAGGTAGAGGTGTTCGATGTGTACAAGGCACCCAAGCTCCCGATGGTGCATGAAGAACTCTCGGTGATCAATGTGATTGATCAAGGTGATGATAAGCAGATGAAGGATTCCTGAGAGTTAATGGGAAAACCACCGGAAAGGTGTAAGCACTACTGGGGGGAGGACGGTGATTGAGAGAAATCGTCCATAACCCTAGCGGAAAATTGAGCTTAAACGACGTTGAGCCGCGACGGTAAACCAGGCACTGCACGGGAGGCAACCCGTGAAAATTTTTTCTTTCTTTTATTTTGTAAAGTGGAAATAGATTTTTCTTTTCTTTTCTTTTTCTTGATTTACTACAAAATTTTTCGTTTTAGTTTTTGTTTATTTATATTTAGAGTGAAACCTATAATTCTAACCAATTTTGTATAGTGAGATGATTTTCAGGTCAAACGGAGAAAAATATGCATGGAATCGCGAAGGAAAAGTCGAGGTATGAAAAATAAATAAAAAGTGGAAAACAGTGAGCTGGGGCGATAGCTCCGTGTCACGGAGGAGGACCTCCGCGTTACCCTCCGTGACACATTGAGGTATAACCCGGAAATTTTAAAAATTTCCAGAACAGCCTCGCGATGGCTCCGTGTCATGGAGGCAGTGCACCGCGATGCACTCCGTGACACGTTGCCGTGTATATCGCAACGGGTCACACCGGGTCGCCGGATGACCCGCGCGATATTCTTCCTTTTTAACCTCGAAAACCTCCCCTTTTCCCTTATTTTCTAATCCCTCCGCGACCAAACCCCCCAAAACCCATCCCTCATCAACGTGCCACGGAGTAAGGCAAGAAATTCACCAAGTTTTCTTTGATTCTTCAAAAACAAGGTATGTTCTTCGATTCCCTCTCAATTTCTTGTCGATTTTCTTCGATTTTTAGCATGGGAGGTGAGCTAAAGTGCCCTAAGTCGAAATTAATCATGAATTTGATTTCATTGTTGATTGATGAATGTTCGGAATGTCGTATGATTGCTTGAACTTGTCGACTGCATGAATTGATCGAATTTGATGGATAAAATCAATTCTAGGGCTTGTTAGTTGAATTTGATGTTGAAAATGGATTGAAGTTGTGAATTCTATGCCGGGATGGATGTGTTGAATGAGATGAGTCGATGTACAAATTGTTAGGATGTTAATAGAACGACGGATTCTCGGGTTGGGGGAAATATTGAAATTTGTTAGAATTGTGTTGGTTGGATAGGTTCGTGTGTAGATATATTTTTGGTGTTATTTTTGTTTCTTTGTTTTTCTTTGCTAAGTGTGATGGTTAAAATGTTAGTGATGGTAGTGATTGTGATTAGCTGTACGAAGTCTGAGTAGTACGCAGAAGTTATACCGTCGAATTTTTCGAACGCACTAAGCATGATTGTATAGTTGTTTGTTTTGTGTAAATAAAGATGTTCTTGCCGTATTGTTGTAACTGTAGCTAAGGACTAAGTGTGGGGTAACCTAGCGTAACCCGACTAATATCCTTGAGCTTAACATTGATCTTGTTTACTTGGGTTGACAGGTGAAATGGCCAGCCGGCAAGATAAAGGAAAAGGCGTGTCAACTTCAGGCGCCGGAAGGAAACGGATCAGACTGGGCACAGCAGTCCCAGCTGCACCAGCAGTTCCATGCAGCCAGCGCCGCCAGTACAGAACAAGATTGGTGACCGATGAGGGGAAAAAAGTGGTACGCGAAGCATAAGGAAAATAAATATTTCCCCGAGGAGCACATAGCACGGGAGCCATTGGCACAGGAGTTCCCTAGAATGGTCCACCGGATCGAGGCAGCCGGGCTCAAGTTCATCTTTGAGGAGCCCAAAGAATGCAATCTGCACTTGGTTCGGGAGTTCTATGCCAATTGGAACCCAACAATCAGGAGTCACACCATCAAGATCAGAGGGCAAATAGTCACTCTGGAGCCCCACCACCTCAATGCCATCATAGGAGTGCGGGACACAGAAGCCCATGTCCTCCGACAGCTGAACATTACCCCACCATATACGGACATCAGACGCACATTGTGTGGGACCCGATCAATAGCTAGATGGAGCAGACACAAAGAGAGGGGCTACCACTAGACGTTGCCCTATTCACAGATGAACAGGGAAGCCAGAATCTGGCTGAAAATAGTCTGCTCATGCCTAATCCCGGGGGTACATATGACTGATGTAACCCGAGATCGTGTTTGCCTGGTGTACGCCCTGATGAAAGGGCTGGAGATCAATGTAGGGGCGGTTATTATATCCGCCATGAAGAGAGCCCAGTTGCACCAGGGGCACAGGTATGGTTTTGGTGGACTACTGACCACCTTTCTCAGGGGCCTCGATGTTGAGGAGGAGGCCCTCGATTATATCCCGCAGTTGGAGCGGCGGGCCTTAGACGTTACTAAAACTAAGGCTCCCTACACCACCCTCGGGCCAGTGCTTACACTTGGCGAGCGACATGCTCGTGATGACCAATACATGGCTCGGATGTATGGGATGCAGATGCTCCAGCTAAGGATAGGTGGGAGGCCATCGACAGAGGAGGAGCTATGGCAACTCGAGCTAGACTACCCTTTCGGCGAGAATGCCAGGGCTCTATGCCGAGTGGGGCCAGCATTTGTAGAGCCCACAGATGATGACGTCCCCACAGATGAGGAGACGCGTCGGGAGGACTCCGATGTGGAGTCCAAAGATGACGACGGAGGCGACTCGGACATGGGAGATGAAGCAGCAGTACCCGACGAAGAAGTGGAATACTTTGACTGATCAAGGAGTTCCACCACCCGATTTTGTGCTATTTTGAATTTTTGTGAACACTGGGGACAGTGTTCGAGCTAAGTGTGGGGTGGGAGTAGTTAGGTGCTGGGCTGGGCTGTTTTGCATGTATTCTCTATTTTGCTGTCGTGTATGTGAAAATGTGTTTGTCCTTGTGAGTTGTGAATTTTCAAGTTATTGTTCTGTATTTGTAAATATTTGTGAAATTGATGTGTGTTGCTGAAATGTTGCTAGCTGATTCTGATTCTGTACATATTTTTGTTATCGAAATGATCGATATTTTTAACAAATTTTTTAAAATAGTTTGTAAATTTTAAAATATTTTGTAAATAATTTTTCTATCGAAATGATCGATATTTTCGACATTTTTTAATTTTGGGTTTCTCGACGTTTGTTTTCGGTTCTTTTACCGAGAATGGTCCCATTGAACCGACGTCTTAAGTAGTGACCGTTCCCTATGATGGATGGATGACGACCGTCTTAAGGGAAATGTAGTCGTTAGGAGTAGTTTTTTTTCAATTATTTTTTCTTTTCTTCTTTGGTGGATTGCATCTCGAAACTTGTAGTTACTCTATGGTTGCGAAATTTTGGTTGCGCGTTGTACAAGATATTCAAAATGCAAAGGTGATTCATATGAAAGCATGCAAATTTGTAAATATGTTGAGATACCTAGGCTGTAGAGTTCGATTCAGTGTGATTGAGGCTTAATGTTTGAATTCATGTAATTAGCTGATTGAAGAGTCTATGAATACATCTTGAATCGAGCATGTGCAGAAAGTGTGAAGTGAGGTGTTGACATTCCATGCTATTGTGAAGTGTCTAGAACTTGCCTGGTGTGTGTACAAAACGAAAAGAAGGAGGTGTATTGTAGGAAAGGATGTAGACATTTCTTTGTTTTAACCGAGAGTTTCTATTTTTTTTCCTTGTCATACCCCCCTTTCTGTGATTGTATACCCTAGTCAGCCCTTTGAGCCTTTAGCCTATTATTTCTTTCTTTTGTCCAAAAAGTGTAAACCGAGCTTAATTCCTTCTTTTCATTAGCCGTAAAGTCTATACAAAACTCTTAAGCGCTTAAGAAGAGAAAATCATTTTCCCAAAGTGTCAAAGAGTGAGAATGGTGAAAAGAAAAAGAAAAGCAGAGTGAGGGAAGAAAAAGAAAAGGTTGAAGGTGCACTTGTTATAAATAAATGATAACGAAGGTGCATGAATAATCTTTGTTGCTGTGTCAAGTGTGCTTAATGAAATGGGCCATACTAAATAAAATCATCAAGAATGGGATGATGAAAAAAAAAGAGAAACAATGTCCATGAGTTGATGGGATGTGTTAAAAAGGCGCTTAAGGATGCTAGTGGCTATTATTGGCTAATCCAATATTTACTAGTTCCATAACATACATTACAACGCATTAAAGTCCTACGTGATCTTACATCGCACTTCTTTATATTAGTGGAGTAATACACTAAGGGCAAGCTTATGGGTCATGACATGATGCATGTGAATTCTTTTGGGAGAGAGAGTGAAATTGTGTGTACATGCCCCTGTTTGAATGTTTGTGAGTCATATGAGTAAAAAGGGGAAGATTCTCTTGTATTGTGAGGGCACATGCTTGATGAAAGATTAATTTTCGTGTCGGATATCTTGATCAGCTGATTTGCATGAGCTTGCCGATATCGAGAGTTGATTCTTAAAGTCTAGGAGGTCTTAATGTATTGAAGGTCATTGCATTGATAAGACCATGCATGTTTTCTTGATGATTTGTTGTATTGAATAATCGGTATGACCGTAGCCTAAATTGTCGAATCAAAGTAGTAGGTTGGGATGTAAATTGCATGAATTGTATGTTTGTTGTTCGAGGACGAACAAGGATTTAAGTGTGGGGTAAGTGATCTTGGGTAGATTTATATGCCCAAGTGATACTCAAAAGTATCATTTTCGCCTTGTTTATCTATCAATGTGTATACATTCTCATGTAATTGGTAATAAAATGTGAATTTATACTAACCAACATGATTAGCATTGTTTTGCAGGTAAAATGTGATTTCGGGAAGCTAAAATGCATGTTGAAGGATATCGGAGTTTGACTTGGATGCGAGCAAGGGAAAAAGCATTGGACAGCATGAAATAAAAGGGCTCCGTGATGGAGCCGTGTCACGCTGCCATCGCGGAGGCATTCTACCTGGATGGGGAAAATTCACCCAATTTCCAGTGGAGGTCCGCGTTTGCTCCGTGGCACGGAGCCAGTGCTCCGCGATGCACGCCGCGCCACGTTGAGCCTGAATTCCCCGACCCCCAGTTCCAGTGAGGGTCCGCGTTCATGGCGTGTCACGGAGGCAGTGCTCCGCGATGCACTCCGTGACACGTTGCTCATTATTCCAGGAAAAATTCCCAGCAGTATAAATAGAACACTTAAGTTCATTTTTCATAATGCTGACTTGGTGGAGCAAGGACGTGGGTTACAGGCAGTTGAGGGACGAAAAGTTCAGGGTTTTTTCTCTCTTTCTTTCTTCTTTAATTCAATTGCTTGTATGATTAACACTCATTTTATGATGATTAATCCACAAATGAGTGGCTAATTCCTATCCTTGCTGAGGTTATGAACAATTGTGATGAAATTTGATTATTGATTCTATGGGTTTTCATCTTTTCTTCCATGTTGTTCTATTAATTCTTGTTTTTACTGCATTAGTGTGTGGCCTACATTAATGTACATCTAAAAAGTCCGGTTTCACTCGAGAGAGCACGAAATTTGAAAGTTGTGAATTAATAGGATATGTTCTTTACTTGATTTGGGAAAATTGAGTCTTGATTTGCTTTTAGGATAAAAATATACCTGAAAGTCGTATTAGTCAATTTAGGAACCGGAATTGTATAGCTAGGACATGAATTGCATTTGATCACAGAAATGTAGACGGATAGTTCATGATTCTTAAGTGAGGTTAAATACGAGAGTTTTAATCTCTTGGCAGATGTTCTTGGCTAGCAACTGGAGGAAAAGATTAACCAAAGTATGATGATAATTAGTTTCATTACATATTCGTTTAACCTCAGCATGCTTTCATTCATAGTTCAGATTCAAAGTAGATAATTGTTCTTAGTTTTAGTATAAAAATTTATAAAACAAACTATCAACTTTTTGGTTTCGCTGTTGTTTGCATTTTTAGAAGTAAAATACAGTACACTTGAGCAATTTGCAGTTCATCCAAGTCTCTGTGGGATCGATACTTGGCTTACTAAATCCACTTACTACTTGTTCGACCACGTGCACTTGCGTGTCGGTTTATAACCCCGTATAACACCCCGAACACTTTTCGAAACTCAACATGGGTAACTAGCTCCAGTGCCTGGTGCTCCTGAACTGGTGGGGCCTGCTGGCGCTCATTCCCGTTGCCATCCTCGTGGCCATCTCCATTTCTATTCCTCCAACCATTCATTCTTCGAGGAGCCATCATTTTGCATTCGCGAATAGCAAAAATTAGAAGGATAGAGAGACATTTCATTGCACAACATAGATTATGAAAGAAGGGAACATTTCCTAAACGTCTCGTAGCTTCTTCGTCATAAGTTTCCTAAGCTTCACACCCATGAAAAAGTTTCTACTTAACGCGGATTTCAAACACCCTTCTAGGAAACTTCAAACCTATTGCTCTAATACTATGTTTTTCACGATATGAACGTAGACCTGAATCGTAAGACGGGACAAGGAACCCCGAGAGACTCCAAGTCGACTCATGGCATGAACATTCATCTAACTCCATATGATTAAGTGGAATACTTAACATGACGATATAGCGGAAATATAAACATAACATAACATAGCATGATAAGTGGAATGTACTAAATACATAATAGTTGAGTACTAAAATTAGTCTTAAAGCCTCTATCGTATTAGATGGGTTGATGGGACAACATCCCTAACTAACCCGGCAAAACTGAAAATGAAAAGGGAACATCAATATCTGAAACATATGGTCCACGGATAATGAGGACTCACCAAAAGGTTGGATGCTAAACTCAAAAATGGACTACTAACGGGGCTGAGCCTGAGAGCCGGGTCCTGTATCATGGAATGTAATAGCATAGAGTATGCGTTTAGTACGTGGAATGTACCGAGTATGCAAGGTAATTAAAACAAAATTTAAAATACATTAAAACTCATAAGAGATCATAAGAGTGGGACAACATGCTCAAACCATGAGTAGCATACAATAACATAAGGCTCAAGGTTTTCAAAACATTCGTAAATCAGTCATAATCATAATCATAAGAGAAAAGCTTTATTGATCATGACTTGAGCCAATGTGCAAAATCATAAACATGCATAAATCACGGGGAACAGTGAGAGATTCTTATAACCGACATATCCCAAATGAGCACACATGGAGCCCAACCTATAAATCTCTGGTCGGGAGGGTGTCCATACCTTGCCAAAGGTAGAACTCTGAAGGACGTGATATCATACATGAAAGGGCCCATTTGGGAAAAGGGGACCGTCATAAGGGAGGTCCCATCATGTCCTACGGTAGCACGTAGTTTTGAGATTCGGGGAAAAACCTAGGCCCCGAACCTACTCGGTGTTAAATACTACTCCCAAAATATATATAGTGCTCATATTATAAGATGCATGAGATTCATGGGCTAGTTAAATCATGATAATCATAAGCATGCTTGTAAATACATGAACTAGCCATGAGGGTAAAGCCCGTGAGTCGACCAAAACATAGTTAGAAAAATCATGAGGTTCATGCATACTTATAGATCATGTACAGGCTATGTAAATCATAAATTCATAATGGGCATTTGAATAAATCCATATTATGACTCATAAATCATGATGGGTTTATGAATCTCAGCAATAGAATTAGGAATCATAATTCAATTCATCATAGAACATGCATAATTAGGCGTAATTTAGTAGAAATTGAAATCAATAAATTTATAATCAAATTAGTCGTAAAATATGATTAGGATTCATAAAATATAGTGTAATCATGAAAAATAATACCCCATAGATAGATCATTAGAATTCCACAAGATATAAGATAAAACCCCATAAGATTTTTCAACAAACTTCATGAGTTAGGAGAGATTGGGCATGGGTGTGAACAAAAACACCCACTCATAACCCTACATAATTGTAAATGGCTGATTCTTACCCTCCCTTGAATGCCCAAGAAGGAATTGAGGAAAACCTTGAAGGATTGCCTTGATCACCTCTCTAGTCTGTCACTCTTGCATGCATGAATATGAAAATAGCCTAAAATGAACTTAACCCTCTTAAGAATCACTATTCATTACTCAAAATTATGTAGTTTAGGCCCTAGGAACTTAGGAATGATGGAAAAGACCTTACTAAATTAGTAGAAAATAACTGTCAAATGGTCCCAACGAGGTAACCAACGACTCGTCCTCTTTGGCCACGACTTGTACTTTGATCCGTGATATACAATGCTCATCAGGTCTCCTGGCTCATAACAAAAGACTTCACGACTCGTTACTGGGTGACCACAACTCATGATCACCACTCGTGATGTACACTGCCTTAATACCAATAATTCTTCAGTTAGCTAACCCGACCCTCCCCACGAATTGTGGTGACTGACCACAACTTGTGGGGTCCTCCCGTTATGTACACTATCTTCATTTTCGTCTTTACTCAAACACCACTCCCCACGACTGACCTAACGACTCGTGGGGCCTAACCATGAGTCATGGTCACCTACATGGGGATCCCATTTCCCAATCTTCTTAAGTTCATCACCTGGCCTCCCCACGAGTCACATCACGATGCGTGGGCTGCTCTCACGGGTCACCTCATGACCCGTCCTATGCCTGGTGCCAATTTTTAAACTTTCTCCGCTTCAACTCCCATGTTTGATCTTTGGGCTTCCAAGGTATAAAAATCGCACCCCTAGTCTTTCACATCCTTGTTGACAACTTAGCTTATCTTTCTATTTTATTTCACTAAATCGCCCCATACAATTCACTGCCGATTTCAACCCTCCCAACTTTATTTGTTTTTATATTGAATCTATGTGGTGCAAGCTAACGTCAATTTCTCAACTGACACTTTAACTATCATTCCCTAGTTCTCGTGGGATTCAACTCCGACACTCGTGGGATTACTTTTTTTGATACTTTGGCCGTGTATGTTCTTTGCATGAAGGATATATTTTGGATGTTGCAAAAATGGTGTCGTTGCCAGGGACTAGCGCTTGATATTCTCGTGTTGATTATTAAGTTGAAATAGTTTGTCATTGTACCTACTTGACGTGAGTTTGTTGTGTTGTTCGAATTTCATAACCATAGGAGTCATCACTCCAAAGCAGGGGATAGCTCAGTGGAAGGTAACATGGAACTCAAGGAAGATAATCTGGTGATGTCGGAAGCTGCAGGAGCCATTCGCTTACCACCGACGGTAGGGAATGCAGTATTTCATATCACAAGAACGATGCTGCACTTGTGGCAAATAAAGGGTCTCTTTGCAAAAAACAAAGCGAAGACGCGAATCCAAATTTGAGAAACTTGGAAATATGCCAGCCCTTCAATATAACAAATATTAGTCAAGAGTCAATCAGGTTGAGACTCTTTCCTTTTCCACTGACGGGGGAGGCAACAATGTGGATAGAGGAACTCCCTCCGAGATGTATTACTTCATGGCAGGAGCTAACCGAGGCCTTCTTGGACCGCTTTTTCCCTCAATCAAAGATGCTTCAGCTAAGGGATGATATTACAAATTTCAGGAAAGAATTGGGAGAGCCTTTGCACGAAGAATGGTTAAGGTATAAAAAGAAGATTTCTCTCTACCCAAATCATGGATTGCCGGATGGAGTGCTTCTCCAAAGCTTCTACAGGGCCCTTGATTCAATCAACAAGTTTGTGTCCAACAACCTAGATGGTGGTTCTATCATGGATCAAACATATCAGTTGGACAAAGCCTTCTTAGACAGAATGACAAAGACCAACAGGGCTTGGCAGACGAGAGAAACAAATGTGTCCACTCATGAAATCGGCTCAAGTGCATTGGCTGTTGAGTTGCGAAAAAGGGATGAAGAGCGGGATGAGAATATTTCCAAGATGATGACATAATTAGAATTGATAACAAAGAAAATGATGGGAGCAGGGCCCCAGGTGGTAAATGTTGTTGGAATGCAAGGTCCCTTACAATATGAGGGAGAGTCATCACCGCCGAGATATGAAGAATAATACAAATACATGGGCAACCAAATGGGAGGTCCTAGACCTGGATTCTAAGGAGAAAACCAAGACCCATGGTGCCCAAGGGATGAAAACCAAGGTTGGAGAAATTGTGAGCTACAAGGATGACTAAATAGAAATGAAAGGTGGGGTAATAGGGAGTCAAACCAAGAGGGTGATCGATATCAGCGGAGTTCGAACCCATATGTTTCCCCCTCCAAAGTTTGGGAATCTCCAAAATCAGCCGAGCGTGAGTGATACGGGTAACTCAAAAATTGATGAAATGTTATCGAGAGTACAAAAAAGGTTGAGTCAACTGAGAGGGGGGTGAAAGAATTAAGAGGGGAGGTGTCTAACCTTACCCAAATAGTGAGTTCACATTCTTCTTATATCAAGCATTTGGAGACCCAAATGAATCAGTTGTCAGCTTAAATGAACCCCCAAATGAAGGGAATACTACCTAGTGACACAATGCCTAATCCCAAGAAAGATGGTCAATGCATGGCTATCATCACTAGGAGTGGCAAGGTGATTCGAGATGCCCCGGTGAAGCTTAGTGAGGTTGATAACCCAATGTTAACTGAAGTAGATGAAGTCGACAAAACACTAATGACCCCAAGGTATAAGGAAAAGATTGATGAGGAAAGAGAGGGAAAGGATGATGAAATCCTCTCCCATGCTGATAATGGTGAGGCGGGCATGAAGGCCCCAATTGACGACAAGGTTGAATCAAGAATCTCACCTCCTTATCCAAAACGGTTGGCAAGGAAAAAGAAGGATAACCAGTTCAAAAAGTTTGTTGACACGTTTAGCAAGTTGTCCATAAATATACCGTTAGTGGATGCTCTACTCCAAATGCCCGGTTATGCAAAGTTTATGAAAGAATTGCTAATGACGAAAAAGGTGGTTGATGTAGGTAACAGAGATAAAAAACACCATTATAGTATGGTGATGATGAGTAATCTCTCCCCCAAATGGGAGGACCCAAGAGCTTTCACAACCCATGTACAATTAGGATGTGTGTGTTTAAAAAAGCTCTACGTGATCTTGGCGCCAGCATAAATTTTATGCCCCTGCTTATTTTCAAGAAATTGGGACTCGTAAGCACAAAACTGACGTCAACGAGGCTACTCATGGCAAATAGGTCAACAAAAAGACCGGTGGGGGTGTTTGAGGATGTGTTGGTGATAGTGGACAAGTTTATTCTACTGACTGACTTTGTTATTTTGGATTATGAAATGAATATAGAGGTTCCCATTATTTTGGGAATACCACTATTAGTTACAGGGAGAGCCATGGTGGACATTGAGCTTGGAGAGCTAAAATTTCGAGTAGGAAGTGAGGAGGTCACCTTCAAGGTGTGCCCATATGCTAAAACACCCCTCAAATGCAAGGTGGTTGGAGTGTTGCAAAATGAAAAGGAGGACAAGGGATTGGAGCTGAAGAAGACGGAGTCAGATGATGACTCTTCGGAAAAGAGTTGTTGAAAAATGGTCTATATCATTCCACAACATTAACTAAGGCACTTCTTGGGAGGCAACCCAAGTGTTTAGTGAATTATTTGATGTCTTTTTTGTTTTTGTTTTTGTAGGAGCTGTGAAGTGAGGAACAACGGGAGAAAAAAACAATGAAGTGAAGAACGACATGTAACCGGCGAGCCGCTAGTCCAGAAGCACAAACCACCAATGAAGGCAAGTACAAGATAAAATGATGGGATTTGGATCAAAGAACTGGCAGACCCATCGACGAATCACTGAATTGGAACCGTGGACCGTCGGTGGGTTGCTGTTGGAAGACAGAGGACCTGAAGTTTGAGCACATAAGTGGCGGGTAACCGACGGATTGCCAATTCCATATATGAACAACTAGTGGATCACCGGCAAGAAACAGAAAACTTTGCACAAAATTCATGACAAAGGAAAATTAAAGCGGTGGAACGCCGGTGTGATTCGACGAACCTCCGATGAAACACCGGTCGAGGTAAGCATTTATTTCAAAATGGAATTTAAAATGCTGGCCCATGAAACCCCAAATACTTGACCAGCCGCCCTATTCTGCAAATATTCCCCTATTTCCCCTTTTTTCACCATTTTCCCATTCCATTTTTGTCTCTCCATTACCCAATATTCCCATTTCCCCATATTCATTTATTTGCAACCTTTCCACTTTCCCACCTTTCCACTTTCCCACTTCCCACCAACACACCTACATTAAACTCTCCACCTTCCCCTCAACCTATCAAACTTCCATCTTTCACCTATAAAACCCTCTCCATATTTCACTAACACACTCACTTCACTTACATTTCCTTCCTATACTACATATATCTCAAAGTGCCATTGTAAGATTTAGCTAACATTTTTGAATTTAAAGTGTGCAAGCAATCCTCCAATTTGGTAAAAATTTTCTTGCCCTTGTCTTAATTTTCTCATTGGTGCTTAATTCTTTAGGATTAATATTTTGTTTCCCCTCCTTATTGAAATCATGAATATATTATGGTTGTTGAATGGAATGGGGAATATGTGATTTTGTGTGTGAAATTTTGAAAAGGGTGAAGTCTGAGTAACCCGATTGCATAAAATGCAACATCTTGCCCGAGGATAGACCGGGTGACGCCATTCTTAAGGGCTAAATGTAATGACAGTATGTTTGAATGGAGTAGTGATGATTTTATCATGTTGTGTGTGAGTGTGTATTAGTGGGTGTATTTGAATAGTTAAGTTCAAAATTTGGCGACGATGCAGTCTGGCGTTTCGCCAGTTAGATTCGTCAAATTGCCAATGTAACGCTGGATCACTCTTAAAATTGGCTTTAAGCCACTAAGTGGATCCCGCATTACATCGGCAGTTCAAGAACCTGGACCAGCGATTCGCCGCTTAACCGCGGATACATCCCTCACTTGCCTAGTTTTCTATAAGGTATCGGCAGGCAAACAGCTATCCGCGAAATTGCTTTTGTGAACCGCCAGTCCTTCGCCGGTGCTATTGGTTCTTTAAATGATTGTTTGGTTTCCCTTGTTTCTTAGTTCTCCCTTAGACTACTTTCTTAATTTTATTTCTATTTTCTCTTCAAATTGTTGTCACTAACATCATTCTTGCAGAAAAACAAACCATGTCTTCATCAAGGAACTCAGGAAAAGGAAAGGCCCCTGCTTCATCTTCTAGCAAGGGCAAGGGCAAAGCAAAGGCCGCTCCACCGTGTGCCAACACCAAGGAAGCAATAATCTTCTGTGTCCCCCAACATGCAAGAGAACTATTTCATTTTTCAAGGCCGATCAATCACCATGGAGAAGCGGTCTGACTTGGAAGGGTTGAGAGGTGATTTTCCCAACATCACCGAGCAGTTCACAGCAAGGCAATGACATGCATTTGCCAACCCTCTCCCGCATTACTACCTCGGCTTGGTGATGGAGTTTACGCCTCATATCTGGCCCGACAGGACAGCATGCAGCACCGGGGCAAGGTTGATGACTTCCCATTCCTGCCTTCAGTGATGCTAAGTGAGGTGGAAGTTGACATTACCCCTGCGACCATCAACTCTTTGTTTTGGGAAGATGAAGTGGAATCTGGTACTGAGTTTATGGCTCGGGTAGCTGATATGAAGGATCAGCTCACTTGGGTAGCCCACATCATCGCTGTTGACAATCCTCTATGGGCCTCAATGGGTGGCGAAATATCTCGCCACGACTTAAAGTTTGAGGCCAAGCTGTGGCTGGATTTTGTTTGTGATCGGATCATCCCCTATAAAAATGAGCAAAGAGTCAGCCTTAAAACCACCATCCTTATTGCTTCCGTAATGACTAGAGTACCCATTAACTTCGGGGAAATTGTTACTCAGCAAATGAAGAAAAAGGCCCGACAGTCCAGCACCTCAATTCCCTATGTTGTCTTGACTGCCCAGCTTTGCTCAGCTACTGGATTGCCTCTGTTCCTAGATGAAACTACTTCGGCTTCTCTAGGAGTGATAGACATTGAGAGGAAGTAAGATGTCGAGGCACCGACAATGAAAAGAAAGAGATTGCAGGCCTTTGGAGTGCAAGAAGGATCCCTCTCCCATGGGTTAAACCAATCACCAATCGCACCAGAGTTGAATGTGCCCTAGACGGAAATGCCAGGACAAGCATCAGGTGACATGCCTTAGTGGGGAGCATCTTCTCCTCCATAATCCTCTCAGCCATGTGGTCTCCATAGACATGTGGAGATGACAAACTCGCACGAATGCCAACTCCAACGATTGGCTAAGATCCTCCCTGCACTCATTGCCAAACCAATTAAGAATGAGCTCAAGTAATTTTTTGAGAATGTTGCCATGCTGTGCAAGAGGGTAGATGCAGCAGAAGGGGCAGTCACTTCCCTACAAACTGAGGTACATGAGTAGAAGTGTAATACCCTGGAAGTGCCTAAGATTAAACCCGGGATTTAAAAATGGGAGTTGGCTGAAATTGAGAAAAATCCCGCAGAACGGACTACCCAATGGATCATTGGTCCATCCAATGACCCATGGGAAGCAGTCGTGGGAAGATGGTTGCCTGGTAATAGTGGGTAGTGATGAGCGAAGCAACGACTTATTGTTTGTTATGATGAGTCGTTGTGTGAACCCGTGGTAGGAACTGGTTCTTAGTTTAAGGGAAGTAATGAGTCATCCTACGACCCGTCGTGAGAAGTAACGGGTCATGGTCACCAGTAGTGGGAAAGAATGCCTATAATTTCAAGTCTATATAACGGAAGCAAACCATGATTCATTAGAGGAAGTAACAAGTCGTGGTGATGCTCGTGGGAAGGACTAGTACAGGGCTTGAAGGAGGAAACAATGGACTATACAAAGACCCATCATTTGAAGAAACGACTCATCCTGTCGAGTCGTGGGAAGGAATATGAAGTGTGAACTGAGGCAGTGGATCCAACGGCTCGATACCACGAGTCGTGGTATCATTCAACAACTCGTAAGACCGTCCGTTGGTTCACCCAGTGCAGAATTTTCATGGATTTCATTAAGGGCATTTTCGTCATTCCTAAGTCTTAGGGTCCTAAACTACGTAATTTAAGGATCGAAAATTAGTTTTTATTGAGGGTAAAACCCACCCTAGGCTTATTCATTTCCATGCATGCAAAGTTAAGGAATTGAAGAGGTGATCAAGCTTGTTCTTCAAGGGTTTCTTCAAATTTTCCATTGGTCTTTCAAGGAGTGGTGAGATTTGATTTTCCTTATGTATAAAAGGTTATGAATGGGTGAATCCTTTCATACCCACACCTAATCTCATTCAATTCATGAAATTTTCAATCTAATTCTATGGGGTTTTTACCCAATGCATGAAATTTTGATTTCTCTACATAGGCTTGATCTAATTGAGTTACAATTATGGAATTACGAATTATGGTCAAGTTTTACGTTGTTTTTTTATATAAAATCATGTCTCATGTTTTATAGATTAAAATGTCCATTTATGAAAAGTTCATGAAAGTCAAGGTTTATGGTGAATGTTCATATATGATGTATTATTGATTTTGAAAAGTATGTTTTCAAGTTATCCATGTTTGTAATCATGTCTTCCAATGAATTGAGTATTTTCAATAATGGTAAAGTATTGGGAAATGCCCACATGTTCAATAATGACTTACAATTTATTAAATGGATCTCATGATTTATCGATTTATGATGTTGGATGACAAAAGGGCCTTTGATTCTTGGATAATCATGTATTTTAATGGAATCAATGATGATAATGTTTATTTGGCTATGAATCTCAATGAATGATGTTATTGATTTACATATGAGCCTAATGTGCATATTTTTGGGAGCTGTGTCTAGCACCGAGCAGCCCAGCATTTAAAGGACTATGTCGGTGTCTCATAACTACGTGGCACCGTATGTTTATATTGATACATTACAATGATAATGGTCCCCTCTTTCATGATATCACATAATGCACGTCCCTCGTCTGGCAAGCTAGGGGCGACTCTGCCTACTTGAGTGAGATAGTTGGGGCATCATGTAAGGCTCTACCATGATGGTGTCGGTTATGAAGAGTCCTCCCGTAGTTCCACATGTTTTATGCATCATTATATTTATGTTATTTTGATCAAGTAATGATTTAATGAGGTTTCTCTTATGACCATGATAATGAATGCATTATGAACGATTTAAACACCTTGACCCTTATGTTATCTTGTGATATTTATGTTACTAGCATGTTGTCCCACTCTTATGATCATTTATGAGCTTTTATATATTTTTAAATGTCTGTTTTACTTACCTTACATACTCGGTACATTCACGTAGTGACCACATACTCTATGATGTATCGTTTTATGATACAGGCTCTGATCTTCCGATCCAGCACCGGTAGTAATCCATCTTAGAGTTTAGCATCCAGCTTCTTGGTGAGTCCTCATTATCCAAGCACCATATATTTCAGATGTTGATGTTTCTTTTAGTTTTCTATTTTTCGCAGTTAGTTGGGGATGTTGTCCCATCAACCCATCTAATAAGTTAGAGGCTTTCAGACTATATGCAGTACTCCACCGTTATGTATGTAGTACGTTCTGTCTATCATGCTATGTTATGTTTATGCTTCCGCTCTTTCATTATGTCAAGTATTCCACTTTGATGATATGGAGTTAGATGAATGTTCATGCCTTAGGTCGATTTGGAGTCTCTCAGGACTCCTTGTCCTGTGTTACGATCCGGGCCTACGTTCGAGTCATGAGAAACATGGTATTAGAGTAATAGGTTTGAGGTTTCCTAGGGTGTCTAAAATCCATATTAAGTAGAGTCTTTTTTATGAGTGTGAAGCGCACCACACTTATGGCAAAGAGGCTACGAGACATTTATGAAATGCTCCCTTACTTCATGATCTATATCATATGATGAAATGTCTCTCTATCCTTCTAATTCGTGCTATTCGCGATCGCAGAATTATGGCTCCCCGAATAATGAATAAAGGAATGGAAATGGAGACAGCCACGAGGATGGCAACGGGGATGGGCACCAGCAGGCCCCACTAGTTCAGGAGCATCAGGCATCATAGCTGATTGCCCATACTGAGTTTCGGGCATCTATTAAGATGCTCGTGTAGGCCTTGACTGCTCAAGTCAATCAACAAGCAGTTGCGCATGTTCCGCAAAATGGAAATGCAACGGCGACTCGATTCAGGGACTTTTTGAGAATGAACCCGCCAGAGTTCCTCGGGTCAAAAGTAGATGAGGACCCGCATGAGTTCATAAATGAGATTGTGAAGATCACCTAAGTCATGGGGGTGAAGGGAGTTAAGTGCCCGAAGATGGCCTCGTACCAGTTGAAAGGGGTCTTTCAAATCTGGTTTCGCTAATGGAAAAATAGTAGGACCGCAGGGGCAGGCCCGATCACTTGGGAGAAGTTTCATGTTGCATTCTTGGATCGGTTCTTCCCTCGTGAGATGAGGGAGCTGAAGGCGGCTGAGTTCCTAAATCATAAGAAGGGGAGGATGATGTTACAGGAGTATGCTCTTGAGTTCACTCGCTTGTCAAAGTATGCCCCACAGTTAGTGGTTGATCAGAGGGCGCAGGTGAGCCGATTTGTTCATGGCATGGTGGGCTATTTGGACAAAGATTGCAGGACGACTATGCTCCACAAGGACATGGATTTCCCTCGAATAGTTTTGTATGCCCAGTAGATTGAGGTGGCTTATAAGATGGAGAGAGAGTCCAAAATGACCCGGATGGATAGCCATGGGTTTACTCATCAGAGATCCGGTGGTCACCGCCCTCAGTTTCAGCAGAGGTCACTAGCTCTAGCACATCATCAACTAGTGTTCCATCCAGACCTAAGGGTGATTAGAGGAGTAGGGCTTCAGGATCGAGGGACCAGAGGGGCACGCAAGTAGAGCGCACCTTTCCAACCTGTGAGAAGTGCGGTAAGAGTCATGTCGGGGAGTACTTGCCCATCTATGATATTTGATATGGGTTGGTAGATCCGTCCACATGCATTGAGCGTGTCCATTTTCTAGACAGGATGATGATAGAGGCCATGCGCAGACTACAAGGTCAGCAGCAGCTCTAGCACATTCAACTCTGCAGGGGGCATCTACTAGTGGGTGTGGTGGACAGCGCCAAAATAGATTCTATGCCCTCGCCTCATGTCAGGAGCAGGAGACTTTGTTGGATGTGGTTACTAGTATGTTACAAGTGTTTCACCTTGATGCTTATGCTTTGTTATATCCAGTGGCTACCTTGTCTTTTGTGACACCTTATATTTCTAGTAGCTTTGGAGTTTGTCCACAAATTCTGTCAGAGCCATTTTCAGTTTCTACGGCGGATGGTGATTTAGTTGTAGCTAGGCGGGTGTATAGAGGGTGCCCGATCACTATATTGCGTAAAGTCACCTTTACAGACCTTGTAGAGCTAGCCATGACTAACTTTGATATTATTCTTGGTATGGATTGGTTGTATGCGTGTTATGCTTTTGTTAATTGTAGAACCCGTGTGGTGGAGTTCTGTTTTCCGAGTGAGTCAGTCTTGGATTGGAAGAGTAGTTCAATCATGCCTGTAGGTCATTTTATTTCTTATCATAAGGCTAGGAAGATGATTTCCAAGGGTTGTATGTATTATCTAATTAGGGTTAAGGATGTTGAGTCTGAGACCCCGACTATCCAATCAGTTTCGGTAGTGTGTGAGTACACCGAAGTATTCCCTGATGATTTATCGGGTGTTCCTCCCAAGAGGAAAATTGATTTTGGTATTGACCTTCTTCTCGACACGCAGCCTATATCTATCCCTCCTTACAGAATGGCTCCAGCCGAGCTAAAGGAGTTGAAGGAGCAGTTGAAGGACCTGTTTGATAAGGGTTTCATTAGACCGAGCAAGTCTCCATGGGGTGCACCAGTCTTATTTGTTCGAAAGAAGGATGGTTCCCTTTGGATGTACATTGACTATCGGCAATTCAACTAGGTTACCATCAAGAACAAGTATCCTCTACCCAAGATTGATGATTTATTTGACTAGTTTTAGGGTGCCAAGTGCTTTTTGAAGATACATCTTAGATCCTGGTTCCATCAGCTCAGAGTTCCGGAGAGCGATATCCTGAAGACAGCCTTCAGGACGCGGTATGGTCATTATGAGTTTGTAGTTATGTATTTTGGACTAAGATATGCTCCTGCATCTTTTATGGACTTGATTAATAGGGTGTTCAAGCCATACCTGAATATGTTCGTGATTGTGTTTATTGATGACATCTTGATATACTTTTGGAGCCAGGAGGAGCATGCCGCTCATTTGAGAGTGGTGCTACAGACTCTCAAGGATCGCCAATTATATGCTAAATTCAGCAAGTGTGAGTTTTGATTGGACCCCGTGGCATTTTTGGGCCATGTGGTATCAAGTGAGGGCATACAGGTGGACTCTCAGAAAATAGAAGCGGTGAAGAATTTGCCTAGATGGGTGAATCCTTTCGATATCTGGAGCTTTTTAGGTTTAGTTGGCTACTATCGGAGATTTGTTGAAGGTTTCTCATCTATTGCAGCACCCTTGACCAAATTGACCCAAAAGAAGGTGAAATTCAATTGGACGAAGGCTTGTGAGAAGAGCTTCCAAGAGTTGAAGACCCAGCTTACTTCAGCACCGGTGTTAACTCTACCGGAGGATACTGATGGGTTTGTGGTGTATTGTGATGCTTCAAGGATCAGACATGGGTGTGTACAGATGCAGCACGGGAATGTTATAGCATATGCCTCCAGACAGCTAAAAGTTAATGAGAAGAATTACCGAACCCATAATATTGAATTGGCCGCTGTCCTACACTCCCTGAGAACTGGGTTCGACACTTTGTTCACAAACATCAGCATGTGAGACCTTGGCTCGGCTACCATCTTGGGAGCGTACTTAGATAGCCTGGTAAACTCCAATGCGTATTCTTCTACGGTCTTATTGCCCTATCTCAAGTTCATAACCTCAGCCATTTTTGCCTCCCTTAGCTCCTAAGGGAAAAATCTATCCAAGAAGGCTGTGTTGAACTCCTCCTATACCACCGGTCCTTCTCCCGCTGGCCGCCCCTCTTTCCACTGTTCGTACAAGACCTGGGCTACCACTTTTAGCTAGTAGGCAGCTAGATCAACACTCTTAGAGGAGCTGGCACCCATAATGCAGGTAATCTTTTTGATCTCGTCAACGAACTCTTGGGGGTCCTCCAATACCTTGGATCCATGGAAAGATGGAGGGTTCATACGGGTGAAGTCCTATAGCCTCACAACAGCTGCGGATCTGTTGTTGTTAACTGGTACTACTTGTTGATTCACTTATTGGTGACTATTTGCACGAGCAGCTAGATAGCCACCCTGAACTCTGCAGTGGACACTGTGTCATCCTGAGGGGCTACTGGGCTGGTGGGGTAGGTCTATTGGCGTTACCGGGCCTTCTTCCGTTACCGCGTCTGGGAGGCATGATTTACTGAAATGAAATAGAGCACGAGTTATAAGGAAGTTTATGGAATTGAACTTAATGCATGATAAAGAGTATGAACAAAAGAGAGTTTTCCTAATAACATCTCATAACCTCCTTGTCATAAGTGTGGCACGCTTCACAACCATGAAAAGGACTCTACTCACTGCGGCTTTCATATATTCCGAGGATACTCTAAATCTAGTGCTCTGATACCAAGTTTATCACGCCCCAAGTCTACACCCTGGACGGAACAAAAGTAACCCCAAGTCAACTCTTGGTCTATCATACACTAGTATTCTGAGTAAAACATGCATAGCATAAGCTTTGAAATATTAATATAAAAACATTTATGAAAAACTAAAACTGAAACATAAGGTGTAAAACAGCTTAACAATACGAATATTCTGAAATCAAGTCTGTGTCTGAGAGCCATCTAGCTGATGGGTTGCTGGGACAAGCCCCTAACTAACTCTAGTGACTAACTGAAAGTAATGAAATGACTGAATAAATGAAATAACACCCTTGAGAAATGAGGACTCACACTTCTACTGCTGAGGAGGATATGAACTGCGGCGACTAACGATGCTGAGTCTGAGCACCTGCGCTTGTATCATGAAATGATACAACATAAAAGTATGCTTCAGTACTTTGAATGTACAGAGTAAGCAGGAAAAAACCATTATTGACTATAAAAGACTAAGCTGAAAATGATATATGCAATGACCAACATATATATTGAGTTGAATAACTGTAATAAACTGAGATGGTCACAATGACCCTATCTAATGGTCAAAGAAATGCCCTAAGTTTGAAAATTTTGAGTCTAAGATACTGTACTGAACTTATCTAAACTGATAGAGCTGAAACTGAATTGAACTGCTGCTACTGAGATTGGACTGAGCTGAATAGTGGGAGAGTCTATAACTGACATATAACCACATGAGCTAGACATGGAATCCAATGTATACACCCTACCGGTAGGAACCAATATACCCTTCCAGGGTATAAAGGCATGAACTGGGTGATCACAAATGTCTGGGGCCAATCAGGCCATTAAATACTGTAACCTCATAGGCAATGTAGTTCTAGGAGCCTGGGTGCGTTGGAACCCCGATTCGCTCGGTGCTAAGTCCTGCTCCTATTAGAATACCTAAACAAAATACTAAGCTGATAGCTCAAAATTGGGGTCCTAGACTAGTCAGGGATATATAACTGAAAGTACCCTGAGATTCTTATCGGACCAGATTCTGAAACTAGGTTCTAGACTGGTTAGAGCTGCTTATCTAGAAGCATCGTACCCATCTAAGAACAAACTGTAATCTATCTGGGGTCCTAAGGCTAGTCATAACTATTTATCTAAAGTGTCATGACCTCCTAGTGGACCAATGAAGCTGATTTATGAGTTTGATTCTGATAACTGGGAGTTATCTCAGACAACTCAAGGATTTTTGTAGTCAAACTGATCAATTGAAAAATTCTGAATAATACTGAGGAAATTCTACATTCTAACTTAACTGAACAACTAAGAAGCTAACAGAGAATTCAACTTATTTTGATAACTCGTCAGATTAGTAGAAGGCTTTCAGACTTGTTTAGACAGATTCGACATTGTATCTAAGTTTTGTTAAAATTCCTATATGGGTTATACTATATTCTTGATATTAGCTTCTGCTAATTTATGTTGTTAGTCATGTCTGATGTTAAGTGTATGCAATGATTATGTCGTGGTTTGACTTGGAGCCTTTCAGGGTTCCTTGTCTCATATTACGGCTAGGGTGTGAACTCGGGTCGTGAAAAACTTGGTATCATAGCAAAGGTTTAGAGTGTCCTAGGGTGTCTGAAAGCTGGGATATGTAGAGTCTTCTTCATGGGTGAGGAGCGTGCCACACTTATGGAGAAAAGGCTATGAGACGTTTTAGGAATGTCCCTTTTTCTTCATGATCTTTATCGTGCGTTGAGCGTGAAGCTCTAAACAGTTCCCTCCCCTAACTCTTGCTTTACGCACTCACAAATAATGCCTCCTAGAAGAGGGAATGGAGGAAGGTGCGGTAATGATCATCAACAGGTACCACCAGCCCAAACAGACCTAATGGATAATCACGCTACTCATGCTGAGTTTTGAGAAGCGTTTCACATGTTGGCGCAGGCCTTGACCGCTCAGGTGAACTAGCAGGCGGTGGCCCATGCTCCTCAGAATGGGAATGAATCAGTGGCAAGAATAAGGAATTTTCTTTGGATGAACCTACCCGAATTCTTAGTGTCAAAGGTATATGAGTACCCATACAATTTCTTGGAAGAAATTCAGAAGATTACTCAGGTTATGGGAGTAACAGTAAATGAGAGCGCAGACTTAGCCTCCTAACAGTGAAAGGGAGTTGCTTACATCTGGTATTGTCAGTGGAGAGACAGTCGGGGAGCTGGAGTGGGTTCCATAGGTTGGGATGAATTTATGAAAGCATTTTTTGATATGTTTTTCCCTCGGGATTTGAGGGAGGCAACGGCGGAAGAGTTCATTAACTTGAAATAGAATGACTTGACTGTCTAGGAGTACGCATTGGAGTTCACTCGACTATCCAAGTATGCACCGGAGATGGTAGCCGACCAGCGGGCCTGAGTGCCCAAGTTTGTGAATGGAGTATCAGACTTTGTCAAAGAATGCAGGACTGCCGTGTTGCACCGGGACATAGACTTCCCACGCTTGGTGATATTTTCTCAACATATGGAAGCATAACAAGTGAAAGAAAAAGAGAGAGAGGCCAAAAAGGCTAGGACTGGGTATCTAGAGTTCTCCCAATAGAGGTCGAGTACCGAATATCATTCACATTACAAACATAAATCATCAGCCCCAGCACCTTCGACGGCTAGTGTTCCGCACCAGCCCTGGATGAGGGAGATTACATACCCATTGTGTATGAGTTGTTGAAAGAACCACTTGGGAGTATACAACGCCGGCTCAGATGTTTGTTTTTGGTGCGGCAAGGCGGGACATATGCATCGAGATTGCGCAGCGGCTAAGCCAGGCGAGAGCAAATCCTCAACAACTTCTTCAGCAGCTTTGATATCATGCTCGTTTCAGCAGGGTGTATCCTATAATCTGGGTGGCAGTCATCGTTAAAACTGCTCCTATGCTTTAGTACCCCATCAGGATAAGGGCAAAGCGCCAGTAGTAGCCACAGGTATGTTATGAATCTTGTGTTATTCCTTATGTGATGCAAACCTGTATATTGAATAAGAAGCTCTGTTGTGATTGTGGGAAAGGATTGTTGATGTGTGATATGAATAGTTGTTAGTGTAAGGCTCGCGGTGAAGGTTAGAAGTGAAAGAGGAGATAAGAATTAGTAACTTAGCCTGACTTGAATGGAGATTTGAGAGTCTTGGAATGATGACTTTAAGCTAAGGGGGAGATAGTGAGTATGTGAAGCAAGTCGGACCTTGAGAATGCTGATAAAGAGTTTTAGCCTTAGCAATTGAAGTTAAAGTGTGTCCATTTCCCATGTGCAGATTCCCGAGGTTTAGAGGCAACCTCTTCAAACAGTGATGCCGTTCTTGCTGTAGGAGTCCTTTATGCTTATTTTTGTGTTGTGAATCAGTTATGTGTGTTAATTCATGTTTTTCGGTGTAGTTAGCTCAAACTCAGTCTATAGAAGTCACTTAGTAAGTTTAGTAGAACCAAGCTATCTCATGTATGTGCTTAGTTTTAGATGTCGGGAATAACTCATGCTCATGAATTCCTTATCCTCAGCTAGATTAGATAGCGTGAATCCTAGCTTAGTATCAAGAAGCAATTTGAGAATAAAGGTTTAGCCTGTATCCTTTCCAGTGTTCTACCTATCTCTATGTTGGTTTCATGTTCTTCGGCTTCCCTTGAGCCATGGTATGCATGTTAGATGTGGATATTCATATTTGGTGTATAGGGTTAGCCCGAAGTCAGATACTCCATTGGTGCTTAACTGTGATTGATTGATTTTGGATATCTGTTTCGTCTCTATCTTTTCAGTATGTTCATCCTACATTCAAGGATGAATGTTCCCAAAAGGGAGATATTGTAACACCTCGCAAGTCCTTGAGATCAAACCCCAGAGTTAGATGAAGCTCAACATAAAAATAAGCAGAAGCTTGCCTCAAAACGAGTCAGAGAACGACTCGTTTGGAGACCACACGGATCATGGCCTAACCCGTGAGGAACTGTAAGAAGGGATGGCAAGCCCAGTGGCCACGGACGATCTGACGAGTCATCTTTCCTGGCAACGACTCATTAAGTGGGTCGTTGGGTGAAGGATAGGATCCCTGGGTTAAATCTTAACTGTGTGGCTAACGGAAGGAGGTAACAAGTTGTTGGGTGTGATGACGACTCGTCAAGTTAGTCGTTAGAGGGGAGAATCTGTCTCTCTAAAGAAGTTCCAGTGTACCTGACGAGTGGGTCTAATAAGTCGTTGGAGCAAGTAACGACTCGTTATGTTGGTCGTGGTTTAAAGGATGCTGAATCTGCGTAAACTATCTAGTGTACCTAACGAGCATGAGGACAAGTCGTTTGAGGTGACAACGACTCATCACGTGAGTCGTGGCTCCAATTCGGGCAGTTTTTCCAGTTTTCTCCAGGGGCATTTTTCTAAATTTCTATGATTTTAACTTTTATACTATGTCGTTTTGTATATTGTTTGGGACGTTTTTAAGGGATTTTCATGCCTAAACCCTCATTCTCTCAACTCTCCTTCTCCTCTACATATCAAGGTTCCCATGGCTTTTCCTCCAAAACTTCCAGGTGCAATTTCGAGTAGGATTTTTTCTACCAGGTATGCAGGTCTTTCAATAAGGATACTCTTCCATCCTTGTGTCCCAAAATATTTTTATTAAAAACCTGATTTCAACAAATATAGAAAACCATGATCCAGGGGTTGTGTTACGGGTAAATTTCTTTTATATTCCTCATAAATGCTATTATATACTGTGATTATGATATTATTTGTGATATAAACAATGGGTTGTCTTGAATTGTGAAATACATGTTGGGAATGTGTGAGTGTAGTATGTTCTTCATAAATTGGCTCGAGTATTGAATGGGATTTTTTTATTTCTCCCTTGATTATCGTAGTAATTCATGAACATGATGGAATTGTGGAAATATTGTATGATTAACCCTAATGACCCAATTAGGACATTAATAACTATGTTGGGATGAGTTGGAGTTTGTGGGCTTGAGCAATTGAAAGTAAATTATGAATCAGAACCGTGTTTTCGATTTAGTTGATTGGGTATAATTAGATTATATTTATATTGATGGATTATGAAGCTTGGGCGGATCCTAAATTGTTTTTCCTTACAAAAATTATTTTCCAAATTTTTGAATCTAAAATTCCCATGGATGAAAAGTTCGTAAAAAAAGTGATATATGATAATTGTGAGATGATGATGAGGTTGATGATGAAAAGCATGTTTATAAAAATACCCATAATTATGTCATTATTTCAAAATGAATTGATTAGATCCAAGTGTGACAAGGCTTTGGTGAATGCCCACATGTCGATTTAGAATGGTGGTTTTTCCGAAATAAGCTTACCACATTGTTTGGAGCAAAGTCTCCCAAATTTTATAAATGTTAGCTTGTATTATGTTTTGAAATGAATGAAGCCATGTATCGTTGATAAAGTATGAGGGGAATTTATTAATCATGCATGATCTTATGCTACATGTTGAATGAGAATGATATTGCAACTTTAGGGCTTGTTGTTATTAGAAAGTAGCCCCAATTCCGTCGAAAAGAATGCGATTAAAATTAGTAAATGTCCTTGTTTCTGAGTATCTTTTGCAATTTAGATTAGCGATAGTCAGTCGGGATTATCGTTAGCAAGAGTATTTCCCTAGTCAGTCAGGATTCTCATTAGCAAGAATGGTTCCCTAGTCTGCCGGGATTCTTATTAGTAAGAGTATTTCCCTAGTAAGTCAGGACTCACATCTCTAGTTACTAGCCATGCATTTTTCTCCTTAGTCGGTCGAGACTAGAACCCCTAGCCAGTCAGTGACTCTTTATATCAGAGCATTCTATCCCTTTGACAATCAGGGATTCTCATTAGTAAGAATGTTTCCCTTTGATAGTCAGGGATGCTCCTTTGATAGTCAGGAACTTCCCTTGGTCGGTGAGGGACCCTCTTGATATCAGTAACGGCATCGTACCTCTGTATTATTCCTGATTATTACTTTTGTGCACCAACTGATGTTTCAATAATGCATGTCCTTATAATGTGGTTATGTTGATATGAACATGTAAATCTCATATAAGGTGGTCATATCTCATTTCAGCTACATTACTACTATTGTGTTTTATATTACTTCCATTATATATATTTATGAGTTAGTTGATTTTGCTTCCTGCACACCTAGTACATTGCAAGTACTAACCGCATGCCTCTTGTGCTATATCATTTCATGATATAGATTCAAGTCTCCAGGTTCAACCGAGTGGATAGATATGCTTTTCTTTCTCCCAGCTGCTAGTGGTGAGTCCTCATCTTCCAAGGACGTGGTTTTTGTTCATATTTTTATTATGTTTCAGTTTTCAAACTTTGGGAGTTAGTTGGGGGCTTGTCCCAGCAACTTGTCAGATTAGTAGAAGGCTTTCAGACTTATTTAGACAGATTCGACATTGTATCTAAGTGTTGTTAAAATTCCTATATGGGTTATACTAGAGTCTTGATATTAGCTTCCGCTAATTTATGTTGTTAGTCATGTATGATGTTAAGTGTATGCTATGATTATTCCATGGTTTACTTGGAGCCTTTTGGGGTTCTTCGTCCCGTGTTACGGCTAGAGTGTGAACTCGTTTCGTGACACCTGTCGTGGACCACACAGTCCAAAACCCTAAAGTTCCCCATTGGTGACACCATGACTCGTGGTCACACATAACGAGTCGTGGTGAGGATTCATGGGGTACATTGCCTAACTCCTTAACTTCTGACCTAGGCCTGACCATGAGTCACCTAACGGGTCATGGTGGAGGACCACAACTCGTGGTGACACTCGTTAGATATGCTGACACCACCTTTCTATTTCTCAATACCCCTTCCCACGATTGGCCTAATGAGTTGTTAGGTCTCATAACGACTCGCTAGGTGAGTCGTCCTAAGGCATTTCTGTAGATTTTCAGATTTTCTGTTTTAAGTCCCGAATCTAGTCTTTGAGTTTCTGAGGCATTACAACGCGCCTCTTTATACTACTTGACTGTTAGTTTATGCTTATATGTCCAACAATAATAATCCTCTATTAAAGATATTTCATTAGTGTTCTTGTAGCAAGTAGACATGTTCTTTTGTGTGGGAACCCCTCTTTCTATCATCTCCTTTTGCAATCACAATGGACAAAATGGATTTTCAAAGAAACGCCTTAATCCCATCACACTTATTTAGCAACTAGCTATCCTATACACACTTAAGAATGTTCTAGTGCTACGTAATGTACAAAACACAACAAATTAAGATCACCTCTCGTGGCATCAGGATCTTAGTCAATTTCCTATGGCCACATAACCACACAATCAAATTGAATGAATCTTTCATTATTAAGCTCTAATTTTTTTCCTTGAATTATGTTAAACAACCTATGTGTCTCTCATGGAAGTTTCACTTCTTATGAATTCTCGATGACCACTTCATTGCTTCTAGTTTAGCTCCCAAGTGGAATATCAAGACACACAAGTGGTTGTTTTTTGACTGCATCCTAAAAAGGAAAAAAAATATGACTAATTTTCCCTTCAATATGGTCATAAACTATCCATCATTGGGAAAAGCCTTTTCTTCTCCTAAAAAAAACAAAAAATGCTCCTAAAAATAAACAATTTACCCGGTTCAAAGATCTGCCACTTTGGAAAAGAACCAAGGCTATAAGAAAAATCAAAGGATAGGTGAAGCATGCCATTACAAAAATTTTCAAAAAAAAACCTTGATGGAATACTCACCCTTAACCTCAAATTTTTGGAAGATATTCCCTCACCCTACACTTAAATTCACGCTCTATCCTCATAGCACCTATAAAATAAAAATCATGCAAGTGTGAGAAATACCCCCTGAGGCCCTCTAGGGCCTAGCTAGCAGCATGTCTTTTGGATTCACGAGTCGTATGACCCCACACATAAGCTCAAGATGTGCTCCTTAGCTTGAGATTTGGGTACTCAGACTTCCCCTTCTCTAGACACAAAACAAAAAACAAAAGTGGCACTAAAAATAAGAAAAACTACACTATTAAAAATTGGGTTGCCTTCCACCAAGTACCTGATTTAACGTCGTGGCACGACACCATCAAGTTTCACCACTTTTCATTCCATTTTGAGCTTATAAATTTCACCCCCTAACTTTTTTTCCAATTATCTGTTATGCTCAAGGGGCGGTGGTGTAATAAATGTTGCATCTTGCCCATCTTGGCCCTTAAATGAGGGATGTCATTATGTCTCTTTGGCATAACAAATTTTAGAGTATACCGGAATTGTGTATACATCTCTCCATAATCTTGGAAGGATCTATATCTAGGTTGCCCACCAAATACAATGTCGAAAACTGCTTAGAATGAGGACCAATATGCCCTAACTCCAAGATTTAATTATGATTGACATCCTCACTTTTATCCACCTCCTCAACGTCAACATCAACCAACAAAGAATAGTCTAATGGTTGGAATTCTTCTTCTTGTTCCATGCATTGGATAGTACGCATAATACTTTGTAGTTGGGCCTTAGACGCCTCAATTTTTTCTTTCAATAGAGTCTGCAGGTCTTGGATACTTGAGCCAAATTGGTTTATCTCTTGTTTGCACTCTATTCTCCCTTCCATGAATGGATTAGCCATATATGTAAGACTATCACGAAGAGACCCATGATATTCTATTTGTTGAGCTTGTTCCAAGAACTCACTCATTTCTTCCACTTGAGTATTGGCCAAGATCGTGATTTGCAAATAATTACAAGATTCAGCCTCAACCTTCATCTTCGTGAGCTTGGTTCTCATTCTTTCTATGGCTTTTCTTTGTTTAGTATACTACTCCCTCAATAGTTCCATATGCTCAAAGATCAGTTTTACCATATCTCTTGTTTGAGCATAGTGTTCCTCCTCTTCGTTATTCCTGTAATCATCAAATACAACAGGACGATCATAATCGAGGCTTGGGGAAGAGGAATAATAATTTGGACAACTACCCCGATAGCCATCCAGACCACCACATACATTATAAGTATGACAGTGTTGCCCAGGTGCGACAATCAATAATGCAAACATAGATCACCATAATATTAATACCCAGCATTCGATCCATATATTTCCAAAATGTCATGTCAAGAAGATTGGTAAAATACTATTAAAAAAATAAAAATCCATATAATATACTTGCGAAAATTAAATACTCGAACAAATAACACTTGAAATATGAAATAACCAACAACCAACGCAAAATACTAAATAATGGAATAAAAATTCCAACCAAAAGTAGTTAATCAATATTCAAGTCCCCGACAATGCGCCAAAAACTTGAAGTTTCCAAGCGCACGCAAATGCACGTGATCGTCAAGTAATATAAGATGGCGAAGTCCCGATATCAATCCCTTAGAGAGTTGTAAGATTACTTGATTAAGGCTAACATTTTATTGCACTATTCAAATAAACACAGGTAAAGTGGGAAAATGGTTTTGGATATTATTCTACAACTTTAAAATGTAAGTTAAACTAATGAACACAAATCGTTTGCAAAATTTTTGTAATTCAAATAATGATGAGAATCTAGGGTCTTGGCACTTTTACATTCTAGTTGAGTATTAGGACTCAATTACGCTAGACTAAACTCTTCTAAGATTTCTCGTTGCAAGTTATGATTCCATTTCTTACTATTCTTCCGAGTAGGCAAGAACTATGCCATGAACCCTAATACGTATATTCCTATGGTTGAAGGAGAAATATGAGAGGACGGTTGAAGATACTTGTATTGAACTGAACAAAGTTGAAAGGTATATCCCTATCCTCGACAAAGAAATAAACTCTCGAACTAATTAAACAAGATAATTGAAACTTATTCTATGCTTGCTTTTACTCCTCTTAGTTCCCTCTCCCAAATTCAATCAATAGACAACAAATAATATTCGCAAGGTGATCAGGCTAACGAATAATCAGTGAAATCAAGTAAGCATAAAGTCTAGCACATACTTGTATTCAAACACAACCATCAGTTGTACATAAAACCCTAGAACAAGAGTTTAGTTACTCATGTTCAAGCAGAAAAGTAAAGCAATCAACATTCAAATAAAAAGCATAATGTAAAGTAGAAAACCTAGAACAAAATGAATTTTTGTCTCTTCCCCCACGAACTGCATACAAAGTTAATCTTTCTGATAGAAGACCCTAACCCTAGATGTTATATTTATAATAAAGTTATGAAATGACTCTTTTTCCATTGAGAAGTTCAACTTTTAGACATAAAAATCCTCCTCGGACATGCCCTGGCATGCCGCACCTCCCATCTCACCAAACTGTGGCTTAAATTTCTTTTGAAGTTTGGTCTCTATCGCACTGCACCATCCATCTTTCCAAGGTGTTAGTCAAAATTTTTAAATTCTAGGTCCTAGCGTGCTGCGCCACTCACTACAATAGAGACTTAGAAAATTTCCCATGTTTGGAATACCTTTAGCACATTGTGCCACTCATTTCGCCAAGTTGTTGATCAAAATTCTTCTAATGTTTTGGCTCTGGCGCGCCACACTAGCCAGCGCACCAGCCTGAGTGCAATTTTCTCTGATGTTTGGTGGCTATCGCACCAGGCTAGCTATCTCACCAGGCCAACTTTTCCCGAATTCTTCTTTTTTCACACCTCGGGACATTTTTGAGTCCTTTTCCATTGATTACCTCCTAAAACCATCCAAAAAATACTTCTTAGCTTATTTAACACACCTCATAATGAATTCATTCATTTCATAAGGGTAATGATCTCAAAACAAGGTAAAAGATTGATAAAACTATGGCAAATTGGCATAAGAATATGCCTAACATCAGAAGGATAGATAGGGTTGGACTTCATCGCACGACATAGATCATGAAAGAAGGAAAGATTCCTAAAACATCTTCAAGCCTCTTCCTCATAAGTGTGGCGCGCTTTACATCTATAAAATAAAGTCTACTTAATGCGGCTTTTAGACACCCTAGGAAACACCTATACCTGTTGCTCGGATAGCAAGTTTGTCACAACCCAAGCATGGACCCTGAATCGCAACACAGGACCTATAACCACAAATGGATCAAAACTAACCCATTACACATACAAAGCACATTCTTGAGCATAAACTAAGCAGAAATAAAACATAAAATAAGGCATAAGCAGAAGACTAACATATCATAAAACATACGAAACTACAAGTCATAATCATTGAAACCTGTAGACATAATTGTCTGAAAAGCCTCTAGTCATAGGATGAGCGATGGAAAAAAACCCCCAACTAGCTCTACTAATGTCCTAAAATTGAAAGACATAAAATAAGAAGATGCATCAAAATTAATGTCTTTAGATCATGAGGACTCGCAAGAACTGCTAAAGCTGGGGAAGGATAGAATCTAGCGACGGGGCTGAGACTGATCTCCGAAACCTATATCATGAGATGATATAGCATAAAAGTATGCGATCAGTACTTTGAATAAACTGCGTATGTAGGATAAGCAAAAATTGATAGTAAAATGATATTCTAAAATCATGAGTATCGAGCAAGCTAAAACATGAGTTTCTAATCATAAACTAGGTATAATGGCTCAAGGTTTGAAATATTAATTCATGAAGCCAAACATGACTGATTTCATAGAAATCCTCATAAAGTGTATGATGAGCCAAAATATCATAAGTCGTAAAAATATAGGTCATGAACTTGAAAATGCATAGAAAATCAAGGAGTTTCTCAAAATTGACACCATCATGATGAGCACATGATGCCCAACTATCTCACCCAAGTTAGTAGAGCTATCATTAGACTTTCTAGGGAAAAGAATGATAAAGGAATGATATCACTTGTGAGCCCAATCGTGTTGGGGAAACTCTCTCAAGAAATGCCCTAATGATGAATATATCTACAGGGGAACGTAGTTTTGAGACCTGGGTGTGTTAGACCCCCGCCCACTCGATGCTAAATACTACTCCCAACACGTGTATAATGCTAATAGTCATAATCATGAAACATGGTTTTGCATGTGCTATTTGAAAATCACAAAATTCGTAAATATATTTGACATACTTGAACTAGCGATAAAAACAATGTCGCTGATTCAGCCATGATACATGAGCTTGAGATTCATGAATTCATGAATAATTGATTAAATCATTATAACAGGAAATCATAGACTCATAAGAGAGTTTAACATAAAATATATAATCATAATCATAAATTAGGGATTGAATCATAATAGAATTGAATTTGTACAAGATCACAAGTGATTTCGTCAAAACTGGGTATAACCCTAAAATTCCCATAATTCCTAATGGAGGCTTCAATTATGAAATTTATTTGAAATTGGGCATGAGGGTGGAAGAAACTCCCCATTCATGAACCTACATACCTTGGCTTGATGGAATTCTTGCTTAGAATTGAGACCTAAGAGACCTGGAGAAGATGACGATGAAGTACCCTTACTTCCCTTCAGAGCTTGATTTCTCAACTATAGTATTTTTGAGAGTAATGAGGAATTAAGCTAAGGAAAACCCTCTAATAGACCATTTAGAATTCCCATAATGATGTAAGTTAGAAGTTAAAAGCATAAGGTTTTCCAAAATACCCCTAAAATGCCAAATTAAAAATCCCACTAGCAAAACCCACAATCATTACAAAGGACTGTTGGTCCAACCAATATTTTTTTGGTTCATTCATTGTTCCCTAATTTTGCTCTGATTCACCCTCCGAATCTTCTCTAACGAATAGAACCAATGAGTTGTACAATCTAACAACAAGTGGTATGATCCACTTCTTGTTCCTAGGTGAATTTTTACATTTTGTAGAAGTTCCTCACCATAAGACAACCAACGAGTTGTTGGTCCTATGAAAGACTCATCCTAAGGGTCGTTCAATGGCTTGGTGCCATTTTTCCAGCTAGTTTCTACTGCAAGTCTTGGATCTGACCTTAGGTACTTTCAGGGTGTTAAAGAATATTCAATGTCCAAATGGGCCCATTGATTTTCCATGTAATAACCAGAGACATTCTAATAGATGGACCATCTGGGAAGTGTATGGTTCATAAATTAGACCGTCTCTTTCCTATCATACTAGTGGACCAGAATCAATAGACGGGTGGGCATGCCATTTGTCCTTGGAAAGGAAGGTGATAATGTCCAAATTCACTCCTCGTTAAGATAGAGTGTAAACGGTCGCTGGCAAAATAAATATACCTGACGAGTGTCGTGGTTGAATCCCATAAGGAATTGAGTCGATAATTCAAGAGTTATAAACTAATTCAAACTAGAATGCATCGTTGTTCAACATTTGAAAAGTGAAAATGGTGGAAAAAGGGATAACAATATCAAATTCTAACATAGAGCTAAGTGAGGGAAATTCCAATTGTTGCAATCACATGTTAGATGGCTAAGGGTGTGTTATTGATGGGCTAACAACTAACTGGATTTACTTTATTGCCTTATATTCAAATTTAGCATACATAGTAATGCATAAAGCACATTCCCTTGTTTCTCAACCACAAGAATGTTTATGCTTTGGATTTTCTCAAACCCCAAGGCTAAATTCAAATTATCAACCACAAAAGCTTGAGGAAGGATCAAGCTATCTCTAGCCTTGAATCTTTAGTAAAGTGGGAATGTGTGTTTTGACTATCTCTAGCTCAACCCCACACATCAACACTCAAAATGCTCCCTATTATTTTCTCACCCAATTCTCACCCTTATATCTCAAGCAAAAGCAAGAAAGTAAACAAAATTCATGTTTGCAACCATCAATTTCTATAATTAAAACTTGGAGAAAACAATAGATCTATACTTGCAATTATAATCCAAGAGAAATTAATCAATACCCATTCAAGTTTACAAACCCACCAGCACACACCCCTAGCAAGCAAATCGACTATGCGTATTTAGAGAGACAGGGAAGATACCAAGAGAAATTCCCTCAAAATTCATTATAATCCTTCACAAATTTGTTTCAGAAGTTCTTACAACAATGGTGGAATTCCCCCGAAATGGTTTAAAGAAAAATAAGAAGAAAAGTACTTTATATCTCTACATTTCTATGGTGTTTTTCTTCTCTCTAGAACTAAATGTGTTGTATGAATTGATTGTGTGTGGTGTACAATTTGGGGTCATAAATATCTATACTTTCTTGTGTATAACTTTTCACTATTTCCCTTGGAGGTTTCTAGGAGCTTTGGGAACCTTTTTGGATGTTTTTACCCCTCCATCAGCGAAATAGGTCACTTGCCCTTCAAACTGTGTTTAGCAGGAGCCAACCAGTAAAGCACCGGTGAATAGCCCGTGCCAACCCGCAATGTACCAGTGCCAACCTGCAAAGCACTAATGCCAACCCATGAAGCACTGGTGAATAGCCGATGCCAACCTATTCGCCGGTGCAAACTATCCCACCTGTGTTTTGCAAGTCTGGATTCGTGTTTCGCCCGTTAAAAACATGCCTTTAAAATCTCCTTTTAAGTTCAAATCTTCCATTATCTTTGCCTCTTGAAAATTCCTACATATAGAAGAAAAAGGGCATAAAATTTTCCTAAATGAGTTGAAAATCAAGCAAAAGTTCATGCTTAAGCCGAATGTATTGGTAAATTACCAACTCACCAAACCCCCGTACTTGAACCATTTCTTGTCCTCAAGCAAGACACTATCTCTCAAAAAGAATTTACCTAAGCTTGGAGCATCATGGGAGTTGTACACAAACCATTAAGACTTAAGACAACCCAAGAATCACACACAAACTCAAGAATCGAAAATGATTCATAATATGTTGCACAAGCTTCAATAGGTGACCACAATCATTAAGCATATCTTGCACGCATTCATTTCATTCAAATAAGGGGCATAGTTCATTTCCAAAACAAGTTGAAGGAGCATCCCAAGTCGTTGACAATTCACATTCAAAGCTTGCCTTAAAGTTTACTACAGACTTGTCTCATTCACACCTCTCACTGTAAAACACTTTTAAGCATGTATCCCAAGGAAGCAAATAGGCTTACTCTCACAAAGAAACTCAAGTGCATAAAAATTGACCCATAGGCTAGCCCTTCATGTAACTTGCCACTAATGTAAAGTTTCTACACTCAAATTCACTAAGTACTTGTGGGTTATGATGTACGCTAGGGCTAAGAGTAGGACAAATGTTTAGCTCTAGTTGCTCATCATCTTCATCTTTTGTTTAGCAAGAGCCAACCTTACAAAACTTTTGGATTCCACATTTAGCCTCATCAAAGCAAGAAGTAGCACATAACTATTCTTTCTATTTTAATTATTTGAGGTTTTTCAACTCCATTTCATTTATTTTATCACAATTTGGTGCTATCTCATATTTAAGCTCTTATATGTCTCTCTCAATCTCTCTTTTTTTGCAAACCCCCAAACTTAGGATTTTGCCTCATTTAAATTCATTTCCTTATCTCTCCTCATCTCTTGAGCTTTAAGCCCCAATTTTTATTCATCATTCCTAGAAACTAGTGAGTATGGGTACCCAAGAAGAGGATTAAAAAGAGCATTGGGCTTGTAATGTGGTCTTGAAGAAAAAAGGTAAGGTCTCAAACATTGGCAATCGAAGATTGATGTTCAAGGAGGTCATTTTGGTTAAGTGACTATCAAAAGAAAGCCTAAGATCATGTTCTTAATGCATCCATATCTAAAATTTAACCTTGAGTTACACTTAGGGAAAGTTCTAGACAATCATGCATACACAAGAATTAAGCAAAAAGACTCACCACATAAGGTATCATAATCAAAGGAGTTTGCACACTTTTAAATCATATTAAGAGTATGACTTTAGAAAAGCTAGTTTGTGAATCAAAAAGTCAAGTAAGGAATGTATAACCCATGACAAGAGGGTGCTCATTTTCAACTTTAGGTGCCCCCATTTTCTTTTCAAAACTCATGTGCAGTGCCAAGCAAGAAATTTTGGTGGTACCTTTTCAAAAAAGTGCACAAAAGACTCAAGAAGACTCTAGACTTGAAATTTTCCCTTAGAAAGTCTCCTTTCAATCCATCATTGGGAAATGTCACCCAGTTCAATACAAAAATAGATAAGAAAAAATTTCTCCTTGAGAAAGAACCGTAGTATAAAGAAAACCCTTGGAGTTTATTCATCGACTACTATTTACAAAGGTGATGCTAACTAGCAAGTAATGATGATTTACCCAAAAGAGTGACGTCACTCAATCTAACATAGGGCTATATCATGCATCACTAACAAGTGGGTTACACAGACTTCACCCCCCAACAAAACAATAATACAAATAAAAACAAAGTCAAGGCATTGTCTTCGATGCAAAAAGTTTGAATAAAATAAGGGAGGAATGGGTGAAAGAACTACCTAGTATAATAGAGGCATTTTCTTTGGAACTATGTGCCATGTAGCTGAACTTGCATTTTGCAGGTCGCCACCTTCGTTTTGTGGGTTTCCACTTGCGTTACGTAGTTGGAGCGCAAAACCACTTTTTTTAAACATTCTCCTTCCAGGTATTCTGCACATAACCGACACTTGATCGATGTTTCGTGCCTTTGGACTTGCATTTCACAGGTCTAGTGCAGATGTGTCGATGTTGAGCAATTTTTCCTCTAGGTATTCTGGTTGGTATCTGTGCTTGACCTACGTTTCACGCATTAGAACCTGCATTTCGCAGGTCTAGCACTGGTTTCCCAATTTTGCTCCTTCCACTATTTGTCACATTCCACACCTGTTCCACCCCTGCACATCAAAGACAACACAAGCATAAAGTAAAAAGAAATAAAGGGAAGATAAATGTAAAAGCACTTGGGTTGCCTCCCAAGAAGCGCGTTAGTTAACGTCCCGGCTCGACGGCTTCAATCTTCACCACCTTTCTCTCCACTTTGAGCTTTTGAATTGCACCATTAGTTTCTTTTCCATTCTTATACTTCGCTTGAGGGGTAGTGGTGTAAGAATCAAGGTACCTAGTAATGGATGTTGCCTCTTGTATATCTTGGCCCTTAAAGGAGGGATGTGCTTTGACCTTGTTGGCATGAAATACTTTAAGATGAAGCCCCCTTGATCTTTATCTTCAACTTCCTCCATCGACTTGGTTTTCTCAATTTTCATTTCTTCACTCAAGTTCAATGTTGAAAAATGATAGGAGGGTAGTTTAAGTTGCTTCCTTCTCAAGCATGCTTCTTGCTTGATATCCTCCTTCTCAAGTGCACTAGTGTCCTTAAGCATGATTTGTTGGATGTCTCTTGGGAACTCTAGTGTCACTTCCTCAACTCCGGCATCTTGCATTATTATAAGGTTGGTGACTGGAAAATTGCCTTGACCTCTTCAAAGTCCATCTTGACCTCATGCTCATCATTATGTTGAGCTTCTTTCCATGAGTTAATTTTGACTAGGTCCCATTGTTCACTTCTCCTTGTTATTCTTCTCAATATCTTTGCGTCTTCTTCTTTTATAGAACTGTAGTCTCCTTCTTGAGGAGTCAGTACTTCTATGGGAATTAGGGAGTTGGTATCCTTCTCCACATTAGACTCCCTCTCCAAAAAGGCTTAGAGCATGGATTTCATCCAATCATATGTAGTGCTTCTTCATTCACATGCCATGGCTTCAGTCCTATCAAGCTTAAGAGCACAACTTCCATCATAGCCACTATAACGAGAAGTGAACTCATTTGAGCATCCACCCTAATCTCTACCATGACCACCACGTAAAGTGCATCTATACCCATCATAAGAGAAATAAGGTGCACTCATCTCCCTTCTAGGGGTATATTTGCAATCTTGCAAAAGGTGTGGTCCACCACAATAAGAACATGGGTCATAACGATAAGGGTTGAAACCAACAAACCTCCTTTCATTCCACAATGCCATAATACAAATACAAATAAACAAAAATAAAAATAAAACAAGATGTAAAACAAAATGCAAAACAACTTTGAATCTACAAATAACTAAGGGCTATCACAACTCAACTCCCCAGCAACGGTGCCATTTTTGATAACATCCAAATTCATTCCTTGCTAGGATGGAGTGTAAATGGTTGTTGGCAAAACAAATATACCCAAAGAGCGTTGGGGTCAAATCCCACAAGGAATTGAGTTGATAATTCAAGAGTTATAAACTAACTAGAATGCATTGTTGTTCAATATTTGAAAAGTAAAAATGGGGGAAAAGGAAAGACAATATCAAATTCTAACTTAGAGCTAAGTTAGGGATTCCAATTATTGCAATCACCAGTGAGATGGCTAAGGTTGTGCTATAGATGGGCTAACAACTAAAATGAGATTTGCATCATTGCCTTAGATTCAAATTTAGCACAGATAGCAGTGGATAAAGCATATTCCCTCATTTCTTAACCACATAAATGTTTATGCTTTGAGTTTTCTCAAACCCCAAGGCTAAATTCAAATTACCAACCACAAAAACTTTAGGAAGGATCAAGTTATCTCTAGCCTTTAACCTTTAATGGAGTAGGAATGTGGGTTTTGACTATCTCTAGCTCAACCCCAAACTTCAACACTCCAAATCCTCCTTATTATTTTCTCACCCAATTCTCACCCTCCTTTCTCAAGAAAAAGCAAAAAAGTAAACAAAATTCATGTTTCCAACTATCAAGTTTTACAATTAAAACTTGGAGAAAATAATAGATCTATACTTGCAATTATAATCTAAGAGCAACTAATTAATATACGCTCAAGTTTACAAACCCACCATGCACACACCCCTAGCTAGCAAATTAGCTATGCATAATTAGAGAGATAAGATACAAAGAGAAATTACTTCAAAATTCATCATAATCCCTCACAAATTTTCTTCACAATTTCTTACAAAAATGGTGGAATTCCCCAAAATAGGTTAAAGAAAAGAACATGAAAAGTACTTTTTATGTCTACAATTCTATGGTGTTTTTCTTCTCTATAGAATTGAATGTGTTGTATGAATTGATTTTGCGTGGTGTACAATTTTGGGTCATAAATATCTATACTTTATTGTGTATAACTTTCCACAATTTCCCTTGGAGGTCTCTAGGTGCTTTGAGAACCTTTCTGGATATTTTTGCCCCTCTATCAGCGAAATGGGTCACTTGCGCTTCAAACTGTATTTAGCACGTGCCAACCTGTGAATTACCGGTGAATAGCCGGTGCCAACCTGCGAAGCACCAATGTATGGCCGAATCCAACTTGTGATGCACCGATGAATTTTCAGTGCAAACAATCCCACCTGTGTTTCACCTCCATTTTGCAAGTCTGGATCTGCATTTCTCCGATTAAAAGCATGTCTTTAGCAGCTCCTTTTGAATACAAATCTTCCATTATCTTTGTCTCCTGAAAATACCTACATGAAGAATAAAAAGGTCATAAAACTTACCTAGGTGAGTTGAAATCAAGCAAAAGGTCATGCTTAAAAGCTGAATGAGTTGGTATATTACAAACTCATCAGACGGTCCATCTGTTCCATCATCTTTTATGCACCAAATTTCTCCTTTTCTATTTCAGACCACACTTTCGTCCATCTTTTCAAGGGTACTTGCATGCACTAACACCCATTAGTCCAAAAAAATCTTTGGTTGCATCCCAAGAAGTGCCTGATTTAACATTGCCTCACTACGAAAGATACATGATCATGGACTTGTTGAGCCGTCCTTTGGACGGGACTTCATCACCCACTTCTTGTTTTTGGTGCCATAGAGATACTGCTTCACCCATGTTGATTTAGCCTTATTTCTCTTGGATGATGCAGCAGTAGCATGCTCATCTTCCTTATCAAATCTTTGCTCGATAATAACCCCAAAGATATCCCACAACTCTTATGGGCATCAAGTCACCTCTCCCTACTTTGAAAGTGATGCTATCATACTTGAATCAGTTCATTGTTTCATTCTTTTCCGAATACATCAAAGTCCTCCTAGTATTCAAGAATGGTTTCCCAAGAATAAGGGAATATCTCGATCATTGCAGTTAAGAACACAAAGTCTACTGGAAGCACAAACTTTTCGACTTTGACAAGCACATGCTCCACCACCCCTACCATTGTCTTAATGGTCTTGTCAGCCATTTGGAGATGACTTGAGGTGGGCTTTACCATGGACAACTCAAACCACTTGTAACTGGCATGAGGCATTATAATACCCTAAAAGCCTTAAGATTAGACCCGAGGGTTGAAATGGAGAAAATAGAAATTTCTGCACCAGGTCACAAGATGAGTAGTCTAGTGACTTGTGAGGTGCACCATGAGTCATTTAATGACTCGTGGAGTGAAGGGAGAGTTGGTTGGATTTTTGAAATTTGAGGCTGACCACGAGACATGCCACGACTCGTGGTCAGGGTAACGGGTTGTGGAGTTAGCTATGGTTTGGAGCCGTCTTGAAGATGGAAATTTTCAGTAGTGAACCGAACAACTCATCACTATGAGTCATTCTGCGAATTTTATAGGGTGTTTTCCATAATTTCTAAGTTCCTAAGACCTAAACTACAACGTTTTAAGCCCAGATAAGTGTGTTTTAGGAGGGTTTATCTAATTCTAAACTTATCCCTCTCCATGCATGCAACCCTAGAAGTTTCTAAGGGTGATCAAGCCTAGAAAATTTATCAAGTCTTCTTCAATTTTCTTTGGGCATTCAAGAGGGTTGTGAAATCAGAAGTACCTAGGTAAGTAGGGCTATGAATGGGGCTATTTCTACACTATGTTATACCCCAGGAACCTAAAGATCATATCCAGGAGTCAAAATGGTAAAAAGCTAAAATTTCAGACCAGATCACAAAACAATCCATGAAGTGGCTTATTAGGAGTGACCATGAGTGGTGAAGTGACTCGTGGTCAAGAAGGGCTTGGAAAGGTGTTGGGTGAGACCACGAGCATGACCATGAGTCGTGGTCAGACCTCACAACTCGTGAGGTCATCCGTGGAATTAATTGGATGGTTTGGGCAATGGGGATCACAGGTGGTGACCACGAGTTGTGGTCAGCCAGCACGATTCATGGGGTCCCTTGAGTGGAATTAGGCAGTAGACTCCAAAACTCCAGGCCACGAGTCGTTAGCCCTGCCCACGAGTCGTCCAGTCCCTCGTGGGGACTAGTAGTCTACTAGATTCTGCGATTTTAGTAAGGGATTTTTCGTAATTGCTAAGTCTTGGGGCCCTATACTACGTCATTTTAAGATTTGAATAGTGAGTTTTAAGTAGGGTAAGTTCATTCTAAGCCCACTCTAACTCATGCATGCAAGTTTAGAGGTTTTGGGAGAGGTGATCAAGCTTAGCCATCAAATTCTTCATCAATTCTCCCTTGGGTAATCTAGGGGATATTAAAATCAGCTTCTCTCAGGTATGTAGGGCCTTTAATGGACGGTTTAATCCATACCCATGCCCAATTTCTCCCTAGTCTATGAATTCTATCACTTAACTCTTATGGGATTTTAACCTAATGCATGAATCTTCATGAAATCGATATGATTATGTTTTAGCATGTCTAAATTGATGGTTGTCAATTCATGGCCTGATTTTACATTGATTTAAATCTATCTTGTGTATCATTGTTTTTAAACCCAAGATGCCCAATTATGAGAAAACCATGGGAGTTTGATTGTGATGTTTTATCAAATCTGATGAGAACTTTTGATCTAGAATCATGTTTTCAAATACCCATGTATTTATTATCAGGATTTCCATATATTCAAGTAGTTCAGGTATGTTTAAATATTGGGCAATGCCCACATGTCAAGTATGATTCATGATTTATGACTTTGGCCGACTCACGAGCCTTATTTCATGGCTAGTTCACGTATCTCAAGCATGTCTATGATTTTCATGATTTAACTAGCCCATTTATGTCATGTATGTTACCTTATGAGCAAGTTGCATGTTTTGGGAGTTGTATTTAATATTGAGTAGGTTCGGGCCCAGGTTACGCCCCGAATCTTAGAACTATGTGCCACCGTAGGTTATGTTTGGGACCTTCTTTGTGACTGTCTCCTATGCCCTAATGGGACTTCATGGGTGATATCACGCCTTTCAAAATTCTACCCTTGGCAAGGTATGAACGGCCTCCCGACTATGTTTATAGGTCAGACTCCATTTGTGCTCATATGGGGTATGTCGGTTATAAAAATCTCCCACTATTCCTCATTGCTTATGCATGTCATGATTATATTCTTTGGGCTCAAATCATGTTTATGAAATGTTTTCTCTCATGTTTACAATTACGATGAGTTATGAATGTTTTGAAAACCTTGAGCATCGGGATATATTTATGATTTCAGCATTTATGGTCATGTCGTCCTACACTTATGAACTTTATGGTTTTAAATGTTTGTGTTACTTACCTTTCATACTCAGTATATTCCACGTACTGATCACATACTTTCTATGTTGTATCATCTTATGATACAGGATTTGGCTCTTAGGCTCACCCTCCTCAGTAGCTCTTCAGAGTTCACTATCAGCTTATTTGGTGAGTCCTCATGTTCCGAGGGCCATATGTTAAGACTCTATTGTTTTCTTTCAATTTCAGTACTGTAGGGTTAGTTTGGGTATCGTCCCATCAACCCGTCTTTCATGATTAGGGCTTTTCAAACAATAAGTTGTATTTTGCCATCATGTATGGATCATGTATTGTCTTTTCTCCATTATTATGTCATGGTTTAATTTCCTTATGTTATGTCTTCCGCTTATGTTAATGAATTAGATGTATGCTCATGCCATGGGTCGACTTGGGGTCTCTCGGGGCTCCTTGTCCCGTGTTTATGATCCGGGTGTACATTTAGGTTACGATAAACTTGGTATCAGAGCCATAGGTTTGAAGTGTCAAAGGGTGTCTAAAAGCCACGTTAAGTAGAGTCTTTTTCATGGGCTTGAGGTTGGCCACACTTATGATGAAGAGGCTACTAGAGGTATAGGAAATGTTCTCTTCTATCATGATTTATGTCGTGCGATGAAGTCTTTCTATCCTTCTAATTCATCTTATTCGCATTTACAGAATAGTGCCTCCACGCTAAGTGAACGTCCGAAGAAATGGAAACGGCAATAGTCATGAGGGCGCCAATGGTGATGGGCATCAGCCAGCCCCACCGGTTCATGAGGAGCATGCACCAAGGCCAGCTGCCCACGATGAGTTTAGGGCAGTGATTCAGATGTTGGCACAAGCCATGGCTGCCCAAGTCCATAACTAGATAGTGGCTCATTACCCTAGTATCTAGACAATGATTGTAGGACAGCTATGCTTCACTAGGGCATGGATTACCCAAGGATAGTTATTTATACCCAACAGATGGAGGAAGCTCATATGAGAGAGAGAGAGGCGAAGAGGGCCAGAACTGATAGCTACAGGTTCTTCCAGCCGAGGCTAGGAGGTGGGCATCACCAGCAGCCTTAGCAAAGATCTATTGCACCAGCACCATCCTCAGCTAGCACCCCATCTAGACCACGGGATGACCAGAGGAGTAGGACTTCAGGTTCGAGGGGTCAGGGTAGTACGCGGACAGAGCGTAGATTTCCAGCTTGTGCAAGTTGTGGCAAAAACCACCCAAGAAGGTGTTTAGTGTGCTCGGATGCTTGTTTCGGGTGTGGCAGACCTAGAAACAAACTCAGGGATTTTCCTTTAGCCAGGTCAGGGGGTGGTGGAGCCCATATCGCAGTCGCTAGCTCAGCAGCTCCTGTGGCACACCCTTCTCAACAGGGCGCTTCGACTATTTTGCACCAAGGACCACTTAGTGTAAGACAACCCAAAAATGCTCACCGACAAAAGGAAAAGAGAAGAGACTCCACAAAATATGCAAAAGTTTCGAAAGGTAACCATGATAAATGGGCATGATTCACAAATGTTTTAATTCTTCAAAACAAGGGCATGGTTTATCAAAACAAGCACACATAGCATCTCAAATCATTGTAAATTCACATTTAAAGCATACCTTGAAGCTCACAACACTCATGTCCCAATGACACCTTTACACCAATACAAGCATGTTCTCCAAGGGGGTGATGCCAGTTACAAGAAGAGAGAATCCCTTTTTGTCATCAAGAAATGCACACACAAGGGATTATAGAATAAGACAATAACACTCACTCTCATAAAGAAATTCTCCATGCACACAACTTGACCCATAGGCTTGGCCTTCATGTAACTCTCCCCTAATGTAAAGTTGCTATTCTCAAGATCAATTAGGACATGGGGGTCATAATGAAGGCTAGGGGTTAAGGTAGGATAAACAATAGGTTCTAGTGGTTAGAACATCTCTAATGCCTTTTTTCAAAACACTTGAAACATTCCCTCCCTCTATTGAGATCACTTCCTTATCTCTCCTTATTCATTATTTTCCTTATTTTGTTTAGCAAGAGCCACCCTTATAACTCCTTTGGATTTGACATTAAGCCTCATTTAAGCAAGAGGTAACACCTTTCAACTATTCTTTCTCTTTCAATGATTCAAGGTTCTTCAAACAACCAATTCATTCATTTTAGTCATAATTTGGTTCTACCATACATTGAAATTCTCACATTTCTCCCTTTTCTTGTAAACCTCAAAACTTCAGCTTTTGCCTCATTTCCACTCATTCCCTTGTCACTCCCTGTTTCTTGGGCTTGAAGCCCTATTTTTCATTCTTTCACCACTAGCAGCTAGGGTGGATGGGTACCAAAGAAGAGGATTAAAAAGGGTCATTGGGCTTGTAATGTGGTTTCCAAGAAAAAAGGTTCAAGGCTCAACATTGACTAGCAAGGGAAGATATTTAAGGAGGTTATTTTGGGTGAAGTGACTAGCAATAGAAAGCCTAAATCATGTTCTATGTGAAGCTACATCTAGGATTTTGCCTTGAGTCACCTTAGGGAAAGTTCTAGACAACCATATATGCATGAGAATCATTAAATCAACCTCACCACACAAAGCATCACACTCCAAGGAGTTCACACAAGTCATTACCACAACCAAACTATGACTTAAGACAATTAAGCATGTGAATCAACAAGCCAAACAAGAAATTTGTAATATATGATAAGAGAGTGCTATATTTTCCATTTCAAATGCCCCATTTATTCGAAATTCAATTTTCCATGCCGCACAAAAAATTTTTGGTGGTACCTCTCGAATACAATTTCAACAAGACTCAATAACATGGTATTTTCCCTTAAGAAAGTGTGCCTCACAATCTATCATTGGAAAATGTCACCCAGTTCAAAAATAGAAAAAAGAAAAGAAAAAAAATTGCTCCTCGGGAAAGAATCGTGGTATAATAGAAACCCTCAGAGTTTATTCACTACTACTATCTACAAAGGCGAAAATCAAACTTGGGTCATGAAACATGTGGCAATTTAAACAAAGACCCAATTATTTGAAGCAACAATTCAAGAACAATATTTTTTTCATTTCATTCATCACGAGCCCGACAAAGACTCAACAACCAACAACAATTTCATAAGAACAACTTGACAAGGGAAACATCAACATTATCAATAATAAGCCGACAAGGGCACAAAATCAACAACAAAATAACAACAACACTCATCCCACCCCCAACTAAATAATACATTGTCCCCAATGTATGCATGAATAATAAAGAGTGGAAGGGACTTCCTTCTATGTTCAATCCTCATCATAATCCTTGGCCTATGCATCTGCATCATGGTTGGTATCACCCATGCTTTCCTCGTCATCAACTATGCCGGCAAACCATTCATCTATGGGGCCTTGAACTGCATAAGGGGTAGCTATGGCTGCGTCAAGTGCGCTCATGTCGGGATCCACCAGGCGCCCGACTCGTTAATTCCCTTATTTCATCCAGTAGAGATGTGAAAACTCCCTCCACAACATCCGCATGGGCACAAACCTTGCCCAAGCTGTTAATAGGGACTTCATCTCCTTTTTCACTGTTTTGAAAATCAGATCAGAGAGACTCTTAGCCAGTTTTTGAAGTTAACTCTCGTGGAAATGTGTCATCTCCTCAAGATTTTGAAGGCCGCTTGGGCAAGAGGATGTGGGAGGAAGTAAGGCTCCCTTAACAGGTACATCTCCGGAAGCCTGTCTGAATACCTCTGTAACACCCCAAAACATTCCTATACCAAACGAAGGCTTTACATGAAAAATCAAAAAGAAGCAGAAAATTTTGTCTGAATTATCGAGATAACGAGTCATTGTCAGAAGTAACGACCTATTGTCTGAGTCGTTGTCAGCCTGCTAGTTTCCTTTCGAGAGCCAAGAATACCTGGAACGACTCGTTGTGAGGAGTAACGGGTCGTCCTGTCACCCATGGTATTCCCAACTTAGAACCTTGCCCTAACATTTCGCAGAAACAACGATCCATCCAACGAACCGTCGCTGGCTACGATGACTCATTATTGACACTCGTTGGTAGATTTCCAGTAAGGATTGAAATTTCCCTCTGAAGCCATGAGTTAAAAACACGACTCGTTATCACCTCTAAGGAGTCGTCGTTTCCACCCGTCGCTAGATCTAGAAACCCTTCAGGACAAGGCAGTGGTGACCGCGAGCATACACAACGGCCCATTGGTTCTACCAATGTATCATTGTGCTTTCCATTAGTAGAGGGGCCATGCTTGTCTTGTCCGCGACCAGAATAGGAACCAAGAACCCGTTGGTCCACCCAATGAGTTATGGTTCCCTTTCGTGGCCCATTTCTAGTGAGCCTAGATCTCAGGCCCAGGACTAGCGACTGGTCCCAATGAGTCGTGGCGTCAACCAAAGACTTGTTGTGTAACTCGTTGGTTCCTGTCGAGCAATTTTCCAAATTTTCTTTCGAGGACATTTTTGTAGCTTCCCACCTTTTTAATCCCTGAGCTATGTAATGTTTTGTTATATTCAGGGGATTTACGGAGGTAATTGATGTTCCCTCTTCATTCCTCTTATTCTCTCAATCTCAGAACATAGAAACCTCACACAGGAGACATAGAGTAAGATCAAGGGTTTCAAATTTTCTCCACGGATTGTCAATACCCTTTTATGGATATTCGACTCCAAGTACGTGGAAATTTAAAAAGGGAATTGTTCTTCCCTTGTGCCCCAAAACCCTTCTGTAATTGCTTGTCACTCTTAGCCCTGAATATCATAAATAGGGTTAGCTTCAGTCGGATTATGAATATTCTTGTGAATTAGAATCCTTGTGAACTCTTGCACTGTTTTCATCATTTATCAAGCATTTTGTTATTTCTTCATGAAATATTGTTTAGCCCTAGTTCTGCGAATACAGTAGATCAAGTCTTGTATAATTTTCTAGATAAAAATACTGCTTGACTCTATTAGTTCTTGAATTTTCATGTTATTACCATTTTGTGGTTTCATAGCCAGTTTAAATGCTAGTTCAGTCTCAGTTAGCAATTAGCCTTTTTCCGTATCTTACCGTAAGTCAGCTAATCAGTTTGACTAAAGTAAATTCTCTCGAGGTGTTAGTAACACCTCCCAGTCCAAGTTTTCAGCTACAAATTATCAATTAGTTCTTTAAACGGTTACGACGCTTCTAGAAAAGCAGCTCTGACTAGTCTTAGAACCATCAGTGTCTGTTATCAGTTAGTTCTTTTGATGGTTGTGACACTTCAAGATAAGCAGCTCTGACCAGTCTTAGAACACCAGTTTTCAGTTATCTAATCCTACAGACTCTCAGGTTACCTCCAGATAAGTATTCCTGACTTAGTCCAGGACCCCAGCTTCGAGCTATTAGCTTAGTAGTCAAGTTAGGACTATCCAGTGGGAGTAGTACTTAGCACCGAGCAGACTAGGGTTCCAGCACACCTAGGTTCCCAGAATTACATTGCCACCGTAGGTTATTGGCCCAACGAGCCCTAGACTTGTGATCACCCAGCTCAGCTACTATACTCCGATAAGGTACAATGGGTTTTCTCCAGTAGGGTGTATACATCAGACTCCATGTCTAGCTCACGTGGTTATATGTCAGTTATAGACTCTCCTACTTATCATATAGTTACAGTTCATTTCAGTGTAGTTTAGCTCAGTTCAGTCACTAAGTTCCAGGACATATTTATGACCGTCAGTTAGGGTTATTATTGACCATATCAGTTATAGCTCAGCTTTTATCAGTATTTAGTATCAGTTGGTCATTTTATGTTATTTCAGTTTAGTTTCTCATTTTCCCTCCTTATTGTATATCTTACTTACTTAGTACAGTCAAAGTACTGACGCATACTTTTTATGTTGTATCGTATTATGATACAAGCGCATGTTCCCAATCTCAGCATCGTCATTAGTTCCCTCTGACTATTTCAACAGTAACATTATTTTGGTAAATCCTCATCTTCCGAACACGATATTTGGTTTTTAGTTAGTTCTTATTTTGGCAGATTTTAGAGTTAGCTAGGGGCTTTTCCCAGCAACTCATCAGTAGTAGCTAGCTTTCAGATACAGATGTTCAGTATTCAGTATAGTTATGCTTAATATTTCCAAAATAGTTTTATTTGGATATTTATTTTTTCCCAGCTTACGCGTATGTTTACTCCGTTTACCAGTGAAATGATAGACCATGGGTTAGCTTGGGTAACTTGTGGCACCAAGTACTATGTCTCGTCTAGGGTGAAAACTCGGGCCGTGACAAACTTTGTATTAGAGCACTAGGTGTAGAGTATCATTGGATGTTTGAAAGCCACGTCAAGTAGAGTCCTCTTCATGGAAGTGAAGCGCGCTACACTTATGGTAGGGAGGCTATAAGACGTTATTAGGAAAACTCCCTTTTGTTCAAACTCCTAATCATAGGTCAAAGTTAAATCCCAAAATGTCCTCCTAACTCGTGCACTATTTATTTCAGTGGAAACATGCCTCCAAAACAGGTAAATAGAGGAGGACTGGTAATACCAACTGACCTGCTCCACCAGCTCCAGTAGTCCCTTAGGACGATCAAGTGTCCTTCGCAGAATTTTGGGCAGTGATTCAACTATTGGCTCAGATGGTGACTAATCAAGTGAACCAGTAGGTGGTCCCAATAAATGTAAATAGGACTATAGAAGATGCTAAGGTTCGGGACTTCATTCGAATGAACCCTCCATCTTTTCACGGATCGAAGGTGGGAGTGGACCCGCAGGAGTATATGGATAAGGTGCAGAAGATCACCTGGATTATGGGTGTTAGTTTCATGGAGAGTGTGATCTTGATGCCAACTAGTTGAAAGGCGTGGCTCAGATTTGGTACAACCAGTGGAAGGAAGGGAGGCCAGCTGAAGCAAAATTAGTAGAGTGGGATGAGTTCGCTACACAAATTCCTGAATTTGTGGTAAGGTAACCGAACAGTGGAGGAATATTTGTTGGAGTTCACTTGGTTGTCGAGGTATGCTCCATAGACGGTTGTAGAGCCAAGGGCTCGCATGCTCAAATTCATCAATAGGGTGTCCGTTTTAGTGCTTAATGAGTGCAGAACTGCAATGCTCATCAAGGACATCGACCTATCCAACCTCATCATTCATGCCCAGCAGATTGAGGTAGAAATGTTGAAGAATATGGAACGGAAGAATAGGCGGGCTAGAACAGGTTAGTTATATTTTGGAGAATTGAGGTCCAGCGGCAGTGGTCGCCCATAGCAGCAGCAACGGAGAACCTCAATACTCGCATTACCTAGTATCCTTTTTTTCCTGTCCCGCAGGATCAAAAGGATGGAGCATCTGGCTCTCAGTCCCAATGTTACAGTGCCAGAAACCATTACCCATCTTGATCTAAGTGTCGCAAGAACAATCCAATTTAATGCCACATGTGCCAAGAGGGTTGCTTTGGATATGGACAGTTAGGTCACAGGTTAAAGGTGTGTTCATCAGTAGGACAGGGGAAAACTCAGTCTACCACTTCAGCAGCCTCAGCAGGCCGTCCAGCCCAGTAGGGTAATACTTCAGGTACGGATGGCTGTCAGCGCAAAAACCAATTTTATGTGTTGTCCTCTCATTAAGATCAAGAGAGCTCACCTGACGTGGTCACATGTATGTTATGTCTTTTCCATCTAGATGTGTATGTCCTACAAGATCTAGAAACCACACTATCATTTGTGACTCCTTTTGTAGCTGTTCATTTTCAAATCAGTTTGGAAGTCCTCTTAGAAACCTTCTAAGTCTCTAACCCAATTTGTGAGTCTGTTAGAGCCAGTCGGGTATATAGAAACTGCCCAGTCTCTGTATTGAGTAAAGTTATTCCACCTCATCTACTAGAGCTTAACATGGTCTATTTATACCTAAATTTGGAATGGATTGGTTACATTCCATTTATGCCTCAATCAACTACAAAACAAGAGTCGTTAGGTTTCAGTTTCCCAATGAGCCATTCTTAGAATGGATGGGTAGTGTTTCAGCACCTAAGGGTTGGTTTATTTCCTACATTAAGGCAAGGAAGCTCATTTCAAAAGGGTGCATCTACCACCTAGCTCGGGTTAAATATTCTAGCTCCGATACCCTAATAATTAGTTAGTTCCAGTTGTCAGCGAATTCCCTGACGTGTTTCCCAAAAATCTTGCCGAAGTCCCTCTCGAGCATGACATATGCTTTTGTATAGACCTTCTTCTAGACTCTCAACCCATCTCTATTCGTCCATATAGAATGGCTCCAACTGAGCTTAAGCAGTTGAAGGAACAACTGAAAGACCTTCCAGATAAGGATTTCATCAGGCCTAACATCTCTCCATACGGTACTCTAGTGTTGTTCATGTGAATGAAAGACGGTACTCTCAGAATGTGTATCGACTACTGTCAACTCAACAAAGTTACAGTTGAAAATAGGTACCTCCTCCCCAGGATTGACGACTTGTTCGATCAGCTTCAGGGAGCTAGTTAGTTTTCCAAGGTAGATCTCAAGTTGGGGTATCATCAGCTTAGGGTTAGTGAATGTGACATAATGAAAATAGCCTTCAGAACTTGGTATGGTCACTTTGAATTTGTGGTTATTTCCTTTGGACTAACTAATTCCCCTGCAACTTTCATGGATATGATGAACAGGGTATTCAAATAGTATCGGGATTTCTCTCCCCCCTCCTTGATTTTCGTGGTCTAACCAACCTTGATTCTCATCCCTTGGGCTCCAAGGGCCTTGATTGGCACCTTGATACCTAGGGTGAGAACCCCCCACTTGGCCCTCCATGTATTGACACTCCTCATCATATCTCGGTGGTGAAGTGTCATCATCAAATTGAGTATGGCCTTAGGCACCCCCACATTCACTCTTTGCACCTGCTTCTATCATATGTTTCGTCATCAACTCAAGCTGGGTCATCATTTAGCATGAGTTTCATCCCTAGCCTGATCTCTTTTCCTCATCTCTGCATTCACAAGGTTGGGGGCAACATCACTAGAACATACCTCTGCTTCTCTAGTATGCCATGGTGGATTGGTCTTAGTCATTCTATCAAGAAGTGCTTAGGCCACTCCATAGGTCTGATCCATGATCGATCCACTGCCAAATTATTTTCCACAGACTTGCTGATGGAATCTAATGAACAATAGAGGCTTTAAAGTAGAACCCCATCAGGCAACCCATGGTTTGGACAAATGACTACCTTCTTCTTAAACCTTAACTATGCTTCATGGAGTTATTCCTCTACAAGTTGTCAGAAATTCATAATGTCGTCCTCAACTGTAGAATCCTCGAGGGAGGGAAGAACCTGTCCAAAAATGCTTCCATTAGATCATTCCAAGAGGTAATGGACCCGGGAGGCAACCCAGTTAGTGAAAATGGGAAGAACCTCAATCTGATGACTCTTGGCTTATATTTGCGATGTCAAAGGGTTGGCAAATCTCAAGGAAGTTGTGGAGATGCCTATTTGCATCATCACTAGGAATTCCTCCGAAGAGACCCTTCATTTGAAGTAAGTGCGACATTGTACTCGTCAAACGAAAAATTGCAGTCCCTACCGTGGGAGGTAGGCGAATGGCACCTGCTACATTGGGTATTATGGGATCATCATCTTCGTGATCCATATGCCTATCTTCCGAATCTTCTCCTTTTTGTGAGTGTTGGCTCATATCAAGATTAACCTAGATGGCACCAACCACAAGAGTAAAGTCAAACCAGCCAAGATGTGAAATCAATTCCAAATAACAAACAACTAAATGCTATCAAACTATATTCCCTGGCAATGACGCCAATGTTGATAACGCCCAAATTAACTTCTCGCAAGAATGGAGTGTAAATGGCCATTGGAAAAACAAATATACCCAATGAGTGTTAGGATCGAATCCCGCAGGAAATAGTAGTTGATCACACAAGAGTTGTGTATCAAATTGAAGTAACTTGCATCAGTATGTCAAAAACAATAAAGTAATGATTGGGGGAATCCCAACTTATCAATTGAACTGCAAATTCGCATACAAAAATAGGGACAAACCATAGAAAATACGCAAGGAGGGAATACTAGGGATGTGATATTTATGGGGCATCATTGGATTGGAATTACAAATAGCTCCTAGCATTACTCAATAGAATAATTAGTTGTGGACGGTGTGGCACCCGACCTTTTTCAACCAATTAGGTGCCTTATGCCTCAGGTTTTCTCAAATCCCAAAGTCCTTTTCACAAAAACCACAATAATAGGGGTAGGAATTAAACTATTTCTAGCTTTGATCCTTCATGGGTGTGTGGCAATGGGTTTTGGCTATCTCTAGCCCAACCCAAATGATCAACACCCAATTACCCACTAGTGTTTCCTCAACCATACTCTAAATCCCCTTTTCAAGAAAAATTTGAGTAAGTAAATAAACCCTACATTTGCAACTATGAGCATTTAGATTAAAGCTCAGAGGAACCACTAGAATTATACCAATTGAGTAAATCTAAGATCAATTAAACAATACCTAATCTATATCAACCCCAATCATTGACACACCCCTAGCAAGGAATTTAGCCACACATGTAAATAGAAGAAGACATTGCATTAAGTAATAATTCAATATCTATTCAACAAAATGAGTAGGAAAATTCAACCACAAGGTTCTGGTCTCCAATGGAGTTTTTTCTACATTTTTAAAGAAGAAGATGAAGACTTCTCTTTCTACAATTCAATTCATAAACTTTTTCTCTACCACTCTCTACTTTCTAATTTCTATGGAATGGAATGTTCACTCTCTTTCCCAAGAAAGGTACAAAAGTAGGAGCTAGATACTTTTTCCCTTTTATGATGGCCATCAGTTGCAAGTTACCAGCGTTTGGCCGATGCTGATCTGTGGTCCGCCGATATGTCGCATCTAGCGGCCAATGGGTTCTAGAGCAGTCTGGAATTGGAACCGGTGGTTTTCCATTGCTGATCTGCGATTCACGGGTAGATGTTACTCTTCGGCATAGTGAGCATCTATGGTTAGCCAGCATTTCGCTGGTGTCCTCCTATGGAGTGTCGATCCTCATCTCAAATTTTATGCTTTCTTCTCAATTTCATTCTTCCTCTACTCAAGTTAAGAACCTCCAAAGATCAAGGAGAAAGGGCATAAAATCCACTTAAATTACTTGAAAAGTAAATAAAAACTCATGTCTAAAAGCCTAATGAGTTGGTCAATTACAAACTCATTAGAGTCTCTCTACCTCGGCACACATATCCAGTTTTGATATCGGATAACTCCATCTTCTCTCAACCCCAATATAGGTTTTTTTGATGAGGAATTTGTCACGCCCCGCCTTGCTGGGTATGACTGGCACCTGGTGCCCTAGTAGGACCTAGACTGCTATCTGGTGAGTCTAAGCACGTCTGGTGCCTGGCTGGCTCTAACTCAAATTTCTGGAAACAAAGGGCTATATAACGGCTGTAAACACAGCCTCCGGCCAATTGGCTTATAGCCATCTGTACCTGTAATAACAGCTAACCAGAAACTACTCGTAACAAGGAACCTATGCGGGCCTACAAGGCCACCATGCTGTCTAGTTATCTGTAACTCGACAATAGCATTCTAAATAACTATGTGACCGGCAAGGTCACCACTACTAACTGGTTATGGCCACACACGACCAACATAAATTGAAATACTAAATAGATATGACAAACTGCACGGCCTCACACGACCGGCTCAACTTACCACAGGGAAATATATACAGACTGCAAGCCTCTAGGAATATGGTCGGGACAGGGGCCCGGCCTACCCATACTGTACAACAAAAGGAAATGATATAAACCTCTGAAATATCAAGCTCCGAATGACAGGAGCTGATGACTCTGCGCTGGCTAGGATCACGAGGGATCGCCTCCTCGTCTATGAGTACCTGCAGGCAAGTAATGCAGCGCCCCACCGGGCGTCAGTACCGCTGATACTGAGTATGCAAAGCAAATGAAATAACATAACTGAATACAATAACATAACTAGCAAATTCTGAATAGCAGGGGAATACTGAATCTGTAAGAACTGATATGAACTAAATCAGACTTCCTGTCCTGTGATAGGGCAGGAGCGTACCTGTAAATGCGGCGGCCTGCTGTCTATTAACTAACATATAGCACATAAATACATATATATATATAGCAAACAAGAGCCGATACCAACCCCCATAAGCCGGACGGCGCCAAACAAGCAAACAATCTATATACCCCTACCCGGGTCAAAACCAACCAAAAATAAGTCACTCAACTCGTCTACTCACTTCGAAGCTCCTCTACCGGCCCCCTGGGTCTCCGGCTCGGGCCATAGCCTCCGATATAAGCAACCGTGTCTGGGTCCAGAGGACTCCGGTGTAGACAGTAACAGATAGGGACTGGATCCCCGGACACAACTCTACGGGGCTATGTGAAACCGGAGCTACACCTGTAATAACTGAATGTACAGACAATAACAGATAGGGTCTGATTCCCTGGACACAGCTCAACAGGGCTATCTGATACCGGAGCTGCACCTGTAATGCTGATCAGACTACTTTGGGGAAACCTTCATCCCATATTCGTCCAAGCTGGGGATGGCTTGACACTCCTTGGAGCGATGTAAACCCAACCGCTCAGTGGGCGACACGATTACCAACCTAGGGGCGGCGAGGACGCTCAATAAGGTTCCCTCACGCCATATATAGTCTCAACAAACAATAGAACATATAAATAGCAAGCATGTATAACTGAAAAAGGCTATCTGAAATCTGATTTCTTATTCTGATCTCTTTCTGTATTACACTGACTCTTTACTGATTATATTGACTCTGAAATCTTTATTTAACTGCGTGGCTAATCTGTAGCAAGGATACTATCTGTCTGAATGGCTAATCTGTAGCCATAACTGTCTGTCTATCTGATCTTTCTTTACTAACTTTTATTTTGAAAATCTGTCCCTTTTTATTCTACAACATGCTTGCTAATCACATAATAAGCTATACTGAATCTGGGATGCTAACTCGCCCTTCGGTGCATGCTTTTCTAACTTTCGGACTAAATACGATATGGCAACACGACTCAGAATCTACTGGACTTACTTGATTCTCAACATTCAACTCCGAGAGTTACAAATACAGATTTTACTATGATTTACCAAGCCAAGGCTTACTAACTTGCCGAAGAACAGCTTCACATACCTTAACCTCGAGTTATCCGACTGTCGGACGGGGTTCGGTCAGTACTCCAGCTATTTCTCCTAACTGCATTCATATATACGTCAATTAATACTAAATATAACTTTATTCTGAAGAATGATGTCACTTTCGACAAAATTATAGCCTAAACTTAGGCTTATCGAAAGACGGTCGAAAACTCGCTATTTTTCAGAAGTCCAGAAGGGAGAGGTATTCACTTTACGGCTAGGAGCACATAGACACTAGTTTGGAGAAATTCTACTTACCTTAGTCCGGTAGCTCGACGATTCATCGGCCGTATTTCGCGAAACTAAATCCGTAGGAATGCTTTCTGCTGCTAAATACCTCGGTACCTGAGGTTAATTTGAGTTTAGACTACGTTTGGCAGCGTAATCGAACGATAATATATAACCTCTCTTCGTCTCTCTCTGTTTCTCTGTGAGTTCTGGAAATTATTTGGTGGAAAATGAGATTAAAACCGAAGTGGGGGCATTATATACTTGGACCTGGACAGGCCCAACGTGTCATCGAGCCAACGCGGAGGCTCTACCTCCATGACACGTTGCCATCGTGGAGGGGCTCTGCCTCGGCTCCTTCCGCGATAGTTCGATAGGTTTCTCGTTCGGTCTTTTCCCGGGCCTTTCTCTAGCACGTATGGCTTCCAAATATGCTTAATCAACGTACGAATCGGCCATCTAGGTGCCGAGAATCCTACGGGGTATAACATTCTCCCCCCCTTAAGAACATTCGTCCTCGAATGTAAACTTCTATCTAGTGGACTTCTAAACTTACTACCTAGAAAAATTTCGGCAGAGTCTCCCCTTTAATATGGACTATAGCAAAAACCTGAAAAACAAAAAAGTCCAATACAGGTACTGCACACAATACTTAAGATGCACCCGGTAGCTAACATCAATCTATCTCATTATACATATACAACCATAAAGTACTACATAAGTAATAATACAAACATACCTGTCACCTGACTAGGCCTGGAGTAAGTGAGGATATCTAGCTTTCATATCTTCCTCAGCCTCCCACGTCATCTCCTCTCGGTTCCTATTATGCCACAATACCTTGACAAACGCAATATCCTTAATTCTCAATCTACGAATCTGTCTGTCTAGAATAGCTACTGGAACCTCTTCGTAGGCCAGATCTTCTGTAACCTGGATATCCTGGACTGGGACTGCTCTGGATGGGTCTCCTATGCATTTCCTTAGCATAGACACATGAAAGACCAGATGAACGGATTCTAGCTCTGGAGGCAAGTTTAACTCATATGCTACTTGGCCTATCCTTCGACGAATCTGGTAAGGCCCAACAAACCTCGGACTGAGCTTACCCTTCTTGTCGAATCTCATCACCCCTTTCATCGGAGATACTTTCAGAAATACCCAGTCATTCACATTAAATTCCAAGTCTCTGCGCCGCACATCAGCATATGATTTCTGGCGGTTCTGTGTAGTCAGTAGGCGTTCTCTGATAAGCCTTACCTTCTCCTCTGACTGCTGAACAATGTCTGGCCCAAACAACGCTGATTCCCCTATTTCAAACCAGCTAACCGGGGATCTACACTTCCGCCCGTATAAATCCTCGAAAGGCACCATCTGAATAGCCGAGTGATAGCTATTATTATAAGAAAATTCAATTAACGGCAAATGCTCATCCCAGCTACCGCCAAAGTCTAGCACACACGCTCGCAGCATGTCCTCGAGCGTCTGAATAGTACGCTCAGCCTGTCCATCTGTCTGAGGGTGGAATGCAGTACTCAAATTAATCTGCATTCCCAGACCTTTCTGAAATGACTGCCAAAATCTAGCTGTAAATTGTGCTCCTCTGTCTGAAATAATGGACACTGATACTCCGTGCAACCTGACTATTTCTCGGATATACAACTCCGCATACTTCGGCCGAGAAAGTAGTTCTTACTGGCAGGACATGAGCTGATTTTGTCAATCTGTCAACTATCACCCATATAGAGTCATGTCTGTGTCTAGTACGGGGTAATCCTTCTACGAAATCCATATTCACGGCTTCCCACTTCCAGAGAGGCACAACTATGTCCTGAGTTAACCCGCCTGGTTTCTGATGTTCTGCTTTCACCTGTTGGCAGTTAGGACACTCGGCTACGAATTCAGCAATTTCTCTTTTCATACCTGGCCACAAGTAATTTTCCTTGACGTCATGGTACATTTTTGTCGCACCGGGGTGAAGAGAATAACGGGTGTAATGTACCTTGTTCATAGTCTGTTGGCGGAGCCCTGAAACATCTGGAACACAGAGACGACCTTTACAACGTGGCACTCCATCCTTTGTTACCTGAAAATCTGGTGCTTTCCCCTGCAGAATTTGATCTTTAAGATGGATCAGGTCAGGATCCTCATATTGTCGTTCTTTCACTTCCACAACTAATGATGACACGGCGGTGTTCTGAATTACCGCGCTATTGTTCACTTTTTTTGCTACACGAACGACTAGGCTGGCTAATTGATGTATTTCTTTGACCAATTCTCATTTCTCGGGCTGCAAATGCGCCAAGCTTCCCATTGACTTACGACTGAGAGCATCTGCTACAACATTAGCTTTTCCCGGGTGATACAGAATATTCACGTCATAATCTTTTAGCAATTCTAACCAGCGGCGCTGTCGCAGGTTCAACTCTCTCTGAGTGAAGATATACTGTAGGCTCTTGTGATCTGTGAAAATATCCACATGGACGCCATACAAGTAATGTCTCCACATTTTCAAGGCGTGGATCACTGCGGCTAACTCCAGGTAGTGGGTAGGATAATTCTTCTCGTGTTTCCTCAGCTGTCTGGAAGCATACGCAATTACCTTACCATGCTGCATCAACACACAACCCAACCCAACGCCTGATGCGTCGCAATACACTGAATAACCTTCTGTACCTTCCGTCAATGCTAACACTGGGGCGGAGGTTAATCTATCTTTTAACTCCTGGAAGCTCTGCTCGCATGCCCCTGTCCACTGAAACTTCACTGCTTTCTGCGTCAGTTTGGTCAGAAGTGCCTCTATAGTAGAGAATCCTTTAACAAACCTCCTGTAATATCCCGCTAATCCCAGAAAACTGCGGACTTCGGTCAGAGTGGTAGGCCTAGGCCATGATTTGACTGCTTCTATCTTCTGCGTGTCAACCTGTATACCAGCATCCGACACAATATGCCCCAAGAAGGCTACTGAGTTCAGTCAAAATTCACACTTGGAAAACTTAGCATATAACTGGCGGTCCCTGAGAATTTGGAGCATTGTCCATAAATGAGTCCGGTGATCTGCTTCGGAGCGAGAATACACCAGAATGTCATCAATAAACACGATCACGAACAGGTCTAGGTATGGTCTGAAAATACTATTCATCTAGTCCATGAATACTGCTGGGGCATTTGTTAACCCAAAGGACATAACTAGAAATTCAAAGTGTCCATATCGGGTCCTGAACGCCATTTTGGGAATATCTCTTTCACGAACTCGAACCTGGTGATATCCGGACCACAAGTCAATCTTGGAAAAGTATCTGGCCCCTTATAGCTGATCAAACAAATTATCTATTCTGGGAAGCGGATACTTATTCTTTACTGTAACTTTGTTCAACTGCCGATAATCTATGCACATACGGAGCGAGCCATCCTTCTTACTCACAAATAGAACTGGCGCACCCCATGGTGAAGTACTCGGCCTGATGAAACCTTTATCTAGCAAATCTTTTAACTGCTCCTTCAACTCTCTGAGTTCTGCAGGAGCCATACGATAAGGAGGAATTGATATAGGCTGAGTGCCTGGTACTAGATCAATAGCGAAATCTATTTCCCTTTCTGGGGGAATACCAGGTAACTCATCTGGAAATACATCAGGGAACTCGTTCACCACCGGGACAAACTGGAGTGTCAGAGATTCTGCTCAGACATCCTAAACTCTGACCAGATGGTAAATACATCCCTTAGATATCAATTTCCTCTCCTGAAGGTAGGAAATAAACCTACCTTTTGGAGTAGCGGTGCTGCCTCTCCACTCTCGCACTGCCTCCCCTGGAAAGTGGAATCGGACCGTCTTGGTCTAACATTCTACGTTAGCATAGCATGGCACCAGCCAATCCATACCTATTATGGCATCGAAGTCTATCATTTCTAGCTCTACCAGATCTACTGTAGTCTGGCGGTCAACAACCTCTACTGTACACCCTTGGTAAATTCTGCTAGCTACAATAGAGTCACCGACGGGCGTGGATACTGAAAAGGGCTGCTGTAAAAATCCCGGTGCAATATTGAACTTTCGTGCCACAAATGGGGTAATATATGACAGAGTGGATCCTGGATCAATCAATACGTAAGCAGGGCATGAACAGATAGTTATCATACCTGTCACTACATCTGGAGATGCTTCTGAATCCTGTCTCCCTGGGAATGCACCTGATCTACCTCGGCCTCTGCCTACTGAACCTGAAAGCCCACGCCCCGCTGAAGTTGCTGGGGCTCGTGGCCCTGCAGATCCTCTGTCCTGACTGTCTCTACTCCCCTGACCTCTGGTCGGGCAATCCCTCATGTAGTGCCCCTCCTGCCCACAAATGTAGCACCTCAAGGACCTATATCTACAAGCTCCAGTGTGAGGTCGGGCGCAAGTAGGGCAGGGTGGGGGTGTAAATCTGCTCTGTTCACCCCTCCTCTACTGCGGGGAACCCACTGTTCTGGAACTACCACTGGGCTCTGACTACCCTCTATGGACATATCTACCTCGCTGTTGCTGCTGTGGTGGAGGTGGAGGTCTAGGGGGTCTATCTGATAATCGAGTCCTGGATCCTCTTTGAACTTCCCTTTGCATCTCATCTGGTCTGTCTCTGCGGCACTGTTCCTGATTGATTTGTCTACTACTCTGCTGCCGCTGTTTAAGACCCTGTATGGTCTGAGCAAAAGCCTGTACTCGGGCAATTTCCATATCCTCTCGCAATGTCGCCGTCATACATGCCTCAGTATACTCCGGATTCAGACCATGATAAATCTGTGAACTCTCGCTGGCATAGTATGAACAAATGCTGGAGCATAACGGGCTAAGGAGTCAAACTGTAAGGCAAACTCACGTACACTCCTCGCCCCCTGCTCTAGATGCGGAAACTGGTCCATCCGGGCCTGCCGGATCTCTCGTGGCAAATAATGATCTGGAAAGGCCTCTAAGAAGTTGGTCCAGGTCGGAGGGGTAACATCTCTCCCTCGGGACCTTTCCCAACTCTCGTACCACAATATAGCTATATCCCATAACCGGAACACTGCCAGCTCAACAGACTTTGAAGGGGTCACATGCATGACTCGGAATATCCTCTGCATCTAATCTAGGAAGTCCTGGAGGTCCTCTGCTGGTTCTGATCCTGTAAACAGCGGGGGACCCAGTGCCAAAAATTGCCTGACCCTGGAACTACCTGACCCACCTGAAGGCTTCGCTGCTACAGGTGGCATTGACTGGCGCTGTGTGGCCATCATCTGTGCCAACATAAGTACAACGCTACGAACCTCCTGATCTGATGACGAAGGCACAAGATCTATCGGGGGAGGTGTAGTGACCAACGGCTCCTGATGTGAGGGAGACTGCTGAGAGGGCTATGATGAGGCCTCTATATGCCCTCAGATTGGGCTGACTCTAACTGTAGCTGAGGCATCCTGCTGGTGCCTTCTCCTGCTGCTGTGTCTAATCTTCTGCTTGTGGTAGGGTGTTGCTGATCCGCCATTCTTATCTGTAGAAAAAGGACACGATAAGTTTTAGGAACTCGACCCTATACTGTACTGTGCTATGGCACGACTGAGTGCGAAAGAAAAGTAACCATCCTATCATGCCTCGCAGCCTCCTGCCTATAGTATGTGGTGCACAACACATCCATAGACAAGACTCTACTCAGCATGGCTTGAAGACTCCCTCGGACACGACATGCTCTGATACCAAGTTTGTCACCCCCCTCCTTGGGGGTATGACTAGCACCTGGTGCCCTAGTAGGACCTAGACTGCTATCTGGTGAGTCTAAGCACGTCTGGTGCCTGGCTGGCTCTAACTCAAATTTCTGGAAATAAAGGGCTATATAACGGCTGCAAACGCAGCCTCCGGCCAACTGGCCTATAGCCATCTGTACCTGTAATAACAGCTAACCAGAAACATACTCGTAACAAGGAACCTATGCGGGCCGACAAGGCCACCATGCTGTCTAGTTATCTGTAACTCGACAATAGCATACTAAATAACTACGTGACCGGCAAGGTCACCACTACTGACTGGTTATGGCCACACACGACCAACATAAACTGAAATACTAAATAGATATGACAAACTGCACGGCCTCACACGACCGGCTCAACTGACCACAGGGAAATATATACAGACTGCAAGCCTCTAGGAATACTGATAAGATGGTCGGGACAGGGCCCCGGCCTACCCATACTGTACATCAAAAGGAAATGATATAAATCTCTGAAATATCAAGCTCCGAATGACAGGAGCTGATGACTCTGCGCTGGCTAGGATCACGAGGGATCGCCTCCTCGTCTATGAGTACCTGCAGGCAAGTAATACAGCACCCCACCGGGCGTCAGTACCGCTGGTACTGAGTATGCAAAGAAACTAAAATAACATAACTGAATACAATAACATAACTAGCAAATTCTGAATAGCAGGGTAATACTGAATCTGTACGAACTGATATGAACTAAATCAGACTTCCTGTGCTGTGATAGGACAGGAGCGTACCTGTAAACGCGGCGGCCTGCTGTCTATTAACTAACATATTGCACATAAATACATATATATATAAAGCAAACAAGAGCCGATACCAACCCCCATAAGTCGGACGGCGCCAAACAAGCAAACAATCTATATACCCCTACCCGGGTCAAAACCAACCAAAAATAAGTCACTCAACTCGTCTACTCACTTCGGAGTTCCTCTACCGGCCCCCTAGGTCTCCGGCTCGGGCCATAGCCTTCGATATAAGCAACTATGTCTGGTTCTAGAGGACTCCGGTGTAGACAGTAACAGATAGGGTCTGGATCCCCGGACACAACTCTACGGGGCTATGTGAAACCGGAGCTACACCTGTAATAACTGAATGTACAGACAGTAACTGATAGGGTCTGATTCCCTGGACACAGCTCAACAGGGCTATCTGAAACTGGAGCTGCACCTGTAATGCTGATCAGACTGCTTTGGGGAAAGCTTCATCCCATCTTCGTCCAAGCTGGGGATGGCATGACACTCCTTGGAGCGACGTAAACCCAACCGCTCAGTGGGCGACACGATTACCAACCCAGGGGCGGCGAGGACGCTCAATAAGGTGCCCTCACGCCATATCAAGTCTCAACAAACAATAGAACATATAAATAGCAAGCATGTATAACTGAAAAAGTCTATCTGAAATCTGATTTATTATTCTGATCTCTTTCTGTATTACACTGACTCTTTACTGATTATATTGACTCTGAAATCTTTATTTAACTGTGTGGCTAATCTGTAGCAAGGATACTATCTGTCTGAATGGCTAATCTGTAGCCATAACTTTCTGTCTACCTGATCTTTCTTTACTAACTTTTATTCTGAAAATCTGTCCCTTTTTATTCTACAACATGCTTGCTAATCACATAATAAGCTATACTGAATCTGGGATGCTAACTCGCCCTTCGGTGCATGCTTTTCTAACTTTCGGACTAAATACGATATGGCAACACGACTCAGAATCTACTGGACTTACTTGATTCTCAACATTCAACTCCGAGAGTTACAAATACGGAGTTTACTATGATTTACAAAGCCAAGGCTTACTAACTTGCCGAAGAACAGCTTCACATACCTTAACCTCGAGTTATCCGACTGTCGGACGGGGCTCGGTCAGTACTCCAGCTATTTCTCCTAACTGCATTCATATATACGTCAATTAACACTAAATATAACTTTATTCTAAAGAATGACGTCACTTTTGACTAAATTATAGCCTAAACTTAGGCTTATCGAAAGACGGTCGAAAACTCGCTATTTTTCAGAAGTTCAGAAGGGAGAGGTATTCACTTTACGGCTAGGAGCACATAGACACTAGTTTGGAGAAATTCTACTTACCTTCGTCCGGTAGCTCGACGATTCGTCGGCCGTATTTTGCGAAACTAAATCCGTAGGAATGCTCTCTGCTGCTAAATACCTCGGTACCTGAGGTTAATTTGAGTTTAGGCTACGTTTGGCAGCGTAATCAAACGATAATATATAACCCCTCTTCGTCTCTCTCTGTTTCTCTGCCAGTTCTGGAAATTATTTGGTGGAAAATGAGATTAAAACCGAAGTGAGGGCTTTATATACTTGGGCGTGGATAGGCCCAACGTGTCACGGAGCCAACGCAGAGGCTCCACCTCCGTGAAACGTTGCCATCGCGGAGGGGCTCTGCCTCGGCTCCTTCCGTGATGGTTCGATAGGTTTCTCGTCCGGTCTTTTCCCGGGCCTTTCTCTAGCACGTATGGCTTCCAAATATGCTTAATCAACGCACGAATAGGCCATCTAGGTGCCGGGAATCCTACGGGGTATAACAGAATTTCATCCTAAATTGTACTATTCCCAGATCATCATACTCTTGCTCCTTTTCTTCTGACATAAGTGATGATTCTTTTATATTTTGAATGACAACTCCTCCATCATTTTAATATAGGAGACAAACTCTCAAACTAACTAGAAAATGTAGCACTTTAGACATCTTTTTCTTGTCTGACTCTACATGCTTCGAGCTGCCCATATATTTGCGGCTAAGAGCATCTGCTACTACATTAGCCTTACTCATATGGTATATGATATTAACATCTCAATTCTTTAACAACTTAAGCCATCTCCTTTGCTACAAATTCAACTCTTATTGCTTAAAGATATACTAAAGGCTCTTGTGATCTGTTAATATGTCAACATGAATTCCATAAAATAATGACGCCATATCTTTAAAGAAAACACCACAACTGCTAACTCAAGATCATGAGTTGGATAATTTTACTCATGTTTTCTAGGCTGTCTTGAGGCATATGCATTGATTTTGGTGTGTAAAATCTGGAAACCGAAGATAATTCTTAAAGAATCACAATATATAACATAACCCTTTGTTCCTTCTATAGGATTAAACATAGGTGTTGGGCATAAATTTATTTTTCAATTCCTAAAAGCTTTGCTCATATACTTCTGACCATTGAATCTTGATTGCCTTGTGGCAATGGAGAAAAATCCTTCCACAAACCTCCGATAGTAGTCTTCAATCCTAAGAAACTATGAACTTCAAATGACCAATGTCAGTCATTTCGAGCTCGATATTTTCCATAGCATTTTTGCCACTCACTGTGATGGTATAATTTTGATAGACCCCATAGTTATAACTAACTCTCAAACTCAAGTTGACACTACAAATGATTCCCACAATTTTTCTTGTTCATCCTCAAACTTCCACACAATATAAGGTGTAATATATGATAATGTAGCTCCACGATATATTAGTGCATAAGTTCCATGTGAGAAATTAGATAGTATACCTGCACAATGTTTGGGGATGTATAAAAGTGTTGAGGACCTATCACTGCATAGAAGTGGTTCTGATGACTACCTAAACTAGAGGCTATGCTTCCCGTACCTCTACCTCTATCTATAGATATCTAAAGGGCCCACCCTTAGTGGGGGCAATGTTGGAAAAAGGGGCTACTACTAACCCTAAGAGCTGTCTTTTACCACCCTTACGTTTATTTTAATAGTGCCGCATCATGTTCCCTGGAAGCCCACATCAATAACACATATCACTTTAAAGGCAGGGTCTAAAATGTGTCCTTCGAATGCTTTAAGAGATGGGATGTAGGTGCTTCAAAATCTTGAAATAGCCTAGACTACGTATAGTGATCATGTATGGTTTGATATGACTGAGGAGGACTACTATCGGCAGAATAGGTTGTGTAACGCCACATAAGTTCATGTTAAGGATTAACCATTCAGCCTTTAAGACTTAACCTAACCAATAAAACTTTGATTGAATATGAAATTGCTGGAGGACCTTGGTATGCTTAGGAAAGTTTTATGGAAGTTCAGAGTCTATTAAGTATTGGAAATATTAGTTTCTTTAGACTTTCGCTGAAGATGAGTGCAGGTTACGGTCATATAATTTACATACGGGTTGTACCTTGTGATGTAAGGGGGATGGGAGATGGAGCATCACCAATTGATACCATGTATGGAGACACATAAATACCTTACATGATATGTCCAGGGTGTTATCTTTGTCATAAGTGAGAGTATATGCATATACAATGAGAAATGTGAGAAGTTTTTTGAGTTTTGGGGAAAGTTCCAACTTTAATTGATCATATCTCCCAATGTAAGAAGTGTATTTGGAAGTTCCACCATACCAAACTGAATCCCCATGAATCTAGTTTATAATACATTCAACCGTTCGTCAATCCGAATTTGGAGTAAAAGACTATCGGCATTTTGCCATAAGGTAGTAGAGTAGTCCACCCAGGGAAAGTTTTTGGGAAGTTTTGCGGCTAGAGTTACCATTCTGTAGACTGCAGTATAGTTATACATATCACAGAATGGACCGCAAAAAGTTCAATTTCTGGGTTATTTTCTATCCATTTTTGGAATCAAGCATGCAGACATCATTCCCATTCTACGACCGTATTTCTGGTAGCATTCTGGGATGAATATAAATATTCCAAGTGAAAAATGGCCTTTCACCCTTATACTCTCTTCCAAGTCAAAGAAACTCAAGGTAAGTTCTCTCTATGGGATCTCTTTCATTTCTTCACCTACAACATGTATCTGAATGACTAGTTACCTTTGAATTGCAGAAGATTAAGGGGTTTCCTCTCTTAGAAGCTCAAGAGTAAAGTTGGGGTTTTCATTAATTGAGGTAATATTTCTCTTATATCTTGATTCATCATTATTATATGACATTGGGTGTCTGATTTTGAGGTCGGGACTCGTGGGGTGGTGATCGAAATCCATGAGTCCAAGCTTTGACCTCGGGTTAAAATGTATGGGGTTGGTTTGGAGTTAAGGAAGAAGACGTGTGTTTGTGTTGGTTCGATAAGGGACAATTTTGTTTTTATTGAACTGTAGAAAGAGAGGGGGTAATAGGACACCCCACCCATAGTGGGCTTGGATCATATATGCCCTCTGGCTATTTGAAGAAATTCTTTTACAAACTAGAAATTGTATGGTTGATGTAACTTGTGATTTCAACCCTTATTATTCACGTAGATTGACATTAATAAGTATTATTTCTTTGAGGCGAAGCATGAAGATATGTAAGGCTAAAACCCGTCTTCCCTAATATGGCATAACCTCCCAAAATGTGAATCATCCCCTTGGTGATATATGGATTATTTAGAAATCCATGAAATGTTCTAAACAACATGTTTCTATCCTTGGTCGTATATCTTCTTGTGTACTCCATCGTTTTATCAATTACTATTGACATTATGTGAATGCCTAGATGTCTATGATCTCTTAGGAGTATTTTCCATCATTCATGAAGTGTGTACTTACTACATCCACATGAGTTGTAGTTCCTCTTATCTCTAGATGGATTCTGTATGTCCTCTTAAATGATTATTACTAATGTTCCATTGGCACCACAAAAGACTAAGGATTTGTAAGTTAAAGATTAATTGATGCTTCTAAATATATAAGTATTGTCATGAATCTAAAAGAATATAGTGCTAAGTGAATGATCTCTGTTGAAAGACCAACTTTCAAAGTTATCATAGTCCTAAGGATAAAAGCACCAGGCATGGAAGACAATGACCCACCTCGTCATTTTGACGTTCTTACCGCGCAAAGGCCCGGATGTCGCAGATAACATCCCAAGGTATTAAATGATTGTGCGTAGCACTAAGGGCTTGAGATAGGGTAGATACTATCCCTAAAAGAATCTAAAATAGACAAACCAAGTATTTTTCCCAAGGACATAAAGAAAGTTAAGAAGAATGTTGTTCCCCAGAAAATGATGATAAGTATGTAACACTCTAAGTAAAGCATAATGAACCAAAATTGATGCCTTCGATTTCTTGTGATATTGTATCTTTTCTTTGAGTATCTCTCTACTGCTTATTGTATTTCCTTATACTATTTTTGTATGCCTTATCATATAAGTACTATTCCGTATGCCCTCATGGACCTTTTTACCCGGTGATACAAGTACTATTCCATATGTACTCATGTACCTTTTTTCCTAGGGACGCTACACTGGCCATGCAGGTGTATATGCACAGGTTGGTAGTGATCCATGCTAGGATGTCCTCTCCAGCCTTATTGCTTTTGGTGAGCCCATTTCTTATTGGAATGAGGTTTTGTATAGATATCCTATTATGTACATAGATATACTGTGTACATCAAGGCATTGGCCCAATATCACTATAATGATAGGATCCTAAGAGGTTCCATAGACTTATGGACGTATCTCATTGTTTATTATACATTTCCTTTTTCTTATCCTTTAAAGTGTTTTTGTTAAGCTCATGTTTGAGATTCATATATCCCATATGAATAAAGGAAGCTTCTTTAAAAATGCTTCATACTTTCATGTACACTCTCTTTTATTGTTGTATCGTGATATATTATTCACATAGAGGGGGTCCCTCTGTCAAGTTAAGGCATTAGGTATGGATCTGCTCTACTAGGATTTGGAGCGTGAAAAACTTGGTATCAGAGGACTAGGTTCATATATCCCAGGGAGTATATGAAGTCATTTCTAGTAGACTTCTACTTATGGATGTGTATAGCATGCCACACTTATAATAGGAGGCTACTTTAACATTTTAGGAAAATGACCTCTTTCATCTCTTAGATTATGCGATAGACCGGTGCTTTAGGAAACTGCTTCTAAACATGCTCTATTTTGTATCTTAACAGAGAATGTATGCTAAATGCAATACCAAAATTAGCCGAAGGGATGGCACTGTATTGGCACAAATACAACTCTATAAGGTGTACGGACTAGCGCTCAACGAGGGCCTTCTAGTTAGTCACCCCCAGTTCCTCCTCCACCTACTTCAAAAGGTCCCCTGGAAGTCCTTTCATTATCTATTCCACCATTAAGTTTTACCAACCCAGGTGTCTAGCAATCTATTCAATTACATACCTAGCTAGTAGCAACCTAGAATCAGTAACAGGGTAGGGTCCCTCCTAGTAGCGGCCCCTCAAGGAGGCAATAGGTTCTTGGGTTTGAGATTTTATCCCTATAGGTCCTTTGATTCATGGGCTATAACCCTAAGGAGGATCCCTAGAATTTCATCCATGAGATCTAGAGGACACTTTGGTGATGTATTTTTCAGAGTCTGAGGCAGTGGAATTAGTTTCCTATCAGTTAAACTATATTGCAGTAGGATGGTATGAGATGTGGGAGGAATCTCAAATTATTGATGCACCTCCGGCGATGTGGAGTGAGTTCATTGAGGCCTTTCTGAATCACTTTTTTACACACTAAACATAGGGAGGCAAAGGCTGACGAGTTTGCATTCCTCAGAAAAGAAGGTATGAGTGTAAGGGAGTACTATCATATGTTTTAAAAATTATCTAGGTATTCCCTCGTGCTAGTTCCCACTATGCGAGCGAGGATGCGCTGATTTGTTATAGGGCTTAGGCCCTTAGTTATAGGTGAGTGTTATGGAGCACTATTGAACAAAGAGATGGATAAATTGATAGCATATACATAGTACATCAAAGAGCACAAGTTACAGGCTCAGTCAGTTAGCGAGAAGCAGTGAGTAAGAGAGCCAGGCGGACTGGCAATTATGGTAAGCTTTGTAGTGATGGCAGGCCTCTTTTGCAAAATAGGTCAATTGGCCACTTCAGTCAGTTGCCCACTCATCAGCTAGTGTTGCACATCAGAGTTTGAGTCCCATAATTGATCGGTGTAGTAATCACCAGTGTCACGACCCGAGTCTGCACCCTAGAGTGACACAATACCCAGAGTCACGAGTGACCCCAAGAAAACCCTGGTAGAGCATAGTATACTAAAACTAACCTACTAAATGATAATAAAAAAGAGAAATCTAATAAAGAATTATTTGATATTGAATAAATGACAAAAATTTGAAATAGTCTAAGATTCTAGCTAAGTCTGTAAACATTGTCTGAAAGCCCTCTAACATGAACTGATGAGTTTTTAGGACAAAACCCTAGCTAACTCTAATATCAGAACTGATATAACAAAATACAATAAATTGGAATGGAACCCCAGCCCTTGGCAGAAGAGGACCCACCAAGCAAGCTGCTGGGATATCGCTGAGAGGATCTAACCGCGGTGTTGAGGCTGGGTACCTAATTTTATATCATAAAATGATATAGCATAAAAGTATGCATCAGTACTTGGAATGTACTGAGCATGCTAGAAGGAACTAAAACATACATATACTGAACAACATCAAACTACATTGAAATACCGTAAAAATAAATTGAAATATGAAGAGAATAAATTGTACTAGAAATCATAACTAAAATGGAGTGAACTGTACTGAGCTATACTGTGGGAGAGACTACAACTGACATGTAACCATCTAAGCTAAATGTGGAGTCTGATGTATACGCCCCATCGAAGAAGGCCCACTATACCTTGCCAGGGTATAGTAGCTGAACTGAGTGATCACTGTATGGAGCCCATTTAGTTAAAACCTACGATGGAAATGTAATTTTGAGAACCTGGGTACACTAAACCCTAGCCTACTCGGTGCTAAGTTATACTCCTACTGGAAGTCCTAACTATGTCTAACTATGCTGATAGCTCAAAACTTATGTCCTAAGACTTAAGTCAGAACTACTTATCTTGAAGTGTTCTAAGAGTCTAAGGACCTAAAAGTAACTATGTTTTAAGACTCGTCAAAGTTGCTTTATCTGAAAGTGTCATAACGGTCTAAAGAATGACTAACAGGTTGATAACCTTAAATTTACTGAGGTTACTGAGATTTTCAAAGACTGATAATAGTCAAATTGATCAGCTTATATTTCTAAGGAATACTAGTATACTGACTATATTATTGTTACTAGGAAAGATGGAAATGATAAAAGATATTGTATAGCACATTTGCACATTTCCTAAGAACGAATACACATGACAATTCATGTTATTTTAAGGCATTATAAGTTTATAAATAAACTCTATGATAAATCATGCCAAGTTGCAGTTCAAGTGAAACATATTGTATAACTGAAAATACTATCATGAACAAGTACGAATTAAAGTCATGGTGGTCTGACATTATAGAAGAAGTAGGGGGAAATTCACAGTCAAAGAAAGTTCTTAAATCATGATCTCTAGAGGTACTATACAGCTAGGGTTTTTTGAAGAAATTGGGACACAAGGGTGAAAGGACACCCTTGTTGGAGTCCTACATACCTGGAAAAGAATTCTCAGATAAAATCCTTGAGAATATGTGAAGATGATTGAAACCATTGTTCTATCCTGACACTTTCTATTTGAGTTTTCACGAAAGAATTCTAATAGTGTGAGGTGAGAATAAGGGAGGAATGTCATGCGTCCCTCTAAATCCATGAAATATAATCCCAAAATGATGTTGTTAAGGCATTAAAATAGAGGAAATTTACAAAAATGTCCACAAGAAAAAGTTTGGAAAACTACCCATAAGGACACAACGGGTCACACAATGAGTCATTGGTTGACACCATGACTCGTTGTGACCCGTCGTTGGTCCTAGGTCTCAAAATCCCAGTTACTCGAACTGGACAACGGACGGGGAACAATGACTTGCTAAGATAACCAACAAGTCGTTAGTTCCACTTGTTGTCTCTAGGAAGAAATTCCAAATTTTTGGACCTGATAACATCAAAAATATACTCCTCATGCAAAGAGTATAAACGGTCACTGTATCAAAATAAATATCCCAACGGATGTCGGGGTCGAATCCCATAGGGACTAATGAATGATAATTATGTGTGTTCGTTGAGAAATTGAATTTATCTTGCACCACTTAGGAACAACATAGTAATAAACACGTTGGGGGAGATTGAAATTTGTAATAGAATATAACTTCTAATATGGCTGACTACGATAGCAAAATTACCAAGATTGTTGACAAGAATGCGAAAGACTAGAGATGTGATGTAGATGATATGCTAAGTAAATAAGGTCATTCTAGGTCATCTCATAAGTTCAATTAGGGTAAATAAACTCAGGAAAATGGGTATTTAATGCTTTTCAACCTTATAAATACCTCTCGCTAGAGTTTTATCAAACCTCTAGACACTATTAACTCAACCCGATCATATTTTGATTAATAGCTGCACTAATTTCTAGCTATTAGCTACTAATTAGGAGTGAGAATGTAATTTAGCTATTTCTAGCCCAATTTCACAATCTCTCATCCATACACACCATTAAATTCTCTACCAATACTTAATTATTCTTTTACAAGCAACAATTAAGTAAGAAAATTAGATCCACATCATAATCAATGGATCTTCAATTATAGATTGAAGAGAATCCAACATATTTACACTTAGTTAAGGAATATTTAGATTGCTCTAGCAATACCCACTCTAATTAAGCATTCATCATCACACACCTCTAGTTAATGATTTAACTACTCATAATTGAGAAATTCAAAAGAAAATTTAACAATAAACTCATTGAATTCAATAGCAAGAGCAGCAAAATCAAGTTCAACAAGTAGTCTTCAACAATGGTTGTACCTTGCTATCAAGAAGAAGAAGAAGAAGAAGAAAAAGAGAATAGTTCTTTTCAAATTCCACCAATCAAATTCTCACTTTCTTCTCTGCCAAGAGAATGTTCTAAAAGCTAGAGAATATGAAAGTTGATGAGCACGTATTACTTTTTCTAGAATATATCTAAAAGATAGGGTACCTTCTCTCTTGTTTTTCGTGATGGATAATTTTTCCCCTAATCAGCATTCTGACACTGGTGGAAGTACCGGCGGTTCATCGGTTGTAATCCATGGACCACCAGCTACACTATCTGCTGCTTTCAATGATTTCTAGTAACCATCGGCAGTTCCTTTGGCATTTTGCTTATCTCCATCTATGCACCGCCAATTCTTTGCTCTTTAATCCAGCAAGTTCAGGTGTCATTCAGTGACTGGACCGGCGAGCCACCATTGGCAAATCATGTTTTGCCAGTGGCTTTTTTTCCCAGAGACAGTGGTGGTCGGCTTTTGACAGGCGAAAGAAGGAACGCTGAATTTCATCCCACTTCCTGTTTTTTGCTCCATTTCTTGCTATTTTCTTCACATTAGACATCTGCACACAACAAAGGCAAAAAGGGCATAAAATCCACATAAACAACTCAAAAACTAGGCAAAAATTTAGGCTTAAGAGCCTAATGAGTTGGTGAATTACCAACTCATCAAACCCCCAAACTTTCACCATTGCTTGTCCTCAAGTAATGCAATTCTCACCAGTTGAAAAATATGCCACTCCACACAAGTTTAAACATCAATAACAACCTATTCTATTAGAAACCAAAAATGCTCACCAATCTCAAAAAAAAAAGAGAAGCAAATTCCCCTAAAAACCAGAATAATGAAGATATTTCAGGAGAATACCATCATTCATAAACATGGTTCAAAAGAATTTTCATTTCATAGAACAAAAGCATTGCTCATCCAAGAAATACACGTAGCAGCTCAATAATCATTGCACATTCAAAACCTATCTTAGAGCTTGCATTTCTCATGCCTTATACACAGATTTACCTTTAATACAATTGTTTCGACAAAAGGGGTGATGCCACTCACTGAAGAGAGAATCCCTATTTTCTTCATGACAAAACACACTCGCACAAGGGATTTCACTAAGGTAAGATTGCACTCACTCTCCTAAAAGAAATCTGGATGAACCCTACTCGACCCAAAGGCTTGCCCTTCATTTAAATCGCCAGTAATGTAAAGCAACTACACTTAAAATCACTTAGGACTTGCAGGTCATGATGAAGGCTAGGGCTAAGGGTAGGATAAATGTTTATATTTAGTGACTATGCCTCCCTAATGCCTTTATAAACACTAGCAACATCTCGCTAACTTATTGAAATTACTCCACCTTATTTCTCCTTGTTCATTATTTTCATCCGTTGTGTAACACCAACCACCCTCTTAAGACATATGAATTCCACAACTAGCCTTTTGTATGCAAGAGATAGCACCCTTTTTCTTTTCTTTTTTTTACTATTCTTTTCTCTTCTGATGATTCAAGGGCTTTCAAGCCAAATGATTCATTCATTTCTGCACAATTTTGGGTGCTACCTCACATTGAAGTTATCATTTTTTTTCTTTTTCTCTTTCGAACCTCCAAACATAGGTTTTTGCCTCATCTCACATTTATCTCCTTATCTCTCCCCGATTTATTGGCTTGAAGCCCCCATTTCTCATTACTTTATTACTATCAAGTAGGGAGGATAGGTGCCAAAGAGAAGGATTAAAACTGGTCATTAGGCTTGTATATGGTTTCCAAGAAAGGGTTCGAGGCTCAACATTGGCTATCAAATATTAATGCTCACGGAGGCCATTTTGGGTGAAGTGACTACCAAAAGGCCTAAGATCATGTTCTAAGTGCAATTACATCTAGGATTTCTCCTTGAGTCACACATGGGGAAAAGTCTAGACAAGAAGAGGTGCATGGGATTCACAAAAGTCCTTAACACATAAGGCATCACTCCTCAATAGACCACAAAAGTCATTGTTCACACAAAATCATGGTTTACGACATAAAAATATGCAAATTCATAAGTCAAGTAAGGAATTTACAAAGTATGAAAAAGAGTTCTATGCTCTAGATTCAAACATCTGCTCATTATGAAAAAGCGTTCTATGTTCTAGATTCAAACATCTGCTCATTATCATATTCATTTTCCTGCCCCATTTTTTAAATTCCATTTCAAAAATTTTCTGGCGGTGCCTGTCAAAACAACATCATAAAAGACTCAAAAACAACATGGCATTTTCCTTTAAGAGAGTCACCTCAAAGTATATCATCGGGAATTTCCAACCTAGTTCGACAAAGAAAAGAGAAATAAAACAAATGAATGCTCCTTGGGAAATAACCGTGGTATAAAGTTGTAATTCCCTAGAAACTCAAAGACTATATTCGGGACTTAAATAAGAAAAATCTAAGAAACTGCAGAAATTGCCATAGAACAACTCACTTAATGGGTCGTTATGAGACATAATGACTCATTAGGTTAGTCATGGGAAGGGGGATTGAGAAATGAAAAGCCAGAGAAAATATACCCAACAAAATACCTCACGAGTCGTGGTAAGACACCACGACCCGTTAGGTGCCTCGTGGTTAGACTCGGGTCAGATGTTAAGGTGTGAGGCAGTGTACCCCATAAGTCCACACCACGACTCGCTATATGTGACCACGAGTCGTGATGTTACCCGTGGTGATATTTAGAGCATTTGGGTAGTGTGGTCCACAACAGGTGACCACGAGTTGTGGTCACTCAGCACGACTCGTCAGGTCCCTCATGGTGGCCTTCAGGGAATTCTTAGCAGTGTACTCAATGAGTGTGACCATGAGTCGTGGTCACTGACCGCGACCCGTTAGGTCACCCATTAGGATCACTTGACAGTTTTTCCCTACGACTTTTTAAGGGCTATTTAGTAAATTCTTACTCTCCTAAACCTTAAACAATCTCATTTTGGACATAATTTCAGACCTATTAGTGGGAATGAACAGCCTCTCCCCTCATTCCCCATGTAGAAATTTCAGAAAACCGATCGTACTTCCTCTCAAGAAACTCACAAGCAAGCTTAGGGTTTTCCTCTATTGAAGCAGTTCGAATTTTCTTCTTCGAGGACTTTTTGGAGAGGTATGTGGTAATTCAACAAGGGGATATTTCTCCCCTTGTGACCCTAAATTCTCTCTAAAATTCCTCTTATAAAATCTTAGCACTGAGTTTTTTATTAATGTGAAGAGAATTCATGAAATTTTTTTGGAATCCATCTAGAGTAATATACATGATTATTTTTAGTTATGGTTTCCCATTAGTTCATAATTTATTTGGTGATTATTTTCACAAAAGTGAATTCTAGCCCTGCAAACTTTTCAAATGTTAAAGAACTTCCTATTAGACCACATTTAATTCGTGTGGAATATTATTCTATGTTGATTATAATTATATTTCCCCAGTTTGTGATATCAAAAATGATAAATATTGTGAGATGAAATTGTAGCCATATCCATTGGACTAGAAAATCTTGAACCCTGCCCCAGTGTCGAAATATTACACTTTAGCTTGAATTTGCCATTGTGGGAGTTCCCCATATTGCTAGTAGCAGTGAGTCTTGAATCAGCTATTGTTAGTTCTGATTTAGTAAGAACCTTAAAATTCTCGGTGTCAATTAGAAACGGTCAGCTGATCAGTTTGACTCTAGAAATTCCCGAGGTGTCAGCACCACCTCCCAGTTATCAAAATCAGATTCAGAACTCAATTACTGGTCCACCAGGCTGTCCTGATATTCTAGATGTATAAATAGCTCTGACTAGCCTTAGGACTCCATCTTCAGCTTATATTTTGTTCTTAGACGGTTATGACACTTCTAGAGAAGAAGCTCTGACCGGTCATAGAACCCAGTTTCAGAATCTGGTGCGACAAGACTCTCAGGGTACCTCAGTTATATATATATATCCCTGACTAGTCTTGGAACCCAGTTTTGAGCTATCAGCTTAGTATTTGGTTTAGGAATTCCAGTGGGTGTAGGACTTAGCACCGAGCGGATCGAGGTTCCAGCGTACCCAGGTTGGGAAAACTATATTGCCAATGCAAGTTATAGTATTTAGTGGCTTGATTGTCCCCAGAGTTATGTGATCACCTAGTTCGTGCCTTTATACCCTGGCAAGGTATATGGGGTCCTACCGGTGGGATGTATACATCTGACTCCACGTATAGCTCACGTGGTTATATGTTTGTTACAGACTCTCCCACTAGTCACTCCAGTCCAGTTTTAGAATTAGTAGGTTAGTACAGTATCTCAGACTCAGAACTTTCAGACTTAGGGCATGTCTTTGACAACTAGACAGGGTCATCTTTACCATCTTAGTTTACTTTAGTTGTTCAGTTCAGTATATTAGTTGGTCATTGCATGTCATTTACAGTTCATTCTTTTATGTCCAATATTATGTTTTCTCTCACTTGCTCAGTACATTCAAACTGCTGATGCATACTTTTATGCTATATCATTTCATGATACAGCCGTAGGTTGTCAGACTCATCATCGTTAATCACCATAGTTCAGATCCTCCTCAGCAGCAGAAATGTGATTCCTCATTCTTCCAGGGAGTTATTTCATTTCTTTCAGTCACTTTGTTACTTTAAGTTAGACTTAGAGTTAGCTGGAGGCTTGTCCCAGCAACACATCAGCTAGATGGCTTTCAGACACAGACTTAATTTCATACTTTCTAATATTTTAAACTTTACATTTCAGTTCTAGTTTTCATGAATGCTTTTGTATTATTATTTCAAGGCTTCCGTTATGCATGTTTTTACTCAGAATTCTAGTGTGTGATAGACCAAGTGTTGACTTGGGGTTACCTGTGACACCAATTACCATGTCCCCTCCAGGGTATAGACTCAGGGTATGACAAACTTGGTATCAAAGCACTAGGTTTAGAGTATTCATCAACGACATTCTAGTATACTCAAGAAATGAGGAAGAGCATGCTAACCATCTAAGATTAGTATTGCACACACTCAGAGGCCGCTAGTTGTTCGCCAAGTTCAGTAAGTGTGGATTCTGGTTAAAGTCTGCGACTTTCTTGGGTCACAGGGTCTCAGGTGAAGGTATTCAGGTTGATCCTAAAAAGATAGCGGCAGTGAAAGATTGGCCCAATCCTACCTCTCCGACAGGAATCAGGAGTTTCTTAGGCCTAGTTCGTTATTATCGATGGTTTGTGCAAGGTTTCTCCTCTATATCATCTCCTCTGACTAAGTTAACTTATAAGAAGTTGAAGTTCCAGTGGTTGGATGCGTGTGAGAAGAGTTTCTAGGAGTTGAAGACCCAACTAACTACCAATCATGTTTTGACCTTGCCAGAAGGAACAGATGAGTTGGTTGTCTATTGTGAAACTTCTAGAGTGGGACTCGATTGCATTCTGATGTAGAGGGGCAAGGTGATAGCCTACACCTCCAAATAGATCAAAGTTCATGAGAAGAATTATCCAACTCATGACTTGGAGTTGGTGGCAGTGGTGTTTGCGAAAAAAAATATGGAGATATTACTTATATGGGGCTAACGTAGATGTGTTCACAGATCACAAGAGCCTTTAGTATGTGTTCAGTCAAAAGGACCTAAATCTGCGTCAGAGAAGGTGGTTGGAGCTACTGAACGAATATGACATGAGTGTGTTGTATCACCAGGTCAAAGCCAATGTGGTGGCTAGTGCCCTAAGTAGATTGTCTATGGGGAGCCTAGATCATATTGAAGAGGGAAAGAAGGAAATAGTAAGGTATATTCACTTCCTTCCAGTTAAAACAACGGACTCAGCTGAGGACTATGCTAGACTTTACATCTGAGAGTTGGTAAGACTTCATGGGGTTCCATTATCCATTATTTCAGACAGAGGTACTCAATTCACCTCACACCTCTGGAAGTCTTTTCAGAAGCGATTAGGCAGCCAGGTCAAGCTCAGCACAACTTTTTCACCCGTAGACAGATGGGAAAGTTGAGCAAACTATTCAGACCCTGGAAGATATGTTCAGAGCGTGCGTGATCGATTTCAAGGGTAGTTGGGTTGACTATTTGCCTCTCCTCGAGTTTGCGTACAATAATAGCTACCAATGCAGTATCGAAATGGCCCCTTTTGAAGCCTTGTTTGGTAGGAGGTGCAAATCTCCTATTGGGTGGTTTGAAGTGGGTGAAGTTGCTATCATCGGGCCAGACTTAGTTCATGAAGCTATGCAGAAGGTGCAGCTTATCAAAGAAAGATTAAAGACAACTCAGAGTTGGTAGAAATCTTATGCTGATATGCGGAGAAGAGAATTGGAGTTTACAGTGGATGATAGGGTCTATCAGAAAATTTCGCCCATGAAAGGGGTGATGAGGTTTGGGAAGAAGGGAAAGCTAAGTCCAAGATATGTGGGACCCTACAGGATTCTGAGGAAAATTGTCAAGGTAGCTTATGAGTTGGAGTTACCTTTTGAATTGGCATGTATACATCTCGTATTCCATGTGTCACTTTTGAAAAAGTGCATCGGTGGTCCAACATCCGTGGGGCCATTGGATAGTGTGGGAGTGAAAGATAGCCTCTCATATGAGGAGGTTCCAGTTCAGATCCTTGACTGTCAGGTTCTTTAGCTGAGAAACAAGGAGATAGTGTTAGTCAAGGTCTTATGGAGAAATCAGCAGGTGAAGGGAGCTATGTGGGAGGCAAAAGCTGATATGATGGCCAAGTACCCACACATGTTCTCTACTGACTCAATTACAACATAAAATATTAATTTTGCCTTAGAGACTAATTTAGTTGTTGAGTTTAGTTCATGTGTTTAAATTTCCTTTATGACTTTGGATGTATGTATGGAAAGTGAATTCAATTCAGTTATGTATTTTGAAACGGAGGTAGTCATTCTGTCAGTTTTGGAGTTAAAAGAGCAGTAATTGATCATTATGATTGTTATTTCCTGGTTTCCTGTGCGTTTTCCCACATTTGAGGACAAATCTTTCTAAGGGAGAGATATTGTAATGCCTCAGAAACTCAAAGACTAGATCCGATACATAAATCCAAAAAATCTGGGAAACTACATAAATTGCCACAAGACCTAATGACTCATCAGGTCAGTCATGGGAAGGGGGATTGAGAAACGAAAAGGGAGAGACAATGTACCCAAGGGAAGACCTCATGAGTCATGGTCAGTCACCAAGACCCGTTAGGTGCGTCGTGGTCAGACCGGGGTCAAATGTTAATGTGTGAGGCAGTGTACCCCACGAGTCCACAGCACGACTCGTTATGTGTGACCATGATTCGTGGTGTCACCCATGGGGATCTTTACAGCATTTGGGCAGTGTGGTCCATGACAGGTTACCACGAGTCATGGTCACTCACCACGACTCCTCAGGTCCCTCGTGGTGTTCTTCAGGGAATTCTTGGCAGTGTACTCAACGAGTGTGACCACAAGTCATGGTCACTGACCACGACCCGTTAGGTCACCCGTTAGGATCACCTGACAGTTTTTTCCTACGACTTTGTAAGGGCTAGTTAGTAAATTCTTACTCTTCGAAACCTTAAACTACGTCATTTTGTACGTAATTTCAAACCTATTAGTGGGAATGAACGACCTCTCCCCTTATTGCCCATGTAGAAATTTCATAAAACTGATAGTACTTCCTCTCAACAATCTCTCAAGAAAGATTAGGGCTTTCCTCCATTGCAATAGTTCGAGTTTTCTTCTTCGAGGAATTTATAGATAGGTATGTGGGAATTCAACAAGGGGATAGTTCTCCCCTTATGTCCCTATATTCCCTCTCAAATTCTTCTTATAAAATCTTAGCACTGAGTTTTTTTTTAATGTGAATAGAATTCATGAAAATTTTCCTTGAATCAATCGAGAGTAATATCCGTGATTATTTTTAGTTATGGTTTCCCGTAAGTTCATAATTTATTTGGTGATTATTTTCACAAAAGTGAGTTATAGCCATGCAGACCTTTCGAATGTAAAGAACTTCCTGATGGACCTCATTTAATTCGTGTGGGATATTATTCTATGTTGATTATATTATTTTTCCACAGTTTGCGATATAAAAATGATAAATATTGTGATGTGAAATTGTAGCCATATTAGACTAGAAAATCTTGAACCCTGCCCCAATGTCGAAATATTGAACTTTAGCTAGAGTTTAGCATTGTGGGTATCCCCCATGTTGCTAGTAGCAGTGAGTCTTGAATCATGTATTGTCAGTTCAGTTTTAATAAGAACCTTAAACTTCTTAGTGTCAGTCAGAAAAGGTCAGCTGATTAGTTTGACTCCAGAAATTCTTGAGGTGTTTGCACCACCTCCTAGTTATTAGAATTAGATTCAGAACTCAATCACTAGTCCACCAGGCTGCCATGATATTCTAGATGTATAAATAGCTCTCACTAGCCTTAGGACCCTAACTTCAGTTTACACTTTATTCTTAGACAGTTATGTCATTTCTAGATAAACATCTCTGACCAGTCTTAGAACCCAGTTTCAGAATCTGGTATGACAAGACTCTCAGGGTACTCTCTGTTATATATATATCTTGGACCCCAGTTTCGAGCTATCAACTTAATATTCAGTTTAGGAATTTTAGTGGGAGTAGGACTTAGCACCGAGCGGACTGGGGTTCTAGCGCACCCAGGTTCCCAAAACTATGTTGCCAGCATAGGTTACAGTATTTACTGTCCTGATTAGCCCCAGACTTATGTGATCACCCAGTTAATGCCTTTATACCCTGGCAGGGTATATTGGGTCCTACCGGTGGGCTGTATACATCAGACTCCACATCTAGCTCACGTGGTTATTGTTCGGTGCTATTTCAATTGGTATAATATATTATAAACCGACACGCAAGTGCACGTGGTCAAACAAGTAATAAAGTGGCTAAGTAAGCCAAGTAACGATCCAAGGAGGCTCAGGGTATGTAAAATTTGCCTAAGTATACTATATTCTTATCTTACTTCTAACATGCTAACAACAACGTAACCAACAGTTAATTGAGTTTTTGTTTATAAAATATATACTAAAACTATTAACAATTATTTACCGTGAATTTAAACTATGGATATGAGCATGCCAAGGTTAAGAACAAGTAATGAATTCGATTGTAATAATAATCCGGTTAATCTCTTCCTCATGTTGCTAGCCAAGAACAGTAGCCTTGAAATTAAAACTCTCGTATTTAATTTCACTTAAGAATCATAAACCATTCGTCTACATTTCTGTGATCAAATGCAATTCACGACCTAGCAATACAATTCCGGTTCCTAAATTGACTAATACGGCTTTCAAGTATATTTTGTATCAGGAAAGCACATCAAAACCCAATTTTCCAAAATCAAGTTAAGAACAATTCCCTATTAATTCACAACTTTCCAATTTCTTGCTCTCTCGAGTGAAATTAGACTTTTTAGATGTACATTAATGTTGGCCAAGCACTAATGTAGTAAGAACAAGAATTAATAGAACAACATGAAAGAAGAAGAAGAAAACCATATCATTTACAATCAAAATTCACTACACCTGTTCAAAACCTTAGCAAGGAAGAGAATTAGCCACTCATTTGTGGATTGATCATCCTAAAACAAGTGTAAATCATACGTACAATTGATAGAAAGAAGAAAAGAAGAGAAGAAATCCCTTAGTTTTTTCGTTCCTCAACTGCTCCTAACCCACGTCCTTGCTCCACCAAGTCTGAACTAAAACTGAACTAATTAAAATAAACCTAAGTGTGCTATTTATACTAGTGGGAAATTTTTCCCGGAATAACAAGCAACGTGTCACGGAGGCCAACGCGGAGCCTTGCCTCCGTGACACGGCGTGGACGCGGACCCTCACTGGAAATCCAGGGTCCGGTAAATTAGCCTCAACGTGGCACGGAGGCCAACGCGGAGGCCTATCTCTATGCCACGGAGCTGTCGCGAGGCTTCACTGGAATTTGTCCATTAATTCCCTCTCCAGGCAGTGTGCCTCCGCGATGGTAGCGTGGCACGGCGCCATCGCGGAGCCCTTATATTCAGCACATTCCAATGTCGTCTCCATGCTCGCATCCAAGTCCAACTCCGATATAGTTCCAACATGCATTTTAGCTCCTAAAAATCATATTTTCCTGCAAAACAAATGCTAATCATGTTGGTTAGTATAAATTCACATTTTATTACCAATTACATGAGAATATATACATATTGCACACAAACAAGGCGAAAATAATACGTTTAAGTGTCACTTGGGCATATAAATCTGCCCAAGATCACTTACCCCACACTTAAATCCTTGTTCGTCCTCGAACAACACATACACAACTCATGCAAATTACATCCCAACCTTCGTCACTATGGTGCGACAATTTACGCTACGGTCATACCGATTATTCAATTTTTTGCAAATCATCACGAAAACATGCTCTGTCTTACAATACAATGACCTTTAATACATCAAGACTTCCTAGACTTTAAGAATTGATTCTTGATATCGGCAAACTCATGCAAATCAACTAATCAAGAAATCCGACACAAAAATCAATCTTTCATCAAGCATGTGCCCTCACAACTCAATAGAATCTTCCCCTTTTTGTTCATGCAAAACAAAAACATGCAAGTAGGGGCATATAAAAATTAATTTTTCTCTCTCTCCCAAAAGAATTCACATGCATCATGTCATGACCCATAGGCTTGCCCTTAGTGTATTACTCCACTAATATAAAGAAATGCAATATAGGATCACGTAGGACTTTAATGGGTTGTAACGGGGCTATGGATCTAGTATATATATATTGGATTTGCCAATAATAGTCGCTAGCATCCTTAAGCGCCTTTTCAACTCATTCCCATCGACTCATGGACATTGTTCCTCTCTTTCCTCTTTTTCTCCCATTCATGCTGGTTTCCTTTCGTACAGCCCATTTCATCAAACACACTTGACACAAAACAAAGGGTTTTCATGTACCCTCACTATCATTTAATTATAACAAGTGCCTCTTCAACATCATTTTTTTCTTTCCTCACTCTGCTTTTTTTTTTCTTTCATTCCTTACTCCTTGACACCTTGGGAAAATTTTCTTTTCTTCGTAAGCGCTTAAGAGTTTTGTATAGACTTTTACAGCTAATGAAAAGAAAGAATGAAGCTTGGTTTATACAATTTTGGACAAAAGAAAGAAATCGGCTAAAGGCTCAACGGGCTAACTAGGGTATACAACATATAGAAAGGTAGAATTCGACAAGAAAAAAAATGGAAACTCTCGGTTAAAACAAAGAAATGCCTACATCCTTTCCAACACTACACTTCCTTCATTTCGTTTTGTATACACACCAGGCAAGTTCTAGACAATTCACAATGGCATGGAATACCAAAACCTCACTTCACACTTCATGCACATGCTCGAATCAAGATGCATTCACGGACTCTATAATTAGCCAATCACATGAATTCAAGATTAAGCCTCAATCATACTGAATCAAATTCTACAGCCTAGGTAACTCAACATATTTACAAAATTGCACGCTTTCAAACGAATCATTTTCACATTTTGAACATCATTTACAACACGCAACGAAATTTTTGCAACCATAAAGCAACTACAGTTCATTGATGCAATCCTCCAAAGAAAAATTAAAAACAAATTAAAATCCTACTCCTACCGACTACATTTCCCTTAAGACGGTCGTCATCCATCCATCATAGGGAACGGTCACTAACTATGACATCGGTTCAATGGAACTATTCTCGGTAAAAGAACTGAAAACAAACTCCGAGAAACCCAAAAAAATAAAAACCAAAAATTTTTGCAACACATCGATCATTTCGATAGAAAGAAAATATTTACAAGTGCAAAATATTCTCGAAAAAATTTTGAAAAATACCGATCATCTCGATAGAAAAAAATCTTTGCAAAATATTTACACTGGCAACCATAACTTTTCATACCACACATCATTAACCACACAAACAAATATATACACATACACCACAAATCAGTTCATAACAGGGAAAGCACAAACATACATACAAACCAAGGAAAAACATACAGCAAATTAGAGCCCAAGTCCCAGCACCTAGCTACTCCCCACCCACACTTAAATCGAACACTGTCCCCAGTGTTCACAAAAATTACAAAACACAATTTCGGGTGGTGGAACTCCCTGTTCAGTCGAAATATTCGACTTCTTCATCTGGTGCTGCTGCCTCGTCGCCCATATCTGAGTCAGCTCCATCGTCGTCATCGGACTCCACATCGGAGTCCTCACGACGTGTCTCCTCATCAGTAGGGACATCGTCATCAGTCGGCTCCACGAAGGCTGGTCCCACTCGGCATAAAGCTCTGGCATTCTCGCCAAATGGGTATTCCAGCTCCAGCTGCCATAATTCTTCCTCGGTGGCTGGTCTCCCACCAATCCGTAGTTGAAGCATCTGCATGCCGAACATACGTGCCATGTATTGATCGTCATGAGCATGTCGCTCGCCCAAAGTCAGCACTGGCCTGTGTGTGGTGTCGGGGGCCTTAGTTTTTGTCACATCGAGGGCCCTCCGCTCCAACTGCGGAATATAGTCCAAAGCCTCTTCCTCGATGTCGAGGGCTCGGAGGAAGGTGGTGATGAGTCTGCCAAACCCGTATCTGTGGCCCTGGTGCAGTCTGGCTCTCTTCGTGGCGGATATAATTACCGCCCCAACATTAATCTCAAGCCCTTTCATAAGGGCATACACCAAGCAGACACGGTTCCGGGTCACATCCGTCATATGAACTCCCGGGATCAAGCACGAACATACAATCTTCAGCCATATTCTGGCCTCCCTGTTCATCTGCGAATAAGGCAGAGTCTGGTGATAACCCCTCTCCTTATGTCTACTCCATCGGGCTGTGGATCGAGCCCCACACAACGTACGTCTGATGTCGGCGTACAGTGGGGTGATGTTTAGCTGGCGGAGAACGTGAGCGTCTGTGTCCCGCGCTCCAACGATGGCATTAAATTGGTGGGGTTCCAGAGTGACAATCTGCCCTCTGATTTTTATTGTGTGGCTTCTGATGGCCGTGTTCCAATTTGCGTAGAACTCTCGGACCAAATGAAGGTTGCACTCCTTGGGCTCCTGAAAGATAAAGCTGAGCCCAGCTGCCTCAATTCTCTACACAATACGTGGGAACTCCTGTGCAAGTGGTTCCCGTGCAATATGTTCCTCGGGGAAGTACTTGTTTTCTTTGTGTTTCGCGTACCACTTCTTCCCTTCATCGGTTACCCATCTTGTTCCGTATTGGCGGCGTTGACCGCGTGGAACAGCTGGTGCAGCTGGGACTGCGGTGCCCAACCTCAATCTTTTCTGTCCGGTGCCTGAGGTAGAAGCACCCTTGCCCTTGTCCTGTCGACTTTCCATTGTACCTGTCAATATACATAAACAGCACAACGTTAAGCTAAATACAAGTTAACTTAGGCTAAGGTCGGGTTAAACTAAGTTTACCCCACACTTAGTCCTTAACTATATTTGCAATACTTCGGCAAGGATTACTCTATTTACACCAAAGACAACAACTATACAATTTATGCTTAGTGCGTTCACGAAATTTTCGACAGCATAACGCTTAGCGTACTACTCAGACTTCATACAGCTAATCCCAATCCTACTATCGCGAACAATTCAACCATCGAACAAGCAATAAAAACAAAAACTAAAAACAACGATAAAAACATTCTATATACAACCGAATCCAATTAATCAAACCAATTTTCACAATTTTCGCATTTTCCCCAACAATTCGAGAATTCGTCTTCCCACAACATTCACACAATATTTACCTCGACTTATCTCAATTTACAACCACACCCCGGCATCAAATTCATCAAATTATCAAGTTGCCCAAGTCAAATTCAACAACCCAAGCCCTAGAATACAATTCTACAATCAAATTTGAATTATTCACATAATCGACAAGTTCAAACGCTAATTACAACAATCCGAACATAATCAATCACAAAATAATTCAACATCATGTTTAATTGCTACTTGGGGTGATATATTTCACCTCACATGCTCAAATTTGACTAAAATCGCCAAAAACTTGAGAGAAACGATGAAAACATACCTTTTAGTTGAAGAACCGAAGAAATTTGATGTTTTCCTTGCCTATTAGCGTGGCACGTTGGTTGGGGATGGGGAATTGGGTGTTTTGGTCGCGGAGGAGGAGAGAAATGGGGAAAAATTGGGCAAAATCGGGGTTAATTTAAAGAAAAACACGCGGGTCACCCGGCAACCCGGTGTGACCCGGCACTGAATAAAAGGGCAACGTGTCACAGAGGGTAAAGCGGAGCCCCTCCTCCGTGACACGGAGCCAACGCGTTGGCTCTCTAGAAATTTTTAAAAATCTGATTTTGCCTTCAACGTGTCACGGAGGGTAACGCGGAGCCACTCCTCCGTGACACGGAGCCAACGCCCCAGTGCACTGTTTCTTCAATAAAAATTATTTTCATACCTTGCCTTATTTTTCCCGCTTCCATGCATATTTTTCTCCGTTAGACCTGAAAATCACCTCACTAAACGAAATTGGTTAGATTAATAGATTTTCCTACTACCATGAAAAAAAATACTAACAAAAACGAAAATTTTTGTACGAAATCAAGAAAAAGAAAAAATAAAATAAAAATACAAATTAATTACACTCTACTAAAAGAAGAAAAAAATAGAATATTTTTCTTTTCACGGGTTGCCTCCCGTGCAGCGCCTGGTTTACCGTCGCGACTCGACGTCCATTATGCTCAATTATCTACTAGGGTGAGGGACGATTTTTCACGATCCTTGTCCTCCCCCCAGTAGTGCTCAACCTCATCTGGTGGCCTTCCTGTTAACTCTCGGGAATCATTCATTATATTAGCATTCCTCTGATCAATCACATTGATCACCGAGAGTTCCTCATTTACAATCGGGAGTTTGGGTGCTTTGTACACGTCAAACACTTCTATCTTGTCATGTGCCCGCATTGTAAGTTGACCCGAAGCTACATCAATTAATGCTTTTCCGGTTGCCAAAAAGGGTCGTCCCAAAATAAATGGGACTTCAGCATCTGGTTCAAAGTCCAGAACAATAAAATCGATCGGAAAAATGAGGGAACCCACTTGCACTAACACATCCTCAACAATACCATCTGGTTTAGCTAAGGACCTGTCCGCTAGCTGCAAGATTACCGTTGTAGGTCCAGGACTCCCTAGACCTAACTTTCTGAATACCGAATATGGCATCAGATTTATACTTGCCCCCAAGTCGCATAATCCACGAGCTCGGATACTTTGCCCAATAGTCAGCTGGATAGTAAAACTTCCAGGGTCTTTCAGTTTCGTGGGCAGTCTATTCTGAATCCGGGAAGTGCATTCCTCCGTTAATGCCACCGTGGCATACTCAGTCAAACGACTTTTGTTAGCCACGATGTCTTTAATATATTTTGCATACTTTGGCACTCCCTGCAAGACATCAACAAGAGGTAAGTTAACATGTACCTGTTTAAGCACCTCCATAAATTTCTTGAAACACGCCTCCTCCTTGTGTTTCGTAAGTCGTTGAGGGAACGGGGGTGGAGCCCTTTCTGATTCTGCTTCTTTAGTCTTCCCCCTATCAGAACTTTGTTCCTCCTCAATATCTGCTGCTCCTGACTTTTGAGGCGGTCTTTCCGGTTCCACCTCCTTCAACTGTAAGCCACTCCTCGTGGTCACCGCATTTACCTTCTTCGGATTAGGATCCGTGTCGCTAGGTAGTCCTCCTCTGGGTCTTGTATTTTGGGCACTAGCAAATTGCCCAAACTGATATTCAAGAGCCTTGGTCGCCAACTGATTGTTCTTCACTTCGGCTACCAATTTAACATAGTCAGCCTGCAATTGTGCCTGATTAGCGATCATGGTTTTGAACATCTCCTCAATGGTCGGTGATGGTGGTGGAGGAGGGGCATTGTGATTTCTGAATTGAGCTTGATAGTTTTGTTGCCCTCCTTGATTTCTCTGCATACCCTGACCAGAACTTTGGCCTTGTTGGTTGTTGCTACCCCACGAAAAATTCGGATGGTTCCTCCAATTTGAGTTGTAGCCACTACCAAACTGCTGCTGATTTCTCTGTGCATTGCCCACAAAGTTAACAGAATCAGGATTTGCACCACAGCATTCAGCTGAATGCTCACTACTACCACACACTTCACACCACATCTGCTGGACTGCATTGACCGAAGCTGAAGGCTGGTTCAAGTTCATATTGCTGAAGTGATTATTTAACTGATTTTGCAAGGCAGCTATCTGTGCAGCGATAGCTGTAAATCCATCCACTTCAAGCACTCCCGCTGCTTTCCTTGCTCCACCTCGAGATGAATCTGCATTCCATTCTGGATTGCCTTGTGAAATTCGGTTGAGCAAAGTGTACAGCTCCTCGTAAGTCTTTTCCAGCGCTTGCCCTCCAGCTGCTGAATCTAACAGAATTTTAGTGTGGGGTTCCAAACCCTCAATAAATGTGTGTACCAACACCTCATTGGACTGATGATGATGAGGACAGTCCCGCAACATGGATTTAAATCTTTCCCAGGCTTGATATAGATTTTCTCCCTCCCTCTGTTTAAAACTTAGAATTTGACTTCTAAGTCTGGCTGTTTTACCAGAAGGGAAAAATCTAATCAAAAACTTCCGTGCAAGATCATCCCACGTTGATATAGAATTGGGTGGTTCAGCTTTTAACCACCTCTTGGCTTCACCAAGTAAGGAAAACGGAAATAAGGTGAGTCGAACATAATCAGGTGACACTCCAGCGGGTATATAAGTGTCACTTATCTCCAAAAAATTTTGGAGATGTTGTTGTGGATCTTCATGAGGGAGACCGGTAAATTGCCCGCTTGTGTGCAAAAGTTGCACCATATTCTGCTTTAATTCAAATCTCCCTCTAGGCTCTGGTTTGCAGATGCTAGAATGTACATTGTTAGCGTGTGGGATTGCCACCTCGCGAACCGGCCTTGCTGCTGCTTCATCGGGCACTAACACTGCCCTCACAACTGGTGGATTTTGTTGCTCCATAATAGATTGTCGGAACAACTGCAGCTTCTTTTGTAGAGCTTCTCTACGTTGACTATGAAATTCATGTTCAGGCTCTAAGTAAGATTCCACCAGCTCCTTGTCCCTTGCCAGTGTTCACAGAAACAAAATCTGCAAAATACAGGCTAAGACCAAGTTGTTAACACTTAGAAAATAAAAATAAAAATACAGTAAATTTACACTAAACACAATTTCACAAATTTGCCTAGCCTCCCCGGCAACGGCGCCAAAAACTTGTTCGGTGCTATTTCGATTGGTATTATATATTATAAACCGACACGCAAGTGCACGTGGTCAAACTAGTAATAAAGTGGCTAAGTAAGCCAAGTATCGATCCAAGGAGGCTCAGGGTATGTAAAATTTGCCTAAGTATACTATATTCTTATCTTACTTCTAACTATGCTAACAACAACGTAACCAACAGTTAATTGAGTTTTTTTTTATAAAATATATACTAAAACTATTAACAATTATTTACCGTGAATTTAAACTATGGATATGAGCATGCCAAGGTTAAGAACAAGTAATGAATTCGATTGTAATAATAATCCGGTTAATCTCTTCCTCATGTTGCTAGCCAAGAACAGTAGCCTAGAAATTAAAACTCTCGTATTTAATTTCACTTAAGAATCATAAACCATTCGTCTACATTTCTGTGATCAAATGCAATTTACGACCTAGCAATACAATTCCGGTTCCTAAATTGACTAATACGGCTTTCAAGTATATTTCTATCAGGAAAGCACATCAAAACCCAATTTTCCCAAATCAAGTTAAGAACAATACCCTATTAATTCACAACTTTCCAATTTCTTGCTCTCTCGAGTGAAATTGGACTTTTTAGATGTACATTAATGTTGGCCAAGCACTAATGCGGTAAGAACAAGAATTAATAGAACAACATGAAAGAAGAAGAAGAAAACCATATCATTTACAATCAAAATTCACTACACCTGTTCAAAACCTTAGCAAGGAAGAGAATTAGCCACTCATTTGTAGATTGATCATCCTAAAACAAGTGTAAATCATACGTACAATTGATAGAAAGAAGAAAAGAAGAGAAGAAATCCCTTAGCTTTTTCGTTCCTCAACTGCTCCTAACCCACGTCCTTGCTCCACCAAGTCTGAACTAAAACTGTACTAATTAAAATAAACCTAAGTGTGCTATTTATAATAGTGGGAAATTTTTCCCGGAATAACAAGCAACGTGTCACGGAGGCCAACGCGGAGCCTTGCCTCCGTGACATGGCGTGGACGCGGACCCTCACTGGAAATCCAGGGTCCGGTAAATTAGCCTCAACGTGGCACGGAGGCCAACGCGGAGGCCTATCTCCGTGCCACGGAGCTGTCGCGAGGCTTCACTGGAATTTGTCCATTAATTCCCTCTCCAGGCAGTGTGCCTCCGCGATGCTAGCGTGGCACGGCGCCATCGCGGAGCCCTTATATTCTGCACATTCCAATGTCGTCTCCATGCTCGCATCCAAGTCCAACTCCGATATAGTTCCAACATGCATTTTAGCTCCTAAAAATCATATTTTCCTGCAAAACAAATGCTAATCATGTTGGTTAGTATAAATTCACATTTTATTACCAATTACATGAGAATATATACATATTGCACACAAACAAGGCGAAAATAATACGTTTAAGTATCACTTGGGCATATAAATCTGCCCAAGATCAGTTATATGTCGGTTACAGACTCTCCCACTAATTAGTCCAGTCCAGTTTAAAAATTAGCAGATTAGTATAATATCTCAGACTAAGAACTTTCAGACTTAAGTCATGTCTTTGACCACCAGACTGGGTTATCTTGACCATCTTAGTTTGCTTCAGTTGTTCAATTCAGTATATTAATTGGTCATTGCATATAATTTATAGGTCATTCTTTTATCTAGTATTATGTTTCTTTTCACTTACTCAGTACATTCAAAGTACTGACGCATACTTTTATGTTGTACCATTTCATGATACAGACACAGGTTCTCAGACTCAACATTGTTAGGCGCGCAGTGCAGATACTCCTCAGCAGTAGAAGTGTGAGTCCTCATCTTTTGAGGGCGTTATTTCATTTCTTTCAATCACTTCGTTACTTTAAGTTAGACTTAGAGTTAGCTGGGGGCTTGTCCTAGCAACTCATCAGCTAGATGGCTTTCATACACAGGCTTGATTTCAGACTTTCTGATGTTTTAAAGTTTATGTTTCAGTTCTAGTTTTCGTGAATGCTTTAATATTATTATTTCAAAGCTTCCGCTATCCATGTTTTTACTCAATGTGTGATAGACCAGGGGTTGACTTGGGGTTATTTGTGACTCCAGGATCCGTGTCCCATCCAGGGTGTAGACTCAGGGCGTGACAAAAGAAAACCCTCATATTTTTTATTACTACACTACAATTTACAAAGGTGAACAAGAAAATAAGAAAACTTGGGTCATGCGTGCAAAATTTCTCAATTCATAGCGAAGGCCCCCTCTTTTTTGTAGCACTAACACATCAACATTCAAAAAGTAAATCATATCATTCATTTCCATTACAAAAACAAGTCCGGAAAGGGCAATCATTAACAAATAAAATAAATAAAAGCCCGACAAAGGCTATATTCAATCAATTAAAAAAAGCATCAATGACCCCCCAAGAAACAAACACTCATCCCTGCCCTACGTAAGATAATACATTGTCCCCAATGTATGCATGCAAAAGGGAAAGGGACAAGAGACTCCCTAAGTGGGTCATTCCTCCTCATTATCATCAGCTGTGTCACCTAGCCCATAAAAATCATCCCATCATTAATGGGGCCCCAAACTGTGGAGGGAGCAGCCATTGCAGCATCAAGGGCACTCATATCAGGCACCTCTATTAAAGTTCGACTTTTCCATTCCTGCACCTAAGTTTTGAAAGAGGTGAAAGCCCCCTCAGCTGCATCCACCTGCTTGCACAATGTAGTTGTGCACTCATACAAGGATTTGAGCCCCTTTTTATCTGTTTGAGCAATGAGTGTGGGGAGACTTTTGGCCAATATTTAGAGTTGTCTTTCATGAGAGTTGGTTATTTCCACGACTCTGTGGACACCACTTGATTGGGAGGATGTAGGAGGGAGAAGAGTGTTATACCCCGTAGGATTCCCGGCACCTAGATGACCTATTCGCACGTTGGTTAAGCATATTTGAAGGCCATACGTGCTACAGAAAGGCCCGGGAAAAGATCGGACGAGAAACCTGTCGAACCATCACGGAAGGAGCCGAGGCAGAGCCCCTCCGCGATGGCAGCGTGTCACGGAGGTGGCGCTCCACGTTGGCTCTGTGACACTTTGGCCTTGTCCAGGCCCAAGTATATAAAGCCCCACTTCGGTTTTAAATGATTAAACACTTATAATTTCCAGAAAACAGAGTAAACCATCAGAGAAAGGAATAGAACGAAGAAGGTAATATAATTTTCGTCCGATTACGCTGCTAAACGTTGTCCAAACTCAAATTAACATCAGATACCGAGGTATTTAGCAGCAGAGAGCATTCCTACGGATTTAGTTCCGTGAAATACGGCCGACGAATTGTCGAGCTACCGAGCTAAGGTAAGTGGAATAGCTCTAAACTAGTGTCTATGTGTTCCTAGCTGTGAAGTGAATATTTCTCCCTTATTGACCTCTGAAAAATAGCGAGTTTTCGACCGTCTTTCGATAAGCCTAAGTTTAGGCTATAAACTATATCGAAAGTGACGTTGCTCTTTAAAATAAAGTTGTATTTAGTATTGATTGACATATTTATGAATGTAGTTGGTAGAAAATAGTTGAAGTACTGACCGAGCCTCGTCCGACAGCCGGATAGTTCGAGGATAAGGTATGTAAAGCTAGTTTCCTCGGCAAGTTAGTAATCTTGGTACAGTACAGTAATTTAAAGCCAGTAGAATATTCAGAAGCCATGTATGATGTTTAGAAACATCATGTTATGATCAGCGCGAGACTTGATAGCACGATATAGATTCTAATATAAGTGTTAGGAACTGCACAGCATGCTCAGTATGTGATGTGACACAGCTTACTATAGAAACTCAGTATACAGCATAGTTTCAGCAGAAAGACTATATCTTGTTCAGCATTAGCCCCAGTACAGTCTTGTAGAACACTATATTTATATATATATACTATTACCAGCCCCAGCATGCATTAAGTACGTACATATTACTATCGCTAGCTCAGCATATAGTATATACAAATACTTTACCACTATTAGCTTCAGTATGTGGGACATGCAGATAGTATTACTAGTTGAGACTGTTGTATTGTTTGGGGTTGGACTACCTAGCATCCATGACCGCCCAGGGTTGATAGCTGTATCGACTCGTCTGCCAGAGGACGAGGATACGTCGCTCTACGGAATGGCATGTCGTCCCACAGGGGACGAAGATGGGATGCCAGTTTTCCCCATATTTGTGCCTTGATCGGCCCGTACACACCCCTGCCGAGCGGATACACCCGGGTGTTGATTCAGGAGTTCTCCAGACTCAGATGCAGTTATAGTCAGGGGCTCAGTGAGCCCAAGTGCATACCCAGGGGACCGGTAGGATGCTTACAGGTTTTATAGGAGATGGGATGACCGAGGTAGGGGTATAGATTCTGTGTTGGTTGTACCTCCCGACTTATGGGGGCCGGGTAAGGTTTGTGTGTGCTATGTTATGTTATGTTATGTTATGCCATGTTATGTTAGATACGAGTAGATCAGTAGTAGAATGATACATCTCCAGGTATGAGTCCTACTCCTTCCAGTATAATTGAGAGAAGGTATGACTTACATTATCAGATAGTTAATCTATTTCTTTCTACTTCAGTTTCATCAGTTATATTATTGTTTTCAGATATTTCTTTCAGTTATTGCTTTACATACTCAGTACCAGCGGTACCAACGCCCGGTGGGGCGCTGCATTACTTGCCTGCAGGTACTCATAGACGAGCAGGCGATACCACGTGATTTCTATCAGCGATCGAGTATTCAGCTCCTGTAATCTGGAGACTGAATTCCAGAGCTGTATTTCATTTTCTTTTGTTGTATAGTACGGGTAGGTCGGGGCCCTGTCCCGATCATTTCTATTGTTATTCTTAGAGGCTTGCAGTCTGTATATATTTTCCTGTGGTTAGATGATCCGGTCGTGTGAGGCCGTGCAGTTGTATAGCTGTTAGAACTTGTGTTTCCTTTATGTTGGCCGTGTGGGGCCATAGTTCGACAGTAGTGGTGACCTTGCCGGTCACGTAGCTATCCAGTACTTCATGGTTAAGTTATAGATAACTAGACAGCATGGTGGCCTTGTCGGCCCGCATAGGTTTCCCTATATTGACATGTTTCTGGTCAGTTGTTAGTACAGGTACAGGAGGCTATAGGCCAATGGGCCGGGAGCTGTGTTTACAGCCGTTATATAGCCCTTTGTTTCCAGAAATGTGAGTTAGAGCCAGCCAGGCACCAGATGTGCCCAGGCTTAGCAGTCCAGCAGTTCAGGTCCTAGTACGGCACCAGGTGCCAGTCATACCCCCCAACGCGGGGTGTGACAAACTTGGTATCAGAGCAGGTCGTATCCCAGGGAGTCTGCAAGCCGTGCTAAGTAGAGTCCTGTCCATGGATGAGTTGTGCACCACATACTATGGGTAGGAGGCTGCAAGGCATGATAGGATGGTTGTCTTTTATTCTTATTCAGTCGTGCTGTAGAGCTGTACAATATAGGGTTGAGTCCCTAAAAGCTTACTATATTCTTTGGTTACAGATAATGTTAGACCAGCGACATCCTATCATAGGCCGGAGCTTAGATATTGCAGCAGGGGAAGGCACCAGCAGGATGCCTCACCCTCGTTTAGAAATAGCCCAATCAGAGGGCACTACAGAGGCATCGTCCCAGCCTTCTCAGCAGTCTCCACCACATCAGGAGCCTCTTGGGGCGACACTACCTTCAGCAGTCCCTATACCGATACCTTCCGACCAGGAGGTTAGGAGTGCCGTAGTTATGTTAGCACAGATGATGGCTGCTCAGCGTCAGCCAATGCCGTCTACAGTTGCGGAGTCATTAGGAGGGCCCGTTAGTTCGAGGGTCCGAGAGTTCTTAGCTCTGAATCCCCCACAGTTTACAGGTACGGACCGGACAAAGGACCCTCAGGATTTTCTGGATCAAATGCAGAGAATCTTCAGGGTTATGCATGCCACGCCTATAGAATCAGTTGAGTTGGTAGCATTTCGGTTACGGGACATCGCCGTGTTATGGTATGAAAGCTGGGAAAGGTCCCGAGAGAGAGATGTTTCCCCTCCCACCTGGTCCAGCTTTTCAGGAGCTTTTTTGGATCACTATTTGCCGCGGGAGATTCGACAGGCTCGGGTAGACCAGTTCCTGCATCTGGAGCAGGGGGCCATGAGTGTTCGTGAATACTCCTTGCGATTTGATTCTTTGGCTCGATATGCACCGGTCTTTATTGATACCATGGCATCCAGAGTACACCGCTTTATCAAGGGGTTGAATCCAGAATATATTGAGACTTGTATTACGGCCACACTGCGAGAGGACATGGACATTGCTCGAGTTCAGGCATTTGCCCAGAATATTGAGGGCATCAGACAGTGACATCGGGAGATCAGAAGGGTCAATCAGGAGCAGCGTCGTCGGGACAGGCCAATTGAGTTACAGAGGGAGGCTCGGGGAGGACCCAGGCCACGATTGTTAGACAGGCCGCCCAGGCCCCCGCCTCCGCCACAGTCGCAGGGGGGTAGATTCAGCCGCAGGGGGAGTCAGAGGCTGGTAGAGGCTCGCAGATGGCAGATTCATCATTACAGAGGAGGGCGGAGCAGAGAGGTATACCCCACCACTTTTCCCTATATGCAGTCGACGCCATCCTGGAGCATGCATATATGGCTCCACCGCATGTTATAATTGTGGCCAAGAAGGCCATTTGATGAAAGATTGCCCAGCTAGAGGCCGAGAGGACCAAGATAGATAGGATAGGGCATCTGCAGGGTCACGAGCCACAGCATCCTCGACTGGGCGCAGGCCCTCAGTTTCAGCAGGCAAGGGTCGGGGCAGATCAGAGGCCTCCAGTACAGGTGCGGGTCCAAGCCGCATATATGCCTTACCAGGGAGGCAAGATTTAGAAGCGTCACCTGATGTTGTGACAGGTATGCTAACTATCTGCTCACACCCTGCTTATGTGTTGATTGATCCAGGGTCTACTTTGTCCTACATTACTCCATTTGTGGCACGAAAGTTTAGTATTGCACCAGAATTATTGCAGCAGCCCTTCTTAGTATCCACGCCCGTCGGTGACTCTATCACAGCTAGCCGAATCTACCGCAGGTGTACAGTAGAGGTTGCTGACCATCAGACCACAGTAGATCTGGTTGAGTTAGAAATGATAGACTTCGATGCCATAATGGGTATGAATTGGTTAGTACCGTGTTTTCCCAATGTTGAATGTTGGACCAAGACGGTCCGATTCCACTTCCCGGGAGAAGTAGTGCGGGAGTGGAAGGGCAGCACCTCAACTCCAAAATGTAGGTTTATTTCCTACCTTCAGGCGAGAAAGTTGATATCTAAGGGATGTATTTACCATCTGGTCAGAGTTCAGGATGTCCAAGCAGAATTTCCGATGCTCCAGTCTGTTCCAGTGGTGAACGAATTCCCTGATGTGTTCCCAGATGAGTTACCTGGTATTCCCCCAGAAAGGGAAGTAGACTTTGCTAATGATTTATTACCAGGCACCCAGCCGATATCGATTCCTCCTTATCGCATGGCTCCTGCAGAACTCAGAGAATTAAAAGAGCAGTTGAAAGATTTATTGGATAAAGGTTTCATCAGGCCGAGTACTTCACCGTGGGGTGCGCCAGTTTTATTTGTGAGAAAGAAAGATGGCTCCCTCCGAATATGCATAGATTATCGACAATTAAACAAAGTTACAATAAAGAACAAGTACCCGCTCCCCAGAATTGATGACTTATTTGATCAGTTGCAGGGAGCCAGATACTTTTCTAAGATTGACTTGTGGTCCGGATATCACCAGGTCCAAGTACGTGAGAGAGATATTCCTAAGACAGCGTTCAGGACCCGATATGGACATTTTGAATTTCTAGTCATGTCCTTCGGGTTAACGAATGCCCCGGAAGTATTCATGGACCTGATGAACAGTATTTTCAGACCTTTCCTGGACTTGTTCATGATAGTATTCATTGATGACATTCTGGTGTATTCTCGCTCTGAAGCAGATCACCGGACTCATTTGCGGACTGTGCTCCAGATTCTCAGGGACCGCCAGTTGTATGCTAAATTTTCTAAGTGTGAATTCTGGCTTAGCTTAGTGGCCTTTTTAGGGCATATCGTGTCGGATGCTGGTATACAGGTAGACAAGCAGAAAATAGAAGCAGTTAAGTCATGGCCTAGGCCTACCACTCCGACTGAAGTTCGTAGCTTTCTAGGGTTGGCAGGATATTACAGGAGGTTCGTTGAAGGGTTCTCGACCATTGCGGCACCTCTAACCAAATTGACACAGAAAGCAACAAAGTTTCAATGGACAGAGGCATGCGAGCAGAGCTTCCAGGAACTGAAAGACAGATTAACCTCTGCCCCTGTATTAGCATTGCCGGAAGGCACAGAAGGTTATTCGGTCTATTGCGACGCGTTAGGTGTCGAGTTAGGTTGTGTGTTGATGCAGCATGGTAGAGTAATTGCATATGCTTCCAGACAGCTGAGGAAACACGAAAAGAATTACCCTACACACGACCTGGAATTGGCCGCAGTAATCCACGCCTTAAAGATGTGGAGGCATTACCTGTACGGCGTCCATGTTGATATTTACACAGATCATAAGAGCCTACAGTAAATTTTCACTCAGAGGGAGTTGAATCTATGGCAACGCCGCTAGTTGGAGCTGTTAAAAGATTATGATGTGAATATTCTGTATCACCTGGGAAAAGCTAATATTGTAGCAGATGCCCTGAGCCGTAAGTCAATGGGGAGTTTGGCGTATTTGCGACCTGAGAAACGGAAGTTAGCCAAAGAAATTCATCAGTTAGCTGGTTTAGCCGTTCGAGTAATGGAAACAGAAAATAATAGAGCAGTAATTCAGAATTCTGCTGTGTCATCATTAGTTACAGAGGTAAAAGAACGACAGTACGAGGACTCTGATTTAGTCCAGCTCAGAGATAGAATTCAGAAAGGTAAGGAGTCAGATTTCCAAATGACGGAGGATAATGTGCTACACTGCAAGGGCCGCCTTTGTGTCCCGAATGTTTCAGGGCTTCGTGGGCGGATCATGCATGAGGTACATTACGCTCGCTATTCTCTCCATCCAGGAGCGACGAAAATGTACCACGACATCAGAGACATTTACTGGTGGCCAGGTATGAAAGCTGAGATAGCTAAATTTGTATCTAGATGTTCTAACTGTCAGCAGGTGAAAGCAGAGCACCAGAAATCGGGCAGTTTGACGCAAGATATAACGGTGCCTATGTGGAAGTGGGAAGCGATAAATATGGATTTTGTAACAGGACTACCTCGTACCAGACGCAAAAATGATTCCATTTGGGTAATAGTTGACAGGCTGACAAAATCAGCTCATTTCCTGCCAGTGAGGGCTACCTTCTCAGCTGAGGATTATGCCGAATTATATATCAGAGAAATATTTAGATTGCATGGAGTTCCAGTATCCATTATTTCAGATAGGGGAGCACAGTTCACAGCTAGATTCTGGCAGTCATTTCAGAAAGGTTTGGGAACGCAGATTAACTTGAGCACAACATTCCATCCTCAGACAGATGGGCAGGCTGAACGTACAATTCAGACGCTCGAAGATATGCTACGAGCGTGTGTGCTAGATTTTGGGGGTAGCTGGGATGAGAATCTTTCGTTAATTGAATTTGCTTATAATAATAGCTATCATTCAGCCATCCAGATGGCGCCTTTCGAGGCATTATACAGGCGAAAATGCAGGTCGCCGATTGGTTGGTTTGAAATAGAAGAATCAGCATTGGTTGGCCCAGACATTGTTCGGCAGGCAGAGGAAGAGATAAAGCTTATCCGAGAACGTTTACTGACTGCTCAGAGCCGAAAGAAGTCTTATGCAGATATGCGGCGCAAATATCTAGAATTTGCGGTAAATGACTGGGTATATTTGAAAGTGTCTCCGATGAAAGGGGTGATGAGATTTGGCAAGAAAGGCAAGCTTAGCCCGGGATTTATTGGGCCATATCAGATTCGGCGAAGAATAGGCCGTGTTGCATACGAATTGAACTTGCCTCTAGAGTTAGCATCTGTTCACCCAGTATTCCATGTCTCTATGTTGAGAAAGTTCGTAGGGGACCCTTCTACAGTAGTTCCAGTTCAGGATGACCGGGTCACAGAAGAGTTAGCATATGAAGAGGTTCCCGTAGCTATCTTAGACAGACAGATTTGCAGGTTGAGGACTAAAGATGTTGCGTCTGTCAAAGTATTGTGGCGTAACAGGAATCGTGAGGAAATGACGTGGGAAGCTGAAGAAGATATGAAAGCCAGATACCCTCACCTATTTCAGGCCTAGTCAGGCGACAGGTATGTCCGTATTATTACTTATGCAGTACCTTATAGTTGTATGTGTGTGAATGAGAAAGATTGATACTTAGTTATCTAGTGGATCTTAAAAATATTGCGTGCAAGACCTGTGTTGGACTTTTCTGCATTTCAGGTTTTTGCTATAGTCCATATTACAGGGGAAACTATGCCAAAATTTTTCTAGAAAGTAAGTTAAGTAGCCCTCTAGATAGCAGTATACATTTGAGGACGAATGTTCTTAAGGGGGGGAGAATGTTATACCCCGTAGGATTCCCGGCACCTAGATGACCTATTCGCACGTTGGTTAAGCATATTTGAAGGCCATACGTGCTAGAGAAAGGCCCAGGAAAAGATCAGACAAGAAACCTGTCGAACCATCGCGGAAGGAGCCGAGGCAGAGCCCCTCCGCGATGGCAGCGTGTCACGGAGGTGGAGCCTCCACGTTGGCTCCGTGACACGTTGGCCTTGTCTAGGCCCAAGTATATAAAGCCCCACTTCGGTTTTAAATGATTAAACACTTATAATTTCCAGAAAACAGAGTAAACCATCAGAGAAAGGAAATAGAATGAAGAAGGTAATATAATATTCGTCTGATTACGCTGCTAAACGTTGTCCAAACTCAAATTAACCTCAGATACCGAGGTATTTAGCAGAAGAGAGCATTCCTATGGATTTAGTTTCATGAAATACGGCCGACGAATTGTCGAGCTACAGAGCTAAGGTAAGTGGAATTGCTCTAAACTAGTGTCTATGTGTTCCTAGCTGTGAAGTGAATATTTCTCCCTTCTGGACCTCTGAAAAATAGCGAGTTTTCGACCGTCTTTCGATACGCCTAAGTTTAGGCTATAAACTATATCGAAAGTGATGTTGCTCTTTAAAATAAAGCTGTATTTAGTATTGATTGACATATTTATGAATGCAGTTGGGAGAAAATAGTTGAAGTACTGACTGAGCCTCGTCCGACAGCCGGATAGTTCGAGGATAAGGTATGTAAAGCTAGTTTCCTCGGCAAGTTAGTAATCTTGGTACAATACAGTAATTTAAGGCCAGTAGAATATTCAGAAGCCATGTATGATGTTTACTACGAATGATGGTACGATATTAGAAACATCATGTTATGATCAGCGCGAGACTTGCTAGCACGATATAGATTCTAATATAAGTGTTAGGAACTGCACAGCATGCTCAGTATGTGATGTGACACAGAATGTTAGGATATCATTGTATTCAGTTGAAACCCAGTAAAGCAATGTAATATCTGTAAGGCATCTCAGAAATAGAACGATAAGTTAAAGTGAAGTTAGAAAGCATATTAGGACTAGTAAATCATGTTACTATAGAAACTCAGTATACAGCATAGTTTCAGCAGAAAGACTATATCTTGTTCAGCATTAGCCCTAGTACAGTGTGGTAGAACACTATATTTGTACATATATACTATTACCAGCCTCAGCATGCATTAAGTACGTACATATTACTATCGCTAGCTCAGCATATAGTATATACAAATACTTTACCACTATTAGCTTCAGTATGTGGGACATGCAGATAGTATTACTAGTTGAGACTGTTGTATTGTTTGGGGTTGGACTACCTAGCATCCATGACCGCCCAGGGTTGATAGCTGTATCGACTCGTCTGCCCGAGGATGAGGATACATCGCTCTATGGAGTGGCATGCCGTCCCATAGGGGACGAAGATGGGATGCCAGATTTCCCTATATTTGTGCCTTGATCGGCCCTTACACATCCCTGTCGAGCGGATACGCCCGGGTGTTGATTCAGGAGTCCTTCGGACTCAGATGCAGTTATAGTCAGGGGCTCAGCGAGCCCAAGTGCATACCCAGGGGACCGGTAGGATGCTTACAGGGTTTATAGGAGATGGGATAACCGGGGTAGGGGTATAGATTCTGTGCTGGTTGTACCTCCCGGTTTATGGGGGCCAGGTAAGGTTTGTGTGTGCTATGTTATGTTATGTTATGTTATGCCATGTTATGTTAGATACGAGTAGATCAACAGTAGAACGATACGTCTCCAAGTATGACTCCTACTCCTTCCAGTGTAATTGAGAGAAGGTATGACTTACATTATCAGACAGTTAATCTATTTCTTTCTACTTCAGTTTCATCAGTTATATTATTGTTTTCAGATATTTCTTTCAGTTATTGCTTTACATACTCAGTACCAGCAGTACCAACGCCCGGTGGGGCGCTGCATTACTTGCCTGCAGGTACTCATAGACGAGCAGGCGATACCACGTGATTTCTGTCAGCGATCGAGTATTCAACTCCTGTAATCCGGAGACTGAATTCCAGAGGTGTATTTCATTTTCTTTTGTTGTAAAGTACGGGTAGGTCGGGGCCCTGTCCCGATAATTTCTATTGTTATTCTAAGAGGCTTGCAGTCTGTATATATTTCCTTGTGGTCAGATGAGCCGTTCGTGTGAGGCCATGCAGTTGTATAGCTGTTAGAACTTTTGTTTCCTTTATGTTGGCCGTGTGGGGCCATAGTTCGACAGTAGTGGTGACCTTGGCGGTCACGTAGCTATCCAGTACTTCATGGTTAAGTTATAGATAACTAGACAGCATGGTGGCCTTGTCGTCCCGCATAGGTTTCCCTATATTGACATGTTTCTGGTCAGCTGTTAGTACAGGTACAGGAGGCTATAGGCCAATGGGCCGGGGGCTGTGTTTACAGCCGTTATATAGCCCTTTGTTTCCAGAAATGTGAGTTAGAGCCAGCCAGGCACCAGATGTGCCTAGGCTTAGCAGTCCAGCAGTTCAGGTCCTAGTACGGCACCAGGTGCCAGTCATACCCCCAAGGCGGGGTGGGACAAAGAGGCTCCCTGAGGAGGCATGTCGCTTGATGCTTCTTGATGGGGCATGTTCAAATTTGGGGCATGCAGTGAGCGGTCCGACCCTTGGGATAGTGATCCCTTAGCCAATCCAAAAGCCTGCAGTCTTTTCCTCTTAACTGCGAGTGCCTCGGCATCTCTTTTTAGGTCTATGGAAATCACTCCTGAAGCAGCAACAGGGGTTTCATCCGGGAACAAAGGCACTCCAACTCTTAAGCACGACTAGGAAATGAGGACAGCGTATGACATGGAAGTGCTAGCCTGTCATGCCTTCCGCTTCATTTGTTGGGCCACAATCTACCAAAAGTTAATAGGGACTCCGGACATGATGCAAGCAATGACAATTATTGTATCCAAGCTGACCCTTTCCTCATTCTTGGTTGGAATAATACGCCCACAGATAAAGTCCATCCATAACTTGGCCTCAAACTTCAAATCATGGCGAGAGATTTCGCCGCCCATGGATGCTTAATGAGGTGTATTAGCAGCAATGATCGGGTCTATCTAGGAGAATTTGTCATTAATGTCAGCCACCTGGGCCATGTACTTCTTCCTAGAGTCAATTTCATCTTCCCAAAATAAGTAGTTGATGGCAGCAGGAGTGATGTCAACTTCCACTCCCCTTATCGTGACTAATGGTAGGCACGGGAATTCATCAACTTTGCCTCTATGCTTCATACTGTCCTTCCTAGCTTGGTATGAAGCATAAAACTCTAGTACCAGGCTGGGGTTGTAAGACAGGAGAGGATTGGCAAAAGCATGCCATTTTCTGTCTACGAATTGATGGTGATGTTGAGAGTATACCTACGTAAGCACGCTAGATCAAAGTGCTTTTCCACAGTGATAGACCGGCCCTAGCATATGACATAGTGCACCTTCATATTGGACACAAAAAATATGATGGCCTCTTTGAAGTTCGCAGGTGGTGCGGAGGCCTTGGATTTGCCCTTGCCCTTACTGGTGGATGATTTGGGGGCCTCAACCTTTCTAGTGTTCCTAGATGAAGACATGATATTTCTGCAAACATGGTGTTATTGAAAGCTACATTGTAATAGAACTAAAATAACTAAAGCTATTCTAAAGGTGAAATGAAAAGCAAAGATGAAAAACCATCATTTAAATAACCAGCAGCATCTGCAATACACCAACGAGTCACAGGAGAAGTCCACGACCTGCTGTTGACTCGCCAATGTGTAGCAAAAGATTGAGCATACCAATAGTCTACCGGCGACAAGGTGGCGAGTTGCCGGTACCGATCCGTGAAACGCCGATGCAACATGGGATCCAAGTAGTGACTTGAAGCCAACTATAAATTAGACCGACATTTTGCCGGACCCTATCAGTTAATTTCCAACTATCGTCGTCCCCAAATAAATTCCAAACATTTCATAATGGTGTGCATTCATAAATACACACACACATTTCAGTGAAACTTCAACTCTACACATTAAAAATGGCTTAAATGATGGTTTACCCTTAAGAATGGTGTCACCCAATATATCATCAGGCAAAGCATGACATTTCAATCCTAGTCGGTTAATCAGCCTTCATCCCATTCAAATTCACACAAATATCACACCTATCCCACACCCATTTCTGCCATACACTCCTATCCCCCAGACATTTCAACAAATAGAGTATCAACCATGAATCTAATGAGAAGGAAAGGCTGTTAAAGGGACAGGAAGGCCTATTAAAGACACATGAAAAATGAAAATAATGTGCCATTGATGAGGACATAAAAGAGACAAGGATACATTACGACACTTTAGGAAGGAGGCTTGCAAGGACTAGCTTGTGAGAGCTTAGCAACTTTCAGCAATGGCAGTTGCAGAGGTTTGCATAGTAGAGAAGGAGGATGTGAGTGTGGATGAGTGTTATGAGGATGTTGGTGACGAAAGGGAGAGGTTTTATAGTGGGGAAGGTGAGATAGTGATAGGTTGAGGAGAAGGTGGGGTAGTAATGGTGAGTTAATGTGTTGGTGGGAAGTGGAAAGGTGGGAAAGAGGGAAATTTTTGAATGTGGAAAGGTTGGGAAGACAAAAAGGGTGTGGAAAATGTTAAAAAGGGGAACCAAAGGGAATATTATTCAGAGGAGGACAACTCAAGCAAGTATTTGGAGTTAGGTGGGTCCATATTTGATTTAAATTCTGAAACAAAATTGTACCTCGACCGGCGTTATACCGGCGGTTCATCGAATTTAGCATAATTTCCTTACTCTCAGGTCTTACTTATTCTCCATACCAAATACATTCAAAGTATTGATTGCATATTTTGTGCTATATTATCTCATGATATTAGTTTGGATGTCCAGTCTTAGTCCCGTTGGTAGCCACTGTTATACCCTGGAAGCCCAAAGATCAGAATCGGGAGTTGAAACAGAGAAAAATAGAAATATGGCACCAGACATCGGGACAGGTCATGAGGTGACCCATGAGAGGAGCCCACGAGTTGTGATGTGACTCCTGGGGAGGCCCAAGGAATGAATTTGAAACTTGAGAAATGAGATCCCCACGGGCATGACCATGACTCGTGGTCAGCCCCATGAGTCATTAGGTGAATCATAGGGTGGGTGAGTAAGAAGAGAGAAGGAAGATAGGCAGTGTACTTGATGGGAGGACCCCACGGGTTGTGGTCGGTCCCCACGATTCGTGGGAACAGTCGAGGCCAAGCAAGGAATGATTTTGTTGAATCTAAGGAAGTGCACTTCATGGATGGTGACCACGAGTCGTGGTCACCAAGTCGCGAGTCATCACTTCTTCTGTTATGAGCCCAGGAGACCTGTTGAGCAGTATATCCACGAATCAAATCACGAGTCGTTTCTAGAGGGACGAATCGTTAGGCCTCTCATTGGGACTACCTGGTAGTTATTTTCAGCGAATTTAGTAAGGGTTATTTCATAATTCCAAAGCTTCTAAGGCCTAAACTATGTCATATTGAGTTATGAATAGTTACTTTTAAAGGGGTTAAGTTCATTTTAGGCCTTATTCATTCATGCACGCAAGGTAGAAGGTGAGAGAGGGTGATCAAGCTTAGAGTTCCTCAATTCCTCTTCAATTACCTATTGGGAATTTAAAGAAGTGTAAGAATCAGCTACCAACAAGTATGTAGGGTTATGAATGGGCTATTTTTTTCACACCCATGCCCAATCCCTCTCTAAATCGTAAGATTTCTATGTCTAATATATGGGGTTTTAACCCAAATACATCAATCTCCTATTTCTATACATGGGTATGATTTAATTATGTTTCTACTATTGAATTATGAAGCATGGGAAATTTTTATAATGTTTTCAATTAAAAATCATGTTATTAGTTTTATGAATTAAAAACCCCAATGATGAGAAGTTCATGAAGGATGAGATTTGTGATGAATGTATGATGATGATGAGATATTATGATGAAATGCATGTTTTAAAGCTACCCATGTTTACAAATATGTTTTTGATGTGAATTGAGTATTTCTAAGTATGACAAAGCTTTGGAAAATTCCCACATGTCTAAGTATGAAGTATGATTTCCTGAAGTAAGCTTACCACATGGTTTTGGAGAGAAGACTCCACATTATATTTTCAGCCTATGGTATGTTTAAGCTAAAGCTTCTCATATGCATGATTTCATATTTGAGATGTATTTGATTATTGAGCTTCGTCAATAAATGATGTTGATATTCGTTATAAATCAATGTAGAGAATATGCATGTTTTTGGAAGTAATGTCTAGCACCGAAGTAGGCTAAGGGTCGATCAGCCTATGTTTCAGAACTACGTGCCAACGTAGGTTTATACTACTATTATATATTACTTCGGGACCTTCCTTGTGAGCTATCCCCTGCCCTATCGGGCCACGAGCTTGATATCGATATCATTGTATCGTCCCTACCCCTGGCAAACCTTTGGACGACTCTAACCACTTGAGTGTGATAGTTGGGACCACATAAGCTCTATTGTGGTATGTCAGTTAAAAGACGTGTCTCTCATTGTTCCTCATGATTTCAGACATGCATATTCATTATTCAAGAGATTTATATATATATGGATGTTCTAAAGCAGGTATGACCTAATGTTCAACTTTACTTATAAATGTTAGAATTCTTTTTTGAGTCAGTCGATTCAGTAATGATGTTATGAAGTTATGTTATGTTATGAAGAGATCATGATTTCAGAAAGAATGCATGCAAGACCTACTCTCAAATTCTTAATGTTATTATTTTACTTAATTCATTGTCTTTAAATGATTTTATTTACTTAAGTGGTTTTACATACCTTACATACTCGGTACATTCCACGTACTAACCGCATACTCTATGCTGTATCATTTCATTATACAAGACCCAACTCTCAAGTTCAGCCCCACTCATAGTCCATCTTTTGAGATAGTATCGTACGCTGTTTGTGAGTCCTCATCTCCCCAAGACTAGAATATTAATATTTCCTATATATATTTCAGTTTTAGTTTTGTTGAGTTAGTTCGGGTCTTGTCCCATCAACTCGTCATGTTTAGAAGCTTTTCAGATATATGGTTGTATTTAGCTTCAGATTGTGAATTCCAATGTTATGTTTTATTTAGACTTCTGCTATGATTATCGTGTTGATTATTCTATTTTATTGATCGAGTTAGATGTATGCATATGCCATGGGTCGACTTGCGGTCTCTCGGGGCTCCTTGTCCCATGTTGCGATTCGGGCCTCCGTTCAGGTCATGACAAACTTGGTATTAGAGCAATAGGTTTGAAGTGTCCTGCGGTGTCTGAAAGCCCCGTTAAGTAGAGTCTTTTTCATGGGTGTGAAGCGCGCCACACTTATGGTGAAGAGGCTATTAGATGTTTAGAAAATGTTCTATTCTTTCATGATCTATGTCGTGCGATGAAATATCTCCCTATCCTTCTAATTCGTGCTATTCGCGATTGTAGAATTATGGCTCCCCAAAGAATGAATGGTAGAAGGAATAGGAATGGAGAAGGCCATGAGGATGGCAATGGAATCGGGCAACAATAGGCCCCACCAGTGCAGGAGCCCAAGCACTGAAGCCAGTTTCCCATGTTGACATTTGGGCAGCTATTCAGATGCTTGCGTAGGGCTTGACCGCTCAGGTCAATCCGCAGGTTTGCGTACGTTTCACAAAATGGCAATGCAGCGGCAGCTCGAGTTAGGGACTTCTTGAGAATGAACCCGCCAGAGTTCCTCAAGTCAAAAGTATATGAGGACCTGCATGAGTTCATAGATGAGATTGTAAAGATCACCCAAGTCATGGGGGTGAATGGAGTTGAGTGCATGGAGTTGGCCTCATACTAGTACAAAGGGGTCGCACACATCTGGTTTCGCCAATGGAAAGATAGCAGGGTCGCGGGAGTAGGTCCTATCACTTGGGAAGAGTTTCATGTTACATTCTTGGATCGGTTCTTCCCTCGTGAGATGAGGGAGCTGAAGGCAGTTGAGTTCGTAAATCTAAAGCAAGGGAGGATGAAGGTGCAAGAGTATGCAAATCTGAAGCAAGGGAGGATGAAGGTGCAAGAGTATGCCCTTGAGTTCACTCACCTATCAAAGTATGCCACAAAATTTGTAGCCGATCGGAGGGCATGGGTGAGTAGGTTCGTCCATGGAGTAGCGGGATATTTGGACAAGGATGGTAGGACCGCTATGCTCCACCAAGACATGGACTTCCCTCATATGGTTTTGTACGCCCAGTAGGTGGAGGCGACGTATAAGAGGGAGAGGGAGGCCAAGAGGGCAAGTACTGATAGTCACAAATTCACTTAGCTGAGTTCAGGTGGTGGGCATCGACAGTAGACCCACCAGAGATCATCAGCCCTAGCATATTCAGCATTAAGTGTGCCATCCAGACCGAGGCACGATCAGAGCAAGCAAGCATTGGGCTCGAGGGGTCAGAGCAGCAGAACCGCAGATTCTAGCATCCCAGCTTGTCGCAGATGTGGTTGGGGGCACACGGGCCAGTCCTTGCCAGGTTCAGGTGATTGTTTCGGGTGTGGTAAGCCCGGATACATGCTTAGAGATTGCCAAGCGGTAATACAAGATCAGGATAGGGGGCGAGGAAAAGTTTATAGTTCCAAAGCCCCTCCCATACGCTTAGTATCAGGGGGCATCTACCAGTGCAAGTGGCGGTCAGTGCCAAAATAGTTTTACGCCTTAGCATCCCGCTATGAGCAGGAGGTCTCCCCGGATGTGGTCACAGGTATGTTACGAGTTTTCCATATTGATGTTTATGCTTTGTTAGATCCAAGGGCTACCTTGTCTTTTGTGACACCTTATGTGGCCAGTAGCTTCGGAGTCAGTCCTAAAGTCTTTTCAGAACCCTTCTCAGTTTCTACTCCAGTAGGTTACTTAGTTTTAGCTAGAAGGGTGTATAGAGGTTGCCCGGTCTCTATCCTTTAGAAGGTCACCTCAGCAGATTTGTTAGAATTTTTCCATGACTGAATTTGCTGTTATTCTCGACATGAATTGGCTAATTGCATATTATGCTCAGTTAATTGTATAACTCAAGTAGTAGAGTTCAGATTTCCGGGTGAGCCAGGCTTAGAATGGAAGGGTAGTTCAGTTGTGCCTGTAGGTCATTTCATTTCCTACCTTAAGGCCAGAAAGATGATTTCTAAGGGGTGTTTGTACTTCTAGTTAAGGTTAAGGATGTTGAGTCCGAGACCCCGACTATCCAGTCAGTCCCAGTTTAGTATGTGAGTATCCAGAGGTCTTTCCTGATGATTTGCCGCGAATACCTCCCGAGTTGGAGATCGATTTTGGTATTGACCTTCTTCCGGACAGGAAGCCCATATCTATTCCTCCCTATAGAATGGCTCCAGCCTAGCTAAAAGAGTTGAAAGAGTAGTTGAAGGACTTTTTAGATAATGGTTTTATCAAACCGAGCAAGTCCCCATGGGGTGCACCAGTTCTCTTTTTCCGGAAGAAATATGGTTCTATTCATATGTGCATCAATTATCGACAATTGAACAAGTTACTATCAAGAACAGGTATCATCTACCCAGGATTGATGATTTATTTAATCAGCTTTAGTTTGCCAAGTGTTTCTCAAAGATAGATCTCAGATCCCGGTATCATCAGCTCAGAGTTCGGGAGAGTGACATCCCAAAGACAGCCTTTAGGATGCGGTATAGGCATTATGAGTTAATAGTTATGTCTTTTGGATGAACGAATGCTCGTGCAGCTTTTATGAACTTGATGAACAAGGTGTTCAAGCCATACTTGGATATGTTCGGGATTTTGTTCATTGATGACATCTTGATATACTCTCGGAGCTAGGAGGAACATGCGCTCATTTGAGAATAGTGCTTCGACTCTCAAGGATCGTCAATTATATGCCAACAAGTGTGAGTTTTGGTTGAAATCCATTGCATGTTTAGGCCATGTGGTATCAAGTGAGGGTATAAAGGTAGATTATCATAAAATAGAGACGGTAAAAAATTGGCCTAGATAGGTGAATCCATCAGATGTTCGGAGCTTCTTAGGTATAGCTGGTTATTATCAGAGATTTATGGAAGGTTTCTCATCTATTGCAGCACCTTTGACCAAATTGACTGAGAAGAAGGTGAAATTCCAATGGTCGGAGGCTTGTGAGAAGAGCTTCAAAGAGTTGAAGACTCGACTTACTTCAGCACCGATTGTATCTCTACTAGAGGGTACCGATGGATTCGTAGTGTATTGTGATGCTTCAAGGGTCGGACATGGGTGCGTATTGATGCAGCACGCGAAAGTCATAGCCCATGCCTCCAAATAGCTAAAACTTCATGACAAGAATTACCAGACCCATGATCTTGGATTGGCCGCGGTGGTATTCGCCTTGAAGATATGGTGATACTATTTTTATGGGGCCCACGTGGATGTGTTTACGGAACATATAATCTTACAATATGTGTTTACTCAGAAGGATCTCAATCATCGGCAAAGGAGGTGGTTGGAGTTACTCAAGGATTACGATATGAGTGTGCTATACCATTCGGGCACGGCTAATGTAGTAGCGGACACACTTAGTAGACTCTCTATGGAGAGTTTGTCTCATGTGGATTAGGGGAAGAAGGAGTTGGTGAAAAATGTGCATCAAGTCGCAAGGTTAGGAGTTAGGTTGATTGACTCGACCAATAGCGGTGTTGTTGTTCAGAATGGATCAGAATCGTCCTTAGTGACTGATGTGAAAGCTAGAAAAGATGAGGACCCAATTTTTGTAGAGTTGAGGGAAGCCGTTCAAGATTAGAAGGTAGAGGTCTTCTACAGGGAGATGGTGTGCATCGGTACCAAGGTCGCCTATGTGTTCCAGATTTGATGATTTGAGGAGTCCAATGTTGCACGAGGCTCATGGATCCAGGTATTCTGTCCATCCAAGTTCCACCAATATGTACCATGACTTATGGGAAGTCTATTGGTGGAATGGCATGAAGAAGAACATTGCAGATTTCGTAGCTAAGTGCCCAAACTGTCTGCAAGTAAATGTGAGGCATCAAAGACCGGGAGATGTGCTTCAAGATATCAACATTCCTATTTGGCAGTGGGAAGAAATTAACATGGAATTCATCACAGGTTTACCTCGTACTAATCAATAATATGACTCCATTTGGGTTGTGGTGGGCAGGTTGACCAAGGCTGCTCACTTTCTACTAGTCAAAACCACGATTTTGGTGGAGGATTATGTCAAACTATATATCCTGGAGCTAGTTCAATTGCATGGAGTGCCCTTATCCATCATTTTAGACAGAGGTTCCCAATTTACCTGTCAGTTTTGGAGGTCATTTCAAAAAGGACTTGGTACACAAGTTAAAATCAGCACAGTATTCCACCCGTAAATGAATGGTCAAGCGGAGTAGACAATTGAGAACATATAACCCTCAAGGACATGTAGAGTGCATGCGTGATTGACTTCAAAGGTGGTTGGGATGATCACTTTCCCCTGATCAAGTTTTCCTAGAATAATAGCTACCATTCTAGTATTCAGATGGCCCCGTACGAGGCTCTCTATGGGCGGAGATGTAGGTCACCCATCGATTGGTTCAAAGTAGGTGAGGCGGCAATGATAGGGCTGAATTTGGTTCATGAGACTATGGAGAAGATTTAGTTGATAAGGGACAGGTTGAAAACTGCTCAGAGTCATCAAAAGTCCCACGCCAATGTGAGAAGGAGAGAACTTGAGTTCGAGGTGGATGACTAGGTATTTCTGAAGGTAACTCCCATGAAGGGAGTGATGCGGTTTGGGAAGAAAGGAAAACTCATCCCTTGTTATGTTGGCCCCTACCGGATTGTGAAACAGGTTGGTGAGGTGGCATACGAATTGAAGTTGCCCTCAGAATTAGCTTCTTTACATCCTATTTTCCATGTGTCTCTCTAAAAGAAGTGTTTGGGTGATCCAGCTCTAGTTGTCCCGGAGGACAGTGTTGGTGTCAGTGACAGCCTTAGTTATGAAGAGGTTCTGGTGGAAATACTGGATCGTTAGGTTCGAAGTCTAACGAACAAGGAAGTAGCTTCAGCTTAAGTGTTATGGAGGAATTAGCATGTTGAAGGAGCTACGTGGGAGGCCGAAGCAGATATTATGGCTAGATACCCGCATTTATTCTCTACCGGCTCAGTTTCATCTTGAGGTATCAGTTTTGCTCTCAAACTCTATTTAGTTTTCATGTTCTTTTCATGTTCATTTCATGTGCCCAAGTTTCTTTTATGTATGTGGATGTATGTATGATTCGGGAATTCGGTTCAACTATGTAGTTTGAATCGGAGGTAGTCATTCCATCAGTTTTCTGCTTAAATGATTAGAATTTGAATATGATAATTGCATTTCTCTGCTTTTTTATGTGTTTTCTAGCATTTGAGGATGAATGTTTCATAGGGGGAGATATTGTTATACCCAGAAGCCCAAAGATCAGACCCTGGAGTTGAAACGTAGAAAACTGAAAATCTGGCACCAGGCATCAAAATGGGTCATGAGGTGACACATGAAAGGAGCCCAGCAGTCGTGATGTGACTCGTGGGGATGCCCAAGGAATCAATTTGAAACTTGAGAAATGACATTCCCATAGTCATGACCACAACTCGTGGTCAGGCCCCATAAGTCATTAGGTCAGTCGTGGGGTGGGTAAGTAAGAAAAGAGAAGGAAGACAGGCAGTGTACTTGACGGGAGGACCCCACGGGTCATGGTCAGTATCACGACCCGAACGGAGGGGGCGAATCGTAGACACGGGACAAGGGACCCCAAGAGACTGCTAGTCGACACATGGAATAAGCATACAACTAACTCATTCAATAAACTGAAGAAAACATCAATATATTCTCAGCGGAAGTCTAATTCACCATCACATAGAAATAACATCCGAAGCTAACACTTACATAAGTCTGAAAAGCCTCTAATCTAGATGAGTTGATGGGACAAGACTCCAACTAACTCAACAATACTAAAACTAGAAATACATAAAGGAAAATAATAGTCTCGTCCTCGAAGGATGAGGACTCGCCAATCCTGAATAGATACAAACTCGGGAAAGCTGACTAAGAACGGGGCTGAAGCTGTGAGCCGGGTCCTGTATCATGAAACGATATAACATAGGAAGTATGAGCTCAATACGCGGAATGTACCGAGTATGCAAGGTAAGTAAAACTGCTTAAGTAAAATAAAACTTCTAAAGCATTTCATAACATATCATAAGCTTTCAAGTCTAAGAAAAGGGGCTACATGCATTCATTCTAAAATCGTAATCTTTCATGACATGATCATGCATAGCTTTATAACATCATGACAGGCTCGAATGACTCAAGTTGAAACATAACATTTGTAAGAAAAGCTAAACTATGAGTCAAACCTTTCTTTTAGAACATGCATGTGTAAAATAACCTCCATGAGTAATGAACATGCAAACATTGCCCTTTGAGAAAGCTCAATAATGAAATCATTCATAGACTCGACATCATATGAAAATAAAGCTCAACATTGTCCTTGGACAAAACTCAATAATGAAATCATGAATAGACTCGAAATCATATGAAAATGAAGCTCAACATTGTCCTTTGACAAAGCTCAATGATAACACACATCTCAATTATGAATTCATGCATATGAGAAGCTTTATTTCGAAACATACCACAAGCTCAAATATAAGTGGGAGCATCTACTCCAAACCATGTGGTAAGTTTTACGTAGGAATATTTAACTCAAACATACCACAAGCTAATAGTATGAAAATTTGAGAGACTTTTCTCCAAACAATGTGGTAAACTTATTTCGGGAAAAATCATCATTTTAAATTAACATGTAGGAATCGTCCAAAGTTTTATCATACTTGGATCTACTCAATTCATTTTGAAAAATAATATCATAATCATGGGTAGCTTTGGAAACATGCATTTTCATCATCAAATATCATCATCATCATACATTCATCATCATTCCCTTCTTTCTTGAACTTATCATCCATGGGCATTTAATTTCACCATTTAGAAAACACACTTTGGATTGAAAACAATTTAAAAATCTGCCCAAGCTTCACAATTCATCAATATAAATATAATCTAATCATACCCATGTATAGAGATTGAAAAAATTTTCAATTGGGTAAAAACCCCATACTTGATCATAGGTGATTTTCATGATTTGATAGAAATTGGGCATGGGTGTTGAAGAAAACACCCACTCATAACCCTACATACCTGGAAAAAGTGGACTCTAACACTTTCTGATTGCCAAAGATGAGATCCCTTGATTTGTCTTGAAGATCCAAGAGGTGAAGAGAAGTTGGAGGTGATGAACCCTAGCTCCTTCTTGGGAGTAAATCTAATCTAAGCACGTTGAAGAGAGTAAGGATTTAGGCTAGGTTAATCCCTTTAATCTGACCTTAAGGAAGCCCAAAACGTCATCATTTAGGTGTTAGACGCATAGGAGTTTATCAAAATTCCCCAAAACTAACGAAATAAAACCTGTAACTAGCAGTTACCATGACCAATAGTATGGGTCGTAGGTTGCTGGTACGACTAGTACTGAAAGTTGTACCATGCCTGCTGTAGCTTCATTACATCACTTATAACTTCTTACTCCGAACTCCGCTTGACACAAGGCCAGATGCGTTGGAAAGAAGACTCAAAGGGATTCAATTTGATATGCTGAATCACCCAAAAACATTTTGTAACATGAGAGCTATGATCGGTTGAAGTTGACCCTTATATGAACCAATACGAAAACCCAATCGACAAGAAGACTCTCAACTCAACTTCATGCTAGAGGTTCCTTATGACCTTAATTTGCATCCAATGCAATTCTTACACTTTGGAATTAATCTTAACACCCTTCTTCCACAAATTCATTGGGTTTGGGTCTGTCCACATACATAGAAGGGTTCCTAACTTAGCCTGAAAATCAGAGCCATTATAATATATCAACTCACGACTAAACCAAATATTCACTCGATGATATTATGACTCATACCTTGATTCGTACCACCAACCTATGGTTTCCTCCAGTGACTAATGAGTCCATTCTTCCCCAAGTCTCTAAAAATTTCCAAGACTCGTACCATGATCCGTAACTCTATTCTACGAGCCGTACTATTCCCCATTAAATCATTCACATGGTAACTCCAAAGACTTGAAATGACTTCTGACCACGGGTTGTACCCACATACTACGGCTCGTAGTGGGAACTCGTGGTTAGAAATAACATAACTGATCTGGACCATGGGTCTTCCTACGACCCATACTATCAACCTACGACTCATAGGTTGAGTCGTATTGAAGTAAATTTTTTCCAACTTTTCCTGCTGAACGTATTAAAATATTTCCCCCTTGGGAACATTCGTCCTCGAACATGGCTTAAGCATACTGAAGAATTGGGAAAAAAGCTTCCATCCCAAATACTGAACATCTGAAGCTGAAAACTGACAGAGTAATTTAATTCGGGCTAATACACATGATTGAACTGAATTCATGAGACTTACATACATGCTAAAACATGAATGGAATTGTTATGAATGACTTGACATAAAACTGAATAGAGTTCTAAGAATGAAATTTATACCTCCAGCTAGAACTGGGCTAGTAGGAGAAGACACCGATATTTATCCACTATATCCGCTTCGGCTTCCCACATAGCTATCTCAACAAGCTAATTCATCCACAAGACTTTCACCGAGGCTATTTCCTTGTTCCTCAACTTACGAACCTAATGATCAAGGATTTCAACTGGTACCTCCTCATAGATAAGTTTGTGCTTCACCCTAACTTCCTCTACCAGAACCACTAAAGATGGATCTTTGATGCATTACTTCAGCAAGGACACATGAAACACTGGATTAACCGAAACTAACTCCGCTGGTAGCTCCAACTCATCGGTCACCTTGAAAACATGTCTCACAACCCTATATGGCCTAAAATACTGGGGACTAAACTTCCCCTTCTTTTCAAACCCTTAAAGAATAGAGAAATCTCTACTTGCCTTACAATGAAGCTCAAGCATCAAATTTTAAATTTGCCCTTCCGTAACCATTCTGAATGATCAAAATTTGGTCAAATACATATTGTACCTAAGAAAATAAAATCATGGACACCCATATCAATATACTTCTACCCGGGCCAAAAGTCAACCCCGAGCCAACAAAGGCAAAATTGGAATTTTATTTGAAAATCATGTTACCCATAATGTAAAGAACCCAAATATGAAATTTCATCCAAACCAGAGCTCAAATCATCTTTGAGTTCATCAAAATACGGTCTCTTAACTCTGACCCAAAATCCTCAATTTTCCTCCAATAAATTCACAATAAAAATGAAAACCAACTGAAGAAATCATGGAGAAAAACCAAAATAAGGATTAGGTACTTACCCCCTTATTAAATAGAGAAGAATTCCGCAAAAATCACTCAATTCTGGACTCTAGAACTCCAAATATAGTCAAAATACTAAATAAACACAGTTCGTGCAAAAATACACTGCTCGGGTATTTATATAGGGCTGCACCAGTAACTTTAATTTTTACTAAAATTGCCATAACTTCATCATACAAACTCGAAATGTGATGATTCTTTTTCCTATAGTTCCAAATTAGTGATATGGACCTAGTTGTTCAATCAGAACTCCATTTTGTGCTCTTTTGCTCAGTCAGACATAATCTTTGCTCGTTTAAGCATTATTTCATCTTTTGTAATAAAACCCGATCTTGACATATAGAAAATGCACCAAACATTTCAGATAATTCCTATAATTCATGCTAAAAATTTTGAATGTCCCAGAATAATTTCTTGATCTCAAAAACTAAAACGAACCTTTGCATTGTCACATTTTATGCTTAAAATCATGCTAAACACACAAAACGTTCAAATCCACTCAAAACTCATCTGGAATCCTCCGGTCACAAACCAAATATGCAATTCAATCATAAAACACATTCCGGACCAATTGGAATCATCAAATCACTAATATGAGGTTGTTTTGATCGAAAGTTGACCGTAGTCAAACTTAGCTTCCTCAAAGCTCATAAATCCAACCAAAGGTTCAAATTACTCCCCAACACCGCACGATCCATGTAAACTACCCAACTAAGTCATAAATCACCATCCGAAACTAACAGAACTTACAGAACCCTAATTTGAGCTTGTTAACCTAAAATGTTGACTTTAGTCAAACCTCTTGAACTTCAAACTTTGTAAAAACCAAAAATCTTATCCAATCTTCATTGGATCATCTTGGAAATTGCGTCATCCATCTCCGCAAGTCATAAGTACAAAATACATACACAGAAGGTTCAAACCAGGGAAATGGGTCAAAATTCACAAAATGACCCTGTGGATTGTTACACTTCCAGGCTTGTCTAATAACTACACTTCTTGAACTTCTACATAAACGAAACTTATGGTACGGATAGGGAGTTTTCTTGAACATACACCTTTTAACCATCATTTCCACCATGGGGAAACAGTCATAGAGCTTAGAGTAAGGAAATTATGAGCGTGAATCATTCAAGAAATTTAAGCTGGGCAGATACTTGATATGACACGATTTTATGAGCTGATGAGGCAAATCTTAAGGACTAAGTCCATAGAGTTGAGCATGCTCAGAGACATGAGTTTACATACATAACAAGGAATATGACATGAAGTTGAGATTTATGGAATCATGGAACAAAACTAGAATCACCATCTGAAGTAGTTACTTCTCTTTCGATGAATCTAAGTACGAATACATGTAAGGAGTACTTGGAACTTAGACATGGGCATAACATGTTCACGTACGGCATGAGTAGAGTATCGCATAGACTAAAGTACAGAAGGACACATGAATAAGTGTCGATCAATCTCCCATAGTTACAGATCCTGGACCTTCACACTTGAAACTCAAGGCATGACCTTGCCTTTCACCTTATAATCTCCCCCTTAGCTTAATGATCATCATTCTAAGGATTGGTCCCTTTTTAAGGCTAGACAGAAATCACTATCTCTTGACTTCCCATTTGCCTCTATGGCTATCATGGAAGGCTTCATACTTCTCCAACCGTACTCCCCCACTCTTTTGGTTCCTTACTTTAAGTTCACAAATTCTTCTTCCTCAGCTTTTCTTAACTCCTGCAGGGAGAAATGACTCGATAGCGCCTCTTGTTCCACTGACTAGCGTTATTCCTTGGAGTGTGAATACATGATTTAGAAGGATAGACAGATATTTCAGCACACGACATAGATCATGAAAGAAGGGAACCTTTCCTAAAATGTTTCGTAGCCCCTTTGTCATAAGTTTGGCACACTTCACACCCATGAAAAAGACTCTACTTAACATAGCTTTCAGTCACCGTAGGACACTTCAAACCTATTTCTCTGATACCAAGTTTTTCACGACCTGAACAAAGGTCCGGATCGTATACATAGGATAAGGGACCCCGAGAGACGCGAAAGTGAAGATAAAAAACAAGAATTGATCGTTTAAGTATTCCAAAACCAAGTCGACCCACGGAATAAGAATACAAATAAACTGAAGAAAACATCAATATAATCTCAGTGGAAGTCTAATTTAACATCACATCAGAACATCATTCGAAGCTAACTCATACATAAGTATGAAAAGCCTCTAATATGGACGAGTTGATTGGACAAGACCCCAACTAACTTAAAACTACTAAAACTGGAAATACATAAAGGAAAATGATAGTATAGTCCTTGAAGGATGAGGATTCACCAATCCTGAACAAATACAAACTCCGGAAAGCTGACTAAGAATGGGGCTGAAGCTACAAGATGGGTCCTGTATCATGAAACGATATAACATAGGAAGTATGCGATTTATACGTGGAATGTACTGAGTATGAAAGGTAAGTAAAACCACTTAAGTAAAATAAAACATTTAAAACATTTCATAACATATCATAAGCTTTCATGTTTGATAAGAGGGGCTACATGCATTCATAATGAAATCGTAATCTTTCATGACATGACCATTCACAACTTTATAACATCATGACTGAATCGAATGACTCAAAGCTAAAACATAACATTTATAAGAAAAGCTGAACAATGAATCAAACCTTGATTTTTGAACATGCATGTGTAAAATAACCTCCATAAGTAATGAATATGCAAATCTGATTCATATAGACAGTGGGAGACTCATCAGTTAACCGACATACCCCGATAGAGCTTACGTGGTCCCAACATCACATTCAAGTGGGTAGAGCTGTCCATAACCTTGCAAGGGCTATGGACGATACCATGATATCGATATCAAGCTCAAGGGCCAATAGGGCCGGGGATAGCTCACAAGGGAGCTCCCGATAATATAATAGTATCAACCTACATTGGGGCATAGTTTTGGGGCATATGGTGATCGACCCTTAACCCGATCAGTGCTAGACTCTTCATACAAAAACATGCAATGCTCTACATTGTGTGTAATGAAGCTCAACATCATCCATTGAAGAAGCTCAACATTGTCTATTGACGAAGCTCAAGATGAAATCATGCATAACTTAACATCGTATGAAACGAAGCTCAACATTGTCTATTGACTCAAAGGGATTTAAATTGATATGATGAATCATTCAAAGACATTTTGTAACATGAGAGCTATGATCTTTTGAACTTGTCGCTTATACGAACCAATACAAAAACCTAATCGGCAAGAAAGCTCTCATCTCAACTTTATGCTAGAGGTTCCTTAAGACCTTAATTTCCATCCAATGCAATTCTTAGACTTTGGAATTAATTTTAACACCTTGCTTCCATAAATTCATTGGGTTTGGGTCGGTCCACATACCTAGAAGTGTTCCTAAGTTAGGCTGAAAGTCCGAGGCATTATAATATATCAATTCATGACTGACTCAATGATTCACACCATCATATTGTGACTCGTACCATGAGTCGTACCACCAACCAATGGTTTCCTCCAGTGACTAATGAGTCCATTCTTCCCCAACTCTCTGAATATTTCCACGACTCGTACCATGATCCGTAACTCCATCCTATGAGTCGTACTATTGCCCGTATAATCATTCAAATGACAACTCCAAAGACTTGCTACAACTTCTGACCATGGGTCGTACCCACATACTACGGCTCATAGTGGGGATTCGTGGTTGGGAAATAACTGTTCGGGTGTTTTGTGGGGTATAAAATGACACGCAAGTGCACGTGGTCGAACAAGTAGTAAGTGGCTTTAGTAAGCCAAGTATCGATCCCACAGAGACTTGGATGAAGTGTAATTTGCTCAAGTGTACTATATTTTACTTCTAAAAATGCAGACAACAGCGTAACCAAAAGTTTGATAGTTTGTTTTCTAATTTTTTATACTAAAGCTAAAAACAATTATCTAATTTGAGTCTGAACTATGAATGAGAGCATGCTGAGGTTAAACGAACATGTAATGAAATTAATTATCATCATACTTTGGTTAATCTTTTCCTCCAGTTGCTAGCCAAGAACATTTGCCAAGAGATTAAAACTCTCGTATTTATCCTCACTTAAGAATCATGAACCATCCGTCTACATTTCTGTGATCAAATGCAATTCATGTTCTAGCCATACAAACCCGGTTCCTAATTTGACTAATACGACTTTCAGGTATATTTCTATCCTGAGAGCAAATCAAGACTCAATTTTCCCAAACCAAGTAAAGAACATATCCTATTAATTCGCAACTTTCCAATTTCTTGCTCTCTCGAGTGAAATCGAACTTTTTAGATGTACATTAACGTAGGCCACACATTAATGCAGTAAGAACAAGAATTAATAGAACAACATGGAAGAAAAGATGAAAAACCAAATAATCAATGATCACATTTCATCACAATTGTTCATAACCTTAGCAAGAAGAGGAATTAGCCACTCATTTGTGGATTAAACATCTTTAAATGAGTGTTAATCATACAAGCAATTGAATTAAAGAAGAAAGAAAGAGAGAAAAAACCCTGATATTTTCGTCCCTCAACTACCTGTAACCCACGTTCTTGCTCCACCAAGTCAGAATATTGAAAAATGAACCTAAGTGTTCTATTTATACTGCTGGGAATTTTTCCCGGAATAATGAGCAACATGTCATGGAGTGCATCGCGGAGCACTGCCTCCGTGACACGCTACAGACGCAGACCCTCACTGGAACTGGGGGTCTAGGAATTAAGGCTCAATGTGGCACGGCATGCAATGCGGAGCCAAGCCACTGTGCCACGGAGCGGATGCGGACCCTCTCTGAAATTTGGGTGAATTTTCCCTATCCAGGCAGAAGGCCTCCGCGATGGCAGCGTGACACGGCTCCATCGTGGAGCCCCTTTATTCATGTTGTCCAATGCCTTGTTTCTTGCTCGCATCCAAGTCCAACCCCGATATCATCCAACATGCATTTAAGCTTCCCAAAATCACATTTTACCTCCAAAACAATGCTAATCATGTTGGTTAGTATAAATTCACATTTTATTACCAATTACATGAAAATGTATACATATTGATAGATAAACAAGGCTAAAATGGTACTTTTGAGTATCACTTGGGCATATAAATTTGCCCAAGATCACTTACCCCACACTTAAATCCTTGTTCGTCCTCGAACAACAATCCTACACTTCATGCAATTTACATCCCTACCTCGCTACTTTGGTTTGACAATTTGGGCTACGGTCATACCGATTATTCAATACAGCAAATCATCAAGAAAACATGCATGGTATTATCAATGCAATGACCTTCAATACATCAAGACCTCCTAGACTTTAAGAATCGACTCTCGATATTGGCAAACTCATGCAAATTAGCTGATCAAGATATCCGACACGAAAATTAATCTTTCATCAAGCATGCGCCCTCACAACACAAGAGAATCTTCCCCTTTTTGCTCATATGACTCACAAGAATTCAAGCAGGGGCACGTAAACACAATTTCACTCTCTCTCCCAAAAGAATTCACATGCATCATGTCATGACCCATAAGCTTGCCCTTAATGTATTACTCCAATAATATAAAGAAGTGCGATGTAAGATCACGTAGGACTTTAACGGGTTGTAATGGAAGCTACGGAACTAGTAAATATTGGGTTAGCCAATAATAGCCACTAGCATCCTTAAGGGCCTTTTCAACACATCCCATCAACTCATGGACATTGTTTCTTTTTTTTTTTCATCATCCCATTCTTGATGATTTCCTTTAGTATGGCCCATCGTATTAAGCACACTTGACACAACAACAAAGAGTATTCATGCACCTTCCTTATCGTTTATTTATAGCAAGTGCACCTTCAAGCTTTTCTTTTCTTCTATCACTCTGCTTTTCATTTTCTTTTCACCATTTTCACTCTTTGACACTTCGGGGAAATGATTTTCTCTTCTTAAGCGCTTAAGAGTTTTGTATAGACTTTACGGCTAATGAAAATAAGGAATTGAGCTTGGTTTACACTTTATGACAAAAGAAAAAAATATTAGGCTAAAGGCTCAACGGGCTGACTAGGGTATACAATCAAGGTGTGTACGACAAGGAAAAATAGAAACTCTCGGTTAAAACAAAGAAATGCCTACATCCTTTCCTACAATACACCTCCTTCATTTCGTTTTGTACACCCACCAGGCAAGTTCTAGACACTTCACAATAGCATGGAATAACAACACCTCACTTCATACTTTTTGCACATGCTCAATTTAAGATGTATTCACAGACTCTTCAATCAGCTAATTACATGAATTCAAACATTAAGCCTCAATCACACTGAATCGAACTCTATGGCCTAGGTATCTCAACATATTTACAAAGTTGCATGCTTTCATACGAATCACCTTTGCATTTTAAATATCATGTACAACACGCAACCAGAATTTCGCAACCATATAGTAACTACAGGTTTTGGGATGCAATCCACCAAAGAGAAAAACTGAAAAAATAATTGAAAAATAATTACTCCTACCGACTACATTTCCCTTAAGACGGTTGTCATCCATCCATCATAGGGAACAGTCACTAACTATGACTTCGGTTCAATGGGACTATTCTCGGTAAAAGAACCGAAAACAAACGCTGAGAATCCCAAAAAAAATGTTGAAAATATCGATCATTTCGATAGAAGAAATATGTACAAAATATTTTTAAAAATTAAAAATATCGATCATTTCGATAACAAAAATATGTACAGAATCAGAATTAGCTAGCAACATTCAGCAACACACATCAATTTCACAAAAATTTTACAAACAGAACAACAAATTCACAACTCACAGGGACAAACAAATTTTCACATACACGACAACAGAATAGAGTATACATACAAAACAGCCCAGCCCAGCACCTAACTACTCCCACCCCACACTTAGCTCGAACACTGTCCCCAGTGTTCACAAAAATTAAAATAGCACAAAATCGGGTGGTGGAACGCCCTGAACAGTCAAAGTATTCAACTTCTTCATCGGGTGCTGCTGCTTCATCTCCCATGTCCGAGTCGCCTCCGTCGTCATCATCGGACTCCACATCGGAGTCCTCCCGACGTGTCTCCTCATCTGTGGGGACATCATCATCTGTGGGCTCTACAAATGCTGGCCCCACTCGGCATAGAGCCCTGGCGTTTTCGCCGAAGGGGTAGTCTAGCTCGAGTTGCCATAGCTCCTCCTCTGTCGCCGGCCTCCCACCTATCCTCAGCTGGAGCATCTGCATCCCATACATCCGAGCCATATACTGGTCGTCACGAGCATGTCGCTCGCCAAGTGTAAGCACTGGCCCGTGGGTGGTGTCAGGAGCCTTAGTTTTAGTAACATCCAAGGCCCGCCGCTCCATCTGCGGGATATAGTCAAGGGCCTCCTCCTCAACATCTAGGCCCCTGAGGAAGGTGATGATTAGTCCACCAAAGCCCTACCTGTGCCCCTGGTGCAGCCGGGCTCTCTTCATGGCGAAGATAATTACCACCCCCACGTTGATCTCCAGCCCTTTCATCAGGGTGTACACCAGGCATACACGATCCCGGGTTACATCTGTCATATGTACCCCTGGGATTAGGCATGAGCATACTATCTTCAGCCAGATTCAGGCTTCCCTGTTCATCTGTGAATATGGCAAAGTCTGGTGGTAGCCCCTCTCTTTGTGTTTGCTCCATCTAGCTGTCGATCGAGTCCCACACAATGTGCGTCTGATGTCCGCATATGGTGGGGTAATTTTCAGCTGTTGGAGTACATTAGCATCTGTGTCCCGTGCTCCTATGATGGCATTGAGGTGGTAGGGCTCCAAAGTGACTAATTGCCCTCTGATCTTGATGGTGTGGCTTCTGATAGTCGGGTTCCAATTGGCATAGAATTCTCGAACCAAGTGCAGATTGCATTCCTTGGGCTCCTCAAAGATGAAATTGAGCCCAGCTGCCTCGATCCGGTGGACCATCCTAGGGAACTCCTATGCCAATGGTTCCCGTGCTATATGCTCCTCGGGGAAATATTTGTTTTCTTTGTGCTTTGCGTACCACTTTTTTTCCTCATCAGTCACCCATATTGTTCCATATTGGCGGCGTTGGCCGCGTGGAACTGCTGGTGCTGCTGGGACTGCTGTGCCCAGTCTGATCCGCTTCCTTCCGGCGCTCGAAGTTGATGCGCCTTTCCCTTTCTCTAGCCTGCTTGCCATTTTACCTGTCAACCCAAGTAAACAAGATCAATGTTAAGCTAACGGATATTAACTTCGGCTAAGGTCGGGTTAAGCTAGGTTACCCCACACTTAGTCCTTAGCTACAGTTACAACGATACGGCAAGATGATCTTTATTTACACACAATAACCAACTATACAATCATGCTTAGTGCGTTCGAAAAATTCGACGGTATATCTTATGCGTACTACTCAAACTTCGTACAGCCAATCACAATCACTACCATCGCTAACATTTTACCCGTCACACTTAGCACAAAAAAAAAAGAAACAGAAATAACAACAAAAATTTATCTACACGAACCTATACAACTAACCAAATTCTTACAAATTTTAACATTCCCTTCACCCGAGAATTCCTCGTTCTATTAACATCCTAACAATTTGTACATCGACTCATCTCATTCAACACATCCATCCCGGCATGAAATTCATAATTTCACTACTTTTTCAACTTCAAATTCAAAAACAAGCCCTAGAATTGATATTATCAAGAAAATTCGATTAATGTATGCAATCGACAAGTTCAAGCAATCATAACGACATTCCGAACATTCATCAACAACAATTAACTCGAATTCATGCTTAATTTCTACTTAGGGCAATTTAGCTCACCTCCCATGCTCAATATCGAAGAAAATCGACAAGAATTTGAGAGGAAATCAGAAAACATACCTTGACTTTGAAGAATCGAAGAAAACTTGTTGAATTTCTTACCTTACTCCATTTCACGTTGATGGGGGATGGGTTTTAGGGGGTTTGGTCACGGAGAGATTAAAAAATGAGGGAAAAGGGAGAGTTTTCGGGGTTAAAAAGTAAGGAAATCGCGCGGGTCACCCGGCGACCCGGTGTGACCCGTCACGATATACAAGGCAACGTGTCACGGAGTGCATCGCGGTGAACTGCCTCCGTGACACGGAGCCATCGCGAGACTGTTCTGCAAATTTTTTAAAATTTCCAGGTTATACCTCAACGTGTCATGGAGGTAACGCAGAGGTCCACCTCCATGACACGGAGCTGTCGCCCCAGCTCACTGTTTGCCACTTTTTATTAATTTTTCATACCTCGACTTTTCCTTCACGATTCCGTGCATATTTTACTCCGTTTGACCTGAAATTCATCTCACTATACAAAATTGGTTAGAATTATAGGTTTCACTCTAAATACAAATAAACAAAAACTAAAACGAAAAATTTTGTAGCAAATCAAGAAAAAGAAAAAAAAGAAAAATCTATTTACACTTTACAAAAAAAAAAGAAAAAAAAAATTTTTTTTTCACGGGTTGCCTCCCGTGGAGCGCCTAGTTTACCGTCGCGGCTCGACGTCGTTAAGCTCAATTGTCCTCTAGGGTGATGGACGATTTCTCTCGATCACCGTCCTCCCCCCAGTAGTGCTTACACCTTTCCGGTGGTTTTCCCATTAACTCCCGTGAATCCTTCATCTGCTTATCATCACCTTGATCAATCACATTGATCACCGAGAGTTCTTCATGCACCGTCAGGAGCTTGGGTGCCTTGTACACTTCGAACACCTCCACCTTGTCATGTGCTCGCATTGTTAGCTGCCCCGCTGCTACGTCAATTAGTGCTTTCCCAGTTGCCAAGAAAGGACGTCCCAAAATAAATGGGACTTCCGCGTCTGGTTCAAAATCCAGCACGACAAAATCTACCGGGAAAATTAGGGAGCCAACTTGCACCAGAACGTTCTCCACAATGCCATCAGGTCTGGCTAGGGATCGATCCGCCAATTGCAAGATTACAGTTGTGGGTCTAGGACTCCCTAGACCCAACTTTCTGAATACCGATGAAGGCATCAAATTTATGCTCTCTCCTAAATCACACAATGCACGAGCTTGGATGCTCTGCCTAATAGTAATCTGGATAGTAAAACTCCCAGGGTCTTTTAGCTTTGTGGGCAGTCTATTTTGAATCGGGGAAGTGCACTCCTCCGTTAGAGCCACCGTAGCAAACTCAGTCAACCGACTTTTGTTTGCCACGATGTCCTTTATATACTTAGCATATTTTGACACTCCCTGCAAGACATCAACAAGAGGTAAATTAATATGTACCTATTTCAGCACCTCCATGAATTTCTTGAAACACGCCTCCTCCTTGTGTTTCTTTAGTCGTTGAGGGAACGGGGGTGGATGTCTTTCTGATTCAGCTTCCTTAGTCTTCCCCCTTTCAGTATTGTGCTCCCTCTCAACTTCTGCTGCTCCCGACTGTTGAGGTGGTCTTTCTGGTTCCACCTCTTTCAGTTGCAAACCAATCCTTGTGGTCACCGCATTTACCTGCTTGGGATTGGGATCCGTGTCGCTCGGCAGTCCTCCTCTAGGCCTTGTGTTTTGGGCACTAGCAAATTGCCCAAATTGATATTCAAGCGCCTTGGTAGCTAACTGGTTGTTTTTCACTTTGGCTGCCAATTTCACATAGTCAGCCTGCAATTGAGCTTGGTTAGCTATCATGGTCTTGAACATCTCCTCAATGCTGGGTGATGGTGGTGGAGGAGGTGCATTGTTGTTTCTGAATTGTGGTTGATAATTCTGCTGCCCTCCTTGGTTCCTTTGCTCACCCTGACCCGAACTTTGGCCCTGATGGTTGTTGCTACCCCATGAGAAATTAGGGTGATTCCTCCAATTGGAGTTGTCGCTACTACCATACTGTTGGTGGTTCCTTTGTGCATTACCCACAAAGTTTACCGAGTCAGGATTGGCTCCACAACACTCAGCTGAGTGCTCACTACTTCCACACACTTCACACCACAATTGCTGTACTGCATTAACTGGGGCTTGAGGCTGGTTCAATGTCATGTTGCTGAAGTGGGTGTTAAGTTGATTTTGCAATGCAGCTATCTGTCCAGCGATAGCTGTAAACCCATCCACTTCAAGCACTCCTGCTGCTTTCCTTGTCCCACCTCTTGATGAATCAGCATTCCATTCTGGATTGCCCTGCGAAATATGGTTCAACAAGTTGTACAGCTCCTCATACGTTTTCTCCAACGCTTGCCCTCCAGCTACTGAGTCTAGCAATATTTTGGTGTGGGGTTCCAAACCCTCTATAAATGTGTGCACCAGCACATCATTGGACTGATGATGATGAGGATAATCCCGCAACATGGACTTGAATCTCTCCCAGGCCTGATATAAATTTTCTCCCTCTCTCTGTTTGAAACTTAGAATTTGACTTCTAAGTCTTGCTGTTTTACCAGAGGGAAAAAACCGTATCAAGAACTTTCGTGCAAGATCATCGCACGTAGAAATAGAATTCGGTGGCTCAGCTTTCAACCACCTCTTGGCTTCTCCCAATAATGAGAATGGGAACAATGTAAGCCGGACATAGTCTGATGACACTCCAGCGGGGGATGTAAGTGTCAATTATCTCCAAAAAATTTTGGAGATGCTGCTGTGGATCTTCATGAGGGAGACCGGTAAATTGCCCGCTAGTATGCAACAACTGCACCATATTCTGTTTAAGTTCAAATCTCCCTCCGGGCTCAGGTTTGCAGATACTAGATGTAACGTTATTGGCATGTGGGATTGCCACCTCGCGAACCGGCCGAGCTGCTGCTTCTTCGGGCACTAACACTGCCCGTACTACCGGTGGATTCTGTTGTTGCTCCATGACCGTCTGTCTGAGCAACAACAGCTTTCTTTGTAGAGCTTCTCTCCGTTTACTATGAAATATCCTTTCTAGCTCTATATACGATTCCACTAGCTCCTTGTCTCTTGTCAGTGTTCAACAGCAATTAAGTCTGCAAAATACAGGCTAAGACCAAGTTGTCAACACTAAGAAAATAAAAATACAGTAAATTAACACTTAAAACAAATTCACCAATTGCCAAGTCCCCGGCAACGGCGCCAAAAACTTGTTTGGGTGTTTTGTGGGGTATAAAACGGCACGCGAGTGCACGTGGTCGAACAAGTAGTAAGTGGCTTTAGTAAGCCAAGTATCGATCCCACAGAGACTTGGATGAAGTGTAATTTGCTCAAGTGTACTATATTTTACTTCTAAAAATGCAGACAACAGTGTAACCAAAAGTTTGATAGTTTGTTTTCTAATTTTTTATACTAAAGCTAAAAACAATTATTTAATTTGAGTCTGAACTATGAATGAGAGCATGCTGAGGTTAAACGAACATGTAATGAAATTAATTATCATCCTACTTTGGTTAATCTTTTCCTCCAGTTGCTAGCCAAGAACATTTGCCAAGAGATTAAAACTCTCGTATTTAACCTCACTTAAGAATCATGAACCATCCGTCTACATTTCTGTGATCAAATGCAATTCATGTTCTAGCCATACAAACCCGGTTCCTAATTTGACTAATACGACTTTCAGGTATATTTCTATCCTGAAAGCAAATCAAGACTCAATTTTCCCAAACTAAGTATAGAACATATCCTATTAATTCACAACTTTCCAATTTCTTGCTCTCTCGAGTGAAACCAGACTTTTTAGATGTACATTAACGTAGGGCACACATTAATGCAGTAAGAGCAAGAATTAATAGAACAACATGGAAGAAAAGATGAAAAACCAAAAAATCAATGATCACATTTCATCACAATTGTTCATAACCTCGGCAAGAAGAGGAATTAGCCACTCATTTGTGGATTAAACATCGATAAATGAGTGTTAAACATACAAGCAATTGAATACAAGGAGAAGGAAAGAGAGAAAAACCCTGATAATTTCGTCACCTCAACTGCTTGTAACCCACGTTCTTGCTCCACCAAGTCAGAATATTGAAAAATGAACCTAAGTGTTCTATTTATACTAGTGGGAATTTTTCCCGGAATAACAAGCAACGTGTCACGGAGTGCATCGCGGAGCAGTGCCTCTGTGACACGCCACCGACGCGGACCTTCACTGGAACTGGGGGTCCAGGAAATAAGGCCCAACGTGGCACGGCGTGCAATGCGGAGCCAGGCCACCGTGCCACGGACCTATCGTGTACCCTCTCTGGAAATTGGGCGAAAATTCCCTATCCAGGCAAAAGGCCTCCGCGATGGCAGCGTGACACGGCTCCATCGCAGAGCCCCTTTATTTTATGTTTTCCAATGCCTTGTCCCTTGCTCGCTTCCGAGTCCAACCCCTATATCTTCCAACATGCATTTAAGCTTCCCAAAATCACATTTTACCTGCAAAACAATGCTAATCATGTTGGTTAGTATAAATTCACATTTTATTACCAATTACATGAAAATGTATACACATTGATAGATAAACAAGGCTAAAATGGTACTTTTGAGTATCACTTGGGCATATAAATTTGCCCAAGATCAATAACTTAACTAATTTGGACCATGGGTCTTCCTACGACCGGTACTACCAACTTATGACTCGTAGGTTGAGTCATAATGAAGTAAATTTTTTCCAACTTTTCCTGTTGATCACACTTCAAATATCAAGTGTAGTCTTAGAAACTTTTGGGGTACTACAATCAGTCCGCATGATTCATGGGAACAGTCATGGACAAGCAGGGAATGATTTTGTTGAAGCTAAGGTAGTACACTTCATGAATGGTCACCAGGTCACGAGTCGTCACGTCTTACATTATGAGCCCAGGAGACCTGTTGGGAAGTGTACTCCACGGATCAAACTATGAATCGTTGCTAGAGGGGACGAATCGTTAGGTCTCTTATTGGGACTACCTGGCAATTATTTTGTACATATTTAGTAAGAGTTATTTTGTAATTCATAAGCTTACAAGGACTAAATTACATTGTTTTGAGTTATTAATATTGAATTTTAAAGGTGTTAAGTTCTTTTTAGGACTTATTCGTTCATGCATGCAAGGTAGAAGGTAAGAGAGGGTGATCAAGCTTAGAGTTCCTCAATTCCTCTTCAATTTCCTATTGGGCATTTAAAGAAGTGTAAGAATAAGCTACCAATAGGTATGTAGGGTTATGAATGGGTGGTTTCTTTCATACCCATGCCTAATCCCTCTCTAAATAATGAGATTTCTATGTCTAATCTATGGGGTTTTAACCCAAATGCATTATTCTCCTGTTTCATTACATGGGTATGATTTAATTATGTTTCTACTATTGAATTATGAAGCATGGGTAATTTTATAATATTTTCAATTAAAAATCATGTTTCTAGTTTTATGAATTAAAAAGCCCATTGATAAGAAGTTCATGAAGGATGAGATTTGTGATGAATGTATGATGATGATGAGATATTATGATGAAAAGCATATTTTAAAGCTGCCAATGTTTACAAATCTATTTTGGATGTGAATTGAGTATTTCTAATTATGATAAAGCTTTGGGCCATGCCCACATGTCTAAATATGAAGTATGATTTCCCGAACTAAGCTCACCACATGGTTTTGGAGCGAAAACTCCCAATTATATTTTCATCTTGTGATATGTTTTGAGCTAAAGCTTCTCATATGCATGATTTCATATTTGAGATGTATTTCATTATTGAGCTTCGTCAATAGATGATGTTGAGTTTCATTATAAAATGATGTGTAACATATGCATGTTTTTGGGAATAGTATCTTGCACCAAGTAGGCTAAGGTTCGATCACCCTATGTCTTAGAACTACACGCCAACATAGGTTTATACTACTATTATATATTACTTTGTGACCTCCCTTGTGAGCTATCCCCTGCCATTATCGGACCATGAGCTTGATATCGATAAATCATTATCATTTTTTCTCATGTGTTCTTTTTTTCTCTCTAATCTATCTAGTTCCTTCTTGTATAATCATCTGATGAAGTCTCATCAAATATCATGGTATCGTCTCTAGCCCTGGTAAGTCATTGGATGAATCTACCCACTTCAGTGTGATAGTTGGGACCACATAAGCTCTATCGTGGTATGTTGGTTAGATGACGAGTCTCCCATTGTTCTTCATTATTTCAGATATGCATATTCTTTACTCATGAGATTTATATACATGCATGTTCTAAAGCAGGTTTGACTCAATGTTCAGCTTTACTTATAAATGTTACAATTCAGCTTTGAGTCAATTGATTCAGTTATGACGTTATGAAGTTATGTTATGTTATGAAGAGATCATGATTTCACAAAGAATGCATGCAAGACCTACTCTCAGATTCTTAATGTTATTGTTTTAGTTAATGCATTGTCTTTAAATGGTTTTACTTACTTAAGTGGTTTTACTTACCTTACATACTCAGTACATTCCACGTACTGACCGCATACTCTATGTTGTATCGTTTCATGATATAGGACCCGACTCTCAGGTTCAGCCCCATTCATAGTCCATCTTCTGAGATAACATCGTACGTTGTTGGTGATTCCTCATCTCCCGAGGACTAGACTATTCAGATTACCTATACGTATTTTATTTTTAGTTTTGTTGAGTTAGTTTGCGTCTTGTCCCTTCAACTCGTCATGTTTAGAGGGTTTTCAGACATATGGTTGTAGTCAGCTTCAGATTGTGTATTCCAATTTTATATTTTATTTAGACTTCCTCTATTATTATCGTGTTGATTCTTCTATTTTATTGATCAAGATAGATGTATGCTTATGACATGGGTCGACTTAGGGTCTTTCGGGGCTCCTTGTACTGTGTTGCAATCCGGGCCTTCATTCGAGTCGTGAAAGCCACGTTCCTGTCCCTTATTCATCTTTGATTGGTGAGTCCTCATCATCCTAGGACAAGAGTTTTGGTTATGCTTTTCGTAGCCATTTCAATTGTTAGATTTTGTAAATCTTGTTGGGAACTTATTCCTTTATCTCGTCATATATTTTAGAGGCTTTTAGACTATTTGGTTTAGATATTAAGCGAGTTGGGTTATATTGTTGCAGTTTAACCTTTCATGATGCTTTAGACTTATTCAGTTTTATGATATGTCTAGTTTTATGATTTGTCTTGCTTTTAGATGTCACTCAATTGTTATGTGTTATGATGTCATTCATGTTCCATGGCTTATCTTGGATCCATACACAAAAGGTCCTATGTCATGTCCAGGCCTCGACTCGAGTTATGACAAACATAGTTGTCACGACCAGAACATTGGCCCGGAACGAGACACGACACAAGGAACCCCTAGAGGCTCCAAGTCAACCCATGGCATGTACATGATATCTAAAACTCAACATAAATAAGTAGAAGTCTAACATACATAATAGTAGAAGTCTGCATACATATCAAGCTAATACTGAATCATAAATAACAAGTTGATTTCTACATAATGTCTGAACAACCTCTAACATAACTGATGAGTTGATGGGACAACATCCCCAACTAGCTCGATGAATGTTTGTAATTGAAAGAGAATAAGTACAGATAATTGAATGTCCATGAAGGATGAGGACTCACCAACACTGGTTGAGTGATGTTAACTCTGAGAATCGGCTAATGGCGGGGCTGAACCTGAATGTCAGAGCCTATATCATAAAATGATAATGCATAGAGTATGCGGTCAGTACTTTGAATGTACTAAATATGCATGGTAAGTAAAATGGACAGTTAAAATACATAAGAGTTCATAAGAGTAGGACAACATGATCATAAAGTATGTATCATAGTGTAACCATAAGGGCTCAAGGTTTTCAAAACATTCATAAAACATCTTTTGAATCACTTTTGTGTAACCCTAGCTCATTAATCTACCATGGTTCCCACAACCCTAGCTATGGAGGTTTTAGCCTCTCATAGTTGCAAGGTTGTGATATGCATTCATAATTAAACACATAATTCAATACGTACAATTGTAGATGAGACAAAAAGCTTCTTTGATTATCTCCAAAATAACTCGACAACAAGACACTAAGATCAAGAAAGAAATCAAGAAAAGGTTGATCACAAGTCAATCAACTCAATTCTACGTTTTTCCTCAAATCCTAACCTTTTCTAACTACTTCCAACATTTTCTCAATATTATCTAGATGTTGTCTACTAAAAATAAAACATAAAAGGTATTTATACAGACATAAGAATCTTTTTCTAAATCTAACAGGATAAATTTCCATAACTGGTGCCTCCTGAGCCACAACAGATCCTACGACCCGTAGCAGGATTGTACCGATTATACCTGCTATCCATATGTCCTTGGTTGCTGAAAATTTTGCTAAGTGTTGGGCCTTGGTACAACTCGTACATGCATCCTACTATTCGTACTGTTCTTCTGTGACTTGACTCTGAGAACTCTGAATTTTTTTGACGTTTGTAACAAGTGTGATGGTACGGCTCGTACCTTGTCTCCACAACTCATAATTTCTATCCGTGTCAGAAGTCTGCCTCTTGTGCAATTCTTCGAAATATTTACATGACTCAGTGTTATAGCTCATACCATTCTTATACGGCTCGTACTAAGAGTCTTAGGTTGCATTCTTCACAATTAAACCATCTAAAACTTTTCACGGTTATCAGTATGGCTCGTACCATCATCCTATGGCTTGTACTGAGACTGTGACTTTAGCCCATTTTCTGCACTTTCAGGTTATCTTTTGCACATTCTTGCTCCAATACTTATTTGTCCTGTAATTAAAGAAAAAGTGCCTTATATCTATATAAACACACCTAAGTCCATGCTATTTTCTTAGTTTTGAGCGTCAAAAGTTCTGTAAACTCACAACACATCACCAATCTCTCTCTACTATGTTGTGATGTCTTATGACTTGGTTGTGTACAATTGGGGTGAAACAAATATGAAAATTTCTTATGTACAACTTTCCAGAATTTCCCTTGGAAGCTTCTAGGTACTTAGGAGCCTTTCTGGACATTTTTACCTTTGAATCAGCAAAATGGATCACTTCCTTCTCATCTGTGGTTTACAGATACCAATCTGCGGCCAGCAGATGAAAAGCAAGTTTGGCAGTTCCATCTCTGGTGACATCTACATTTAGGATATGCTAATCTATGGCCAACAGATGAAAAACATGTGCAAGGAAGTCCCATCTGCATTACATCTGCATTTAGCAGATGCAAATATTCTATAGCAGTTACAAGAGCATGTCCAAAGTAACTTGCTTTAAGTTTAAATCCTCCATTATATTTGTTTCATTCAAACACCTGCCTAAAGAAGGAAAAAGGCATAAACCTTTCAAAATTGTGTGAAAACAAAGTAATAACTCATGCTTAGAAACCAAATGAGTTGGTAATTTACCAACTCATCAAACATTAAGCCTCATCTAAGCAAGACATAGCACCATTCAATTCTTTTTCTTCCTTATTTTGATCAAAGGTTTTTTTAACCAACCATTGTGTTTTAATATCAAGTAATTAGTGCTACCTCACATTGAAGCTTCTCTTTTTCCCCTTTTATGCACATACCCAAACATAGGCTATTTCCTATACTACATTTAAATTTTCCACCCCTAAATCTTAGGCGTCAAACCTCAACTTTTTTTCTTTTCATCACTAGAAATTTGGGAGGAATGGGTACCAAAGTAAAGGACTCAAAAGGGTGTAAAGCTCGTAATGTGTTTCCAAGAAAAGGGTTTAAGGCTTAAACATTGGTTAGAAAGGGTTGATGTTCAAGGTGGTCATTTTGTGGTGAAATGACTATCCAAAAAGTGCCTAAGGTATTTTCCAAACCTCTGGGATTTTTCCTTGAATCACATTTGGGACAAGTTCTAGACGATATGCATACACAAGAATTTAAGCAAAAATCTCCCAACCTGAGGCATCACAATCCAAAGAGTTCAACTATTCTCATGATAAATTAAAAGGCATGATTTTAAATAGCTATTTCGAGTTTAGCATACTGATGTGTTGTGGGTTTATAACACTTTCAATGCTTAAAACTGATAAAATATGCATGGTCTTAGCTGTGTTTATACAGATATAGTTCACTTTTTCTTTGTTTTCAGGGATATTAGGTGTTAGAGTTGAAATCTGTAAAAGAAGGGAAAAGAATGTAGAAAATAGGCTAAGTACAAGCCTCAATACGAGCCGTACATTTATCCATGCTAACCTTCATAAGGCTTGCTCAAGAACAAGGCAAAGTACGACTCTTGGTACGAGCCATACCAACTGGTACAAGCTGTACCAAAGCAGTTGTGGAAAATTACAGAAGGTCCTACACTTGACTAATCTCCTAGTACGAGTAGAAACCACAACTTATGATAACCACCTAAAACCCGTACCACAGAGCCGTGGTGAACTACAGAAAGAATATTGAATGGAAGATTCCATGGTATGAGAGGCAACCATGAGTTATAAGAGCAAGGTACAAGTCGTGCCAAGACACACGTAGAAATATTCAGAGGATGCCAAAAATCACAGGTTCATACCACGTCAGAGATGTACGAATCATAGGAGCATTATACGAGTCAAACCAACTCCCAACACTTAAGAAAAATCAGGGTTAACAAGCATTGTATGAGCACCAGCTATGACTCGTATGATTATTGTACGAGTCATAGGAGAAGGCGATGATAGTTTAATTAGTTTCCATATCAATTTAGGAAAGGTTTCTAATTATTTGTATAAATACTTTTTAGGTTATTTTTGTTAGGAAGTTGTGATCACACTGACAGTTTGACTTTTTGGATAGACAAGAAGTACTTTCGAGTTTTCTTGTCAATATTCTCAGAAATTGTTCATTGTTCTTGGATTGATCATTGTTGAATTGTGCAATTAATGAAGTTGGTTTTATTTCAATCAGATTGTAAGTTTTTAATAATATTTTTGTCAATGAATTCTAATTCTTCTCTTACAACCACGAGGCTAAAACCTCCAACTCTAGGATTGTGGGAGCCATGGTGAATTAACCAACTAGGGTTTGCACATCATGATTCTAAACTAATATGAATGCTCATATTATATTTTCTCCATCTTAAATATTTCATAACGGAGTGCAATGTTAGGATTTGCCTGAAGTCTCTACTTGCTTGAACTTAGAGAGGAAGAGAGTAGGAAAAGAGAAGAACAATGAAGCCTTGAACAATATGGTTCATTGTATAACTTGAGCTGCAGTCGCAGAATAGTTAGTTTGGAATAAATTGATAACGGCTAAAGTGACATCACTCAAGAGACGCAATCCAGTACATATAGTCATCCAATAGGGAAGAATCTGTTATACCCCAAATCTTTTTTTTTTACATTTGAAAGTGATGTAAGTACATTGACGTCAAGAAATTAGGTAATTGCATGTTTATGTTAAGGAAAGTGAAGTATATGAAGTGTATATGATAACGAATGTCTCGGGGGAGGGGGGGGGTCACTTCAAGCGATTTAATGTATGGTGTGACTTTGAAGGAGCATATATCATAATATACGTGAATATGGGTAGTGTACGACCTATCGAATTAAAGGTCTTTGAATCTAGTTTGCATATAAAAATATCGCTCGTCAATCGGAGTTCAGAGTAAAAATTTATGCTCATTTGAAGAAAACACTATCGGCAGGGAAAGAGCCGTGGCGAGCGGCAGCCGGTGCGCGCGCGCATGCGAGGGCACGTCTTATGGGTGCTGCACGTGGGCACCACCCAGGCCTTGGCCAACCTGCATATATGAAGTAAATTTGAGCTAGAAAGCAAATCCCAGGTAAGAACTTGTATGGATAGGCCAAATTTTCTTTTAGTCCAAGCTTGGAAAGAGGTTTCTTATGCTATAAGCTTCTAACCATGGAGTTGCTTCCTTTTTGGCTGCCTAGATTCTGCATTTTTGGGCAGTGGGAATTGAATTTATACCTTCATCTATGTTATAATTTAATACAAAAGGAGGTAAGTACTTTTACTTGTTTTATTTGCCCAAAATTCGCAAACTAAAGCGAGGAGATGAAGTAAAGCTTTGTATGTGTTTGTGGGGGAGTTTCTGCTTGTTTTTTGGAAGGTGACAAAGCCATATGGATGTTGGAAGTCCATCCCAACCTTGTGGGGGTTAATTACCAAAAGGAGGTAAGTGAAAATCTCTTTAAATCCCCAAGTATGCTGCACACAAAGTGTGTAGAATTGTTGGAAGTTTTTATAAATTGTGGCTGTTTTGTGGCTGTATCGTGGCGTGTTTCCAACTTGGATTATTTCTTGAATCTTGGAATAAGACGGCCTCCATTTTATGAGTTGTAAGAAAAGAATTTGAAGGTGTCAGTGTTTCTAGCAAGCCGAAGAAATTGGATAGAAGAGATGCTACGAAGCAAGGTATGTAAAGGCGCGTCTATGCTTGTTTTCCAAGCACGAGATCTTGTTGTTGAAAAGGCCAATGTCCCTACGTTTTGGAATCCTATTGTGGGATATATGATTCTTCCCATAGTGGTTAAAGTATTAGATAACAAACTTGAAGAATTGAAAGTGTTGAAAGTAAAAGAAAGTAAAATGGAAGGCGAATTGTTTATGATTATTGTCGTAGTCGTAAATCGAGTCTGAAGTCCCCTGAGTGTGGGCATTGTGAGCTGGTACTTTAGATTATGTCATATGTGTGGTATCAAATGTGTTTAGAAGTTCTGGTTGCGAAGTGAAATTGCTAAAAAGGGCAAGACAACAACATACAAACGAACTTAACGCTAGAAAACAATTTTAAGCTATGTAAAGGTAAATGAGAACAACAAAATGGAAATGCCTTATAATAGTTAGCCACCCTCTTATAAAAATGTTCTAAGGTATATAATTCCAAGAGGAGATTGCTCAATTCTTCTCCTTTTAACTAATCGTCTAGTTAACGAGTTTTTGAACCAACCGATATGTTGTACTTGAATAATAGAACTTGAATGTGTAAATTATCAACATTTCTATGAAACAATATTTATGGGAAGGTTATACACAATATATTAATGTTATAAGATTATACGGTAATAATAATATATTTACTCTTATGCATATGTTCAAGTTGCATGCTATGGCAACAAGAATTGTCTTTAGAATGTCGTCGTAAGTCTACTAGAACCCTTCTGCTATCTGAACCTCCTGAGAGTCGCCAAGGTATTAAGTTAAGTAAGTGGTCTAGATACGTTATGTGGTAACATGATATAATGAATATTATGGGAGGACCTTGTATGAATCAATTAAAGTTGAACGTCGGTAAATAGTAACTTAAGTTAATGAGAAGCTCTCTACTATACCCCTAAATGATTGTGTTAAGTTATCCATTCTAAGTGTTGAAGTTATCTTCCATGTCTGAAAAGTGTAATCCTAGGATCTTCTAAGTCGCTTATAATGATGTAAGCTTTCTTAAGCTCCTCAAATAATTACAAAGTTGTGTATGTCAATCCAGCATCATCTGAATTACGACTATATATATTTATTTGCCTATATGGAATCACTTAGAGAGTTGCTCACGAGTTCCCACGTGATAGAGCTCCAAGTCTCAAATCCGTAAGCTATGTATTCACGTCCCCAATTTTTGTTGAACCGTGCTAGCTAATCTAAGAAGTTTTCAAGAAATAATATTACGGGAATCATGCTACTATCTCGATAAAGTATTTGATGTTGCGTACATTTCTAAGAACTCAACTCTTTATAAGTCTTTCCAGTAAGAATTCTTAATGTATATGGTTTTTATGTCATAGCATATAGTTGAATTCATCAGTTATACTCATGATATACACTTAGATGTTTAGCTCTCGTGGAGTTATCATTTGAATTTCCTAAATTCAGAGGAGATATTCTCCCATGTACCAATGATCCTAATGTATAAGTATGTATAAGCACAAGCTATGATAATGATCAGTTAAGCTTAGAACTTCTAATCCCAGGAAGTCTCCTGGAGGTCACTCAGTTAACTAAATACAAGTTTATACGTTATACATAAGTCTCATACATTGTATGTATGTAGTTCAGCTCTCAACTCTATGTATACGTTAAGCATTGTGAAAAATACTCCAAGTTCCAAGTTATAAGTCCCAGTTTTGTTGCAAATAAGAGAAATGTATTAAAAATTGTATGTGCCCGTCGACGTGATAATTTTGGCAATGAAATTCCAATGTATAATTGTTGATATAGGTAAAGGAACCACATGATGGGAAGTATATATTTGCATTTCCCAGATTGTAAAGGATTATATAGAAATGAGCTCTATGGGTTTCTATCCAAGTGATACATTAAATTGGTAGGATTATTCGTTTGTCATTGTTTGTAAGCCTACAAGCGTTCTTATGTTGCCTAAACCTCTTGAAGGTCCTTTGAGTAACTGAGTCGACATGTTTATATATAATTAGACAGCTTTACGTGATATATATGCATATTTTCTAGATTTACATGATATGTGTGCTCACCTGCATTTATGTGTAATGAAAGAGGCCTATTCTTGTCACAGATTTAACATTTGACATTTATATGCCATATGTATCAAATTGACTCGGTATAAGCCATATCGGCCCCATTTATGATTATAATTGATAAGTAATTTTTATCTTACCTCGGTGAGGCATACTGGTTGGAGATATTTTTACTGACCCCGGTATGGCACACCGGCTGGAGATATTTTTATTTTAGCCGGGTATGGCACACCAACTTAACATATTTTTATTTTACCCCAGTATGATACACTAGCTGGAGATATTTCTATTTTATCCCGGTACGGTACACTAGCTGGAGGCATTTTTATATGGATTTTATGTTCAGCTGGCCGCCAGCATTATACTTATAGTTTTTCTTGTGCATTACTTGGTTGCATTTGCACTTGAGTATTGACTTAATGTCAGGTTTCAGTTTCAGGATTCCAGGTTGTTACTATTCCTTATTTATGGCTCTATTTTCATTGCTATCTTATATATTTAAATTTTTCAGCCTTACATACCAATACATTTCATTCATACCGACGTCCCTTCGCTTGGGGATCTGTGATCGTGCCGCAGGTGCAGATAGAGGTCGGGATTGCCGTTGCATTAGCATTTCTTGAGATCAGTGGATGTGTTGGTATGCTCCTTTCTATATGGAGCTAAGATCTGGTTTCATTTCAGTTAGAGTTTTGAGATGCATCTATGGGTAGGTCGAAGCCCTGTTCTGACCATTAGTTAGTTTACTCTTTAAAGGCTTTGTGGACTTAGTGTATGTAGTGTTATTCAGTTTGTGGCCTTGTCAGCTTTTTATTGTTTGGTTTAGCACACTCATAGCCTTGTTTGCATTTTAGTTGTTTACCCTTTATTGTTGAGACATTATGGTTCTAGTTTGTACTCTAGTTGATTGTGACAAGTGGACTGGACGACCTAAGTATTACAATTACAGATGTCATATTGTCGGCTTTCCGGTCAGTTAGGTATCGGGAGCTAGTCGCGCCCTCCCCCAGTTTTAGGGCATGACAAAATCATTCGTTTGGAGTGATTTGAACGTTATTACATACTTGTTTTGTGAATCAAAAGCCAAACAAAGAATGTATAATTCATGACAAGAGAATGCTCATATTCAATTTCATGTGTCCCTTTCCTCTAAAAAATTCATTTTGCAAAACTTTTTGTGACACCGGCCAAAATCAGTGCAACAAGGACTAAAAAAGATAAGCTAAACGTGTCCTGAACCGCAAAATAGTCATCAAGAAATAGCAAAAGAGGCAGACCCCACGCCCAACTAAAGTGTGGACAATGTCCCCAATGTACAAATAAAGGATAAGCAGAGTAAAACTCTCTAAACCACTTAGTCATCCACATCATCACCAACCTCAACCTCGCCACAATCAGCTCTATTTTCTGCCTCAACATCATTCCCCAAGTCTCCAAGAAAGTCATCAATAGGGCCTCGAGCTCTGTGTGGGGCGGCCATAGCTTCGTTTAATAATCTTATATCTGGACTATATAGGGAGGCCCTACCCTTGAACTCCCTCACATCCTCTTTGAGAGAAGATACTGCTCCCTAAACCACGTCGACTCGAGAACACTACTTGATCAAGTTGTCAAACACATCCTTCATTGCTTCGAATCTGGATGAGGGCTGGTAGATTCATAGCCAATTTTGTAAATTGATTTTCATGTGAGTGGGTCAGTGTAATACCCAGGAAGTCCCTAAGATTTGACCCGAGGGTTGAACCAGAGAAACTAGAAGTATGCACTTTAGCACCAGAACAACTCATGGTACAAGTCATGAGACCAAGTAACAGGTCGTAGGAGGAGTCATGGTATGTGGGTTCCACTTATGGACAACGTCGTGGGGAGGTGTGGGGATGACTGACTTTGGAAGACATGAGTCGTGCTACGACTCATTGTGAGAGACGATGAGTTGTGAGAAGGGTCGTAAGTTGGGGAAAATTATGTGTAAGGAGGAGAAGTCACGAGTGATTTTACGACCCATTGTAGGAAACCACAAGTCTTGGGATAAAGTTGTGGAATGTTTTAGAGGAAAAAGGTTAGCATTTGAGACTCAGGGACAACAAGTGACCTCACGACTCGTGGTGTCTTGTAATGAGTCATGAGATGGACCTGTGGTGAGGTTCCAAGAATGTTACCAGGTGACCAGTGGTGACCACGAGTTGTTACTTCATGGTATGACTAGTGGTTAGGACCGTGGTAACTGGCAGTTGTATTTTTCCTGTGAAGTTAGTAAGGGTAAATTTGTAATTCCTAAGCAGCTAAGTACTAAACTACATCATTTTAAGCTTAGTTAGAAGGGTCTAAAGGGGGGATTAATGTTCACTTCCAATTAAACGCAAGTACACGTGGTCATACAAGTAATAAAGTGGCTTTATTTCAAGCCAGGTATCGAACCCATAGGGACTGAAATGGGGTAGTAATTTTTCTTTAAGTGTTTAGTAAACTCACTTCTTTATACAAGCAGACAAACAGAACAAATGGTGATTTTTCGAGAATACAAGTTACTATAACTTTAAGTAAAAAGATTGTAAATTATAATCTGAATAACAGCACGAACAAGCTAAGGTTAAGGCAAAACATGCAGATATGTAATTTACCGATTAAATTTCAGTTAACACTTCTCTTCGGTTGTTGGTCAGGAATTATTAACCAATGGATTGGGTCTTTCAAACTCCTCTCAAATTAAAGAATCATGTGACTTACATTACACATTTCTGTGATGCAAAAACTTCATATTCTAGCAATATACAACAAATTCCATAGATGACCAAATATGACATTACAAATATATTTCTATTCTGAATGTTAATCTGCTCTTAATTTCTCAACCAAGACAAGAACATATCCTACCAATTTACATCTATCCAATTAATCTTCCTTTCGGAAATAAACCTGGAATTCTAGGATGTACATTAACAATGGCCAAGCATTAATGTAGTGAAAATGAGAATTAGTAGACAACCGTTGTAGAGAAGATAAAAACTGAAATAACATCAATTATGTACTACTGCAATCATCCTCAACCTCAGCCAAAGGTGAATTAGCCACTCATTTGATGATTAAACATCTTCAAACAAGTAGAAATCATACAAGCAATTGAAATCTAAGAGAAAAAGGAAGAAAATTAACCAAAGAACTTCTTTAGCTCAACTGCTTGATACCCACGTTCTAGCATGAAATGTCAGATATCTTAAAATAAAACCTAAGTGTGCCATTTATACAAGTGAGAAATTTTTCAGAATAAACTGGCAACGTGGCACGGAGGGTATCGCAGAGCATCAGCTCCATGCCACGGCCCTGTCACGGAGCCTCACTAGAACTGAGATGCCAGATTATTATTCCTCGGCGTGGCATGGAGGCTATCGCGGAGCCTCAGCTCCGTGCCACGAACGTAACGCGCACCTTTCACTTGAATCCAGGTGTGCAGCTAAGCCTTCCCACCGTGTCACTAAAGTGAACGCGGAGCATAGGCTCCGTGACACGGTGCCATCACGCACCTTCACTGGAAGTAAGCACAAATTTCACTCTATGCAGAATGCCTCCGCGATGGTGGTGTGACACGACCTCTATGGCAGAGCCTCAATTCTTTAGCATTTTCTTGCCGACTTCCGAGTTTTGCTTCTGTGTCCATTCCTCCACTTCACCAACTTGTAGATTAGTTTCAAAAATTCATTCTAACTGCAAAAATAATAACTAATCATGTTGGTTAGTATAAATTCACATTTACATAAAAATCACATGAGAATGTACACATAAAAGTAGATAAACAAGTCCAAATTAAGTAATAAAGTATCACTTAGGCATGAACTTATGCCCAAGATCACCTACCCCACACTTAAAGCCTTGTTTGTCCTCAAACAACCGTTTCACATCTCATGTAATTGAAGACTCATGCATAGCTAACTTAGCAAGACAATTCAAGCTATGGCTATAAGGATTATTTAAGATAGCAAGTTAAAAATAGGGCATGCATGATTTAATCGTTGAAATGAATTAAAACAATGTTAAGACTTCCTAACCTCAAGAATCGACTCTGAATCTTAGCAAACTCATGCAAATCAACCGATCAAGAAATCCACATGAATGTTATCCCTGATTAAACATGTGCCCTCACAACATAGGAGAGTTACCCCATTTTTACTTCAAAAGAATCTCAAATCACAAAAGTTATGGGTATACGAAAAAAAATTATGCTCACCCTCTAAAAGAATTCACATGCATCATGTGGTGAACCAGAAGCTTTCCCTTAGTGTTTACTCCACTAATTTAAGGATGTATGTACGTAAGATCAAGTAGGACTTAATGGGTTGTAATGTAAGCTAAGGGACGGGTAGGTACTATTCTGGCCAGTAATAATGACTATCTTTCCCCAAGCGCTTTTAATACATCCACATTCATTAAAGACATCTCCTCTATACTTCCTCCTCACTCTTCTCGCTCTTGAATAATATCTTCTTGTTCCCATTTCTCTAAGCACACTCAGCTTACTAGTAAAGCGTATTTAAGCAAATTTTTCATTTGCTTTCTTACTCTCTACTAATAATCAATCATTTTCAAACAAGTGCACCTTTGTCCTTTTCTCAACTTTCACAACTTCTACTTTTCCTTCTGTTTCACGCTTCTCACTCCTTCACTCTTTGGACTTTTTCACTTAAGCGCTTAGGAGTTTTGGATCAAATTCACGGCTAATGAAGGAAAAGGATTAAGCTTATGTTGTAACTATCAAAGAATAGGCTTAAGGCTCAATGGGGCTAACTAGGATTTAACATTCAAGGTAGGTAAGATACGGGATAAAATTTAGGTTCATTCAAAGAAATGCCTACATCCTCTCCTACAATCCACATCCTTCATTTCGTTTTATATACACACAAGGCAAGTTCTAGACACTTCACAGTAGCATGGAATATTAGAAAAACTCACACTCACTGCACATGCTCAATTTAAGACATATTCACAGACTCTTAATTTAGTTAATTAGAAGAATTCAAAATTAAGCCTTAATCCCATCGAGTCGACTTCTAGAGCCTAGGTATCTCAACATGTTTAAACAGTTGCATGCTTCCATCCTAATCACACTTGCATCTTACAGTATAGCACATAACAAGTATGTCGAACCATTAATTAGCTATGTGTTCAAAAAAATGTAAACCTACTGAAAAAATTTCCCTTAAGATGGTCGTCATCCATCCATCATAGGGAACAGTCTCTATCTAAGACTTCATTTCAAAGGGACTATTCTCAAAAAAGCACCGAAAACAAAAATCGAGAAACCCAAATCAAAAAAATAGAAACAAAATAAAATAAAAAAATAAAAAAATAAAAAAATGAAAAAATAAAAATGAAAAAAATGAAAATAGCAAATAACTTACACAACTAATTACACAAATAACTCCTTAACAAATTATTACAATTACATCACCAACATCAACACACAAAATCATCAACAACATAACACGAAACACAATGTCACACATTAAACAGCCACAGAAGAACAAACATAGCATAGCCTTACTACACCAGAACCTAACTACTCCCACCCCACACTTAGTTGGAACACTATCCCCAGTGTTCGCATATGTACAATTAAAAACAAGGTTTGGGTGGTGTAACTCCCTGATCCATCAAAATGTTTAATCTCTTCATCAGGTGCTAGTGCCTCATCTCCAAGATTAGATTCTTCTTCGCCGTCCTCCTCTGACTCAATGTCTGAGTCATCCCGGTGCGTTTTCTCATCAGTAGGGACGTCGTCATCAACTGGTTCTACAAATGCGGGCCCAACTCTGCATAATGCTCGGGCATGCTCATTAAATGGATAATCCATGTCAAGCTGCCACAATTCATCCTCCATAGCAGGCCTTCCACCAATCCGCAGTTGCAGCTTCTGCATCCCATACACTCGGGCCATGTATTGGTCATCCCGAGCATGTCGCTCGACTAGTGTAAGCACAGGCACAAATGTGGTATCAGGTGCTTTGGTCTTAGTGACATCCAAAGCACGTCGGTCAAGTTGAGGAATGTAGTCCAGAGCCTCCTCTTCAATACCATGGCCCTTGAGGAAAGCTGTTAGAAGACCACCGAAACCATACCGATGCCCTTGATGAAGTCTGGCTTTCTTCATGGCAGAAATAATCACCGTTCCAACATTTTTCTCCAGTCCTTTGATCAATGCATACACCAAACAAACTCTGTCCTGGTGACATCAGTCATGTGCACCCCCGGGATCAGGCAAGTACATACTATCTTCAACCAGATCCTCGCTTCTCTGTTCATTTGGGAGTATGAAAATGTCTGGTGATATCCTCTTTCCTTGTGAAGACTCCACCTAGCTATTGATCATGCTCCACATAATATGCGCCTGATATCTGCATATGGTGGAGTGATATTTAGCTGGCGGAGGACATGCACGTCTGTGTCCTGCGTCCCCAAGATGGCATTTAGATATTGTGGTTCAAAAGTAACCACATATCCTCTGATCTTAACTGTGTGGCTGCGCACGGTGGGATTCCAATTAGCGTAGAATTCCCTTATGAGATGGAGATTGCACTCTTTGGGTTCTTCAAAGATGAAGTTTAACCCAACAGTGTTTATCCCGTGTAGGATTCTTGGGAATTCTTGAGCTAGTGGTTATCGTGCTATTTGTTCCTCTGGGAAATACTTGGTTTCCGTGTGTTTGGCATACCATTTCTTTCCCTCATCTGTAACCTATCGTGTTCCATCTTGTCTACGTTGCCCCCTTGGAATAGGTGGTGCTGCTGGCACTGCTGCCCCAATTCTCAGTCTTTTTCTGCTGGCGCAAGATGTGGATGCGCCTTTCCCCTTGTCTTGTCTTCCAGAATTTGTCCTTTCCATCAAAACATTATATTTCAAATTTCATGCAGGGTATATTTGGCTACTACTACGAAGGCTGGGATTAAATGGATCACCCCACACTTAGTCGTTAGCCGTAATCAATACAAATCGACAAGAACAACCACATAATTTCAGCTCTTATTTAACAAAAGGTTCAGTGCATTCATAAAAGTAGATGGGATGGTTTCATTGTACTACTCAGACTTCATACAATGCATTATTAAAGTTCATCCATCGATTCATTTATACAATCATGAGCAATTCGCAATTTGTGCACAACAACCTATGGGATTTCCTACATTCATTCCCCAAAAATCAATCTTCAACCTAACACATTCAAAGTTTAAGCAATTTTTTTTTTAAACTCCAACAACATTTTTCAATTCAAACAACATGCAGAACCCAAAATATCTCCATTTCTACCCTTTTCTTCTTCGTCTCAACCCTAGTTATCAACAATAGAAGATTTTCAACACAATTCATGTAATTATTGAGTTCACGACACAACTTTAGCACAAAATCAACATTCATCCATTACCCAATTGATTACAACACTTTATATGAACTTAGGGCATAAATTCCTCAGAAAACATGTTTAAGACTCAAACTATGCATCAAGAATGAGAAAAAATTTGAGAACATACCTTTACTTGAAGAGTTTTAAGAAGAATTGAAGAAATTTCCCTAGCTAGGGTCGTGGCACATTGAGGGAGAAGGGGGATTGGGAGTGTTGTCGTAGAGGGATGAAGAAAATGAAGGAAAAATGTAATTTTGGGGGTAAAAAAGAGTGATTTCGTGCGGGTCAACCCGACTGCTCGAACTAACCCAATGCAAAAATACACTCAACATGTCACGGAGGGTAACGCGGAGGCCAAGCTCCATGACACGGAGCCGACGCGGAGGCTCACTGGAAAGTTGGGCATACCTGAAATTGGCCTCAACGTGTCACGGAGGGTAACACGGAGGCCAAGCTCCGTGACACAGAGCCAACACGGAGGCTCACTATCTCTTGCCCCAGTTTTTACTTTTTACCTTTATTTTTCCAGTTGCAATTTTTGTATTTTTGCCCTCCATAATTCTTGAAAATAATCAAACAACAACATCTTCTTAGAAAATCATGGGTTGCCTCCCACCTAATGCCAGCCTTTTTTTTTTTTTTTGAATTTGTTCCTAACTAGTCTAGTACATTACATCCACGGGTTGCCTCCCGTGCAGCGCCTGGTTTACCGCCACGGCTCGACGCTTGTCATCCTCATTCATCTACTAAGGAGATAGACGTTTTCTCTCGATTAACGTCTTCACCCCGGTAGTGCTTACACATATGTCCATTCACCAAAAATGTGGCACTTTTATCCTCTTGCCACATTTCAACTGCCCCGTGTGGAGTCATCCTTGCTACTTCAAACGGCCCTGACCACTTGGAGCGCAATTTCCCTGGGGAAAGTTTCAACCTAGAGTTGAATAGCAACACCTTTTGGCCTGGCTAAAAGATTCAATGCACCATGTGCCTGTCGTGCCACCTTTTCATTTTTTCTTTGTAGCATTTTGCACTTTCATATGCGTTCCATCGAAACTCCTCCAACTCACTCAGCTGGATCAATCTCCCCTTTCCTGGAAGCTCAGGATCCATGTTCAGCTTCCACACAGCCCAAAAAGCTTGATGTTCCAGCTCCATGGGTAGATGACATGCCTTCTCATAAACCAATCTGTATGGTGAAGTCCCAATGGGTGTTTTATATGTCATTCGATAAGCCCACAACACATCATCTAGTTTTCTTGCCCAATCCAAGCGTTGTGCGTTCACCGTTTTCTGCAAAATCTATTTAATTTCCCTATTTGATACCTCTACTTGCCCGCTAGTTTGGGGATGATATGATGTATCCACTTTATGCCAAACCCCATATTTCTCTAGCAAATTCCTAAACCCTGCATTTACAAAATGTGCCCCTCCATCACTGATAATTGCTAGTGGTGTACCAAACCTGGTGAAAATCTGCTTCTTCACAAGTCTAGTCACCACCTTGTTGTCATTCCTGGGACAAGCTACTGCCTTAACCCACTGTGACACGTAGTCCACCGCCACCAAGATGTATCGATTGCCAAACGATGGTGGAAACGGGCCCATAAAATCTATCCCCCACACATCAAACACCTCAACTTCCAACATGTGATGCAATGGCATTTCCTGTCTTCTACTGATTGTTCCTGTTCTTTGACATCGATCACATACTTTGACATAAGCTGCAGCATTGTTGAACAGTGTGGGCCAAAAGAACCCGGATTGCAGCACATTGTGAGAAGTACGCTCTCCTCCATGATGACCTTCATACAGTAATGAATGACAACTCCTCAGTACCTCTGCCGTTTGACTTTCTGGAATGCATCACCTCATCACTTGATCTTGTCCTTACTTGAATAGATACGGCTCATCCCACATGTAGTACCGGGACTCATGCCTCAGCTTCTTCCTTTGTTGAGTTGTTACCTCAGGTGGGTATACTCCACTTACCAACAAGTTCACAATATCTGCATACCAAGGGAGTTCAGCTTCCTTTATTTCCAAGAGATTTTCATTGGGGAATTCTTCTCTGATGCGCTCACCTTCCTGTCTCGGATCTTCAGATCAAACTCTTGCAGCAATAATATCCACCTGATTAGCCTGGGCTTGGCATCTTTCTTGCCAAATAAGTACTGAATTGCCGCTTGATCAGTGTGTACCACCACTTTCGACCCCACCATATAGGATCTAAACTTGTCAAATGCAAACACTAGAGCCAGCATCTCCTTCTCAGTGAGTGTATAATTAACTTGTGCAGCGTCAAGTGTTTTGCTTGCATAGTAGATGGAATGAAAAATCTTATTCCTTCGCTGTCCCAATACCGCTCCTACAACAACATCACTTGCATCACACATTAGCTCTAAAGGATATTCCCAATCAGGAGCAATGAGAATAGGAGCTTCCACCAGCTTCTTTTTCATCTCCTCAAATGCTTCTACACATTCCTTGTCAAATTCAAACTTCACCTCTTTTTCTAACAACCGACATAACGGTCTAGCAATTTTAGAGAAGTCTAGAATAAACCGTCTATAAAACCCAGCATGTCCTAGAAAGTTGCGGACTCCCTTAATTGATACTAGCGGTGGTAGCTTTTCAATCACCTCTATCTTTGCACGATCGACCTCCAAACCTCTGCATGACACCTTATGGCCAAGAATAATACCCTCCTTGACTAAAAAGTGACACTTTTCCCAGTTGAGCACCAGGTTTGAGTCTTCACATCTAGCTAACACCCTATCAAGATTCTGCAAACACATAGAAAACGAGTTACCAAAAACAAAAAAGTCATCCATAAATACCTCGACATAGTCTTCCACCATATCGTGGAATATCGTCATCATGCATCGCTGGAATGTGGTTGGTGCATTGCATAGACCAAAGGGCATCTTCCTGAATGCATATGTCCCATAAGGACATGTAAACATGGTCTTTTCCTGATCTTCTGGTGCTATGGATATTTGATTATAGCCAGAGTAACCATCCAGAAAGCAATAATAGTCCTGCCCTGCCAGCCTATCCAATATCTGATCAGTGAATGGAATAGGATAATGATCTTTCCGAGTGGCCTCATTTAGCTTCCTATAATCCATGCAAATTCGCCATCCCATCACTGTTCATGTGGGAATCAACATATTCTTCTCATTTGTGACCACTGTCATTCCCCCTTTCTTTGGAATGCATTGAACTGGGCTAATCCATTCACTCTCTGAGATGGGATATACCACTCTTGCATCCAGCCACTTGATCACTTCCTTTCTGACTACATCCTTCATCACCAGATTCAATCTCCGCTGATGTTGCATGGTTTTCTTGGTCTCCAGCTAACTGTCCCAACTGATACTCCAATGCCTTTGTAGCTAACTGCTGATTTTTCATATCAGCTGTCAGTTTTACCTGATAAGCTTGTATCTGCGCCTGGTTAGCTATTATGGTTTTAAGCATATCCTCGATGTTGCTGGACTGAGGAGGTGCATTATTTCCTCTGAACTGTGGCTGAAAATAGTGATGACCCCCTTGATTTCTGTGCACGCCCTGATTTGAACTCTGTCCCTGATGACTATTACTCCCCCATGAAAAATTCGGATGATTCCTCCAATTCGCGTTGTAACTGTTGCCATACTGCTAATTACTGCTCCTCTGGGCGTTTCCAACAAAATTTACTGAATCTGGATTGGCACCATAACATTCAGCTGAATGTTCACTACTTCCACAGACTTCACACCACACCTGATGAACTGCATTGACTAGGGCTTGTGCCTGGGTCAAGCTCATACTGTTGAAATGAGTGATAAGTTGATTTTGCAAAGCAGCTATCTGTGCAGCGATAGCAATGAATCCATCCACCTCAAAGATCCCTGCGGCTTTATTTTCTCCCCCTCGAGTTGTATCTGCACTCCATTCTGGATTACCTTGTGAAATACGGTTCAACAAGGTGTAAAGCTCTTCGTAGGTCTTTTCCAATTCCTGCCCCCCGGCTACTGAGTCTAACAAAATCTTTGTATGCGGTTCCAAGCCCTCAATGAATGTATGCACCAACACATCATTAGACTGGTGATAGTGAGGACAATCACTTAGCATTGACTTGAACCTCTCCCAAGCCTGATACAAATTCTCATCCTCTCTCTGTTTGAAGCTTAGAATCTGACTTCTAAGCCTGGCTGTCTTCCATGATGGAAAGAATCATATCAAAAACTTCATTGCTAGGTCATCCCAAGTAGTTATAGAATTTGGCGGTTCATCCCTCAACCATCTCTTGGCTTCCCCCAGCAGTGAAATCCGGAATAGTGTAAGCCTCACATAATCAGATGATAGTCCAGCAGGTATATATGTGTCACTTATCTCCAAGATGTTTTGGAGATGCTGTTGTGGATCTTCATGAGAGAGACCTGTAAATTGCCCGCTGGTGTGCAATAGCTGCACCATATTCTACGTAAGTTCAAACCTCCCTCCTGGTTCCAGCCTGCGAATGTTGGATGTTACATTGTTTGCATGTGGGATTGCCACCTGGAGGACCGGTCTTGCTGCCATCTCTTCGGGAACTAAAACTTCCCTTACGATCGGTGGTTGCTGTTGTTGCTCCAGAATTGCTCTCCTTAATAACTGCAACTTGTTTTCTAGAGCTTCCCTCTTCTGTAGATGAAATTATCTCTCCGGCTCGAAAAACGCATCCACCAACACCTTATCTCTTGCCAGCGTTTAGAAACAAATTAGTACCTGCAAGAGAAATGCTAAGATCAAGTTGTCAACACTTGTATCGAACTTGTAAACTAACACTGAGAAACTTTAAGTCACCAATTGCCAATCCCCGGCAACGGCACCAAAAACTTATTCACTCCCAATTACACGCAAGTGCATGTGGTCGTACAAGTAATAAAGTGTCTTTATTTCAAGCCAGGTATCGAACCCACAGGTATTGTAATGTGGCTGTAATTTTTCTTTCAGTGTTTAGTAAAAGCACTTCTTTATACAAGCAGACAAACAAAACAAATGGTGATTTTTCAAGAATACTAGTTACTATAATTTTAAGTAAAAAGATTGTAAATTATAATCTGAATAATAGCACGAACAAGCTAAGGTTAAGGAAAAACATGCAGATATGTAATTTATCGATTAAATTTCAGTCAACACTTCTCTTCGGTTGTTGGTCAGGAATTATTAACCAATAGATTGGGTCTTTTGAACTCCTCTCCAATTAAAGAATCATGAGACATACATTACACAATTCTGTGATGCAAAAACTTCATATTCTAGCAATACACAACAAATTCCATAGATGAACGAATATGACATTACAGATATATTTCTATTCTGAACGTTAATCTTCTCTTAATTTCTCAACCAAGACCAGAACATATCCTACCAATTCACATCTATCCAATTAATCTTCCTTTCAGAAATAAAACTGGAATTCTAGGATGTACATTAACAATGGCCAAGCATTAATGTAGTGAAAACAAGAATTAGTAGACAACCGTTGTAGAGAAGATAAAAACTGAAATAACATCAATTACGTACTACTGCAATCATCCTCAACCTCGGCCAAAGGTGAATTAACCACTCATTTGATGATTAAATATCTTCAAACAAGTAGAAATCATACAAGCAATTGAAATCTAAGAGAAAAAGGAAGAAAATTAACCAAAGAACTTCTTCAACTCAACTGCTTGATACCCACGTTCTAGCATAAAATGTCAGATATCTTAAAATAAAACCTAAGTGTGCCATTTATACAACTGAGAAATTTTTCGGAATAAACTGGCAACGTGGCACGGAGGGTATTGCGGAGCATCAGCTCCATGCCTCGACCCTGTCACGGAGCCTCACTAGAACTGAGATGCCGGATTATTATTCCTCAGCGTGGCATGGAGGCTATCGCGGAGCCTCAGCTCCGTGCCACTGACATAACGCGCACCTTTCACTTTAATCCAGGTATGCAGCTAAGCCTTCCCACCGTGTCACTGAAGTGAACGCGGAGCATAGGCTCCGTGACACGGTGCCATCGCACACCTTCACTGGAAGTAAGCACAAATTTCACTCTAGGTAGAATGCCTCCGCGATGGTGGCGTGACACGACCTCTATCGCGGAGCCTCAATTCTTTAGCATTTTCTTGCCGACTTCCAAGTTTTACTTCCGAGTCCATTCCTCCACTTCACCAACTTGTAGATTAGTTTCCAAAATTCATTCTAACTGCAAAAACAATAACTAATCATGTTGGTTAGTATAAATCCACATTTACATAAAAATCACATGAGAATGTACACATAAAATTAGATAAACAAGTCCAAATTATGTAATAAAGTATCACTTGGGCATGCAATTATGCCCAAGATCAATTAACCTATCCTAAGCTATTCTATTCCATGCATGCAAGTTTAGCATGTTCCATTGGAAAGCAAGCTTGACGATTCCCCAATTCCTTTGGGCTTTCAAGGGAGAGTGTAAGCTCAGATTATCCAGGTATTGTCACGCCCCGCCTTGGGGGGTATGACTGGCACCTGGTGCCCTACTGGGACCTGAACTGCTGGACTGCTAAGCCTGGGCACATCTGGTGCCTGGCTGGCTCTAACTCATATTTCTGGAAACAAAGGGCTATATAATGGCTGTAAACACAGCCCCCGGCCCATTGGCCTATAGCCTCCTGTACCTGTACTAACAGCCGACCAGATATATATCAATTCAGGGAAACCTATGCGGGCCGACAAGGCCACCATGCTGTCTAGTTATCTATAACTCAATCATGAAGTACTAGAAAGCTACGTGACCGGCAAGGTCACCACTACTGGCAAACTATGGCCCCACACGGCCAACATAAAGAAAGAAAGAGTACTAACAGCTATACAACTGCACGGCCCCACACGATCGGCTCATCTGACCACAGGGAAATATAAACAGACTGCAAGCCTCTAGGAATAGTAATAGAAATGATCGGGACAGGGCCCCGACCTACCCGTACTATACAACCAAAAGACAATGAAATACACCTCTGGAATTCAGTCTCCGGATAACAGGAGCTGAATACTCGATCTCTGACAGGAATCACGTGGTATCGCCTGCTCGTTTATGAGTACCTGCAGGCAAGTAATGCAGCACCCCACCGGGCGTCAGTACCGCTGGTACTGAGTATGTAAAGCAACAACTGAAAGCAAAATCTGGAAACAACAATGTAACTGATGAAACTGAAGTAAGAAGAAATAGATTAACTGTCTAATAACGTGAATCATACCTTCTCTCATATATATACTGGAAAGGAAATAGGGGTCATACCTGGAGACGTATCACTCTACTGCTGATCTACTTGTATCTAACGTCACATGGCATAACATAACATAACATAGTATAGCACACACCAACCTTACCCGGCCCCCATAAGACGGGAGGTACAACCAACACAGAATCTACACCCCTACCCCGGTCATCCCATTTCCTATAATACCTATAAGCATCCCGCCGGTCCCCTGGGTATGCACTTGGGCTCGCTGAGCCCCTGACTATAACTGTACCTGAGTCCGAAGGACTCCTGAATCAACACCCGGGCGCATCCGCTCGACGGGGGTGTATCAAAGCCGACCAAGGCATAATATGGGGAAAACTGGCTTCCCATCTTCGTCCCCTGTGGGACGGCATGCCACTCCGTAGAGCGACGTATCGTCGTCCTCTGGCAGATGAGTCGATACAGCTATCAACCCTGGGGCGGTCATGGATGCTAGGTAGCCCAACCCCAAACGATACAACGGTCTCAACTAGCAATACTGTCTGCATATCTTACACGCTGAGGCTAATAGGGGTAAGGTATCGTATATATTACATGCTGAACTAATGATAGTAATCTGTACATATTTAATACGTGCTGAGACTGGTAATATATATATATGAATATAGTCTCCTGCCAGACTGTACTGGGGCAAATGCCATACAAGATAGTGTTTCTGCTGAAAACTATGTTGTTTACTGAGTTTCTGTATTAACATGATTTCCTATTCCTAACATGCTTTCTAAACTTTAGTTTAGCCTGCCATTCTATTTCTGAGGTGTTTACGGATATTACATCGCTTTACGGGGTTTCAACTTAATACAATAATATCTTAACATTTCGTATCACATCACATACTGAGCATGCTGAGCAGTTCTAATACATGTGTTAGAAGCTATGTCGTATTAGTAAGTTTCACGCAAGTTACAATCTGATTCTTCTAGTACCGTATCAACATTCACAATAAACGTAACACTTAACTTCTGAACATTCTACTGGCCTGTAAATTACTATACTGCACCGATATTACTTAACTTGCCGAGGGAACTAGTTTTACATACCTTATTCTTGAACTATTCGTCCGTCGGACAAGGCTCGGCCGGTACTTCAACTATTTTCTCCCAACTGCATTCATAAATACGTCAATTAATACTAAATACAGCTTTATTGTAAAGAGCAACGTTACTTTCGATATAGTTTATAGCCTAAACTTAGGCTTATCAAAAGACGGTCGAAAACTCGCTATTTTTCAGCGGTCCAGAAGGGAGAAATATTCACTTCACAGCTAGGAACACATAGACACTAATTTAGAGCAATTCCACTTACCTTAGCTCGGTGGCTCGACGATTCGTTGGCCGTATTTTACGAAACTGAATCCGTAGGAATGCTCTCTGCTGCTAAATACCTCAGTATCTGGAGTTAATTTGAATTTGGGCAACGTTTAGCAGCGTAATCGGACGAAAATTATATAATTTCTTCGTTCTTACCTTCTCTCTGTCGCTCACCCTCTGTTTTCTGGAAATAATTATGTGTTTAAATGATTTAAAACCGAAGTGGCCTTTATATACTTGGGCCTGGACAAGGCCAATGTGTCACGGAGCCAATGCGGAGGCCTCTCCTCCGTGACACGCTGCCATCGTGGAGGGGCTCTGCCTCGGCTCCATCCGCGATGGTTCGACAGGTTTCTCGTCCGATCTTTTCCCGGGCCTTTCTCCAGCACGTATGGCCTTCAAATATGCTTAACCAACGTGCGAATAGGTCGTCTAGGTGTCGGGAATTCTACGGGGTATAACATTCTCCCCCCCTTAAGAACATTCGTCCTTGAATGTACACTGTTATCTAGAGGACTACTTACTTACTTTCTAGAAAAATTTCGGCAGAGTTTCCCTTGTAATATGGACTATAGCAAAACCTGAAATGCAGAAAAGTCCAACACAGGCACTGCACAAAATATTCTAGGATCCACTGGATAACTAGATATCAATCTTTCTTTATCATTTACAGACATACAACCATAAGGTACTGCATAAGTAATAATACAGACATACCTGTCGCCTGACTAAGCCTGAAATAGGTGAGGGTATCTGGTTTTCATATCTTCTTCAGCTTCCCACGTGATTTCTTCCCGGTTCCTGTTACGCCACAATACTTTGACAGATGCAACATCTTTAGTCCTTAACCTGCAAATCTGTCTGTCTAAGATAGCTACGGGAACCTCTTCATATGCTAACTCTTCTGTGACCTGGACATCTTGAACTGGAACTACAATAGAAGGGTCCCCTACGAACTTCCTTAACATAGAGACATGGAAGACTGGGTGAACAGACGCTAACTCTGGAGGCAAGTTCAATTCATATGCAACTCGGCCTATTCTTCGCCAAATCTGGTATGGCCCACTGAACCTCGGGCTAAGCTTGCCTTTATTGCCGAATCTCATCACCCCTTTCATCGGAGATACTTTCAGATATACCCAGTCATTTACCGTAAATTCTAGATCTCTGCGCCGCATATCTGCATACGATTTTTGGCGGCTCTGAACGGTCAGTAAACGTTCTCGGATAAGCTTTATCTTTTCCTCTGACTGTCGAACAATGTCTGGGCCAACCAATGCTGATTCTCCTATTTCAAACCAGCCCACCGGCGATCTACATTTTCGCCCGTATAATGCCTCGAAAGGCGCCATCTGAATAGCTGAATGGTAGCTGTTATTATAAGCAAATTCAATTAACGAAAGATGCTCATCCCAGCTACCCCCAAAATCTAGCACACACGCTCGTAGCATATCTTCGAGCGTTTGGATAGTTTACTCAGCTTGCCCATCTGTCTGGGGGTGGAATGCTGTGCTCAAATTGACCTGCGTTCCCAAACCCTTCTGAAACGACTGCCAGAATCTAGTTGTAAACTGTGCTCCCCTATCTGAAATGATGGATACCGGCACTCCATGTAATCTAACTATTTCTCTGATATATAATTCGGCATAATCCTCAGCTGAGAAGGTAGCCCTCACTGGCAGGAAATGAGCTGATTTTGTCAACCTGTCAACTATTACCCAAATGGAATCATTTTTGCGTCTAGTATGGGGTAACCCTGTTACAAAATCCATGTTTATCGCTTCCCATTTCCACATAGGTATCATTATATCTTACGTCAAACCGCCCGGTTTCTGGTGCTCTTCTTTCACCTGCTGGCAATTAGAACATCTAGATACAAATTCGGCTATCTCAGCTTTCATACCTGGCCACCAGTAGATGTCTCTGATGTCGTGGTACATTTTCGTCGCTCCTAGATGAAGGGAATAGCGAGCGTAATGTACCTCGTGCATGATCCCCCCGCGAAGCCCTGAAACTTTCGGGACACAGAGGCGGCCCTTACAATGTAGCACATCATCCTCGGTTATCTAAAAATCTGACTCCTTACCTCTCTGAATTCTATCTCTAAGTTGGACTAAATATGGATCCTCGTACTGTCATTCTTTTACCTCTGTAATTAATGATGACACCGCAGAATTCTGAATTACTGCTCTATTATTTTCTGTTTCCATTACTCGAACGGCTAGACCAGCTAACTGATGAATTTCTTTGGCTAACTTCTGTTTCTCAGGTCGCAAATACGCCAAACTCCCCATTGACTTTCGGCTCAGGGCATCTGCTACAACATTAGCTTTTCCGGGGTGGTATAGAATATTCACATCATAATCTTTTAACAGCTCCAACCAGCGGCGTTGCCGCAAATTCAACTCCCTCTGAGTGAAAATGTACTGTAAGCTCTTATGATCTGTGTAAAAATCAACATGGATGCCGTACAGGTAATGCCTCCACATATTTAAGGCGTGAATTACTGCGGCCAATTCCAGGTCGTGGGTAGGATAATTCATTTCGTGTTTCCTCAGCTGTCTGGAAGCATATGCAATCACTTTACCATGCTGCATCAACACACAACCTAACCCAACACCTGACGCGTCGCAATAGACTGAATAACCTTCTGTGCCTTCCGGCAATGCCAATACTGGGGCGGAGGTTAATCTGTCTTTCAGTTCCTGGAAGCTCTGCTCGCATGCCTCTGTCCATTGAAACTTTGCTGCTTTCTGTGTCAATTTGGTCAGAGGTGCCGCAATGGTCGAGAACCCTTCAACGAACTTTCTGTAATATCCTGCCAACCCCAGAAAACTACGAACTTCAGTCGGAGTGGTAGGCCTAGGCCATGACTTAACTGCTTCTATTTCTGCTTGTCTACCTGTATACCAGCGTCTGAGACGATATGCCCTAAAAAGGCCACTGAGTTAAGCCAGAATTCACACTTAGAAAATTTAGCATATAACTGGCGGTCCCTGAGGATCTGGAGCACTGTCCACAAATGAGTTCGGTGATCTGCTTCAGAGCGAGAATACACCAGAATGTCATCAATAAATACTATTACGAACAAGTCCAGGAAAGGTCAGAAAATACTGTTCATCAGGTCCATAAAGACTGCTGGGGCATTCGTTAACCCGAAGGACATAACTAGAAATTCAAAATGTCCATATCGGGTCCTGAACGCTGTCTTAGGAATATCTCTCTCACGTACTCGAACCTGGTGGTATCCGGACCGCAAGTCAATCTTAGAAAAGTATCTGGCTCCCTGCAACTGATCAAATAAGTCGTCAATTCTGGGGAGCGGGTACTTGTTCTTTACTGTGACTTTGTTTAATTTCCGATAGTCTATGCACATTCGGAGCGAGCCATCTTTCTTTCTCACGAATAAAACTAGCGCACCCCACGGTGAAGTACTCGGCCTGATAAAACCTTTATCCAACAAATCTTTCAACTGCTCCTTTAATTCTCTGAGTTCTGCAGGAGCCATACGATAGGGAGGTATTGATATTGGCTGAGTGCCTGGTAACAAGTCGATAGCAAAGTCTATTTCCCTTTCTGGGGGAATACCAGGTAACTCATCAGGAAACACATCAGGGAATTCATTCACCACTGGGACAGACTGGAGTGTCGGAGATTCTGCTTGGACATCCTGAACTCTGACCAGATGGTAAATACATCCTTTAGATATCAACTTCCTCGCCTGAAGGTAGGAAATAAACCTACCTTTTGGCGTAGCGGTGTTGCCCTTCCACTACCGCACTGCTTCTCCTGGGAAGTGGAATCGGACTATTTTGGTCCAACATTCAACGTTGGCAAAGGACGGTACTAACCAATCCATACCCATTATGGCATCGAAGTCTATCATTTCTAACTCAACCAGATCTACTGTGGTCGGACGGTCAGCAACCTCTACTGTTCACCCGCGGTAGATTCGGCTAGCTGTGATAGAGTCACCGACGGGAGTAGATACTAAGAAGGATTGCTGCAATAATTCTGGTGTAATACTAAACTTTTGTGCCACAAATGGAGTAATGTAGGACAAAGTAGACCCGGGATCAATCAATACATAAGCAGGGTGTGAGCAAATAGTTAGCATACCTGTCACAACATCAGGCGACGCTTCCGAGTCTTGCCTCCCTGGTAAGGCATATGTGCAGCTTGGGCCCGCACCTGTACTGGAGGCCCCTGATCTGCCCCGACCCCTGCCTATTGAAACTGAGGGCCTGCGCCCAGTCGAGGATGCTGTGGCTCGTGACCCTGCTGATGCCCTATTCTGTCTATCGCGGTCCTCTCGACCTCTGGCTGGGCAATCTTTCATCAAATGGCCTTCTTGGCCACAAATATAACATGCGGTGGAGCCATATCTGCATGCTCCAGGATGGCGTCGACTGCATATAGGGCAAAGTGGTAGGGTATACCTACTCTGCTCCGCCCTTCTCTGTAATGATGAATCTGCCATCTGCGAGCCTCTACCAGTCTCTGACTGCCCCCTGCGGCTGAACCTACCCCCCTGCGACTATGGCGGAGGTGGGGGCCTGGGCGGCCTATCTAACAATCGTGGCCTAGGTCCTCCCCGGGCCTCCCTCTGTAACTCAACTGGCCTGTCCCGACGACGCTGTTCCTAACTGACCCTTCTGATCTCTCGTTGTCGCTGTCTGATGCCCTCAATATTTTGGGCAAATGCCTGAACTCGAGCAATGTCCATGTCCTCTCGCAGTGTGGCTGTAATACAAGTCTCAACATATTATGGATTCAATCCCATAATGAAAGGGTGTACTCTGGATGCCATGGTATCAACAAAGGTCGGTGCATACCGGGCTAAGGAATCAAACCGCAAGGAATATTCCCGGACACTCATGGCCCCCTACTCCAGATGTAGGAACTGGTCTACCCGGGCCTGTCGAATCTCCCACAGCAAATAGTGATCCAAAAAGGCTCCTGAAAAGCTGGACCAGGTGGGAGGGGAAACATCTCTCCCTCGGGACCTTTCCCAGCTTTCATACCAAAACACAGCAATATCCCGTAACCGGAATGCTGCCAATTCAACTGATTCAGTAGGCGTGGCATGCATAACCCTGAAGATTCTCTGCATGTGATCTAGAAAATCCTGAGGGTCCTCTGTCCAGTCCGTACCTGTAAACTGTGGGGGATTCAGGGCTAAGAACTCTCGGACCCTCGACCTACCGGGCCCTCCTGATGACTCCGCAACTGTAGACGGCATTGGCTGACGCTAAGCAGCCATCATCTGTGCTAACATAACTACAGCACTCCTAACCTCCTGGTCGGAAGGTGTCGGTATAGGGACTACTGAAGGTAATGTCGCCCCAAGTGGCTCCCGACGTGGTGGAGACTACTGAGGAGGCTGGGACGATGCCTCTGTAGTGCCCTCTGATCGGGCTATTTCCAAATGAGGGGGAGGCATCCTGCTGGTACCTTCCCCTGCTGCAATATCTAAGCTCCGACCTGTGATAGGATGTTGCTGGTCTGACATTATCTGTAACCAAAGAATATAGTAAGCTTTCAGCGACTCAACCCTATATTGCACCGCTCTACAGCACGACTGAATAGGAATAAAAGACAACCATCCTATCATGCCTTGCAGCCTCCTATCCATAGTATGTGGTGCACAACACATCCATGGACAGGACTCTACTTACCACGGCTGGCAGACTCCCTGGGACACGACCTGCTCTGATACCAAGTTTGTCACGCCCCGCCTTGAGGGGTATGACTGGCACCTAGTGCCCTACTGGGACCTGAACTGCTGGACTGCTAAGCCTGGGCACATCTGGTGCCTGGCTGGCTCTAACTCATATTTCCGGAAATAAAGGGCTATATAACGGCTGTAAACACAGCCCCCGGCCCATTGGCCTATAGCCTCCTGTACCTGTACTAACAGCCGACCAGAAACATATCAATTCAGGGAAACCTATGCGGGCCGACAAGGCCACCATGCTGTCTAGTTATCTATAACTCAATCATGAAGTATTAGAAAGCTACGTGACCGGCAAGGTCACCACTACTGGCAAACTATGGCCCCACACGGCCAACATAAAGAAAGAAAGAGTACTAACAGCTATACAACTGCACGGCCCCACACGACCGGCTCATCTGACCACAGGAAAATATAAACAGACTGCAAGCCTCTAGGAATAGTAATAGAAATGATCGGGACAGGGCCCCGACCTACCCGTACAATACAACCAAAAGACAATGAAATACACCTCTGGAATTCAGTCTCCGGATAACAGGAGCTGAATACTCGATCGCTGACAGGAATCACGTGGTATCGCCTGCTCGTCTATGAGTACCTGCAGGCAAGTAATGCAGCGCCCCACCGGGCGTCAGTGCCGCTAGTACTGAGTATGTAAAGGAACAACTGAAAGCAAAATCTGGAAACAACAATGTAACTGATGAAACTGAAGTAAGAAGAAATAGATTAACTGTCTAATAACGTGAATCATACCTTCTCTCATATATATACTGGAAAGGAAATAGGGGTCGTACCTGGAGACGTATCACTCTACTGCTGATCTACTTGTATCTAACATCACATGGCATAACATAACATAACATAGTATAGCACACACCAACCTTACCCGACCCCCATAAGCCGGGAGGTACAACCAACACAGAATCTACACCCCTACCCCGGTCATCCCATCTCCTATAATAGCTATAAGAATCCCGCCGGTCCCCTGGGTATGCACTTGGGCTCGCTGAGCCCCTGACTATAACAGTACCTGAGTCCGAAGGACTCCTGAATCAACACCCGGGCGTATCCGCTCGACGGGGGTATATAAAAGCCGACCAAGGCATAATATGGGGAAAACTGGCATCCCATCTTCGTCCCCTATGGGACGGCATGCCACTCCGTAGAGCGACGTATCCTCGTCCTCTGGCAGATGAGTCGATACAGCTATCAACCCTGGGGCAGTCATGGATGCTAGGTAGCCCAACCCCAAACAATACAACGGTCTCAACTAGCAATACTGTCTGCATATCTTACACACTGAGACTAATAGGGGTAAGGTATCGTATATATTACATGCTGAACTAATGATAGTAATCTGTACATATTTAATACGTGCTGAGACTGGTAAATATATATATATGAATATAGTCTCCTGCCAGACTGTACTGGGGCAAATGCTATACAAGATAGTGTTTCTGCTGAAAACTATGCTGTTTACTGAGTTTCTGTATTAACATGATTTCATATTCCTAACATTCTTTCTAAACTTTAGTTTAGCCTGCCATTCTATTTCTGAGGTGTTTACGGATATTACATCGCTTTACGGGGTTTCAACTTAATACAATAATATCTTAACATTTCGTATCACATCACATACTGAGCATGCTGAGCAGTTCTAATACTTGTGTTAGAAGCTATGTCGTATTAGTAAGTTTCACGCAAGTTACAATCTGATGCTTCTAGTACCGTATCAACATTCACAATAAACGTAACACTTAACTTCTGAACATTCTACTGGCCTGTAAATTACTATACTGCACCGATATTACTTAACTTGCCGAGGGAACTAGCTTTAAATACCTTATTCTTGAACTATTCGTCCGTCGGACGAGGCTCGGCCGGTACTTCAACTATTTTCTCCCAACTGCATTCATAAATACGTCAATTAATACTAAATACAACTTTATTGTAAAGAGCAACGTTACTTTCGATATAGTTTATAGCCTAAACTTAGGCTTATCGAAAGACGGTCGAAAACTCGCTATTTTTCAGCGGTCCAGAAGGGAGAAATATTCACTTCACAGCTAGGAACACATAGACACTAATTTAGAGCAATTCCACTTACCTTAGCTCGGTGGCTCAATGATTTGTCGGTTGTATTTTATGAAACTGAATCCGTAGGAATGCTCTCTGCTGCTAAATACCTCAGTATCTGGAGTTAATTTGAATTTGGGCAACGTTTAGCAGCGTAATCGGACGAAAATTATATAATTTCTTCGTTCTTACCTTCTCTCTGTCGCTCACCCTCTGTTTTCTGGAAATAATTATGTGTTTAAATGATTTAAAACTGAAGTGGCCTTTATATACTTGGGCCTGGACAAGGCCAACGTGTCACGGAGCCAACGCGGAGGCCTCTCCTCCGTGACACGCTGCCATCGCGGAGGGGCTCTACCTCGGCTCCTTCCGCGATGGTTCGACAGGTTTCTCGTCCGATCTTTTCCCGGGCCTTTCTCCAGCACGTATGGCCTTCAAATACGCTAAACCAACATGCGAATAGGTCGTCTAGGTGTCGGGAATTCTACGGGGTATAACAGGTATGTAGGGTTGTGAATGAGAGTTCCACTTCATTCTCATGCCTCAGTTGCTCTCTATATTTATGAATTAAAGTATTAGAGTAAATTTGATGATCTTATGGGGTTTTAATCACAAATTCATGAAATTCTCTTTAATTTGATTATGGGTCAATTATCTTTATGTTCTAAATGTTCTTTTAAGATCCATGGGCAGATTTTATATTTAAATTGATTATAATTATTTATGGTTTTAAATCCCGGTTAGTCTATGCCCAATTCTGCGAAGTTTTATGAAAAGTCCAGTTATGTTTCTATTATGATTTTGATCTTCCTAAGCCTAAATTTATGATCTATGATTATGATATGATTTCTATTCGAGTATTCTTCATGGATTTATGAATGTCAAGTATATGAATTTTCACAAATATGCATGCTATTCATCATTTATGAATTTATGACTTTTGGCCAACTCACGGGCCCTTATTCATGGCTAATCATGTATTTCAAGTATGATCAAGTATGTTATGATTTATTTGTCCATGAACTTCGTGAATGATTTCACGATTACGATATAAGCCCATGTTTTTTAGAGCAGTGTCTAGAACCAAGTAGACCCGATTTGCAGAAAAACCCCTTGGTCTAAAAACTATGTGCCACCATACGTATATGTATTCATGGATCCCCCTTGTTATATCACATCATGCACGTCCCTTGTCTAGAAAGCCTGGGATGGCTCTTCCCTCTTGAGCGAGATATTTGGGGCATCATGTAAGCTCTGTCATGATGTTGTCAGTTAAGACAAGTTGTCCCCTTGTTCCTCATGATTTATGCATTTTCATGTATATGTTACTTTTTCTCAAGTTATGCTTTTATAAGGTTTCTCTTATGACTATGATTATAACTAGATTATGAATTGTTTGAAAACCTTGAGCCCTCATGTTTATATTGTTATATTCTCTTCATGTTCATACTATCCTACTCTTATGAACTCTTATATATTTTAACTGATCGTTTTACTTACCTTGCATACTCAGTACATTCCAAGTACTGACCACATATTCTATGTTGTATCATTTTGTGATACAGGTCTGAGGGATCAGTTTCAGTTGCACCATTAGTCATGCTTTCCCTTCAGTCCTGTTTAGCCAGTGGTGGTGAGTCCTTATCCTTTGAGGACATCCAGATTGATCATTGTTATGTTATTTCAGTTACAGACTTTGGTCGAGCTAGTTTAGGATGTTTTTCCATCAACTCATCAGTTATGTTAGAGGCTTTTCTGACAATATGTAGAATATAAGCTTGTCAGTGTTGACTTTGTTTTAGATTGATATGTATGCAGACTTTCGCTTAAACACATTTTGTTTTATAAGTTTCTGCTTGTTGTATGCTCTTAGCGGCTATGTTCATGCCATGTGTTGACTTGGGGCTCTCAGGGTTCCCTATCCCTTGTGTCTATACGGGCCTATGTTCGGGTCATGACAAACTTGGTATCAGAGCATTAGCTTTTGAAGTGTCCTAGTTTCACACCCTATATTGGGAGGCCACTAGCACTTAATGCCATTCTGGGATCTGAACTGACCTGATTGGGTTATGCACATATGGTGCATGCCTACTCTCCAAATCAAGAAAACAACGAGCTATATCTCAGTTGTAAACACAACCTCCGACCAACCAGGATGCATAGCCACCTGTAAAAGAAAACAACCAACCAACAACATGCAACAAAGGGATCCTATGCGGACTGACGAGATCCCATGCTTTCTAGTTATAGCTGAATAAAACTAGATAGTCATAACTATGCCATAGCCGACAAGGCTGCTAACTAAAAGCTAAACTAGGCCCCACACGGCCATCACGCAAAATAAACATACATAGGCCTCACACTGCAAACAACAAAAACCAACAACTCAGAATATGTATCCTGTAAGCCTCTAAGAGTGGAATAATGATCAGGATAGGGCCCAGACCTACCCATAAATTATACAACAAAAGAACAAACCTTCTAACTATCAACCCCAGAGAAAAGGAGCTGATTAGACTTCTCACTTGGCTGATGACTGGGGAGGTTATGAACCGCGTCTACCAGCAAATTCAGGAAAGTACTGTATCACCCCAAAGATGGGCGTTAGTACAATATGTACCGAATATGTAAAGTGGTAAAATAATGACTAAATGAGAGCTGATAAAGTTGAAGTAATTAAGGAGAAGGGTAAGAATTCAACCTGAGTAATCTCACAATCTAGAAAATATAACTAACAGGTTCATGCACAAACAAGAACCTACTGGGTCCCTATAATCCTAGAAGGTACAAACAACACAGAATAACCTACATGGGCCCCCATAAGCCCCGAAAAGTACAAACAATGCACACTCATCCTATATGGCTAAAAAGGGTTCGTAAGCGTACTATAACTCAGGATTACTCATCCTCGAAGTTATATCCGAGCCTGATAGGCTCCTGTAGCTGTGTTTGTGTCTGAGCTGTTGAGGCTCCTGTAACTGCTTCGCTCGTCTAAAGGTCATGGTGCCACTGTGGCATAGAGGAGTTTGGTGGTAAATAGACCTTAATACGGCCCTCACGGTCTAAATCTGGTCCCTTTGGACATCATTTTGCTCTTGCGAGTGTATGGGCATCTCAATACGGCCTTCACGGCTTCAATCTGGTCCCTTCGGACATCATATTACATCTGTGAGCATTCGGATAACTCAACACAGCTCTCACGGCCTCAATGTGGTCCCTTCGAACATATATTGTTCCTATGAGCACAACCCTATAGGCAACAAAATATCCAACAACCCAACCATCATATGCAGAAACCAAGCTAACTAGGGTTAACTCTAACAAGGGTTACTATGTCATTGTTGTCGTCTAAACTCTATTTATAGCAGCTGACCACAATAGGCTTACTCTGGAGTACTATAAATAAACAGGCTGTACTAGCTTTACGAGAAACATAACTTGCCGAAAAGGATAACCTTAACATACCTTATTCCATGATTTCTAGGCGCTCGAACAATTCCAACCTGAAGTCAGTAATTTCAACAATTTGCAGCCCTCACACTAAAAAAACGAGGCTATTTCAATACAAACAATCGACAATTAACAATATTTTTTAATAGAATTAACTATAACTTCAACTTCAATTAATTTAGCTAATAACTCACCAATTCCTGAGAATTTAGAAGGTAGAATTGCTTACCTCTTTCTTGTTGCCACTTAGGACTCAATTTAAAATAAATTCGGCAACATTTACTCAGCGGGGTTTCGGCTCACCGAGTAAATTTTCATTAAATAACTCCGTAATGATGCTTCTTATGGGCCTAGAACTCATGACCCGAAGTTAATTTGCATTTGGAAGGTTTGATAGCGTAATTTGACGGAAATTTGATCTTAGTTGCATCTTTCTCTACTCACTGGCCGAAGTCTTATGTTGAAATGAATTTAATGTCACACCCCACCTTGGGGGGTATGACTGGTACCTGGTGCCCTACTAGGACCTGACCTGCTGAACTGTTAAGCCTGGGCGCATCTGGCGCCTGGCTGGCTCTAACTCACATTTCTGGAAACAAAGGGCTATATAACGGCTGTAAATACAGCCCCCGGCCCATTGGCCTATAGCCTTCTGTACCTGTATTAGCAGCTGACCAGAAAAATAGTAATTCAGGGAAACCTATGCGGGCCGACAAGGCCACCATGCTGTCTAGTTATCTATAGCTCAAACATAACATACTGAAAAGCTACGTGACCGGCAAGGTCACCACTACTGACAAACTATGGCCCCACACGGCCAACATAAGAAAGCAAGAATACTGATAACGAAACAACTGCACGGCCTCACACGATCGGCTCAACTGACCACAGGGAATATTTACAGACTGCAAGCCTCTAGGAATAGCAATAGAATTGATCGGGATAGGGCCCCGACCTACCCATAACATACAACAACAGGAACTGAACTACACCTCTGAAATTCAGCCTCCGGATGACTGGAGCTGAATACTCAACCGCTGACAGGAAGTCACGTAGAATCGCCTGCTCATCTAAGAGTACCTGCAGGCAAGTAATGCAGCGCCCCACCGGGCTTCAATACCGCTGGTACTGGGTATGTAAAGCAACTGAAATAACATAACTGAAAACAACACCTGGAAGCAATAATATGACTGATGAAGCTGAAGTAGAAGGAATAACTTATCTATCTGATAATGTAAACCCTACCTCCTCTCAATCTTTACTGGAAGGGATAAGAGTCGTACCTGGAACGTATCGTGCTACTGCTGATCTACTTATAGCTAACATAACATGACATAACATGAAATAACATAACATAGCACACACAAACCTTATCCGACCCCCATAAGCCGGGAGGTACAACCAGCACAGAATCTATACCCCTACCCCGGTCATCCCATCTCCTATAGTGGTTGTAAGCATCCTGCCGGTCCCAGGGTATGCACTTGGGCTCGCTGAGCCCCTGACTATAACTGCATCTGAGTCCGGAGGACTCCCGAATCTGCACCCGGGCATATCCGCTCGACTGGGGTGTGTAAGGGCCGATCAAGGCACAAATATGGGGAAAAACTGGCATCCCATCTTCGTCCCCTGGCGGGACTGCATGCCACTCCGTAGAGTGACGTATCCTCGTCCTCTGGTGGACGAGTCGATACAGCTATTAACCCTGGGCGGTCATGGATGCTAGGTAATCCAACCCCAAACAATACCACGGTCTCAACTGGTAATACTGTCTGTGTATCTCACATGCTGAGGCTAATAGGGGTAAAGTATCATATATATTACATGCTGGGCTAATGATAGTAATCTGTACGTATTTAATACGTGCTGAGGCAGGTAAAGATATATAAATATGAATATAGTCTCCTGTCGGCTGTACTGGGCAAATGCTATATAAGATAATGTTTTTACTGAAAACTCTGTTGTTTACTATGTTTCTGTATACACTATATGCTGGACTAGTGATAGAAATAAGTACATACTTAATACATGCTGAGGCTGGAAGTACTATATATGTATGTACGAATATAATCTTTCTACTGAACTACGCTGTATACTGACTTTCTATAGTAACATGATTTACTAATCCTGACATTCTTTCTGAACTTCATTTTAGCCTGCTATTCTATTTCTGAAGTGCTTTATGGGTATTGCATTACTATACGGGGTTTCAGCTGAATACAACCATATCCTGACATGGCATATCACATTACATACTGAGTATACTGGGCAATCTCTAATACTTGCGTTAGAATCTGTATCATACTGATAGGTTTCATATACATTACAACCCAATATTTCTCACATCGCACCAACATTCATAATAACGCAATATTCGACTCCTGAACATTCTACTGGTCCATAATTTATTACACTACACTGATATTACTTAACTTGCCGAAGGAAACTAACTTTACATACCTTGTCTTTGAATTATTCGTCCGTCGGACGGGGCTCGGCCGGTACTTCAACTATTTTCTCCCAACTGCATTCATAAATACGTCAATTAATACTAAATACAGCTGTATTGTAAAGAGCAACGTTTCTTTCGATATAGTTTATAGCCTAAACTTAGGCTTATCGAAAGATGGTCAAAAACTCGCTATTTTTCAGCGGCCCAAAAGGGAGAAGCATTCACTTCTCAGCTAGGAACACATAGACATTAATTTAGAGCAATTCTACTTACTTTAGTTCGGTGGCTCGCCGATTCGTCGGCCGTATTTAGCGAAACTAATTCCGTAGAAATGCTCTCTGCTGCTAAACACTCGGGTATCTGGGATTAATTTGAGTTTGGGTGGTGTTTGGCAGCGCAATCGGACGAAAATATTTAATTTTCTTCGTCTTCCTCGGCTTCACTGCGTTTCTCTGGAAATTTATAAGTGTAATATGATTTTAAACCAAAGTGGGGGCTTTATATACTTGGGCCTAAACTTGGGCAACGTGTCACGGAGCCATCGCGGAGGGGCTCTGCCTCGGCTCCTCCCGCGATGGTTCGACGGGTTTCTCGTCCGATCTTTTCCCGGGCCTTTCCCTAGCACGTATGGCTTTCAAATATGCTTAACCAACGTGCGAATAGGTCATCTAAGTACCGGGAATTCTACGGGGTATAACATTTAAATTGACCAAAGAAGGATTATATAGGCATAGGGTAGTTCCTAGGGATGATTCGCACTAGACAACATGCCATAGGCATGTCGCACCATGCCTACCAGGGTGCCAGTGTTCCTGGCGTGCTGCGCTGCCCAGTGCCCAGGCCGACTAGCGCGTCGTGGTAGCCCCCCGTGGCCCGGCCTCGCTCCAACCTTCTTCCGAGGCTCTTCCCCCACGCATCAAACTCTCATTAACTCTTCACAAACCCACACGCATGCACTCTAACCACTAACATATTATGGGGTTTCACATCCTCCCCCCTTGAAACATTCATCCTCGAATGTCGTCTTCAGGTTTAAAGGAGTTAACTCTTTTAACTAATACTTAGAAAATTTTTTATTGAGTTTTCTCTATATTATGGACTATCCGGAAAAATGATACGCGGAAAAATCCAACACAGGGGTCTCACGGGATGCTATAAACAGACACTCCACCTTATAGAGACAACCAACTAAATAATGCTAATAATATAAATAGGTAAATAACAACTGAACAGCACCCTCACCTCACTGCATATTCTGTGTCAACCCTGGAATAAGTGGGATACCTAGACTTCATATCGTCCTCAACTTCCTAGGTCATCTCTTCTTTACTTTTGTTCCTCCATAGAACTTTAACGGAGACAACATCTTTATTTCTCAACCTACGAACCTGCCGATCTAATATAGAAACGTGAACCTCTTCGTAGGCTAACTCCTCAGTAACTTAAAAGTACTCAACCGGAACAACCCGGGATGGGTCCCCTATACACTTTCGTAACATGAACACATGGAAGATCGGATGAACAGATTCTAGCTCTGAAGGCAATTCTATCTCATATGCTACTCGACCAATCCTTCGGAGGATCTAATATAGGCCAGTGAACCTAGGGCTAAGCTTGCCTTTCTCACCAAACCTCATCACGCCCTTCATCGGTGAAACATTAAGAAATAATGAATCACCAATGTTGAACTCCAAGTTTCTATGTCGAACATTGGAATAGGACTTTTGACGACTCTGGGCTATCAGCAAGCGCTCATTGATGATTTTTACTTTCTCTTCTGACTGGTGGATCATATCCGGTCCGATTAACCCTGAATCCCCTGCTTCGAACCATCCTATGGGGGACCTACATTTCTGCCCATACAAGGCCTCATGAGGCGCCATCTAAATTGTAGAATGATAATTGTTACTATATGCAAATTTGATAAGGGGTAGATACTTGTCCCAACTTCTTCCGAAGTCAAGCACACACGCTAGTAACATATCCTCGAGCGTCTGAATTGTGCGTTCTTCCTGACCGTCTGTCTGAGGATGGAATGTTGTGCGTAGATTAACTTATGTGCCCAAGCCTTTCTTAAATGACTGCTAGAACCTAGATGTGAATTGTGCTCCTCTGTTAAAAATAATAGATGTGGGAACACCATTTAGTTTGACTATCTCCTTAATGTACAACGCAGCATAATCTAAAGCGAATAAGGTAGCCCTGACTAGCAAGAAATGGGTTGATTTCATTAATCTATCAATAATGAACTAAATAGAATCGAATCTACGCCTGATGCGGGGTAAACCTATCACAAAGTCAATATTTTTTGCTTCCCGTTTCCACATAGGCACTGTTATCTCGTGTGTTAGTTCGTCGGGTTTCTGATGTTCGACTTTTACCTGCTAGTAGTTAGGACACTGTGCTACAAATTCGGCTGCACCCTTTTTCATTCTAGGCCACCAGTATATCTCTTTTATGTCATGGTAAATTTTCATCGAACCTATATGCAAAGAGTAATGAGAGTAATGCACCTCTGCCATGATCTGTTGGCAGAGCCCCGCTACATCTGGGACGCAGAGGCGACCTATGAATCTCAAGACTCCATCCTCCATTAACTCGAAGGCTGTTAATTCCCCTTGCTGAACCTTATTTTTGAGTTGTACTAGATTAGAATCCTTGTATTGCCTCTCTTTTACCTTTACCACTAGGGATGATACTACTATATTCTGAATTATAGCCCCATTATCCTATGAATCAACTACTCAGACTGCTAAGCTGGCTAGTTGGTGCAATTCCCGAGCCATTTCCCACTATTCCAGCCTCAGATGTGCTAAGCTGCCCATGGACCTGTGGCTATGGGCATCAGCTACAATATTGGCCTTCCCTGGGTGATACAAAATGTTCACATCATAGTCTTTAAACAATTCTAGCCAACGGCGCTGTCGCAAATTCAGCTCTTTCTGCGAGAATATGTACTTGAGGCTTTTATGGTCAATAAAAATATCCACGTGCATGCCATATAAATAATTCCTCCATATTTTTAAGGCATGAATCACTGCAGCTAACTCCAAATCATAGGTGGGGTAATTCTTTTCATTCTTTCTTAGCTGCCTTGAAACGTAGGCAATTACCTTGTCGTGCTGCGTCAGAACACATCTTAACCCAATGCCCGAAGCGTCACAGTATACAACATACCCCTATGAACCCTCCGGTAAGGACCATGCTGATGCAGACCTCAATCTATTTGTCAACTCCTCGAAACTCCATTAACAAGCCTAGGTCCAGCGGAATTTGGATGCTTTTTGAGTCAACCTAGTCAATGGTGCTAATAGGGTAGAGAATCCTTCCACAAACCTTCGGTAATACCTGGCTAATAATAGGAAATTGCAAACCTCTGTTGGAGTTGTAGGTCTAGGCCATGTCTTTAATGCCTCAATTTTTTGTGAATCAACCTAAATACCCGCATTTGATATAATATGGCCAAAGAAAGCTATGGAATCAGCTAGAACTCATATTTAGAAAACTTTGGATATAGCTGGCGGTCTTTGAGGATCTGAAGTACTGTTCGCAAATGATCTTTCTGTTTCGCTTTTGAGCGGGAGTACACCAGAATATCGTCAATGAACATTATGAAAGAAATCTAATAATGGCCTGAAGATACTATTCATTAGGTCCATGAACACTGTTGGTGCATTTGTCAACCCGAAGGACATAACTAGAAACTCAAAATTACCATACCTGGTCTTGAAAGCTGTCTTCGGGATATCTTTCTCCCGGACTCGAAACCTGGTGGTACCCAGATCTCAAATCAATTTTGGAAAAATATTTTTCCCTTTTCAGCTGGTCGAATAAATCATCTATCCTTCGAAGAGGGTATTTATTCTTAATGGTAACTTTATTCAACTGTCGATAATCTATACACATGCGGAGGGAGCCATCTTTCTTTCTTACAAACAGAACTCGCGCACCCCACGGTGGCTTACTCAGCCTAATAAAGCCCTTATCTAATAGGTCTTTCAATTGTTTTTTCAATTCTCTAAATTCAGCAGGAGCCATGCGATACGGAGGGATGGATATAGGTTGAGTTCCTGGTATCAAGTCAATGGAGAAATCAGTTTCATGCTTAGGGATACCAGGAAGCTCATCTAGAAACACATCTGGAAACTCACTAACCACTAGGATGGACTGAAGAGTCGGGGATTCTTCTTGCATATCCTCAACTCTGACGATATGGTAAATATAGCCTTTCTCTATCAATTTTCTAGCCCGAAGATAGGATAAGAACCCACCTTTTGGCATAGCTGCATTGCCTTTCCACTATCATACTACCTCCCCTAGAAAGAAAAATCAGACAGGAGCGTAACAGGATGCTAGCCAATTCATTCCCATAATTACATCAAAAGCAATCATTTCCAGCTCCACCAAATCTACTAAAGTATGGCGACCAACAATCTCTACTGAACAACTCCGGTAAATTCTTTTTGCAACAATAGAGTGACCGATAGGTGTAGACACCAAGAAATATTGTTGAAGTAACTCTAGCATTATACCGAACTTTTGGGCCACTAGTGGATTAACATAAGATAGAGTGGAACATGGATCTATTAGAGCATAAACTAAGTGAGAACAAACATCTAGCATACATTTTACAACATCGGGTGACGACTCAGACTCCTGTCATCCCGCCAGTGCATACGTGTGATCCTGACCGCTACTTGAACTAGATGCCTCTGGTCTACCTCGGCCTCTTTCAGGTGGAGCTGAGGGTTTGCGCCTTGCAAAAGGTGCTGGGGCATATGAACCTGCTGAGGATCTATTATGCTGGTCCCGACAGCCCTGGTATCTAGTCGGACAATCCCTCATTATATGTCCCTCCTGTCCACAGGAATAACAGCTAGTGGAACCAAGGTCTGGGTGGTGCCTGCATGCGGCGCCCTTGCGACATCCCCTCACGCACGCGCACGTGCCTGCTGCGTGCCTATCTCGGCGCCCGCGCCCCTGGGCACTTTCCCAGCCTATAGTGCTGTCTTCAAACGAGCATAACGTTTTACTCCGAACTCCGATTGATGAGCGGTTTTTTTCACTGTAAACTAGACTCAAATACATTTCATTTGATAGGTTATAGGACTTCTAAAACATTATATTTTGGAGATATGACCTTTCAAAGTTGACCCTTATTTACAAACTTCACATACTATTTGCTTTTTCCTTTGCACATGTTTCCCTCCTCACCTACGGACAACATAAAACCCATAATTCCCTTAATATGACATATAACCATCAAATAATCATAAAAAAAATTTTTTGGGTGTAACAACACCCATGCCCAATCTCTCTCTAAATTATGAAATCCTATGTCTAATCTATGAGGTTTTAACCTAAATGCATGAATCTTCAATTTTTATATAAGGGTATGATTTGATTAAGATTCTATTATTGAATTATGAACAATGGGAAATTTTTATAATGTTTTAAATTAAAAATCATGTTTCTAGTTTATTGAATTAAACGCCCTGATGAAGGTAGTATTTATGCACTTCATAGACATATTTTTGCCCGTACTTTACTATTCTTTGAGCAGGAATTATATGTGTTTGCACATGCTTATGTTATATATTTGTGAAATTAGCTAACGCATGTGATTAGATATTTTCAAGGCTAAACGTGATGGATTTGGATGTGTTTGAGACATTTAGATTTGAGTTGAATAAGAAGGATTGAACTAAGCAAGAAGACGGGAAAACAAAAATGGCACACTGCCACGCGCGAGGCACTACGCCATTGGCGCTACAGGCCATGCTAGGAAAAAGAAAAACTGGCGCTATAGGCCATGCGATGCACAGCACATCCAGCGTTATGTCGTCCTAGCGCTAAAGCAGGCGCGCAGCAGCCCGCTTCCCAACTATGTCATGTGCGAGACACTTGTCCTTGAGGTGCTATGGCATGCGCGAGGCAGCCTTCTCCTGGCGCAATGGAGCATGTGACACATCCCAAGTGCAGCGCGTTGGCATGGGCGACGCGGAAAGGGTTCACACGGACGAAAATTCAACTCCTACTTCAACTAGGAAAAGGAGCTTTAAATCCAAAATCAAATCCGTAAAGGAACAACGAAAACATAAATCTACTACTATAAATACCCTTTTATTTTCGTGTAATAGCCAAGTTTGAATGTCTTCAAGTTTTAAATTTTAAGTTTGGAAGTCTTCAAGTAGGATAATATTTTTTAAATTCAAATTTTTAGATACAAGTTTGGTGTATTACATTTTGAACTTTGAGACGATTGTTGAATTGTTTTTCTGAATTTTTCGCATTAATCAAGTGAACGTTCTTCCGATCATTGCTGTAATTATTAATTTGTGCTTTTGTCTATGAATGAAATTAATTTACTTATGAACATGATAGGCTAAAACATCCACAACTAGGGTTGTGTAATGAACCGAGTTCACGCCCTAGCCGTAACACGGGACAAGAAACCCGAAAGGCTCCAAATCGACCTACGTCGTAATCATAGCATACACTTAACATCAGACATGACTAACAACATAAATAAGTGGACGCTAATATCAAGAATTTAATATAAACCATAAGGACAATTTAACAACACTTAGATAGAACGCTAAATCTGTCTAGACAAGTCTGAAAGCCTTGTACTAGACTGAAGAGTTGCTGGGACAAGCCCCCAGCTAACTCCCAAAGTCTAAAAACTGAAATATAGTAAAAATAAGAACATAAGACACGTCCTCGGAAGATGAGGACTCACCACTAGTAGCTGGGAGAGAGAAGCGTATCTAGCCACGCGGCGAAACCTAGAGACCTGAATCTATATCATGAAACGATATAGCAAAGAGGTATGCGGTCAGTACATGGAATGTACTAAGTATGCAGGAAGCGTAATTCACTAACTCATAAACATATACAAAAAGGAAGTATATAAAAACATAATAATAGTAATTAACTAAAATGAGAGACGACAACCTTATATGAGATTCACATATTCATATCAACATAACCACATTATAAGAACATACATTATTATAAGATCAGCTGATGCGAAAAAGTAATAAGAAGAAATATTACAGAGGTATGATGTCGTGACTAATAACAAGAGGGTCTCTGACTGTTCAAGGGAAGTTCCTAACTGTCAAAGGGAGCGTCCCTGACTATCAAAGGGAAACATTCTTACTAACGAGAATCCCCGACTGCCAAATGGAGAAAATGCTCTGATATAGAGAGTCACTGACTGGTTAGGAATGTTAGTCTCGACCGACTAAGGAGAAACATGCACGACTAGTAGCTAGGGATGTGAGTCCAAACTGACTAGGGAACTACTCTTGCTAGCGAGAATCCCGACTGACTAGAGAAACATTCTTGCTAATGAGAATCCCGACTGAGTAAGGAAACATTCTTTCTAATGAGAATCTCGAATAACTAGGGAATATTCTTGCTAACGAGAATCCCGACTGACTAGGGAAACATTCTTGCTAATGAGAATCCCATAGATTCACCTTGCACATTATACTATCATGACATTCCATACTCCGAATTCATCTCATTCAACATGTAGAATAAGGTCATGAATGATTAATAGATCCCACTCATACTTTATAAAAGATGCATGGCTTCATTTATTTCAAATCATACCACAAGCTAACATTTATAAAATTTGGGAGAGTTCACTCCAAACAATGTGGTAAGCTTATTTAGAGAAAATCTTTATTTTAAATCAACATGTGGGCATTACCCAAAGCATCTTCACACTTGGATCTAATCAATTTATTTTGAAAACAACGACATAATCATGGGTAGTTGTAGAAACATGCTTTTCATCATTAACCTCATCATCATCTCACATTTATCATCAATCACTTCTTTTAAGAAATTTTCATCCATGGGCGTTTTAGATTCAAAAATTTGGAAAACAATTTTATTAAGGAAAAACAATTTAGAATCCGCCCAAGCTTCATAATCCATCAATATAAATACAATCTAATCATACCCAGTCAGTTAAATTGAAAACATGGTGATAATACATAATTTACTTTCAATTGCTTAAGCCCACAAACTCCAACTCATTCCAACATAGTCATCAATGTCATAATCGGGTCATTAGGGTTAATCATACAATATTCCACAATTCCATCATGTTCATGAATTACTACGGTTAGACCCCGTAAGTTTGTAGTTTTTAGACGGCCTATTCGTACGTTGGTTAAGAGTTTTAGAATATAGTATATACAAGAAAGGGCCCGAGGAAACGTCGAATGAGCACGAAGTCAGGATCGCGCGGGAGGAGGCCGGGCCAGCTGCCCAAAGGTGTAGCGTGGTACGGACCATGCCCTCTGCGATAGGCTCCATGGAACGCCCATAAGTTTGTGCGACAGGGTCCGTACCACGGACCCTTGTCCATCGCCTCAAGTATATATAAGCCCTCCCTTTGATTTTAAGTTATATTTCAAGATATATGTGGGAAGAAGAGAGAAACTATGAGAAATCAAATAAATTTCCTCCATTTATGCTTCGAAATGTTGCCTGAAATCAAACTAACGTCGGGTATCGATGTATATGGTGCAGAGAGCATTACTACGGAGTTATATTTTCACGAAATTTGCCCCGCGAATCGTAACCCCGCCAAGCTAAAGTTGTTGGAATTGCTCCAAACTAGTGTAAATACGATCACAGGCTTAAAGTAAGCATTTCTCCCTTCTGGACTTTCGAGAAGTTACGAGTTTTTTACTGTGTTCCATCAAGTTGAAATTTAGTTAATATTTATATATAAAGTTATCATTTTATCCGAATTTAGTACTAAAACTAGTCATTTTCCCCCAGTAATGCGATTGCAGTTGAGAAGAGTAGTTGAATACGAGCTGAAACATGCTAGTTTATCAGTAATTGGAAAGCGAGGTATGTTAAGGTAGTTTCTTTCGGCAAGTTAGTTTTCCTAGCATGATAATTCAGTTGAATCCCAGTAAGAGTACCAGAAGAATGTCTATTATGATTAGTTATTTTTATTAGCTGAAATCCACATTCCATAGTAGTTTGGGATGGATTATGCCTATATAGCCTTCATGACTGACCCCAGGGTTATTAGCTATGCCGATGCCTGCCAGGGGAAAGATGACGTCGTTGTACTGAGTGGTATGCCGTCCTCCAGGGATGAAGTCCTCATATGTTGTGGCCCTCGTCGAGCCTGGTGCCCGGGGTGCAGATACAGGAGTCCACTAAACTCAGACACAGCTACAATCAGGGGCCGAGCGAGCTCAGTTGCAGACCCAAAGGGCCGGTAAGATAGCTATAGCTACCAGTTGACCCAGTATGACATTGATAGGGGTATATAGATTGAAGTGTACTCACCAGGGCTTATGGGGGCCCCAGGTGGGTTATTCTGTGCTGGTTGTACCTTCTGGCTTATGGGGGCCAGATAAGGTTTTTGTTTTCTTTAGTTATTAATAAAATTAGATAGTAAGAAGATCTATTACTCAGGTATGATCTATACCTCCTTCATTTTAGTAATTCTCAATTCTATCTATTTATTTCAGTCATTTATAGTTATCGCTTTACATATTTAGTACATATTGTACTGACGCCTTTTCTAGGGCACTGCATTACTTGCCAGCAGGTACAGATAGATGAGGAGCAGGTCCCTCGTAGCTTTTAGCCAGCATCACCGGAGCAGTTAGCTCCTTTCTTCCATACGTTGTAGATTGAAGGTTTACTTCTTTTGATTGTACAATTTATGGGTAGGTCGGGGCCTTGTCCCGACCATCATCTTACTCCTAGAGGCTTGCAGATTATTTCTTTTTCTCTATGGTTTGTTGTTATTTGTTGTGTGGGGCCTATACGTGTTTTAGTTTATGTGTTGGCTGTGTGGGGCCCATATGTGCTTTAGTTTACATGTTGGCCATGTGGGGCCTTGTTTACCTGACAGATTAGCAGCCTTGTCGGCCATAGTTTATCTTAGAACTGGTTTTACTTTACAATCATAATTAGACATCATGGTGGTCTTGTTGGCCCTCATGAGAATCCCTGTTATTGCCTGTTTCTGGTTTGCTGTTTTCTTTACAGGTGGCTATAAGGCCTTGTCGGCCGGGGGCTGTGTTTAAAATCGAGATATAGCCCGTTGTTTTCTTGATTTAAGAGTTAGAGTTAGCCCTACACCAGAAGTGCTTAGGCTCAGTCAGTTTAGATCCTAGTAGGGCACCAGGTGCCAGTCATGCCTCCTAAGGTGGGGCGTAAGAAACTTGGTATCAGAGCAGGTTGTATCCCATGGAGTCTGCAAGCCGTGCTAAGTAGAGTCTTGTCTATGGATATGTTGTGCACCACATTCTATAGGCAGGAGGCTGCGAGGCATGATAGGATTGTTACTCTTTCTTCTTATCCAGTCGTGCTATCAAGCTTTACAATATAGGGTTGAGTCCATAAGCTTACCATATTATTTTATCTATAGAGAAATGACAGACCTGCAACAACCCACGACTGGTAGGAGATTGGATGTTGCAGCAGGGGAAGGAACTAGCAGGGTGCCTCAGTCAGAGTTAGCCCGATCTGAGGCCGATAGGGAGACTTCATCTCGGTCTCCCCAGTACCCTCCACCACGTCAGAAGCCGCTCAGAGCAGAAAATATGACGACACCACCTCTAGGAGTCTCTATACTAGTACCATCGATCAGGAGGTTAGAAGTGCTATTGTTATGCTAGTTCAGATGATGGCTGCACAACGTCAGCTAGTGGCACCCATAGTCGCAGAGTCCTCAGGAGGACCTGGTAGTTCGATGGTCCGGGAATTTCTCTCATTGAATCCCCCTCAGTTTATAGGGATGGATCGGGCAGAGGACCGTTAGGATTTCTTAGATCAGATACAGTGGATTTTCAGGGTGATGCATGCCGCACTTGTAGAGTCGATGGAGTTAGCGGCATTCCGGCTACGAGACATCACAGTAATGTGGTACGAGAGTATGGAGAGGTCTCGAGGGAGAGGCACTTCCCCTCCGATTTGGCCCAGCTTCTCAGAGGCTTTTTTTGGATCATTACCTGCCATGGGAAATTCGATAGGCCCGGGTTGATCAGTTTCTACATCTAAAGTAGGGGTCGATGAGTGTCCGAGAGTATGCTATGAGGTTCAACTCCATGGATCGATATGCCCCAGCTTTTGTAGAAATCATGTCAGCTAGGGTGCATCATTTATTATGTGGATGAATCCAGAATATATGGAGACCTGTATTCAGGCCACTCTGCCAGAGGACATGAATACCCGTATTTAAGCCTTTGCTGAGAATATTGAAGGGATCAGATAGTGGTAACGGGAGATAAGGAGCGAACGTAAGGAGCAGCACCGTAGGGCCAAACCTAGTGATATGCAGGTGGAGTCCCAGGGTGGACCCAGGCCATGATTTTCAGGTAGACCACCCAGACCCCCAGCCCACATCAGCAGCATGGGAGTGGATCTGACCATCGGGGGTAGTCAGGACCCGGCGAGAGCTCACGATCAGTAAGTTCATAGCAACAAAGAGGAGTGGAGCAAAGTAGATTCACCGTGACACTTTGCCCTATTTGCAGTCGACGTCACTCTGGGGCATGCAGTTATGGTTCCACAAGATGTTATACCTGTGAGTAGGAGGGTCATCAGATGAGAGATTGTCCAACCAGGGGTTAGAGTGATCGGGACCAACAGGATAGATCATCAGTAGGGTCATGTGCCCCAGTATCTTTAGTAGGGAATAGTCCCTCAGCCCCAACCGACAAAGGCCGAGGCAGATTTGGGGCATCTAGCTCAAGTACCGGTCTAGATCGCACTTATGCCTTACCGGGATGACAGGAGTCGGAATCATCGCCAGATGTGGTGACAGGTATGCTGGACATTTTCTCTCACTCTATTTATGTATTGATAGATCCAGGATCCACCTTGTCTTATGTGACCCCATTAGTGGCTTGAAAGTTCGTTATTATGCCAGAATCGCTTCAGCAACCTTTTTCAGTGTCTACACCCGTCGGTAACTATATCATAGACAAGAGGGTCTACCGAGATGCACAATAGAGGTTGTTGGTTGTCGAACTTTAGCACACTTGATAGAACTAGAAATGATTGATTTTGATGCCATTATGGGTATGGATTGGCTAGCCCCATGCTATGCTAATTTTGAATGTTGGACCAAGACTGTCCGATTCCACTTTCCACAGGAGGTTTTACGGGAGTTGAAATGTAGTGCAGCCACTGTCGTGTGGAGCCCATATGTGCTTTAGTTTACATGTTTGCCGTGTGGGGCCTTGTTTAGCTGACAGATTAGCGACCTTGTCAGCCATAGTTTAGCTTAGCAGTGGTTTTACTTTATAGTCATAACTAGACATCATGGTGGTCTTGTCGGTGTGCATAGAATTCGTTGTCATTGCCTGTTTTTGGTTAGCTGTTTTCTTTACTTGTGGCTGTAAGGCCTTGTCGGCCGGGGACTATGTTTAAATCCGAGATATAGCCCGTTGTTTTTCTTGATTTAAGAGTTAGAGTTAGCCCTGCACCAGAAGTGCTTAGGCTCAGTCAGCTCAGTTAGTTCATATCCTAGTAGGGCATCAGGTGCCAGTCATTCCTTCCCAAGGTTGGGCGTGACAACTACGATAATCAAGTGATCAATAAACAAATCCCATTCAATACTAAAGCCAATTTATGAAGAACATGCTACACTCTTGCATTCCCAACATATAATCCTCATTTCAAAGCAACCCATTAATTTATGTTCCAAATAAATTCATAATTTCAGAGGATTTTAGCATTTAAGAAGAATATAGAAGAATATAGAAGAATTTTCTCATCATACAAGCCCTAGGTCATGCTTTTCTAGATTAATTGAAAATGGGTTTTTAATGAAAACATTTTGAGGCACAATTATGGAAGAATATCCTTGTTGAAGACCCGCATACATAGTATAAGAAATTCCACTCGAAATTGCAGTTGGAAGCTTTGACGAAAAACCTTGGTGAACCTTGATATTAAGAGGAGAAGAAGGAGAGCTGAGAGAATGAGGGTTTAGGGATGAAACACACTTAAAAACGTCCCAAAAAATATACAAAATGTAGTTTAAAAGTTAGAAACATAGGAGTTTACAAAAATGCCCCTAGAGAAAACTGGAAAAACTCCCCGAATCTGGAGTAACAACTCACGTAACGAGTTTTCATACCATTCAACGACTCGTTGTATCGCCCGTTAAGTATAGTGGAAATTTCCTTCATGGTCTCACCTCCTCCCTCCTAACGACTGACACGATGAGTCATTGCCTCACCTAACGAATCATCATATCCTTCCGTCAATTACAGTACTTAAGGCTTAACTCGGGGACCTTGCCCTCCATCGAACGACCAACCTGACGAGTCGTTGCCAGGCAAGACGGCTCGTTAGGTCGTCTATCATCACATGACTTAACCATACCTCAAAATTATTTTCCCACAGGGCTCACAACGATTTGTTAGGCCTCCTAACGAGTCGTTCCCCGACTCGTTCTACACAACACTTCCCTTTTCAATTTGATTTCTTTCCTTAAGCCCAGAATCTGATATTAGAAACATCCTTGGTTTTACATGTTGTGGGAACCATGATGAATTAACACTCATAGGTAAATACTTAGTGATTCTTGAATGGAGTTTATGCATGTATTGTTTTTCCCTTAATTTTAATTAATTCTTTAATGGTTGCAAACGTTGGAACTCGCCTTATTCTTACTTACCGGATCAAGGAGGTAATGAATGGGAAAAGGGATTATCAAGGGTGATTTGAGGCTATCAATCCTCATCTAATAGCTTAAACTTGTCTGGGGAGAGCTAATCTTATATCAAGGGTAAGGGTTAGTCAAGCATACACCCATAGAAGGACCAAGTTGCGTGGTGATGATCATATAAATAGGGGACCAACCATTTAGGTGAGGTTAATTACCGATATTGCATACTAAGCATCAGAATAGATCACTAGTATAAAACGTCTTGTGGTTATGAAATCATGGGGAACACTTACCCTAGTTAGTTGCATAAAATTGGAATCAACCTTTAGTTTCTCAACATTGTTATTTACTATTTTTAACTAATCCCCCCTCTTTGGAAATAATTAACTTAAAACCTTAAATACTAGTGTTCTTCAATATGCTTCTATATTCCATGTGGGATCGACTCCAACCTTTGTTGGGTTCTATATTTGACATCAACTACTTCATACTTTATTAAGAACTGTGAATTTGAGCAATATCAAATTTCGGCACCATTGTCAGGGAATACAGTTTAGGATTAGATTAATTGCTTGCGTTTAACTTTTAGTCTTTATTTCCTATTTTTTATTTTTCTTTTATTTTCTAATGTGTCACAGGACAGCGTGGTGAAACAAGCGCCCAAGATGTGACCACGGTATGAACAGGACTTTTGATGAATTCTGAGTAATGAAGATAATTGTGTCGTGCCGCAACGTTAAATCAGGTGCTATTAGGGAGGTAACCCAAGATAAATTTTTCATTTTTACATGTTTGTTCAACTGTGCAGGTGATAGGTCATGACTTTCAACAAAAAGTGAGCTTAAACATTGAAAACGAGGAGTAGAGGCCCAGGGAGTTCTTCTTTCACTCTATTACTTTATGCTTTATTGTTTTAGCACTGGGTACAGTGTGACTAATTAAGTGTGGGGTGGGAGATGTGAACTTCATATTACGATGCATGCATTAATTGCTAAATTTGCACATGGTAGGCCTAGTTTTTTTCTTTTTGGGATTTATGACTTATCATGCATGCTTGTTGGTTTGTAGTATTTTTTAGTTTTATTTTATTTTGGGTTCCTCCGATTTTTATTTTCGGTACTTTTCCGGTGGATAGTCCCTTAGAACCGATTAGAGAGTCTAGATTTTTATTTATTTTCTTTTAGTCATTGAGTCATGACATTGCCCGATGACAGACGGATGATGACCGTAGAGTAAATTAGTCATTAGGAAGAATAAGAAATTGGAACCTGTGAATGCTAGGTGTTTCACTTATGTATCTTTAGCACTTTATCAAATTCACACAAAAATGCATGAAAAAGGCAGAAATACTTAGCCTTTTGGAACTTGACTCTTGTTCTTAAAAAGAAAAAAATTAAGCTTAATTATGTTATGCATGCAAGATGAATATATGTGTTTATGTGATCTTGATTTCCATTGTTAAACCATTTTGTGCCAATGTATGAAGAAATTTTTTGATGTACTCCATGCTTGTAAATTGATTTCTAGAACTTGTCGGGTGCGTGTGCACAACGAAATAAGAATGATGGATTTAAAAAATGATATAGGCGTTCTTTGGTAGCCTTGTTTTCATCTTATTTACCTACCTTGATTGTAATTATCCTAGTTAGCCATGTTGAGCCTTAGCCTATTCTTTTGATAGCCATATTACAAGCTTAATTCCATTTTGTTCTATTGACTTATATTTAATCCAACTGACTACTAGATCAATTTAATGATAAATTTTGTATGAAAGGAGCATAAGTGGAAAAGTGAAGGTAAAAGTTAAAAAGTGTGGTGAATTAGAAGAAAAGAAAAGGGGGAAATTTGCTAAAAAAAAGAGGATAGTTGTTAGTGGGAAAGCAATAAGACGAAAGAGCTTTGAAAAATTGAAGATGAAAAAAAATGTGTGAATAAGCTCAATGTTAAAAGAAAAATTTTCACTAGTCACCTAAGTTTAAAAATTGAAAAATAAGGAGGCATAAGGAGAAAATTTTTGAAATTGAAGAAAGTGCTAAAAAAATTAAAAGTGTTGTAATATATAAAAGTGCTTAGGGAGATTAGTTACTATCTTGCCCAAATAATTCCTACCCATCCCTTAGCTTACATTACAACCAAAGTTAAGTCCTAATTGATCCTTGATTTATAATTCTATATTAGCGGAGTATTACACTAAGGGCAAGCCTATGGGTCGTCTTTTGCATGTATATTGAGTTCTTTGGGAGAGTGAGCGGAAATTATTTTATTTAAGCCCAAATTATTGACTTATAGCTTGTGTGAAAAAAAGGCATATCTCCAAGTTGTGAGGGGCACAAGGTTAAGACATTGGTGAATCTTGATTGCTAAATTGCATATGATTCATGTTGGACCAAAACATGTCATGATGTGTTAGTTTTCAAAAGCTAAGTGATTCGAACTTTTACATTTTAATGTTAAACCTATGTGCATGTGAGTGAATTGTTTGAGCTTCATTGATTTGTCTCGTGATCCTTAGTGTGAGTAGACCTATTCGTAGGATGAATTTTGTGCTTAAATGTGAGAAGGAAAGCAGTAGATTGTTCGAGGATGAACAATAGTTTAAGTGTGGGGTGTTGATGAAGGGAGTATTTATGTGCTTCACAGACATATTTTTGCCGGTACTTTATTATGTTTTGAGAACGAATTGCATGTGTTTATGTTATATATTTGTAAAATTAGCTAACACATGTGGTTAGATGTTTTCAGGGCTAAAAGTGATGTATTTGGATGTGTTTGACACTTTTGGATTGAAGTTGAATACGAAGGATTGAACTAAGCAAGAAGACGGGAAAACAAAAATGGCACACTGCCACGCGTGAGGCACCAGGACATTGGCGCTATAGGACGCGCGAGGCAGCAACAAAACCAGCGCTACGAGCCGTGCGACATGCAGCACATCTAGTGCTATGCCTGTTGCGCAACAACCCTCTTCCCAGTGCTATGTCATGCGCGAGGCGCCTATCCTTGTGGTGCAATGGCATGCGCGAGGCAGCCTTCTCCTGGTGCAATGGAGCGTGCAATGCGGCCCAAGTGCAGCGCGTTGGCATGGCCGACACGGAAAGGGTTCACACGGCCAAAATATTCAAATCCTACTTTAACTAGGAAAAGGAGCTTCCAATCCCAAATCAAATCCGCAAAGGAACAAGGAAAATATAAATCTACTACTACAAATATCCTTTTATTTTCTTGTAATAGCCAAGTTTGAAAGTCTTCAAGTTTTAAGTTTTAAGTTTGGAAGTCTTCAAGTAGGATTAGAGTTTTAAGTCTCAAGTTTTTAGATACAAGTTTAGTGTCTTATGTTTTGAACTTTGAGACGATTATTGAATTGTTCTTCCGAATTTTTTGCATTAATTAAGTGCAGGTTCTTCCGATCATTGTAGTAAGTATTAATTTGTGCTTTTTTCTACGAATGCAATTAATTTACTTATGAACATGATAGGCTAAAACTTCCACAACTAGGGTTGTGGGAACCATGACGAATTAATACGCATAGGCAAAATACTTAGTGATTCTTTAATGGAATTTATGCATGTATTGTTTTTTCCTTCATTTTAATTATTTCTTAACAGTTGCAAATGTTGGAACTCTCCTTATTCTTACTTACCGGATCAAAGAGGCAATGAATGGGAAAAGGGATTCACGATAGAGATTTGAGGCTCTCAACCCTCATCCAATAGCTTGAACTTGTCATGGGAGAGATAATCTGATATCATGGGTAAGGGTTAGTCAAGCATACACCCGTAGACAGACCAAGTTGAGTGGTTACAATCATCTAAATAGGGTACCAACCATTTAGGTGAAGTTAACTTACCGATATGCATGCTAAGCACCAGAATAGATCACTAGTATAAAACGCTTTGTGGTTATGAATTCATGGGGAACACTTACCCTAGGTAGTTGCATAAATTCAGAATCAACCTTTACTTTCTCAACATTGTTATTTACTATTTTTTACAAATCCCCTCTCTTAGGAAATAATTGACTTAAAAACTTAAATATTAGTGTTCTTCTATATCCTTCCATATTCCCTGTGGGATCGACCCCAACCTTTGTTGGGTTCTATATTTGACATTGAACACTTCATACTTTGTTATGAAGTGTGAACTTGAGCAACATCAAGCCCATTGTTGAGATGTTTATGAAAGGTGAGATTTATGATGAATATATGATAAAGATGAGATATTATGATGAAAAGCATGATTTGAATCTACCCATATTTAGGATTATGTTATCGATGAGAATTGGGTATTTCTAAGTATAATAAAGCTTTGGGCAATGACCACATACTAAGTATGAATGAAGATTTTCCCGAATTAATCTTACCACATTGTTTTGGAGCGAAGACTCCCAAAATTATATTCTTAGCTTGTGGTATGTTTAAGTTAAGTCTTCCTATGCATAGCTTACCACATGGTTTTGGAGAAAAGGCTCCCAATTATGTTTTCAGCTTATGGTATGTTTTGAACTAAAGCATCTCATATGCATGATTTCATATTTGATATGTATTTTATCATTGATCTTCTTCAGTAGACGATGTTGAGCTTTATTATATATACCATGTAAAGCAAATACCTGTTCTTGGGAGTAGTGTCTAGCACCGAGTAGGCTAGGGTCGATTACCCTATGCCTCAAAACTACGCACCAACGTAGATTAATACTATTATATATTACATGGGACCTCCCCTATGAGCTATCCCCAGCCCTAATGGCCCATGAGCTTGATATCGATATCATGGTATCGTCCTTAGCAATGACAAGGCTTTGGATGGCTCTACCCTCTTGAGTGTGATAGTTGGGACCACGTAATCTCTATCGTGGTATGTCTGTTAAAAGAAGAGTCTCCCGTTGTTCCTCATGATTTCAGATATGCATATTCAATACTTATGAGATTTATGTAAATGCATGTTCTAGAGCAGGTTTGACTCAATGTTCAGCTTTTACTTTTAAATGTCAGAATTCAACTTCGAGTCAATCAATTCAGGTAGGATGTTATGAAGTTATGTCATGTTATGAAGAGATCATGATTTCAGAAAGAATGCATGCAAGCCCTACTCTCAGTTACTGATGTTTATGTTTTAATTAATGTATTGTCTATAAATGATTTTTCTTACTTTAGCAATTTTACTTACCTTGCATACTCGGTACATTCCACGTATTGACGACATACTTTCTATGTTGTATCATTTCATGATATAGGACTCGGCTCTCAGCTTCAGCCCCGCTCTTAGTTAGGTTGTGAAGCTAGCATTACTTTGTTGGTGAGTCCTTATTTTTTGAGGAGTAGACTATTCAGCTTTTCTTTATGTAGTTCAGTTTCAGCTTGTTGAGTTAGTTGCGGTCTTATCCATCAACTCGTCATGTTTAGAGGCTATTCAAACATACGTATGTATTCAGCTTCAGATTTCATATTCAGATGTTATATTTAAGTAAAATTTCTACTATGAATGCATTGTTGATTATTCAGTTTCTTGATTGAGTTAGATGTATGCTTATGCCACGGGTTAACTTGGGGTCTCTCGGGGCTTCTTCTCCAGTGTTACAATCTGGGCCTCCAATCGGGTCATGACAAACTTTGTATCAGAGAAATAGGTTTGAAGTATCCTATGGTGTCTGAAAGCAGTGTTGAGTAGAGTCTTTTTCATGGGTGTGAATCGCGCCACACTTATGACGAAGAGGCTACGAGATGTTTAGGAAATGTTCCCTTCTTTCATGATCTATATGTTGTGATAGAAAGTCATTATATTCTTCTAATTCATGCTATTCGTGATTGCAGAATCATGGCTCCTTAAAGAAAGAATGGAAGGAGAACTGGAGATGGTGAAGGCCACGAGGATGGCAATAGTCATGGGCATCAGAAAGCCCCACCAGTTCAGGAGCCTCAAGTACAGGAGCCAGCTGCCCGTGCTGAGTTTCAGGCCGCTATTTAGGTTCTTGCACAACCCTTGACCAACCAGGTCAATCTGCAGGCTATTGCGCATATTCTAGAAAATGGCAATGCAGTGGTGGCTCAAGTCAGAGACTTCTTGAGGATGAACCCACCGGAGTTCCTTGGGTCCAAGGTAGATGAGGACCCGCATGAGTTCATAGATGAAATTGTCAAGATCACCCAAGTTATAGGGGTGAATGGGGTGGAGTGTGTAGAATTGGCCTCTTACCAGTTTAAAGGGGTCACGCATATCTGATTTCACCAATTGAAGGATAGTAGGGTTGCTGGAGAAGGTCCTATCACTTGGGAAGAGTTCCATGTTGCATTTCTAGACCGATTCTTCCCTCGTCTGATGAGGAAGCTAAAGGCAGCTGAGTTTGTGAATTTGAAGTAAAGGAGAATGATTGTACAAGAGTATGCCCTTGAGTTCACTCGCCTATAGAAATATGCCATAGAGTTGGTAGTCGATCAGAGGATGCAAGTGAGCAGATTCGTCCATGGAGTAGCGGGTTATTTCGATAAGGATTGTAGGACAGCTATGCTCCATTAGGGTATGGATTTCCCATGGATAGTGTTGTACACCCAGCAGATAGAGGTGGCGCATTTGATAGAGAGGAAGGCCAAGAGGGGCAAGACCGAGGACCACAGATTCTCTCAGTAGAGGTCTGGTGGTGGGCAGCAACAGCAGACCCACCAGAGATCATTAGCCCCAGCATCTTCAGCGTTGAGTGTGCCATCCAGGCCTAGATAAGATCAGAGAGGGTGAGCATCAGGCTTGAGGGGTAAGAGCCGTAGACCCACAGATTCTAGCATCCCAGCTTGTCGCAAATGTGGTCAAGGGCACACAAGCCAGTGCTTGGCAGGTTCAGGTGGTTGTTTCAGGTGTGGGCAACCTGGAAACATGCTTAGAGATTGTCCAGTAGTAAGACAGGATCTGGTTGGGGGCCGAGGCCTAGCTTCTAGTTCAACATCCCCTCCTGCATGCACAACACATCAGGGGGCATTTACTAGCACAGTTGGCGGTCAGCGCCATAAATGATTCTATGCTTTAGCATCCCGTTAGGAGTAGTAGGTTTCCAAGGATGTGGTCACTAGTATGTTGCGAGTTTTTATATTAATATTTATGCTTTGTTAGATCTTGGTGCTACCTTGTCTTTGTGACACCTTATGTGGCCAATAGCTTCGGAGTCAGTCCCGAAGTCTTGTTAGAACCCTTCTCAGTTTCTACTCCAATAGGTGACTCAATTATAGCTAGATGGGTGTATAGAGGTTGCCCAGTCTCAGTCCTTCATAAGGTCACCTCAGCAGATTTGATAGAGTTAGCCATGACCCTTTTTGATGTTATTCTCGACATGGATTGGCTATTTGCATGCTATGCTTCAGTTAATTGTAGAACCCGGGCAGTAGAGTTCAGATTTTTAGTTGAGCCAGTCTTAGAATGGAAGGGTAGTTTAGCTACGCCTGTAGGTTGTTTCATTTCCTACCTTAAGACCAGAAAGATGATTTCTAAGGGTTGTGTGTATCATCTAGTTAAGGTTAAGGATGTTGAGTTTGAGACCCCAACTATTCAATCAGTTCCAGTAGTACGTGAGTATCCATAGGTCTTTCCTGATAATTTACCAGGTGTTTCTCCCGAGCGGAAGATTGATTTTGGTATTGACCTTCTTCCCGGCATGTAGCCTATATCTATTCCTCTCTATAGGATGGCTCCAACCGAGTTAAAATAGTTGAAAGAGATTTTTAAGGACTTTCTAAATAAGGGTTTCATTAGACCGCGCATGTCTCCATGGGGTGCACCAGGTTTTTTTTTCCGAATGAAGGATGGTTCTCTTCGCATGTGTATTGATTATTGGCAATTGAACAATGTCACCTTCAAGAACAAGTATCCTCTACCCAGGATCGATGATTTGTTTGACACGCTTCAGGGTGCCAAGGGTTTCTCAAAGATAGATATCAGGTCCGGGTATCATCAGCTTAGTGTTTCAGAGCGTGATATCTCGAGGACAGCCTTCAAGATGCGGTATGGACATTATGGGTTTGTAGTTATGTCTTTTGGACTAACAAATGCTCCTGTGTCTTTCATGGACCTAATGTGCAGGGTGTTCAAATAATATCTGGACATGATTGTGATCATGTTCATTGATGACATTCCTATATACTCTTGGAGAGAGGAGGAACATGCCGCCCATTTGAGAGTAGTGCTTTAGACTCTCAAGGATCACCAATTGTATGAAAAGTTCAGCAAGTGCGAGTTTTGGTTGGACTCGATAGAATTTTTGGGCCATGTGGTATCAAGTGTGGGCATAAAGGTAGATTCTCAAAAATTCGAGGCGGTGAAGAATGGGCCCAAACCGGTGAATCCTTTAGATATTCAGTGTTTCTTGGGTTTAGCTGGCTACTATCGGAGGTTTTTTGAGGGTTTCTCATCTGTTGCAACACCTCTGACCAAGTTGACTCAGAAGAAGGTGAATTTCCAATGATCGGAGGCTTGTGAGAAGAGTTTCCAAGAGTTAAAGACTCAACTTACTTTCGCACCGGTGTTAACCCTACCCGAGGGTATCAATGGGTTTGCAGTGTATTGTGATGCTTCAAGGATCGGAATTTTGTCTGTGTTGATGCAGCATGGGAAACTAATAACATATTCCTCTAGGCAGTTGAAAGTCCATGAGAAGAATTACTCGACCTATGACCTTGAATTGGCCGCAGCGGTATTATCCTTGAAGCTAAGGTAAAATTATTTGTATGAGGTCCACGTGGATGTATTTACGGACCACAAGACCTTACAACATGTGTTCACGCAGAAAGATCTCAATCTTCCGCAAAGGAGGTGGTTGGAGCTACTCAAGGACTACGATATGAGTGTCCTTTACCATCCGGGTAAGGCTAATGTGGTAGAGGACGCACTTAGAAGGCTCTCTATGGAGATTATGTCCCATGTGGATGAGGGGAAGAAGGAGCTGGTGAAAAACGTTCATCGACTCGCAAGGTTGGGAGTTAGGTTTGTCAACTTGACCGATGGCGGTGTTGTTGTCCAGAACAGATCAGAATCGTCCTTGGTGACTGATGTGAAAGCTAGACAATATGAGTACCCGATTTTGGTAAAGTTGAAGGAAGCCGTTCATAATCAGAAGGTGGAGGTCTTCTCCCAAGGGGGTGATGGTGTGCTTTGATATCAGGCTCACCTATTTGCTCCGAATGTCGATGATTTGAGGAGACAAATAAAGAATGAGGCTCATAGATCTAGGTATTCTATCCATCCGGGTAACATCAAGATGTACCGTGACCTACGGGAAATCTATTGGTGGAATGGAATGAAAAAGGATATTGCTGAATTTGTAGCCAAGTTTCAGAACTGTCAGCAAGTAAAGGTTGATCATCAACTATTGGGACCTCGTACTCGTCGGCACTATAATTTTATTTGGGTTGTGGTAGACAGGTTGATCAAGGTTGCACATTTTCTACAAATAATACTATGGATTCAGCGGAGGAGTATGCCAAACTGTATATCCGGGAGTTGATCCGATTGCATGTGGTGCCCTTATCTATCATTTCAGATTAAGATACTCAATTTACCTCTCAGTTTTGGAGGTTTTTCCAAAAAAGGCTTGGTACTCAGGTTAAGCTCAAAACAACATTTCACCCACAAATGGATGGTCAAGCGGAGCGGACAATTTAGACCCTCGAGGATATGTTGAGGGCATGTGTGATTGGCTTCAGAGGTGGTTGGGATGATCACTTGCCCATGATCGAGTTTTCCTACAATAACAGCTATCACTCTAGCATTTAGATGGCGCCATTCGAGGCTCTCTACTGGCGGAGATGTAGGTCGCCCATCGGATGGTTTGAGGTTGGTGAGGAGGTGATGATAGGGTCGGACTCGGTTCATGAGGCAATTGAGAAGGTTCATTTGATAAGAGATAGGTTGAAAACTGTCCAGAGACATTAAAAGTCCTATGCCGATGTAAGCAGGAGGGAACTTGATTTCGAGGTGGATGATTGGGTGTTTTTGAAGGTATCTCCCATGAAGGGAGTGATGCGGTTTGGAAAGAAAGGGAAACTTAGCCCCCGTTATGTTTCCCCCTACCGGATTGTTAGACGGGTTAGTAAGGTGGAATACAAGTTGAAGTTTCCCTCTGAGTTATCTTTCGTGCATCTTGTGTTTCACGTATCTCTTTTGAAGAAGTGTTTGGGCGATCCAACTCTAGTTGTCCTGGTGGACAGTGTTAGGGTGAAAAAAAGCCTTAGTTATACGGAGGTTCCGGTGGAAATATTGGATCGATAGGTTCGAAAGCTAAGGAACAAGGAAGTAGCTTCAGTTAAAGTGTTACGGAGGAATCAACATGTTGAAGGAGCTACGTGGGAAGCCGAAGTGGATATGATTTCTAGATATCCACATTTATTCTCTATTAGCTCAATTCTGACTTGAGGTATCAGTTTTGACCGAAACCTCTATTTATTTCATATTCAGTTCATGTGCACAAGTTTCTTTTATGTATGTGAATGTATGTACAATTCGTGAATTCGGTTCAGCTATGTATTTTGAATCAGAGGTAGTCATTCCGTCAGTTTTCAATTTAAATTATCAGTATTTGAATATGATAATTGCATGTATCTCCTATTTTTTGTGTTTCCAACATTTTAGGATGAATGTTCCCAAGGGGGAGATACTATTATACCCTGGAAGCCCAAGGATCATACTCAGGAGTTGAAATGGAGAAAAGTTGAAAATTTGGCACCAAGCACAGGACGAGTCATGGGGAGACTCGTGAAGACAACCCATGAGTCATGATGTGACTCGTGGGGAAGGCCCAGGTGTTTAGTGAGAAGGCTGGAGAAGAGGAGAACCCACAGGCATGACCACGACTCGTGGCAAGGCCGCACGAGTCGTTGGGTCAGTCATGGGGAGGGAGATTAAGGAAAGAAATAGAAAGAGGCAGTGGACATCACGGAACGACCCACAAGTCATGGTTAGTCCCCACAATTCATGGGGTGAGTCATGGTCCAAGCAGGGAAAGCTTTGGTTGAGGCTCAGGAGGTGTACCTCACGACTGACTCCACGAGTCGTGACCTGGGACCACGAGATGTAAGGTCCCTCATTGGACCCCCCTAATAGGTATTTTTTGTGAATTCGGTAAGGGCTTTTCCGTAATTCCTAAGTTCCTAAGGCCTAAACTATGACGTTTTAGGTTATGAATAGTGTCCTTTTAAGGGGTTAAGTTCATTTTAGATATTATTCATCCATGCATGCAATGTAGAAGAGAATTGAGAGGATGATCTTCAAATTCTTTCAAATTTCTTTTGGGCATTAAAGGGAGAGCAGGAATCAGCTACTAACAGGTATGTAGGGTAATGAATGGGTGATTTCCTTCACACCCATTTCCGATCCCTCTCTAATGTATGAAATGTTATGCCTAATCTATGGGGTTTTAACACAAATGCATGAATCTTCAATTTCTATACATGGGTATGATTTGATTACGATTCTATTATTGAATTATGAAGAATGGGCAATTTTAATGTTTGCAATTAAAAATCATGTTTCTAGTTTATTGAATTAAAAGCCCATTGTTGAGATGTTTATGAAAGGTGAGATTTATGATGAATATATGATAATGATAAGATATTATTGTCATGCCCCGCCTTGCGAGGTATGACTGGCACCTGGTGCCCTACTAGGACCTGGATTGCTTGACTAGCTGAGCCTAAGCACTTCTGGTGCCAGGCTGGCTCTAATTTTGGATTCGAAAAAACGACGGGCTATATAACGAGTGTGAATACAGCCTCCGGCCGACTAGGCCTATAGCCTCCTGTAAGAAAACAATAGCTACCCAGAACAACTGAATCAAAAGGGAACCTATGCGGGCCGACTAGGCCACCATGCTGTCTAGTTATTCTTGAATCAAGAAAAAAAGTGCTAAACTGCTACGTGATCAACAAGATCACCACTACCAACTAAATAAGGCCCCACACAACCATCATAAACAAAGTAAAACATACACACGACCTCACACGACCAGTATAGCTAACAACAGGGAATATATAATCTGCAAGCCTCTAAGAATACTGATACGATGGTCGGGATAGGGCCCCGGCCTACCCATACTATACAACAAAATAAAAGGAATAAACCTCTAGCTATCTAGCTCCGGATGACAGGAGCTGATGACTCTGTGTGCTGGATGGAATTACGAGAGATCAACACCTCATTTATGAGTACCTGCAGGCAAGTAATGCAGCGCCTGAAAACGGGCGTCAGTACCGCAGGTACTGAGTATGCAAAGCAAAAGTTGGAAAATAACTGAAGACAAGCAATATAACTGATAGAACTGAAGTAGAAAGAAATAGACTGTAACATACTGAAAGTATGAGTTTAAGATTGTCCTCAACTATGCTTAAAGGAGTAGGAGTCGTACCTGGTAACGTAGCATTTTACTATCTATCTACTCATAACTAACATAACATGGCATAATATTGCATGACATAACATAACATAGCAAACATAAACCTTACCTGGCCTCCATAAGCTAGAAGGTAAGACCGACACGCAATCTATACCCCTACCCCGGTCATCCCATCTCCCATAGTAACTATACGCATCCTGCTAGTCCCCTAGGTATGCACTTGGGCCCGCTGGGCCTCTGACTATAACTGTACCTGAGTCTAGAGGACTCCTGAATCAACACCCCTGGCGTACCCGCTCGACGGGGGTGTATAAAAGCCGACCAAGAAAAAATATGGGGAAACTGGCATCCCATCTTCGTCCCCTAGGGGATGACATGCCACTCTGTAGAGCGACATATCCTCGCCCTCTGGCGGACGAGTTGATACAGCTATTAACCCTGGGGCGGTCATGGATGCTAGTTAATTCAACCCAAAACAATATAGTCAAGTCTCAACTGATAATACTAACTGCATACGATACATGCTGAAACTAATGATAGTAATGTGTATATATATAATACATGCTTAAACTGATAATGGTATATATATAATTTCTGTCATACTGTGCTGAATCTGATACTGAAATAAGATATAATATTTCTGCTGAGAATCATTTTGTATAACTAAGTCCCATGGTAAACATGATTTAATATTTCTAACATGCTTGTTAAAATTCATATTAAGCTACTATTCTATTTCTTAAATACTTTAGGGGAACTTATATTGCTTTACTAAGTTTCAGCTGAACACGATAATATCCTGACGTACTTTACTAAATTACATACTGGGCATGGTGTACTATTTCTGAAACTTTCTACTAGCATTTATACTAGTTTTGTCTACTAGAATTACTAACTTGCCGAAAGAAACTAGCTTCACATACCTCAGTTACTAACTTCTTGACTAACTGGCATAACTCGGCCAATATCCAGCTATTTCTTCCAACTGCATTCATATTTATAGCAATTAGAACTAAATTCATCAATATTCCGGAAGTAAATGCTACTTTGAATATATATATAGCCCAAACTTTGACTTATTAGAAAACAACCGAAAACTTACTATTTCTCGGAAGTCCAGAAGGGAGAAATACTCACTTTAGGGCTAGGAGTATATTGACACTAATTTGGAGAAATTCCACTTAACTTAGCTCGGTAGGACGATGGTTCGCCGGCCGAATTTCACAAAACTAACTCCGTAGGAATGCTCCCTGCAGCTTAATACTTTACTACCAAAAATCAATTCGAGTTTGGACCGCGTTTAATAGCATAAACGGAAGGAATTTCAAAGAAACCCTTCGTCCTCCTCTTTTTTCCTTCGTTTTTACTGGAAATTATGTAATGAAATGAATCATAAACGAAGTGGGGGCTTTATATAGTTGAGGCCTGGACCTCACCTCCGTGGCACGTTGGCCATCGCGGAGGTGAGCCCTTCGTGACACGTTGGCCATAAAGGAGGGGGTCTGCTCGGCCTCCTCTTGTGATGCTTCGACGTGGTGCTTGTCCAGTCTTCCCCCGGGCCTTTTTCTAGCATGTATGGCATTCTAAAACTCTTAACCAACATGAGAATAGGCCATCTAAATGTCAAGTATTTATGGGGTGTAACATCCCCCCCCCCCTTAAGAACATTCGTCCTCGAATGTAAACTTCTACTTGCAAGAATTTCAACTTACCTGACTTATTCTAGAAAAATTTTGGCAGAGTTTCCCCTATAATATGGACTACCTCAAAAATCCTGAAATGCAGAAAAGTCCAATACAGGTACTCCACACAATGCAGTAGGCTAGAGTCAACTATCTCATTTATACACATAAATGTAAGGCGACTCATAAAACAACAATACTAACATACCTCTGGCTGATTAAGTCTGAAATAACTGAGAATATCTTACTTTCACATCTTTCTCCACTTCCCAAGTCATTTCCTCTCGGTTCCTGTTACGCCATAACACCTTGACAGAAGAAACATCTTTAGTTCTTAATCTATGAATCTGCCGGTCTAGTATGGCTACTGGAACCTCTTCATAAGCCAGCTCCTCCGTAACCTGGACATCCTGAACTGGGAAAACTCTGGAGGGGTCTCCTATATACTTCCTCAGCATGGACACGTGGAAAACTGGGTGAACAGACTCTAATTCTGGAGGTAAGTTCAACTCGTATGCCACTTGGCCTATTCTTCGACGAATCTAATAAGGCCCAACAAATCTCGAGCTGAGCTTACATATCTTGTTAAATCTCATCACCCCTTTCATAGGAGAAACTTTCAAAAACACCCAGTCATTCACATTAAATTTCAGGTTTCTGCGCCGCACATCAGCATATGATTTCTGGTGGCTCTAAGCAGTCAGTAGGCATTCTCTGATAAGATTTACCTTTTCTTCTAACTGGTGAATAATATCCGGCCTAATCAGTGCTGACTCTCCTACTTCAAACTAGTCAACTGGCAATCTGCATTTTCTCCCATACAAAGCCTCATAGGGCGCCATCTGGATAGTTGAGTGATAACTATTGTTATAAGAAAACTCAATAAGTGGTAGGTGCTCATCCCAGCTACCTCCAAAGTCCAATACACACGCTCATAACATATCCTCGAGCATCTGAATAGTGCGTTCTACCTGTATATCTGTCTGAGGGTGGAAAGACGTGCTCAGATTAATCTATGTCCCCAGGCCTCTCTGAAATGATTGCCAAAATTTAGCTATGAATTGTGCCCCTCTGTAAGAGATATTGGACACTGGAACACCGTGCAGTCTGACTATTTCTCTGATGTACAACTCAGCATAATCTCTGGTGGAGAAAGTAGCCCTTACTGGCAGAAAATGGACTGATTTTGTCAGTTTGTCAAAAATTATCCAAATCGAGTCATTTCTATGCCTGGTACAGGGTAATCTTGCTACAAAATCCATATTTACTACTTCCCACTTCCAAAGAGGCACAACTATGTCTTGAGTCAATCTGCCTGATTTCTGGTGTTCCACTTTTACTTGCTGGCAGTTAGGACACTAGGCTACGAATTCTGCTATTTCTCTCTTCATACCTAGCCACCAGTAGATTTCTTTAATATTGTGGTACATTTTTGTCGCGCCTGGGTGGAGAGAATAGCGGGCGTAATGTGCCTCGCTCATAATCTGCTGGTGAAACCTTGCAATATCTGGAACACAAAAGCGGTCTTTACATTGCAACACCTCATCCTTAGTTACCCTAAAATCCAATGCTTTTCCTTGTTGAACTCTGTCTTTAAGCTGAACCAGGTCAGGATCTTCATATTGTCGTTCCTTTACCTCCACAACTAATGACGACACTGCGGTGTTATGAATTACCGCTCTATTGTCCTCTGTTTCTGCTACACGAACGGCTAAACTGGCTAACTGGTGTATTTCTCGGGCCAATTCCCACTGCTCGTGCTGCAGGTATGCCAAACTCCCCATAGACTTACGGCTAAGGTCATATGCTACTACGTTGGCTCTGCCTAGGTGATACAGAATATTTACGTCATAATCTTTTAACAATTCCAACCAGCGATGTTGCCATAAGTTCAACTCTCTCCGGGTGAAGATATACTGTAGGCACTTATGATCAGTGAAAATATCCACATGAACGCCATACAAGTAATGTCTCCATATCTTTAGGATGGGGATCATTGTGGCTAGTTCCAGGTCATGGGTAGGATAATTATTTTCGTGTTTCCTCAACTGTATAGAAGAATAAGCAATTACTTTACCATGCTACATCAACACACATCCTAACCCAATACCCGAAGCATCACAATAAACTGCATAACCGTCTATACCTTCTGGCAATGCTAACACTGGGGCGGAGGTCAACCTGTCTTTCAATTCCTGGAAACTCTGCTCACATGCCTCCGTCCACTGAAACCTTACTGCTTTTTGCGTCAGCTTAGTCAGAGGTGCCGCTATGGTGGAGAATCCCTCAACAAATCTTCTGCAGTACCCTGCTAATCCTACAAAACTACGTACTTCGGTCGAAGTGGTAGGTCTGGGCCACGTTTTTATTGCTTCTATTTTCTGTGTGTCTACCTTTATACCAGTATCCGACACGATGTGTCCCAAGAAAGCTACTGAATTAAGCCAAAATTCACATATAGAGAACTTGGCATAAAGCTGACGGTCCTTGAGAATCTGGAGCACTGTCTGTAAATGAGCCTGGTGGTCTGCCTCTGAGAGAGAATACACTAGAATATCATCAATAAACACTATCACGAACAGGTCTAGATATGGTCTGAAGATGCTGTTCATCAGGTCCATAAATATTGCTGGGGCATTAACTAGGACATAACTAGGAATTCAATATGGCCGTATCTGGTCCTGAAGGCAATCTTTGGAATGTTCCTTTTACAAACTCGAACCTCATGGTATCTGGACCGTAAGTCAATCTTGGAGAAATATTTGGCCCCCTGTAACTGATCATACAGATCATCTATTCTGGAAAGCGGATATGTATTCTTGACTGTAACCTTATTCAACTGTCGGTAGTCTATACACATGTAGAGTGAGCCGTCCTTCTTTCTCACAAATAGAACTGGTACACCCCAAGGTGAAGTACTCGGCCTAATAAAGCCCTTATCTAACAGATCCTTCAGTTGCTCCTTTAATTCTCCGAGTTCAGTATGAGCCATACGATACGGAGGAATTGATATCGGCTGAGTTCCTAGTAGTAAATCAATTGCAAAATCTATTTCCCTTTCTGGGGGAATACCAGGTAGCTCGTCCAGGAATACGTTGGGGAATTCATTAACCACTGGAACAGACTGGAGATTTGGAGGCTCTACTCGAACATCCTGAACTCTGACAATATGGTAAATGCACCCCTTGGCTATGAACTTTCTCACCTGAAGATAGGAAATAAACCTACCTTTTGGCGTAATTGTACTGCCCTTCCACTCTCGTACTGCCTCCCCTAGAAAGTGGAATCAGACTGGCTTGGTCCAGCATTCTACATTAGCATAGCACGGAGCCAACCAATCCATACCCATAATGGCGTCGAAATCAACCATCTCTAACTCTACTAAATCTGCTATAGTCTGACGGCTAGCAACCTCTACTGTACACCCTCGATAAACCCTTCTGGCTATAATAGAGTTGTCGACGGGTGTAGATACTGAAAAAGGTTGCCGGAGCAATTTCAGCACAGTACTGAACTTTCGAGAGCCACTAATGAAGTAACATAGGACAAGGTAGATCCCGGATCTATCAATACATAAGTAGGGTAAGAGCAAATAGTCATCATACCTGTCATAACATCTGGTGACACTTCTGAATCCTTCCTCCCCGATAAAGCATATGTGCGGCTTGGACCCGCACCTACACTGGAGGCCCCTGATCTGCCCCGGCCTCTGCCTACTAAAACTGAGGGCCTGCTCCCTACTGAGGATGCTGAAGCTCGTGACCTTGTGGATGCCCTGTCCTATCTATCCCAGTCATCCTGACCTCTAGCTGGATAATCTCTCATCAGATGACCCTCTTGGCCACAAATATAACATCCGGTGGAGCCGTATCTGCATGATCCAGAATGGCGTCGACTGCATATAGGGAAAAGTGGTAGGGTATACCTACTCTGCTCTGCCCTCCTCTATAGTGGTGAACCTGCAGTCTGCGAACCTCCGCCGGTCTCTGACTACCCCCTGCGACTAAATCTGCCCCTCTGCAGCTGTAGTTGAGGCGGGGGTCTGTGCGGCCTATTTGACAATCGTGGCCTGGGTCCTCCTCGGACCTCTTTCTGCAACTTGAATGGCCTATCCCTGTGGTGCTGTTCCTGACTGGTCGTCCTAATCTCCCGCTACCGCTACGTGATGCCCTCAATATTCTAGGCGAATGCCTGAACTCGGGCAATATCCATTTCCTCTCACAGAGTAGCCGTAATACAAGTCTCAACATTCTCTAGATTCAACCCCATGATGAAGCAGTGTACTCCAGAAGCCATGGTATAAAATAAGGTTGGTGCATACCGGGCTAAAGAATCAAACCGCAAGGCGTATTCTCGATCACTCATGGCCCCGCTCTCCAAATGTAAAAACTGAGCCACCCGGTCCTGTCGAATCTCCCGTGGTAAATAGTGATCCAAAAAAGCTCCTGAGAAGCTGGACCAGGTCGGAGGGGAAACATCTCTCCCTCGGGACCTTTCCCAGCTTTCATACCACAACATGACGATGTCCCGTAACAAGAATGCTACCAATTCAACCAATTTTGTAGGTGTGGCATGCATAACCCTAAAAATTCTCTGCATCTAGTCTAGAAAATCCCAAGGGTCCTCTGTCCGGTCCGTACCTGTAAACTATGGGGGATTCAGAGCCAAAAATTCTCGATCCCTTGAACTACCGGGCCCTCCTGAGGACTCTGCAACCGTAGACGGCATGGTTGGTGCTAAGTAGTCATCATTTGTGCTAACATGACTACTTCACTCCTGACCTCCTGGTCGGAAGGTATCGGTATAGGGACTACTGGAGGTGGTGTCGCCCCAAGTGGCTCCTGATGTGGTGGAGACTACTGAGAAGGTTGGGAAGATACCTCTATATCGCCCTCTGATCAAGATGATTCTAAACGAGGGTGAGGCATCCTGCTGGTGCCTTCCCCTGCTGTGGTGTCCAATCTTCTGCCTGTGGTAGGATGTCCCTGGTCTAATATTAAATCTGTAACCAAATAATATAGTAAGCTCTAGGGACTCAACCCTATACTATACCACTCTACAACACGACTGAATAAGAATAAAAAGCACCATCCTGTTATGCCTTACAGCCTCCTGCCTATAGTATGTGGTGCACAACACATCCATAGGCAAGACTCTACTTAGCACGGCTTGTAGACTCCCGGGGATACGACCTGCTCTGATGCCAAGTTTGTCACGCCCCACCTTGGGAGGCATGACTGGCACCTGGTGCCCTACTAGGACCTGGATTGCTGGACTAGCTAAACCTAAGCACTTTTGGTGGCAGGCTGGCTCTAATTCTGGATTCAAGAAAACAACGGGCTATATAACGGCTGTAAATATAGCCTCCGAGCATGTGTACTATTTCTGAAACTTTCTACTAGAATTTATACTAGTTTGCTCTACTGGAATTACTAACTTGCCGAAAGAAACTAGCTTCACATACCTCCGTTACTGACTTCTTGACTAACTGGCGTAACTCGACCAATATCAAGCTATTTCTTCCAACTGCGTTCATATTTATAGCAATTAGAACTAAATTCATCAATATTCCTAAAGAAAATGCTACTTTGAATATATATATAGCCCAAACTTTGACTTATTAGAAAACAACCGAAAACTTACTATTTCTCGGAAGTCCAGAAGGGAGAAATACTCACTTTAGGGCTAGGAGTATATTGACACTAATTTGGAGCAATTCCACTTACCTTAGCTAGGTAGGACGACGGTTCTCCGGCCGAATTTCACGAAACTAACTCCGTAGGAATGCTTCCTGCAGATTAATACTTCACTACCCAAGATTAATTCGAGTTTGGACTGGGTTTAATAGTGTAAATGAAAGGAATTTCAAATAAACCCTTCGTCCTCCTCTATTTCCTTCGTTTTTGCTCGAAATTATGTAATGAAATGAATCAAAAATGAAGTGGGGGCTTTATTTAGTTGAGGTTTGTACCTCACCTCCGTGGCACATTGGCCATCGCGGAAGTGAGCACTCCGTGACACATTGGCCATCACGGAGGGGGTCTGCCTGGCCTTCTCTTGTGATGCTTCGACGTGGCACTTGTCCGGTCTTCCCCCGGACCTTTTTCTAGCATGTATGGCATTCTAAAACTCTTAACCAACATGCGAATAGGCCATCTAAATGTCAAGAATTTACGGGGTGTAACAATTATGATGAAAAGCATGATTTGAAGCTACCCATGTTTACGATAATGTTTTCGATGCGAATTGGGTATTTCTAAATGTGATAAAGCTTTGCGCAATGCCCACATGTTAAGTATGAATGATGATTTTTCCGAATTAAGCTTACCACATTATTTTGGAGCGAAGACTCCTAATTTTATATTCATATTTTGTGTTATGTTTTGAGTTAATTCTTCCTATGCATAGCTTACCACATAGTTTTGGAGCAAAGACTCCTAATTATGTTTTCAGCTTCTTGTATGTTTTGGACTAAAGCTTCTCATATGCAAGATTTAATATTTAAGATGTATTTGATCATTGGGCTTCGTCAATAGATGATGTTGAGCTTCGTTATATATGATGTAGAGCATATGCAGGTTTTTGGGGTTAGTGTCTAGCATCGAGTAGGCTAGGGGTCGATCACCTTATGCCTCAGAACTATGCGCCAACGTAGGTTAATACTATTATATATTACTTGGGACCTCCCTTGTGAGCTATCCCCATCCATAATAACCCATGAGCTTGGTATCGATATCATGGTATCGTCCTTAGCCCTGGTAAGGCTTTGGACGGCTCTACCCACTTGAGTGTGATAGTTGGGACCACATAAGCTCTATCATGGTATGTCGGTTAAAAGAAGAGTCTCTCATTTTTCCTCATGATTTCAGATATGCATATTTATTACTTATGAGATTTATGTAAATGCATGTTCTAAAGCAGGTTTGACTCAAAGTTCAGCTTTTACTTATAAATGTTAGAATTCATTTTTGAGTCAATCGATGTAGTTAGGATGAAGTTATGTTATGTCATGTTATGAAGAGATCATGATTTCAGAAAGAATGCATGCAAGCCCTATTCTCAGTTACTGATGTTTATGTTGTAATTAATGCCTTGTCATTAAATGATTTTACTTACCTTCCATACTTGGTATATTCCAGCACTGACCGCATACTTTCTATGTTGTATCATTTCAAGATACAGGACCCGGCTCTCAGCTTCAGCCCCGCTCTTAGTCAGCCTGTTAGAGTTAGCCTTTCTTTATTGGTGAGTCCTCATCTTTGGAGGACTAGACTATTCATCTTTTCTTTATGTATTTCAGTTTTAGATTGTTGAGTTAGTTGGGGTCTTGCCCAATCAACTCGTCATGTTTAGAGGCTCTTCAGACGTATGAATGTATTCAACTTCATATTTCATATTCTGATGTTATATTCAAGTTAGACTTCCGCTATGATTGTATTGTTGATTATTCAATTTCTTAATTGAGTTAGATGTATGATGGGTCGACTTGGGGTCTCTCGGGGTCCTTGTCCTGTGTTACGATCCGGGCATCCATTCGGGTCGTGATAATTAATTTACGGACCACAAAAGCCTACAATATGTGTTTACCTAGAAGGACATAAATCTATGTCAAAGAAAGTGGTTAGAGCTTCTTAAGGATTACGATATGAGTGTCCTTTATCATCCAGGCAAGGCCAGTATGGGGTTAGATGCCCGTAGCAGGCTTTTTATGCAGAATGTGTCCCACATAAATGAAGAGAGGAAGGAGTTAGTGAAGGATGTGCATTGGCTTGCACGACTAGGAGTTTGTATTATTGACTCGGCAAATGGTGGTGTCATTGTTCAAAATGGATCAGAATCTTCCTTGGTGATCGAAGGCAAGGCTAGGAAAGACGAGGATCCTATTTTGGTAAAGTTGAAGGAAGCTTTTCAGAATCAGAAGGTGGAGGTTTTCTCCTAAGGGGGAGATAGTGTACTACGATATCAGGGTCATTTGTGTGTTCATGGTGTTGATGACTTAAGGAAGCGAATGTTGCATAAGGCTCATGGTTCCAGATATTCTATACATCCAGGAGCCACCAAGATGTGTCGTGAGCTACAGGAAGTTTATTGGTGGAACGACATGAAGAAGGACATAGCAGAGTTTGTGGCTAAGTTTCCGAATTGTCAACAGCTAAAAGTTGAGCATCAAAGGCCTGGAGGTGTACTTCAATACATTGGCATCCCTACTTGGAAGTGGGAGGAAATAAATATGGACTTCATTACAGGGTTTCCTTGTACTTGTCAACAGTATGACTCCACATGGGTGATTGTGGATAGGTTGACGAAAGCAGCTAATTTCCTACCGGTGAAGACAACTGACTCAGTAGAGGATTACGCTAAATTATATATTTGGGAGTGAGTTCAATTGCATGGAGTTCCCTTGTCCATCATATTAGATTGAGGTACTCAGTTTACCTCCCAGTTTTGGAGATTGTTTCAGAAGGGACTCGGTACTCAGGTCAAGCTTAGTATAGCTTTTCACCTACAAATAGATGGTCAGGCTGAACGGACAATTAAGACTTTTGAGGATATATTGAGAGCGTGTGTGATTGATTTCAAGGGTAGTTGGGATGATCTTTTACCTCTCATCGAATTTGCGTATAACAACAATTACTATTCAATAATTCAGATGGCTCTATTTGAGGCTCTTTATTGGTAGAGGTGTAGATCAACTATTGGTTGGTTCGAAGTTGGTGAAGCTATGTTGATAGGACCGAATTCAGTTCATAAGGCTATGAGAAAGTTCAGCAAATAAGGGAAGGTTGAAAACATCTTAGAGTCGCCAAAAGTCCTATGCGGATGTGAGGAGGAGAGAACTTGAGATCGAAGTTGATGATTGGGTGCTTTTGAAGGTGTCTCCCATGAAGGGAGTGATAAGGTTTAGAAAAAGGGGAAACTTAGTCCCCATTATGTTGGCCTCTACAGGATTGCGAAACATGTTGACAAGGTGACTAATAAATTAGAGTTACCCTCAGAATTGGCTTTAGCACATCCCGTTTTCCATGTGTCACTTTTAAAGAAGTGCATGGGTGATTCGGCTTTTGTTATTCCGGTGGAGAGCGTAGGTGTGAAGGATACACGTAGCTATGAAGAGTTTCTGATTGAAATTCTTGATCGTCAGGTTTGGAAGGTAAGAAACGAAGAAGTAGCTTCAGAAAAGGTTTTCTGGAGAAATTAGCATGTTGGAGGAGCCATGTGCCACGTTCGAAGCCAAAGCAGATAAGATGGGTAAGTGCCCACATCTATTCCCTTCCGGTTCAATTCTAGCTTGACATATCAGTTTTCTCCTTAGTACTCGATGTAGTTTCATGTTCATTTCATGTGTTCCAGTTTCTTTAATATCAATGCATATATGTGTGTAATTCATGAATTCAGTTTCGTCAAATGTTTCAGTCCGGAGTCAGTCACTCTATCAATTTTCAGCTTTAGATGCTCAGTATTTGGGATGACAGGTTTTCTCCAGTGATTCAGTATGTTTACCCCACATTTGTGGTACGAGTCATGAGACCAAGTAATGGGTCATAGGAGGAGTCGTGAAGAACACTTGGAGTCTAAGTGTCTAGACTACTAGTCACACCACGGGTCGTGGTATATGGGTACAACTCATGGTCAGGGTTGTGGGGAGGTATGGGGACGACTCACTTTGGAAGACATGAGTCGTGGTACTACTCGTTGTGATAGATGATGAGTCGTGAGAAGGGTCAAAAGTTGGGGATAATTCTGTGCAGAGGAGGAGAAGTCGCGAGTGATGTTATGACCTGTGGTATGAAACCACATGTCATGGGATGAAGTTGTGGAAAGTTTCAGCGGAAAAAGGTTAGCAGTTGAGACTCAGGGGCCACGAGCGACCTCATGAGTCATGATCACTTGTAACGAGTCGTGAGATGGACCCGTGGTGAGATTTCGAGAAGGTTACTATGTGACCATTGGTGACCACAAGTGGCGACCACAAATCGGTACTTCATGGTACGACTTGTGGTAAGGCCCATGTTAACTGGCAGTTGTATTTTTTCATGCGAAGTTAGTAAGTGTAAATCTATATTCCTAATCCTATAAATCCTAAAATACATCATTTTAAGCTACGTTAGAAGGGTTTAAAGGGTTCTTAACCTATCCTAAGCCATCCTATTCCATGCATGCAAGTTTAGAGTGTTCCATTGGAGAGCATTCTTGAGAATACCCATATTCCTTCTCCAATTCCTTTGGGCTTTCGACGGAGAGTGTAAGATCAGATTACCCAGGTTTGTAGGGTTGTAAAAGAGATTTCCTCTTCACACTCATGCCCAAATTTCTCTCAATATTTATGAATTCAAGTATTAAAGTAAATTTGATGATCTCATGTGATTTTAATCTCAAATTCATGGAATTCTCTTTGATTTGATTATGGGTCAATCCCTTTTATGTTCTAAATGTTGTTTTAAGATCTATGGGCAGTCTTATATTCAAATTTATTATAATTTTTTATGGTTTCAAATCCTAATCAATCTATACCCAATTACGCAAAGTCTCATGAAAAGTCAAGTTATGATTCTATTATGATTTTGATCTTCCTAAGCCTAAATTATGATTTATGATTATGGTATGATTTCTATATGAGTATTCTTCATGGATTTATGAACGTCAAGTATCTTAATTATCTCAAATATGCATGTTATTTATGATTTATGAATTTATGACTTTTGGCCGACTCACAGGCCCTTATTCATTGCTCATCATGTATTTGAAGTATGATCAAGTATGTTCTGATTTACTTGGCCACGAACTTTATGAATGATTTCACGATTATGATATGAGCCTCATGTGCATGTTTTCGGAAGCACTGTCTAGCACCGAGTAGATCTAACGTTTAGGTAAACCCTGTGGTCTCAAAAGTACGCGCCACTATAGGTATATCTATTAATGTATCCCTCTTGTGATATCATATCATGCACATGTCTTGCCTGGAAAGCCTGGGATGGCTTTGCCCACTTGAGCGAGATAGTTGGGGCGTCATGTAAGCTCTATCATGATGGTGTCGATTAAAACGAGTTATCCCATTGTTCCTCATCATTTATGCATTGTCATGTGTATGTTACTTTGGCTCGAGTTATGTTTTTAGAAGGTTTCTCTTATGACTTTGATTATGACTAGATTATGAATTGTTTGAAAACCTTGAGCCCTCATGTTTATATTATGATATTCACTTAATGTTCATACTGCCTATTTTTATGAACTCTTATGTATTTTAACTGTCTGTTATAATTACCTTGCACACTCAGTACATTCCATGTACTAATTGCATACTCTATACTGTATCGTTTCATGATACAGGTCCGAGGGATAAATTTCAGTTGTGCCATTAGTCCTGCTTTCCCCTCAATCCTGTTTAGCTAGTGGTGGTGAGCCCTTATCCTTCAAGGACATTCAAATTTATAATTGTTATGTTATTTCAGTTACAGACTTTTGTCGAGCTAGTAAGGGATGCTCTATCCCATCAGCTCATCAGTTTTGTTAGAGGCTTTTCAAACAATATGTCGAATATTAGCTTATTAGTGTTGAGTTTGTTTTATATTAATATGTATGCAGACTTCCGCTTAAGCATGTTTTATTTTATCAGTTTCTTCTTGTTGTATGCTCTTAGCTGTTATGTTAATGCCATTGGTCGACTTGGAGCGTTTCGGGGTTCCTTGTCTCGTGTCTCTATTCGGGCCTATGTCCGGGTCATGAAAATAAGGCCAGCCAGCATTTGAAGCCCACTTCTCCTAGAGGATGACGGTGGTGGTGAAGAGCTTGGAGGTGGCACCTCCTCAGAAGCATGTCCCGACATGGCGGGAGTGGGATCATTGAGGTCTGGGACCAACTAGGCATCATCATTGTCAGGGGCTATGACGGTCTCCTCTTCTTCTTGCTCTTTGGAGCATCTGCATCCCTCTATTATCAATATTAATTACCCTAGTAGCAAAGCTAGACCGCTCATCTACAAAGTACAGGACCCCTCCTCTAGCACACAATTGGCTAATGAGAACTAAAAAGGCATGGAGAGACTTTTCTACCTGACTTTCCTTTCCATTTGTGTGGCGACTACCTCACCGAAGTTGACATACACCCTAGACATGATGCACACTATCAAGATAGTGGCCTCAATGTGTATCCATTGGTCATTTTTAGATAGCATGATTCCGCAACACACCAAGTCCAACCACAGTTTAGTTTTGAATTGGAGGACTTGCCTTGGAATTTAACCACCCATGGTGGCCCACAATGGTGCCCTCTTGCAAAAGTCTGAGCCACCAATTAGAGTTGGTCACCCTTGGTAGCCACTTTCTCTAGAAACTCTCTCCCTAGTTCAATTGGTTCACCACAATAGATTGAATTTAATGCATTTGGGGTGATATCCAACTCTACTCCACAGATCATGATGGATGGGAGATTTGGGAACTCATCTACTTTCCCTATGTGTTTCATCGATTGTTGCCTCGCTTGATAGGAGGCATATAGCTTTACCACCGGGTTAGGGTAATAGCTAGGTAGAACATACAAGAATGGGTGCCAATCTCCATCGAAAAATTGCTTGTTGATATTGGGGGAACTCCTACCCTAGCCCTGTTATATTAAAGCGCTTTTCCGGAGCAATTGATCGGTTCTAATATTTTATGTAATATGCCTTCATTCCTTCCACATAGAATCGGATGGCATCTTCGCTATTAGCAGGAACTTGGGGTTCCTTGGCTTTACGCTTTCCTTTGCTTTTGGAGGAGGCTGGAGCCTTCCCCTTGTCTTGTCGCTTAGGGGAAGATATTTTCCTCCAAGACAATGTGAGTGCCACAACACAAACCAAAATCTTGTTGTATTATTCTGAAGGAAATAAAAGAAAAAAGCTATGCTAGACTAATAAAAGAAAAAGGAATGAACTTAGATTGAAAAAAAAATTAAACAGCGAATGTTCTACCTCCAGCACCTACGCTTCACAGGTGTGAGCCTGCATTCGCAATTGAGTCGTAGGTGCTAGACAGAATCACTGGCATTTGGAACCAACACCTATGTTACATCTGCATTTTGTAGATTGGGAACTGTGGCACGCAGTTGGAACAAAGGTGTAGTCCAATGAGGCTGAAGCCCAGTGCCTAATCTAGCATTGAACCTGCGTTAGGTAGAGCAAGATCTATGGGACGTAGTTACTCAAATAGCTCAAAAATATAAAACCACATGCATTCATTTACAATTTCAAGCAAGTATGAACAATACAATTATCTAACGGGTACTTAAACATCCCAAAAGATCTACGAACAATATAACAAATAATTTTGACCATGACGAGAAGTTAAAAACTTCCCTTATGAAGGACATTACCCCATCTATCATCAGGAAATGTCAAGTGACCAATCCTACCAACATTCATCAAATATTTTCAATAGACCATACTACTGTCATGACCTGAGTTCACAGCCTAGCCGTAACATGAGACAAGGAATCCCGAAAGGCTCCAAGTTGACCCATGGCGCAATTATAGCATATCACTTAACAATAGAAACAACTAACAACCTGAATGAGTGGAAGCTAATTGAAAGAATCTAATTAGGAACCATAAGAACAAATGTAACAATACTTTGATACAACGCTGAATCTACCTAGACAAGTCTGAAAGCCTTCTACTAAACTGATGAGCTGCTGGGACAAGCCCTCCAGCTAACTCCGAAAATATGAAAACTTAAACATAAAGAAAATACAAATATAAATCACGTCCTCGGGAGATGAGGACTCACCACTATCAGCTGAGAGGGAATGAAGAGTGTCTAACCACGAGGCTGATTCTGGAGACCTGAATTTATATCATGAAACGATATAACACATAAAGGCATGTGGTCAGTACTTGGAATTTACTGAGTATGCGGGAACCATAAATAAACTAAAACATGCAAGTGTACAATAAGGAAATAAACCGAACACACTAATGGTAATATAACTAAAAGGAGATACCACAACCTTATATTGATATATACATATACATATTAATATAACAACTTTGTAAGGGCATTTGCTGAAATATAATCAACTGATGCGCAATGGTTATAAACTGAACCAATACAGAGGACCGAAGCCGTGATATGATATCATAGAGGTCCCTGACTGTTGAAGGGATATTTCCTGATTGTCGAAGGGAAACATTCTCGGTTGGAGAGAGAGTCCCTGACTGTCAAAGGGAGAGTATGCTCTTATATAGAGAGTCACTGGCTGACCAAGGGAAACATTCTCAGCTAAAGAGAATCCCGACTAACTAAGGGAAATATTCTCAACAAAAGAGAATCCCGACTGACTAAGGGAAACATTCTTAGCTAAAGAGAATCCCGACTAACTAAGGGAAATATTCTCACCTAAAGAGAATCCCGACTAACTAAGGCTCATCTAAGTTGTAATAGCTAATCAGAGACGAACATTTCCTATTTTCATCATACAACATTCGTTTCGAAAGAAATAGGGCTACTTTCTAATATACGCAAGCCCAATAGTCTGAAATATCATTCTCACGCTTTATCATCATAATTCATATCGTCATGGCGCCAAATCAACATTTTCTTCAAACATCTTAAATTGACGAGCATCTATAGATTCACATTTGGATTACACTTCCTCAACATTCAAGTTTCGAATTAATCTCATTCAACATGTAACATAGGTTCATGCATGGTCCATAGATCCAATTTATACTTTATCATAGATACATTGCCTCATTTATTTAGATTTATGGAAAGCCCATGCATTTAGCTCACACCTCAAATATTTATAACGAATTCATGGGAGAAGCATACATTTTCATTTCATAAGACCCATTTAATACTTCACTCCAATGCATGAGAAAGATTCAATAATTAGGCCATTATCATAGATTCACCTCATACCCTGCCATCTCCCTCAAAAACATAATGAAAATACATATTTTACTTTCAATTGATTATGCCCGTAGACCCTAAATTCATCTTAACATATTTATCAAATGACGTATACAAGTTCTTAAAGGGTAATCATACAATCATCACATATTTTAAACCATGGATACTAGTAATTGCTCTAATCGAGTGAACAATAATAATGTCCCATTCGAAGTTCAAGCCATTTCATGAAGAACATTCTATAATCATGCATTTTTCATCATCTAACATATAATCCAAGATAACCAAATTATTTTATAATCATAATTAACTATAATCATAGTAGATCTTAGAATTCAACGAAAATATAGAAGAAATCACCCCTCACACAAAACCCTAGGTCATGCTCTTCTAGAATAGTTGAAATCGGGTTTTTAATAAAACATTTTGGGGCACAAGGATGGAAGAATATCCTTGTTGAAAAACCCACATACCTAGTAGGAGAAATCCCACTCGAATTGTCACCTTGAAGCCTTGATGAAAACCTTGGTGAATCCTAGATCTAGAGGAAAAGGAAGGCGAATTGAGAGAATGAGGGTTTAGGCTTGGAAATGCTCTAAAATCATCCTTTAGAAGCCCAAAACGACATCACTTTAAAACATAAAGCATCATACTTTACCAAAATACCCCTGACAAAAACATGAAAAATCTGCCGAACTAGGACCACGACCCTCACCACGAGTCGCTGGTCCTCACCACGACTCGTGGTGACCTTGCGTCAGGTACACTATGATTTTACTTTACGGCTTTATTTTCCTCAACCCACGATCAACACGACGAGTTGTTGTTTCCTCTAACGACTCGTCAAACCACTCGTTAGTTACACTGTTTCCCCAACTAGTACACCAACCGGAGAATGACATGATGAGTCGTTACTTGGTCCAACAACTCGTCAATCCCTCTGTTACCCACACTGGACCAACCTTATGTCCCTTACAATGATTGACACCATGGGTTGTTGCTAGCTTCATCGGCCTGTTACCACCATCCGTTGCCACTGACTTGAAACACTAGGCTCCAACCAATGACTCCTTATAGCGACCCATCATAACCATCAATGAGTCGTTACATGACTTGTCCCTTCCCAGTAGATTAGGCTGAGATCTCTTCACGACTGACTCCCACGACTCATTAGAGCGACCAACGACTCATTAGACGAGTCGTTCTGAGGCACTGCTGCATTTTTTCTGCTGAGCACATTTCACACTCTAGGTTTTAAATCGTGGGAACTTTTGGGGTATTACAATATCTCCCCCTTGGGAACATTCATCCTTGAATGTTGGCTAAACATACCAGAAGGATAGGGACGAAATTGAAATTCGAAAATCAATCAATCACAACTAACACAAATGGCATATCTAACTTCGGGCTGATCTTACACACCAGAACTGAATTTCTATTTTGAACGTGCATACCATGGAACAAGAGGAGCTGAAGGACATGATACTACAATGGAGCTAAATAGAACACTGAGAAAGATTTTCCCCCTTTATCTGGCATTGAACTGATGGACTGAACCTTCGTTCTCAAATCCCTTCTTGATACTAAGCTAGAATTCACAATATCTAATCTAACTGAGGGTAAGGAATTCATGAGCACGAATCATTCAAAGCATCAAAAACTAAGAACTTACATGAGATAACTTGGTTCTACTGAGCTATTAAGCAACTTCTATAGACTGATTTGGGATGATCACATTGGGAAACATGAGCTGACACACATAACTGATTCATAACATGAAGATGAGCCTAAAGGCTTCATAGAGCAAGAGTGGCATTGCTGTCTGAAGCGGTTACCTAGAAATCGTAGGAATCTGCACATAGGGATGGACATAACTTAACTTCAACTGAAATAAAAGAGATGTTATCCGAACCTGGAGAGGTTGACATATCAAAATCATTAAGGTTGGAACCCCTATTAGCATTTTCAAAGTCCGACTTGCTTCACATACTCAACTTCTCCCCCTTAGCTTAAGCCATCATTCTAAGGATCCCTAATCTTTCTTATGGTCGGGCTAATTCACTAACTCCTAGCTTCTCTTTCACCTCTAACCTTCACTGCAAGCTTAACACTAACAGCTATTCACATCACACATTGACAATCTCTTCCCAACAATCACTACAGAGTTTCTTATTCAATACTAGGGTTTGAAACATACAAGGAGTAATACAAGATTCACAACATACTTGTGGTTACTACTGGCAACTTGCCTTATCCCGATGTGCTGCTACGACATAAGAGCTGTTTTGACGACGTCCGCCACCCGAGCTAGATTATGCACCTTGCTGAAATGGGTGGGACATTGGAACTACTAAAGAGGTGGTCAAGAATCTACTGTCGCCTTGCTTAACCGTTATGTAATCTTGGTGCTTATGGCCCACTATGCTTCACCAAAAACAAACATCCGAGTCGGTCATGCATTCTCCCAAATGATGCTCCCCACATCTCATACACAATGGGTATGTAATCTCCCTTACCCTGGGCTTATACGGAACACTAGCTTTTGAAGGTGCTGGGCCAATTATTTCTTCTATTAACGTGAGTGATGTCCACCACTCAACCTCTACTTGGAGAACTCTAAATCTCCAGTTCTATCCCTCTTAGCCTCTCTCTCTTTTTCCTTCACCTGTTTCTCTTCCATTTGTTGAGCGAATATCACCAAATGTGGAAAGTCTATATCCTTGTTCAACATGGAAGTCCCGCACTCTTTAACCAAGGAGTCTAACACTCCGTTCACAAACCTGCTCAGCCAGGCCCGCTGGTCGGCTACCATCTCCGGTGCATACTTGGATAACCGGGTAAATTCGAACATGTATTCCTAGATAGTCATGTCATTCTATTTCAAGTTAATGAACTCTGCCGCCTTTGCCTCCCTCAACTCCCTAGGGAAAAACCTATCCAAGAACGTTGTCATAAACTCATCCCAACCTGTGGGACCTGCTCCAATTCCTCGATTGTCTCTCAACTGACAAAACCATAAATAAGCAAGTCCTTTCAGCTGGTAGGAGGCTAAGTATTCACTCTCCGCTCCTGTCAACCCCATGATTTGGGTGATCTTCTGAATCTCTTCCAAGAACTCATACGGGTGCTCATCCATCTTTTACCCTAACAATTCAGGTGGATTCATTCGGAGAAAGTCTCTTATTCTTGTCGCCGCTACATTCTGATTCTGGGGAACACGAGCCATTGCTTGCCGATTAATCTGGGCGGTCAAGGCCTACACCAACATGTGAAATGCAGCTCAGAACTCGGCATGAGTAACATGATGGTCCATTGGGTTCGCGGGGGCTGGTGGTACCTGCTGGAGGCCGTTACCATGTCTTCTTTCATTTGCTCCTTTGGGAGGCATTATCTACGAGCCCATACATCATGAGTAAGGGGAGGATCTGTTAGAGTTTCATACTCTAAGCACGATAAGAATCATGAAGAAAAGGGAACATTCCTAAACGTCTCATAGTCTCTTCTTCATAAGTGTGGCGCACTTTGCACCCATGAAGTAGACTCTACTAAATGAAGCTTTCAAAAACCCTAGGACACTAGAGACCTTTGCTTTGATACCAAGTATGTCACGATCCAAGAACACACCCTTGTTGTACCATGGGACAAGGAACCCCGAAAAGCTCCAAGTCGACCCATGGCATAATCCTAGAATATCACATAACAGTAGAAACAACTAACAACCTAAATGAGCGGAAGCTAATTGAAAGAGTCTAATCAGGAACCATAAGAACAAATATAACTACACTTTGATACAACACTGAATCTATCTAGACAAGTCTGAAAGCCTTCTACTAAACTGATGAGTTGCTAGGACAAGCTCCTCAGCTAACTCCTAAAATCTTCAAAATGAAACATAAAGAAAATACAGTCATAAAACATGTCGTCGGGAGATGAGGACTCACCACTAGCAGCTGAGGGGGAATGAAGCGTATCTAACCACGAGGCTGATTCTGAAGACCTGAGTCTATATCATGAAACGATATAGCACATAAAGGCGTGCGGTCAGTACTTAGAATGTACTGAATATGTGGGAAGCATAAATAAACTAAAACATACAAGTATACAAGAGGGAAATAAGTCAAACACATTAATGGTAATATAACTGAAAGGAGATACAACAACCTTATATGAGATATACATATTAATGTAACAACTTTGTAAGGGAATTTACTGAAATATGATCAGCTGATGTGCAAAGGATATAAACTAAACCAATACAGAGGACCGATGTCACTCCCCGAAACTGGATAGGGCGCAAAATGGCACTCGATTATTTATTGATCGAGAAGCCGACTATATGACATCTGTAACTGTAACACTTAGGTCATCCAAGCTACCTGTCACAATCAACTTGAGTATAAACTAGACCCATAAGGTCTCAAGAATACATAGTAAACAACCAAAGTCCAACCAAGTCTAGGAGTATGCTAAACCAAGCAATAATAAGCCGAGAAGGCCACAAACTGAAAAACACTTTACACACTAAGTCCACAAAGCCTCTAAAGAGTAAACTGACTGATTATTGGAACAGGGCTCCAACCTACCCATAACTGCATCTCAAGACTCAAGAAAAAATAACTAAGCCCTAGCTCCAGGAATAATGGAGCATACCAACCATCAGTTGATCTCACTAACTGCTACTCAATTGGCAATCCTGACCTTTACCTGCACCTGCAGCACGAACGCAGGTCCCCAAGCATAGGGATGTCAGTACGAATGAAATGTACGGGTATGTAAGGCTAAAACTCTAAACATGAGATAACAATCCTGTAACAACTGACTCAGCACACAAACATATAAAAGATAGATATAACCTGGAACTCTGCACCCTGTAGTTGATAACACCTTACTATAACATAATTGAACTCAAGATAACTAAACCAGGAATAAGGAATAGTAATAACTTGGAATCTTGGAACCGAAACCTGATAGTAACTCTACAATGAGATGAAAATGCAATTGAGAAAAGCACAGGAAAGAAACTATAACTCTAATAATAGCGACCAGCCAACCATAAATCCATATATAAAATTCGTCCAATCGGTGTACCACACCGGGGTAAAATAAAAATATCTCCTACAGGTGTACCATACCGAGGTAATATAAAATATCTCCAACCGTTGTACCACACCGGGGTAAAATAAAAATATCTCCAGCCGGTGTACCACACCAGAGTGAAATAAAAATATCTCCAACCGATGTAATATACCGAGGTAAAATAAAAATATCTCCAGCCAGTGTACCACACCGGGTAAAAATTAAAATAACTCCAGCTAGTGTACCACACCGGGGTAAAGTAAAAATATCTCCAGCCGTTGTACCACACCGGGATAAAATAAAAATAAATCTCAATCGCAATCATAAAAGGAGTTGATAGGGCTTGTACAGATTATGTAGATACTAACAACCATGAAATATGCCGACTTAGTAACTATAACATGTGTATGATCTTACCACGATCCCAAATACTACAATTATTCCATACACATATATATCTTTCATTTAACATTTAAATACATACATATGCTGTGAATGAATTCTAGGGAAGTCCCTAGAACTGGAATATCATAAATACAGTGTAGACACACGTTCTTGATTTTAAACATCTCCTAGAAATACTAACACGAGGAGTTGAGAGGAATAGCTTAACTTAACATTTTCTATTAACAAACTTAGCATTCATTTCGTGCTTATACTTGTTTGACTTTCGTATTTTCATATCAAGAATTGTGAGCATACCTCATTCATGGCACATCATACCACATATCGAGGTAACTTATGAACAGGAAGACAAAACTTGGAGCTCTTTAACATAAAAATGCTAGGCAACTATCTAGAGTCTTCCTTGAGATAAATAAAGACTTATTGTCGTGTTTTAGACAATATAGGAAAGGCTAGTGTTAAACTTTCAATATATGAGGAGCTTATAAAAGCCTAGAAGCATTATAGATAGTTTAGAAACTTCCAATAAAAATAAAATCCTTTAAAACATGAAAAAGTTAATGCAACTCATAGAACAAATAATCAAAGATAGTTGTTTAAAAGTACAATGAAGAGCTTCTCATTAACTTGAGTCACTATCTCAAATATTCGATGCTAATCATTTCTTAAGAAGTTAACACTTAACTGGCATTTCATTAGCTTAGCACAACTGAACATAAACAACTTTATTTATAAATCTTTTGCTAAACGTCTTTAGAACAGGGTAAATCTTGTTAGCCATTTTGCTAACTCATTATCAATTGTAACACTTATCATCAAACTTAACAACCTTTAGCTCTACTTTTCATATTCGTCTTAAATTCTTTTCTAAACAGGATTCGTCAATCCCTACCTAATTATTTACTCTCATGTTCACTATTCCAGAAATTCTTGTACACACTTACCTTCTTACCTAATTGCCAACCTTGTCTCTTAAAATCATCTTTCTTATATTTTAACATCGCTCTAAGGTTCTTGAAATCAACTACAGACAGAGGGCATATACCTCACATATTACCTTAACAGGTCTAACATTTACTCCAATCTCTCTTTTTCTACTAGCGCCTCACCTTTTACACTTAGGTTAATTTCCTTACACATCTACAACTACATGAGAGGTGTCTACTTAAAGCATTAAGCAATTCTCAGGAGGTCGAGGTAACTCAAGAGTTCTAATAAACATATAGCGACTTTCTAAAGGCAATCCTTTCTACCGCGTAATTTGAATGTAAGCAGAAACTTACATACATTATGATTTTCTTCTAACATGTTAATATCATGATATTGTGCATAACCTGCTAATAAAGATGGTCCCATATAAATATCAATGGTTTACCCATTCGGGTTCTATTTTCCATGTTTAGCGTATCGGTAAATTAAGAAACACATTCATTAGTCTCTTAGCTTAAGGGAGAGGGATGGGGGAAGCTTCTCATGGCCCTAGGCACCTTAAAACATGAATATAAGAGGGTACGTAACAGTTGCAAGGAAATTCCATTTTGTTACCCTCGTTAGCCCTTATTGAGTTAAAACCGATTTCAATTATTATGTTTGCCCGCACGTCGTCGTCTTGCCATGTTTACCAATTTACTTAGAAACCATAATGTGAAAAAACTTTTACACCACAAACACATAACATAATGTAAAGGACCAGCTCACAGTTCCCACACTGAGGGGACTTCAGACTCATTTTACAACTATGACCATAATCGAAGGCAATTGCCCTCTCCGCTTTACATTCATGTTTTCCAACTCTTTAGAAAATACAAAACTTAATACTAAGTAATTCTAAAAACTGGGAAGAACCATAATGTTCTACTACAGAAGCTCAAGTACAGGGGAATGCCAGATTATTCCTCGGCATGAATTCGTGCTTGAAAATCAAGAGACAAAGAGCACCTTGCATAGCTTTTTTTTCCGGTGAGCTTTCTTATGTCGTTTCTTTCTTTCAACAACCAGAACTTCAGCACCTTAAATTACTTGATTTTATCACCAAGTGACAAGGCTGTTTCAAGAAAATTTATCCATCCAAAAGGTTACATCAATATGCAGTCACAACACAAACAAATAAGGCAACACTTAGCATATCTTATTTCAACTTGTTTCTACAACTTTGGGGGAAAATAGAGGTAGCAAATTACCTCACTTATCAAATGAAAAACTCCCAAAAATATGGAGCATATTCTCCAAAAAACACAGCTATTCAAACCTTCAAAAACGAGCAGAACTTCAACAATAACATACCAACAACGGCAGCCCAACATAACCTCCAACTTCTAGCTTTAGCTGGGGATTTTAGGCAAGCTTTTCAATTAGAAACACTTACCCTTGGCATGAGAATATTCTTGGATGTAATTGGAGTATTTTCCTCTAAATCACTTCCCAATAACGCAGCAATCCTTCTGCCCAAAACGCAGCATCATAACAGCACAACAACTACAACACGTCAACATACAAACCATAACTTTCTTCTAGTTTTCCTTCAAAAATTAATACACTTATTAGAGATTTCAAAAGAGGGAGGTCACTTACTATTTCTTATGAACGATTCCTACTAAGATGGAGTATAACATTAGCTCAAAATAGTCCCAACCATGCAGCGAGAACATGGCAAATATGAAGCTTCAAGGAAGCAACAACTTCACCACAACGCTGGCTTCACTTCCATCAACTTTTTCTTGTCTTTTGATGGTGTTTTCTTGAGGGATTTCCTCTTGGTTTCTAAGGATTTGATACTAGAAAATAAAGAGGATTTCATAGGGTAAGAAAGCACCTCAAACCTGGAAAAATATGGAAATGATTTCATAACAAAAAACTTAAAATATAATGGTGTTTGGGCGGTGGCCGTTTTTAGGGCGGTGGCCATGTCACTGCCCGATAGTGCTACCATAAAACACCTATAACTTTTTATTTCGAACTCCGATTGACGTGTCGTTTGATGTTCTGAAAACTAGACTCGATGATATTTAATTTTATTGGTTGTGGGGCTTCTAGTGCATTATATATTTGGAGATATGGGCGTTTAAATTTTACCCTAACTTATAAACTTTACATACTCTTTGTATTTCCATTTGTACACATTTCCCTTGTCATCTTCGATTGATATATAAACTGTACTTCCCTTAACATAGAATAAAAACATCAAATAATCACCAAATTTTTTTGGGGGTGTAACATCCTCCGCCCTTAGAAACATTCGTCCTCGAATGTCATAACACCTTTAACTCATCCTTGTCTTCTGTCATAAACATACATTCCATATATTCATAAACATATTCTTTCCAGTCATTACTTCATATCAAACTATACCTATTCAACTCAATCTAATTATCTAATCTAAGACAGATGTGCCTTAACACCACATAATCGATGAACTTTTCTAACCATAAGCAAATTGATACACTACCACTATAGATGACTAACTCCAATACCACTTTCCATTCACTACTTAATATACTAGATCAATGTTAAATCTGAAGCTACGCTTTTACCTTTGCGTTTACCATGGCCCTTTATTGATGATCCTGATAACAGAAACTAAAGCCTGATCTAGGGACAAATAAGGAACTAAATCTCTAGGAGAAACTGAATTTCTGGCGACTCGGAGCCTTGAAACACTACATGGGGCCTTAAATAACCCTATTTACCTGGTCTCCCCACTTTATTCTACTTCTCTATCGGTACTTGGAGATGGTGAATCAGATTCCTCTATCTTATGAGCAAATGCTTGTATCCGAGCACTAGTCATATCTGTCTGGGTAGACATCCCCGAACACTCTCAAACCAGATGGGGTCCCAAACCTAATACAATTTATGTACTCTATTCCTCGTATTCCACACCCCATTTGAAGCATATTGGCCAAAGAATTAAACTTGACACTATATTCATGAATACTCATGCTACTGTACTTTATGTAGTAAAACATACTAACTCGAACTCGTTGAAGTTCCCATGGTATGTACTGATCCATAAAGGCTAGGGAATTTAGGCTCAAAATCCACAAGCACTAAAGCTTTTAGAAGTATTTCCCTAGAACCTGCCATTAATTTCAGCAGCTAATTTTTGAAACATCCCTATTCGGGTTAACATCTGAAATACTTTCTCAAAATCTCGTCCCTTTGATACACCAAAAGGTGTTGGAGGATCATCGACTCTACCTCCTCCTGACTCTACTAAAATTAGGAAAATATGAGGGGATGAATCCCTTCCCAAGGTATCTCTGACTGGAACTAGAAGAACTGTAACACGGGGAGTAAAACAAAACTCACTACGAGCATATAATCTATTTATCGGATCGACAGGAGGGCGACTGGGACCCTTTCAAGCATCAGTGATGATAAATCTCGTAGTCATCTGCCTTACTTCAGGTGAATTCTAAAACATAAGCATGATTTAGACTATAAACAACCCGTACATCTTCGCTCTACAACATGATCTATTAATGAACAAAGTGAAACAACTCCTAAATGCCCTATAGCCTCCTGATTATAAGTATGGTGCACAACATACCCATAAGAAAGAATCTACTAGAAACGGCTTGTGGACTCCCTAGGATACGACTTTGCTCTGATACCAAGTCTGTCACACCCTAAAATAGGGTAGGGCGCAACTAGCACTCTATTCATGATTTATAGAGAAGCCGGCTATATAACATCTATAACTACAACACTTAAGCAATCCAGGAAACCTGTAACAATCAACTAGAGTATAAACTGGACCCACAAGGTCTCAACAATACATGGTAAAAAACTGAAATGCAACCAAGTCTAGGAGTATGCTAAACAAAGCAACAATAAGCCGATAAAGCCACAAACTGAATAACACTGTACATGCTAAGTCCACAAAGCCTCTAAAGAGTAATGAATTAGCTGATGATGTTCTATGAGAAAGGGCCAATAGAGTGTATATAAAGAGTGCAAAAATTTGTTTGAGTATTGGCTGTAGTATCTTAAGTGTATTTTCTAGTTGCGCATCGTGTTTAGTTTTTCTTTTTCTTTGCCTGAGGACATGCAAAAGTATTATATTGAGGGTGTTGATATGCTATGGATTTAAAGCACTATTGACACTCAAAACTAAGAAAATAGCATGGACTTAGGTGTATTTATGTGGATATGAGGCAGTTTTCCTTTGATTTCGGGCTAAATGGGTGTTTGAGAGTAAATTTTCAGAAGAAAGCTAAAAGTGTGCAAAAAAGGGCAAAAATGCAGTCCACAATATGATCCGTAGGATTGACCTACAAGTCATACTGATGGTCATGATAACAAGTAGAAGGCTGAAGCTGGAAGAATGGACCTATGAGTCTTGCCAGAGATCGTACCAAGATTGTACGAATCGTGGTTAGGCAGTCGTGATGAATTCTAAAAAAATTGCACAAGAGGCTGATTCTCAGTACGAGAGGATATCACGACCCGTTAGAGCTTGGTACGAGTCGTACCATACCGGTCGTGGTGAACTTCAGACAAATTGCAAAGATTCAAAATCAACCCATGAGAGCCTGGTACAAGTCGTATAAAGGAGGTACAAATCATACCTTGGCCCGACACTTAGAAAAAAATAGACCAACAATCCAAACCGCGAGATGCTTCCACAGACCGTAGGATACTCCTACGAGTCATAGGATAATCCGTGACGAGGTCGGCACCAGATATGGAAAATCGCCCCGTTAGCCTAGGAGAAGGATTCTTATGTCTATATAAATACGTTTTATGTTTTATTTTTCAGAAGTGAGATTGAGAAGAATTAGTTTTAGTTGGAAAACATTGTAATAGACAATTTTACATCTTTGAAAGAAAGAATTGAGTTGGTTCAACCTTGTGATCAACCTTTCCTTGAATTCATTTTGTTCTTGCTACTTGTTCTTCAAGATTTTGCAGATTAATTAAAGGAAGCATTTTTCTCAATCATATTTTTTAGTACTGTTTTTATTTCTTTAATCGTGAACGCACTTCACAATCTTGTAGCTATGAGAGGCTAAAACCTCCATAGCTAGGGTTGTGGGAACCATGGTGCATTAACCAGCTAGGGTTGCACAAAGTGAGCCTAAAAGACAAATACTAATTACATATACTGTATTCTCTTCATGCTTTAATGTTTCTTAGCATTGTACAACGTTAGGAAGTGCCCGAATTCTTTACCTGCTTTGGTTAAATAGATATAGATTAGGAAAAGAGAATTACAACAGAGCCTTGATCTTGATGATCATTGTATTAACTTTAGTTGTGGTGACAGGATAGTTATATATGGAACTTAGTGATAACGGTTAGTTTGAAAACGCTCATGAGACTTGGTCAAGTAATTGAGTATAGTCATTCAATAGGGATTGGTCAATCGTTTGAATGAACCTAAGTTATCAGTTCTACAAGTAATGTTGAAGATCATGAGTGTATACCTAAAGATGTTATGAATCCATGGGGAACACAAACCCTAGTTATCCTTTAATTATTGATTCACAACCATAAGCTTGACAACTGCTTTGTTTTTACCATTGATTATTACTAGAATCCCCCCAATTGTGAAGTAACTACCATACAAGTTCACTTACCGGCTGTAATCTAGATCCTCCATATTCCCTGTGGGATCGACCCCAACCTCTAAGTTGGGTTTTTTATTGACAACATCCGCTTCATACTTCAGTTAGAAGTGTGGTTTAAGTGTTATCATTCACACCTATGAAAAAGACTCTACTTAACGCGACTTTCAGCCACCCTAGGAAACTTCAAACCTATTGCTCTAATACCAAGTTTGTCACGACCCGAATATAGGCCTAGATCGAGACACATGACAAGGAGCCCCAAGAGGCTCCAAGTCAACCCATGTCATGAACATACAACTAACTCAATCAATAAAGCAGAAGACTTGACATAATAAACATAATAGAAATCTCATCATAACATAACATCAAATCGGGAATCACATGATACATGACGAGCTAATTACTACATATAGTCTGAAAGCCTCTATATAACTGATGGATTGATGGGACAACAGCCCGACTAACCCGACAAGTTTGAAAACTAAAAGTGCATAGATAACTGATAACAAATGGTCCTCGGAAGATGAGGACTCACCACTAGACTGGATGCTAACTATGGAACTGCCTAATGGAGGGGTTGTGGTTGAAAATCAGAGCCTGTACCATAAAATGATACAACATAGAGTATGCGGTCAACACGTGGAACGTATCGAGTATGCAAGGTAAGTTAAACAGTTATTTAAAATACAAAAAAGTTTATAAGAGTGGGACAACATGCTCATAGCATAAATATCATAACGTAACATAAGGCTCAAGGTTTTCAAAACATTTTCAAATTAGTCATAATCATAATAGTAGAAGAAAAGCTTCATTAAACATGACTTGATCCAAAGTAATATGAACATAACAACGCATAAATCATAAAGAACAATGGCAGATTCTTATAACTGATATACCCCATATTAGCACACATGGAGCCCAATCTGTAAACCCCTAGTCGGGAGGGTGTTCGTACCTTGCCAAGGGTAGAACAATGAAAGGGCGTCATATCACTCATGAAAGGCCCATATGGGGCAAAGGGGGATAGTCTCAAGGGAGGTCCCATCATGACCTACAGTGGCATGTATTTCTGACATTTGGGGCAAAACCTAAGCCCCGAACCTACTAGGTATTAAATACTACTCCCAAAACATATATAGTGCTTATAGGATAACATACATGAAATTCATGGGCTAGTTAAATCATGATAATAATAAACATGCTTGAAGATACGTGAACGAGCCATGAAATAAGGCCAGTGAGTCGGTCATAATTATAAATCATAAATCATAAATCATCAGGTTGATGCATACTTGTAAAACTTGCATATACTTGATATTTAAAAATTCATGATGAGCATTTGATAGAAATCATATCATACATCATAAATCATAATGGTTTAATGAACATCAACATCAAAGTAAAATCATATCTTGAACTTCCATAAAACATGCATAATTGGGCATAGTTTTGTAGAGATTTAAATTCATAATTTATAAGTGAAATAGTTGTAAAATATGCCCATGATTCATAGAATATAACTTGATACATGAAGGAAATTAATCCATGGATGGATCATAATAATTTCATAAGAATTGGGATAAAGCCCCATAAAATATTCAATAGAATTTCATGAATTAGGGAGAAATTGAGCATGGGTGTGAACAAATTCACCCATTCATAACCCTTCATACTTGAGATGGACTAATTCTACTACTTTTTTGATTGCCCAATGACGATTTGAAGAAAACTTGAAGAAAACCTAAGCTTGATCACCTCCTAAGCCTTCAACTTGCATGCATCAATATGAATGAGCCTAGAATGAAGTTACCCCTCATAAAACACTTCATTTCGAGCCTTAAACGATGTAGTTTAGGACCTTAGGACTTAGGAATTATGAAAAACCTGAAATGTTTACACTGCTAGTGACCACGACTGCCATGGGTCATACCTTGATACCATGACTCATGGTATCCGTCTATTATATCCCCTATTAATTCTTAACTTATCAAATTCTAACACCAAAACTTAACAGGATGAGTCATTACACAAAAAATAGTCAGTTACATCCTCCCGTTACTTCCCCTAAAGACCTGCATCTGGACTTCCCACGAGTCATACTATGACTCGTTCCTACTTCTAACGAGTCGTGGTTTCCATCCATCACCTCGACTGGAGATTTTCCTACTCCTTTTGTCGTGCACTTACCATGACTTGGATTTTCTCACAACGAGTCATTCTACGACTCGTTGTTACTCACAACGAGTCATTCTACGACTCGTTGTTACTCACAATCACTCGTTCTATGACTCATTATTACTCACAATGAGTCATTCTATGACTCATACCATTCATCCCCTTGAACCTTGGTGACAACCAACAACCATGACCGACGACCCATTGCAGCTTCCTACGAGTTGTACCCTGGACCGGTTACTTCTGAAACTACTTCTGTAAAACCTAAACACGAGTGTTCCAACGGGTCGTTGGACCTCCTACTACTCATACCACGAGTCATTCTGAGACATATTTTCCAGCCTTTTGCCACTTTTCAATTTTAAATCTAGGGTATTGTCTTAGGCACTTTCGGGGTATTATAATATCCAGGTGCTAGAAAAATGTACCATGACCTACGAGAAGTTTATTGGTGGAATGGAATGAAGAAGGACATAGCGGAATTTATGGCTATGGGTCTAAATTGTCAACAGGTGAAGGTTGAGCATCAAAGACCTGGAGGGGTTCTTCAAGACATTAGTATCCCTACTATGAATTGGGAGGAAATAAATATGGACTTCATTATTGGGTTTCCCTATACTCATCAATAGTCTGATTCTATTTGAGATATCATAGACAGGTTGACTAAAGCAACTTATTTTCTACCGGTCAAAACTACCGATTCAGTGGAGGATTATGCTAAATTATATACTCGGGAGTTAGTTCGGTTTCATGGAGTGCCCTTGTCCATCATATAATATAGAGGTACATAGTTTACCTCCCAGTTTTGTAGATCGTTCCAAAAGAGACTAAGTACTTTGGTCAAGATTAGCATGACATTTCACCCACAAACATATGTTCAGGCTGAACAGACCCTTGAGGATATGTTTAGGGTATGTGTGATTGATTTCTAGAGTATTTGGAATGATTATTTACCTCTCATTGAATTTGCACATAACAACAACTACCACTATAGTATTCAGATGGCTCTATTTGAGGCTCTTTATGGGCGGAGATATAGATCGGCTATTAGTTGGTTCGAAGTTGGTGAAGCTGCAATGGTAGGACTAGATTCAGTCCACGAGGCAATCAAAAAGGTTCATATTATAAAGGAAGGTTGAAGTCAGCCCAGAGTCGTTAAAAGTCCTATGCGGGTGTGAGAGGGAGAGAATTTGAGTTTGAAGCTGATGATTGGGTGTTTCTGAAGGTATCTCGCATAAAGGGAGTGATGAGATTCAGAAAGAAAGAGAAACTCAGTCCCTGTTATGTTGGTCCATACTGTTCGCGTGATTGTGGGTATATAAAACGACATGCAAGTGCACGTGGTCGAACAAGTAGTAAGTGGCTTTAGTAAGCCAAGTATCGATCCCACAGAGACTTGGATGAAGTGCAAATTGCTCAAGTGTACTATATTTTACTTCTAAAAATGCAGACAACAGCGTAACCAAAAAGTTGATAGTTTGTTTTATAAATTTTATTCTAAAACTAAGAACAATTATCTGCTTTGAATCTGAACTATGAATGAAAGCATGCTGAGGTTAAACGAACATGTAATGAAACTAATTATCATCATACTTTGGTTAATCTTTTCCTCCAGTTGCTAGCCAAGAACATTTGCCAAGAGATTAAAACTCTCGTATTTAACCTCACTTAAGAATCATGAACCATCCGTCTACATTTCTGTGATCAAATGCAATTCATGTCCTAGCTATACAATTCCGATTCCTAAATTGACTAATACGGCCTTCAGGTATATTTCTATCCTGAAGGCAAATCAAGACTCAATTTTCCCAAATAAAGTAAAGAACATATCCTATTAATTCACAACTTTCCAATTTCGTGCTCTCTCGAGTGAAATCGGACTTTTTAGATGTACATTAATGTAGGCCACACACTAATGCGGTAAGAACAAGAATTAATAGAACAACATGGAAGAAAATATGGAAAACCAAAGAATCAATGATCAAATTTCATTACAATTGTTCATAACCTCAGCAAGGAGAGGAATTAGCCACTCATTTGTGGATTAAACATCATAAAATGAGTTTTAATCATACAAGCAATTGAATTAAAGAAGAAAGAAAGAGAGAAAAAACCCTGAACTTTTCGTCCCTCAACTGCCTGTAACCCACGTCCTTGCTCCACCAAGTCAGAATATCTCAAATAAAACCTAAGTGTGCTATTTATAGTAGTAGGACTTTTTTCCGGAATAACAAGCAACGTGTCACGGAGTGCATCGCGGAGCACTGCCTCCGTGACATGCCACTAACGCGAAGGCTCTCTGGAATTCACCCGAAATTGGCCTCGGCAGCACCCTGCCGCGTTGGCAGCGTGTCACGCTGCTTGGGCAGCGCGTTGGCACCTCTTGGTTGCACAGCCAACCTGCCGTGGCACATTGCCAATGTGCAGGTGGGCTGTTTTGTGCCTCCTCTTTGCCGACGTTCGCGTGTTAATTCCGTTTCCAAGCCTCTACTTCACCAACTCATGGATTAGTTACTCAAAAGTCATCAAAACCTACAAAACAAAGGCTAATCATGTTGGTTAGCACATATCTTCACTTCATATAAACTTACATGAAAATGTATACAATAACTTAGATAAACAAGACTAATTTAAGTCATAAAGCGTATCTCGGGCATGCTATTTTTGCCTGTGATCACAACCCCACACTTAAAGCCTTGTTCGTCCTCGAACAACCTTTTACATATCATGCATATGGAGACTCCCACATAACTAATTTTGCAAGATAATTCAAGTTACGGCTATAATGATTACGTAAGATACAAGCTAAAATTCGAGCCTGCACAATTTGATCATTGAAATGGAGTACAACTATGTTAAGACTTCTTAACCTGAAGAATCGACTCTCAATCTTATCCAACTCATGCAAATCAACTGATTGAGAAATCCCACATGAATTATATCCTTCATTCAACATATGCCCCTCACGGAAAGAGAGTTACCCAATCACACGCAAAAACAATTTTTTAAATCACAACATGTGTGGGTACATGAATAGAATTACGCTCACTCTCACAAAGAATTCACATGCATCATGTAATGACCCATAAGCTTGCCCTTAGTGTTTTATTCCACTAATTTAAGGATGTATGAGTGTAAGATCAAGTAGGACTTTTTAGGTTGTAATGTAACTCAGGTGCGGCTAGGTACTATTATGATTAGTAATAGTGACTATCTTTCCTAAGCGCTTTTAATACATCGCACCTTCATTACAAACTTCCCTTCCCTCACTTCACCTTTTTCTCTTTTCATCTTTCTTTTTCCTCTTTTGCTCCCCCCTTTCTTTAGGCACTTTTAGCTTATTAGTAAGGAGTTCTATAAGTAACTTTTCATTTAATTATTTTCTTACTCCCTACTAATACTCACCCATATTCAAACAAGTGCACCCTCGACCTTTCTCAACTCTTACAATTGCTACTTTCCCTTCTTTTTCATTCTTCTCACTCCTTTACTCTTTCGTATTTTTCCTTTAAGCGCTTAGGAATTTTGGTTCAATTTCAATGCTAATGAAAGAAAAAGGATTAAGCTTATGTTGCAGCTGTCAAAGAATAGGCTCAAGGCTCAATGGGGTTAACTAGGATTAATTTTTCAAGGTAGGTATAATAAGGGATAAAAGTTTGGTTTATTCAAAGAATAGCCTAAATCATCTCCTACAATTCACATCCTTCATTTCGTTTTATAAATGCACCAGGCAAGTTCTAGACAATCCACAATAGCACAGAATACTCAAAAACCTTACACTCATGGCACATGCTCAAATCAAGACACATTTAGCAGACTCTTAACTCAGCTAATCACAAGAATTCAAAATTAAGCTTCAATCATATTGAGTCAAATTCAAGAGCCTAAGTGTCTCAAACGATGTTATACACTTGCATGCTTCACACTGAACTTACTTGCATCTTACAATCATTTATAGCCTGTAACAAGAACCTCAAGCATCGATTAGCTACGGGTTCACAAACCCACAACCTATCGACTAATTTTTCCTCAAGACGGTTGTCATCCATCCATCGTCGAAAACAGTCCCTAGCTATGACTAAAAACCTTATATACAGACAAAGAAAAGAAAAATAAAATTTTTATTTTTCGGTTCAAAGACCCCCCGTCGAAAAAGAACCGAAAAGAAAAACCAACGGGTGATGAAGTCATGCTTAATTCACAAAAATTTTTCAAATTTTTCAAATTTTTCGAATTTCTCACAAGCATTACATTCACCAAAAATCGTTAAGCACAACAAAAATTTTTGAAATTTCCCTTGAAATTTCCCTCACCCCACACTTGAATCCTGCTATGTCCTCTAGCATCAAATTAAAATTTAAAAAGGGTGAGAAATACTCCCTGAGGCCATTAGGCCTAGCTAATAGCATGCCTTCCTTCAACTTTGCACAAGTGGGTGTTCGACCCCACACTTTTTCTCTTCCATGCTTGTTAGCTTCCTCCTCCACGGGTACTCAGACTTCCCCTCCATCTGTGCTTAGCTTTCCACCAAAACAACACAAGATGAAAAATAAATAAAATCAACTTAAATGCAAGAAATTAAAATGGTACCCATGGTACCCTTGGGTTGCCTCCCAAGCAGCGCCTAATTTTTCGTCGCGGCACGACGTATCAAGTTTCACCGCTTTTTTCTCCACCTTGAGGATATGAATCTCACCCCTAATTTCTTCTCTAATTTCCTCTTATGCTCCAGGGGTGGTGGTGAAAAATTGTAAGGACTAAGCAGTAGATGTTGCCTTTTGAACATATTGGCCCTTAAGTAAGCGAAGTTATTTTCTCTTTCTGAGTTAGCAAATTTCAAAATATACGGGGCTTGGTCCTCCTCTAGACATTTCTCTATAAGCTTGGAAGACTCTATTTCTATGTTTTCAACAAAATATGTCGAGAAATGCTTTGAGTGTGGTCCAATAAACCTCAACTCTGAAACTGCATTGTGCTTGACCTCCTTACTTGTAAACACCTTCTCAGCATCGACATCTATCTCTCCATTAATGTCAACTGGGGGATACTCTATCTCTTCTTCCAGGAATGGATTTTCCGTAAGTGTGAGCCCATCACAGGGACACTCAAGAGATTCTAATTGTTGGGCTTCATCCAAAAATTCACCCTTGTCTTCCTCTTGTAGTTCCTCTTGAATATCGGCTAAAACTGTCACCTGCAATTTATCACAAGCTTCAGCCTCAGCAATCATCTCCGTGAATTTGACGCTCATCCTTTCTAGAGCCTCTGCATTATCTTCTTGCTGAATTCTGAATACTGCCATCACCTCCTTCATCGCTTCTGATTGCTCCAAGAGTTGTTTCAGCATGTCTTCTATTCGAGCTTGGCATCCCAAGTCCTCATTTTCAACATGCCTATATTCAGAAAAAACAACAGAAGGATCATAGTAGGGGCTTGGGGGAGGGGAATATGCATTCAGACAGCCATCCCAATGGCCATCTTGACCACCACGTATATTGCACGTGTTACAGTGTTGCCACGAGTGGTGTCCTCCGCAATTCAGACAAGATTCACCAAAATATGAGTATCCGCCATTTAAACCATTTGTATTCCACGATTTCATGTCAATAAGGGTATCCGAAAAAGAAAAAAATTAAAATGAAAAAGAATTAAAACAAACACTAAGACCAAGTTGTTAGCACTTAAGAAAAAAAATTATAGTAAATTAACACTTAAAACAAATTCACCAATTGCCAAATCCCCGGCAGCGGCGCCAAAAACTTGTTCACATGATTATGGGTATATAAAACGACATGCAAGTGCACGTGGTCGAACAAGTAGTAAGTGGCTTTAGTAAGCCAAGTATCAATCCCACAGAGACTTGGATGAAGTGCAAATTGCTCAAGTGTACTATATTTTACATCTAAAAATGCAGACAACAGCGTAACCAAAAAGTTGATAGTTTGTTTTATAAATTTTTATACTAAAACTAAGAACAATTATCTACTTTGAATCTGAACTCTGAATGAAAGCATGCTGAGGTTAAACGAACATGTAATGAAACGAATTATCATCATACTTTGGTTAATCTTTTCCTCCAGTTGCTAGCCAAGAACATTTGCCAAGAGATTAAAACTCTCGTATTTAACCTCACTTAAGAATCATGAACCACCCGTCTACATTTCTGTGATCAAATGCAATTCATGTCCTAGCTATACAATTCCGGTTCCTAAATTGACTAATACGACCTTCAGGTATATTTCTATCCTGAAGGCAAATCAAGACTCAATTTTCCCAAATAAAGTAAAGAACATATCCTATTAATTCACAACTTTCCAATTTCGTGCTCTCTCGAGTGAAATCGGACTTTTTAGATGTACATTAATGTAGGCCACACACTAATGCAGTAAGAACAAGAATTAATAGAACAACATGGAAGAAAAGATGGAAAACCAAAGAATCAATGATCAAATTTCATTACAATTGTTCATAACCTCAGCAAGGAGAGGAATTAGCCACTCATTTGTGGATTAAACATCATAAAATGAGTGTTAATCATACAAGCAATTGAATTAAAGAAGAAAGAAAGAGAGAAAAAACCCTGAACTTTTCGTCCCTCAACTGCCTGTAACCTACGTCCTTGCTCCACCAAGTCAGAATATCTCAAATAAAACCTAAGTGTGCTATTTATAGTAGTAGGACCTTTTCCCGGAATAACAAGCAACGTGTCACGGAGTGCATCGCGGAGCACTGCCTCCGTGACTCGCCACTAACGCGAAGGCTCTCGGGAATTCACCCGAAATTGGCCCCGGCAGCACCCTGCCGCGTTGGCAGCGTGTCACGCTGCTTGGGCAGCGCGTTGGCACCTCTTGGTCACGCAGCCAACCTGCCGTGGCATGTTGCCAACGTGCAGGTGGGCTGTTTTGTGCCTCCTCTTTGCCGATGTTCGCGTGTTAATTCCGTTTCCAAGCCTCTACTTCACCAACTCATGGATTAGTTACTCAAAAGTCATCAAAACCTACAAAACAAAGGCTAATCATGTTGGTTAGCACATATCTTCACTTCATATAAACTTACATGAAAATGTATACAATAACTTAGATAAACAAGACTAATTTAAGTCATAAAGCGTATCTCGGGCATGTTATTTTTGCCTGTGATCACATACTGGATTGTAAGACGGGTTGGCAAGGCAGCTTATGAATTGGAGCTGCCCTCAGAATTGGCTTCAGTGCATCCGATGTTTCTTGTGTCTCTTTTGAGGAAGTGAATGGGTGATCCAACTTTGGTTGGCCTGGTGGAGAGCGTAGGTGTTCGGTTCCAACAACATGCAAGTGCACGTGGTCGTACAAGTAGTAAAGTGGCTTTATTTCAAGCCAAGTACCCACAGGGACTGTAATATGGTAGTAATTTTCCTAATTGTTAGTAAACGATTTCATTATGCAGGTAGACAACCAAAACAAATAATGCTTTTGAGTCAAGATTAATAGTTAATGTGAACCTAAATGAATATTGTAAGTTAAAGTCTGAACAATAGCAACGAACAAGCTGAGGTTAAGGAAAACATGCAGGGATGTAATTTATTAATTAAAGTTCAATCAATCTTCTCTTCGGTTGTTAGTCAGGAATTAAATACCCATGGATTGGATCTTTCGACTCCTCACCAATTAAAGAATCACGAGACTTACATTACACATTTCTGTGATGCAAAGACCCCATGTTCTAGCTATACATAACACATTCCATGAATGACCAAATATGACATTACAGATATATTTCTATTCTGAACATAAATCTTTCCTTAATTTCTCAACCAAGACAAGAACATATTCCACCAATTCACATCTATCCAATTAGTCTCCCTTTCGGAATCGAAATTGGAATTCTAGAATATACATTAACATTGGCCAAACATTAATGTAGTAAAAGCAAGAATTGGTAGAACAACAGTTATAGAGAAATAAAAACTAAAATAATCATTAATTACATTCTTCTGTAATTACCCTCAACCTCAGCAAGAGGTAGATTAGCCACTCGTTTGCGGATTAAACATCTTCAAACTAGTAGAAATCATATAAGCAATTGAACTTAAAGAGGAAAAGGAAGAGAATTAACCATAGGAATTCTTCTTCTCAACTGCCTGCTATCAACGTTCTTGCTCAAAATGTCAGATACTTTAAAATAAAACCTAAGTGTGCTATTTATACAAGTGAGAAATTTTTCCCGGAATAACTGGCAACGTGGCACGGAGTGTATCGTGGAGCATCAGCACCGTGCCATGGCCCTGTCGCGGAGCCTCACTGGAACTCAGCTTCCAGGTAATTTTCTTCAGCGTGGCACAGAGGTAAACGCGGATCTTAGGCTCCGTGACACGGTGCCATCGCGCACCTCCACTGGAAATCAAGATAAAAATTCCTTCTAGGCAGACTGCTTCCGCGATGGTAGCGTGACACGGCCTCCATCGCTGAGCACCAAATTTGGTCAATTTCCTTGTCGACTTCCACTTCTTGCTTCCGAGTCCATTTCTACACTTCACCAATTTGTAGATTAGCTTCCAAAAATTCCTTCTAGATTGCAAAACAATACTAATCATGTTGGTTAGTATAAATCCACGTTTACATACAAATCACACGAGAATGTACACCTAAAAGTGGATAAACAAGTAGAAATGAAGTATTAAAGTATCACTTGGGCATGCAATTATGCCCAAGATCACCTACCCCATACATAAAACCTTGTTCGTCCTCGAACAATCCTTTCACATCTCATGCAATTGAAACTCACGCATAGCTAATTTGGCGAGACCATTCAAGCTACGAGTATAAGGATTACTTAAGATAGCAAATTATCAAAAGAACATGCACGGTTTCATCAATGAAATGAAATACACTACATTAAGACCTCCTAACCTCAAGAATCGACTCTCGATCTTGGCAAAATCATGAAAATCAACCGATCAATACATCCAACATGAATGTTATCTCTCAATAAGAATGTGCCCTCACAACACGAGAGTTACCCCATGTTCACTCATAAAATTTCCAAAGCACTACATGTAGGGGTATGTGAATAAGATTACGCTCGCTCTCCCAAAGAATTCACATGCATCATGTCGTGAACCATAAGCTTGCCCTTGGTGTTTTACTCCACTAATTTGAGGATGCATGACGTAAGATCACGTAGGACTTAATGGGTTATAATGTAAGCTAAGGAACTAGTAAATACTGGGCTAACCAATAATAGTAACTAGCTTCCCCAACCGCTTTTAATACATCCCGCATTCATTACTAACATTGCTTCTTCCTCAATCCTCTCACTCTTGAATTTTCTCTTTGTTTTTGTTCCCATTTCGTTAGGCACACTCGACTTACTAGAAAAGAGTATTTAGAAACTTTTTTCATTCATTGATTTTCTTACTCTCTACTAATAATTAATCAATTCCAAACAAGTGTACCTTTGTCCTTTTCTTGAACTTTCACAACTTCCACTTTCCCTTCCGTTTCAAGCTTCTCACTCCTTCACTCTTTGAGAATTTTTTTTTTCTTTTTACACTTAAGCGCTTAGGAGTTTTGGATCTAATTCACGGCTAATGAAAAAAAAGGATTAAGCTTGGGTTGTATCTATCAAAGAATAGGCTAAAGGCTCAATGGGGCTAACTAGGATTTAACATTCAAGGTGGGTACGATAAGGGACAAAATTTTGGTTCATTCAAAGAAATGCCTACATCCTTTCCTATAATCCACATCCTTCATTTCATTTAATATACACACCAGGCAAGTTCTAGACACTTCACAATAGCATGGAATATTCGAAAACTCACACTCACTGCACATGCTCAACTTAAGACATATTCACAAACTCTTCATTCAGTTATTTACAAGAATTCAATAATTAAGCCTTGATCACCCCATACTTAGCTAGAAAGTTTCTGAACCCTGCATTCACAAAATGTGCCCCTCCATCACTGATAATAGCTTGGGGCGTACCGAACCTGGTGAAAATCTGCTTCTTCACAAATTTCGTCAGCACCTTGTTGTCGTTCCTTGGACAAGCTACTGCCTCGACCCACTTAGACACGTAGTCCACTGCTACCAAGATGTAATGATTACCAAATGACGGTGGAAACGGGCCCATAAATTCTATCCCCCATAAATTGAAAACATCAACTTCTAATATCTGATGCGATGGCATCTCATGTCTCCTGCCAATTGTTCTTGTTTTTTGACATCTATCACACATTTTTACATAAGTTGTAGAGTCTCTGAACAATGTGGGCCAAAAGAAACCGGACTGCAGCACCTTGTGAACTGTTCGCTCTCCTCCATGATGACCTCCATACAGCAATGAATGACAACTCCTCAGCACTTTTGCAATCTGACTTTCTGGAATGCATCGCCTCATCACTTGATCCAGTCCTTGCTTAAACAGATATGGCTCATCCCATATGTAGTACCGGGAATCATGCCTCAGCTTCTTCCTTTGCTGAGTCGTTGCCTCAGGTGGGTATACTCCACTTACCAACAAGTTCACCATATCTGCATACCAAGGGAGTTCAGCTTCCTTTATTTCAAAGAGTTTGTTCATCGGGGAACTCTTCTCTGATGCTATAACCTTCGTTCACATGCGAACGGTTCTCTAACCGCGATAGGTGATCTGCAACCTGATTCTCGCTTCCCTTTCTGTCTCAGATCTTCAGATCAAACTCTTGCAGCAATAATATCCACCTTATTAGCCTGGGCTTTGCATCCTTCTAGCCAATTAAGTACCGAATTGTTGCATGATCAGTATATACCACCACTTTCGACCCCACCAGATAGGATCTGAACTTGTCAAATGCAAACACTAAAGCCAGCATCTCCTTCTCCATGACTGTATAATTGACTTGGGCAGCGTCAAGTGTTTTGCTTGCATAATAAATGGATTGAAAATTTTTTTTCCTACGCTACCCCAATACAGCTCCTACAGCCACGTCACTTGCATTACATCATCAACTCAAAAGGATGTTCCCAATTAGGTGAAATCAAAATAGGCGCTTCCACCAACTTCTTTTTTAGCTCCTCGAATGCTTCTACACATTCCTTGTCAAATTCGAACTTCACCTCTTTTTCTAGCAACCGACATATCGGTCTAGAAATTTTTGAGAAGTTCTTGATGAACCATCTGTAAAACCTAGCATGTCCTAGAATGCTGTGAACACCCTTCACTACCACTGGTGGTGGTAGCTTTTCAATCACCTCAATGTTTGCACGATCGACTTCTAACCCTTTGCATGACACCCTCCTTGACTAAAAAGTGGCACTTTTCCCAGTTGAGCACCAGGTTTGAGTCTTCACATCGAGCTAACACCCTTTCAAGATTCTGCAGACATATGGCAAATGAATTATCGAAAACAGAAAAGTCGCCCATAAATACCTCGACAAAATCTTCGACCATATCATGGAAGATCTCCATCATGCATCGCTGGAATGTGGCTGGTGCATTGCATATACCAAATGGCATTCGCTTGAAAGCATATGTCCCGTAAGGACATGTAAAAGTGCTCTTCTCCTGATCCTCCGGTGCTATGGCTATTTGATTATAGCAGGAATACCCATCCAGAAAACAATAATATTCCTAACCTGCCAACCTATCCAAAATCTGATCAATGAATGAAATAGGATAATGATCTTTCCTCATGGCCTCATTGAGCTTCCTGTAATCCATGCAAATTCGCCAGCTCGTGACTGTGCGTGTGGGAATCAACTCATTCTTTTCATTGGTGACCATGGTCATCCCTCCTTTCTTCGGAACGCACTGAACTGGGCTAACCGATTCACTATCTGAGATAGGATATACCACACCTGCATAGGGCCACTTGATCACTTCCTTTCTGACTACGTCTTTCATCATCGGGTTTAACCTCCGTTGATGTTGCACGGTTGGCTTGGATCCTTATTCCATTAATATCCTGTGCAGGCAGAAAGATGGACTAATCCCCTTGATGTTCGACATCTGCCAACCCATTGCTCTGTTTCTCCTCTTAAGGACCACCAATGCATCTTTCACTTGTGCATCTGTCAGTTCCGCTGAAATGATGACTGTCAAGGTGTCATCTTCACCCAAAAATACATACTGGAGATGTGGAGGCAATGTCTTTAACTCCAATTTCGGTGCCTCCTCATTTGATGGCCTTGGCAAGGGTTCCAAGGACCTCTTCAACGGTTCAAAGTCCTGCTTCCTGAAGAACCATTTTGGCTCATTCAAAGTATGAACCATCACATATGTAGCACTATCCCCAAAATGATCATAGCCCACCAAGGCTCTCTCCAATGGGTCCTGTGAGTCAACAATCTGAAGGGTCGATTCCTGATTTAAAACACTGATTATTGATATCTCCTCATAAATGGTCGGTAGCTTCATGGCCTTGTACACATCAAAAACCTCTACTTTTTCATGTGCTCGCATGGTTAGCTGCCCAGCAGCCACATCGATTAAGGCTCGCTCAGTTGCAAAGAAGGGACATCCCAAAAAAAATGGGACTTCTGCATCTGGCTCAAAATCCAGAATTATAAAATCCACCAGGAAAATGAGGGAGCCCACTTGCACTAGCACATCCTCCATAATACCATCAGGTCTGGCCAATGAACGGTCAACTAGCTACAAGATCAAAGTAGTGGGTCTAGGGCTGCCCAGCCCCAACTTCTTAAACACAGATGTTGGCATCAAATTTATGCTTGCTCCAAAATCGCACAATCCGCAAGCTTTAATGGACTGCCTAATTGTAATCTGAATAGTGAAGCTCCCAGGATCCTTGAGCTTTGTCGACAATCTATTCTGTATTCGGGAGGTGCACTCCTCAGTAAGCGCCACTATAGCGTACTCCGTCAATCTGCTTTTGTTTGCAACAATGTCCTTGATATAGTTGGCATATTTCGCTAGTCCTGCGAAACATCAACTAAAGGCAAATTAATATGTACCTGTTTCAACACTTCCATGAATTGTTATATTTATGTTATTGGCTCAAGTTATGTTTTGATAAAGTTACTTACAATTATGACTATGAATGTTTTATTTACGAGTTTATTTTACTTTTAAATGTCCATTTTACTTACCGTGCATACTCAGTACATTCCATGTACTTATCGCATACTTCCTATGCTATATCGTTTCACGATACAAGGTCCGAATCTCAAGCTCATCCTCATCCTTAGTCCATCTTGACTGCTATTCTCCATGGAGTAGCGGGTTATTTCGACAAGGATTGTAGGACTGCTATGCCCCATTAGGGTATGGATTTCCCATGGATAGTGTTGTACACCCAGCAGATAGAGGTGGCGCATTTGATAGAGAGGAAGGCCAAGAGGGGCAAGACCGAGGACCACAGATTCTCTCAGCAGAGGTCTGGTGGTGGGCACCAACAGCAGACCCACCAGAGATCATTAGCCTCAGCATCTTCACCATTGAGTGTGCCATCCAGGCCTAGACAAGGTCAGAGAGGGTGAGCATCAGGCCTGAGGGGTAAGAGCCGTAGACCCGCAGATTCTAGCATCCTAGCTCGTCGCAAATGTGGTCGAGGGCACACAAGCTAGTGCTTGGCAGGTTCAGGTGGTTGTTTCAGGTGTGGGCAACCTGGAAACATTCTTAGAGATTGTCCAGCAGTGAGACAGGATCTGGTTGGGGGCTGAGGCCTAGCTTCTAGTTCAGCATCCCCTCCTGCATGCACAACACATCAGGGGGCATTTACTAGCACAGTTGGCGGTCAGCGCCATAAATGATTCTATGCTTTAGCATCCCGTTAGGAGTAGTAGGTTTCCCCGGATGTGGTCACTGGTATGTTGCGAGTTTTTATATTAACATTTATGCTTAGTTAGATCTTGGCGCTACCTTGTCTTTGGACACCTTATATGGCCAATAGCTTCGGAGTCAGTCCCGAAGTCGTAGCCTATATCTATTCCTCTCTATAGGATGGCTCCAACCGAGTTAAAATCGTTGAAAGAGATTTTTAAGGACTTTCAAAATAAGGGTTTGATTAGACCGTGCATGTCTATATGGGGTGCACCAGTTCTCTTTTTTCGAATGAAGTATGGTTCTCTTCGCATGTGTATTGATTATTGGCAATTGAACAATGTCACCGTCAAAAACAAGTATCCTCTACCCAGGATCGATGATTTGTTTGACACGCTTCAGGGTGCCAAGGGTTTCTCAAAGATAGATATCAGGTCCGGGTATCATCAGCTTAGAGTTTCGGAGCGTGATATCCCGAGGACAGCCTTCAAGACGCGGTATGGACATTATGGGTTTTTAGTTATGTCTTTTGGACTAACGAATTCTCCTGCGTCTTTCATGGACCTAATGAAAAGGGTGTTCAAATAATATCTGGACATGTTTGTGATCATGTTCATTGATGACATTCCTATATACTCTTGGAGAGAGGAGGAACATGCCGCCCATTTGAGAGTAGTGCTTTAGACTCTGAAGGATCACCAATTGTATGAAAAGTTCATCAAGTGCGAGTTTTGGTTGGACTCGATAGAATTTTTGGGCCATGTGGTATCAAGTGTGGGCATAAAGGTAGATTCTCAAAAATTCGAGGCGGTGAAGAATAGGCCCAAACTGGTGAATCCTTTAGATATTTAGTGTTTCTAGGGTTTAGCTGGCTACTATCGGAGGTTTGTTGAGGGTTTCTCATCTGTTGCAGCACCTCTGACCAAGTTGACTCAGAAGAAGGTGAATTTTCAATGATCGGAGGCTTGTGAGAAGAGTTTCCAAGAGTTAAAGACTCAACTTACTTTCGCACCGGTGTTAACCCTACCCGAGGGTATCAATGGGTTTGCTGTGTATTGTGATGCTTCAAGGATCGGAATTTGGTCTGTGTTGATGCAGCATGGGAAACTAATAGCATATTCCTCTAGGCAGTCGAAAGTCCATGAGAAGAATTACTCGACCCATGACCTTGAATTGGCTGCAGCGGTATTATCCTTGAAGCTAAGGCAAAATTATTTGTATGAGGTCCACGTGGATGTATTTACGAACCACAAGACCTTACAACATGTGTTCACACAGAAAGATCTCAATCTTCCGCAAAGGAGGTGGTTGGAGCTACTCAAGGACTACGATATGAGTGTCCTTTACCATCCGGGTAAGGCTAATGTGGTAGAGGACGCACTTAGAAGGCTCTCTATGGAGATTGTGTCCCATGTGGTTGAGGGGAAGAAGTAGCTAGTGAAAGACGTTCATCGACTCGCAAGGTTGGGAGTTAGGTTGGTCGACTTGACCGATGGCGGTGTTGTTGTCCAGAACAGATCAGAATCGTCCTTGGTGACTAATGTGAAAGCTAGACAAGATGAGTACCCGATTTTGGTAAAGTTGAAGGAAGTCGTTCAAAATCAGAAGGTGGAGGTCTTCTCCCAAGGGGGTGATGGTGTGCTTTGATACCAGGCTCACCTATTTGCTCCAGATGTCAATGATTTGAGGAGACAGATAAAGAATGAGGCTCATAGATCTAGGTATTCTATCCATCCGGGTAACATCAAGATGTACCGTGACCTACGGGAAATCTATTGGTGGAATGGAATGAAAAAGGATATTGCTGAATTTGTAGCCAAGTTTCAGAACTGTCAGCAAGTAAAGGTTGAGCATCAACTATCGGGAGGCATACTTTAGGATATCAGCATCCTACTAGGATGTGGGAAGTGGTTAACATGGATTCCATTATAGGTCTACCTCGTACTCGTCGACACTATAATTTTATTTGGGTTGTGGTAGACAGGTTGATCAAGGTTGCACATTTTCTACAAATAATACTATGGATTCAGCAGAGGAGTATGCTAAACTATATATCCGGGAGATGATCCGATTGCACGTGGTGCCCTTATCTATCATTTCAGATTAAGATACTCAATTTACCTCTCAGTTTTGGAGGTTGTTCCAAAAAAGGCTTGGTACTCAGGTTAAGCTCAAAACAACATTTCACCCACAAATGGATGGTCAAGCGGAGCGGACAATTTAGACCCTCGAGGATATGTTGAGGGCATGTGTGATTGGCTTCAGAGGTGGTTGGGATGATCACTTGCTCGTGATTAGGTTTTCCTACAATAACAGCTATCACTCTAGCATTCAGATGGCGCCATTTGAGGCTCTCTACTGGCGGAGATGTAGGTCGCCCATCGGATGGTTTGAGGTTGGTGAGGAGGTGATGATAGGGTCAGACTCGGTTCATGAGGCAATTGAGAAGGTTCATTTGATAAGAGATAGGTTGAAAACTGTCCAGAGACATCGAAAGTCCTATGCCGATGTAAGCAGGAGGGAACTTGATTTCGAGGTGGATGATTGGGTGTTTTTGAAGGTATCTCCCATGAAGGGAGTGATGCGGTTTGGAAAGAAAGGGAAACTTAGCCCCCGTTATGTTTTCCCCTACAGGATTGTTAGACGGGTTAGTAAGGTGGCATACAAGTTGAAGTTTCCCTCTGAGTTATCTTTCGTGCATCTTGGTGTTTCACGTATCTCTTTTGAAGAAGTGTTTGGGCGATCCAACTCTAGTTGTCCTGGTGGACAGTGTTAGGGTGAAAAAAAGCCTTAGTTATACGGAGGTTCCGGTGGAAATATTGGATCGATAGATTCGAAAGCTAAGAAACAAGGAAGTAGCTTCAGTTAAAGTGTTACGGAGGAATCAACATGTTGAAGGAGCTACGTGGGAAGCCAAAGCGGATATGATTTCTAGATATCCACATTTATTCTCATTAGCTCAATTCTGACTTGAGGTATCAATTTTGACCAAAACCTCTATTTATTTCATATTCAGTTCATGTGCACAAGTTTCTTTTATGTATGTGAATGTATGTACAATTCGTGAATTTAGTTCAGCTATGTATTTTGAATCGGAGGTAGTCATTCCGTCAGTTTTCAATTTAAATTATCAGAATTTGAATATGATAATTGCATGTCTCTCCTATTTTTTGTGTTTCCAACATTCGAGGATGAATGTTCCCAAGGGGGAGATACTATTATACCCCGGAAGCCCAAGGATCATACTCGGGAGTTGAAATGGAGAAAGGTTGAAAATTTGGCACCAAGCATAGGACGAGTCATGGGGAGACTCGTGAAGACAACCCATGAGTCGTGATGTGACTCGTGGGGAAGGCCCAGGTGTTTAGTGAGAAGGCTGGAGAAGAGGAGAACCCACAGGAATGACCACGACTCGTGGCAAGGCCGCACGAGTCGTTGGGTCAGTCATGGGGAGGGAGATTAAGGAAAGAAATAGAAAGAGGCAGTGGACATCACGGAAGGACCCACAAGTCATGGTCAGTCCCCACAATTCATGGGGTGAGTCGTGGTCCAAGCAGGGAAAGCTTTGGTTGAGGCTCAGGAGGTTTACCTCACGACTGACTCCACGAGTCGTGACCTGGGACCACGAGACGTAAGGTCCCTCATTGGGACCCCCCTAATAGTTATTTTTTGCGAATTCGGTAAGGGCTTTTCCGTAATTCCTAAGTTCCTAAGGCTTAAACTATGACGTTTTGGGTTATGAATAGTGGCCTTTTAAGGGGTTAAGCTCATTTTAGATATTATTCATCCATGCATGCAATGTAGAAGAGAATTGAGAGGATGATCTTCAAATTCCTTCAAATTTCTTTTGGGCATTAAAGGGAGAGTAAGAATCAGCTACTAACAGGTATGTAGGGTAATGAATGGGTGATTCCCTTCACACCCATTTCCGATCCCTCTTTAATGTATGAAATCTTATGCCTAATCTATGGGGTTTTAACACAAATGCATGAATCTTCGATTTCTATACATGGGTATGATTTGATTATGATTCTATTATTAAATTATGAAGAATGGGAAATTTTAATGTTTGCAATTAAAAATCATGTTTCTAGTTTATTGAATTAAAAGCCCATTGTTGAGATGTTTATGAAAGGTGAGATTTATGATGAATATATGATAATGATAAGATATTATTGTCACGCCCCGCCTTGCGAGGCATGACTAGCACCTAGTGCCCTACTAGGACCTGGATTGCTTGACTAGCTGAGCCTAAGCACTTCTGGTGCCAGACTGGCTCTAATTTTGGATTCAAAAAAACGACGGGCTATATAATGAGTGTAAATACAGTCTCCGGCCGACTAGGCCTATAGCCACCTGTAAGAAAACAACAGCTACCCAGAACAACTGAATCAAAAGGGAACCTATGCGGGCCGACAAGGCCACCATGCTGTCTAGTTATTCCTGAATCAAGAAAAAAAGTGCTAAACTGCTACGTGATCAACAAGATCACCACTACCAACTAAATAAGGCCCCACACGACCATCATAAACAAACTAAAACATACACATGACCTCACACGACCGGTACAACTAACAATAGGGAATATACTATCTGCAAGCCTCTAAGAATACTGATATGATGGTCAGGATAGGGCCCCGCCCTACCCATACTATACAACAAAAGAAAAGGAATAAACCTCTAGCTATCTAGCTCCGGATGACAGGAGCTGATGACTCTATGTACTAGATGGAATTACAAGAGATCGACTCCTCGTTTATGAGTACCTGCAGGCAAGTAATGCAGCACCTGAAAACGGGCGTCAGTACCGCTGGTACTGAGTATGCAAAGAAACAGTTGGAAAATGACTGAAGACAAGCAATATAACTGGTAGAACTGAAGTAGAAAGAAATAGATTGTAACAGACTGAAAGAATGAGTTTAAGATTGTCCTCAACTATGCTTAAAGGAGTAGGAGTCGTACCTGGTAACGTGGCATTTTACTATCTATCTATTCATAACTAATATAACATGGCATAATATTGCATGACATAACATAACATAGCAAACATAAACCTTACCTGGCCCCCATAAGCTGGAAGGTAAGACCGACACGAAATCTATACCCCTACCCCGGTCATCCGATCTCCCATAGTAACTATAAGCATCCTGCTAGTCCCCTAGGTATGCACTTGGGCCCGCTGGGCCCCTGACTATAACTGTACCTGAGTCTAGAGGACTCCTGAATCAACACCCCTGGCGTACCCGCTCGACGGGGGTGTATAAAAGCCGACCAAGGAAAAATATAGGGAAACTGGCATCCCATCTTCGTCCCCTAGGGGACGGCATGCCACTCCGTAGAGCGACATATCCTCGCCCTCTGGCGGACGAGTTGGTATAGCTATGATCCCTGGGGCGGTCATGGATGCTAGTTAATTCAACCCAAAACTATATAGTCAAGTCTCAACTGATAATACTAACTGCATACGATACATGCTGAAACTAATGATAGTAATGTGTATATATATAATACATGCTTAAACTGATAATGGTATATATATAATTTCTGTCATATTGTGCTGAATCTGATACTGAAACAAGATATAATATTTCTGCTGAGAATCATGTTGTATAACTAAGTCCCATGGTAAACATGATTTAATATTTCTAACATGCTTGTTAAAATTCATATTAAGCTACTATTCTGTTTCTTAAATACTTTATGGGAACTTATATTGCTTTACTAAGTTTCGGCTGAACACGATAATATCCTGATGTACTTTACTAAATTACATACTGGGCATGGTGTACTGTTTCTAAAACTTTCTACTAGAATTTATACTAGTTTTGTCTACTAGAATTACTAACTTGCCGAAAGAAACTAGCTTCACATACCTCAGTTACTGACTTCTTGACTAACTGGCATAACTCGGCCAATATCCAGCTATTTCTTCCAACTGCATTCATATTTATTGCAATTAGAACTAAATTCATCAATATTCTGGAAGAAAATGCTACTTTGAATATATATATATATAGCCCAAACTTTGACTTATTAGAAAACAGCCGAAAACTTACTATTTCTCGGAAGTCCAGAAGGGAGAAATACTCACTTTAGGGCTAGGAGTATATTGACACTAATTTGGAGAAATTCCACCTAACTTAGCTCGGTAGGACGACGGTTCGCCGGCCGAATTTCACCAAACTAACTCCATAGGAATGCTCCCTGCAACTTAATACTTTACTACCAAAAATCAATTCGAGTTTGGACCGTGTTTAATAGCGTAAACGAAAGGAATTTCAAAGAAACCCTTCGTCCTCCTTTTTTTTCCTTCGTTTTTTACTGGAAATTATGTAATGAAATGAATCATAAACAAAGTGGGGGCTTTATATAGTTGAGGCCTGGACCTCACCTCCGTGGCACGTTGGCCATCGCGGAGGTGAGCCCTCTGTGACACGTTGGCCATCGCGGAGGGGGTCTGCCCGGCCTCCTCTTGTGATGCTTCGACGTGGCGCTTGTCCGGTCTTCCCCCGGGCCTTTTTCTAGCATGTATGGCATTCTAAAACTCTTAACCAATGTTCGGTGCGTTGTTGGGGTTATAAAACCGACACGCAAGTGTACGTGGTCAAACAAGTAATAAAGTGGCTAAGTAAGCCAAGTATCGATCCAAGGAGGCTCAGGGTATGTAAAAATTGCCTAAGTATACTATATTCTTATTTTACTTCTAACTATGCTAACAACAACGTATCCAACAGTTAATTGAGTTTTTGTTTATAAAATATATACTAAAACTATTAACAATTATTTACTATGAATTTAAACTATGGATATGAGCATGTCAAGGTTAAGAACAAGTAATGAATTCGATTGTAATAATAATTCGGTTAATCTCTTCTTCATGTTGCTAGCCAAGAACATTAGCCTAGAAATTAAAACTCTCGTATTTAATTTCACTTAAGAATCATAAACCATTCGTCTACATTTCTGTGATCAAATGCAATTTACGACCTAGCAATACAATTCCGGTTCCTAAATTGTCTAATACGGCTTTCAAGTATATTTCTATCAGGAAAGCACATCAAAACCCAATTTTCCCAAATCAAGTTAAGAACAATACCCTATTAATTCACAACTTTCCAATTTCTTGCTCTCTCGAGTGAAATTGGACTTTTTAGATGTACATTAATGTTGGCCAAGCACTAATGCAGTAAGAACAATAATTAATAGAACAACATTAAAGAAGAAGAAGAAAACCATATCATTTACAATCAAAATTCACTACACATGTTCAAAACCTTAGCAAGGAAGAGAACTAGCCACTCATTTGTGGATTGATCATCCTAAAACAAGTGTAAATCATACATAAAATTGAGTGAAAGAAGAAAGGAAGAGAAGAAATCTCTTAGCGTTTTCGTCCCTCAACTGCTGCTAACCCACGTCCTAGCTCCACCAAGTCTGAACTAAAACTCTCCCCCTCATTAAAATAAACCTAAGTGTGCTATTTATACTAGAGGGAAATTTTTCCCGGAATAACAAGCAACGTGTCACGGAGGTCAACGCGGAGCACTGCCTCTGTGACACGGCGTGGACGCGGACCTTCACTGGAAGTCCAGGGTTCGGTAAATTAGCCTCAACGTGGCACGGAGGCCAACGCGGAGGCCTATCTCCGTGCCACGGAGCTGTCGCGATGCCTCACTGGAATTTGCCATTTAATTCCCTCTCCAGGCAGTGTGCCTCCGCGATGGTAGCGTGGCACGGCTCCATCGCGGAGTCCCTATAATTTGTGCATTCCAATGTCTTTTCCACGCTCGTATCCAAGTCCAACTCCGATATAGTTCCAACATGCATTTTAGCTCCTAAAAATCATATCTACCTGCAAAACAAATGCTAATCATGTTGGTTAGTATAAATTCACATTTTATTACCAATTACATGAGAATATATACACATTGCACACAAACAAGGCGAAAATAATACGTTTGAGTATCACTTGGGCATATAAATCTGCCCAAGATCACTTACCCCACACTTAAATCCTTGTTCGTCCTCGAACAACACATACACAACTCATGCAAATTACATCCCAACCTTCGTCACTATGGTGCGACCATTTACGCTACGGTCATACCGATTATTCAATTTTTGCAAATCATCACGAAAACATGCTTGGTCTTACAATACAATGACCTTTAATACATCAAGACTTCCTAGACTTTAAGAATTGATTCTTGATATCGGCAAACTCATGCAAATCAGCTAATCAAGAAATCCGACATGAAAATCAATCTTTCATCAAGCATGTTCCCTCACAACTCAAGAGAATCTTCCCCTTTTTGTTCATGCAACACACAAACATTCAAGTAGGGGCATATAAAAATTAATTTCACTCACTCTCCCAAAAGAATTCACATGCATCATGTCATGACCCATAGGTTTGCCCCTAGTGTATTACTCCACTAATATAAAGACATGCAATGTAAGATCACGTAGGACTTTAATGGGTTGTAACGGGGCTGTGGATCTAGTATATATATTGGATTAGCCAATAATAGTCACTAGCATCCTTAAGCGCCTTTTCGACACATTCCCATCGACTCATGGACATTGTTCCTCTATTTTCTCTTTTTCTCCCATTCATGTTGGTTTACTTTCGTACTGCCCATTTCATCAAACACACTTGACACAAAACAAAGGGTTTTCATGTACCCTTAATATCATTTAATTACAACAAGTGCCTCTTCAACATCATCTTTTCTTTCTTCACTCTGCTTTTCTTTTTCTTTTCACTCTTTAACACTTTGGGAAACATTTTCTTTTCTTTGTAAGCGCTTAAGAGCTTCGTATAGACTTTAAGGCTAATGAAAAGAAGGAATAAAGCTTAGTTTATACAATTTTGGACAAAAGAAAGAAAGAAATCGGCTAAAGGCTCAACGGGCTGACTAGGGTATACAACATATAAAAAAGGTAGAATTTGACAAGAAAAAAATGGAAACTATGGGTTAAAAACAAAGAAATGCCTACATCCTTTCCAACACTACACCTCCTTCATTTCATTTTGTAAACACACTAGGCAAGTTCTAGACAATTCACAATGGCATGGAATAACAATACCTCACTTCACACTTCATGCACATGCTCGAATTAAGATGCATTCACAGACTCTCTAATTAGCCAATCACATGAATTCAAAATTAAGCCTCAATCATACTGAATCAAATTCTATAGCCTAGGTAACTCAACATATTTACCAAATTGCATGCTCTCAAACGAATCATTTTCACATTTTGAACATCAGTTACACACGCAACGAAATTTTTGCAACCATAAAGCAACTACAGTTCATTGATGCAATCCACCAAAGAAAAATTAAAAACAAATTAAAATCCTACTCCTACCGACTACATTTCCCTTAAGACGGTCGTCATCCATCAATCATAGGGAATGGTCACTAACTATGACATTCGGTTCAATGGGACTATTCTCGGTAAAAGAACCGAAAACAAACTCCGAGAAACCCAAAAAAATAAAAACCGAAAATTTTTGCAACACATCGATCATTTCGATAGAAAGAAAATATTTACAAGTGCAAAATATTCTCAAAACTTTTTGAAAAAAATATCGATCATCTCGATAGAAAAAATAAAAAAATATTTACAAAATATTTACACTGGCAACCATAACTTTTCATACCACACATCATTAACCACACAAACAAATATATACAGATACACCCCAAATCAGTTCATAACAGGGAAAGCACAAACATACATACAAACCAAGGAAAAACATACAGCAAATTAGAGCCCAAGTCCCAGCACCTAGCTACTCCCCACCCCACACATAAATTGAACACTGTCCCCAGTGTTCACAAAAATTACAAAACAAAATTTCGGGTGGTGGAACTCCCTGATCAGTCGAAATATTCGACTTCTTCATCTAGTGTTGCTGCCTCGTCGCCCATATATGAGTCAGCTCCATCGTCGTCATCGGACTCCACATCGGAGTCCTCACGACATGTCTCCTCATCAGTAGGGACATCATCATCCGTCGGCTCCACAAAGGCTGGTCCCACTCAGCATAAGGCTCTGGCATTCTTGCCAAATGGGTAATCCAGCTCCAGCTTCCATAATTCTTCCTCGGTGGCTGGTCTCCCACCAATCCGTAGCTGCAGCATCTGCATGCCGAACAAACGTGCCATGTACTGATCGTCACGAGCATGTCGCTCGCCCAAAGTCAGCACTGGCCCGTGTGTGGTGTCGGGGGCCTTAGTTTTTGTCACATCGAGGGCCCTCCACTCCAACTGCGGAATATAGTCCAAAGCCTCTTCCTCAATGTCGAGGCCTCAGAGGAAGGTGGTGATGAGTCCGCCAAACCCGTATCTGTGGCCCTGGTGCAGTCTGGCTCTCTTCATGGCGGATATAATGACCGCCCCAACATTAATCTAAAGCCCTTTCATAAGGGCATACACCAAGAAGACACGGTCCCGGGTCACATCCGTCATGTGAACTCCCGGGATCAAGCACGAACACACAATCTTCAGCCATATTCTGGCCTCCCTGTTCATCTGCGAATAAGGCAGAGTCTGGTGGTAACCCCTCTCCTTATGTCTACTCCATCGGGCCGTGGATCGAGCCCCACACAACGTACGTCTGATGTCGGCGTACGGTGGGGTGATGTTTAGCTGGCGGAGAACGTGGGCGTCTGTGTCCCGCGCTCCAACGATGGCATTAAATTGGTGGGGTTCCAGAGTGACAATCTACCCTCTGATTTTTATTGTGTGGCTTCTGATGGCCGGGTTCCAGTTTGCATAGAATTTCCGAACCAAATGTAGGTTGCACTCCTTGGGCTCCTGAAAGATAAAGCTGAGCCCAGCTGCCTCGATTCTCTGCACAATACGTGGGAACTCCTGTGCAAGTGGTTCCCGTGCAATATGTTCCTCGGGGAAGTACTTGTTTTCTTTATGTTTCGCGTACCACTTCTTCCCTTCATCGGTTACCCATCTTGTTCCGTATTGGCGACATTGGCCGCGCGGAACAGCTGGTGCAGCTGGGACTGCAGTGCCCAACCTCAATCTTTTCCGTCCGGTGCCTGAGGTAGAAGCACCCTTGCCCTTGTCCTGTCGACTTGCCATTGTACCTGTCAATATACATAAACAAGCGCAAAGTTAAGCTAAATACAAGTTAACTTAGGCTAAGGTCGGGTTAAACTAAGTTTACCCCACATTTAGTCCCTAACTATATTTACGATACTTCGGCAAGGATTACTCTATTTACAACCTCAAACACAAGCAACTATAAGGTATATTGCTTAGTGCGTTCCCGAAAAATTTCGACAGCATAACGGTTAGCGTACTACTCAGACTTCATACAGCTACTCCCAATCCTACTATCGATAGCAATCCATTCATCACACTTAGCAACAAAACAAAAAAAAACAAAAACAACAACGAAAATTCTATGTACATACAAATCTAAATAATCAAACCAATTTACAAAATTTTCGCATTTTCCCCAACAATTCGAGAATTCGTCTTCTCTTAACATTCATACAATATTTACATCGACTTATCTCAATTTACAACCACACCCCGGCATCTAATTTATCAAACTATCAAGTTCCCCAATTCAATTTCAATAACTCAAGCCCTAGAATGCAATATTTCAATCAAATTCAAATTATTCACATAATCGACAAGTTCAAACGCTAATTACAACAATCCAAACATAATCAATCACAAAATAATTCAACATCATGTTTAATTGCTACTTGGGGTGATATATTTCACCTCACATGCTCAAATTCGACTAAAATCGCCAAAAACTTGAGAGAAACGATGAAAACATACCTTTTAGTTGAAGAACCGAAGAAATTTGACGTTTTCCTTGCCTATTAGCGTGGCACGTTGGTTGGGGAGGGAGAATTGGGTGTTTTGGTCGCGGAGGAGGAGAGAAATGGGGAGAAAAGAGGCAAAATCAGGGTTAATTTAAAGAAAAACACGCGGGTCACCCGGCAACCCGGTGTGACCCGGCATTGAATAAAGGGCAACGTGTCACGGAGGGTAACGCGGAGCCCCTCCTCCGTGACACGGAGCCAACGCGTTGGCTCTCTGGAAATTTTTAAAAAATCTGATTTTGCCTTCAACGTGTCACGGAGGGTAACGCGGAGCCCCTCCTCCGTGACACGGAGCCAACGCCCCAGTGCACTGTTTCTTCAATAAAAATTATTTTCATACCTTGCCTTATTTTTCCCGCTTCCATGCATATTTTTCTCCGTTAGACCTGAAAATCACCTCACTAAATGAAAATTGGTTAGATTAATAGATTTTCCTAACTACCATGAAAAAATACTAACTAAAATGAAAAAATTTGTACGAAATCAAAAAAAAGAAAAACTAAAAATAAAAAATAAAAAATACAAATTATGTACACTATACTAAAAGAAGAAAAAGAGAATATTTTTCTTTTCACGGGTTGCCTCCCGTGCTGCGCCTGGTTTACCGTTGCGGCTCGACGTTCATTATGCTCAATTATCTACTAGGGTGAGGGACGATTTTTCACGATCCTTGTCCTCCCCCCAGTAGTTCTCAACCTCCTCTGGTGGCCTTCCTGTTAACTCTCGGGAATCATTCATTATATCAGCATTCCCATGATCAATCACATTGATCACCGAGAGTTCCTCATTTACAATCGGGAGCTTGGGTGCTTTGTACACGTCAAATACTTCTATCTTGTCATGTGCCCGCATTGTAAGTTGACCCGCAACTACATCAATTAATGCTTTTCCGGTTGCCAAAAAGGGTCGTCCCAAAATAAATGGGACTTCAGCATCTGGTTCAAAGTCCAGAACAATAAAATCGACCGGAAAAATGAGGGAGCCCACTTGCACTAACACATCCTCAACAATACCATCCGGTTTAGCTAAGGACCTGTCCACTAGCTGCAAGATTACTGTGGTAGGTCTAGGACTCCCTAGACCTAACTTTCTGAACACCGAAGATGGCATCAGATTTATACTTTCCCCCAAGTCGCATAATCCACGAGCTCGGATACTTTGCCCAATAGTCAGCTAGATAGTAAAACTTCCAGGGTCTTTCAGTTTCGTGGGCAGTCTAGTCTGAATCCGGGAAGTGCATTCCTCCATTAAAGCCACCATGGCATACTCAGTCAAACGACTTTTGTTAGCCACGATGTCTTTAATATATTTTACATACTTTGGCACTCCCTGTAAGACATCAACAAGAGGTAAGTTAACATGTACCTGTTTAAGCACCTCCATAAATTTCTTGAAACACGCCTCCTCCTTGTGTTTCTTAAGTCGTTAAGGGAACGGGGGTGGAGGCCTTTCTGATTCTGATTCTTTAGTCTTCCCCCTATCAGAACTTTGTTCCTCCTCAACATCTGCTGCTCCTGACTTTTGAGGTGGTCTTTCCGGTTCCACCTCCTTCAACTGTAAGCCACTCCTCGTGGTCACTGCATTAACCTGCTTCGGATTAGGATCCGTGTCGCTAGGTAGTCCTCCTCTGGGTCTTGTATTTTGGGCACTAGAAAATTGCCCAAACTGATATTCAAGAGCCTTGGTCGCCAACTGATTGTTCTTCACTTCGGCTGCCAATTTAACATAGTCAGCCTGCAATTGTGCCTGATTAGCGATCATGGTTTTGAACATCTCCTCAATAGTCGGTGATGATGGTGGAGGAGGGGCATTTTGATTTCTTAATTGAGCTTGATAGTTTTGTTGCCCTCCTTGATTTCTCTGCATACCCTGACCAGAACTTTGGCCTTGTTTGTTGTTGCTACCCCACAAAAAATTCGAATGGTTCCTCCAATTTGAGTTGTAGCCACTACCAAGCTGCTATTGATTTCTCTGTGCATTGCCCACAAAGTTAACAGAATCAGGATTTGCACCACAGCATTCAGCTGAATGCTCACTACTACCACACACTTCACACCACATCTGCTGGACTGCATTGACCGAAGCTGAAGGCTGGTTTAAGTTCATATTGCTGAAGTGATTATTTAACTGATTTTGCAAGGCAGCTATCTGTGCAGCGATAGCTGTAAATCCATCCACTTCAAGCACTCCCGTTGCTTTCCTTGCTCCACCTCGAGATGAATCTGCATTCCATTCTGGATTGCCTTGTGAAATTCGGTTGAGCAAAGTGTACAGCTCCTCGTAAGTCTTTTCCAGTGCTTGCCCTCCAGCTGCTGAATCTAACAGAATTTTAGTGTGAGGTTCCAAACCCTCAATAAATGTGTGTACCAACACCTCATTGGACTGATGATGATGAGGACAGTCCCGCAACATGGATTTAAATCTTTCCCAGGCTTGATATAGATTTTCTCCCTCCCTCTGTTTAAAACTTAGAATTTGACTTCTAAGTCTGGCTGTTTTACCAGAAGGGAAAAATCTAATCAAAAACTTCTGTGCAAGATCATCCCACGTTGATATAGAATTGGGTGGTTCAGCTTTTAACCACCTCTTAGCTTCACCAAGTAAGGAAAACGGAAATAAGGTGAGCCGAACATAATCAGGTGACTCTCCATCGGGTATATAAGTGTCACTTATCTCCAAAAAGTTTTGGAGATGTTGTTGTGGATCTTCATGAGGGAGACCGGTAAATTGCCCGCTTGTGTGCAAAAGTTGCACCATATTCTGCTTTAATTCAAACCTCCCTCCAGGCTCTGGTTTGCGGATGCTAGAATGTACATTATTAGCGTGTGGGATTGCCACCTCGCGAACCGGCCTTGCTGTTGCTTCATCGGGCACTAACACTGCCCTCACAACTGGTGGATTTTGTTATTCCATAATCGATTGTCGGAACAACTGCAGCTTCTTTTGTAGAGCTTCTCTACGTTGACTATGAAATTCACGTTCAGGCTCTAAGTAAGATTCCACCAGCTCCTTGTCCCTTGCCAGTGTTCACAGAAACAAAATCTGCAAAATACAGGCTAAGACCAAGTTGTTAACACTTAAGAAAATAAAAATAAAAATACAGTAAATTTACACTAAACACAATTTCACAAATTTTCCTAGCCTCCCCGGCAGCGGCGCCAAAAACTTGTTCGGCGCGTTGTTGGGGTTATAAAACCGACACGCAAGTGCACGTGGTCAAACAAGTAATAAAGTGGCTAAGTAAGCCAAGTATCGATCCAAGGAGGCTCAGGGTATGTAAAAATTGCCTAAGTATACTATATTCTTATTTTACTTCTAACTATGCTAACAACAACGTAACCAACAGTTAATTGAGTTTTTGTTTATAAAATATATACTAAAACTATTAACAATTATTTACTATGAATTTAAACTATGGATATGAGCATACCAAGGTTAAGAACAAGTAATGAATTCGATTGTAATAATAATTCGGTTAATCTCTTCTTCATGTTGCTAGCCAAGAACATTAGCCTAGAAATTAAAAATCTCGTATTTAATTTCACTTAAGAATCATAAACCATTCGTCTACATTTCTGTGATCAAATGCAATTTACGACCTAGCAATACAATTCCGGTTCCTAAATTGACTAATACGGCTTTCAAGTATATTTCTATTAGGAAAGCACATCAAAACCCAATTTTCCCAAATCAAGTTAAGAACAATACCCTATTAATTCACAACTTTCCAATTTCTTGCTCTCTCGAGTGAAATTGGACTTTTTAGATGTACATTAATGTTGGCCAAGCAATAATGCAGTAAGAACAAGAATTAATAGAACAACATGAAAGAAGAAGAAGAAAACCATATCATTTACAATCAAAATTCACTACACATGTTCAAAACCTTAGCAAGGAAGAGAACTAGCCACTCATTTATGGATTGATCATCCTAAAACAAGTGTAAATCATACATACAATTGAGTGAAAGAAGAAAGGAAGAGAAGAAATCTCTTAGCTTTTTCGTCCCTCAACTGCTGCTAACCCACGTCCTAGCTCCACCAAGTCTGAACTAAAACTCTCCCCCTCATTAAAATAAACCTAAGTGTGCTATTTATACTAGAGGGAAATTTTTCCCGGAATAACAAGCAACGTGTCACGGAGGTCAACGCGGAGCACTGCCTCCGTGACACGGCGTGGACGCGGACCTTCACTGGAAATCCAGGGTCCGGTAAATTAGCCTCAACGTGGCACGGAGGCCAACGCGGAGGCCTATCTCTGTGCCACGGAGCTGTCGCGAGGCCTCACTGGAATTTGCCATTTAATTCCCTCTCCTGGCAGTGTGCCTCCACGATGGTAGCGTGGCACGGCTCCATCGCGGAGCCCCTATAATTTGTGCATTCCAATGTCTTTTCCATGTTCGTATCCAAGTCCAACTCCGATATAGTTCCAACATGCATTTTAGCTCCTAAAAATCATATTTACCTGCAAAACAAATGCTAATCATGTTGGTTAGTATAAATTCACATTTTATTACCAATTACATGAGAATATATACACATTGCACACAAACAAGGCGAAAATAATACGTTTGAGTATCACTTGGGCATATAAATCTGCCCAAGATCAACCAACATGAGAATAGGCCATCTAAATGTCAAGTATTTTACGGGGTGTAACATCCTCCCCCCTTAAGAACATTCGTCCTCGAATGTAAACTTCTACTTGCAAGAATTTCAACTTACCTGACTTATTCTAGAAAAATTTTGGCGGAGTTTCCCCTATAATATGTACTACCTCAAAAATCCTGAAATGCAGAAAAGTCCAATACAGGTACTCCACACAATGTAGTGGGCTAGAGTCAACTATCTCATTTATACATATAAATATAAGGCAACCCATAAAACAACAATACTAACATACCTCTGGCTGATTAAGTCTCAAATAACTGAGAATATCTTACTTTCATATCTTTCTCCGCTTCCCAAGTCATTTCCTCTCGGTTCCTGTTACACCATAACACCTTGACAGAAGAAACATCTTTAGTTCTTAATCTATGAATCTGCCGGTCTAGTATGGCTACTGGAACCTCTTCATAAGCCAGCTCCTCCGTAACTTGGACATCCTGAACTGGGAAAACTCTGGAGGGGTCTCCTATATACTTCCTTAGCATGGATACGTGGAAAACTGGGTGAACAGACTCTAATTCTGGAGGTAAGTTCAACTCGTATGCCACTTGGCCTATTCTTCGACGAATCTAATAAGGCCCAACAAATCTCGAGCTGAGCATACCTATCTTTCCAAATCTCATCACCCCTTTCATAGGAGAAACTTTGAAAAACACCCAGTCATTCACATTAAATTTCAGGTTTCTGCGCCGCACATCAGCATATGATTTCTGGCGGCTCTAAGTAGTTAGTAGGCATTCTCTGATAAGATTTACCTTTTCTTCTGACTGGTGAATAATACCCGGCCTAATCAGTGTTGACTCTCCTACTTCAAACTAGTCAACTGGCGATCTGCATTTTCGCCCATACAAAGCCTCATAGGGCGCCATCTGGATAGTTGAGTCGTAACTATTGTTATAAGCAAACTCAATAAGTGGTAGGTGCTCATCCCAGATACCTCCAAAGTCCAATACACACGCTCGTAACATATCCTCGAGCATCTGAATAGTGCGTTCTGCCTGTATATTTGTCTGAGGGTGGAAAGCCGTGCTCAGATTAATCTATGTCCCCAGGCCTCTCTGAAATGATTACCAAAATTTAGCTGTGAATTGCGCCCCTCTGTCAGAGATATTGGACACTGGAACACCGTGTAGTCTGACTATTTCTCTGATGTACAACTCAGCATAATCTCCGGTGGAGAAAGTAGCCCTTACTGGCAGAAAATGGGTTGATTTTGTCAATCTGTCAACAATTACCCAAATCGAGTCATTTCTATGTTTGGTACAGGGTAATCTTGCTACAAAATCCATATTTACTACTTCCCACTTCCAAAGAGGCACAACTATGTCTTGAGTCAATCTGCCTGATTTCTGGAGTTCCACTTTTACTTGCTGGCAGTTAGGACACTAGGCTATGAATTCTGCTATTTCTCTCTTCATACCTGGCCACCAGTAGATTTCTTTAATATCGTGGTACATTTTTGTCGCGCCTGGGTGGAGAGAATAGCGGGCGTAATGTTCCTCGCTCATAATCTGCTGGTGAAGCCCTGAAATATCTGGAACACAAAGGCGGTCTTTACATTGCAACACCTCATCCTCAGTTACCCTAAAATCCAACGCTTTTCCTTGTTGAACTCTGTCTTTAAGCTGAACCAGGTCAGGATCTTCATATTGTCGTTCCTTTACCTCCACAATTAATGACGACATTGCGGTGTTATGAATTACCACTCTGTTGTCCTCTGTTTCTGCTACACGAATGGCTAAACTGGCTAAATGGTGTATTTCTCGGGCCAATTCCCACTGCTCGTGCTGCAGGTACGCCAAACTCCCCATAGACTTACGGCTAAGGGCATCTACTACTACATTGGCTCTACCTAGGTGATACAGAATATTTACGTCATAATCTTTTAACAATTCCAACCAGCGATGTTGCCATAAGTTCAACTCTCTCCGGGTGAAGATATACTGTAGGCACTTATGATCAGTGAAAATATCCACATGAACGCCATACAAGTAATGTCTCCATATATTTAGGATGGGGATCACTGCGGCTAGTTCCAGGTCATGGGTAAGATAATTCTTTTCGTGTTTCCTCAACTATCTAGAAGAATAAGCAATTACTTTACCATGCTACATCAACACACATCCTAACCCAATACCCGAAGCATCACAATAAACTGCATAACCCTCTGTACCTTCTGGCAATGCTAACACTGGGGTGGAGGTCAACCTATCTTTCAATTCCTGGAAACTCTGCTCACATGCCTCCGTCCACTGAAACTTACTGCTTTTTGCGTCAGCTTAGTCAGAGGTGCCGCTATGGTGGAGAATCCCTTAACAAATCTTCTGTAGTACCCTGCTAATCCTAGAAAACTGCGTACTTCAGTCGAAGTGGTAGGTCTGGGCCACGTTTTTATTGCTTCTATTTTCTGTGTGTCTACCTTTATACCAGTATCCGACACGATGTGTCCCAAGAAAGCTACTGAATTCAGCCAAAATTCACATATAGAGAACTTGGCATAAAGCTGACGGTCCTTGAGAATCTGGAGCACTGTCTGTAAATGAGCCTGGTGGTCTGCCTCTGAGAGAGAATACACTAGAATATCTTCAATAAACACTATCACGAACAGGTCTAGATATGGTCTGAAGATGCTGTTCATCAGGTCCATAAATACTGCTGGGGCCTCCGTCCACTGAAACTTACTGCTTTTTGCGTCAGCTTAGTCAGAGGTGCCGCTATGGTGGAGAATCCCTTAACAAATCTTCTGTAGTACCCTGCTAATCCTAGAAAACTGCGTACTTCAGTCGAAGTGGTAGGTCTGGGCCACGTTTTTATTGCTTCTATTTTCTGTGTGTCTACCTTTATACCAGTATCCGACACGATGTGTCCCAAGAAAGCTACTGAATTCAGCCAAAATTCACATATAGAGAACTTGGCATAAAGCTGACGGTCCTTGAGAATCTGGAGCACTGTCTGTAAATGAGCCTGGTGGTCTGCCTCTGAGAGAGAATACACTAGAATATCTTCAATAAACACTATCACGAACAGGTCTAGATATGGTCTGAAGATGCTGTTCATCAGGTCCATAAATACTGCTGGGGCCTCCGTCCACTGAAACTTACTGCTTTTTGCGTCAGCTTAGTCAGAGGTGCCGCTATGGTGGAGAATCCCTTAACAAATCTTCTGTAGTACCCTGCTAATCCTAGAAAACTGCGTACTTCAGTCGAAGTGGTAGGTCTGGGCCACGTTTTTATTGCTTCTATTTTCTGTGTGTCTACCTTTATACCAGTATCCGACACGATGTGTCCCAAGAAAGCTACTGAATTCAGCCAAAATTCACATATAGAGAACTTGGCATAAAGCTGACGGTCCTTGAGAATCTGGAGCACTGTCTGTAAATGAGCCTGGTGGTCTGCCTCTGAGAGAGAATACACTAGAATATCTTCAATAAACACTATCACGAACAGGTCTAGATATGGTCTGAAGATGCTGTTCATCAGGTCCATAAATACTGCTGGGGCCTCCGTCCACTGAAACTTACTGCTTTTTGCGTCAGCTTAGTCAGAGGTGCCGCTATGGTGGAGAATCCCTTAACAAATCTTCTGTAGTACCCTGCTAATCCTAGAAAACTGCGTACTTCAGTCGAAGTGGTAGGTCTGGGCCACGTTTTTATTGCTTCTATTTTCTGTGTGTCTACCTTTATACCAGTATTCGACACGATGTGTCCCAAGAAAGCTACTGAATTCAGCCAAAATTCACATATAGAGAACTTGGCATAAAGCTGACGGTCTTTGAGAATCTGGAGCACTGTCTGTAAATGAGCCTGGTGGTCTGCCTCTGAGAGAGAATACACTAGAATATCTTCAATAAACACTATCACGAACAGGTCTAGATATGGTCTGAAGATGCTGTTCATCAGGTCCATAAATACTGCTGGGGCATTCGTCAACCCAAAGGACATGACTAGGAATTCAATATGGCCGTCTGGTCCTGAAGGCAATCTTTTGGAATGTTCCTTTTACAAACTCGAACCTGATGGTATCTGGACCGTAAGTCAATCTTGGAGAAATATCTGACCCCCTGTAACTGATCAAACAGATCATCTATTCTGGAAAGCGGATACGTATTCTTGACTGTAACCTTATTCAACTGTCGGTAGTCTATACGCATGCAGAGTGAGCCGTCCTTCTTTCTCACAAATAGAACTGGCACACCCCAAGGTGAAGTACTTGGCCTAATAAAGCCCTTATCTAACAGATCCTTCAGCTGCTCCTTTAATTCTCTGAGTTCAGCATGAGCCATACGATACGGAGGAATTGATATCGGCTGAGTTCCTAGTAGTAAATCAATTGCAAAATCTATTTCCCTTTCTGGGGGAATACCAGGTAGCTCGTCCAGGAATACGTTGGGGAATTCATTAACCACTGGAATAGACTGGAGAGTTGGAGGCTCTACTCGAACATCCAGAACTCTGACAATATGGTAAATGCACCCCTTGGCTATGAACTTTCTCGCCTGAAGATAGGAAATAAACCTACCTTTTGGCGTAATTGTACTGCCCTTCCACTCTCGTACTGCCTCCCCTAGAAAGTGGAATCGGACTGGCTTGGTCCAGCATTCTACATTAGCATAGCACAGAGCCAACCGATCCATACCCATAATGGCGTTGAAATCGACCATCTCTAACTCTACTAAACCTGCTATAGTCTGACGGCTAGCAACCTCTACTGTACACCCTCGATAAACCCTTCTGGCTATAATAGAGTTGTCGACGGGTGTAGATACTGAAAAAGGTTGCCGGAGCAATTCCGGCACAATACTGAACTTTCGAGCCACTAATGAAGTAACATAGGAAAAGGTAGATCCCGGATCTATCAATACATAAGTAGGGTAAGAGCAAATAGTCATCATACCTGTCATAACATCTGGTGACACTTCTGAATCCTGCCTCCCTGGTAAAGCATATGTGTGGCTAGGACCCGCACCTACAATGGAGCTAAATAGAACACTGAGAAAGATTTTCCCCCTTTATCTGGCATTGAACTGATGGATTGAACCTTCGTTCTCAAATCCCATTTTGATACTAAGCTAGAATTCACAATATCTAATCTAACTGAGGGTAAGGAATTCATGAGCACGAATCATTCAAAGCATCAAAAACTAAGAACTTACATGAGATAACTTGGTTCTACTGAGCTATTAAGCAACTTCTATAGACTAATTTGGGATGATCACATTGGGAAACATGAGCTGACACACATAACTGATTCATAACATGAAGATGAGCCTAAAGGCTTCGTAGAGCAAGAGTGGCATTGCTGTCTGAAGCGGTTACCTAGAAATCCTAGGAATCTGCACAGAGGGATGGACATAACTTAACTTCAACTGAAATAAAAGAGATGTTATTTGAACCTGGAGAGGTTGACATATCAAAATCATTAAGGTTGGAACCCCTATTAGCATTTTCAAAGTCCGACTTGCTTCGCATACTCAACTTCTCCCCCTTAGCTTAAGCCATCATTCTAAGGATCCCTAATCTTTCTTATGGTCGGGCTAATTCACTAACTCCTAGCTTCTCTTTCACCTCTAACCTTCACTGCAAGCTTAACACTAACAGCTATTCACATCACACATCGACAATCTCTTCCCAAAAATCACTACAGAGCTTCTTATTCAATACTAGGGTTTGAAACATACAAGGAGTAATACAAGATTCACAACATACTTGTGGTCACTACTGGCAACATGCCTTATCCCGGGGTGCTGCTACGACATAAGAGCTGTTTTGACGACGTCCGCCACCCGAGCTAGATTATGCACCCTACTGAAATGGGTGGGACATTGGAACTACTAAAGAGGTGGTCGAGAATCTACTGTCGCCTCACTTAACCATTGTGTAATCTCGGTGATTATGGCCCACTATGCTTCACCAAAAACAAACATCCGAGCCGGTCATGCATTCTCCCAAATGATGCTCCCCACATCTCATACACAATGGATATGTAATCTCCCTTACCCTGGGCTTATACGGAACACTAGCTTTTGAAGGTGCTGGGCCAATTATTTCTTCTATTAACGTGAGTGATGTCCACCGCTCAACCTCTACTTGGAGAACTCTAAATCTCCAGTTCTATCCCTCTTAGCCTCTCTCTCTTTTTCCTTCACCTGTTTCTCTTCCATTTGTTGAGTGAATATCACCAAATGTGGAAAGTCTATATCCTTGTTCAACATGGCAGTCCCGCAATCTTTAACCAAGGAGTTTGACACTCTGTTCACAAACTTGCTAAGTCAGGCCCGCTGGTCTGCTACCATCTCCGGTGCATACTTGGATAACCGGGTAAATTCAAACATGTATTCCTAGATAGTCATGTCATTCTATTTCAAGTTAATGAACTCTGCCGCCTTTGCCTCCCTCAACTCCCTAGGGAAAAACCTATCCAAGAACGTTGTCATAAACTCATCCCAACCTGTGGGACCTGCTCCAATTCCTCGATTGTCTCTTAACTGACAAAACCATAAATAAGCAAGTCCTTTTAGCTGGTAGGAGGCTAAGTATGCACTCTCCGCTCCTGTCAACCCCATGATTTGGGTGATCTTCTGAATCTCTTCCAAGAACTCATATGGGTCCTCATCCATCTTTTACCCTAACAATTCAGGTGGATTCATTCGGAGAAAGTCTCTTATTCTTGCCGTCGCTACATTCTGATTCTGGGGAACACGAGCCATTGCTTGCCGATTAATCTGGGCGGTCAAGGCCTACACCAACATGTGAAAGGCAGCTCAGAACTCAACATGAGTAACATGATGGTCCATTGGGTTCGCGGGGGATGGTGGTACCTGCTGGAGGCCGTTACCATGTCTTCTTTCATTTGCTCATCTGGGAGGCATTATCTGCGAGCCCATACAACATGAGTAAGGGGAGGATCTGTTAGAGTTTCATACTCTACGCACGATAAGAATCATGAAGAAAAGGGAACATTCCTAAACGTCTCATAGTCTCTTCTTCATAAGTGTGGCGCACTTCGCACCCATGAAGTAGACTCTACTAAATGAATCTTTCAAAAACCCTAGGACACTAGAGACCTTTGCTCTGATACCAAGTATGTCACGATCCAAGAACACACCCTTGTTGTACCATGGGACAAGGAACCCCGAAAAGCTCCATGTCGACCCATGGCATAATCATAGAATATGACATAACAGTAGAAACAACTAACAACCTAAATGAGCAGAAGCTAATTGAAAGAGTCTAATCAGGAACCATAAGAACAAATATAACAACACTTTGATACAACACTGAATCTATCTAGACAAGTCTGAAAGCCTTCTACTAAACTGATGAGTTGCTAGGACAAGCTCCTCAGCTGACTCCTAAAATCTTCAAACTGAAACATAAAGAAAATACAGTCATAAAACATGTCCTCGGGAGATGAGGACTCACCACTAGTAGCTGAGGGGGAATGAAGCGTATCTAACCATGAGGCTGATTCTGGAGACCTGAGTCTATATCATGAAACGATATAGCACACAAAGGCGTGCGGTCAGTACTTAGAATGTAGTGAATATGTGGGAAGCATAAATAAACTAAAACATACAAGTATACAAGAGGGAAATAAATCAAACACATTAATGGTAATATAACTGAAAGGAGATACAACAACCTTATATGAGATATACATATTAATATCTCAACTTTGTAAGGGAATTTACTGAAATATGATCAACTGATGTGCAAAGGATATAAACTAAACCAATACAGAGGACCGATGTCACTCCCCGAAATTGGATAGGGCGTAAAATGGCACTCGATTCATTATTGATCGAGAAGCCGACTATATGACATCTGTAACTGTAACACTTAGGCCATCCAAGCTACCTGTCACAATCAACTGGAGTATACACTGGACCCATAAGGTCTCAAGAATACATGGTAAACAACTAAAATGCAACCAAGTCTAGGAGTATGCTAAACCAAGCAATAATAAGCCGAGAAGGCCACAAACTGAAAAACACTTTACACACTAAGTCCACAAAGCCTCTAAAGAGTAAAATGACTGATTGTTGGAACAGGGCTCCAACCTACCCATAACTGCATCTCAAGACTCAAGCAAAAATAACTAAGCCCTAGCTCCAGGAATAATGGAGCATACCAACCATCAGTTGATCTCACTAACTACTACTCAATTGGAAATCCTGACCTCTACCTGCACCTGCGGCATGAACGCAGGTCCCCAAGCATAGGGATGTCAGTACGAATGAAATGTACGGGTATATAAGGCTGAAACTGTAAACATGAGATAACAATCCTGTATCAACTGACTCAGCACACAAACATATAAAAGATAGATATAACCTGGAACTCTGCAACCTGTAATTGATAACACCTTACTATAACATAATTGAACTCAAGATAAAACCAGGAATATGGAATAGTAATAACTTGGAATCTTGGAACCGAAACCTGATAGTAACTCTACAATGAGATGAAAATGCAATTGAGAAAAGCACAGGAAAGAAACTATAACTGTAATAATAGCGACCAGCCAACCATAAATCCATATATAAAATTCGTCCAGCCGGTGTACCACACGGGGGTAAAATAAAAATATCTCCTATAGGTGTACCATACCGAGGTAAAATAAAATATCTCCAATCGTTGTACCACACCGGGGTAAAATAAAAATATCTCCAACCGATGTACCACACCGGAGTGTAATGAAAATATCTCCAACCAATGTAATATACCGGGGTATAATAAAAATATCTCCAGCCAGTGTACCACACCGGGTAAAAATTAAAATAACTCCAGCTAGTGTACCACACCGGGGTAAAGTAAAAATATCTCCAACCATTGTACCACACCGGGATAAAATAAAAATAAATCTCAATCGCAATCATAAAAGGAGTTGATAGGGCTCGTACAGATTATCTGAATACTGACAACCATGAAATATGCCGACTTTGTAACTATAACATGTGTATGATTTTACCACGATCCCAAATACTACAATTATTCCATACACATATATATCTTTCATTTAACATTTAAATACATACATATGCTGTGAATGAATTCTAGGGAAGTCCCTAGAACTGGAATATCATAAATACAGTGTAGACACACGTTCTTGATTTTAAACATCTCCTAGAAATACTAACACGAGGAGTTGAGAGGAATAGCTTAACTCAACATTTTCTATTAACAAACTTAGCATTCATTTCATGCTTATACTTGTTTGACTTTCATATTTTCATATCAAGAATTGTGACCATACCTCATTCATGGCACATCATACCACATATCGAGGTAACTTATGAACAGGAAGACAAAACATGGAGCTCTTTAACATAAAAATGCTAGGCAACTATCTAGAGGCTTCTTTAAGATAAATAAAGACTTATTGTCGTGTTTTAGACAATATAGGAAAGGCTAGTGTTAAAATTTCAATATATGAGGAGCTTATAAAAGCCTAGAAGCATTATAGACAGTTTAGAAACTTCCAATAAAAATAAAATCCTTTAAAACATGAAAAAGTTAATGCAACTCATAGAAAAAATAATCAAAGATAATTGTTTAAAAGTACAATGAAGAGCTTCTCTTTAACTTGAGTCACTATCTCAAATATTCGATGCTAATCATTTCTTAAGAAGTTAACACTTAACTGGCATTTCATTAGCTTAGCACAACTGAACATAAACAACTTTATTTATAAATCTTTTGCTAAACGTCTTTAGAACAGGGTAAATCTTGTTAGCCATTTTCCTAACTCATTATCAATTGTAACACTTATCATCAAACTTAACAACCTTTAGCTCTACTTTTCATATTCGTCTTAAATTCTTTTCTAAACAGGATTCGTCATTCCCTACCTAATTATTTACTCTCATGTTCACTATTCCAACAATTCTTGTACACACTTACCTTCTTACCTAATTGCCAACCTTGTCTCTAAAAATCATCTTTCTCATATTTTAACATCGCTCTAAGGTTCTTGAAATCAACTACGGACAGAGGGCATATACCTCACATATTACCTTAACAGGTCTAACATTTACTCCAATCTCTCCTTTTCTACTAGCGCCTCACCTTTTACACTTAGGTTAATTTCCTTACACATCTACAACTACATTAGAGGTGTCTACTTAAAGTATTAAGCAATTCTCAGGAGGTATAGATAACTCAAGAGTTCTAATAAACATATAGCGACTTTCTAAAGGCAATCCTTTCTACTGTGTAATTTGAATGTAAGCAGAAACTTACATACATTATGATTTTCTTCTAACATGTTAACATCATGATATTGTGCATAACCTGCTAATAAAGATGGTCCCGTATAAATTTCAATAGTTTACCCATTCGGGTTCTATTTTACATGTTTAGCGTATCGGTAAATTAAGAAACACATTCATTAGTCTCTTAGCTTAAGGGAGAGGGATGGGGGAAGATTCTCGTGGCCCTAGGCACCTTAAAACATGAATATAAGAGGGTATGTAACAGTTGTAAGGAATTTCCATTTTGTTACCCTCGTTTGCCCTCATTGAGTTAAAACCGATTTCAATTATTATGTTTGCCCGCACGTCGTCGTCTTGCCATGTTTACCAATTTACTTAGAAACCATAATGTGAAAAAACTTTTACACCACAAACACATAACATAATGTAAAGGACCAGCTCACAGTTCCCACACTGAGGGGACTTCAGACTCAATTTACAACTATGACCATAATCGAAGGCAATTGCCCTCTCCGCTTTACATTCATGTTTTCCAACTCTTTAGAAAATACACAACTTAATACTAAGTAATTCTAAAAATTGGGAAGAACCATAATATTCCACTACGGAAGCTCAAGTACAGGGGAATGCCGGATTATTCCTCGGCATGAATTCGTGCTTGAAAATCAAGAGACAAAGAGCACCTTGCATACCTTCTTTTTCCGGTGAGCTTTCTTATGTCATTTCTTTCTTTCAACAACCAGAAATTTAGCACCTTAAATTACTTGATTTTATCACCAAGTGACAAGGCTGTTTCAAGAAAATTTATCCATCCAAAAGGTTACATCAATATGCAGTCACAACACAAACAAATAAGGCAACACTTAGCATATCTTATTTCAACTTGTTTCTACAACTTTGGGGAAAAATAGAGGTAGGAAATTACCTCACTTTTCAAATGAAAAACTCCCAAAAATATGGAGCATATTCTCCGTAAAACACAGCTATTCCAACCTTCAAAAACGAGCAGAACTTCAACAATAACATACCAACAACGGCAGCCCAACATAACCTCCAACTTCTAGCTTTAGCTTGGGATTTTAGGCAAGCTTTTCAATTATAAACACTTACCCTTGGCATGAGAATATTCTTGGATGTAATTGGAGTATTTTCCTCCAAATCAATTCCCAATAACGCAGCAATCCTTCTGTCCAAAACGCAGCATCATAACAGCACAACAACTACAACACGTCAACATACAAAGCATAACTTTCTTCTAGTTTTCCTTCAAAAATTAATACACTTATTAGAGATTTCAAAAGAGGGAGGTCACTTACTATTTCTTATGAACAATTCCTACTAAGATGGAGTATAACATTAGCTCAAAATAGTCCCAACCATGCAGCGACAACACGGCCAATATGAAGCTACAAGGCGGCAGCCACAACTTCACCACAACGCTGGCTTCACTTCCATCAACTTTTTCTTGTGTTTTGATGGTGTTTGCTTGAGGGATTTCCTCTTGGTTTCTAAGGATTTGCTACTACAAAATAAAGAGGATTTCATAGGGTAAGAAAGCACCTCAAACCTGGAAAATATGGAAATGATTTCATAACAAAAAACTTAAAATATAATGGTGTTTGGGCGGTGGCCGTTTTTATGGCGGTGGCCATGTCACTGCCCGATAGTGCTACCATAAAACGCCTATAACTTTTTATTTCGAACTCCGATTGACGAGCCGTTTGATGTTCTGAAAACTAGACTCGATGATATTTAATTTTATTGGTTGTGGGGCTTCTAGTGCATTATATATTTGGAGATATGGGCGTTTAAATTTGACCCTAACTTATAAACTTTACATACTCTTTGTATTTTCATTTGTACACATTTCCCTTGTCATCTTCGATTGATATATAAACTTTACTTCCCTTAACATAGCATAAAAACATCAAATAATCACCAAATTTTTTTGGGGTGTAACATCCTCCCCCCTTAGAAACATTCGCCCTCGAATGTCATAACACCTTTAACTCATCCTTGTCTTCCGTCATAAACATACATTCCATATATTCATAAACATATTCTTTCCAGTCATTACTTCATATCAAACTATACCTATTCAACTCAATCTAATTATCTAATCTAAGACAGATGTGCCTTAACACCACATAATCAATGAACTTTTCTAACCATAAGCAAATTGATACACTACCACTACAGATGACTAACTCCAATACCACTTTCCATTCACTACTTAATATACTAGATCAATGTTAAATCTCAAGCTACGCTTTTACCTTTGCTTTTACCATGGCCCTTTATTGACGGTCCTGATAACAGAAACTAAAGCCTGATCTAGGGACAAATAAGGAACTAAATCTCTAGGAGAAACTGAATTTCTGGAGACTCGAAGCCTTGAAACACTACATGGGGCCTTAAATAACCCTATTTACCTGGTCTCCCCACTTTATTCTACTTCTCTATCGGTACTTGGAGATGGTGAATCAGATTCCTCTATCTTATGAGCAAATGCTTGTATCCGAGCACTAGTCATATCTGTCTAGGTAGACATCCCCGAACACTCTCAAACAAGATGGGGTCCCAAACCTAATACAATTTATGTACTCTATTCCTCGTATTCCACACCCCATCTGAAGCATATTGGCCAAAGAATTAAACTTGAGACTATATTCATGAATACTCATGTTACTGTACTTTATGTAGTAAAACATACTAACTCGAACTCGTTGAAGTTCCCATGGTATGTACTGATCCATAAAGGCTAGGGAATTTAGGCTCAAAATCCACAAGCACTAAAGCTTTTAGAAGTATTTCCCTAGAACCTGCCATTAATTTCAGCAGCTAATTTTTTAAACATCCCTATTCGGGTTAACATCTGAAATGATTTCTCAAAATCTCGTCCCTTTGATACACCAAAAGGTGTTGGAGGATCGCCGACTCTACCTCCTCCTGGCTCTACTAAAATTAGGAAAATATGAGGGGATGAATCCCTTCCCAAGGTATCTCTGACTGGAACTAGAAGAACTGTAACACGGGGAGTAAAACAAAACTCACTACGAGCATATAATTTATTTATCGGATCGACAGGAGGGTGACTGGGACCCTTTCAAGCATCAGTGATGATAAATCTCGTAGTCATCTGCCTTACTTCAGGTGAATTCTAAAACATAAGCATGATTTAGACTATAAACAACCCTTACATCTTCGCTCTACAGCACGATCTATTAATGAACAAAGTGAAACAACTCCTAAATGCCCTGTAGCCTCCTGATTATAAGTATGGTGCACAACATACCCATAAGCAAGAATCTACTAGAAACGGCTTGTGGACTCCCTAGGATACGACTTCGCTCTGATACCAAGTCTGTCACACCCTAAAATAGGGTAGGGCGCAACTACCACTCTATTCATGATTGATAGAGAAGCCGGCTATATAACATCTATAACTACAACACTTAAGCAATCCAGGAAACCTGTAACAATCAACTGGAGTATAAACTGGACCCACAAGGTCTCAACAATACATGGTAAAAACTAAAATGCAACCAAGTCTAGGAGTATGCTAAACAAAGCAACAATAAGCCGATAAAGCCACAAACTGAATAACACTGTACACGCTAAGTCCACAAAGCCTCTAAAGAGTAATGAATTAGCTGATGATGTTCTATGAGGAAGGGCCAATAGAGTGTATATAAAGAGTGCAAAAATTTGTTTGAGTATTGGTTGTAGTATCTTAAGTGTATTTTCTAGTTGCGCATCGTGTTTAGTTTTTCTTTTTCTTTGCCTGAGGACATGCAAAAGTATTATATTGAGGGTGTTGATATTCTATGGATTTAAAGCACTATTGACACTCAAAACTAAGAAAATAGCATGGACTTAGGTGTATTTATGTGGATATGAGGCACCTTTCCTTTGATTTCGGGCTAAATGGGTGTTTGAGAGTAAATTTTCAGAAGAAACCTAAAAGTGTGCAAAAAAGGGCAAAAATGCAGTCCACAGTATGATCCGTAGGATTGACCTACAAGTCATACTGATGGTCATGATAACAAGTAGAAGGTTGAAGCTGGAAGAATGAACCTACGAGTCTTGCCAGGGATCGTACCAAGATTGTACGAATCGTGGTTAGGCAGTCGTGATGAACTCTAAAAAAATTGCACAAGAGGTTGATTCTCAGTACGAGAGGATATCACGACCCGTTAGAGCTTGGTACGAGTCGTACCATACCGGCCGTGGTGAACTTCAGACAAATTGCAAAGATTCAAAATCAACCCATGAGAGCCTGGTACAAGTCGTATAAAGGAGGTACAAATCGTACCTTGGCCCGACACTTAGCAAAAAATAGACCAACAATCCAAACCGCGAGATGCTTCCATAGACCGTAGGATGCTCCTACGAGTCATAGGATAATCCGTGACGAGGTCGGCACCAGATATGGAAAATCGCCCCGTTAGCCTAGGAAAAGGATTCTTATGTCTATATAAATACGTTTTATGTTTTATTTTTCAGAAGTGAGATTGAGAAGAATTAGTTTTAGTTGGAAAACATTGTAATAGACAATTTTACATCTTTGAAAGAAAGAATTGAGTTGGTTCAACCTTGTGATCAACCTTTCCTTGAATTCATTTTGTTCTTGCTACTTGTTCTTCAAGATTTTGCAGATTAATTAAAGGAAGCATTTTTCTCAATCATATTTGTTAGTACTGTTTTTATGTCTTTAATCGTGAACACACTTCACAATCTTGTAGCTATGAGAGGCTAAAACCTCCATAGCTAGGGTTGTGGGAACTATGGTGCATTAACCAGCTAGGGTTGCACAAAGTGAGCCTAAAAGACAAATACTAATTACATATACTGTATTCTCTTCATGCTTTAATGTTTCTTAGCATTGTACAACGTTAGGAAGTGCTCGAATTCTTTAGCTGCTTTGGTTAAAGAGATATAGATTAGGAAAAGAGAATTACAACGGAGCCTTGATCTTGATGATCATTGTATTAACTTAGTTATATATGGAACTTAGTGATAACGGTTAGTTTGAAAATGCTCATGAGACTTGGTCAAGTAATTGAGTATAGTCATTCAATAGGGATTGGTCAATCGTTTGAATGAACCTAAGTTATCAGTTCTACAAGTATTGGTGAAGATCATGAGTGTATACCTAAAGACGTTATGAATCCATGGGGAACACAAACCCTAGTTATCCTTTAATTATTGATTCACAACCATAAGCTTGACAACTGCTTTGTTTTTACCATTGATTATTAATAGAATCCCCCCAATTGTGAAGTAACTACCATACAAGTTCACTTACCGGATGTAATCTAGATCCTCCATATTCCCTGTGGGATCGACCCCAACCTCTAAGTTGGGTTTTTTATTGACAACATCCGCGTCATACTTCAGTTAGAAGTGTAGTTTAAGCTTTATCATTCACACCTATGAAAAAGACTCTACTTAACGCGACTTTCAGCCACCCTAGGAAACTTCAAACCTATTGCTCTAATACCAAGTTTGTCACGACCCGAATATAGGTCCGGATCGAGACACATGACAAGGAGCCCCAAGAGGCTCCAAGTCAACCCATGTCATGAACATACAACTAACTCAATCAATAAAGCAGAAGACTTGACATAATAAACATAATAGAAATCTCATCATAACATAACATCGAAGTCGGGAATCACATGATACATGACGAGCTGATTACTACATATAGTCTGAAAGCCTCTATATAACTGATGGATTGATGGGACAACAGCCCGACTAACCCGACAAGTTTGAAAACTAAAGGTGCATAGATAACTGATAACAAATGGTCCTTGGGAGATGAGGACTCACCACTAGACTAGATGCTAACTATGGAACTGCCTAATGAAGGGGTTGTGGTTGAAAGTCAGAGCCTGTACCATAAAATGATACAGCATAGAGTATGCGGTCAACACGTGGAACGTATCGAGTATGCAAGGTAAGTAAAACAGATATTTAAAATACACAAAAGTTTATAAGAGTGGGAGAACATGCTCATAACATAAATATCATAACGTAACATAAGGCTCAAGGTTTTCAAAACATTTTCAAATTAATCATAATCATAATAGTAGAAGAAAAGCTTCATTAAACATGACTTGATCCAAAGTAATATGAACATAACTATGCATAAATCATAAAGAACAATGGGAGATTCTTATAACCGATATACCCCATATTAGAACACATGGAGCCCAATCTGTAAACCCCTAGTCGGGAGGGTGTTCGTACCTTGCCAAGGGTAGAACAATGAAAGGGCGTCATATCACTCATGAAAGGCCCATATGGGGCAAAGGGGGACAGTCTCAAGGGAGGTCCCATCATGACCTACAGTGGCATGTATTTCTAACATTTGGGGCAAAACCTAAGCCCCGAACCTACTAGGTATTAAATACTACTCCCAAAACATATATAGTGCATATAGGATAACATACATGAAATTCATGGTCTAGTTAAATCATGATAATAATAAATATGCTTGAAGATACATGAACTAGCCATGAAATAAGGCCAGTGAGTCGATCATAATTATAAATCATAAATCATAAATCATCAGGTTGATGCATACTTGTAAAACTTGCATATACTTGATATTTAAAAATTCATGATGAGCATTTGATAGAAATCATATCATACATCATAAATCATAATGGTTTAATGAACATCAACATCGAAGTAAAATCATATCTTGAACTTCCATAAAACATGCATATTTGGGCATAGTTTTGTAGAGATTTAAATTCATAATTTATAAGTGAAATAGTTGTAAAATATGCCCATGATTCATAGAATATAACTTGATACATGAAGGAAATTAATCCATGGATGGATCATAATAATTTCATAAGAATTGGGATAAATCCCCATAAAATATTCAATAGAATTTCATGAATTAAGGAGAAATTGAGCATGGTGTGAACAAATTCACCCATTCATAACCCTTCATACTTGAGATGGACTAATTCTACTACTTTTTTGATTGCCCAATGACGATTTGAAGAAAACTTGAAGAAAACCTAAGCTTGATCACCTCCTAAGCCTTCAACTTGCATGGATGAATATGAATCAGCCTAGAATGAAGTTACCCCTCATAAAACACTTTATTTCGAGCCTTAAACGATGTAGTTTAGGACCTTAGGACTTAGGAATTATGAAAAACCTAAAATTTTTACACTGCCAGTGACCACGACTGCCATGGGTCATACCTTGATACCATGACTCATGGTATCCGTCTGTTATATCCCCTATTAATTCTTAACTTATCAAATTCTAACACCCCTAAAGACCTGCATCTGGACTTCCCACGAGTCATACTATGACTCGTTCCTACTTCTAACGAGTCGTGGTTTCCATCCATCACCTCGACTGGAGATTTTCCTACTCCTTTTGTCGTGCACTTACCATGACTTGGATTTGCTCACAACGAGTCATTCTACGACTCGTTGTTACTCACAATCACTAGTTCTATGACTCATTGTTACTCACAATGAGTCATTCTATGACTCATACCATTCATCCCCTTGAACCTTGGTGACAACCAACAACCATGACCGACGACCCATTGCAGCTTCCTACGAGTCGTACCCTGGACCCGTTACTTCTGAGACTACTTCTCTAAAACCTAAACACGAGTGTTCCAATGGGTCATTGGACCTCCTACAACTCATACCACGAGTCATTCTGAGACATATTTTCCAGCCTTTTACCACTTTTCAATTTTAAATCTAGGGTATTGTCTTAGGCACTTTCGGGGTATTATAATATCCAGGTGCTAGAAAAATGTACCATGACCTACGAGAAGTTTATTGGTGGAATGGAATGAAGAAGGACATAGCGGAATTTATGGCTATGGGTCTAAATTGTCAACAGGTGAAGGTTGAGCATCTCCGGGTCTCTTCAAGACATTAGTATCCCTACTTTGAATTGGGAGGAAATCAATATGGATTTCATTATTGGGTTTCCTTGTAGTCATCAATAGTGTGATTCTATTTGATATATCATAGACAGGTTGACTAAAGCAACTTATTTTCTACCGGTCAAAACTACCGATTCAGTGGAGGATTATGCTAAATTATATACTCGGGAGTTAGTTCGCTTTCATGTAGTGCCCTTGTCCATCATATAATATAGAGGTACTTAGTTTACCTCCCAGTTTTGTAGATCGTTCCAAAAGAGACTTGGTACTTTGGTCAAGCTTAGCACGACATTTCACCCAAAAATAGATGTTCAGGCTGAACAGACCCTTGAGGATATGTTTAGGGTATGTGTGATTGATTTCTAGAGTATTTGGAATGATTATTTACCTCTCATTGAATTTGCACATAACAACAACTACCACTATAGTATTCAGATGGCTCTATTTGAGGCTCTTTATGGGCGGAGATATAGATCGGCAATTAGTTGGTTCGAAGTTGGTGAAGCTGCAATGGTAGGACTAGATTCAGTCCACGAGGCAATCAAAAAGGTTCATATTATAAAGGAAAGGTTGAAGTCAGCCCAGAGTCGTTAAAAGTCCTATGCGGGTGTGAGAGGGAGAGAATTTGAGTTTGAAGCTGATGATTGGGTGTTTCTGAAGGTATCTCGTATAAAGGGAGTGATGAGATTCAGAAAGAAAGAGAAACTCAGTCCCTGTTATGTTGGTCCATACCAGATTGTAAGACAGGTTGGCAAGGCAGCTTATGAATTGGAGCTGCCCTCAGAATTGGCTTCAGTGTATCCGGTGTTTCTTGTGTCGCTTTTGAGAAAGTGCATGGGTGATCCGACTTTGGTTGTCCTGGTGGAGAGCGTAGGTGTTCGGTTCCAACAACATGCAAGTGCACGTGGTCGTACAAGTATTAAAGTGGCTTTATTTCAAGTCAAGTATCGATCCCACAGGGACTGTAATATGGCAGTAATTTTCCTAACTGTTAGTAAACGATTTCATTATGCAGGTAGACAACCAAAACAAATAATGCTTTTGAGTCAAGATTAATAGTTAATGTGAACCTAAATGAATATTGTAAGTTAAAGTCTGAACAATAGCAACGAACAAGCTGAGGTTAAGGAAAACATGCAAGGATGTAATTTATTAATTAAAGTTCAATCAATCTTCTCTTCGGTTGTTAGTCAGGAATTAATAACCCATGGATTGGATCTTTCGACTCCTCACCAATTAAAGAATCACGAGACTTACATTACACATTTCTGTGATGCAAAGACCCCATGTTCTAGCTATACATAACACATTCCATGAATGACCAAATATGACATTACAGATATATTTCTATTCTGAACATAAATCTTTCCTTAATTTCTCAACCAACACAAGAACATATTCCACCAATTCACATCTATCCAATTAGTCTCCCTTTCGAAATCGAAATTGGAATTCTAGAATATACATTAACATTGGACAAACATTAATGTAGTAAAAGCAAGAATTGGTAGAACAACCGTTATAGAGAAATAAAAACTAAAATAATCATTAATTACATTCTTCTGCAATTACCCTCAACCTCAGCAAGAGGTAGATTAGCCACTCATTTGCGGATTAAACATCTTCAAAATAGTAGAAATCATATAAGCAATTGAAATTAAAGAGGAAAAGGAAGAGAATTAACCCTAGAAATTCTTCTTCTCAACTGCCTGCTATCAACGTTCTTGCTCAAAATGTCAGATACTTTAAAATAAAACCTAAGTGTTCTATTTATACAAGTGAGAAATTTTTCCCGGAATAACTGGCAACGTGGCACGGAGTGTATCGCGGAGCATCAGCACCGTGCCACGGTCCTGTCGCGGAGCCTCACTGGAACTCAGCTTCCAGGTAATTGTCTTCAGTGTGGCACAGAGGTAAACGCGGATCTTAGACTCCGTGACACGGTGCCATCATGCACCTCCACGGGAAATCAAGATAAAAATTCCTTCTAGGTAGACTGCTTCCGTGATGGTAGCGTGACACGGCCTCCACCGCGGAGCACCAAACTTGGTCAATTTCCTTGTCGACTTCCACTTCTTTCTTCCGAGTCCATTTCTACACTTCACCAATTTGTAGATTAGCTTCCAAAAATTCCTTCTAGATTGCAAAACAATACTAATCATGTTGGTTAGTATAAATCCACGTTTACATACAAATCACATGAGAATGTACACCTAAAAGTGGATAAACAAGTAGAAATGAAGTATTAAAGTATCACTTGGGCATGCAATTATTCCCAAGATCACCTACCCCATACATAAAACCTTGTTCGTCCTCGAACAATCCTTTCACATCTCATGCAATTGAAACTCACGCATAGCTAATTTGGCGAGACCATTCAAGCTACTACTATAAGGATTACTTAAGATAGCAAATTATCAAGAGAACATGCACGGTTTCATCAATGAAATGAAATACACTACATTAAGACCTCCTAACCTCAAGAATCGACTCTCGATCTTGGCAAAATCATGAAAATCAACCGATCAATACATCTGACATGAATGTTATCTCTCATTAAGAATGTGCCCTCACAACACAAGAGAGTTACCCCATGTTCACTCATAAAATTTCCAAAGCACTACATGTAGGGGTATGTGAATAAGATTACGCTCGCTCTCCCAAAGAATTCACATGCATCATGTCCTGAACCATAAGCTTGCCCTTAGTGTTTTACTCCACTAATTTGGGGCTCTGCCCTTACCGGTGTTCCTGGATGAAGTGATTTTTTGCAAACACAATGTCAATAATAAAAAGGAAACAACAAACAACTATGATGCAGTTTTAAAGGAGAAACAAAGTTGAAGAATTAACATTCAAAGCATTGGTAGCACAGACAAAACGCCGGCGAGCCGCAGAACGGTATCCACATGTCACGCCCCAACTTGGGAGGTATGACTGGCACCTGGTTCCATACTGCTCTAAACTAACCTGACTGGTCTAGGGCATGTTTGACACCTAATTCAATAAACGAACGGGCTATATCTCGGCTGTAAGTACAGCCTCTGGCCGACAAGGCCACCTGTAAAAGAAGACAGCTAACCACAAGAACGCAATAACAAGAATCCTATGCGGGCCGACAAAGCCACCATTTTTTCTAGTTATAACTTAACAGTAAATCAGGAATTAAACTATGCTATGGCTAATAAGGCCGCCAACTAACAACTAAATAAGGTCCCACACCACCAACATAGGAAATAAATCATACAAGGCCAGCACAACTAACCACAGGGAATGTACAACAATCTGTAAGCCTCTAGGAGTGATATAATGGCCAAGACAGGGTCCCGACTTACCCAAAAATTGTACATCCAAAGTACAAACCTCTACTAACTTTCAACTCCGGAGGGAAGGAGCTAAATAAACTACTGACTTCGGCTAGAGGCTAGGAGCGTCTCGAACCGTGACTATCCCCACCTGCAGGCAAGTAGTGTAGCACCCCGGGTGGGCGTCAATCCAACATGTACTGAATTTGTAAGGCAGAAAGATAATAACTAACTGAAAGCTGGTAAAACTGTAGTAATTAAAGGTAGAGAGTAATGATTTAACTTGAATACCTTCACTTTCTGAATTATCTAAACAACAAGTCTATATAAGCGAACAAGAACCTAACTGGGCCCCCATAAGCTTGGAAGGTACAAACAACACAAAAGAACCTACCTGGGCCCCAATAAGCCCCTACAAATGCTTATCTAAAAAACAAGTCTATATAAGGGAACAAAAACCTAACCTGGCCCCTATAAGCCTTGAAGGTACAAACAACACAGAAAAACTCTCGTACTATCTCTCCCGGAAAGTGAATTCGGACAATTCTGGTCCAACACTCTACAGTAGCATAACATGGTGCCAACCAGTCCATACCCATAATCACATCAAAATCAATCATTTCTAATTCTAATAGATCTGTTTAGTTCAGACGACCCACAACCTCTACTATACAACCCCGGTAAATTTCTTTAGCAATAATAAAGTCACCAATAGGAGTAGATACCGAAAAGGGCCGTTGAAGCAATTCTGGTGCTATATGAAACTTTCGGGCTACTAACGGAGTAACATATGATAAAATTGAGCCCGGATCTATCAAAGCATAAACTGAGTGAGAAAAAACATCTAATATACATATTACAACATCTTGCAATGATTGACTCCTATCACCCTAGTAATGCATATGTGCGATCCTGACTGCTGCCTGAACTAGATGCCCCTGATCTACACGGCCTCTGCCGGCTGGAGTTGAGGGCCTACACCCTGTAGAAGGTGCTGGGGCATACGAACCTACTAAGGATCTATTTTGCTGGTCCTGACCGCCTTGGCATCTAGTTAGGCAGTCTCTCATCATGTGCCCTGTTCATTCTGTTTGCTACGGGTATAAAACTCACACGCAAGTGCACGTGGTCGAACAAGTAGTAAGTGGCTTTAGTAAGCAAAGTATCGATCCCACAGAGACTTGGGTTAAGTGCAATTTTCTCAAGTATACTATATTTTATTCCTAAATATGCTGAAAACAACGTAACCAAAAAGTTGATAAGTTGTTTGATAAATTTTATACTAAACTAAGAACAATTATCTACTTTGAATTTGAACTATGGATAAGAGCATGCTGAGGTTAAACGAACATGTAATGAAACTGATTATCATCATAAATTGGTTACTCTTTTCTTCCAGTTGTTAGCCAAGAACAATTGCCAAGAGATTAAAACTCTCGTATTTAATCTCACTCAGGAATCATGAACCATCCATCTACATTTCTGTGATCAAATGCAATTCATGTTCTGGCCATACAATTCCGGTTCCTAAATTGACTAATATGACTTTCAGGTATATTTCTATCCTGAAGGCACATCAAAACACAGTTTTCCCAAACCAAGTAAAGAACAATATACTATTAATTCACAACTTATCAATTTCGTGCTCTCTCGAGTGAAATCGGACTTTTTAGATGTACATTAATGTAGGCCACACACCAATGCAGTAAAAACAAGAATTAATAGAACAACATGGAAGAAAAAGATGAAAAACCATATAATCAATAATCAAAATTCATCACAAGTGTTCATAACCTCAGCAAGGAAGGGAATTAGCCACTCATTTGTGGATTAATCATCATAAAACGAGTGTTAATCATACAAGCAATTGAATTAGAGAAGTAAGAAAGAGAGAAAAAACCCTGAACTTTTCGTCCCTCAACTGCCTGTAACCCACGTCCTTGCTCCACCAAGTTTGAATTATGAAAAATGAACTTAAGTGTTCTATTTATACTAGTGGGAATTTTTCCCGGAATAATGAGCAACGTGTTACGGAGTGCATCGCGGAGCACTGCCTCCGTGACACGCCATGAACGCGGACCCTCACTGGAACTAGGGGTCTGGGAATTCAAGCTCAACGTGGCACGGCGTGCATCGCGGAGCACTAGCTCCGTGGTACGGAGCAAACGCGGACCTTCACTGGAAATTTGGTGGATTTTCACCCTCCAGGCAGAATGCCTCCGCGATGGCAGCGTGACACGGCTCCATTGCGGAGCCCCTTTGATTCATTTTGTCCAATGCCTTTTCCTTGCTCGCATCCAAGTCCAACTCCGATATCATCCAACATGCATTTTTGCTTCCCGAAATCACATTTTACCTGCAAAACAATGCTAATCATGTTGGTTAGTATAAATTCACATTTTATTACCAATTACATGAAAATGTATACACATTGCTAGATAAACAAGGCGAAAATGATACTTTTGAGTATCACTTGGGCATATAAATCTGCCCAAGATCACTTACCCCACACTTAAATCCTTGTTCGTCCTCAAACAACAAACTTACAATTTATGCAATTTACATCCCAACCTCGCTACTGTGGTATAACAATTTAAGCTACGGTCATACCGATTACTCAATACAGCAAATCATCAAGAAAACATGCATGGTCTTATCAATGGAATGACCTTCAATACATTAAGACTTCCTAGACTTTAAGAATCGACTCTCCATATCGGCAAACTCATGCAAATCAGCTAATCAAGATATCCGACACGAAAATCAATCTTTCATCAAGCATGTGCCCTCACAACTCAAGAGAATCTTCCCCTTTTTGCTCATGTGACACACAAACATTCAAGTAGGGGCATGTAAAAACAATTTCACTCTCTCTCCCAAAAGAATTCACATGCATCATGTCGTGACCCATAAGCTTGCCCTTAGTGTATTACTCCACTAATGTAAAGAAATGCAATGTAAGATCACGTAGGACTTTAATAGGTTGTAATGGAAGCTATGGAACTAGTAAATATTGGATTAGCCAATAATAGCCACTAGCATCCTTAAGCGCCTTTTCAACACATCCCATCACTCATGGACACTTTTTTTTTTCATCATCCCATTCTTGATGATTTTCCTTAGTATGGCCCATTTCATTAAGCACACTTGACACAATAACAAAGATTATTCATGCACCTTCATTATCGTTTATTTATAACCAGTGCACCTTCAACCTTTTCTTTTCTTCCCTCACTCTGCTTTTCTTATTCTTTTCACCATTCTCACTCTTTGACACTTTGGGAAAATTATTTTCTCTTCTTAAGCGCTTAAGAGTTTTGTATAGACTTTACGACTAATGAAAAGAAGGAATTAAGCTCGGTTTACACTTTTTGGACAAAAGAAAGAAATAATAGGCTAAAGGCTCAAAGGGTTGACTAGGGTATACAATCACAGAAAGGGGGAGTATGACAAGAAAAAAATAGAAACTCTCGGTTAAAACAAAGAAATGCCTACATCCTTTCCTACAATACACCTCCTTCATTTCATTTTGTACAACACCAGGCAAGTTCTAGACACTTCACAGTAGCATGGAATATTAACACCTCACTTCACACTTTTTGCACATGCTCGATTCAAGATGTATTCACGGATTCTTCAATCAGCTAATTACAGGAATTCAAACATTAAGCCTCAATCACACTGAATCGAACTCTACAGCCTAGGTATCTCAACATATTTACAAATTTGCATGCTTTCATATGAATCACCTTTGCATTTTGAATATCATGTACAACACACAACCAAAATTTCGCAACCATATAGTAACTACAGGTTCCGGGATGCAATCCACCAAGGAAAAAAACTAAAAATAATTGAAAAAAATATCTACTCCTAACGACTACATTTCCCTTAAGACGGTCGTCATCCATCCATCATAGGGAATAGTCACTACTTAAGACGTCGGTTCAATGGGACCATTCTCGGTAATAGAACCGAAAACAAATGCCGAGAAACCCAAAATTAAAAAGTTGAAAAATTTGCAAAATATCGATCATTTCGATAGGAAAAGAAAAAAATTTATGTACACAATACTTTAAAGAAATTTTTAAAAATATCGATCATTTCGATAAACAAAAAAATATTTACAGAATCAGCTGGCCACATTCAACAACACACATCAATTTCACAAATATTTACAAATACAGAACAATTTGAAAATTCACAAACACAGGGAAACACAACATACAAAACAACAGAGGAGAACATACAAACAAAATAGCCCAGCCCAGCACCTAACTACTCCCACCCCACACTTAATCCGAACACTGTCCCCAGTGTTCACATAAATTAAATAGCATAAAATCGGGTGGTGGAACTCCCTGATCAATCAACGTATTCCACTTCTTCGTCGGGTGCTGCTGCTTCATCTCCCATATCCGAGTCGCCTCCGTCATCATTATTGGACTCCACATCGGAGTCCTCCCGACGCGTCTCCTCGTCTGTGGGGACGTCATCATCCGTGGGCTCTACAAATACTGGCCCTACTTGGCATAGAGCCTTGGCGTTTTTGCCAAACGGGTAATCTAGCTCGAGCTGCCATAGCTCCTCCTCTGTCGCTGGCCTCCCACCTATCCTGAGCTGGAGCATCTGCATCCCATACATCCGCGCCATGTACTGGTCATCACGAGCGTGTCGCTCGCCAAGTGTCAGCACTGGCCCGTGGGTGGTGTCGGGAGCCTTAGTTTTGGTAACATCTAAGGCCCGCCGCTCCAACTACGGGATATAATCGAGGGCCTCCTCCTCAACATCGAGGCCCCTGAGAAAGGTGGTGTGTAGTCCACCGAAACCATACCTATGCCCCTGGTGCAACCGGGCTCTCTTCATGGCGGATATAATAACCGCCCCGACATTTATCTCCAGCCCTTTCATCAAGGCGTACACCAGGCAAACACGATCCCGGGTTACATCAGTCATATGTACCCCCGGGATGAGGCAAGAGCACACTATCTTCAGCCAGATTCGGGCTTCCCTATTCATCTGTGAATATGGCAGAGTCTGGTGGTAGCCCCTGTCCTTGTGCTTGCTCCATCTAGCTATAGATCGGGCCCCACACAGTGTGCGTCTGATGTCAGCATACGGTGGGGTAATGTTCAGCTGTCGGAGGACGTGGGCGTCTGTGTCCCGCGCTCCTATGATGGCATTGAGCTGGTGGGGCTCCAGAGTGACTATCTGCCCTCTGATTTTGATGGAGTGGCTTCTGATTGACGGGTTCCAATTAGCATAGAACTCCCGAACCATGTGCAGGTTGCATTCTTTGGGCTCCTCGAATATGAAATTGAGCCCAGCTGCCTTGATCCGGTGAACCATTCTGGGGAACTCCTGTGCCAATGGCTCCCGTGCTATATGCTCCTCGGGGAAATATTTGTTCTCTTTGTGCTTGGCGTACCACTTTTTTCCCTCGTCAGTCACCCATCATGTTCCATATTGGCGGCGCTGGCCGCGTGGAACTGCTGGTGCTGCTGGGACTGCTGTGCCCAGTCTGAGTCTCTTCCTTCCGGTGCCTGAAGTTGATGCACCTTTCCCTTTATCTTGCCGGCTTGCCATTTTACCTGTCAACCCAAGTCAACAAGCTCAATGTTAAGCTAAATAAATATTAACTTTGGCTAAGGTCGGGTTACGCTAAGTTACCCCATACTTAGTCCTTAGCTACAGTTACAACAATACGGCAAGAATAACTTTATTTACACAAAACAACCAGCTATTCAATCATGCTTAGTGCATTCAAAAGAAAATTTGACGGTATAACTTCTGTGTACTACTTAGACTTCGTACAGCTACTCTCAATCACTACCATCGCTAACATTCTAACTATCGCACTTAGAAAAAAAAAACAAAGAAACAAAAATAACAACAAAAATTTATATACATGAACCTATCCAACTAACCAAATTCGAACAAATTTCAACATTTCCCCCCAAACCCGAGAATTCGTCGTCTATTAACATTCCAACAATTTGTACAATGACTCATCTCATTCAACACGTACAACCCGGCATAAAATTCACAATTTCAACACATTTCCAACTTCAATTTCAACAACAAGCCCTAGAATTGATTTTATCAATCAAATTCAAATAATTTATGCAATCGACAAGTTCAAACAATCATAAAGACATTCCGAACATTTATCAATCAACAAATAACTCGAATTCATGCTTAATTTCGACTTAGGGAAATTTAGCTCACCTCCCATGCTTAAAATCAAAGAAAATCGACAAAAACTTGAGAGGGAATCAGAAAACATACCTTGAAGTTGAAGAATCGAAGAAAACTCGGAAATTTGTTGCCTTAAGCCGTGGCACGTTGGTGGGGGAGGGGTTTTGGGATGTTTGGTCGCGGAGGAAATTGAAAATGAGGGGAAAAGGGGAGGTTTCGGGGTTTAAAAGGGTAGAAAAACACGCGGGTGACCCGGCAACCCGATGTGACCCGTCGCGATATACAAGGCAACGTGTCACGGAGTGCATCACGGTGCACTGCCTCCGTGACACGGAGCCATCGCGATAGCATTCTGGAAATTTAAAATTTTCGGGTTATACCTCAACGTGTCACGGAGGGTAATGCGGAGGTCCTCCTCCGTGACATGGAGCTATCGCCCCAGCTCACTGTTTTCTACATTTTATTAATTTTTTCATACCTCGACTTTTCCTTCACGATTCCATGCACATTTTCCTCCGTTTGACCTGAAAATCATCTCGATATACAAAATTGGTTAGAATTATAGGTTTCACCTAACTAAAATTAAAAACAATAACTAAAATGAAAAATTTTGTAGTAAATTATGAAAAAGAAAAAGAAAAATCTATTTACACTTTAAAAATGAAGGAAAAAATTTTCACGGGTTGCCTCCCGTGCAGCGCCTGGTTTACCGTCGCGGCTCGACGTCATTTAAGCTCAATTGTCCGCTAGGGTGATGGACGATTTCTCTCGATCACCGTCCTCCCCCCAGTAGTGCTTACACCTATCCGGTGGTCTTCCCAATAACTCTCGGGAATCATTCATCTGCTTAGCATTACCATGATCAATCACATTGATCACCGAGAGTTCTTCATGCACCATCGGGAGCTTGGGTGCTTTATACACATCGAACACCTCTATCTTGTCATGTGCTCGCATTGTTGGTTGCCCCGCAGCTACGTCGATTAATGCTTTCCCGGTTTCCAAGAAGGGTCGTTCCATAATAAATGGGACTTCCGAATTCTGGTTCAAAATCCAGCACGACAAAATCTATCGGGAAAATTAGGGAGCCAACTTGCACTAGAACATCCTCAACAATGCCATCTGGCCTAGGTAAGGATAGATCCGCCAAATGCAAGATTACGGTTGTGGGTCTAGGACTCCCTAAACCCAACTTTCCGAATACCGAAGACGGCATCAGATTTATACTCGCCCCCAAGTCACACAATCCACGAGCTCGGATGCTCTTCCCAATAGTAAGCTGGATAGTAAAACTTCCAGGGTCTTTTAGCTTTGTGGGCAGTCTATTTTGGATCTGGGAAGTGCACTCCTCCGTTAAAGCCACCGTAGCATACTCAGTCATCCGACTTTTGTTGGCCACGATGTCCTTTATGTACTTGGCATATTTAGGCACTCCCTGCAAGACATCAACAAGAGGTAAATTAACATGTACCTGTTTAAGCACCTCCAAGAATTTCTTGAAACACGCCTCCTCTTTGTGTTTCTTGAATCGTTGAGGGAACGGGGGTGGAGGTCTTTCTGATTCAGCTTCTTTGGTCTTCCCCCTTTCCGAACTCTGCTCCCCCTCAACTTCTGCTGCTCCCAAGTGTTGAGGTGGTCTTTCTGGTTCCACCTCCTTCAGCTGCAAACCACTCCTTGTGGTCACTGCATTTACCTGCTTGGGATTATGATCCGTGTCGCTTGGCAGTCCTCCTCTAGGCCTTGTATTTTGGGCACTAGCAAATTGCCTAAATTGATACTCAAGAGCCTTGGTAGCTAACTGATTGTTTTTCACTTCGGCTGCCAATTTCACATAGTCAGCCTGCAATTGAGCTTGGTTAGCTATCATGGTCTTGAACATCTCCTCAATACTGGGTGATGGTGGTGGAGGAGGTGCATTGTTGTTTCTGAATTGAGCTTGGTAGTTCTGTTGCCCTCCTTGGTTCCTCTGCACACCCTGACCTGAACTTTGGCCTTGATGGTTGTTGCTACCCCATGCGAATTTAGGATGATTCCTCTAATTTGAATTGTAGCTACTACCATACTGCTGGTGATTTCTTTGTGCATTACTCACAATGTTTACCGAGTCAGGATTGGCTCTACAACACTCAGCTGAGTGCTCACTGCTTCCACACACATCACACCACATTTGCTGGACTGCATTAACTGGAGCTGAAGGCTGGTTCAAAGTCATGTTGCTGAAGTGGTTGTTCAATTGATTTTGCAAGGCAGCTATCTGTGCAGCGATAGCTGTAAACCCATCCACTTCAAGCACTCCTGCTGCTTTCCTTGTCCCACCTCGTGATGAATCAGCATTCCATTTTGGATTGCCCTGTGAAATCTGGTTTAGCAAGGTATACAGCTCCTCATAAGTCTTTTCCAGCGCTTGCCCTCCAGCTGCTGAATCTAGCAATATTTTGGTGTGGGGTTCCAAAACCTTAATAAATGTGTGCACCAACACCTCATTGGACTGATGATGATGAGGACAGTCCCGCAACATGGATTTAAATCTCTCCCAGGCTTGATATAAATTCTCTCCCTCCCTCTGTTTGAAACTTAGAATTTAACTTCTAAGTCTTGCTATTTTACCAGAGGGAAAAAACCTTATCAAGAACTTCCGTGCAAGATCATCCCACGTTGAAATAGAATTTGGTGGCTCAACTTTCAACCACCTCTTGGCTTCTCCAAGTAAGGAGAATGGAAATAATGTAAGCCGAACATAGTCAGGTGACACTCCAGCGGGTATGTAAGTGTCACTTACCTCAAAAAAGTTTTGGAGATGCTGTTGTGGGTCTTCATGAGGGAGACCGGTAAATTGCCTGCTTGTGTGCAACAACTGCACCATATTTTTCTTGAGTTCAAATCTCCCTCCAGGCTCTGGTTTGCGGATACTTGATGTAACATTATTGGCATGTGGGATTGCCACCTCGCGAACCGGCCTTGCTGCTGCTTCTTCGGGCACTAACACTGCCCTTACAACCGGTGGATTCTGTTGTTGCTCCATAATAGTCTGTCTGAGAAACTGCAGCTTTCTTTGTATAGCTTCTCTCCGTTTACTGTGAAATATACGTTCTGGCTCTATATAAGATTCCACCAGCTCCTTGTCTCTTTCCAGTGTTCACAGCAATTAAGTCTGCAAAATACAGGCTAAGACCAAGTTGTCAACACTTAAGAAAATAAAAAAATAAAAATACAGTAAATTAACACTTAAAACAAATTCACCAATTGCCAAGTCCACGGCAACGGCGCCAAAAAATTGTTCGGTCTGTTAGCTACGGGTATAAAGCTCACACGCAAGTGCACGTGGTCGAACAAGTAGTAAGTGGCTTTAGTAAGCCAAGTATCGATCCCACAGAGACTTGGGTTAAGTGCAATTTGCTCAAGTATACTATATTTTATTCCTAAATATGCTGACAACAACGTAACCAAAAAGTTGATAAGTTGTTTGATAAATTTTATACTAAACTAAGAACAATTACCTACTTTGAATTTGAACTATGGATAAGAGCATGCTGAGGTTAAACGAACATGTAATGAAACTGATTATCATCATAAATTGGTTACTCTTTTCTTCTATTTGTTAGCCAAGAACAATTGCCAAAAGATTAAAACTCTCGTATTTAATCTCACTTAAGAATCATGAACCATCCGTCTACATTTCTGTGATCAAATGCAATTCATGTTCTAGCCATACAATTCCGGTTCCTAAATTGACTAATACGACTTTTAGGTATATTTCTATCCTGAAGGCACATCAAAACTTAGTTTTCCCAAACCAAGTAAAGAACAATATCCTATTAATTCACAACTTTCCAATTTTGTGCTCTCTCGAGTGAAATCGGACTTTTTAGATGTACATTAATGTAGGCCACACACCAATGCAGTAAAAACAAGAATTAATAGAACAACATGGAAGAAAAAGATGAAAAACCATATAATCAATAATCAAAATTCATCACAAGTGTTCATAACCTCAGCACGGAAGGGAATTAGCCACTCATTTGTGGATTAATTATCATAAAATAAGTGTTAATCATACAAGCAATTGAATTAGAGAAGAAAGAAAGAGAGAAAAAACCCTGAACTTTTCGTCCCTCAACTGCCTGTAACCCACGTCCTTGCTCCACCAAGTCTGAATTTTGAAAAATGAACTTAAGTGTTCTATTTATACTAGTGGGAATTTTTCCCAGAATAATGAGCAACGTGTCACAGAGTGCATCGCGGAGCACTGCCTCCGTGGCACGCCATGAACGCGGACCCTCACTAGAACTGGGGGTCCGAGAATTCAAGCTCAACGTGGCACAGCGTGCATCGCGGAGCACTGGCTCCGTGCCACGGAGCAAACGCGGACCTTCACTGGAAATTTGGTGGATTTTCACCCTCCAGGCAGAATGCCTCCGCGATGGCAGCGTGACACGGCTCCATCGCGGAGCCCCTTTGATTCATGCTGTCCAATGCCTTTTCCTTGCTCGCATCCAAGTCCAACTCCGATATCATCCAACATGCATTTTAGCTTCCCGAAATCACATTTTACCTGCAAAACAATGCTAATCATGTTGGTTAGTATAAATTCACATTTTATTACCAATTACATGCAAATGTATACACATTGCTAGATAAACAAGGCGAAAATGATACTTTTGAGTATCACTTGGGCATATAAATCTACCCAAGATCATGCCCCTCCTACCTGTAGGTATAAAAGGCGATGGAACCGTATCTATGCCATCCTAGATGTTGTTTATGGCAAGTGCTGCATCAGGGTATTGCTAACTCTGTCTAGTCTTTCCCTCTTTGATGCTGCGAGCTTGTAATACCCCGAAAGTGTGTAAGAGTATACCCGCGAAGAAAAAATGAAAAACTACAAAAATTTGGGAAAAAAGGTTACAGGATGAGAGGAACAACTACTCGTGGTATGTAATTTGGGAAAAAAAGTTACAGGACGAGAGGAACAACTACTCGTGGTATGTAACCACGAGCAGTTGTAAGTAGCCATTTTAAGGAGTCATGCCAAATGGAAGTGGTAACAACGAGTGTTACAATGACCAGTTGTGAGAAACGATGGTCCATTGTCTAGAGGCGTGGTAAGGCAGTGGACCTTCATAATTGATACAACGGGTGGAAACCATGGCCCGTTGTACCTTACAATGAATCATGGTGAGGCTCGTTGAATAGAAGTGTAGATTTTCAGAAGAAGGTAACAATGATTGAAGGAACGAGCCATTCAAACTTAAGATGACCCATCCTGTATGTCCGTGGTTTGATTCTATGATGTGGTTTGGGGCAGTGCTTAGCACGGGCGGATACCACGGGTTGTGATATCTTCCAATGACCCGTTGGTTCGTTCGTTCTTTGGTCTAGTGGGCAATATTTCTGCGTAATCAGTATGGATTTTCCATCATTTCTTCATCCTAAGGCCCTATACTACGTTGTTTTAAGCTTGTTTTAGTGGGTCTTTAGCAAGGGAAAACCTACTCTAAGTGTATTCCTTCCATGCATTAAAGTTTATGAAATTTAGGTGTTGATCTAGAGCTCTTCTAAGGGATTCCTCTTCCAATTTCTCCTTGGGCAATCAGTGAGGTGGTAGATTCATCCTTCCTAGGTATGTAGGGTTTAGAATGGGTGAATCCTTTCACACCCATGCCCAAATTTCGATTAAATCATGAAATCTCCTATTCAAGTTCCATGAGGTTTTACGCAAATGCATGAAAATGTGATTTTTCTTTCTAGGTATGATTTAATTGAGTTTTAATTATTGAACTATGAACGATGGGAAGGTTTTATATTATTTTCTTTAAAATCATGTTTCAAGCTTTATAAATCTAAAATGTCCATTTATGAGAGTTCATGAATGTTATGATTCATGATGAATATTCAATATTTCGTGTTTATTGATGATGGGAAAAACATGATTTTGATTTACCCATGTTTATGAGCATATTTTGAAAGAATTTAGTCTGTCAAAGTATTGGTCAATGCCCACATGTTGAAGAATGATTTACAATTTATGAACTAATTACATGATTTATCAATTTATGATGTTGGCCGATGAAAAGGGCCTTTAATTCATGGCTAGGCATGTTTTAAAGGGGATCTATGATGAAAAATGTTATCTTTTAGCTAATGAATCTTAATGCATGGTGTTATTGATTTACGTATGAGCCTATATGCATGTTTTTGGGAGTCGTGCCTAGCACCGAGCGGCCCGTCGTTCAAAGGACCATGCCATATCACATAACCACATGCCGCCTTGGGTTTCTAATGATATATTGTATTGATAATGATCCTCTCAAATGTGATATCACGCCTAATAAATGACCCACGCCTGGCAAGCCAGGGTCGGCTCTGCCCACTTTAGGGAAATAGTTGGGGCCTCATGAAAGGCTCTACCACGATGGTGTCGGTTATGACGAGTCCTCCCATTGTTCCGCATGTTTTATGCATTGTTATATTTATGTTATTGGCTCAAGTTATGTTTTGATAAAGTTACTTATGATTATGACTATGAATGTTTTATTTACGAGTTTATTTTACTTTTAAATGTCCATTTTACTTACCTTGCATACTCAATACATTCCATGTACTTATCGCATACTTCCTATGCTATATCGTTTCATGATACAAGGTCCGAATCTCAAGCTCATCCTCATCCTTAGTCCATCTTGACTTACGCTATCAACTTATTGGTGAGTCCTTATGTTCCGAGGGTCGTCTGACTGACTTGTATGTTATCTTGTGTTTTAGTATTGTTTGAGTTAGTTGGGGATGTTGTCCCATCAACCCATCGTATGTAATAGAGGCTTTCAGATAGTATGTAGTACTCATCTTATGTGTACGTCTAATATTCTCTGATGTTATGCTATGATTACGTATTCGCTATGTTTTATGCTAAGTATTCTGCTTTATTAAATGAGATTGGATGTATGCATGTGTCATGGGTTGACTTGGGGTCTCTCGGTGTCCATTGTCCCGTGTCTACGAACCGGGTGTACGTTCGCGTCGTGATAAACTTGGTATCAGAGCCATAGGTTTGGAGTGTCCTAGGGTGTCTGAAAGCCGTGTTAAGTAGAGTCTCTTTCATGAGTGTAAAGTGCGCCACACCTATGACGAAGAGGTTGTTAGACGTTTAGGAGATGTTCCCTTCTTTCATGTTCTATGTCGTGCAATGAAAAGTCCCTCCATCCTTCTAATTCATTCTATTCGCGATTGCAGAATTATGGCTCCTAGAAGAATGAATAGAAGGACGAATGGAAATGATAAAGGCCGCGGGGGTGGCAATCACCATGGGCATCAGCAAGCCCCACCTGTTCAGGCGCCCCATGCACCAGAGCCAACTGCCCATGCTGAGTTTCGAGAGGCTATCTAGATGTTGGTGAAGACCTTGACTGCTCAGGTCAACCAGCAGGCTATTGTGCAGGTTCCATAGAATGGCAATGCAGCGGTGGCTTGGATTATAGACTTCATGAGGATGAACCCTCTTGAGCTTACGGGATCAAAGTGGACGAGGATCCACACGAGTTCATTGAATGGATATTTAAAGTCACTCAGGTTATGGGAATTTGTCCTCTTATCAACTAAAAGAGGTCGCACATAATTGGTACAAACAATGGAAGAACAGAAGGGCAGTGGGAGCGCGCCCTATTAGCTGGGATGAGTTCTACATGGCCTTTCTCGACAGGTTCTTCTCTCGGGAGATGAGGGAGTTGAAGGCAACGGAGTTTGTGAACCTTAAGTAGGAAAAGATGAAAGTGTTGGAGTATTCGCTTTAGTTCACTCATTTGTCAAAGTACGCCCCAGAGTTAGTGATGGATCAGAGGGTGCGAGTGAGCCGATTCGTTCATGGTTTTGCTGGTTACTTAGTCAAATATTGCAGGATTGCCATGCTTGACAAGGATATGGACTTTCCTCTCATAGTGTTGTACACCTAGCGGATGGAGGCGGCTCATGCAAGGAAGAGGGAGGTAAAGATGGCTCGGACGGATAGCCGTGGGTTTTCGCATCAGAGGTCCAGCGGTGGCTACTGTCCACATTTTCAGCAGAAATCACAAGCCCCAGCACCATCATCAGCTAGTTTTTCATCCAGACTCAGGAGTTATAAGAGGTGAAGGGCTTTAGTGTCGAGGGATCAAAGAGGCACCCAGTCAGAGTAAACCTCTCTAGCCTGCGGGAAGTTCGGAGAGGGAAATTGATTTCGGTATTGATCTATTAATAGATACGCAGCCTATCTCTATTCCTCCTTAAAGGATGGCTCCAACCGAGCTAAAGGAGTTAAAAGAGCAGTTGAAGGACTTGTTTGAAAAGGGTTTCATTAGACCGAGCAAGTCTCCATGGGGTGCACCGGTTCTATTTGTTCGGAAGAAGGATGGTTCCCTTCATATGTGCATTGACTATCGACAATTGAAAAAAGTCACCATCAAGAACAGGTACCCCTTACCCAGGATTGATGATTTGTTTGACCAACTTCAAGGTGCCAAATGTTTCCTGAAGATAGACCTCTGGTCTGGGCACCATCAGCTCCGAGTTCGGAAGAGTGATATCCTAAAGACAGCCTTCAGGACACGGTATGACCATTATGAGTTTGTGGTTATGTCTTTTGGACTAACAAATGCTCCTGCAGCTTTTTATAGATCTAATGAACATGGTGTTCAAGGCATATTTGGACATGTTCGTGTTTGTGTTCATTGATGACATCATATACTCACGGAGTGAGGAGGAACATGTCGCTCACCGAAGAGTAGTGCTTTAGACCCTCACGGATCATCGGCTATATGCAAAGTTCAGTAAGTGTGAATTTTGGCTATACTCGGTGGCATTTCTAGGTTATGTGGTAACAAGCAAAGGCATAAGGGTAGATTCCCAGAAGATTGAGGCGGTGAAGAATTGGCTTAGACCGGTAAATCCTTCAGAAATTCAGAGTTCTTGGGCTTATCACGCTACTACCGAAGATTCATTGAGGGCTTTTCATCAATTGTAGCCCCATTGACCAGGCTGACTCAGAAAAAGGTGAAGTTCCAATGGTCGGATGCTTATGACAAAGGCTTCCAAGAATTGAAGAACCGACTATCTTCAGCACTAGTGTTCACTTTTCTCGAAGGTACTGATGGCTTTTTGTATGTTGTGATGCTTCGATAGTCGAGCTGGGATGTGTGTTGATGCAGTGTGGGAAGGTAATATCATATGCCTTGAGATGGATGGAAGTTCATGAAAAGAATTACCCGACCCATGATCTTGACTTGGCCACAGTTGTTTTCGAATTGAAGTTATGGCGGCATTACTTGTATGAGGTCCACATAGATGTATTTACGAATCACAAGAGCTTGCAATATGTGTTCACACATAAATATATAAATCTTCGACAGAGGAGGTGGTTGGAGTTACTAAAAGACTACGACATGAGGGTCCTCTACCATCCAGCCAAGGCTAATGTGGTTGTGGATGCCCTTAGTAGGCTTTCTATGGAGATGTGTCTCACATGGACGAGGGAAAGAAGGAGTTGGTGAGAGATGTCCATCGACTTGCAAGGTTGGGGGTTAGATTGATCGACTCGATTGATGGCAGCGTCATTGTGCAGAATGGGTCAGAATCATCCTTAGTGGTCAATGTCAAATCTAAGCAAGATGAGGATCCGACTTTGTTGAAGCTGCAGGAAGCAGTGCGGAGTCAAAAGGTGGAGGTTTTCTACCAAGGGGGATATGGTGTTCTACGTTATGTGTCCCGGACATTGATAATTTGAGGGTTCGAATATTGCACAAGGCACATGGTATCAGATATTCCATCCATACGAGATCTACAAAGATGTATCGGGATTTGCGGGAAATCTATTGGTGGGGTGTTATGAAGAGTGATATTATATAGTTCGTAGCCAAATGTCCAAACTGTCAGCAAGTGAACGTCGAGCATCAAAGGCCGAGAGGTGTACTTCAGGATATTCCAAGTAGGAGGAGATAAACATAGACTTCGTTATAGGCCTACCTCGCACTCGCCGACACTATGACTCCATTTGGGTGGTGATAGACAGGTTAACTAAGGCTGCGCACTTCCTACCGGTCAAGACCACGGATTTAGAAGATGATTATGCAAAGTTGTATATTAGGGAGTTGGTTCGACTTCATGAAGTGCCCTTTTCTATTATTCCATAAAGAGGTACTCAATTACCTCCCAATTTTGGTGGTCTTTCCAAAAGGGGCTTGGGACTCAGGTTAAGCTCAGCACCGCATTCCATCCGCAAACAGATGGCCAGGAGGAATGGACAATCTAGACTCTTGAAGACATGTTGACGACATGTGTCATGTATTTTAAAGGTAGTTGGGATGATCTTTTGCCCTTAATCGAGTTTGCTTGTAATAACATCTATCACTCCAGTATCTAAATGACACCATTCGAGGCTCTTTATGGGCGAAGGTGTAGATCTCCCATCGGATGGTTTGAGGTTGGTGAGGCAGTTATGATGGGGGCAGATTTAGTTCACGAGGTGATGGTGAAGGTTCAGTTGATAAGGGACCAGTTGAAAATCTCTCAGAGTGATCAAAAATCATATGCTGATGTGAGGAGAAGAGCTTTGGAATTTGAGGTGGACGATTGGGTATTTCTAAAGGTATCTCCCATGAAGGGAGTCATGCGGTTTCGGAAGAAGCGGAAACACTATCTCAGATATGTGGGTCCTTACCGGGTTATAAGGAGAGTTGCTTAGGTGGTATATGAATTGGACTTGCCTTCAGAGTTATCTTCAGTTCATCTTGTGTCTAATGTGTCGCTCTTGAAAAAGTGCTAGGGTGATCTAGCTTTAATACTCCAGGTAGACAGCGTTGGTGTAAAGAATAGCCTCAGCTATGAAGAAATTCTGATGAAAATCTTACACTGTCAAGTCAGTAAGCTAAGGAACAAAGAAGTAGCTTTAGTTAAAGTATTATGGAGGAATCTGCATGTTGAATGAGCTACATGGGAAGCGAAAGCGAATATGATAGCTAGATACCCACGTTTGTTCTCTACCAGCTCAGTTCCGACTTGAGGTACCAATTTCTTCCCTAGGACTCTCTCTAGTTTTCATGTTCAGTTCATGTGTACAAGTTTCTTTTATATGTATAAATGTGTATGTGAAGTGTGAGATCAGTTCAGCTATGCGGTTTTATTCGAACGTAGTCATTCCATGAAAAATTCGGTAAAAATGATTAGTATATGTTTCTGTTTGCTGCTTGTTTCCTATATTCATGGATGAATGAAGGGTGAGATATTTTAAAACCCCGGAAGTGCCTAAGAGTATACCCGGGAAGCAAAAATGCAAAACTGCAGAAATTTGTGAAAAAGGGTTTCAGGACGAGAGGAAGAACGACTCGTGGTTTGTAACCACAAGTAGTTGTAAGTAGCCGTGGTAAGGAGTTAGTCCAGATGGTAGTGGTAACAACGAGTGTTACAATGGCTGGTTGTTAGAAACAACAGTCCATTTTCTGGAGGCGTGGTAAGGCAGTGGACCTTTACAAGAGATACAACGGGTGGAAACCACGACCCGTTGTAGCTTACAATGGGTCGTGGTGAGGCTCATTGAATAAAAGTGCAGAGTTTCAGAAGAAGGAAACAACAATTGAAGGAACGACCCGCTGAAACTTAGGACGACCCGTCCTGTATGTCCGTGGTTCGATTCTGAGATGTTGTTTGGCGCAGTGCTTAGTACGGGCGGATACCACGGGTCGTGGTATCTTCCAACGACCCGTTGGTTCGTCCGTTGTTTGGTCTAGTGGGCAATTTTTCTGCATAATCGGTAAGGGTATTTCCGTCATTTCTTCATCCTAAGTCCCTATACTACGTCGTTTTAAGCTCGTTTTAGTGGGTTTTTAGCAAGGGAAAACCTACTCTAAGTGTATTCCTTCCATGCATGCAAGTTTATGAAATTTAGGAGTTGATCTAGAGCTCTTCTAAGGGATTCCTCTTCCATTTTCTCCTTAGGCAATTAGTGAGGTGGTAGATCCATCCTTCCTAGGTATATAGGGTTTAGAATGGGTGAATCCTTTCACACCCATGTCCAAATTCTGATTAAATCATGAATTCTCCTATTCATGTTCTACGGGGTTTTACCCAAATGCATGAAAATGTGATTTCTCTTTCTAGGTATGATTTAATTGAGTTTTAATTATTGAATTATGAACGACGGGCAGGTTTTATGTTATTTTCTTTAAAATCATGTTTCAAGCTTTTTAAATCTAAAATGCCCATTTATGAGAGTTCATGAAACTTATGATTCATGATGAATATTTAATATTTTGCATTTATTGATGATGGGAAAATCATGATTTCAATTTACCCATGTTTATGAGCATATTTTTAAAGAATTGAGTATGTCAAAGTATTGGGCAATGCCCACATGTAGAATGATTTACGATTTATGAACAAATTACATGATTTATTGATTTATGATGTTGGCCGACGAAAAAGGCCTTTCATTTTTGGCTAAGCATGTTTCAAAGGGGATTAATGATGATAAATGTTATCTTTTAGCTAATGAATCTTAATGCATGATGTTATTGATTTACGTATGAGCTTATATGCATGTTTTTGGGAGCCGTATCTAGCACCGAGCAGCCCGGCCTTCAAAGGACTACGCCGATGTCTCATAACCACGTGCTGCTGTGGGTTTCCAATGATATATTGTATTGATAATGATCCCTTAAAATATGGCATCACGCCTAATGCACGATCCTCACCTGGAAAGCCAGGGTCGGCTCTGCCCACTTTAGTGAGGTAGTTAGGGCATCATGAAAGGCTCTACCATGATGGTGTCGGTTATGACGAGTCCTCCCATTATTCTGCATGTTTTATGCATTGCTATATTTATGTTATTTGCTCAAGTTATGCTTCGATAAAGTTATTTACGATTATGACTATGAACGCGTTATAAATTATTTGAAAGCCTTGATCCTCATGTTATCTTACGAAATATATGACACAAGCATGATGTCCTTCTCCTATGATTATTTACGAGTTTATTTTACAATGTCCGTTTTACTTACCTTGCATACTTGGTACATTCCACATACTGACCGCATACTCTCTATGTTGTATCATTTCATGATACAGGGTCCAGATCTCAGGCTCATCCTCATCCTTAGTCCATCTCAGCTTATGCTCTAAGCTTATTGGTCAGTCCTCATGTTCCGAGGGCCGTTTGACAGACTTGTATGTTATCTTGTGTTTGAGTATTGTTCAGGTTAGTTGGGGATGTTATCCCATTAACCCATCATCTGTAGTAGAGGCTTTCAGACAGTATGTAGTACTCAACTTATGTGTATGTCTAGTGTTCTCTGATGTTATGCTATGATTACTTATCTGCTATGTTTTATGCAAAGTATTCACTTTATTAAATGAGATTGGATGTATGCATGTGTCATGGGTTAACATAGGGTCTCTCGGGGTCCATTGTCCCTTGTCAATGATCCGGGTGTATGTTCGGGTCGTGATAGAGCGGGGCACTTGTGAACTTTCGTTGGGGCCTGACTCCCTCCGACGATCTGATCTATTGTCCTGCTGCTACTGAAATTGGGGCTTAGGTGGCTTGCCTGAGAAACTGGGTCTGTGCCCGCCCTGAAAATCTACCTGGAAATCTTCGGGTCTAGCCCTCTGACGCTGCTCCTGACTTGACCTTTCCATAGCATACTGGCGCTGTCTGAGCTCTTCTATATTCTGAGAAAAATCCTGGATCCGTGAAATGTCCTTATCCTCTCGCAAAGTGGTTGTAATGCAATATTCTATATATTTTGGAGCAAGCCCCATAATAAACTGGTGCACCCTAGCTGGTATGGTGTCTACAAACGAGGGTGCATACCTGGCTAAGGAGTCAAACCTCAACGCATATTCTCTGACACTCATTTGACCCTGCTATAGATGCACAAACTGCTCTACTCTAGTCTTTCGAACCTCTCGAGGCAAATAATGATCTATGAAAGCCTCAGAAAAGATAGGCCACGTAGGTGGAGGTACATCTCTGCCTCGGGACCTCTCCCAACTCTCATACAACAAAATCGCTACATCTCGCAATCTGAATACTGCAAGCTTGACTAATCCTGTGGCCGAGGCGGGCATGACCCTGAATATCCTCAGCAGCTGGTCTATAAAGTTCTGGGGGTCCTCTCTACTATTTGTCCCTGTAAACTGTAGGGGACTCAAAGCTAGAAACTCACGAACTCTTTAATTATCGGGCCCCTCAGCCGGCTCAACGGTAGCTTGTATTACCGGATGAAGCTGACGTTGGGCAGCCATCATCTGTATCAACATCTAAAAAGAACCCCTATGCTCTAGATCTGATGGTACAGGTATAGCTGGGGTGGTGTTGATATATCTGCCGCCCTAGAGGGCTCTAAATGTGGTGGTGGGTGCTGGGGAGATCGAGGTGGTGTTCCCCTATCGCCCTTAGATCAGGCTGAATCTGCCTGTGATCCCCTACTAGTCCTCTCTCCTGCTGCCACATCAAACTCTCGACTAGTCATGGTGTGCCGTGTGTCCAACGTTTCTCAGTAAATAAATAGGATAACGTAAGCTAAGGATGTTACCCTATATAGCACATCTCTATAGCACGACTGGAGGAAAAAGAAGAGTAACCACAATATTATTCCTTGCAGCCTCCTATCTATTCAATGTGGTGCACAACACACCCATAGACAAGACTCTACTTGGAACGGCTTGTAGACTCCCTGGGATATGACCTTCTTTAATACCAAGTTTGTCATGCCCCACCATGCGAGGTATGACTAGCACCTGGTGCCATACTAGTCTGAACTAACCTGACTAGACTGGGGCACGTTTGAGACCTAATTCAAGAAACGAACGGGCCATATCTCGGCTGTAAGTACAGCCTCAGGCCGACAAGGCCATCTGTATTAGAAGATAACTGACCACAACAATGCAATAATAGGGATCCTATGCGGCAAACAAAGCCACCATGCTGTCTAGTTATAAATGAAAAGTAAATCAGGCATTAAACTACGCTATGGCTGACAAGGCCGCCAACTAACAGCTAAACAAGGCCCTCCACGGCCAACACAGAAAATAAAGCATACACAGCCAACACAAATAACCATAGGGAATGTACAACAGTCTGCAAGCCTCTAGGAGTGATATAATGGTTGAGACAGCCCCGACCTACCCAAAAAATGTACATCAAAAGTACAAACGTCTACTAATTTTCAACTCCGAAAGGAAGGAGCTGAATAAACTACTGACTTCAACTAGAGGCTAGGAATGTCATGAACCATGTCTATCCACACCTACAGGGAAGTAATGTAGCACCCCGAGTGGGCGTCAGTACAACATGTACTGGATATGTAAGGCAGAAAGATAATAACTGACTGAAAGCTGGTAAAACTGTAGTAATTATAGGAAGAGAGTAAGGATTTAACCTGAATACCTTCACTGTCTGGGTTATCTAAACAACAAGTCTATATAAGCAAATAAGAGACCTAACCGGGCCCCATAAGCTTGGAAGGTACAAACAACACATAAGAACCTACTTGGGCCACCATAAGCCCCGGCAAGTGCAAACAAGGTCCACTTCTTCTACCTAAGTACTAAGGATGGTGTGTATACTGTAACTCGGGGATTTCCCTCGTGGCCTCAATCTGATGGAACTCAATAAGGCCCTCGCGGCCTAAATAAATGGAACTCTATATGACCCTTGCAACCTAAATAAATGGAACTCAAAATGGCCATCCCAACCTCAGTAAATGGAACTCCGTATGGCCCTCGCGGCCTCAATAAATGGAACTTAATGTGGCCCTCGCAGCCTCAATAAATGGAATTAAAAATGGCCCTCGCGACATTAGTAAATGAAACTCTGTATGGCCCTCACGACCTCAATAAATGGAACTCAATGTGCCCTCGTGGCCTCAATAAATGGGACTCTGCATGGGATAAAATCTAACTACTCAACATCGAAGTAAGACCATTCTTTCTAGATTAACTCGGACAAGAATTACTATTTTGTCACCATAGGCTCTATTTAGTTTATAACAGTTGATACCAATAGGTTTACTCTAAAGTACCATAGACACACGGGTCGTACTAACTTTACGATGAATGTAACTTGCCGAAGGGATAGCCTTACATACCTCAAGTGCTGACTTTCTGTCTAGCCGACGAGTTTCAATCTGTATTCAACGGCACTTCCCAACTGTAATCGCATTACTGGGAGAATGAGACTAGTTTCAGTACTAAATTCAGTGAAAATGATAACTTTTAATAATAATCTCAACTATACTTCAACTAGATGAAATACGACCAAAAACATATAATTTCCCGAGAGTTCAGAAGGAAGAAATGCTTACTTGAAGCCTTTGATCATATATAAATTAGTTTGGAGCAATTCTGACAACTTCTACTCGGCGGGGTTACAATTCACCGGGAAAATTTCATGAAAATAAATCCAAAGTAATGCTCCCTATAGGCTTAAACATCGTTACCCGAAGTTAATTTGAATTTGGACATCATTTGGTAGTGTAAATGGACGGAAAATGTTTGATTCCTTCATATCTCTCCCTCTCTGGCCATAAATTTAATTTGGAATTGAAATGAAATGAAGTCAAGGGATATATATATATATATATAAAAGTGCGGTAGACTAGGGAGGCGCCTCGCGCCAGCTATCGTGCCAGCCCTAGTGCCGCACCACGCCCCCCATGCGCCAGGGATGCCCCCGCGTCGCGCCTGTCATTGTGCCAGTGGGCCGGCGCGCCACGCTGGCTGGTGTCCTATCCGTTGGCGCGTGTTCGGACTTTTGCGGTGACTACAAGCAAGTGCACGTGGTCGAACAAGTAGTAAAGTGGCTTAAGTATAGCCAAGTATCGATCCCACAGGGACTGAGATACGGTAATAATTAACTCAAGTGTTAATGAACTATATCTTTAAGAATGCAGACAACCAAATAAATAATATTTCGAGAATTTGAGTTACTAATTTATAAGAATCTAAGGCAAAATTATAAAGTGAGTCTGAACAATAGTAATAAGCAAGCTGAGGTTATAACAAACATGCAGGGAATTAATTTATCAATACAATTCAGTTAATCTTTCCTTCGGTTGCTGGTCAAGAATTATTGCCTATTGATTGGAACTTTCGACTCCTATCCAACTTAAGAATCATGAGTATTGATCTACATTTCTATGAAAAAAGAATTTCATGTCCTAGCCATACATTCCCGATACCTTAATTGACTAATAAGACTTTCAGATATATTTCTATTCTGAATGTAAATCAATTCTCAATTTTCCAAACTAAGAAGAGATCATATCCTACCAATTCACATCTTTCCAATTTCTTTCCTTTTCAAAATCAAAATTGGATTTTTTAGATATACATTAACATTGGCCAAACATTAATGCAGTAAGAACAAGAATTGATAGAACAACCATTGAAGAAAAGATGAAAACTGAAATGATTAACAATTACATTACACCACAATTGTTCTTAACCTCAGCAAGAAGTGAATTTACCCACTCATTTGTGGATTAAACATCATCAAATAAGTGTAATTCATACAAAAAATTGCGATAAAAGAGAAAGTGATAGAGAAGAACCCTAGAATTTTCGTCCCCTCAACTGCCTGTAACCCACGTTCTTGCTCAACCAAGTCAGAATGTTTAAAAATAAACCTAAGTGTGCTATTTATACTATTGAGAATTTTTCTCGGAATAACAAGCAACGTGGCACGGAGTGTATCGCGGAGCACTCCCTCCATGCCATGGGGGTACCACGGACCCTCTCTGGAATTAGGCTCCTCAGAATTGTCATCTTAGCGAGCCATGGCCTTCATCACAGAGCCTGGCCAACGTGCCACGGTGCTATCGCGCACCTATACTGGAAATTGATGTCCCAGGTAATTGTACTCAACGTGCCACGACTTGCATCGCGTGGCATTGCCTTTGTGTCACAGAGGTAATGCAAGGCTTCACTAGAAATGGCCAAAATTAAATCACCCGAGGCAGAATGCCTCCGCGATGGCAGTGCGACACGACTCCATCGCGGAACCCTTATTTTTGCTGCTCTTCCTTGACCTTTTCACTCCTTGCTTCCAAGTCCATTCCCGATTTTTACCAACATGTATCTTAGCTTCCCGAAATTCAATTTTACCTGCAAAACAACACTAATCATGTTGGTTAGTATAAATTCACATTTTAACTACAAATCACATGAGAATGCACAAATAACGATAGATAACAAAGACGAAATGAAGCATTTGAGTATCACTTGGGCATATAATTCTACCAAAGATCACTTACCCCACACTTAAAACCTTGTTCGTCCTTGAACAATACTCTCACATCTCATGCAATTGACACCCACGCATAGCTACTTTGGCTCGACAATTCAAGCTACGACTATACCGATTATTTAATCTAGCAAATCATCAGGAAAACATGCATGGTCCCATCAATACAATGACATACCCACATTAAGACCTCCTAGACTCAAGAATCGACTCTCGATCTCAGCCAACTCATGCAAATCAACTGATCAAGACATCCAACACGAAATTTAATCTCTCGTCAAGCATGTGCCCTCACAACACAAGAGAATCTCCCCATTTGCAATCATACGATTTCCAAAACATTACATGTAGGGGTATATGAATACAATTTCGCTCTCTCTCCTAAGGAATTCACATGCATCATGTCATGAACCATAGGCTTGCCTCTTGTGTATTACTTCACTAATATAAGGACGAGTGATGTAAGATCACGTAGGACTTAACAGGTTGTAATGTAAGCTAACGAACTAGCAAATACTGGGCTAACCAATAATAGCTACTAGCTTCCTTAAGTGCTTTTCAATACATCCCACCATTATTATGGTCATATTTTTTCTTCCTTCATCCTCCCATTCATGAAGAAATATATATTTTTTTCTTTGTTCTTGTTCCCATTTCTTTAAGCAAACTCAACTTACTAGCAAAGATTAGTTATACATCTTTAGTTTATTTAATTTCAGCAAGTGCACCTTTGACCTTTTCTTTAACTTTCACCACTTCCGCTTTTCTTTCCTTTTCACAATTCTCACTCCTTTACTCTGTGGGAAAATTATTTTCTTAAGCGCTTAAGAGTTTTGGATCAAATTCACGGCTAATGGAAAGAAGGGATTAAGCTCGGTTTGTACCTCTTCAACGAAAGAAAAAAAATAGGCTAAAGGCTCAATGGGGCTAACTAGGATGTACATTCAAGGTAGGTATGATAATGGATAAACTTTTGGTTTAATCAAAGAAACGCCTACATCCTTTCCTACAATACACATCCTTCATTTCGTTTCGTACACACACCAGGAATGTTCTAGACACTTCACAATAGCATGGAATAATCGAACCCTCACCTCACACTCAATGCACATGCTCAACTCAAGACATATTCACAGACTCTTCAATCAGCTGATTATAAGAATTCACTGTTAAGCCTCGACCACACCGAATCGAACTCTATGGCCTAGGTATCTCAACATGTTTACGCATTTGCATGCTTTCCTATGAATCACCTTTGCAACTTAATATCATGTACAACACGTAGCAAGAATTCCGAACCATGAAGTAGCGACACGTTTAGGACACAAACAAAAGAAAGAACGAAAGAAAAAAAAACTACTCCGATCGACTACATTTCCCTTAAGACGGTCGTCATCCATCTATCATAGGGAACAGTCACTATCTACGACTTCGGTTCAATGGGACTATTCTCGGTAAAAGCACTGAAAGCAAAGGCTGAGAACCCAACATAAAAGAAATTTAACGAAAAATTTTAAAAATTTTGATAATTTCGATAGAAAACAAAAATATTTACACAACCACCATTCAACAACAGCTCACACAACACATAACAACTTAACATTCATTACAACACCACTTAATTACAGAACACATAACACAAAGTCACAGGGTCACATTTTTCACAGGCACAACAACACAACACATACACATAAACAAAAACAACAACGAAACAGCTGGCACCTAACTACTCCCACCCCACACTTAAACCGAACACTGTCCGCAGTGTTCACAAAATTCAACATATCACAAAGGTGGGTGGTGAAACTCCCTGATCAATCGAAGTATTCAACTTCTTAATCAGGTGTCGTTGCCTCGTCTCCCATATCAGAATCGCCCCCGCCGTCTTCATCTAACTCAACATATGAGTTCTCATGGCGTGTCTCCTCATCAGTAGGGACATCATCATGTACTGGCTCCACAAATTCTGGCCCCACTCTACATAGAATCCGAGAATTTTTGCCGAAGGGGTAAACCAAGTCAAGTTGCCAAAGCTCATCTTCTGTTGCTGGCCTCCCGCCAATGCGCAACTGTAGCATCTACATCCTGTACATGCGGGCCATATACTGATCATCCCGAGCATGTCGCTCGGCTAGTGTGGGAACTGGACTATGAGTAGTGTCAGGTGCCTTGGTTTTAGTGACATCCAAGGCACGCCTGTCAATTTGTGGGATGTAATCCAGGGCCTCTTCTTCGATATCGTGGCCACTTAGGAATGTGGTAAGCAAACCACCGAACCCGTACCTGTGCCCTTGATGCAAGCGGGCTCTCTTCATGGCGGAGATGATCACCTCCCCAACATTTATCTTAAGCCCTTTCATCAGGGCATACACAAAGAACACTCGATCCCGGGTGACATTTGTCATGTGCACCCCCGGGATCAGGCAGGAACACACAATTTTCAGCCAAATCCTGCTTCCTTATTCATCTGAGAGTAAGGCAGTGTCTGATGGTAGCCCCTCTCTTTGCGCCTGCTCCACCGTTCTGTCGAACGGGCTCCACATAGAGTGCGTCTGATGCCGGCATAAGGTGGAGTTATGTTCAGCTACCGGAGTAAATGGGTGTCTGTGTCCCGCCCCCCCCAATATAGCATTTAGGTGATGGGGCTCAAAGGTGACAACCTGCCCCCTGATGTTGACAGTGTGACTGTGGAGGGTCAAGTTCCAGTTGGCATAGAACTCCCGAATCAGATGGAGATTGCACTCCCTGGGCTCTTCGAAGATGAAGTTCAGCCCGGCAGTGTCAATCCGATGTACGATTCGTGGGAATTCCTGTGCCAGTGGCTCCCTTGTTATTTTCTCCTCAGGGAAGTATTTGGTTTCTTTGTGTTTTGCATACCATTTCTTCCCTTCATAAGTCACCCATAGGGTTCTGTATTGTCGGCGTTGGCCTCGCGGAACCACTGTTGCTGCTGGAACTGTTGTTCCCAACCTAACTCGTTTCCTGCTGGCGCCTGATGTGGACACTCCCTTTCCTTTATCTTGTCTACCCGACATTGTTCCTGCACATATAACCATACAATCCCAATGTTAATCAAATCATACTAGCTACGACTAAGGTTGGGTTTAACTGAATCACCCCACACTTAGTCTTTAGCCGCAATTAAAACAATTCGGCAAGACATTCATGATTTCACAATCTTTACATTCAACATTCTTAGTGCCTTCTTATACTTCTATGGAATAGTTACTACGTACTACTAAGACTTTGTACAATGAATAAAAATATCGCTATCGATTCCATTAAGTCATCATAGCACTTAGCCAAATTTTTGTTCTCAACAACCTATGCAATTCACCAATTTCATTTTTCCGAAATTCCCTTGTCTACTAAGCATAATCAACATTGATCACAACATAATTCACATCACCCAACATGCACAACCCAATTTTTCCACATTTGAAACAAATTTAGTCTTCTTCCTATTCAAATTCCAACCCTAGCTACCAATTTTGCAAAAATTCAATAAAACATGCATTCGTCGAGTTCATATACTCACAACAATATTATGAACATCAATCAATCATAACCTAAATCAATTCAAGCTTAATTTGCACTTAGGGCAAGGTTTACTCACCTCACATGTTCAAGAATTGAAAATTCCAGCAAAAATGAGGTTACGTTCAAGAACATACCTTCAATCCGATGAAATCGAAGAAAACTTGAAGAAAACTTGTGCCTAGGTTTGTGTCACGTTGGGGGAGGAGGGAATTTGGGGTGTTGGTCGCGGAGGGTATGGAAAATAAGGAAAAAATTGAGGGGATTTGGGGTTTTAAAAGTGTTTTTCGCGCGGGTTACCCGGCGACCCGATGTGACCCGACGCGAAATAACACTCAACGTGTCAGGGAGGGTAACGCGGAGCACCCCCTCTGTGACACGGAGCCATCGCGCCAGCGTTTTGGAATTTTTAAAAATTTCGGAATAGGCTACAACGTGTCACGGTGGGTAACGCGGAGCACCTCCCGTGACACGGAGCCATCGCGTAGGCTCACTGTAATGCCAAATTTTATTTTTCTCACCTCGATTTTTTTCCTTTGCGCTTCTTTGCATTTTTGCCCTCCGTTCCACCTAAAAATCATTTCACAACAAGAAATTAGTTAGAATTCATAGGTTTCAACGCAAAAATTATTTTTTTTGAAATATTTTTTGTTATACCCCGTAGAATTCCCGGCACTTAGATGACCTATTCGCACGTTGGTTAAGCATATTTGAAGGCCATACATGCTAGGGAAAGGCCCGGGAAAAGATCGGACGAGAAACCCGTTGAAACCATCGCGGGAGGAGCCGAGGCAGAGCCCCTCCGCGATGGCTCCGTGACACGTTGCCCAAGTCCAGGCCCAAGTATATAAAGCCCCCACTTCGGTTTGAAATCATTTTTCACTTAGAAAAATTCCAGAAAACGCAGTGAACAGAGGGAAAACGAAGGAAAATTATAAATTATCGTCCGATTACGCTGCCAAACGTTGCCCAAACTCAAATTAATCCCAGATACCCGAGTATTTAGCAGCAGAGAGCATTTCTACGGAATTAGTTTCGCGAAATACGGCCGACGAATTGGCGAGCCACCAAACTAAAGTAAGTAGAATTGCTCTAAATTAATGTCTATGTGTTCCTAGATGAGAAGTGAATACTTCTCCCTTCTGGGCCGCTGGAAAATAGTGAGTTTTCGACCGTCTTTCGATAAGCCTAAGTTTAGGCTATAGACTATATCGAAAGCAACGTTGCTCTCTACAATAAAGCTGTATTTAGTATTGATTGACGTATTTATGAATGCAGTTGGGAGAAAATAGTTAAAGTACCGGCCGAGCCTCGTCCGACGGACGAATAATTCAAAGATAAGGTATGTAAAGTTAAGTTTCCTCGGCAAGTTAAGTAATATTCAGACAATATGGTAATTTACAGACCAGTAGAATGTTCAGAAATCGATTGTTGTGTTATTATAAATATTGGTGCAATATGAGGAGTTTTGGGTTGTAACGTGTACGATACCTATCCGTATGATATAGATTCGGACGTAAGTGGTTAAGATTGCCCAGTATATTCAGTATGTGATGTAATATTCCATGTTAGGATATTGTTGTGTTTAGCTGAAACCTCGTGAAGTAGTACAGTATCCGTGAGGCATTCCAGACCTAGAATAGTAACTAAACATGGTTTAGAAAGCATGTTAGAAGTATGAGATCATGTTAATACAGAAACTCAGTAAACAGTATAATTTTCAGCAGAAACACCTTCTTGTGTAATCTTTGCCCCAGTACAGTTTGACCGGAGGCTATACTTATATTTATACTTACCTGTCTCAGCATGTATCAGACACTTACAGATTACTATTATTAGCTCAGTATGTGATTTATATGATACCTTACACCTGTTAGTCGTAGCTTATGAGATACACAGACAGCATGACTAGTTGAGACTGTTGTATTGATTGGGGTTGGATTACCTAGCATCCCTGACCGCCCAGGGTTAATAGCTGTATCGACTCGTCCGCTAGAGGACAAGGATATGTCACTCTACGGAGTGATATGCCGTCCCGCAAGGGGACGAAGATGGGATGCCAGTTTCCCCATATTGTGCCTTGGTCGGCCCTTATACACCCCCGTCGAGCGGGTACGCCCGGGGTGTTGATTTAGAGTCCTTCGGACGCAGGTACAGTTATAGTCAGGGGCTCAGCGAGCCCAAGTGCATACCCAGGGACCGGCAGGATGCTTACAGCCACTATAGGATATGGGATGACCGGGGTAGGGGCATAGACTCTGTGTTGATTTTACCTCTCGGCTTATGGGGGCCGGGTAAGGTTTGTGTATGCTATGTTATGTTATATTAGACGTGAGTAGATTAGTAGTAGAATGATACGCCTCCAGATATGACATCTACTCCTCTCAGTATGATTGAGAACAGGTACGACTTACATCATCAGACAGATAATCTAGTTCATCCTATTTCAGTTTTGACAGTTATATTATTGATTTCAGATATCTTTTTCAGTCATTGCTTTACATACTCAGTACCAGCGGTACTGACGCCCGGTGGGGCGCTGCATTACTTGCCTGCAGGTACTCATAGACGAGCAGACGATTCTACGTGACTCCGTGTCAGCGGTTGAGTATTCAGCTCCAGTCATCCGGAGGCTGAATTTCAGAGGTGTAGTTCAGTTTCTTTTGTTGTATATAGTACGGGTAGGTCGGGGCCCTGTCCCAGCCTGTTCTATTACTATTCCTAGAGGCTTGCAGTCTGTATGTATTTCCTGTGGTCAGATGAGCCGGTCGTGTGGGGCCGTGCAGTTGTATAGTTGCCTTTACTCTTTCTTTCTTTTGTAATGGGCGTGTGGGGCCATAGTTTCTCAGTAGTGGTGACCTTGCCGGTCACGTAGCTTTCCAGTATGCTATGTTTGAGTTATAGATAACTAGATAGCATGGTGGCCTTGTCGGCCCGTATAGGTTTCCCCTGAATTGCTATGTCTCTGGTCAGCTGTTAGTACAGGTACAGAAGGCTATAGGCCAATGGGTCGGGGGCTGTGTTTACAGCCGTCATATAGCCCTTTGTTTCCAGAAATGTGAGTTAGAGCCAGCCAGGCGCCAGATGCGCCCAAGCTTAACAGTCCAGCAGGTCGGGTCGTAGTAGGGCACCAGGTGCCAGTCATACCCCCCAAGGCGGGGTGTGACAAACTTGGTATCAGTGCAGGTCGTGTCCCAGGGAGTCTACAAGTCGTGCTAAGTAGAGTCATGTCCATGGATGTGTTGTGCACCACATACTATGGGTAGGAGGCTGCAAGGCATGATAGGATGGTTGTCTTTTATTCTGATTCAGTCGTGCTATAGAGCGGTACAGTATAGGGTTGAGTCCCTAAGAGCTTACCATATTCTTTGGTTACAGATAATGTCAGACCAGCAACATCCTACCACAGGTCGGAGCTTAGACATTGCAGCAGGGGAGGGCACCAGCGGGATGCCTCCCCCTCATTTGGAGACAGCCCGATCAGAGGGCCCTACAGAGGCTTCATCCCAGCCTCCTCAGCAGTCTCCACCACGTCAGGAGCCATTTGGAACGATAGTATCTTCAGCAGTCCCTATACCGACACCTTCCGACCAGGAGGTTAGGAGTGCTGTAGTTATGATAGCACAGATGATGGCTGCTCAGCGTCAGCAAATGCCATCCACAGTTGCAGAAGCATCAGGAGGGCCCGGTAGTTCGAGGGTCCGAGAGTTTTTAGCCCTGAATCCCCCACAGTTCACAGGCACGGACCGAGCAGAGGACCCACAGGATTTTCTGGATTAGATGCAGAGAATCTTCAGGGTTATGCATGCTACGCCTACTGAGTCAGTTGAATTGGCCGCATTCCGGTTACGAGATATTGCGGTATTATGGTATGAAAGCTGGGAGAGGTCCCGAGGGAGAGATGTTTCCCCTCCCACCTGGTCCAGCTTTTCGGGAGCCTTTCTAGATCACTATTTGCCTCGGGAGATCCGACAGGCCCGGGTAGATCAGTTTCTACATCTAGAACAGGAGGCCATGAGTGTCCGGGAATATTCCTTGCGGTTTGACTCTTTGGCTCGATATGCACCGGCCTTCGTGGATACCATGGCATCCAGAGTGCACCGTTTTATTATGGGGTTGAACCCAGAATATGTCGAGACTTGTATTACAGCCACACTGCGAGAGGACAAGGATATTCCCCGAATCCAGGCATTTGCCCAGAATATTGAGGGCATCAGACAGCGCCATTGGGAGATTAGAAGGGTCAATCAGGAACAGCGTCACCGGGATAGGCCAGCTGAGTTACAGAGAGAGGCCCGGGGAGGACCCAGGCCACGATTTTCAGACAGGCCGCCCAGGCCCCCGCCTCCGCCACAGTCACAGGGAGGTAGATTCAGCCGCAGGGGGCAGTCAGAGGCTGGTAGAGGTTCGCAGACGGCAGACTCACCGTCACAGAGGAGGGCGGAGCAGAGTAGGTATACCCTACCACTTTGCCCTATATGCAGTCGACGTCATTCTGGAGCGTGTAGGTATGGTTCCACCGCATGCTATATTTGTGGCCAAGAAGGCCATTTGATGAGAGATTGCCCAGCCAGAGGTCGTGAGGAGCAGGACAGACAGGATAGGGCATCAACAGGATCACGAGCTACAACATCCTCGACTGGGCGCAGGCCCTCAGTTTCAGCAGGCAGGGGTCAGGGCAGATCAGGGGCCTCCGGTACAGGTGCGGGTCCAAGCCGCACGTATGCCTTACCAGGGAGGCAAGATTCAGAAGCATCGCCTGATGTTGTGACAGGTATGCTAACTATCTGCTGACACCCTGCTTATGTACTAATTGATCCAGGGTCTACCTTGTCCTATATTACTCCATTTGTGGCACGAAAGTTTAGTATTGTACCAGAATCATTACAGCAGCCCTTCCTAGTTTCCACGCCCGTCGGTGACTCTATCACAGCTAGCCGAATTTACCGCGGGTGTACAGTAGAGGTTGCTGATCGTCAGACCATAGTAGATCTGGTCGAGCTAGAAATGATAGACTTCGATGCCATAATGGGCATGGATTGGTTAGTACCATGTTTTGCTAATGTTGAATGTTGGACCAAAACGGTCCGATTCCACTTCCTGGGGGAGGCAGTACGGGAGTGGAAGGGCAGCACCGCGACGCCAAAAGGTAGGTTTATTTCCTACCTTCAGGCGAGAAAGTTGATATTTAAGGGGTGTATTTATCATCTGGTCAGAGTTCAGGATGTCCAAGCAGAATCTCCGACACTCCAGTCTGTCCCAGTGGTAAATGAATTCCCAGATGTATTTCCTGATGAGTTACCTGGTATTCCCCCAGAAAGGGAAATAGACTTTGCTAATGACTTGCTACCAGGCACTCAGCCAATATCAATACCTCCTTATCGTATGGCTCCTGCAGAACTCAGAGAATTAAAGGAGCAGTTGAAAGACTTGTTAGATAAAGGTTTTATCAGGCCGAGTACCTCCCCGTGGGGTGCGCCAGTCTTGTTCGTGAGAAAGAAAGATGGCTCACTCCGGATGTGTATAGATTATCGGCAGCTAAACAAAGTTACAGTAAAGAACAAGTATCCGCTTCCCAGAATTGATGACTTATTTGATCAGCTACAGGGAGCCAGATACTTTTCTAAGATTGACTTGCGGTCTGGCTATCACCAGGTCCGAGTACGTGAGAGGGATATTCCTAAGACAGCATTCAGGACCCGATATGGGCATTTTGAATTTCTGGTTATGTCCTTCGGGCTAACGAATGCCCCAGCAGTCTTTATGGACCTGATGAACAGTATTTTCAGACCTTTCTTGGACTTGTTCGTGATAGTATTTATTGATGATATTCTGGTGTATTCTCGCTCTGAAGCAGATCACCGGACTCATTTGCGGACAGTGCTCCAGATTCTCAGGGACCGCCAGTTGTACGCAAAATTTTCGAAGTGTGAATTCTGACTTAACTCAGTGGCCTTTTTAGGGCATATTGTCTCAGACACTGGTATACAGGTAGACAAGCAGAAGATAGAAGCAGTTAAGTCATGGCCTAGGCCTACCACCCCGACTGAAGTTCGTAGCTTTCTGGGGTTGGCAGGATACTATCGGAGGTTCGTTGAGGGATTCTCAACCATTGCAGCACCTTTAACTAAATTGACACAGAAGGCAGCAAAGTTCCAGTGGACGGAGGCATGCGAGCAGAGTTTCCAGGAACTGAAAGACAGATTAACCTCCGCCCCAGTATTAGCACTGCCGGAAGGCACAGAAGGGTATTCAGTTTATTGTGACGCGTCAGGTATCGGGTTGGGTTGTGTGTTGATGCAGCATGGTAGAGTAATTGCATATGCTTCCAGACAGCTGAAGAAGCACGAAAAGAATTACCCCACCCATGACCTAGAATTGGCCGCAGTAATTCATGCCTTGAAGATGTGGAGGCATTACCTGTACGGCGTCCATGTTGATATGTACACAGATCATAAGAGCTTACAGTACATTTTTACTCATAGGGAGTTGAATCTACGACAACGTCGCTGGTTAGAATTGTTGAAGGATTATGATGTGAACATCCTGTACCATCCGGGAAAAGCCAATGTTGTGGCAGACGCCTTGAGCCGTAAGTCAATGGGGAGTTTGGCGTATTTGCGACCCGAGAAACAGAAATTAGCTAAAGAAATTCATCAGTTAGCTGGACTAGCCGTTCGAGTAATGGGAACAGAAAATAATGGGGCCGTAATTCAGAATTCTGCAGTGTCGTCATTAGTTGCAGAGGCAAAAGAACGACAGTACGAGGATCCCGATTTAGTCCAGCTCAGAGATAGAGTTCAGAAGGGTAAGGAGCCAGATTTTCAGATAACCGAGGATGGTGTGCTACATTGTAAGGGCCGCCTTTGTGTCCCGAATGTCGCAGGACTTCGTGGGCAGATCATGTATGAGGTACACTACGCTTGCTATTCCCTTCACCCAGGGGCGACGAAAATGTACCACGACATCAGAGACATCTACTGGTGGCCAGGTATGAAAACTGAGATAGCTAAATTTGTATCTAGGTGTGCTAATTGTCAGCAGGTGAAAGTAGAGCACCAGAAACCGGGTGGTTTGACGCAAGAGATAACGGTACCCACGTGGAAATGGGAAGCAATAAACATGGATTTTGTAACAGGGTTACCCCGTACTAGACGCAGAAATGATTCCATTTGGGCAATAGTTGATAGGCTGACAAAATCAGCTCATTTCCTGCCAGTAAGGGCTACTTTCTCAGCTAAGGATTATGCCGAATTGTATATCAGAGAAATAGTTAGATTGCATGGAGTGTCGGTCTCTATTATTTCAGATAGGGGAGCACAGTTTACAGCTAGATTCTAGCAGTCATTTCAGAAAGGTCTAGGGATGCAGATTAATTTGAACACAACATTCCATCCTCAGACAGACGGGCAGGCTGAACGTACAATTCAGATGCTCGAAGATATGCTGCGAGCGTGTGTGTTAGATCTTGGGGGTAGCTGGGATGAACATCTCTCGTTAAATGAATTTGCTTATAATAACAGCTACCATTCAGCTATTCAGATGGCGCCTTTCGAGGCATTGTACGGGCGAAAATGTAGATCGCCGGTGGGCTGGTTTGAGATAGGAGAATCAACATTAGTTGGCCCAGACATTGTTTGGCAGTCCGAGGAAAAGATAAAGCTTATCCGAGAATGTTTACTGACCGCTCAGAGCCGCCAGAAGTCATACGCAGATAGACGGCGCAGAAATCTAGAATTTTCGGTAAATGAGTGGGTATATCTGAAAGTGTCCCCGATGAAAGGGGTAATGAGGTTTGGCAAGAAAGGCAAGCTTAGCCCAAGATTCATTGGGCCGTATCAGATTCGGCGAAAAATAGGCCGCGTGGCATACGAGTTAAACTTGCCTCCAGAGTTAGCATCGGTTCACCCAGTATTCCATGTTTCTATGTTAAGAAAGTTCGTAGGGGACCCTTCTACAGTAGTTCCAGTCCAAGATGTTCAGATCACAGAAGAATTAGCCTATGAAGAGGTTCCCGTAGCCATCTTAGATAGACAGATTCGCAGGCTGAGAACTAAAGATGTTGCGTCTGTCAAAGTATTATGGCATAACAGAAATCGGGAGGAAATGACGTGGGAGGCTGAAGAAGATATGAAAATCAGATACCCTCACCTATTTCAGGCCTAGTCAGACGATAGGTATGTCCGTATCATTACTTATACAGTATCTTATGATTGTATGTTTGTATATGGTAAAGAAAGAAGTGATATTTAGTTGTCCAGTGGATCTTAGAATATTGTATGCGGTGCCTGTGTTGGACTTTTCTGCATTTTCAGGTTTTTGCGATAGTCCATATTACAGGGGAAACCCTGCCAAAATTTTTCCAGAAAAGTAAAGTAAGCAGTCCTCTAGATAACAGTGTACATTCGAGGATGAATGTTCTTAAGGGGGGGAGAATGTTATACCCCGTAGAATTCCCGGCACTTAGATGACCTATTCGCACGTTGGTTAAGCATATTTGAAGGCCATACGTGCTAGGGAAAGGCCCGGGAAAAGATCGGACGAGAAACCCGTCAAAACCATCGCGGGAGGAGCCGAGGCAGAGCCCCTCCGCGATGGCAGCGTGTCATGGTGGTGAGGCCTCCGCGATGGCTCCGTGACACGTTGCCCAAGTCCAGGCCCAAGTATATAAAGCCCCCACTTCGGTTTGAAATCATTTATCACTTAGAAAAATTCCAGAAAACGCAGTGAACAGAGGGAAAACGAAGGAAAATTATAAATTATCGTCCGATTACGCTGCCAAACGCTGCCCAAACTCAAATTAATCCCAGATACCCGAGTATTTAGCAGCAGAGAGCATTTCTACGAAATTAGTTTCGCGAAATACGGCCGACGAATCAGCGAGCCACCGAACTAAAGTAAGTAGAATTGCTCTAAATTAATGTCTATGTGTTCCTAGCTGAGAAGTGAATACTTCTCCCTTCTGGGCCGCTGGAAAATAGCGAGTTTTCGACCGTCTTTCGATAAGCCTAAGTTTAGGCTATAGACTATATTGAAAGCAACGTTGCTCTTTACAATAAAGTTGTATTTAGTATTGATTAACGTATTTATGAATGCAGTTGGGAGAAAATAATTGAAGTACCGGCCGAGCCTCGTCCGACGGACGAATAATTCAAAGATAAGGTATGTAACGTGTATGATACCTATCCGTATGATATAGATTCGGACGTAAGTGGTTAAGACTGCCCAGTATATTCAATATGTGATGTAATATGCCATGTTAGGATATTGTTGTGTTTAGCTGAAACCTCGCGAAGTAGTACAGTATCCGTGAGGCATTCCAGACCTAGAATAGTAACTAAACATGGTTTAGAAAGCATGTTAGAAGTATGAGATCATGTTAATACAGAAACTCAGTAAACAGTATAATTTTCAGCAGAAACACCTTCTTGTGTAATCTTTGCCCCAGTACAGTTTGACCGGAGGCTATACTTATATTTATACTTACCTGTCTCAGCATGTATCAGACACTTACAGATTACTATTATTAGCTCAGTATGTGATTTATATGATACCTTACACCTGTTAGTCGTAGCTTATGAGATACACAGACAGCATGACTAGTTGAGACCGTTGTATTGATTGGGGTTGGATTACCTAGCATCCCTGACCGCCCAGGGTTAATAGCTGAATCGACTCGTCCGCCAGAGGATGAGGATACGTCACTCTACGGAGTGATATGCCATCCCGCAAGGGGACGAAGATGGGATGCCAGTTTCCCCATATTGTGCCTTGGTCGGCCCTTATACACCCCCGTCGAGCGGGTACACCCGGGGTGTTGATTTAGAGTCCTTCGGACTCAGGTACAGTTATAGTCAGGGGCTCAGCGAGCCCAAGTGCATACCCAGGGACCGGCAGGATGCTTACAGCCACTATAGGAGATGGGATGACCAGGGTAGGGGCATAGACTCTGTGTTGATTTTACCTCCCGGCTTATGGGGGCCGGGTAAGGTTTGTGTATGCTATGTTATGTTATGTATGTTATGCTATGTTATATTAGACGTGAGTAGATTAGTAGTAGAATGATACGCCTCCAGATATGACATCTACTCCTCTCAGTATGATTGAGAACAGGTACGACTTACATCATCAGACAGATAATCTAGTTCATCCTATTTCAGTTTTGACAGTTATATTATTGATTTCAGATATCTTTTTCAGTCATTGCTTTACATACTCAGTACCAGCGGTACTGACGCCCGGTGGGGCGCCGCATTACTTGCCTGCAGGTACTCATAGACGAGCAGGTGATTCTACGTGACTCCCTATCAGTGGGTTGAGTATTCAGCTCCAGTCATCCGGAGGCTGAATTTCAGAGGTGTAGTTCAGTTTCTTTTGTTGTATATAGTACGGGTAGGTCGGGGCCCTGTCCCGGCCAGTTCTATTACTATTCCTAGAGGCTTGCAGTCTGTATGTATTCCCTGCGGTCAGATGAGCCGGTCGTGTGGGGTCGTGCAGTTGTATAGTTGCCTTTACTCTTTCTTTCTTTTGTAATGGCCGTGTGGGGCCATAGTTTGTCAGTAGTGGTGACCTTGCCGGTCACGTAGCTTTCCAGTATGCTATGTTTGAGTTATAAATAACTAGACAGCATGGTGGCCTTGTCGGCCCGTATAGGTTTCCCCTAAATTGCTATGTTTCTGGTCAGCTGTTAGTACAGGTACAGAAGGCTATAGGCCAATGGGCCGGGGGCTGTGTTTACAGCCGTCATATAGCCCTTTGTTTCCAGAAATGTGAGTTAGAGCTAGCCAGGCGCCAGATGCGCTCAGGCTTAATAGTCCAGCAGGTCGGGTCCTAGTAGGGCACCCGGTGCCAGTCATACCCCCCAAGGCGGGGTGTGACATTTTTTTTCTTTTTCTTTTGTTCTTTTTTCAAATATTTCTACTCATCTATTACAACAATTTCACGGGTTGCCTCCTCTGCAGTGCCTGGTTTACCGTCACGGCTCGATGTCATTAACGTTCAGTCATCCTCTTGAGTGATGGACGTCTTCTCTCGATTAACGTCCTCACCCCAGTAATGCTTACAATGCTGCCCATTAACCAAGAACGTGGCACTTCGATCTTCTTGCCACAACTCCACTGCTCCGTGCGGGGTCATTCTTACTACCTCAAATGACCCTAACCATTTGGACTGCAATTTCTGTGGAAACAGCCTCAATCTTGAATTGAAAAGCAACACTTTCTGCCCTGGCTCGAATATCCGATGCACCATATGCTTATCGTGCCACCTCTTTGTTTTCGCTTTGTAGCACTTGGCACTTTCATAAGCATGCCAACGAAACTCATCAAGTTCCCTGAGTTGCATCAGCCTCTTCTTGCCCGCTAGCTCTAAATCCATGTTCAATTTCCTCATGGCCCAGAAAGCTTGGTGTTCTAGCTCTACAGGTAGATGGCACGCCTTTCCATAGACCAATCTATACGGAGAAGTCCCAATTGGTGTCTTGTAAGAAGTTCTATAAGCCCACAACGCATCGTCGAGTTTGCTTGACCAATCACTACGTTGTGCATTCAGTTTTTTCTGGAGAATCTACTTGACTTCTCTGTTCGACACCTCGACTTGCCCACTAGTTTGGGGATGATATGCTGTTTCTTCCTTGTGGAGCACCCCATACTTAGCTAGCAAGTTCTTGAAACTTGCATTGACAAAATAAGCCCCTCCATCACTGATAATGGCTTGGGGTGTCCCGAACTTTGTGAAAATGTGCTTTTTCACAAATTTCGTTACCACCTTGTTGTCATTCCTGGGGTAAGCGGTTGCTTCAACCCACTATGATACATAATCAATAGCCACCAAGATGTAACTATTACCAAATGACTGTGGGAACGGGCCCATGAAATCTATGCCCCATACATCAAAGATCTCCACTTCTAGTATATGCTACAGTGGCATCTCTTGCCTCCTACCAAATGTGCCTATCCTTTGACATCTATCACACATTTTGACGTATGCCATAGAGTCTCTGAACAGTGTAGGCCAAAAGAAACCTGACTGTAGCACCTTGTGCGCTGTTCGCTCGCCTCCGTAGTGCCCTTTATACAATGAAGAGTGACAACTCCTCAGAACTTCTGCAATCTAGCTCTCCGGGATGCATCTCCTCATCACCTGATCCGGTCCCTGTTTAAACAAGTACCACTCATCCCAAATAAAATACCGGCAATCATGCCTTAACTTTTTTCTCTGCTGAGCCGTAGCCTCTAGTGGATAGACTCCACTCACTAGAAAATTCACTATGTCTGCATACCAAGGGATCTCAGCTTCCCTTATTGCCAAGAGCTGCTCATCCAGGAACTCCTCTTTGATGTTGTCACCTTCCTTCACATGCGACCAGCTTTCCAATCGCAATAGGTGATCTGCCACTTGATTATCGCTCCCCTTTCTGTCCTTAATCTCTAGGTCAAACTCTTACAACAACAAGATCCATCTGATCAGCTCGGGCTTTGCATCCTTCTTGTAAGGGGAAACCTTCTAACAAAAATATTCGTATATTCTCGCTCATCCACGGGTTTTTCCCAAGCCAAAACCTACTCCTAAGAAGTTGCTAGATCGAAGTAGTACATTATACATCTACCCGCCAGTAGCAGAGGGGGTTCGATTCCCCTTATACGCGATGTGGTGAAAAAGACTGATTCAACGAGATATGCCTGCATGTCGAGAGTGCACTCCCTCTCTCTCAGCTAAGGAAAGAGATAGAGAATTCATGTACTTCGCGATTTCCTGTGGATCTATCGTATCGTTACTTCTCTCTGATTGTCATTTCCAATGTGTCGTACTATACCGCTAAGGAAAACAATCGGTATATACCACTACTTTAGAACCGACCAAATAGGACCTGAATTTATCAAACGCGAACACCAATGCTAGCATCTCCATTTCTGTAACTGTATAATTAACTTGGGCAGTGTCCACTGTTTTGCTTACATAATGAATAGAATGAAAAATTCTATTCCTCTGCTGCCCCAATACAGCTCCCGCAGCCACATCGCTTGCATCACACATCAATTCAAACGGTTGTTCCCACTCCGGAGAAATAAGGATAGGTGCTTCTATCAATTTCTGCATTCAACTCCTCGAATGCTTTGACACAATCTTCATCAAACTCGAACTTCACCTCTTTTTCTAGCAACTTGCATATTGTCTAGAAATTTGAGAGAAGTTCTTAATGAACCGTCTGTAGAACCCCGCATGCCCTAGAAAACTGCGAACACCCTTCATTGACACAGGTGGTGGTAGCTTTTCAATAACTTCGATCTTAGCACGATTGACCTCCAACCCCTTGAAAGACACTTTATGGCCAAGGACGATACCCTCCTTAACTAAGAAATGACATTTCTCCCAATTGAGTACAAGGTTGGATTCTTCACAGCGAGCTAGCACCCCGTCAAGATTCTGCAAACAAGTAGCAAACGAATTACCGAAAACAGAAAAATCATCCATAAATACCTCGATGAAATCTTCCACCATGTCGTGAAAGATCGCTATCATGCATCTCTGGAATGTGGTGGGTGCATTGCATAAACTGAATGGCATCCTCCTAAAAGCATATGTCCCATAAGGACATGTGAAAGTAGTCTTCTCCTGGTCCTCCGGTGCTATGGCAATTTGGTTATATCCAGAGTACCCATCAAGGAAATAATAATATTCTTGTCCAGCCAATCTGTCCAATATCTGATCAATGAACGGGATAGGATAGTGATCTTTCCTTGTGGCTTCATTGATCTTTCTGTAGTCCATGCAAATCCGCCAGCCATTGACGGTGCGTGTAAGGATCAGCTCATTTTTCTCATTGGTGACCACGGTCATCCCTCCCTTCTTTAGGACACACTGAACGGGGATGACCCATTCGCTGTCCGAAATAGGATAGACCACACCTGCATCAAGCCACTTAATTACTTCTTTCCTAACCACATCCTTCATCATCGGATTCAACCTCTGTTGATGTTGTACAGTTGTCTTTGCTCCTGTTACCATGAAAATTCTGTGTGCGCAAAAAGCTGGATTGATACCCCGAATATCTGACATCTGCCAGCCCATCGCTTTCTTCCTTCTTTTGAGAACCACCAAGGCTTCCTTTACTTGTGCCTCCGTCAATTCTGCGGAGATGATGACTGGCAAAGTGTCATCAACCCCCCAAAAGATATATTTTAAATTGGGAGGCAATGTTTTCAACTCAAATTTTGGTGCTTCCTCAATAGATGGTTTTGGCAATGGTTCCAAGGACCTCATTAAAGGTTGAAAGTCATGCTTCCTGAGATACCACTTTGGTTCATTTAACATTTGCACCATATCATATGTATCTCTATCTCTGAAATTATCGGAGCTCATCAATGCTCTTTCCAATGGATCTCGAGAATCAACAATCTGAAGAATTTCTTCTTGATTTAGCACATTTATTGCTGAAAGCTCCTCATATATGGCTGGAAGCTTCATGGCCTTATATACATCAAATACCTCCACTTTGTCATGCGCTCGCATGGTTAGCTGGCCTGCAGCTACATCAATCAAAGCTCTCCCGGTTGCCAAGAAAGGACGTCCCAAAATAAATGGGACTTCCGCATCCGGCTCAAAATCTAAGACAATAAAATCTACCGGGAAGATGAGGGAGCCCACTTGCACCAACACATCCTCCACAATGCCATCTGGTCTATCCAAGGAACGATCCGCTAACTGCAAGATTACTGTAGTGGTCTAGGACTACCCAGCCCCAACTTCTTGAACACCGATGTCGGCATCAAGTTAATTCTCGCTCCCAAGTCACATAATCTACGAGCTCAGATACTTTGCCCAATTTTTATCTTAATTGTAAAGCTCCTAGGGTCCTTGAGCTTTGTTGTCAACCTGTTCTATATCCGGGAAGTGCACTCCTCAGTAAGTGCCACCGTAGCATACTCCGTCAATCTGATTTTGTTAGCTACGATGTCCTTAATATACCTTGCATATTTCGGCACTCCCTACAAAACATCAACCATAGGTAAATTAATGTGTACCTGTTTAAGCACCTCCATGAACTTTTTGAAACAAGCTTCCTCCTTGTGTTTCTTTAATCTTTTAGGGAACGGGGGTGGTGGTCTTTCTGCTTCAGCTACCTTCTCCTTCCCCCTCTCATCATCATGTTCCCTATCTTTCTCCACTGCTCCTGACTGCTGAGGTGGTCTTTCTAGTTCCACCTCCTTGAGTTGTAAACCACTCCTTGTGGTCACTGTATTAACCTGCTTGGGATTTGGGTCAGTGTCACTCGGTAGTCCTCCTCTTGGCCTGGTGTTTTGAGCTCCAGCTAGTTGTCCAAATTGGTACTCCAATGCCTTTGTAGCTAACTGGTTGTTTTTTATGTCTACTGCCAATTTCACATAATCTGCCTACATTTGAGCTTTGTTAGCTAACATTATTTTAAACATTTCCTCAATGCTGGTGGGTGGTGGAGGAGGTGCGTTGTTGCCTCTGTATTGAGACTGATAGTTCTGCTGCCCCCCTTGATTTCTCTGCGCACCCTGATTCAAACTCTGCCCTTGATGGCTGTTACTACCCCAGGAGAAATTTGGATGATTCCTCCAATTAGAGTTATAGTTGTTGTCATACTGTTGGTGATTATTTCTCTGTACATTACCAACAAAGTTCACTAAATATGGATTTGCACCACAACACTCAGTTGAGCGTTCATTACTACCGCATACTTCACACCAAATCTGTTGCACTACATTAACTAGGGCTTGAGATTGATTTAAGCTCATGTTTCTGAAGTGGGTGTTGAGTTGATTTTGCAACGCAGCTATCTGTGCAACGATAACTGTAAACCCATCCACTTCCAAGACTCCTGCCGCTTTCCTTGTTCCTCCTCTAGAAGATTCCGCATTCCACTCTGGATTTCCCTGCGAAATACGATTTAAAAAAGTATACAGCTCCTCATAAGTCTTTTCTAATGCTTGTCCCCCAGCTGTTGAGTCTAGCAAAATTTTTGTGTGGGGTTCCAAACCCTCTATGAAAGTATGCACCAGCACATCATTGGCCTGGTGATAGTGAGGACAATCCCTTAGCAATGATTTGAACCTTTCTCAAGCTTGATACAAATTCTCCCTCTCTCTTTGTTTAAAACTTAGAATCTGACTTCTAAGTCTTGCTGTTTTCCCAGATGGAAAGAATCTTATCAAAAACTTTCTTACAAGATCATCCCACGTGGTAATAGAGTTAGGTGGTTCAACTTTCAACCACCTCTTTTCTTCCCCCAATAATGAAAATGGGAATAATATAAGCCTCACGTAGTCGGATGATACTCCAGCTGGAATGTAAGTGTTACTTATCTCCAAAAAGTTTTGGAGATGTTGTTGTGGATCTTCATGAGGGAGACCTGTGAATTGCCCGCTGGTGTGCAACAATTGCACCATGTTCTGTTTAAGCTCAAACCTCCCTCCTGGTTCTTATTTGCGAATACTTGATGGAACATTGTTAGCATGTGGGATTGCCACTTCACGAACCGGCCTAGCTGCCATTTCCTCGGGGACTAACACTGCCCTCACAAGTGGTGGATTCTGTTGTTGCTGCAGAATTGCCTGTCTGAGCAACTGTAGCTTTTTCTCTAGAACTTCCCTTCTTTGACGATGAAATTGTCTTTCCGGCTCTATGTATGAATCCACCAACTCCTTGTCTCTTCGCAGTGTTCAGAAGAATTCAATATCTACAAGAGAAAGGATAAGATCAAGTTGTTAGCACTTAAATAGAATTTGTAAACTAACACTAAGAAAATAATTTTACCAATTGCCAGTCCCCGGCAATGGCGCCAAAAACTTGTTCGGACTTCTGTGGTGACTACACGCAAGTGCACGTGGTCGAACAAGTAGTAAAGTGGATTAAGTAAATCCAAGTATCGATCCCACAGGGACTGAGATACGGTAATAATTAACTTAAGTGTTAATGAACTATATCTTTAAGAATGCAGACAACCAAATAAATAATATTTCGAGAATTTGAGTTACTAATTTATAAGAATCTAAGGCAAAATTATAAAGTGAGTCTAAACAATAGTAATGAGCAAGCTGAGGTTAAAACAAACATGCAGGGAATAAATTTATCAATACAATTCAGTTAATCTTTCCTTCGGTTTCTAGTCAAGAATTATTGCCTGTGGATTGGAACTTTCGACTCCTATCCGACTTAAGAATTGTGAGTCTTAATCTACATTTCTGTGATAAAGGAATTTCATGTCCTAGCCATACATTCCCGATTCCTTAATTGACTAATAAGACTTTCAGATATATTTCTATTCTGAATGTAAATCAATTCTCAATTTTCCAAACTAAGAAGAGATCATATCCTACCAATTCACATCTTTCCAATTTCTTTCCTTTTCAAAATCAAAATTGGATTTTTTAGATGTACATTAACATTGGCCAAACATTAATGCAGTAATAATAAGAATTGATAGAACAACCATTGAAGAAAAGATGAAAACTGAAATGATTAACAATTACATTCCACCATAATTTTTCTTAACCTCAGCAAGAAGTGAATTTAGCCACTCATTTGTGGATTAAACATCATCAATTAAGTGTAATTCATACAAACAATTGAGATAAAAGAGAAAGTGATAGAGAAGAACCCCAGAATGTTCATCCCCTCAACTGCCTGTAACCCACGTTCTTGCTCAACCATGTCAGAATGTTTAAAAATAAACCTAAGTGTGCTATTTATACTATTGAAAATTTTTCCTGAAATAACAAGCAATGTGGCAGGGAGTGTATTGCGGAGCACTCCCTCCGTGCCACTGGTGTATCGCAGACCCTCTCTGGAATTAGGCTCCTCAGAATTGTCACCTTGGTGTGCCATGGCCTGCATTGCGGAGCCTGGCCAACGTGCCACGGTGCTAGCGCGCACCTATACTGTAAATTGATGTCCCAGGTAATTGTACTCAACGTGCCACGACTTGCATCACGTGGCATTGCCTCCGTGTCACGGAGGTAACGCGAGGCTTCAGTGGAAATGGCCAAAATTAAATCACCCGAGGCAGAATGCCTCCGCGATGGCAGTGTGACACGGCTCCATCGCGAAGCCCTTATTTTTGCTGGTCTTCCTTGACCTTTTCCACTCCTTGCTTCCAAGTCCATTCTCGATTTTTACCAACATGTATTTTAGCTTCCAAAATTCAATTTTACCTGCAAAACAACACTAATCATGTTGGTTAGTATAAATTCACATTTTAACTATAAATCACATGAGAATGCACAAATAACGATAGATAACAAAGAAGAAATGAAGCATTTGAGTATCACTTGGGTATATAATTCTGCCCAAGATCAGCGCGTCGCGCTGGCCCTTCGCAGCCTGGCCTTGCTCGACCCGACTTTTGAGACTTCTCTACATGCATCGTACTCTCTTTATTTATCTTAAATCCACGCGTACACTTACTAATAGTTAACTTTTACAGGGCGTAACACTGCAGACCGCCGCTGCACCACCGATGAGAAACAAGAAACTAAGGAGCAGATATTCAATCGGTAACAGAGTGAAGTATCGCTAGTCCCGATCCGCGAACTGCCAATGTAACGCGGAATCAAAGTATTAGCGTGAACTGACGTTCCATCGGCATTTCGCTAAACCCCACCGATGAATCACCGATAGTCATCGTCCTAAATGCATCACCCTAAACTCAAATCTGACAATATGTCAAACACTCACACGCAACATATCGAAGAAGTACCTCTACACATAAAAAGATTAAAATGACAATTTATCCTTAAGAATGGTGTCACCCATTCTATTATAGGGCAAAGTATGTCTTTTTAATCCTTTGTTGGGTTACTAAAACTTGATCCAATTCAAATCTACACATGAATAACAAATTCCCCCACACCCAATTCAGCAAGAAACTTTTATCATACTACTAATTTCATATAACACAAGGACAGTATCAATCATGAAAATATTTGGGGAGAATGGCACCAAAGAAGAGGGGGATATATGTCATCATAGTATCTATAAGAAACCATATTATCACTGATTAGAAAATAAGGAATTTGAGTTTACATTACCACTCTTAAGAGAATGTTCAGCAAAGATTAGCTGTGGAAGCTTGATAATTCTCAACAATGGGAAACTCTTAAGACTTGTTTAGTAGAGAGGAAGGTTGTGAGTGTAGTGCAAATTAGGTAGAAAGGGTGGGGGATTTTATAGGTGAGAAAGTGAGAATGTGGTTGGTTGAGGGGAAGGTGGATGATTAATGGTGTGTTAATTGTATGGGAAGTGGAAGAGAGAGCGTTGTGGGAACATAGAAAGGTGGGTGTTGGGAAAATAAGGAGTGTGGAAAAATGTTAAAAAGAGGAAAAAGGGAAGTCTAAGGGGTGTTTTTGCAGAGTAGGGCAGCTACCACGAGATTTTGGGTCAAGTAGGGCCGACATTTGGTTAAGCTTTTAAAAGAAAAACCGTACCTTCATCAGCGATACACTGGCGATTGCCGGTTGGATCCGGCGATTTGCTGCCTTACCATCTCAGGCTTGATGTTATGCCCAGTTTACTATCTTGCAACCGGCGATTGACCGGCAGTTCGTGAAATAGTTTCTATATTCCGCCAATGGATCGCTGCTTGGGCACCCACTGCTCAAGTATTCGGGCTTGCACCGGCGACAAAGTGGCGATACGCGACTTTGGATCAGCATTCTGCTAGTTCCGGCGCTAGTCCCTCAGTTCTTTCCCCAGGTTTCTGCTTGCCTGCTTAAGGTTTCAGCTTTCTGTGCATCTGGCTCAGCGATTTGCAGGTCCTATTCGTTGCCTGCCTTGTTTTTATGCTTCCTCTCCTGGCTTCTCACCTAATTAGTCCTACAAAAAAAACAATGGCATTAAAATATTCAAAATAAGACACTTGCATTGCCTCCCAAGAAGCGCCTTAGTTAACATCGTGGTACGACGTATCTCTCATTTATCATTCGTTCTTCGAAGGATCATCCTCCAACTCAGCCTCCTCCGTATCAACTCCTCTATACTCACTCTCCTTATGTAGCACTCCAATTACTTTGCATTCATCGGGAGGTTTAATGGATGGATGCACATTGAAGGTAACCACTTCACTTCCAACCTGGGACTTGAGCTCTCCTAGCTCCACATTACCAGAGCTCTACCTGTGGCAAGCAATGCTCTCCCTAGAATGATTGGCACATCTAAATTTCATTTCACAATCAAGAACCACGAAATCAGCTGGTAGAATAAATTTATCCACCCTCACCAATACATCCTCTAGCACACCCAGAGGTTTCTTTATGGAGCGATCAGCCATTAACAACCGCATTGAGGTTGGTTTGGTGTTCCCAAGCCCCAATTTCTTGAAGATGATAAGGGAAATCAGATTTATACTTGCACCAATATCGCAGAGGGCTTTCTTAAAACACATATTACCGGATAGTGCAAGGAATCATAAAGGCTCCTAGATCTTCCTGCTTTGGGGCAATATTGCTCATCATCATCGCACTATAGTGATGCGTTATTTCTCCGGTGCCCACTTCTACCACCTTTTTCTTTTTCAACAGCTCCTTCATGAACTTGGCATATCCTGGCATTTGAAGTAGGGAATCCACCAATGCTATATTAATGGACAATTTACTGAACATGTCGATAAATTTACTGAATTGATCATCCTTCCTCTTCTTGTCTCACCATTGTGGGTAAGGGGGTGGAGCTCTTGGTTCTTGTTCTTTATCATTTGAGGCCTTCATGCCTGCCTCTTTTCATCAACATTTAATGGAACTTCATCAGCCTCTCTCTCACCTTTTTGTTCAACATTTTCACAACCACTTGGTTCTTTTGGCACCACATCAGATTCATTTAATCTTTTGCTCTAGGAGCAACAACCTCCTTAGATTTCACACCTGCATCTCCAACCATTTTACCACTCCTCATGACTTTGGCCATGCATTGTCTATATTTCTTCGGGTTTGGCACAGTATCACTTAAGAGTCTTAGTTTCATTCAGGGGTTCATTTGAGAGGACAAGTGCTTCATTTGAGCTTCCAAATGCTTAATGGAGGTTGAATGAGAACTCACAGTTTGGGAAAGGTTAGACACCTCCCCTTTCAATTCTTTGACCCTGTTGTCGGTTGATTCAACTTTCTTTAGGACTCTAGCTAACATCTCTTCAATTTTTGAGTTACCTGTATCGCTCACCCAAAAATAATTTTGGGCGTTCTCAGCTTTAGGAGGAGGAACATATGGATTTGAACTTTGATGATAACAATCCCCCTCTCTATTTTGCTCTCTAGTGCCCCATATTTCATTTCTATCGGGCCATCCTTTTGAGTCGCAGTTTCCCTAACCTTGGCTCTCTTCCCGTGGGCGCCACGACCCTTGATTAGTCCCTTGAAACCTGGGCTGAGAACCCCCATTTGATTTTCCATATATTGGCACTCGTCATCGTATTTTGGTGGCGACGAATCTCCTTCAAAGTGCAATGGACCCTACATACCCACAACATTCACAACTTTGGGCCCTGCCCCCATCACATGTTTTGTCAATAGTTCTAGATGTGTCATCATTTTAGCAAGATTGTCATCTTGCTATTCATCTCTTTTTCGCAACACGACTGCCAACACACTACAACCAACATCATGTGTCGATACATTGGTCTCTCTCATATGCCATGCATGATTTGTCTTTGTCATTCTGTCCAAGAGGTCCTTAGCTAACACATATGTTTGATCTGTGATTGATCATCCGGCTAAATTATTGGAAATGGATTTGTTAATGGAGTCTAGAGCTCGGTAAAAACTTTGAAGGAGCATTCCATCAAGGAGACCATGGTTGGGGCAAACGGAAACCTTCTTCTTGAACCTTAGTCATGCTTCATGCAACGGTTCCCCTGGCTCTTACCTAAAATTCGTAATATCATCCTTCAGCTGCAATATTTTTTATAGAGTGAAGAAATGATCCAAAAAGGCTTCCATCAATACTTTCCACGATGTAATACAACCAGGAGGGAGTTCCTCCAACCACATAGTCACCTCTCCCATTAGGGAGAACAGAAAGAGCCTTAACCTGATAGACTCTTGACTAATATTTATTATGTTGAAGGGTTGGTAGATCTCTAAGAAATTTCTCAAGTGGCGATTTGCATCCCCACTTGGTTTGCCACAAAAGAGCCCTTTCATCTGTAGAAAATGTAGCATTAGACTTGTGACATGGAATATGGCATTCTCTACTGTGGGTGGTAGGTGAATCGCTCCTGCAATTTCAAGAATCTCTGGGTTATCCTCTTTGTGGTCCATATTACCCTCAACTGAGCTATCCCCTACTTGTGAGTGATGACTCATATGACTTTACTCTAATAATCACAGCAAGATAAACATCAACAACTAATATGCAATACTAATTCAAATTAACAATCAACACAACAATATCAAGTGCTAGTCGTCGACAACGACGCCATTTCTGATAACGTCCAAAATACACTCTTCTTTATGAAGGAGAATAAAATGGTCATTGTATTAAAAACAAATATCCCAACCTTGTGCGGTTGAATCCCACAGAGACTAACAAGTGTTATATGCAAGTGTTGTTTGGAAAATTTAAATCAGTTCACACCACCCCAAAGAAACAAAGTAGTAAACATGTTGGGGAAAACTTGATGTTAACAATATAGTATAGATTCTAACTCAGCTAATTAGAATAGAAAAAAACAAACTTTGTAAACAATAATGAGAGAGACTAGAGGTGTGGTGTAGATGATGTGCTAATTAAACAAGGCTATGCTAAATCATCGCATAATTCCAAATTATGTAAATAACCTTGGACAGGGGGGCATTCTATGCTTTTCAACCTCATCAATGCCTCTTTCTAAAGTTCTTTCGAATCAATAAACATAAATAAATCAGCGCAATCAAGTTTGGATTAATAGTTGTACCATCTCAAGCTATTAGCTATTAATTAGGAGTGTGAATATGGGTTTTGCCTATGTCTAGACTAACTCCACAACATCACATCTATCTCCCCTATCAAATTCTCTCCCAATACTCAATTCTTCTCTTTCAAGTAGAAATCAAGTAAGAAAAGTAGACCCACATTTGAAACTATAGATCATCAATTATAAATTGAAGAGAACTTAACAGATTTACACTAATTAAGAAATATTGAGATAAATCTAGCAATACCTAATTTAATTAAGCACTCATCACCGCACACCTCTAGTTGATGATTTAGCTACTCATGGTTAAGAAACAAAAGAGCGTATTCAATAATAAACTAATTGATTTCATTAATAATAGTAGAAAAATAAAATTTAAAAATATGTCTGCAACAATCATGGTACCTTGCCAAGGAAGAAGATGAAGAAAAGAAGAACAATATTCAACAATTTCCACCAACAGAAGTCTACTTTCTTCCTGAGTGGGAACTTTTAAAAAGCTAAAGTTCAGATCTGATATGTACATAGTATTTTATTCTATAATATATAAAAAATAGGGCCACCAATCTCCTCTTATTTAGTGTTGGACGCAATTCCCCTTGCTCAGGCGTTTTGGCACTTGCCAAAGTACCGATTGTTCGCCGATTATATTTCGTGAACCACCGTCTGTCATCTCCTGCTCCTTCAGTGATTTCCAGTACTATTCGGCGTGACCTTCGTCAATTTGGCAACCTCCAACAGCGCTATGTTGATTTCTTTCCTCCTTTATCCATCGAGTTTAGGCGCTCGTAGGTGAGTTAACCGGCGAATCGTTGGTTGATGTGCATGACTGCCGGTTGCTTTAGTTCCTCAAAGTAGTGATCATCTACGTTTGGCCGGCATTTCGCCTGTGTTCTCCAGTGGAGCACCAGTTTTCACCTGATTTCCTTCTATTTACTCCAATTCTTGCTCTTTTTTTCTTCAATTCAGATGTCTGCTCATAAAAAGAGCAAAAAGGGTATAAAATCCATCTTAATGACTCGAAAACTAAGCTAAAACTCATGCTTAAAAGCCTAATTAGTTGGAAAATTACCAACTCATCACTTAGTAAACTATAGAACCCGTACGACAAAATCCAAATATCTGTGTGAGCTAGTCATAAAATGGAAAGGTAGTCCAGTTGTGCTTCTAGGTCGCTTTGTTTCCTATCTCAAGGCCAAGAAGATAATTTCTAAAGACTGTGTGTACCATCTAGTTAGGGTTAAGGATGTTGCATCTGAGTCCCCAACTCTTCAGTCAGTTCCAATAGTCTATGAATATCTGAAGGTGTTTCCAGATGATCTACCAGGAGTCCCTCCCCAGCGAGAGATTGACTTTGGTACTGACCTTCTACTTGATACACAACCAATATTCATTTCTCCTTATAGAATTGCTCAAACTGAGATAAAAGAGTTGAAAGAGTAGTTGAAAGATCTCCTAGATAAGGGTTTCATCAGACCTAATAAATCCCCATGGGGTGCACCAGTTCTTTTTGTCTTAAAGAAGGATGGTTCCCTTAGAATGTGCATTGATTATCGACAATAAACCACTGTCACAATTAAGAACAAGTAACCCCTCCCTAGTATTGATGACTTGTTTGACCAACTTTAGGGTGCTAAGTGCTTTTTTAAGATTGATCTCAGGTTCGGCTATCATCAACACAAAATTATAGAGAGTGACATCCCGATGACTGTCGTTAGGACACGGTATGGTCACTACGAATTTGTAGTGATGTCTTTTGGACTAATGATTGATCCTAAAGATTTTATGGACTTGATGAATTGGGTACCCAAGTAGTATTTTGATATGTTCATGATTATCTTCATAGATGATATTCTCGTATACTCTCGGAGTGAGGAGGAGCATGTCCCTCATTTGTGTGTTTCGGGTGTTGATGACTTGAGGGAGCGGATGTTGCATGAGGCTTCCAGATATACTATACATCCAGGTGCCACCAAGATGTACCATGACCTATGGGAATTCTATTGGTGGAATGGCACGAAGAAGGGCATAACAGAGTTTGTGGCTAAGTGTCAAAATTATCAATAGGTGAAAGTTGAGCATTAAAAGCCTGGAAGTGTGCTTCAAGACATTAGTATCCCTACTTGAAAGTGGGAGGAAATCAGTATGGACTTCATTATAGGTTCTCCTGGTACTCGTCAACAACACGACTCCATATTGGTTATTGTGGATAGATTGACCAAAGCAGCTCATTTCCTATCGGTCAAGACCAGCGGAGGATTATGCTAACTTTTATATTGGGAGTTAGTTCAATTTCATTGAGTTCCCTTGTCCATCATATCAGATTGAGGTACTCAGTTTGCCTCCTAGTTTTGAGATCGTTTTAGAAGGGACTTGGTACTTAGGTCAAGCTTAGTACCGCTTTTCACACGCAAACAGACAGTCAGGCTAAACGAACCATCCAAACTCTTGAGGATATGTTTAGAGCGTGTGTGATTTATTTCAAGGATAGTCGGGATGGTAATTTACCTCTCATCGAATTTGCATTAACGATAGTTACCATTCCAGCATACAGATGACTCTGTTTGAGACTCTTCATGGGAGGAGATATAGATCGCCTATTTGTTAGTTCGAAGTCGGTGAAGCTGCATTCATAGGACAAGATTTAGTTTATAAGGCTATAGAGAAAGTTCATCTTATAAGGGAGAGGTTGCGTACAACTCAGAGTCGCCAAAAGTCCTATACGGATGTGAGGGGGAGAGAACTTAAGTTCAAAGTTGATGATTGGGTGTTTTTGAAGGTGTCTCCCATAGAGGGAGTGATGATATTTGGGAAGAAAGGGAAACTTAGTCCCCGGTATGCATAGCCCATACAGGATCGTGAGACGTGTTGGCAAGGTGGCCTACGAATTGGAGTTTCACTCAGAATTGGCTTTAATACATCCAATTTTCCATGTGTCTCTTTTAAATAAATGCATGGGTAATCCGACTTTGATATTTCTTGTGGAGAGCATAGGTGTGAAGGATAGCCTTAGCTATGAGGAGGCTCCGGTTAAAATACATGACCATCAGGTTCGGAAGCTAAGAAACAAAGAAGTAGCGTCAATAAAGGTTTTGTGGAGAAATTAGTTTAAGGGAGCTACATAGGAAGCCGAAGCAGATATGATGGCTAAATACCCGCACCTATTCCCTTCCGGTTTATTTCGAAGATGAGGTATCAGTTTCCTTCTTGGTACTCTATTCAGTTTCATGTTCATTCCATGTGTTCCAGTTTCTTTCATGTCAATGCATGTATGTATGATTCATGAATTCAGTTCAGTCATGTATTTCAATCGGAGTCAGTCACTCAATAAGTTTCAGCTTTAGATGTTCAGTATTTAGGATGAAAATTTTCCCTCGGTGATTCAGTATGTTTAATCCCACATTCAAGGACGAATGTTCCCAAGGGGGAGATATTGTAATACCTATGAAGTGCCTAAGACTAGACTCGGGATTTGAAATGAGAACAACAGAAAAATATGAGATTTTAACTCAGAACGACTCATGGTATGAGTCATGGGAAGTAATGACGAGTCGTAGGAGGAGTCGTGAAGAAGACCGGAGTCCAGGGTCCAGACCAGGAGTCACTCCACGAGTCTTGGTATGTGGGTATGATTCATGGTCAGGGTCGTGGGGGAGATAAAGTCACGAGTGATGTTACGACTTGTGGCAAGAAACCACTAGTCATGGAATGAAGTCGAGGTGGGAATCCAGTAAGTTTCTAGGTGGCCGATGGTGATCACAAGTGGTGACCACGAGTCGCTACTTCATGGTACGACTCGTGGTGAGGCCCGTGATAACTAGCAGTGTTCAATTACCAGATTTTTCATGAAGGGTATTTTCATTAATCTAAGATCTAAGGTCCTAAACTACATCATTTTAATATCAGTTAGAAGGGTTTTAAGAGTTTCCATTCCATGCATCAAGTTTCAGAGTTTCCTATTGGAGATCAAGCTTAAGAATTCCCCAATTCCTTCTCTAATTCCTTTGGGCTTTCAAGGGAGAGTATAAGATCAGATTACCCAGGTATGTAGGGTTGTGAATGAGAGTACCTCTTCACTGTCATGCCCCAATTTCTCTACATATTCATGAATTCAAGTATTAAAGTAAATTTGATGATCTTATGGGGTTTAACCCAAATTTATGAAATTCTTTTTTATTTGATTATGGGTCAATTCCCTTTATATTTTAAATGTTGTTTTAATATCTATGGAAAGATTTTATATTTAAATTGGTTATAATTTTTATGATTTCAAATCCAAGTTAATATATGCCCAACTATGCAAAGTTTAATGAAATGTCAAGTTATGATTCTATTATGATTTTGATCTTCCTAACCTAAATTATGAAATTATGATTCATGATATGATTTCTCTTCAAGTACTCTTCATGAATTTATGAATGTCAAGTGTATGAATTTTCACAAATATGCATGTTCTTTGGGATTTATGAATTCCTGACTTTTGGCCGGCTCACGGGCCTTTATTCATGGCTAATCATGTTTTCATGTATGATTAAGTATGTTATGATTATTTTGGGCATGAACTTCATCAATAATTTCACGATTACTATATGAGCCTTATGTGCATATTTTTGGGAGTAATGTCTAGCACCAATTAGACCTGTCATTCAAGTAAACCCCGTGGTCTTTGAACTACTTGCCATCGTAGGTATATGTATTCATGGATTTCCCCTTGTGATATCACATCATGCACGTCCCTTGCCTGGAAAGCCTAGGACCACTCTACCCACATGAGAGAGATAGTTGGGTCATTATATAAGCTCTATCATGATGGTGTTGGTTAATATGAGTTCTTCCATTGTACCTCATGATTTATGCATTTCCACATTTATGTTACTTTGGCTCAAGATATATTTTTATAAGGTTTCTCTCATGACTATGAATATGACTAGATTATGAATGGTTTGAAAACATTGAGCCCACATGTTTATATTATGATATTTATTTCATGTTCATGTTGTCCTACTCTTCTGAACTCTTATGTATTTTAATGATCCGATTTACTTACCTAACATACTCAGTACATTCTAAGTACTGACCGCATACTCTGTGTTGTATCGTTTCATGATACAGGTCTGAGGGATCAGTCTTAGCCGCATCATTAGTCTTGCTTTCCTCTCAGACCTGATTTAGCTAGTATTGGTGAGTCCTCATTCTTCCAGGATATTCAGTTATCCATTGTTATGCTATTTTAGTTAAAGACTTTTGTCGAGCTAGTTGGGGATGCTGTCCTGTCACGACCCGAACATAGGCCTAGATCGAGACACGGGACAAGGAGCCTTGAGAGACTCAAAGTCGACCCATGGAATGAACATACATCTAACTCAATCAAATAACGTGGAAGACTTAACATAATAAACATAGTGGAAGTCTAATAATAACATAACATCGGAACCGAAATTCACTTCATACATGACAAGCTAATTACTACATAAAGTCTGAAAGCCTCTAACATATCTGATGGGTTGATGGGACAACACCCTTAACTAACCCGACAAGTCTGAAACTGAAAATACAAGATAATCGGTAATGAATGGTCCTAGAGAGATGAGGACTCACCATAGAAGCTGGATGCTAACTTCGAAGAACTGGATCGTGACGGGGCTGAGTCTGAAGATCAGAGCTTGTATCATATAACGATACAACATAGAATATGCGGTCAGTATATGGAATGTACTGAGTATGCAAGGTAAGTAAAACAGACAGTTAAAATATATAAAAGTTCATAAGAGTAGGAAAACATGATCTTAACATAAATATCATAATGCAAACGTACTACTCAAGGTTTTCAAAACATTCATAAATAATTCATAATCATAATCATAAGAGAAAAGCTTTATGAAGTATGACTTGAGCCAAAGTATATGAACATAATCATACATAAATCATGATGAATAGTGCGAGATTCTTACAACCGACATACCCCATATGAGAATACATGGATCCCGACCTGTAAAACCCTAGTCGCGAGGGCGTTCATACCATTCCAAGGGTAGAGCAATGAAAGAGGTGATATCACAACAGAGGGCCCATTTGGGCAAAGGGGACAGTAACATGGAGGTTCCATCGTGGCTACGTTGGCGCGTAGTTTTGAGACTTGGGGCATGCTTGGACCCCAGGTCTACTCGGTGTTAAATACTACTCCTAAAACATATATAATGCTCATAGGATAATATACATGAGATTCATAAGCTAGTTAAAATCATGATAATCATAAGCATGTTTGCAATACGTGAACTAGCAATGAAATTAAGGCCCGTGAGTTGGCCGTAATCATAAATCATAAATCATGAGGTTCATCCATACTTGTAAAAAATGTGTATACTTGATATTCATAAATTCATGATGAGCATTTGAGAGAAATCATATCATAAGTAATAAATAATAATGGGTTAATGCACATCAAAATCAAAGTAGAAGCATAACTTGATTTGTCATGAAACATACATAATTGGGCATAGTCTTATAGAGATTTAAATCCATACATTTATAAATGAAATAGTTGTTAAATCTGCCCATGATTCATAGATTATGAATTTATGCATGGAGGAGATTAACCCATAGATAGATCATAAGGGTTTCATAAGAATTGGGATAAAACCCCATAGAATTATCAATAGCATTTCATGAATTAGAGAGAAAATGGGCATGGGTGTGAATAAATTCATCCATTTATAACCCTACATACCTGAGAAGAACTGATTCTACAACTTTCTTGATTGCCCAAAGAAGAATTGAGAAGAACTTGGAAGAAGTTGATCTTGATCACCTCTCTAGACTTCTACACTTGCATGCATGAATAGGAATAGCTTAGAATGAACTTACCTCTGTTAAAACTCACTATTTGTAGCTTAAAACGACGTAGTTCAGGACCCTAGGGCTAAGCAATGACGCAAAAACCCTTAATGAATTTCCTAGAAAAATTGCTTTGCTAGTTACCATGGGCATCACAATGGACCATTACTGACTCCAACAGTCTGTTACACCCCTCGTTGTTAACCCCTAAATCAGGTCTAAGATCCCCTATCACGACTGGACAGAACAAGTCGTTACAAGCTTCAACGACTTGTTGCTACCAGTTGTCACCACTACCTTAACCTGGGACCAATCGTATGTGATTGCCAAGCCTCTTTTGGATAGAATGACTAAGTCAAACTAAGCATGGAACATTAGGGATACCGAGGTGCCCTCAGGTGGTGCTAGTCCCAGCCTTTTGACTGTAGAAATAAGAAAACGAGATGAAAAGAGGGATGAGACCTTAGCAAAGATGATGACCCATCTCGAAAAAATGACAAAACATGTCATTGGAACCGGGTCCAAGAATGTCAATGTTGTAGGACTCAAGGCCCCATGCAATATGAGGGTGAAGATTCACCGCCATGGTACGAGGATGAGTGTCAATTCATGAAGGGTCAAATGGGGGGTTCTCGCCCAGGATATCAAGGTGCCAATCAAGGCCCTTAGCATCCACAGGACGACAATAAAAGTTGGAGGAACCGTGATAATCAAGGTTGGGTGGATAAGAACGAAAGGTGGGGAAATAGAGAGCCAAACTACAAAAGCGAGCGATACCATCGATGTTCGAACCCATACATACCCCCTTCTAAGGATGATCCTCCCTAAATGCAACCCGGGGTGAGTAATATTGGAAATTCAAAGATAGAAGAAATGTTAGCAAGAGTGCTAAAGAAGGTTGAGTCTATAGACAGTTGTTTCGACCCAAAAATAGACCTGGATCGAGACACAGACAAAGAACTCCGAGAGGCTCCAAGTTGACCCATGATATTAACAAGACATCGAAATTCAACATAATAATGCGGAATTCTGACATATATAAAATAGCGGAAGTCTAGAAATCTGATAACATCAATTACTTGATTACAAAATAGCAATCTGAAACTGAAAATATACTATGTCTGATAAGCCTCTACAAATTGATTAGTTGATGGGACAAGACCCTAACTAACTCACTAAGACTGAAACTGAAAATACTGAATACAACTGATAGGAGGGTGCTCGAAGGATGAGGACTCACCAACTCTGGCTAGGAGATGCTAATCTGTGGATCCGACTAACGGCAGGACTGAACTTTAATATCTGAGCCTATATCATGAAACGATACAACATAGAGTATGCGGTCAATACATGGAAGGCACTGAGTATGAAAGGTAAGTAAACCCACTAAGTAAAATCAGAAATCATGCATATAAGAAAAACATGATATCAAAAGATTTTTAGAGTAGGGCTTGCATGCTATTATCTGAAAACATGATTTAAACATAACTGAACATCATAACTGAATCGAATGACCCAAAGCTGAAACTGATTATTCACAAGTAAAATTGAAAATTGAGCCAAACCATCTTAAAACATAATATCATGACTAATGAACATGCAAAACTGAAATCACGAGGAACAACAGGAGACTCGTCATATAACCATCATTACAACCATAGAGCTTGCGTGGTCTCGACTATTACACTCAAGTAAGCAGAGCTATTCAAAGCCTTGCTAGGGGGTAAGGACGCTACCATGATATTGATATCAAGCTGAAGGCCCCCTTGGGGCAAGGGAAGCTCACAAGGGAGGTCCCCAATATCTGATAATACCTACGTTAGCGCATAGTTCTAAGGCACAAGGTTGACTAACTCTTAGCCTACTCGGTGCTAGACACTACTCCCAAAGACATGCATATGCTCTCCATCATTTTTCAACGAAGCTAAATCATCATCTAGTAACGAAGCTAAATCATAACATGATATACAAAAAGATCTAAAAACATAACATGAGGAGCCTTGGCTCAAACCATACCACAAGTTGAAAAGGGTGGGAGTCTAGACACCAAAATCCATGTGGTAAGCTAATAACATGAAATCAAGAAACATTCTAGATCATATGGGCTTGCTAAAACGTAAACATACTTGGAATAAACTTTTATAGTAAAAAACGTGAGAATATACATGGGTAATTCGTAATCATACTTGCGTCATAGAGATCTCATCATACTTAGAAAAATAGATCATAATCTCATCTTTTAATGAACTTTCATAATTAACATCATACTTTGTAAAACTTTGGAAACATGAATTGTAATTGAAAGCATTATAAAACATGCCCATGAATCATAATTCAACATTAGAAACATGAAATGATCATACCCATGATAGATACTTAGAGAATTCACATGTTTATTCACATGTTTAGTTAAAAACCCATAGATTCATCAACTTAGAATTTCCATGATTTGAGAAGGGATTCGGCATGGGATTGGATGAATATACCCATTCATAACCCTACATACCTTGGTACCTGTAATTTCACAACTTTCTTGAATGCCCAGAGGAAATTGAAGAAGACTTGATGAATTTTCTAGGTTTGATCACCCTTAGAAACTTCTAGGATTGCATGCATTGAGAGGGATAGGCTTAAAATGAGAAAACCCTCTTAAAACACACTTAATTCGAGTTTATAACGACGTAGTAAGTCATAGGAACTTAGTTTATAACGACGTAGTTTAAGTCATAGGAACTTAGGAATTACGAAAAGGCCCTAACTAAATTCACAGGAATAAAGCACGCTGCCAGTCCCACCGAGTGACTGGACAACTCATGGTGATGAGTCATTGGGTTCACTGCGCAAAATATCCATCTTCAAGCCGGCTCCTGACCACGACTGACTCCACGACTTGTTAACCTGACCACGAGTCATGGCTTTTCTCGTGGTCAGCCCCAAAATTTCATGAGACAAACCAATTCTCCCTTCAATCCATAGTCACATAATGACTCGTGGTGCACTTCACGGGTTATTGGACGACTCGTCCTGTGACCTGGTGCAGAAATTTATATTTTTCTCCATTTCAACCCTCGGCTCTAATCTTAGGGCTTTCGGGGTATTACAATATCTCCCTCTTGGGAACATTCATTCTCGAATATGGATAAAACATACTGAAAAGTTGAGAAATGAAACTGCCATACCAAATACTGAACATTTAGAGCTGAAAACTGATGGAGTGACTAACTCCAAACTGAAATACATGGCTGAACTAAATTCATGAACCATACATGCATGCATTAACATGAATGAAACTGGAACACATGATCTGAACATGAAACTGAATAGAGTACTAGAGAGGAAACTGATACCTCAAGATCAAACTGAGCCGAGAGGGAATAGATGCGGGTATTGAGCCATCATATCTGATTTGGCTTTCCACGTAGCTCCCTCAACTTGCGTATTCCTCCCTAAAACCGTTACTGAAGCTACTTCTTTATTTCTTAGCTTTCGAACATGACGATCAACTATTTCCACAAGAACCTCCTCATAGCTGAGACTTCTCTTCACTCCTATGCTTTCCACCTGGACAACCAAAGCTGGATCACCCATGCACTTCTTTAAGAGCGATACACGGAAAACTAGATCTACTAAAGCCAATTCTTAGGGCAACTCCAACTCATATGCTTCCTTGCAAACCCGTCTCACAATCCCATACGGGCCATCATAATGGTGACTGAGTTTCCCTTTCTTTGTGAACCTCATGAGAGATACCTTCAGAAACACCCAATCATCAACTTCAAACTCAAGTTCTCTCCTCCTCATATCCGCATAGGACTTTTGGCGACTCTGCGCTATTTTCAACCTTTCCCTTATGGGCTGAACTTTCTCCAAAGCCTTATGAACTGAATATGGGCCTATCAATGCAGCTTTTCCGTCTTCGAACCAACCAATTGGCGATCTACATCCCCGCCCATAAAGAGCCTCAAACAGATCCATCTGAATACTTGAATGGTAACTGTTGTTATATTTAAACTCAATGAGATGTAAATGCTCATCCCAACAACCCTTGAAATCAATCACACACTCTCAACATGTCCTCAAGAGTCTGAATGGTCTGTTCAGCCTGACCATCCGCTTGTAGGTGATTGTGCTAAGCTTGACCTGAGTACCAAGTCCCTTTTGAAAAGATCTCTAAAATTGGGAGGTGTACTGAGTACCTCTATCTTATATAACGGATAAGGGTACTCCATGAAACTAAACTAACTCCCGAATGTACAGTTTAGCATAATCCGCTGAATCGATAGTTTTGACCGGTAGAAAATGAGTTTCTTTAGTCAACCTATCTGCGACAACCCAAATAGTTTCATGCTATCGCCGAGTACGAGGCAACCCCTTAATGAAGTTCATATTAATTTCCTCCCACTTCCAAGTAGGAATGCTAATTTCTTGAAGCACACCTCTAGGTCGTTGCTGCTAAACCATTACCTGTTGACAATTCTAAAACTTAGCCACAAACTCTATTATATCCTTCATTATGCCATTCCACTAATAGACTTCCTGTAGGTCACGGTACATCTTGGTGGCAACTGGATGTATAGAATATCTGGAACCATGAGCCTTATGCAACATCCGCCCCCTCAAGTCATCAACACCCTATACACACAAATGACCCTGATATCGTAGTACACCATCTCCCCCTTGGGAGAAGACCTCCACCTTCTTATTCCGAATGGCTTCCTTCAACTTTACTAAAATAGAATCCTCATGTTGTCTAGCTTTGACCTCGGTCACCAAGGAAGATTCTGATCTATTTTGAACAATAACACCACCATCCATCGAGTCAACAAGACGAACGCCTAGTCATGCAAGTCGATGAACATCCTTCACTAACTCTCTTCTTTCCTCATTTACGTAGGTCACACTCTCCATAGAGAGCCTTCTATGAGCGTCTTCCACCACATTAGCCTTGACCGGATGATAAAGGACACTCATATCGTAATCTTTATGAAGCTCCAACCACCTCCTTTGGCGTAGATTTAAATCATTCTGGGAACACACGTACTATAGGCTTTTGTGGTCCGTAAACACATCTACATAGACCCCATACTTATAGTGTATCCAAATCTTCAAGGCAAATACGACTGCTGCCAACTTGAGGTCATGGGTCGGATAGTTCTTCTCATGGACCTTCAACTGCCTGGAAGCATAGGCTATAACCTTACCGTGCTGTGTTAGTACACAACCAAGTCCATTCCTCGAGGTGTCACAATATACCACAAACCCATTGGTACCCTCAGGTAGGATCAACACTGGTGCTGAGGTGAGTTGAGTCTTCAACTCTTGGAAGCTCTTCTCACAAGCCTCCAACCATTAAAATTTCACTTTCTTCTAGGTCAACTTAGTTAAAGGTGCTACAATATATGAAAACCCTTCAACAAACCTCCGGTAGTAACTGGCTAAATCAAAGAACTCCTGATATCCAAAGGACTAACTAGTCTGGGCCAGTTCCTTACAGCCTCCATCTTTTAAGAGTCCATTTATACACCCTCACTTGACACAACATGACCCAAAAATACTACGGAATTTAACCAAAACTTGCACTTGCTCAACTTAGCATATAATTGGTGATCCTTAATGTAGGTGCTCTAGCATAAGTCGTCGCCTAAGCGTAAAAAATATGCAGAAAACTGAGAGCAAAAGGACGGCGCTGGCGGTTCACCTAAGAAATGCAGGTGGCGACCTGTGAAACGCCAGTCAATCACAACCCACAAGTAGTAAACTGGGCAAGAATAGATGTCATCTGTGCTTGGAATTGCGATGCGCAGGTACTCACCGGCGGTTGTAGGTCCACCGCAAGTGCAGGTTAGCAGTTCATTTCAATTGTTGGCCAAACCCATCGACGGACATGACCTAGGGTTCTCCTAAACCAGTCAAAACTCTTTTTAACTCCCCAAAAACACTTCTTATTCCACCTTTTAACCTTTCCCATAAACCAACTAGCAACCATTACACCCTTCCATCTTCCCCCACTTAATTCCTATTAAACCCACCTTCTCACCAACCAATCACCCTCGTTCTCTTCCTCCTATAAAATCCACCTTTACCATTCTCTTCATTTCACCATCTCTCACTAAACTCTCACTAAGCAAAAGAAGTTCTGATCTTTGGGATAGCCATTATTGATCAAAACACCAAGTTCTCAAGCTAGTTTCTTTTATCTCTTCTCACTCAGTATGTATGTTTGTTGTTCTTATTTTTCTTGTTATTTGAGAATAATAGTCCAAAAGTAAGCATGTTAATTTCAAAATTTTCTTATCTGTGTTCCGTATTTCCCATCTTGTGCTTTTTAAGTGTTGAATGATTTTAATTGTTTTGGGTGTGTTAGGTGAAGTGATAATTGCATAATGTTGGTGTGGGTACTCAACTTTTGTAGAAATTCTATATGAGTGTGTGTCTCAAAATAATTCTTGGGGTGAAATCTGAGTAACACCATGTGCTTGAAATGCATGATTTTCCCAATGATAGATAGGTTGACGTCTTTCTTAAGGAAAACTTGTCATTTTTGTTCTTGTGTGCTGCTTTAGTGAGTTGAGTGAGGCATGAATCTAAGTGGGATTTTTTGTGGATTGGCTTAATTTATTTCGGCCTTCCACTATCCGGTGAGTCATCGGTCCAGTGATATGAAATGCAGGTTTAGGTGCAGGCATGGATTTGAGGCTTTAGGCCACTACCCTTCCCCTATATTTCACATGTGGGTTGCAGATTAAGACCGGCGAAATGTAGGTTCAGCAAAGGTGGAATCTGTTTGTCCTAGCTTTCTTCCATAGACCTGTGACACATTGGTGAACCATCGGTCCATACATGTGAAATGCCAGTGCATCACATGAGCTACCTGTTATTAACTTTAATCCTTTGCATAGTTCATCATCCAATCTTTTAGTTTATTTTTCTTCACTCAGCTTCTTGCTTTTACATTTCGTTTATAAAAATAAATAAAAAATATGGAAAAAATAATTGGTGTGTGGTGTCACTAACATGGTCTTGCAGAATCATGCCTTCGTCTAGTAAAGCCGACAAGGGGAAGGCTCCTGCTACCTCAAAGGGAAAAGGCAAGGGGAAAACCAATGCAACTTCAGCTCCCACCAATACTCGGGATTCCATCATCTATTATGTGCCATACATGAAGGCACACTATGTCATATGTTAAGGGAGGCCAATCATGACTCAAAAATCCTTTAATTTGGTGGGTCTAGGGAATGACTTCCCAAATATCATTGTGTAGTTCAACGACAGACAACGGCACATGTTTGCGAAACCTCTCCCAAACTACTACACCAATCTTGTGCCGGAATTCTACCCATCATATAAGGAACTACAAAAGGTAATGAAACACAAGGGAGAGGTTGAGGAGTTCCAATACCTCCCCTCAATAAAGGTTTGAGGTGTAGAGGTTGACATAACTCTGAATGCTCTGTTTTAGGAGGATGAAATCGATTTAGGAACAAAGTATGTAGAAAAAGTGGCCACCAAAGAAGATCATTTCAGTTGGATAGATCGCATCATTGCCAATGGTTAATACTTCTGGGCCTCCATAGGCCGTGAAATCACAAGGCAGAACATTAAATTCAAGGCCAAGCTGTGGCTCGAATTTGCTTGCACCTGCATCATGCCTTCAAAAAATGATCAAAGGATGATCCTTGAGGCAATCATACTTATTTTTTGGATCATGACAGGGGTGCCCATTAACTTTGGCGAGATAGTGGTGACTCAGATGAAGCGTAAGGCCAGACAGCAAGGAACTTCAATGCCATTTGTTTTCCTCATCACCTACCTATACCTCAATGTGGGGTTGACATTTTTCCCTGATGAATCCCTCAGCTCCGCTACTGGTGACACTACAGTTGAGAGGAAGAAGGATGCAGATGCACCCAAGAGTAAAAGAAAAGGGATGCAATAATGGGGGACGCCTGAAGACTCCACCGCATAGATGAGACTCCCATTTCTCCTGACCTCGACATGCCGCACCTCGATACATCGGTTCAGGCATTCGTAGAGGAACCATCTAGAGGATTTTCACCTCCTCCTCCATCTTCCTACTCAAGTGGACTCCAGAAGTTGGCTGAAATGACACATTCTCATGAGAACCAACTCCAAAAGTTGGCTTAAAATCATCCCGCTCTTATCATCAAGACAGTGAAAAAGGAGATGAAGAATGTGTTCGATAGCTTGAGAAAACTATGATCTGATGTGGATGTAGTAGAGGGAGAAGTCACATCCCTCTGAGCTGAGGTGATAAAATTGAGGATTCGGGCACCAACGGAGGATTCGGACATGAGTTTACTTGATGCAGCCATGGTTGCCCCATCTATAGCTCGGGGCCCCATTGATGATTTATTTGAGGTCGTAGGTGGGGATGAGAAGGCAAACTTGGGATGCTGGCAATGATGAAAGCTATAAGACCATGATGATGAGGAAGAATAGCTACATCAGGTAGTTCATATCATTCTTTGTTCTTCATGTGTAAATTGGAGACAATGCAATTTCTTACTTGGGGGTGGGTTGTGTCTTTCTTTTGCTGGTTATGTTTGACTTGTGTTTCCTTGTCGGGCTAAATTTCTTATGCCTTGGTGCTAATTCTAATTTTTACTTAGTTGATTGAATGGCCTTTTCGGGCTTCTATTAAATGAAATATTGTGTTGTTGACTTCATAATTGCCTTTGTTCATAGTAGTTAGTAAATATACTCCAACGGTTTTCTTGATACCACGTTTCTTTCCCAAGAAGCAATTTCCTTTTCTTTTCTTTTATTATCGAAACAGGTGGTATTTTCCAATGATAGAATGAGCGGCGACTTTCTTAAGGGAAAATGTTGAGTTTAGAGTCCTTTTTGAGTTAGTTGTTGCACTTGCTTTTGAGTTGTACCATCAAAAAGGTTTTGGCATTAAAAAGAGATTTTGAGGAAAAAGGGGGTTTTGAATTTAAAATTTGAGAAATCTTGTATTATGAGTTGCACATTCCTTGTTTGGCTTTTTCATTCACATTCTATCTTGTCTAAAATCGTGATCTTGACATGGTTATGAAAATTGTGTGAACCCTTTGGAGTGTGATGCCTTTTGTGGTGAGGCTTTTAGCTTAATTCTTATGCATGTATAGTTGTCTAGAACTTTCCCTAAGTGTGACTCAAGGCAAAATTCTAGATGTAGCTACACTTAGAACATGATTTTAGGATTTCTTTCGGTAGGTACTTTATCCATATATGACCTCATTGGACATCCATCTTTTCTAGCCTATGTTGAACCTTTAACTCTTTCCCTTAAGAACCACATTACAAGACTATTACCCTTGTACAATTCCTCTATTGGCATTCATCCACCCTAGTGCTAGTTGTGAGAAGAAATGAAAAATGGTGCTTGACATCCAAAAGAAAATGTGAGAATAGAACATGGAGAAATGAGGCAAAACTCTAAGTTGGGGTGTGCAAAAGAAAATGGAAAAATTATGTGAGTTCCAATGTGAGTTAGCACCAAATTGTGAGGAAATGAACAAATTGGTTAGTTGAAAAGAACCTCTAAACCTCAGAAGAAAAAGAATTCTTGAAAGGTGCTACCCCCTGATAAGATGAGGCTAAATATGGAAACTAAGGAGATATAAGGATGGTTATTGATATAAATTGAAGAGGTGGAACATGGAGAAATAAGGTGGGGTGATCTCAAGAGGAAATGGAATATGAAAAAATGGCGACAAAATGGGCATTAAGGAGGTTCGTGTCACTCAACCTAAAAATTTATCCTACCTTTACCCCTAGCCTTCATTAGGATCCCCAAGTTCCAATTGATTTTGAGTGTGGCAACTCTATATTAGAGGTGAGTTACACAAAGGGCATGCCTATGGGTCAATCGTGTGCATGAGATTATCTTTTTTAGAGTGAGTGTATTTGTCTTATTCTCTAACCCCTTTGTGTGTGAATTGCTTGATAATTAAACGGGATTCTCTCTTGTTGTGAGTGGCATCACTTTTTTGGGGAATATGATTTAATGTGTTAAAATATGTAATTGAGAAAAGAGTGCATAGATCTTTAAGGAAAACTTTCAATGTGAATTTTCAATGAATTGAGATGCTACATGATCTTACTTTGATCAACCATGCCCTTGTTTTGAATGAATAAAATACCATTGAGAATCTTGCCAATTGATTGTGGTTACCTCTTGAAGCATTTGCATAAATGGTTGAGTTGGTGAGCGATTTTGGGGTTGTCGTAGTCCCATTGGTCCCTTGTGAACTCATATGGTGTGGCATTCTTAATTCAGTTATTCAGTTGTGAAGAATTGCCTTGCTTGAGGACAAGAAATGGTTCAAGTTTGGGAGTTTGATGAGTTAGTAATTTACCAACTTATTAGGCTTTTAAACATGATCTTTTACTTGATTTTCATGTTATTTAGGAAGATTTTATGCCCTTTCTCTTTAGTTTTTGCAGGAATTCAACATGAATAGAGAAAGTAATGAATTGAACAAAAAGCATGGAGCTGGAAGAAGAAGACATGCGTTTCACCGGATGACACCGGCAGAACGCCGGCCAAATGCAGGAGAGCACTGTGTGGAAGTGGAAAGTAAACCGACCGAACGCAGTTCAGCACTTGCAAAACACCGATGCCAATGCCAAACTACGGTTGGAATCACTGATCCCCAGTTGTGATCAAGTGGCACCCCGCGGATGGGCACCTGCGTTTGTGGAGAATCCCTCAACAAATCTTCTGTAATATCCCGCTAATCCCAGAAAACTGCGAACTTCAGTCTGAGTGGTAGGTCTAGGCCATGTTTTGACTGCTTCTAACTTTTGCGCGTCAACCTGTATACCAGCATGTGACACAATATGCCCCAAGAAAGATACTGAGTTCAGCCAGAATTCACATTTGGAGAACTTAACATATAACTGGCGGTCCCTAAGAATCTGGAGCACTATCTGTAAATGAGCCTGGTGGTCTGCCTCAGACCGAGAATACACCAGAATATCATCGATAAATACTATCACGAACAGGACCAGGTATGGTCTGAAGGTGCTGTTCATTAGGTCCATAAATACTGCTGCGGCATTCGTCAACCCAAAGGACATAACTAAGAATTCTAAGTGGCCATATCGGGTCCTGAAGGCCATTTTAGGAATGTCTCTTTCACGAACTCGAACCTGATGATATCTGGACCGTAAGTCAATCTTGGAGAAATATTTGGCCCCTTGTAGCTGATCAAACAAATCATCTATTCTTGGAAGAGGATGTTTTAGGAATGTCTCTTTCACGAACTCGAACCTGATGATATCCGGACCGTAAGTCAATCTTGGAGAAATATTTGGCCCCTTGTAGCTGATCAAACAAATCATCTATTCTTGGAAGCGGATACTTATTCTAGATTGTAACTTTATTCAGCTGCCGGTAATCTATACAAATGCGGAGCAAGCCATCCTACTTTCTCACAAATAGAACTGGCGCACCCCATGGTGAAGTACTTGGCCTGATAAAGCCCTTATCTAACAGATCCTTCAGCTGCTCCTTTAATTCTCTAAGTTCAGCAGGAGTCATGCGATACGGAGGAATTGATATAGGCTGAGTGCCTGGTAGTAAGTCGATTGCAAAATCTATTTCCCTTTCTGGGGGAATACCAGGTAACTCATCTGGAAATACATTAAGGAATTCATTCACCATTGGAACAGACTGGAGTGTCGGAGACTCTACCCGAACATCCTGAACCTTGACTAGGTGGTAAATACATCCCTTAGCTATCAATTTCCTCGCCTGAAGGTAGGAAATAAACCTACCTTTTGTCGTAGCTGTGCTGCCCTTCCACTCTCGCACTGCCTCCCCTGGAAAGTGGAATCGGACCGTCTTGGTCCAACACTCTACGTTGGCATAGCACGGCACCAACCAATCCATACCCATAATGGTATCAAAATCAATCATCTCTAGTTCTACCAGATCTATTGTAGTCAGACGATCAGCAACCTCTACTGTACACCCTCGATAAATTCTGCTAGCTATAATGGAGTGACCAATAGGTGTAGATACTGAGAAGGGCTGTTGTAACAATTCTGGTGCAACACTAAACTTTGGAGCCACAAATGGGCTAACGTAGGACAAAGTGGACCATGGATCAATCAATACATAAGCAGGGCATGAGCAAATAGTCATCATACCTGTTACCACATCTGGAAACGCCTCTGAGTCCTGTCTCCCTGGTAATGCATAGGTACAACTTGAGCCCGTACCTGAACTATAGGCTCCTGATCTACCTCGGCCTCAACCTGCTGAACCTGAGGGCCTACGCCCTGTCGAGGCTGCTAGAGCTCGTGGCCCTATTGATCCCCTGTCATGGCTATCTCGGCTACCTTTCCCCCTGGATGGACAATCTTTCATCAAGTGCCCCTCCTGCCCGCATATATAACATCCTGAGGAGCCATATCTACAAGCTCCGATATGAGGTCGGCTGTAAATAGGGCAGGGTGGGGGTGTGTATCTGCTCTGCTCTACCCTCCTCTGCTGAGGTGAATCCACCGTTCGAGAATTGCCACCAGACTTTGACTGCCCTCGATGAATAAATCTACCCCTCTGCTGTTGTGGTGGAGGTGGGGGTCTAGGGGGCCTGTCTGACAACCGGGGCCTGGGTCCTCTCTGAATCTCCCTCAGTATATCATCTGATCTATCCCTACGATGCTACTCCTGATTTGTCTGTCTACTGTCCTGTTGCCGCTATCTAAGGCCCTCAATAGTCTGGGCAAAGGCCTACACCCGGGCAGTGTCCATATCTTCCCGTAATGTAGCTGTCATGCATGCCTCAATGTATTCTGGGTTTAGACCCATAATAAACCGGTGGACTCTAGATGGCATAGTTTCCACAAAAGCTGGAGCATAGCGGGATAAGGAGTCAAACTGTAAGGCATATTCTCATACACTCCTTTCCCCCTGCTCCAAGTGCAAAAACTGATCCATCCGGGCCTGCCGGATCTCCCGTGGCAAATAATGGTCCAGGAAGGCCTCCGAGAAGCTGGACTAGGTCGGAGGGGCAACATCTCTCCCTCGAGACCTTTCCCAGCTCTCGTACCATAATACAGCTATGTCTCGCAATCGGAATACTGCTAACTCAACTGATTCTATAGGTGTCACATGCATGACCCGGAATATTCTTTGCATCTGATCTAGGAAATCCTGGGGGTCCTCTGCCTGATCCGACCCTGTGAACTATGAGGGACCCCATGCCAAAAATTCCCTTACCCTCGAACTGCCAGATCCACCTGATGGCTCTGCTGTTACAGGTGGCACTGACTAGCGCTGAGTGGCCATCATTTGTCCCAACATAACAACTGCACTGCGAACTTCCTGGTTGGACGGTATAGGTACAGGAGCTATCGGAGGCGGTGTCATTCCGAATGACTCCTGATGAGATGGGGACTGCTGAGATGGCTGTGATGATGCCTCTATATCACCCTTAGATTGGGCTGATTCTAAATGAAGCTGAGGCATCCTGCTGGTGCCTTCTCTTGCTGCGGTATCCAACCTTCTACTTGTGGGAGGGTGTCGCTGGTCTGCCATTTTTATCTATAGACAAAGAGTATGATAAGTTTTAAGAACTCGACCCTACACTGTACCACTCTACAGCACGACTGAATAGGAAGAAAGAGTAACCATCCTATCATGCCATGCATCCTCCTGCCTATAGTATGTGGTGCACAATACATCCATAGACAAGACTCTACTTAGCACGACTTGCATACTCCCTGGGACACGACCTGCTCTAATACCAAGTTTGTCATGCCCCGCCTTGGGGGTATGACTAGCACCTGGTGCCCTATTAGGACCTGAACTGCTAGACTACTGAGCCTAAGCTCATCTGGTGCCTGGATGGCTCTAACTCTGATTCACGAAAACAATGGGCTATATAACGGCTGTAAATACAGCCTCCAGCCGACTAGGCCTATAGCCACCTGTACTAAAACATCAGGTAACAAGAATCACATTCATATAGGGGAACCTATGCGGGCAGACAAGGCCACCATGCTGTCTAGTTAACTCTAAATCAATATAACAAATGCTGAACAGCTACGTGACCGGCAAGTTCACCACTACTGACTAGATAAGGCCTCACACGGCCAACATAAACAACTAAACATACACACGGTCCCACACGACCGGCACAACTAACCACAGGGAAATATATACAGACTGCAAGCCTCTAGGAATAATGATAAGATGGTCGGGACAGGGCCCCGACCTACCCGTACTGTACAACAAAAGAAAATGATATAAACCTCTAAATATCAAGCTCCGGATGACAGGAGATGATGACTCTGCGCTGGCTAGGATCACGAGGGATCGACTCCTCATCTATAGGTACCTGCAGGCAAGTAATGCAGCACCCCAAACAGGCGTTAGTACCACTTGTACCGAGTATGTAAGGAAAACTGAATATAACTGAATATAAACAACAATGCTAGTAAATTCTGAATAGCAGGAAGTATCTGAAACTGTCTGAACTAGCAGGATCTTTAATAGGCTGTACTAAAGGTAAGGTAGAATCATACCTGTTCTCATGGCGACCTGTTGTCTATCAACTCATAGATATCATGTATATACATATATATATAACACACAAGGACCTATACCAGCCCCATAAGCCGGAAGGTGCCAACCAACACACAATCTATATACCCCTACCCGGGTCAAAACCATCAAAAATAAATCACTCCACTCGTCTACTAACTAAGAGCACCTCTACCGGCCCCCTGGGTCTCCAGCTCGGGCTATGGCCTCTGATATAAATAACTGTGTCTAAGCCCGAAGGACTCCTGTACTGTAAACTGTAATTTGTATCTGTATCTGTATCTGTAATCTTCCCCCTAGGCGCAAGCACACAATAGGGTAAGCTATACTTCTATGCTGATCAGCCTGATATGGGGAATGCTCCATCCCATCTTCGTCCTACTGCGAATGGCATACCACTCCTTGGAGTGACGTATCCCCACCCTCACGGTGGGTTGACACAGTTACCAACCCAGGGGCGGCGAGTACGCTCAAAGGGTGCCCTCATAACACAAACAGGTCTAAAAAAACAATAATCACATATAGCAAGCATGTTTAAACTGAAAATACTATCTGTACTCTCATTTCTCATTTTGAACTCTTTTCTGTGTTATACTGATTCCCATACTGAACTATACTGTATATGAGATATTATCTGACTGTCTGACTATACTGTAACTGAGATATCATCTGACTGTCTGGCTATACTGTATCTGGGATATTATCTGACTGTCTGATATTGCTTTACTAACTTTTATTCTGAATATATATCATAATATCATAATACATGCTTGCTAAATTCAAACTGGACTCAATTCTCGACTTCTAATTTTTTTCTTCTATACATCACGCTATTTACTGTACTGGATTACTAACTTGCCGAAGGAATTAGCTTTACATACCTTCGCTTCGGAGTTCCCGACTAACTGGCGTAGTTCAGTCAGTATTTCTGCAATTTCTCCCAACTGCATCTATATACATATCAATTAGAGCTAAATACGCTAATATTCTAGAAGAAAACATCACTTTCAATATATATATAGCCCAAACTTTGGCTTATCGAAAAACGGTCGGAAACTCGCTATTTCTCAAAAGTCCAGAAGGGAGAAATACTCACTTTAGGGCTAGGAGTATATTGACACTAATTTGGAGCAATTCCACTTACCTTAGCTCGGTAGCACGACGATTTGCCGGCCGAATTTCACGAAACTAAATCCGTAGGAACGCTCCTTACTGCTTAATACCTCGGTATCTATAGTTATTTGAGTTCGAACCGCGTTTGATGGCATAATCAGATGAATATTATAAGAAATCCTCGTTCTCCCTGTTTTACTTCGTGTTCTCTGGAAATTATATGATCAAATGAAGATAAAAACAAAAGTTGGAGGCTTTTATACCTGGGCGTGGACAGGGCCTCCGTGACACGGAGCCAACACGGAGGCCCTCCCTTCGTGGCACGTTGCCATCGTGGAGGGGCTCTGCCCTGGCTCCTTCCGCGATGGTTCGACGGATTTCTTATCTGGTCTTTCCCCGGGCCTTTTCCTAGCATGTTTGGCATTCAAAAACTCTTAACCAACATGCGAATAGGCCATCTACATGTCGAGAATTTATGGGGTGTAACAAAGATATTCACAGACGAGCTCGTTTTGGAGTACAATTAATTGATTCAGGCGAGGGTTGAGTGGTAATGCAAAGTGGGTCAGATTCCTCTTTGGTAGTTGAAGTGAAGTCCAGATAGGACAAAGATCCCATCTTACTCAAGCTTAATGAAGTAGTTTTCAGAAAAGAAATAGAAGCTTTCTCCAAAGGGGGATATGGGGTGCTCCATTACCGGGGAAGATTGTGTGTACCGGATATTTGTGAGTTCAGACAGTAGATATTGGCTGAAGCACATAGTTCTAGATATTCCATCCACCCTGTTTCTACCAAAATGCACCATGATTTGGGGGATATCTACTCATGGAACAAAGTGGAAAGAGATATTTCTTAATTTGTAGCCTAGTTCCCGAACTGCCAGCAAGTTAAAGTAGAACACCAGAGACCAGGAGGTATGACTCAGGATATTAGCATACCCTCATGGAAGTGGTAAGAAGTATAGATATACTTCATTACGTGTCTACCTCGGGCTCGTCGGCAGCATGACTCAATCTGGTAATAGTAGATTGGATGACTAAGTCAGCACACTTCCTCCCAGTCAAAACGACAGACTCAGCTGAGGACTATGCTAGAATTTACATCCGAGAGTTAGTCAGAATTCATGGGGTGCCATTAGATATCATTTCAAATAAAGGAACTCAGTTCACCTCACATTTCTAGAAGTCTTACAAGGTACTAGGCACTCAGGTCAAGCTCAGCACAACATTTCACCCACAGACAGATGGGCAAGTTGAGCAGACTATTCATACCCTAGAAGATATTTTGAGAGCGTGCAAGATCGATTTCAAGGGCAGTTGGGATGACCATTTGCCTCTTATCGAGTTTGCGTACAACAACTATCACTCAAGCAATAAGATGGCCCTGTTTGAGGCATGATACTGTAGGAGGTGTAGATCTCCTATAGGGTGGTTTGAGGTTGCTGAAGCTACCTTGATAGGGATAAACTCAGTTCACGAGGCAATTCAAAAAGTTCAACTCATCCGAGAAAGATTGAAAATCGCTCAGAGCCGTAAGAAATCTTACGCTGATGTGAGGAGAAGAGAGTTGGAGTTTTTAGTTGATGGCTAGGTTTATTTGAAAATTTCACACATGAAAGGGGTGATGAGGTTTTGAAAAATGGGAAAGCTCATTCCAAAATTTGTGGGACCCTATAGAATTTTGAGGCATATTAGCAATGTATCCTATGAGCTAGAATTACCTTCATATTTAGCAAATGTGCACCCTGCATTCCATGTGTCACTCTTGAAGAAGTACATCGGAGATCCAACTTCAGTTGTGCCATTGGACAATGTAGAAATAAAGGATAGTCTCTCATATAAGGAGGTCCTTGTACAGATCCTTGACCGTCATGTTTATAAGCTAAGGAATAAGGAAATAGCTTTAGTCACGGTCTTATGGAGAAATCAGCAGGTTGAGGGAGCTACGTGGGAGGCTAATGCAGATATGATGGCCAAATACCCACACTTGTTCTCTACCGGCTTTATTACAGCTTAAAATATTAGTTTTGCCTTAGAAACCAATTTAGTTGTTTTGTTCAATTCATGTGTTTAAGTTTTCTTTATGATTTTGTATGTCTGGCTGAAAGTGAATTCAGTTCAGTTATGTATTTTGAAACGGAGGTAGTCATTCTGACAGTTTTGGAGTTAAATGAACAATATTTGAAAATTTATGATTGTTATTCTCTGCTTTCCTGTGTGTTTTCAAACATTCGAGGATGAATACTACCAAGAGGGAGATATTGTAATGCACCGAAAACTCAAAGATTACACCAGGACTCAAAAAAGGAAATTTGCAAAAAAAATTAGAAAATCTGGCACCAGTCACAGAATGGATCGTTAAGTGACCTGTTGGAGGTTCCCATGAGTCGTGAGGTGACTCATGGGGAGGCTAGGTGAGGAAGTTCAAGGTTTTGGGAAAAGTTTTCCCCACGGACGACCGAATGAGTCATGGTGTCGGTCCCCACGATTCATCAGGTCAATCATGAGGAGGGGCAAATGGAAGTAAAGAGAGATGGAGGAAGTGTACTAGAAAAAAGGACTCCATGATTCATGGTCAGTCACAATGAGTCGTGAGGTGATTCATGATTACCTAGAGGAGGAATTTTTGAGAGTTAAGCAGTGTACCCCACGCGTCCTCACCATGACTCGTTATCGGTCACTACGAGTCATGCTGTCACACATGGGGATGTTCAGGAATTTGGGCAGTGTGTTCCACGACAGGTGACCACGAGTCGTGGTCACTCACCATGACTCGTTAGGTCCCCCGTGGTGACCATCAGGGATTTATGGGCAGTTTACTCAACCAGTGTGACCACGAGTCATGGTCACTGACCACGACCCGTTAGGTCACCCGTGAGGGCTGACGACCAGTTTTTCCCTGCGATTTCCAAGGGCATTTTAATAATTTCCTACTCTCCTAAAATTTAAACTATGTTATTTTAGACGTAATTTCAGACCTATTAGTTGGAATGAACGGCCTCTCCCCTCATTCCCCCCATACATTCTTAGAAAACATCAAAAAGTTCTCTCAAGAACTTTCAGAGTAAGGTCCAAGGTTCTTCATCCATTTCAGAAATTCAAGTTTCCTCCTCAATGGAATTCTTAGACAGGTATGTGGGAATTCAACAAGGGGATAGTTCTTCCCTTGGGTCCCACAAAACACTCTTATAATTTATCTATCAATCTTAGCCCTGAGTTTTTGAGTATGAAAAGATTACATGTTTGTTTTCGTTGATTTCACCTAGATTGATATTCATGTTTATTGTTTATATGATCTCCATCAGTTCTTGACCAAATTGTTGATGTTCCTGCAAAAGTGAATTTAAGCCCTATGCTTTTTCGAATGAAACGTATTTATGTATTAAATTCGTCATAGTTTGTGAAGTGTGATTTGGGCTGACTTTCTAGTACTCTTTATTGTTTACATGTTGTGTAATTAATCCCTTGATAAGAATGATTTTAGCCCTAGTACGAATGAGAAAAACTATAATTCTTCTTATCAGAGGAGATTTCCCTATTTTGTTGAAATTTTTGCTATATTGTGGAATTCCCGTGTTGTCTGAATAAGTTGAATTCTCTGTTAGCTTCTTAGTAGTTCACTTCAGTTAGAACGTACAATTTCCTCAGTGCTATTCAGAATTTGTCAACTGATCTTTTTGACTACAGAATTCCTTGAGGTGTCTGTGATACCTCCCAATTAGCAGAATCAAACTCAGAACTCAGTTTCATTGGTCCACTAGGCAGTCTTGACATTTTAGATAAACAACTCTGACTAGCCTTAGGACCTCGGACATATTACAGTTTGTTCTTAGACGGTTACGACGATTCTAGATAAGAAGCTCTAACAAGTCCAGAACACAGTTTTAGAATCTGGTCCGATAAGACTCTCAGGGTACTTTCAGTTATGTATCCTTGACTAGTCTTGGACCCTAGTTTCGAGCTATCAGCTTAGTATTCGGTATAGGTTATCCAGTGGGATCTGGACTTAGCACCAAGTGGACCGGGGTTCCAGCGCACCCAGGTTCCCAGAACTACATTGCCAGCTTAGGTTGCAGTACTTATTGGCTTGATTGGCCCCATACTTTTGTGATCACCCAGTTCATGCCTCTATACCCTGGCAAGGTATATTGGGTCCTATCGGTGGGGCGTATAAAACGGAATCCATGTCTAGCTCACGTGGTTATATGTCGGTTACAGAATCTCCCACTAGTCAGCTCAGTCCAGTCTCAATTTAGATTAGTTCAGCACAGTATCTCAGACTCATAACTTTCATACTTAGGGCATGTCTTTGACCATTAGACAGGGTCATCTTGACCATCTAAGTTTATTACAGTTATTCAGCTCAGTATATCAATTGTTCATTGCATGTCATTTTTAGCTCAATTTTTATATTCTATTATGTTTTCTCCTACTTACTCAGTACATTCCAAGCACTGACGCACACTTTTATGCTGTATCATTTTATGATACAACCGCAGGTTCTCAGATCCAGTGTCGTTAGCCGATTTCATTTAGATCTCTCTCCCAGCAGCAGAAGTGTGTGTCCGCATCTTTCAAGGACATTATTTTATTTATTTCAGTTTCCTTTATTACTATTTCAGTTAGACTTAGAGGTAGCTGGGGGTTTGTCCCAGCAACTCCTCAGTTAGATGGCTTTCAGATGCAAACGTGGTTTTATTTTATTAGTATTTCTCAGATGTTTTAAACTATGTGATTCAGAATTACTTTCATGAATGTCTTATGTTATTATTTTAAAGTTTCTGCTATTATGTTTACTAAGAATTCTAGTGTATCATAGACCAAGGGTTGACTTGGGGTTACTTGTAACTTCAAGTACCGTGTTCCGTCCAGGGTGTAGACTCGGGGCGTGACAAACTGAAATCAAATCATGCACATAACATAAATCATAAGATCATGAGTGTAAGGACTGCATGCTGATATCTGAAAACATGTATACTCATAAACTGAATTTCATATCTGCATAGAATGACCCAAAGCTAAAAATATAATCATATGGCTTGCCATAACTAGAATCATAAGCACACGCTTATGAACTAAACATTGGGTCAAACCTGCTGAAAATATAATATCATTAATTATAACCATGTATAACAAAAATCATGAGGGACAGTGGAAGACTCTTCATATAATCAACACCATCACGATAGAGCTTACGTGATGCCCCAACTATTACACTCAAGTGGGAATAGACATCCAAAACCTTGTCAGAGCTAAGGACGTCACCATGATATCAATATCAAGCTGAATGCCTCTTGCAAACAGGAAAACTCTCTTGAGAGACTCCAAATAGATATATAAACCTACGTTAGAGCGTAGTTCTGAGCTCAGGGAATGTTGGAACCCCAAGCCTACTCGATACTAGACACTTCTCCCAAATCATACATAGTGCTCCCATCATTTTTCAACATATCTGAAATCATAACTACATGCATAGTTTCAAATCTGAAATGGGGAGTCTTGACTCCAAAACATATCATAAGCAGTTGTGGGAGTCATGACTCCAAAAGATTTTATAAGCTGATCTTATTAGCCTTCGCTTAATCATGAAAACTTATTTAACATGAGTGGGCTTGCCCAAATCTTAAAATCATGCATACTTGTAATATACTTTATAAGTCAAAATCATATATTCACACATGGGTAATTTCTAAACATATATACATACTAGATACATCATCATACTTGAAATTATCATTAATAAACTAGACTTTTTCATGAACTTTCATAATTAGGAAAAATCTTCTAAAACTTGAAATCATTAATTTTAATCAAAATAGATATAAAGTCTACCCATGAATCTTAAAACATACTTTGAAGCATGAAGGTACTGACCCATAATTAAATCATAGAGAATTTCATAAAATTATGATAAAACCCCATAGGATCATGAACTTGATCTAGAATTTGAATTCATAGAATTGAGGAGAATTTTTATCATGAGAGTGTAAGGAACTCTCATTTGTAGCCCTACATACTTGGGTAAACTGAATCATAACTTGTGTTTGAAAGCCTAGGAGATTTGGAGAAAAATTTGGAGGGTTCTAGGCTTGATCTTCAATGGAGAGGTCTAGGCTTGAATGAATGGTAGAGGAATGGTTAGATCAGGCATAACCCCTCTTAATACACCTCTTTCAGAGCTTATAATGATGTAGTTTAGGGCTTAGAGCTTAGGAACAATGACACCATCATCTGTCGAATCACCAAGGCGAATCCCTAATCGTGCAAGCCGATGCACATCTCTCACCAACTCTTTCCTTCCATATTCCACATGAGAAACACTCTCTGTGGACAGTCCGCTAAGGGTATCCTCCAGTATATGTCCTTGCCCGGATAGTAAAGGACACTCATGTAATAGTCCCTGAACAGCTCTAACCATCTTCTTTGTCACAAATTAAAATCCTTCCGGGTGAACACATACTATTGGCTCTTGTGGTTCGTAAATATATCCACATAGAGCCCATACAAATAGTGTCTCCAAATCATCAATGCGAACACCACCACTGCCAACTCCAGGTAATGCGTCAAATAATTCTTCTCATGAGTCTTAAGTTGTCTAGAGGAATTCACAATGACCTTACCATGCTGCATCAACACACACCCAAGACCAACCCTAGAGGCATCACAATACACCGAGAATCCATCCGTACCCTCAAGTAGGGTCAATATGGCGGCTGAAGTGAGTCAATTCTTTAACTCCTGAAAACTCTTCTCATAGGCATCCGGCCATTGAAACTTGACTTTCTTCTGGGTCAATATAGTCAATGACACTGCAATGGATGAAAATCCTTCGAAAACCTCCTGTATTCGCCAGCTAAACCCAACTCCTAATATCCAAAGGATTAACTGGTCTAGGCCAATTCTTTAAAACTTCTATCTTTTGAGAGTCCACCTGCACACCCTCACTTTACACCATATGGCCCAAAAATGCTATCGAATCCAACCAAAACTCACACTTACTGAATTTAGCCAACAACTGGCGATCCTTGAGAGTCAGTAGCACAACCCTCAAATGATCAGCATGGTCCTCCTTGCTCTAAGAGTATATGAGGATGTCATCTATGAAGAAAATCACAAACATATCTAAATATGGCTTGAACACCCTATTCATCAAATCCATAAAAGTTGCAGGAGCATTGTTAGTCCAAAATACATAACTACAAACTCATAGTGACCATACTGAGTCGGGAAAGCTATCCTCGAAATGTCACTCTCTCTGACTCTGAGCTGATGGTAACCTATTCTGAGATCAATCTTTGAGAAGCACTTAGCAACCTGAAGTTGGTCAAACAAGTCAGCAATTTTGGGGAAAGGATACTTTTTCTTGATTGTAACCTTGTTCAACTACCGATAGTCAATACACATACGAAGAGACCCATCCTTCTTCCGAACAAAGAGAACTGGTGCACCTTACAAGGACCTTCTAGGTCTGATGAATCCCTTATCTAGAAGATCTTTCAATTGCTCCTTCAACTCCTTAAACTCAACTGGAGGTATTCTATAAGGAGGAATAGTTAAAGGCCACATATCGGGAAAAAGGTCAATACCAATGTCAATCTCCCTCTAAGGAGGGACTCCAAGTAGATCATCTGGGAATACATCACCTCCGAATATTCACACACTATAGGAACTAAGGAGTTGGGGCATCTGAAGTACCATCTTTAACCCGAACTAGATGGTACACGCAACCCTTGAAAATCATCTTTTTGGCCTTAAGGTAGGAAACGAAGCGACCTACAGGCACTGCTGTACTACCCATCAATTCTATGACTGGCTCACCCGAAAACTGGAACTCTAACTTACGGGTTCTACAATTCACTTAGGCATAACATGGATGCAACCAATCCATGCCAACGATAACATCATAATCAGTCATGTGTAACTCTACTAGATTAGTTGAGGTGACTTTCCAGAAGACTGGGACAGTGCAATTTCTGTATACCCGTCGATCTATAATTGAGTCACCGACTAGAGTAGAGACTGAGAAGGGTTCTAATAAGATTTTGGGACTGACTCTAAAACTAATAGTAACGCAGGGCATCACAAAATATAAAGTAGACCCTGGATCTAAAAATGCATATACATTAAGATGGAATACTCGTAACATACCAGTGACCATATCTGGAGAGACCACCTGCTCTTGATGAGATGAGAGGGCATAAAATATGTTCTAACACTAACCACCACTTGCACTAGTGGATGCACCTTGTTGAGCTAAACGAGCTGGTGGAGCTGCTTAACTCGTGGCTGCATCATGGCCTCTACTATGGCCCTATCTACCTGAATGGCAGTCCCTGAGCATGTGTTTGGGCTTCTTACACCCAAAACACACACCTGAACCTACAAAACAATCTCCAGCGTGCCTCCTACCACACCTGCTACAAATTGAAATGCTAGGCTCTGATGACATGCTCCCTTGACCACAAGAACCAAATGACCATTCCCTTTGCTCACGCCTAGATCTAGATAGCACACCGGCTAATGATGGTGCTGGGGAGGATGATCTCTAGTGGGACTACTAATGATATCCGCCACCTGAAATCTACTGGAAAAACCCAAAGCTAAATGTCCATGCCTTCTTGGCCTCTCTCCCCTTTCCTTCATCTGATATGCCTCTATCTACTGGGCGTATATCACCAATCGGGATAAATCAAGTTCAATGTTCAACATTGCGGTCCTACACTCCATGACCAGTGAATTTTACACTCCATAAAAAATCTGTTCATAAGGGCCCTCTAGTCTGCCACCATCTTCGTCGCATACTTGGATAGCTGGATGAACTCCAAGGCATCCTCTTGGACAGTCATATCATTTTTCCTCTAGTTCACGAACTCCTCCGCCTTTTCTTCCCTCAAATCCCTTGGGAAGAATCTAACTAAGAATGTTGTCTTGAACTCATCCCAGCTCATGGGAACTACACCTACTGCTCTACCATCCCTCTACTGACAATATCAAATATAAGCAACGCCCTTCAGCTAATAGGAGGCTAAGTTTGCGCTCTCTTCTCCAATCACCCCTATAATCTGGATGATCTTCTGTATCTCATCAAAAAACTCATATGGGCCCTCATCCACTCTCGACCAAGGAACTCAGGGGGATTCATCCTGAGGAAATCCCGAACTCAAGCTGCCGCTGCACTCCCATTCTGAGGGAATATAGGGCACCGCCTGCTGGTTCACCTAAGCGGTCAAAGCCTACACCAACATAAAATGCCTCTCTAAACTCAACATGAGAGACCTACTCGAGTAAAGGATCTATTGGTGCTGGCGAGGCTTACTAGTGCCCATCTCAATTGCCATCTTTATGGCCATTTCCGTTCCCATTCCTTCTACTATTTACTCGGCATGGAGGCATGATCTGCAAACGCGTATAGCAAAAGATAGATTGATGGAGAGATACTTCATCGTACGACATAGATCATAAAAGAAGGAAAATTTCCTATAACGTCTTTTAGCCTCTTCCCCATAAGTGTGGTGTGCTTTACACCCATGGAAAAGACTCTACTCGACGCGGCTTTTGGACACCCTTGGACACTCTAAACATTTGCTCTGATACCATGTTTTTCATGACCCAAAAATAGGTCCGGACCGAGACACGGAATCTAGAACTGGGAATGGCCCCAAGTCGACCCATGGCATGAACATGACAACTATAAAACATTATATAAGCGGAAACTGCTACTTAAACATCGATAAGTGGAATTCTAAATAACAAAATATCTAGTCAATGATAATATCATAACAATAAGCTTGAAGCTAAATATACAAATCTATGTCTGAAAAGCCTCTACTAATTGATAAGATGCTTGGAAAAGTCCCCAACTAACTCTAAGTCTGAAACAAACTAGTATAATGATACTGAAAGATACATCCCCTCAGAGGATGAGGACTCACCCAAAGAAGGGTCTGAACTGGAACGGGAGCAGGACTAATGGTGCGACTGAGTCTGATCGCTTGGACCTGAATCATGAAATGATATAGCATTGAGTATGCGGTTAGTACTTGGAATATACTGAGTATGAAAGGTAAGTAAAGTAGGTTGAGTAGGTATAACTAAAATCATGCGCATAACATGTATAATAAGATCATGAGAGTAAGGACTACATGTTGATATATAAAAACATGTATAGTCATAAACTTAATTATATATCTAAATAGAATGACCCAAAGTTGAAAATAGAATCATGTGGCTTGTCATAGCTTAAATCATAAGTACAAGATTATGCTTAAATCACAAGTAAAAGATTATAAACTATACATTGGGTCAAACCTGCTAAAAACATAATATCATAAATCATAATCATGTATTACTGAAATCATTAGGGCCATGGGAGATTCTTCATATAACCGACACCGTAACGATAGAGCTTACATGATGGCCCAACTATTACACTCAAGTGGGCAGAGCCGTCCAAAACCTTGTCAGGGCTAAGGACGCTACCATGATATCGATATCAAGTTGAAGGCCTCTTGCAGACAGGGAAATACTCTCTTGAGAGAGCCTAAATATATATATAAACCTACGTTGGCGTGTAGTTTTGAGACAAAGGAACCTTGGAACCCCAATCCTACTCGGCGCTAGACTCTACTCCCGAAAATATTCATAATGCTCCGGTCATTTTTTAACAAAGCTAACATCATAACTACATGCATAGTCAGAGATCTAAACATGGGGATTCTTGACTCCAAAAAATATCATAAGTTGTTTTGTGAGTCTTGACTCTAGAACGTATGATAAGTTGATCTTATTAGCATTGGCTAAATCATGAAATACTTACCCTGAGTAGGCTTGCTCAAATCTTAAAATCATGAATAGTTGTAATAGACATCATAAGTCAAAATCATATATTTTATATTCATACATGGGTAATTTGAAGTATACATACATGTTAGATACTTCATCATACTTGAAATAATCAATCATAAAGTAGACTTTTTCATGAACTTGCATAGTTGGGAAAAATCTTATAAAACTTGAAATCATGAATTTATATTCAAAATAGATATAAAATATACCCATGAATCTTAAAACATACTTTCAAACACGAAGGGAATTGATCCATAACTAATTCATAGAGAATTTCATAGAATCGGGATAAAACCCCATACGATTGTAAACTTGATCTAGAACCTAAATTCATAGAATTTAGGAGAATTTTGAGCATGAGAGTGAAAGGAACTCCATTAATAGCGCTACATACCTGGGTAAACTGAATCAACACTTGTCTTTGAAATCCTTAGAGATTTGGAGAAGAATTTGGAGGGTTTTAGGCTTGATATTCAATGGAGAGGTCTAGGCTTGCATGCATAGGACGGGAATGGTTAGAATAGGCTTAACCCCTCTTAATACACAACTTTCAGAGCTTACAACAATGTAGTTTAGGGCTTAGGATCTTAGGAACAACAAAAATACCCTTACTATTTTGCAGGAAAATTGATACAATCGGTCATCATGAGGGACTTAATGAGTTGTTGGATCCCTTAGCGACTTGTGGTCCTCACTTGTTACGTTCACTGGAAAAATCATCATTTGCTGAACTCTTTCCCCACGGACCACTTGATGAGTCATTAGGTGCATGACGACTCATCCCTCCATCTGTTACTAACACTGTCAATTCCTCCTCACACACATATAACGAGGGACACCATGACTCATGGGGTGGAACGATGACTCGTTGCCCCACCAATCAAGTCCCAGAGCAAAATCTCATTCTTCCAACATCTCTTGCGCACCACAGGCTTCCCGATGACTCATTGGGTCACGTGACAAGTCATTCCTCAACCCATCAACACTGGAAACACTTCTTCCATATCAAACTGCACCCTATATAACGAACCACTTAATGATCCATTAAGTGACTTTACAGATCACTTGACATGTCGTTATGTGACATGGTGAGAATTTTCCTTCTTTCTCAATTCAACCCTCTAGTCTGATCTTAAGGACTCTTGGGGTATTACATGCCTGGTGGTAGGTCACATTTTGATATCGGTAGAAGGGAGGATTAATTGTGACACGAGGTTCAGCCACCTTTGAGCCTCCATAGTCAAATGGGTACCTTTGATGCCTGTACAGGTGATGCCCTATGTAGTCAGCCCTCATGTCCTCAAGCACCAGCTTATTAATGAGTCAGTACCCATTGTTTTCTACGTACTTCACCTAAGACTCATCTTCTGGGAATTGGGTAACCCAGCACCTCACTGATAGAGGTGGTGCTGATGCTGAAGGTCACCCCCCAGACATAACCCAGTCCAGGGCGGACCAATTCATTCCGGGGAGGTGGGAATAGAACTCCCTAAGCCACTACTCATTCATTTAGTAGGGTTGTGTGACCAGTGGCCACCACCTCAAATCCTGGAGTCGGGGCATAGAACTCAAGCATCTTCTCTGACACATTTGTCATTATGAAAACCCGCTCACAGATAAATCCCCTCACTCCCTACTCAATGTACCTCCACAGACACTGCTCGAAGGCAAATTAGAGTAGCCAGAAGATGTACTGTGAGAAAGTATCGTACTAGTAATAGCAGCCTATAGAAACAAGTGCATTAAATAAGTGTCACGACCAGAACATAGGCTCGGATTGAGACACGGGACAAAGTACCTGAGAGGCTCCAAGTCGACCAATGTCATGAACATGACATCTAACTCAATCATAATAAAGCGGAAGATCGACTTAATTAATATAGAGGAAGTTTGATAATCTCATAACATTGGAATACATAATTCAAGACCGAAGCTGAGTACTTGCTATGTCTGAAAAGCCTCTACTAATGACGAGTTGATTGAACAAGACCCCAACTAACTCATTGAAGTCTAAAACTGAAAGTACTAATTACAACTGAAAAGGGAGGGCCCTAGAAAGATGAGGACTCACCATTTTGGCTGATAAGTGCTAATGTTGCAGGTCAGTCTAATGACGAAACTGAGCTTGAATATCTAAACCTGTATCATGACATGATAGAGCATAGAGTATGTGATCAGTACGTGGAATGTACCGAGTATGTAAGGTAAGTAAAATCGCTAAGTAAGTAAACCATAAATCATGCATATTATAAAACATTATTAACATAAGATACTGAGAGTAGGACTTGCATGTTATTTTCTGAAATCGTGATTTGAACATAACTGTATATCATAATTGAATCGAATGACCCAAAGATGAAAATTGATAATTATAAGTAAAATTGAACATTGGGTCAAACCTGCTGAAAACATAATAACATGACTGATGAACATGAATAACTGAAATCATGAGGTATAATGGGATACTCATCATACAACTGACATTACCACTATAGAGCTTACGGGGTCCCGACTATCACGCTCAAGTAGGAATAGCCATCAAAAGTCTTGCCAGGGCTAAGAACGCTACCATGATATTGATATCAAGCTGAAGGCCCCTTTGGGGCAGGGGAAGCTCACAAGGGAGGTCTCCAAATTATCTGAACATACCTATGTTGGCGCGTAGTTATGAGACATAGGGTTGACTGACCCTTAGCCTACTCGGTGCTAGACACTACTCCCAAAAATATGCATATGCTCTCCATCATTTTTCAATGAGCGAAACCATCATCTAATGACGAAGCTGACTCATAACATACATGCATAAATTTGAAGTCATAACATGAGGAGCCTTAGGATCAAACCATACCACAAGCTAAAAATAGTGGGAGTCTAGACTCCAAAATCCATGTGGTAAGGTAATACATGAAGTTTAGATAAATTCATGAAACATACTTGATCATATGGGCTTGGCCAATACTTAAACATGCTTTACATAGATTTGATCATTCGAAAACATGAACATAGATGTGGGAAAACCGAAATCATACTTTCTTCATATACATCTCATCATGCTTGAATACATATTTAATAGATCTCAACTTTCACGAACTTTCATGGATGGGAATCATAATTTATAAAACTTTAAAACATAATTTATAATTGAAAACACTGTAAAATATGCCCATTAATCATAATTCAACATTAGAAACATGCTTAGATCGTACCCATGATTGAAACTTAGAGAATTCACATTTTGGTTAAAACCCCATAGATTCATCAACTATAATTTCATGAATTGAAGAGGGATTGGGCATGGGTGTAGATAGACACACCCATTCATAGCCTTGCATACCAGTAGAAATTTGATTTCACAACTTCCTTTATTGCCCAATGGAAATTTGGGGGAAGAACTAGAGGAATCTAGGATCGATCACCCTTAGGAGCTTCTACACTTGCATGCATGGAAGTGAATAGAGCTAGAATGAACATACCCCTCTTAGAACAAACTATTCTGAGCTTAAAACAACGTAGTTTAGTCCTTAAGACCTTAGGAATTACGAAAAAGCCATTAATAAATTCGCAGGGAAAACACACCGCCAGTCCCAACGAGGAACTGGATGACTCGTGCCCCATCACCACGACCCGTGGTCTACTCTCATTGCTTGCACTGGAAATTCATCACCACTGGTCACCACAGGGGACACCTCGACTCGTGGTGTACCCTATGACTTGTGGTAACAACTCGTCAAGGACACTGCCAAAAAATCATTTTGATCTTCAGTCAACTCTTGACCACGGACCATACAATGCATTTTGGTGCTAACCACAGCTCGTGGTCACCTCAAAACTCAAAATTCCAACCCAGTCCAAGCTCCTCCCATGAGTCACTCAACGGCTCGTGGTGTACCCATGGGTCACTGGACGACTCGTCCTGTGACCTGGTGTAGAAAATCCTGTTTTCTCTATTTATTTCAACTCCCGGGTCTGATCTTATGGTTTTTGGGGTATTACAATATCTCCACTTGGGAAGATTCATCCTCGAATGTCAGAAAACATACTGAAAAGTAAATCCAATCATCATACTCAAATACTGAACATACATGATGGAAAATGACGGAGTGACTGACTCTGTACCGAACTACATGACTGGATTGAATTTCTAAATCACACATACATTCATTGACATGAAAAAAACTGGGGTACATAAGCTGAACATGAAACTAAATAGAGTACTAAGGAGGAAACTGATACCTCAAGCTGAAACTAAGCTAGAAGGGAATAGATGTGGGTATTTATCCATCATATCTACTTCGGTTCCAACGTAGCTCCCTCAACATGCTAGTTCCTCTGCAAAACCTTGAGTGAGGATACTTCTTTGTTTCTTAGCTTTCGAACTTGGCAATCATGTATTTCTACCGAAACCTCCTCATACCTAAGGATATATTTCACACCCACACTGTCAACCGGAACAACCAGAGCTGGATCACCCAAACCATCTTTAAGAGTGATACATGGAAAAATGGATGGACTAAAGATAATTATAAGGGCAACTCCAACTCATATGCTACCTTGCCAACCCGTTTCACAATTCGATATGGACCAACATAACGGGGACTCAGTTTTCCTTTCTTTCCAAATCTCATCACTCCCTTCATGTGAGATACCTTCAAAAACACCCAATCATCAACTTCAAACTCAAGCTCCCTCCTCCTCACATCCGCATAGGACTTTTGGTGACTCTTACCTGTTTTCAACTTGTCCCTTATCAGCTGAACTTTCTCCAAGTGTCATGGACTGAATCTAGACCTATCAATGTAGCTTCACTGAACTCAAACCAACCAATAGGTGATCTACACCTTCGCCCATAAAGAGCCTGAAATGGATCCTTATGAATGCTAGAATGGTAATTGTTGTTATATGCAAACTCAATGAGAGGAAAATGATCATCCCAACTACCCTTGAAATCAATCACACAAGATCCCAACATATCCTCAAGGTTCTAAATGGTCTGCTCGGCCTGACCATCTATTTGCGGGTGAAAGGTTGTGCTAAGCTTGAACTGAGTACCATGTCCCTTTTGAAACAATCTCTAAAACTAGGAGGTTAAACTACCTCTGTCTACTATGATGGAGAACGACACCCCATGCAATTGAACTAACTCCCAAATGTATAGCTTAGCATAATCCTTCACTGAATCGGTCATTTTTACCGGTAGGAAATGAACTTCCTTAGTCAACCTGCCTACAACAACCCAAATACAGTCATACTATCGACGAGTGAGAGGCAACCCTGTAATGAAATCTGTATTGATCTATTCCCACTTTCAAGTAGGGATACTAATGTCTTGGAGCACACCTCCGGGACTTTGGTGTTCCACTTTCACTTGTTGACAATTGAGACACTTAGCTACAAACTCTGCTATGTCATTCTTCATGCCATTCCACCAATAGACTTCCCATAGGTGACGGTAGATCTTGGTGGCACCTTGATGTATAGTGTATTTGGAACCATGAGTCTCGTGCAACATTTGATCCCTCAAATCATCAACACCCGGAACACACAAGCGATCCTGATATTGAAGCACCCTATCTCCTCCTTTGGAGAAGACTTCTACCTTCTATTTCTGAACGACCTCCTTTAACTTTACCAAAATAGGATCCTCATCTTTTCTAGATTTAACTTCGGTCATGAAGGATGATTCAGACCCATTCTGAATAATGATGCCACTATCTATCAAGTCAACAAGATGGACTCCCAGCTGTGTAAGCCAATGTACATACTTCACTAACTCCTTCTTTCCTCATTTATATGGGTCACACTCTCCATGGAAAGCCTGCTAAGAGCGTCCTCCACAACATTAGCCTTGCCCATATAAGAGAGAACACTCATATCATAATCCTTTAAAAGCTCCAACCACTTTCTTTGACATAGATTCAAATCCTTTTGGGTAAACACGCACTGTAGGCTTTTGTGGTCCATAAACACATCCACATGGACCCCGTATAAATAGTGTCTCCAAATCTTCAAAGCAAATACCATCACCCCCAATTCGAGATCATGAGTCGGGTAGTTCTTTTCATGGACCTTCAGCTGCCTAAAAGCATAGCCTATGACCTTAACATGCTGCATGAGTACACAACCAAGGCCGATCCCTGAAGTGTTATAATATACCACAAACCCATCGGTACCCTCGGTAGGGTCAACACCTTTTATACCCCGAACGCCCTAAGATCAGATTTGGGAGTTAAAACAGAGAAAATAAAATTTTTCGCACCAGATTACAGAACGAGTCGTCATGTGACCTGACAGGTTGACCACGAGTCCTTAAGTGACTCATGGTGAGGAGTGTTGACTTGATGGAATTTTCCAAGTTGGGATGACCATGGGTGTGACCACAAGTCGCGATCAGCCCCACGAGCCGTTAGGTCACCCGTGGTTAGGGATGGCTGACGGAGGAGGATGCATGGGATGATGCACTTAAAGGATCCTCACCATGATTCATTGGGAAGCATAATGAGTCGTGGTGTTGCCCATGGTGACCTCTCTTGATATTATGGCAGTGTAGAGGATGAGTGGTCACCAGTGACGACTCGTGACATTCCATGTGGTAACCAGAGCTTAGTTTGTGGTAGTGTACTAATAATGCTCAAACCGCACCTCTTACTGAAGTGAGAATCGGACGTTGTAAATAAAGAAACCAACTAGAGGTTGGAATCGATCCCACAGGGAATAGGGAGACTGGATTATACCCGATAAGTGAACTTGTAAGGTAGTTACTTCAAAATAGGGGGATTATAAAAGAAACTCAATAATAAAAACAAATATTAAAATTCTGGTGTTGAATCAATATCAAAGAATAACTAGGGTTTGTGTTCCCTATGCGTTCATAACTTCTTTGGGTATACACTCGTGATTATCACCAACACTTACTAATAGAATTGATAACATAGGTTCATTCAAATGACCTACCCGTACCTATTGAATAACTATACTCAATTACTCGACCAAGTCTCATGAGCGGTTTCAAACTATCCGTTATCACTAAGTTCTAGATATAGCTATCCTGCGACCACAACTCAAGTTAATACAATGATTATCAAAATCAAGGCTCTGTTGTAATTCTCTTTTCCTAATCTCTACCTTTTCAACCAAAGAAAGTAAAGAATTTGGGCAGTTCCTAACATTGCGCACCATTAAGAAACGTTTAAGCATGAAGAGAATACAATATAAGTGTTTGAATTTGTTTTAAGATCACATTGTGTAACCATATCTTGTTAATTTACCATGGTTCCCACAACCCTAGCTATGGAGGTTTTAGCCTCTCAATGTTGTAATGTTGTGATTTGGATTCATCATTAAGAATAAACATCAATACTTACAATAATGATTGAGAAAAACACTTCCTTCAATTACTCCACAAAATCTTGAAAAACAAGTAGCAAGAACAAGTTGAATTCAAGAAAAGGTTGCGCACAAGTTGAATCAACTCAATCCTGGCTTTCCCTTACTTGTGTCGCTTGTCTATCGTTATCTGATTATCTCCAGAAAAATAAAACCTGAAACGTATTTATACAGACACAAAAATCCTTTTCCTAGACTAACTAGATGAATTTCCATATCTGGTGCCACTGTCGTCACGAGCCAAGTTACAATCTGTAGCAGCTTCCTCCGACTTGTAGCTACCTGTCGTGCCTTGCATTGTTGATTAATTTTTGGCTAAGTGTTGGATCCAGGTACAATATGTACCTAGTTCATACGACCCGTACTAAGCTTCGATAGTTTAATTTTGAAACTTTGAAATTCTTCTGAAGTTCAACACAACCGTCATGGTACGACTCGTACCTTTTTCCCACGGGTCGTACATTCCTTACGTAGTAGAAGTCAGCACTTTATGCAACTTTTCTGAATTTTGTCACGATTTCGTCATCATGACTCATACCATCTTGGTATGATTCGTACTGAGACTCATACATTGCCTCTCTGCCTCTTAAGTCTTCTGCAACTTCTCATGGCCCTCAGTACGACTTGTAGGTCTTTCCTACGGTTCGTCCTGTCGTCTGCACATTAAGCCTATTTTTCATCTTTCAGGCTTTCTTTTTCCATTTTTAGGTCCAACATCAATTCATCCTACAATCAAAGGAAAAGTGCTTTATATCCACATAAACATACTAAGTTCATGTTATTTTCTTACTTTTGAGCGTCGAAAGTGTTGTAAACCTACAACACATCAACACCCTCAACTTAAGACTTTTGCATGTACTCAAGTAAAGAAAAGAAAAACTAAAATGTGACACTTAACTAGAAAATAGACTTAAGATACTACGGCCAAGATTTAAACATGACTTGCACTTTCTATATAAACACTATTGACCTTTTCTCATAGAACCACATCTGCCAATGTATTACAAGCAACCTCAAAACATCATAAACAGGCATCAAAACATGTCATTCATCGGTCAACAGGTAATAAAGTAATCACAAATGTTTTCCACACAGACCAATGGTAAAAGCAACATAATCCATGTACCCTCACACAAATGAAGTCCCCACTCAGATATAAAATGTCAAACCTGATATGGGACTAAGAAAGTAAGGCGCTCACTCTCTTAAAGAAGTGACAAGTATTATGTGTAAGATACCATAGGTTTGTCCTTATTTTTTCTGCTTTGTTTTTTCAGCTGGTCAGGTTAGGATCACTATAGGACTTGATATGGCTTTTAATGTAGGCTTAGGGCTGGAAATGATAAATATGGAAGATTTTATAAGTGACTATTCCTACCTTGGCACTACATACATTGTCTACACCATTCACCTAATCCACCCTTTTATTCTTTCCTTCCCTTTTTCCCCTTTTTCTCCTTTATATTCACATTTGCATGGGTGTGGTGAGTTTTCACGGTTTTTTTAGCATTTTCAAAATTTCTTTGAGCTTTAATTTTCAACATTTACAACATTTTACATCCTTTTCTTTTCATCTCACCACACCTCATTTTCCACCATTTCTTCTTTTCTTTTATTTTCCGTTCTTCCATTCCCACCTTTTATGCACCTCTACTCAACCTAAGTATTTTGCTTATGTTGAGGTTCACAATTTCCAAGGAAGGACCAGGTCCAAAATAGGTCCATTATAGAAAATGGGGACGGTTAATCGGTAAATTAAAGAAATATGGTCTATTAAGGCTCAAACCTGGGATCAAGGGGTTCATGCACTTTTGGTAGGGTAATATAGGTTAAAAGTGAGCTAAACAAACAATGGCCTATGATCATATCCCAACCAACCATCCTTAGCCTATGCATACACCAACCAGGCAAGTTCAAGATCTTCAACAAAATACCGAACTGACTAATATACCTCACTCACACATGGTACATGAACTATTTTCACCTTACCTGTCTGGTTTATACATGGATTAACAAAACTACCCATTCTGAAAAAATAAATGACATCTAAAGATCCATAGCAATCATGCATGTTGTCATAAATACATAGCTAATGTATTAGAAAATTTTTAAACAAGGTCAATTTTTTTTTCAAAAATCAAAACTAGTGCATTTTTATTGGCTGAGTACTCCTAAGATACTTTTTGATTAAAGAAAATCTTAAACTAAAAATAAAAATCCTACATATGTCGATTCTACTAGATAGCATGACTGAGGGAAAAGAAACACTGCAAGAAAAACCCTCAGACGAACCAAAAATCCCAAAAATCAGAAGTACACCCCTCCCCTTTTGAAAAGTTAGCTTCGTCCCTGAAGCATCATATAGAAGATCATAGCGAAGAGAACATACCTCTGGCGCACTAGGCGCTCCTGTCATCTCCCATGGGTTTCCGCCCATGCAGCGCCTGATTTAACGTCGCGGTACAATGTGACTTTTGTGACTCCTCAAGCATCATCAACGTATACTTCCTCTATTCTTTTTAATTCTTCCTCATCTCCCAAATACACTTTTATTCTTTTCCCATTTAATTTAAATCTTTTTCCTTCTCAATTCTCATGTTCCACCGCACCATACAAAGATACTTGCACTACTTTTTAAGGTCCCATCCATCTAGATTTGAACTTCCCAGGATGCAACCGAAGTCTTAAATTAAAAAGTAGGACCAAATTACCTGGGCTGAACTCCCTTATTGCAATCTTTTTGTCATGGTAGATCTTAATTCTCTCTTTATAGATGGCTACACTCTCATAAGCCTTAAGTCGAAATTCATCCACTTCATTAAGTTGGTTAAGTCTTAACTTGGAAACTTCATTCTAGTTCATGTTCAGCCTCTTTAAAGCCCATAATGCCTTATGCTCTAGTTCAATTGGTAAGTGGCATGCTTTTTCATAAACCAGCTGGTATGGAGATGAACCAATGGGAGTCTTATAAGCTGTTCTGTAAGCGCACAGTGCGTCATCGAGCTTCCTTGACCAATCCGTTTGGGTAGTATTTACTATCTTGGCCAAGATGGTCTTGATTTCCCTTTTAGAAACTTCCACTTGTCCACTCGACTGAGGGTGGTAAGGTGTGGCCACCTTATGCTTGACACCATATTTTTCAAACAAGGTTTTGAAGAGGCGGTTGCAGAAGTGAGATCTACCATCAATGATAATAACCCTAGGAGTGCCAAACCTGGCAAAGATATGTTTCCTAAGGAATGCTATCACGCTCCTGCCTTTATTGTTCGGTAGGACAATTGCCTCCAAACATTTTGAGACATAATCCATAGCCACCAAAATATACTTCATTCCATATGAGCTCACGAATGGTCTCATGAATTCAATCCCCCACACATCAAACAACTCTACTTCCAAGATGGGCATTAGTGGTAACTCATGTCTACGAGTGATATTACCCTTCCTTTGGCATTGATCACAAGACATGGCAAAATCATGCGCATCTTGATGAATAGAGGGCTAGAAGTATCCACATTGTAGAAATTTATGTTCCATTCTGACACCACTATGATGACCCCCAACTAGCGATGAGTGACCTGCCTCCAAAATGCTCAACATCTCTACTTCACGGACACACCTATGAATGATACCATCTGCACAAATGCGGAATAAATATGGCTCATCCCAGCAATATCTGTGGGCATCGAATAAGAGGTTCTTTTTCTGCTGTGGAGTTAGGTCTGCTGGTATCACATCACTAACCAAGTACTTTGCAAAGTCGGCAAACCAAGGAATCGAGTCCTGCGATGTAGCTAGTACCTGTTCGTATGGGAAGGAATCATTGATATCAAACTCCATCCTCTCCTTTGCTTCAGACTCAAGCCTGGATAGATGATCTGCCACCTGATTTTCAGTTCCCTTTTGGTCTTTCACCTCAAACTCAAATTCATGGAGCAAGAGCGCCCACTGAATCAATCTGGGCTTGGCATCTTTCTTGGACATCAGATATCTCAACGCAGCATGGTCTGTATGAATAATCACCCTGTTTCCAAGCAAATATACTTGGAATTTTTCAAATTCAAAGACTACCGCCACTAGTTCCTGTTTTGAGACTGTATAATTTTTCTAGGTTGTGTTGATTATTTTGCTTGCATAATAGATTTGATGAAACATCTTCACTTTCCTTTTTCCTAATACAACACCAAGAGCGACACAGCTGGCATCACACATCACCTCGAAGGGAAGAGGCCTGTTTGGATCTATGATGATAGGAGCAGTGGTCAGCTTTTCCTTCAAGCAGTCAAACACCTTCAGAAATGCCTCATCGAACACGAACCATACCTCTTTCTCCATCAACTTGCACAATGGCTGTGCAATTTTTGATAAGTCCTTAATAAAGCACCTATAGAATCCTGCATGCCCTAAAAAGATTCTAACTCCTTTTACGAAAATAGGGGTGGCAATCCTTCTATAACCTCGATCTTTGCCTTGTCCACCTTGATCCCCTTTCCTAATATTCTATGTCCCAACACTATCCACTCTTTAACAATAAAATGACATTTTTCCCAGTTTAGGACCAGATTTGTTTCTTCACATCTTTTCAGTACTCTGCCCAGATGATTAAGGCATGATTCAAATGAATCACCTACAATAGAAAAATCATCCATAAATACTTCAATTGTGTCCTCCACCATGTCTGAGAAGATGTACATCATATAGCGTTGGAAAGTGGCTAGTGCATTACACAATCCAAATGGCATTCTTCTGAAGGCAAAGGTCCCATATGGCCATGTGAATGTTGTCTTCTCCTAATCTTCTGAAGCAATAGTGATCTAATTATACCCTGAATATCCATCAAGGAAACAGTACCATCCTCTTCCTATGAGTCTATCCAGTATCTGATCAAAAAATGGCATCAGAAAATGGTCTTTTTGGGTACAGCAGTTGAGTTTCATATAATCCATGCATATACGCCATCCTGTGACTTGTCGTGTTGGTATCAGCTCATTGTTTTCATTGGGCACCACTGTAATTCCTCCTTTCTTTGGCATGCACTGGACAGGACTTACCCACTGACTGTCTGCTATAGGATATATCACCCTAGCATCCAACAACTTGATAATTTCCTTTTTGACAACTTATTGCATTGGAGGGTTCAGGCGGCGCTGATGCTCTATACTTGGCTTACAATCTGGTTCAAGCTAGATCTTATGGGTGCATATGCCTGGTGGGATTCCAATGTTGTTAGCTATGGTCCAGCCAATCGCCTTCTTGTATCTCTTAAAAATGCTCACCAAGGCTTCCACCTGCTCATCTAACAGGTTCACTACAATGATGACCGTCAAAGTGTTGTCTTCCCCAAGAATGCATATTTGAGATGAGGAGGTAACACTTTTAGTTCCAGGATTGGTGGCACCTCCACAGATGGTTTAGTCGGCGGTGTTGAACGGTTCTTTAAGTCCAGGTTTAACTTCTTTGGTCTGAAGTTATATGACCCTGTCCCATTAAGGCATTAACCGTATTTGTGTATTCTGGGTTTCCATACTCTTCATAAATCATTATCACGGCTGCCAAAGTATAATCAATCACAATTTCTCCCACAGGTGTTGGAAGCTTGCTATGGTCCATTTGGATATCTGAGTGAAAGCTTATTCCTTTGATGCAGCCTGAGATTCACTAAATAAAAACAAAGAAAAACAAAGAAAAAACGTAAAAAGTAACATAACCACTAACAAGTCTATCACAAGCTAATATCCTAGATTCAGCCATATTCCCTGGAAACGGCGCCACTTTTTGATAACGCTCAAACTACACCTCTTACTGAAGTGACAAGCGGACGTTGCCAATAAAGAACTCATCTAGAGTTTGGGGTCGATCCCACAGGGAATAGGGAGACTGGATTATAGCCAATAAATGAACTTATAAGGTAGTTACTTCAAAATAAGGGGATTCTAAAAGAAAATCAATAATAAAAACAAATATTAAAATTCTAGTGTTGAGTTAATATCAAAGAATAATTAGGGTTTGTGTTCCCCATTGGTTCATAACTACTTTGGGAATACATTCGTGATTATCACCAATACGTACCTATAGAACTGATAGCTTAGGTTCACTCGAATGACTGACCAGTCCCTATTGAATGACTATACTAAATTACACGACTAAGTCTCATGAGCAGTTTCAAACTATCCGTTATCACTAAGTTCCAGATTTAACTGTCCTGTGACAACAACTCAAGTTAATACAATTATTATCAAAATCAAGGCTCTGTTGTAATTCTCTTTTCCTAATCTCTACCTCTTCGACCAAAGCAATTAATGAATTCGGGCACTTCCTAACGTTGTGCACCATTAAGAAACATTTAAGCATGAAGAGAATACAATATAAGTGTTTGTATTGGTTTTAAGAGACTTTGTGTAACCCTAGCTTGTTAATTAACCATGGTTCCCACAACCCTAGCTATGGAGGTTTTAGCCTCTCATAGTTGTAAAGTTGTGATTTGTATTCATGATTAAGAATAAAAATCAATACTTACAATAATGATTGAGAAAAACACTTCCATCAATTACTCCAAAAAATCTAGAAAAACAAGTAGCAAGAACAACATGAATTCAAGAAAAGGTTGATCACAAGTTTAATCAACTCAATCCTCTTTTTCCCTTACTTGTGTCGCTTGTCTATCGTTATTTGATTGTCTCCAGAAAAATAAAACCTAAAAATGTACTTATATAGACACAAGAATCCTTTTCCTAGACTAACTAGATGAATTTCCATATTTGTTGCCGCTGTCGTCACGAACCAAGGTACGATCCATAGCATCCTCCTACGACTCGTAGCTGCCTGTCGTGCCTTACATTATTGAATAAAATTTCGGCTAAGTGTTGGATCAAGGTACGATCCATACCTCCTTGATATGACCTGTACTGAGCTCCCGTAGTTTAACTCCGAATCTTTGTAATTCTTTTGAAGTTCAACATGATCGTCTTGGTACGACTTGTACCTTCTTCCCACAGGTCGTACATTCCTTCCATAGCAGGAGTCAGCACTTTATGCAACTTTTCTGCATTTTGTCATGATTTCTTAATCACAACTCATACCAGCTTGGTACGATTCGTAATGTGACTCGTACATTGCCTCTCTACCTCTTAAGTCTTCTACATCTTCTTATGGCCCTCAGTATGACTCGTAGGTCCTTCCTACGATTTATATTATGGTCTGCACATTAAGCCTATTTTGCATCTTTCATGCTTTCTTTTGTGATATTTAGGTCCAACATCAATTCATCCTGCAATAAAAAGAAAAGTGCCTTATATCCACATAAACATATCTAAGTTCATGCTATTTTCTTATTTTTGAGCTTCGAAAGTGTTGTAAACCAACAACATATCATGTGCATGACAGTTGGTGGCCACGAGTCATGGCCTTGGACGACAACTCATCCAGTCCCTCATTGGGACTGGCAGTCAGTTTTTCTGTACGAATTTAGTAAGGGCTTTCTCATAATTCCTATGATCCTAAGGCCTAAAACTATGTCGTTTTAATCTATGAATAGTGAGTTTTAAGAGTAGTTCATTCTAAGCTAGTCCTATTCATGCATGCAAGTGTAGAAGTCTAGAGAGGTGGTCAACCTCAATTTTCTCTAAGTTCTTCTCAATTCTTCCTTGGGCAATTAGAGAAGTTGTAGAATTTGATTTTCACATGTATGTAGGGTTATGAATGGGTGAATTTGATCACACCCATGCCCAATCTCTCTCTAATTCATGAAATTCTATTGATAATTCTCTGGGGTTTTATCCCAAAAGTTTATGAAATCCTTATGATCTACCTATGGGTTAATTCCTCTCATGTATAACTTCATATTTTACGAATCATGGGGAGATTTAATAAGTATTTAGATTTAAATTTTCTACAAAACAATGCCCATTATGTATGTATCATGATAAATCAAGTTATTATCATTTTAGTGTTATTAACCCATTACGATTTATGACTTATGATATGATTTCTCTCAAATGATCATCAAATTTATGAGTACCAAGTATATACATGTTTTACAAGTATGCATGAACTTCATGATTTATGATCTATCATTATGGCCGACTCACGAGCCTTACATTCATGGCTAGTTCGGGTATTTTAAGCATGCTATGATTATCATGATTTTAACTAGCCTATGAATTTCATGTATATTATCCTATGAGAGCCATTAATGTTTTGGGAGTAGTATTTAACATCGAGTAGACCCGGGGTCCAAGCATACCCCGAGTCTCAGAACTATGCACTAATGTAGCCATGATGGGACCTCCTTTGTGACTGTCCCTTTTGCCCAAATGGGTCTTTCATGAGTGATATCACGCCTATTTCATGGTTCTACCCTTTTCAAGGTGGGAAAACCCTCCCTACTAGGGGTTTAAAGGTGGAGTTCCATGTGTGCTCATATGGGGTGAGTCAATTATAAGAATCTCCCACTGTTGCTCATGATTTATGTATGATTATGATTATATACTTTGGCTCAATTCATGTTTAATAAAGCATTTCTTTTATGATTATGATTATAAATGATTTACGAATGTTTTGAAAACATTTAGTCTTACATTTGCATTATGATATTTATGTTACGGTCATGTTCTCCTACTCTTATGAATTTTTATATATTTTAACTGTCCATATTACTTATCTTGCATACGCAGTACATTCCACGTACTGACTGCATACTCTATGTAGTATTGTTTTATGATACAGGCTCCCATCTTCTGACTCAGCCCTGTCACTAGCCTATTCTCCGGAGTTAGAATCCAGATTCAGTGGTGATTCCTCATCTCTCAAGGACCATTCGTTACCAGTTATCTTATATTTTTTTCAGTTTCAGACTTGTAAGGTTAGTCGGGGTTGTTTTCCCATCAACCAATCAGATGTGACCGAGGCTTTCGGACTATATATAGTGATCAGCTTGTCATGTTTGAAGTGAATTCCGATTTTGATATTTTGTTATGATTAGACTTCCTCTATGTTTATTATGTTAAGTCTTCTGCTTTATTTGATCAAGTTAGATGTATGTTCATACCATGGGTCAACTTGGAGTCTCTCGGGGCTCCCTGTCCCATGTCTCGATCTGGGCCTATGTCTGGGTTGTGACAACACCAGTGCTAAGGTGAGTCGAGGTTTCAACTCTAGAATGTTTTTCTCACAAGCCTTCGACCATTGAAACCTCACTTTCTTCTGGGTCAATTTAGTCAATCGGGCTGCAATGGATGAAAATCACTCAACAAATCTCCGATAATAACCAGCTAAAACTAAGAAACTCCTGATGTCCGATGGACTCACTTGTCTAGGCCAATTCTTCACTGCTTCAATCTTTTGAGAGTCCACCTTTACACACTCTCTTGACACCACATGACCCATAAAGGCCACTGAGTTCAACCAGAACTCACATTTGCTGAGCTTAGCAAAAAGCTGGCGATCCTTAAGAGTCTGTAGCACCACCCTCAAATGAGCGGCATGCTCCTCCTCGCTCTGAGAGTATATAAGGATGTCATCTATGAACACAATCACGAACATATCCAATTATTCCTTGAAAACCCTATTCATTAAATCCATAAATGCTGCAGGAGTATTAGTAGTCCAAAAGAAATAACTTCAAACTCATAGTGACCATACAGAGTCCTGAAGGGTGTCTTCGGCATGTCACCCTCCCGAACCCTGAGCTGATGGTATACCGATCTGAGGTCTATCATTAAAAATCACTTGGCACCCTGAAGATGGTCCAACAAATCATCAATTCTGGGGAGAGGATACTTGTTCTTGATTGTAACTTTGTTTAGTTTCCGATAATCAATGCACATCCAAAGAGAACCATCCTTCTTGAGGACAAAGAGAACTAGCGCACCCTATGGGGATTTGTTGTGATGAATCCCTTGTCTAAGAGGTCTTTTAATTACTCCTTCAACACCTTTAGCTAAATTGGAGCCATTCTGTTAGGAGGGATGCATATAGGCTGTGTATCGAGAAGAAGGTCAATACCAGAATCAATCTCTCACTTGGGAGGAATTCCTGGTAAATCATCTAGGAACACTTCTGGATACTCACACACTATGGAAACTGACTGGATAGTTAGGGTTTCAGATGTAGCATCCTTGACCCTAACTAGATGATACACGCAACCTTTATAAATCATTCTTCTGGCCTTAAGGTAGGAAATGAAGCGACCTACAAGAACAACTAAAGTATCCTTCCACTCTAAGATTGGTTCACCTGTAAATCTAAACTCTACTGCACGGGTTCTCCAATTGGCTAAGACATAGAATGCATGTAGCCAGTACATGCCGAAGATTACATCAAAATCGGCCATGGATAACTCTAAATCTACTGAGGTGACTTTCTGAAGAACTGTGACAGGGCAATTTCTATATACCCGTCAAGCTATAAATGAATCACCGACTAGAATAGAAACTGAGAAGGATTATAACAAGATTTCAAGATTGACTCCAAAACTACTAGCAACATAGGGCGTCACAAAAGACAAAGTATCCCCTGAATCTAACAACGCATATATATCAAGGTGGAATACTCATAACATACCAGTGACTATGATTGGGAGACCTCCTAGTCCTAATGAGATGCTAGGGCATAGAATCTGTATTGACGTTGATCACCACCCGCACTAGTAGATGCCCCCTACTGGGCTGGGCGTGCTGGTGGAGCTACTGAACTGGAGGTAGGGCCTCGACCACTATCATGACACTATTTGTCTACTGGAAATCCCTAAGAATATGTTCGAGCTTCCCACACCTAAAAAAAATAGCTGAACCTGCTAAGCACTGACCCATGTGTCTTCGGCCACATCTGCTACACCTTAGAGTGCTAGTCTTTCTGGGTCTTCTACCCTGACCTCTAGAGCCTGATGCTCGTCCCCTCTAGTTATCTCCTGGATCTGGATGGCATACTTATAGCTGAAGGCTCTGAAGCTGAAGACCTCTGGTGGGACTGCTGGCGGTGCTCACTAGGTCTCTACTGGGAGAATCCTAAGCTATTAGTCCTGGCCCTCTTGGCCTTTCTCTCCTGCTCACTCATCTATACCGCCTCCATCTACTAGGCGTATAGGACTATCCGAGCAAAGTCAATGTTCTGAAGAAGAATCACGATCCAGCAATTGGTGACCATGTAATTTGCTATGCCATGCAGGAACCAACTCAGTCAGGCTCTCTGATCTGACACCATCTTAGGTGCATACTTGGACAAGCGAGTGAACTCTAAGGCATACTCCTGAACTGTCATTTTTCTTTGCTTTAGATTCACAAACTCGGCTACTTTAATCTCCCTAATTTCAGGAGGGAAGAAGCAATCCAGAAATGCGGCATGAAACTCATCCCAACCAATAGGGCATGCTCCAACTGCCCTACTATCCTTCCATTGCTTGAACCAGATGTTCGCAACCCCTTTCAACTGATACGAGGATAGATTGACACACTCCTCTCTGGTCACCTCAAAGATCTGGGAACGAACCTCATCAATAAACTCATATGGGATCCTCATCCACCTTTGAGCCAAGAAACTCCAGAGGGTTCAGTATCAGAAAATCTTTGACTCATGCCGCCGCTGCATTCCCGTTTGGAGGGACATGTGCTATCGCATGTTGATTGACCAGGGCGGTCAAGGACTAAGCTAGCATTTGAATTGCTTCCCTGAACTCAATGTGGGAAACCGGCTCGGGTACATGCTCCTCATGGACTGGTGGGGCCTACTGGTGCCCATCTCCATTGCCATTCTCGTGGTTGTTTCAGTTTCCATTTCTTCTCCCATTGACTCGAGGAGAAGTCATGATTCTGAAACACGTATAGCACGAGTTAGAAGGATAGAGAGAGATATTTCATCTCTCGACATAGATCATGAAAGAAGGGAACATTTCCTAAACGTCTCGTAGCCTCTTCGTCATAAGTGTACACGCATGAAAAAGACTCTACTTAATGCAAATTTTATACACCCTAGAACACTTCAAAACCTAATTCTCTAATACCAAGTTTGTCACAACAGTTCAAAACCTAATTCTCTAATACCAAGTTTTTCACAACCTGAACATAGGCTCGGATCGAGACATGGGAGAAAGAACCCCGAGAGGCTGCAATTCAACCCATGGAATGAACATGACATTTAACACAATCATAATAAAGCGGAAGATCAACATAATTAATATAGAGGAAGTTTGATAATCTTATAACATCGAATACATAATTCATGACCAAAGCAGATTACTTTCTATGTCTGAAAAGCCTCTACTACTGACGAGTTGATGGGAAAAGACCCCAACTAACTTACTAAAGTGTGAAACTTAAAGTACTAATTACAACTAAAAAGGGAGGGCCCTCGAAAGATGAGGACTCACCACTTTGGTTGATAAGTGCTAATGTTGTAGGTCTGTCTAATAACGATCTGAGTCTAAATATCCGAACATGTATCATGAAATAATACAACACAGAGTATGTGGTTAGTAGGTGGAATGTACCGAGTACGTAAGGTAAGTAAAAATGCTAAGTATGTAAACCATAAATCATGCATATTATGAGACATAATCAACATAAGATTATGAGAGAGGGCTTGTATGTTATTTTCTGAAATCATAATCTGAGCATAACTGTATATCATAACTAAATCAAAAGACCCAAAGCTAAAAACTGATAATCATAAGTAAAATGAAACATTGGGTCAAACTTGTTGAAAACATAATAACATGACCATTGAACATGCATAACTGAAATCATGAGGTACAATGGGATATTCGTCATATAACCGACATTACCATGATAGAGCTTACATGGTCCCGACTATCACACTCAAATGGGCAGAGCCATCCAAAGCCTAGTCAGGGCTATGGATGCTACCATGATATCGACATCAAGCTAAAGGCCCCTTGGGAGTAGGGGAAGCTCACAAGGGAGGTCCCCAAATAATCTGCACATACCTACATTGGCGTGTAGTTCTGAGGCATAGGGTTGACTGACCCTTAGCCTACTCAGTGCTAGACATTACTCCCAAAAGTATACATATGCTCTCGATTGTTTTTCAACGAAGCTGAAACATCGTCTAATGATGAAGCTGACTAATAATATACATGCATAAATTTGAAGTCATAACATAAGGAGCCTTGCGGTCAAACCATACCACAAGCTGAAAATAGTGGGAGTCTAGACTCTAAAAATCATATGGTAAGCTAATATATGAAGTTTAGGTAAATTCATGAAACATACTTGATCATATGGGATTGCCCAATACTTAAACATGCTTGACATAGACTTGATCATTCAAATACATGAACATATACATGGGTAATTCGAAATCATACTTTCTTCATATACATCACATCATGCTTGAATATATATTTCATAGATCTCAACTTTCATGAACTTTCATGGATGGACATCATAATTTATAAAACTTGAAAACATAATTTATAATTGAAATTGTATAAGATGCCATTAATCTTTAGAAACATGTTTAGATCATACCCATGGTTGAAACATAGAGAATTCATATATTGGGTTAAAACCCCATAGATTCATCAACTAGAATTTCATGAATTGAAGAGAGATTAGGCATGGGAGGATGGATACACCCATTTTTAGCCTTACATACCTGTAGAAATCTGATTTAAAAACTTCAATTACTTGAGTGCCCAATGGAAATTTTGGGGAAGAACTTGAGAAATCTAGGCTTGATCACTCTTACGAGTTTCTAGGCTTTCATGCATTGAAGTGAATAGGCCTAGAAAGAACATACCCCTTTTAAAACACACTAGTCTAAGCTTAAAACAACATAGTTTAGGCCTTAGGAGCTTAGAATTATGGAAAAGCCCTTAATAAATTCGCAGGGAAAACACATCGCCAGTCCCAAAGAAGGACTGGACGACTCGTGCCCTATCAGCACGACTCGTGGTCTGCTCTCATTGCATGAATTATAAATTCATCACCACTAGTCACCATGAGGGACACCACAACTCATGGTGTACCCTATGACTCGTGGTGACAACCCGTCAGGGACACTGCCAAAAAAAACATTCAATCTTCAGTCAACTCTTCACCACGGACCCCTTAACAAATACTTGTGTTGACCACGACTCGTGGTCACACCCATGGTTACCTCAAAACTCAAAATTCCAACCCAGTCCAAACTCCTCCCCACGAGTCACTGGATGACTCGTCCTATGACCTGGTGTTGAAAATCTTGTTTTCTCCATTTCAACTCCCGAGTCTAATCTTAGGGTCTTAGGGTCTTCGGGGTATTAAAACAAGTTATTCAACAAGGGAAGAGAAAGAATTGTGCTCAAGTAAAGTTAGTGAATACACGAATTTCAACCTAAGGTGTATCCCCTGCAATGGATGGGCATCCGCCACGTTGAGTTTGCTATAGTGAGAAATGGTATATTATATAAAATCTATTGCAGTAGAAAGGATCCTGCTGCAATGGAAATTGTCTTCCCCAGCAGGAATCTCCGACCACAACAACGGCAACTGGATTTCAACTTCACGTTTTCCCAAATTTAGGCACAGATCGAGTAAGGGAAGGACATGCATAAAATCCACAAACCATTACTCAGCTCATTTACCAAATAAACTCAAGCCTTAAAGGTTGGAGAAGTTCGAACCACCACCCTTCCCAAACACCATAAATTTAGTGCAAAACTCCAATGAAAATATCAAATACCATACAGAGAACGATGTGAATAATGAGAGAATATAAATACAAGAAACATGCACTAAAATCCAACCCCCTTTCATAACCCGTGTCTATACCCTGGACGCGTCAGGATGCCTATAGCCATAAGTGACCCCAAGCTAACACATGCCATGTCATATTTCTAACATGATATAAGATTATATAGAAGCTAAGAAGGAGCTAACTAAATTGTAAAACATTCATTTATGAATAATGGAAGAAAATGATAAATAACATTGAGTCATAAAGCTGAAACTGCTACTACTCTATCTGAAAGCCTCTACTAACTAATGAGCTATTAGGACAAGTCCCTAGCTACCTCCAATGTATGATACTCACCCAAGGATATAGACAAAATGAATATAGGATAACTCCGATCCTAGAAGGATGGGGACTCACCACTGACAACTGCTGGTAAACACTTGAATCAGTCTAACTATGGTGTTGCACCTAAATACATGAATCTATATTACAAAATGATATAGCACAAGAGTATATGGTCAGTACTATGAATGTACTGAGTATGTGAAGTATGCATGCAACCAAAGGATAAAACATGCTACTAAAATCTAAAAAGTATAACTGAAATAATGTATGATGACCCTATGACAATCTGAAAATGCTTAAAAGTATAAGTAAAATTGATTTTAGGGTCATGTACATGCACTGAAAGCTAAATCTAAGATAGTAGCGGAAGACTATAACTGTACTTTGGAAGAGTCTATTAACCGACAATTAACCACGTAAGATAAACTTAGAGTTCAATGTATATACTCCATCAATAGGACCCAATATACCTTACCAGCATATAAAATCATGGCTGGTGTGATCACTAACTAAGGCCCATTCGGTCTAATAACCTATAGAGGCACGTATGTCTAAAATTTGGGTGCACTAAACCCCTGCCTACTCGTCCCTAAGTAGTGCTCCCAACTGATAATTTTTTGATTATTTACTGAAAGTATATTAATAACTTGATAATTTATGCCCTAACACTAAGTCGGAACTACTTTATCTGAAAGTGTCCTAAGAGTCTCTCGGGACACAAAGGTGGAAGGAAACCCTTGTTGAAGTCCCACATATCTGGAGAAGAATACTTCCTTGTTAGAGCTTTGAAGAAGACCTAAACTTATCTAGAGAGGATTTGATACTTCTATCATATGTTCTTGAGAGTTTAGGAGGAAATGAGAGAGGAAAGTTGACTATTTCTCTTTAATGCCCTTTCAATCCCAAAATAGTGTAGCTTAGGAGTAAAAAAGGTGAATAGTTAAGAAAATACCCTTAAAATCGTACTGGAAAAAATGCTCGTCCAGACCTCATGACTCGTACCATGAATCGTTGTGTCCTACCATGGATCATGGTATTCAAACATGCTTAGAGAGGCAACTTTACTACTTCTGAAGTTCGCACCACTACTTCTATGAATGATTCATACTGAAGAGCCAAAAATCGGGGCTTCGGACTGTTATTTTTTGAATCCCCCACTATTTCATACTACGAGTTGTACAATGGCTTGTGGTATCCTCTCACGAGTCATGACTACCACTTGTGGTTATTATAAAATGTTTGAATATTTCGAAACTTGTTTTCACAAGAATTCAGGATGACTCATCCTATGTCACCTCGAGTCGTTTCATGACTCATGGTTTCTAGGCTATCTAAAGTCCTTGACTTAGCCATGTTGACCATGATTGCCTCCCACAGGTCGTACCTCCTCACCACGAGTCATGGTGAGGGTCGTCCTATGGAAGATTCTGAATTTTTTGTTAGTTTTCTACTTCATGTCTTGGTTCTGATCTTACTGACTTTTGGGGTGTTACATTATCTCCCCCTTGGGAACATTCATCGTCAAATCGAGACTAACTAAGTTGAAAAGACAGGGAAGAGTTTTAATCCCAAACTCAAAGATAAATATTGAATACGAATAGAGTGACTGACTCTGGAATGAGTTATATAACTGAACAGATTTCATGAAACATGCATGCATTATGAAAGCAACTAAGGGACATAAAACTGAATAGAATACTATGGAGGAAACCACTACCTCAAGCTAGAACTGAGCTAGAAGGAAAGAGTTGAAGATAATTGGCCATCATGTCCACTTCTGCATCCCACGCAGCTCCCTCTATAAGCTAATTCCTCCAAAGAACTTTCACTTAAGTAACCTACTTATTCCTCAAGATATGGACCTGAGAGTCAAGAATCTCAACTGGGACATACTCACAAGAAAGTATATCTTTCACACCCATACATTCCAAAGGCATGAGAAAGGGCGGATCATCAATGCATTTCATTAACAAAGACACATGAAAGACTAGATGCGCTGATGCTAACTCTATAGGTAGGTACAACACATAGGCCACCTTGCTAAAGCTCCTCAACATCCTATAAGGACCAACATAGCGAGGATTGAGTTTTGATATGCTATGAGTTTACAACACTTTTGAATCATAAAACAGAGAAAATAACATGGACTTAGGTATGTTTATATGGATATAAGGAACTTTTACTTTGATTTTAGGAAAAATAAGTGTTGGAGCAAAGAGGTGCAAAAGAAGCCTTAAAATGAAGAAAATCAGCCAAAGTACTAGTCCCAGTATGAGACGTACCTTGATTGTACGAGCCGTACTGAGAACCCTAATGAAAATCAGATGGCTGAATTGGGAAGAAGGCAATATATGACTCCCAGTAATAGTTGTACCAAGATTTTACGAGCCATAACTGGAGTCATGGAAATATTCAGAAGAAATTACAAAAGTCAGACTCTTTGTACGGATGGACTCACGAACCATGGAACCAATGTACGAATTGTACCAGGAGCCATGGTGAACTTTAGAAGATTTTTAGTACATGGAAGAACATCAAGCACTATAGACAGTATGAGTCGTGGCAAGAAGGTATGAGTCATACCACAAAACTCGTGAAGAATTCCAGAAGATGTCAGAGTACTTAGGGCTAAACCACAGAAGCAATGTACGAATCATAGGATGAAGGTACGAGTCATACCTAGATGCAAACACTTAGCCAAATCTGCAGCAGCCAAGAACTTACGAAAAACAGGTATGACCCGTACAATCCTGCAACGGGTCATAGGTCCAATCATGGCACAGTCTGCACCAGATATGGAAAACTCCCTGTTAGCTTAGGAAAAGGCTTCTAATGTCTATAAAAATATCCTTTATGTTTTATTTTAGTTATAGAAGGACATAATTGAGTTAGTAGGCGTGTGAATAGCTATTATTGTGCATTTTTATCAAGTTTTGAGGGATTTCCTCCATTGTTCTTGAGGTTGTTCTTTGATAATCAAATCTGATTTCCTTCCAATTTTTGTTGTAAGTATTTAATTATGAGTTTCTCTATAAATAAGAATTACCACCTTACAACGATGAGAGGCTAAAACCTCCACAACTAGGGGATGTCAGAACCATGGTGGATTAGCGAATTAGGGCTGCACAAAAAGTGATTGAAAACCAATGCGAAAAGCATGTATTGTATTCTCTTCACGTTTAAGCATTTCTTAATGGTGTACAATGTGAGGACTTGCCCGAATTCTTTACTTGCTTGAACCTAGAGAAGTAGAGATTAGGAAAAGAAAATTACAACAAAGCCTTGGTCCTTACGATTATTGCATTAACGTGAGTTGTTGTCGCAGGATAGTTAAATTTGGAACATATTGATAATGGTTAGTTTGAAATCGCTCATGAGACCTGACCCGCTGATTGAGTACAATCATCCAATAGGGACGAACTAGCCATTTGGAGGAACCCTAGTTATAAGTTATACAAGTAAGCATTGGCATTGATCATGTGTGTATACTCGAAGTAGTTATGAACCCATGGGGAACACTTACCCTAGTTGTTTTAAAATCTTGATTTAAATCACAATTATAATCTTTAATTTAACATTGTTTTCTTGAATCCCTAATTTGGAGATAACTCACCAACAAGTTCACTTACTGACATTAATCTTGATCTTACCCTATTCCTTGTGGGTTCGACCCCAACCTGTTAGTTGGGTTTTTTATTGACAAAGACCACTTCATACTTTATCAGAAAGTGTGAGTTTGAGCTTTATCAAAAAATGGTTCTATTGTCGGGAATACGACTAAGTTTAGATTAATTACTTGTATTTGACTTTTGGTTTTTATGTCCTGAATTACATTTTCTTTTTGTTTTTGGATATCCACAGGTTGTTTCTTGGTGAATGCCAAGTACTCGTCAGAGTGGAAACCTGCTGATTCCATTGATCTCGAACTTAAACGAACACTGCGTAGGATGGAAAACTAGGAGCAAAGAGATGCCCCCATAGATGAAGAGCTATGAAAGCCAAGCTAGCTCGGCAAGATGCACTACAAGATGTGGAGGATGCTCGAGATGAGGTCATGAATTTTGGTCGATATAGGAGGGGCAATAGAGACCAAAGATATGCCCCTCAGTTCTTCGATGAAGATGAACCAAGCATTGATCAAGTTGCATCAACCAGAGCCATTGTACAACCACCACTTTCTGGTGGGGCTAAATTTTATATTACTAGAACCATGATTTAGTTGTTGAACATGAAAGGGGTGTTCAGTGGTCATGCTGCTAACGATGCCAACCTACACCTGATGAACTTTGTGGGAATATACAAGGTGTACAAGTTGCCCGGAGTCAGCCAAGATGCCATTAGACTCAGACTTTTCCCTTTTTCTTTATCTAGGGAAGCCACTTTATAGTAATTAGAGTTTCCCAACGACTCCATAACAAACTAGAGGGACCTCAAGCAAGGTTTCTTAGAGAGATTCATTCCACCCTCCAGGATGCTGTAGCTCAAGGATGAAATTTATAACTTCTGACAACGTAAAACTGAGGCACTTCATGAAACCTGGATGAGGTTTAAGAAGAAGTTGACAAAATACCCAAACCATAAGATTCCAAATGACAGTTTGTTGGAAATCTTTTACAGGTTCTTAAACAACAGTACCAAAGCTATAGTAGACACAGTGGCAGGAGGAGCACTAATGAGTCACACCTGAGAGCAAGACGCTACAATTCATGGTAGGGTGACAAAAACAAAAAGGGCATGGCACACTCGGGAGGTGAAATCAGCGGCTGGTTCATATGTTGTTAGTTTGATTGCAGACCAACATAGGAATAAAGAAGAGGGTGACAAGGAGTTAGCTCATAAGAGAACATCGTTGGATTTGCTTACTAAGAAAATCATGGGAGTTGGAGCCAGAAAGGTGAATGTAGTTGGGACACAGGGACAAGAGCCAGGGCCAAACCACTCAGATTCCGATGAGGAAGCTAACTTATTGGACAACCAGGCGGCAATTTTATGAGCCAATGCTCAAGGGTCCGGACAGGACACTTAGTGCCAAGGTTCTGGAAACTAAGGTCAGAACCAATATAGAGACAAATGTAATTGAAATGGGTACAGAGATAGAAGCCGAGGTCGTGAGCGTGAAGGATATTGGAGAAGGAACGATGGCTATTGCAATGAGCGGGATGGATTATACGTGCCTCCTAATGCACGTGAGGGAGAGGCTAGACAGTCAAAGTTAGAGAGCATGATTGCTGAGATTCTGAAAAACGTGAGGTCCACAGATGATTAGTTGGAAGACATCCGTAGTGATATATCAAGCATGGGTCAGAGAGTGGAGTCACATGCTACGGCTATCAAGAAGATTGAACAGCAGCTAGGGAAACTGCCAGCATATATGAACCCTAGGCAAAAGGGTACACTACCTAGCAATACAGTCCAAAATCCAAAGAATGATTGTCATTGTATGGATGTGATGAATAGGAGTGAAAAGACTAGTGTTGACCCCCTCTACCGGTTGTAGATGAAAGGAAGAAAGAGAGCGTGATTGAAGATGAGGATGATGTAGCTGAGAAGGAACATAATGAGGATGCTGAGTTGTTTGAGGACACAATTGGTGAAAAGGGGCCTGAAGTTGAAGAAGGAGCCACACAAATTTAAAATGCTATTCAGCGACCACCGCCACCATTCCCCTAAAGAATGACGAAGAAGGCGGAGAATGGCAGGTTTCATAAATTCTTGTCAATGCTCAAATAGTTATCTGTAAACATACCATTGGTCAAGGCGTTGGAAAAAAATGTCGGGATATGTTAAGTTTATGAAGGACCTTGTGACGAAAAAGAGGTCCGTGAGCTATGATCTCTTTGATAATGTACACCATTGTAATCCATAGCTTCATGGGTCCTGGCCCAGAAAAAGGAAGATCCAGGTGCTTTTACTATTCTATGCACAATTGGGGATGTTGACTTGGCAAGGGCACTTTGTGATCTAGGAGCAAGCATCAATCTTATGCCACTGGCTGCGTTTAAGTAGTTGGGCTTGGGAGCCCCCACACCAACTACCATGCGGCTACTAATGGCCGACAGAACTGTGAAGAAACCTGTGGGGATCCTATTCGATGTGCTTGTCATAGTTGAAAGACTTATATTCCTAGCAGAATTCGTGATCCTTGATTGAGAGGTTGATTATGAGGTCCCCATTATTTTGGGGCGACCATTCCTTGCTACTAGGAGGGTGTTAGTAGATGCGGAGGCTGGCCACATAAAGTTCAGACTAAATAAAGAAGAGGTCACCTTCAATGTCTGCCGGTCAATGAAGCAACTGAAGGAATATATAGTGGTCTCAGCAATAGAAGATGAATCCGAGTTCCTTGATGATGCCGGAGTAGTCAAGAGACTTGCGTCGTGCTGCAACATTAAATCAAGTGCTTCTTGGGAGGCAACCCAAGTGGTGGCTTGGTAAATTCTGAGTAACCGAGCCACTGGGTCATGCCGCGATGTTAAATCAAGAGCTTCTTGGGAGGCAACCCAAGTGACTTAACTAATGTGAGTTTCATGTGTAGGGGAAACAAAAACAGGTGTCAGAAAAATTGCTGAAGAGGCAGGTGCTACGGTTCTAAGTACAATCATGAGAGGGTTATACGATTTGCGGTGAGAATCAGAGAAGTACTTCAGTGCATGTGTTCAGGGTACAGTTAGTGTTAGGACTCATAACTTCATTGTACAGATCGTAGTACTCACTGTGCCTATGAATATGCAAGGCATTGATCACAATGAATTGCAAAGACCTATAACTCATAGTACAAATCATACCCCAGTTGTACGAGACATGGAATGCGCTCGTAGGTCCACAAGTAAGTTCCTGAATTTCTCTAAGTATGGGCCCAGGGACGAGTCGTAGGATCGTCGTACGACTCAAGGTACGAGTCATGATGGGTCAAAAATTTTAATTTCACCCGACTCAGACCAGAATTTCAAATCAGCCCTGAGACCTTTATATGCTCAAACGAACGGTACTGCTCACTCATGCTCACTTAAACCAACCTCACGACTCTCTCACACACATAACTCACTACCATAAATTAGCAAGCATGTTCTAGCAGAGATTACATCAAAATCCTTGATTCAAAACCTAGTATTGACTCACAAGTTGAAGTATCAAGCAGTCAAGTAAGTGTATTCCTTTAAAAGTTAATAGATAAAAACTTGTATGCTTGATGTAATTTGCTAAACCCCCTGTGAGTCCACGTTGTTGCTTAAAAAATTGGAAAAAGACAATGACCAGGGGTGTGATTGAGCTATGTGTGACTGGAAAAGAACTTGAATTTGATGAAATTGTGCATTGAACCATTAACAATTGAGTTATGGGTAGTGATTAATAAGGGTGGAATGAGTAGTTGTAAAATGGGTTAAAATACATGCCTAGACCTGGGGAATTCTGAGTACCCAAATGTAAAATAGAACTCCCTGTAAACTAAACAAAAATCGATGTAGGGACAGGCTTCACAAGCGTTCTTACAACTTTTGGTTACATACTATGACACATAGGATGACTCATTGGGACTATCCAAAGACAAATTTGAAAATAAACAAGCTACTAATCCTAGTACGGTTCATGATTTACTACTACGAGTCGTACCTGACAGTCGTACCAAAAATATGGAAAGGGTCAAGTCCATAAGTGATAGTACGATCCTTCCTACGACTCGTGGAATCGACCTATAGGTCATACCCGGAGTCTTGGAAAAATAAAGAAAAATTTTGGAAGAGGGGTATCGTCATACGACGTTGTACGGACCGTACCTTCATGGTACCAGTCGTACCTCAAAGGCGTAACACTGACCTGAGACATTACGGGTCTCCGTACGAATTGTACCTCTAAGGTACGACCCGTACTGTTGACCCGTGATAAACTTCAAAAGAATTTTTTCTTGCTTTCTTTTTCTTAGTTTTGGAATTCTAACCCTCTTTCTCTATAGGTAAAATGACAATGAAGCTTAAAACACCAAAGGCAACTACACAAAGGACATTACTTGATGAAACCTCCGAATCTGATAAAGTAGGCAGCTCCCCTAGTGGTTCAGTATAGGAGTATAGGTTCGATACATCAGACATTGATGGGACCCGAACCACTAGGGCGAAGGCCAAAGCCCAAGTTGTGGCGGCTACTACCATATCTACTAGAGTTCCCCAGTCTGAGGAGGGAGTTGAGGAAAGAGCCTAGGAGTCGGGACGCAGCTCCAATGAAGAAGAGGGGTCCGAGGAGACCCAATCTGGAAAGGCAAGCTGTAGTGCATGTTTAGAGGAGCAAGCACCAAATGCCGAGCAGGAGCAGACTCCGCCTAGGGAGAACCGCACTATCCGGTGGAGAGTTCCAGGAGCCCAAGAGATATATGAGCAGGGCTTTGCTCTCACCGCCAAAAACAAACCTAGGAGGAGCATTCAAGAAGAGTCGTGGATCCTCACAAATTCATTGAACAAGGTAGAGGAGATGAAGCAGATATTCAGCTCCTATGGCTTCGAGTGGATGGCTAGGGCTCTGTACCAGTACACTCAAGAAATTGTCCGGGAGTTCTATGCCAACTATTTGGCAACCATGGAGCAGAAGGCTAAAGAGGGGAAGAAGTTGAAAGATTAGCCCAAGCTAGAGAGCGTCCTGGTCAGAGTCTGAGAGGTCAACATATCTGAGCGCACCATTGCTCGGATATTATATGGGCCCAATTCATACCTCCACATGCTACGCCAGAATATGAGAATCAGGTGGAGGTATTGAAATAGATCAAGCGATTGGGCTTTGATGAGAGGAGGAGGTAGATACAATGGTTGTCCAGCGTTATCACTGAGGACAAAGAGGAAGCACAGTGGGTCACTAGAAGAAAGCAGGTTATAAAGAATTCTCTCGATTTTATGGCAAAGGCCTACTGGACGTTAGTGCGCCACCGATTGGCAACGACAGTCAATGATAATGCCCTCAGTGCGGATAGAGCAGCTTTGGTGGCCTATATCATGTCCAGATACCCCATCAACATTCCGAGGGCCATCAAAGAGGAGATGCAAGAATGATCCATGGGATTGAGAACTACTATCCCATTCCTGAGTTTCATCTTCTAATTATGCACAGAGGCCGACATCACAGTGCATTGGGATGAGGAGCACATGATTGGAGGATGGCTGACAGTTGATATCAGCCTGATCCATGATGAAATAAAACTAGTAAGTCAGGCTCGACTTTCCACCACCATTCCACTGACTCGACCTATTGGGGGCGCATAGGTGAATGTCCCCACCTCACAAGAGTAGGGAGAGACACCGGCTACAGACGTCGTTTATTCAAATGCAGCTCCGAGCACTTCTGTTGCACCACCTACCAGCCTTCTGAGTTATACCCCAGCCAGATACGTCCTAGTACCCCAGGATTTTCCATAAGTTGGCCAAAAGACTGACCATCATCGAAAGAAAGATAAAATCAATGATGGAGAAAGTCAAGCCCTGGGTGAAAGCTGAGATTGAGACAGCTGCACAGGCCTTGCATGCACGACTTGACAGGTTTGAGAATCGATTAATTTGGTGCATGGCTGAGAAGATGGATAGAGGCAGCCTCCATGAAGAGTTAGGGGCTCTTCAGAGACAAGTGGTTGAGCCGTCATTATGGCAGCTGGCTGTCATAGCATCCCCCAGTCTTCCTGACCTTGAGCTAGACATAGATGAGGAGCTTGATCTGGCGGCATACTGGGAGCCCACAGTAGTAGGGAAAGAAAAGGGGAAGAAGCGAGTCTCTGAGGATGTTGGAGATGAGACGACGAGAAAGAGGAAGAAGAGAGAGAAAAGAGAATGCAAGAGGGCATAAGTAGAGAGCCTGCAGACTCATGACACACACATGTCAGAGATGCAGGAATGATATAGAGAAGCAGGTAGCTACTCCATGGCCTAGATTGATCTTGAGTCCATGCATGATTTCATTATTGAGCTTTGTCAAATGACAACGTTGAGCTGCGTTTCATACGATGTTGAGTTTATGCATGATATCATTGTTGAGCTTCGTCAATAGATGATTTTGAGCTTTATTATACACGATGTAGAGTATTGCATGTTTTTGGAGAAGAGTCTAGCACCGAGCGGGCTAAGGGTCGATCACCCTATGTCCCAAAACTACGCGCCAATGTAGGTCGATACTATTGTATTATTGGGACCTCCCTTGTGAGCTATCCCCAGCCCTAATGGCCCACGAGCTTGATATCGATATCATGGTAGTGTCCTTAGCCCTAGAAAGTTTCTGAACGGTTTTTCCCATTTGAGTGTAATAGTGGAGACCATGTAAGCTGTATCGTGGTATGTCGGTTAAGTGAAGAGTCTCCATTGTTTATATTATTAAGATTTGCTTATTCATTTCTCATGATTATTACTTTAAGAATGCATGTTATAAAAGCAAGGTTTGACTCATTGTTCAGCTTTTCTATAAATGTCGTATTTTAGCTTTGGGTCATTCGAGTCAGTTGTGATGTTATAAAACTATGCATGGACATATTATGAAAAGGTTACGATTTCAGAATGAATGCATGTAGTCCTTTCACTAAGATTTGAAAGCTTATGATATGTTATGAAATATTTTAAATGATTTTCTTTACATAAGCGGTTTTACTTACCTTGCATACTCGGTACATTCCACGTACTGCCGCATACTTTCTATGTTGCATCATTTCATGATACAGGACCCAGCTCCCAAGCTCAGCCCCACTAAAAGTCAGGTGTCAAAGTTAGCTCCTACTTGGTTGGTGAGTCCTCATCCTTTGAGGGCTAGACTTTCAGTTTCCTTATGTATTGTTAGTTTCAGTACTGCTGAGTTAGTTGGGGTCTTATCCCATCAACTCGTCCAGATTAGCAGCTCTTTAGACTTATGTATATGTTAGCTTGGGATTCTTATTCTGATGTCATGTTGACTTAGAATTCTGCTGAGTTATATTGATATTTTCTTTAGTTTATCAAATAATTTAGATGTATGCTTATGCCATGGCCGACTTGGGGTCTCTCGGGGTCCCTTTTCCTGTGTCTATGATCCGGTCCTCTATTCAGGTTGTGACAAACTTGGTATCAGAGAAATAGGTTTGAAATGTCCTAGGGTGTCTTAAATCGCATTAAGTAGAGTCTTTTTCATGGGTGTGAAGCATGCCACGCTTATGACAAAGAGGCTGCGAAACGTCTAGGAAATGTTCACTTCTTTCATGATCTATGTCGTGCGATGAAAAGTCTTTCTATCCCTCTAATTCATGCAATTCGTGATTGTAGAATCATGGCTCCTCAAAGAATGAACGGAAGGAGGAATGGAGGTGGTGAAGGCCACGAGGATGGCAATAGTTATGGGTACCAGCCAGCCCCACCAGTTTAGGAGCCTCAAGCACCGGAGCCAGCCGCTCATGATAAGTTCCAAGCCACTATTTAGATGTTTGAGCAAGCCTTGACCACTCAGGTCAATCAGTAGGCCATTGTGCATGTTCCGTAAAATGGCAATGCGACGGAAGCTCGAGTTAGAGACTTCTTGTGGATGAACCCGCCAAAGTTCTTAGGGTCCAAGGTATATGAGGACCATTATGATTTCACTGATGACATTGTTAAGATCACCCAAGTCATGGGGGTGACTAGTGTTGAGTGCGTAGAGTTGGCCTACTACCAATTGAAGGGGGTCGCGCATATCTGGTTTCGCCAATGGAGGGATAGTAGAGTCGCAAGAGCAGGTCCGATCACATGGGTGGAGTTTTATATTGCATTCCTAAATTGGCTCTTTCATCGAGAGATGAGGGAGTTGAAGGCAGCCGATTTTGTAAACTTGAAGCAGGGACGGATGGCCGTGTAAGAGTATTCCCTTGAGTTCACTCGCCTATCGAAATATGCCCCAACTTTAGTGGCTGACTAGAGGGTGCGGGTGAGCAAATTGTGCATGCTATAGTACTGTATTTGGAAAAGGAGTGCCGAATCGCTATGTATCAGTAGGATATGGACTTCCCTTGCATGGTGTTGTATGCCTACCATTTGGAGGCGATATATTCGAGAGAGAGGGAGGCCAAGAGGTCCAGGACTGAGGATCATAGATACTCTCAGCAGAGGTCTGGTGTTGGGCATCGACAACCGACTCACCAGAGATTATCAGCCCTAGCATCTTCGGCATTGAGTGTGCCATCAAGGCCTAAACATGATTAGAGAGGGAGAGCGTCATGCTCGAGGGGTCAGAGCAGCAGACCCATAGATTCTAGCATCCCATCTTGTCGTAGATATGGTCTGGGGCACACAGGCTAGTGCTTGGCTGGTTCAGGTGCTTGTTTCAGCTGTGTGCTTCCCGTACACATGCTTCAAGATTGTCCAACTGCGAGGCGGGATCAGGTTGGGGGCCGAGGCCCATCTTCTAGTTTAGCAGCCCCTCCCCCATGCTCCGCACATCAAGGGGCATCTACTAGTACAGTTGGCGGTCTGTGCCAAAACAAATTCTAGGCTTTAGCTTCCCATTAGGAGCAGGAGGTCACCCCAGATGTGGTAATGGGTGTGTTGCCAGTCTTCCATATTAATGTTTATGCTTTGTTAGATCTGGGGGCCACCTTATCTTTTGTGACACAATATGTGGCCAATAGCTTAGGAGTCAGTCCCAATGTCTTGTCAAAACCCTTCTCAATTTCCACTCCAGTAGGTGACTCAGTTATAGCTAGACAAGTGTGTAGGGGTTTCCCAGTCTCAGTCCTTTATGAGGTCACCTCCGCGGACTTGATAGAGTTAGCCATGACTAATTTCGATGTTTTTCTCTGCATGGATTGGCTATTTGCATGCTACACTTCAGTTAGTTGTAGCACCCGAGCAGTAGAGTTCAGATTTTCAGGTGAACCAGTCTTAGAATCGAAGGGTAGTTCATTTATGCCTGTAGGTTAATTCATTTCCTACATTAAGGCCAAGAAGATGATTTCTAAGGGTTGCATGTACCATCTAGTTAGGGTTAAGGATGTTTAGTCTGTAAGCCCGAGTTTCCAGTTAGTTCAAGTAGTATGTGAATATGAAGAGGTATTTCTTGATTATTTTTCAAGTGTCCCTCCCGAGCAGGAGATTGATTTCTATATAGATCTGCTTCCCTACACGCAGCCTATATCCATTCCTCCCTACAAAATGACTCCAGCCGAGCTACAAGAGTTGAAGGATCAGTTGAATGACCTGTAAGATGAGGGCTTTATTAGGCCGAGTAAATCTCCATGGGGTGCACCAGTGTTATTTTTCCATAAAAATGATGGTTCGCTTCGGATGTGCATTGACAATTAGCGGTTAAAAAAGGTCATCATCAAGAATAGGTATCCTTTGCCCAAGATCGATGATTTGTTCGATCAGCTTCAGGGTTCCACGTGTTTCTCCAAGATTGATCTCGGATTTGGGTATCACCAACTCATGCTTCGAGAGAGTGACATCCCGAAAACGCTTTCAGGACTCGGTATGGTCACTATGAATTTGTTGTTATGTATTTTGGACTAATAAATGCCCCTGCAGCTTTTATGCATCTAATGAAGAGGGTATTCAAGGCATATTTGGATATGTTCATGATTGTGTTCATTGACGACATCCTTCTATACTCTCGAAACGAGGAGAAGCATGTCACTCACTTGAAAGTAGTGCTTCAGACCCTCAAGGATTGTCAGTTGTATGCAATGTTTAGCAAATGTGAGCTTTGGTTGGACTCCATGACATTTTTGGGCCATGTGGTATCGAATGAGGGCAAAAAGGTAGATTTTAAAAAAATTGAGGCGGTGAAGAATTGGCCCAGACAGGTGAACCCATCAGATATTAGGAACTTTTTGGGATTAGCGGGTTACTATCGAAGATTTGTTGAGGGCTTTTCATTTATTGCAGCACCTTTGACCAAGTTGACTCAGAAGAAGGTAAAGTTCCAATGGCCGGAGGGTTGTGAGAAAAGCTTCCAAGAGTTGAAGACTCGACTCACTTCTACACCAATGCTGACCCTACATGAGGGTACCGATGGTTTTGTGGTGTATTGTGATGCTTCGAGAATCGAACTTGGGTGCGTATTGATGCAGCATGGGAAAGAGATAGCATATGCCTCAAGACAGTTGAAAGTCCATGAGAAATACTCGACCTGTGATCTTGAGTTGGTCGCGGTGGTGTTTGCATTGAAGATATCGCGGCATTACTTATATGGGGTTCACGTGGATGTGTTCACGGATCACAAGAGCTTGCAATATGTGTTCATGTAGAAAAATCTCAATCTTCGGTAACGGAGGTAGTTGGAGCTACTAAGGACTACTACATGAGTGCCCTTTACCACCCGGGTAGGGCGAATATGGTAGCGGACCCACCTAGTAGGATCTCTATGGAGAGTGTGTCTCACGTGGATGAGAGAAAGAAGGAGTTGGTGAAAGATGTCCATCGACTTGCGAGGTTTGGAGTTAGATTCGTTAACTCGATCGATGGCGGCGTTGTTTTGCAAAACGGATCAAAATTGTCCTTGGTGATGGAGGTGAAAGCCAGACAAAATGAGGATTTGATTTTTCTAAAGCTGAAGGAAGCCGTTGGAAGTAAGAAGGTGGAGGTCTTCTCCCAAGGGGGAGATGGTGTGTTACGGTACCAGGCCATCTATGTGTTCCAAATATTGATAATTTAAGGGACCGGATATTTCATGAGGCACATCGATCTAGGTACTTTATCCATCTGGGTGCCACCAAGATGTATCATGATTTGCAGGAAATATATTGGTGGAACAACATGAAGAAGGATATTGCAGAATTCATTGCCAAGTGCCCAAACTGTCAACAAGTGCAAGTCGAGCATCAATGACCGGGAGGCGTACTTCAAGATATTAGCATTCCTACTTGGAAGTGGGAAGAGATTAATATGGATTTTATTATAGGCCTACCTCGTACTTGCCGACACTATGATTCTATTTGGGTGGTGGTAGACTGGTTGACCAAGGCTGCACACTTTCTACCGGTCAAAACCATAGATTCAGTGTATGATTATGCAAAACTATATATTTGGGAGTTGGTACGATTGCATGGAGTTCCCTTGTCTATCATCTCAGACCGAGGTACTCATTTTACCTCTAAGTTTTGGTGGTCTTTCCAAAAAGGACTTGGGACTCAGGCTAAGCTCAGCACAACATTTCATCCGCAAACGGATGGTCAGGTGGAGCGAATAAGCCAGACTCTTGAAGACATGTGGAGAGCTCGTATGATGGACTTTAAAGGTAGTTGGGATAACCACTTGCCCTTGATCGAGTTTTCTTACAATTACAGTTATCACTCCAGTATCAAGATGGCACCATTCGAGGCTCTTTATGGGCGGAGGTGTAGATCACCCATCGGATGGTTTGAGGTTGGTGAGATAGCTATGATAGGACCTAATTCAATTTATAAGGCTATGGTGAATGTTCAGTTGTTAAGGGACAAGCTGAAAATCGCTCAAACTCGCCAAAAGTCATATGCTGATGTGAGAAGGAGAGAGTTGGAGTTTGAGGTGTACGATTGTGTATTTCTAAAGGTGTCTCCAATGAAGGGAGTCATGTGGTTTAGAAAGAAAGGAAAACTCAGTCCCCACTATGTTGGTCCCTACCGGGTTATGAGAAGAGTTGGTAAGGTAGCGTATGAGTTGGACTTGCCATCAGAGTCATCTTTAATTCATCCTTTCTTTCATGTATCGCTCTTGAAAAAGTGCTTGGGTGATCCATCTTTAGTTGTCCCGGCGGAAAGTGTTGGTGTGGGATATAGCCTTAATTTTGAGTAAATTCCAGTTGCAATCTTGGATCATCAGGTTCGAAGGCTGAGGAAAAAAGAAGTAGCTTCAGTAAAAGTGTTATGGAGAAATCAGCATGCTGAAGGAGCTACGTGGGAAGCCGAAGCGGCTATGATGCTAAATACCCTCACATGTTCCCTACCGGCTTAGTTTCAGTTTGAGGTATCAATTTTGCCCTAATTCTATAATTAATTTCCATGTTCAGTTCATGTGTGCAAGTTTGTTTTAGGATAGGATAGATGTATGTGATGTTTGAATTTAGTTCAGCTATGTAGTTCTTTTCGGAGGTAGTCATTCCATAAGTTTTCGGTTTAAATAATAATTGTTTGCATATGATAATTGCCTATTTCTGAGTTTTTTGTGCGTTTCTAACATTGGAGGACGAATGTTCCCAAGAGGGAGATATATTAATACCCCAGGAACACAAGGATCATACCCGGGAGTCAAAACGGGGAAAATGTAAAATTGGAGTTGCAGGCACAGAACGAGTCATTGGACGACTCGTGAGGACAGCCCACGAGTCGTCAGGTGACTCGTGGGGAGGCCAGGAAAGAGTTCGAAAGTTTGGAGGAAAAGGGTTCCCCACAGGCGTCGCAATGACTCATGGTCAGACCCCACGAGTCGTTAGGTCAATTGTAGGGTGAGGGAGAAGAGAAAGTAGAAGAGATCAGACCAATGTACTTGACGGAAGCTGACCACGACTCATTGGGTCAGGTAACGAGTCGTGGGATGAACTATATGTTAAGTGATGTGATTGAGGTGGTGAACTTAATGAATGGTGACCACGAGTCGTGGCCACACCTAACGAGTCGTTAGGACGGTCGTTACGAGCCCAGGAGTCAGGCAGGCAGTGGACTCAACAAGCAGCATAACGAGTTGTTCCCCCAGTGACGATCTGTTAGGTCGTCCGTTAGGACCACCTGGCAGTGTTTTCCTACGAATTCAGTAAGGGTCATTTCATAATTGCTAAGTTCCTAAGACATATACTACATCATTTAAGGCTCGTTTTACAGGGTTTTAATAGGGGAAAACCTATTCTAAGCTAATTCGTTCCATGCATGCAAACTTCAGAGTTTGAGGACATGTTTTAGAGAAAGTTTTGAAGGTTTCCGTTGGAATCTCATCTTGGGCAACTAGAGAAGTGGTTAAATCATCCCTTCAAAGTAAGTAGGGTTATGAGTTGGTGTTTCCCTCCTCACCCATGCCAAAATCTCTAGATAAGTATGAGAAATTCATATGATCAAGTTATGGGGTGTTTACCCAATTGCATAATTCTTCAATTTCTATATATGGGTATGATTAGATTATGTTTATATTGATGAATTGTGAAGCTTGGATAGATTATAATTTTTTTTTCAATCAAAAATTGTATTTTATAAATTATGAAAATTAATGCTCATGGATGAGAAGTTCATGAAAGAAGAGAGTTATCATGAATGTATGATGATAATTAGATTTGATGATGAAAAACAAGTTTCTAAATCTACCCATGATTATGTTAATGTTTTCCAAATGAATTGAGTAGATCCAAGCATAATAAAGTTTTGGGCAAGGCCCTTATATCAAGTATGATGATGTAGTATCTCTAAAGTAAGCTTACCACATGCTTTTGGAGTAGATGCTCCCACTTATCTTTGAGCTTGTGGTATGTTTAGATATAAAGCTTCTCATATGCATGAATTCATAATTTAGATGTATGTTATTGAGCATCATTTCATACGATGTTGAGTCTATGTATGATTTCATTATTGAGCTTTGTCAAATGACAACGTTGAGCTTCGTTTCATACGATGTTGAGTATATGCATGATATCATTGTTAAGCTTCGTCAATAGACAATGTTGAGGATCGTTGTATACGATGTAGAGCATTGCTTATTTTGGGAGAAGAGTCTAGCACCGAGAGGGCTAAGGGTCGATCACCCTATGCCCCAGAAATGCGCGCCAATGTAGGTCGATACTATTGTATTATTGGGACCACCCTTGTGAGCTATGCCTGGGACTAATGTCCCACGAGCTTGATATCTATATCATGGTAGTGTCCTTAGCCCTGGAAATGTTTTGGACAGCTCTGCCCACTTGAGTGTAATAGTCGAGACCACGTAAGCTCTGTCATGGTATGTCGGCTAAGTGACGAGTGTCCTAATGTTTATGTGATTCAGATTTTCATATTCGTTACTCATGATTATTACTTCAAGCATGCATGTTCTAAAAGCATGGTTTGACTCATTGTTCAACTTTTCTATAAATGTCATATTTCAGCTTTGAGTCATTCGCATCAGTTATGATGTTGTGAAGCTATACATGGTCATATTATGAAAAGGTTACCATTTCAGAATAAATGCATGTAGTCCTTCCTCTAAAATTTGAAAGCTTATGATACGTTATGAAATGTTTTAAATGATTTACTTTACTTAAGTAAATTTACTTACCTTGCATACTCGGTACATTCTATGTACTGACCGCATACTTTCTTTGTTGTATCATTTAATGATACAGGAGCCAGCTCTCAGGCTCAGCCCGCTCATAGTCGGTGACAAAGTTAGCTCCTACTTGGTTGGTAAGTCCTCATCCTTCGAGGGCTAAATTCTTAGTTTCCTTATGTATTTTCAGTTTCAGTACTGTTGAGTTAGTTGGGGTCTTTTCCCATCAACTCGTCCAGATTAGAGGCTTTTCAGACTTATGTATGTGTTAGCTTCAGATGCTTATTCAGATGTAATGTTGACTTAGACTTCTGCTGAGTTATATTGATGTTTTCTTCAGTTTATTGAATGTGTTAGATGTATGCTTATGCCATGGGTCAACTTGGGGTCTCTCGGTGTCCCTTGTCCCGTGTCTATGATCCGGTCCTCTATTTGGGCCGTGACAATTCTATGCTTTGGGGATGAAGCATGCATTCTGATAAGGGAGGGGATGTACTTGTATTTTTGGGGGATTTTGATTCGTCCGAGGATTTTTACTTGCAGTATTTTCTTTTCTCTCAGGCATGCTATCTAGTAGAATCGACACATTTAGGATTTTATTTTTGTGTGATTTTTGTTTAATTAGAAAGTAGCTAAGGAGTACTCAGCCCATAAAGTGCACTAGATTTGATATTTTTGAAAAATTGACCCTGTTAAACTTTTTTGATGAATTAGCTGTGTACTTGTGATTGCATGCATGTTTTCAATGGATCTTTTTATGTCATTTAGTATATTAGCATGTGTATTTTTTGTTAATCCATGAATAAACCAGACAGGTAGAGTGAATATAAATTATGTACCATGAGTTAGTGAAGTCTGATTCCTAGTTCAATATTGTGTAGATGATCTAGAACTTTCCCGGTTCGTCTTTGCATGGGTTTTAGGATGGTTGGTTAGGAAATGATCATAGGTGATTCATGTTGAGCCCATTTTTAGCCTAAATAACCCTACCGAAGTCATATCATTTCCTTGATCCAAATTTTAGAGCTTTTAATAGACTATTTTTTTCTTTGATCAACCAATTAATTGTACTCATTTTTATAATGAACCGGTTTTGGCCTTGGTCCCTCCTTGGACATTGTCAACCTCAACATATACAAAATGTCAAAGTTAAGGGTGGCTAGAGTAGGGGTGCATAAATATTGGGAAGGTGCAAAAGGGAGAGAAAAGAAAAAATGTGAAAAAAAGAGGTGTGCTGTGACAAAATAAAATGAAAAAGAAAGAAAAAATTGGAAAAGAAAATACAAAAAGAGAAAGATGCATAAAAATTTGATGAAACATACCACACTCACAAAAATGTACATAAAAGGGGTGAAAAGGGAGGGAAAAAATGCAAGAAGATATAGGGTGAAAAAGTATCAAAATGAAGCCACATGTATGTAGCGCCAAGGAGGGGTTTTAGTCACTCAAAAGATTCCATATCTACCTTACCCAGCCCAAAAGCCTACATTACAAGCTAAAGCAAATCCTATAGTGATCTTAAGCTAATCATCAGACCGACCGAAGTAGAGAAATAAGGGCAGGCCTATGGTATCCGATATGCAGTACTTGAAACTTCTTTGTGAGAGTGAGAGTCTCGCTTGTTCAGTCCCATGTAATAAATTTTACTATATATGTGAGTGGGGGACTTTGTTTGCTATGAGGGTACATGGTTTATATTTAACTTTACCAGTGGTCTGTGTAAAAATCATCGATGATGACTTGACAAATTGTTAATAGCTAGATGACGGTCTTGATCCCTGTTTATCATGTTTTGTGGTGTCTTGTAGGGCATGAGATAATTTGGTTCACGAGAAAAGGGTCAAAAGCTTTTGGAGTCACACTGGAAATTTTGTTTGATATTGATTGTAGTGTCCTAGGTTAATTTTGTAGTTAAGCGTCGTGTTTAGTTTTTCTTTTTCTTTGCTTGAGGACATGCAAAAATTTTAGTTGAGTGTGTTGATGTGCTGTGAGTTTACAACACTTTAGATGATTAAAACTAAGAAAATAGCATGGAATTAGGTATGTTTATGGGGATATAAGGTACTTTTACTTTGATCTCAAGGAAAATAAGTGTTGGAGCAAAGATGTGCAAAAGAAGCCTTAGAATGCAGAAAATCAACCAAAATACCGGTCTCAGTATGAGCCGTACCTTGATTGTACAAGCCGTACTGAGAATCGTTATGAAAGTCAGAAGGTTGAATTGGGAAGAAGGAAACATACGACTCTCATTACGAGCCGTACAAAGATGGTATGACTCGAAATTGAAGTCGTGGAAATATTCGGAAGAAATTGCACAAAGGCAGACTCCTAGTATGGACGGACTCATGAACTGCGGCACCAATGTAGGAATCGTTCCAGCAGCCGTGGTGAACTTTAGAAGATTTTCAGTACTTGGCAAAACTTCAGACACTATAGACCATACAAGTCGTACCACAACACTCGTTAAGAATTCCAGAAGATGTCAGAGTTCTCAGGGCCAAACTACGGAACCAATGTATGAATCGTAGGATGAAGGTACGAGTCGTACTTGGACGCCAACACTTAGCCAAATCTGCAGCATCCAAGAACTTATGGAAAGCAGGTACGACCCGTACAATCCTACTATAGATCGTAAGTCAAACCACGGCACAGTCGGCCCCAGATATCGAAAACTCCCTGTTTGCTTAGGAAAAGGTTTATAATGTCTGTATAAATATCCTTTAAATTTTATTTTAGTTAGAGAAGGACATAATTGAGTTAGTAGATGTCTGAATAGCTATTATTATGAATTTTTATCAAGTTTTTTGGAGCAATTCTTAGGATCAAATACTTGATTTCCTACATTGTTCTTCAAGTTGTTCTTTGATGATCAAATATGATTTCCTTCCAATCGTTTCTGTAAGTATTTAATTATGTGTTTGTCTATGAATTCAAATTAAAATATTACAACCACGAGAAGCTAAAACCTCCACAACTAGGGGTTGTAGGAAACATGGCAGATTAACAAATTAGGGTTGCACAAAAAGTGATTCAAAATTAATGCAAAAAGCTTTTATTGTATTCTCTTCATGTTTAAACATTTCTTAAAGGTATACAATATTAGGACTTGCCTGAATTCTTTACTTTCTTGAACCTAGAGAAGCAGAATATTAGGAAAAGGGAATTACAACAAAGCATTGGTCTTTACGATCATTATATTAACTTGAGATGTGGTTGCAGGATAGTTAAATTTGGAACATATTAATAACGATTAGTTTGAAATCGCTTATGAGACCTGACTGGTGATTCAGTACAGTAATCCAATAGGGACGAACCAGTCGTTCGTATGAACCCTAGTTATCATTTCTACAAGTAAGCATTGGATTATTCATGTGTGTATACCCGAAGTAGTTATGAACCCATGTGGAACACTTACCCTAGTTGTTTTCATATCTTGATTTAAATCACAATTATAATCTTTTCTTTAACATTGTTTTCTTGAACCCCTCAATTTTGAGATATTACCAACAAGTTCATTTACCGGCATTAGTCTAGATCATACCCTATTCCCTGCGGGTTCGACCCCAACCTCTTAGTTGGGTTCTTTATTGACAACGACCACTTCATACTTTTTCAGGCGGTGTGAGTTTGAGCGTTATCAAGTTTTCCTTTCTTTATAATTCCCATCACCTCTTTCATAGCTTAAATTTTCAAGTAGACCCAGTGATCAACAACAAACTCAAGTTCTCTTCTCCGCATATCCGCATATGATTTCTTTTGGCTCTAAGCTATTTTCAGCGTATCTCTAATATGTTGAACCTTCTCTGTAGCCTCATGAACTGAATCAGGCCCTATCAAAGTAGTTTCACCAACGTGAAACCACCCTATAGGAGTTAGTTTGTAGGACCCGTATGGTGGAATTTCATTTTTTGGGTGAGTTAGTTTTGGAGTTGAAGGGTAGTTCGGCAGTGCCAGCAGGTCAGTTTATTTCCTATCTTAAGGACAGGAAGATGATCTCTAAAGCTATATGTACCACCTAGTTAGGGTTAATGATATGGAGTCCGAGACCCTGACTATTCGATTAGTTCTGGTGGTGTGCGAATATCCGGAGGTGTTTCCCGATGATTTTTTAGGTGTTCCTCTTGAGAGGGAAATCGACCTCGGCATTGATCTCCTACCCGATACGCAGCCCATCTATATTCCTCCCTACAGGATGACTCCATCCGAGCTAAAGGAATTGAAGGATCAATTAAAGGATATGTTGGATAAGGGCTTCATTAGACCGAGCCAGTCTCTTTGGTGTGCACCAGTTCTATTTTTTTGAAAGAAGGACAGTTCCCGTCGCACGTGTATTGACTATCGGCAGTTGAACAAGGTTACCATCAAGAAAAGGTACCCCTTACCCAAGATTGATGATTTATTTGACCTACTTTAGGGTGCCAAGTGCTTCTCCAAGATTGATCTCAAGTCCGAGTATCACCAGCTCAGGGTTCGGGAGAGTGACATCCCGAAGACCGCTTTCATGACTCGGTATGGTCACTATGAATTTGTTGTTATTTCTTTCAGACTAACTAATGCCCCGACAACCTTTATGGATCTAATGAACAGGGTGTTTAAGGCATATTTGGACATCTCGTGATTTTGTTCATTGATGACATCTTGATATACTCACAAAGCGAGGAGGAGCATGCCTCTTACCTGAGAGTAGTTCTTCAGACCCTCAAGGATCGTCAGCTATATGCAAAGTTCGGTAAATGTGAATTTTGGCTAGACTTGGTGGCATTTGTGGGTCATGTGGTATCAAGAGAATGCATAAGGGTAGATTCCCAGAAGATTGAAGCGGTGAAGAATTGGCCTAGACCGATAAATCCTTCAGAAATTCAGAGTTTCTTAGGCTTAGCAGGCTACTACTGAAGATGTGTTGACGGATTTTCATTGATTATAGCCCCATTGACCAAGTTGACTCAGAAAATGGTGAAGTTACAATGGTCGAATGCTTGTGAGAAAAGCTTCTAAGAGTTGAAGACCCGACTCACTTCGGCTCCAGTGTTGACTTTACCCAAGGGTACCAATGGCTTTGTTGTATATTGTGATGCTTCGAGAGTCATACTGGGATGTGTGTTAATGCAGCGTGGGAAGGTAATAACATATGCCTCGAGATAGCTGAAAGTTCATGAAAAGAATTACTCGATCCATGATCTTGAGTTGGCCGTGGTGGTGTTTGCATTAAAGATATGGAGGCATTACTTATATGGGGTCCACGTGGATGTATTTACGGATCACAAGAGCTTGAAATATGTGTTCACACAGAAAGATCTAAATCTTCGGCAAAGGAGGTGGTTGGAGTTACTAAAGGACTACGACATGAGTGTCATCTACCATCCGGGCAAGGCTAATGTGGTTGCGGATGCACTTAGTAGGCTCTCTATGGAGAGTGTGTACCACGTGGATGAGGGAAAGAAGGAGTTGGTGAGAGATGTCTATCAACTTGCAAGGTTGGGGGTTTGATTGACCGACTCGACTAATGGCGGCGTTATTATGCAGAATGGGTCAGAATTGTCCTTAGTGGTCGATGTCAAATCTAAGCAAGATGAGGATCCGACTTTGAGGAAGCTGAAGGAAGCAGTGTGTAGTCTAAAGGTGGAGGTTTTCTCCCAAGGGGTAGATGGTGTTCTACGATATCAGGGCCGACTATATGTCCCGGACGTTAATAATTTGAAGGTTCAGATATTGCACAAGGCACATGGTACCAGATAATCCATCCATCTAGGATCTACGAAGATGTATCGGGATTTGTGGGAAATCTATTAGTGGGATGGTATGAAAAGAGATATTGTAGAGTTCATAGCCAAATGTCCAAACTGACTGCAAGTGAAGATCGAGCATCAAAGGCGGGGAGGTGTACTTCAGGATTTTCGCATTCCCACTTGGAAGTGGGAGGAGATAAATATGGATTTCGTTGTAGTCCTACCTCGCACTCGCCGACACTATGACTCCATTTGGGTGGTGGTAGATAGATTTATTAAGGCTGCACACTTCCTACTGGTCAAGACAACAGATTCAACAGATGATTATGCCAAGTTGTATATTCAAAAGTTGGTTCGACTTCATGGAGTGCGCTTGTCTATTATTTCAGACCGAGGTACTCAGTTTACCTCCCAGTTATGGCGGTCTTTTCAAAAGTGACTTGGGACTCAAGTAAAGCTTAGTACAACAATCCATCCGCAAATGGATGGCCAGGTGAAACGGACAATCTAGACTCTTGAGGACATGTTGAGGGCATGTGTCATGGATTTTAAAGGTAGTTGGGTTGATCATTTTCCCTTAATCGAGTTTGCTTATAATAACAGCTATCACTCCAGTATCCAAAGGGCACCATTCGAGGCTCTTTACAGGCAAAGGTGTAGATCTCCCATCGGATGATTTGAGGTTCGTGAGGTAGCTATGATAGGGCCAGATTTAGTTCACGAGGTGATGGTAAAGGTTTATTTGATAAGGGACCGGTTGAAAACCGCTCAGAGTCGTCAGAGATCATATGCCGATGTGAGGAGAAGAGATATGGAGTTTGGGGTGGACGATTGGGTATTTCAAAAGGTATCTCCCATGAAGGGAGTCATGCGGTTTGGGAAGAAGGGGAAACTGAGTCCTCGATATGTGGGTCATTATTGGGTTATAAGGAGAGTTGGTAAGGTGGCATATGAATTGGACTTGCATTCAGAGTTAGCTTCAGTTCATCCTATGTTTCATGTATCGCTCTTGAGAAAGTTCTTGGGTGATCCAGCTTTAGTAGTCCCGGTAGACAACATTGGTGTAAAAGATAGCCTCAGCAATGAACAAATTCCGGTGAAAATCTTAGATCATCAAGTCTGTAAGCTAAGGAACAAAGAAGTAGCTTCAGTTAAAGTATTATGGTGAAATTAGCATGTTGAGGGAGCTACGGGGGAAGCTGAAGGGGATATGATGGCTAGATACCCACATTTGTTGGCTTAGTTCTGACTTAAAGTACCAATTTTTGCCCTATAACTCTATCTAGTTTTCATGTTCAGTTCATGTGTACGAGTTTATTTTATGTGTATGAATGTGTATGTTAAGTATGATATCAGTCAGCTATGTGGTCTTATTCTAAGGTAGTCATTCTATGAAAATTTCGGTTAAAATGGTCAGTATATGGCTACAGTAAATTGTATGTTTCTGTTTGCTGCTTGTTCCCTACATTTGAGGACGAATATTTCCAAGGGGGAGATATTGTAACACCCCAAGAAGGCCTAAGATTTGACCTGAGAGTTGAATTTGAAAAGTGCAGAATACTGACAAAAACATCACAGGACGGGCGACTCAACGACTCGTGGTTGGATACCACGAGTCGTCGTAAGCGGTCGTGGTGTGGGAGTTCAGGGAGGAAGTGGTGACAACGAACGGTGTAACGACTCATTGTAAGGAACAATGAGTCGTTGTTACCAGTTGTTGGAAGGACTGAACTTAGGCTGGTGGGGAAACAATGGGGCCTCCCACAATTCATGGTGAGGAGAAATAGCCCATTGTTTCAAGTCATTGTTTGTGGGTTGAGAATTCCAGTTCATGCAATGTATTGAGACCACGACTCGTTGGAAGGCACCATGAGTCGTGGTGAGGCTCCTGGTAAGGGAAGTCAGAATGGTAAAGGAGTTGACAATAGTGGATGCAATGACCCGTTGGTTGAGGCAACGACTCTTCCTGATGAGCCGTGGGAAGAACTTAAGGTATGTCATGAGCCAGTGGACCCAACGACCCGATACCACGAGTGCAACGACCCGTTGGATCGGTTATTGGTCCTTCTAGAGTAGTTTTTAGGGGAAATTTCATTAAGGGAAATTTCGCCTTTCCCATGCTTTGAGACCTTAAACTTCGTCATTTTGTGTTTTTCTAAGTGTGATAAGATGGGTTAAGTCCCTAATGCATACCCATTCCCATGCAAGAGCTTTTAGAGGGGCTTTAGGGAGATTCAAGGTCTTCTTCTCCAAATTTCCATCAATTTCTTTGTGGGTATTCAAGGAACATTGAAATAAGTCCATTTCCAGGTATGTAGGGTTTAGAATGGGTGATTTCTTCCACACCCAAGCCCAAATTTCTAATTTAATCATGAATCCTCCTATTCAATTTCATGGGGGTTTTACCTAAATGCATGCAAATGTGATTTCTCTTTATGGGTATGATTTAATTGAGTTTTAATTATTGAGTTATGAACGATGGGCAGGTTTTATATTATTTTCTTTAAAATCATGTTCAATCTTTTTAAATCTAACATGCCCATTGATGAAAGTTCATGAAAGTTATGATTTATGATGAATATTCAATATGTTGAGTTTATTAATGATGGAAGATCATGATTTCAAGTTACCCATTTTTATGAGCATATTTTTGAAAGAATCGAGTATGCCAAAGTATTGGACCATGCCCACATGTTGAAGAATGATTTACGATTTAGGAACGAATTACATGATTTATCGATTTATGATGTTGGCCTATGAAAAGGGCCTTTGTATTCTTGTCTTAGCATGTTTTAAAGAGGATCAATGATGATAAATGCTATATTTTAGCCAAAGAATTTTAATGCATGATGTTATTGATTTACATATGAGCCTATATGCATGTTTTTGGGAGCCGTGTCTCGCACCGAGCAGCCCGACATTCAAAGGACTACGCCAGTGTCTCATAACCACGTGCCACCGTAGGTTCTAACTTTTTATATTATATTGATATCGATCCCCTCAAATGTGATATCACGCCTAATGCACGACACTCGCCTGGAAAGCCTGGGTCGGCCCTACCCACTTGAGTGAGATAGTTAGGGCATCATGAAAGGCTCTACCATGATGGTTTCGGTTATGATGAGTCCTCCCATTGTTCCGCATGTTTTATGCATTGTTATATTTATGTTATTGGCTAAAGTTATATTTTGATAAAGTTTACATACGATTATGATAATGAATTTTTTATGAACGATTTCAAAATCTTGAGCCTTATGTTTTCTTACGAAGTTTATGATACAAGCATGATGTCCCTCTCCTATGTTTATTTATGAGTTTATTTTACTTTTAACGTCTGTTTTACTTACCTTGCATACTCGGTACATTCTATGTACTTACCGCATACTTCCTATGCTGTATCATTTCATGATATAGGGTCCAGATATAAGGTTCATCCTCATCCTTAGTCCATCTTAGCTTATGCTCTCAAATTATTGGTGAGTCCTCATGTTCCGAGGACCGTTTGACAGTCTTTTATGTTATCTTGTGTTTCAGTATTGTTCAGGGTTAGTTGGGGATGTTGTGCCATCAACCCATCATATGTAGTAGAGGCTTTCAGAAAATATGTAGTATTTAGCTTATGTGTATGCTTAGAATTTTTTGGAGTCATGCTATGATTATGTTTCCGCTATGATGATATGCTAAGTATTTCACTTTGTTAAAATGATTAGATGTATGCATGTGCCATGGGTCGACTTGGGGTCTCTCGGGGACCCTTGTCCCATGTCTACGATCTGGGTGTACGTTCGGGTGGTGACACTTATGAGCTTTTATGTATTTCTAAATTTCTGTTTTATTTATCTTGCATACTCGGTACGTTTCATGTACTGACTGCATACTCTATGTTGTATCATTTTATGATACAGGCTCCGATTTTCAGTCCCAACACCATCATTAGCTCATCTTGGAGATTAGCATCCCTCTCTTTGGTGAGTCCTCATTCTCCCGGGACCAGTTTGATATTATGTATCTTTTCATGTTCATTTTCTAGACTTTTCGGGTTAGTTAAGGGTGTTTTCTCATCAACCCATCAAATATATTAGAGGCTTTCAGACTATGTGTAGAATTTGGCTGTTGTGTATGTAGTACGTTCCACTTTCCATGTTATGTTATGGTTATGCTTCCTCTAGGTTCTATACTAAGTATTCCTCTTTATTGATATTGAGTTAGATGTATGTTAATGCCATGGGTCGACTTGGAGTCTTTCAAGGCTCCTTGTCCCATGTCTCGATCTGAGCCTATGTTCAGGTCGTGACAAAGTTAGACCTTGATTTGAAGAATCTTTCAATGCCACCTGCAAATCCATCAGTAGAGGTACCACTAAGTCTTGAACTGAAGGCATAGCCTCCCCATCTTAAATATGCATTCTTGGGTGAAGACAACACTTTGCCAGTGATTATTGCAGCAGATTCGACGGACTGGCAAGTAGAAGCGTTAGTCACAGTATTAAAAAGGCACAAAAAGGCAATTGGCTAGACCATAGTTGATATCATCGGGATCCCTCCAGGCATATGTACTCCCAAGATACAACTCAAGATAAACTTCACACCAAGTATAGAGCATCAGCGATGCTTGAACCCACCAATGCAAGAAGTACTGAAAAAGGAGATTATCAAGTGACTAAACACTAGTGTAGTATACCCCATTGTAGATAGCAAGTGGGTATATTTGATACAGTGTGTGCCAAAGAAAGGTGGGATCACAGTGGTACACAATGAGAAGAATGACCTGATACCGACACGATCAGTCACAGGATGGCGTGTATGCATGGATTATAGGAAGCTCAAACACTGGACCCAGAAGGACCACTTTCCAATGCCATTAATGGATCAGATGCTTGACAGATTGGCATATAGAGGTTGGTACTTTTTCTAGATGGATATTAGGGGTATAATCATATCACTATGGCCCCAGAAGTTCAAGAAAAGACTATCTTCACCTACCCATATGGAAGATTTGCTTTCATAAGAATACCATTTGGATTGTGCAATGCACCGGCCACATTCTAGTGCTGCATGATGTCGATATTCTCAGATATGGTGGAGGATACAATCGAGGTATTCATGGAAGACTTCTCAATTATGGGTGACTCGTTCGAATCTTTTCTCAAACACTTGGGCAAAGTGCGAAGAAACTAATCTGGTCCAAAATTGGGAAAAATGTCATTTTATGTTCAAGGAAGGAATAGTGATGGGTAATAAGATCTCTGAAAAAGGGATTGGGGTGGACAAGGTTAAAATTGAAGTTATAGCAGGTTTGCCACCACCTATTTCTGTAAAACGGGTCTATAGGATTCTATAGGCAGTTTATCAAGGGATTTTCAAGGAATGCACAACCATTGTGCAAATTACTTGATAAAAGGTAAAGTTCGTATTTGATGAGGCATGTCTAAAGGCTTTTGTGTGCTTGAAAAAGAAACTCACCACTGCTCCAATTATCATAGATCCAAATTGGTCTCTTCCGTTTCAAGTAATGTGTGATGCTAGCGGGGTTGTGCGATGCTATCTTGGGCCAATGGAGAGCAAATATTTTTCATCCTATCTATTACGCTAGTAAAACACTCAACACAACCCAAAAGAACTACACTATCACAGAACAGGAGCTGCTAGCAGTGGTCTTTGCATTCGAGAAGTTTCAAGCATACTTGCTTGGAACAAAGTGATCGTCCATACAGACCATACACCTTTGAGATACCTGATGTCTAAAAAGGATGCTAAACCGAGGTTGATTAGGTGGCTGTTGTTGCTTCAAGAATTTGAGTTTGAGGTCAACGATCAGAAAGGAACTAAAAATCAGGTAGCTGATCACTTATCAAGACTAGAGTCTGAGGCTAGGGCAAGAGAGGAGAATGATATTGATGATGCTTTCTAAGACGAGCAGGTATTAACTGCATCTCAGGACTTGATTCCCTGGTTCATTGACTTTGGAAACTATTCGGTTAGCAACATGATCCAAGCAAACATGACTCCCCAGCAGAAGAAAAATTTTGTATTTGATGCCCAAAGATACTATTGAGATGATGTCACGACCCGAACGTAGACACGGATCGTAACATGAGACAAGGAGTGCCGAGAGACTCCAAGTCGACCCATGGCATGAGCATTCATCTAGATTCATAACATTTTAAACGGAATACTTGAAATAACAACATATTGGAAGAATGAACATAGCATAGCATAGCATGATAAGCGTTACGGGATAAATACATAATAGCGAAGTACTACATTAGTCTGAAAGCCTCTAACGTAACAGATGGGTTTATGGGACAACTTCCCCAACTAACTCGGCAAACTGAAACTAAAGAACATCAATGTCTAATTAAATGGTCCTCGGTGAATGAGGACTCACCAACAAGTTGGATGCTAAACTTTGTGATAAGCTAATGATGATGATGGATCTGAAGATCAGAGCCTGTAGCATAAAATGATAAAACATAGAGTATGTGGTCAGTACGTGGAATGTACCGAGTATGCAAGGTAAGTAAAATGTACATTTAAAATACATAATAAATAATGATAAGGACCACATGCTCGTATCATAAATATCACAAGATAGCATAAGGCTCTAGGTTTCTAAATCATTCGTAAATCATTCATTATAATAAATAATGATAAGGACCACATGCTCGTATCATAAATATCACAAGATAGCATAAGGCTCTAGGTTTCTAAATCATTCGTAAATCATTCATTATCATAGTTGACGTGCCCGATTCGCGCGTCCGCAAGTGTATGGGTCATGCAAGTAATATAGTGGCTCTTTTTAAGAACCGGATTGTCGAACCCATAGGGACTGGACCCATTCCTCTAACTATTCATTTCTAGTGTGATCTTAAATACCTCAAGTGTTGGTTATAAACATTATCGATTGAGATTAATTAAGTCTAAGTTTGGGTCAACGAAATATTCTGAAATTACTCTAGGAGCAACATAGAGTTAAAACCAATTAATCATGTGATACTACGATTTGCAATGGGTTAAGCATGGAACTATCAATTGTTATTTCACAAAATTAGAACTGCATGTTTATGGTCTTTCGAGCCTCTAAACACGACAATCTAGCCTCACTGTGAGCGAGGAGTTTAATTTCTAGTCGCGGGCAATCAATTTTGTTGTGGTTTACGGGGAAACGATTAGGGACTTCCGTGTGTCTAACCATTTAACTCAACTTAGCCTCACAACTACTCCTCGAGTGGTGATGTGACATCCCAAGTTGGTCTTTCATAACCCCCGTGTGTCAACCAAGCACGGTGTTAGGTATATTTCTATCGTGACGCAAAAATCTCTCCCAAGATACAAACATGCTCCTCACATTCTCATGTCCTGACCTAGGTAATTCTTTCTCAAGCAATTTCCCAAGCTAACGTATATGTTTTCATGGTGATCAATGATAAAAACAACCAAAAATCCAGAATGCAAGACGAAAACAACAATCAATAACTTAATTCCAAAACAATTTCATATAATCACAATCATAATTCATGGCTTCAACCCTAGAGGAAGGGTTCTTGCCATTCATGTTCATAAAACTACACTAACTACTACTAAACTAACATACTTACATGAATTTTGTAGATGAGAAGGGAATTTGCCAAACCCTAGATGAGTTCTCCCACTTCTCCCTTCACTCCTAGGTAGTTTTCCAGAATAAATTCGTGACCAAATGGAATTAGGAGCTAAGGGACCTATTTATAGTAAATGGAAAACGTGCATAATTTAGCCTGTCATGGAACAACTCCTTGTCACGGAGTGTATCACGGAGCACTACCTCCGTGACACAGAGGCATCGCGAAAGCTCTCTGGAAATCACCCGAAGTTTGGCCTTGGCAGCACCCTACCGCGTTGGCAGCGTGTTGACACCTCCATGTCGCATAGCCAGCCTGCCGTGGCACGTTGCCAACGTGCAGGTGGGCTGTTGTGATCAGCCTGCCTGCCGTGGCACGTTGCCGACGCGCAGGTGGGCTGTTTTGTGCCTCCTCTTTGTCGACGTTCGCGGTTTAATTTCGTTTCCAAGCCTCTACTTCACCAACTCATGGATTAGTTACTCAAAAGTCATCAAAACCTACAAAACAAAGACTAATCATGTTGGTTAGCACATATCTTCACATTCATATAAAATTACATGAAAATGTATACAATAACTTAGATAAACAAGACTAATTTAAGTGATAAAGCTTATCTCAGGCATGCTATTTTTGCCTGTGATCACAACCCCACACTTAAAGCCTTGTTCGTCCTCGAACAACCTTTTACACATCATGAATATGGAGACTCCCACATAACTAATTTAGCTAGATAATTCAAGTTACGGCTATAATGATTACATAAGTTACAAGCTAAAAACCGAGCATGCACGACTTGATCTTCGCAATGAAGTACAACTATGTTAAGACTTATTAACCTCAAGAATCGACTCTCAATCTTAGCAAACTCATGCAAATCAACTGATTAAGAAATCCCACATGAATTATATCCTTCATTCAGCATGTGCCCCTCACGGAAAGAGAGTTACCCAATCACACGCAAAAATAATTTTTAAATCACAACATGTGTGGGTACATGCATTGAATTACACTCACTCTCACAAAGAATTCACATGCATCATGTAATGACCCATAAGCTTGCCCTTAGTGTTTTATTCCACTAATTTAAGGATGTATGAATGTAAGATCAAGTAGGACTTTTTAGGTTGTAATGTAACTCAGGTGTGGGTAGATACTATTATGGCCAGTAATAGTGACTATCTTTCCTAAGCGCTTTTAATACATCACGCCCTCATTACAAACATCCCTTCCCTTACTTCACCTTTTTCCTCTTTTCAGCTTTCTTTTTCCTCTTATGTTCCCCCTTTCTTTAGGCACTTTTAGCTTATTAGTAAGGAGCTCTATAAATAATTTTACATTAATTTGTTTTCTTACTCCTTACTAATAATCAACCATTTTCACACAAGTGCACCTTTGTCCTTTTCTCACTTCTACAACTTGCTACTTTTCCTTTCTTTTCATTCTTCTCACTCCTTTACTCCTTCAGATTTTTTCCACTCAAGCGCTTAGGAGTTTTGGATCAAATTCAAGGCTAATGAAAGAAAAAGGATTAAGCTTATGTTGCAGCTATCAAAGAATAGGCTTAAGGCTCAATGGGGCTAACTAGGATTAATTTTTCAAGGTAGGTAAAATGAGGGATAACAATTTGGTTCATTCAAAGAAATGCCTATATCATTTCCTACAATTCACATCCTTCATTTCGTTTTATAAACACACCAGGCAAGTTCTAGACAATCCACAATAGCACTGAATACTCAAAAACCTTACACTCATGGCACATGCTCAAATCAAGACACATTTAGTAGACTCTTACTCAGCTAATCACAGGAATTCAGAATTAAGCTTCAATCATATTGAGTCAAATTCAAGAGCCTAAGTGTCTCAAACAAAGTTATACACTTGCATGCTTCACACTGAACATACATGCCTCTTACAATCACGTATAGCACATAACAAGAACATCAAGCACCAATTAGTTATGGTTTCAAAAACCCAACACCTACCGACTAATTTTTCCTCAAGACGGTCGTCATCCATCCATCGTCGGAAACAGTCCCTAACTATGACTAAAAACACTATATACAGAAAAAGGATAGAAAAAGAAAATTTTTATTCTTTGGTTCAAAGACCCCCCCGTCAGAAAAGAAACGACAAGAAAAACCAACGGGTGATGAAGTCATGCTTAAGTCACAAAACAATTTTCAAATTTTTCACAAATTCCTCACAAGCATTACAATCACCACAAACTTGTTAAGCACAAAAATTTTGAAATTTTTCTCAATTTTCAAATTTTTCTCACGCCACACATAAATCATGCTATGTCCTCATAGCATCAAATTAACATTTAAAAGATGAGAAATACTCCTTTAGCCTCTATGCCAAGCTAAAAGCATGCTTTCCTTTCAAGTTTTAAGAGGTGGATGTTTGACCCCACACTTCTTCTATTCCATGCTGTTTAGCTTCCACCGTCTCAGTACTCAGACTTCCGGCCATCTGTGCTTAACTTTCCACCAAAAACACAAACAAAATAAAAATAACAAAATCAACACAAAATCAAAATTAACAAACTGTACCTGAGGTACCCTTGGGTTGCCTCCCAAGCAGCGCCTTATTTTACATCGTGGCCTGACGTGGACTATCCTTTTCAGGACATCCTCATACCTGGGTTCCCGTTCGAGAACCATCTCCTTTTCTTTTGCTGTTTAGAGGAAACAGCCCCCACTCTGTTCCTCTCTTTCTCCAACTTCTTCTCAATTTGAAGTCATTCCATGAAGTTATGGAGTTCGGTGGCTCAGCCTTCAGCCACTTTTTCGCCTCTCCCAACAGTGAAAATGGGAAGAGGGTCAGTCGGACATAATCTGTGGACACGCCGGTGGGGACAAACATGTCACTAATCTCTAAAAAGCTTTGTAGGTGTTGCTGCGGGTGCTCATGTGTCATCCCAGTGAATTGACCAGTAGAATGTAACAGCTGCACTCATGTGTCATTAAGCTCAAAGTGCCCTCCAGGCTCCGATTTACGAATGCTAGAGGTCACATTCGTCGCTAGTGGGATTGCCACTTCGCGAACTTGTCTTGCTGCCATTGCTTCTGATGACAATTGTGCTTGTCCCGCGGGTGGTTGTTGTTGTACCTTTTCTTGAAGTCTCTTCAGCTTTTTCTCAAGAGCTACTCTCCTTCGCAAATGGATTTGACGTTCAGGTTCCAGCAACGGTTCCACAAGCTCTCTATTTCTAGCCAGCTCGGCAGGACACCATGTCACCTACAAATAAACAGACTAAGACCAAGTTTCTCAACACTTTAGGAAATTCAAAAATCACACAAAAATAGATGAATTATCAAAACTTCGTCGAGTCCCCGGCAACAACGCCAAAAACTTGGCGTGCCCGATTCGCGCGTCCGCAAGTGTACGGGTCATGCAACTAATATAGTGGCTCTTTTTAAGAACCGGATTGTCGAACCCACAGGGACTAGACCCATTCCTCTAACTATCCATTTCTAGTGTGATCTTAAATACCTCAAGTGTTGGTTATAGACATTATCGATTGAGATTAATTAAGTCTAAGTTTGGGTTACGAAATATTCTAAAATTACTCTAGGAGCAACATAGAGTTAAAACCAATTAATCATGCGATACTACGATTTGCAATGGGTGTTAAGCATGGAACTATCAATTGTTATTTCAAATAATTAGAACTGCATGTTTATGGTCTTTCGAGCCTCTAAACACGGCAATCTAGCCTCACTGCATCACTGTGAGCGAGGAGTTTAATTTCTAGTCGCGGGCAATCAATTATGTTGTGGTTTACGGGGAAACGATTAGGGACTTTTGTGCGTCTAACCATTTAACTCAACTTAGCCTCACAACTACTTCTTCGAGTGGTAATGTGACATCCCAAGTTGGTATTTCATAACCCCTGTGTGTCAACCAAGCACGGTGTTAGGTATATTTCTATCCTGACACAAAAATCTCTCCCGAGATACAAACATGCTCCTCACATTCTCATGTCCTGACCTAGGTAATGCTTTCTCTAGAAATTTCCCAAGCTAACGTATATGTTTTCATGGTGATCAATCATAAAACCAACCAACAATCCAGAATGCAAGACGAAAACAACAATCAATAACTTAATTCCAAAATAATTTCAGAAAATCACAATCATAATTCATGGCTTCAACCCTAGAGGAAGGGTTCTTGCCATTTATGTTCGTAAAACTACACTAACTACTACTAAACTAACATACTTACATGAATTTGGTATATGAGAAGGGAATTTGCCAAACCCTAGATGAGTTCTCCCACTTCTCCCTTCACTCCTAGGTAGTTTTCCAGAATAAAATCGTGACCAAATGTAATTAGGAGCTAAGGGACGTATTTATAGTAAATGGAAAACGTGCATAATTTAGCCTGTCATGGAACGGCTCTGTGTCACGGAGTGTATCGCGGAGCACTGCCTCCATGACACGGAGGCATCACGAAAGCTCTCTGGAAATCACCCGAAGTTTGGCCTCGGCAGCACCCTACCGCGTTGGCAGCGTCTCACGCTGCTTGGGCAGCGCGTTGACACCTCCATGTCGCGCAGCCAGCCTGCCGTGGCATGTTGCCAACGTGCAGGTGGGCTGTTGTGATCAGCCTGCCTGCCGTGGCACGTTGCCGACGCGCAGGTGGGCTGTTTTGTCCCTCCTCTTTGCCGACGTTCGTGGGTTAATTTCGTTTCCAAGCCTCTACTTCACCAACTCATGGATTAGTTACTCAAAAGTCAACAAAACCTACAAAACAAAGGCTAATCATGTTGGTTAGCACATATCTTCACACTCATATAAAATTACATGAAAATGTATACAATAACTTAGATAAACAAGACTAATTTAAGTCATAAAGCTTATCTCGGGCATGCTATTTTTGCCCGTGATCAATAGTCATAAGAGAAACTTTATTAAATCATCACTTGACCCAAATAACATAAACATAAGAATGCATAAAACATGCGGAACAATGGGAGGACGCGTCATAACCGATACCTTCATGGTAGATCCTTACATTGTGCCCCAACTATCTCACTCTAGTGGGCAAAGTCGCCCCTGGCTTGCCAGGTGAGGGACTTGCATTATGTGATATAACGAAAGAGGGGATCATTATCATTGTAATATATCATTATAAACCCACGGTGGCACGTGGTTATGAGACACTGACGTAGTCCTTTGAATGCGGGGCTGCTCGGTGCTAGACACGACTCCCAAAAACATGAAAATTAGGCTCATATGTAAATCAATAACATCATTCATTAAGATTCATGGCCAAATAAATATTTATCATTCATTGATCCTCATTAAAACATGATTAGCCAAGAATCAATGCCCTGCAGTCGGCCAACAACATAAATCGATAAATCATGAGATCCATTTCATAAATCATAAACCATTCTAGAAAATGTGGGCATTTCCCAATACTTTAACTTGCTTGACAATACTCAATTCATTTGAAAACATGCTTAAAACATGGGTAACTTGAAACATGATTTTCATCGTCAATAATTCATAATATTTGAACATTCATCATAAACTTTGACTTTCATGAGCTTTTAATAAATGGGCATATTTATAAAACTTGAAAGATGATTTTTAATTAGAAACAACACAAAACTTGTGCATAATTCGTAATTCAATAATAGTAACTCAATTAGATCAAGCTCATTTAGAGAAATCGAATTTTCATGTATTGGGTAAAAACCCCATATAATTTAGATTGAATTTCATGAGTTGAAAGAGATTGGGCATGGGTGTGAAAGAATTCACCCATTCATAACCCTACATACCTATTGGTAGCTGATTCTTATACTTCTTTAGGTGCCCAGTAGGAAATTGAAAAGAAATTAAAGAATTCTAGGCTTGATCTAATTTGCATGCATGAATGAATAAGGCCCAAAATGAACTTAACCCCTTTAAAAGTCACTATTGATAACTAAAAACGACATAGTTTAGGCCTTAGAAACTTCAGAATTACAGAAAAGCCCTTTCTAAATATGCAGAAAATAACTACCAGATGGCCCCAACGAGGGACCTAACGAATCATTCCCCTTGGCCATGACTCGTGGAGTCGTCAATCAAGTACATTGCTCATCTGATCATTTGGGCTCGTCAAGGGCAACATCACGATCCGTTACTGGTGACAACGACTCGTGGTCACCACCCATTATGTACACTGCCTCCATGCCAATTAATAATTCAACTAGTTGACCACAACCCTCCCCATGAATTGTGGGGACTGACCACGACTTGTGGGGTCCTTTCGTCAACTCCATTGTCCCTCTTTCTTTTCTTTTCTTACTCACCTACCCCACCTCTGACCAAATGACTCGTGGGGCCTGAGCACGAGTCGTGGTCACAACCGTGGGAATCCTATTTCTCCGATTCCCAAACTCCTCACTTAGCCTCCCCAAAAGTCACATCACGACTCGTGTGCTACTCTCAGGGGTCACCTCAAGACCCGTCCTGATACTTGGTGCCAGTTTTGAGTTCTTCTCCATTTCAACTCCAGGGTCTGATCTTTCACCTTCCGGGGTATAACAATATCTCCCCCTTGGGAACATTCTTCCTCGAATGTTGGAAAACATATAAAAAAGCAGAGAAATGCAATTATCATATTCAAATACTGATCATTTAAATCAAAAACCGATGGAATAACTATCTCCGATTCAAACTACATAACTGAACTTAATTCATGATTCGTATACACATCCATATACAAAAAATAAACTTGAACATATCAACTGAACATGAAAACTAAATAGGATTTTAGGCCAAAAACTGATACCTCAAGCTAGAACTGAGCCGGTAGAGAATAAATGTAGGTATCTAGCTATCATATCCGCTTCGACCTCCCACATAGCTCCTTCAACATGCTGATTCCTCCATAACACTTTAACAGAAGCTACTTCCTTGTTCCGTAGCCTTCAAACCTAATGATTCAATATTTCTACCAAAACCTCCTCGTAACTAAGGCTGTCTTTCACACCAACACTGCCTACCGGGACAACTAGAGCTAGATCGCCCAAGCACTTTTTCAAGAGTGATACGTGAAACACAGGATGCACGGACGATAATTCTAAGGGCAACTCCAATTCATACGCCACCTTGCCAACTCTTTTCACTATCCAGTAGGGGAAAACATATCGACGACTGAGTTTTCCTGCCCTTCCCAACCACATCACTCCCTTCATGGGAGATAACATCAGAAACACCCCATCATCGACTTCAAATCCTAATTCTCTCCTTCTCACGTCGGCATAGGTCTTTTGGTGACTCTGGGCGGTTTTCAACCTGTCCCTTATCAACTGAGCCTTCTTATAGCCTCGTGAACCGAATCTGGCCCTATCATTGCCGCCTCACCAACTTCAAACCAACCGACGTGCGACCTACATCTCCACCCATAGAGAGCCTCGAATGGTGCCATCTGAATGCTGGAGTGATAGCTGTTATTGTAGGAAAACTCGATAAGGGGCAAGTGATCATCCCAACCACCTTTGAAGTCGCTCAAGCATGCCCTCAACATGTATTCGAGGGTCTGTATTGTCCACTCCGCTTGACCATCCATTTGCGGGTGGAATGTTGTGCTGAGTTCAACATGGGTATCAAGTCCTTTTTTTAAATGACCTCCAAAACTAATTGGTAAATTAGGTACTATGCCTGAATTGATGGATAAGGGCACTCCATGCAATAGAACTAGCTCCCGGGTATATAGTTTGGCTTAATCCTCTACCGAATCTATGGTTTTGACTGGTAGAAAGTGGGCAGCCTTGGTCAATTTGTCTACCACAACCCAAATGGGGTCATGTTGTTGGCGAGTACAAGGTAAACCTGTAATGAAGTCCATATTAATTTCTTCCCACTTACAAGTAGGAATGCTCATATCCTGAAGCACACCTCCCAACCTCCGGTGCTCGACCTTCACCTGCTGACAGTTCGGACACTTAGCAATGAATTCTGCGATGTCCTTCTTCATGTCGTTCCACCAATAGATTTCCCGTAAGTCACGGTACATCTTGGTGGTACCTAGATGGATAGAGTACCTAGATCCATGAGCCTCTTGAAACATCTGAATCCTCAAATAATCAACATCCGGAATACATAGGCGACCCTAGTACTGAGGCACACCATCTCCCCCTTTAGAGAAGACCTCAACCTTCTGATTCTGAATAGCTTCCTTTAGTTTAACCAAAATCGGGTCCTCATCTTGTCTATCTTTCGCATCAGTCACCAAGGACGATTCTGCTCCGTTCTGCACAACAACGTTGCCATCGGTTGAGTCAACCAACCTAACTCCCAACCTTGAAAGTCGGTGTACATCTTTCACCAACTCTTTCTTCCCTCATCCACATGGGACAAGCTCTCTATAGAGAGTCTAGCAAGTATGTCTTCTACTATATTAGCCTAGCTCGGATGGTATAACATACTCATATCGTAGTCTTTGAGTAACTCTAACCACCGCCTTTGCCAAATACTAAGGTCCTTTTGGGTAAACACATATTGAAAAGTCTTATGGTCCATGAACACATGTACGTGGACCCGACACAAGTAATGTTGCCATATCTTCAATGTGAACACCACCACGGCCAATTCAAAATCATGGGTCGGGTAATTCTTCTCATGAACCTTTAGCTGTCTGGAGGCATATGATATAACTTTCCTGTGCTGCATCAATACACACCCAAGTCCGATCCTCGAAGCATCACAATACACCAGGAACCCATTGGTATCCTCAGGTAGGGTCAACATCGATGCGGAGGTAAGTCGTGTCTTCAACTCTTGGAAGCTCTTCTCACAAGCTCCCGACCACTTGAATTTCACCTTCTTTTGGGTCAATTTGGCCAAAGGTGCTGCAATAGACGAGAAACCTAACACAAATCTCCGATAATAGCCAGCTAAACGCAAGAAGCTTCGAATATCTGAAGGATTCACCGGTCTAGGCCAATTCTTTACTGCTTCTATTTTCTAAGAATCCACCTTTATGCCCTCACTTGATACCACATAGCCCATAAATGCTACGGATTTCAACCAAAGCTCACACATTCTAAATTTAGCATATAGTTGATGATCCCTAAGAGTCTTAAGCAATATTCACAAATGCGCGACATGTTCCTCCTCGCTCCGAGAGTATATAAGGATGTCATCGATAAAAACAATCACGAACATATCCAAGTATGGATTGAACACCCCATTCATCAAGTCTATAAAAGATGTAGGAGCATTTGTTCATCTAAAAGACATAACTACAAACTCATAATGACCATACCGCGTCCTGAAGGATGTCTTCGGGATGTCACACTCCCCAACTCTGAGCTAATGATACCCGAATCTGAGATCTATCTTTGAGAAACACTTGGCATCCTGAAGTTAGTCAAATAAATCATCAATCTTGGGTAGAGGTTACCAGTTCTTGATGATAACCTTGTTCAATTGCCAATAGTCAATGCACATTCGAAGGAAACCATCCTTCTTTCGGACAACTAAGACTGGTGAACCCCATGGAGATTTGCTTGGCCTGATGAAACTCTTCTCTAATAGGTCCTTTAACTACTCCTTCAGCTCCTTTACCTTAGCCGGAGCCATTCAGTAAGGAGGGATAGATATAGGTTGTGTGTCGGGAAGAAGGCCAATACCAAAATCAATTTCCCTCTCGGGAGGAACACCTGGTAAATCATCAGTGAATACTTTTGGGTAGTCACGCACTATTGGAACTGAAAGGATAGTCAGGGTCTAGGACTCAACATCCTTAACCCTAAGTAGATGATATATACAACCCTTGGCAATCATCTTCTTGGCCTTAATATAGGAAATAAAATGACCTACAGGCACGACTGAACTACCCTTTCACTCCAAGGCTGACTCACCTGCAAAGCAGAACTCCACCACATGGGTTCTATAATTAACAGAAGCATAACACACATACAACCAATCCATGTCAAGAATAATGTCAAAGTCAGTCATGGCTAACTCTACAACGTCTGTAGAGGCGACTTTATGGTATATAGTGATCGGACAACATCTATACACCTGCCTAGCTACAATTGAATCAACAATAGGAGAAGAAATTGAAAATGGTTCTAACAGAGTCTTGGGACAAACTCCAAAGCTACTAGCAATATAAGGTGTCACAAAAGACAAGGTAGCCCCTGGATCTAACAAATAATAAGCATCAAGGTGAAATACGCATAACATACTAGTAACCATATCCAGTGAAATCTCACTCTCCTGATACGAGGCGAGGGCACAAAATCTATTTTGGCGTTGCCCGCCAGCCCCACTAGCAGATGCCCCCTACGGAGATGAACGTGCTGGAGCTGCTGCTGACCTAGTAGTTTGGCATGGCCTCTATCATCATCCTTTCTAGAAAATGGACATGCTCGTTTCATGTGGCTAGATCTACCACACCCATAGAAAATATCTGAGCTGAGCAAGCACTCCCCGGCATGACTCTTGCCGCACTTCCCGCAGGCTGGAGAGGTGCACTCTACCTGTGTGCCCCTCTGGTCCCTCGATCCTAAAGCCCTGCTCCTCTGATCACCCTTGGGTCTAGATGGAACACTAGCTGATGATGGTGTTGGAGCTAGTGACCTCTACTGAAACTGAGGGCAGTGCCCACCGCCGAATCTCTGATGAGTAAACCCATGGCTATCTGTCTGGCCTTTTTGGCCTCTCTCTCCCTCCTATGAGCTTCCTCCATCTATTGGGCATGAAAAACTATCTAAGGAAATCCATGTCCTGGTGGAGCATAGCGGTCCTGCAATCTTTGTCCAAATAGCCCGCCATTGCATGAACAAATCGGCTCACCCGCGCCCCATGATCAACCACTAATTCTAGGGAATACTTTGACGAGTGAGTGAACTCGATAGCATACTCTTGTACCATCATCCTCCCTTTCTTCAGATTTACAAATTATGCCGCCTTCAACTCCCTCATCTCCCAAAGGAAGAACCGATCTAGAAACACTGCATGGAACTCCTCCAATGTAACAAGGCCTGCTCTGGCAATCTTACTGTCTCTCCATTGCTTGAACTAGATATGTGTGAGCCCTTTCAGCTGATATGAGGACAACTCAGCACATTCAACCCTATTCACCCCTATAACCTGGGTGATCTTCATAATCTCATCAATTAACTCTTGTGGGTACTCATCCACTTTTGACCCAAGGAACTCTGGCGGGTTCATTCTTAAAGAGTCCTTGACTCGAGCCACCACTGCATTGCCATTTTGTGGAATATTCGCAACTACCTGCTGATTGACCTGAGTAGTTAAGGCCTGCGTGAGCATCTTAATAGCTACCCGAAACTCAGCATGGGCTACAGGCTCTGGTGAATGGTGCTTCTAAAATGGTGGGGCCTTCTGGTGCCCATTACTGTTGCCATCCTCGTGTCAATCTCCATTTCTATTCCTCGTACCATTAATTCTTTGGGGATCCATGATTCTGCAATCGCGAATAGCATGATTTAAGGATAGGAATACATTTCATCGCACGACATAGATAATGAAAGAAGGGAACATTTCCTAAACGTCTCGTAGCCTCTTCGTTATAAGAATGGCGCGCTTCACACCCCTGAAAAAGACTCTACTGAACGTGGCTTTCATACACCCTGGGACACTTCAAAGCTATTGCTCTAATACTATGTTTGTCACGACCCAAACAAAACCCGAATCGTAACACGGGACAAGGAGCCCCGAGGGACTCCAGGTCGACCCATGGGTTGAACATTCATCTAACTTCATATCATTAAAATGGAATACTTAACATAACAACATATCAGAAGCATGAACATAACATAGCATAGCATGATAAGCGGTACGGGCGAAATACATAACAACGGAATACTACATAGAGTCTGAAAGCCTCTAACGTAACAAATGGGTTGATGGGACAACATCCTCAACTAACCTGACAAACTGAAAACAAAGAACATCAATCTCTAAATCAAATGGTCCTCGGAGAATAAGGACTCACAAATAAGATGGATTCTAAACTCCGTGACAAGCTAATGATGATGATGGATCTGAAGATCGAAGCCTGTATCGTAAAATGATACAACATAGAGTATGCAATCCGTACGTGGAATGTACCGAGTATGAAAGATAAGTAAAAAGGACATTTAAAATACATAAAAGCTCATAAATGATCATAAGAGAAGAACCACATGCTCGTATCATAAATATCATACGATAACGTAAGGCTTAAGATTTCCAAATCATTCATAAACCATTCATTATCATAGTCATAAAAGAAACTTTATTAAATCATCACTTGAGCCAAATAACATAAACATAACAATGCATAAAACATGCGGAACAATTGGAGGACTCATCATAACCGACACCATCATCGTAGAGCCTTACGTGATGCCCCAACTATCTCACTCAAGTGGGCAGAGTCACCCCTGCTTTCTAGGCGAGGAACGCGCATTATGTGATATCACGAAAGAGGGGATCATTATTATTGTGATGTATCATTAAAAATCCATTGTGGCATGTGGTTATGGGACACCGATGTAGTCCATTAAACGCTTGGTTGCTCGGTTCTAGGCACAGCTCCCAAAACCATGCATATTAGGCTCATATGTAAATCAATAACATCATTAATTAAGATTCATGGACAAATAAATATTTATCATTCGTTGATCCCCATTAAAACATGATTAGCCAAGAATCAAAGGCCCTTTAGTCAGCCAACATCATAAATTGATAAATCATGAGATCCATTTCGTAAATCATAAATAATTCTTGAACATGTGGGCATTGCCCAATACTTTAACATGCTTGAAAATACTCAATTCATTTGAAAACATGCTTATAAACATGGGTAACTTGAAAACATGCTTTTCATCGTCATAATACTTGAACATTCATCATAAACTTTGACTTTCATAAACTTTTCATAAATGGGAAATTTGATTTATATAACTTGAAATCTGAGTTTTAATGAGAAACAACACAAAACTTGCCCATAATTCATAATTCAGTAATAGTAACTCAATTAGATCAAGCCCATGTAGAGAAATTGAATTTTCATACATTGGGTAAAACTCCCATAGAATTTAGATAGGAATTTCATGAATTGAAAGAGATTGGGCATGGGTGTGAAAGGATTCACCCATTCAGAACCCTACATACCTGTTGGTAACTAATTCTTACCCTTCTTTAAGTTCCCAATAGGAAATTGAAAAGAAATTGAAGAATGCTAGGCTTGATCACCTTCTCTAGTCTTCTACCTTGCATGCATGAATGAATAAGGACCAAAATGAACTTAACCCCTTTAAAAGTCACTAGTCATAACTTAAAACGAAGTAGTTTAGGCATTAGAAACTTCAGAATTACAAAAAAGCCCTTACTAAATTCGCAGAAAATAACTGCCAGATGGTCCCAACAAGGGACCTAACGACTCGTTATCCTGGGCCATGACTCGTGAAGTCGTCTGTCAAGTACATTACTCATCGGATCATTTAAGGCTCATCACAGCCAATATCACGATCCGTTACTGATGACCACGACTCATAATCACCACCCATTTTTTGCACTGCCTCCATGCAAATTAATTCTTCAACTAGGTGATCACAACCCTCCCCACGAATTGTGGGGACTGACCACGATGTGTGGGGTCCTTCTGTCAAGTTCACTGTCCCTCTTCCTTTTCTTTTCTTACTCACCCACCCCACGACTGACCGAACGACTCGTGGGGCCTAACCAGGAGTCACGGTCACACCCGTGGGGATCCTATTTCTCAGATTCCCAAACTCCTCCCCTGGCCTCCCCACGAGTCACATCATGACTTGTGGGCTACTCTCACGGGTCAACTCACGATCCATCCTGATACCTGGTGCCAATTTTGAGTTTTCTCTGTTTCAACTCCCGGGTCTGATCTTTGGGCTTCCGGGGTATAAAAGATGAATCATACTTATTTCGAATTTGTGCATATGGGATCATTTGAAGGTGTGTTCCAGAGGTAGAAATGTTGAGCATTCTGGAGGCCTATCCTTCATACCCTGTTGGGGGTCATCATAGTGGTATTTGAACTGCATAAAAAACCCTGTAATGCAAGTATTACTGACCCTCTATTCACCAATATGCCTATGATTATGCCAAGGCATGTGATCAATGTCAAAGGCAGGGCGACATTACCCGTAAGCATGAGTTACCATTGACCCCTATTCTGGAAGTTGAGTTATTTGATGTATGGGGTATAGATTTCATTGGCCCATTTGTTAAATCATATAGGATGAAATACTTCTTGGTGGCAGTGGATTATGTCTCCAAATGAGTGGAGTCTATAGCACTACCTCTCAGTGATGGCAAAAGTGTCACAACATTTCTGCGGAAGCACATATTTGCTAGATTTGGCACTCCCAAAGCAATCATCAGTGATGGTGGATCGTACTTTTGTAACTGCCTCTTTAGAACCCTGTTGGAGAAATTTGGCGTCAAGTATAAGGTGGCAACACCTTACCATCCTCAGTCAAGTGGGCAGGTAGAAGCTTCAAACAGGGAGATAAAGACTATTCTTACCAAAACAGTTAATACCAATGGACAGATTGGTCTAGGAATATCAATGATGTTGTAATGCCCGGAAGCTTAAAATCAATATCCGGGACTTAATTAAGAAAATCTAGAAAACCGCAGAAAAGTTGCAGAACGACCAACCTGATGGGTCGTTAAGGGACCCAATGAATCGTCGGGTCACCCGTGAGAAGGATGCCAAGAATATGTTTTTGTGTCCTTAACGGACAACCCCACGAGTTGTTATCAGGACCCAAGACTCGTTAAGTCTTTTGTTTCCAAGACGGAGTTCAGAAATTTGAGGAAACTACAATGTACGTGATAGGAGGTCATCATTAGTTGTCATCAGTAATAATGGCTCGTCAGGTCCTTCGATTCTAGTCCCTTCTAATGTTCTTACCAGTGTACCTGACAGACGACAGGATGAGTCGTTTCCACTCATGACGACTCGTCATGTTCCCTTCAGGAGTAAGTAGAAAATTTTCCAGTGAGCTTGACGGGAGAACCCAATGACTCGTTGGAGTAGGTAACGAGTCGTTATGTCACCCGTTAGGAGCACCTGACAGTTTTTTCTTGTGAATTTCTAAGGGAAATTTAGTAATTTTCTATTTTCCCAAGCATTAAACCACGTTGTTTAAGCACTAATTTCAGATGTTTTATTGGGGAAAAGTGGTTCCTGCCCTTATTCTCATGCTAATCCTCAGAAGAACATCGTAGAATTCTCTCTCATGGTATTTCAGAGAAAAGGCTAGGGATGAACTTTCCTCTTCGATTTTCAGGAAGATTCTCCAGGTTTCTTCACTAGGTGTGTAGGGTTTTAGCAAGGGGATTGTCCTTACCTTGCGTCCCCAAAGCCCTCCTCAATTTCTTCTATCAATTTTAAGCCCTGATCTTTAAAGTATGAGAAGTATTTCATGTTTATTTTCGTTGATTTACCTCAGAACGATGTTTATACTTATTGTTAATATAATCTTCATCAGTTCCTTATCAAATTGTCAGTATTATTGTAAAGGTAAAGTCGAGCCCATATTTTTGAGAAATGGTTCTTGCTTGTTAAAATCCGTCTAGTGAATGAAGGATGCTTTGGTGTTGAATTCTTAGAATTTTCTTACTAATCATATGTGTTGGGTAAATAACCCATGAATGAGAATGACTTTTGCTCTGTTGAATGAGATTCCCAAAATTCATGGAATTGTTTGATATTATGAACTTGTCCGTGTTATCGACATAAATGAGCTCTCCATTAGCTGCTTAGTACTTTAGTCAATTAGAACACAAAACTCTATTAGTCTAGCCTCAGTTAGAATCATATTAGTCTAGAATCAGTCAGATTTTAGCAACCTCATTGTTTCCAAAAAATGTCAACTAATCAGTTTGACTCTAGTTTATATTCGAGGTGTCAGTGGTGCCTCTCAGTTTTCAGACTTAGATTCAGATTACAGTTATTTGGTCCATTAGGCGGTCATGACATTCAGTTATAGCTCTAACCAGCCCCAGGACCCCAGTTCAGTTATTAGTTGTTCTGTAGATGGTTACGACGCTTTTAGATAAGCATCTCTAACTGGCCTTAGAACCCAGTTGCAGAATCTGGTCTGATAAGGCTCTTAGGGTACATGCAGTTATTCATCCCTGACTAGTCCTTAGCCCTAGTTTCGAGTTATCATCTTAGTAGTTTAGTTTAATTTTATAGTGGGAGTAGAACTTAGCACCGAGTGGACCTGGCTTCCAGCGCACCCAGGTTCCTAGAACCACTTTGCCAGTAGGTTACAGTATTACTTGGCCTGATTGGCCCCAGATATATTTTTTGTTCACCTAGTTCATGCCTTTATACCCTGGCAAGGTATATTGGGTCCTACCGATGGGGTGCATACATCGAAATCCACGTCTAGCTCATGTGGTTAAATGTCGATTATAAACTCTCCCATTAGTCAGTCCAGTCCAGTATAAGATTAAGCAGCTCAATTCAGTACTGTATCTCAGATTTAGTGTTTCAGACTTAGGGAATATCCATGACCATCAAACTGGGTCATCTTGACCATTTCAGATTGTATTAGTAGTTCAGTTCAGTTTACTTATTGGTCATGGTGTGTCATTTCAGTTCAGACATTATATTCAATATGTCTCTCCCACTTACTCAGTACATTCAAATTACTGACACATGCTTTTTATGCTATATCATTTCATGATACAGCTGTAGGTTCTCAGGTACAGCTGTAGATAGTTACTCAGCTTTAGAGCATTCCACTTCAGCAGATCAGAGTGTGAGTCCTTATCATTCAAGGGGCTTGTTTATTTATTTGATTCAGTTATGCTTTTGTACAGACTTAGAGTTAGCTGGGGGCATGTCACAGCAACTCCTCAGTAGTTGGCTTTCAGACTAGACTTGTCTTTCAGAATTGGATTTCAGATATATTACTTTCAGTCTTTACATTTTCCCAAACTGTGGAAGCTATTATTTATAAGTTCCGTTGTGCATGTTTACTCAAAATATTAGTGTATGATACACCATGGGTTGACTTGGGGTCACTTGTGGCTTCAAGTACCGTGTTACATCCAGGGTGCAGGCTCGAGGCGCGACAAACCTCAGATTTAGTGTTTCAGACATAGGTCATGTCCATGACCATTAGATAGGGTCATCTTGACCATTTTAGATTATATCAGTAGTTTGGTTTAGTTTACTTGTTGGTCATGGCGTGTCATTTCAGTTCAGACTTTATATTCAATATTTCACTCCTACTTACTCAGTACATTCAATGTACTAACGCATGCTTTTTATTCAGTATTGTTTCATGATACAGCTGCAGGTTCTCAGGTTCAACATAGTTAGTTACTTCAGTTTTATAGCATTCCACTTCAGCAAATCAAAGTGTGAGTCATCATCATTCGAGGGCCTTGTTTATTTATTTCATTCGGTTATGGTTTTGTATAGACTTAGAGGTAGTTGGGGGCATGTCCTAGCAACTCCTCAGTAGTTGGCTTTCATACTAGACTTGTCTTTCAGAATTGTATTTCAGATATATTACGTTCAGTCATTATGTTTTCCCAAACTGTGGAAGCTGTTATTTATAAGTTTCGTTGGGCATGTTTACTCAAAATGTTAGTGTATGATAGACCAGGGGTTGACTTGGGGTCACTTGTGGCTTCAAGTACCGTGTTACATCCAGGGTGCAGGCTCAAGGCGTGAAAAAGTTGGTATCATAGCACTAGGTTTAGAGTATCTTTGGCAAGTCTGAAAGCCGCATCGAGTAGAGTCCTTTTCATGGGTGTGAAGCACGCAACACTTTTGATGAGGAGGCTACGAGATGTTATTAGGAAAATTCCCCTATTGTTCATGCTCTTTATTGTGCGTTAAAGTCCAATTCCAAAGAAGTCCTTCTAAATCATGTCCTTTTTCCTTTTAGTGAACCATGCCTCCTTGACGCAGAAATGGATGTAGAGCCGGAAACGCCAACCGACCTGCTCCACCAGCTCCCACAGTTCCTCAGGATGACTCTGTGTCTACCGCCGAATTCAGGACGGTCATTCAGTTGCTTGCTCACACCGTTACTAATCAAGTGAACCAGTAGGTGGTTCCAGTAGCCACAAATGGGTCTGCGGCTGCTGCCAGGGTGCGAGATTTCACCCGAATGTACCCTCTAGACTTTCACAGAACAAAGGTGGGAGAGGACCCACAAGGCTTTGCAGATGAGATTAGAAAGATTACCAGGATCATGGGTGTCAACTCCCCGAGAGTGCTGACCTGGCTGCCTACTAGCTAAAAGGGGTAGCCCAGGTTTGGTACAATCAGTGGAAGGAGGGACGGTCAGTAGAAACAGGACCGGTTGAGTGGAAAGAGTTTCATACAACTTTTTTGGATAGGTTCTTTCCCAAGGAGCTGAGAGAGGCTAAGATGGCAGAGTTTATGAACCTACGGCAGGGCAACCGAATAGTGAAGGAGTATGCTCTGGAGTTTACTAGACTATCAAAGTATGCTCCAAAGATGGTGGCTGAGCCAAAGGCTCGCATGTTGAAGTTCGTAAATGGAGTATCTAATCTGGTCCTCAAAGAGTGCAGGACGATAATGCTAATCAAGGACATGGACCTTTCTAGTTTAATAGTGTATGCCTAACAGATTGAGGCAGAGAAGCTGAAAGATATGTAACGTAAGAACAAGCGGGCAAGAACTTGTCATATTGATTTTGGCCACCAGAAATCTGGCGGTGGTAGCCGCCAACAGCAGCAACAGCAGAGGGCCCCAGCACCTAGCTCAGCCAGCGCACCAACCTTTTGGTCCCGCTAGGATTGAAGAGGTGGGTCTTATGGCACTCAGTCTCAGGCCCACATTACAGGAAGCAAGTATCCAACTTGTCCCAAGTGTGGTAGGAATCAGCCAGGAGAATGCCTTTAGGGACGAGAGGGCTGCTTTGGGTGTGGAAAGCTTGGACACAGGCTTAGAGAGTGCCCATCAGTAGGGCGAGGAAGATCATAATCCACTACCTCATCAGCTCCAGTAGGCCGACCAACTTAGCAGGCCAACCCATTAGGTATAGATGGCGGTCGATGCCAGAATCGTTTTTATGCTCTCTCTTCTTATCAGCATCAGGAAAGTTCACCTGACGTAGTTACTGGTATGTTACGTCTCTTTCATCCAAACATGTATGCCCTCCTAGATCCAGGATCTACTCTTTCATTTGTAACTCCATATGTAGAAGTCCAGTTTGGCATCAGTCCAGGGGTCCTATCAGAACCCTTCTCAGTTCCACCCCAATTGGCGAGTCAGTTAGAGCCAGTCGGGTGTATAGAAACTGCCTAGTCTCTGTCTAGGGTAAAGTCATACCAGTTGATCTTGTAGAGCTAGACATGGTCAACTTCGGCCTTATTCTCGGCATGGATTGGTTACACTCCTTCTATGCCTCAGTTGATTGTAGAACTAGAGTTGTCAAATTCCAGTTTCCTAATGAGATAGTTTTAGAATAGTCGGGCAGTACTTCAACGCCTAAGGGTAGGCTTATTTCCTTCCTTAAGGCCCAGAAACTCATTTCCAAGGGATGTTTATACCATCTGGTTCGGGTTAAAGATTCCAACTCTGAGACCCCAACCATTCAGTCAGTTCCAGTTGTCAGCGAATTCCTAGATGATTTCCTGAAGATCTTCCTGGAGTTCCCCCTGAATGGGAAATAGACTTCGGGATAGATCTCCTTCTAGATACTCAGTCCAACTCCATCCCTCCTTACAGAATGGCTCAGCTGAGCTTAAAGAATTGAAGAAGCAGCTAAAAGATCTCCTTGACAAGGGTTTTATCAGACCCAGCATCTCTCCCTGGGGTGCTCTAGTGCTATTCGTACGTATGAAAGACGGTACCCTCAGAATGTGCATAGATTACCGTCAGCTAAACAAAGTCACAATCAAGAACAGATATCCCCTACCTAGAATCAATGACCTATTTGACCAGCTTCAGGGAGCCAGTTCTTTCTACAAGATCGATCTCAGGTCAGGATACTATTAGTTAAGGGTCAGAGAGTGTGACACATCGAAGACAGCATTCAGAACTCGGTTTGGTCACTATGAGTTTGTAGTGATATCCTTTGGGTTATCAAACGCCCCAGCAGCCTTCATGGACCTAATAAACAGGGTTTTCAAGCCGTACCTATACATGCTCATCATCATAGCTATCGATGACATTCTGGTGTACTCTAGAAATGAGGAAGAGCATACCAAACACCTAAGGTTAACGTTGCAGGCTCTCAGAGATCGCCAGCTATTTGCCAAGTTTAGTAAGTGTGAATTCTAGTTGAAGTCCGTGACCTTCTTGGGTCATGTGGTCTCATGAGAAGGGATACAAGTAGATCCTCATAATGTAGCAGCAGCAAAGGATTGGCCCAGACCTACTTCTCCGACAGAAATTAGGAATTTTCTTGGCTTAGCAGGTTATTACCGATAGTTTGTAGAAGGTTTCTCCTCCATATCCTCTCCTCTGACCAAGTTAACCTAGAAGAAGGTAAAATTTCAGTGGTCGGATGAATGTGAGAATAGTTTTTAGGTGTTAAAGACTCAACTCACTACCGCTCCAGTTTTGACCCTATCGGAAGGAAAAAATAGGTTTGTAGTATATTGTGACGCCTCCAAAGTTAGACTTGGATGCGTTCCGATGCAGAGGGGCAAAGTGATAGCCTATGCCTCCAGACAGTTCAAAGTCCATGAGAAGAATTATCCAACTCATGACTTGGAGTTAGCAGCGGTAGTATTCGCATTAAAAATATGGAGACACTACTTATATGGAGCTCATGTAGATATGTTCACAGATCGTAAGAGTCTTCAGTATGTGTACAACCAAAAGGACCTGAACCTCCAACAGAGAAGGTGGTTAGAGCTCTTGAAAGATTATGACATAAGTGTGCTGTATCACCCAGGCAAGGCCAATATGGTGGCTGACGCCCTAAGCAGGCGATCTATGGGAAGTGTAGCTCACTTTAAGGAAGGAAAAAGGGAGTTAGAAAAGGATGTTCACAGACTAGTCCGTTTAGGGGTGCAGCTAGTGGACTCCGCCGAAGATAGAGTAGTAGTACAAAGCAGGTCAAATTCATCTTTGGTAGTGGAAATTAAGTCCAGACAAGACGAAGATCCAGTTTCTACTTAAAATCAAGGAAGCGGTTCTCAGAAAAGAAGTTGAGGCTTTCTCCCAAGGGGGAGATGGAGTGCTCCGTTACTAAGGAAGGTTGTGTGTGCCAGATATTGGTGAGTTGAGACAGCAGATTTTGGTTGAGGCACACAGCTCAAGGTATTCCATTCACCCTAGTGCTACTAAAATGTACCGCTATTTGAGGGACATTTACTAGTGGAACGACATGAAAAGAGACATTTTCGAATTCGTAGCTAAGTGCCCAAACTGCCAGCAAGTCAAGGTGGAACATCAAAGGTGGAGGGCATGACTCAAGATATCAGTATACCCACGTGGAAGTGGAAATAGGTAAATATGGACTTTATTACAGGTCTACCTCAACTCAATAGCACGACTCAATCTAGGTAATAGTAGAACGGATGACTAAGTCAACACATTTCCTCCCAGTCAAAACCACAAATTCAACTAAGGGTTATGATAAATTTTATATTCCGGAGCTAGTTAGACTTCATGGGGTTCCATTGGTGATCATTTCAGACAGGGGTACCTAGTTCACCTCCCATTTCTGGAAGTCTTTTCAAAAGAGACTTGGCACTCAGGTCAAGCTCAGTACAACTTTTCACCCGCAGAAAGATGGGCAAGTTGAGCGGACCATTCAGACTTTAGAGGATATGCTAAGAGCGTGCGCGATCAATTTTAAGGGTAATTGGGATGACCATCTGCCTCTTATCACATTTGCATACAACAGTAGCTATCATTCAAGCATTCAGATGGCCCCGTTTGAGGAATTGTATGGTAGGAGGTGTAGATCTCCTGTAGGATGGTTTGAAGTCGGTGAAGCTACTTTGATAGGGCCAGACTCGGTTCATGAGGCAATGCAGAAAGTTCAGCTCATCCAAGAAAGATTAAAAATAGCCCAGAGCCATCAGAAATCCTATGTCGATGTGCGAAGAAGAGAGCTACAGTTTTCAGTTGATGACTGGGTATACTTGAAAATTTCTCCCATGAAAGGGGTGATGAGGTTTGGGAAAAAAGGGAAACTCAATCCTAGGTATGTGGGACCAGTAGAATTTTGAGACGTATCAGCAAGGTAGCCTATGAGCTGGAGTTACCTTCAGAACTAGCAGCTGTACATCCAGTTTTCCATGTATCATTTGTGAAAAAGTGTATCGGGGATCCAACCTCTGTGGTGCCATTGGATAATGTGGCAGCCAAGGATAGCCTCGCCTTTGAGGAGGTACCAGTCCAAATCCTACACCGACAGGTTCGTAGATTGAGGAATAAGGAAATAGCTTCAGTCAAGGAATTATGGAGGAATCAGCAAGTTCAAGGAGCTACGTGGGAGGCCGAAGCAGATATGAGGGACAAATACCCACACTTGTTCTTTACCGACCCTGTTGCAGTTTGATATGTGAATTTTGTTTTAGGACTTGAACTAGTTGTTGAATTTAGTTCATATATATAAATTTTCTTTCTGACTTTGGTTTTGTTATGAAAAACAAAAGTTCAGTTCAGTTAAATGGAGGTAGTTATTTCGGTCATTTTGAAGTTGAATGAGCAGTATTTGAATGCTTTAATTATTTTTTTTCTGGTTGCTATGAGATTTCTATCATTTTAGGATGAATGTTTCTAAGGGGGAGATATTGTAATTCCCCGGAAGCATAAAATCAATATCCGGGAATTAATTCAGAAAATTTGGAAAACTACAGAAAAGTTACAGAACGACCAACCTGACGGGTCGTTAAGGGACCCAACGACTCGTCAGGTCAACCATGAGAAGGATGCAAATAATATGTTTTAGTGTCCTTAACGGACAACCCCACTATGCGTTATCAGGCCCCACTACTCGTTAAGTCATCTGTTGCCAAGCCGGAGTTCAGAAATTTGAGGAAATTACAGTGTACTTGACGGGAGGTCACCAAGAGTCGTCATCAACAGTAACGACTCATCAAGTCCTTCGTTTCCATTCCCTTCTGACGTTCTTACCAGTGTACCTGACGGACGATAGGATAAGTCATTTCCAGTCATGGCGACTCATCATATGCCCGTTAGGAGTCAGTAGAAATTTTTCTAGTGAGCTTGACAGGAGAACCCAACGACTCGTTGGACCAGGTAACGAGTCGTTAAGTTACCTGTTAGGAGCACCTGACAGTTTTTCCCTGCGAATTCTAAGGGCTATTTAATAATTTTCTATTCTCCCAAGCATTAAACCACGTCGTTTAAGTACTAATTCCAAATGTTTTAGTGGGGAAAAGCGGTTCCTCCCCTCATTCTCACGCTAATCTTCAGAAGAACATCACAGAATTCTCTAAGGATATTTCAAAGCAAAGGCTAGGGCTTAACTGTTATACCCCGTAAGTTTCTAGCACTTAGATGGCCTATTCGCATATTAGTTGGAAGTTTTAGAATGTCATACGTGCGAGGAAAGGGACCGGGAAAAGGCCGAACGAGTGCCAAGTTGGAATTTCACAAGAGGAGGCCGAACTGCGCTGCCCAGAGGGGCAAATTGGCATGGAGCTGGGACCTCCGCGTTAGCCAACGTGGCACGGAGCAAAAATGGTGCGTTGGCCAGCGTGCCACGTTGCCATGTATTTTGCTGCAAGTATATAAAGGCCTCACCCTTTAAATTTAAGTCATTTTCACTTTTAAACTGATCAGAACAGTGGGGGGACGAAGGGTTCTCATAAATTTCTGTTTGTTATGCTGTCAAACGCTGTCCAAAGTTAAATTAACTTTTGGTATCGAAGTATAAGGCTGCAGGGAGCATGTCTACGGAGTTAGTTTCACGAAATTCGCCCGGCGAATCGTCATCCCGCCGAGTCAAAGTGATTGAAAATGCTCCAAACTAGTGTTAATACACTCCCAGCATTAAAGTGCGTATTTCTCTCTTCTAGACTCCCGAGAAAATATGAGTTTTCGACCGTTCTTCGATAAATTGAAGAATAGTCAGCATATGGCCTTAAAGTATTGTCTTCTTCCAGTATAATAATAAACTTAGTTCTATTCTTTCGTGAATATGATTACAGTTGGGGAGAATAGCTGAATACTAGCCGAACTTCGCCAGATAATCGGTAAACTGGCAGTCAGGGAATGTAAAGGCAGTCTCTTTTGGCAAGTTAGCTTCTCCAGTACAGTAAAACAACGTAAATCTCAGTAAAGTATTTCAGAAATATTTTATCACACTCAGTATGAAACTCAATAAAGCTTGTCAGAAATTATTATTATATTCAGTATGTATCACATGTAGTTATTGATATACATATAGAAATACTATATATATTGCGAGTGACTGCCAATAGGGATTACAGTTACAAAGATTCTAGTTAGCTGCTAGGATGTGTATACAGATCGTACTGCAGGACCACCTCGCTAAGAAGGAGTAGGTTAAATGTGATTCACATATGACCCTATAGAAACTCTTTTAGTTCTCAGTTTATTGTGATGGTAGACTTATATGTTGTTGCCAGACCTAGACTTCAGAGCTTGTAAACGTTAGTAGTTTGAATCAGATGGTTAGTCGGTATGGGCATAGTGAGGCGGTCTAACGACTAGTTGGCACCTGTATTGGCAGGAAAGCATCCCTAGAGGTCAGTAACATTATCGCACGTTCCAGAACCAGAAATAGAGACTGAATAAGAATATTCTAGAGCTAGCAACACCAGAGTTCTCTAGTGTCTTGAGTGATCGTACATCGTCCTTTCAGCCTTATCGGTGATTGCAAGTCTTAGTCGACCCTAAAGTTATCAGGTAGGACACCCAGCAAGCCAGCCCAGTTGTCCTAGTCAGATAAACCCGTGGATACCCCAAGGAGGGTTCCACATCAGTATCCAGTGACGGGTTAGTACCTTAGTCGGTTCTCGTAAGGTATTTAGGTATAGAATCTCAGGAGAGGACCAGTCCTTAAAGAATTGGCCATAAGACTGAGAATTTCCCAGAACAGCAATATAGATCCGAGTGGATTCACATAAGGCCTAAGGAGTCAGTAGTACTCTTCTAGTACAGTGTTTACCAAGTTAAGGAGATCGGTAAGCTCCCTATGAAGAACTAGGGACCGATCGCCTAGAAGCAAGTTCGACCAAGCCCGGCTCTATATTTGTTTAGTTATAAGAATAAAGTAGTTAGCTGTCTGCAACCCCTCAGTTATGCATGAGTTACAGATGTCCGAGTAGGACATTCAGAGTATTGTTAGACTACTTCAGACCTCACTCTATTCAACCTAGACTACTAGAGATCATGATCACTATCAGGGTCCTCTGATCAGATACGGGCGCATGGCACGCCTGTAGATAGTCATACAGATTATCCCAGAGGCGAATAGCATTAGCATGAGGCCCAGAAGGCCAGATACTCTATCTCTATATAGATAGATTTATTTGTCAGTTTCTCCAGTATAGTAATCCAGTATGACTCTCAGTAAAGCGTGTCAGGTGAATGTGATTGTGTGCAGTTATTATTATCTGTTGAGACCTGTATTTGCATTGTTTGGGTTGGATACCCGTATAACTTTCGTGACTGCCCCAAGGTTAATAGCTGTGTCGACTCGTCCGCCAGAGGGCGACGATATGTCGCTCTAAGGAGTGGCATGTTGTCTTCTAAGGACGAAGATGGAATGCCAGTTTCCCCATATTTTGCCTTGTTCAGCTTTTATACACCCCCGTCGAGCGGTTGCGCCTGGGGTGTTGGTTTCAGGAGTCCTCCAGACTCAGGTACGACAATAGTCAGGGGCCCATCAGGCCCAAGTTGCATACCCAGGGGACCGACAAGATGCTTATAGCTACTAGGTGATGCAATTTGACCCGGGGTAGGGGTAAATAGATTGAGATGTACTCACTACGGCTTATGGGGGCCCCGATGGGTTGTTTTGTGTTGATTGCACCTTCCGGCTTATGGGGGCCCGGTAAGGTGTATGTTATGTTGTTTTGATTATTGATAGATAGACAGTAGAATGCCATGTTATCAGGTATGACTCCTACTCTTCTTAGTATAGTTATGTTAGCCCTGATCCCGCTATTTCAGTCAGTTTCAGTCTATTTCCTATTACTTCAGTTACTGCCAGCTTTATTATTTACCTTTAGATATTTACAGTTATTGCTTTACATACTCAGTACCAGTGGTACTGACGCCCATTTTGGGGCACTGCATTACTTGTCTGGAGGTACACATAGACGAGGAGCATATCCCTCGTAGTTCTAGTCAGCGGTTTAGAGCCTTCAACTCCTTTCTTCCGGAGCTTGAGTGACAGAAGTTTACCTTCTTTTTTTTGTATAGTATGGGCAGGTCGGGGCCCTGTCCCGACCATCTTATTACTCCTAGAGGCTTGCAGATTGTATTATATTCCCTGTGGTTAGATGTATCGACCGTGTGGGGTCATATATGTGTTTCCGATTGTATGTGATGGTCATGTTGGACCTTGTTCAGTTGTTAGTTGGTGACCTTGTCGGTCATAGATAGTTTAGTGCCAGATTTCATTTTTCAGATATTACTAGACAGCATGGTGGCCTTGTCAGCCCGTATAGGATCCCTTATAGTTGGTTGTTTTGGTTAGCTGTATATATCCTTACAGGTGGCTATAGGCCTTGCCGGCCGGAGGCTGTGTTTACAGCCATTATATAGCCCGTCGTTTTCTTAAATCAAGAGTTAGAGCCAGCGTGGCACCAGAAGTGCTTAGGATCAGTTAGTACAGTAGTTTAGGTCTTAGTAGGGCACCAGGTGCCAGTCATGCCTCCCAAGGTGAGGCGTGACAAACTTGATATCAGAGCAGGTCGTATTCCAGGGAGTCTGCAAGCTGTGCTAAACAGAGTCTTGTCTATGGATGTGTTGTGCACCACATACTATAGTCAGGAGGCTGCAAGGCATGATAGGATGGTTACCCTTCCTTCTTATTCAGTCGTGCTCTAGAATGGTACAGTCCAGGGTTAATTCCCTCAGCTTATTGTACACTTTTTTTTATAGAGAAAATGTCAGATTAGCGACATCCTACCACAGGCAGAAGATTGGATGCAGCAGCAGAAGGAGGTATCATTAAGACACCACAATAGAGAGATAGTCAGCCTAAGGATGGGAGCGGACGTCCTAGATCTCCCTAATACTTTCCCAAGGTACCAAGAACCTCACACTGTGATACGTCTATCAGCACCGTCCCCAGTTCATTTTTATAACCTCAGAGTAGGAAGCCAGGAGCATAGCGTGTATATGAGTCAACTTATCTGTTAGATATATAAGATCCGATCAATATGACAGTTAATATTAGATTACCTGATTGATGTGAGAAGGAGAGGGAAATGCAGGATTCCCACCTCCATCCTTTCAAATGTTGTACAGTTCCATGTTTTTGTTTCATTGCGGTAAGTAAAAGGCTATTCCTTTAGTGTATGATAGACCAGGGGTTGACTTGGGGTCACTTGTGGCTTTAAGTACCGTGTTACGTCTAGGGTGTAGGCTCGGGGCGTGAGAGATGTTGTGCGCCTATCAAATAGCCTATAAGACCCCCATTGGTTCATCTCCATATCAACTGGTTTATCGAAAGTCATGTCATCTGCCGGTCTAATTAGAGCATAAGTAACTATGGGCTCTGGAAAAGATGAATTTAAATTGGAATGAAGCAGCCAAGTTGAGACTTCGCCAGCTCAATGAGTTGGTGGAATTCTAACTTAGAGCCTATGAGAGTGCGGCCATTTATAAAGAAAGAATGAAGATTTATCTTGACAAGAAGATTGCAAAAAGGAAGTTCAACATGGGTGATCTGGTCCTACTGCTTAACTCAAGACTCCATTTGCACCCTGGAAAGTTGAAATCTAGATGGATGGGACCTTACAGAGTGGTGAATATGTCCCCATACAGTGCAATGCAACTTGAGAACAAAGATGGAAAAATATTCAAAGTGAACAAGAAAAGAATAAAGCTATATCTTGGAAATACGGTCATGACCCGAACATAGACCTGGATCGAGACACGAGAAAACCCTGAGAGGCTCCAAGTCAACCCATGGCATGAACAAGAAATTTAAGCTTAACATAATAAATGTGGAATTCTAACATATAACATAGCGGAAGTCTAAAAACCTGATAACATCAAATAACTGAATACATACAATGTCTGATAAGCCTCTACTATTGACGAGTTGATGGGACAAGAGCCCAACTAACTCAATAAAGTCAAAAATTGAAAATACTGAAATACAACTAAAAAGAAGGGCCCTCGAAAGATAAGGACTCACCAACTCTAGCTGGAAACTGCTAATATTGAGAATCTGTCTAATGGTGGAACTGAGCCTGAATATCTGAGCCCGTTTCATGAAAGAATAGAACATAGAGTATGCAGTCAGTATGTGGAATATACTGAGTATGCAAGGTAAGTAAAACCGTTAAGTAAGTAAAATCAGAGATCATGCATATCATAAATATTTCACCATAAGGGTCTGAGAATAGGGCTTGCAGGCTATTATCTGAAAATATGGCTTAAACACAGCTGAATTTCATAACTCAATCAAATGACCAAAGCTGAAAACTGATAATCATAAGTAAAGCTGAACACTGGGTCAAACCTGCTGAAACATAATATCATGACTGATAAACATGCATAACTGAAATCATGAGGAACAATGGGAGACTCGTCATATAACTGACATTACCATGATAGAGCTTACGTGGTCGCGACTATAACAATCAAGTGGGAAGAGCCATCCAAAGCTTTGCCAGGGCTAAGGATGCTACCATGATATTAATATCAAGCTGAAGGCCCCTTGGGGGCAGGGAAAGCTCACAAGGGAGGTCCAGAATGATCTGAGCATACCTACGCTAATAACATAAAGTTTGATAAATCATGAAACATACTTGATCATATGTGCTTGCCCAATACATAAACATGCTTGACATAGACTTGATCATTCGAAAACATGATCATGGATAAGGGTAATTTGAAATCATACTTTCAGCATATACATCTCATCATTCTTGAATGCATATATCATAATTTCAACTTTCATGACCTTCCACAGGTGGGCATCACAATTTGTAAAAACTTAAAAACATAATTTGTAATTTAAAACATTGTAAACTATGCCCATGAATCATAATTCAATATCAGAAACATGTATAGATCGTACACATGATTGATACTAAGAGAATACACATATTGGGTTAAAACCTCATAGATTCATCAACTAGAATTTTTAATGAAATTGAAGAAGGATTGGGCATGGGTGTGGATGAATACACCCATTCATAATCCTACATACTTGAGAGAATCTGATTTCACAACCCTCTTGAAAGCCCAAAGGAAATTTGGGGAAGAACTTGATGAATCCTAAGCTTGATCACCCTCAGGAACTTCTAGGATTGCATGCATGGAGGGGATAGGCTTAGAATGAGTTAACCCCTCTTAAAACACACCTATTTGAGCATAAAATGATGTAGTTTAGGTCTTAGGAACTTAGAAATTACATAAAAGCCCTTAATAAATCGCAGGAAAATACACACTTCCAGTCCCAATGAGGGACTGGACGATTCGACCTCAACACCATGACTCGTGGTCTATTCTTGTGGTCAACACTGAAATCATACCTCTAAGGGATACCACAACTTTTGGTGTACCCAACGACTCGTGGTGTCCAAGTTGTGCCCAACACTTCCCAAATTTTTCACTTCAAGCCAACCTCTAGCAATGAGTGACTTGATAACTCGTGGGCCTAACCACGACTCGTGGTATCACCCATGGTCAACCCAAAATCCAACCAAGTCCACCCTCCTCCCCATGAGTCACTTAATGACTCGTGGTGCACCTCATGGATCACTGGATGACTCTTCTTGTGACCTAGTGAAGAAAATCCTATTTTCTCTAGTTCAATTGTCACGCCCTGCCCTGGGGGTATGGCTGGCACCTGGTGCCCTACTAAGACCTGAACTGCTAAACTGCTGAGCCCAAGCACTTCTGGTGCCTGGCTGGCTCTAACTCTGGATTCAGGAAATGACGGGCTATATAACGGCTGTAAATACAGCCTCCGGCCAACTAGGCCTATAGCCACCTGTACTATAACATCATCTAGCCAGAATCACATTCATATAGGGGAACCTATGCGGGCCGACAAGGCCACCATGATGTCTAGTTAACCCTAAATCAATATAACAAATGCTGAACAGCTACGTGACCGGCAAGGTCACCACTACTGACTGGATAAGGCCTCACACGGCCAACATAAACAACTAAACATACACATGGCCCCACACGACTGGCATAACTAACCACAGAGAAATATATACAGACTGCAAGCCTCTAAGAATACTGATAAGATGGTCAGGACAGGGCCCTGGCCTACCCATATTTTACAACAAAAGAAAAGGGATAAACCTCTAGCTATTTAGCTCCGGATGACTGGAGCTGATGACTCTGTGTGCTGGCTAGAATCACGAGGTATCGGCTCCTCGTCTATGAGTACCTGCAGGCAAGTAATGTAGCGCCCCCAACGAGCGTCAGTACCGCTGGTTCTGAGTATGTAAAAAAACAACTGAAAAATATCTAAAAACAACAATACAACTAATGGAACTAAAATAGAAGGGAATAGATTAAACTGACTGAAAATGTAAAGCTAAGCCTACTTTCAATTATGCTGGAAGGAGTAGGAGTCATACCTGGAAATGTATCGCTCTATTGTTGATCTACTCGTATCTAGTGTAACATGGCATAACATAACATAACGTAGCATAGCACACACAAACCTTACCCGGCCCCCATAAGCCAGGACGTACAATCAACATGCAATCTATACCCCTACCCTGGTCGTCCCATCTCCTATAATAACTATAAGCATTCTGCCGATCCCCTAGGTATGCACTTAGGCTCGCTGAGCCCCTGACTATAACTGTACCTGAGTCTAGAGGACTCCTGAATCAACACCCTGGGCGTACCCGCTCGACGGGGGTGTATAAAGGCCGACTAACACAATATGGGGAAAACCGGCATCCCATCTTCATCCCCTGTGGGACGGCATGCCACTTCATAGAGTGACGTATCCTCGCCCTCTAGCGAACGAGTCGATACAGCTATTAACCCTGGGGCGGTCATGAATGCTAGGTAATCCAACCCCAAGACAATTCAGTGGTCTCAACTAGTAATACTAACTGCGTATACCACATGCTGAAGCTAGTGATGATAATGTATATGTACATACTATATGTTGTACTAGTGATAGTGATATATGTGTATTTAATACATGCTGAGACTGATAATGGTATATATATATATATACACACACTCTTCTGTCATGCTGTGCTGAGTCTAATGTTGAGAAGATGTAGTTTTTCTGCTGGGAATCATGCTGTATAACTGAGTTTCATAGTAACATGATTTACTATTTCTAACATGCTTTCTAAACTTCATTTTAATCTACCATTCTACTTCTGAGATACCTTACAGATACTTATATTGCTTTACTAAGTTTCAACTGAATACGATAATATCCTAACATACTTTACTAAATCACATACTAGGCATGTTGTACAGTTCCTAACACTTTGTATTAGAATTTATATCGTGCTAGCAAGTTTCACGCTATACACAACATGATGCTTCCAATATCGTACTAATATTCATACTAAACATAACACATGACTTTTGAAACATTCTACTGGCCTTTGAACTATCTTACTATACCGAGACTACTAACTTGCCGAGGAAACTAGCTTTACATACCTTCGCTTCTGATTTCCCGACTAACTGGCGTAGCTCGGTCAGTATTTTTGCTATTTTTCCCAACTGCATCCATATATATATATATATCAATTAGGACTAAATACACTAATATTCTGGAAGAAGATAACATTTCTAATATATATATAGCCAAAACTTTGGCTTATAGAAAAACGGTCAAGAGCTCGCTATTTCTCGAAAGACCAGAAGGGAGAAATACTCACTTTAGGGCTAGGAGTATATTGACACTAATTTGGAGCAATTCCACTTACCTTAGTTCAGTAGCACGATTATTCACCGGCTGAATTTCACGAAACTAAATCCATAGGAGTGCTCCTTACTACTTAATGCCTCGGTATCTGGAGTAAATTTGAGTTTGGACCGCGTTTGACGGCATAATTGAATGAATATATATCGTAAACCTTCGTTCCTCTCTGTTCTATGTCGTGTTCTCTAGAAATTATAAGTTAAATGAAATAAAAACCGAAGTTAGGAGGCTTTTATACTTGGGCTTGGACAGGGCCTCCGTGACATGGAGCCAACGCGGAGGCCCTCCCTCCATGGCACGTTGCCATCACCGAGGGGTTCTGCCCTAGCTCCTTCGGCGATGGTTCGATGGATTTCTTATCCGGTGTTTCCCCCGGGCCTTTCCTAGCATGTATGGCATTCAAAAACTCTAAACCAACATGCGAATAGGCCATCTACATGTCAAGAATTTACGGGGTGTAACATTCTCCCCACCTTAAGAACATTCATCCTCGAATGTGAACTTCCATTTATAAGAATTCTCGGCTTACTCAAGTTATTTCTAGAAAAATTTTGGCAGAGTTTCCCCTGTAATATGGACAATCTCAATAACCTGAAATACATAAAAGTCCAATATAGGTACTCCACACAATACTATAGCAATCATCAGACAAAAGATTGGAGTCGATTATCTTGTTTATGCATATACTATAAGGCACTATATAAAAAAACAATACTAACATACCTCTTTTGACTGACTAGGCTTGAAACAAGTGAGGATATCTAATTTTTATATCTTCCTCTGCCTCCCAAGTCATCTCCACTCGATTCCTGTTACGCCACAGTACCTTGACAGACGCAATATCTTTAGTTCTCAATCTACGAATCTGTCTGTCTAAGATAGCTACTGGAACCTCTTCATAGGCCAGCTCCTCCGTAACCTGGACATCCTGGACTGGAACTACTCTAGATGGGTCTCCTATGTACTTTCTTAGCATAGTTACATGGAAAACTGGATGAACAGATTCTAATTCTGGAGGCAAGTTCAACTCATATGCCACTTGGCCTATTCTTCGACGAATTTGATAAGGCCCGACGAATCTCGGACTTAGCTTACCTCTCTTACCAAATCTCATCACCCCTTTCATCGGAGATACCTTCAGAAATACCCAGTCATTCACATCAAATTCCAGGTCTCTGCGCCGCACATCAGCATACGATTTCTGGCGGCTATGTGCAATCAGTAGGCGTTCTCTGATAAGCTTTACCTTTTCCTCTGACTATTTAAAATATCTGGCCCAATCAGTGCTGACTCTCCCACTTCAAACCAACCGACTGGCGACCTACATTTTCGCCCGTATAATGCCTCAAAGGGCGCCATCTGGATAACTGAGTGATAACTATTATTATAAGCAAATTCAATTAGTGGCAAATGCTCGTCCCAGCTATCTCCAAAGTCTAGCACACACGCTCGTAGCATATCCTCGAGCGTCTGATTAGTGCGTTCAACCTGCCCATCTGTCTAAGGGTGGAATGCTGTGCTCAAATTAATCTGCGTTCCCAGTCCTCTTTGAAATAACTGCCAAAATCTAGCTGTAAATTTTACTCCTCTGTCATAGATAATAGATACTGGAACACCGTGTAATCTAACTATTTCTCTGATATACAATTCAGCATAATCTTCGGTAGAGAAAGTGGCTTTTACTGGCAGGAAATGGGCTAATTTCGTCAGTCTATCAACAATTACCCAAATTGAATCATGTCTATGCCTGGTATGGGGTAATCCTGCTACAAAGTCCATGTTTACTGCTTCCCACATCCAAAGAGGCACAGCTATGTCCTGAGTCAACCCACCTGGTTTCTGGTGTTCTGCTTTTACTTGCTGACAGTTAGGACATTGGGCTACAAATTCAGCTATTGCCCTTTTCATACCTGGCAACCAGTAGATCTCCTTGACATCGTGGTATATTGTCGTCGCGCCTGGGTGGAAAGAATAGCGAGCGTAATGTACCTCACTCATAATCTGCTGGCAGAGCCCTGAAACATCTGGAACACAGAGATGACCCTTGCATCTCAGCACTTCATCCTCAATTACCTGAAAATCTGGCGCTTTCCCTTGCTGAATTCTGTCCTTAAGCTGGACCAAGTCAGGATCTTCATACTGCCGTTCTTTTACCTCCTCAACTAATGACGACACTGCGGTGTTATGAATTACTGCTCTGTTGACCTCTGTCTCTACTACACGAATGGCTAGCCTAGCTAATTGATGTATTTCTTTGATCAACTCCCGCAGCTCGGGCTGCAAATACGCCAAACTCCCCATTGATTTATGGCTGAGAGCATCTGCTACTACATTGGCTTTTCCCGGATGATACAGAATGTCCACGTCGTAATCTTTCAATAACTCCAACCAGCGATGCTGTCAAAAATTCAACTCCCTATGAGTGAAGATATATTGTAGGCTCTTATGATCTGTGAAAATATCCACATGGACGCCATACAAGTAATGTCTCCATATCTTTAAGGCATGGATCACTGCGGCTAACTCCAAGTCATGGGTAGGATAATTCCTTACGTTGTTCCTCAGCTGTCTGGAAGAATAAGCAATCACTTTACCGTGCTGCATCAACATACATCCCAACCCAATACCTGATGCATCACAATACACTGAATAACCCTCTGTACCTTCTGGCAACGCTAATACTGGGGCGGAGGTCAACCTGTCTTTCAATTCTTGGAACTCTGCTCACATGCCTCTGTCCACTGGAACTTTACTACTTTCTATGTTAGCTTAGTCAGAGGTGCCGCTATAGTGGAAAATTCCTCAACAAACCTTCTATAATATCCTGCTAATCCCAGAAAACTGCGGACTTCAGTCGGAGTGGTAGGTCTGGGCCATGTTTTGATTGCTTCTATTTTCTGCGTATCTACCTGTATACTAGCATCCGACACAATATGCCCCAACAATGCTACTGAGTTCAGCCAGAATTCACATTTGGAGAACTTGGCATACAACCGACGGTCCCTGAGAATCTGAAGAACACTGTCTGTAAATGATTCTGGTGGTCTGCCTCTGAGCGAGAATATACCAGAATGTCATCAATGAACACTATCACGAATAGGTCCAGGTACGGTCTGAAGATGTTGTTCATCAGGTCCATGAATACTGCGGGAGCATTCGTCAGCCCAAAAGACATAACTGGGAATTCAAAATGGCCGTATCTGGTCCTGAAAGCTGTCTTCGGAATGTCCCTTTCACGAACTCGAACCTGATGGTATCCGGACCTCAAATCAATTTTGGAGAAATATCTGGCCCCCTATAACTGATCAAACAAATCATCTATTCTGGGAAGCGGATACTTATTCTTAACTGTAACCTTATTCAGCTACCTGTAGTCTATACACATGCGGAGCGAGCCATCCTTCTTTCTCACAAATAGGACTGGAGCACCCCAAGGTGAAGTACTCGGCCTGATGAAGCCCTTATCTAACAGATCTTTCAGCTGCTCCTTTAATTCTCTGAGTTCAGCAGGAGCAATACGATACGGAGGAATTGATATGGGCTGTGTTCCTGGTAATAAATCAATTGCAAAATCTATTTCCATTTCTGGAGGAATACTAGGTAGCTCATCTGGAAATACGTCAAGGAATTCATTTACCACTGGGACTGACTGGAGAGTCGGAGGCTCTACCCGAACATCCTGAACTCTGACTAGATGGTAAATACATCCCTTGGTGATCAACTTCCTCGCCTGAAGATAGGAAATAAACCTACCTTTTGGCATAATTGTACTGCCCTTCCACTCGTACTGCCTCCCATGAAAAGTGGAATCGAACTGTCTTGGTCCAGCATTCTACATTTGCATAGCACGGAGCCAACCAATCCATACCCATAATGGCGTCGAAATCGACCATTTCTAATTCTACCAGGTCTATTGTGGTCTGACGATCAGCAACCTCTACTATACACTCGCAATAGACCCTTCTTCCTATAATGGAGTCACCAATGGGGGTGGATACTGAAAAGGGTTGCTGAAGCAACTTTGGTGCAGTACTAAACTTTCGAGCCACAAATGGAGTAATGTAGGACAAAGTAGATCCTGGGTCAATCAATACATAAGCAGGGTGTGAGCAGATAGTCATCATACCTATCATAACATCAGGTGACGCTTCTGAATCCTGCCTCCCTGGTAAAGCATATGTGCGGCTTGGACCCACACCTACACTGGAGGCCCCTGATCTGCCCTGGCCCCTGCCTGCTAAAATTGAGGGCCTGCGCCCTGCCGAGGATGCTGAAGCTCGTGATCCTGCGGATGCCCTATCCTGTCTATTCCGATTCTCCTGACCTCTGGCTGGGCAATCTCTCATCAGATGGTCCTCTTGGCCACAAATATAACATCCGGTGGAGCCATACCTGCATGCTCCAGAATGGCGTCGGCTGCATATGGGGAAAAGTGGTAGGGTATACCTACTCTGCTCCGCCCTTCTCTGTAATGGTGAATCTGCAATCTGCGAGCCTCTGCCGGTCTCTAACTGCCCCCTGCGGCTAAACCTGCCCCTCTGCGGCTGTGGTGGAGGCGGGGGTCTGGGCGGCCTATCTAACAATCGTGGCCTAGGTCCTCCCCGAGCCTCCCTCTGTAACTCAACTGGCCTATCCCTGCGGCGCTGTTCCTGATTGGTCCTCCTGATCTCCCGATGTCGCTGCCTGATGCCCTTAATATTCTGGGCAAATGACTGAACTCGGGCAATATCCATGTCCTCTCGCAGTGTGGCCGTAATACAAGTCTCAACATATTCTGGATTCAACCCCATGATAAAGCATTGTACTCTGGATGCCATGGTATCAACAAAGGCTGGTGCATACTGGCCAAAGAATCAAACCCCAAGGCGTATTCCCGAACACTCATGGCCCCCTACTCTAAATGTAAAAACTTGTCCACCCGGGCCTGTAGAATCTCCCATGGAAAATAGTGATCCAGAAAAGCTCCTGAGAAGCTGGACATGGTCAGAGGGGAAACATCTCTCCCTCGGGACCTTTCCCAGCTTTCACACCGCAACACGGCGATGTCCCGTAACCGGAATGCTGCCAACTCAATCGATTCTGTAGGCGTGGCATGCATAACCCTGAAAATTCTCTATATCTGATGTAGAAAATCCTGAGGGTCCTCTGTCCGATCCGTACCTGTAAACTGTGGAGGATTCAAAGCCAAGAACTCTTGGACCCTCAAACTACCGAGCCCTTCTAACGACTCCACAACTGTAGACGGCATCGGCTGACGCTGAGCAGCCATCATCTGTGCTAACATGACTACCACACTCCTAACCTCATGGTCGGAAGGTATCGGTATAGGGATCGTTGGAGATGGTGTCGCCTCAAGTGTTTCATGATGTGGTGGAGACTGCTGAGAAGGTTGGGACGATGCCTCTGTATTGCCCTCTGATCGGGCTGTTTCTAAACGAGGGTGAGGCTTCCTGCTGGTGCCTTCCCCTGCTGCAATATCCAAGCTCCGGCCTGTGATAGGACGTCGCTGGTCTGACATTATCTGTAACCAAAGAATACAGTAAGCTCTAGGGAATCAACCCTATACTGTACCGTGCTATAGCACGACTGAATAAGAATAAAAGGCAACCATCCTATCATGCCTTGCAGCCTCCTACCCATAGTATGTGGTGCACAACACATCCATAGGCAAGACTCTACTTAGCATGGCTTGCAGACTCCCTGGGATTCAACCTGCTCTGCTACAAAGTTAGTCATACCCCCCCCCCCCAGGGCCGGGGGTGACATCAACCCTCGGGTCTGATCTTATGGCTTTCAGGGTATTATAGATACAGAGGAAATAAGAGGAATCAAGGTGGTGTACCTTGATGATGCTTGAAGAATCACAAAAGTTACATTGTGTTGTGACGTTAAATCAAGTGTTGCATGGGAGGCAACCCATGGATGGTAAAGTCTGAGTACCCGCACGTATGTTCCCTTCCCTTTATTTTACATTCTATGCTTCCGGGACGAAGAACATTTTTTAAAAAGGGGAGGGTGTACTTGTGTTTTTGAATTTTTGATTCATCCAAAGGTTTTTCTTGTCATGTTTCTTTTCCCTCGGGTATACTATCTAGTTGAACTGGCATGTTTAGGATTTTATTTTTGTGATTTTTTTTAATTAGAAAGTAGCTTAGGAGTACTCATCCAATAAATTGCACTGGTTTTGATATTTTGGAAAATTGACCCTATTTAAAATTTTGATGATTAGCCTTGTACTTGTGATTGCATACACGAATTCTGTGGATCATTCTATGTCATTTAGTATATTAACATGTGTAGTTTCCGTTAAGCCATGAGTAAACCGGATAGGTAGAGTGAATGCAAGTCATGTGTAATGAGTGAGTGAGGTCTAATACCTAGTCCAATACTGCGTAGAGGATTTAGAACTTGCCCAGTTAGTCTTTGCATAGGTTTTAGGATGGTTGGTTAGGAAATGATCATAGGCTGTTCTTGTTTAGCCGACTTTTATCTTAAATTACTCTACCAAAAATGATATGATTCCCTTGATCCAAATTTTTGAGTCTTAAATAGACCATTTTTCTTTGATTAACCAATTAACCGTACCCTTTTTTTGTAATGAACCTCTTTTGGCCTTTGCCCCTCCTTGGACATTATGAACCTCAACATAGGCAAAATGCCTAAGTTAAGGGTGGCTAGAGTAGGGGTGCATAAATAGTGGGAAGGTGAAAAAGGAAGAGAAAAGAAAAAAGTGAAAAGGTGTGGAGTGACAAAAGAAAAAGAGAAAGAAAAGAAAAATTGTAAAAAAGAAATCAAATTGTGAATGATGCATGAAAATCTTGAAGAAACACACCATACTCATACAAGTGCATAAAAAGGGTGAAAAGGGAGGAAAAAGTGAAAGAAGCAAAAAGGATGAAAAAAGTGAAAACTAGAGCCAGATATATGTAGTGCCAAGGAAGGGTTTAGTCACTAAAAAAGATCCAATATCTGCCATACCCAGCCCGAAACTCTACATTACAAGCCAAAGAAAGTTCTAGAGTGATCCTAGCCAAACTATCTAACAAATCGAAGTAGAGAAAATAAGGGTTATCTATGGTATTCGATATGAAGTATTTGAAACTTCTTTGTGAGAGTGAGAGTCTTGCTTGATCAGTCCCATGTTTAATATTTTACTATATCTGTGAGTGGGAGACTTCATTTGCTGTAAGGGTACATGGTTTGTATTTAACTCTACCAGTGGTGTGTGTAAAAAGTATTGGTGATGACTTGACTATCTGTTAATAGCTAGATGATATATCTTAATCTCTATTTATCATGTTTTGTGGTTGCTTGTAGTGCATATGCTGATTTGGTTCATGGGAAAAGGGTCAAAAGCTTTTTGAGTTAATTGTGCAAATTTTTTTTGATGTTGGCTGTAATATCCTAAGTTTATTTTCTAGTTAAGCGTCGTTTTTAGTTTTTATTTTCTTTGCTTGAGGACATGAAAAAGTCATAAGTTTAGGGTGTTTATGTGTTGTGAGTTTACAGCACTTTCGATGCTTAAAGCTGAGAAAATAGCATGGACTTAGGTATGTTTATATGGATATAAGGCACTTTAAATTTGATTTCAAGAAAAATAAGTGTTGGAGCAAAGATGTGTAAAAGAAGCCTTAAAATACGGAAAAATCAGCCAAAGTACAAGTCTCAGTATGAGTAGTACCTTGATTGTACGAGCCGTACTGAGAACCATGATGAAATTTAGAAGGATGAAGTGAAAAGAAGGCCACATACGACACTTAGTATGAGCCACAGCTTGAGTTGTGGAATTGTTCAGAGAAAATTGCACAAAGACAGACTCCTGGTACGGATGGACTCATGAATTATAGCATCAACATACGAACCATACCATGAGCCATGGTGAACTTCAGAAGATTCTTCAATACTTGGAAGAACTTCAGACAGTATGAGTCATAGGAAGAAGGTACGAGTTGTACCACAACACTCGTGGAGAATTTCAGAAGATGTCAGAGTTCTCAGGGCCAGACTACAGAAGCACTGTACGACATGTAGGATGAAGGTTTGAGTCATACCAGCCTGCCAACACTTAGCCAAATTTACAGCAGCCACAAACTTACGAGAAGCAAGTACGACCCGTACAATCTTGCTACGGGTCATAGGTCAAGTCGTGACACAGTCGACACCAGATATGGAAAAGTCCCTGTTAACATAGGAAAAGGTTTCTAATGTCTGTATAAATAGCTCTTATATTTTATTTTAGTGAGGGAAGGACAAAATCGAATCATTAGACATGTGAAGAACAATTTTTGTGAATTTTCGTCAAGTTTTGAGGAGCAATTCTTGGGATCAAATTCTTCATTTCCTACATGTTCTTGAGATTATTCTTTGATATTCAAATCTAGTTTTCTTCGAATTTTTTGATGTAAGTATTTATGTGTTTGTCCATTAATGCAAATTATAATCTTACAACCATGAGAGGCTAAAATCTCTACAACTAGAGGCTGTGAGAACCATGATGGAGTAACAAACTAGGGTTGCACAAAATTGATTCAAAACCAATGCTAAATGCTTGTATTGTATTTTCATTATTTTTAAACATTTCTTAATGGTGTACAACATTAGGACTTGCCCGAATACTTTACTTGTTTGAACCTAGGGAAGTAGAGATTAGGAAAAGAGAATTACAACAAAGCCTTGCTCTTTACGATCATTGTATTAACTTGAATTGTGGTTGCAGGATAGTTAAATTTGGAACATATTGACAACGTTTAGTTTGAAATCGCTCATGAGACTTGATGGGTGATTGAGAAAATTCATCCAATAGGGACGAACCAATCATTTGGATGAACCCTAGTTATCAGTTCTACAAGTAAGCACTGAGATTGATCACATGTGTATACCGAAGTAGTTATGAACCCATGGGGAACACTTACCCCAGTTGTTTGCAGACCTTGATTTAAATCAAAAATATAATCTTTGCTTTAATATTGTTTTCTTTGAATCCCCCTAATTTGGAGATAACTCACCAACAAGTTCAATTACTGCCATTAGTCTAGATCTTACCCTATTCCTTGTGGGTTCGCCCCAACCTATTAGTTGGGTTCTTTATTGACAACGATCGCTTCATACTTTATTAGAAAGTTTGAGTTTGAGCGTTATCACCAGCTGACCATAAAATTCATCCAGTCGATGTACCATATTAGGGTAAAATAAGAATACTTCCAATGGGTGTACCATACCAAGGTAAAATAAAAATGCCTCCATCTGGTTACCATACCAGGGTAAAATAAAAAAGCCTCCAACTCGTGTACCACACCGATTTAAGATTAATAAATCTTAATCATAATCATACATGGATCCGATAGGGCTTATCCAGAGTTAGTTTAACACATATAGCATAGAAATAAAAAATGCTAAATTTGTTGCCTGAATAAGCCTCCTTCGTAAGACATAAATGCAAGTGAGCACATATAACATGTAAATCTAGAAAATATCACTTAAATGCATGTATTCAAGACTCGTATAAATCATAAGATAGTGCTTATGACATAAGAGTTTCAACAAGATTTACCGATCGTGTTCACAGGGACATTAGAGCTCAGAGACTCGGTAGCTTATTATTTTATGTAAGAGAAAGGGATTATGAAGCCTCCTATTTGAATCAAATACTTAATAAAATACATAGAAGATAAATTACAACCACAACAAGTCAATTCTAGTTCAATAAATTAATTTACCCTTAATTTATCGCAACACCAATCCTTAGCTTAGATTCGTTTCGCCGTTGTGGTTTAGCTTTTATTACTAATCCTCCTAGAAATCAGCATGCCAAACATATTTAACATCACATGCGTAACATAATATAAAGGATCAGAGCACAGTGCCCATGCTAAGGGTTCTCCAAAATCAATGTATAGCTAGGACAATCATAACATGACAACAAATGTAAGTAAGACATATTTGCTTCACATTTACTTATTCCAAACCACTCTTACCAACTAAAGCTTAATGCTAAGTATTTATAACTCTTTCTAAAGAATCATACATGTACCTACATGAGTTCAACGTGCAGAACTATAGGTCCTTTTTAATGTTACAAAGTCGTGCTTGAAAAACAAGGGGAGTAGCGCCTTTACATACCTTGTGTCGACGGTTTTCCTTAGCCGATTCTTCCTCCAATAACCAATGTTCAGACATATTCAATTCCTTGATATTATAACTATGAAATAAGTCTATTTTAAGCCATGTTATCCAGACAAAATGTCACACCAATGCCAGCCACAACACAACTAAACAAGGCAACATTTCAACACTTTATTCTAGCATGTTTCCATACTTTTGAAGGGAAAATGAAAGGGAGAACTTACCTAGTTTTTCTTTGTCAACAACCCCCATGAATATGAAATATTTCCATCATACTTACATCTACTCCAATCCTCGAAAATCAGATATAATCTTGATGAGTTGGTAATCTACCAACTCATTAGGCGTTTTAAGCGTGAGCTTTTGCATTGTTTTCACATCAATTAGGAAGGTTTTATGTGTTTTCTCTTTGATTTTGTAGGTATTAAACTTAGACAAGGAAACCATAAGAATTGAACAAAAAGTGTTATGCTAAAAGAAAGGAACATGCGTTCCACAGAAAGGGCACCTATGAAACGCAGGTGCAAACGCAGCCAGCATTGATGTTAAGCAGAAAGGAACCTGCGAGGAATAGATTGGCACCTGCGAAATACAAATGAAATTGTAGAAGGATGTCGGGAGACATAGCTAGGACCTATAAGAAACCTACAGTTTACGAATGGGCACCTGCAAAATATGGTGCCACGCAAGTGACCAAATCGCTAATAGGGCGAAAATGTCTGACTCTGGCACAAATTCAATGTGGAAGCTTCTAAGGGCATTTGAGGAAAGATGTGTAAAAAGGGAATATGTAGAGTCACCCCAACTGTACTCGTACATGTGAGAAGTTTTACATCTTAGCAGGGAATGTGTATAGAGAAGTAGGGAGAGAAAGAGAAGAGTACATTCTTCTTCTTCTTCTTCTTTCTTACTATTTTGAGATAATTACACCATTATTGCATCTTAAAATACTTGAATTTACTATTCATGATGATGACTGTTGATGATTTATCTATGAGTATCATTGATTTATCTTCATTTATGAGTAGCTAATTTGCTAGGTAGGGGTTTGTGCTTGATGCAAATTTAATTTAATTGGCTATTGATCAGTTGTTCTTACCTTTAATATAAATGCATGGATCTATTGTCTCCTCTAAATTTTAATTGAATATTAGTGGTTACAAACACTAGTTTAGGTTGCTTATCTTGCTTGAGCTTGAGAAAGAAGAGTGAGATGTGGGTGAGGAAACAATATTGGGCATTTGGAGTTTTGATTTGTGGGGTTGAGCTAGAGATATCAAAACCAATATCCCCACTCCATTAAAGGGTTAATATTAGAGATAGCTTAGCCTTTCCTCAAGCTTGGTGCGGTTGATTTTTAATTAGGACCTCGGGGTTTGAGAAAACCTAAGGCAAAAACATTCTTGTGGTTGAAAAACAAGAGAATGTGCTTTGATCCACACTATCCATGCAAGAAATTTAAGTTAAGGAAATTGAATCAATCCTATTCTAATTAACACTTCATCTATTGCACATCTCTAGCCCTTTAATCTAATTAACACTTCATCTATTGCACATCTCTAGCCCTTTAATCTGCTTGCAACAACCCTTTGTTCGCTTTAGCTTTATAAATTTAGATGCAATATTGTTTTCTTCTTTTTCCCTTAAATATTTGTTTTATTTATGTTGACAATGATGGATTCAAATTTGAGTTAGCTTACAACTTTTTTTTTGTCAATCTCGATTTATTGTGGGATTTAACTCCGGCACTCATTGGGTATTTTGTTTTTAACAATGACCACTGCTACCTCCCTTAATCAGGAGCGATGTAGTGAGAGTTATTAAGAAATGGTGTTGTTGCTGGGGAATTGAGTTTTGATTACCATTAGTTGTTTAGTAATTGAAGTTTTTATTTGCATCTTCTATTGTTTTAACGTTGTTTTTTATGTTTTTGTTATTTTTCTAGGTGTCTGAAAAATGATCCATGCTAGCAATGAAGGCAACATGGATGTTTTAATGAAGGGAGAGGATGATCACGTGATTAATGATGCGTCTGGTGCCATTCTCGTACCACCCATGGTAGGGAATTCGGTCATTCAGGTCACAAGCACCAGGATACACCTTTTTCAAATGAAAAGTTTGTTTAGAGGACAAGATTGTGACGATGCTAATCGACACCTACAAAACTTCATATAAATATTTCAACCGTTTCAACATCACCAACATAAGCAAAGATTCAATACAGTTACGACTATTCCCATTCTCATTAATGGGTGAAGCCATGTTTTGGTTGGTGGAGTTGCCTCCCGGTTCTATAACCTCATGGAATGAGCTAACCGAAGCGTTCTTGGATAGGTTCTTTCCTCCATCACGGATGCTATATTTGAGAGGCAAAGTCTCAAACTTTCATTAACTCCAGGGGGAGCCCATTCATGAATTTATTCTTTAATTAAGGAAGAAGGTTGCCCTTTTCCCCAATCATGGTCTTCGTATGTGGGTGTTGCTCCTAAGTTTCTATAGATCCCTGGATTCCATCAACAATCCGATGGACAACAATCTTACAAGGGGTTCAATCATGGGCCAAACATATTCCTTGGCCAAGGTCATTCTCAATTGGATGACACTAGGGACACCGAGGTGACCACAAGTGGTGCATCTTCTAGCCATCTTGCAGCCTAGTTGAGGAGGCGCGATGAAGAGAGAGATGAGACCTTAGTAAAATGATGACCCAAGTTGAGTTGATGACAAAGAACTTGTTGGGGTCAGGAGCTAAGGGAGTAAATGTTGTGGAAACCCAAGGTCCCAGCCAATATGTGGGAGATGCTTTACCACCAAGGTATGTGAGGAGTGCCAATACATGGTCGGCCAAATGATGGGTTCCTATCAAGGCTACCAAGGTTCCAACCAAGGCCCTTGGTGTCCTCACAATGGGAATCAAGGTTGGATAGATCAAGGTGCAAACCAAGGATGGGATAAGAGAGATAGTAGCTAAAGGAGTCGTGAGCTAGATAGTGGTAAAGATAGGTACAATAGAAACTGTAACCCATACATTACCCCTCCTAAGGCGGATGTGGCCCCAATGTAATCGAGTGTAATTGATGTTGGTAACTCAAACATTGAATAAATGTTATCAAGAGTATTGAAAAAAAGTGGAGTCCACCGATAGTAGTGTGAGAGAGTTAAAAAGGAAGATGTCTAACCTCGCTCAAATAGTGAGCTCCCATTCAGCCTCAATTAAACACTTGGAGGCTCAAATGAATCAACTGTTGACCCAAATGAATCCGAGGATGAAAGGAACCCTTCTGAGTGATATGGTGCCAAATCCTAAGGTTGTTTCAAATGCCGGTGTTAAACCCAAGGTGGATGCTGGATTGAAACCTAGTAAAGAAGACATGAATGATGAGGTGTCATGAGTATCTAAATATGTTGATAATGAAGTGGTGTTAGCAGAGGAAGGAGTGGATGCCCCTTCTAAAAATGAGAAGGTTGATGAAGAGGGTGAGGAGGCCCCCAATGCTAAAGGCCAAAATTCTGAAGTCCCCCCTCCTTACCCTAAGCGGTTAGCAAAGAAGAAAGAGCACAATCAATTTCAAAAATTCATCGACATGTTCAGAAAGTTGTCTGTCAACATCCTACTAGTTGATGCGTTGCTACAAATGCTTGAATATGCCTAGTTTATGAAAGAGCTTCTGAAAAAGAAAAGATTAGTTGATGTGGGCACTGTGGAGGCGTCACGTTATTGCAGTGTTTGATGGCATGTAACCTTACTCTAAAAAGAGAGGACCCCAGAGCATTCACTATTCTATGCACAATTGGGGTTTACATGTTCAACAAAGCCCAATGTGATCTACGAGCAAGTATAAACTTGACGCCTCTCATGATCTTAAAGAAGTTAGGATTGGAAAGTCCCAAGCCTACAGCAATGAGGTTGCTAATGGCGGATTATTCTATAAAGTGCCCAGTAGGATTTTTTGTGGATGCGTTGGTCAAGGTCGACAAATGTATACTTCCGGCGACTTTATCATGTTGGATTGCAATGTCTATATTGAGGTTCCCATTATCTTAGGGTGACCACTCTTGGACATAGGGTGAGCTTTACTTGATGTGGAGCTTGGAGAGTTGAAATTCCGAGTTGGTGGTGTGGAGGTGGTGTTCAATGTTTGTCAACCGACAAAACCACCTAATTAGTGCAAAGTAATTGGAATTATGGATGAGGAGAATGAGAAAGGAAATGAGTGTGATGAATAGAGTTATGCGGAGGACAACCCTCTAAATGATTGAGGAGTTGGGATGATGAATCCGTCGTATCACGATGTTAAATCAAGTACTTCTTGGGAGGCAACTGCGGTGTATTTAAATTCATTTTTTGCTTCATGTAGGTTGATTGGATTAAAAACAAAGTGGTGGAAAACTGGGAAAGAGCATCTACGTGGAACCTGTGAAATACAATTACCAATAGGAAAAGGGCAGGCTAGGCACTACTCTGATCCAGAAAGCTTGGCAAAGTGAAGGGAGTCTGCGACTCACCTCCGAAATGCAAGTACGGATCCACAGAAAATAGGTTTGCCACAAGTCCTATCCAATACACCTAGGAGAATCTTGAAAATAAATTGGAGAAGACCTTTATCTCACCTTTTAAATGCAAGTGAAGATCTGTGAAATGCAGGTCTGCAGCAAATTAAAATCAAGCAATGAACTAGGAGAATAAAGATTACCTGCACTTGAACTACGGTTCACAGTTTAATCTGCAGCGACAGGTCTAGTTCATGCATAGGTATGAATGAAATTTTTAAAATGATGACCGACCCATTCACCAAACCCGACCCGTGGTTTGACCCATGTCTTTTAAACTTCTTCCAAGTTCCCAAAACCCCCATTTTCTGCATATTTCCTCTTTCCATAACTCCTCAACCACCACTCCAACTTCCTACATTCCACCATTAAACTCACCTTTAATTCCACCATTTCCGTCACATTCTCCCTCTCTATAAATCCACCCATCTTCACCACTTTCTACCATCACCCACCATTTAACTCAAAAAACAAAAGAAGCTACAGCTAGGGTTGGCCACTTTTAAGGAAAAGAAATTTCAAGTTTCAAATTTCATTCCATTTCTCACCTTACTTGGTATGCTTTTTCTTTTCATATTTGTTCTTTGATGTTTGATCATGGTTGTAGCATAAAAATCATGTTATATTTCATTGTTTTTCTTGACCCATGTTTCTCACTTTCCTCATTAAGTGTCTTCATGCTCTTGGTGAAAGTGACTTTCGTGGGTATTGTGGGGGAACTCAAAATTGCAAAACTATGTGGGTAGGAATTTTTATTTCATAATACTAGATCTATTAGATGTGCTCTTGTGTTTTGGATTAGTTGAAGGTGAAATCTGAGTAACCCACCTGCTTGAAATGCATGATTTTCCCAATGATAGATGGGTTGACATCTTTCTTAAGGGAAAATCATCATTTCTTCTTTTGCATTTGAATATAGATACAAATGTGATAATGTCGGTGAGTAGGGTAAAATGTGAAATTGCTTTGCTAAATGTGGGTTAAATTATCCACTTGACATTTTTCGATGATAGACGGGGTAACATCTATCTTAAGAAGAATCGTTGAGTGGTCCAAATGATAAAAATTGTTGTGGTTTTTGTGTTTGATATGCTCATGCTTGTGAAAAAGTTGAATTATAGTGCATGGAAATTATTGTTAAGCACTATCAAACACTTTTGTATCGTGAATTTGACTCTGCGAGATGCAAGTTGTAACGTAGGTTGAGGGTTGAGATTCAGGTTCACTACTCCTACTGTTTTTAACCTACGAACCGAGGGTTGCCACTTGTGAAACGCAAGTGGTTAGCCAATTTTACTGAGTTTCTGCCTCTCACCTGTGACACACCTATGAATCGCGGGTCCCAACCTGTGAAACGCAGGTGTGGCGCAGGTGCTTGTTCGGTGCTTTGGTTGGGGTTATAAACCGACACGCAAGTGCACGTGGTCAAACAAGTAATAAAGTGGATAAGTAAGCCAAGTATCGAACCAAGGAGACTCTGGATAAGCAAAAATTGCTCAAGTATACTATATTCTATCTTACTTCTATATATGCTGACAACAACGTAACCAAAAGTTAAATAATTTTTGTTTATAAATTATATACTAAAACTATTAACAAATATCTACTTTGAATTGAAACTATGGATATGAGCATGCCAAGTTAAGAACAAGTAGTGAACTTGATTATCATCATAATTCGGTTATTCTTCTCTTCTAGTTGCTAGCCAAGAACATTAGCCAAGAGATTAAAACTCTCGTATTTAATCTCACTTAAGAATCATAAACCATCCGTCTACATTTCTATGATCAAATGCAATTTATGACCTCGCAATACAATTCCGGTTCCTAAATTGACTAATACGGCTTTCAAGTATATTTCTATCAGGAAAGCACATCAAAACCCAATTTTCCCAAATCATGTTAAGAACAATACCCTATTAATTCACAACTTTCCAATTTCGTGCTCTCTCGAGTGAAATCGGACTTTTTAGATCTACATTAATGTAGGCCACACACCAATGCAGTAAAAACAAGAATTAATAGAACAACATGGAAGAAAAAGATGAAAAACCATATAATTCAATAATCAAAATTAATCACAAGTGTTCATAACCTCAGCAAGGAAGGGAATTAGCCACTCATTTGTGGATTAATCATCCTAAAACAAGTGTTAATCATACAAACAATTGAGTTAAAGAAGAAAGAAAGAGAGAAAAGACCCTGAACTTTTCGTCCCTCAACTGCCTGTAACCCACGTCCTTGCTCCACCAAGTCTCAATTATGAAAAATAAACCTAAGTGTGCTATTTATAGTAGTAGGACTCTTTCCCGGAATAACAAGCAACGTGTCACGGAGTGCATCGTGGAGCACGACCTCCGTGACACGCTACGAACGCGGATGCCCTCTGGAAATCACCCGAAATTGGCCCGGGCAGCACCCTGCCGCGTTGGCAGCGCGTCACGCTGCTTGGGCAGCGTATTGGAAGCCCTTGGTCGCGGAGGCCACCTGCCGTGGCACGCTACCAATGCGCAGGTGGGCTGTTGTGAGCGGCCTGCCTGCCGTGGCACGTTACCAATGCGCAGGTGGGCTGTTTTGTGCCTCCTCTTCGTCGACGTTCGCGTGTTAATTCCGTTTCCAAGCCTCTACTTCACCAACTCATGGATTAGTTGCTCAAAAGTCATCAAAACCTACAAAACAAAGGCTAATCATGTTGGTTAGCACGTATCTTTACTTCATCTTAAATTACATGAAAATGTATACAATAATCTTAGATAAACAAGACTAATTTAAGTCGTAAAGCGTATCTCGGGCATATATTTTTGCCCGTGATCACAACCCCACACTTAAAGCCTTGTTCGTCCTCGAACAACCTTTTACATATCATGCATATGGAGGCTCCCACATAACTAATTTAGCAAGAGAATTCAAGTTATGGCTATAATGATTACGTAAGATACAAGCTAAAAATAGAGCATGCCTGATTTGATCATTGAAATGAAGTACAACTATGTTAAGACTTCTTAACCTCAAGAATCGACTCTCAATTTTAGCAAACTCATGCAAATCAACTGACTAAGAAATCCCACATGATTTATATCCTTCATTCAACATGTGCCCCTCACAGAAAGAGAGTTACCCATTTTCACATGCAAAAACAATTTTTATATCACAACATGTGTGGGTACATGCATAGAATTACACTCACTCTCACAAAGAATTCACATGCATCATGTAATGACCCATAAGCTTGCCCTTAGTGTTTTATTCCACTAATTTAAGAATGTGTGAATGTAAGATCAAGTAGGACTTTTTAGGTTGTAATGTAACTCAGGTGCGGGTAAGTACTATTATTGCCAGTAATAGTGACTATCTTTCCTAAGCGCTTTTAATACATCACGCCTTCATTACAAACTTCCCTTCCTTCACTTCACCTTTTTCTCTTTTCATCATTCTTTTTCCTCTTTTGTTCCCCCCTTTCTTTAGGCACTTTTAGCTTATTAGTAAGGAGTTCTATAAGTAACTTTTCATTTATTTATTTTCTTACTCCCTACTAATACTCACCCATATTCAAACAAGTGCACCCTCGACCTTTCTCAACTCTTACAATTGCTACTTTCCCTTCTTTTTCATTCTTCTCACTCCTTTACTCTTTCGGATTTTTCCTTTAAGTGCTTAGGAGTTTTGGTTCAATTTCAAGGCTAATGAAAGAAAAAGGATTAAGATTATGTTGCAGTTGTCAACGAATAGGCTCAAGGCTCAATGGGGTTAACTAGGATTAATTTTTCAAGGTAGGTATAATGAGGGATAAAAGTTTGGTTCATTCAAAGAAATGCCTAAATCATCTCCTACGATTCACATCCTTCATTTCGTTTTATATACACACCAGGCAAGTTCTAGATATTTCATAATAGCACAAAATACTCAAAAACTTACACTCATGGCACATGCTCAAATCAAGACACAATCAGTAGACTCTTACTCAGCTAATCACAAGAATTCAGAATTAAGCTTCCATCATATTGAGTCAAATTCAAGAGCCTAAGTGTCTCAAAAAAAGTTATACACTTGCATACTTCACACTGAACATACTTGCATCTTACAACCATGTATAGCACATAACAAGAACATCAAGCACCAATTAGTTATGGTTTCAAAAACCCAATACCTACTGACTAATTTTCCTCAAGACGGTCGTCATCTATCCATCATTGGAAACAGTCTCTAACTATGACTAAAAACACTATATACAGACAAAGGAAAGAAAGAAAAAGAAAAATTTTTATTCTTCGGTTCAAAGACCCCCCGTCGGAAAAGAACCGAAAAGAAAAACCAACAGGTGATGAAGTCATGCTTAATTCACAAAAATTTTTCAAATTTTTCAAATTTCTCACCAACTTTCGCACAAGCATTACATTCACCAAAAATCGTTAAGCACAGAAAATTTTGAAATTTTCAAGAAATTTCCCTCACCCCACACTTAAATCATGCTATGTCCTCATAGCATCAAATTAAGGGTGAGAAATACTCCCTGAGGCCTTTAGGCCTAGCTAACAACATGCCTTTCATCAACTTTGCACAAGTGGGTGTTCGACCCCACACTTTTTCTCTTCCATGCTTGTTAGCTTCCTCTTCCACGGGTACTCAGACTTTCCCTCCATCTGCGCTTAACTTTCCACCAAAACAACACACGATGAAAATAAACAAAAATTAACTCAATTGCAAGAAATTAAAATGGTACCTGTGGTACCCTTGGGTTGCCTCCCAAGCAGCGCCTAATTTTACGTAGCGGCATGACGTACCAAGTTTCACCACTTTTTCCTCCACCTTGAGGATATGAATCTCACCCCTAATTTCTTTTCTAATTTCCTCTTATGCTCCAGGGGTGGTGGTGAAAAATTGTACGGACCAAACAGTTGGTGTTGCCTTTTTAACTTATTGGCCCTCAAGTAAGCGAAGTCATTTTTTCTCTCTGCGTTGGCAAATTTCAAAATATATGGTGCTTGGTCCTCCTCTAGAAATTTCTCTATAACTTGGAAGACTCTCTTTCTATGTTGTCAACCAAATTTAACGTCGAAAAATGCGTAGAGTGTGGTCCAATACACCTCAACTCTGAAACTGCATTTTGCTTGACCTCCTTGCTTGTATACTCCTTCTCAGCATCGACATCTATCTCTTTATTAATGTCAAATGGGGGGTACTCTATCTCTTCTTCCATGAATGGATTTTCCATAAGTGTGAGCTCATCACGGGGACACTCAAGAGATTCTAATTGTTGGGCTTCATCCAAAAATTCACCCTTGTCGTCCTCTTGTAGTTCCTCTTGAATATCGGCTAAAGTTGTTACCTGCAATTTATCACAAGCTTCAGCTTCAGCGATCATCTCCGTGAATTTGATGCTCATCCTTTCTAGAGCCTCTGCATTCTCTTCTTGCTGAATTCTCAATACTGCCATCGCCTCCTTCATTGCTTCTGATTGCTCCAAGAGTTGTTTCAGCATGTCTTCTATTCGATCTTGGCGTCCCAAGTCCTCATTTTCAGCATGCCTATATTCAGGAAAAACAACAGAAGGATCATAGTAGGGGCTTGGGGTAGGGGAATATGCATTCGGACAGCCATCCCAATGGCCATCTTGACCACCACATATATTACACGTGTTACATTGTTGCCACAAGTGGTGTCCTCCGCAATTCAGACAAGATTCACTAAAATATGAGTATCCACCATTGAAACCATTTATATTCCACGATGTCATGTCAATAAGGGTATTCGAAAAAGAAAAAGTAAAATGCAAAAGAATTAAAACAAACACTAACACTAAGTTGTCAGCACTTGAGAAAAATAAAAATACAGTAAATTACACTTAAAACAAATTCACCTATTGCCAAGTCTCCCCGACAACGGCGCCAAAAACTTGTTCGGTGCTTTGGTTGGGGTTATAAACCGACACGCAAGTGCACGTGGTCAAACAAGTAATAAAATGGCTAAGTAAGCCAAGTATCGAACCAAGGAGACTCTGGATAAGTAAAAATTGCTCAAGTATACTATATTCTATCTTACTTCTATATATGCTGACAACAACGTAACCAAAAGTTAAATAATTTTTGTTTATAAATTATATACTAAAACTATTAACAAATATCTACTTTGAATTGAAACTATGGATATGAGCATGCCAAGGTTAAGAACAAGTAGTGAACTTGATTATCATCATAATTCGGTTATTCTTCTCTTCTAGTTGCTAGCCAAGAACACTAGCCAAGAGATTAAAACTCTTGTATTTAATCTCACTTAAGAATCATAAATCATCAGTCTACATTTCTGTGATCAAATGCAATTTATGACCTCGCAATACAATTCCGGTTCCTAAATTGACTAATACGGCTTTCAAGTATATTTCTATCAGGAAAGCACATCAAAACCCAATTTTCCCAAATCAAGTTAAGAACAATACCCTATTATTTCACTTTCCAATTTCGTGCTCTCTCGAGTGAAATCGGACTTTTTAGATGTACATTAATGTAGGACACACACCAATGCAGTAAAAACAAGAATTAATAGAACAACATGGAAGAAAAAGATAAAAAACCATATAATTCAATAATCAAAATTCATCACAAGTGTTCATAACCTCAGCAAGGAAGGGAATTAGCCACTCATTTGTGGATTAATCATCCTAAAACAAGTGTTAATCATACAAACAATTGAGTTAAAGAAGAAAGAAAGAGAGAAAAAACCCTGAACTTTTCGTCCCTCAACTGCCTGTAACCCACGTCCTTGCTCCACCAAGTCTCAATTATGAAAAATAAACCTAAGTGTGCTATTTATAGTAGTAGGACTCTTTCCCGGAATAACAAGCAACGCGTCACGGAGTGCATCGCGGAGCACGGCCTCCGTGACACGCTACGGATGTGGAAGCCCTCTGGAAATCACACGAAATTGGCCCGGGCAGCACCCTGCCGAGTTGGCAGCGCGTCACGCTGCTTGGGCAGCGCATTGGAAGCCCTTGGTCGCGGAGGCCACCTGCCGTGGCACGTTGCCAACGCGCAGGTGGGCTGTTGTGAGCGGCCTGCCTGCCGTGGCACGTTGCCAACGCGCAGGTGGGCTGTTTTGTGCCTCCTCTTCGCCGACGTTCGCGTGTTAATTTCGTTTCCAAGCCTCTACTTCACCAACTCATGGATTAGTTGCTCAAAAGTCATCAAAACCTACAAAACAAAGGCTAATCATGTTGGGTAGCATATATCTTTACTTCATCTTAAATTACATGAAAATGTATACAATAATCTTAGATAAACAAGACTAATTTAAGTCGTAAAGCATATCTCGGGCATATATTTTTGCCCGTGATCAGTGCTGAGCTATCCAAATTTATTTTCCATTTTGTTATGAAATCCAATCTTTTTCTTTTTGGTTCTTAGCATACATAAGTGTTTTCTTTTACTTCCCTTATGAAAAATACAAAAGATATTGGTTCGAGGTAGCATTCACATGATTTTGGAGGAACATAACTTTATCGAAGCGATCGAACAAGGGGAAGGCCTCAACCTCCTCCAATAACAAGGGGAAGGGTAAGGCCAAGGAGCAACAGAACCTAACTAACAGTAGAAAAGACATCATATTCTGTTTGAAAGACATGAAGGAGTATTACTTGAAGTATCAAGGTCGGTCAATTACTCCGGAGAAACTCTCTGATCTAGAAAGGCTGCTGGATGATTTCGCCAACATCAAAAAATAATTTGACGAGAAGCATTGGTATACTTTCACTGATGCTCTACCCAACTTCATTCCCAACTTGGTGCTGGAATTCGATGCCTCATATCAAGCGAGGCAAGATTCGGTGAAACATAAAGGGAAAGTTGATGAGTTCTCTAGTTTCCCATAAGTCATGGTCCTTTGAGTGGAAGTAGATATCACCCCGGATGCCATTAATTCTATTTATAGGGTGGTGAAATTAACTCGAGGACCCAATTTGCAGCAAGGGCAGCTGATAAAAAGAATAAACTTAATGGGTGGCGCGAATTATTACCAATGGTCGACCTTTTGGGATATCGAGGGAGGAGAAATTGCATGCCAAGACCTCAAATTCAAAGCCAAATTGTGGCTAGAGTTTATGTATTATCGCCTTATGCCTTCTCAAAATGATCAACAGATACACATTGAAGCCACCATCCTGATTGCGTGTATCATATCCGGAGTACCCAAAAACTTCGACGAAATGGTCGCCACCCAAAGTAATAGAAAAAACTCAACAACAAGGTCTTTCCATGCCTTACCCTATTCTCATAAACCTACTATGTGCTCGGGCAGGGGTCACTTACTTTTCGGATGAAAAACCTACCGCCACCACTAGTGTGGTTAGCATTGAAAAAAACAAGGACGTCAATGATCCCAAGAGAAAAAGGAAGAGGCTTCAAACATGGGATATTCCAGAAAGATCCACCACCCATGACCTCGATGAAGCTCTAATGGCTCCCGACCTTAATGATCCAAACCTAAAGATATCGGTGCATGTTTCTAAGTAGATACCACTCCCGGGTCCTTCACCACCACCTTCATCCTCCGGGCTAAAACGGCTTTAAAAGCTGGCCGAGATGACTTACTCTCATGACAACCAACTTAGGAAGGCTTAGAATCTGCTAGCCCTCATCCAGTAGTCAGTGAAGAAAGTGATGAAGGATATTTTTGATAGCTTAAATAAGTTATGCTCCCGCATTGATATGGTGGAGGCAGCGGTCTCTTCTCTCCAAGCTGATGTGAGAGACTTGAGAAACAGGGCATCCATAGTTGAAACTAATGTCAACTTCTTAGATGAAGCCATGGTTGTCCCGCACATAGCCTGGGACCTATTGATGACTTGCTGGAAGGCTTAGGGGAGGAAGATGAGCCAGAGCATGAAGGGGATGGTGGCGAAGATGAGGCAGCTAATGATGATGGATACGAGTAGTTGTTTCAGGGTGTTCTTCCCATTCTTGTTCTTATTTTGTACATTGGGGACAATGTGGGATTCTTAGTTAGGAGTGGGGAGTGCACTTTTTCATTTTTTTATCGACTCTTGTTGCCCTTTTCGGGCTGTTTTGCTTTCGATGTTTTCTAGTATTTAGTTTAATTACTTAGATTGAATGAACGCCCTTCTCTTGTTTTGAATTTATAAAAATTATTGGGCTATTTCTCTTGCTTTGATGAAGTTAGTGACGGGTTGGTCTTACATTCTAATTAATTCTTGACTCGTGCTTTGCAAATTGCCTTTGTAGATTGTAGATAGTAACAAACTCCAAGAAGCTTTATTGAACATGACTTGGGACAATATACAAAATCATAAACATGCATAAATCATGAGGAACAGTGGGAGACTTCTCTCAACCCACATACCCCATATGAGAACACATGGACCATGACTTGTAAATCTAGTCGGGAGGCCGTTCGTACCTTGCCAAGGGTAGAACCATAAATGGTGTGATCACACATGAAAAGGGCCATTTGGGCGGGGGACAGTCACAAGGGAGGTCCCAACATACCTACGGTGGCACGTAATTTATGAGATCTGAGGCAGAACGTGGGCCCTGAACCTACTCGATGTTCGATACTACTCTCAAAACATATATAGTGCTTATAGTATAACATGCATGATTTCATGGGCTAGTTAAATCATGATAATCATAAACATCTTTGTAAATACATGAACTAGCCATGAATCAAGGCCCTTGAGTCAGCCAAAACATAATTCATAAATCATAGGGTTCGTGCATACTAGTAGATCATACATATAACTTGTAAATTATCAAATCATTATGGGTAATTGAATAAATCCATATTTCAAATAATAAAATATCTGGGTTTGTAAACATCAACAATTTAAGAGTAGATCATCAATCGATTCATCATAGATCATACATAATTAGGCTTAATTTGGTAGAAATCGAAAATTAATAATTTTTATAAGTAAACTAAATTGTAAAATATGAAAAAATTCCATAAAATATGATGTAAATCATAAATCATAAAAGCCCATTAGCAATTCATTAGATTTTCACAAAATTGAGTTCAAAACCCCATGAGATTTTTTGATACATTTCCATAAATCAATAGAGAATGGGTATGGGTGTGAACGGAAAAAGCCAATCGTAGCCCTACATACCTGGGTAAGATCGAATTCTAAAGTTCTTAAATGCCCAAGGATGAATTGATAGGGAAAAACTAGAGGAATAGCTTGATCTCACCAAAATTTCTCTTAATATGCATACATGGGAATGATCTATGCAATATGGACTTAACCTACCTTAAAATGCCCAGAAAATACATGAAACAATGTAGTTTAGGGCCTTATAGCATGGAAAGATCGAAAATACCCTTAATGAAAAGTCCCTGAAAAACTACCATGGACGAACCAATGACTAATCCCATGAGTCGTTGTCTGAAACCACAACTCGTGGTATCCAGTTGTTGGATCCACTGCCTCATCACACCTTTATATCCTTCCCACGACTCGACAGGAAGAGTCATTATTCCAAACAACAGGTCGTTGGGTTGGTTGTTGTCAATTCCCTACCAAAAATGAACATGCTTTACCACGAGCCTCACCACGAGTCGTGGTCTTGATCCGTCACCTGCACTGGAAATTTTAGCAACCAAATGACGACTTGTGACAACTGGTCATTGCTACTTATGAAGGGTCGTTGGGTGACCCGTTACATACCTAACTGCCTAGGCCAGCCTTTCCTACGACTGTCAACAACGACTCGTTGTTTCAAGCAATGATTCATTGCATCGCCCATCGTCTCCACTACCACCAGGACTCCCCCATCCCCACGACTACATACAACTACCCTTGGTTTGATACCACGAGTGGTTACATCGCCCGTTCTGTGATATTTTTTCCCAATTTCATCAGTTTTCAACTTTTAACTCCCGGGTCTACTCTTGGGCACTTTCGGGGTATTACAATATCTCCCCTTCGGAATATTCCTCCTCGAATGTAGGAAACAAGCAGAAAACAAAAACATGCAATTATCATATTCAAATATTGATCATTTAAACCAAAAACTAATGGAATGACTACCTATGATTCATATCACATAGTTGAACTGATCTCATGCTTCATATACACATCCATACACATAAAAGAACTTGAACATGTGAATTGAACATGACACCTAATTAGATTCATAGAGCACAACTGATACCTCAAGTCGGAACTGAGCCGGTAGAGAATAAATGTGGGTATCTAGCCATCATATCTGCTTCGGCTTCCCACATAGCTCCTTCAACATGCTGATTCCTCCATAATACTTTGATTAAAGCTACTTCCTTGTTCCTTAGCCTCAAAACCTGAAGATCCAATAGTTCCATCGAAACTTCCTCATAACTAAGGCTATCTTTTAAACCAACGCTATCCACCAGGACTACTAGAGCTGGATCTCCCAAAGATTCATTATAAAGCAATACATGAAACACAGGATGCACGAAAGATAACTCTGAGGACAACTCCAATTCATACGCCACCTTTCCAACTCTTCTCCCAATACGGTAGGGACCAACATAGCAGGGACTGAGTTTTCCTTTCTTCCCAAACCGCATGACTCCCTTCATGGGAGATACCTTGAGAAATAACCAATCATCAACCTCAAAATCTAACTCTGTCCTCCTCACATCATCGTATGACTTTTGACGACTCTGAGAGGTTTTCATCTTGTCCCTTATCAACTTAACCTTCACCATAGCCTCATGAACCGAATCTGGCCCTACCATAGCTGCCTCACCAACCTCAAACCATCCGATTGGCGATCTACATCTCCGCCCGTAGAGAGCTTCGGACGGTGCCATTTGGATACTGGAGTGATAGCAGTTATTATAAGCGAACTCGATCAGGGGCAAGTGATCATCCCAACTACCTTTAAAGTCCATCATGCAAGCTCTCAACATGTCTTTGGGAGTTTGAATTGCCTCTCCGCTTGACCATCCGTTTGCGGATGAAATGCTGTGCTGAGTTTAATTTGAGTCCCAAGCCCTTTTTGAAAGGACCGCCATAAGTGAGAGGTAAATTGAGTACCCGGTCTGAAATAATGGACAAGGGCACTCCATGTAATCAAACCAACTCCCGGATATACAGTTTGGCATTATCATTCACTGAATCTGTGATTTTCACCGGTAAGAAATGTAAAGCATTGGTCAACCTGTCTACCACCACCCAAATGGAATTATATAGTCGGCTAGTATGAGGTAGGCTTGTAATGATATCCATATTAATTTATTCCCATTTCCAAGTAGGAATGCTGATATCCTGAAGTACTCCTCCCAGCCTTTGATGCTTAACCTTTACTTGATGATAGTTCGGCCACCTAGCTACAAATTCGGCAATATCATTCTTCATTCCATCCCACCAATAGATTTTTCGTAAATCACGATACATCATGGTTGCACCTGGATGGATAGAATACCTGGATCCATGCGCCTCATGCAATATTCGGTTCCTCAAATTATCAACATCTGAAACACATAGACAACCCTGGTACCGCAGCACACCATCTCCCCCTTGGGAGAAGACCTCCACCTTCTGACTTCGATCGACTTCTTTCAGCTTTACAAAAATCGAATCCTCATCTTGTCTAGCTTTCACATCAGTCGCCAACGAAGATTCTGATCCATTTTGCACAACAACACCGCCATCGGTCCCAACCTTGCAAGGGACATCTCTCACCAACTCCTTCTTCCCCTTATCCACATTGGACAAATTTTTCATAGAGAGCCTAGTAAGTGCGTCCGCTACCACATTAGCCTTACCTGGATGGTAAACGACACTCATATCATAGTCCTTGAGTAGCTCCAACCACCTCCTTTGCCGAAGATTAAGATCTTTTTGCGTGAACACATATTGCAAGCTCTTGTGGTCCATAAACACATCCACACGGACCCAATACAAGTAATGTCGCCATCTCTTCATTACAAAGACCACCGCAGCCAATTCAAGATCGTGGGTTGGGTAATTCTTCTCATGGACTTTCAACTATCTCGAGGTGTATACTATCACTTTCCCTCCCTGCATCAATACACACCCGAGTTCGATTGTCGAAGCATCACAATACACCAAAAAACCATTTGTACCCTTGGGTAGGGTCAACACCGGTGTGGTAGTAAGTCAAGCCTTCAGCTATTCGAAGGTCTTGTCACAATCCCTGACCATAGGAACTTTACCTTTTTCTGAGTCAACTTGGTCAAAGGTGCTGCAATAGATGAGAAACCTTCAACAGATCTCCGGTAATAGCCTGCTAAGCCAATAAACTCTGAATATCTTAGGGATTCACTGGTCTAGGCCAATTCTTCACTGCCTCGATTTTCTGAGAATCTACTTTTATGCCCTCGCCTGATACTACATTGCCCAAAAATGCTAGCAAGTTCAACCAAAACTCGAACTTGCCAAACTTTGCATACAATTGGCAATCGTTGAGAGTCTAAAGCACTACTCTAAAATGAGAAACATGCTCCTCCTCGCTCTGAGAGTATATAAGGATGTCATCAATGAACACAATCACGAATATATCCAGGTACGGCTTGAACACCCTATTCATCAGGTACATAAAAGCTGTAGGAGAATTTGTTAGTCAAAAAGACATAACTATAAACTCATAATGACCATACCTTGTCCTGATGGCTGTCTTCGGGATATCACACTCCCACACCCTGAGTTGATGATACCCGGACCTGAGAGCTTTCTTGGAGAAACACTTGGCGCCTTGAAGATGGTCAAACAAATTGTCGATCCTAGGAAGAAGTACCTATTCTTAATGGTGACCTTGTTCAATTGCCGATAGTGAATGCACATCCGAAGCGAACCATCTTTTCGAAAAAATAACACTGGTGCACCCCTTGGAGACTTGCTCGGTCTAATAAATCCCTTATCTAAAAGGTCCTTCAACTAATCCTGCAACTCTTTTAGCTCAGCTAGAGCCATCCTATAAGGAGGGATAGATATATGTTGCATATCGGGTAGAAGGTCAATACAAAAATCAATATCCCGCTCGGGAGGAACACCTGGCAAATCATTGGGAAAGACCTCTGGATACTCACGCACCACCAGAACTGACTGGATAATCAGGGTCTCGAACTCAACATCCTTAACCCTAACTAGATGTTACATGAAACCCTTGGAAATCATCTTCCGGGCCTTAAGATATGAAATAAATCAACCTACTTGTACAGACGAACTACCCTTCCAATCCAAAACTGATTCACTTGGAAAATGAAATTCCAGCGTATCATTTCTAGAATTTACAGAAGCTTAACATGCATACAACCAATCCATGCCAAGAATAATGTCAAAGTCAGTCATGGCTAACTCTACAAGGTCTGCGGAGGTGACTTTATGCAATATAGTGACCGGGCATCCTCTATACACCCGCCTAGCTACAACCAAATCACCAACAGGAGTAGAAACCAAAAATGGTTCCCACAGAGTCTCGGAACTAACTCCAAAGTTACTAGTAATTTAAGGGGTCACAAAAGATAAGCTAGCTCACGGATCTAGCAAAGCATAAACATAAATATGAAAAACGCGCAACATACCAGTGACCACATCCGAGGAGACCTCCTGCTCCTAGCAGGTTGCTAAAGCATAAAACCTATTTTGATGCTGACTGTCAGCTGAACTGGTCGAGGCACCCTGTAGAGGGGGAGGTGCTGTTGGAGCGGCAAAACTGGCTGCTGGCAAATGGGCTCCACTGACCCTTAATTTGTCTGAAGGGAAATCCCTGTGTCTATGTCCAGGTTTGCCACACCCGAAACAAGCATCCAAGCCGACTAAGAACCTCGGGGGTTGATTATTGCCACACCCTGCATAAACTAGGAAAGTGAGCTCCACCTGCATGCTACCATTGCCTCTCGAATCTGGAGCCCTGCTCTTTCAATCCCCTTGGAATCTAGATCGCGTACTGGCCGATGATGGTGCTAGAGCAATAGACCTATGTTGAGACTGCTGATGCTGTCTACCCTGCAATCTGACTTGAGAAGTCCCATAACTGTCGGTCCTAGCCCTCTTGGCCTCTCCCTTCCTCCGATACACCGACTCCATTTGCTGAGCATGCAACACAATACGGGGAAAATCTATATTCCGATGCAACATGGCGATCCTAGAATCCTTATCCAAGTAGTCCGCCACCCCTACACAAATTGACTCACTCGAGTCCTTTGGTCTGCCACCAACTCTGGTGCATATTTAGATAGTCGGGTGAACTCCAATGCATACTCTTGAACCAACATGTCACCCTTCTTCAAATTAACAAAATTGGCCGCCTTTTTCTCCCTCATCTCCCGAGGGAAGAATCGATCCAAGAATGATGTGTGGAACTCTTCCCAACCGATAGGGCCTACACCCACTGCCCTAGAATCTCTCCACTGTTTGAACCATATGTGGGCCACTGCCTTTAGCTGATAAGAGGCCAAATCAACACAATCTCCATCGGTCACCCCATAACATGGGTGATTTTTAGAATCTCCTCGATGAAATCATGCGGGTCCTCAACCACCTTAGACCCAAGAAACTCCGGAGGGTTCATCCTCAAGAAGTCTCTAATCAGGGCCACTACCTCACCTCCATTTTGTGGGCTATGCACAACAGCCTGCTGGTTGACCTGAGCGGTCAAGCCCGCCCCAACATCTGGATAGCCGCCCGAAAATCAGCGTGGGCAACTGGCTCTCGTGCTTGGGGCTCCTGAACAGGTGGGGCTTGCTGATGCCCATGATCATTGCCATCTTCGTGGCCTTCAGCATTCCCATTTCTTCTTCCGTTCATTCTCTTGGGAGCCATGATTCAACAATCGCGAATAGCACCAATTAGAAGGATAGAAGGACTTTTCATCGCACGACATGGATCATGAAAGAAGGGAACATTTCCTAAATGTCTCGTAGCCTCTTCGTCATAGGTATGCCGCACTTCACACCCATGAAAATGACTCTACTTAACGCAGCTTTCAGAGAGCCTAGGAAACTTCAAACATATGGATCTGATACCAAGTTTGTCACAACCCGAACATAAACCCGGATCGTATCACGGGACAAGAAACCCCGTGAGGCCCTAAGTCGATCCATGGCATAAGCATACATCTAAGTTCATTCAAGTTTAGCAGAAGACTAATCACAAGGCATAGCAAAAATGAAAACATAATCATGACATATCATAATAAATGGAATCACTTAGAGATACACCAATTGAGTACTACACACTGTCTGAAAGCCTCTACTACATACGATGGGTTGATGTTACAACACCCCCAACTAACCTGGACAAGTTTTGAAACATAAAATAGCATGAATGTCTGTCAAACAGCTCTCGAAACCTGAGCACTCACCAATAAGCTTAAAGTACACTGTGAGATGATCTAGATATGGGGATGAGCCTCATAGCCAAAACCTGTATCATAAAACGATATAGCATAGGAAGTATGAGGTCAATATATGGAATGTACCGAGTATGAAAGGTTAGTAAAATGGACATTTAAAATATATAAAACTCATAACTTATCAGAAGAGTAGGACAACATTCTTATATCATAAATATCATAATATAACATAGGGTTTTCAAAACATTCGTAATACAATCATAATCATAATCATAAGGAAAATCTTTATTGAACATGACTTGAGCCAGTATACATAATCAAAAACATGCATAAGTCATGAGGAACAGTGGGAGACTTCTCTTAACCGACATACCCCATATGAGCACACATGGAGCCTGACTTGTAAACCTAGTAGGGAGGTCGTTCCTACCTTGCCAAGGGTAGAACCATGAAAGGCGTGATCACACATGAAAAGGTCCATTTAAGACGGGGATAGTCACAAGGGAGGTCCTAACATACCTTCGGTGGCACGTAGTTTATGAGATCCGAGGAAGAACCTGGGCCCCGAACCTACTTGGTGTTTGATACTACTCCCAAAACATATAAAGTGCTCATAGTATAACATTAATGAGTTCATGGGCTAGTTAAATCATGATAATCATAAACATTCTTGTAAATATGTGAACTAGCCATGAATCAAGGCCCGTGAGTCGGCCAAAACATAGTTCATAAATCAGAGGGTTCGTGCATACTAGTAGATATACATATAACTTGTAAATCATCAAATCATGTTGGGTAATTGAATAAATCCATATTTCAAATCATAAATTATGCTGGATTTGCAGACATCAACAATTTAAGAGTAGATCATCAATCGATTCATCATAGATCATGCATAATTAGGCTTAATTTGGTAGAAATCGAAATCAATAACTTTTATAAGTAAAATGAATTGTAAAATCTAATTAAAATCCATAAAATATGATGTAAACCATAAATCATAAAAGACCATTAGCAATTCATTAGATTTTCAACAAATTGAATTCAAAACCCCATGGGATATTTTGATACATTTCCATGAAACAATAGAGAAAGGAAATGGGTGTGAATGGAAACACTCATTCGTAACCCTACATACCTGGGTAAGATCAGATTCTAAATTTCATGAATTCCCAAGGATGAATTTATAGGGAAAATCTTGAGGAATAGCTTGATCTCTCAAAAATTTCTCTTAATATGCATGCATGGGAATGATATATGAAATAGGGACTTAACCTACCTTAACATACCCAGAAAATACATGGAATTGCATAGTTTAGGGCCTTATATCATGGACAGGTTGAAAACACCCTTAATGAAAAGTTCCTGAAAAACTGCCCTAGACGAACTAACGCTTGATCCCACGAGTCGTTGTGTGAAACCACGACTCGTGGTATCCAGTCGTTGGATACACTGCCTCATCACACATTCATATCCTTCCCACGACTAAACAGGACAAGTCATTAGTCCAAACAAAGGGTCATTCGGTCGGTAGTTGTCAACTCCTTTCCAAAATTAAACATGCCTTACCACGAGCCTCACCACGACTCATGGTTACTCCCAATCAGTCGTGGTATTGATCAGTCAGCTGCACTGGAAATTTTAGCAACCAAATAAAGACTTATGGAAACAGGTCGTTGCTACTTATGATGGGTCATTGGGTGATCCATTACTTTCCCAACTTCCTAGGTTTGCCTTTTCTACGACTGTTAATAATGAATCATTGTTCCAAGCAATGAGTCGTTGCATTGCCCGTTCGTCTCCACTGCCACCAGGACTCCCCCATCACCACGGCTGCATACAAAGACCCATCGTTTGATACCATGAGTCGTTACGTTGCCCATTATATGATATTTTCCCAGTTTCAATAGTTTACAACTTTTAACTCTCTGGTCTACTCTTGGGCACTTCCAAGGTATTACACCGACTCCAGTTTGTCTTATATTATGTCATTAGTGGCCTGGAAGTTCGGTATAATACCAGAATTGCTTCAGTGATCCTTTTCAGTGTCAACACCCGTCGGTGCTTTTATTATAGCTAAACGGCTCTACCGGGGCTGCACAATAGAGGTTGTTGGTCGCCAAACTTCGACAGATTTAGTGGAGCTAGACATGATTGATTTTGATGCGATTATGGGTATGGATTGGCTAGCTCCATGTTATGCCAATGTAGAATGTGGACCAAGACTGTCTGATTCCACTTTCCAGGGGAGGTAATATGAGAGTGGAAATGCAATGCAGCCACGCCAAAAGGTAGGTTTATATCCTACCTTCGGGCGAGAAAGTTGATCGCAAAGGATTGCATGTATCATATCGTCAGGGTTCAAGATGTTCAAGCAGAATCCCCGACTCTTCAGTCCATTCCAGTAGTCATTGAATTTCTAGATGTGTTTCTAGATTAACTTCCTGGTACTTCGCTAGAACAGAAAATTGATTTTTCTATAGATCTATTACCAGGTACTCAGCCTATTTCCATCCCTCCGTACCGAATGGCTCCTACCGAGCTCAGAGAATTGAATGAACAACTGAAAGATCTGTTATATAAGGGCTTAATCAAGCCGAGTACTTCACCATGGGGTGCTCCAGTTCTATTTGTAAGAAAGAAAGATGCCTCCCTCCACATGTGTATAGATTACCGACAGCTAAATAAAGTCACCATCAAGAATAAATACCCACTTACCAAGATAGATGACTTGTTGATCAGTTACAAGGGGCAAAGTATTTGTTTAAGATTGACTTAAGGTCTGGGTATCACCAGGTGCGGGCTCGGGAGAGAGATATCCTGAAAATTGCTTTTAGGACCAGATATGGCCATTTTGAATTCCTAGTCATGTCCTTCGGGTTGACGAATGCTCCAACAGTGTTCCTGGATCTGATGAACAACATCTTCAAGCCGTATTTGGATTTGTTTGTGATCGTGTTTATTAATGGTATTCTGGTGTATTCCCGTTCAGAAGCGGAACACTGAGATCATCCGTGAACGATGCTTCAGGTTCTCAAGGATCACCAGTTGTATGCAAAAATTTCTAAGTGTGAGTTCTTGCTAAATTTTGTGGCCTTTTTGGGTCATATTGTGTCAAATGCTGGTATTCAAGTAGATTCACAGAAGATTGAAGCAGTAAAGACCTGGCCCAGACCTACGACTCCCTCTGAGGTACGTAGTTTCATGGGGTTGGCTGGTATTACAGAAGGTTTGTAGAGGGGTTTTATACCTTATCAGCACCTTTGACCAAGTTAACTCAAAAAGCAGCTTAATTTCACTAGACTGAAGTGTGTGAACAGAGTTTCCAAGAGTTGAAGAACAGATTGACATCAGCGTCAGTACTAGCTTTGCTACAAGGTTCAGAGGGTTATGCAGTGTATTGTGATGCTTCAGGTGTTGGGTTAGGGTGTGTTTCGATGCAACACGGTAAGGTAATTGCTTATGCTTCGAGGCAGCTGATGAAACATGAAAAGAACTATCCCACTCACAACCTGGAGTTAGCGGCAGTAGTTCACGCTTTAAAAATCTAGAGATATTACCTGTATGGGTTGCACGTTGACATTTTTATCGATCATAAGAGTCTCTAGTACATCTTCACTTAGAAGGAATTATATCTACGACAGCGTCGTTGGTTAGAACTATTGAAAGACCATGACATAAATATTTTATATCATCCATGGTAGGTCAATATCGTAGTAGATTCCCTTAGTCATAGATCTATGGGGAGTCTGGCATATTTGAAACCTTAACACTGGGAGTTGGCCCGAGAATTGGATCAGTTAGCCGGCTTAGCTATCCGAATAGTGGACTCGGGAGACAATGGGGCTATAATTCAAAATACAGCAGTATCGTCCCTAGTAGTGGAGGTAAAAGAACGGTAGTATGAAGATCCTCATTAGCACAACTCAGAGATAAGGTATGACAGGGGGAAGTATCAGCTTTTGAGGTAACTAAAGATGGGGTCTTGAGATGTAGGGGCCGCCTTTGTGTTCTAGATGTGGCAGGACTTTGCCAACAGATCATGGAAAAGGTAAATTATTCCCATTATTCTCTACACCCAAGTTCAACAAAGATGTATCATGACATAAAAGAGATTTACTAGTGGCCGGGAATGAAAAAAGGTGTAGAAGAATTTGTAGCACAATGCCCTAACTACTAGAAGGTAAAGGCTGAACATCAAAAACCCGACAGATTGGCATAGGAAATAACAGTGCCTATATTGAAATGGGAAGTAATCAATATGGATTTTGTGAGAGGATTACCCAATACCAGACGCAGATTTGATTATATTTGGGTGATTGTCGACAGATTGATGAAGTTAACTCACTTTCTTCCCGTTAGGACTACCTTCTCAGCCAAGGATTATGCTGAATTGTATATTAGAGAAATAGTTCGGTTGCATGGTGTCCCAGTATCAATCATTTTTTAGAGAGGATCACAATTAACAGCTAGATTCTGGTAGTCATTTCAGAGAGGTTTGGGAATACAGTTTAACATGAGAATAACATTCCATCATCAGACAGACGGGCAGGCAGAACGTACAATTCAGGCACTTGAGGATATGTTGCGAGCGTGCATGTTAGACTTCGGGGGAAGTTGGGATGAACATTTACCCCTTATTGAATTTTCTTACAATAACAGTTACCATTCGACAATTCAGATGGCACCTTATGAAGCCTTATATGGGCAGAAGTGCAGGTCTCTTATTGGTTGGTTCGAGGTAGGAGAATCAGCTTTAATTGGAGCAGACATGATTCATCAATCAGAGGAGAAGGTATAGCTTATCAGAAAACGCTTGTTGACAGCCCAAAGTCGCCAGAAATCCTACTTTGATGTGTGACGTAGGAACTTGGAATTCAATGTAGATGATTGGGTATTTTTGGAAGTTTCATGAATGAAAGGCATGATGAGGTTTGGTAAGAAGGACAAGCTTAGCCCTAGGTTTATTGGCCCATATTGGATCCTTCGGAGAGTAGGCCAAGTGGCATATGAGTTAAACTTACCTCCAAAGTTAGAATCTATTCACTCGATCTTTCATGTGTCAATGATGTGAAAATGTATAAGGGATCCATCCCGAGTCGTGCAAGTTGAGGACATCCAAGTTACTGAGGAGTTGGCCTACAAAGAGGCTCCAGTGGCCATATTAGATCAATAGCTTCATAGGATGAGAACCAAAGATGTCACTTCTATTAAGGTACTGTGGAGAAGTAAGAATAGACAAGAGATGACCTGGGAAAACAAAGACGACATGAGATCCAGATATCCTCATCTATTCCAGGGTTAGTCTAGACTTTGCGGTTAAGGTAAGGTTGTTGTTCAGATATTATTAATACTGTTCAGTTGGTTACCATTTTGTTGTGAAATAGTTGTTATAGTGTCATATGAGGTGCCTGTATGGACTTTTCTACGTTTTAGGATTTTCAGATAGTCCATATTACAAGGGAGACTCTGTCGTTACTTTTCCAAAATAATTATTGAAAGAGTTAAACCCTTGTAAGTTGAAATTGACATTCGAGGACAAATGTTCCTAAAGGGAGGAGGATGTTACACCCCGTAAGCCCATAATGTTCAATCGGCGTATTTGTACGTTAGTCAAGGGTGTTAGAGTACGACGCGTACGAGAAAGGGCCCGGGGAAAGGTCAAACAAGCGTGGAATCGAGGTTGCAAGGAAGAAGGCTGGACAAGCTGCCAAAAAGGGCAACGCGTCACGGATCCTCACCCTATGCGATGGGCTATGTGACACACCCGTAATATGGCACGATAGGGTGCGTGCCACGGACCCCCTATCCACCGCCCAAGTTTTATATAAGTTTAATTGAATCATTTGGTATCATATCATATTAATAGAGCCTCGTCCAGCAAGTGAGAAATACAACATTTTCAAGTTATTTTCTTTTGATTACGCTGCCAAACGTCTTCCAAATTAAAATTAACTTCAGTTATGAGTTCTAAACCTACAGGGAGCATTACTACAAATTTATTTTCTCAAAATACGCCCGGAAAATCGGAACCCCGCCACGTAAAAATTGTCAAAATTGCTCCAAACCGATTCCTAAATGATCACAGGAATCAGGTAAGCATTTCTCCCTTCGAACCCTCAAGAAATTATAGGTTTTTGACCGTATTCTACGTAGTTTAATTATAGCTGTTATTAGTACTAACAGTTATTGTTTTAAGCCGAAGTTGGTGTTAAATTAATCTCTCCCTCCCAGTATTATGATTATATTTGGAAAGACCAATTGAATACAAGTTGAAAATCATTAGTTGTTCAGGAAACGACAATTGAGGTATGTTAAGGAGAATTCTTTCGGCAAGTTAGTTTCTATAGCATTATAATACAGTTTGAACCTCAATAAGGAAGTAAGAAGTCTCGTTATTGTGAATAGTTGTTGTTGTTACCTGAGTTTAGTATTTATGTTTAGTTTGGGATTGACTTTTCCCTATATAGCCTTCCATGACCAACCCAGGGTTACTAGCTGTGTCGTTTCCCGCCAGGGGCTATATGACATCGCTCCAAGGAGTGGTATGACGTCCGCGAGGGATGAAGATGAGGTTTGAGGACCTTATATAGTCTATTCCATGGCTAGACTATTTGTATGTTGTATCAGTATCACACCCTCTTCGAGCCTAGTGCCTTGGGTGAAAATATCAGGAGTCCACTAGACTTAGACATAGCTACAGTTCAGGGGCCGAGAGGACTCAATTGCAGACTCAGGGGACTGGTAAGACGGCTGTAGTTATTAGTTGACTTGTTTGACCTTGTTAGGGGTATATAGATTGAATTGTACTCACCAAGGCTTATGGGGGGCCCGGGGTGGGTAATTCTATGGTAGTTGTACCTTTGGCTTATGGGGGCCAGGTAAGGTTCTTATTCGCACTATTTACTATTAGATTAGACAGCAGGAAATTAAGTTAATTAGGTTATGTTTTATCACATTCATTTAGTTACTTTCATTTTGATTTCGAGTTTATTCAGTTATTTCCAGTCATTACCTTACATATTCGGTACATATTGTAGTAACACCCATCTTGGGGTGCTGCATTACTTGCCTGCAGGTGCAGATAGACATGGATCAGGACCTTCCTAGCTTTCATCCATTAGCAGTGCAGTCGGCTCCTCTCCTCCAGAGCTGATTAGTCAGAAGGTTTATTCTTTTGATTGTATAGTATGGGTAGGTTAGGGCCTTGTCTCTACCGATATTCTACTCCTAGAGGCTTGCAGATTTGTAGTTCCCTATGTTTAGTTTGTTGTTGGCCATGTGGGGCCCGTGTATGCTCTATTTTATGTGTTGGCCGTATGGGGCTTTATTTAGCTGATTGATAGTGGCCTTGTCGGCTATAGTATAGGTATAGTTGCATGATTTTATTTTCAGTTAAAACTAGACAACATGGCGGTCTTGTCGGCCCCCGTAGGACTCCCTTCTATTGCTTGTTGTTGGGTATATATTTTCATTTACAGGTGGCTAAATGGTCTTGTTGGCTGGAGGCTGTATTTGCACCCTAGATATAGCTCATTGTTTTCTTGAATTAGGTTGCAGGTATGCACCAGACCTGCATAAGCCTAGCTAAGCCAGTCAGATCCTAGTAGGGCACGAGGTGCCGGTCATGCCTCGCAAGGTGGGCCGTGATAGCTATGCTCCATCAAGATATGGATTTCCCACAGATAGTGTTGTGTGCCCAGTAGATGGAGTTGGAGCGTTCGAGAGAGAGGAGCCCCAGAGGGCCAGGACTGAGGACCACAAATTCTCTCAGCAGATGTCCGGTGGTGGGCACCGACAGCAGACCCACCAGAGATCATCAGCCCCAGCATCATCAGCATTAAGTGTGCCATCAAGGCCTAGACATGATCACAGAGGGCGAGCATCAGGCTCGAGGGGCCAGAGAAGTAGACGCACAGATTCTAGCATCCCAGCATGTCACAGATGTGGTTGAGGGCACACAGGCTAGTGCTTGGAAGGTTCAAGTGCTTGTTTCGAGTGTGGGCAGCCTGAACACATGCTTAGAGATTGTCCAACTGAGAGACAGGATCAGGTTGGGGGCTGAGGCCCAGCATCTAGTTCAGCAGCCCCTCCCGCCCGCTCAGCACATCAGGGGGCATCTACTAGCACAACTGGTGGTTAGTGCTAGAACAGATTCTATTCTTTAGCATCCCGTCAGGAGCAGGAGGTCTCCTCGGATGTGGTCACTGGTATGTTGTGATTTTTCCATATTGATGTTTATGCTTTGTTAGATCCGGGGGCTACCTTGTCTTTTGTGACACTTTATGTGGCCTGTAGGTTCGGAGTCAGTCTCGAAGTCTTGTCAGAACCGTTCTCAGTTTCTACTCCTGTAGGTGACTTAGTTATAAGTAGATGGGTATATAAATGTTTCCCAGTCTCAGTCCTTCATAAGGCCACCTCAGCAGAATTGATAGAGTTAGCCATGACCGATTTTAATGTTATTCTCGACATTGATAGGCTATTTGCATATTATGCCTCATTTAATTGGAGAACCCGGGTAGTAGAGTTCAAATTTTTGAGTTAGCCAGTCTTAGAATGGAAGGGTAGTTCAGCTGTACCTGTAGGTCGTTTCATTTCCTACCTTATGACCAGGAAAATGATTTCTAAGGGTTGCATGTATCATCTAGTTAGGGTTAAGGATGTTGATCCCGAGATCCAGAGGTCCCAAGATCCTGCGTAAAGGTATGACTTTGTTCAATTGCCGATAATCAATACACATGCGAAGGGAACCATACTTCTTTTGGACAAAGAGAACTGGTGCACCCCATGGAGACTTGTTCGGTCTAATGAAACCCTTATCTAACAAGTCCTTCAACTTCTCCTTAAACTCTTTTAGCTCGGATGGAGCTATCCTGTAGGGAGTAATAGATATAAGCAGCATTTCGGGAAGAAGATAAATACAAAATAAATCTCCCGCACGGGAGGAACACCTAGCAAATAATCTGGAAAGATCTCTGGAGACAACAGGAGCAACGAAAGAGAGCTAGGATTGTGGGTCCTTATAGAGGACCGCAGGGTGACCCAGGGGCTCAGTCATCCAGTCAGTCAGTTAGACCAATATGGAGTGCCCCACCTCAGTTTCAGGGACAGAGAAGGGACCAAGGCCCAGCTCCATCTAGCTCTCGACGACACGAGCGGGCAGGGCAGAGGCAACCGCCATTGCCACCTTTTCCCAGTATGGGTAATCTCACTCAAGTCAGTGCTTCAGGGGCAGAATGTATGTTATCGTTGTGGCCAGCCAGGGCACTTTATGAGGGATTATTCAGATAGGGTCGAGGTGGATTAGGCGTGATCAGCAATTGCTTCGTCATCCTCCGTCAGACCTCCCAAACCTGATCCTCAGATAGAAATAGGCCATGGAAAAGACAGAGAAAGAGAGGCTTCTTGTTCTGGGGCAACCCAGAATCGATTTTATGCTTTGGGCGGTCGACAGGACGAGGAGGCCTCACCTGATGTTGTTACAGGTACTTTGATTATTTATTCTCGTGCAGTATATGTCTTACTTGATCCTGGTTCTACACTTTCTTATGTCACAGCATCGGTTAAGAGTCATTTTGAGACAGTACCTGAGTTATTATTTATACCATTTGTTGTTTCTACGCCAATTGGCGAATCTGTGTTAGCTAGACGAGTTTACCAAAACTGCATAGTATTGGTATGTGATAGATCAACCTTAGTTGATCTATTTGAGCTTGAAATGGTTGATTTTGATGTCATTTAGGATATGTATTGGTTGGCATCATGTTATGCTAATGTTGATTGCAGAGCTAAGGTTTTCAGATTAAATTTTCCCGGCGAGCCAGTCCGAGAATGGCAAGGTGATGTCGCTATGCCTAAAGATAAGTCTATTTTATACCTTAAAGCTCAAAAGTTGATATATAAAGGTTGTATTTCTCACTTGGTTCGGGTAAGAAACTTGGAATTTGAGCTTACGACTCTCTAGTAAATTCCTATTGTAAATGAGTTCCCTGAGGTCTTTCTAGAGGATTTGTCTGGAATTCCTCCTGAGAGAGAGATAAATTTTTCTATTGATCTAGTTACCGATCCCTCCTTATAGAATGGCTCCAGCAGAGCTAATGGAATTAAAGGAGCAGTTGAGAGATCTGCTCGAGAAGGGATTCATTCGACCTAGTGTATCGCTTTAGGGTGCACCAGTGCTCTTTTTGCGAAAGAAAGACGGGTCGTTAAGAATGTGTATCGACTATAGGTAGCTAAATAAGGTTACGATTAAGAATAAGTACCCACTTCCCAGGATTAATGACCTGTTTGATCAGTTACAGGGTGCTAGATGCTTCTCAAAGATTGATTTGAGATCTGGGTACCATCAGTTATGGGTTAGGGAAGTTGATATCCCCAAGACAGCCTACAGGACTAGATATGGACATTATGATTTCTTAGTGATGTCATTTGGGCTTACTAATTCCCCATTAGCTTTTATGGACCAAATGAATTGGGTGTTTAGGCATTTTCTTTATGTATTTGTGATCGTCTTCATTGATGATATTCTGATTTACTCGCGATCCGAGGCCGAGCATGAAGGTCATTTAAGAGCAGTATTACAGTGGTTCGCTTATAAGAGTGGATAGTCTCAAGATAGAGGCAGTAAAGACTTGGCCCAGACCCTTGAATCCTACAGTGGTTCGCATCTTTCTGGGGTTAGCAGGTTATTATCACCGATATGTGGAAGGTTTCTCTACATCATTGCACCATTGACAAAGTTGACTTATAAAGCAACTAAGTTTCAGTGGACAGAGGCATGTGAGCGAAGTTTTAAGGAATTTAAGGATAGGCTGACTTCAGCACCTTTCCTGACTCTTCCAAAGAGTGTTGAGGGTTATATGGTCTATTCTGATGCTTTGAGAATTGGGCTAGGTTGTGTTCTAATGCAACACGACAAGGTCATTGCTTATGACTCTAGACAGTTGAGGAAGCACGAGCAAAATTATCCTACCCATGATCTTGAGTTGGCTGTAGTGGTTTTTGCATTGAAGATTTGGCGCCACTACTTATACATGGTACATGTTGATATCTTCACAGATCATACGAGCCTCTAGTATTTGTTTCAACGGAACGAGTTGAATTTACGCCAGAGAAGGTGGTTAGAATTGCTGAAAGATTATGATGTTAGCATTCTGTATCATCCGGTCAAGGAAAATATTGTAGCTGATGTGCAAAGTCGCAAGTCTATTGGTAGTTTGAGTCATATTTAGGTTGATAGGATTGAAATGATGAAGGCTCTACAGTAGTTGGCATACTTACAAATTCGGTAACTGGATGCCAAAGATGGGGGTGTTATTGTCAAAAACACAACAAAATCATCCTTAGTAGTGAAAGTTAAGCAACGACAATATGATGATGCAGAGCTAGTCTTACTGAGAGACAGTATACCATAACAGAAGCAGAGCCTTTTTTATTGTGGACCCGATGGAGTTCATAGATACCAGGGTCGTCTATGTGTACCTAATGTCGGTGAACTACGGGAAAAAATTATGAATGAAGCTCATTATTCTCGATATTCAGTACACCCAGGTGCCACAAAGATGTATCATGGCCTGAGGTAGCTATATTGGTGGAATGGCATGAAAAAGGACATCACCGGTCTTATGACACAGTGTCCCAATTGCCAACAGGTGAAGATTGAGCACCAGAGGCCTGGAGGTTTGGTGCAGGATATAGAAATTCCAGGCTGGAAGTGGGAGGTGATTAGTATGGATTTTATTTACAGGATTTCCTAGAACGAGCTGGTAGCATGATTCTATCTGGGTATAGTTGATAGATTAACTAAATCAGCTCATTTCTTGCCAGTTAAGACCACATATGCTGCGGAGGATTATGCTAGGCTTTATATACGAGAGATAGTTCGCCTAAATGGCGTCCCCTTGTCCATTATTTCTGACAGAGGTGTTCAGTTCACAGCAAACTTCTGGAAGTCTTTCCAGAAAGGCCTGGGCACTCAGGTAAGCCTCAGTACCGCATTTCATCCTCAGACAAACGGATAGGCTGAATGCACCATTCAAACACTAGAAGATATGTTGCGTGCCTGTGTTTTAGATTTTGGCGGAAGTTGGGATGATCATGTTTCCTTGATTGAGTTCTCCTATAATAAAAGCTACTGGACAAGTATTCAGATGGCTCCATATGAAGCTTTATATGGGAGAAAATGCAGGTCACCAGTGGGCTGGTTTGAACTCAGTAAGGCAGAGTTATTGGGGCTAGACTTAGTGCTGCAAGCTATTTACAAGGTGAAACTTATTAGAGATCGACTTCAGACAGCCCAAAGCAGGAAGAAGTCTTATAGAGATGTACACCGCCGAGCGTTGGAGTTTGTTTTTAATGATTGGGTCATCCTGAAAGTGACACCTATGAAAGACGTTATGCGATTTGGTCGAAAAGGCAAGCTGAGTCCTAGATATGTTGGGCCCTATAGAGGTATCCGCAAGATAGGAAAAGTGGCCTATGAGTTGGAGTTGGCACCAGAGTTAGCGGCAGTCCACCCAGTATTTCATGTATCAATGTTGCGGAAGTGTATAGGAGACCTAACCCGTGTTATGCCTATCGATGATGTCCGAATATCTGAGGAGATGACTCCAGTTCCTATTCTTGACCGGCAAGTCAGGAAACTTCGAACCAAAGAAGTCACCCCAGTTAAAGTATTATGGCAAAGTAATAACATCAATGAAGTGACTTGGGAGGTTGCGGAGGAAATGAAGAATAAATATCCTCACCTATTTACGATGTCGAGGTGATGTTAAGGTATGTGTTTGATACTTAAATTACTGAGTATCTATTTTGATGCATATTAAGTGAAATTAAATTCCATTCGGGGATGAAAGTTCCTAAGGGGGGAGAATATTACACCCCGGAAAATTTTTGGTGATTATTTGATGTTTCTATGCTAGGTTAAGGAAAGTACGAGTTGTATAGTGGTCGTAGATTACAAGGGAAATGTGTACGATTAAAAAAACCAAAGCGTATGTGAAGTTCATAAGTAAGGGTCAACTTTAAACGATCATATCTCCCAATATATAATGAATTAGAAGCCCCACGACCTATCAAATTAAAGTTCTTTTATTCTAGCTTTCAGAAAATCAAACCCCTTGTTAATCGGAGTTCGGAGTAAGAAGTTTTGGGCATTTTACCGAAGCATCGCGAGCGGTAACGTGGGAATGACGCCCTAGTGCCTCCACCGCCCTATTTACTTAAAATCTACTTTTTCACTTGTAGAAACCATTTTCCACTAATTTTAATTCAACCAGCTTACTAAGGATTCCATTTCTCTCTCAATTCCAGAAGCTAGGACAAAGAAAATCAAGGAGGAACATCAACCAAAGTTCAAGAAAATCACAAGATAAGTTGAGATTACCTTGTCAAGTATGTTAGGGGCTGTCTGGCGCTCGTTTTGGCAAGGTTGTGAAGAAGTTTTTCTGCGTTTCAAAATCTATTTGGACTTCCTATATATCCCTCTTTGGGTAGGTGTTGAAATCAGGAGAAAACGTAAGGATTTCTCCCCGTTTAAACCTCTCAAATTGCAAAGCGAAAATCTGAAAATTTACAGCTAAGTGAGCTGCCGATGGACTGTTTGTTAGCTGAGTTTTGCTTGTTTTCCTTAGGCATTTTGGCTGTTTCCTTTTCTGGAATTGTACTTAATATTGAGTGGTAGAATTACAGAAAAACTAATGTAAAATTTCCCTCTTGTTTCTCCCTCAAAAGTTAGTGAAAACTAGTTGAGAAAATGGCTAAATGATGTTGATGTTGACGTGTGTTATTGTTGCTATTGTGCCTGCCTCTGGTTAGTTATTTTGGATGCATTTTTTTCCATATATTAAGCTTTTCATTGGCCCATAAAACCAATGGATTAAGTAGGTTGAAGGTTGATCATTGAGATAGGAAATCGGCTAGAGAAAAGTTCATCGGAGAAAGGTATGTAAGGAGCCCGTCTATCATTCTTTTAAGCAAGATTCGTTTGTTGTGAATCGAATGAGACAGCAACCTATTTAAAAATCTTGAGGAAGTATGTTAAGCTTCATTTAATCTTTAAAGTTCCATGTTTAATTGAGGATAAATGTTAAGATTATGCCTAGCCGAAGTAAGACATCTAAAGTGTGATATTGTGTTGATTGTTGTCGTAGTTGTACATTGAGTTGGAGACCCCTCAGTGTGGGCATTGTTAGTTGGTCCTTACAGTATGTCATGTGTATATATATGTTATTTTAAATGTGTTTAAAGGTCTGGTTGCTAACTGAAATTGGTGAAAGAGCCAAGATGAGGACGTGTAAACAATTTTAAGCCATGTAAAGACGTTGCAAGTTATTGAGGATAAACGATCTTCTTGAATTAGGATTGCCTGGTAATGGTTGTCCTTTATCTTATGTGTATATTATGAAATATTTCAGGCCAAGGGAAGATTTCATAATCCCTTTCCCTTAAGCCGAACGACAAGCTAGCGAGTTTCGGAGATCTAATGTCCCTTGAACACGATCTATAAATTTTGTTGATACTCTTAGGTCACCCGTAGTTCCTTATGATTTATACAAGTTTTTAGTACATGCATTTAAGTTCAATTTCTAGGTTTACATCTTATATGTACTCAGTTCAAGTTATGCATTACGAAGAAGCCCTATGTAGGCCACATGTTTAGTATTCGTCATTTCTATGCTATACGTATTGAGCTGGTCCAGTATAAGCCATATCAGCTCCATTTATGATTTTTTCTAAGATTTATTAATTTTACCCAAGTTTGGCACACCGGTTGGAAGTCTTGTTATTTTACCCTGGTGTGGCACACCGGCTGGATGAATTTTACCTTGGTATGGTACACCGGCTGGGGGCATTTTTATTTTTACCCCGGTGTGGTACACTAGCTGGTACACTAGCTGGACAAATTATATATAGATTTTATGGCGGCTCTCTACTGGAATTTCAATTATAGCCTTTGTTGTGCATTAGATGGTAGCATTTACACTTCAATAATGAGTTATTGTCAAGTTTCTATTTTCAGGATTCCAGGTTGTTACTACTCCTTATTTCTGGCCTAGTTATCATTTTTATCTTACATGTTTACAGTTTTCAGCCTTACATACACTATATTTTATTCGTACTGACGTCCCTTAATCTTTGGACCCTTCCTGCTCGTGCTGCAAGTACAGGCTGAGGCTCAGATCATTGGACGTAGAAAGAGCCAGATTTCAACAGAATAGTGGTATGCTCCTCTCTTCTAGGAGCCATGTCCTTATTTTGACTATTTTTAGTTTTGTGTACAGCATGGGTAGTCCGGGGCCTTGTCTGTGCATTTCAGTTTGTTACTCTATAGAGGTTGATTTTGACTAGTTTGTATAGTAGTGTGGGTTGTGTAGTCGTATTGGTTTTTCATTGCTTTGCTTAGCTTTATTATAGCCTTTCAGCTTTCCAAGTTGCATATTTATAATGTTCAAGGCATTATTAGCCCAGTATTTATCTTGGTTGGTTGTGACAGGTGGCTTGGTCAGCCTTAGTGTTACATATATAGATGCTATATAGTCGGCTTCTTGATCGACCATGAATTGAGTGCCAGTTGCGCCCTACCCTAGTTCGGGGACGTGATAGACTTGGTATCAGAGCGAAGTCATGTCCTGGGGAGTCCACAAAGCCACGTATAGTAGAGTATTGCTTATGGGTATGTTGTGCACCATACTTATAATCAGGAGGCTACAGGAAATTTAGGAATTATTTCACTTCTTTTACTAATAGTTTGTGCTATAGGTCAAGCTCATAAATGCTGTGATATCTATATCATGTTATTGTTTCAGAGTATGCCTGTGACAAGGAAGATGACTACAACGTTGATTGGCACAGCTATTGGGGAGGGTACTATTCTCCCTCTAGTGGATCAGAGAGACAGGTCAGAGGCTCAGAGTGAATCTCCTGCCCCAAGTATTACAGTTCCTCGGGCACTGGCTAGATTAATGGAAGATAGACCTCCAACTCCTCCCGCACCAGCAGTACTTGAGGGTAGTAGAGTGGAAGACCCTCCCACGCCTGTGGTACCTCCAATTGTTCAAGAAGGACAGGGTCTTTAGGGAGCTATTCAGCTGATGGCTCGTATAGCCGCAGCTTAAGAGCAACAATTGGAGGCGATGGAGGGACATAGAGGCCAGACAATTGAGAGTTCCAGGGCCCGCGAGTTCTTGAGTTTGAGCCCTCCTATATTCACTGGATTAGACCCGAGCGAGGATCCTCAGGACTTTATCGATCAAACTTATAAGGTGTTAAAGGTGATGTGAGCTACAACGACTAAGGAAGTAGAGTTGGCGGCCTTCAAACTACATGATGTGGCCATATAGTGGTATGAGGCTTGGGCTCGATCCAGAGGAGCCGATGCACCACCAGCTGAGTGGGAAGAGTTCTCCAAGGCCTTTATGCACCACTATCTACCCCAGGAGCTTCGATAGGCTCGAGCTGAGCATTTTTTGCATCTAGAGCAAGGAAGTATGAGTGTGCGTGAGTATTGTCTTCAGTTTAATTCTCTTTCTAGGTATGCTCCTCACATGGTTCAGACAATGGAGGATAGAGTTAATCAGTTTGTGTTAGGGTTGGGGCTTCATATAACTCGAGATTGCTTGGGGGTATCTACTCAGGAGCACATGGAGATTTCACGAATGCAGGTTTTCGCACAGAGGGCAAAGGATTTGGTTCATCAATTACGGGATACTCAGAGACAGCAGGAGCATCGGAAGAGAACTAGGACTGTGGGTCCTTATAAAGGGCTGCAGGGTGACCCAGGGGCTCAGTCATCCAGTCAGTCAGTTAGGCCAATAGGGAGTTCCCCACCTCAGTTTCAAGGACAGAGAAGGGACCAAGGCCCAACTCCATCTAGCTCTCGATGACAGGAGCGGGCGGGGCAGAGGCGACCACCATTACCGCCTGGTCCCCAGTATGGGAAATCTCATTCAGGTTAGTGTCGTCAGGGGCAGAATGTATGTTATCGTTGTCGGCAGCCAGGGTACTTTATGAGGGATTGTTCAGATAGGGTCAAGGCGGATCAGGCGCGATCAACAGTTGCTTGGTCATCCTCCATTCGAACTCCCAGACCTGATCGTCAGCTAGTAATAGGCCGTGGTCGAGGAAGAGGGAGAGAGGATTCTAGTTCTGGGGCAACCCAGAATCGATTTTATGCTTTGGGCGGTCGACTGGACTAGGAGGTGTCACCTGATGTTGTTATAGGTACTTTGATTATTTATTATCGTGCAGTATATGTCTTAGTTGATCCTGGTTCTACACTCTCTTATGTCACACCATTGGTTAAGAGTCAATTTGAGACAGTACCTGAGTTATTATCTATACCATTTGTTGTTTCTACGCCAATTGGAGAATCTGTGTTAGCTAGATGAGTTCACCAAAACTGCATAGTATCGGTATGTGATAGATCAACCTTAGCTGATCTAGTTGAGCTTGAAATGGTTGATTTTGATGTCATTTAGGGTATGTATTGGTTGGCGGTATGTTATGCTAATGTTGATTGCAGAGCTAAGGCTGTCAGATTGAATTTTCTCTGCGAGCCAGTCCAGGAATGGCAAGGTGATGCCGCTATGCCTAAAGATAAGTCTATTCTATACCTTAAGGCTCAAAAGTTGATATACAAAGGTTGTATTTTTCACTTGGCTCGGGTATGAAACTTGGAATTTGAGCCTACGACTCTCTAGTCAATTCCTATTGTAAATGAGTTCCCTAAGGTCTTTCTAGAGGATTTGTCTGGAATTCCTCCTGAGAGGGAGATAGATTTTTCTATTGATCGACTTCCAGGTATTCAGCCTATATCCATCCCTCCTTATAGAATGGCTCCAGCAGAGCTAAAGGAATTAAAGGAGCAGTTGAGAGATCTGCTCGAGAAGGGATTCATTCGACCTAGTGTATTGCCTTAGGGTGCACTAGTGCGCTTTGTGCGAAAGAACGACGGGTCGTTAAGAATGTGTATCGACTATAAGAAGCTAAATAAGGTTACAATTAAGAATAAGTACCCACTTCCCAGGATTAATGACCCGTTTGATCAGTTACAGGGTGCCAGATGCTTCTCAAATATTCATTTGAGATCCGGGTACCATCAGTTACGGGTTAGGGAAGTTGATATCCCCAAGACAACCTTCAGGACTAGATATGGACATTATGAGTTCTTAGTGATGCCATTTGGGCTTACTAATTCCCCAGTAGCTTTTATGGACCTGATGAATTGGGTGTTTAGGCCTTTTCTTTATGTATTTGTGATTGTCTTCATTGATGATATTCTGATTTACTCGCGATCCGAGGCCGAGCATCCAGGTTATTTAAGAGCAGTATTACAGACTCTACAGGAGCACAAGTTATTTGCTGAATTTTCTAAATGTGAGTTTTGGATAACATCTATGGCTTTCCTTGGTCATCTAATTACAGCTGAAGGTATAAGAGTGGATAGTCTCAAGATAGATGCAGTAAAGACTTGGCCCAGACCCTTGAATCCTACAGTGGTTCGCAGCTTTCTGGGGTTAGCAGGTTATTATCACCAATTTGAGGAAGGTTTCTCTACTATCGCTGCACCATTGACAAAGTTGACTCATAAAGCAACAAAGTTTCACTGGACAGAGGCATGTGAGCGAAGTTTTCAGGAATTGAAGGATAGGCTGACTTCAGCACCTTTCCTGAATCTTCCAGAGAGTGTTGACGGTTATGTGGTCTATTGTGATTCTTCGAGAGTTGGGCTAGGTTGTGTTCTGATGCAACACGGAAAGGTCATTGCTTATGCCTCCAGACAGTTGAGGAAGCACGAGCAAAATTATCCTACCAATGATCTTGAGTTGGGTGTAGTGGTTTTTGCATTGAAGATTTGGCGCAACTACTTATACGTGGTACATGTTGATATCTTCACAGATCATAAGAGCCTCCAGTATTTGTTTCAGCAGAAGGAGTTGAACTTACGCCATAGAAGGTGGTTAGAATTGCTGAAAGATTGTGATGTTAGCATTCTTTATCATCCGATCAAGGCAAATATTGTAGCTGATGTGCTAAGTCACAAGTCTATGGGTAGCTTGAGTCATATTCAGGTTGATAGGATTGAAATGGTGAAGGCTCTACGGCAGTTGGCATACTTACAGATTCGGTTACTGGATGCCAAAGATGGGGGTGTTATTATCAAAAACACAGCAGAATCGTCCTTGGTAGCGGAAGTTAAGCAATGACAATATGATGATGCAGAGTTAGTCTTCCTGAGAGACAGTGTACCACAACAGAAGCAGAGCCTTTTTGATTGTGGACCCGATGGAGTTCTTAGATACCAGGGCCGTCTATGTGTACCTAATGTGGGTGAACTACGGGAAAAACTTATGAATGAAGCTCATTATTCTCGATATTCAGTACACCCAGGTGCCATAAAGATGTATCGTGGCCTGAGGCAGCTATATTGGTGGAATGGCATGAAAAAGGACATCACCGGTCTTGTGACTCAGTGTCCCAATTGCCAACAGGTGAAGGTTTAGCACCAGAGGCCTCGAGGTTTGGTGCAGGATATAGAAATTCCAGCTTGGAAGTGGGAGGTGATTAATATGGATTTTATTTACAGGATTGCCTAGAACGAGCAGGAAGCATGATTCTATCTAGGTAATAGTTGATAGATTAACTAAATCAGCTCATTTCTAGCCAGTTAAGACCACATATGCTGCTGAGGATTATGCTAGGCTTTATATACGAGAGATAGTTCGCCTACATGCCGTCCCCTTGTCCATTATTTCTGACAAGGTGTTCAGTTCACAACAAACTTCTGGAAGTCTTTCCAGAAAGGCCTGGGCACTCAGGTACGCCTCAGTACTGCATTTCATCCTCAGACAAACGGACAGGCTGAACGCACCATTCAAATGCTTTAAGATATGTTGCGTACCTGTGTTTTAGATTTTGGCGGAAGCTGGGATGATCATGTTTCCTTGATTGAGTTTGCCTATAATAACAGCTACTAGGCAAGTATTTAGATGGCTCCATATAAAGCTTTATATGGGAGAAAATGCAGGTCACCAGTGGGATGGTTTAAACTCAGGGAGGCAGAGTTATTGGGGCCAGACTTAGTACAGCAAGCTATTGACAAGGTTAAACTTATTAGAGATCGACTTCAAAGCCCAGAGCAGGCAGAAGTCTTATGAAAATGTACACCGTCGAGCATTGGAGTTTCTTGTTTATGATTGGGTCTACCTAAAAGTGTCACCTATGAAAGGCGTTATGCGATTTGGCCGAAAAGGCAAGCTGAGTCCTAGATATGTTGGGCCCTACAGAGTTATCTGTAGGATAGGAAAAGTGGCCTATGAGTTGGAGCTTCCACCAGAGTTAGAGGTATTCCACCCAGTATTTCATGTATCAATGTTGCGGAAGTGTATAGGAGACCCAACCTGTGCTATGCCTATCGCTGATGTCCGAATTTCTGAGGAGATGACCAACACCGAGGTTCCAATTGCTATTCTTGATCGGCAAGTCAGGAAACTTCAAACCAAAGAAGTCACCTCAGTTAAAGTATTATGGCGAAGTAATAACATCGATGAAGGGACTTGGGAGGTTGAGGAGGAAATGAAGAATAAATATCCTCACCTATTTATGATGTCGACATGATGTTACGGTATGTGTTTGATATTTATGTTACTGAGTATCTATTTTGACGCATATTAACTAAAATTAATTTCCATTCGGGGACGAATGTTCCTGGGGGGGAGAATATAACACCCAAGAAAATTTTTGGTGATTATTTGATGTTTTTATGCTAGGTTAAGGAAAGTATGGGTTATATATTGGTCGTAGATGACAAGGGAAATGTATACGATAAAAAAAACCAAAGAGTTTGTGAAGTTCATAAGTAAGTGTCAACTTTAAACTATCATATCTCCCAATATATAACGAATTAGAAGCCCCAGACCTATCAAATTAAAGGTCTTTGAGTCTAGTTTTCAGAACATCAAATCTCTTGTCAATCGGAGTTCGGAGTAAGACGTTATGGGCATTATACCGAAGCATCACGAGCGGTGATGCGGGCATGACACCCTAGTGCTAATCATTCCATTTCACTCTCAATTCCAGCAGCTAGGACAAAGAAAATCAAGGAGGAACATCAAGTAAAGTTCAAGAAAATCACAAGATAAGTTGAGATTACCTTGCCAAGTATGTTAGGGGCTGTTTTTGAGCTCGTTTTGGAAAGAATTTGAAGAAGTTTTTCTGCATTTCAAAATTTATTTGGACTGCCTATATATCCATATTTGGGTAGGTGTTTAAATCAGGAGAAAATGTAAGGATTTCGCCCCTTTTAAACCTCTCAAATTGCAAAGCAAAAATCTGGAAATTGGCAGCTAAGTGAGCTGCCGATGGACTGTTTGTTAGCTGAGTTTTTGCTCGTTTTCCTTAGGAATTATGGCTGTTTATTTTTCTGGAATTATACTTCATATTGAGGGGTAGAATTAGAGAAAAAATTAGGTAAAATTTCCCTCTTGTTTCTCCCTCAAAAGTTAATGAAAACTAGTTGAGAAAATGGCTCAATGTTGTTGATGTTGCCGTGTGTTGTTGTTGCTATTGTGACTGCCTCTGGTTAGTTATTTTGGCTGCATTTTTTTCTGTAGATTAAGTTTTTCATTTTCCTATAAAACCACTATATTAAGTAGGTTGAAGGCTGATCATTGAGATAGGAAATCGGCTAGAGAAAAGTTCATCGGAGAAAGGTATGTAAGGCGCCCTGTCTGTCATTCTTTTAAGCACGATTCGTGTGTTGTGAATCGAATGAGACAGAAACCTATTTACAAGTCATGAGGAAGTATGGTAATCTTCATTTAAGCTTTAATGTTCCATTTTTTATTGAGGATAAATGTTAAGATTATGCCTAGTCGAAGTAAGACATCTAAAGTGTGACACTGTGTTGGTTGTTGTCGTAGTTGTACATTGAGTTGGAGACCCCTCAGCGTGGGCATTGTTAGATGGTCCTTACTGTATGTCATGTGTATATATATTTTTGTTAAATGTGCTTAAAGGTCTGGTTGCTAACTGAAATTGGTGAAAGAGCCAAGATGAGGACGTGTAAACAATTTTAAGCCACGTAAAATCGTCGCAAGCTATTGAGGGTAAACGAGCTTGTCGAATTAGGATTACCTGGATATGGTTGTCCTTTATCTTATGTTTATGTTATGAAATATGCCAGGCCAAGGGAATATTTCATAATCCCTTTCCCTTATGTCGAACGACATGCTAGCGAGTTTCTGAGCTCTAATGTCCCTTGAACACGATTTATAATTTTTGTTGAAACTCTTAGGTCATCCATAGTTCCTTATGATTTATACAAGTTTTTAACACATGCATTTAAGTTCTATTTTCTAGCTTTTCATGTTATATGTACTCAGTTCCAATTATGCATTTCGAAGGAGGCCTATGCAAGCCACATGTTTAGTGTTCGTCATTTCTATTCTGTATGTATTGAGCTGGTCCAGTATAAGCCATATCGGCTCCATTTTTGATTTGTATAAGATTTATTGATTTTAAACAAGTGTGGTACACAGACTAGAGGTCTTTTCACTTTACCCCGGTGTGGTACACCGGCTGTATGGATTTTACCCAAATATGGTACACCGGCTGGAGGCATTTTTATTTTTACCCTGGTGTGGTACACTGGCTGGACGAATTTTATATAGATTATATGGTCAGCTGTATTCTGGCATTTCAGTTATAGTCTTTGTTGTGCATTAGATGGTAGCATTTACACTTCAATAATGAGTTATTGTCAGGTTTCTGTTTTCAGGATTCCGGGTTGTTACTACTCCTTATTCTGGCCTAGTTATCATTTTTATCTTACATGTTTACAGTTTTCAGCCTTACATACCAGTACATTTTATTTATACTGACGTCCTTTCATCTTGGGACCCTTCCTGCAATCGTGCTGCAGGTACAGGCCGAGGCTCAGATCATTGGACGTAGTAGGAGCCAAATTCCAGCAGAATAGTGGTATGCTCCTATCTTATAGGAGCCATGTCCTAGTTTGGACTATTTTCAGTTTTGTGTACAGCATGGGTAGGCCGGTGCCCTGTCCCTTGCATTTCAGTTTGTTTACTCTGTAGAGGCTGATGTGGACTAGTTTGTATAGTAGTGTGGGATGTGTAGTCGTATTGGTTTGTCATTGCTTTGCTTAGCTTTATTGTAGCCTTGTCGGCTTTCCAGGTTGTATATTTATAATTGTCAAGGCATTATTAGCCCAGTATTTATCTTGGTTGGTTATAACATGTGGCTTGGTCAGCCTTAGTGTTACATTTATAGATGCTATATAACTGGCTTCTTGATCTACCATGAATCGAGTGCCAGTTGCGCCATACCCTAGTTCGGGGGTGTGACAGATATCCTGAAGACAGCCTTCAGGACGCGGTATGGCCATTATGTGTTTATAGTTTTGTCTTTTGGATAAACAAATTGTCACGACCCAGACGCAGACCCGTGTCACGACTTGAACATAGACCTGGATCGTAAAAAGGACAATGAACCCAAGAGGCCCCAAGTCGACCCATGGCATAAGCATATCTAACTTCATTCACATAAAGGGGAAGACTAAACACAAAACATAGCGGAAACGTAAACGTGTCATAACATATCATGACATATGGAATCACTATACATAACCATAAGCTGAGTATTACATACTGTCTCAAAGTCTCTACTATATAAGATGGGTTGATGGGACGACACCCCCAACTAACCTGGTAATGTACTGAAACATAAAATAATATAAATGTCTAGTGAAACGGCCCTCAGAAAATGAAGACTCACCAACAATGCTCATAATAATAATTTCGAGATGATCTAAGGATGAGGATGAGCCTGAGAGCCAAGTTTTGTATCATGAAATGATACAGCATAGAAAGTATACGGTCAGTACGTGGAATGTACCGAGTACGCAAGGAAAGTAAAACGGACATTTAAAGTAAATGAGAACTCATAAAACATCATAAGAGTGGGACATCATGCTTATATCATAAACATTATAACATAACGTAAGGCTCAAGGTTTTCAAATCATTCGTAAACTATTCATTTTCATAATCATAAGATAAACTTCAACAAATCATCACTTGAGCCAGTATCATGAACATAACAATGCATAAAGACATGCGGAACAACGGGAGGACTCGTCATAACCGACACCGTCATGGTAGAGCCTTTCATGATGCCTCAACTATCTCACTCAAGTGGACAGAGTCGCCCCTGGCTTTCCAGGCGAGGGACGTGCATTATGTGATACCAAGAAAAGAGGGGATCATTATCAATGTAATGTATCATTGTAAACCCACGGTGGCACGTGGTTATGAGACATCGACATGGTCCTTTGAACGCCGGGCTGCTCGATGCTAGACACGACTCCCAAAAACATGCATATAGGCTCATACGTAAATCATTGACATGATTCATTTAGATTCTTGGATAAAATAAACATTGATCATTTGTTGATCCCCATTAAAACATGATTATCCAAGAATCAAAGGCCCTTTAGTGGCCAACATCATAAATCGATAAATCATGAGATCCATTTCATAAACCGTAAATCATTCATCATCATCTAGGCATTGCCCAATACTTAACCATGCTTTTGAATACTCAATTCATTCGAAACATGTTTATAAACATGGGTAACTTGAAAACATTCCTTTCATCATCATTAGTTCATAAATCATAAGACCCATGCATACTTGAAACCATGCTTATAACTTATAAATCATCAAATCATGTTGGGGTTTTGAATAAATCCATATTTCAATCATATATCATGCTGGTTTTGTAAATATCAATAATTAAAGAGAAGGTCATAAATCGATTCATCATAAATCATGCATAATTAGGCTTATTTGAGTAGAAATCAAAATTAATAATTTTATAAGTATAATAAATTGTAAAATCTGATCAAAATCATAAAATATGATGTAATTCATGAATCATAAAAGCCCATTAGCAATTCATAAAATTTTCACAAGAATTGAAATAAAACCCCAATAGATTTTTGATAGATTTTCATAAATCAATAGAGAATAGGCATGGGTGTGAATGGAAACACCCATTCGTCACCCTATATACCTGATTATAGCCGATTCTTACACTTCCCTGATTGCCCAAGAAGAATTCGAGAAGAATTGGAAGGGCAAAGGCTTGATCTTCTCTCTAAGTCTCTCTAACTTCCATGCATGGGTTTTGAGTTGGTTAGAATGACTTAACCTATCTTAATAAACTCTAAAAATAAGTAAAAGTGACGTAGTATAGGACCTTAGAGTATAGGAATGACGAGAATAGCCTTAATATTTTCACAGGAAAACTGCTTGTCAGTCCCCATGAGGGACCTAACGAGTCGTCACCACCACCCACGAGTCGTCACCTTAGTCGTTAGGTACACTGTCTATCAGATCACTTGAGCTCGTCACGAGGGACTTCACGAGTTGTCACACGCGGTCACCACTCATCACCCTCACTGGCCTGGTTTTAAATAAACCCTATCCTACTTACCATGATTCGTGGGGTCTATCCATTGGGTGCAGTGCCTTACATTTTCCTCTTCTTAATTCTCTTGGCCACGGCTAACCTGAAGAGTCGTGACATGCAATTATCACACCCCAATACTAATCATTTAACACGACAATTAATGGAATGACTACTTCTGATTCACATCACATAGCTGAACTGATTTCATACTTCACATGCATATCCATACACATAAAAGAAACTTGATCACATGATTTGAACATGAATACTAAATAGAGTCATAGATAAAAATTGATACCTTAGGTCGGAACTGAGCCAGTAAAGAATAAATGTGGGTATCTAGCCATCATATCTGCTTCGTCTTCCCACGTAGCTCCTTCAACATGTTGATTCCTCCATAATACTTTAACTGAAGCTACTTCCTTGTTCCTTAGCCTCCAAACCTAATGATCCAATATTTCCACCAGCACCTCCTCATAGCTAAGGCTATCTTTCACACCAACGCTGTCCACCAGACTACTAGAGTTGGATCTCCCAAACATTTCTTCAAAAGCGATACATGAAACACAAGATGCACGAAAGATAACTCTAAGGGCAAGTCTAACTCATACACTACCTTACCAACTCTTCCCAAAATCTGGTAGGGACCAACATAACGGGGACTAAGTTTTCCTTTCTTCACGAACCGCATGACTCCCTTCATGGGAGATACCTTCAGAAATACCCAATGGTCCACCTCGAACTCCAACTCTCTCCTCCTTACATCAGCATATAACTTTCGATGACTTTGAGTGGTTTTCAGCCTGTCCCTTATCAATTGAACCTTCACCATAGCATCATGAACCGAATCTGGCCCTATCATAGTGGCCTCACCAACCTCAAACCATCCGATGGGCGATCTACATCTCCACCCATAGAGAGCCTCGAACTGTGACATTTGGATACTGGAGTGATAGCTGTTATTGGAAGCAAACTCGATCAGGGGCAAGTGATCATCCCAACTACCTTTAAAGTACACCATGTAAGATCTCAAAATGTCTTCGAGAGTTTGAATTGTCCACTCCGCTTGACCATCCGCTTGCGGATGAAATGCTGTGTTGAGTTTAACTTGAGTCCCAAGCCCTTTTTGGAAAGACCGCCAAAACTGAGAGGTAAATTAAGTACCTCAGTCTAAAATGATAGACAAGGTCACTCAATTCAATGGAACCAACTCCCGGATATACAGTTTGGCATAATCCTCCGCCGAATCTATAGTTTTGACTGGTTGAAAATGTACAGCCTTGGTCAACCTGTCTACTACAACCCAAATAGAATCATAGTGGCGACGAGTACGAGGCAGGCCTGTGATGAAATCCATATTAATCTCTTCCCACTTCCAAGTGGGAATGCTATTATCCTGAAGTACGCCTCCCAACCTTTGATGCTCGACCTTCACTTTCTAACAATTCGGGAACTTGGCCATGAATTCTGCAATATCCTTTTTCATGCCATTCAACCAATATATTTCCCGCAAATCATGATACATCTTGGTGGCATCCAGATGGATAGAATATCTGGATGCATAAGCCTTATACAACATCCGACTCCTCAAATCATCGACATCCGGAACACATAGGCGACCCTGGTACTGAAGCACACCATCTCCCCCTTGGGAGAAGACCTACACCTTATGACTTCAAACGGCTTCCTTAAAATTCACAAAAATTGGGTCCTCATCTTACCTATCTTTCACATCAGTCACCAAGGATGATTCTGATTAATTTTGCACAACAACACTGCCATCGGTCGAGTCGACCAACCTAACTCCCAACCTTGCAAGTCGATGGACATCTTTCACCAGCTCCTCCTTCCCCTCATCCACATGGGACACACTCTCCATAGAGAGCCTACTAAGTGCATCCACTACCACATTAGCCTTACCCGAATTTTAAAGGACACTCATATCGTAGTCCTTGAGTAGCTCCAACCACCTCCTTTTTCGAATATTGAGACTTTTTTGTGTAAACACATATTGTAAGCTCTTGTGGTCTATAAATACATCCACGTGGACCCATTACAAGTAAAGTATCCATATATTCAATGCGAATACCACCATGGCCAATTCAAGATCATGTGTTGGGTAATGCTTCTCATGGAATTTCAACTGTCTAGAGGCATAGTCCATCACTTTTCCTCGCTGCATCAATACACACCCGAGTCCGATTCTCCAAGCATCACAATACACCACAGAACCATCAGTACCCTCGGGTAGGGTCAACACCAGTGCGGTAGTAAGTCGATCTTCAACTTTCAGGCATGGGTTTTGAGTAGGTTTGAATGACTTAACCTATCTTAATAAACTTTGAAAATAATTTAAAACAATGCAGTATAGGACCTTAGAGCATAGAAATGACGAGAATACCCTTAATATTTTCACAGGAATTAACTGCTCGTCAGTCCCCACGAGGGACCTAACGAGTCGTCACCACCACCCACGAGTCATCACATCAGTCGTTAGGTACACTATCTATCAGATCACTTAGGCTCTTCATGGGGGACTTCACGAGTCGTCACAGGTGACCACGACCCATGCTCACCACTCATCACCCTCACTAGCCTAGTTTTAAATAAACCCTATCTTGCTAACCACGACCCTCCCCTCGAGTCGTGGTGTCTGACCACGATTCGTGTGGTCTATTGGTTGGGTGCACTGCCTTACATTTTTCCCCTTCTTAATTCTCTTTTCCATGGCTGCACTGATGAGTCGTGGGTCTTGACCATGACTCGTGGTCATGCCCGCGAGGACCCCCTTCCACTACTCCTTCAACTCAACCTAGGCATTCACCACCAGTCACCTCACAACTCGTGGTTCTTCCCCACGGGTCATAGAACGACTCGTTCTATAACTTGATGCAAAAATTTCAGTTTTTCTCCATTTAAACTCCCGAGTATGATCTTCTGGCTTCCAGGGTATTACAACTCGGATAGTAACACGGGACAAGGAGCCCAAATAGGCCCCAAGTTGACCCATGGAATAAACATACATCTACTTTGTTCACTATAAGCGGAAGGCTGAACATAATACATAGCAGAAACGTAAACATAACATAACATTTCATAACATTCCGAAACACTGTACATATACATAAATTGAGTATTACGTACTGTCTGAAAGCCTCTATTGTATATGATGGTCTGATGGGACAACACCCCAAGCTAACCCAGCCAAATACTGTAACATAGAATAACATAAACGTCTTGTTAAACGGCCCTTGGAACATAAGGACTCACCAACAGAGCTGATAGTAATAATCCTGAGATGGTCTAAGAAAGAGGATGAGCCTGAGAGTCAAGTCCTATATCATGAAATGATACATCATGGAAAGTATGCGTCAGTACGTGGAATGTACCGAGTATGCAAGGTAAGTAAAACGGACATTTAAAATACATGAAACTCATAAAACATCATGAGAGTAGGACATCATGCTCACATCATAAATATCATGACATAATGTAAGGCTCAAGCCTTTCAAATCATTTCGTAAACCATTCATTTTCATAATCATAAGAGAAACTTTGTCAAATCATCACTTGAGCGAATATCATGAACATAAAAATGCATAAAAACATGTGGAAAAATGGGAGGACTCGTCATAACCGACACCATCATGGTAGAGCCTTCCATGATGCCCCAACTATCTCACTCAAGTGGGCAGAGTCAACCCTGGCTTGCCAGGCGAGGGACGTGCATTGTGTGATTCACAAAAAGAGGGGATCATTATCATTGTAATATATCATTATAAACCCATGGTGGCACGTGGTTATGAGACACTGGTGTAGTCCTTTGAACGTCGGGATGCTCGGTGCTAGACACGGCTCCCAAAAATATTCATATAGGCTCATGCGTAAATCAATAACATCATTCATTTGGATTCATGGATAAAATAAACGTTCATCATACATTGATTCCTATTAAAACATGATTAGCCCAAGAATTGAAGGCCCTTTAATCGGTCAACATCATAAATCGATAAATCATGAGATCCATTTCATAAACCGTAAGTCATTCTTTAACATGTGGGAATTGCCCAATACTTTACCATGCTTTAAAATACTCAATTCATTCAAAAACATGATTATAAACATGGATAACTTGAGAACATCATTTTCATCATCAATAGTTCGTAAATCATACGACCCTTGCATACTTGAAGATCATGCATATAACTTGTAAATGATCAAATCATGTTGGGATTTTGAATAAATCCATATTTCAAATCATAGATCATGCTTTGTTTGTAATATCAAAAATTGAAGTATATTTCATAAATCGATTCATCATAGATCATGCACAATTAGGCTTAATTGAGTAGAACTCGAAATCAATGATTTTATAATCGAAAATAGATGTAAAATCTGATCAAAATCCATAAAATATGATGTAAATCACGAATCATAATGTCACACCCCACCTTGGGGGGTATGACGGCACCTGGTGCCTGCTAGACTCTAGACTGCTAAATGGTCCAGCCTGAGCACATCTGGTGCTTTGGCTGGCTTTGGCTCTATTTCAAGAAACAAACCGGCTATATAACGGCTGTAAATACAGCCTCCGGCCAACTGGCCTGTAGCCTCCTGTACCTGTAATAACAGCTGACCAGAACATGCAACTACAGGGAAACCTATGCGGGCCGACAAGGCCTCCATGCTGTCTAGTTATCTGCAACTCAATCATGAAGTACTAAAAAGCTACGTGACCGGCAAGGTCACCACTATTGGCAACTATGGCCCCACACGGCCATCATAAAAGAAGGAAAAAGTACTAACAGCTATACAACTGCACGGCCTCACGCGACCGGCTCATCTAACCACAAGGAAATATACAGACTGCAAGCCTCTAGGAATAGCAATAGAAATGATCGGGATAGGGCCGCGACCTACCCGTACTGTATAACAAAGAAAATGAAATACACCTCTGGAATTCAGACTCCGAATGACAGGAGCTGAATACTCAATAGCTGACTGGAATCACGAGGGATCGCCTCCTCGTCTATGAGTACCTGTAGGCAAGTAATGCAGCGTCCCACTGGGCGTCAGTACCACAGGTACTGAGCATGTAAAGCAACTGAAATACACAACTGAAATGAATAACAACAGTAACATGAGATATAAGCAGAAAGTAGCTGAGTCTATCTAGCTGAGAATAACTGGGGAGAGTTTATTTATTTTATAACTAAACTGAGCGTACCTGATGACGTGTCATCCTTCTGTCTATCAGTATCTACTAGCACATATCAATATACATAATAATACACACAATACCTGACCGACCCCCATAAGCCGGAAGGTGCCAACCAAGCAAGCAATCTATTTACCCCTACCCGGGTCTAAACCAACCAAAAACAAGTCACTCCACTCATCTGATAACTGTGAGCTCCTCCTACCGGCCCCCTTGGGTACGTAACTCAGGCCTTGGCCTCTGACAATAAACTGTGTCTGAGTCCGAAGACTCCTGCCTCTGGGCACAGGTGTGCACACGGAGTGGTCTGCCCCTATAAACAGGGTGTGCTAGCTCTGCGCAGAGTAAACTGAACTACCCCTGCAAGCAGGGTGGTCTGGACCGTATTATCATGGTGGTCGGCCATCATCGTCCTCTAGGCGGACGGCATCGCCCAACTGGTGGCGGTATCTGAATCTGGTATCGACACAGCTATAACCCAGGGGCGGTGGGGATGCTAAAAGGGGGCCCACATGCCACAACAAGTCTCAACATACAAACACATACACAGCAAGCATGCTCAAATGAAAAATACTAATCATATTCTCTTCTTTTGTTTCGAGGCTAATCTATATTAAATAACTTACTGTTTCTGGCTGATGGACCTTCTGCTACCTGGCCTTTATCTGTCTATCTAATTATATCTGAATATAACTCAATAACATAGTACATGCCATCTATAACTGAATATAGCTCAATGATATAAAATGTACCATCTACTACTGGATACAATCTCAACAGATGAAATACGTATTGCCTAAATATCTATTATTCTGATTATCGCATGATACTTAATAATATACTAGCATGCTTGCTGGAATTTATACTAAAATCGTTCCTGTACGCTGGGTATCTGCTAATAGCGTTTATTCTATTTATTTTCTACCCTATACTTCCTGGCTTGCCGAAAGAATAACTTTACATACCTAGTTTCTGAGTACCCGACTGACCGATGTGATTTCCGTCGGTACTTCTGCTGTTTCTCCCAACTACATTCATTTACACATCAATTAGAACTAAATACATTAATATTCGGGAGAAATTATCACTTTTGATATATATATTTATCCCAACTTTAACCTTTCAGAAAACGGTCAAAAACTCGTTATTTCTCGATAGTCCAGAAGGGATAAATACTCACTGCAACGCTAGGAACACATTGGTACTAATTTAAAGTAATTCTATTTACTTTACCTCGGTAGCACGACGTTTCACCGGCCAAATTTCATGAAACCAACTCCGTAGGATTGCTCTCTGCAGCTTTATACACCTATACCTAAGCCGGAACGGAGTTTAGACCGCGTTTCGTCGCGTAATTGGAAGGAAATTTATATATATTGACGTGGGTTACTCCTAATACTTGTTCCCCTGTTTCTTTGCTGGAAATATATGTGTTTTGGATGAAGAAGCCGACTTTTATTCATTTTTCATTTTTTTTTTTTTTTTTTGCTTTCTAAATCCCTTAACCAACATGCCCTTAGGATATTTATTCACTTAAAATTTACGGGGTGTAACATCCTCCCCCCCTTAAGAACATTCGTCCTCCAATGACATTCTGTCTAGAGGACTTTCTCAACTTACTCAATTTGTTTCTAGAAAAATTTTTGGCAGAGTTTCCCTTGTATTATGGACTATCTCATAATTCCTGAAAAGCAGAAAAGCCCAATACAGGTACTCCACATGATATAATAACATTCATGTATAAAACTGTCTATAATCAATCGCCTGCTTTCATATATGAAGTATAAGCATTAATAAGGAAAAACAGTTTTAACATACCTCCCGTTTGCCTATGCTTGGAATAAGTGGGGATATCTGGCTTTCATGTCCTCCTCGGCTTCACAGGTCATTTCTTCTCGGTTCCTGTTACGCCACAATACTTTGACAGATGCAATATCTTTAGTTCTCAATCTACGGATCTGTCTGTCTAAGATAGCTACTGGAACCTCCTCATATGCTAATTCTTTGGTGACCTGGACATCCTGAACTGGAACAACTGTGGAAGGGTCTCCTACGAATTTCCTCAACATAGATACATGGAAGACCGGACGAACGGATTCTAATTCTGGAGGCAAATTCAATTAACGGTAAATGCTCACTTTGGCTACTACCGAAATCTAGTACACACGCTCGCAACATGCCTTCGAGCGTCTGAATTATGCGCTCAGCCTGCTCATCTGTCTGAGGATAGAATACTGTGCTTAAATTAATCTGTGTTTCCAGACCCCTCTGGAACGACTGCCAGAATCTAGCTGTAAACTGTGCTCTCTTATCAGAAATGATAGATACCAGCACTCCATGCAATATAACTATTTTTCTGATAGATAACTCGGCATGATCCTCAGCCGAGAAGGTAGCTTTCACTGGCAGGAAATGAGCTGATTTCGTCAGCCTGTCAACTATTACCCATATAGAATCATTTCCGCATCCGGTACGGGGCAACCTTGCCACAAAATCCATATTCACTGCTTCTCATCTCCAGAGAGGCATAGCTATGTCTTAAGTTAACCCGCCTGGTTTCAGATGTTCTGCTTTCGCCTGTTGGCAGTTAGGACACTGGGCTACAAATTCAGCAATTTCTCTTTTCATACTTGGCCACCAGTAGTTTTCTTTGATATCATGGCACATTTTCGTTGCGCCTGGGTGGAGAGAATCGCGGGCGTAATGCGCCTCGCTTATAAGCTGCTGGCGATGCCCCCAAAATATCTGGAACACAATGCGGCCTTTATATCGTAACACTTCATCCTCTGTTATCTGAAAATATGTCACCTCTCCTTACTGAACCCTATGTTCAAATTGGACCTGGCTAGGGTTTCTATACTGCCGTTCCTTTACTTCGACCATTAACGATAACACTGCGACATTCCGTATTATCGCTCTGTTATCTTTTATTTCTGCTATGTGACCGGCTAAACCGGCTAACTAGTGAAATTCTCGTGTCTATTCTCACCGTTCAGGCGGCAAGTATGCTGACTCCCCATAGATTTATGGCTAAGGGCGTCTGCTACCATATTAGCCCTTCCTGGGTGATACAAAATTTTCACTCTCTAAGGCATAAGCTACTGCAGTTAACTCCAGGTCGTGGGTAAGATAATTCTCTTCACGCTTCTTCAACTGCCTGAAAGCATAAGCTATTACCTTACCACACTGCATCAACCCTCTGTACCTCCTGGCGATACTAACACTGGAGCTGATGTTAGCCTGACTTTTAACTCTTGGAAGTTCTGCTCACATGCCTCAGTCTACTGGAACTTTGTTTCCTTTTGTGTCAATTTAGTCAAAGGTGCTGCTAAGGTGGAAAATCCTTCCACAAACCCTCTGCAGTACCCGGCTAACCACAGGGACTGCGTACTTCGATCGGAGTGGTAGGTCTAGGCTATGTCTTCACTACTTCGATTTTCTATATATCTATCTGTACACCAGCCTCCGACACAATGTGACCAAAAAGGCTACTAAACTCAACCAAAATTCATATTCACAAAATTTGACATATAACTGACGGTCATACTGGTTTATTATACCGGAGAATCTGACAAGTAATCTACCGGTATAGCTAGAACTTTATCTGGCCTTCTGACCGCATGCTAAGGCCACTTGTTGCTAAGGTAACCTTGAACGACTATCTGCACACCCTGTGCCCATATCTGATCAGGGGTCCTGATATTGATCATGACCTCCAATGATCTGGCTGCATAACCTTAAATAACTGAATAGTCGGGTTGAATGACCCGAATGTGGCAGTAGTCTAACAATGCTCTAACTGTTCTACTTAGTGCTTATAGTTCGTGCATAACCGCAAACTCGTGGGCATCTAATTGCTCTGTTATTTTGCTTAAACCACTGTAAGGCTGGACTTAATCAAACTTACTCCCAGGCGATCAATCTCTGGATCTTCATGGGGAGTCTACTGATCCCCTGGTCTTAATAAACACTATGCTAGCAGGGTACTATCAATTTCTTACGCCTTGTGTGTATCCACTTGGATTTATACTGCTATTCTGGGGAATTCTCAGTCTTATGAGCTATTCTGTAAATACTGGCCTTCTGCTAGGGCTCTGTATCTGAATATCTTACGAAAACCAACTGAAGTACTAGTCTGTCGCTGACTACTGATGTGGACCCTTCTTTGGGGTACCCACGGGTATTCTGATTGGGACGGCCGGCTAACTTATGGGGTATTCCACATAATGACTGCTAGGTTAGCTAAGGCCGACTCTCACCTACAAAGCTGGGAAAATGGCGTACAACCACTTGACATACTAGAACAATTCTGGTATTGCTAATCTCTGAAATTTGCCTATTTGGCCTCTAATCCTGGTTCTAGCACATGCACTACTGTTACCGATCTTCAGGGATGCCTCCCTGCTAATGCAGGCGCCAGCTGGTCGGTAGACCGTCTAACTGCGCCCTTATCATCTAGCCATCCATTTTAGGTCATTAACTCTGGTAAGCTCCTAGAGCCTAGATCTGACAACAACACATAAGTTTATTAACTTAATAACTGAGAACTGAAATGACTTCTATGACTTCCTACATAATTCACACCTAATCTGCCAATTTCCCTTCTCCTCTTCTTTCTTTCTTCTCCCTCTTTCTTCTCTTTTTTTTTTGGCAAGGGAATGTCCTGCAATGCAATTTGTATATGCTTTCCATTACTAATCAGCATCTGTGATTGTAGCCCTTATAGGCCGCCACTCACAACATATCTATTATCTGTATATGTATATATATATATATCAATAGCTATGTACAATATGTACTGAGTTCTGCGGTAATACATAATCTCTAACATGCTCTGCTGAATCTCATATCATACATGATACATTGCTTCTTACGGCCTAATAATATTTCCTGCCCTGACTTATCATTTCGTTGTATTGCCACCCCATTCTGAGAGTAACAAACATAAACACCTTAGTTATCGTCTGCTATTTGAAATTCCGCCACTCTTGCGATGTGGGGTCAACATTTGAATCTTGTGGCCTTACTTGGCATATATTGAGAGCCCATGACTGTCTGCTGGGCCTTATCTCTAGGCCACACTAGATTAAGCTCGTTGTATCGGTAACTTCTCAACTTCCCCATAAGCGAACATACTGCAGCATTCTGGACCATAATCTTACTGTCAGCCCTAGGCTTAATCCTTAATACGATATTCTATCAATCCGGGGGTAATCCTAATTTCCCCACAAAATATGACATTCCTGCTTCTTCCCCTCATCTTGCTTAAGCTGAATTCTGGGGTTCAAGGTACCTGCTCTTGCTCTTGTTAGCGTGTTATGGCGGACTTGGCCTTTTTCTGACTCGAACATGACTATTACTGGATCTTCTACGCCCACTTTGAGTAAGCTAGTAGTCTTACTTGCTCTTCTGACTTATTATCGTGAGGGTCTGCGCAACTTACGTAATCACAGGGACTCCTTACTCCTTCTAACATTTTATGGAATCAACCCATCTTTACTTACTGCTTGATTTGGCAACCCCATCTCAAGTCTTATGCCCCTTTACTATACTGGAATCAAATTCAAAAGGTAAGAATAGCCCCCTTTTTTTTTTTTGCAACAAATAGAAACATTTAACTGTACCATATCCGAAAGGATGTATTTGGGATTCCTGCATTTCCCTCTCTTTCTCATACTTACCTGGTGGTCTGACCTTGTCTGTAATCCTAATCAGATCTTATATAGCTAATAAATAAATCAACTCATATGTACATTATACTTCTGACTTCCTATTCTGACGTTATCAACGTATACTGGGAATAATGCTAATAAAGATATCACGCTGGGAGGTCTCCGATACCCCCTCCTGCTGCTGTAGTTATCATGTAACTGGCTGATTCCCTCTTCTGTTGCTATATCTGATCTTCTGCCTGTGATAGGGTAATGTTGATCTGCCTTTGTATCTGTAATCAAAGAATACGGTAAGTTTTTAGGGACTCAACCCTATACTGAACCGCTCTAAAGCACGACTGACTGAGAAGGAAGGGTAACCATCATATCATGGCTCGCAGCCTCCTACCTATAGTATGTGGTGCACAACACATCCATAGACAAGACTCTACTTAGCACGGCTTGCAGACTCCCTGGGACACGAGCTGCTCTGATACCAAGTTTGTCACACCCCACCTTGGGGGGTATGACGGCACCTGGTGCCTGCTAGACCCTAGACTGCTAAATGGTCCAGCCTGAGCACATCTGGTGCTTTGGCTGGCTTTGGCTCTATTTCAAGAAACAAACCGGCTATATAACGGCTGTAAATACAGCCTCCGGCCAACTGGCCTGTAGCCTCCTGTACCTGTAATAACAGCTGACCAGAACATGCAACTACAGGGAAACCTATGCGGGCCGACAAGGCCACCATGCTGTCTAGTTATCTACAACTCAATCATGAAGTACTAAAAAGCTACGTGACCGGCAAGGTCACCACTACTGGCAACAATGGCCCCACACGGCCATCATAAAAGAAGGAAAAAGTACTAACAGCTATACAACTGCACGGCCTCACGCGACCGGCTCATCTAACCACAGGGAAATATACAGACTGCAAGACTCTAGGAATAGCAATAGAAATGATCGGGACAGGGCCCCGACCTACCCGTACTGTATAACAAAGAAAACGAAATACACCTCTGGAATTCAGACTCCGGATGACAGGAGCTGAATATTCAATAGCTGACTGGAATCACGAGGGATCGCCTCCTCATCTATGAGTACCTGCAGGCAAGTAATGCAGCGTCCCACTGGGCGTCAGTACCACAGGTACTGAGCATGTAAAGCAACTGAAATACACAACTGAAATGAATAACAACAGTAACATGAGATATAAGCAGAAAGTAGCTGAGTCTATCTAGCTGAGAATAACTGGGGAGAGTTTATTTATTCTATAACTAAAATGAGCATACCTGATGACGTGTTGTCCTTCTGTCTATCAGTATCTACTAGCACATATCAATATACATAATAATACACACAATACCTGACCGACCCCCATAAGCCGGAAGGTGCCAACCAAGCAAGCAATCTATTTACCCCTACCCGGGTCTAAACCAACCAAAAACAAGTCACTCCACTCATCTGATAACTGTGAGCTCCTCCTACCGGCCCCCTTGGGTACGTAGCTCAGGCCTTGGCCTCTGACAATAAACTGTGTCTGAGTCCGAAGACTCCTGCCTCTGGGCACAGGTGTGCACACAGAGTGGTCTGCCCCTGTAAACAGGGTGTGCTAGCTCTGCGCAGAGTAAACTGAACTACCCCTCCAAGCAGGGTGGTCTGGACCGTATTATCATGGTGGTCGGCCATCATCGTCCTCTAGGCGGACGGCATCGCCCAGCTGGTGGCGGTATCTGAATCTGGTATCGACACAGCTATAACCCAGGGGCGGTGGGGATGCTAAAAGGGTGCCCACATGCCACAACAAGTCTCAACATACAAACACATACACAACAAGCATGATCAAATGAAAAATACTAATCATATTCTCTTCTTTTGTTTCTAGGCTAATCTGTATTAAATAACTGACTGTTTCTGGCTGCTGGACCTTCTGCTACCTGACCTTTATCTGTCTATCTAATTATATCTGAATATAACTCAATAACATAGTACATTCCATCTATAACTGAATATAGCTCAATGATATAAAATGTACCATCTACTACTGGATACAATCTCAACAGATGAAATACGTATTGCCTAAATATCTATTATTCTGATTATCGCATGATACGTAATAATATACTAGCATGCTTGCTGGAATTTTTACTAAAATCGTTCCTGTACGCTGGGTATCTGCTAATAGCGTTTATTCTATTTATTTTCTACCCTGTACTTCCTGGCTTGCCGAAAGAATAACTTTACATACCTGGTTTCTGAGTACCCGACTGACCGATGTGATTTCCGTTGGTACTTCTGCTGTTTCTCCCAACTACATTCATTTACACGTCAATTAGAACTAAATACATTAATATTCGGGAGAAATTATCACTTTTGATATATATATTTATCCCAACTTTAACCTTTCAGAAAACGGTAGAAAACTCGTTATTTCTCGATAGTCCAGAAGGGATAAATACTCACTGCAATGCTAGGAACACATTGGTACTAATTTAAAGTAATTCTATTTACTTTACCTCGGTAGCACGACGTTTCGCCGGCCAAATTTCACGAAACTAACTCCGTAGGATTGCTCTCTGCAGCTTTATACACCTGTACCTAAGCCGGAACGGAGTTTAGACCGCGTTTCATCGCGTAATTGGAAGGAAATTTATATATATTGACGTGGGTTACTCCTAATACTTGTTCCCCTGTTTCTTTGCTGGAAATATATGTGTTTTGGATGAAGAAGCCGACTTCTATTCATTTTCGTTTTTTTTTTTTTTTTTTTTTTTTTTTTTTTTTTTTTTTTTTTGCTTTCTAAATCTCTTAACCAACATGCCCTTAGGATATTTATTCACTTAAAATTTACGAGGTGTAACACATAATAGCCCATTAGTAAATCATTAAATTTTCACAAAAGTTGAATTGAAAACCCCATGAGATTTTTTAATAGATTTTCATAAATTAATAGGAAATGGGCATGGGTGTGAACGAAAACACCCATTCGTACCCCTACATACATTGGTAAGATCAGATTTCAAGGTCCTTCAAGTGCCCAAGGGAGAATTGATAGGGAAAAGCTTGAAACTATACTTGATCTCTCTAAAATCCTCTTAATTTTTCATGCATGAGAATGAATAGGTTAGGGGGACTTAGCCTATCTTATCATGCTAAGAAAAATACATAAACCGACGTAGTTTAGGGCCCTAGAGCGTAGAAAGGTTTAAAATACCCTTAATGAAATTTCCCTGAAAAACTAAACTGGGTGAACCAACGACCGATCCCACGAGTCGTTGCATGATACCACGATTCGTGGTGTCCAGTCATTGAGTCCACTGCTTCAAGACATACTTTTAGATCCTTCCTACGACTCGACAGGACGAGCCGTTGATACAAAAGATGAGTCGTTAGATCGATCGTTGCTAGCTCGCTTCATAACTTGAACTTCCTTACCATGAGCCTCACCATACCTCGTGGTTGCTTCCATCGAGTCATGGTAACCATCCTTTAAGTGCACTGGAAATTATAACAACCAAACAACGACTGCTGACCACGGATCATCACTACTCATACGAGTCGTTAGATGACCCGTGGTATCTGCAACTGCTAAGGTCCAGCCTTTCGTACGACTGCTAACAATGACTCTTTGTTCCAAGAAATGAGTCGTTACATCGTCTGTTGTTACCACTCCCACCAGGACTTCCAAGACCACGATTGCATACAATGACCTGTGGTTTGATACCGCGAGTCGTTGTGTCACCCGTTCTATGATATTTTCCCAGCTTTTCAGCCAACTTCAAATTTTGATCCACTGTCTAATCTTAGGAACCTTCGGGGTATTGCAATATCTCCCGCTTGGGAACATTCATCCTCGAATGTTGGAAACAAGAAGAAAAACAAATACATGCAATCATTACACAAAAATACTGATCATTTAAACCGAAAACTAACGGAATGGCTACCTCCGATTCATATCACATAGTTGAACTTATCTCATGCTTCACATACACATCCATACACATAAAAGAAACTTGAACACATGAGTGAACATCAAAACTAAATAGAGTCATAGGGAAAAATTGATACCTCAAGTCGGAATTGAGCCGGTAGAGAATAAATATAGGTATCTACCCATCATATTCGCTTCGGCTTCCCACATAGCTCCTTCAACATGTTGATTCCTCCATAATACATTAATTGAAGCTATTTCCTTGTTCCTTAGACTCCGAACCTGACGATCTAATATCTCCACTGGAACCTCCTCATAGCTAAGGCAATATTTTACACCCACGCTGTCCATCGGGACTACTAGAACTGCATCTCCCAAACATTTCTTCAAAAGAGAGACATGAAACACTGGATGTATGGAAGATAACTCTGACGGAAACTCCAATTCATACGCCACCTTGTCAACTCTTTTCACAATCCGGTAGGGGCCAACATAACGGGGACTAAGTTTTCCTTTCTTTTCGAACCGCATTACTCCCTTCATGGGAGATACCTTCAAGAAAACCCAGTCATCCACCTCGAAATCAAGTTCTCTTCTCCTAACATCGGCATAGGACTTTTGGTGACTCTTAGCGATTTTTAACCTATCCCTTATCAACTGAACCTTCATCATAGCCTCATGAACTGAATTTGGCCCTATCGTTGCTGCCTCACCAACCTCAAACCATCTGATGGGTGATCTACATCTCCGCCCATAGAGAGCCTCGAACGTGCCATATGAATGCTGGAGTGATAGTTGTTATTGTAAGCGAACTCGATCAAGGGGATAGTGATCATCGCAACAACCTTTAAAGTACATCATGCAATCTCTCAACATGTCTTCAAGAGTTTGAATTGTCCACTCCGCTTGACAATCCTCTTGCGGGTGAAATGTTATGCTGAGTTTGACCTGAGTACCAAGTCCTTTTTGGAATGATCGCCATAACTAAGAGGTGAATTGAGTACCCCAGTCTGAAATGATGGACAAGGGCACTCCATGCAATCAAACCAACTCCCAGATATATAGCTTGGCATAATCCTCTGTTGAGTTCATGGTTTTGACCAGTACAAAATGAGCAACTTTAGTCAGCTTGTCTACCACCACCCATATATAATCATACTGTCGGCGAGTATGAGGTAGGCCTGTAATGATATCCATATTAATCTCTTCCCACTTTGAAGGGGGAATGCTAATATCCTGAAGTACGCCTCCCATCCTTTGATGCTCGACCTTTACTTGCTGGCAGTTCGGGAACTTGGCTACGAATTTAGCAATATCCTTCTCCATGCCGTTTCACCAATATATTTCATGCAAACCGTGATACAGCTTTGTGGCACCTGGATATATAGAGTACCTGGATCCATGGACCTCATGCAACATCCGGCTCCTTAAATAATCAACATCGGGAACACAGAGGCGACCATGGTACCGAAGAACACATCTCCCCCATGGGAGAAGACCTACACCTTTTGACTTCGAACGGCTTCTTTCAGCTTTACAAAAATCGGCCCTCATCTTGTCTAGCTTTCACATCAGCCACCAAGGATGATTCTAATCCATTACGCACAACTACACCGCCATTAGTTGAGTCAACCAATCTAAGTCCCAACCTTCCAAGTCGATGGACATCTTTCACCAGCTCCTTCTTACCCTCATCCACATGGGACGCACTCCCCATGGAGAGCCTACTAAGTGCATCCTCTACCACGTTAGCCTTACCCGGATGGTAAATGACACTAATATCGTAGTCTTTGAGTAGCTCTAACCACCTCCTTTGCCGTAGATTGAGGTCCTTCTGTGTGAACACATATTGTAAGCTCTTGTGGTCCGTAAACACATCCACATGGACCCCATACAAGTAATGTCTCCATATCTTCAATGCGAATACCACCACGGTAAATTCAAGATCATGTGTTGGGTAATTCATCTCATGGACTTTCAACTATCTAGAGGAATATGCTATCACTTTTCCTCGCTGCATCAATACACACCAGAGTCCAATTCTCGAAGCATCACAATACACCACAAAATCATCGATACCCTCAGGTAGGGTCAACACCAGTGTGCTAGTAAGTCGAGTCTGCCACTATTAGAAGTTCTTCTCACAAGCCTCCGACCATTGGAACTTTACCTTCTGCTGGGTCAATTTGGTCAAGGGTGCTGCAATGGATGAAACCCCTTCAATAAATCTTCAGTAGTAGCCAACTAGACCCATGAAACTCTGAATATCCAAAGGATTCACCGGTCTGGGCCAATTCTTCACTGCCTCAATTTTATGAGAATCTACCTTTATTCCCTCACCAAATACCACATGGCCTAAAAATGCTATGGAGTTCAACCAAAACTAGCACTTGCTGAACTTGGCATACAACTGACGATCCTTGAGTGTCTGAAGCACTACTCGCAAATGAGCGGCATGCTCCTCCTCGCTCCGAGAGTATATAAGGATGTCATCAATGAACACGATCATGAACATGTCCAGGTACATCTTGAACACCCAGTTCATCAATTCCATAAATGCTGCAGGAGCATTTGTTAGTCCAAAGACATAATTACAAACTCATAATGACCATACCCCGTCCTGAAAGCTGTCTTTGGAATATCACACTCCCGAACTCTAAGCTGATGATACCCGGACCTGAGATCTACCTTTGAGAAACACTTTGTACCCTAAAGATGGTCAATCAAATCATCAATCTTGGGTAAAGGATACCTGTTCATAATGGTGACCTTGTTCAATTATCGATAGCCAATGCACATCCGAAGAGAACCATCCTTCTTCTGGACAAATAACACTGGTGCACCCCATGGAGATTTGCTCAGTCAAATGAAGCCCTTATCTAACAGGTCCTTCTACTGATCCTTCAACTCCGTTAGCTCGGCTAGATCCATTCTATAAGGAGGGATAGATATAGACTGTGTGTCGAGTAGAAGGTCAATACCAAAATAATCTCTCGCTCGGGAGGAACACCTAGCAAATCATTGGGAAAGACCTCCGGATACTCACGCACCCCCGAAACTGACTGGATAGTCAGGGTATCGGACTCAACATTCTTAGCCCTAACTAAATGATACATGCAACCCTTGGAAATTATCTTTCTGGCCTTAAGATATGAAATGAAACGACCTATAGTTACGGCCAAATTCCCCTTCCACTCCAAGACTTACTCACCAGAAAAGCTGAACTCCACTGCACGGGTTCTACAATTAATAGAAGCATAACACGCATACAACAAATCCATGCAAAGAATAATATCGAAGTCAGTCATGGCTAACTCTATAAGGCCTGCGGAGGTGACTTTATGCACTATAGTGACTGGGCATCCTCTATACACCCACCTAGCTACAACCGAATCACTAACAGGAGTAGAAAATGAAAATGATTTTGACAGAGTCTCGGGACTAATTCCAAAGCTACTAGCAACATAAGGAGTCACAAAAGACAAAGCAACCCCCGAATATATAAAAGCATAAACATCAATATGAAAAACTCACAACAAAATAATGACCAAATCCGGTGAAGTCTCCTACTCCTGACGCGGGGCAAGGGCATAAAATATGTTTTGGTGTTCTCCGCCACCACTACTAGAAGATGCTCCCTGCAAAGATGAACGTGCTGGAGCTGCTATTGTCCTAGTGGTTTGCGTACGGCCTCTATCACCATCCTGTCTAGAAAATGGACACGCTCGACGCATGTGGCCAGACCTACCACACCTATAGAAAATATCTTAGCCGAGCAAACACTCCTCGGCATGACTCATACCGTAGTTCTGCAGGCTGGAAGGTAATCTCTAACTGTGTGCCCCTCTGATCTCTCGACCTCGAAGCTCTACTCTTATGATCACCCTTGGGTCTGGATGGAACACTAGCTGATGATGGTGCTGGAGCTAGTGACCTGTGCTGAAACTGAGGGCGGTGACCACTACTGAATCTCTGATGAGTAAACCCATGGCTATCTATTCAAGCCCTCATTTCCTCTTTCTCCCTTGCATGAGAAGCCTCCATATGTTGGGCGTACAACACTATGCGAGGAAAGTCCATATCATGATGAAGCATGGCATTCCTATAATCTTTGTCCAAATAACCCGCTACTCTATGGACGAATCTACTTACCTGCATCCTCTGATCAGCTACCAACTCTGGGGCATATTTCAATAGGGGAGTGAACTCAATCAGATACTCTTATACAATCATTCTCCCTTAACTCAAATTAATGAACTCAGCAGTCTTCAACTCTCTCATCTCACGAGGGAAGAACCAGTCTACAAATGCAACATGGAACTCTTCCCAAGTGATTGGACTTGCTCCTGTGACCCTGCTATCCTTCCATTGGCAAAACCATATATGCGCGACCCCTTTTAACTGATAAGAGGCCAGCTCGACGCACTCAACCCTATTCACCCCCATGACTTGGGTGATCTTGGCAATCTCGTCTATGAACTCATTCGGGTCCTCATCTACCTTGGACCCAAGGAACTAGTGGTTTCATCCTCAAGAAGTCTCTAACTCGAGTTTCCGCTACATTTCCATTTGTGAAACATGCGCAACGGCATGCTAATTGACCTGAGTAGTCAAGGCAAGCGCAAGCATCTGAATAGCAGCCCGGAACTTAGCATAGGCACAAGCTCCGGTGCTTGGGGCTCCTGAACTGGTGGGGCTTGTTGATGCCCATGACCATTTCCATCCTCGTGGCCTTCACCATCTCCATTCCTCTTTTCGTTAATTCTTCGAGGAGTCATGATTCTGCAATCGCGAATAGCACAAATTAGAAGAATAGAAGGACTTTTCATCGCAAGACAAATATCATGAAAGAAGGGAAAATTTCCTAAATGTCTCACAGGCTCTTCGTCATAAGTGTGGCACGCTTCACACCCTTGAAAAAGACTCTACTTAATGCCGCATATAGACACCCTAAGACACTTCAAAACCTATTCCTCTGATACCAAGTTTTTCATGACCCGGACATAGACCCGAACCGTAACACGGGACAAGAAACCCCAAAAGGCCCCAAGTCAACACATGACATAAGCATACATTTACTTCATTCACTATAAGAAGAAGGCTGAACATAAGACATAGTGGAAATGTAAACATAACATAAAATGTCATAACATTCAGAAACACTAGACATATACATAAGTTGAGTACTACATACTTTCAGAAAGCCTCTACTGTATAAGATGGGTTGATGGGACAACACCCCCAACTAACCCGGTCAAATACTGTAACATAGAATAAAATAAGCGCCCAGTCAAACGGCCCTCGAAACATGAGGACTCACCAACAAAGCTGATAGTAATAATCATGAGATGGTCTAATGATGAGGATGAGCCTGAGAGCCAAGTCTTGCATTATGAAATGATTCAGCATAGAAAGTATGCGGTCAGTACGTGAAATGTACAGATTATGCAAGGTAAGTAAAACAGACATTTAAAATACATGAAACTTATAAAATAGTATGATAGTAGGACATCATGCTCATATCATAAATATCCTGACATAACGTAAGGCTCAAGGTTTTCATATCATTCATAAATTATTCATTTTCATAATCATAAGAGAAACTTTATCAAATCATCACTTGAGCCAACATCATGAACATAACAATGCCTAAAAACATGAGGAATAATGGGAGGACTCATCCTAACCGACACCATCATGGTAGAGCCTTTCGTGATGCCCCGACAATCTCACTCAAGTAGGCAAAGTCACCCCTAGCTTGCCAAGCGAGGGACGTGCATTATGTCATATCACAAAAAGAGGGGATCATTATCATTGTAATGTATCATTATAAACCCACGGTGGAACGTGGTTATGAGACACCGGCGTAGTCCTTTGAATGTCGGGCTGCTCGGTGCTTGACACGGCTCCCAAAAACAAGCATATAGGCTTATACGTAAATCAATAACATTATTTATTTAGATTCATGGATAAAATAAATGTTCATCATTCATTGATCCCCATTAAAACATGATTAGCCAAGAAATAAAGGCCCTTTAGTTGGTCAACATCATAAATCGATAAATCATGATATCCATTTCATAAATCGTAAATCATTCTTTAACATGTGGGAATTTCCCAATACTTTACCATGCTTTACAATACTCAATTCATTCAAAAACATTCTTATAAATATGGATAACTTGAGAACATGCTTTTCATCATCAATAGTTCATAAATCATAAGGCCCTTGCATACTTGAAGATCATGCATATAACTTGTAAACCATCAAATCATGTTGGGTTTTTGAATAAATCCATATTTCAAATTATAGACTATGCTGGGATTGTAAATATCAACAATTGAAGTGTAGATCATAAATCAATTCATCATAGATCATGCATAATTAGGCTTAATTGAGTAGAACTTGAAATCAATGATTTTATAATCAAATATAGTTGTAAATTCTGATCAAAATACCTAAAATATGATGTAAATCATGAATCATAATATCCTATTAGTAAATCATTAGATTTCCACAAAATATGAATTCAAAACCCCATGAGATTTTTAATAGATTTTCATAAATTAATAGAGAATGGACATGGGTGTAAATGGAAACACCCATTTGTAACCCTACATGCCTAGGTAAGATCAGATTTGAAGGTCCTTCAAGTTCCCAAGGGAGAATTGATATGGAAGAGCTTGAAACTATACTTGATTTCTAAAATCCTCTTAATTTTGCATGCATAGAATGAATAGGTTAGGGGGACTTATCGTATCTTATCATACTCAATAAAATACATAAAACAACATAGTTTAGGGCCCTAGAGCATAGAAAGGTCGAAAATACCCTTAATGAAATTTTCCTGAAAAACTAAACTGGGTGAACCAAGACTAATCCCACGAGTCATTGCATGATACCATGACTCGTGGTATCCAGTCATTGGGTCCACTATCTCAAGCCATACTTTCATATCCTTCCCATGACTCGACAAGACGAGTCGTTAGATCGATCGTCGCAGCTCCCTTCACAACCTGGACTTCCTTACCATGAGCCCCACCATGACTCGTCGTTGCTTCCAACGAGTTGTCGTAATCATCTGTTAAGTGCACTACAGATTCTAACAACTGACGTGCCCGCAAGTGTACGGGTCATTCAATTAATATAGTGGCTCTTTTTAAGAACCGGATTGTCTAACCCACAGGGACTGGACCCATTCCTCTAAATATCCATTTCCAGTGTGATCTTAAATACCTCAAGTGTTGGTTATAGACATTCTCGATCGAGATTAATTAAGTCTAAGTTTGGATCAACGAAGTATTCTGAAATTACTCTAGGAGCAACATAGAGTTAAAACCAATTAATCATGCGATACTACGATTTGCAATGGGTTAAGCATGGAACTATCAATTTTTATTTCACATAATTAGAATTGCATGTTTATGGTCTTTCGAGCCTCTAAACACGGCAATCTAGCCTCACTGCATCATTGTGAGCGAAGAGTTTAATTTCTAGTCGCGGACAATCAATTATTTTGTGGTTTACAGGGAAACGATTAGGGACTTTCGTGCGTCTAACCATTTACCTCAACTTAGCCTCACAACTACTTCTTTGAGTGGTGATGTGACATCCCAAGTTGGTCTTTCATAACCCCCGTGTGTCAACCAAGCACGATGTTAGGTATATTTCTATCCTGACACAAAAATCTCTCCCGAGATACAAACATGCCCCTCACATTCTCATGTCCTGACCTAGGTAATGCTTTCTCAAGCTATTACTCAAGCTAACAAATATTCTTTCATGGTGATCAATCATAAAAACAACCAACAATCCAGAATGCAAGATGAAAACAACAATCCAAAACTTAATTCCAAAACAATTTCATAAAATCACAATTATAATTCATGGCTTCAACCTTAGAGGAAGGGTTCTTGCCATTCATGTTCTTAAAACTACAATTAACTAATACTAAACTAACATACTTACATGAATTTGGTAGATGAGAAGGGAATTTGATAAACCCTAGATGAGTTCTCCCACTTCTCCCTTCACTCCTAGGTAGTTTTCCAGAATAAAATCGTGACCCAATGATTTTAGGAGCTAAGGGTTCAATTTATACTATGCTGAAAAATTGCAAAATTTGGCTTGTGGTGGAACAGCAACGTGTCACGGAGCTGAACGCCCTACTTGACCTCCGTGACACGTTGGTAACGCGTACCCTCACTGGAATGTGCCAAAAAATGTAATTTTTGGCCAAGTGTTGCCGCGTTGGCAACGTGCCACGGCCCCTATCGTGCAGGGTGCCAGTTATTGCATGTTTTCTTGTTGACTTTCACGTTTTGCTCTTGATTCCATTCCTCCACTTCACCAAATCATGAATTAGTTCCTCAAATGCATAATTAACCTTCAAAAACAAGGAATAATCATGTTGGTTAGTATATATTCACATTTACATAAAATCACATGAGAATGCATATAAATAAATTAGATAAACAAGACTAAATTAAGGTATAAAGAATCACTCGGGCATGCTATTTTAGCCCGAGATCACAACCCCACACTTAAATCCTTGTTCGTCCTCGAACAAACCTTTTACATCTCATGCATATGGAGACTCACACATAACTAATTTACCCCAATAATTCAAGCTACAACTATAATGATTATTTATGATGACAAGCTAACCATAGATCATGCACGATTTAGTCATTGAAATGAAATACAACTCCGCTAAGACTTCTTAACCTCAAGAAGCGACTCTCAATCTTAGCAAACTCATGCAAATCAACTGATTAAGAAATCCCACATGAATTATATCCTTCATTCAACATGTGCCATCACGGAACGAGAGTTACCCATTTTCACACGCAAAAACTTTTTAAATCACAACATGTGTGGGTACATGAATAGAATTACGCTCACTCTCACAAAGAATTCATATGCATCATGTAATGACCCATAAGCTTGCCCTTAGTGTTTTATTCCACTAATTTAAGGATGTGTGAATGTAAGATCAAGTAGGACTTAATGGGTTGTAATGTAAGCTAAGGGATGGGTAGGTACTATTATTGCCAGTAATAGTGACTATCTGCCCTAAGCGCTTTTAATACATTACGCCCTCATTACGAACTTCCCTTCCCTTACTTTACCTTTTTCTCCTTTCATCTTTCTTTTTCCTCTTATGTTCCCCTTTCTTTAGGCACTTTTAGCTTATTAGTAAGGAGTTCTACAAGTAACTTTTCATTAATTTGTTTTCTAACTCCTTAATAATAATCAACCATTTTCACACAAGTGCACCTTTGTCCTTTTATCCACTTCTACAACTTGCTACTTTTCCTTTCTTTTCACTCCTTTACTCTTTCATATTTTTCCCTTAAGCGCTTAGGAGATTTTGATCAAATTCAAGGATAATGAAAGAAAAAGGATTAAGCTTATGTTGCAGCTGTCAAAGAATAGGCTCAAGGCTCAATAGGGCTAACTAGGATTAATTTCTCCAGGTAGGTAAAATGAGGGATAAACATTTGGTTCATTCAAAGAAATGCCTACATCCTTTCCTACAATACACCTCCTTCATTTCGTGTTGTACACACACCAGGAAAGTTCTAGACACTTCACAATAGCATGGAATAACAACACCTCACTTCACACTTTTTGCACATGCTCAATTCAAGATGTATTCACAGACTCTTCAATCAGCTAACTACAGGAATTCAAAATTAAGCCTCAATCACACTGAATCGAACTCTATGGCCTAGGTATCTCAACATATTTACAAAATTGCATGCTTTCATACGAATCACCTTTGCATTTTAAATATCATGTACAACACGCAACCAAAATTTCGCAACCATAAAGTAACTACAGGTTTTGGGATGCAACCCACCAAAGAAAAAAACTGAAAATAATTGAAAAAAAACTACTCCTAACGACTACATTTCCCTTAAGACGGTCGTCATCCATCCATCATAGGGAATGGTCACTACTATGACTTCGGTTCAATGGGACCATTCTCGGTAAAAGAACCGAAAACAAACGCCGAGAAACCCAAGAAGTAAAAAAATGTTGAAAATATCAATCATTTCTATAGAAAAAAATATATGTACAAAAGATTTTAAATTTTAAAAATATCGATCATTGCGATAACAAAATATCTACAGAATGAGCTAGCAACATTCAGCAACACACATCAATTTCACATAAATTTACAAATACAGAACAACAACTTAACAATTCACAACTCGCAGGGAACAACACAATTTCACATGCACGACAACAAATTAGAGCATACATACAAAACAACACAGCCCAGCACCTAACTACTCCCCGACAACGGCGCCAAAACTTGTTTGCGTGATTTGTGGGGTATAAAACGACACGCAAGTGCACGTGGTCGAACAAGTAGTAAATTGGCTTTAGTAAGCAAAGTATCGATCCCACAGGGACTGGGATGAAGTGCAATTTGCTCAAGTGTACTATATTTCGATTCTAAAAATGCAGACAACAGTGTAACCAAGAGTTTGATATTTTTTTTTATAATTTTTATACTAAATCTAAAATAACTATCTAATGTGAGTCTGAACTATGAATGAGAGCATGATGAGGTTAAACGAACATGTAATGAAATTAATTATCATCATAATTTGGTTAATCTTTTCCTCCGGTTACTAGCCAAGAACATTTGTCAAGAGATTAAAACTCTCGTATTTAACCTCACTTAAGAATCATGAACCATCCACCTACATTTCTGTGATTAAATGCAATTCATGTTCTAGCCATACAAACCCGGTTCCTAAATTGACTAATACGACTTTCAGGTATATTTCTATCATGGAAGTAAATCAATTCCCAATTTTCCCAAATCAAGTAAAGATCATATCCTATTAATTCACAACTTTCCAATTTCTTGCTCTCTCGAGTGAAACCGAACTTTTTAGATATACATTAACGTAGGCCACACATTAATGCAGTGAGAACAAGAATTAACAGAACAACCATGGAAGAAAAGATGAAAAACCAAAGAATCAATGATCACATTTCATCACAATTGTTCATAACCTCAGCAAGAAGAGGAATTAGCCACTCATTTGTGGATTAAACATCTTTAAATGAGTGTTAATCATACAAGCAATTGAATACAAGAAGAAGGAAAGAGAGAAAAACCCTAATATTTTCGTCCCCTCAACTGCCTGTAACCCACGTTCTTGCTCCACCAAGTCAGAATATTGAAAAATGAACCTAAGTGTTCTATTTATACTGGTGGGAATTTTTGCCGGAATAACAAGCAACGTGTCACGGAGTGCATCGCGGAGTACTGCCAGAGTGACACGCTACGGACGCGGACCTTCACTGGAACTGGGGGTCCAGGAATTAAAGCTCAACGTGGCACGGCGTGCAACGCGGAGCCAAGCCACCGTGCCTCGGACCGGACGCGGACCCTCTCTGGAATTTTGGCAAAATTTCCCTAGCCAGGCAGAAGGCCTCCGCGATGGCAGCATGACACGGCTCCATCGCGGAGCCCCTTTATTTCATGCTGTCCAATGTCTTGTCCCTTGCTCGCATCCAAGTCCAACCCCGATATCCTCCAACATGCATTTTAGCTTCCCGAACTTACATTTTACGTGCAAAACAATGCTAATCATGTTGGTTAGTATAAATTCACATTTTATTACCAATTACATGAGAATGTATACACATTGATAGATAAACAAGGCTAAAATGGTACTTTTGAGTATCACTTGGGCATATAAATTTTCCCAAGATCACTTACCCCACAACAATCCTACACTTCATGCAATTTACATCCCAACCTCGCTACTTTGGTTCGACAATTTAGGCTACGGTCATACCGATTATTCAATACAACAAATCATCAAGAAAACATGTATGGTCTTATCAATGCAATGACCTTCAATACATCAAGACCTCCTAGACTTTAAGAATCGACTCTCGATATTGGCAAACTCATGCACATCAGCTGATCAAGATATCCGACACGAAAATTAATCTCTCATCAAGCATTTGCCCTCACAACACAAGAGAATCTTCCCCTTTTTTTGCTCATATGAACTCACAAAAATTCAAGCAGGGGCATGTAAACACAATTTCGCTCTCTCTCCCAAAAGAATTCACATGCATCATGTCATGACCCATAAGCTTGCCCATAGTGTATTACTCCACTAATATAAAGAAGTGCGATGTAAGATCATGTAGGACTTTAACTGGTTGTAATGGAAGCTACGGAACTAGTAAATATTGGGTTAGCCAATAATAGCCACTAGCATCCTTAAGCGCCTTTTCAACACATCCCATCAACTCATGGACATTGTTCCTTTTTTTTTTCATCATCCCAATCTTGATGTTTTTCTTTAGTTTGGCCCATCGTATTAAGCACACTTGACACAACAACAAAGATTATTCATGCACCTTCATTATAGTTTATTTATAGCAAGTGCACCTTCAACCTTTTCTTTTCTTCTATCACTCTGCTCTTCTTTTTCTTTTCACCATTCTCACTCTTTTGACACTTTGGGAGAATGATTTTCTCTTCTTAAGCGCTTAAGAGTTTTGTATAGACTTTACGGCTAATGAAAAGAAGGGATTAAGCTCAGGTTACACTTTTTGACAAAAGAAAAAATAATAGGCTAAAGGCTCAATGGGCTGACTAGGGTATACAATCAAGGTGGGTACGACAAGGAAAAAGAGAAACTTTCGGTTAAAACAAAGAAATGCCTACATCCTTTCCTATAATACACCTCCTTCATTTCGTTTTGTACACACACCAGGCAAGTTCTAGACACTTCACAATAGCATGGAATAACAACACCTCACTTCACACTTTTGGCACATGCTCAATTCAAAATGTATTCACAGACTCTTCAATCAGCTAATTACAGGAATTCAAAATTAAGCCTCAATCACACTGAATCGAACTCTATGGCCTAGGTATCTCAACATATTTACAAAATTGCATGCTTTCATATGAATCACCTTTGCATTTTAAATATCATGTACAACACGCAACCAAAATTTCGCAACCATAAAGTAACTACAGGTTTTGGGATGTAACCCACTAAAGAAAAAAAACTGAAAATAATTGAAAAAATACTACTCCTAACGACTACATTTCCCTTAAGACGGTCGTCATCCATCCATCATAGGGAACGATCACTACTATGACTTCGGTTCAATGGGACCATTCTCGGTAAAAGAACCGAAAACAAACGCCGAGAAACCCAAGAAGTAAAAAAATGTTGAAAATATCGATCATTTTGAAAGAAAAAAAATATATGTACAAAAGATTTTAAATTTTAAAAATATCGATCATTTCGATAACAAAATATGTACAGAATCAGCTAGCAACATTCAGCAACACACATCAATTTCACATAAATTTACAAATACAAAACAACAACTTAACAATTCACAACTCACAGGGAACAACAAAATTTCACATGCACGACAACAGATTAGAGCATACATAAAAAACAGCACAGCCCAGCACCTCACTACTCCCACCCCACACTTAGCTCGAACACTGTCCCCAGTGTTCAAAAAAATTAAAATAGCACAAAATCGGGTGCTAGAACTCCCTGATCAGTCAAAGTATTCCACTTCTTCGTCGGGTGCTGCTGCTTTATCTCCCATGTCTGAATCGCCCCCGTCGTCATCATCGGACTCCACTTCAGATTCCTCCCGACGTGTCTCCTCGTCTGTGGGGACGTTATCATCCATGGGCTCTACAAATGCTAGCCCCACTCAACATAGAGCCCTGGCATTTTCGCCGCAGGGGTAGTCTAGCTCGAGCTGCCATAGCTCCTCCTCTGTCGCCGGCCTCCCGCCTATCCTCAGCTGGAGCATCTGCATCCCATACATTCGAGCCATATACTGATCATCACGAGCATGTCGCTCGCCAAGTGTAAGCACTGGCCCGTGGGTGGTGTCGGGAGCCTTAGTTTTAGTAACATCTAAGGCCCGCTGCTCCATCTGTGGGATATAGTCAAGGGCCTCCTCCTCAACCCCTAGGCCCCTGAGGAAGGTGGTGAGTAGTCCACCAAAGCCATACCTGTGCCCCTGATGCAACCGGGCTCTCTTCATGGCGGAGATAATCACCGCCCCCACGTTGATCTCCAGCCCTTTCATCAGGGCGTACACCAGGCATACACGATCCTGGGTTACATCTGTCATATGTACCCCTGGGATTAGGCATGAGAAGACTATCTTCAGCCAGATTCGGGCTTCCCTGTTCATCTGTGAATAGGGCAAAGTCTGGTGGTAGGCCCTCTCTTTGTGTCTGCTCCATCTAGCTGTCGATCGGGTCCCACACAATGTGCGTTTGATGTCCCCATACGGTGGGGTAATGTTCAGCTGTCGGAGTACGTGGGCGTCTGTGTCCCGCGCTCCTATGATGGCATTGAGGTGGTGGGGCTCCAAAGTGACTATTTGCCTTCTGATTTTGATGGTGTGACTTCTGATAGTCGGGTTCCAGTTGGCATAGAACTCCCGAACCAGGTGCAAATTACATTCCTTGGGCTCTTCAAAGATGAAATTGAGCCCAGCTGCCTCGATTCGGTGGACCATCCTAGGGAACTCCTGTGCCAATGGTTCCCGTGCTATATGCTCCTCGGGGAAATATTTGTTTTCTTTGTGCTTTGCTTACCACTTTTTCCCCTCATCTGTCACCCATCTTGTTCCGTATTGGCGGCGTTGGCCGCGTGGAACTGCTGGTGCTGCTGGGACTACTGTGCCCAGTCTGATTCGCTTCCTTCCGGCGCCCGAAGTTGATGCGCCTTTCCCTTTCTCTTGCCTGCTTGCCATTTTACCTGTCAACCCAAGTAGACAAAATCAATGTTAAGCTAACGGATATTCACTTCGGCTAAGGTTGGGTTAAGCTAGGTTACCCCACACTTAGTCCTTAGCTATAGTTACAACAATACGGCAAGATCATACTTATTTACACACAATAACCAACTATACAATCATGCTTAGTGCGTTCGAAGAATTCGACGGTATATCTTCTGTGTACTACTCAGACTTCGTACAGCTAATCCAATCACTACCATCGCTAACATTTTAACCATCGCACTTAGCAAGGAAAAACAAAGAAACGAAAACAACAACAAAAATTTATCTACACGAACCTATACAACCAACCCAATTCTTGCAAATTTCAACATTCCCCTAACCCGAGAATCCATCATTCTATCAACATTCTAACAATTAGTACATCGACTCATCTCATTCAACATGTACATCCCGACATAAATTTCACAAGTTCACTACATTTTCAACTTCAAATTCAAAAACAAGCCCTAGAAATGATATTATCAAGCAAATTTGATTAATTTATGCAATTGACGAGTTCAAGCAATCATAATGACATTTCGAACATTCATCAACAACAATTAAATTGAACTCATGATTAATTTCTACTTAGGGTAATTTAGCTCGCCTCACATGCTCAATATCGAAGAAAATCGACACGAATGGAGGTGGAATCGAAGAACATACCTTGAAGTTGAAGAATTTACGCAAAGTAGATGATTTTCTAAGCCTCCTCCGTGTCACGTTGAAGGGGGATGGGTTTTGGGGGGTTTTGGTCGCGGAGTAATTGAAAAATAAGGAAAGGAAGGGGTTTTTTGGGGTTAAAAAGTAGGGAAATCGCGTGGGTCACCCGGCGACCCGGTGTGACCCGTCGTGATATACACGGCAACGTGTCACAGAGTGCATCGCGGTGCACTGCCTCTGTGACACGGAGCCATCGCGAGCTTGTTCTGGAAATTTTTAAAAAAACTAGATTATAGTTCAACGTGTCACGGAGGTAACGCGGAGGTCCACCTCCGTGACACGGAGCTATCGTCCCAGCTCACTGTTTTTCCACTTTTTGTTAATTTTCATACCTCGACTTTTCCTTTGTGATTCTGTGCATATTTTCCTCCGTTTGACCTGAAATTCATCTCACTATACAAAATTGGTTAGAATTATAGGTTTCACTCTAAATACAAATAAAACCAAAACTAAAATGAAAAATTTTGTAGTAAATCAAGAAAAAGAAAAAGAAAAATCTATTTACACTTTACAAAAAGAAAGAAAAATTTTTCCACGGGTTGCCTCCCGTGCAGCGCCTGATTTACCGTCGCGGCTCGACGTCGTTAAGCTCAATTGTCGTCTAGGGTGATGGACGATTTCTCTCGATCACCGTCCTCCCCGCAGTAGCGCTTACACCTATCCGGTGGTTTTCCCATTAACTCTCGTGAATCCTTCATCTGCTCATCATCACCTTGATCAATCACATTGATCACCGAGAGTTCTTCGTGCACCATCGGGAGCTTGGGTGCCTTGAACACATCGAACACGTCCACCTTGTCATGTGCTCGCATTGTTAGCTACCCCGCAGCTATGTCAATTAGTGCTTTCCCGGTCGCCAAGAAGGGACGTCCCAAAATAAATGGGACTTCCGCGTCTGGTTCAAAATCCAGCACGACAAAATCTACCGGGAAAATTAGGGAGCCAACTTGCACCAGAACGTCCTCTACAATGCCATCAGGTCTGGCTAAGGATCGATCCGCCAATTGCAAGATTACTGTTGTGGGTCTAGGACTCCCTAGACCCAACTTTTTGAATACCGATGAAGGCATCAAATTTATGCTTGCTCCCAAATCACACAATCCACGAGCTCGGATGCTCTGCCCAATAGTAATCTGGATAGTAATGATCCCAGGGTCTTTGAGCTTTGTGGGCAGTCTATTTTGAATCTGGGAGGTGCACTCCTCCGTTAGAGCCACCGTAGCATACTTAGTCAACCGACTTTTGTTTGCCACGATGTCCTTTATATACTTAGCATATTTCGGCACTCCCTGCAAAACATCAACAAGAGGTAAGTTAATATGTACCTGTTTTAGCACCTCCATGAATTTCTTGAAACACGCCTCCTCCTTGTGTTTCTTTAGTCGTTGAGGGAACGGGGGTGGAGGTCTCTCTGATTCAGCTTCCTTAGTCTTCCCCCTTTCAGTACTTTGCTCCCTCTCAACTTCTGCTGCTTTTGATTGTTGAGGTGGTCTTTCTGGTTCCACCTCTTTCAGCTGCAAATCACTCCTTGTGGTCACTGCATTTACCTGCTTGGGATTGGGATCTGTGTCGCTCGGTACTCCTCCTCTAGGCCTTGTGTTTTGGGCTCCAGCAAATTGCCCAAATTGATATTCAAGTGCCTTGGTAGCTAACGGGTTGTTTTTCACTTCGGCTGCCAATTTCACATAGTCAGCCTGCAATTGAGCTTGGTTAGCTATCATGGTCTTGAACATTTCCTCAATGCTGGGTGATGGTGGTGGAGGAGGTGCATTGTTGTTTCTGAATTGTGCTTGATAATTCTGCTGCCCTCCTTGGTTCCTTTGCACACCCTGACCTGAACTTTGCCCGTGATGGTTGTTGCTACCCCAGGAGAAATTAGGGTGATTCCTCCAATTGGAATTATAGCTATTACCATACTGTTGGTGGTTCCTTTGCGCATTTCCCACAAAGTTTACCGAGTCAGGATTGGCTCCACAACACTCAGCTGAGTGCTCACTGCTTCCACACACTTCACACCACATTTGTTGTACTGCATTAACTGGGGCTTGAGGCTGGTTCAATGTCATGTTGCTGAAGTGGGTGTTGAGTTGATTTTGCAATGCAGCTATCTGTGCAGCGATAGCTGTAAACCCATCCACTTCTATCACTCCTGTTGCTTTCCTTGTCCCGACTCTTGATGAATCAGCATTCCATTCCGGATTGCCCTGCGAAATACGGTTCAACAAGGTATACAACTCCTTATAAGTTTTCTCCAGCGCTTGTCCTCCAGCTGCTGAGTCTAGCAATATTTTGGTGTGGGGTTCCAAACCCTCTATAAAAGTGTGCACCAGCACATCATTGGACTGATGATGATGAGGACAATCCCGCAACATGGATTTAAATCTCTCCTATGCCTGATATAAATTTTCTCCCTCTCTCTGTTTGAAACTTAGAATTTGACTTCTAAGTCTTGTTGTTTTATCGGAGGGAAAAAACCGTATCAAGAATTTCCTTGCAAGATCATCCCACGTAGAAATAGAATTCGGTGGCTCAGCTTTCAACCACCTCTTGGCTTCTTCCAATAGAGAAAATGGGAACAATGTAAGCCGAACATAATTTGATGACACTCCAATGGGGATATATGTCTCACTTATCTCCAAAAAATTTTGGAGATGCTGCTGTGGATCTTCATGAGGGAGACCGGTAAACTGCCCGCTAGTGTGCAGCAATTGCACCATATTCTGCTTAAGTTCAAACCTCCCTCCTGGCTTAGGTTTGTGGATGGTAGATGTGACATTATTAGCATGTGGGATTGCCACCTCGCGAACCGGCCGAGCTGCTACTTCTTCGGGCACTAACACTGCCCGTACTACCGATGGATTCTGTTGTTGCTCTATGATCGTCTGTCTGAGCAACTGCAGCTTTCTTTGTAGAGCTTATCTCCGTTTACTGTGAAATATTCTTTCTGGCTCTATATACGATTCCACCAGCTCCTTATCTTTTGCCAGTGTTCAACAGAAATTAAGTCTGCAAAATACAGGCTAAGACCAAGTTGTCAACACTAAGAAAATAAAAATACAGTAAATTAACACTTAAAATGAGTTCACCTGTTGCCAAGTCCCCGGCAACGGCGCCAAAAACTTGTCGTGCCCGCAAGTGTACGGGTCGTGCAAGTAATATAGTGGCTCTTTTTAAGAACCGGATTGTCGAACCCACAGGGACTAGACCCATTCCTCTAACTATCCATTTCTAGTGTGATCTTAAATACCTCAAGTGTTGGCTATAGACATTTTCGATCGAGATTAATTAAGTCTAAGTTTGGGTCAACGAAGTATTCTGAAATTACTCTAGGAGCAACATAGAGTTAAAACCAATTAATCATGCGATACTATGATTTGCAATGGGTTAAGCATGGAACTATCAATTGTTATTTCACATAATTAGAATTGCATGTTTATGGTCTTTCGAGCCTCTAAGCACGGCAATCTAGCCTCACTACATCATTGTGAGCGAGGAGTTTAATTTCTAGTCGCGGGCAATCAATTATGTTGTGGTTTACGGGGAAACGATTAGTGACTTTCGTGTGTCTAACCATTTAACTCAACTTAGCCTCACAACTACTTCTTCTAGTGGTGATGTGACATCCCAAGTTGGTCTTTCATAACCCCCGTGTGTCAACCAAGCACGATGTTAGGTATATTTCTATCCTGACACAAAAATCTCTCCCGAGATACAAACATGCCCCTCATATTCTCATGTACTGACCTAGGTAATGCTTTCTCAAGCTATTACTCAAGCTAACAAATATACTTTCATGGTGATCAATCATAAAAACAACCAACAATCCAGAATGCAAGGCGAAAACAACAATCCATAACTTAATTCCAAAATAATTTCATAAAATCACAATTATAATTCATGGATTCAACCCTAGAGGAAGGGTTCTTGCTATTCATGTTCGTAAAAATACAATTATCTAATACTAAACTAATATACTTACATGAATTTGGTAGATGAGAAGGGAATTTGATAAACCCTAGATGAGTTCTCCCACTTCTCCCTTCACTCCTAGGTAGTTTTCCAGAATAAAATCGTGACCAAATGATTTTAGGAGCTAAGGGTTCAATTTATACTATGCTGAAAAATTGCAAAATTTGGCCTGTGGTGGAACAACAACGTGTCACGGAGATGAACGCCCTACTTGACCTCTGTGACACGTTGGCAACGCGTACCCTCATTGGAATGTGCCAAAAAATGTAATTTTTGGCCAAGTGTTGCCGCGTTGGCAGCGTGCCACGACCCCTATCGCGCAGAGTGCTAGTTATTGCATGTTTTCTTGTTGACTTTCACGTTTTGCTCTTGATTCCATTCCTCCACTTTACCAAATCATGAATTAGTTCCTCAAATGCATAATTAACCTTCAAAAACAAGGAATAATCATGATGGTTAGTATATATTCACATTTACATAAAATCACATGAGAATGCATATAAATAAATTAGATAAACAAGACTAAATTAAGGTATAAAGAATCACTCGGGCATGCTATTTTAGCCCGAGATCAAAAACCAAACAATGACTGGTGACCACGGGTCGTCACTACTCACCATGAGTCGTTGGATGACCCGTGGTATCCCCAACTGCCAAGGTCTAGCCTTTCCTACTACAGCTAATAATGACTCATTGTTCCAAGAAATGAGTCATTACATCATCCATTGTCACCACTACCACCAGGACCTCCAAGACCACGATGCATACAATGGCCCATGGTTTGATACCACAAGCCTTTATGTCGCTCGGTCTGTGATATTTTCCCATCTTTTCAGCTAACTTCAAATTTTGATCCCGGATCTATTCTTAGGCACTTTAGGGGTATTACACAAATTCTCCTACAGCTTTCATGGACCTGATGAATAGGGTGTTCAAGCAATATCTAGACATGTTCATGATTATGTTCATTGATGACATCCTTTTATACTCTCGGAGTGAGGAGGAGCATGCCGCTCATTTGAGAGTAGTGCCTCAACCTCTCAAGGATCACCAATTGTATGCAAAATTCAGCAAGTGCGAGCTTTGGTTGAACTCCATAGCATTTTTGGGCCATGTGGTATCAGGTGAGGGAATAAAGGTGGATTCTCAAAAAATTGAGGCGGTGAAAAATTGTCCTAGACCGATGAATCCTTCAGATATATGGAGCAGGCATCAAGCTCAAGGGGTCATAGCAGTAGACCCGCAGATTCCTGCATCCCAGCTTGTCGCAGGTGTGGTCGATGGCACACAAGCTAGTGTTTGGCAGGTTCAGGTGCTTCATTCAGGTATGGGTATCCGTACACATGCTTAGAGATTGTCCAGCTGTGAGACAAGATCAGGTAGGGGTCCGAGGCCCAGCTTTTAGTTCAGCATCCCCTCCCACACGCACAACACATTAGGGGGCATCTACTAGCACAGTTGGTGGTCAACGTCAGAACAAATTCTATGCTTTAGCATTTTATCAGGAGTAGGAGGTCTCCACGGATGTGGTCACTGGTATATTATGAGTTTTACATATTGATGTATATGCTTTGCTAGATTCAGGGGCTACCTTGTCTTTTGTGACACCTTATGTGGCCACTAGCTTTGGAGTCAGTCCAGAAGTCTTGTTAGAACCCTTCTATTTTTCTACTTCAGTAGGTGACTCAATTATAGCTAGACGGGTGTATAGAGGATGCCCATTCTCAGTTATTCATAAGGTCACCTCAGCAGATTTGATAAAGTTAGCCATGACCGTTTTAGATGTTATTTGTGGCATGGATTGGCTATTTGCATGCTATGCTTCAGTTAATTGTAGAACCCGGGCAGTAGAGTTTAGATTTCCGGGTGAGCCCGTCTTAGAATGGAAGGGTAGTTCAGTTATACGTGTAGGTCATTTCAATTCATACCTTAAGGCTAGGAAAATGATTTCTAAGGGTTGCATGTACCATCTAGTTAGGGTTAAGGATGTTGAGTCCGAGACCCTGACTATCCAGTCAGTTCTAGTAGTACGTGAGTATCTAGAGATCTTTCCTGATGATTTTCCAGGTGTTCCTCCTGAGCGGGAGATTGATTTCGATATTGACATTCTTCTTGACATGAAACCTATATCTATTCCTCCCTATAAAATGGCTCTAGCCGAGCAAAAAGAGTTGAAAGAGTAGTTGATGGACTTGTTAGTGTTATACCCCGTAGAATTTCCGACACCTAAATGACCTATTCGCACGTTGGTTAAGCATATTTGAAAGCCATACGTGCTAAAGAAAGGCCCGGGAAAAGATCGGACGAGAAACTTGTCGAACCATCGCGGAAGGAGCCGAGGCAGAACCCCTCCGCGATGGCAGCGTGTCACGGAGGTGAAGCCTCCGCGTTGGCTCCGTGACACGTTGGCCTTGTCCAGGCCCAATTATATAAAGCCCCACTTCGGTTTTAAATCATTAATCACCCATGTAATTTCCAGAAAACAGAGCAAACCAGCAGAAAAGGAAAAAGGAACGAAGAGATAATATAATTTTCATCCGATTACGCTGCTAAACGTTGTCCAAACTCAAATTAACCTCAGATACCGAGGTATTTAGCAGCAGAGAGCATTCCTACGGATTTAGTTTCGTGAAATACGGCCGACGAATCGTCGAGCTATCGAGCTAAGGTAAGTGGAATTGCTCTAAATTAGTGTCTATGCGTTCCTAGCTGAGAAGTGAATAGTTCTCCCTTCTGGACTTCTGAAAAATAGCGAGTTTTCGACCGTCTTTCGATAAGCCTAAGTTTAGGCTATAAACTATATCGAAAGTGACGTTGCTCTTTAAAATAAAGTTGTATTTAGTATTAATTGACATATTTATGAATGCAGTTGGGAGAAAATAGTTGAAGTACCGGCCGAGCCTCATCCGACAGACGGATAGTTCGAGGATAAGGTATGTAAAGTTAGTTCCCTCGGCAAGTTAGTAATCTTGGTACAGTACAGTAATTTAAAGGCCAGTAGAATAATCAGAAGCCATGTATGATGTTTACTATGAATGATGGTACGATATTAGAAACGTCATGTTATGATCAGCGCGAGACTTGCTAGGACGATATAGATTCTAATACAAGTGTTAGAAACTGCACAGCATGCTCAGTTGAAACCCAGTAAAGCAATGTAATATCGTATTCAGTTGAAACCCAGTAAAGCAATGTAATATCTGTAAGACATCTCAAAAGCAGAATGATAAGTTAAAATGAGGTTAGAAAGCATATTAGGAATAGTAAATCCTGTTACTATAGAAACTCAGTATACAGCATAGTTTTCAGCAGAAATACTATATCATGTTCAGCATTAGACTCAGTACAGTATGGCAGAAGATTATATTTATATATATATACTATTATCAGTCTCAACATGTATTCAATACGTACATATCACTATCACTAGTTCAGCATGCAGTATGTACAAACACTTTATTATCATTAGCTTCAGTATGTGGTATATGCAGATAGTATTACTAGTTGAGACTGTTGTATTGTTTGGGGTTGGATTACCTAGCATCCATGACCACCCCAGGGTTAATAGCTGTATCGACTCATCCGCTAGAGGACGAGGATACGTCGCTCTACGGAGTGGCATGTCGTCCCACAAGGGACGAAGATGGGATGCCAGTTTTCCCCATATTGTGCCTTGGTCGGCCCTTATACACCCCCGTCGAGCGGATACGCCCGGGGTGTTGATTCAGGAGTCCTCCGGACTCAGGTACAGTTATAGTCAGGGGCTCAGCGAGCCCAAGTGCATACCCAGGGGACCGGCAGGATGCTTATAGTTATTATAGGAGATGGGACGACCGGGATAGGGGTATAGATTGCGTGTTGGTTGTACCTCCCGACTTATGGGGGCCAGGTAAGGTTTGTGTGTGCTATGTATGTTATGATATGTAGTGCCGTGTTATAATAGATACGAGTAGATCGATAGTAGAACGATAAATCCTCAGGTATGACTCCTGCTCCTTCTAGTATAATTAAGAGAAGGTATGACTTACATTATCAGATAGTTAATCTATTCCTTTCTACTTTAGTTTCATCAGTTATATTGTTGTTTTCAGATATTTCTTTCAGTTATTGCTTTACATACTCAGTACCAGCGGTACTGACGCCCGGTGGGGCGCTGCATTACTTGCCTGCAAGTACTCATAGATGAGCAGGCGATACCACGTGATTCCTGTCAGCGATCGAGTATTCAGCTCCTGTCATCCGGAGACTGAATTCCAGAGGTGTATTTCATTTTTTGTTGTTGTATAGTACGGGTAGGTCGGGGCCCTGTCCCGATCATTTTTATTGTTATTCCTAGAGGATTGCAGTCTGTATATGTTTCCCTGTGGTCAGATGAGCCGGTCGTGTGAGGCCGTGCAGTTGTTTAGCTGTTAGTACTTCTATTTCCTTTATGTTGGTCGTGTGGGGCCATAGGTTGACAGTAGTGGTGACCATGCCGGTCAAGTAGCCTTCTAGTATTTTATGATTGAGTTATAGATAACTGGACAGCATGGTGGCCTTGTCGGCCCGCATAGGTTTTCTTATATTGATGGGTTTCTGGTCAGCTGTTAGTACAGGTACAGGAGGCTATAGGCCAATGGGTCGGGGGCTATGTTTACAGCCGTTATATAGCCCTTTGTTTCCAGAAATGTGAGTTAGAGCCAGCCAGGCACCAGATGTGCCTAGGCTTAGCAGTCCAGCAGTTCAGGTCCTAGTAGGGCACCAGGTGCCAGTCATACCCCCCAAGGCAGGGTGTGACAGTTAGATAAGGGTTTCATTAGACCGAGCAAGTCTCCATGGGGTGCACCATGTTATTTTTCTGGAAAAGGTTGGTTCGCTTTAGATGTGCATTGACTATCGACAATTGAACAAGGTCACCGGTAAGAATAGGTATCCCTTGCCTAGGATCAATGATTTGTTTGACCATATTCAGGGCCAAATGTTTTATCAAATATAGATCTCAAGTTCAGGTATCATCAGCTTAGAGTTCAAGAGAGTGATATCTCGAAGACAGCCTTCAGGTTGCGGTATGGCCATTATGAGTTTGTTGTTATGTCTTTTGTACTAACGAATGCTCCTGCAGCTTTCACGGACTTGATGAATCGGGTGTTCAAGATGAATCTGCAAGCCGTGCTAAGTAGAGTCTTGTCTATGGATGTGTTGTGCACCACATACTATAGGTAGGAGGCTGCGAGGCATGATAGGATGGTTACCCTTCCTTCTCAGTCAGTCGTGCTTTAGAGCGGTATAGTATAGGGTGGAGTCTCTAAAAACTTACCGTATTCTTTGATTACAGATACAAAGGCAGATCAGCATTACCCTATTACAGGCAGAAGATCAGATATAGCAACAGAAGAAGGCATCAGCCAGTTACATGATAACTACAGCAGCAGGAGGAAGGTACCCGAGACCTCCCAGCATGATACCTTTATCGGTACTATCCCCAGTATACATCGATAACATCAGAATAGGAAGTCAGGAGTGTATATGTACATACGAGTTGATTTATTTATTAGCTATATAAGATCTGATTAAGATTACAGACGAGGTCAGGCCCCCAGGTAAGTATAAGAAAGAGAGGGAAATGCAGGAATCCCAAATACATCTTTTTGGATATGGTACAGTTAAATGCTTTTATTTGTTGCAATAAGAAAAGGGCTATTCCTACCTCTTGATTTTGATGCCAGTATAGTAAAGGGGCATAAGACTTGAGATGGGGTTGCCAAATCCAGCGGTAAGTAATGATGGGCTGATTGATCCTAGTAAGTATTAGAAAGTATAAAGAGCCCCTATGATTACGTATGTTGTGCAGACCCTTATGATAATAAGCCAGTAGAGAAAGTAAGACCGTTAGCTTACTCGAAGCAGGGGTAAAAGACCTGTTAGTGATGAATGTCGGGTAATAATCAAGTTCGAGTCAGAAGAAGGCCAAGTCTGCCACGTATGTTAACAGATAGCAAGACATACCTGTAAGATTGTAGTTATGATCTGGTTGTGATATCGAAAAGGTGAGGGGTCATGTGAATCAGATAGGTCTGACTGCAAGTCAGGGGAAGTATGAACTGATATTGGACCAGCAATCTTGTTAACAATGAAGAGCAGGTACCTTGAACCCCAGAGTTCAGCTTAAGTAAGATGAGGGAAAGAAGCAGGAATGTCAGATCTTGTGGGGAAATTAGAATTACCCCCGGATTGATAAAATATCGTATTAAGGATTAAGCCTCGGGCTGACAGTAAGATTGCGGTTCAGAATAGCGCAGTATGTCCGCTATGGAGAAGTTAAGAAGTTACCGATACAGCAATTCTAATCTAGTGTAGCCTAGAGATAAGGCCCAGCAGACAGTAATGGGCTCTTAATATATGCCTAGTAAGGCCACAAGATTCGAACGTTGACCCCACACCGCAAGAGTGGCGGAATTTCAAATAGCAGACAATAACTAAAGTGTTTATGTTTGTTACTTTTAGAATGGGGTGACAATACAATGAAATGATAAGTCAGGGTAGGAGATATTATTAGGCCGTAGAAGCGATGTATCATGTACGGTATGAGACTCAGCAGAGCATGTCAGAGATTATGTATTACCGCATAATTTAGTACATATTGTACGTAGCTATTGATATATATATGTATACAGATAATAGATATGCTGTGAGTAGCTGCCTATAAGGGGTACAATCACAGATGCTGATTAGCAATAGAAAACATGTACAGATTGCATTGCAGGACCCCCCCCCCTTGCCAAAAGGGAGGAGAAAGAAAGAAAAGGAGAGAAGAAAGGGGAAAGGGAAAGGAGAAGAGAAAGGGCAGGTTAAGTGTGAGTCACGTATGAAGTCATAGAAACTATCTCAGTTCTCAGTTATTAGGTTAATAGACTTATGTGTTGTTGTCAGATCTAGGCTCTAGGAGCTTACCAGAGTTAATGGCCTAAAACAGATGACTAGATGATAAGGGCACAGTTAGACGGTCTACCGACCAGCTGGCGCCTGCATTAGCAGGGAGGCATCCCTGAAGATCGGTAACAGTAGTGCATGTGCTAGAACCAGGATTAGAGGCCGAATAGGCAAATTTCAGAGATTAGCAATACCAAAATTGTTCTAGTATGTTAAGTGGTCGTACGTCATTTTCCCAGCCTTGTAGGTGAGAGTCGGCCTTAGCCAACCTAGCAGTTATTATGTGGAACACCCCATCAGCCGGCCGTCCCAGTCACAATACCCGTGGGTACCCCAAGGAAGGGTCCACATCAATAGTCAGCGACAGACTAGTACTTCAGCTGGTTCTCGTAAGATATTCAGATATAGAGCCCTAGCAGAAGGCCAGTATTTACAGAATAGCTCATAAGACCGAGTATTCCCCAGGATAGCAGTATAAATCCAAGTGGATACACACAAGGCGTAAGAAATTGATAGTACCCTGCTAGCACAGTGTTTACTAAGACCAGGGGATCAGTAGACTCCCCGTGAAGACCCAGAGATTGATCGCCTGGGAGTAAGTTTGATTAAGCCCAGCCTTACAGTGGTTCAAGCAAAATAACAAAGCAATTAGATGTCCACAAGTCTGCAGTCATGCATGAACTATAAGTACTCAAGTAGAACGGTTAGAGCATTGTTAGACTACTGCCACATTCGGGTCATTCAACCCGACTATTCAGTTATTTAAGGTTATACAGCCAGATCATTAGAGGTCATGGTCAATATCAGGATCCTCTGATCAGATAAAGGCACAAGGTGCGCAGACGGTCGTTCAGGTTATCCCAGCAACAAGTAGCCTTAGCATGTGGCCGGAAGGCCAGATAAGCTCTAGCTACGCCTGTAAACTACTTGTCGATCTCTTCGGCAAGACAAGTCAGTATAACCGTCAATTATATGCCGAGCTCTCTAAGTATGAAAATGTTATATCAGCCAAGAAGAGGTAATGGAGCAACAACTGCTCTTAGCTATAGATCTATTAGAAGTGTGGTGTATGGGCAGCCCAAGCAACGGGAGTTGGTCAGAAAGATACATCAATTGGTCAATTTAGCCGTTTGGGTAATAGAAATGATTATTCTCTTCACCCCGGTACAACAAAAAAATGTACCATGACATCAAAGAGAGCTACTGGTGGCCAGCTATGAAAAGAGAAATTGCTGAATTTGTAGCCCAGTGTCCTAACTGCCAACAGGCGAAAGCAGAACATCAGAAACCAGGCGGGTTAACTCAGGACATAGCTGTGCCTCTCTGGAAATGGGAAGCGGTAAATATGGATTTTGTGGCAGGATTACCCCATGCCAGACACATACATGACTCTATATGGGTAATAGTTGACAGATTGACTAAATCAGCTCATTCCTTGCCAGTTAGAACTACTTTCTCGGCTGGAGATTATGCGGAGTTGTATATCCGAGAGATAGTCAGATTGCATGTAGTGCCAGTATCCGTTATTTTAGACAGAGGAGCGCAGTTCACGGCTAGGTTTTGGAAATTGTTCCAGAAGGGGCTGGGGACGTAGATTAATCTAAGCACAGCTTCCCACCCTCAGACAGATGAGCAGGCTGAGGGCACAATTCAGACGCTCGAAGACATGTTGCGAGCGTGTGTGCTAGATTTCGGTAGTAGCCAAAGTGAGCATTTACCGTTAATTGAATTTGCCCACAATAATAGCTATCATTCAGCCATCCAGATGGCACCTTTTAAGGAATTATACCAGCGGAAATGCAGATCGCCGAACGGTGTTTGAAATCTGAGAGTCAGTGTTGGTTGGCCCAGACATTGTTCAGCAGTCAAAGGAAAAGGTAAAGCTTATCCGAAGAATGCTTACTGACTGCACAGAGCCGCTAGGAATCATATGCATATGTGCGGCGCAGGGAGTTTGATGTGCATGACTGGGTATTTCTGAAGTATCTCCAACGAAAGAGGTAATAAGGTCCGGCAAGAAAGATAAGCTCAGCCCGAGGTTTGTTGGGCCTTATCGGATTCGTCGAAGGACAGACCGAGTAGCATATGAGTTGAATTTGCCTCCGGAATTAGAATCCGTTCATCCGGTCTTTCATGTATCTATGCTAAGGAAATGCATAGGAGACCCTTCTAGAGCAGTCCCAGTCCAGAATATCCAGGTTACGAAAAAGATGGCCTATGAAGAGGTTCCAATAACTATCTTAAACAGACAGATTCACAGATTGAGGACTAAAGATATTACGTCTATCAAGGTATTGAGGCGTAACAGGAACCGAGAGGAGATGACTTGGGAAGCAGAGGAAGATATGAGGATCAGATATCCTCACCTATTTCAGGCCAGTTAGGCGACAGGTATGTCCGTATTATTACTTATGCAGTACCTTATAGTTGTATGTATGTGAATGAGAAAGATTGATACTTAGTTATCCAGTGGATCTTAAAATATTGCGCACAGTACCTGTGTTGGACTCTTCTGCATTGCAGGTTTTTGCTATAGTCCATATTACAGGGGAAACTCTGCCGAAATTTTTCTAGAAAGTAAGTTAAGTAGTCCTCCAGATAGCAGTGTACATTCGAGGATGAATGTTCTTAAGGGGGGCGAGAATGTTATACCCCGTAGAATTTCCGACACCTAAATGACCTATTCGCACGTTGGTTAAGCATATTTGAAAGCCATACATGCTAAAGAAAGGCCCGGTAAAAGATCGGACGAGAAACCTGTCGAACCATCGCGGAAGGAGCCGAGGCAGAACCCCTCCGCGATGGCAGCGTGTCACGGAGGTGAAGCCTCCGTGTTGGCTCCGTGACACGTTGGCCTTTTCCAGGCCCAAGTATATAAAGCCCCACTTCGGTTTTAACTCATTAATCACCCATGTAATTTCCAGAAAACAGAGCAAACCAGCAGAAAAGGAAAAAGGAACGAAGAGATAATATAATTTTCGTCCGATTACATTGCTAAACGTTGTCCAAACTCAAATTAACCTCAGATACCGAGGTATTTAGCAGCAGAGAGCATTCCTACGGATCTAGTTTCGTAAAATACGGCCGACGAATCATTGAGCTATCGAGCTAAGGTAAGTGGAATTGCTCTAAATTAGTGTCTATGTGTTCCTAGCTGAGAAGTGAATAGTTCTCCCTTCTGGACTTCTGAAAAATAGCGAGTTTTCGACCGTCTTTCGATAAGCCTAAGTTTAGGCTATAAACTATATCGAAAGTGACGTTGCTCTTTAAAATAAAGCTGTATTTAGTATTAATTGGCATATTTATGAATGCAGTTGGGAGAAAATAGTTGAAGTACCGGCCGAGCCTCGTCCGACAGACGGATAGTTCGAGGATAAGGTATGTAAAGTTAGTTCCCTCGGCAAGTTAGTAATCTTGGTACAGTACAGTAATTTAAAGGCCAGTAGAATATTTAGAAGCCATGTATGATGTTTACTATGAATGATGGTACGATATTAGAAACGTCATGTTATGATCAGCGCGAGACTTGCTAGCACGATATAGATTCTAATACAAGTGTTAGAAACTGCACAGCATGCTCAGTACGTGATGTGACACAGAATGTTAGGATAATATCGTATTCAGTTGAAACCCAGTAAAGCAATGTAATATCTGTAAGACATCTCAGAAGCAGAATGATAAGTTAAAATGAGGTTAGAAAGCATATTAGGAATAATAAATCCTGTTACTATAGAAACTCAGTATACAACATAGTTTTCAGCAGAAATACTATATCATGTTCAGCATTAGACTCAGTACAGTATGGCAGAAGATTATATTTATATATATATATATACTATTATCAGTCTCAGCATGTATTAAATACGTACATATCACTATCACTAGTTCAGCATGTAGTATGTACAAACACTTTATTATCATTAGCTTCAGTATGTGGTATATGCTGATAGTATTACTAGTTGAGACTGTTGTATTGTTTGGGGTTGGATTACCTAGCATCCATGACCGCCCCAGGGTTAATAGCTGTATCGACTCGTCCGCCAGAAGACGAGGATACGTCGCTCTACAGAGTGGCATGCCGTCCCACAGGGGACGAAGATGGGATGCCAGTTTTCCCCATATTGTGCCTTGGTCGGCCCTTATACACCCCTATCGAGCGGATACGCCCGGGGTGTTGATTCAGGAGTCCTCCGGACTCAGGTACAGTTATAGTCAGGGGCTCAGCGAGCCCAAGTGCATACCCAGGGGATCGACAGGATGCTTATAGTTATTATAGAAGATGGGACGACTGGGGTAGGGGTATAGATTGCGTGTTGGTTGTACCTCCCGGCTTATGGGGGCCGGGTAAGGTTTGTGTGTGCTATGTATGTTATGATATGTTGTGCCGTGTTATAATAGATACGAGAAGATCGACAGTAGAACGATAAATCCTCAGGTATGACTCCTGCTCCTTCCAGTATAATTAAGAGAAGGTATGACTTACATTATCAGACAATTAATCTATTCCTTTCTACTTCAGTTTCATCAGTTATATTGTTATTTTCAGATATTTCTTTCAGTTATTGCTTTACATACTCAGTACCAGCGGTACTGATGCCCGGTGGGGCGCTGCATTACTTGCATGCAGGTACTCATAGACGAGCAGGCGATACCACGTGATTCCTGTCAGCGATCGAGTATTCAGCTCCTGTCATCCGGAGACTGAATTCCAGAGGTGTATTTCATTTTCTTTTGTTGTATAGTACGGGTAGGTCGGGGCCCTGTCCCGATCATTTCTATTGTTATTCCTAGAGGCTTGCAGTGTGTATATGTTTCCCTGTGGTCAGATGAGCCGGTCGTGTGAGGTCGTGCAGTTGTTTAGCTGTTAGTACTTCTGTTTCCTTTATGTTGGCCGTGTGGGGCCATAGGTTGACAGTAGTGGTGACCTTGCCGGTCACATAGCCTTCTAGTATTTTATGATTGAGTTATAGATAACTGGACAGCATGGTGGCCTTGTCGGCCCGCATAGGTTTCCCTATATTGATGGGTTTCTAGTCAGCTGTTAGTACAGGTACAGGAGGCTATAGGCCAATGGGCCGGGGGCTGTGTTTACAGCCGTTATATAGCCCTTTGTTTCCAGAAATGTGAGTTAGAGCCAGCCAGGCACCAGATGTGCCCAGGCTTAGCAGTCTAGCAGTTCAGGTCCTAGTAGGGCACCAGGTGCCAGTCATACCCCCCAAGGCGGGGTGTGACAGTTAGATAAGGGTTTCATTAGACCGAGCAAGTCTCCATGGGGTGCACCATGTTATTTTTCTTTAAAAGGATGGTTCGCTTTAGATGTGCATTGACTATCGACAATTGAACAAGGTCACCGTTAAGAATAGGTATCCCTTGCCTAGGATCAATGATTTGTTTGACCATATTCAGGGTGCCAAATGTTTTATCAAAGATAGATCTCAAGTTCGGGTATCATCAGCTTAGAGTTCGAGAGAGTGATATCTCGAAGACAGCCTTCAGGTTGCGGTATGGCCATTATGAGTTTGTTGTTATGTCTTTTGTACTAACGAATTCTCCTGCAACTTTCATGGACTTGATGAATCGGGTGTTCAAGATGAATCTAGACATGGTCGTGATCGTGTTCATTGATGACATCCTTATATACTCTCGGAGCGAGGAGGAGCATGCCGCTCACTTGAGAGTAGTACTTTAGACTCTCAAGGATTGCCAATGGTATGCCAAGTTTAGCAAGTGTGAATTTTTGTTGGACTCTATTGTATTTTTGGGCCATGTGGTATCGACTGAGGGCATAAAGGTAGATTCTCAGAAATCAAAGCGGTGAAGAATTGGCCCAGACTTGTGAATCCTTCGGATATTCGGAGATTATTGGGTTTAGCTCGCTACTATCGGAGGTTTGTTGAAGGTTGCTCATCTATCACAGTACCTTTGACCAAATTGACTCAGAAGAAGGTAAAGTTCCAATGGTCGGAGGCTTGTGAGAAGAGCTTCCAGGAGTTGAAGACTCGACTTACTTCAGCACCGGTGTTGACCCTACTCGAGGGTACTAATGGTTCTATGTGTGTTAATTTTTCATGGTACCCACAACCCTAATTATGGTGGTTTTAGCCTATCATGTTTATAAGTAAATTAACGGATTTCATAAATAAAAGCAAAAATTAATACTTACAACGTTTGATAGAAAGAAACTCACTTGATTATTGCAACAATACAGAAGAATATTTCAACAATCGTCTCGAAGTTCCAAACGTAAGACACCAAACTTGTATCTAAAAACTTGAGACTTAAAACTCTACTCCTACTTGAAGACTTTTGAATTTGAAACTTGATCTAAAGCTTGATAGCTATTACATGAAAATAAAGGGTATTTATTGTAGTTAGATGCTTTCCTCATTCATTGATGAATTTGGCTTGGGATTTCAAAGTTCCTTTTCCTAGTTGAAGTGGGAGACCCATTTTTGGCGTTGGAAACCTCCTTGCCACGCCGCCCTTGTCAATACCGTGGCCTCCATGCCGCGTTGCCAGTTGTGGAAACGGGTCACCTAACGACTCATTGTGCATGGGCACGAGTTGTTAGGGCCCTCGTGGTCTAACTCCTTTAAATTTCCAGTGTACCTTACGGTTGTTTCTAGTGATCATCCAACGAGTCGTTCCTTCTTGTGACAACTCGTGATGTCTATCGTCAACTACACTGGCCACTTTGTTAAGATTTCCTCTTTCAGCTTTCACGGTTGACCTCATGATTTGTTACCATTTGTAACAAGTCATTTCCTCAACTCATCATGTACACTGTCTTGCATCATCAAAAATCCATCTTTTGCCTACGCATTCAACTTCTTTTCATCTTCATTCCATAAGACTCAAATACATTCAAATCCATCCTTTTTATCACTGAAAGCATCTAATCACATGCATTAGCTAATTATCATAAATATATAACATAAACACATGCAAACACACATAATTTGTTCTCAAAACATAGTAAAGTATGGGCAAAGTATGTCTATGAAGTGCGTGAGTACACCCTTCATCAACACCCCACACTTAAACTATTGTTCGTCCTCAAACAACCTACTACTTTACTTCTAATCATTAAGCACAAAATTCATCCTACGAATATGTCTACTTACACTAAGGATCATGAGACAAATTAATGAAGTTCAAATAACTCACTCGCATACATATAGGTTCAACATTAATATGTCAAATTTTGAAATCACTTAGCTTTTGAAAACTAACTCATCAAGACATATTTTGGGCCAACATGAATTATACGTAATTTAGCAATCAAGATTAAACCAAAGTCTTACCATTGTGCCACTCACAATTTGGATAGATGCTCGTTTTCACACATGATATAGAATAAGATTAACTTGGGCATAAATAAAATAATTTCCGCTCACTCTCACAAAAGAACTCAACATACATGCAAAAGGTGACCCATATGCTTTCCCTTAGTGTAATACTCCACTAATATACAATTATTAATCAAGGATCAATTATGACTTTAATTTGGTTGTAATGTAGGCTAAGGGACGGGTAGGAACTATTTGGCCAAGATAGTGACTAATCTCCCTAAGCACTTTAGTACTTCACAACACTTTGATTTTTAGCTCATTCTTCAATTTCCAAACTTTTCTCCTTATGCCTCCTTATTTTTCAATTTTTCAACTTAGGTGACTAGTGTGGATTTTTCTTTTCATCATTGAGCTCATTCACACACATTTTTTTCTTCTTTAGTTCCCACCCTTTACCTACCCTCCTTGTTTAGCAAAATTTCACCTTTTTCTTTTCTTTCAACTTACCACATTTTTTAGCTTTTCCTTTCACTTCTCCATTTATGCTCCTTTCCTACAAATTTTTTTCATTAAAGTGCTCTAGGAGTCATTTGGATCAAATAGAAGTCAATAGAACAAAAAGGGATTCAAGCTTATAATATGTCTATCAAAAGAATAGGCTAAGGCTCAACATGGCTAACTAGGATAATTACAATCAAGGTAGGTAAAATAGGATAAAAATAAGGCTATCAAAGAAATTCGTATATCACTTCCTAAATCCATCATTCTTATTTTTCTTTGCACACACACCGGGCAAGTTCTAGACATCACTTTACAAGCATAGAGTATATCAAAAATAATTCCTCACACATTGGCACGAGATGGTTTAACAATGGGGATCAAGATCACATATATTCATATTGCATGCATAACATAATTAAGCCCATTTTTTTCTTTTCAAGCCCAAGAGTCAATTTCCAAAAGACTAGGTGTTTCTTCCTATTTCATGCATTTTTGAGTGAATTTAATAAAGTCTAAATGATGCCTAGAGTGAAGCACCTAGCATTCATAAGGCTCAAGTCTTATTCTTCCTAATGACTAATTTACCCTTAAAACGGTCGTCATCCATCCATCATCAAGCAAAGTCATGACTCAATCACTAAAAAAAAATCTAGACTCTCTAATCGGTTCTAAGGGACTATCCACCGGAAAAGTACCGAAAATAAAAACCGGAGGAACCCAAAATAAAATAAAACTAAAAAAATACTACAAACCAACAAGCATGAATGACAAATCATAAATCCCAACAAAAAATAGGCCTACCATGTGCAAATTTAGCAATTAAGGCATGTATGGTAATATGAAGTTCACTCCTCCCACCCCACACTTAATTAGTCCCACTGTCCCCAGTGCTAAAACAAATAAACATAAAGTAACAGAGTGAAAGAAGAACTCTCTGGGCCTCTACTCATTCTTTTACATGTTTAAGCTCAATTTGTTGAAAATCATGACCTATCACCTGCACACTTGAACAAACACATAAAAGCGAAAAATTTATCTTGGGTTGCCTCCCAAGTAGCGCCTGATTTAACGTTGCGACACAAAACAGGTATCTTGATTACTCAGACTTCATCAAGATACTTGTTAAGACTGTGGTCACATCTTGTCCGCTTGTTTTACCACGCCTCTTTGTGACATGTTAGAAAATAAAAGAAAAACAAAAAAATAGGAAATAAAGATTAAAATTTAAACATAAGCAATTAATCTAATCCTAAACCATATTTCCCAACAACGGCGCCACTTTTTGATAACGCTCTAACTCACACTTCTTAACAAAGTATGAAGCGGACGTTGTCAATAAAGAACCCAACTAGAGGTTGGGGTCGATCCCACGGAGAATATGGAAGGATATAGAAGAATGTTAGTGCTTAAGCTTTTTAGTTAATTATTTCCTAAGAGGGAGAAAGTTGTAAAAGTAATAAAAAACAATGTTGAGAAATTGGATGTTGTTTCCAAATTACTGCACCTAACTAGGGTAAGTGTTCCCCATGGCTTTATAACCACAAGGCGTTTTATACTAGTGATCTATTCCGATGCTTAGCATGCAATATTGGTAAGTTAGGTTCACCTAAATGGTCGGTCCCCTATTTAGATCGCAACTTGGTCCATATACCGGTGTACGTTAGTTGACCCTTACCCTTAATATCGGATTCGTTATCCCCGAACAAGTTCAAGCTATTAGATGAGGGTTGATAGCCTCAAATCTCCGTTGTTAATCCCTTTTCCCATTCAATAACTCCTTGGTCCGGTAAGTAAGAATAAGGCAAGTTCTAATGTTTGCAACCATTAAAAATCAATTAAAATGAAGGAAGAAACAATACATACATAAACTCCGTTCAAGAATCGCTAAGTACTTTACCTATGTGTGTTAATTTTTCATGGTTCCCACAACCCTAGTTGTGGTGGTTTTAGCCTATCATGTTTATAAGTAATTAATAGATTTCATAAATAAAAGCAAAAATTAATACTTACAACATTTGATAGGAAGAAACTCACTTGATTATTGCAACAATAAAGAAGAACATTTCAACAATCGTCTCGAAGTTCCAAACGTAAGACACCAAACTTGTATCTAGAAACTTGAGACGTAAAACTCTAATCCTACTTGAAGACTTTTGAACTTGAAACTTGATCTAATGCTTGATAGCTATTACATGAAAATAAAGGGTATTTACAGTAGTTAGATGCTTTCCTCATTCCTTGATGAATTCGGCTTAGTATTTCAAAGTTCCTTTTCCTAGTTGAAGTGGGAGACCCATTTTTGGCTTTGGAAACCTCCTTGCTGAGTCGCCCTTGTCAATGTCGTGTCCTCAATGCCTCGTTGACAGTTGCGGCAATGGGTCACCTAACGACTCGTTGTGCATGGGTACGAGTCGTTAGGCCCTCATGGTCTCAAATTTCCAGTGTACCTTACCGTTGGTTCCAGTGATCATCCAATGAGTCGTTCCTTCTTGTGATGACTCATGATGTTTGTCGTCAACTACACTAGCCACTTTGTTAAGATTTCCTCTTTCAACTTTCACAGTTGACCTCATGACTCATTACCAGTTGTAACGAGTCATTTCCTCAACTTGTCAGGTACACTGTCTTGCATCATCAAAAATCCATCTTTTGCCCATGCCTTCAACTTCTTTTCATCTTCATTCCATAAGCCTCAAATACATTCAAATCCATCCTTTTTAGCGCTGAAAACTTCTAATCACATGTGTTAGCTAATTATCACAAATATATAACATAAACACATGCAAACACACATAATTTGTACTCAAAACATAGTAAAGTACGGGCAAAATATGTCTATGAAGTAGGTGAGTACGCCCTTCATCACATTATCAAATCTTCACACAACAACAACCAAAAATGACATCATAACATCAACTCCAGTTTCTAGTTTTAGCTATGGAATTCTTGAAAGTTTAATAGATGAAAATGATTATCTTCTACATGCCTTCAAATCCTTTTAAGATGGAGTATATTTGAATCTTAATATTTCCAAACCATAGCAGCTTCACTACCCAAAATGTGGCAGTAACCTTCAGCTAAACACATCAAAACACACCGTAGCTTAGCTTCCAATATCTAGATTTTAACTAAAGTTTTTGGCAAGTTTATAGGGTAGAATCCTTACCTTCTTCCTTGTATCCAATCCCTAATAAAAGGAAGTATGTATGCAGTTTAGTACTGCTCCAAAAGTGCAGAAAAAACACCCCAAACACACTTCCTAAGCACAGCAACAAGACTCACCAACACCCTTCTTCAACTTTCCAAATGATAATCTTTACTTGAACTTGTGTTGTGATTTAATTTCACTTGAGGTTATTCCTCAGTTTTCTTACTGGAAAACAAAGAGAATATATTCTCTAAGAAAAAATCTCCCTTGGGTTAATAATGAAAATGAAAATTCACACTTTAACACTTGAAATATAAAAAGGGTAGGGTGTGGAGTCTTTTAAGGCGGTGTCCACATCACCTGCTTGACAGTGTGTTCGGTAAAATGCCTATAACTTTTTACTCCAAACTCTGATTGATGAGTGGCTTACTGAAAACTAGACTAAAAGACCTTTAATTTAATAGGTCGTAGGACTTATAACGCATTATAGATTGAAAGATATGATTGTTTAAAGTTGACCCTTACTCATGAACTTCACATACTCTTCGCTCTTTCATTTGTACATATATCCCTTCTAACCTACATCATACATACAACTCGTACATCCTTAACAGAGTATACAAATATTAAATAATCAACAAAAATTTTACATGGGTGTACCATTCTGCTCCCCCCCACACACACACACACCTAGAAACATTTATCCTTGAATGTAAGTTAACTTCACTTTACACTCCTTAAAAGAACATAATCAGTAACTTAAGTATCAAATACATACCTAAATATCCTGTTGATATCGCAAATAAGTGAGGATACTTCTTCCTCTTTCCTCCTCGGTTTCCCAAGTCACTTCCTCAATATTGTTACTTCGCCATAATAATTTAACTGAGGCGACTTCTTTAGTTCAAAGCTTCCTAACCTACCGATCAAGAACGACAACTGGGACCTCTATATAGGTCATCTCCGCAGATATTTGGGCATCCTCAATAGGTATGATACGATCTAGATCTCCAATGCACTTCTGCAGAATTGAAACATGAAATATAGAATTAACTGCTGCTAGCTCTGGTGATAACTCCAACTCATAGGCCACTTTGCCTATTCTGGAGATGATTCTATAAGACCCAACATATCTAGGCATCAACATGCCCTTTTTTCCAAATACATAACACCCTTCATAGGCGACAGCTTCAAGAAAACCCAATCACCAACAGTGAACATTAACGCTCGATAGTGTATATCCGCAAAAGACTTCTTCCTGCTCTGGCTAGCTGAACTCAATATCTAAGAAGTTTCACCTTGTCAATAGCCTGATGCACTAAGTCTGTCCCTAATAACTCTACCTCACTGAGTTCGAACCAACCCACTAGAGACCGTCACATTCACCTATATAAAGCCCTAGGGCCATCTAAATACTCGCCTGGTAGCTGTTATTATAGGAAAACTCTATCAAGGAAACACGATCATCATAGCTTCTTCCAAACTCTAAAACACAAGCATGCAACATATCTTCAGGTGTCTAATGGTGCGTTCAGCCTGTCCATATTCCTGACGATTAAATGTTATGCTGAGGCTTACCTGAGTACCTAGGCCTTTCTGGAAGGACTTTAAGGAGTTTGCTGTGAACTGAGCGCCTTAATGAAATAATAGATAAGGGGCTGCCATGTAGGCGAACTATCTCTCGTATATAGAGTCTAGCGTAATCCTGTGCAGCATACATAGTCCTGACTGGCATGAAATAAGCTGATTTTGCAACTCTATCAACTATTATCCAGATAGAATCATGCTTCCTTCTCGTCTGAGGCAATCCTGTAATAAAATCTATATAATAACCTCCCATTTCCAGGATGGAATTTCTATATCCTACATTACACCTCCAACAGCCCTCTGGTGCTCAACCTTTACCTACTGCAATTAGGACAGTAAGTCACAAGATGTGTGATGTCTTTTCTCATGCTATTCCACCAGTATAGTTGCCTCAGGTCAAGATACATCTTTGTGGCACCTGGGTGTACTGAATATTGAGAATAATGAGCTTCATTCATTATCTTTTCCCATAGCTCACCCACATTAGGCACACATAGACGACCTTGATATCTAAAACCTCCATCTAATACATAGTCAAATAGGCTCTGCTTCTGCTACAGTATACTATCTCTCAGCAAAACTAACTCTTCATTATCATATTGTTGTTGCTTAACTTTGTCTACCAAGGACGATTCTACGGTATTTTGGACAACACTATCTCTAGTATCCAGTAACTGAACCTGTAAATTAGCCAATAGTTGTAGAGTCTTTACTATTTCAACCCTCTAAGCCTAAATATGACCCAAGCTACCCATAGATTTGCCACTCGGTGCGTTAGCTACAAAATTTACACTACCTGAATGATACAAGATACTCACATCATTATCTTTTCATAGTTTTACCAACCTTCTTCGTCTCATATTCGACAATTTTGTTTGAAACAAGTACTGGAGGCTCTATCAACATGTATCCCATATATATAATGATGTCAAATCTTCAATGAAAACACCACCGCAAGAAGCTCAAGATTATGGGTAGGATAATTTTGCTCGTGCATCCTCAGCTGTATAGAGGCATAAGCAATAACCTTGTCGTGTTGCATTAGAACACAGGTTAGCCCAACTCTAGAAGCATCATAATACACCACATAACCCTCGACACCATATGGAAGATCCAGGATAGGTGTAGAAGTTAATCTATCTTTCAACTCCTAAAAACTCTTCTCACATGCCTCTGTCCATTGAAATTTAGCTGCTTTATGAGTCAACTTTTTCAATGGCGCGAAGATAGTAGAGAAACCTTCCACAAATCGATGGTAATAACCTGCTAATCCCAGAAAGCTATGGAACTCTGTACGGTTCAAGGGTCTGGGCCAGTTCTTCACAGCTCTATTTTCTAGCTATCTACCCTAATACCTTCACCTGTAATCACATGGCCAAGAAAAGCTATAGATGTCAGCCAAAACTCACATTTAGAAAATTTACAACCTGTTCTCTAGGAGAGTCTGCAATATTGCTTATAAATGATCTGCATGATTGTCCTATGATTGTCAGTAAATCAAAATATCATCAATGAAGACGATCACAAATACATTATGAAATGGCAAAAGCATCCGATTCATTAGGTTTGTAAAAGTCGTTGAAGCATTGTAAGCCCAAATGACATCAATAGAAACTTACAGTGACCATATGGGGTCCTAAAATCAGTCTTAGCGATATCAACCTCCCTAACTCCTAGTTGATGGTATGCAGACCATAAATCAATCTTCGAAAAACATCTGGCACCCTGTAATGATCAAACAAGTCATCAATCTTGGAGAGTGGATATTAATCTTGATGGACACCTTATTCAACTACATGTATCTACGCACATTCTCAATGACCCTTCTTTCTTCCACACAAAAAACATTGGTGCACCCCCATGACAACACACTGGGCCGGATGAAGCCTTTTTCAAGAAAATTTTCAATTGTTCCTTTTATTCTCTTAGCTTCTGCTGGAGCCATTCTATATGAATGTATCAATATTGGATGAGTATGTGGAGATAAGTCAATAACAAAATCTATCTCCCTTTCAGGAGGAAATTCAGGCAAATCCTCTAAAAGACCTTTGGGAACTCATTTACAACGGGAACTGACTAGAGGGTCGTAGGCTCACGTTCTAAGTCTCTTAATCAAACCAAGTGAGAAATACAGCCTTTGGATATCAACTTTTGAGCCTTAAGGTATGAAATAAACTTACCTTTAAGAGTAGCAGCATTACTTGTTTTTCCCGAAGTGGCTCACTGGGAAAATGGAATCTAACAACATTGGCTCTACAATAAACATTAGCAAAACATGCCACCAACCAATACATACCCATAATGACATCAAAATCAACCATTTCAAGATCAAGCAGATTAGTTACGGTTGATCCATCACATATCAATACTACACAGTTCTAATAAACCCATCTAACTAACACAGATTCGTCAATTAGCATAGAATCAGCAAATGGTCTAGAAAATAACTCAAGGATTATCCCAAATGGCTCACAACCAGTAGTGTAACATAAAAGAGTGTATAACTAGGATCAAGAAAGGTATATACTACACAAGAATTAATAATCAAAGTACCTGTAATAATATCAGGTGACGCCTCGTGGCCCTGCCAACCACCTAAAGCATAGAATCGATTTTGGGTCACCTCGAAATAGAAGCCTCTCTCCCTATTTCCCCACCACAGATTATTGAAGATTAAGGGTCCGGTCTAGAGGGTCGAGCTAAGGATGATGAAGCAGCTGCTGATTGCTTTGACCATGCCTAATTTACCTTGACCTTATCTTAGCAATCACTCATACAGTGCCCTGGCTACCCACAACAATAGCATACATTCTTTCTCTGATGTCACTGTCCTGAATGGGATCTCCCATAGTGATGACAAGGTGGTAGTGGAAGTCTCTTCTGCGTAGCCCACTCTTATCATTGAGAGCTAGACAGAGTTGGGCCCTGGTCTCTCCTCTGTCACAAAGGTGAGGTGGGCCACTCTCTGAAAGTTTAGCTGACTTCCTGGATGACTGAGCCCCAGGGTTACTTTGTGTCCCTCTGTTACGACCCATGGTCCTAGCTCTCTTCTACTTCTCCTACTTCTTGCGTGTACCCCGCCACTGATGAGCCAAATCCTCCACCCTCTAGGTGAAAGCGTGCATCCGTGCGATATCCATATTCTATTGAATAGATTACCCCAAACAATTACGAGCTACGTAAGGCCTAAACCCTATTACGAATCGATGGACCTGTCCTATTATGTGCCATGGTTTAACAGCATTACTGACATTTAAAACCAAGTAAATATGCATGCACTTACATATGTTTATCCGGATATGATGCATTTTGATAGTTTTACAATTAAAATAGGTTACAAGAGTTGGAAATGAGAAAAGAGCTCAAAAAGGGCTCAAAGGAGAACAAATGAGTCATGGGACAGATTGTTAGTTCTTACCACGAGTTGTACCAAGCAGCTATAGGATGAGAATTCAAAATATTGCAATGTTCAAGCCTAAACAATGGATGACACTTATGGCTCGTTTGTTCATGCAACGAGCTGTACTATCTGGTCATGGGATGGATTTTGAAAAAGTGCAAAAAGAGGATTCATTCAATGAATGTTGAATATGGGCCATGCAATCAAAGGACGAGTCATTGTGTGTGCCCATACCAAGAGGTTATGAAATCAGGCACATGAAAGCCTGGAACCAACAGAATAAACCAACGGCTCGTATGTTCTTACAATGAGTTGTTGTTTGTGATAGAATTTGAAAGTGGCTAAAGTCATTCTAAAACAACGAATTATCTAATGAACAATCCAATAGATCGTATGATTGTAGAACGAGCCGTTGTACTTGCCGACGCCAGAATTCAGTTTTGCTTCAAAAAGAATTTTGTTTTTGTCTATAAATAAGATTTGAAAATTTCATTTACAAGTTATCATTTTTATTTACTTTTTAGCCTATATTGAAGTCCAAGAAACATCTTCTTTAATCTGTTCTTGGATTTTGAAGGATCAAACAACTCTTGATTGTTGAATATTATTTTGATTCTTGGTGATTAATTCAAGAAGTGTGATTTCTTCTACGAATTCTTGTAAGTTTATAATTATGATTTCATCTGTGATTGCTAATTATAATTCTTCAAACATGAGTAGCTAAATCCTATAGCTAGGGTTGTGAGAACCATGATGGTTTAACAAACGTAGGCAAAGTACTTAGTGATTCTTAAATGGGGTTTATGCATGTAATATTCTTCCCTTTGTTTTAATTGCTTTTTAACGGTCACGAACGTTAGAATTCACCTTATTCTTATCACCAGACGAAGGGTTAATGAATGTGAAAAAGGATTAACAATAGATATTTGAGGATATCAGCCCTTATCTTATAGCTTGACCTTGTCTAGGAATAGCTAATCTGAGATCAAAGGTAAGGGTTAGAATAAGGGTTAGGAAAGTATACACCCGTAAATGGAGCAAGTTGTATGGTTATAATCATCTATTTAGGGGACCGACCATTTAGGTGAACTTAACTTACCAATTTTGCATGCTAAATACTAGGATAGATCACTAGTACGACAATCTTACATTGTTATGGAATCACGGGGAACAGTGTCACGACCTGAACATATGCTCGGGTCAAGACACGGGATAAGAAACCCCGAGAGGCTCCAAGTCAACCCATGGCATGAACATACATCTAACTCAATCATAATTAAGCAGAAGGTCATCATAAATAACATAGCAGAAGTCTAAACAAATCTTAACATCTGAATACATACATTAATCTAATGTTTAATACAAACTATGGCCAAAAAAGCCTCTAATACTGATGAGTTGATGGGACAAGACCCCAACTAACTCGCTATAGTCTGAAAACCGAGAAGACGAAATACAACTGATAAGAAGGGCCCTCACAAGATGAGGACTCACTAACTGAGGCTAATGAAAGCTAACTCCGAAAGTTTGGCTAGCGGCGGGACTGAGCCTGGATATAGGATCCTATATCATGAAATGATACAACATCAATGATGCGGTCAGTACGTGGAATGTACCGGGTATGCAAGGTAAGTAAAACTGCTAAGTAAGTAAAATCATTGAACATGCATAATATAAAACACAATCAAGATAAGATTCAGAGAGTAGGGGTTGCATGCTATTTTCTGAAATCATGATCTGAACATAACTTAACATCATAACTAAATCGAATGACCCCAAGTTGAAAATAATAATCTTAAGTAAAATTTAACGTTGGGTCAAACCTGTTGAAAACATAATATCATTATTGTTGTACATGCTTAACTGAAATCATGAATAACAATGAGAGACACATCATAAAACCGACATTACCTCAATAGAGCTTGCGTGGTGCTGACTATCACACTCAAGTGGGCAGAACCGTCCAAAGCCCTGCCAGGGCTAAGGGCGCTACCATGATATCAGTATCAAGCGCAAGACCCCTTGGAGGCAGGGGAAGCTAACAAGAGAGGTCCCAAAGTATATAAGTAAACCTACGTTGGCGCGTAGTTCTGAGGCACAAGGTTGACTGACCCTTAGACTACTCGGTGCTAGACACTACTCCCAAAAACATGCATATGCCCTCCATCATTTTTCAACGAACCTGACCATCATCAAATGATGAAGTTGAATAATAACAAACATGCATAATCCGAAATCATAACATAAGAAGCCTTGTCTCAAACCATATCACAAGGTGAAAATAATGGGAGTCTTGACACCAAAACCATATGGTAAGCTAATTCATGAAATCATAAGTCATACTTGATCATATGGGCTTGCTCAAAATATAAACATGCTAAAAATAAACTTGATTCACTTTGAAAACATGAACATAAACATGGGTATTTCGAAATCAAACTTTCTTCATAAACATCTTATCATGCTTGACATATATCTCATAGATCTCAACTTTCATGAACATTCATGAATGGGCATCATAGTTTAGAAAACTTGAAAACATAATTTGTAATTTAAAACATTGTAAAATCCGCCTATTAATCATAATTCATCATTTAAAACATTCTTAGATCATACCCATGATTAAAACTTAGGAATCCATGCATTGGGTAAAAACCTATGTAATCATCAACTAGAACATCATGAATTGAGGGGGAATTGGGCATGGGTGTGAACAATTGCACCCATTGATAGTCTTACATACCCGGAGGGATCTAATTTTCACACTTCCTTGATTTCCCATGCATAATTGAGGAAGAAATTTGAAGAACTAGCCTTGATCACCTCTCAAACTTCTAAACTTGCGTGCATAAATTAGGATAGGCTTGGAATGACCTAACCCTTCTTAAAACACTCCATTCTGACCTTCAAACGACTTAGTTTAGGCCTTAGGAACATAGGAATTATAGAAAAACCCCTAATAAACTCACAGGAAAAGTAGACTAATTGTCCTAACGAGGGACTAGACGTGTCGTTTTCACTGGCCATGACTCGTGGTCTGCATTCATCAAGAACACTACCAAAAATCACCCGGGGGTCACCATGGGGAACACCAAGACTCGTGGTGTACTCAACAAGTCATGGTGATGACCCATTACATGCACTGCCAGATTCCTTGAACCACCAATCCCTCCTAACAACGGATGACTTAACGGGCCATGGTGCTGACCACTACTCGTGGTCACCTCCCATGGTCACTCTGAACATAAAACCTCAACCAAGTCCTAGCCTCTCCCCACGAGTCACTTAACGACTCGTGGGGTTCTTGACGGGTTACTAGATGACTCGTCCTATGATCTGGTGTAGAAAATCCTATTTTCTCTATTTCAACTCCCAGGTTTGATCTTAAGGCTTTCGAGGTATAAAAATATCTCCCCCTTGGGAACATATGTCCTCGAATGTTGAAATCATACAGAAAAGTAGAGAAATGCAATAATCATACTCAAATGCTGAAAACACATGTTGTAAACTGACGGAGTGACTGACTTCAATTTGATCTACATGACTGAACTGAATTCCCATACATCCATTTACATGAAAGAAAATGAGGTACATGAGCTAAAAATGAAACTGAATAGAGTATTAAGGAGGAAACTGATACCTCAAGCTTCAATTGAGTCGGAAGGGAATATATGTGGGTATTTAGCCATCATATTTGCTTCAGCTTCCCATGAAGCTCCCTTAACATGTTGATTCCTCCATAAAATCTTGACTGAAGCTACTTCTTTGTTCCTTAGCTTACAAACCTATCGATTCTGTATCTCCACCAGAACCTCTTCATAACTAAGGCTGTCTTTCAAACCAGCACTGTCCACTGGAACAACTAGAGCTGGATCACCCAAACACTTATTTAAGAGAGACACATGGAAAACTGGATGGACTGAAGCTAGTTTTGAGGGAAAATCCAACTCATATGTTACCTTGCCAACCCTTTTCACAATTCGGTACAGACCTACGTAATGGGGGCTGAGTTTCCCTTTCTTCCCGAACCTCATCATTCCCTTCATGGGAGATACCTTCAAAAACACCCAATCATCGACTTCAAACTCAAGTTCTCTCCTCCTTACATCTGCATAGGACTTTTGGCGACTCTGTGCTATTTTTAACCTATCCCTTATAAGTTGAACCTTCTCCATGGCCTCATGGACCGAGTCTGGTCCTATCATCGGAGCTTCACCAACTTCAAACCAACCAATAGGCGATCTACATCTCCTCCCATAGAGAGCCTCAAACGAAGCCATCTGAATGTTGGAATAGTAGCTGTTGTTATACGCAAACTCGATGAGAGGCAAATAGTCATCCCAACTACCCTTGAAGTCAATCACACAATCTCTCAGCATGCCTTCGAGAGTCTAAATATTTTGTTCCGCCTGACCATCTGTTTGCGGGTGAAATGTTGTGCTAAGCTTGACCTGAGTACCAAGTCCCTTTTGAAATGATCTCCAAAACTAGGAGGTAAACTGAGTACCTCTATCTGATAAGATGGACAATGGCAACCCATGCAACCGAACTAGCTCCCGAATGTATAATTTAGCATAACCCTCTGTTGAATCGATAGTTTTGACCAATAAGAAATGAGCTGCTTTGGTCAACCTGTCCATAACCACCCAAATGGAGTGATACTATCGACGAGTGTGAGGAAACCCTGTGATGAAGTCCATATTTACCTCCTCCCACTTCCAAGTAGGAATACTGATGTCTTGAAGTGCACCTCCCGATCTCTAATACTCCACTTTCACCTGCTGACAATTCATACACTTAGCCACAAATTCTATAATGTCCTTCTTCATTCCATTCCACCAATAGACTTCCCATAGGTCACGCTACATCTTGGTGGCACCTGGATGTATAGAGTATCTAGAACCATGAGCCTCGTGCAACATCTGATCTCTCAAATCATTAATATTCGGGACACACAAATGACCCTAATATCAGAGCACACCATCTCCCCCATTGGAGAAGACCTCTACCTTCTAATTCTGAATAGCTTCCTTTAGCTTTACCAAAATAGGACCCTTGTCTTGTCGATCTTTTACATTAGTCACCAAGGACGATTATGATCCGTTCAGAATAATAACACCACCATCGGTCTAGTCAACCAAACAAACTCCCAACCATGCAAGCCGATGCACATCCTTCACTAGCTCCTTCCTCCCCTTATCTATAAAGGACACACTCTCCATAGAAATCCTATTAAGAGTGTCTGCTACCACATTAGCCTTGCCTGGATGGTAAAGGACACTCATATCATAATCCATAAGTAACTCCAACCACCCCCATTTGCGTAGATTTAAATTCTTCTGGGTAAACACATATTGTAGGCTCTTATGGTCCCTAAACATATCTACATGGACCCCGTACAAATAGTGTCTCCAAATCTTCAAGGAAAATACTACCGCTGCCAATTCGAGATCATGAGTCGGGTAATTCTTTTCATGAACCTTCAGCTACCTGGAAGTATATTCTATAAACTTGCCATGCTTCATCAACACACAACCAAGGCCAATCCTCGAATAATCACAATATACCACAAACCCATCGGTACCCTCAGGTAGGGTTAACACTGTTGCTGAGGTGACTCGAGTCTTCAACTCTTAGAAGCTCTCCTCACAAGCCTCTGACCATTGAAACTTCACTTTCTTCTAGGTCAACTTAGTTAATGGAGTTTCAATGGATGAAAACCCCTCAAAATATCTCCGATAATACCCAGCTAAACCCAAGAAACTCCTGATATCCGAATGATTCACCGGTCTGGGCTAATTCTTTACCGCCTCTATCTTTTGAGAGTCTACCTGAACACCCTCACTTGACACCATATTGTTACACCCCAGAAACTTTTTGGTAATTATTTGATATTTGTATGCTATGTTAAGGGAAGTACGGGTTGTATATTTGTCGTAGATGACAAGGGAAATGTGTACGAACGGAAAACCGAAGAGTACGTGAAATTCATAAGTAAGGGTCAAATTTAAATAATCATATCTCCTAGTATATAATGAATTAGAAGCCCCACAACTTATCAAATTAAAGGTCTTTGTGTCTAGTTTTTAGAACATCAAACAGATCATCAATTGAAGTTTGGAATAAAAAGTTATAGGCATTTTATGGTAGCACTATCGGGAAGTGACATGGCCACCGCCCTAAAAACGGCCACCGCCCAAACACCTTTATATTTTAAGTTTTTGGTTATGAAATCATTTTCAAATTTTTCAGGTTTGAGGTTCTTTCTTACCCTATGAAATCCTCTCTCTTTTCCAGTAGCAAAGCCTTAGAAACCAAGAGGAAATACCTCAAGAAAACACCATCAAAACTCAAGCAAAGTTGATGTAAGTGAAGGCAACATTGCGGTGAAGTTGTTGCTGCCTTGAAGCTTCATTTTGGCAGTGTTTTTTCTGCGTGCTTGGGACTATTTTGAGTTGATGTTATACTCCATCTTAGTAGGAATTGTTCATAAGAAATAGTAAGTCACTTACCTCTTTTGAAATCTCTAATAAGTGTATGAATTTTTGAAGGAAAACTAAAAGAAAGTTATGGTTTGTATGTTGACATGTTATAGTTGTTGTGCTGTTATTTTGCTGCGTTATTGGGAAGTGATTTGGAGGAAAATATTCCTATTATATCCAACAATATTCTCATGCCAAGTATAAGTGTTTCTAATTGCTTAACTTGCCTAAAAATCCTAGCTAAAGCTAGAAGTTGGAGGTTATGTTGGGCTGCCGTTGTTGGTATGTTGTTGTTGAAGTTCTGCTCGCTATTGAAGGTTGGAATAGCTGTGTTTTTCTGAGAATATACTCTATATTTGTGGGAGTTTTTCATGAGAAAACCGAGGTAATTTCCTACCTCTATTTTCCCCCAAAGTTGTAGAAACAAGTTGAAATAAGAAATGCTAAGTGTTGCCTTATTTGTTTGTGTTGTGACTGCCTATTGATGTAACATTTTGTCTGGCTAAATTGGATTGAAACAGCGTTGTCACTTGGTGATAAACTCAGGTAATTTAAGGGGCTAAAGTTCTGGTTGTTTAAAGAAAGAAACGACATAAGAAATCTTGCAGGAAAAAAAAAAGGTATGTAAGGCGCTCTTTGTCTCTTAATTTTCAAGCCTGAATTCATGCCTAGAATTAATCCGGCAGTCCCCTATACTTGAGCTTCTGTAGTAGCATATTATGGTTCTTCCTAGTTGTTAGAATTACTTGGTATTAAGTTGTGTATTTTCTAAAGAGTTGGAACACATCAATGTAAATCGGACAGGGCAATTGCATTTGATTATGGTCATAGTTCTAAATTGATTCTGAAGTCCCCTCAGCGTGGGAATTGTGAGCTGTTCCTTTAAATTATATTATGTGTTTGTGGTTTCAAAGTTGTTTCACATTATGGTTGCTAAGGAAATTGGTAAACATGGCAAGACGACGACGCGTGGACAAACCTAATAGTTGAAATCGGTTTTAACTCAATAAAGGTTAACGAGGGTAACAAAATGGAATTTCCCTACAATAGTTACCTACCCTCTTATGTTCATGTTTTAAGGTGCCTAGGGCCAGGAGAAGCTTCCTCGATCCCTCTCCCTTAAGCTAAGAGACTAATTAATATGTTTCTTAATTAACCAATACGTTAAACTTGGAAGATAGAACTCGAATGGTTAAACTATTGATATTTCTATGGGATCATCTTTATTGGCAAGTTATGCACAGTATCTTGATGTTAACATGTTAGAAAAAAATCATAATATATATATATATATATATATATATATATATATATATGTATGTATGTATGTTTATGCTTACATTCAAATTACGCGCTAAAGCGGCAAGGATTGCCTTTAGAAAGTCCCTATATGTTTATTAGAGCTCTTGAGTTATCTAAACCTCCTGAGAATCGCAGGCTTTAAGTAGACATGTCGCATGTTCTTTGAAAGTTGTAGATGTGTAAGGAAATTAACCTAAGTGTAAAAGTTGAGGCACTAGTAGCAAAGGAGAGATAAGAGAAATGTTAGACCTTTTAAGGTAATATGTGAGGTATATGCCTTCTGTCCGTAGTTGATTTCAAGAACCTTTGAGCGACGTTAAAATATGAGCAACTACAGACATAAGGCATATTTTGTTGTGCTGTTATTTTTCTGCATTTTGGGCAGAAAGATTGCTGCGTTATTGGGATGTGATTTAGAGGAAAATACTCCTATTATATCCAACAATATTCTCATGCCAAGGGTAAGTGTTTCTAATTGCTTAACTTGCCTAAAAATCCTAGCTAAAGCTAGAAATTGGAGGTTATGTTGGGCTGCCGTTGTTGGTATGTTGTTGTTGAAGTTCTGCTTGTTTTTGAAGGTTGGAATAGCTGTGTTTTTCTGAGAATATAATCTATATTTGTGGGAGATTTTCATGAGAAAAGTGAGGTAATTTCCTACCTCTATTTCCCCCCAAAGTTGTAGAAACAAGTTGAAATAAGAAATGCTAAGTGTTGCCTTTTTTGTTTGGGTTGTGACTGCCTATTGATGTAACATTTTGTCTAGATAAATTGTCTTGAAATAGCCTTTTCACTCTGTGATAAACTCACATAATTTAAGGGGATAAAGTTCTGGTTGTTGAAAGAAAGAAACGACATAAGAAAGCTCGCCGAAAAAAAAGGTATGTAAGGGGCTCTTTGTCTCTTGATTTTAAAGCCCGAATTCATGCCGAGGATTAATCCAGCATTCCCCTGTACTTGAGATTCTGTAGTAGAATATTATGGTTCTTCCCAGTTGTTAGAATTACTTGGTATTAAGTTGTGTATTTTCTAAAGAGTTGGAACACATCAATGTAAAGAGGAGAGGGCAATTGCATTCGGTTATGGTCACAGTTGTAAATTGATTCTGAAGTCCCCTCGGTGTGGGCACTATGAGCTGGTACTTTACATTACATTATGTGTTTTTGGTTTCAAAGTTGTTTCACATTATGGTTGCTAAGGAAATTTGTAAACAGGGAAAGACGACGACGCGCGGGCAAACCTAATAGTTGAAATTCGGTTTTAACTCAAAGGGTTAACGAGGGTAATAAAATGGAATTTCCCTATAATAGTTACCTACCCTCTTATATTCATGTTTTAAGGTGCCTAGGGCCATGAGAAGCTTCCTCAATCCCTGTCCCTTAAGCTAAGAGACTAATTAATAAGTTTCTTAATTAACCGATACGTTAAACTTGGAAGATAGAACCCGAATGGTTAAACTATTGATATTTCTATGGGACCATCTTTATTTCCAAGTTATGCATAATATCTTGATGTTAACATGTTATATGAAATTCATATATATATATGCTTACATTCAAATTACGCGCTAAAGCGGCAAGGATTGCCTTTAGAAAGTCGCTATATGTTTATTAGAGCTCTTGAGTTATCTAGACCTCCTGAGAATTGCAAGCTTTAAGTAGACACATCGCATGTTCTTTGAAAGTTGTAGATGTGTAAGAAAATTAACCTAAGTGTAAAAGTTGAGGTGCTAGTAGCAAAGGAGAGATAAGAGTAAATGTTAGACCTTTTAAGGTAATATGTGAGGTATATGCATTCTGTCTGTAGTTGATTTCAAGAACCTTTGAGAGACGTTAACTAAATGAAATACCTATATGTGTATGGCATAATTATAGTATTAGGGGTCGTGGTAAGATCCTACACATGTTATAGTTACTGATCAGCATATTTTATGGTTTTCAGTATTCAGATAGTTTGTATGAGCTTTTTCAGCTCCATTTATGATGGTGATTAAGATTTGTTTTTATTTTACCCCGGTGTGGTACACTGGCAGGAGATCTTCTTATTTTATCCCGGTGTGGTGCATCGGCCGGAGATATTTTTATTTTACTCCGGTGTGGTACATCGGCTGGAGTTATTTTTATTTTACCCCGGTGTGGTACATCGGCTAGAGATATTTTTATTTTACCCCAGTGTGGTACACCGGCTGGATGAATTTTACATATGCATTTATGATTTGCTGGTCACTGGCATTACAGGTATAGTTTATTTCTTGTGCATTTCTTAATTGCATTTTCATCTCATTATAGAGTTATTATCAAGTTTCAGTTTCCAGGATTCCAGGTTGTTACCATTCCTTATTCCTGGTTCAGTTATCTGGAGTTCAATTATGTTATAGTAAGTGGTTATCAATTAGAGGTTGCAGAGTTCCAGGTTACATTTATCCTTTATATGTTTATGTGCTAAGTTAGTTATTATAGGATTGTTATCTCAGGGTTACAGTTTCATCCTTACATTCCAGTACATTTCATTCGTACTGACGTCCCCTTGCTTGGGGACCTGCGTTCATGCCGCAGGTGCAGGTAGAGGTCAGGATGGCCAGTTAAGTAGCAGTACGTGAGATCAACAGATGGTTGGTATGCTCCTTTCTTCCTAAAGCTCGGGCTTAGTTATTTATGCTTGAGTTTTGAGATGCAGTTATGGGTAGGTGGGAGCCCTGTTTCGACCTTCAGTCAGTTTACTCTTTAAAGGCTTTGTGGACTTAGTGTGTATAGTCTTATTCAGTTTTGGCCTCGTCGGCTTATTGTTGCTTGGTTTAGCACACTAATTGCCTTGGTTGCATTTTGATTGTTTACCCCGTATTGTTGAGACCTTATGGGTCTGGTTTATTCTTCAGTTGATTGTGACAAGTGGCTTGGATGGCCTAAGTGTTACATTTACAGATTTCATATAGCCGGCTTCTCGATCAATCATGAATCGAGTGCTAGTTGCGCCCTACCCCAGTTTTGGGGCGTGACACAAATCACCCAAAAGTTCCACCAAATTCAACCAAAACTCACATTTACTAAATTTAGCGTAGAAATGATCATCCTTCAAGGTCTGTAGCACCACCCTCAAAGAAGCGGCCTACTCCTCCTCGCTCCAAGAGTATATCAGGATGTCACCTATGGACATAATCACAAACATATCCAAGTATGGCTTGAAAACCCTGTTCATAAAATCAATAAAACTGCAGGAGCATTTTTTAGTCCAAAAGAAATAACTACAAACTCGTAATGACCATACCGTGTCCTGAAGGCTTTCTTCAGGATGTCATTCTCCAAAACCCTGAGCTGATTGTTCCGGATCTGAGGTCTATCTTGGAAAAGCACTTAGCACACCGAAGATGGTCAAACAAATCATCTATCCTGGGGAGAGGATACCCGTTCTTGATGGTAAATTTGTTCAATTGTCGATAATGAATGCACATATGAAGAGAACCATCTTTCTTCCGGATAAAGAGGACTGGTGCACCCCATGAGGATTTGCTTGGTCTGATGAAACCCTTGTATAAAAGGTCTTTCAACTTCTCCTTTAACTCCTTTATCTCAGCTGGAGCCATTTTGTAAGGAAGAATAGATATAGGCTGGTATCAGGAAGAAGGTCAATACTAAAATCGATTTCCCTCTCGAGAGGAATTCCCCGTAAATCATCTGGGAACACTTCTGGATATTCACATATTACTAGAACTGACTAAATAGTCAGGATCTCGGGTGTGGCATCCTTAACCAGAACTAGATAATACACACAACCCTAAGAAATCATCTTCCTGGCCTTAAGGTAGGAAATGAAACGACCTACAGGCACAACTGAACTATCCTTCCAATCTAAGACTGGTTCACCCGGAACTCTGAACTCTATTGTATGGGTTCTACAATTCACTGAGGCATAGCATGCAAATAGACAATCCATGCTGAGGATAACATCAAAATCAGTCATGACTAACTCTACTATGTCTGCTGAGGTGACTTTCTAAAAGACTGTGACAGGGAAATTTCTATACACCCATCTAGCTATAACTGAATCACCAACTAGAGTAGAGAATGAGAAGGGTTCTAATAAGATTTCGAGACTTACTCCAAAACTACTAGCAACATAGGGTGTCACAAAAGACAAAGTAGCCCCTAGATTTAATAATGCATAAACATAGAGATGGAATACTCGTAACATACTAGTGACTACATCCGGGGAGATGTCGTGCTCCTGGCGGGATGCTAGGGCATAAAATCTATTTTGGCGTTGTCCGCCTCCTGCACTTCTAGATGCCCCCTGCTGAGCTGAGCATGCCGGTGGAGCTGTTGAACTAGAAGCTAGGCCTCAGCCCTTATCATGACCCTGTCTGGCTACTGGACAATCTCTAAGAATGTGGGCTTCCCGCACCCGAGCCTGATGCTCGTCCCCTCTGATCGCGCTTGGAGGGATTGGAGGGCTTCCCACACCCGAGCCTGATGCTCGTTTCCGGCCATATCTGCTACACTTTGGAGGGCTGGTCTCTACGGGTCTGCTACTCTGGCCTCTCGAGCCTGATGCTCGTCCCCTCTGATCGTGCTTGGACCTGGATGGCACACTCATAGCCGAAGGCGCTGGCGCTGAAGATCTCTGGTGGGACTGCTAATGGTGCACACTAGGTCTTTGCGGGAGAATCCAAAGCTATCTGTCCTGGCCCTCTTGGCCTCTCTCTCCCGCTCACTCACCTGTACCACCTCCATTTGCTGGGCGTACAGTACTATCCGAGCAAAGTCAATATCCTAAAGAAGCATCATGGTCCGGAAATACCTGACCAAGTTTTCTGCTATCCCATGTACAAACCAGCTCACGCGGGCTCTCTTATCTGCCACCATCTTAGGTGCATACTTGGTCAAACGAGTGAACTCCAAGGCATACTCTTGAACCGTCATATTTCCTTGTTTTAGATTCACAAACTTGACTGCTTTGATCTCCTTCATCTCCCTAGGGAAGAACCAATCTAGAAAAGCAGCATGGAACTCATCCTAACTGATAGGGCATGCTCCAACTTCCCTACTATCCTCCCATTGCTTGAACCAAATGTGCACGACCCCCTTCAACTACGAGGCCAAATCAGTGCACTCCTTCACCATCATAATCTAGGTGATCTTCAAAATATCCTCAACGAACTCATGTGGATCCTCGTCCACCTTCGACCCAAGGAACTCGTGAGGGTTCATCCTTAGAAAGTCTCTAATTCTTGTCGTCGCTGCATTCCCATTCTAAGGGAAATGCGTCACTGCCTGTTGATTGACCTGCGTGGTCAAGGCCTGGGCTAACATCTGAATGGCTACCCTGAACTCTGCGTGGACAACTAACTCAGGTGTATGCTTCGCACGGGCTGGTGGGGCCTGCTGATGCCCGTCTCCATTTTCATCCTCATGGCCATTTCTGTTTCTGTTTCTCCTTCCATTAACTCTGCGGGAAGGCATGATTCTGCAAACGCCTATAGCACGAGTTAGAAGTGATCTTGGGCAGATTTATATGCCCAAGTGATACTCAAACGTATTATTTTCGCCTTGTTTATGTGCAATATGTATATATTCTCATGTACTTGGTAATAAAATGTGAATTTATACTAACCAACATGATTAGCATTTGTTTTGCAGGTAAATATGATTTTTAGGAGCAAAAATGCATGTTGGAAAAATATCGGAGTTGGACTTGGATGCGAGCATGGAGACGACATTGGAATATGCAGAATATAAGGGCTCCGCGATGGCGCCGTGCCACGCTACCATCGCGGAGGCACACTGCCTGGAGAGGGAATTAATGGACAAATTCCAGTGAAGCCTCGCGACAGCTCCGTGGCACGGAGATAGGCCTCCGGGTTGGCCTCCGTGCCACGTTGAGGCTAATTTACGGGACCCTGGATTTCCAGTGAGGGTCTGCGTCCACGCCGTGTCACGGAGGCAAGGCTCCGCGTTGGCCTCCGTGACACGTTGCTTGTTATTCCGGGAAAAATTTCCCACTAGTATAAATAGCACACTTAGGTTTATTTTAATTAGTTCAGTTTTAGTTCAGACTTGGTGGAGCAAGGACGTGGGTTAGCAGCAGTTGAGGGACGAAAAAGCTAAGAGATTTCTTCTCTTCCTTTCTTCTTTCAATCAATTGTATGTATGATTTACACTTGTTTTAGGATGATCAATCCACAAATGAGTGGCTAATTCTCTTCCTTGCTAAGGTTTTGAACATGTGTAGTGAATTTTGATTGTAAATGATATGGTTTTCTTCTTCTTCTTTCATGTTGTTCTATTAATTCTTGTTCTTACTGCATTAGTGCTTGGCCGACATTAATGTACATCTAAAAAGTCCAATTTCACTCGAGAGAGCAAGAAATTGGAAAGTTGTGAATCAATAGGGTATTGTTCTTAACTTGATTTGGGAAAATTGGGTTTTGATGTGCTTTCCTGATAGAAATATACTTGAAAGCCGTATTAGTCAATTTAGGAACCGAAATTGTATTGCTAGGTCGTAAATTGCATTTGATCACAGAAATGTAGACGAATGGTTTATGATTCTTAAGTGAAATTAAATACGAGAATTTTAATTTCTAGGCTATTGTTCTTGGCTAGCAACATGAAGAAGAGATTAACCGAATTATTATTACAATCGAATTCATTACTTGTTCTTAACCTTGGCATGCTCATATCCATAGTTTAAATTCACAGTAAATAATTGTTAATAGTTTTAGTATATATTTTATAAACAAAAACTCAATTAACTGTTGGTTACGTTGTTGTTAGCATAGCTAGAAGTAAGATAAGAATATAGTATACTTAGGCAAATTTTACATACCCTGAGCCTCCTTGGATCGATACTTGGCTTACTTAGCCTCTTTATTACTTGTTTGACCACGTGCACTTGTGTGTCGGTTTATAATATATAATACCAATCGAAATAGCACCGAACAAGTTTTTGGCGCCGTTGCCGGGGAGGCTAGGCAAATTTGTGAAATTGTGTTTAGTGTAAATTTACTGTATTTTTATTTTTATTTTCTTAAGTGTTAACAACTTGGTCTTAGCCTGTATTTTGCAGATTTTATTTCTGTGAACACTGGCAAGGGACAAGGAGCTGGTGGAATCTTACTTAGAGCCTGAACATGAATTTCATAGTCAACGTAGAGAAGCTCTACAAAAGAAGCTGCAGTTGTTCCGACAATCTATTATGGAGCAACAAAATCCACCAGTTGTGAGGGCAGTGTTAGTGCCCGATGAAGCAGCAGCAAGGCCGGTTCGCGAGGTGGCAATCCCACACGCTAACAATGTACATTCTAGCATCCGCAAATCAGAGCCTGGAGGGAGATTTGAATTAAAGCAGAATATGGTGCAACTTTTGCACACAAGCGGGCAATTTACCGGTCTCCCTCATGAAGATCCACAACAACATCTCCAAAACTTTTTGGAGATAAGTGACACTTATATACCCGCTGGAGTGTCACCTGATTATGTTTGGCTCACCTTATTTCCGTTTTCCTTACTTGGTGAAGCCAAGAGGTGGTTAAAAGCTGAACCACCCAATTCTCTATCAACGTGAGATGATCTTGCACGGAGGTTTTTGATTAGATTTTTCCCTTCTGGTAAAATAGCCAGACTTAGAAGTCAAATTCTAAGTTTTAAACAGAGGGAGGGAGAAAATCTATATCAAGCCTGAGAAAGATTTAAATCCATGTTGCGGGACTGTCCTCATCATCATCAGTCCAATGAGGTGTTGGTACACACATTTATTGAGGGTTTGGAACCCCACACTAAAATTCTGTTAGATTCAGCAGCTGGAGGGCAAGCGCTGGAAAAGACTTACGAGGAGCTGTACACTTTGCTCAGCCGAATTTCACAAGGCAATCCAGAATGGAATGCAGATTCATCTCGAGGTGGAGCAAGGAAAGCAGCGGGAGTGCTTGAAGTGGATGGATTTACAGCTATCGCTGCACAGATAGCTGCCTTGCAAAATCAGTTAAATAATCACTTCAGCAATATGAACTTGAACCAGCCTTCAGCTTCGGTCAATGCAGTCCAGCAGATGTGGTGTGAAGTGTGTGGTAGTAGTGAGCATTCAGCTGAATGCTGTGGTGCAAATCCTGATTCTGTTAACTTTGTGGGCAATGCACAGAGAAATCAGCAGCAGTTTGGTAGTGGCTACAACTCAAATTGGAGGAACCATCCGAATTTTTTGTGGGGTAGCAACAACCAACAAGGCAACAAAACTATCAAGCTCAATTCAGAAATCACAATGCCCCTCCTCCACCACCATCACCGACTATTGAGGAGATGTTCAAAACCATGATCGCTAATCAGGCACAATTACAGGCTGACTATGTTAAATTGGCAGCCGAAGTGAAGAACAATCAATTGGCGACCAAGGCTCTTGAATATCAGTTTGGGAAATTTGCTAGTGCCCAAAATACAAGACCCAGAGGAGGACTACCTAGAGACATGGATCCTAATCCGAAGCAGGTAAATGCGGTGACCACGAGGAGTGGCTTACAGTTGAAGGAGGTGGAACCGGAAAGACCGCCTCAAAAGTCAGGAGCAGCAGATGTTGAGGAGGAACAAAGTTCTGATAGGGGGAAGACTAAAGAAGCAGAATCAGAAAGGCCTCCACCCCCGTTCCCTCAACGACTTAAGAAACACAAGGAGGAGGCGTGTTTCAAGAAATTTATGGAGGTGCTTAAACAGGTACATGTTAACTTACCTCTTGTTGATGTCTTGGAGGGAGTGCCAAAGTATGCAAAATATATTAAAGACATCGTGGCTAACAAAAGTCGTTTGACTGAGTATGCCACGATGGCTTTAACGGAGGAATGCACTTCCCGGATTCAGAATAGACTGCCCACGAAACTGAAAGACCCTGGAAGTTTTACTATCCAGCTGACTATTGGGCAAAGTATCCGAGCTCGTGGATTATGCTACTTGGGGGCAAGTATAAATCTGATGCCATCTTCGGTATTCAGAAAGTTAGGTCTAGGGAGTCCTAGACCTACCACAGTAATCTTGCAGCTAGCGGACAGGTCCTTAGCTAAATCGGATGGTATTGTTGAGGATGTGTTAGTGCAAGTGGGCTCCCTCATTTTTCCGGTCGATTTTATTGTTCTGGACTTTGAACCAGATGCTGAAGTCCCATTTATTTTGGGACGTCCCTTTTTGGCAACCGGAAAAGTATTAATTGATGTAGTTGCGGGTAAACTTACAATGCAAGCACATGACAAGGTAGAGGTATTTGATGTGTTAAAAGCCATGAAGCTGCCAGCCATAGATGAGGAGCTTGCGGAAATTAGTGTGGTTGAACAGGGAGAAATTAGGCAGGTTATTGAATCTCTAGACCCATTAGAAAGAGCGTTGACACATTCTGATCATTTTGGGGATAGTGAAGCTTGTGGGATGGTCCAATTGTTGAATGGAGCACCTCATCATCCGAGGAGACATGAATTTCAGTCATTGATGAGATCACTAGAGCCGTTGCCGAAACCTTCTGTTGAGGAAGCACCGAAGTTGGAACTGAAAGAATTGCCTTCCCATCTAAAATATATCTTTTTAGGGGAGGGGGAGACGTTACCAGTTATCATCTCTGCAGACTTGACTGAGGAACAGGAAAAGGCAGCGTTGGGGATCTTAAAGAAAAGGAAGAAGGCAATGGGTTGGCAAATGTCTGACATCCAGGGTATCAATCCAGCTTTCTGCACACACAGGATATTCATGGAGACAGGAGCCAAGCCAACTGTTCAGCCGCAGAGGAGACTTAACCCAGCAATGAAAGAGGTGGTAAGGAAGGAAATAATCAAGTGGCTTGATGCAGGTGTAGTCTACCCAATTTCAGACAGTGAGTGGGTCAGTCCCGTTCAATGTGTTCCTAAGAAAGGGGGGATGACTGTAATCACTAATGAGAAAAATGAGTTGATCCCTACACGAACCGTCACAGGCTGGCGAATTTGTGTGGACTACAGAAAACTAAATGAAGCCACGAGGAAAGACCATTACCCCATTCCTTTTATTGACCAAATACTTGATAGATTGGCAGGGCAGGAGTATTACTGCTTCCTTGATGGGTACTCTAGCTATAACCAAATAGCCATCGCTCCTGAGGATCAAGACAAGACTACTTTCACCTGTCCTTATGGGACATATGCTTTCAGGCGGATGCCGTTTGGGTTATGCAACGCACCCGCCACATTCCATAGATGCATGATGGCTATTTTTCATGACATGGTTGAGGATTTTGTTGAGGTATTTATGGATGATTTTTCTATTTTCGGTGATTCGTTTGCTACTTGTTTGCAGAATCTTGACAGGGTGCTGGCTCGATGTGAAGAATCCAACCTTGTGTTAAACTGGGAGAAATGCCACTTCTTAGTGAAGGAGGGGATTGTCCTGGGCCACAAAGTGTCCAAAAAGGGGTTGGAAGTTGATCGTGCTAAGATCGAGGTTATTGAAAAATTGCCACCACCAGTGTCAGTGAAAGGTGTGCGCAGTTTTCTGGGGCATGCGGGATTCTACAGACGGTTCATTAAAAACTTTTCCAACATTTCTAGACCACTATGCAGACTGTTAGAAAAGGAGGTAAAGTTTGAGTTGGACGATGAGTGTGTTACAGCATTTGAAAAATTGAAGCAGAAATAGATAGAAGCACCTATACTTACTTCTCCTGATTGGGAACAACCATTTGAGCTGATGTGTGATGCCAGTGATGTGGCTGTGGGAGCTGTATTGGGACAACGGAAAAATAGAATTTTTCATTCTATTTACTATGCCAGCAAGACACTGAATCTGGCCCAGAGTAATTACACAGTCACAGAAAAGGAAATGCTAGCTCTGGTGTTTGCATTTGACAAGTTCAGGTCATATTTGGTGGGTTCGAAAGTGGTGGTATACACTGATCATGCAGCTATTCGGTACCTATTCAACAAGAAAGATGCTAAGCCCAGATTGATCAGATGGATCTTATTGCTACAGGAGTTTGACCTTGAGATTAGAGACAGAAAGGGGAGTGAGAACCAAGTAGCAGACCACCTATCACGACTGGAAAGTCGGTCGCATGTGATGGAAAGTGATGACATAAACGAAGACTTCCCAGATGAGCAACTCTTGGCAGTGGGTGAAGCTGAAGTTCCCTGGTATGCTGACATAGTCAACTTGCTAGTGAGTGGAGTTTACCCACCTGAAACAACAGACCAGCAAAGGAGGAAATTGAGGCATGACAGCCGGCATTATGTATGGGATGAGCCATATTTGTTCAAGCAAGGACCAGACCAGGTGATGAGAAGATGCATCCCAGAGAGTCAGATAGCAGAAGTGTTAGGGGGCTGCCATTCTTCGTTGTATGGAGGGCATCACGGAGGTGAGAGAACAGCACACAAGGTTCTTCAGTCAGGTTTCTTTTGGCCAACACTGTTTAGAGATTCTATGGCGTATGTCAAAATGTGTGATAGATGTCAGCGGACAGGATCAATTGGCAGAAGACAAGAGATGCCTTTACAGAACATACTGGAAGTTGAGCCCTTCGATGTATGGGGCATTGATTTCATGGGCCCATTCCCACCGTCATTTGGTAATCGTTACATCTTGGTAGCTGTAGATTATGTATCAAAATGGGTGGAAGCAATAGCTTGCCCTAGGAATGATAACAAGGTAGTAACGAAGTTTGTGAAAAAACACATTCTCACAAGGTTTGGGACACCCCGAGCAATTATCAGTGACGGAGGGGCTCATTTTTTCAATGCAAGTTTCAAGAAACTATTAGCCAAGTATGGGGTGCGCCACAAAGTGGCAACAGCATATCACCCACAAACTAGTGGGCAAGTAGAGGTGTCAAATAGGGAGGTGAAACAGATTCTTCAGAAAACGGTGAACACACAACGGAATGATTGGTCTAGCAAACTCGATGATGCGTTGTGGGCCTACCGAACTACTTATAAGACATCGATTGGAACGTCACCATACCGATTGGTTTACGGCAAGGCATGTCATCTCCCGGTAGAACTTGAGCACCGAGCTTACTGGGCTGTCAGAAAGTTAAATATGGACTCAGAGCTGGCGGGAAAAAAGAGACTGATACAGCTTAGCGAACTTGATGAGTTTCGCTGGCATGCCTATGAGAGTGCGAAGTACTACAAGGAAAGAACCAAAAGATGGCATGATAAGCATGTGGTTCATCGCATTTTCGAACCGGGACAGCAAGTTTTGCTTTTTAATTCAAGATTAAAATTGTTTCCTGGTAAGCTGAGGCCTCAATGGTCTGGACCATTTGAAGTGGTAAGAATGACCCCTCACGGGGCGGTAGAACTATGGCAAGAAGATAGAAGTGCTACGTTCTTGGTAAATGGGCAGAGATGTAAGCACTACTGGGGGAGGACAAGGATCGTGAAAAATCGTCCCTCACCCTAGTAGATAATTGAGCATAATGGACGTCGAGCCGCGACGGTAAACCAGGCGCTGCACGGGAGGCAACCAGTGAAAAGAAAAATATTCTATTTTTTTCTTCTTTTAGTAGAGTGTAATTAATTTGTATTTTTATTTTATTTTTCTTTTTCTTGATTTCGTACAAATTTTTCGTTTTAGTTAGTATTTTTTCATGGTAGTTAGGAAAATCTATTAATCTAACCAATTTCGTTTAGTGAAGTGATTTTCAGGTCAACCGGAGAAAAATATGCATGGAAGCGGTAAAAATAAGGCAAGGTATGAAAATAATTTTTATTGAAGAAACAGTGCACTGGGGTGTTGGCTCCGTGTCACGGAGGAGTGGCTCCGCGTTACCCTCCGTGACACGTTGAAGGCAAAATCAGATTTTTAAAAATTTCCAGAGAGCCAACGCGTTGGCTCCGTGTCACGGAGGAGAGGCTCCGCGTTACCCTCCGTGACACGTTGCCCTTTATTCAGTGCCGGGTCACACCGGGTTGCCGGGTGACCCGCGTATTTTTCTTTAAATTAACCCCGATTTTTCCCAATTTTTCCCCATTTCTCTCCTCCTCCGCGACCAAAACACCCAATTCCCCCTCCCCAACCAACGTGCCACGCTAATAGGCAAGGAAAATGTCAAATTTCTTCGGTTCTTCAACTAAAAGGTATGTTTTCATCGTTTCTCTCATGTTTTTGGCGATTTTAGTCGAATTTGAGCATGTGAGGTGAAATATATCACCCCAAGTAGCAATTAAACATGATGTTGAATTATTTTGTGATTGATTATGTTCGGATTGTTGTAATTAGCGTTTGAACTTGTCGATTATGTGAATAATTCAAATTTGATTGTAGAATTGTATTCTAGGGCTTGGGTTGTTGAATTTGACTTGGGAAACTTGATAATTTGATGAATTCGATGCCGGGGTGTGGTTGTAAATTGAGATAAGTGGAGGTAAATATTGTGTGAATGTTGTGGGAAGACGAATTCTCGAATTGTTGGGGAAAATGCGAAAATTGTGTAAATTGGTTTGATTAATTGGATTCGTTTGTATATAGAATGTTTTTATCATTGTTTTTAGTTTTTGTTTTTATTGCTTGTGCGATGGTTGAATTGTTAGCGATAGTAGGATTGGAATTAGCTGTATGAAGTCTGAGTAGTACGCTAAGCGCTATGCTGTCGAAATTTTTGTGAACGCACTAAGCATAAATTGTATAGTCGTTGTCTTTGGTGTAAATAGAGTAATCCTTGCCGAAGTATTGCAAATATAGTTAAGGACTAAGTGTGGGGTAAACTTAGTTTAACCTGACCTTAGCCTAAGTTAACTTGTATTTAGCTTAACGTTGTGCTGTTTATGTATATTGACAGGTACAATGGCAAGTCGACAGGACAAGGGCAAGGGTGCTTCTACCTCAGGCACCGGACGGAAAAGATTGAGGTTGGGCACCGCAGTCCCAGCTGCACCAGCTGTTCCGCGCGGCCAACGCCGCCAATATGGAACAAGATGGGTAACCGATGAAGGGAAGAAGTGGTACGCAAAACACAAAGAAAACAAGTACTTCCCCGAGGAACATATTGCATGGGAACCACTTGCACAGGAGTTCCCACGTATTGTGCAGAGAATTGAGGCAGCTGGGCTCAGCTTTATCTTTCAGGAGCCCAAGGAGTGCAACCTTCATTTGGTCCAAGAGTTCTACGCAAATTGGAACCCGGCCATCAGAAGCCACACAATAAAAATCAGAGGGCAGATTGTCACTCTGGAACCCCACCAATTTAATGCCATCGTTGGAGCGCAGGACACAGAGGCTCACGTTCTCCGCCAGCTAAACATCACCCCACCGTACGCCAACATCAGACGTACGTTGTCTGGGGCTCGATCCACAGCCCGATGGAGTAGACATAAGGAGAGGGGTTACCACCAGACTCTGCCTTATTCGCATATGAACAGGGAGGCCAGAATATGGCTGAAGATTGTATGTTCGTGCTTGATCCCGGGAGTTCATATGACGGATGTGACCCGGGACCGTGTCTGCTTGGTGTATGCCCTTATGAAAGGGCTTGAGATTAATGTTGGGGCGGTAATTATATCCGCCATGAAGAGAGCTAGACTGCACCAGGGCCACAGATACGGGTTTGGCGGACTCATCACCACCTTCCTCCGAGGCCTCGACATCGTGGAAGAGGCTTTGGACTATATTCCGCAGTTGGAGCGGAGGGCCCTCGATGTGACAAAAACTAAGGCCCCCGACACCACACACGGGCCAGTGCTGACTTTGGCTGAGAGACATGCTCGTGGCGATCAGTACATGGCACGTATGTTCGGCATGCAGATGCTTCAGCTACGGATTGGTGGGAGACCAGCCACCGAGGAAGAATTATGGCAACTGGAGCTGGATTACCCATTTGGCGAGAATGCCAGAGCCTTATGCCAAGTGGGACCAGCCTTCGTGGAGCCGACTGATGACGATGTCCCTACTGATGAGGAGACACGTCGTGAGGACTCCGATGTGGAGTCCGATGACGACGATGGAGCTGACTCAGATATGGGCGACGAGGCAGCAGCACCAGATGAAGAAGTCGAATATTTCGACTGAACAGGGAGTTCCACCATCCGAAATTGTGTTTTGTAATTTTTGTGAACACTGGGGACAGTGTTCGATTTAAGTGTGGGGTGGGGAGTAGCTAGGTGCTGGGACTTGGGCTCTAATTTGCGGTATGTTTTTCCTTGGTTTGTATGTATGTTTGTGCTTTCCCTGTTATGAACTGATTTGGGGTGTATGTGTATATATTTGTTTGTGTGGTTAATGATTTGTGGTATGAAAAGTTATGGTTGCCAATGTAAATATTTTGTAAATATGTTTTTTTCTATCGAGATGATCGGTATTTTTCAAAATTTTTTCGAGAATATTTTGCACTTGTAAATATTTTCTTTCTATCGAAATGATCGATGTGTTGCAAAAATTTTCGGTTTTTATTTTTTTTGGGTTTCTCGGAGTTTGTTTTCGGTTCTTTTACCGAGAATAGTCCCATTGAACCGATGTCATAGTTAGTGACCATTCCCTATGATGGATGGATGACGACCGTCTTAAGGGAAATGTAGTCGGTAGGAGTAGGATTTTAATTTGTTTTTAATTTTTCTTTGGTGGATTGCATCAATGAACTGTAGTTGCTTTATGGTTGCAAAAATTTCGTTGCGTGTTGTAAATGATGTTCAAAATGTGAAAATGATTCATTTGAAAGCATGCAATTTTGTAAATATGTTGAGTTACCTAGGCTGTAGAATTTGATTCAGTATGATTGAGGCTTAATCTTGAATTCATGTGATTGGCTAATTAGAGAGTCTGTGAATGCATCTTGATTCGAGCATGTGCATGAAGTGTGAAGTGAGGTTTTGGTATTCCATGCCATTGTGAATTGTCTAGAACTTGTCTGGTGTGTATACAAAACGAAATGAAGGAAGTGTAGTGTTGGAAAGGATGTAGGCATTTCTTTGTTTTAACCGAGAGTTTCCATTTTTTTCTTGTCGAATTCTACCTTTCTATATGTTGTATACCCTAGTTAGCCCGTTGAGCCTTTAGCCGATTTCTTTCTTTTGTCCAAAATTGTATAAACCAAGCTTCATTCTTTCTTTTCATTAGCTGTAAAAGTCTATACAAAACTCTTAAGCGCTTACGAAGAAAAGAAAATTTTCCCAAGGTGTCAAGGAGTAAGGAATGAAAGAAAAAAAAAGAAAAGCAGAGTGAGGAAAGAAAAAATGATGTTGAAGAGGCACTTGTTATAATTAAATGATAGTGAGGGTACATGAAAACCCTTTGTTTTGTGTCAAGTGTGTTTGCTGAAATGGGCTGTACGAAAGGAAACCAGCATGAATGGGAGAAAAAGAGGAAAGAGAGGAACAGTGTCCATGAGTCGATGGGAATGAGTTGAAAAGGCGCTTAAGGATGCTAGCGACTATTATTGGATAATCCAATATATATACTAGATCCATAGCCCCGTTACAACCCATTAAAGTCCTACGTGATCCTATATTGCATTTCTTTATATTAGTGGAGTAATACACTAAGGGCAAGCCTATGGGTCATGACATGATGCATGTGAATTCTTTTGGGAGAGAGAGTGAAATTAATTTTTATATGCCCCTACTTGCATGTTTTTGTGTTGCATGAACAAAAAGGGGAATATTCTATTGAGTTGTGAGGGCACATGCTTGATGAAAGATTGATTTTCGTGTCAGATTTCTTGATTAGTTGATTTGCATGAGTTTGCCGATATCAAGAATCAATTCTTAAAGTCTAGGAAGTCTTGATGTATTAAAGGTCATTGTATTGTAAGACCAAGCATGTTTTCGTGATGATTTGCAAAAAAATTGAATAATCGGTATGACCGTAGCGTAAATTGTCGCACCATAGTGACGAAGGTTGGGATGTAATTTGCATGAGTTGTGTATGTGTTGTTCGAGGACGAACAAGGATTTAAGTGTGGGGTAAGTGATCTTGGGAAGATTTATATGCCCAAGTGATACTCAAACGTATTATTTTCGCCTTGTTTGTGTGCAATATGTATATATTCTCATGTACTTGGTAATAAAATGTGAATTTATACTAACCAACATGATTAGCATTTGTTTTGCAGGTAAATATGATTTTTAGGAGCAAAAATGCATGTTGGAAAAATATCGGAGTTGGACTTGGATGCGAGCATGGAGACGACATTGGAATGTGCAGAATATAAGGGCTCCGCGATGGCGTCGTGCCACGCTACCATCGCGGAGGCACACTGCCTGGAGAGGGAATTAATGGACAAATTCCAGTGAAGCCTCGCGACAGCTCCGTGGCACGGAGTTAGGCCTCCGCGTTGGCCTCCGTGCCACGTTGAGGCTAATTTACCGGACCCTGGATTTCCAGTGAGGGTCCGCGTCCACGCCGTGTCACGGAGGCAAGGCTCCGCGTTGGCCTCCGTGACACATTGCTTGTTATTCCGGGAAAAATTTCCCACTAGTATAAATAGCACACTTAGGTTTATTTTAATTAGTTCAGTTTTAGTTCAGACTTGGTGGAGCAAGGACGTGGGTTAGCAGCAGTTGAGGGACGAAAAAGCTAAGAGATTTCTTCTCTTCCTTTCTTCTTTCAATCAATTGTATGTATGATTTACGCTTGTTTTAGGATGATCAATCCACAAATGAGTGGCTAATTCTCTTCCTTGCTAAGGTTTTGAACATGTGTAGTGAATTTTGATTGTAAATGATATGGTTTTCTTCTTCTTCTTTCATGTTGTTCTATTAATTCTTGTTCTTACTGCATTAGTGCTTGGCCGACATTAATGTACATCTAAAAAGTCCAATTTCACTCGAGAGAGCAAGAAATTGGAAAGTTGTGAATCAATAGGGTATTGTTCTTAACTTGATTTGGGAAAATTGGGTTTTGTGTGCTTTCCTGATAGAAATATACTTGAAAGTCGTATTAGTCAATTTAGGAACCGGAATTGTATTGCTAGGTCGTAAATTGCATTTGATCACAGAAATGTAGACGAATGGTTTATGATTCTTAAGTGAAATTAAATACGAGAGTTTTAATTTCTAGGCTACTGCTCTTGGCTAGCAACATGAAGAAGAGATTAACCGAATTATTATTACAATCGAATTCATTACTTGTTCTTAACCTTGGCATGCTCATATCCATAGTTTAAATTCACAGTAAATAATTGTTAATAGTTTTAGTATATATTTTATAAACAAAAACTCAATTAACTGTTGGTTACGTTGTTGTTAGCATGTTAGAAGTAAGATAAGAATATAGTATACTTAGGCAAATTTTACATACCCTGAGCCTCCTTGGATCGATACTTGGCTTACTTAGCCACTTTATTACTTGTTTGACCACGTGCACTTGCGTGTCGGTTTATAATATATAATACCAATCGAAATAGCACCGAACAGAAGGATAGAGAGACATTTCATCGCATGACTTAGATCATGAAAGAAGGGAATATTTACTAAACGTCTCGTAGCCTCTTCATCATAAGTGTGGCGCATTTCACACTCACGAAATGGATTCTACTTAACACGGCTTTTAGACACTCTAGGACACTTCAAAACCTAATGCTCTAATACCAAGTTTGTCATGACCCGAACATAGGCCTAGATTGAGATACGAGACGAGAAACCCCGAGAGCCTCCATGTCAACCCATGGCATGAACATACATCTAACTCAATCATAATTAAGAGGAAGGTCATCATAAATAACATAGCGGAAGTCTAAACAAAGCTTAACATCTAAATACATACATTAATCTAAAGTTGAATACAAACTATGTCTGGAAAAGCCTCTAATACTGATGAGTTGATGGGACAAGACCCCAACTAACTCGCTATAGCATGAAACCTGAGAAGACGAAATACAACTAATAAGAAGGGCCCTCGAAATATGAGGACTCACCAACTGAGGCTAAGGAAAGCCAGCTCCGGAAGACTGACTAGCGGCAGGACTGAGCCTGGATATTGGACCCTATATCATGAAATTATACAAAATAGAGTATGCGGTCAGTACGTGGAATGTACCGAGTATGCAAGGTAAGTAAAACCGCTAAGTTAGTAAAATCATTGAACATGCTAATGTAAAACATAATCAAGATAAGATTCATAGAGTAGGCTTGCATGCTATTTTCTAAAATCATGATTTGAACATAACTGAACATCATAACTGAATCGAATGACCAAAAGCTGAAAACTGATAATCATAACTGAACATTGGGCCAAACCTGCTGAAAACATAATATCGTGACTGTTGTACATGCATAACTGAAATCATGAGGAATAATGGGAGACTCGTTAAATAACCGACATTACCATTATAGAGTTTACGTGGTCCCGACTATCACACTCAAGTGGGCAAAGTCGTCCAAAGCCTTGCCAGGGCTAAGGGCACTACCATGATAACGATATCAAGCTCAAGGCTCCTTGGGGGCAGGGGAAGCTCACAATGGAGGTCCAAAAGTATAAAAGTAAATCTACATTGGCGCGTAGTTCTGAGGCACAGGGTTGACTGACCGTTAGCCTACTCGATGTTAGACATTGCTCCCAAAAACATGCATATGCTCTCCATCATTTTTCAATAAAGCTGACCTTCGTCTAATGACGAAGCTGAATAATAACATACATGCATAATCTAAAATTATAACATGAGGAGCCTTGGCTTATACCATACCACAAGCTGAAAATAATGGGAGTCTTGACACCAAAATCATGTGTTAAGAAAATCATGAAATCATAAGACATACTTGATCATATGAGCTTTCCCAACACTTAAAAACGCTTAAAATCAACTTGATTCACTTTGAAATATAAACATAAACATGGGTATTTCAAAATCATACTTTCTTCGTAAACATCTCATCATTCTTGACACATATCACATAGATCTCAACTTTCATGAACATTCATCGATGGGCATCATAGTTTAGAAAACTTGAAAACATAAATATATAATTTAAAACATTGTAAAATCTGCCCATTAATCATAATTCATCATTTAAAACATGCTTAGATCATAACCATGATTAAAACTTAGGAATTCATGCATTGGGTAAAAACCCCATGGAATCATCAACTAGAATATCATGAATTTAGAGGACATTGGGCATGGGTGTGGGAAATTGCACCCATTCATAGCCTTACATACCTGAAGGATTTAATTTTCACACTTCCTTGATCTCCCAAAGAGAATTGAGGAGGAACTTTGAAGAACTAGCTTTGATCACCTCTCAAACTCCTAAACCTGCATGCATGAATTAGGATAGGCTTAGAATGGTGTAGTTTATGAGTTAGGAACATAGGAATTATGGAAAAGCCCTTAAAAATCTCAAAGGAAAAATAGACTACCAGTCCCAATGAGGGACTAGACAAGTCGTCGTCACTGACCATAACTCGTGGTCTGCATTCGTCTAGAACACCACCAAAAATCACATGGGGATCACCATGGAGGACACCATGACTCGTGGTGTACCCGACGAGTTGTGTTGATGACCCATTAGGTGTACTGCCCAAATTTCTTGATCCGTCAATCCCTCTTAACCACGGATGACTTAACAGGTCATGGTGCTGACCATGACTCGTGGTCACCTCCCATGGTCACTCTGAACATAAAATCTCAACCAAGTCCCGGCCTCTCCCCACGAGTCACTTAATGACTCCTGGGGTTCCTGGCGGGTCACTGGACGACTTGTCCTGTGGCCTGATGCAAAAAAAATTGTTTTCTCCATTTCAACTCCCCGATTTGATCTTAGGGGATTGGGGGTATAAGAAATATAGTCCTAGTCACTTCACTCACTGAATACAGCCAACTTTAATCAATATTCTACTCTCATTCACTTGCTAGTTTACACTGTTATTTGTTATACACTCTCCCCTTGGATATAAGCTAACTAGAAGTATTAGTAAGCACGTTAACCATAGTCCTTGCCATAATCCTCATGGGATTTGACCCAAACCCTTGTTGGGTTCTATATTTGAACATCAACTGCTTTATATCTCATATAGAGATGTAATTTGGACAACATCAAATTTTGGCACCATATCTGAGGAATACGGCTTAGGATTTAGTTAATTGTGTTTGCTTTACTACTAGTCCCTGTTTCCAATTTATTTTCGTTGTTGTTTTTCTTTTCTTTCTAGGTTTCAGGTCTATGTATGCCCCATAACCAAAGCCAAGGTAAACCCCTAGTTCCAATTGATCACAAACTTGCTTGAACTCTAAAAAGTAGAAGAAAAATGGCCAGCGTCCTCGGTTAGGAGACTGTGGAAAAAGCAACAGCCCGAATGTTATCGAGGAAAAGGTTCGTGCATAGGAACATGAGGTGGCTAGGCTTGCTGAAGAGCAACACCAAGCTGGAGATAACGAGCGAGCCAGCAGGATTCAAGGTCTAGACCAGCAGAGGAATTGGTATCTTGATGACGATAATGGTATTGATATTGATGAGGCTGGTGCAACTGGTGCTATAGCTCCTCTCCCGTTGCCCTGTGGTGCAAATTTTGATATTACCAGTGCCATGATCCAACTGCTCAATATGAAGGGGATATTTGATGGTCATGCCACTGATGATGTGCACACCCACTTGACTAATTTTATGGGAATTTGTAAGCAATATAAACAACCTAGTGTGAATCAGGACACAATCCAACTAATGTTATTTCCATTTTCACTGGGAAGTAAAGCAACACTCTAGTTGGCTAAGCTCTCAAATGATTCAATCACCATGTGGAGGGAACTCAAAAAAGTTTTCTTCGAGAGATTCTTTCCACCCTCTTGAGCATTGCAGCTGAAAGATGAGATTTACTTTAGGCAGTTGAGTTCTGAAGTATTACATGAGACTTGGCGGAGATTCAACAAGAAGCTAAAACAAGTTCTTAACAAAAGGATTCCTAATGATACTTTTTTGGAGATTTTCTATAGGTCTCTGAATGCTAACACAAAAAGTTGGCCAACACTATTTCCAATGAAACATTTATGAATCATGCATATGCTGAGGCTGCTAAGGTACTAGATAGGATCTTGAAGACTAACAGAGCATGGCATATTCAGGAAGTGGAAGTTCCTACAGGCACTTATGTGGTAGGCATGTCTACTGAGTAGAGGAGGAATGATGAAGAAAGAGATCATGATATTGCTAAGATCAAAACCACCATGGGGCCCCTTGCCAAGAATATTATAGATTCTGGGATGAAAAAGGTAAATATAGTACGTTCTCAAGGCAAAGCACCAAGGAATGATGGTGGAGAGTCTGAATTCGATGAGGAAGCTAATACTTGAACGATCATGGGGCAGGTTTCCAAACCAATGCATAAGCGTCTAATTAAGATTCTTGGCACCAAAATCAAGGAAACCAAGGTCAAAACTATTATAGGGACAAAAATTAAAATCGATGCCAATTCAGAGATAGGAGTAGAGGCACAGAGATAGTATTAGAGGCACAGAGAGAGATGGGACTTGAAGAGGTGTGATGGCTATAAAAATGATAGAAGTGGTTATATGTTTCTCCAAATAATCATGAAGTGGAATCTATCAGTTTGAGGATAGAGAAAATGTTATCCAAAGTCCTTAAACAAATGGGGGAAAATGATGGACATTTCAAGGAGCTTCGCGCAGATATTTCCAGGATGAACCAAAAGGTAGAGTCACATGCAATTGTTATCAAGCAAATTGAGCAGCAATTTGGATAGATATCAGTTGTAATGAATCAGAGACAGACAGGCACACTTCCTTGTAATATAGTCCAGAACCCAAAGAATGATAGTCATTGTATGGCTGGTATAGCTAGAAGTGGAAAGACGACAATTGACCCTCCTGTGCCGATTGTGGTTAGAGCCTAAGTTGACTGATGATGATATGGTTTCATGTTCTAATGATCAGGTTGTGGTTGGGGAAGCAGCTGAAAAGACGGCTCTTAGTAATGAAAAAAAGAATATGTCTAGAAAGGAGAAGGAGAAGGAGGTCCCTCAGAAGTTGACTCTGATTCCTAGACCTCCTCCTCCATTCCCACAGTGATTGAAGAAGAGGGTCGAATAAGGGAATTATCACAAGTTTATTTCAATATTGAAGCAATTATCTATGAATATCCCTTTAATCGAGGCACTTGAGCAGATGCCTGGCTATGCGAAATTTATTAAGGACCTTTTCACTAAAAAGAGGACCACAAGCTTTGAGCCTGAGGACAATTCGCACCATCATAGTGTAATATCATCACGGTCTCTTGTGCAAAAAATACCCAAGAGCTTTCACGATACCATCCACTATTGGAGCCTTTAATTTTGCTAAGGCTTTAAATGATCTGGGTGCTAGCAATAATCTTATGCCGCTAGCAGTGTTCAGATAGTTGGGCTTGGGATCCCCTAAGCTGTCTACAATGAAGCTTCTTATGGTAGATCGTACAGTGAAAAATCTGGTGGCGATTCATTATGTTGTATTGGTGAAGGTCAAGACTTTTATCTTTTCGGCCCGATATTGTTATTCTAGACTATGAGATAGATTTTCAAGTCCTTATTATCTTGGGGCGACCATTACTTTCCACTGGTCGTGATTTAGTAGACATGAAAATCGAAAAATTAAAATTCCGATTGAACAATGAAGAAGTTACTTCCAATTTGTGCAAGACTATAAAGCAGCCAAATGATACGCAGGTGGCCACAGTGATTGATATTGCAGAGGTTGACTCTCCAATGATGCCTATTGAGGTGAAGTTGAGCATTAAATCCCTAACAGCTATGATAATGAATTGTGATGCTGATGTGATTGATTGGTATGATGAGATAGTGAATGCACTTGCCAATATGGGGTCATACACTTATGCTCTAAGAAAATTGATCTTGATTTGAAGAATCGTGCGACCTACTGACTAACCCTTTTTATTGAGGAGCCTCTAGTCTTAGAGCTTAAGGCACTTCATCTTACCTTCAGTATGTATTCTTGGGAGCAAAAAATACTTTGTCGATCATTATAGCAGCAGACTTGATAGAATGGAAAGTGGAGGCTTTGGTCTTCGCACTGAAGAAGTACATGAGGGCCATTAGATGGTCCAAAGCAGATATTGTTGGGATCCCACCAAGTAATTTGTACACATAAGATCCAGCTTAAGCCAGACTATATTCCGAGTATTAAACATCAGCATAGGTTAAATCCACCTATGCAAGAGTTGGTCAAGAAGGAGATTATTAAGTGGTTGGATACGGGCATGGTTTACCTTATTGCAAACAGAAAATATCTTTGCCCTGTCCAATGTGTGCCAAAGAAGGGTGGAATCACTGTGGTTTATAATAAGTTCATTCCATTGAGGCCAGTTATAGGTTGGACAGTATGAATGGATATAGAAAGTTGAATCATTGGACACAAAATGACCATTTCCCAATGCCATTTATAGATTAGATGCTTGATTGACTTTTAGGTAGAGTTTTCTTTCAACAGGATGTCGTTCAGGTAATTTAATACACTTGCCACTTTCTAGCGCTGCATGATGTCTATATTCTCGAACATGGTGGAGGATACCATTAATGTTTTTATGGATGATTTCTCGGTGGTTCGTGACTCTTTTTACGATTTTTTGGCTCATTTAAGCAAGGTGTTGAGAGATGTGAAGAGACCAACTTGGTGCTCAATTGGTAGAAGTGTCATTTCATGGTCAAGAAGGGTATTGTTCTTGGCCACAGGATTTCTGGCAAGGGTATAGAGGTGGACAAGGCGAATATTGATGTGATTGCTAGCTTGCAACCTCCGATTTCTATGAAGAGCGTTTAAACTTTTTTAAGTCATACTGGATTCTATCGGAGGTTTATCAAGTACTTCTCAAAGATTGCACATCCTTTGTGCAAATTACATGAGAAAGAGGTGAAGTTTGTATTTGATGATGCATGTTTGAAGGCCTTTGAATGTCTGAAGGAGATATTGACTACTTCTCCTATCAGAGTTGCACCTTACTGGTCCTTACAGTTTGAGGTAATGTGCGATGCTAGCGGAGTGGAACTAGGGGCTATCTTAGGACAAAGGCGTGAAGAAGATATTTCATCTGATTTATTATGCTATAAAAGCATTTAATGCTGCTCTAAAAATTTACACCATGATGGAACAAAAGTTGTTAGTTGTGTTGTTTGCATTTGAGAAATTTCGAGCTTATTTTCTCGGAATTAATGTGATTGTTCATACAGACCATGCAGCTCTTTTGGTACTTGATGGAAAAAAGATTTCAAACCACAATTGATTAGATGGGTACTTTTTACACAAGAGTTTGAGTTCAAAGTTAAGGACCGAAAGGGGATCAAGAAACAAGTGGCCGATCACTTGTCTAGACTGGAGACAGATGTAGCATTGATACATGAGCTTGACATAGATGATACATTCACCGATGAATAGGTTTTTGCCGCTTCACAGTATCTTATTCTATGGTTTGCAGACTTCACTTATTATTTAGTGAGTGATGTGGTACCTACGGATTTGTCCCTTCACCAAAGAAAGAAGTTAATGTCTGATGTGTGGAACTTTTTCTGGGATAAGCCACACTTGCTCTGCATTTTGTGTTGATAGGGTTTCTGTAGGTGTGTGCCTGATCACGCCCAAATTACACCTCGTAATTAAAGCATAAAATGGTCACTATAAAATTAGTAACCCAATATAGGTTGGGGCTGATCCCATAGGGAATAGGGAAGAAACAATATGTCAATAATGAATAAACTAACTTGCAATAAATATTTTGAAAGGGGGGTTTGCAAATAAAGAAAAGAAAATAATGCTAACAATGATAAAGTTGTGTATCAAATTATCAAGAAAAAACTAGGACTGTGTTTCCCATGATTTCATAACTTAGTAGGCTTTTATTAGTGATCTATCTTGGTGAATTTTATATAAGATTGATGATTAAATTCATCTAACGTCTCTTGACCTACATAGATGAATTTCACTTATCTCCTATTAGACTCAAAGTGTGCATACTTTGCTCTCTCCATAAGTCTTGAGTCAACTATCCTTGGTTAGAGCTCATGTAATTTAGATGAGGGTTGGTAGCCTCAAATTGCCATTGTTATTCTCTTTTCCTAACTTCAACCTCCTTGGTCGGGCAAGTTGAAGATACGAGAACGTTCCAACATTTGCAACCACTAAAACTAATTAAAATGAAGAGAATAACAATCCTCCCAATTTACCATTCAAGAATCACTATTTTATTATACCTACATTTGTTAATCCATCATGGTCCCCACAACCCTAGCTTATGAGATTTTGCCACTCATGTTTATGAGAAGAAAAACAAAATATGTAGAAGAATTCATAACAAAATGCTTACGATAGTATAAAGTTGTTAACAAAATCTCCAAAGCTATATTGAGTCACAAAAACTTGATGAATTTCCAACAAATGCTCAAGAAAGCTATTACACAAATCCGTAAAGTATGAATTGTGCAACACGATGAATTGTGCTTCTCTACACCACACCGCACTATATGGAAATAAATAAAGTGTATTTATAATAGTAGATTAATCCTTCATTGTTCCTTCTTGAATTAAGATTGGGTTTTGCAGCTTTTGTTCCTACTCAAATTAGGATTGAAATATACCACGGCTGGACATTACCTGTGCGTCGTGCCTCTCCATGCACCATCATGCCTAGCGCATCGCGCCTCTTAGTGCACTGATCAGGCCTATGCATGCAGTCCATAGCATAGCTTTGCCTGTGCACTGCCAACTTGTATAATACTCGTTTTGTCAATTCTATTTTGCCATTCTTGCACTTTTTAGCCTCAATTAAGCCAAATTCATTACTTTAAGCCCTAAAAGCATCTAACTACACAAGAAAACACGCACATTTTGTTCTCAAAACATAGCTAAGTATGGAAAAAATATGGCTAATAACTACGTAAATACTCCGTTCATCACCATCTCACACTTAAAATATTGTTCGCCCTTGACCAGTTTACTATTTCCCTTCTCACATTTAATCAAAAATTCATTCTACGAACAAGTCTACTTAAACTTAGGATCATTAGACAAATAAATCAAAATCCAAAAACTCACTCCACATGCAATAGGATCAACATTCAAAGGTCAAAGTTTGAAATCACTTAGCTTCTAGAACTCATTCAACAAAATATATTTGGGCCAACCTGAACCATATGCAATTTAACAATCAAGATATACCGAAATCTTACCATTACGTGCCCTCACCATTTGGGGAGTTTCCATTTCACACAAAAGATATATATCAATATTAACTTGGGCATAAATAAATAATTTTCGCCCACTCTCCCAAAGAACTCAACATGCATGCAAAAGACAACCCATAGGCTTGCCCTTAGTGTATTACTCCACCAATATAGAGCATCGAATCTAAGATTAATTAGGACTTAAATTGGTTTTAATGTAAGCTAAGGGACGGGTAGGAACTATTTGGCCAAGATAGTGACTAATCTCCTTAAAGCACTTTAATACATCACAATTATTTCACTTTTTGGCACATTCTTCAATCTCCTATTTATCTTCTTGTACCTCCTTTTATTTTTCAATTTACAACTCAGGTGACTAGTGGAGACTTTTCACACTAAGCTCATTCACAATAATTTTTCTTTTCATTCATCAATCTTTTTTCAACCATCCAAGTTTTTTCTTCTTTTTGTTTTTCCACTAAAATCACCCTCCTTGTTTAGCAAATTTACACACTTTTAGATTCCCCCCCCCCCTTTTTTTTCTCCACTTATGCTCCTTTCATGCAAAATTTTCATAAAAGTGCTCTAGGATTCATTTGGATCAAATACAAGTCAATAAAATGAAAGGGATTAGGCTTGTAATATGGCTAACAAAAGAATAGGCTAAGGCTCAAAATGGCTAACTAGGATAATCACATCAAGGTAGGTAACATAGGATACAAATAGGCTACCAAAGAAATTCCTATATCACTTCCTTGATGCGACATCCTCATTTCATTTTGCACACACACCGAGCAACTTTTAGACAATAATTTGGAAGCATGGAGTATACTAAAATGTCTCACTCACACAATAGCACAAATGGTTCAATAATGGCAATCAAGTTACATAAAGACATATATTCATATTGAATGCATAACATAATTAATCCCACCTTTTTTTAAGTATATGAGTCAAGTTCCAAAAGTCTAAGTGTTTATACCTTTTTCATGCATTTTTAAGTGAATTTCACAAAGTCTTAATGATACCCTAAGTGAAGCACCTAGCATTCAAAAGGTTTCAAGTTCTTGTTCTGCTAATGACTAATTTTCCGTTAGGACCTTTATCATCCATCCATCATCGGGAAAAGTCACGACTCTATGACTAAAACTTAAAAGATATCTAGACCTACTAATCAGTTCTAAGGGACTATCCTCTGGAAAAGTACCAAAAATTAAAACTGGAGGAACCAAATAAAAAAACATCAACCCAAAACAAAAAAAAATTACTACAAGTTAACAAAAATAGCCATGAATCACAAAAAAAGTAGCCCACCATGTACAAATTTAGCAATGAAAGCATGCATGATATAACGAAATTTACTTCTCCCACCCTACACTTAATTTGTAGCACTATACTCAATGCTAAAACAATAAAGCATAAGTAAAAGAGTGAAAGAAGAACTTCCTGGGCCTCTAATCCTCATCATCAGTGGGGGAAAGAGCAACTTCCCCCATCTCAAAATCATCCTCATCTTGATCAGACTCTAACATAGAATCGACTCTAGTCTACTCCTTTTCTGCGGCATCATCATCATCTAGGGGCTCGTCAAACCCAGGCCCACCTCTGCAGAGAGCCCTCGAATACTCACTAAAGGGGTAATCCATGTTGAGATGTAGCAGTTTCTCCTCTATCAAACCATTCATGCTCAACTGCATCATTTGCATGTCATATAAGTGACTCAACATATTATCAAATCTTGCATGGTGCTCATTAATGGATAGGACCGGACCATGTATGCCCTCAAGATCCTTAGTCTTTGTCACATCAATCCCTTTCAGGTCATAACTAGGACTATAATCCATTACCTCCTCCTCAATTTGATGCCCTCTCATAAATTGGGTCAAGAGACCCCCAAAATCAAACCTTTGCCTCTTTTTTACCCTTACTCTACTCAACACTTCCTTTATAATTTCCCCAACATTAGTAGGCATCCCATTCTTCAATGTATAGACAAGACACACTCTCTCACGTGTAACATGAGTCATGTGTTTCCCAGGCACCAAACAAGCACAAACAATTTTCAACCAAATCCTAGTCTCTCTACTCCTATGGGCATAAGGGAAAGACACATGATACCCTTCTTGTTGATGACGGGCCCATTGTGCCGCCGAATTTTGGCCACTGAGAATGTGCTAAATTTCTCTATAGGGAGGTCTCATGATCAAAATTTTAAAGAGTTGTGGGTTAATACTAGGTGAACCAAGTAATCTATTTAAATCGCGGGTGAAAAATTAACAATTTTCCCTCTAACTTTCACTTGCTTAAACCATTCTTTTGGATCCCAATTTGAAAGAGATTCCCTCACCATGTTTAAATTATATTCACCCAGATCATTAAACACAAAGACAGTACCAAGAGTATGCAATCTATCTATAATGTGCGGAAATTCATATGCCAAACTTTCTCTATCAATAAAAAATCATATGAATATTTTTATTCTTTGTGTTCCTTAAGACATTTCTTACCCTTTTGCTATGTGATCCAGCGGAGCCCAAAATGAGTCAATGGTTGTTATGGTAAGCTCGCACCATCATTTTTTTCTTCACTAGCTCTCCTTGACCTTTTGGAACCATGGCTTGAGAAGCCACTCCCTTCCCCTTGTTAGGTTTTGGTGCCATTATTTGAGTAATTTCAAGATAAATGTTGTCTTTTATGATTTTGGTGAAAAATTTTGTACAACTTTGTGAGAAAGATGAAGAGTTTGGAGAAACTTTTAGAGAGAGGGGGTGTGAGGTGCACTTGGAGGAAAATGGGGAGAAAAAATTAGGTTTTATCTTGTAAAGAACCATCATAGGTCGGTTTTGACCCACAACGCGTGAGAGTTTCCACCTGGGCTAGACCCACAAAACACGACACTTGTTGCGTGTCATGGCGCTCTGCGTGGCACCAAGACCTATGCAGCATAGCGCAATGCTCTGTGCGTCGGCATGACTGACTTTTTCCGCACCCTATTTTCAATGTTCTTCCCAAAAATTGTGGTTTATGAATTACTCCTACACACTTGAACAAACCTATTAAATCTAAGAAAATTGTCTTGGTTTGCCTCCCAAGCAGCGCCTAATTTAACGTTGCGGCATGACGTAGATATCTTGATTACTCAGAGTTTATATAGATACCTATCGGGCTTATGGTCACATGCAGTGACCCTCATTCCAAAGGTTTGGAACGGTGTCACAAGGTAAAGTCCCTTTTTCCTTTGATTTAATGTGGTTGCGATTTGCCCCACCTGCTGCTTTAACTACTTGATAGAGGTTGAATGTGAGTCCACCAATTGACTCAAGCTTGAAAGTTCACCTCTCATCTCTTTTAGTCCTATCTCGGTGGAGTCAAACTTTTTCATCATGCGACTCATCATATCTTCCAACTTTGCAGTCCTAGAGTCATTCATAGCAGGCTCTCTTGCTCTTTGAGGGACATAAACTCCACTCATATCATTCTTGGGGGTATCTCTGTTCCTCCACTGGCCTTGGTCTCTATCTCTAGCCCCATCTTTGTCATAGATATTGTTTCCATAGTAGTTCTGACCTTGATTTACTTGTCCTTGACGCCAAAAGTCTTGATTAGACACTTGGGTGTTAGCCCAAAAATCCCGCTGATTGTTCACAAAATTTGCTTCCTCTTCAACTTCAGGGTATTGATTTTCATACCTGGGTCCCTTGTCTTACGTATTCACCACATGCACCCTTTGTGTATTCATCATGGTGAGGTGCTTGGTGATAAATTCCAATTGGATTTCGAGATGGGCCATGTCTTGGTCCCGTTCTTCTTTCTTTTTCTACTGCTCTACTGTCATTCCTCTAAAGTAGCTCACTAAAGTGGCCTCGAATTCTCTGGTGTGCCATGCCCTGTTGGTCGTAGTCATTTTATCTAGTATTTCACAGGCTTCTACAAACGTGTGGGCCATCATGGACCCCTCAACTATACCATCTACCACAACTCTATAGAATACCTCCAAAAGGACCTCCTCAGGAATCTTGTGATTAGGACACTTTTTAGTTTGTTCTTAAACCTCAACCATGCCTCATGCAAAGCTTCCTCAGGTAATTTTCTGAAGTTATTAATTTTATCCCTCCATTAAATCATCAGTGAGGGTTGAATGAATCTCTCAAAGAAAGCTACAGTCAGTTCTACCTAGGTTGTGATAGACTCATCTGGAAGCTCGTTCAACCACAAGGTAGCTTCCTCGCCTAGTGAGAATTGAAATAAGTGGAGTCTAATGGCCTCTTAAGAAACTCCAAGTAGCCTATAGGCATTGCAGATACCAGTGAAATTTATCAGATGCTCAATTGGATCCTCGCTGGACAAACCATGGGAAAACCCTTTCAAGCTCAACAACTACATCATACTACTAGTCACACGAAATTTTGCATTAGCTGGCAGTGGGGATGGAATAATGGCTCTTGTGTAGCCAACTTTCTCTTGCTCAAACTCCCCCTAGAAGAGTAAATTACCTGTAGAATTCCATAATGACAAGGGGGTTTTTCGGTTCCTCTCTGCCAAGGCGGAAGCAAAATTAGCAACCTCAGCTCTCCTAGAAATTACAGCTAATCGAGCTTCCTCTGCTTGGCATGCAGCTTCGACTCTTTGTGCCTCTGTCATCTCCTCTGGTAGATCGATTTGTACCCCAGGATTCGTCATGCTATCCTGTGACAACATAAAATAAAAACAAAAATATAAATCATGAAATAAAAACTACAAGTCAAGCTTAGACACCAATTAACTATTTCAACAGCGTATTCCCCGACAATGGCACCAAAATTTGATCACATACAAACTACACCTTGCAATTGAAGTATAAAGCGGTCACTGTAAAATGTAGTAACCCAACGTAGGTTGGGGTAGATCCCATAGGGAATAGGGAAGAAACAATATGTTAATGATGAATAAACTAACTTGCAAACAATATTTCCGAAGGGGGGTTTGCAAATAAAAAAAATAAAATAATGCTAACAATGATGAAGTTATGTATCAAATTATCAAGATGAAACTAGGACTATTTTTTCCATGATTTCATAACTTAGTAGGCTTTTATTAGTGATTTACGTTGGTGAATTTTGTGTGAGACTGATGATTAAGTTTATCTAACGTCTCTCGACCTACACAGATGAATTTCACTTATCTCTTCTCATACTCAAAGTGTGTATATTTTTCCCTCGCCATAAGTCTTGACTTAACTATCCGCTGTTAGAGCTCAAGTTAATTTAGATGAGGGTTGATAGCCTCAAATTGCCATTGTTATTCTCTTTCCTAACTTCAACCTCCTTGGTCAGGCAAGTTGAAGATATGGGCATGTTTCAACGTTTGCAACTGCTAAAAATAATTAAAACATAGATTCACCCAGTTCACTATTCAAGAAGCACTATTTTATTATGCCTACATTCGTTAATTCATCATGATTCCCACAACCCTAGATTAAGAGATTTAGTTGCTCATGTTTATGAGAAGAATGTAGAAGAATTCATAATGAAATACTTACGATAATATAAACTTGTTAACAAAATCTCCAAAGCTATATTGAATCACAAGAATTTGATGAATCACACTAGTTTTGTCTTGAACACGGTAGGAAGGGGTTGATTGTGTGGACAACATGTATGCTTTGTCCGGTGCTTTGGTAGGGGTTAAAAACCGACACGCAAGTGCATGTGGTCAAACAAGTAGTAAGTGGCTTAAGTAAGCCAAGTATCGAACCAAGGAGACTCTGGATAAGTAAAAATTGCTCAAGTATACTATATTCTATCTTACTTCTATATATGCTGACAACAAAGTAACCAAAATTTAAATAATTTGTTTATAAATTATATACTAAAACTATTAACAAATATCTACTTTGAATTGAAACTATGGATATTAGCATGCCAAGGTTAAGAACAAGTAATGAAATTGATTATAATCATAATTTGGTTAATCTTCTCTTCCTGTTGCTAGCCAAGAACATTAGCCTAGAGATTAAAACTCTCGTATTTAATCTCACTTAAGAATCATGAACCATCCGTCTACATTTCTGTGATCAAATGCAATTTATGACCTAGCAATACAATTCCGATTCCTAAATTGACTAATACGGCTTTCAAGTATATTTCTATCAGGAAAGAACATCAAAACCCAATTTTCCCAAATCAAGTTAAGAACAATACCCTATTAATTCACAACTTTCCAATTTCGTGCTCTCTCGAGTGAAATCGGACTTTTTAGATGTACATTAATGTCGGCCACACACCAATGCAGTAGAAACAAGAATTAATAGAACAACATGGAAGAAGAAGATGAAAAACCATATAATTCAATAATCAAAATTCATCACCATTGTTCATAACCTCAGCAAGGAAGAGAATTAGCCACTCATTTTTGGATTAATCATCCTAAAACAAGTGTTAATCATACAAACAATTGATTGAAAGAAGAAAGAAAGAGAGAAAAACCCTGAGCTTTTTCGTCCCTCAACTGCCTGTAACCCACGTCCTTGCTCCACCAAGTCTGAATTAATTAAAAATAAGCCTAAGTGTTCTATTTATATTATTGGGAATTTTTCCCAGAATAACAAGCAACGTGTCACGGAGTGCATCGCGGAGCACTGCCTCCGTGACACGGCGTGGACGCGGACCCTTTCTGGAAATTTATGGTCCAGGAATAAAGCTTCAATGTGGCACGACATGCAATGTGGAGGCTTGCCTCCGTTCCACGGAGTTGTCGCGAGGCTCCACTAGAATTTGACTAATATTTCACCCTCCAGGCAGAGTGCCTCCGCGATGGTAGCATGGCACGACTCCATCGCGGAGCCCCTTTAATTGGTGCAGTCCACTGCCTTTTTCGTGCTCGAATCCAAGCCCAACTCCGATATTGTTCCAACATGCATTTTAGCTCCTCAAAATCACAATTTACCTACAAAACAATGCTAATCATGTTGGTTAGTATAAATTCACATTTTATTACCAATTACATGAAAATGTATACACATTACACAATAAACAAGGCGAAAATGATACGTTTGAGTATCACTTGGGCATATAAATCTGCCCAAGATCACTTACCCCACACTTAAATCCTTTTCCGTCCTCGAACAATAAATACATAATTCATGCAAATTACATCCCAACCTTCGCCACTATGGTGCGACAATTTACGCTACGGTCATACCGATCATTCAATATTGTAAATCATCAAGAAAACATGCATGGTCTTACAATGCAATGACCTTTAATATATTAAGACTTCCTAGACTTTAAGAATCGACTCTCGATATCGGCAAACTCATGCAAATCAGCTAATCAAGATATCCGACACGAAAATCAATCTTTCATCAAGCATGTGCCCTCACAACTAAAGAGAATCTTCCCCTTTTTGTTCATGTGACACACAAACATTCAAGTAGGGGCATGTAAAAATTAATTTCACTCTCTCTCCCAAAAGAATTCACATGCATCATGTCATGACCCATAGGCTTGCCCTTAGTGTATTACTCCACTAATATACAGAAATGCAATGTAAGATCACGTAGGACTTTAATGGGTTGTAATGGAAGCTATGGGACTAGTATATATTGGGTTAGCCAATAATAGTCACTAGCATCCTTAAGCGCCTTTTCAACACATTCCCATCAACTCATGGACATTGTTTCTCTCTTTTCTTTTTTCATCATCCATTTCATGCTAGTTTACTTTCGTATAGCCCATTTCATCAAGCACACTTGACACGACAACAAAGGTTTTTCATGTACCCTCATTATCATTTAATTATGACAAGTGCACCTTCAACCTTTTTCTTTTCTCTCCTCACTCTGCTTTTCTTTTTCTTTTCACCATTCTCACTCTTTAACACTTTGGGAAAAACTTTTCTGTTCTTCTTAAGCGCTTAAGAGTTTTGTATAGACTTTACGGCTAATGAAGAGAAAGAATTAAGCTTAGTTTATACATTTTTTGGACAAAAGAAAGAAATAATAGGCTAAAGGCTCAACGGGCTGACTAGGGTATACAAATACATAAAAAGGAGAGTAGGACAAGAAAAATTAGAAACTCTTGGTTAAAACAAAGAAATGCCTACATCCTTTCCTACACTACACCTCCTTCATTTCGTTTTGTACACACACCAGGCAAGTTCTAGACACTTCACAATAGCATGGAACACAATACCTCACTTCACACTTTATGCAGGTGCTCGATTCAAGATGCATTCACAGACTCTTTACTTAGCCAATTACATGAATTCAAAATTAAGCCTCAATCACACCGAATCAAACTCTATAGCCTAGGTATCTCAACATATTTACAAAATTGCATGCTTTCATACGAATCACTTTTACATTTTGAATATCAAGTACAACACGCAACCAACATTTCACAACCATGTAGTAACTACAGGTTCCGTGATGCAATCCACCAAAGAAAAAACTGAAAACAAATTAAAATCACTACTCCTACCGACTACATTTCCCTTAAGACGGTCATCATCCATCCATCATAGGGAACAGTCACTAACTATGACGTCGGTTCAACGGGACTATTCTCGGTAAAAGAACCGAAAACAAACTCCGAGAAACCCAAAGATAAAAATTGAAAAATCTTGCAAAACATCAATCATTTCGATGGGAAAATATTTACAAAATATTTTATTTTTATATGTACAAAATATTTTCGCAAAATTTTAAAAATATCGATCATTTCGATAGAGAAAAAAAAATAAATTAAGAAAATATTTACAAAATTTTTACAGACTTAGCTGGCAACCACAACATTTCACAACACACATCAACTACCACAAATATGTACAGATACAAACCAGTTTGTAATTCACAAACAAAGGGAAACATTCATACAAAACAAACAGAGGAAAGCATACAAGCACACCAGCCCAGCCCCAGCACCTAACTACTCCCCACCCCACACTTAAATCGAACACTGTCCCCAGTGTTCACAAAAATTAAAATCACAAAATTAGGTAGTGGAACTCCCTGATCAGTCAAAATATTCGACTTCTTCATCCAGTGTTGCTGCCTCATCGCCCATGGCCGAGTCACCTCCATCGTCGTCATCGGACTCCACATCGGAGTCCTCCCGACGTGTCTCCTTGTCCGTGGGGACATCATCGTCAGTGGTCTCTACAAAGGCTGGCCCCACTCGGCATAGAGCCCTGGCGTTTTTGCCAAATGGGTAATCCAGCTCGAGCTGCCATAACTCCTCCTCCGTGGTTGGTCTCCCACCGATCCGAAGCTGGAGCATTTGCATTCCGAACATCCGTGCCATGTACTGGTCATCACGAGCATGTCACTCGCCAAGTGTCAGCACTGGCCCGTGTGTGGTGTCGGGGGCCTTAGTTTTGGTCACATCAAGGGCCCTCCGCTCCAACTGCGGGATGTAATCCAAAGCCTCTTCCTCAACGTCGGGGCCCCGGAGAAAGGTGGTAATTAGTCCCCCGAACCCATACCTGTGGCCCTAGTGTAGTCGGGCTCTCTTCATGGCGGATATGATGACCGCCCCAACATTAATCTCCAGCCCTTTCATCAGGGCATACACCAGGCAGACACGGTCCCGGGTCACATCAGTCATGTGCACCCCCGGGATTAGGCACGAACAGACTATCTTCAGCCAGATTCTGGCCTCCCTGTTCATTTGAGAATACGGCAGAGTCTGGTGGTAACCCCTCTCCTTAGGTCTGCTCCATCTGGCTGTGGATTGAGCCCCACATAATGTGCGTTTGATATCGGCATATGGTAGGGTGATGTTTAGCTGGCGGAGAACGTGGGCGTCTGTGTCCCGCGCTCCAATGATGGCATTTAATTGCTGGGGTTCCAGAGTGACAATCTGCCCTCTGACCTTGATTGTGTGGCTTCTGATTGCCGGGTTCCAATTTGCATAGAACTCCCGGACTAGATGTAGGTTGCATTCCTTGGGCTCCTGAAATATGAAGCTGAGCCCAGCTGCCTCGATCCTTTGCACTATGCGGGGGAACTCCTGTGCTAGTGGTTCCCGTGCAATATGCTCCTCGGGGAAGTATTTGTTTTCCTTGTGCTTGGCATACCACTTCTTCCCCTCATCGGTTACCCATCTAGTTCCGTATTGGCGGCGTTGGCCATGCAGAACTGCTGGTGCAGCTGGGACTGCTGTGCCCAGTCTAAGTCTTTTTCTCCCGGTGCCTGAAGTAGATGCACCCTTACCCTTATCCTGCCTACTTGCCATTGTACCTGTCAACACAAATAAACAAGCGCAATGTCAAGCTAAATGCATGTTAACTTCGGCTAAGGTCGGGTTAAGCTAAGTTTACCCCACACTTAGTCCTTAGCTACGGTTATGATACTACGGCAAGGATCACTTTATTTACACCCAAAACAAACAACTATACAATTTATGCTTAGTGCGTTCGCAAAGAAAAATTCGACGGTGTAACTTTAGCGTACTACTCAGACTTCATACAGCTGATCCCAATCACTACCATCGCTAGGAATTCAACCATCGCACTTAGCAAAGAGAACAACAAAACAAAAACAACAACAAAAATTCTATATACATATGAACCTATATAATCAACCCAATTCGAACAATTTTCAACTTTTTCCCAAAATCCCGAGAATTCGTCATCGATTACATTCAAACAATATTCTACAACGACTTATCTCATTCAATACATACAACCCAGCATATAATTCACAAATTTAACAAGTTACCAATTTCGAATTCAACAACCAAGCCCTAGAATTGAATTTCTCAAGCAAATTCGGATCATTCACACAATCGACAAGTTCAAACGCTCATTACAACATTCCGAACATTTATCAATCAAGGAATAACTCTATTTCATGCTAAATTTCGACTTAGGGTGATTTATCTCACCTCCCATGCTTAATTTCGAATAAAATCGACAAAAACTTGAGAGAGAAGAGGAAAACATACCTTTAAGTTGAATAATCGAAGAAAACTCAGTAAATTGTTGCCTTAATCCGTGGCACGTTGGTGGGAGAGGGAAATTTGGGTGTTTGGTCGCGGAGAAGTGTAAAAAATGAGGGGAAAAGGGGTTTTTCGGGGTTTAAAATGAAGAAAAACACGCGGGTCACCCGGCAACCCGGTGTGACCCGTCACAAATTATAGGGCAACGTGTCACGGAGTGCATCGCGGTGCACTGCCTCCGTGACACGGAGCCATCGCGATAGCTTACTGGAATTTTTGAAAAATTCCAGATTAAACCTCAACGTGTCATGGAGGGTAACGCGGAGGTCCTCCTCCGTGACACGGAGCCATCGCCCCAGCTCACTGTCTCTGCATTTTATTTATTTTTTCATACCTCGCCTTTTCCTTCACGATTCCGTGCACATTTTTCTCCGTTTGACCTGAAAATAACCTCACTAAACAAAATTGGTTAGATTAATAAGTTTCACTAACTAAAATGAAAAAATACTACTAAAACGAAAAATTTGTACTAAATCAAGAAAAAGAAAATTAAAATACAATCTATTTACACTTTTACAAAATAAAAGAAAAAATATATTTTTCACGGGTTGCCTTCCGTGCAGCGCCTGGTTTACCGTCGCGGCTCGACGTCCTTTTTGCTCAATTGTCCACTAGGGTGATGGACGATTTCTCACGATCATTGTCCTCCCCCCAGTAGTGCTCACCCTTATCCGGTGGTCTTCCCATCAACTCTCGGGAATCATTCATTTGTTTAGCATTTCCATGATCAATTACATTGATCACCGAGATTTCTTCATTCACCATCGGGAGCTTGGGTGCTTTGTACACATCGAACACCTCTACTTTGTCATGTGCTCGCATTGTAAGTTGACCCACAGCTATGTCGATTAATGCTTTCCCGGTTGCCAAGAAGGGTCGTCCCAAAATAAATGGGACTTCCGAGTCTGGTTCAAAATCCAGAACAACAAAATCTATCGGGAAAATTAGGGAGCCTACTTGCACAAGCACATCCTCAACAATGCCATCCGGCCTAGCTAAGGATCTGTCTGCCAACTGCAAGATTACGGTTGTAGGTCTAGGACTCCCTAGACCTAACTTTCTGAATACCGAAGATGGCATCAGATTTATGCTCGCCCCCAAGTCACACAATCCACGAGCTCGGATACTCTGCCCAATAGTAAGCTGGATAGTAAAACTTCTAGGGTCTTTTAGCTTCGTAGGCAGTCTATTTTGGATCCGGGAAGTGCATTCCTCCGTCAAAGCTACCGTGGCATACTCAGTCAAATGACTTTTGTTGGCCACGATGTCTTTAATATATTTGGCATATTTTGGCACTTCCTGCAAGACATCAACAAGAGGTAAATTAACATGTACCTATTTAAGCACCTCCATAAATTTCTTGAAACACGCCTCCTCCTTGTGTTTCTTGAGTCGTTGAGGAAACGGGGGTGGAGGTCTTTCTGATTCTGCTTCTTTGGTCTTCCCCCTATCCAAAGTTTGCTCTCCCTCAACATCTGCTGCTCCTGACTTTTGAGGTGGTCTTTCTGGTTCCACCTCCTTCAGTTGCAAACCACTCCTTGTGGTCACTGCATTTACCTGCTTCGGATTTGGATCCGTGTCGCTAGGCAGTCCTCCTCTGGGCCTTGTGTTTTGGGCACTAGCAAATTGCCCAAATTGATACTCAAGAGCCTTGGTCGCTAATTGATTATTTTTCACTTCGGCTGCCAATTTAACATAGTCAGCCTGCAATTGCGTCTTATTAGAGATCATGGTCTTGAACATCTCCTCAATGCTAGGTGATGGTGGTGGAGGAGGGGCATTGTGCTTTCTGAATTGAGATTGGTAGTTCTATTTCCCTCCTTGATTTCTTTGCATACCCTGACCCGAACTCTGGCCTTGTTGGTTGTTGCTACCCCACGAAAAATTTGGATGGTTCCTCCAATTTGAGTTGTAGCCGCTACCAAACTGCTGTTGATTTCTTTGTGCATTGCCCACAAAGTTAACAGAATCAGGATTTGCTCCACAGCACTCAGCTGAGTGCTCACTGCTTCCACACACTTCACACCAGATTTGCTGGACCTCATTGACTGAAGCTAAAGGCTGGTTCAAATTCATGTTGCTGAAGTGGTTGTTCAATTGATTCTGCAAGGCAGCTATCTGTGCAGCGATAGCTGTAAATCCATCCACTTCAAGCACTCCTGCTGCTTTCCTTGCTCCACCTCGTGATGAATCAGCATTCCATTCTGGATTGCCCTGTGAAATCCGGTTTAGCAAAGTGTACAGCTCCTCATAAGTCTTTTCCAGGGCTTGCCCTCCAGCTGCTGAGTCTAACAAAATTTTAGTATGGGGTTCCAAACCCTCAATAAATGTGTGTGCCAACACCTCATTGGACTGATGATGATGAGGACAGTCCCGCAACATGGATTTGAATCTTTCCCAGGCTTGATACAAATTTTCCCCTCCCTCTGTTTGAAACTTAGAATTTGACTTCTAAGTCTGGCTGTTTTACCAGAGGGGAAAATCTTATCAAGAACTTCCGTGCTAGATCATCCCACATTGAGATAGAATTTGGTGGCTCAGCTTTTAACCACCTCTTGGCTTCACCAAGTAATGAGAACGGAAATAGTGTGAGCCGAACATAATCAGGTGACACTCCAGCGGGTATATAAGTGTCACTTATCTCCAAAAAGTTTTGGAGATGTTGTTGTGGGTCTTCATGAGGGAGACCGGTAAATTGCCCGCTTGTGTGCAATAGTTGCACCATATTCTGCTTGAGTTCAAATCTCCCTCCAGGCTCTGGTTTGCGGATACTTGAATGTACATTGTTGGCATGTGGGATTGCCACCTCGCGAACCGGCCTTGCTGCTGCTTCGTCAGGCACTAACACTGCCCTCACAACCGGTGGATTTTGTTGCTCCATAATAGTCTGTCTGAGCAACTGCAGCTTCTTTTGTAGAGCTTCTCTGCGTTTACTATGAAATATACGTTCAGGCTCTATATAAGATTCCACCAGCTCTTTGTCTCTTGCCAGTGTTCACAGAAATCAAGTCTGCAAAATACAGGCTAAGACCAAGTTGTCAACACTTAAGAAAATAAAATAAAAATACAGTAAATTTACACTTAACACAATTTCACCAATTGCCTAGTCTCCCGGGCAACGGCGCCAAAAACTTGTCCGGTGCTTTGGTAGGGGTTAAAAACCGACACGCAAGTGCACGTGGTCAAACAAGTAGTAACTGGCTTAAGTAAGCCAAGTATCGAACCAAGGAGACTCTGGATAAGTAAAAATTGCTCAAGTATACTATATTCTATCTTACTTCTATATATGCTGACAACAAAGTAACCAAAAGTTAAATAATTTGTTTATAAATTATATACTAAAACTATTAACAAATATCTACTTTGAATTGAAACTATGGATATGAGCATGCCAAGGTTAAGAACAAGTAATGAAATTGATTATAATCATAATTTGGTTAATCTTCTCTTCCTGTTGCTAGCCAAGAACATTAGCCTAGAGATTAAAACTCTCGTATTTAATCTCACATAAGAATCATAAACCATCCGTCTACATTTCTGTGATCAAATGCAATTTATGACCTAGCAATACAATTCCGGTTCCTAAATTGACTAATATGGCTTTCAAGTATATTTCTATCAGGAAAGCACATCAAAACCCAATTTTCCCAAATCAAGTTAAGAACAATACCCTATTAATTCACAACTTTCCAATTTCGTACTCTCTCGAGTGAAATCAGACTTTTTAGATGTACATTAATGTCGGCCACACAGTAGAAACAAGAATTAATAGAACAACATGGAAGAAGAAGATGAAAAACCATATAATTCAATAATCAAAATTCATCACCATTGTTCATAACCTCATCAAGGAAGATAATTAGCCACTCATTTGTGGATTAATCATCCTAAAAGAAGTGTTAATCATACAAACAATTGATTGAAAGAAGAAAAAAAGAGAGAAAAACCCTGAGCTTTTTCGTCCCTCAACTGTCTGTAACCCACGTCCTTGCTCCACCAAGTCTGAATTAATTAAAAATAAGCCTAAGTGTTCTATTTATACTATTGGGAATTTTTTCCGGAATAACTAGCAACGTGTTACGGAGTGCATCGCAGAGCACTGCCTCCGTGACACGGCGTGGACGCGGACCCTTTCTGGAAATTTAGGGTCCAGGAATAAAGCTTCAATGTGGCACGGCATGCAACGCGGAGGCATGCCTCCGTGCCACGGAGCTGTCGCGATGCTCCACTGGAATTTGACTAATATTTCACCCTCCAGGCAGAGTGCCTCTGCGATGGTAGCGTGGCACGGCTCCATTGCGGAGCCCCTTTAATTGGTGCAGTCCACTGCCTTTTTCGTGCTCGAATCCAAGTCCAACTCCGATATTGTTCCAACATGCATTTTAGCTCCTAAAAATCACAATTTACCTACAAAACAATGCTAATCATGTTGGTTAGTATAAATTCACATTTTATTACCAATTACATGAAAATGTATGCACATTGCCCAATAAACAAGGCGAAAATGATACGTTTGAGTATCACTTGGGCATATAAATCTGCCCAAGATCATGCTTCATAGGATTTGTACTGCTACACATTTCCTAGGTTTCTTCTAATTAAGCATCATAGTGGTTTGATTTTATTTTGTTTACCTGAGGACATTCAAACATGCTAAGTTGAGGGTGTTGATGTGTCATGGTTTTACCGCATTTTCGATGCTTAAAACCAAGTAAATATCCATGCACTTAGGTACATTTATCTGGATATGATGTGTTTTGGTAGTTTTGCAGGTAAAATTGGCTATGGTAGTTGGATAAGAGAAAAGAGCTGAAAAAGGAATCAAGGGAAAATAGACGAGTCATGAGACGGATTGTTGGTTCTTACCATGAGTCATACCAGGAAGCCTTAGAATGAGAATTATAAAATTGGAAAAGTTCAATTCTAAACTATGGATGACACCTATGGCCCATTTATTCATACAATAAGTCATAATATCTGGTCATGGAATGGCTTAAGAAAAATGTGCAAAAACAGGACTAATACAATGGATTACAATCAAAGGACGAACCATACTATATGCCCATACTGAGAGCTTCTAAAATTATGCACCTGTAGGCCTGGAACCAATGGAGGGAACCAGCGGCTCTTATGCTCTTATAACGAGCCATTGTTTGTGATAGAATTTGAAAGAGGCCAAAGTCATTCTGAAACAGTGAATCATCCAATGAACAATCTAATAGAGCGTGTGATTGTGCAATGAGTCGTTCTACCTACCAACAGTAGAAACTAGTTTTGTTTAGGAAAGGATTTTATTTTTGTCTATAAATAGAACTTGTTGGTTTCAATTACAAGTTGCAGTTTTTATTGACGTTTTAGCATATATTGAAGTCCAAGAAACAACTTCTTTAATTTGTTCTTGGGTTTTGAAGGATGAAACAAGTCTTGATTATTGAATATTATTTTGATTGTTGGTGATTAATTCAACAAGTGTGATTTCTTCTACAAATTCTTGTAAGTTTATAATTACGATTTCATCTATGATTGCTAATTATAAATCTTCAAGCATGACAAGCTAAATCTCATAGCTAGGGTTGTGGGAACCATGATGAATTAACAAACGTAGTGATTCTTGAATGGGATTTATGCATGTATTATTCTTCCCTTCATTTTAATTGCTTCTTAATGGTCGCGAATGTTAGAATTCACCTTATTATTACTCACCAGACCAAAGGGGTAATGAATGGAAAAAGGGATTAACAATGGAGATTTGAGACTATAAACCCTCATCTAATGAATTGACCTTGTCTAGGAATAGCTAATCCGAGATCAAAGGTATGGGTTAGGAAAGTAATACACTCATAAACAGACCAAGTTGTGTAGTGATAATCATCTATTTAGGGGACTAACCATTTAGGTGAACTTAAATTACCAATTTTGTATGCTAAATACTAGATAGATCACTAGTACAATAATCTTGAGTTGTTATGGAATCATGGGAAACATAATCCTAGTCATTTCACTCACCGAATACAACCAACTTTTATCAATATTCTACTCTCATTCACTTGCTTCTTTATGTTGTTATTTGTTAGACACTCCCCCCTTAATAAATAAGCTGACTAGAAGTACTATTAAGCATGTTAATCGAGGTCCTCTCCATATTCCTCGTGGGATTCTACCCCAACACTTGTGGGTTCTAATTTGAAAATCAACCACTTTATATCTCATATAGAGGTGTAATTTAGGCAAAATCCTCCATCGTCTGTACTATGTGGGGAGAATATCTGGCGAAATAATTAAATATGAGATAATACTCGCGCATACTCATACTTCCCTACTCGGGGTGTAAGAACTGTGTAGCTCGAGCCTCTCAAAGCTCCTAAGGTAAATAGTGGTGTATAAATGCCTTTGACATCTCTTCCCACTCAACTGGTGGTGCATCAACTCCTCTAGATTTATGATGTGTCTTGATTTTACGGCACTTTTGACTCTTATAACTAAGTAAATATGCATGCACTTAGGTACATTAATCCAAATATGATGCATTTGGTAGTTTCTTGGGTAAAATAGGCTATGGGAGTTGGATATGAGAAAAGAGATGAAAAAGGGTTCAAGGGCAGAAAAATGAGCAATGGGACGGATCATTGGTTCTTACCACGAGCTGTACTAGGCAGACGTAGGATGAGAATTAAAATTAGCAACATTCAAGCCTGAACAACGGATGACACCTATGGCCCGTTTGTTAATACAACGAGATGTATTATCTTGTCATAGGATGGATTCAGAAAATGTGCAAAAAGAGGACTTAAACAACGAATGTTGAAGATAGACCGTACAATTAAGGACAAGCCATTCTATGCGGCCATACCAAGAGGTCCTAAAATATTGCTCCTGAAGGTATGAAACAAACGAAGGGAACCAATGGCTCATATGTTCATCCATTGTGTGTGATAGAATCTGAATAGGGCCAAAGTAGTTTTGAAACAACAAATTATCCAACGGACCGTAGGATCCCATAATGAGTCATTGTATTTGCCGATGCCAGAATCTATTTTTTTTAGGAAAGGATTTGATTTTTGTCTATAAATAGAACCTATAGGTTTCTTTTAATGTCCCGATACTTTGACGTATTTTGACACTTGTGAAAGTCCAAGAAACATCTTTATTAATTTGTTCTTGGGTTTTGAAAGATTATACAAGTTTTGATTGTTTACTTTTGGTTGTTGTTGATTAATTCAAGAAATATGATTTCTTCTACAAATTTTTGTAAGTTTATAATTGTTATCATGTATAATTGTTAATTATAATTATTTAGAAAAAGCTAAATCCCATAACTAGGGTTGTGGGAACCATGATGAATTAACAATCGTAGGCAAAGTACTTAGTGATTTTTGAATAGGGTTTATGCATGTATTATTTTTTCCTTTGTTTTAATTGCTTCTTAATGGTCGAGCACATTAGAATTCACCTTACTCTTACTCACCAGACCAAGTGGGTAATGTATGGGAAAAGGGTTAACAACAGATATTTGAGGCTACCAACCCTCATCAAATAGCTTGACCTTATCCGGTAATAGCAAATTTGAGATCAGTGGTAAGGGTTAGGAAAGTATACACCCATAAACGGATCAAGTTGCATGGTGATAACCATCTATTTACGGGACCAACCATTTAGGTGAACTTAACTTGCCAATTTTGTATGCTAAACACTAGGATAAATCACTAGTACGACAATCTTGCATTGTTATGGAATCATGGGAAACACAATCCTAGTCACTTCACTCAATGAATACAACCAACTATATTAATATTCTACTCTCATTCACTTGTTGTTTTACATTGTTATTTGTTACACACACACTCAGAAAATAAGCTAACTAGAAGTATTAGTAAGCACGTTAATCGAGGTCCTTGCTATATTGCTTGTGGTTTTTGACCCCAACCCTTATTGGTTTCTATATTCGAATATCGACCATTTTATATCTCATATAGAGGTGTAATTTGAGTGAAATCATCCTCCATCGTCTGTATTATGTGGGGAGCATATTTGTACAAAGAATTAAACATGAGATAATACTCGTGCATACTTATATTTCCCTACTCTAGGTGTAAGAACTACTCATCTCGAGCCTGCCGAAGGTCCTAAGGTAAATACTGGTGCATATATGCCTTTGACAACTCTTCCTACTCAATTGGCAGTGTATCGGCTCCTCTAGATCAATGAAATCATGGGAAACACAATCCTAGTCAATTCGCTCATTGAATACAATCAACTTTAACCAATATTCTATACTTTGTTATAATTTATATTTACATTATTTCTTGTCACAAACTCCCCCCTTAGGGAATAAGTTGTCTAGAAGTATTAGTAAGCACATTAATCGAGGTCCTCGCTATATTCATCATAGGACACGACCCAAAGATTAGTTGGATTCTACATTTGAAAGTCGACCACTTTATATCTAATTAAGAGGTGTAATTAGGGAGACATAAAATCTTGGCATCGTTATTGGGGAATATGGCTTAGGATTTAGTTAATTGTGTTTGCTTTACTACTTGTTGAGTTAGTCGTGGTTAATTAGTCAAGGGTCAATGGTTTTTTTGGACAGTGGAGACCACGAGAGGTGACCATGAGTCGTGTCACCAAGGACGATCCGTTAGGTCCCTCGTGGGACCCATTGAGGAAAAATGGGCAGTGCACTCGATGACTGAAGGCCACGAGTCATGGTCCAAGATGATGACTCGTTCAGTCCCTCATTGGGACTAGCAGTCAATTATTTTCTGTGAATTTATTAAGCGCTTTTCCGTAATTCCTATGGTCCTAAGGCCTATACTATGTCATTTCAAGCTCAGTTATGAGGGTTTTTATAGAGTAAAACTTATCCTAAGCCTTACCATTCCATGCATGCAAGACTAGGAGGCTCTTAGAGGTGATCAAAGCTTAAATCCATCAATTCTTCTTCAATTTCTTTGGGGTGTTCAAGGAAGAGGGAAAAATCAATCTACCTAAGTATGTGAGGCTATGAATGAGAGTTCGTCCTAGTCGTATGCCCAAACTTCTATCAATTCCATGAGATTTTACTTCTACAATTCAAGTTTCATAATCTATGGGGTTTAATCTAATTCTTGTGAATTTCTCTATGATCTATCTATGGCTCAATTCCTTTCATGAATTTTATCATGTTTTATTATCTATGGGCAGATTTTATAACTATTTTGTATATAAATTTATAAATTCGGATTTAAATCAAATTATGTCCAATTATGCATGTTCTTATGAAAAATCAAGTTATGATTTCATTATGATCTTGATCCTCCTTAGCCCACTATGATTATGACTTATGATAAGACTTCTCTCAAATGCTCATCATGAATTTATAAATATCAATTATATACATGTTTTACAAGTATGCATGAACCTCATGATTTATGATGATTATGGCCGACTCACGGGCCTTATTTCATGGCTAGTTCACGTATTTTCAAGCATGTTTATGATTATAATGATTTAAATAGTCCATGAATTTGATGTACATTATCCTATGGGCACTATATATGTTTTGGGAATAGTATTTAACACCGAGTAGGTTCGGAGCCCAGGTTTTGCCTCGAATCCAAAAACTACGTGCCACTGTAGCTCACGATCAGACCTCCCTTGAGACTATCCCTCTGCCCCAAATGGGCCTTTCGTGAGTGATATCACGCCCTTTCATGGTTCTATCCTTGGCAAGTTACGGACAACCTCCCGACTAGGGGTTAACATGTCGGGTTCCATGTATGCTCATATGGGGTATGTCAGTTATAAGAACCTCCCATTGTTCCTCATGATTTATTCATTGTTACGTTCACATTACTTTGGCTCAAGTCATGTTTAATGAAGATTTTCTCTTATTATTATGATTATGACTAATCTACTAAGGTTTTGAAAACTTTTAGCCTTATATTTGTTACACCCCGTAAATTTTAAATGAACAAATAGCCTAATAGCATGTTGGTTAAGGGATTTAGAAGGCAAAAAAAAAAAAGGGAAAAGTCGGTTTTTTTTCATATATATCAATAATTTCATGAAAACAGGGGAATATAGATAGGGAAAAGGAAACCCACGACTATTTACATATAATTCTTGTCGATTACGCTACAAAACGCGGTCTAAACTCCATTTCGGCTTAGATACCGAGGTATAAAGCTGCAGAGACCAATCCTATGGAGTTTGTTTCGTGAAATTTGGCCGGCGAAATGTCGTGCTACCGAGGTAAATTAAATAGAATTGCTTTAAATTAGTACGAATGTGTTCCTAGCCTTGCAGTGAGCATTTATCCCTTCTGGACTATTGAGAAATAACGAGTTTTCGACCGTTTTTCGATAAGTCAAAGTTTTGGGATAAATATATATCAAAAGTGATAATTTCACCCAGATATTAATGTATTTAGTTCTAATTGACTTGTATATGAATGTAGTTGGGAGAAACAGCAAAAGTATCGACAAAAATTACATCGGCCAGTCGGATACTCAGAAACCAGGTATGTAAAGCTATTTTTTCGGCAACCCAGGAAGTACAGTCCAGAAAATAAATAGAATAAAAGCTATTAACAGATACCCAGCATACAGGAATGATTTTAGTACAATTTCCAGCAAGCATGCTAGTATATCATTACGTATCATGCGATAATCAGAATAACAGATAGTCAGATGATTTCAGATAGTAATATGGTATCTGCTAATAGCTCAGCATGTTCTTATGTAATACCCAGAATGAAAGTTGTAAAAGCAGTATAACGAATTAGCATGATTACAGATAGTATGTATTACATTTGTTGAGCTGTATCCGGTAATAGATGGCACATTTTATATTATTGAGCTATATCCAGTTATAGATGGTATGTTCTATGTTATTGAGTTATATCCAGATATAATTAGATCAGTAATCAGATATAAAAATAGCTCCAGACACCGATATAGCTCCAGATACAGATATAGATCCAGAAACTGATATGGCTCTAGAAACTGATATAGCTTCAGATCACGGCTAACAATAATCAGATAAACAGATAAAGGCCAGGTAGCAGTTAGCCCAGCAATCAGAAATAGTGTAAAACAGAATATAGCATCAGTTGTTTAATATTGACTGGCCTTGAAATAAAAGAAGAGAATATGATTAGTATTTTTCATTTGAGCATGCTTGTTGTGTATGTGTTTTGCATGTTGAGACTTTTTATTGCATGTGGGCATCCTTTAGCATCCCCGCCGCCCCTTGGGTTATAGCTATGTCGATACCAGATTCAAATACCGCCCCCAACCGGGCGATGCCGTCCGCGTAGAGGACGATGATGGCTGACCGCCATAATAATATGGTCCAGATTAACCTACTTGCAGGGGCAGTTTAGTTTACTCTGCGCAGAGCCAGATTACCCTGTTTACAGGGCAGACTACTCTGTGTGCACTTGTAGTTGGGGGCAGTTTCAGATATAGATTTTTACAAAATTACCCTATTGCGTGTTTGCACCCAGGGGCAGTTTCAGTCATAGATACAGCAGCAGATTACCCCGTTGAGCGCTTGCGCCCAGAGGCAGGAGTCTTCGAACTCAGACACAGTTCATTGTCAGAGGCCAAGGCCTGAGCTACGTACCTAAGGGGGCCGGTAGGAGGAGCTCACAGTTATCAGACGAGTGAAGTGACTTATTTTTGGTTGTTTTAGACCCAGGTAGGGGTAAATAGATTATTTTGTTAGTTGGCACCTTCCGGCTTATGGGGGTCGGTCAGGTATTGTGTGTATTTACATGTATATCTATATGTGCTATTAGATACTGATAGACAGTAGGACAAGACGTCGTCAGGTACGCCCAGTTTAGTTACAAAATAGGTAAACTCTCCTCAGTTATCCTCAGCCAGATAGACTCAGCTACTTCCTGCTTATACGTCATGTTATTGTTGTTACCCATTTCAGTTGTATATTTCAGTTTGCTTTACATGCTCAGTACCTGTGGTACTGACGCCCGTGGGGGCGCTGCATTGCTTGCCTGCAGGTACACATAGATGAGGAGTGGATCCCTCGTGATCCAGTCAGCAGAGTTATCAGCTCCTATCCTCCGGAGCTAGACAGTCGGAGGTTGTTGCTATTTCCCTTTTTATTACAGTTTGGGTAGGTCAGGGCCCTATCCCGACCATTCTATTACTACTTCCTAGAGGCTTGCAATTTGATGTTTCCCTGTGGTGGTGGAGCCGGTCGTGTGGGGCCGTGCATGTATATATGTGTTTAGTTGTTGATGTTGGCTGCGTGGGGCCTTCTTCTGGTTATAGTTAGTGACCTTATCGGTCACAAATGTGAATAGCAGTTGCTTTGGATTATAGTGTCATCGTTCTGGTTAGCTGTTGTGCATTGCAGGTGGCTATAGGCCTAATCAGCCGGGGGCTGTATTTACAGCCGCTATATAGCCGATTCATTTCTTGAAATAGAGCCAGAGTCTAGCAGGCACCAGGTGCCCATCATACCCCCCAAGGTGGGGTGTGAAAAACTTGGTATCAGAGCAGTTCATGTCCCAGGGAGTCTGCAAGTCGTGCTAAGTAGAGTCTTGTCTATGGATGTGTTGTGCACCACATACTATAGGCAGGAGGCTGCGAGTCATAATAGGATGGTTACCCTTCTTTCATACTCAGTCGTGCCATAGCACAATACAGTATAGGGTTGGTTCTTTTGAAACTTACCATCCTCTTTATCTACAGATACTATGGCAGATCAATGGCACCCTGCTCGCAGGAGATTAGATACAGTGGCAGGCGAGGGCACCGGCAGGATGCCTCACTTACAGCCAGACTCAGCCCGGTCTGAGGGCGATACAGAGGTGTCATCTCGACCCTCCCAGCAGTCTCCGCCTCGTCAGGCACCATTTGAGGCAGCACCGTCTCCCACAGCTCCTACACCCACTTCATTTGATCAGGAGCTACGTAGTGCGGTGGTTATGTTAACCCAGATGCTAGCTACTCAGCGTCAGCCAGTACTACCTGCAGCAGCAGAATCTCTAGGTGGTCCAGGTAGTTCCAGGGTTAGAGAATTCTTGGCATAGGGACCCCGCAGTTCACAGGGTTAGATCGGGCAGAGGACCCCCAGGATTTTCTAGACCAGATGCAGAGAATTTTTCGGGTTATGCATGTGACCCCTACAGAATCAGTTGAGTTGGCGGTGTTTTGGTTGCGGGACATAGTTGTATTATGGTACGAGAGTTGGGAAAGGTCTCGAGGGAGAGATGTTGCCCCTCTGACCTGGTCCAGCTTCTCGGAGGCCTTCCTGGACCGTTACTTGCCACGGGAGACCCGGCAGGCCGGGATGGATCAGTTTTTGCATTTGGAACAGAGGGCGAGGAGCGTACGAGAATATGCTTTACAGTTTGACTCCTTAGCCCGCTATGCTCCAGCCTTTGTGGACACTATGTCGTCCAGAGTTCACAGGTTTATTATGGGTCTGAACCCAGAATACAATGAAGCATTCATGACGGCTACGTTACGAGAAGATATGGATATTGCCCGTGTACAGGCCTTTGCCCAGACCATTGAAGGCCTTAGACAGCGGCAACAAGGCAGTAGACAGACAAATCAGGAACAACGCCGCAGAGACAGATCAGATGATATGCAGAGGGAGGTTCAGAGAGGACCCAGGCCCCGGTTGTTAGACAGACACCCTAGACCCCCACCTCCACCACAGCAGCAGTGAGGTAGATTTGTTCGTCGAGGGCAGTTAGAGTCTGGTGGCAGTTCTTGAACAGTAGATTCCCCGCAGACGAGGAGGGGAGAGCAGAGCAGATTCACACCCTCACCCTGCCCTAATTGCAGCCGACCTCACGCCGGAGCTTGTAGATACGGCTCCTCGGGATGTTATATTTGCGGGCAGGAGGGGCACCGGATGAGAGCTTGTCTAGCCAGGGGGCAAGAGAGCAGAGATAATTAGGACAGGGGATCCGCAGGGCCACGAGCTCCAGCAGCCTCAGCAGGGCGTAGGCCCTCAGGTTCAGCAGGTAGAGGCCGAGGTAGATCAGCAGCCTCCAGTTCAGGTATGGGCTCAAGCAGTACCTATGCACTACCAGGGAGACAGGACCCAGAGGCGTCTCCAGATGTGGTAATAGGTATGATGACTATCTGTTCATGCCCTGCATATGTACTGATTGATCTAGGGTCCACTTTATCCTATATTACCCCATTTGTGGCTCGAAAGTTTAATGTCGCACCGGAGTTATTACAGTAGCCCTTTTCAGTATCCACACCCGTCGGTGACTCTATTATTGCTAGCAGAATTTATTGAGGGTGTACAGTAGAGGTTGTTGATCGTCAGACTACCGTAGATCTGGTAGAGCTAGAAATGATTGATTTCGATGCCATTATGGGTATGGATTGGTTAGTGTCGTGCTATGCCAATGTAGAATGTTGGACCAAGACGGTCCGATTCCACTTTCCAGGGGAGGCAGTGCGAGAGTGGAAAGGCAGCACAGCTACGCCAAAAAGTAGGTTTATTTCCTACCTTTAGGCGAGGAAATTGATAGCTAAGGGATGTATTTACCACCTAGTCAGGGTTCAGGATGTTCGAGTAGAGTCTCCGACACTCCAGTCTGTTCCGGTGGTGAACGAATTTCCCGATGTATTCCCAGATGAGTTACCTGGTATTCCCCCAGAAAGGGAAATAGATTTTGCAATCGACTTGTTACCAGGCACCCAGCCCATATCAATTCCTCCATATCGTATGGCTCCTGTAGAACTCAGAGAGTTAAAGGAGCAGTTGAAAGACTTGCTAGATAAGGGTTTTATCAGGTCGAGTACTTCACCCTGGGGTGCGCTAGTTCTATTTGTGAGAAAGAAAGATGGCTCGCTCTGCATGTGTATAGATTGCCGGCAACTGAACAAAGTTACAGTAAAGAATAAGTATCCGCTTCCTAGAATAGATGATTTGTTTGACCAGTTGCAGGGGGCCAGATGTTTCTCTAAGATAGATCTGAGGTCCGGATACCACCAGGTCCAAGTTCGTGAGAGGGACATTCCAAACACTGCTTTTAGGACCAGATATGGTCACTTTGAATTTCTAGTCATGTCTTTTGGGCTGACGAATGCTCCCGCAGTGTTTATGGACCTGATGAACAACATATTCAGACCGTATTTGGATTTGTTCATGATAGTATTTGTCAATGATATTCTGGTATATTCTTGTTCAGAGACAGATCACCAGAACCATTTACGAATAGTACTCCAGATCCTTAGAGACCGTTAGTTGTACGCCAAGTTTTCCATGTGTGAGTTCTGGCTGAACTCAGTTGCCTTTTTGGGCATATCGTGTCGGATGCTGGTATACAGGTGAACACACAGAAAATAGAGGCGGTCAAGACATGGCCCAGACCTACCACTCCGACCGAGGTCCGCAGTTTCCTGGGTTTAGCAGGGTATTACCGGAGATTTGTTGAAGGATTCTGCATTATAGCAGCACCTCTGACAAAGCTGACACAGAAAGCAGCGAAATTTCAGTGGAAGGAGGCATGTGAGTAGAGTTTTCAAGAGTTGAAAGACAGATTGACCTCCGCCCCAGTACTAGCATTGCCAGAGGGAACAGATGGGTATGCGGTGTATTGACGCTTTAGGCATTGGACTGGGTTGTGCGCTGATGCAGCATGGAAAGGTAACTGCTTATGCTTCCAGACAGCTGAGGAAGCACGAAAAGAACTATCCAACCCATGACCTGGAACTGGCCGCAGTGATCCACGCTCTGAAAATCTCGAGGCATTATCTGTATGGCATTCATGTAGACATTTTTACAGATCATAAAAGCCTGCAGTACATTTTCACACAGAGGAAGTTAAATCTGCGGCAGCGTCGCTGGTTAGAATTGCTGAAAGATTATGACGTAAATATTCTCTACCACCCAAGGAGAGCTAATGTAGTAGCAGATGCCCTCAGCCGTAAGTCAATGGGGAGTTTAGCGTATTTGCGACCCGAGAAGCGGGAGTTAGCCAAGGAAATTGATCAGCTAGCTGGTTTAGCCGTTCGAGTAGTAGAAATAGAAAATAACAGAGCGGTGATTCAGAACTCTGCTGTGTCATCGTTAGTTACAGAGGTAACATAACGACAGTACGAGGACCCTGACTTAGTCCTGCTCAGAGATAGAGTTCAGAAAGGTAAGGAGCCAGATTTCCAAGTGACTGAGGATGAAGTGTTGCGTTGTAACGGCCGCCTATGTGTCCCAAATGTTTCAGGGCTTCGCCAGCAGATCATGCATGAGGTACATTACGCTCGCTATTCCCTCCATCTAGGGGCAACGAAAATGTACCACGACATCAGAGACATCTACTGGTGGCTAGGTATGAAAGCTGAAATAGCTGAATTTTAATCTAGATGTCCTAACTGCCAGCAGGTGAATGCAGAACACCATAAACCGGGCGGTCTGATGCAGGATATAGCCGTGCCTTTGTGGAAATGGGAAGCGATAAATATGGATTTTGTAATAGGGTTACACTATACCAGATGCAGAAATGATTCTATTTGGGTAATCATTGACAGATTAACAAAATCAGCCCATTTCCTGCCAGTACGAACTACATTCTCTGCTAAGGATTATGTTGAACTGTATATCAGAGAGATAGTCAGATTGCACGGTGTTCCGATGTCTATAATCTTAGATAGAGGAGCACAATTTACAGCGAGATACTGGCAGTCATTCCAGAGAGGCCTGGGGACACAAATTAACTTAAGTACAGCCTTTCATCCTCATATAGACGGGCAAGCAGAACGAACTATCCAGACGCTCGAAGATATGGTACGAGCGTGTGTACTAGATATTGGGGGTAGCTGGGATGAGCATCTGCCGTTGATTGAATTTGTCTATAATAACAATTATCATTCAGCTATCCAGATGGCGCCCTATGCAGTATTATACGAGCGGAAATGTAGATCACCCATTGGCTGGTTTGAAGCGGGGGAGACAGCGCTGATTGGGCCGGATATTATTCGTCAGTCAGAAGAGGCGGTGAAGCTTATCAGAGAACGCCTACTGACTACTCAGAGCTGCCAGAAGTCTTATGCAGATATGCGGCGCAGAAATTTAGAATTTGTAGTGGATGACTGGGTATATTTGAAAGTGTCTCCGATGAAAGGGGTGGTGAGATTTGGCAAGAAAGGCAAGCTTAGCCCGAGGTTCATTGGGCCATATCAGATTCGGCGAAGAATAGGCCGAGTAGCATACGAATTGAACTTGCCCCCAAAATTAGAGTTTTTTCACCCAGTATTCCATATATCTATGTTGAGGAAGTTCGTAGGAGACCCTTCCACAGTTGTTCAAGTTCAGGATGTCCAGGTCACAGAAGAGTTAGCATATGAAGAGGCTCCAGTAGCTACACTAGACAGACAGATCCGTAGACTGAGAATGAAAGATGTTGCTTTAGTCAAATTGTTGTGGCGCAACAGGAACCGAGAAGAGATAACCTGGGAAGCCAAGGAGGACATGAAATCCAGATATCCCCACTTATTCCAAGCATAGGCAAACAGGAGGTATGTTAGAACTGTTTTTCCTTATGAATGCTTATATTTTTAATATATGAAAGCAGGCGATTGATTATAGAAAGTTATATATGAATATTATTATATCATGTGGAGTACCTGTATTGGGCTTTTCTGCTTTTCAGGAATTTTGAGATAGTCCATAATACAGGGGAAACTCTGCCGAAATTTTTTTTTCCAGGGATAAGTCAGCCAGTTAAGATTTCTATAAGTCAGAATGTCATTCGAGGACGAATGTTCTTAAGGGAGGGAGGATGTTACACCCCGTAAATTTTAAATGAATAAATAGCCTAATGGCATGTTGGTTAAGGGATTTAGAAGGCAAAAAAAAGGGAAAAGTCATTTTTCTTCATATATATCAATAATTTCCAGAAAACAGGGGAATATAGATAGGGAAAAGGAAACCCATGACTATTTACATATAATTCTTGTCAATTACGCTACGAAACGCGGTCTAAACTCCATTTCGGCTTAGATACCGAGGTATAAAGCTGCAGAGAGCAATCCTACGGAGTTGGTTTTGTGAAATTTGGCCAGCGAAACGTCGTGCTACCGAGGTAAAGTAAATAAAATTGCTTTAAATTAGTACCAATGTGTTCCTAGCCTTGCAGTGAGCATTTATCCCTTCTAAACTATCGAGAAATAACGAGTTTTCAACCATTTTTTGATAAGTCGAAGTTTGGGATAAATATATCAAAAGTGATAATTTCTCCTGGATATTAAAGTATTTAGTTCTAATTAACATGTATATGAATGTAGTTGGGAGAAACAGCAGAAGTATCGATGAAAATCACATCGGCCAGTCGGATACTCAGAAACCAAGTATGTAAAGCTATTCTTTCGGCAACCCAGGAAGTACAGTCTAGAAAATAAATAGAATAAAGGCTATTAACATATAGCCATCGTACAGGAACGATTTTAGTACAATTTCCAGCAAGCATGCTAGTATATCATTACGTATCATGCGATAATCAGAAGAACGGATAGTCAGATGATTTCAGATAGTAATATGGTACCCTCTAATAGCTCAGCATGTTCTTACGTAATACCCAGAATGAAAGTTGTAAAAGCATTATAACAAATTAGCATGATTACAGATAGTACGTATTATATTTGTTGAACTGTATCCGGTAATAGATGGCACATTTTATATTATTGAGCTATATCCAGTTATAGATGGTATGTTCTATGTTATTGAGTTATATCCAGATATAATTAGATTAGTAATCAGATATAAAAATAGCTCCAGACACCTATATAGCTCCAGATACAGATATAGCTCCAAAAACAGATATGGCTCTAGAAACTGATATAGCTTCAGGTCACGGATAACAATAATTAGATAAACAGATAAAGGTCAGGTAGCAGTTAGCCCAGCAATCAGAAACAGTGTAAAACAGAATATAGCATCGGTTGTTTAATACGGACTAGCCTTGAAATAAAAGAAGAGAATATGATTAGTATTTTTCATTTGAGCATGCTTGTTGTGTATGTGTTTTGCATGTTGAGACTTGTTATGGCATGTGGGCATCCTTTAGCATCCCCGCCGCCACTGGGTTATAGTTGTGTCGATACAAGATTCAGATACCTCCCCTAGCTGGACGATGACGTCCGCCTAGAGGACGATGATGGCTGACCACCATAATAATATGGTCCAGATTACCCTGCTTGTAGGGGCAGTTTAGTTTACTCTACGCAGAGCCAGATTACCCTGTTTACAAGGCAGACTACTCTGTGTGCGCTTGTAGCCGGGGGCAGTTTCAAATACAGATTTTTATAAAATTACCCTGTTGTGTGTTTGCACCCAGGGGTAGTTTCAGTCACAAATACAGCAGCAGATTACCCCGTTGAGCGCTTGCGCCCACAGGCAGGAGTCTTCGAACTCAGACATAGTTGATTGTCAGAGGCCATGGCCTGAGCTACATACCCAAGGGGGCCGGTAGGAGGAGCTCACAGTTATCAGATGAGTGGAGTGACTTATTTTTGGTTGGTTTAGACCCAGGTAGGGGTAAATAAATTGTTCTGTTGGTTGGCACCTTCCGGCTTATGGGGGTCGGTCATGTATTATGTGTATTAACATGTATATCTATATGTGCTATACTAATAGATAGTAGGACAACACGTCGTCAGGTACGCCCAGTTTAGTTACAGAATAGGTAAACTCTCCCCAATTATCCTCAGCCAGATAGACTCAGCTACTTCCTGCTTATATGTCATGTTATTGTTGTTACCCATTTCAGTTGTATATTTCAGTTTGCTTTACATGCTCAGTACCTGTGGTACTGACGCCCGTGGGGGTGCTGCATTGCTTGCCTATAGGTACACATAGACGAGGAGTCAATCCCTCGTGATCCAGTCAGCAGAGTTATCAGCTCCTATCCTCCGGAGCTAGACAGTCGGAGGTTGTTCCTATTTCCTTTTCTATTACAGTTTGGGTAGGTCGGGGCCCTGTCCCAACCATTCTATTATTACTTCCTAGATTCTTGCAGTCTAATGTTTTCTTGTGGTGGTGGAGCCGGTCGTGTGGGGCCGTGCATGTATATATGTGTTTAGCTATTGATGTTGGCCGCGTGGGGCCTTCTTATGGTTATAGATAGTGACCTTGTCGGTCACAAATGTGAATTGCAGTTGCTTCGGATTATAGTGTCATCGTTCTGGTTAGCTATTGTGCATTGCAGGTGGCTATAGGCCTAATCAGTCGGGGGCTGTATTTACAACGCTGTATAGCCGGTTCATTTCTTGAAATAGAGCCAGAGTCTAGCAGGCACCAGGTGCCCGTCATACCCCCCAAGGTGGGGTGTGACAATATTGCATTATGATATTTATGTTATGAGCATGTTGTCCTACTCTTGTTAACTTTTATGTATTTTAGATATCCGTTTTACTTACCTTGCATATTCGATACATTTCACATACTGACCGCATACTCTATGTTGTATTGTTTCATGATACAGGCTTCGGTACTCAAATTCAGCCTCGGTCCTAGCTAGCTTTTGGAGCAGCATCAATCTCTTTTGGTGAGTCCTCATATGTCGAGGGCCCCTCTTTCATTCAGTTATGTTGGTGTATTTTTAGTTTCAGTTTTAGAAAGTTAGTTGGGGTCTTAACCCATCAACTCGTCAGTGATAGAGGCTTTCTCGGACATAGTTTATATTTAGCTTTAAACGCCTGTGATGTATTTTAGACCTTATGCCATGTTTAGACTTCCGCTATATTATGTATGTTGAATCTTCCGCTTTTATTGATTGAGTTAGTTGTATGTTCATGCCATGGGTCGACTTGGAGTCCCTCGGGGTTCCTTGTCCCGTGTCTCGATCCGAGCCAATGTTCGGGTCATAACAAATTTAGTATCAGAGCAACAGGTTTGAAGTGTCCTAGAGTGTCCAAATGCCGCGTTAAGTAGAGTCTTTTTCATGGGTTAGAAGCGTGCCACACTTATGATGAAGAGGCTACGAAATGTTTAAGAAATATTCCCTTGTTTCATGATCTCATGTCCTACGATGAAATGTCTATCTATCCTGCTAACTCGTGCGGTACATGTTTGTAGAATTATGCCTCCACGTCAAGTAAACGGAAGGAGAAACAGAAACAGCCACGAGAATGGCAATGGAGAGGGGCACCATTAGGCCCCACCAGCCCATGGGGAGCATGTACCAGAGCCAGCTGCCCACACTGAATTCAACGCAGCAATAAAGATGCTAGCATAGGTCTTGACCGCCCAGGTCAATCAACAGGCGGTGGCGCATCTCCCTCAAAACGGGAATGTGGCGGCGGCTCAGGTCAGGGATTTTCTAAGGATGAACCCCCCAGAGTTCCTTGGGTTGAAAGTAGATGAGCACCTGCATGAGTTCATTGATGAGATTTTGAATATCACCCAAGTCATGGGGGTGGCAAATGGGGAGTGCATTGACTTGGCCTCTTATCAGCTAAAAGGGGTTTCGCATATCTGGTTCAAACAGTGGAAAGATAGTAGGCCTGTGTGAGCAGGCCCTATCAGTTGGGATGAGTTTCATGCTGCCTTTCTAGATTTGTTCTTCCCTCATGAGCTGAGGGAACCGAAAGTTGCCAAGTTTTTGAATCTGAAGTAGGGTAACATGCAGTTTAGGAGTACGCTTTGGAGTTCACCCATTATCCAAGTATGCACCAGAGTTAGTGGCAGATCAGAGAGCTCGGGTGAGCAGATTCGTACATGGAGTGGTGGACTACCTAGATAAGGATTGTAGGATCACCATGCTTCATCAGGACATGGATTTTCCCTGCATAGTTTCTACATGCCTAGCAGATGGAGGCGGTATATCATAGGTAGAGGGAGGCCAAGAGGGCCAGGACAGACAATTATAGGACTTCTTAGCCTAAATAAGGGGACGAACATCGCCAGCAGTCTCATCATAGGTCTTTTTCTCCAGCACCATCATAAGCTAGTGCACCATCTAGAGCTAGAGGTGACCAGAGGAGCACGGCCTCAAATTCGAGGGGTCAGGGTAGCATGCAGATAGAGCGCACCTTTCCAGCCTGTGCAAAGTGTGGAAGAATCATCTAGGGAGGTGTTTAGTTTGATCAGATGCTTGTATCAGTATGGCTAACCCGGATATAGACTCAGGGATTGGCCTTCAGCCAGATCAGGGGGAGGTGGAGCCCATACTCCAGCCGCTAGTTCAGCAGCTCCCGTAGCACATCCCTTCCAGTAGGGTGCTTCGACTAGTTAAGCTGGCGGTCAGCGCCAGAACAGGTTTTATGCCCTTGCAACTCGACAGGAGCAGGAGATTTCCCCAGATGTGGTTACTGGTATGTTACAAGTTTTCCATCTTAATATATATGCTTTGTTAGATCCCGGGGCTACCTTGTATTTTCTGACACCTTATGTGGCTAGTAGTTTCGGAGTCAGTCCCAAAATTTCAGAACCCTTCTTAGTCTCTACTCCAGTGGAGATTCAATTGTAGCTAGGTGGGTGTATAAAAGTTTCCCGATCACTATCCTTCTAAAAGTCACCTCAGCAGATCTAGTAGATTTAGCCATGACCGATTTTGATGTTATCCTTAGCATGGATTGGCTATTTGCATGTTACGACTCCGTTAATTGTAGAACTCATACAGTGGAGTTCAGATTTCCGGGTGAACCAGTCCTAGAATGGAAGAGTAGTTTAGCTGTGCCTGTAGGTCATTTCATTTCCTATCTTAATGCCTGAAAGATGATTTCTAAAGGTTGTGTGTATCATTTAGTTAGGGTTAAGTATGCTATGTCCGAGACCTCGCCTATCCAGTTAGTTCCAGTGGTATGTGAGATTGATTTTGGTATTGACCTCCTACCCGACACGCAGCCTATATCTATTCCTTCTTACAGAATAGCTCCAAGAAAAAGGAGTTGAAAGATCAGTTGAAGGACCTTCTAGACAAGGGTTTCATCAGACCTAGCAAGTCTGTATGGGGTGCACCACTTCTATTTGTCCGAAAGAAGGATGGTTCCCTTCGGATGTGCATTAACTATCGACAACTAAACAAGGTCACTATCAAGAACAGGTATTCTCTCCCCAGAATTGATGACTTGTTTGACCAGCTTCAGGATGTCAAGTGCTTTTTAAAGATAGACCTCAGATCCGAGTACCATCAGCTCAGGGTTCGAGAGAGTGACATTCCGTAAACAGCCTTCAAACTCGGTATGGTCACTATGAGTTTGTAGTTATGTCTTTTGGACTAACGAATACTCCTGCAGCTTTTACGAACTTAATGAACAGGGTGTTCAAGCCATATTTGGATATGTTCGTGATTGTGTTCATAGATGACATTCTCATGTATTATCGGAGAGAGGAGGAGCATGCTGCTCATTTGAGGGTGATGTTGCAGACTTTGAAAGATCGTCAATTGTATGCAAAATTCAGCAAATGTGAGTTTTGGTTAAATTTTATGGCATTCTTGGATCATGTGGTGTCTAGTAAGGGTGTGCAGGTAGACTCACAAAAGATAGAGGCAGTGAAGATTGGCCCAGACCGGTGAATCCTTCAGAAATCAGAAGTTTCTTGGGCTTAGCTGGCTACTATCGGAGGATTGTTTAGGGGTTTTCATCTATTGCAGCATCATTGACTAAACTGACCCAGAAGAAGGTAAAGTTTCAATGGTCATAGGCTTGTGAGAAGAGCTTCCAAGCGTTGAAGGGTCGACTCACCTCAGCACTAGTGTTAACCCTACCCGAGGGTACCGATAGTTTTGTGGTGTATTGTGATTCTTTAAAGATCGTACTTGGGTGTGTATTGATGCAGCACGAAAAAGTTATAGCTTATGCTTCTAGACAGTTGAAAGTGCATGAAAAGAACTACCCGACTCATGATCTCGAATTGGCAGTGGTGGTGTTTGCCTTGAAAATATGGAGACACTATTTGTATGGGGTCCATATGGATGTGTTCACGAACCATAAGATTCTACGATATGTGTTTACCCAGAAGGATCTAAATCTACGAAAAATGAGGTGGTTGGAGCTACTTAAGGATTACGATATGAGTGTCCTTTACCATCCGGGTAAGGCCAATGTTGTAGCAAACGCCCTTACTAGACTCTCTATGGAGAGTTTCTCCCATGTGGATGAGGGGAGAAAGGAGCTGGTGAAGGATGTGCATCGACTGCAAGGTTAGGAGTCCATTGTTTCACTCGATCGCTGGCGGTGTTATAGTTCGGAATGGATCATAATCATCCTTGGTGGCTGATGTAAAAACTAGAGAAGATGAGGACTCTATTTTGGTATATTTAAAGGAGGTCATTCAGAATGAAAAGGTAGAGGTCTTCCCCAAAGGGAGAGATGTGTGCTTCGGTACCAGGGTCACTTATGTGTTCCGGATGTTGATGATTTGAGGAACTATATGTTGCACGAGGCTTATTGATCCAGGTATTATATACATCCCGGTTCCACCAAGATGTACCGTGACTTACGGGAAGTCTATTGGTGGAATGGCATGAAGAAGGACATAGTAGAATTTGTGGCTAAGTATCCAAACTGTCAGTAGGTGAAGGTTGAGCACCAAAGACCTAGAGGTGTGCTCCAAGATATTAGCATTCCTACTTGGAAGTGGGAAGGGATCAATATGGACTTCATAAAAGGTTTTTCTCGCACTCGTCGGCAATATGACTCCATTTGGGTTGTTGTAGACAGGTTGGCCAAAGCCGCTAATTTTCTACCGATCAAAACCACTGATTGAAACAGAGGATTATGCCAAAATATCCATTTGGGAGTTGGTTCAATTGCATGAAGTTCCCTTTTCCATCATATCAGACAGAGGTACTCAGTTTACCTCTCAATTTTAGAGGTCATATCAAAAAGGATTGGGTACTCAGGTTAAACTCAGCACAACATTTCATCCGCAAATGGATGGTCAATCGGAGCGGACAATTCAGACCCTCGAGGACATGTTGAGAGCATGTGTGATTGACTTCAATGGTAGTTGGGATGACCATTTGCCTCTTATCGAGTTTGCGTACAATAACAGCTACCATTCCAGCATTAAGATGGCTCTGTTTGAGGCTCTCTATGGGCGGAGATGTAGAACGCCTATTGGTTGGTTTGAAGCTGTGATGATAGGACTAGATTCAGTCTATAAGGTCATGTAGAAGGTTCAGCTCATATTGGATAGGTGGAAAACAGCTCAAAGTCGCCAAAAGTCCTATGCCGATGTAAGAAGGAGAGAACTAGAGTTTGAAGTAGACGATTGGGTGCTTCTAAAGGTGTCTCCCATGAAAGCAGTGGTGAGGTTTGAAAAGAAAGGAAAACTCATCCCTCGTTATGTTGGCCCCTATCGGATTGTGAAATGGGTTGTCAAGGTGGCATATGAATTAGAGTTTCCCTCAGAATTAGCTTCCATTCATCTTGTTTTCATGTATCGCTCTTGAAGAAGGGTTTGGGGGATCCATCTTTGGTGGTTCCGATGGAGAATGTGGGTGTGAGAGACAGCCTTAGCTATAAGGAGATTCCAATGGAGATGTTGGATCATCAGGCTCAAAGGTTAAGGAACAAGAGGTAGCTTCAGTCAAGGTGTTATGGAGGAATCAGCATGTTGAGGAAGCTACATGGGAAGCCGAAGGGGATATAAAGGCTAGATACCCACATATACTCCCTTCCGGCTCCGTGAAACAATTTGAGGTATCAGTTTTTTCCTAGTACTCTATTTAGTTTTCATGTTCAGTTCATGTGCCCGAGTTTCTTTTATGTCAAAGTATGTATGTATGGTTCATGAATTCAGTTCAGCCATGTAGTACATTTTGGAGGTAGTCATTCTGTTAGTTTTCAACTTAAATGAATAGTGTTTGAATATGATGATTGCATTTCTCTACTTTTCTGTATGTTTTCCAACATTCGAGGACGAATGTTCCCAAGGGGGAGATAATGTAATGCCCCGAAAGCCCTAAGATCAGATCCGAGAGTTGTAACGGAGAAAACTGAAAAATCTGCACCAGGTCACAAAATGAGTCATTATGTGACCTGTAGGGATGACCACGAGTCATTAGGTGAGTTGTGGTGAGAAGCTAGCTTTAAGTTCTGGAATTTGTGATTTGAAGTCACAACTGGCATGACCATGAATCGTGGTCAGACCCCACGACTTGTTGAGTCAGCCGTGGTCAAGATTGGTCAAGGGTCAATGGTTTTTTTGGACAGTGGAGACCACGAGAGGTGACCACGAGTCGTGGTCACCAAGGACAATCCGTTGGGTCCCTCATAGGGATACATTGAGGAAAAGTAGGCAGTGCACTCAACGATTGAAGGCCACGAGTCGTGGTCTAAGATGACGACTCGTCCAGTCCCTCATTGGGACTGGCTGTTAGTTATTTTTTGCGAATTTATTAAAGGCTTTTTCCATAACTCCTATGGTCCTAAGGCCTAAATTACGTCTTTTTAAGCTCAGTTATGAGGGTTTTTAAAGAGTAAAACTTATCCTAAGCCATACCATTTCATGCATGCAAGACTAGGAGGCTCTTAGAGGTGATCAAAGCTTAAATCCATCAATTCTTCTTCAATTTGTTTTGGGTGTTCAAGGAAGAGGGAAAAATCAATCTACCCAGGTATGTGAGGCTATGAATGAGAGTTCCTCTCACTCTCATGCCCAAACATCTATCAATTCCATGAGATTTTACTTCCATAATTCAAGTTCCATGATCTATGGGGTTTCATCTAATTCTTGTGAATTTCTCTATGATCTATCTATGGGTCAATTCCTTTCATGAATTATATCAAGTTATATTATCTATGGGAAGATTTTATAACTATTTTTAACATAACTTTCTAGATTCGGATTTAAATCAAAATATGCCCAATTATGCATATTCTTATGAAAAATCAAGTTATGATTTCATTATGATCTTAATCCTTCTTAGCCCACTATGATTTATGACTTATGATATGACTTCTCTCTAATGATCATCATGAATTTATGAGTATCAAGATATACATGTTTTAAAAGTACGCATGAACCTCATGATTTATGATTTATGATTATGGCTGACAAACGGGCCTTATTTCATGGCTAGTTCACGTATTTTCAAGCATGTCAATGATTATTATGATTTAATTAGTCCATGAATTTGATGTACGTTATCCTATGAGCACTATATATATTTTTTGGGAGTAGTATTTAACACTGAGTAGGTTGGAGGCCCAGGTTTGGCTCCGAATCCCAGAACTATGTGCCACCGTCCGTCACGATCGGACCTCCCTTGAGACTATCCCTTTGACCCAAATGGGACTTTCATGAGTGATATCATTCCCTTTCATGGTTCTATCCTTGGCAAGGTACGAGCACCCTCTCGACTAGGGGTTTATAGGTCGGGCTCCATGTGTGCTCATATGGGGTATGTCCGTTATAAGAACCTCCCATTGTTCCTTATGATTTATGCATGGTTATGTTCATATTACTTTGGCTCAAGTCATTTTTAATGAAGCTTTTCTCCTATTATTATGATTATGACTGATCTACAAAGGTTTTGAAAACCTTGACCCTTATGTTACATTATGATATTTATGTTATGAGCATGTTGTCTTGCTCTTATGAACTTTTATGTATTATAAATGTTTGTTTACTTACCTTGCATACTCGGTACATTCCACGTATTGACCTCATACTTTATGATGTATCATTTCATGACACAGGCTTCTGTACTCAGATTCAGCATCGGTCCTAGCCAGCTTTCAGAGTAGCATAAGTCTCTGTTGGTGATTTCTCCTATGTCGAGGGCCCCTCTTTTATTCAATTATGTTGGTGTATTTTCACTTTCAGTTTTAGAGAGTTAGTTGGGGACTTGTCCCATCAACTCGTTTGTGATAGAGGCTTTCTCAGACATAGTTTATTTTCATCTTTAAACGCATGTGATGTATTTTAGACCTTATGCCATGTTTAGACTTCCGCTATGTTATATATGTTGAATCTTATAATTTTATTGATTGAATTAGTTGTATGTTCATGCCATGGGTCGACTTGGAGCCCCTCAGGGTTTCTTGTCCTTTGTCTCGATTCGAGCCCATTTTCAGGTTGTGACAAAGATGTAGGGGTCGAATCCCACAAGGAATGTCAGCTGATCACGCAATAGTCTTCTATTAAATAGAACTAATTTGCATCAATGTTGCGATACAAATAAGAGAAAATTGGGGGAATCACGATTTATAAAATAAAATATGGATTTGCACACTAAAAACAGGGGCAAAGTATAGAAAACACTAATAGAGATACTACAAGGGGTGTGATATTGATAAGGGCTTCAATGGATTGGAATTGTTAATTGCTCCTATCTTTACTCAACAGTATGATTAGCTGCGGATTAAGCAAAATCTTAAGTTTCTCAACCGATTAGATGTCTAGGTTCCTCTTCACAACAACCACATCAACTTCCGTACGGATTCACTATTTCTAGCTTCAAATCTTAATGGATGTGCAATAATGAGTTTTGGCTATGTCTAGCCCAACCCCACATAATTACCACACAAATACCCATTAGTGTTTCCTCACCCATACCTTAATTTCCTTTTTCAAGCAAAATTAAAGTAAGGAAATGCAACCCACATTTGCAACTGTGAGTTTTCAACTTAGAATTTAGAGGAAACACTTAAATCATACTAATTAAGTAAATCTACGATCAACTGCCCAATACCCAACCCAAACCAACCCCAATCATTCACACACCCCTAGCAAAGAATTTAGCTACTCATGTAAGTAAAGTAAGACATTGCATTAAACAACAATTCAATATCCATTCACAAATTTGAATAAGAGAACTTCAAGCAAGGTCTGAACTCAAATGGAGTTTTTCTACCTTCTCAATGAAGAAGATGACTCTTTCTCTTTCTACTTCTCTCTACTTTCAATACAAGCCAGAAGAAATAGAATAATCAATACTTTTTAGAATGGAATATTTAGTTCTTTTATGAGAGATACAAAAATAGGGTACAAATTTACTCCTCCTTTTCCGTGCATGATGTTTTTACCTTGGGCTGATGAGCTTTACTTGCGATTCACCGACAATTCACCGGTGCGGGTTCGTAAAACGCCATTCGATTCTAACTGAAGGACAGTGAGATTCTGGGTGCTTCGGCACTGGCACCGGCGAACCCGTGGACTGTCGGTTGGTCACAACTTATGGCAGTTAGCTCTTCAGTACTTCGACTTTGGCACCAGCGGTTCACTGGTGCTGATCTGCGGTCCACCGGTCTCCATCCTTCTTCCACACAGTAGGCAATTGCAGTCAATTCAATGTTTTGCCAGTGTCCTCCATTCAAGCGCCAGTTATTAACTCTATTTCCATACTTTTTTCTCAATTTCATGTTTTTCTCCATTCAAGTTAAATACCTGCAAGTATTAAGGAGAAAAGGCATAAAATCAACCTAATTGACTTGAAAACTAAGCAAAAACTCATGTTTAAGAGCCTAGTGAGTGGGTAAATTACCAACTCATCAAACCCCCAAACTTGAACCATTGCTTGTCCTCAAGTAATGCAATTCTTTTCAATTGAGCAAATGGACAGCATGCCAAACATGAAGTTATGAATTAGGGACCAATGAGCCTAAGATAACCCAAAAATGTGAACCTGTCAAGACCTGAACATAGACCCGGATCGCAACACGGGACAAGGAGCTCGAGAGACTCCAAGTCGACCCATGGTGTGAGCTTACATCTAACTCAATCCATAAAGAGTAATACTCAATGTAATCATATAGAGGAAGAATAAACATGTCATAACATAGAAAGCGAAGCGTATTTCATACATAACAGCTGAATAATACACATAGTCTGAAAGCCTCTAACATAACAGATGGGTTGACGGGACAACACTCCAAACTAACCCGACAAGTCTAGAAAACTGAACATGCATAGAGAAATTTGATAAACATGGTCCTCGGGAGATGAGGACTCGCCACAAGTGTAGGATGCTAACTCTGAAAGGCGAGCTAAGAACGGGGCTGAGTCTGAGAGCCGGGGCCTGTATCATGAAATGATACAACATAGAGTATAAAGTCAGTACGTGGAATGTACCGACTATGTAAGGTAAGTAAAACGGACATTTAAATATATATAAAAGCTAATAAGAGACCATAAGAGTTGGACATTATTCTCATAACATAAATATCATAACATAACATAAGGCTCAAGGTTTTCAAATCATTCGTAATCCATTCATTACCATATCATAAGAGAAACTTTATACAACACTTGAGACAAAATAACAATAACGTCATAATGCATAAAACATGCAGAATGATGGGAGATTTTTATAACCGACATACCCCATATGAGCACACATGAAGCCCGACCTGTAAATCCCTAGTCAGGAGGGTATTCGTACATTGCCAAGGGTAGAACCATGAAGGGCGTGATGTCGCACATGAAAGACCCATTTAGGAAAACGTGATAATCTCAAGGGAGGTCCCATCATGTCCTACGGCGGCACGTAGTTCTGAGATTCGGGGAAAAACCTAAGCCTAGAACCTACTCGGTGTTAAATACTACTCCCAAAACATATATAGTATTCATAGTATAATATGCATGAGATACATGGGCTAGTTAAATTATGATAATTATAAGCATGCTTGTAAATACGTGAACTAGCCATGAGGGTAAGGCTCGTGAGTCATCCAAAATCATAAATAGTAAATCATGATGTTCATGTATACTTGTAAATCATGTATATGCTTATTAAATCATAAATTCATAATGGGAATTTGGATAAATCCATATCATAACTCATAAATCATGATGGGTTTAAGAACATCACAAATAGAGGTAAAAATCATAACTCGATTCATCATAGAACATGCATAATTAGGCATAACTTAATAGAAATTGAAATAAATAATTTTATAATTGAATAAGTGGTAAAATCTAATCATGAATCGTAAAATATGATGTAAAACATGAGAAGTAGTAACCCATAGATAGATCATTAGAATTTCATAAGATTTAGGATAAAACCCATAAGATTTTTAGACAAAACTTCATGAAATGGGAGAGATTGGGCATGGGTGTGAATGAAAACACCCACTCATAACCCTAAATACATGATTATCGTTGATTCTTACACTTCTCTGATTGCCCAAGGAAGAATTAAAGATAACTTGAAAAGGACAAACTTGATCACCTCTCTAACTTTTTATCTTTGCATGCATGAGTGAAAATGGCCGAAAATGAACTTAACCCCCCTTAAAAGTCATTATTCATAACTTAAAACGATGTAGTTTATGCCTTAGGATCATAGGAATTACGGAAAATCCCTTACTAAATTCGCAGAAAATAATTGCCAGTCAGTCTACATGAGGGACATGACGACTCATTACCTCAGGCCACGACTCGTGGCATCGTCCTTCAAGTACACTGCTTAACAAGTCATCTAGGCTCGTCACGAGGGACTTCACGATTTGTTACTGGTGACCACGACTCGTGGTTACCATTCGTCACATGCACTGCCTCAATTCCAAATAATTTTCATCTAGCTGACCACGACCCTTCCTACGAATCGTGGTGACTGACCACGACACATGGGGTCCTTCCATTAGGTACACTTTCTTCTTCCTTTTCCTTCTCAGTCACCACTTCCCACGACTGACCTAACGAGTCTGGGGTCTGACCATGACTTGTGGTCATGTCCATGGGGACCCAAATTCCCAAATTCAAACTCATCTCCGGAGCCTCACAATGAGTCACATCACGACTCGTGGTCTACTCCCATGGCCACATCATGACCCGTTCTGTGTCCTGATGCTAGTTTTCAAATTTTCTCCGTTCCAACTCCTAGGTTTGATCTTTGGGCTTCTGGAGTATAACAATATCTCCCCCTTGGGAACATTCATCCTCGAATGTTTGAAAGCATACAGAAAAGAAGAGAAATACAATCATCATATTCAAATACTGATCATTTAAAGCTGGAAACTGACGGAATGACTATCTCCGATTTAAACTACATAGCTGAATTGAATTCATACATACTTATATATACATAAATGAAATTTGGGTACATGAACCGAACATGAAAACTAAATAGATTTTTAGGGAAAGAACTAATACCTCAAGCTGGAACTGAGCCGGTAGAGAATAAATGTCGGTATCTTGCCATCATATCTACTTTGGATTCCCACGTAGCTCCCTAAACATGTTAATTCCTCCATAAAACTTTCACTGAAGCTACTTCCTTGTTCCTTAGCCTTCGAACCTGATGATCTAGTATTTTCACCAGAACCTCTTTATAACTAAGGCTGTCTTTCACACTAATATTGTTCACCGGGACAACTAGAGCCGGATCACCCAAACACTTCTTTAAGAGCGATACATGGAATACCTGATGCACGGAAGCTAATTCTGAAGTTAACTCCAATTCATATGCCACCTTGCCAATCCGTTTCACAATTTGGTAGGGGCCAACATAACGAGGGATGAGTTTTCCTTTCTTCCCAAACCGCATCACACTCTTCATGGGCGACACCTTCAAAAACACCCAATCATCCACTTCAAAATCAAGTTCTCTCCTCCTCACATCGGCATAGAACTTTTGGCGACTTTGAGTTATTTTCAACCTGTCCCGTATGAGTTGAACCTTTTCCATAGCCTCGTGGACTGAATTTGGTCCTATCATGGCAGCTTCACCTACTTTGAACCAACCAATAGGCGATCTAAATCTCCGCCCATAGAGAGCCTCAAACGGAGCCATCTAAATATTGGAATGGTAGTTGTTATTGTATGCAAACTCGATAAGAGGCAAATGATCATCTCAACTACCTTTTGAGTCAACTATGCATGCTCTCAACATGTCCTTGAGAGTCTGAATTGTCCGCTCCACTTGACCATCCATTTGCCAGTGAAATGTTGTGCTGAGCTTAACCTGAGTACCAAGTCCTTTTTGAAATGACCTCCAAAACTGAGAGGTAAATTGGGTACCTCTGTCTGAAATGATGGATAAGGGAACTCCATGAAATCACTAGCTACCAGATATACAATTTGGCATAATCCTCTGTCGCATCTGTGGTTTTGAGCGGTAGAAAATGAGCAGCCTTGGTCAACCTATCTGCCACAACCCAAATAGAGTCACATTGTCAACGAATACGAGGTAAACCTGTGATGAAGTCCATATTAATTTCTTTCCATTTCCAAGTAGGGATACTGATATCCTGAAGCACGCCTCTCGGTCTCTAATGTTCAACCTTTACTTGTTGACAGTTCGAACACTTAGCTACAAACTCTGCGATGTCATTTTTCATTCCATTCCACCAATAGAGTTCTCGTAAGTCACGGTACATCTTGGTTGAACCTGGATGGATAGAATACCTTGATCCATGAGCCTCATGCAGCATCTGGCTCCTCAAATCATCAACATCCGGAACATGTAGGCTACCCTAGTATTGAAGAACAGATCTCCCCCTTTGGAGAAGACCTCTACCTTCTGATTTTGAACATCTTCCTTTAACTTTACTAAAATAGGGTATTCGTCTTCTCTAGCTTTCACATCAGTCACCAATGACGGTTCTGATCCATTATGAACAATAACACCGTCATCGGTCGAGTCAACTAACCAAACTCCCAACCTTGCGAGTTGATGCACATCTTTCACCAGCTCCTTCTTCCCATCATCCACATGGGACACACTATCCATGGAGAGTCTACTAAGTGCATCCGCCACCATATTAGCCTTGCCCGGATGTTAAAGCACACTCATATCATAGTCCTTTAGTAGCTCCAACCACCTCCTTCGCCGAAGATTGAGATCCTTCTGGGTAAACACATATCATAAACTCTTATGATCAGTAATCACATCCACGTGGACCCCGTACAAATAATGTCACTATATCTTCAAGGAGAATACCACCGTGACCAATTCAAGAACATGTGTTGGATAATTCTTCTCATGAACTTTTAGCTGTATGGAGGCATACGCTATAACTTTTTTGTGTTGCATAAATACACACCCAAGTCCAATACTTGAAGCATCAAAATACACCACGAACCGATCAGTACCCTCGGGTAGGGTTAACACTGGTGCTGAAGTAAGTTGATTCTTCAACTCCTGAAAGCTCCTCTCACTAGCCTCCGGCCATTGGAATTTCACCTTCTTTTGGGTCAATTTGGTCAAGGGTGCTGCAATAGATGAGAAACCATCAACAAACCTTCAATAGTAGCCAGCTAAACCCAAAAAGCTCCGGATATCCGAAGGATTAACCAGTCTAGGCCAATTCTTCACCGTTTCTATTTTCTAAGAATCCGCCTCTATACCCTCACTTGATACCACGTGGCTCAAAAATGCCATGGAGTTCAACCAGAACTCACACTTGCTGAATTTGGCATATAATTGGTGATCCTTGAGAGTCTGAAGCACTATTCTCAAATGAGCATCATGCTCCTCCTCGCTCCGAGAGTATATCAAGATGTCGTCAATAAACACAATCACGAACATATCTAGGTATGGCCTGAACACCTTGTTCATCAAGTCCATAAATGCTGCAGGAGAATTCGTTAGCCCAAAATACATAACTACAAACTCATAATGACCATACCGCGTCCTGAAGGCTGTGTTCAGGATATCGCTCTCTCGAACTCTAAACTGATGGTACCTGGATCTGAGATCTATCTTCGAAAAGTACTTGGCACCCTGAAGCTGGTCAAATTAATTATAAATCTGTGGTAAAGGATACCTATTCTTGACGGTGACCTTGTTCAATTGCTGATAATCAATACACATACGGAGAGAACCATCTTTCTTTCGGACAAAGAGAACCAGTGCACCCCATGGGGACTTGCTCGGTCTAATGAAACCCTTATCTAACAAGTCCTTCAACTGTTCTTTTAACTCCTTTAGCTCGTCTGGAGCCATTCTGTAGGGAGGATTAGATATAAGCTACGTGTCGAGGAGAAGGTCAATGCCAAAATCAATCTCCTGCTCGGGAGGGATTTCCGGTAAATCATCTAGGAAGACTTTCAGATACTCTCTTACTATTGGTACTGACTGGATAGTTGGGGTCTCAGACTCAACATCCATAACCCTAACTAGATGGTACACACAACCCTTGGAAATCATCTTTTTAGCCTTAAGGTAGGAAATGAAACGACCTACAGGCACAGCTGAACTACCATTCCATTCTATGACTAGCTCACCCAGAAATCTGAACTCTACTACCCGGGTTCTACAATTAACTAAGGCATAACATGAAAATATCCAATCCATGCCAAGGATAATATCAAAGTCAATCATGGTTTACTCTACAAGGTCTTCAGAGGTGACTTTATGCAATAAAGTGATCGAGCAACTTCTATACACCTGCCTAGCTACAACCGAATCATCGACGGGAGTAGAAATTGAGAATAGTTCTAACAGAATTTTGGGACTGACTCCAAAGCTACTAGCAATATAAAGTGTCACAAAAGACAAGGTAGGCCCTGGATCTAACAAAGCATAAGCATCATGGTGAAACACTCCCTCCTAACATACCAGTAACCACATATGGTGAAGTCACATGCTCCTGACAGGTTGCAAGGTCATACAACCTGTTCTTGTGCTGACCGCCAGCTGAACTAGTAGATGCGCCCAGCTAGGAGGGACGTGTTGCTGGAGCGGCTGAACTAGCAGTTGGTATATGGGCTATGCCGCCCCCTAATCTGGCCGAAGGGCAATCCCTGAGTCTGTGTCTGGGTTTTACACACTCAAAACAAGCATCTGAGCCAACTAGGCACCTCTCTGGGTGATTCTTGTCGCACCTTGCACAGGCTGGGAAGATGCACTCTATCTGCATGCTACCTAGCCCCTAGAATCTGAAGCCCTGCTTCTCCGATCCCCTTGTGATCTAGATGGTGCACTAGCTGATGATGGTGTTGGAGAAAAAGACCTGTGATGAGACCGCTGGCGTTGTCCGCCCCCTGATCTAGGATGAGAAATCCTATAATTGTCTATCCTGGCCCTCTTGGCCTCTCTTTGCCTCCGATACACCATCTTCATCTACTGGGCATGTAACACTATGCGGGAAAAATCTATGTCCCGATGCAGCATGGAGATCCTACATTCCTTATCCAGGTAGTTCACCACTCCATGCACAAATCGGCTCACCCGAGCTCTCTAGTCTGCCACTAACTCTGGTGCATACTTGGAGAAACGAGTAAACTCCAAAGCATACTCCTGAACCGACATGTCACCCTGTTTCAAATTTACTAACTCGTTCGCCTTCAGTTCTCTTATCTCACGAGGAAAGAACCGATCCAAAAAGTCTGCATGAAACTCTTCCCAACCAATAGGGCCTGCTCCCATGCCTTACTATCTTTCCACTATTTAAACCAAATATGTGCAACCCCTTTCAGCTGATAAGAGGAAAAATCAACACACTCCCCATTTGTCAACCCCATGACCTGGGTGATCTTTAGAATCTCATCAATGAATTCATGTGCGTCCTAATCTACTTTCGACCCAAGGAACTCTGGTGGTTTCATTCTTAGAAAATCTCTAACCCGAGCTGCCACCGCATTCTCGTTCTGAGGGAGATACACCACCACCTATTGATAGGCTTGAGCGGTCAAAGCCTGTGCTAGCATCTGTATGGATGCCCTAAATTCAGCATAGGCAGCCGGCTCTGGTGCATGCTCCTCATGGGCTGGTGGGCTGGTGGGCCTAATGGTGCCCTTCATCGTTATCGTTTTCATGGTCATTTTCAGTACCATTCCTCCTACCATTTACTCTGTAGGGAGACATGATTTTGCAATTGCAAATAGCACAAATTACAAGGATAGGGAGACACCTCATCGCACGACATAGATCATGAAAGAAGGGAACATTTCCTAAACGTCTCATAGCCTCTTTGTCATAAGTTTGGCGAACTTCATACCCATAAAAAAAAGACTACTAAATGCGGCTTTCAGACACTCTAGGACACTTCAAAACTATGGCTCTGATACCAAGTTTTTCACGACCCGAACGTGGACCCGAATCGCAACACAGGACAAGGAGCCCCAAGAGACTCCTAGTCGACCCATGGCATGAGCTTACATCTAACTCAATTAATAAAGAGTAATACTCAATGTAATCATATAGAGGAAGCATAAACATTTCATAACATAGAAAGTGGAGTGTATTTCATACATAACAGTTGAATACTACACATAGTCTGAAAGCCTCTAACATAACAGATGGGATGACGGGACAACACCCCTAACTAACCTGACAAGTCTAGAAAACTGAACATGCATGGAGAAATTGGCTAAATAGGATTCTCGGGAGATAAGGACTCACCACAAGCGTAGGATGCTAACTTTGAATGGCTGGCTGAGAACGAGGCTGAGTCTGAGAGCCGAGACCTGTATCATGATGATACAGCATAGACTATGCGGTCAGTACGTGAAATGTATGAAGTATGTAAGGTAAGTAGGACATACATTTAAATATATATATAAAGGTTAATAAGAGATCACAAGAGTGGGACAATATGCTCATAACATAAATATCATACATAAAATAAGGCTCAAGGTTTTCAAATCATTCGTAATCTATTCATTACCATATCGTAAGACAAACTTTATAAATCATCACTTAAGCCAAAATAACAATAAGTCATAATGCATAAAATATGCGGAATAATGGAAGATTCTTATAACCGACATACCCCATATGAGCACACAGGTAGCCCGACCTGTAAAGCCCTAGTCGGGAGGGTATTCATACCTTGCCAGGGATAGAACTGTGAAGGGCATGATATCACACATGAAAGGCCCATTTGGGCAAAGGGGATAGTCTCAAGAGAGGTCCCATCATATCCTACGGCGGCACGTAGTTCTGAGATTCGGGGAAAAACCTAAGCCTAGAACCTACTCGGTGTTAAATACTACTCCCAAAACATATATAGTATTCATAGTATAATATGCATGAGATACATGGGCTAGTTAAATTATGATAATTATAAGCATGCTTGTAAATACGTGAACTAGCCATGAGGGTAAGGCTCGTGAGTCATCCAAAATCATAAATAGTAAATCATGATGTTCATGTATACTTGTAAATCATGTATATGCTTATTAAATCATAAATTCATAATGGACATTTGGATAAATCCATATCGTAACTCATAAATCATGATGGGTTTAAGAACATCCAAAATAGAGGTAAAAATCATAACTCGATTCATCATAGAACATGCATAATTAGGCATAATTTAATAGAAATTGAAATCAATAAATATATAATTTAATAAGTGGTAAAATCTAATCATGATTCACAAAATATGATGTAAAACATGAGAAACAGTAACCCATAGATAGATCATTAGAATTTCATAAGATTTAGGATAAAACCCCATAAGATTTTTAGATAAAACTTCATGAATTAGGAGAGATTGGGCATGGGGTAAACAAAAACACCCACTCATAACCCTACATACCTGATTATAGCTGATTCTTACACTTCTCTGATTTCCCAAGGAAGAATTGAAGAGAACTTGAAGAAGGACAAGCTTGATCACCTCTCTAACTTTTTATCTTTGCATGCATGAGTAAAAATGGCCTAAAATGAACTTAACCCCCTTAAAAGTCATCATTCTTAACTTAAAACGACATAGTTTAGGCCTTAGGATCATAGAATTTACGAAAAAGCCCTTACTTAATTCACAGAAAATAAATGCGAGTCAGTCCCCACGAGGGACATGATGACTCGTCACCTCAGGCCATGACTCGTGGCATCGTTCGTCAAGTACACTTCTTAACAAGTCATCTGTGCTCGTCACGAGGGACTTCACAGTTCGTTACTAGTGACCATGACTCGTGGTCACCAATCGTCATATGCAGTGCCTCAATTCTAAATAATTTTCATCTAGCTGACCACGAGCCATCCCACGAATCGTGGTGACTGACCATGACTCGTGGGGTCCTTCCGTTAGGTACACTGCCTTCTTCCTTTTTCATTCTCAGTCACCACTTCCCACGATTAACTAACGAGTCGTGGGGTTTGACCACGACTTGTGGTCATGTCTGTGGGGACCTAAATTCCCAAAGTCAAACTCATCTCCTGAGCCTCCCCACGAGTCACATCACGACTCATGGTCTGCTCTCACGGGCCACATCACGACCTGTTCTGTGTCCTGATGCCAGCTTTCAATTTTCTTCGTTCCAACTCCTAAGTCTGATCTTTGAGCTTCTGGGTATAACAGCACCAACTCAAGGAAAAAGAGAAACGACTCCCCCAAAATCTGAGAAAGTTTCAAGAGGTAACCATAATAAATAGGCATGATTCACAACTGCTTTTATTTTTCAAAACAAGGGCATGGTTTATCCTATCAAATGCACACAACATCTCAAATCATAATCATTTCTCATTTAAAGCTTGCCTTGAAGCTCACACATCCCATGCCTCAATCTAATCTTTACATCAATGCAAGCATATCCTTAAAGGGAGTGATGCCACTCAATACAAAAGAGAATCCCCTTTCTTCCTCATAAAACAATGTGCACACAAGGGATTATAGAAGAAGACGATCATATTGACTCTGACAAAAAGAATTGTCCATGCACACAACTTGACCTATAGGCTTTCCCTTCGTGTAACTCGCCACTAATGTAGAGCAACTACACTCAAAATCAATTAGGACCTGTGGGTTATGATGAAGGCTAGGGGTAAGGGTAGGACTAATATTTAGCTCTAGTGAGTAGAACCTCCCTAATGCCTTTTTTGTGAACACTTTTAACCTCCCATCAAACTCTCTAGATCACTCCTCCTTATTCCACTTCTTTCATTCATCTTCTCTTTTATTTCTCAAAAGCCCTCCTTATAACTCCTATGGCTCTCACATTAAGCCTCATCTATTCAAGAGGTAACACCATTTCACTATTTTCTTCTTTTGATGATTAAAGGTCTCTCAACCCATCCTTTCATTCATTTTGATAACAATTTGGTGCTACCTCACATATAAGTTCATCATATTTCTCCCCTTCTTATAAACCCTCAAACACAGACTTTTTGCCTCTTTTCCACTAATTTCCTTATCTATCCCTATGTCCTGGGCTTTAAGCCCCCATTATTTTCATTCATTCATCACTAGCAATTAGGGAGGATGGGTGCCAAAGAAGATGATTACAAAGGGACATTGGCCTCGTAATGTTGTTTTCAAGAATAAATAGTCCAAAGGCTCAACATTGGCTAGCAAGGGAAGACGTTTCCGGAGGTCATTTTGGGTGAAGTGACTAATCAATAGAAAGCCTAAAATCATGTTCTAAGTGCAGCTACATCTAGGATTTCGCCTTTATTAACACTTAGGGAAAGTTCTAAACAAGCAGAAATGCATGAGACTCATTCAAATGACCTTACCACACAAGGTATCACACCCAAAGAGTTCACACAAGTCATTGTTATCACAAGATTTTGATTCAAGAAAATAGATCATGTGGATCCACAAGCCAAATAGGGAATATGAAATGTATGACAAGAGAGTGCTACATTTCTCGTTTCAAATGCCTATTTCTATCAAATTCATTTTTCATGCAACACAAAAATTTGTGGTATCTCTCAAAAACAGTTTCATAAAAGACTCAAATAAAAACATGGCATTTTTCCTTAAGAAAGTCGTCTCACAATCTATCATTAGGAAATGTCACCTGGTTCGACAACCAAAAGAAAAGAAAAAGAAATTGCTTCTCGGGAAAGAACCGTGGTATAAAGAAAAACCTTGGAGTTTATTCATTATCTACTATCCACAAAGGAGAAAAACTTTAGTCAATAAAAACAAAGACCCACTTACTTGCACTAACAATCCAAAGATAATCCTTTTTCTATTCATCCATTTTGAGCTCGATGAAGGCTAAACAACCATCCATAGATCTTAAAAAAACAAACAGCTTGGTAAGGTAAATCATCAAACATTGTTAAAATGAGCCCGACAAAGGCTCACAACTCCTCGCAACTCAAAAACAAAGGCCCAACAAGGGCCACATCAAATTATCGCCAAAAATAACTACCACCATAAAAGGAACACTTATCCGACCCCTAACTCAAACATTGCATTGTCCCCAATGTATGCATATAAAACACAGATGGCGACAACTCCCTGAAGTGGTCACTCGTCATCATCCTCATCAGCTTCCCCATCTTTGCATTCATTGCTTAGATCCTTTGCCTTATTCCCTAAGCCCTCGAATAAGTCATCAATGGGGCCTCGAACTGTAGAAGGGGTAGCCATTGCTGCATCAAGGGCACTCATGTCAGGCACCTCCACGGACGTCCAAATCTTCCATTCCCTTACTTTAGTTCGGAGAAAGGTGATAGCCCCCTGCATGGCATCCACCCGTGAGCATAGCTTGGTTAGATTCTCATACATTGACTTCATCTCCTTTTTCACTAGTTGGGAAAAAAGGGCAGGGAGACTTTTAGCCAACTTCTAAAGATGACTCTCATGAGAGTTAATAATCTCTGCAGGTTTATGAAGACTTCTTGGTTAGGAAGATGTGGGAGGGGGTAAGGCTCCCCTAGTAGGGGTTTTTCCTGAAGTTTGTCCAGATGCCTCTAGGTGTGGCATATTAAGATTGGGATCCAGTGGGGCTTGCTCAGAACCATGAGAAAAAGATCCTTCTGGGACATCAAAATCTTGAAGCCACTTCCTCTCGCTCTTGGGAGCATGCGCTTCCCTTTTTCGATCCACAGTAACTACACCAGTAGCGGAGCTTGGGGCTTTATCTGGGAACAGTGGCACTCCCGCTTGCAGGCATAGCTGAGATATGAGCACAGCCTAGGGCATTGAGGTGCCCGGCCTATCTTTTCTCTTCATCTAAATAGCCAAAATTTCCCTAAAATTTACGGGAACCCTTGTCATGATGCAGGTCATGAGGATAGCTGCTTCCAAACTGACCTGCTGCTCATTCTTTGAAGGTATGATACATCCAGAAATGAAGTCCAACCACAGCTTGGCCTCAAACATAAGATCATGGCAAGAAATCTGGTCACCTATTGTGGTCTAGAAAGGCGTGTCTATAGAAATGACTGGAGCTATCCACGTGAACTGGTTCTCCTTGTCAACAATTCTGGTTGTATATTCACAACTAGTGTAAAAGTCGTCTTCCCAGAATAGAGAATTAATGGCCACTAGAGTGATGTCAATCTCCACATGTCTCACCCTAACTGAAGACAGGCAAGGAAATTCGTCCACCTTGCCCTTGTGATGCATGCTCTCCTGCTTAGCTTAGTAAGAGGCGTAAATTTCCAGGACGAGGCTGGGGTAGTAATTTGGAAGTGGATTGGTGAAAGCATGCCATTGGTGGTCATTGAACTGAGAGGTGATATTGGGGAAGTCACTCCGCAACCCCACCAAGTCAAACCGTTTCTCAGGAGTGATTGATCGGCCCTTGCAAATAACATAATGCCCCTTCATGTCGAGCACACAGTATATTATAGCCTCTCGGGAGTTGGTGGGTGTTGTGGATTCCTTTTATTTCCCCTTTCCTTTGGTGGAAGAGAAGGCTGGGGCCTAGCCCTTGCTCGAGTTCATAGATGAAGTCATATTCTGCAAAACCATGTTAGTGCAATACAACCATACTTTCTTTTTATATTTTGTTTAAGAGGAAAAAAAAAAACTAACATTTATCCTAAACTAAGTCAAGGAATTATAAAAATTGTATGACAAAAAGGTAGAAGAGTTTAGCTATTAAGCATTGGCAGTATCGGTAGGCCACCGGTAAAATGCAGATGAAGATCCGCAAACCGCCGGTTAGCCGCGGGACAGAAACAGAATGTTGGGTACGCAGGGTCGACCGGCAACACGCTGCCATTCCAGCAATCATGACTCACGAAACACCGGTTTAACGCAAGTCTGGAGTAGTGTCCTGAAGTCTGAAACCCTGATCTGCATTTCATCCGGCATTTTGCCGGGCCTAACAAGCAGTTCGCCGATAGACGCCTGGCAATGAAGTTCAACCAAACTCAGTTGGAAAACACTCAAATTCAAAACTCACCCACTCAATATAGCAACATCCAAACAACTAAAAGTGACAATTTACCCTTAAGAAATACGTCACTCCATCTATCATTGGGCAAATTATGTAATTTAAGCACACATGGGGCTACTCAGACTTCACCCCCAACTATAATCAAACACACTGAGAAGCAAGAGTTTTGGCACATAGAAGTCCCACATTATCATTCCATCACTATACCACCACCCCCAAATACCCACAGGATTAGAGAAGTATCAACAAGCATAATCATGGGGGTAATGGGGATACATGAGTGAGGACATTTTGATTTTCACAAGCTCAAAATGATACATATCATCGAATAAATAATCAAAAGAGAGCGAGAGTTACATACCAAATGGATTTTAAATCAAAGAGAGGAGAAACATCCAAGCTTGAACAAATGAGTTCCACAAAACTCTTCTTCCCTTAGTGTTTTTGAGAATATGAGTGAGTAGTGATGAAAATGGGGAGAATGAAGTGTGGGTTTTACAGAAGAGGAGTGAAGGGTATTGGTAGGTGAAAAGGTGGGTTTAATGGTGGGAAGGTGGAAATGTAATGTATGGGGGAAATAAGAATGTGGAAGAAAGGGTTTATGAGGATTTAAAGGGGTTTTGATCGGTATTTTTAAATACCCCGGTCGGGTTACATCCTTGAAGCAGTCAAATTTTTTTTTCTAAAAGATTGAATTAACTACATTGTGCTTAATTGGCGGTTCGCCAGATCTGAGGTCGGTGCATTACACTTCTATTACACTATTAATGTACGGGCGATTGGCACCGGTGATTCGCCAGTTGGATCACCGAATATGCCCCAACTTCTAGATGTACTATTTGAAGTCGGCGCTTCACCTGCAGTTCATGGATTAGCATCAGCATTCCGTTGATAAGTCGCCAATCTCCTCTCTTATCTCCCCTAATTCTATTCATCACATGTGACAGGGCGGCGTTTTGTATGTGCGCACCACCATTTCACCGGTCTAATGTCGTGCCTACCCTGTTCTTCTTCTCCATTGTTTATGCATCCAATCTACCTACAAAACATCAAAATGCTCAAGATAAAAATGTTTGGGTTGCTTGACAAGAAGCGCCTTAGTTAACGTCGTGGCATAACAGATACCTTCCCAATCTCTAGAATTTTGGAGGGTCATCCTCTGATTCACTCTTAACATCAACAGATTCATAATGCTCGTCTTCACCATCGAGCATTGCCATAAACTTACACTCATCCGGGCGCTTGATAGGCTGACATATATTGAAGGTGACCTCATCACCACCTACTTGGAACTTTAGCTCCCCAAGCTCCACATCAATTAGATCCCTTCCTGTTTCTAGTAGAGGTCACCCTAAGATAATTGGCACCTCAATGTCAATCTCACAATCTAGCGCAACGAAATCAAATTGGAGTGTGAATTTATCCACCTTCACAAGAACATCAAGTAGCACTCCAACGGGTCTTTTGATTGACCTATTCGCCATCAACAACCTCATAGATGTAGGTTTGGGACTCCCTAACCCGAGTTACTTGAATATCATGACAGGCATGAGATTTATACTAGCATCGAGGCCACACAAAGCCTTATTGAACATGCACAAGCCAATTGTGCAAGGAATGGTGAATTCCCTAGGGTCTTCACGTTTTGGAGCAAGGTTGCTAGTCATGACAGCACTATAATGATGGGTCACCTCATCGGCGCCCGTATCCACCACTTTCTTTTTCTTCAAGAGTTCCTTCATAAATTTTGCATATCATGGCATTTGAATCAAGGAATCCACCAACAGTATATTGATAGATAATTTTTTGAACATTTCTATAAACTTTCAAAATTTATTATCCTCCTTCTTTTTGGCCAACTGCTGTGAAAATGGCAGGGGAACTCTTACTTCATGATCTTTATCACTAGGGGCCTTCTTGCCAGTATTCACATGAACATTATCTAGGGGAGGTAAATCAACATCTCCCTCATCTTTCCTTTCCTTATCATCATCAACACCTGGTGCTTTTAGCACCTCATCCAACACATCATCATCAATTGCCTTCGGGGTATTGACATACTTGGGCTTCGCTCCCGTATCCTTTAATATCTTACCACTCCTAGTTATGACTGTCATGCAATGGCCATCTTTCTTTGGGTTTGGGATAGTATCTATAGGAAGTGCACTCTTCATCTGGGGGTTCATTAAGGCAAATAGTTTATTTGCGCTTCAAGGTGTTTGATTAAAGCCGAGTGGGAGCTTATGGATTGGGCAAGGTTAGACACCTCCCCTTTCAACTCTCTAACCTCACCTGTCAGTGGATTCTATTTTCTTCAACACTCGGGACAGCATGTCCTTAATCCTTGAGCTTCCTACATCACTCACCCCTAGCTGTCCTTGAGGTGCTTATGCTTTTGGAGGAGGTACATAAGGGTTAGAACTTTGGTGATATCACTCTCCTTTCGCGATTTTTCTCTCTATTCCCCCATCGATCATTTCTCTCCCTCCATCCAGGATTATCACGGTTTCTCCAACCTTGATTATTCTCCCTTGGGCGCCAAGGGCTTTGATTGGCACCTTGATACCCAGGGCGAGAACCCCTTCAACTACCTGACATGTATTGACACTCCTCATATCTCGGGGGTGAAGTGTCATCATCAAACTGAACATGGCTTTGAGTAGCTATAGCATTCACATTCTTTGTACTAGCTCCCATCACATGTTTTGTCATCAACTCTAGATGGGTCATCATTTTGGCAAGAGTTTCATCTCTTTTCCTTAATTTAGTACTCACATGATTTGAAGCAACAACACTAGAGGATACCTCTGCTTCTCTAGTATGCCATGCTCGGTTGGTTTTCGTCATTCTATCAAGTAATGCCTTGGCTACTCCATAGGGTTGATCCATGATTGATCCCCCAGCCAAATTATTTGCCACAGACTTATTGATAGAATCCAATGATCGGTAGAAGCTATGAAATAGAACTCCATCGGGTAAGCCATGGTTTGGACAAATGGCTACCTTTTTCTTAAACCTCAACCATGCTTCATGGAGTTGTTCCCCGAAAGTTGTCGGAATTTAGTATTGTCATCACTCAGCTGCAACATCCTTGAGAAAAGAAAGCACCTATCCAAAAATGCTTTTGTGAGTTCATTCCAAGAGATAATAGACCCGGGAAGCAACTCCACCAACCACGTGGTTGCTTCCCCTCCGAGTGAAAATGGGAAGAGTCTCAATCTGATTGACTCTTGAGTGATATCTCTAATGTTGAAGGGTTTGCAAATCTCCAAGAAGTTGCAGAGGTGCCTGTTTGCATCCTCACTAGGTATTCCTCTAAAAAGTCTTTTCATTTGAAGTAAATACAGCATTGTACTTGTCACATGAAAAATTGCATTCCCTACCGTAGGAGGTAGACGAATTGCACCTGCTACATTGGGCATCACAAGGTCATCATGCCCATGCTCTATATGCCCGTCAACCGAACCTTCTCCTTCTAGTGAGTGCTGGTTCATATAAAATTCAACCTAGAAGGCACCAACCACGATTGTAGAGTCAAACCAATTAAGATGCAAGATCAATTCAAAATAACAACAACTAGAGGCTATCAAACTACATTCCCTGGTAACGACACCATTTTTGATAATGTCTGAACTACACTCTTCTTTACGAAGGAGCGCAAATGTTCATTGTATCAAAACAAATAACCCGACGGATATCGGGGTTGAATCCCACAAGGAATGTCAACTGATCACACAAAAGTCATCTATTAAATTGTACTAATTTTGCATCAATGTTGCATGAAAAATAAGAGAAAATTGGGGGAGTCACGATTTATAAAATAAAAGATGGACTTGCACACTAAAAAAAGGGGCAAAGTATCGAAAAGACTAATGGAGAGACTAAAACAAGGGGTGTGATAGTGATAAGGGCTTCAATGGGTTGGAATTATTAATTGCTCCTATCTTTACTAAACTGTATGAGTAGCTGTGGATTAAGAGACATCTTAAGTTTCTCAACCAATTAGAGGTCTTATACCTCGGGTATTTTCAAATCCCGAGGTTCCTCTTAACAACAACCACATCAACTTGGCTGTGGATTCACTATTTCTAGCTTCAATCCTTAATGGATGCGTAATAATGGATTTTGGCTACGTATAGCCCAACCCCACATAATTACCACCCAAATACCCATTAGTGTTTCCTCACCCATACATTAATTTCCTTTTTCAAGCAAAATTAAAGTAAGGAAATGCAACCCACATTTGCAACTATAAGTTTGAAACTTAAAATTCAGAGGAAACACTAAAATCATACTAATTAAGTAAATCTAAGATCAAATATACAGTACCCAAATAAAATTAACCCCAATCATTCACATACCCTTAGCAATAGCTACTCATGTAAGTAAAGTAAGATATTGCATTAAACTATAATTCAATATCCATTCACAAACTTGACTAAGAGAAATTCAAGCAAGGTCTGAACTCCAATGGAGTTTTCTACCTTCTCATTGAAGAAGATGACTCTCTCTCTTTCTACTTCTCTCTACTTTCAATACAAGCCAAAAGAAATAGAATAACCAATACTTTCTAGAATGGAATATTTAGTTATTTTAAGAGAGGTAGAAAAATAGGGTATAGATTTGCTCCTCTTTTTTCGTGCTTGATATTTTTACCCCTGGCTGACGGGCTTCACCTGCGATTCACCGACGGTTCGTCGGTGCAAGTTCACAAAACGTCGGTCACCTCTAGTTGAAGGACAGTAAGATTCTGGGCACTTCGAAGTGACATAGGCAATTCACTAGTGCTGATCCTCGGACCATCGGTTGGTCACAGCTGATGGCAGTTAGCTCTTCAGTACTTCGGTGTTGGCACCGGCGATTCACCAGTGCTGATCTTCGGTCCGTCGGTCGATCACCAGTGCTGATCTATGGTCCGTTGGTCTCCATCCTTCTTCCACATAGTAGGCAACTATGGTCAATTTGGCGTTTCACCGGTGTCCTCCAATGGAGCGCGATCATCAACTCTATTTCCATACTTTTTGCTCAATTTCATGCTTTTCTCCATTCAAGTTAAATACCTACAAGGATCAAGGAGAAAAGGCATAAAATCCACCTAATTGACTTGAAAACTAAGCAAAAACTCATGTTTAAGAGCGTAGTGAGTTGGTAAATTACCAACTCATTATATGTCCAGTACTTCGAGCCAAGGTAAACCGCTGGTTCCAATTGATCACGATTTGAGCAAACTCTAAGAAGTGGAAAGAAAATGGCCCAGCAGGTGCAATCAGGAGACTATATAAGAATCAATACCATAGTTGTTGGCTTAGAAGCAGCTCGTGCACAAGAACATGAGGCAGTTAAGCTTGCTGAAGTGCAATGCCAAGCTGCAGATAATGAGTGAGCCTGCTGGATTAGAGGTCCAGACCAGCAAGGACACTGGTATTTTGATGATGATGATGACGTTGATATTGATGAGGTATGTGCAACAGGTGCTATATTTCCTCCCCAATTGCCCACTTGGGCAAAGTTTGATATTGCCAGTGTCATGATCCAACTACTCAATGTGAAGGGGATATTTTTTGGTCACGCCACTGATTATGCTCACACCCACTTGACTAATTTTGTGGGAACTTGCAAGGAATATAAACAACCTAGTGTGAATCAGGAGGCAATCTGACTGAGGTTATTTCTATTTTCATTGAGAAGTGAAACTCTTCTCTGGTTAGCTGAGCTGCCGAATGATTCAATCACCACATGGAGGGAACTCAAAAGAGTTCTTTTAGAGACATTCTTTCAACCTTCCAGAGCATTGCAGTTTAAAGAAGAGATTTATAACTTTAGGCAGTTAAGTCCTAAAGAATTACATGAGATTTGGCTAAGATTTAACAAGAAGTTGAAATAGGTTCCTAACCATAGGATTTCAAATGATACTTTGTTGGAGACTTTCCATAGGTATTTAAATGCTAACACAAAAGCTATGGCCCATACAATTTCTAGCGCAACATTTATGAGTCACACATACGTTGAGGATGCAGAGGTACTTTACAGGATCACTAAGACCAACTGAGCAAGGCACCCAAGGGAATCAGAAGTCCTGCTGACTCTTATATGGTAGGTTATCTCCAAAGTAGAGGAGGAAAGATGAAGAGAGAGATCATCATATAGATGAGATCAAAACCACGACGAGGCTCCTTGCCAAGCACATAATAGGAGTTTGGACAGAAAAGGTAAATGCAGTAAGTTCTCAAGGAAAAGCTCCAAGGAATGATGATGGAGAGCCAGAATCTGATGAGGAAGCTAATTATTTAAATAATTAAGGGGAAGGTTTCTGAAGCAATGTGCAAGGACCTAATCAAGACTCTTGGGGCCAAGGTCAAGAGAATAAAGGTTGAAACTATTATAGGAACAACAACTACAATCAGGGCCACTTTAGAGATGGAAGTAGAGGCAGAGAAAGAGATAGGGACATGAAGAAGCGTGATGGCTATAAAAATGATAGAAATGATTTATATTTGTCATGCCCCACCTTGGGAGGCAGGAATGGCACCTAATGCCACACTAGGATCTAGGCTGACCTGGCTGGGCATATGCACCTCTAATGCTTACCAGTGACTCAAAAAAGAAAACAAATTGCTATATCTCGACTATAAATACAGTCTTGGGCCGACAAGACCATGCAGCACCTGTAAAAACAATAGCTGACCCTGCCAACACAACACTAAAAGGGATCCTGTGTGGGCCAACAAGATCACCATACTATCTAGTTATAATAAGAATGAAAACAGGCAGCTATACTAGGCCCTACGGCCAACATATAAAACATCACAAATATAGGCCCCACACGGCCAACACGAGCCACTAACTGAAGACTGTAGTCTGCAAGCCTCTAAGAGTTAAAATATTGGTCGAGACAGGGCCCCGGCCTACCCAGATACTATTCAAATAAAAGATAGTAACCTTTACAACCTAGAAACCCCAAATAAAAGGAGTTGGTCGGTCTGTTGAGTATGAATAGTTGCTAATGGAGGTCCTAAACCTTGTCGTTCTAAACCTACAAGGAAGTATGTAGCTCCCCATAGTTGGGCGTCAGTATAATATATACTGAATATGTAAGGCAATAATAAATAGTTGATTAGAAGCTGATAAAGACTGAAAGTAAGTAGCAAGAAGGGGCAGAAGATAACATGTAAGCTTTCTTATCCATAACCTACATCTAGTAACCCACTACACGTATAAGAGCTGAAGTTGTATGACTAGAAATTCATAAACTATAGCTAGTAGGCAAGAATAAAAACAAGAACCTAACCTGGCCCCCATAAGTTGGGAAGGTACAAGCAACACAATAATAACCTACCTGGGACCCCATGAGCCCCAGCAAGTACAAGAAATGCACATCCCTCCTATCTGAACTACTATAGGCCCGTAGGTATGCTGTGACTAAAGTGTACTCAATCTTTATAGCTGTATTCGAGCCTGGTAGGCTCCTACAACTAGGTCTGAGCCGTCCAGGCTCCTATAGTGGTGTCTGAGCCATCTGGGCTACTGTAGCTGTGTCTGAGTCATCTGGGCTCCTTTGGTTGTGCCTAAGCCATTTAGGCTCCTATAATTGTATCTAAGCCGTCTGGGCTCCTGTAACTGTATCTGAGCCATTTGGACTCCTATAACTTTAACTGAGCCGTCTGGGCTCCTGTAACTGTATCTAAGCTGTCTGGGCTCCTAGAACTGTATTTGAGCCATCTGGGATCCTACAACTATATCTGAGTCGTTTGGGCTCCTGTAACGGTATCTGAGTCGTCTGGGCTCCTGCAACTGAGTATGAGCCGTCTGGGCTCCTATAACTAAACATGAGCTGTCTGGGCTCCTGTAATTGAAATATGATACATTTGGGCTCTTGGAATAGTCTTCATGGCTTCCAATAGGCATAATTTGTGCACTTACACCTGGCTAGAGGGTCCTGGCAGTGATCACAACCTTCATCGGCTTAGCCGAAAAAAGACGAGGTCCGAGTGACTTAAGCAATAGTTTGAAGGTCATGCTAGGGTATGAATAACTCATAAGCAACGGAAGGTCACAAGTGGCCAACTATTTAGTCCTCCGCTTAGAACAACTATGGGGCTGCTACTAATCAGACTTGCTCCTAAGCAGTCAGCCCTAACTTTCCATAGGCAGCTTACCATAACTCCTAGCCTAGAAGAAACACTGTGATATTATGGTACTAGTCCATTTGGACTTTAACCTAGTCTGTTCAGATCACATATGGCTTCTTCGGGCATTTCATAGCCTCATAGGCAAGTTTGTCTGGACCTAGCAACTCGCGGCAACCTATACATGGATATCTATAAGAGTAGGCTGGGGTGTTGACCCCACATCTAACTAGTAATAAGGTTCCCTCCTTAGGGTACCCAAAAGTTTATCTGACTTGTACAACTGGGATAACATTCTGGTGACCTACATGACAAGCACCAAGTCGACTGAAACTAACGGTCACTAGCAATATCTAACTAGATGGCAGGATGTCACTCATTTCACTAGGAAACCCTGGTGCCACCGACTCTAAAGTAAGGCCATCCTATACAAATTTAGGCCCTGGAGGCATTAAGGTATGCCAACAGCCTCTTGGCTAGCTTTACTAAAGATACAGGCATCAAATTGAAGGTTATATCGCCCGGCTACGCCCTATGTTGTCCAACTTACCAGGCCCAACATCTATCCACACACTTCTAAGGCCTTGGCATGACAGCAAAACATCAAAATTCTACTAATACAGTGAATAGAAGAACACAGGAGTTTCTATGATGCTCCTAGCGTGAGCTGCACTCAACATATTCTTTCCCAATAAGGGATACTGCAATATACACTCCGTACATATTTCAGCAGCTAACCCCAACATAAATAATCATAATCTATTGAAAGCAGCTAATCACAATATACATGATCCTTGTCTACTAGCAGCAGCTAATTAAAACATATAGGATCGTTATCTTTGTTCAAGAACATAGGTCGTATCGTTACACAAAGAGAATAACTTGCCTAGGAAATAAGCCTTAACATACCTTGAATGCCGACTCTCGTTTATCCTATTAGTTCCAACCTATAGCCAGCGATTCCATTCAATTACAGCCCTTACGCTGAGAGGTTAGGGCTATTTTCTATACTAAGACTTCAGCAAAACACAATATCTTTTAATAATAGTAACTGTAATTCAACTCCATTTAATTTGACCAAAAACCCACAATTTCTCAGGAGTAAAGAAGGGAGAAATTCTTACCTCTTGTCTGTGGCCGCTTAGGACTCAATTTTAAAGTAAATTTTCCAACCTTTACTCAGCGGGGTTCCGGTACATTGAGCGAATTTTCAAAAAATAACTCCACAGAGATGCTTCTCGTAGGCCTAGAACTCTATATCCAAGATGAATTTGCATTTGGATGGAGTTTGACGGCGTAATTTGATGAAAAATGGATGAAATTTCCGTTTTCTCTATGTTCTTGGTTGAGGGAAATGTTTGCAAATGAATTCCCAATTCACACTTCACTATATATACTTGTTGAGGCAGTAGAAGGGGGGTGCGGCACGCCACCAATCGCACCAGGAAAGGGTGTGTTGCGCATCGTCCATTGCACTAGAGAAGGGTGTGTCGCGCGGCACGGTGCCCAAGGTGCCCGGCCCCTGGCCCCGGCCTCCTGCTCGCTCGATGCCACGTTCATGTATTCACCCCCAGGACTTTTTCTCGCATGCTTCGTACTTCAAAACACTCAACATATGCATGCACGTTTCCATTAAATGATAGAAACTTATAGGGTGTAACATCATCCTCCCCTTAGGAACTGTTCGGTTGGTTCGGTAGGGGTTAAAAACCGACACGCAAGTGCACGTGGTCAAACAAGTAATAAAGTGGCTAAGTAAGCCAAGTATCGAACCAAGGAGACTCTGGATAAGTAAAATTGCTTAAGTATACTATATTCTAGCTTACTTCTAATTATGCTGACAACAACGTAACCAAAAGTTAAATAATTTTTGTTTATAAATTATATACTAAAACTATTAACGAATATTTACTTTGAATTGAAACTATGGATATGAGCATGCCAAGGTTAACAACAAGTAATGAACTTGATTATAATCATAATTCGGTTATTCTTCTCTTCTAGTTGCTAGCCAAGAACATTAGCCAAGAGATTAAAACTCTCGTATTTAATCTCACTTAAGAATCATAAACCATCCGTCTACATTTCTGTGATCAAATGCAATTTATGACTAGCAATACAATTCCGGTTCCTAAATTGACTAATACGGCTTTCAAGTATATTTCTATCAGGAAAGCACATCAAAACCCAATTTTCCCAAATCAAGTTAAGAACAATACCCTATTAATTCACAACTTTCCAATTTCTTGCTCTCTCGAGTGAAATTGGACTTTTTAGATGTACATTAATGTCGGCCACACACTAATGCAGTAGAAACAAGAATTAATAGAACAACATAGAAGAAGAAGATGAAAAACCATACAATTCAATAATCAAAATTCATCACCATTGTTCATAACCTCAGCAAGGAAGAGAATTAGCCACTCATTTGTGGATTAATCATCCTAAAACAAGTGTTAATCATACATACAATTGATTGAAAGAAGAAAGAAAGAGAGAAAATCCCTTAGCTTTTTCGTCCCTCAACTGCCTGTAACCCACGTCCTTGCTCCACCAAGTCTGAATTATGAAAAATAAACCTAAGTGTGATATTTATAGTAGTAAGACTCTTTCCCGGAATAACAAGCAACGTGTCACGGAGTGCATCGCGGAGTACAGCCTCTGTGACACGCTACGGACTCGGAAGCCCTCTGAAAATCACCCGAAATTGGCCCGGGCAGCACCCTGCCGCATTGGCAACGTGTCATGCTGCTTGGGCAGCGCGTTGGCAGCCCTTGGTCACGGAGGCCACCTGCCGTGGCACGTTGCCAACGCGCAGGTGGGCTGTTGTGAGCGGCCTGCCTGCCGTGGCACGTTGCCAACGCGCAGGTGGGCTGTTTTATGCCTCCTCTTCGCCGACGTTCGCGTGTTAATTCCGTTTCCAAGCCTCTACTTCACCAACTCATGGATTAGTTACTCAAAAGTCATCAAAACCTACACAAAAAAAAGCTAATCATGTTGGTTAGCACATATCTTCACTTCATATAAAATTACATGAAAATGTATATGATAACTTAGATAAACAAGACTAATTTAAGTCATAAAGCGTATCTCGGGCATGCTATTTTTGCCCGTGATCACAACCCCACACTTAAAGCCTTGTTCGTCCTCGAACAACCTTTTACATATCATGCATATGGAGACTCCCACATAACTAATTTAGCAAGATAATTCAAGTTACGGCTATAATGATTACGTAAGATACAAGCTAAAAATAGAGCATGCCTGATTTGATCATTGAAATGAAGTACAACTATGTTAAGACTTCTTAACCTCAAAAATCGACTTTCAATCTTAGTAAACTCATGCAAATCAACTGATTAAGAAATCTCACCTGAATTATATCCTTCATTCAACATGTGCCCCTCACGGAAAGAGAGTTACCCAATTTCACACGCAAAAACAATTTTTATATCACAACGTGTGTGGATACATGCATAGAATTACACTCACTCTCACAAAGAATTCACATGCATCATGTAATGACCCATAAGCTTGCCCTTAGTGTTTTATTCCACTAATTTAAGGATATATGAATGTAAGATCAAGTAGGACTTTTTAGGTTGTAATGTAACTCAGGTGCGGGTAAGTACTATTATGATCAGTAATAGTGACTATCTTTCCTAAGCGCTTTTAATACATCACGCCTTCATTAAAAACTTCCCTTCCCTCACTTCACCTTTTTCTCTTTTCATCTTTCTTTTTCCTCTTTTGTTTCCCCCTTTCTTTAGGCACTTTTAGCATATTAGTAAGGAGTTCTATAAGTAACTTTTCATTTATTTATTTTCTTACTCCCTACTAATACTCACCCATATTCAAACAAGTGCACCTTTGTCCTTTTCTCACTTCTTACAATTGCTACTTTCCCTTCTTTTTCATTCTTCTCACTCCTTTACTCTTTCAGATTTTTCCTTTAAGCGCTTAGGAGTTTTGGTTCAATTTCAAGGCTAATGAAAGAAAAAGAGGATTAAGCTTATGTTGCAGCTGTCAAAGAATAGGCTCAAGGCTCAATGGGGTTAACTAGGATTAATTTTTCAAGGTAGGTAAAATGAGGGATAAAAGTTTGGTTCATTCAAAGAAATGCCTAAATCATCTCCTACAATTCACATCCTTCATTTCATTTTATATACACAACAGGCAAGTTCTAGACATTTCATAATAGCACAGAATACTCAAAAACCTTACACTCATAGCACATGCTCAAATCAAGACACAATCAGTAGAATCCTACTCAGCTAATCACAAGAATTCAGAATTAAGCTTCAAACAGATTGAGTCAAATTCAAGAGCCTAAGTGTCTCAAACAAAGTTATACACTTGCATGCTTCACACTGAACATACTTGCCTCTTACAATCACGTATAGCACATAACAAGAACATCAAGCAGCAATTAGTTATAGTTTCAAAAACCCAAAACCTATCGACTAATTTTCCTCAAGACGGTCGTCATCCATCCATCGTCGGAAACAGTCCCTAGGTATGACTAAAACATTATATACAGACAAAGAAAAAGAAAAAAAAAATTATTCTTCGGTTCAAAGACCCCCCGTCGGAAAAGAACCGAAAGAAAAACCAACGGGTGATGAAGTCATGCTTAATTCACAAAAAATTTTCAAATTTTTCAAATTTCTCACAAACTTTTGCACAAGCATTACATTCACCAAAATCGTTAAGCACAGAAAATTTTGAAATTTCCCTTGAAATTTCCCTCACCCCACACTTAAATCATGCTATGTCCTCATAGCATCGAATTAAAATTTAAAAAGGGTGAGAAATACTCCCTGGGGCCTTTAGGCCTAGCTAACAACATGCCTTTCTTCAACTTTGCACAAGTGGGTGTTCGACCCCACACTTTTTCTCTTCCATGCTTGTTAGCTTCCTCCTCCACGGGTACTCAGACTTCCCCTCCATCTGTGCTTAACTTTCCACCAAAAAAACACAAGATGAAAATCAACAAAAAAATCAACTCAAATGCAAGAAATTAAAATGGTACCTGTGGTACCCTTGGATTGCCTCCCAAGTAGTGCCTAATTTTACGTCGTGGCACGACGTACCAAGTTTCACCACTTTTTCCTCCACCTTGAGGATATGAATCTCACCCCTAATTTCTTCCCTAATTTCCTCTTATGCTCCAGGGGTGGTGGTGAAAAATTGTAAGGACCAAGCAGTAGATGTTGCCTTTTGAACTTATTGGCCCTTAAGTAAGTGAAGTCATTTTGTCTCTCCGCGTTGGCAAATTTCAAAATATATGGTGCTTGGTCCTCCTCTAGACATTTCTCTATAAGCTTGGAAGACTCTCTTTCTATGTTGTCAACCAAATTTAACGTTGAAAAATGCGTAGAGTGTGGTCCAATACACCTCAAATCTGAAATTGCATTTTGCTTGACCTCCTTACTTGTATACTCCTTCTCAGCATCGACATCTATCTCTTCATTAATGTCAAATGGAGGGTACTCTATCTCTTCTTCCATGAATGGATTTTCTATAAGTGTGAGCCCATCACGGGGACACTCAAGAGATTCTAATTGTTGGGCTTCATCCAAAAATTCACCCTTGTCGTCCTCTTGTATTTCCTCTCGAATATCGGCTAAAGTTGTTACCTGCAATTTATCACAAGCTTCAGCTTCAGCGATCATCTCCGTGAATTGGATGCTCATCCTTTCTAGAGCCTCTGCATTCTCTTCTTGCTGAATTCTCAATACTGCCATCGCCTCCTTCATTGCTTCTGATTGCTCCAAGAGTTGTTTCAGCATGTCTTCCATTCGAGCTTGGCGTCCCAAGTCCTCATTTTCAGCATGCCTATATTCAGAAAAAACAATAGAAGGATCATAGTAGGGGCTTGGGGGAGGAGTATATGCATTCGGACAGCCATCCCAATGGCCATCTTGACCACCACATATATTGCACGTGTTACAGTGTTGCCACAAGTGGGGTCCTCTGCAATTCAGAAAAGATTCACCAAAATATGAGTATCCACCATTTAAACCATTTGTATTCCACGATGTCATGTTAATAAGGATATACGAACAAGCAGAAAAATAAAATAAAATAAAATGAAAAAAGAATTAAAACAAACACTAAGACCAAATTGTCAGCACTTAAGAAAATAAAACAAAAATACAGTAAATTTACACTTAACACAATTTCACCAATTGCCTAGTCTCCCTGGCAACGGCGCCAAAAACTTGTTCGGTTGGTTCGGTAGGGGTTAAAAACCGACACGCAAGTGCACGTGGTCAAACAAGTAATAAAGTGGCTAAGTAAGCCAAGTATCGAACCAAGGAGACTCTGGATAAGTAAAATTGCTTAAGTATACTATATTCTAGCTTACTTCTAATTATGCTGACAACAACGTAACCAAAAGTTAAATAATTTTTGTTTATAAATTATATACTAAAACTATTAACAAATATTTACTTTGAATTGAAACTATGGATATGAGCATGCCAAGGTTAAGAACAAGTAATGAACTTGATTATAATCATAATTCAGTTATTCTTCTCTTCTAGTTGCTAGCCAAGAACATTAGCCAAGAGATTAAAACTCTCGTATTTAATCTCACTTAAGAATCATAAACCATCCGTCTACATTTCTATGATCAAATGCAATTTATGACCTAGCAATACAATTCCGGTTCCTAAATTGACTAATACGGCTTTCAAGTATATTTCTATCAGGAAAGCACATCAAAACCCAATTTTCCCAAATCAAGTTAAGAACAATACCCTATTAATTCAGAACTTTCCAATTTCTTGCTCTCTCGAGTGAAATTGGACTTTTTAGATGTACATTAATATCGGCCACACACTAATGCAGTAGAAACAAGAATTAGTAGAACAACATAGAAGAAGAAGATGAAAAACCATACAATTCAATAATCAAAATTCATCACCATTGTTCGTAACCTCAGCAAGGAAGAGAATTAGTCACTTATTTGTGGATTAATCATCCTAAAACAAGTGTTAATCAAACATACAATTGATTGAAAGAAGAAAGAAAGAGAGAAAATCCCTTAGCTTTTTCATCCCTCAACTGCCTGTAACCCACGTCCTTGCTCCACCAAGTCTGAATTATGAAAAATAAACCTAAGTGTGCTATTTATAGTAGTAAGACTCTTTCCTGGAATAACAAGCAACGTGTCACGGAGTGCATCGTGGAGCACGGCCTCCGTGACACGCTACGGACGCGGAAGCCCTCTGGAAATCACCCGAAATTGGCCCGGGCAGCACCCTGCCGCGTTGGCAGCGTGTCACGCTGCTTGGGCAGCGCGTTGGCAGCCCTTGGTCGCGGAGGCCACCTGCCGTGGCACGTTGCCAACGCGCAGGTGGGCTGTTGTGAGCGGCCTGCCTGCCGTGGCATGTTGCCAACGCGCAGGTGGGCTGTTTTGTGCCTTCTCTTCGCCGATGTTCGCGTGTTAATTCCGTTTCCAAGCCTCTACTTCACCAACTCATGGATTAGTTACTCAAAAGTCATCAAAACCTACAAAACAAAACCTAATCATGTTGGTTAGAACATATCTTCACTTCATATAAAATTACATGAAAATGTATATGATAACTTAGATAAACAAGACTAATTTAAGTCATAAAGCGTATCTCGGGCATGCTATTTTTGCCCGTGATCAGGAACATTCATCCTCGAATGCAATCTTTAGGCTTAAAGACTAACTCCTTTAAATGTTGTAAGAAAAATTTTGGCAGAGTCTCCTCTATAATATGGACTATCCGAAAACCTAAAACACAGAAAAGTACAACACAGGCGCCCGACAGGATGATATCTGCAACTGAATAATACAGTGCCACTACATATATAAGTCACTAATAACAACAACAATAAGGGATGTACTCAATACCTGAAAACTATCTTGCCATTTCTGAATTTGTTTGTATCTGTATGTTGTCACTATAGAGCCTAGAACAACTAAAGATATTTAGATCTTACTTTATCCTTAGCTTCTCAATTCATCTATGCTATATTCCTATTCCTCTCTATGTCTCTAATAGATCATATCTTTGATCCTCACGGTAGCCCCTTATAGACCCGGTGACCTAATATAACTATTGGAGCCCTGCGTAGGACGGATCTTCTGTGGCTTAAGCATCCTCGACTAGGTCAATCAAAGAAAAGGCCTCCTACGTGTGTACGTAGTGTTGATAAACGGATCCTAGACATGAAGGCAACTCTATCTCATAGGCCACTTGGCCAATCTCTCGGAGGATCCGATATAGCTTAATGAATCTAGGGCTGGACTTGCCCTACTTGTCAGATCTCATAATGCCCTTTATTGGCGAAAGTTTTACCAACATCCAGTCATTGCTTCAATCTCTAACTTCTCCATATGCTAGAATAAGACTTCTGACGACCCTGGGCTGCTGGTATATATCTCTGAATTAGGTTAATTGTCAGTATGCTCGATTCAATTATCCCTGACTTACCTGCTTCAGGCCGTCATATAGGGGACCTACATTTCCACCCTTAACATATCCCCGAGCATCTAAGTCGTGTGCTCTGCTTGGTAATTGTTTTGGGACGGGAAGCTGTACTCAAATTAACTTGCATTCCAATCTATTCTGACAGTTTTTCCAAAGCCTAGCTGTAAGTTGTGGCCTTTGTCAAAATTTAATAGACACTGGGACATCATATCACCATCATAGATCTTTAATATTCAATTCAACGTAATCTTTAGATGAAACATAATTCTAACCGACCAGAAATGAATTAATCTCATTGGTCTTTCGACACTGACTCGAATAGGATCGAATTTACACCTAGTATGGGATACCCTGTAGCTATATTCACACTGTCTATTTCCCACTTCCACACAGCCATGCTTATCTCCTGAATTAGCCTGCCCGATTTCTGATGTCCAACCTCTCTTTTTTGTCCATTGGAGCTTTATGCCACAACTCAAGAATATCCTTTTTCTTCTTATGCCACCAGTGGGTCTCTTTTAAAACCTAATGCATTTTTTTCAAACTCTGGGTGGAGGGAATAATGAACATGGTATACCACTTCCACAATTTGCTAACGAAGCTCTGCCATATTTTGAATGCAGAGTAGACCTCTAGGTCTCAAGACTTCACCCCCCTACTATCTCAAAGACCGGTAACTCCTCTGCTGGGCCTTATCCTTGGCTGCAGTAGGTTAGGGTCTCCGTATTGTCACTTCTTTGCTTCCACAACTGGTGGTGATATTGCAGTATTCTAGGTTACAACCTCACTATCCTTTAAATGTCAGCATGATGCTTATTTCTCAACATTCAACATGATTCCATGCTCTTCAACCTGCTACAGCCTGTAGGTGATAGATATTCGTGCCTTCCCCTTACTCCTATAAGCTGAGATATAGGGCTCATGCCCCCTACATCGTATTGACAAGGATATTACTGACCAAGTCTACCAACCTGTATCGTTCTGACCCACACTTGGGCCAATTTCATTCATATAATCTCTCTGTCTTTCAACATAACAAACTAGGGCCATAGCCATTATTCTACAGGTATATCCTACCGTCATAAGCACACTACGGCGGAATCAGCCTATTTCTGACCTGATCTTTACTATTGCTGGGGTTTTATCTCTTATGGACTCTCACACATACTTGAGTTCTACTGGCAATCTTATCTTCCCTTCTAATTTACTACCCTGAGGGTCTAGGTAACTTTGTAAACACTAGGGGTCTTAATCACTTTCTAATCCTTCTCGAAATCAACAGTTCTAGCCCTCCTTTACTATTTATTTTGGGCAACATGGCATTGATATTTATGCTTTATGTTGTACTTAAAGAACAAGCTGGGAGGTGTAAAATGACCCTATCATTCTATAATAGGGCTAAGGCGCGAAATTCAACAAACTCTAGAGGTTGGAGGTACAAACCTCGCACAATCCTTCACATATTTCAGGTAATCCAACGTTAACTGTTGTCCTTGTCTAATTCTAGATGTCTACAAAGTGAGCCAACTCATATATATACTATACTCCTGACCTTCTATTATGAGGCTGAAGAAGGAACTGGGGACGATGCTGGCATATCTATTACCTTATAAAATTCCTGGTGCCCTGGGAGGATGCCGGGGAGATTAAAAAGACATCTGCTTTCGCCTTCAGGCTGATTGTCCCCAATCTGTGGCACCTCACTAGTATCTTCTCCTGTTGTTGTAGCCAACTTGTGGCTGGCTAGAGACTATCTTATATGAAATATTACTCTAGACAGGCATAATAATCAAAGCTTAGTGATTCAACCATATACAACTTGGCTCTATAGCACGATTTGAGAAGAAGGAGGGGTAACCATACTATCATGCCTCGTAACGTCATGTTTATAGAATGTGGTGCACAACACATTAATAAATAAAACTCTACTAGACACAGCTTGTAGACTCCCTGGGATACAACCTGCTCTGATACCAAGTTTGTCACGCCCCACCTTCAGAGGCATGATTGGTACCTAATATCACACTGGGATTTGGGCTGACCTGGCTGGGCATATGCACCTCTAGTACTTAGCTGTGACCCAAAATCGATAAAAGAAACTGATATATCTCTGTTGTAAATATAGCCTCGGGCCGACAAGGCCATGCAACACCTGTAAAAGAAAACAATTGAACCAGCCAACACAACACTAAAAGGAATCCTATGCGGGCCGACAAGACCACCATGTTGTCTAGTTATAACAGGAATGAAAACAGGCAGCTATACTAGGCCCCACACGGCCAACATACAAAACATCACAAATATAGGCCCCACACGGTCGACACGAACCACTAACTGAAGACTGTAGTCTGCAAGCCTAAGAGTGAAAATATTGGTTGGGACAAGGCCCCGGCCTACCCTGATGCTATTCAAATAAAAGATAAGTAACATCTATAACCTGGCAACCTAGTATGAAAGGATTTGGCCGATCTTTTGACTCTGAATAGTTGCTAACGGAGGTCCTGAACCCTGTCGGTCTATACCTGCAGGCAAGTATGCAATACCCCATAGTTGGGCGTCAGTACAATATGTACTGAATATGCAAGGATGTAATAAATAGTTGATTAGAAGCTAATAAAGATTGAAAGTAAGTAGCAAGAAGTGGCAGAAGATAACATGTAAGCTTTCTTACCCATAACCTACATCTAGTAACCCACTACACATATAAGAGCTGAAGCTATACGACTATACATTCATAAACAATAGCTAGCAGGAAAGAATACAAACAAGAACCTAACCTGGCCCCTATAAGTTGGGAAGGTACAAGCAACACAGTGATAACCTACCTGGGCACCCCTAAGCCCCGACAAGTACAAGCATTGCACACCCCTCTTATCTGAACTACCATAGGCCCGTAGGCATGCTGTGACTAAAATGTACTCAATCTTTGTAGCTGTATTCGAGCCTGGTAGGCTACTGCAACTAGGTCTGAGTAGTTTGGGCTCCTGTAGCGATGTGTGAGCCGTCTGGGCTCCTATAGTTTTGTCTGAGCTATCTAGGCTCCTGTGGTCGTTCCTGAGCCGTCTAGGCTCCTGTAACTGTATTTGAGTCATTTGGGCTCCTCTAATTATATCTGAGCCGTTTGGGCTCCTGTAATTGTATTTGAGTCGTCTGGGCTCCTATAACTATATTTGAGCCGTCTGGGCTGTTGGAACTATATCTGAGCCGTCTGGGCTCCTACAACTGTATCTGAGTCGCTCGGGCACCTATAACTATATCTGAGCCATTTGGGCTCCTGCAACTGAGTATGAGCCGTCTGGGCTTCTGTAACTAAATATGAGTCGTCTGGGCTCCTATAACTAAATATGAGCCATCTAGGCTCCTAGACTGGTCTACATAGCTGCCAACAAGCACAATTTGTGTGCCTACACCTGGACAGAGGGTCCTGGAAGTGATCACAACCTCCGTTGACTTAGCCGGAAAAAGACGAGGTCCGGGTGACTTAAGCAATAGTCTGAAGGTCATGCTGGGTTATGAATAACTCATAAGCAACGGAAGGTCACAAGTGGCCAACTATTTAGTCCTCCGCTTAGAACAACTGTGGTGCTAGTACTAATCGGACATGCTCCTAAGTAGTCAGCCCTAACTTTCCATAGGCAGCTTACAATAAATCCTAGCCAGGAAATAACACTGTGATACTATGGTACAAGTCCCTTTGGACTTTAACCTAGTCCTTTCAGATCTCATATGGCTTCTTGGTCATTTCATAGCCTCGTAGACAGGTCTATCTAGATCTAGCAACTCGCAGCAACCTAAACATGGTTGTCTAGAAAAGTAGGTTGGGGCATTAGCCCCACATCTAACTACTAATAAGGTTCCCTCCTTAGGGTACCCATGAGTTTATCTAACTTGTACAACTAGGATAATTTTTTGGTGACCTGCATGACAAGCACCAAGTTGACTGAAACTAACGGTCACTAGTAGTAGCTAACTAGATGGTAGGCTATCACTCATATCACTAGGCAACCTTGGTTCCGCTGACTCTAACTTAAGGCCATCCTAATCAAATTCGGGCCTTGGAGGCATCAAGGTATGCCAACGGCCTTTGGGCTAGCTTTACTGACAATACAGGCGTCAAACTAAAGGTTATATCGCCTGGCTGCCTATGTCCAACTTACCAACTCAGGGCCAACAGCTATCCACAAACTTCTAAGGCCTTGGAATGACAGCAAAACATCAAAATTCTACTAATACAGTGAACAGAAGAATAGAGGAGTTTCTATGACACTCCTAGCGTGAGCCGCACTTAACATATTCTTTCCCGACGAGGGATACTGCAATATACTCTCGATAAGGCTTTTAGCATCTAACGCCAAAATAAATAATCATAATCTACTGACAGCAGCTAATCACAACATACATGATCCTTATCTACTAACAGCAGTTAATTGTTCGGCTATTTCGGTTGGTATTATATATTATAAACCGACACGCAAGTGCACGTGGTCAAACAAGTAATAAAGTGGCTAAGTAAGCCAAGTATCGATCCAAGGAGGCTCAGGATATGTAAAATTTGCCTAAGTATACTATATTCTTATCTTACTTCTAATTATGCTAACAACAACGTAACCAACAGTTAAATGAGTTTTTGTTTATAAAATATATACTAAAACTATTAACAATTATTTACTGTGAATTTAAACTATGGATATGAGCATGCCAAGGTTAAGAACAAGTAATGAATTCGATTATAATAATAATTTGGTTAATCTCTTCTTCATGTTGCTAGCCAAGAACAGTAGCCTAGAAATTAAAACTCTCGTATTTAATTTCACTTAAGAATCATAAACCATTCATCTACATTTCTGTGATCAAATGCAATTTACGACCTAGCAATACAATTTCGGTTCCTAAATTGACTAATACGGCTTTCAAGTATATTTCTATCAGGAAAGCACATCAAAACCCAATTTTCCCAAATCAAGTTAAGAACAATACCCTATTAATTCACAACTTTCCAATTTCTTGCTCTCTCGAGTGAAATTGGACTTTTTAGATGTACATTAATGTCGGCCAAGCACTAATGCAGTAAGAACAAGAATTAATAGAACAACATGAAAGAAGAAGAAGAAAACCATATCATTTACAATCAAAATTCACTACACATGTTCAAAACCTTAGCAAGGAAGAGAATTAGCCACTCATTTGTGGATTGATCATCCTAAAAAAAGTGTAAATCATACATACAATTGATTGAAAGAAGAAAGGAAGAGAAGAAATCCCTTAGCTTTTTCATCCCTCGACTGCTGCTAACCCACGTCCTTGCTCCACCAAGTCTGAACTAATTAAAATTGTTATACCCCGTAGAATTCCCGGCACCTAAACGACCTATTCGCATGTTGGTTAAGCACATTTGAAGGCCATACGTGTTGTAGAAAGGCCCGGGAAAAAGATCGGATGAGAAACCCGTCGAGCCATCGCGGGAGGAGCCAGGCAGAGCCCCTCCGCGATGGCAGCGTGTCACGGAGGTGAGGCCTCCGCGATGGCTCCGTGACACGTTGCCCTTGTCCAGGCCCAAGTATATAAAGGCCACTTCGGTTTTAAATCATTTAATCACATATAATTTTCCAGAGAACAGAGCAAAGCGGCAAAGAGAAGGTAAGAACGAAGGAAATTATATAATTTCCGTCCGATTACGCTACTAAACGCTGCCCAAACTCAAATTAATCCCAGATACCGAAGTATTTAGCAGCAGAGAGCATTCCTACGGATTCAGTTTCATAAAATACGGCCGACGAATTGTCGAGCCACCGAACTAAGGTAAGTAGAATTGCTCTAAATTAGTGTCTATGTGTTCCTAGCTAAGAAGTGAATATTTCTCCCTTCTGGGCCACTGAAAAATAGCAAGTTTCTGGCCGTCTTTCGATAAGCCTAAGTTTAGGCTATAAACTATATCAAAAGTGACGTTGCCTTTTGAAATAAAGTTGTATTTAGTGTTAATTGATATGTTTATGAATGCAGTTGGGAGAAAACAGTTGGAGTACCGGCTGAGCCTCATCCGACAGACGAATAGTTCAAGATAAGGTATGTAAAGTTAGTTTCCTTCGGCAAGTTAAGTGATATCAGTATAGTGTAATAAATTACAGACCATTAGAAGGTTCAGAAGTCGAGTATTGCGTTATTATGAATATTGGTACGATGTGAGAAACATTGGGTTGTAATGTGTATGAAACCTATCAGTATGATATAGATTCTAACGCAAGTGTTAGAGATTGCCCAGTATACTCAGTATGTGATGTGATATGCCATGTTAAGATATTGTTGTGTTCAGTTGGAACCCCGTGAAGTAGTACAGTATCCGTAAAGCACTTCATATATAGAATAGCAGACTAAAATAAAGTTTAGAAAGTATGTCAGGAATAGTAAATCATGTTACTATAGAAAATCAGTATACAGCATAGTTCAGCAGAAACACTATATTCGTACACATATATATAGTACTTCCAGCCTCAGCATGTATTAAGCATGTACATATTTCTATCACTAGTCCAGCATATAGCGTATATAGAAACCCAGTAAACAGCAGAGTTTTCAGCAGAAACATTATCTTATGTAGCATTTGCCCAGTACAGCCCGGCAGGAAACTATGTTCATATTTATACATCTTACCTGCCTCAGCACGTATTAAATATGTACAGATTGCTATCATTAGCTCAGCATGTAGTATGTACGGTACTTTACCCCTATTAGCCTCAGCATGTGAGATACACAGACAGTATTACCAGTTGAGACCGTTGTATTGTTTGGGGTTGGATTACCTAGCATCCATGACCGCCTCAGGGTTAATAGCTGTATCGACTGGTCCACCAGAGGACGAGGATACGTCACTCTACGGAGTGGCATGCCGTCCCGCCAGGGGACGAAGATGGGATGCCAGTTTTCCCCATATTTGTGCCTTGATCGGCCCTTACACACCCCAGTCGAGCGGATACGCCCGGGTGCAGATTCAGGAGTCCTTCGGACTCAGATGCAGTTATAGTCAGGGGCTCAGCGAGCCCAAGTGCATACCCAGGGGACCGGCGGGATGCTTACAGCCAGTATAGGAGATGGGATGACCGGGGTAGGGGTATAGATTCTGTGTTGATTGTACCTCCCGGCTTATGGGGGCCGGGTAAGGTTGTGTATGCCATGTTATGTTATGTATGTTATGTTATATTACAGTAGATACGAGCAGATTAGTAGTAGAATGATACGTCTCCAGGTATGACTCCTACTCCTTCCAGTATGATTAAGAGAAGGTATGACTTACATTATCAGACAGTTAAGCTATCCTTCTATTTCAGTTTCATCAGTTATGTTATTGATTTCAGATATCTCTTTCAGTTATTGCATTACATACTCAGTACCAGCGGTACTGACGCCCGGTGGGGCGCTGCATTACTTGCCTGCAGGTACTCATAGACGAGCAGGTGACACCACGTGATTCCTGTCAGCGTTGAGCATTCAGCTCCTGTCATCCGGAGACTGAATTCCAGAGGTGTACTTCAGTTTCTGTTGTTATATAGTATGGGTAGGTCGGGGCCCTGTCCTGATCATTTCTATTTCTATTCCTAGAGGCTTGCAGTCTGTATATTCCCCAGTGGTCAGTTGAGCCGGTTGTGTGAGGCCGTGCAGTTGTTAGCTGTTAGTGCTTTTGCTTTCTTTTATGATGGCCGTGTGGGGCCATAGTTTATCAGTAGTGGTGACCTTGCCGGTCACGTAGCTTTTCAGTACGTTGTGATTGAGTTATAGACAGCTAGACAGCATGGTGGCCTTGTCGGCCCGTATAAGTTCCCTATAGTTGCATGTTCTGGTCAGCTGTTGTTGCAGGTACAGGAGGCTATAGGCCAATGGGTCGGGGGCTGTGTTTACAGCCGTTATATAGCCCTTTGTTTCCAGAAATATGGGTTAGAGCTAGCCAGGCACCAGATGTGCCTAGGCTTACCAGTCTAGCAGTCAGTTCCTCGTAGGGCACCAGGTGCCAGTCATACCCCCCAAGGCGGGGTGTGACAAACTTGGTATCAGAGCAGGTCGTATCCCAGGGAGTCTGCAAGCCGTGCTAAGTAGAGTCTTGTCTATGGATGTGTTGTGCACCACATACTATAGGCAGGAGGCTGCGAGGAATGATATGATGGTTACCTTTCCTTCTCAGTCAGTCGTGCTTTAGAGCGGTACAGTATAGGGTTGAGTCCCTGAAAACTTACCGTATTCTTTGATTACAGATACAAAGGCAGATCAGCATTTCCCTATCACAGGCAGAAGATCAGAGATAGCAACAGAAAAGAACCTCAGTCAGTTACATGATAATTACAGCAGCAGGAGGGGGTATCAGAGACCTCCCAGCGTGATACCATTATTGACATTATTCCCAGTATATGTTGATAACGTCAGAATAGGAAGTCAGAAATGTAATGTATATATGAACTCATTCATTTATTAGCTATATGAGATCTGATTATGATTGCAGATAAGGTCAGACCACCAGGTAAGTATAAGAAAGAGAGAAAAAAATGCAGAAATCCCAAATACATCTTTTTGGATATGGTACAATTGAATGCTTTTATTGTTGCAATAAGAAAGGGTTATTCCTACCTCTTAAGTTTGATACCAGTATAGTAAAGGAGCATAAGACTTGAGAGGGGGTTGCCAAATCATGCAGTAAGTAAAGATGGGTTGATTGATCCTAGTAAGTAGTAGAAAATATAGAGAGCCCTTATGATTACGTAAGTTGTGCAGACCCTTATGATAACAAGCCAGTAAAGAAAGTAAGACTGTTAGCTTACCCGAAGTAGGGGTAACAGACCTGCTAGTGATAAATGCCTAATAATAGTCAAGTTTGAGTCAGAAAAAGGCCAAGTCCACCATATGCGCCAGAAGAAGTATAGGCCGAGGCTTGATGAGTAATCTCATTAGCAATGAAAGGCAGGTACCTTGAACCCCAGAGTTCAGTCTAAGCAAGGTGAGAGGAAGAAGCAGGAATGTCAGATCTTGTGGGGAAATTAGAACTACCCCGGATTGTAAAGTATTGTATTAAGGATTAAGCTTCGCGCTGACAGTAAGATTGCGATTCAGAATACCGCAGTACGTCCGCTATGGAAAAGTTAAGAAGTTACCGATACAGCAATTCTAATCTAGGGTAGCCTAGAGATAAGGCCCAGCAGACAGTTATGGGCTCTCAATATATGCCTAGTAAGGCTACAGGATTTGAACGTCGATCCCCACATCGCAAGAGTGGCGGAATTTCAAACAGCAGACAATAACTAGAATGTTTATGTTGTTACTTTCAGAATGGGGTGACAATGCAATGAAATGATGAGTCAGGGCCGGAGATATTATTAGGCCGTAGAAGAAATGTATCATGTACGATGTGAGACTCAGCAGAACATGTCAGAGGTTATGAATTACCGCAGGAATCAGTACATATTGTACGTAGCCAGCGATATATAGATATACAGATAATAGATAGGTTGTGAGTGCCTGCCTATAAGGGCTACAATCACAAATGCTGATTAGTAATAGAAAGCCTATACAAATTGCATTGTGGGACAAAAAAAAAGGAGAAGAAAGAGGGAGAAGAAAGAAAGAAAAGAAGAAGAGAAAGGGCGGATTAAGTGTGAGTGTGAGTTACGTATGAAGTCATAGAAACTATCTCAGTTCTCAGTTATTAGATTAGCAGACTTATGTGTTGTTGTCAGATCCAGGCTCCAGGAGCTTACCAGAGTTATTGGCCTAAGACAGATGGCCAGATGATAAGGGCGCAGTTAGACGGTCTACCGACCAGCTGGCGCCTGCATTAGCAGGGAGGCATCCCTGAAGATCGGTAACAGTAGTGCATGTGCCAGAACTAGGATTAGAGACCGAGTAGGCAAATTTCAGAGATTAGCAATACTAGAATTGTTCCAGCATGTTAAGTGGTCATACGTCATTTTCCCAGCCTTGTGGGCGACAGTCGGCCTTAGTCAATCTAGCAGTTGTCATGTAGAACCCCCCATAAGTCAGCCAGCCGTCCCAGTCAGAATACCCTTGGGTACCCCAAGGAAGGGTCCACATCAGTAGTCAGTGACAAACTTGTGACAGACTAGTACTTCAGCTGGGTTTCGTAAGATATTCAGATACAGAGCCCTAGCGGAAGGCCAATAGTTACAGAATAGCCTATAAGACCGAGAATTCCCTAGAACAGCAGTATAGATCCAAGTGGATATACGCAAGGCATAAGTAATTGATAGTACCCTGCTAGCACAGTGTTTATTAAGACCAGGGGATCAGTAGACTCCCCGTGAAGATCCAGAGATTGATCGCCTGGGAGTAAGTTGAATAAGTCCAGCCTTCCAGTGGGTTAAGCAAAATAATAGAGCAATTAGATGCCCACGAGTTTGCGGTTATGCACGAACTATAAGCACTCAAGTAGCACGGGTAGAGTATGGTGGGACTACTGCCACATTCGGGTCATTCAACCCGACTATTCAGTTATTTAAGGTTATGTAGCCAGATCATTAGAGGTCATGGTCGATATCTGGACCCCCTGATCAGATACGGGCACATGGTGTGCAGATAGTCGTTCAAGGTTACCTTAGCAACAAGCAGCTTTAGCATGCGGCCAGAAGGCCATATAAGCTCTAGTTATACCGGTAGACTACTTGTCGGATTCTCCGGTATAATAAACCAGTATGACCGTCAGTTATATGTCGAATTTTGTAAATGTGAATTTTGGTTGAGTTTAGTAGCCTTTTTGGTCACATTGTGTCGGAGGCTGGGGTACAGATAGATACACAAAAAAAAAAAATCGAAGTAGTGGAAACATAGCCTAGATCTACCACTCCGATCGAAGTACGCAGTCCTTGCGGTTAGCCGGGTACTGCAGTTGACACAGAAGGCAGCAAAAGTTCCAGTAGACTGAGGCGTGTGAGCAGAACTTCCAAGAGTTAACAGCCAGGTTAACCTTAGCCCCAGTGTTAGCATCGCCAGAAGGTACAGAGGGTTGGTGCAGCATGGTAAGGTAACAGTTTATGCTTTCAGGCAATTGAAGAAACGTGAAAATAATTGTCTTACCCATGACCTGGAGGTAGTTGCAGTAGTTTATACTTGAAAAATCAAGAATTTTGTGTCACCCGGGGAGGGCTAATACGGTAGTAGATGCCCTTAGCCATAGATCTACGGGGAGTTGGCATACTTGCCGCTTGAACAGCGGGAATAGACCCAAGAATTTTACTAGTTAGCCGGTCTAGCCGTTCACATAGCAGAAATAAAGGATAACAGAACGATAATACAGAATATCGAGCATTGCGGTTAGAGGTGGAAGTAAAGGAACGGCAGTATAGAAACCCTAGCCAGGTTTAACTTGAACACAAGATTCAGTAAGGAGAGATGACATATTTTCAGATAACCGGGGATGAAATGTGGAGATATAAAGGCCGCATTGCGCTCCAGATATTTTGGGGCATCGTCAGCAGTTTATGAGCGAGGCGCATTACGCCCGCTATTCTCTTCATCCCGATATGACAAAGAGGTACCATGACATTAAAGAAAACTACTGGTAGCCCAGTGTCCTAACTGCCAACAGTTGAAGGCAGAATATCAGAAACCAGGCAGGTTAATTTAGAACATAGCTGTGCCTCTTTGGAAATGAGAAGCGGTGAAGATGAATTTTGTAGCAAGATTACCCCGTACTAAACACAGACATGACTCTATATGAGTGATAAATGACAGCTTGACAAAAATCAGCTCATTTCTTGCCAGTAAGAACTACTTTCTCAGCCAAAGATTATGCTGGGTTGCATAGCAGAAAGATAGTCAGATTACATGGAATACCAGTATCCATTATTTTAAACAGAAGAGCATAGCTTACAGCCAGATTCTGGCAGTCGTTCCAAAAAAAAAAAGTTTGGGAACGCAGAGTAATCTAAGCACAGCATTTCATTCTCAGACAGATGGGCAGGCCGAGCGCACAATTCAGGCGCTCGAAGACATGTTGCGAGCATATGTCCTAGATTTCGGTGGTAGCCGAAATGAGCATGTGCCGTTAATTAATCTACTTATAGGAGAGTCAGCGTTGGTTAGCCCAAACATTGTTCAACAGTCAAAGGAAAGGGTAAAGCTTATCTGAGGACGCTTACTGACTGCACAGAGTCGCCAGAAAATTATATGCAGATGTCCGGCGCAGAAACTTAGAGTTTGATGTAAATGACTGGGTATTTCGGAAGTATCCCCGATAAGAAAGGTAAGTTCAGCCCGAGATTTGTTGGGCCAGATCAGATTCCGCAAAGGATAGGCCGAGTTGCATACGAATTGAACTTGCTTCTAGAGTTAGTATCCGTTCACCCAGTATTCCATATATTCATGTTGAGGAAATTCGTAGGAGACTCTTCTACGGTTGTCCCAGTCCAGAATAGGTTACGAAAAAGCGGGCCTATGAAGAGGTCCCAGTAGCTATCCTAGACAGACAGATTCACTGATTACGGACTAAAGATATTACGTCTATTAAGATATGAGGACCAGATATCCTCACCTATTTCAGGCCTAGCCAGGCGACAGGTATGTTCGTACTATTATTTATGCAGTATCTTATGGTTGTATGTCTGTAAATGATAAAGAAAGATTGATATCTAGTTATCCAGTGGATCCTAGAATATTATGTGCAGTGCCTGTGTTGGACTTTTCTGCATTTCAGGTTTTTGCGATAGTCCATGTTACAGGGGAAACTCTGCCGAAAGTTTTCTAGAAACTAAAGTAAGTAGTCCTCTAGATAACAGTGTACATTCGAGGACGAATGTTCTTAAGGGGGGGAGAATGTAATACCCCGTAGAATTCCCGGCACCTAGACGACCTATTCGCACGTTGGTTAAGCACATCTGAAGGCCATACGTGCTGTAGAAAGGCCCGGGAAAAAGATCGGATGAGAAACCCGTCGAGCCATCGCGGGAGGAGCCAGGCAGAGCCCCTCCGCGATGGCAGCGTGTCACGGAGGTGAGGCCTCCGCGATGGCTCCGTGACACGTTGCCCTTGTCCAGGCCCAAGTATATAAAGGCCACTTCAGTTTTAAATCATTTAATCACATATAATTTTCCAGAGAACAGAGCAAAGCGGCAGAGAGAAGGTAAGAACGAAGGAAATTATATAATTTCCGTCCGATTACGCTACTAAACACTGCCCAAACTCAAATTAATCCCAGATACCGAAGTATTTAGCAGCAGAGAGCATTCCTACGGATTCAGTTTCGTAAAATACGACCGACGAATCGTCGAGCCACCGAACTAAGGTAAGTAGAATTGCTCTAAATTAGTGTCTATGTGTTCCTAGCTGAGAAGTGAATATTTCTCCCTTCTGGGCCGCTGAAAAATAGCGAGTTTCTGGCCGTCTTTCGATAAGCCTAAGTTTAGGCTATAAACTATATCGAAAGTGACGTTGCCTTTTGAAATAAAGTTGTATTTAGTGTTAATTGATATGTTTATGAATGCAGTTGGGAGAAAACAGTTGGAGTACCAGCTGAGCCTCGTCCGACAGACGAATAGTTCAAGATAAGGTATGTAAAGTTAGTTTCCTTCGGCAAGTGAAGTGATATCAGTATAGTGTAATAAATTAAAGACCAGTAGAATGTTCAGAAGTCGAGTATTGCGTTATTATGAATATTGGTACGATGTGAGAAACATTGGGTTGTAATGTGTATGAAACCTATCAGTATGATATAGATTCTAACGCAAGTGTTAGAGATTGCCCAGTATACTCAGTATGTGATGTGATATGCCATGTTAAGATATTGTTGTGTTCAGTTGGAACCCCGTGAAGTAGTACAGTATCCGTAAAGCACTTCAGATATAGAATAGTAGACTAAAATAAAGTTTAGAAAGTATGTCAGGAATAGTAAATCATGTTACTATAGAAAATCAGTATACAGCATAGTTTAGCAGAAAGACTATATTCGTACACATATATATAGTACTTCCAGCCTCAGCATGTATTAAGCATGTACATATTTCTATCACTAGTCCAGCATATAGCGTATATAGAAACCCAGTAAACAACAGAGTTTTCAGCAGAAACATTATCTTATGTAGCATTTGCCCAGTACAGCCCGGCAGGAAACTATGTTCATATTTATACATCTTTACCTGCCTCAGCACGTATTAAATACGTACAGATTGCTATCATTAGCTCAGCATGTAGTATGTACGGTACTTTACCCCTATTAGCCTCAGCATGTGAGATACACAGACAGTATTACCAGTTGAGACCGTTGTATTGTTTGGGGTTGGATTACCTAGCATCCATGACCGCCTCAGGGTTAATAGCTGTATCGACTCGTCCACCAGAGGACGAGGATACGTCACTCTACGGAGTGGCATGCCGTCCCGCCAGGGGACGAAGATGGGATGCCAGTTTTCCCCATATTTGTGCCTTGATCGGCCCTTACACACCCCAGTCGAGCGGATACGCCCGGGTGCAGATTCAGGAGTCCTCCGGACTCAGATGCAGTTATAGTCAGGGGCTCAGCGAGCCCAAGTGCATACCCAGGGGACCGTCGGGATGCTTACAGCCAGTATAGGAGATGGGATGACTGGGGTAGGGGTATAGATTCTGTGTTGATTGTACCTCCCGGCTTATGGGGGCCGGGTAAGGTTGTGTATGCCATGTTATGTTATGTATGTTATGTTATATTACAGTAGATACGAGCAGATTAGTAGTAGAATGATACGTCTCCAGGTATGACTCCTACTCCTTCCAGTATGATTAAGAGAAGGTATGACTTACATTATCAGACAGTTAAGCTATCCTTCTATTTCAGTTTCATCAGTTATGTTATTGATTTCAGATATCTCTTTCAGTTATTGCTTTACATACTCAGTACCAGCGGTACTGACGCCCGGTGGGGCGCTGCATTACTTGCCTGCAGGTACTCATAGACGAGCAGGTGACACCACATGATTCCTGTCAGCGTTGAGCATTCAGCTCCTGTCATCCGGAGACTGAATTCCAGAGGTGTACTTCAGTTTCTGTTGTTATATAGTATGGGTAGGTCGGGGCCCTGTCCCGATCATTTCTATTGCTATTCCTAGAGGGTTGCAGTCTGTATATTCCCCTGTGGTCAGTTGAGCCGGTCGTGTGAGGCCGTGCAGTTGTTAGCTGTTAGTGCTTTTGCTTTCTTTTATGATGGCCGTGTGGGGCCATAGTTTATCAGTAGTGGTGACTTTGCCGGTCACGTAGCTTTTCAGTACGTTGTGATTGAGTTATAGACAGCTAGACAGCATGGTGGCCTTGTCGGCCCGTATAAGTTCCCTATAGTTGCATGTTCTGGTCAGCTGTTGTTGCAGGTACAGGAGGCTATAGGCCAATGGGCCGGGGGCTGTGTTTACAGCCGTTATATAGCCCTTTGTTTCCAGAAATGTGGGTTAGAGCTAGCCAGGCACCAGATATGCCTAGGCTTACCAGTCTAGCAGTCAGTTCCTCGTAGGGCACCAGGTGCCAGTCATACCCCCCAAGGCGGGGTGTGACAAAAATAAACCTAAGTGTGCTATTTATACTAGTGGGAAATTTTTCCCGGAATAACAAGCAACGTGTCACGGAGGTCAACGCGGAGCACTGCCTCCGTGACACGGCGTGGACGCGGACCTTCACTGGAATTCCAGGGTCCGGTAAAATAGCCTCAACGTGGCACGGAGGCCAACGCAGAGGCCTATCTCCGTGCCACGGAGCTATCGCGAGGCCTCGCTGGAATTTGCCATTTAATTTCCTCTCCAGGCAGTGTGCCTCCGCGATGGTAGCATGGCACGGCTCCATCGCGGAGCCCCTATAATTTGTGCATTCCAATGTCTTTTCCACGCTCGTATCCAAGTCCAACTCCGATATAGTTCCAACATGCATTTTAGCTCCTAAAAATCATATTTTCCTGCAAAACAAATGCTAATCATGTTGGTTAGTATAAATTCACATTTTATTACCAATTACATGAGAATATATACATATTGCACACAAACAAGGCGAAAATAATACGTTTGAGTATCACTTGGGCATATAAATCTGCCCAAGATCATTAATTACAGCATATAGGATGTTATCTCCGTTCAAAAACATAGGTCGTATCATTATACGACGAGAAAAACTTGCCGAAGGGATAAGCCTTAACATACCATGAATGTCACCTCTCTTTTATCCGATTAGTTCCAACCTATAGCCGGCAATTCCGTTCAATTGCAATCCTTACGCTGATAGATTAGGACTATTTTCAATACTAAGACTTTGGCAAAACACAATATCTTTCGGTAATAGTAACTATAATTCAACTCCATTTAATTCAGTCGAAAACCCACAATTTATCAGGAGTAAAGAAGGGAGAAATGCTTATCTCTTGTCTACTCAATTTAAAGTAAATTCAGCTTCCTTTACTCGGTGGGGTTCCAGTACACCGAGCGAATTTTCAAGAAATAACTCTGCAGAGATGCTTCTCGTAGACCTAGAACTTGATATCCAAGATGAATTTGCATTTGGGCAGAGTTAGATGGCATAATTTGATGAAAATTGGATGAAATTTCCATTTGCTCTATGCTCTTGGTCGAGGAAAATGTTTGCAAATGAATTCCCAATTCACACTTCACTATATATACTTATTGAGGCGGTGGGCAGGGGGATGCGGTGCACCACCCATCGTGCTAGGCAAGGGTGTGGGCGCACCGGCCATAGCGCCAGACCGGCTGGCGCGGCATGGCGCCCAAGGCGCCTGGCCCTTGTCCCAGGCTTCCTACTCGCTCGATGTCACGTTTGTGTATTCAACCCCCAGGCCTTTTTTTGAATGCGTTGTACTTCAAAACTCTCATCATAAGCATGTATGTTTCCATTAAATGATAGAAACTTACAGGGTATAATGATATATTCCTCTAAGTAACTATGAAGCAGAATTTAGTAGTTCGAGGATTGAGGATATATTGTCCAAAGTCATGAAATAGATGAAGGCAAATGATGCCCATTTCAAGGAGCTTCGTGCAGATATTTCTAGGATGAACCAAAAGGTAGAGTTAAATGTGATTTCCATGAAGAAATTGAGCAGCAGATTGGTCAGATGTCAGTTGCAATGAATCAGAGGTAGAAAGGCACACTTTCTGATAACGTCGTCCAGAATCCAAAGAATGATAGTCACTGTATGGCGGTTATGACTAAAAGTGGAGAAGTGACAGTTGACCCTCCTATGTCGATTGTGGTTGATGCGTTAGTTGAGCCCGAGTTCATTGATGATGATACGATAGCGGATATTGATGATTAGGTTGTGGTTAACAATTTTGTTGAAAAGAGAACTCCTAGTAATGAAAAGGAGATTGTGTCTATAAAGGAGAAAGATAAGGAGGTCCCTCAGAAGTTGACTCTTATTACAAGACCTCCTCAACCTTTCCCATAGAGATTGCAGAAGAGGGTCGAAGAAGGGAAATATCACAAGTTTATTTCGATGCTAAAATAATTATATGTGAATATCCCTTTAGTCGAAGCACTTAAGCAGATGCATGGCTATGTAAAATTTATGAAGGACCTTATCAGTAAGAAGAGGAAGGTGAGCGTTGAACCTGAGCACGATTTGCACCATCGTAGTGTAATATAATCGCGGTCGCTTGTGCAGAAAAAGGAAGACCTCGGAGCTTTCACAATACTGTGCACTATTGAAGTCTTTAATTTGTTAAGACTTTATGTGATCTGGGTGCCAATATTAAGCTCATGCCGCTAGCAGTGTTCAGACAATTGATATTGGGAGCCCCCAAGATGACTATAGTATGGCTTCTTATGCCAGATCGCATGGTGAAAAATTCGGTAGGGATTCCCTATGATGTATTGGTGAAGGTCGATTCTTTCATCTTTCCAACTGATTTTGTTATTCTAGACTGTGAGGTGGATTTTAAGGTCCCCAACATCTTGGGGCGACCATTCCTTGCTACCGATCGTGCATTAGTGGACATGGAAACCAGACAGTAGAAATTCCTATTGAATAAGGAAGAAGTTACTTTTAATGTGTGCCGATATATGAAGCAGCCCATTGAACAAGGAAGAAGTTACTTTTTAATGTGTGCCAATCTATGAAGCAACCCAATGATATGCGGATGGTCCCAATGATTGATATTGGGAAGGTTGAGCCTCCAATGATGCCTATTGAGGATGATATGAGTATTGAAACCCTTGCAAATTGTGATGTTGATGAAGTTGATAGGTATGATGAGATAGTCAGCTCGCTTTCCAATATGAGGTCATATACTTATGCTCCGAAGAAAATTGATCTTGATTTGAAGAACCATGCCACCCCACTGAACAAGCCTTTTATTGAGGAGCCCCAATCTTGGAGCTAAAGGCGCTCCATCTCACCTTTGGTATGTATTCTTGGGAGACGAAAATACTTTGTGGGTCATTGTAGCATCAGACTTGGTGGAATGGCAAGTGGAGGGTTTTGTCTCCGTTCTGAAGAGGTACAAGAGGTCCATTGGATGGTACATAGCAGATATTATTGGGATCCCACTAGGTATTTGCACACATAAGATCCATCTTGAGCCAGACTGTATTCCGAGTATTGAGCATCAGTGTAGGTTGAATCCACTTATGCAAGAGGTGGTCAAGAAGGAGATTACTAAGTGGTTGGATGTGAGCATGGTTTACCCTATTGTAGACAGCAAATGGGTGAGCCCTATCCAATGTGTTCCAAAGAATGGTGGAATCACCATGGTTCCAAATGCTAATAATGAGCTCATTCCATTGAGGCCAGTCACAAGTTGGAGAGTATGTGTGGACTATAGCAAGCTGAATCATTAGACGTGGAAAGACCATTTTCCAATGCCATTTATGGATCAGATGCTTGATCGACTTGCAGGTAGAGGGTGACATTTTAATGATTATTCGGGGTATAATTAGATTTTCATAGCCCTGAAAGACTAAGAGAAAAACACATTCAACCCCCCTTATGGGACATTTTCCTTCAAGAGGATGTTGTTTGGGTTATGTAATGCGCCCACCACTTTCCAATGCTGGATGATGTCTATATTCTCATACATGGTGGAGGACAGATAAAGGTATTTATGGATGATTTCTCAGTGGTTGGTCACTGCTTTGATGCTTGCTTGACTCATTTGAGCAAGGTGCTGCAGAGATTTGAAGAGACCAACTTGGTGCTTAATTGGGATAACTGCCATTTCATGGTCAAGGAGGATGTTGTGCTCGGCCATAGGATTTCTAGAAAGGGCATAGAGGTGGACAAGGAAAAGATTGATGCGATAGCTAGCTTGCCACCGCTGATATATTTGAAGGGCATTCGGAGTTTTGTATGTCATGTTGATTCTATTGGAGGTTCATTAAGGACTTCTTAAAGATTGCACATCCTTTGTGTATATTACTTGAGAAAGAGGTGAAGTTTGTATTTGATGATACATACTTGGAGGCTTTTTAATGTTTAAAGGAGAAATTGACTAATACTCCTACCATAATTACACCTGACTGGTCCTTACCATTTGAAGTAATGTGTGATGCTAGTGGAGTGGCCCTTAGGACTGTCTTGGGACAAAAGTGTGAGAAGATATTTCATCTGATCTATTATACCAGCAAAGAACTTAATGCTTCTTAGAAAAATTACACCATGATAGAGCAAGAGTTATTGGCTGTAGTGTTTGCATTTGAGATGTTTTGAACTTATTTGCTCGAAACTAAAGTGATTATTCATACAGACCATGTAGCTCTTCAACACTTGGATGGCAAAGAAAGATGCCTAACCACAGTTGATTAGATGGGTACTTTTGTTGTAGGAGTTTGAATTCAAGGATAGGGACCAAGAATCAAGTGGCTAATCACTTGTCTAGATTGGAGGCAGATGCAGCATTGAGAGATGAGCTTGACATAGATGATAAATTTCCTGACGAACAGGTTTTGGCCGCATCGCAGGATCTCATTTCATGGTTTGTGGACTTTGCTAATTATTTGATAAGTGATGTGGTGCCTGCAAATTTGTCCTTTCACCAGCGAAGGAAGTTCATGTCATATGTGCGAAAGTTTTTCTAGGATGAGCTATACTTATTCTACATTTGTGCTGACAGAGTGATCCATAGGTGTGTGTATGAGGCTGAAATGCTCAGCATATTGGAGGCTTGTCACACATCTCCTGTTGGGGGTCATCATAGTGGTATTCGCAGAACCCATAAAATTATGCAATATGGGTACTATTGGAGGATTATTCATCAAGATGCACATGATTATGCTAAGGCATGTGATGCATACCAAAGGCAAGGAGGAATATCACGAAGACATGAACTCCCTCTTACCCCGATTCTTGTTATTGAGTTATTCAAAGTGTGGGGCATTGATTTCATGGGTCCGTTTGTGAGCTCAAATCGGATAAAGTACATACTTGTAGCTATTAACTATATGTCAAAATGGGTGGAGGCGGTTGCACTCCCTAATAATGAAGGCTAGAGTGTCACAGTGTTCTTGAGGTGGAATATTTTCTCCAGGTTTGGGACCCTTAGGGCCATCATTAGTGATGGGGGTTCGCACTTTTACAACTGGTTGTGTCAGACTCTTCTTTAAAATATAGGATGAAGCATAGGATGGAAACACCTTATCATCCACAATCTAGTGGGAAAGTTAAGGTCTCCAACTAGGAGATAAAGACCATCCTAGCGAAGATTGTGAATGCTAATAGAATGAATTGGTCTAGGAAGCTGGTTTATGGGCCTACTAGACTGCCTTCAAGACTGCTATAGGTATGTCCTATCAGCTTGTATATGGGAAAGCATGTCATCTTCCAATTGAACTTGAGCACAAGTCCATGTGGGCGCTCAAGAAGCTAAATCTGAATTGGGGTGATGCGGCGAACTTTAGGCTTGATCGGTCGAATGAGTTAGATGAATTTCATTTGGAAGCATATGAAAGTTCAAGCATTTACAAGGAGAGGATGAAAATATATCACGACCAGAAGATTGAGCAAAGAGAGTTTATCCCTGGTGATTTGATGTTGTTGTTCAATTCAAGGCTTTGCGTGTTTCCTGGCAAGTTGAAGTCTAAGTGGTTGGAGCCATTCCAAGTGGTGCAAGTATTTCCATATGGTGTAGTTGAGCTTGAAAATCATAAAGGTAAAAGGTTTAAATTTAATGGACAGCGAGTGAAGGCATATTTGGGAACAAGTGAGGAAATCAAACTGGTTGAACTTTGATCCTTGGGTGAAGTCTGAGTGATCTGGGGACCCGCGTCATGCTGCAACGTTAAATTAGGCGCTTCGTGGTAGGCAACCCATGGGGTATCTTGGTGAAGACTGAATAATCAAGATACTCGCGTCATGCTGCGATGTTAAATCGGGTGCTTCATGGGAGGCAACCCATGTTGTAATTGAAATTTGAGGATAGTGTTCATGTGTGTTGAAGTGTGTAGGTTTAACATGGATCAAACTCAGAAGGCCGAGCATAGGCCTGAGCTACAAGCCTCACAATAAACTGTACATTCTTGGAACGGCTCATAGTTCTAGTCGTGGCTTTCCAATTAGAGAATGAACATGCTTGGAAGTGATCATAAAGTTGGACACAATAGACCGTCCTTTCATAGGACGGGTCTGTAACACCCCAAAAGTCCCTAAGATTAGACCCGAGAACTAAAACGAAGAAAGCAAGAAAAGCTGCATCCAGTCACAAAATGAGTGATTCATTATGTAACCCGATAGGTTAATAAGTGACCCATTGTGTGTGCATCAGTTGGTAAAATGTCGGGGTTTCCCGGAGACATAATTTCATGACCCAAGCATGGAACCCAGTTCGAGACATGGGACCTAGAACCATGAATGGCTTCAAGTCGACCCATGGCATGAACATAGTGGCTAAAGAGAATAAATTAATGGAAACTGATAAACTAAACATGAATAAGCAAAAGTCTATACACGTAATAATCGTAAAACCGAGTCAACACTAACAAGCTGAGATTCCATATACTGTCTAAAAAGCCTCTAACATAACTGATGAGCTAATAGGACAATATCCCCAACTAGCTCGACAAAAGTCTATAACTAAAATAACAAAACCACAAACTAAACTAATTGTCCTCGGAAGATGAGGACTCACGACCACTAGCTAAACTGGACTGATACAAAAGTAGGACTAATGGCGCGACTGAGTCTGATTTCTCGGACCTGTATCATGAAACAATACAGCATAGAGTATGCGGTCAGTACTTTAAATGTACTGAATATGCAAGGTAAGTAAAACGGACTGATAATATACATAAGAGTTCAGAAGAGTAGGATAATTCAAAACATGAAGTGATAATCATAGCATAAACATAATGACTCAAGGTTTTCAAAACCATTCTTAAACTAGTCATAATCGTTATCATAAGAGGAACCTTGTAAATCATCATTTGAGCAATATTATCGTAAACATGAAAATGCATAAATCATGAGGGGACAATAGGACTCATCTTAACCGACAACATCATGATAGAACTTACATGATGCCTCAGCTATCTCACTCAAGTAGGCAGAGCCGTCCCAAGCTTGTCAGGCAAGGGACGTAAGTGGCGTGATATCACTAATGGGATCCACCTAGAGTCCATGAATATATACCTACGGTTGCACGTAGTTTTGAGACCTCGGAGTTTGCCTAAACGCCAGGCCTACTCGATGCTAGACACTACTCCCAAAAACATGCACATGAGGGCTGATATAATAATCGTGAAATCATACATGAAGTTCATGGCTAGTTAAATCATAACATACTTGATCATACTTGACATACATGATTAGCCATGAAATAAGGGCCCGTGAATTAGCCAAAATCATAAACTCATAAATCATGAAGAACATACATGCTTGAGAAAATCACCATACTTGAAATTCATAAGTTCATGAAGAGAACTTGTAGGAAATCATATCATAAATCATAAATCATAAACCATAAATTAGGTCTTAATAATAGAATCATAAACTTGATTTTTCATGAAACTTTCATAATTGGGCGTAATTTTATAAAATTTAAAATCATGAATTAATAATCAAAATAGGCATAAAATCTGCCCATAGATAGAAGGGAATTGACCCATAAATAAATCATAGTGAATTTCATGAAATTGGGATAAAACCCTATAGGATCATACACTTGAATTAACACTTGAATTCATAAACTTGAGGAGAAATTTGGGCATGAGAATAAAAGAAAACTCTCATTCAGAGCCCTACATACCTGGGTAAACTGATTATCAACTTGACTTTGAAAACTCAAGAGATTTGGAGGAGAATTGGAGTCTATGCTCCCTATAATTGTGGTAGAATATTCAAATGCCTAAATGACCTAAAACTGAATTTAGACCTAAAATGTTGTCAATAAACATAGGGGAGAGTATGGCTCAATTTTCTTGATCAAAATGTAATAACCTAAAGTGGTGCCATAGAATTTTGATAGGGGTGAAGTCTGAGTACCTAAGCATGATTCAAATGGAATGATGCAATATTGAACTGAGCATGCTTCACAGGAAGAGGAAAGGCTTTACAAACCAAAAAATGAACTAGTGTATCTCACAACAGCTCGTTGCTTGGGTCATTGGGACTACCTAGTGATCCAAAGTGCACAAACATCTCATGACGAGTCATACAATGAACCGTTGTATTGTACAACGGGTCGTTCGATGCAGTCGTCTTGAGAAGTTCAAAAATTTGAAATGCAGTAATTCAAATGAACGGACCATACAATGGTTCATTTGAAGTGGTCATAGTTAGAATGGACAAAAGGCAAGATTTTAACACTTCCAAACAACAACCCCCACAATGGGTCATCCTTTCTCACTACGGCCCGTACCAAGGGTCGCCTGTTTTAATAGTTTTATAAGTACTATGTTATATTTGTGTGGTGCTTTTGAATCTAACATTTCTTCCACAGGTGCAATGTCCCCTAAGGAAACCAAAAAGCAATAAGAAGATGTTGCAAGGAAAGAAATTGCTAAAAAATAGTAGATTCGAGATGAGGGCCGGAAAGCCCTAATGGTTCGGAGGAAGCGACTGAGATTGAATCCTCGGGAGAACCACCTACTGTTACCACGAGGGCATAAGTCAGGTCCCAGCATACTGTAGAGGTGTCACGACCTAAACATAGACCTGGATCGTAACACAGTACGAGGAACCCAGAGAGGCCCAAGTCGACCCATGACATAAGCATATGTAACTTCATTAACATAAAGCGAAAGACTAAATATAAAACATAACGGAAACATAAACGTGACATAGCATATCATGACATACGGAATCACTAGACATACACATAAGCTGAGTACTACATACTGTCTGAAAGCCTCTACTGCATAAAATGGTCTGATGTGACAACACCCCCAATTAACTCGGCCAAGTACTAAAACATAAATAATATAAATGTGTAGTCAGACGGCCCTCGGAACGTGAGGACTCACCAACACGATGAAAGTGATCTCTGAGATGATCTAAAGATGAGGTGAGCCTGAGAACCAGGTCATGTATCATGAGATGATACAGCATAGAAAGTATGTGGTCAGTACGTGGAATGTACCGAGTATGCAAGGTAAGTAAAATGGACACTAAAATATGTAAAAGCTTATAAAACATCATAAGAGTAGGACCACATGCTCATGACATAATTATTGTAACATAACATAAGGCTCAAGGTTTTCAAAGCATTCGTAACACAATCGTAATCACAATCATAAGAGACAAGCTTTATTTAACATGACTTGAGCCAATATATATACAATCATAAATATGCATAAATCACGAGGGACAGTGGGAGATTTCTCTTAACCAACATACCCCATATGAGCACACATGGAGCCCGACTTGTAAAACTAGTTGGGAGGCCATTTGTACCTTGCCAAGGGAAAGGAGTGATCAAATAAAAAGGGTCGTTTGGGCCAGGGATAGTCACAAGGGAGGTCCCAACATACCTTCGGTGGCTCGTAGTTTATGAGATCCGGGGTAGAACCTAGGCTCCGAACCTACTCGGTATTCAATACTACTCCCAAAACATATATAGAGATCATAGTATAATATGCATAAGTTCATGGGCTAGTTAAATCATGATAATCATAACATTCTTGTAAATACATGAACTAGCCATGAATCAAGGCCCGTGAGTTGGCCAAAACACAATTTATAAATCATAGGGTTCATGCATACTTGTAGATCATACATATAACTTGTATATCATCAAATCATGATGGGTAATTGGATAAATTTGTATTTCAAATCATAAATCATACTAGGTTTGTAAACATCAACAATTGAAGAGTAGATCATAAATCGATTCATCATAGATCATGCATAATTAGGATTAATTTGGTAAAAATCAAAATCAATAATTTTATAAGTAAAATAATTGTAAAATCTTATAAAAATCCATAAAATATGAAGTGAATCATAAATCATAAAAAGCCCATTACCAAATCATTAGGTTTTCACAAAAATTGAATTAAAACCCATGAGATGTTTTGTAGATTTTCATAAATTAATAGATAATGGGCATGGGTGTGAATGGAAACACCCATTCGTAACCCTATATACCTGATAGAGGCTGAATCTTACTTTCCCTTGAATGCCCAAAATAAGTTTGAAAGAAATTGAAGATTCCTAATTGAAGAGTAGATCATAAATCGATTCATCATAGATCATGCATAATTAGGATTAATTTGGTAAAAATCAAAATCAATAATTTTATAAGTAAAATAATTGTAAAATCTTATCAAAATCCATAAAATATGAAGTTCATAAATCATAAAAAGCCCATTACCAAATCATTAGGTTTTCACAAAATTTGAATTAAAACCCATGAGATTTTTTGTAGATTTTCATACATTAATAGATAATGGGCATGGGTGTGAATGGAAATACCCATTTGTAACCCTATATACCTGATAGAGGCTGAATCTTACTTTCCCTTGAATGCCCAAAATAAGTTTGAAAGAAATTGAAGATTCCTAGCTTGATCACCCTCTCAAATCTCTCCTACTATGCATGCATGGATGGGAAAATGAGTAATCTGAACTTAACCCCATAAAAAGCCATTATTCATACCCCAAAACGTCGTAGTTTAGGCTTTAGGAACTTAGGAATTACGAAAAGGCCCTTACTAAATTCGCATAAAATAACTACTAGGTGGTCCTAATGGACGACTGGACGACTCGTTGCTAGAGGGCACGACTCGTTACTTTTCTCTTCAAGTGCACTACATCCTCTATTCTCCTGGGCTCGTAACGGGTCACTTCACGACTCGTTAGGGGTGACCATGACTCATGGTCACCACTCATGAAGTACACTACCTCATTTCTCAACTTTTAACTTCAAGCCTGCTAACGACTCACCCCATAAATTGTTAGGGCTGACAATGACTCGTGGAGGCCTCCCGTCAGGTACACTGCCCATTTTTCTTTTCCCCACTAATTTACCCTCCCCACAGCTGACTCAACGACTCGTGGGTCTTGACCATAAGTCGTGGTCTAGACCGTGGGATCTCCACTCTTCCAGGACTCCTCTCAAAACCCAGGCTTTTCCCACGAGTCACCTGACGACTCATGGGTTGTCCTCACGAGTCATCTCATGACTCGTCCTGAGTCTGCAGCAACAATTTTCACATTTTCCCCATTCCAACTCCCAGGACTGGTCTTTGGGCTTCTGGGTATAATCTTCCCCTTGTGAACATTCGTCCTCGAATGTTGAAAATCATATAGAAACATAGAGAAATGCAATCATCACACTCAAATACTAATTATTTAAGCTGAAAACTGGCGGAATGACTATCTCCGATTCAAACTATATGGCTGAACTGAATTCACTAATTATATACACATATACATACATAAAAGAAACTTAAAACACATGATCTGAACATGAAAACTAAATAGAGTCATAGGGAAAAACTGATATCTCAAGCTGGAAATAAGCTGGTAGAGAATAAATGTGGGTATTTAGCCATCATATCCGCTTCCGCTTCCCACGTAGCTCCTTAAACATGTTGATTCCTCCATAATACTTTAACTGAAGCTACTTCCTTGTTCCTTAGCCTTCGAACCTGACGATCCAATATTTCCACTAGAACTTCCTCATAGCTAAGGCTATCTTTTACACCAACGCTATCCACTAGGACTATTAGAGCTGGATATCCGAGACATTTCTTCAAAAGAAATACATGAAACACAGGATACATGGAGGATAACTCTGAGGGAAACTCCAATTCATACGCACATTACCAACTCTTCTCACAATCCGATATGGGCCAACATAGAAGGGACTAAGTTTTCCTTTCTTCCCAAACCGCATTACTCCCTTCATGGGAGATACCTTCAGAAATACCCAATCGTCCACCTCGAACTCCAACTCCTCCTCACATAAGCATATGACTTTTGACGACTTTAAGCGTCTTTCAGCCTGTCCCTTATCAACTAAACCTTCACCATAGACTCATGAACCGAATCTGGCCCATTAGCTGCCTCACCAACCTCAAACCATCCGATGGGCGATCTACATCTCTGCCCATAGAGAGCCTCAACCAATGCCATTTGGATACTGGAGTGATAGTTGTTATTGTAAGAGAACTTGATCAAGGCCAAGTGATCATCCCAACTACCTTTAAAGTCCATTATGCAAGCTCTCAACATGTCTTCGAGAGTTTGAATTGTCTGCTCTGCTTGACCATCCGTTTGCGGATGAAATGTTGTGCTGAGTTTAACTTGAGTCCCAAGGCCTTTCTAGAAAGACCGCCAAAACTATGAGGTAAATTGAGTACCTCAGTCTGAAATAATGGACAAGGGCACTCCCTGTAATCGAACCAACTCCCGGATATGTAGTTTGGCATAAACATCCGCTGAGTCTGTGGTCTTTACCGTAGAAAATGTGTAGCCTTCGTCAACCTGTCCACCACAACCCAAATGGAATCATACTGTCAGCGAGTACGAGGCAATCGTGTGATGAAATCCATATTAATCTCTTCCCACTTCCAAGTGGGAATACTAATATCCTGAAGTACGCCTCCCAGCCTTTGATGCTCGACCTTCACTTACTAACAGTTCGGGCACTTGGCTACGAATTTTGCAATATCCCTCTTCATGCCATTCCACCAATATATTTCCCGCAAATCATGATACATCTAGGTGACACCCAGATGAATAGAGTACATAGATCGATGAGCCTCATGCATCATCCGACTCCTCAAATCATCAACATCTGGAACACATAGGCAACCCTAGTATCGCAGCACACCATCTCCCCCTTGGGAGAAGACCTGCACCTTTTGACTTTGAACGGCTTCTTTTAGATTTACCAAAATCAGATCCTCATCTTTTATAGCTTTCACATCCGTCACCAAGGATGATTATTATCTGTTCTGCACAACAACGCCGCCATCGGTTGAGTCAACCAACCAAACTTCCAACCTTGCAAGTCGATGGACATCTTTCACCAGCTCCTTCTTTCCTACATCCACATGGGACACACTCTCCATAGAGAGCCTACTAAGTGCGTCCACTACCATATTAGCCTTACCCGGATGGTAAAGGACCCCATACAAATAATGTCTCTATATCTTCAAGGCGAATACCACTGCGGCCAATTCAAGGTCATGGGTCGGGTAATTCTTCTCATGGACTTTCAATTTTCTAGAAGCATATGCTATCACCTTCCCATGTTGCATCAACACACACCCAAGTCTGATCCTGTTATACCCCGAGAATTCAAGAATCAGACCCGAAAGTGAATCAGGAGAAACATTGGAAAAATGTTGTAGCAGTTGCCGAATGGGTCACTTGACGACTCGTGAGGAGGCATAACGAGTCGTCAGGTGGCTCATGGGGAAAGCCTGAAATGTTGGAGGACTCGATGTCCTCACGAGGGATATAACAAATCGTGGTCAATCACCACTAGTCGTCAAGTTAGTTGTTGGTTGGCCCCAGGGAAAGTTAGAAAGGCTTATCATGTGTACCTGACGGGTGGCACCCGACGAGTTGTCGTTAGTCCTAACGACCCGTTAGGTTAGCCGTTACCAAGCCAGTGGAAATTTCTTAAATAAGGAGGCAGTGTACTTGATGGGTGATCAAACGGATCATGAGCCCTACTTATGAGTCACCCGGTCATCCGTTAGGAACCCCTGGCAGTTATTTTCAGCAATTTCAGTAAGGGCATTTCTGTATTTCCTAAGTTCTAAGGGCCTATACTACGTCGCTTTGAGCTCGTAATAGAGGGTTTTAAGCTGAGATAAACCCATCTAGGACATTTTCTTCATGCATGCAAGGGTGAGAGCTTGAAGGGGAGAAAGTGAGGAGAAATTCAAGGATTTCAAGGGAAATCTCAGCTGGGTAATTAGAAAGAGATAAGATTTTTCAATCCTAGGTATGTAAGGCTGCGAGTGGGTGCTTTCTTCCATGCCCATTCCCTATTAATTTGTGACTTATTTGTGATGATCAAGTATGGGTTTTCACTCAATTACATGATTCCTACCTTTCTACTTATGGGTATGATTAATCGAGTTGATATTGATAATTTATTGAGCTTGGGTAGATTCTATCTTAATTTATTTTACAAAATCAAGCATGTTTTCAATATTACCCGTGATTTTGATTATGTTTTCAAAGAAGGTTAAAGACCCATGTAGGATGAAGCTTTGGGTAGTGCCCAGTGTTGAGTATGAATGTCGATTTTATTTAATTGATTATAATATTTCATTTTCAAGTGAAACCTCCCAAATTAAATTGTTTTAAAATGATTTGAATGGGTTCAAGCATGATAAGTTTTGGGGCAAGGTCCCTATGTTGATGATAATGAAGTGATAATTCTACAGTAGCCTTACCACATGATTTTGGAGGAAAGCCTCCCACTATCTTTGAGCTTGTGGTATGTGTCGTAATAAAGCTTCTCATATGTATGAATTTCATAAATGAGATGTATGTTGTCATTAAGCTTCATTTCGCATGATATTGAGTCTTAGCATGATTTCATTCTAAGCTTTGTCGAGACGATATTGTTCAGCTTCATATTTATATGATGTCTAATGCATGCATGATTTCATAATGAGCTTTGTCAATAGACAATATTGAGCTTCGTTTCATACGATGTTGAGTTTATGCATGAATTCATGTTGAGCTTCGTCAATATACGATGTTGAGCTTCATACTTATATGATGTAGAGCATTGCATGTTTTGGGAGAAGAGTCTAGCACTGAGCGGGCTAAGGGTCGACTACCCTATGCCCCAGAATTACGTGCCAACATAGGATTAATTCTATTATATTGTTGGGACCTCCCTTGTGAGCTATCACCGACGTGATTGGCCCTTTGAGCTTGATATCGATTTCATGGTATCGTCCATCGCCATGGAAAGGTTATGGACGGCTCTACCCACTTAAGTGTGATAGTTGGGACCACGTAAGCTCTATCATGGTATGTTGGTTAACTGACAAGTCTCCCATTGTCTATATCATTTGAATTTGCATATCCATTACTCATGATGATTATCTCATGCATGCATGTGGGGAAAGCAAGGGTTGACTCATTGTTCAGCTTTTGATATAAATGTTATGATTTAGCTTTGAGTCATTCGAATCAGTAATGATGTTCTAAAGCCATGCATGAGCACGTTATGATAAAGTTCGATTTTAGAATTAATGCATGTGTCCTCCCACTTACTCTCGAAGTTTATCATATATATGTATGACTGGAATTAGCTGATTTTATTATCAAAGCGGTTTTACTTACCTTGCATACTCGGTACATTCCATGTACTGATCGCATACTTTCTATGTTGCATCATTTCATGATGCAGGATCCGGTTCTCAGGTTTAGCCCCATTTGTAGCCACTATCAGAGTTAGAATTTGTTGCTTGGTGAGTACTCATCCTCCGAGGACTAGACTTTCAGTTATTTTGAGCGTACTTTTAGTTTCAGTATTTTTGAGTTAGTTAGGGGTGTTGTCCCATCAGCTCATCTAGATTAGAGGCTATTTAGACTTAGAAATGTATTCATCTCAGATGTTTATTCTGTTGTTATTCTATGTTAGGCTTCCGCTGAGTTATATTTATGTTTCCTTCATGTTTATGGAATGAGATATTGAATGCTTATTCCATAGGTTGACTTGGGGTCTCTCAGGGTCCCTTGTCCCGTATCTATGATCCGGGTCCCCTCTCGAGTCGTGATAGATCCTTGAAGCATTTCAATACACCACAAAATCATCGGTACCCTCGGGTAGGGTCAACACCGGTGCAATAGTGAATCGAGTCTTCAATTCTTGGAAGCTCTTCTCACAAGCCTCCAACCATTGAAACTTCACCTTTTTTGAGTCAATTTGGTAAAAGGTGCTACGGCTGATGAAAAACCCTCAACAAATCTCCGGTAGTAGCTAGCTAGGCCTAAGAAACTCCGAATATCCAAAGGATTCACCGGTCTAGGCAAATTCTTCACCGCCTCAATTTTCTGAGAATCTACCTTTAGGCCTTCGCTTGATACAACATGGCCTAAAAATGCTACCGAGTTCAACAAAAACTCGCACTTGCTGAACTTTGCATACAATTGGTGATCCCTGAGAGTCTGAAGCACTACTCTCAAATGAGCGGTATGCTCCTCCTCGCTCCGAGAGTATATAAGGATGTCGTCAATAAACACGATCACGAACATATCCAAATATGGCTTGAACACCCTGTTCATTAGGTCCATAAAAGTTGCAGGAGCATTCGTTAGTCCAAAAGACATAACTACAAACTCATAATGGCCATACTGCATCCTAAAGGTTGTCTTTGAGATATCACACTCCCGAACCCTGAGCTGATGATACCCGGACCTGAGATCTATCTTAGAGAAACACTTGGCACCCTGAAGCTGGTCAAAAAATCATCCATCCTAGGAAGAGGGTACTTGTTCTTAACAGTGACCTTGTTCAATTGTCGATAGTCAACGCACATCCGAAGCAAACCATCCTTCTTTCGTACAAATAACACTGGTGCACCCCATGGATACTTGATCGGTCTAATGAAGCCCTTATCTAATAGGTCCTTCAACTGATCCTTCAACGCCTTTAGCTCTGCTGGAGCCATCCTGTAAGGAGGGATTGATATAGGCTGCGTATCGGGTAGAAAGTCAATGCCAAAATCAATCTCCCGCTCGGGAGGAACACCTGGTAGATCATTGGGAAAGACCTCTGGATACTCACGCACCACCGGAACTGACTGGATAGTCAGGGTCTCGAACTCAACATCCTTAACCCTAACTAGATGATACATGAAACCCTTAAAAATCATCTTTCTGGCCTTAAGATATGAAATAAATCGACCTGCTAGTACAGCCGAAGTACCCTTCCACTCCAAAATTGATTCACCCGGAAAACGAAGTTCTACCGGACAGGTTCTACAATTTATAGAAGAATAACACGCATACAACCAATCCATGCCAAGAATAATATCAAAGTCAGTCATGGATAACTCTACAAGGTCTACGGAGGTGAATTTATGCAATATAGTGACCGGGCATCCTCTATACACCCGCCTAGCTACAATCGAATCACCAACAGGAGTAGAAACTAAAAATGGTTCTGATAGAGTCTCGGGACTAACTCCAAAGCTACTAGCAATATAAGGGGTCACAAAAGACAAAGTAGCTCGCGGATCTAGCAAAGCATAAACATCAACATAAAAAATACGCAACATACCAGTGACCATATCCGGGGAAACCTCCTGCTACTGACGGGGTGCTAAAGCATAAAAGTTGTTTTGGTGTTGACCGTCGGCTGAACTAGTCGAGGCACCCTGCTGAGGGGGACGTGCTACTGGAGAGGCAGAACTGGCTGCTGGCATACGGGCTTCACCCACCCCTGATCTGGCTGAAGGGCAATCCCTAAGCCTGTGTCCGGGTTTGCCACACCAGAAATAAGAATCTAAGCCGGCTAGGCACCTCCCGGAATGATTCTTGATGCATCCCGCACAAACTGGGAAAGTTCGCTCTATCCGCATGCTACACTGACCTCTCGAATCTGGAGCCCTGCTCCTCTGATCCCCTCGGAACCTAGATGGTGTATTGGCCGATGATGGTGCTGGAGCAATAGACCTATGTTGAGACTGCTGATGCTATCCACCCTTTGATCTGGCCTGAGAAGTCCCGTAACTGTCAATCCTGGCCCTCTTGGCCTCTCTCTACCTCTGATAGACTGACTCCATTTTCTGAGCATGCAACACAATACGTGGAAAATATATATCCCGATGCAACATGGCAATCTTGCAGTCCTTATCCAGATAGTCTACCACTCCATGTACAAAACAACTCACCCAAGCCCTCTGGTCCGCCACCAACTCTGGTGCATACTTTAATAGAAGGGTGAACTCTAATGCGTACTCCTGAACGGACATGTCACCCTGCTTCAAGTTAATAAACTCAGCCGCCTTAAGCTCCCTCATCTCCCGAGGAAAAAATCGATCCAAAAATGCCACGTAGAACTCTTCCCAACCTATAGGGCCTGTACCCACTGCCCTAGAATCCCTCCACTATTTTAACCATATGTGTGCCACCCCCTTTAGCTAATAGGAGGCCGAATCAACACACTCTCCATTGGTCATGCCCATAACTTGGGTGATCTTTAGAATCTCCTCGATGAAATCATGCGGATCTTCATCCACCTTGAACCCAAGGAACTCCGGAGGGTTCATCCTCAAGAAACTCTAATCTGGGCCGCTGCCGCATTGCCAATCTATGGGATATGCGCAACAGCCTGCTGGTTGACCCGAGCAGTCAAGGCCTGCGCCAACATCTAGATAGCCGCCCGAAACTCAGCGTGGGCAACTGGCTCTAGTGCCTGGGGCTCCTGAATAGGTGGGGCTTGCTGATGCCCATGATCATTGCCATCTCCATGACCTTCATTGTTTCCATTTCTCCTTCCATTCATTCTTTTGGAAGCCATGATTCTGCAATCGTGAATAGCACGAATTAGAAGGATAGAAAGACTTTTCATCGCACGAAATAGATCATGAAAGAAGGGAACATTTCCTAAATGTCTCGTAGCCTCTTTGCCATAAGTGTGGCGTGCTTCACACCCATGAAAAAAACTCTACTTAATGCGGCTTTCACACCCTAGGACACTTCAAACCTATGGCTCTGATACCAAGTTTTTCATGACCTGAATGTAGACCCGAATCATTACAGGGGATGAGGAACCCCGAGAGGCCCCAAGTCGACCCAGCATAAGCATATCTAACTTTATTTACATAAAGCAGAAGACTAAATATAAAACATGACATAAACATAAACATGACATAGCATATCATGACATACGAAATCACTAGACATACATATAAGTTGAGTACTACATACTGTCTGAAAGCCTCTACTGCATAAGATGCATTGATGGGACAATACCCCCAACTAAACCAGCCAAGTACTGAAACATAAATAACATAAATGTCTAGTCAAATGTCCCTTGGAACATGAGGACTCACCAACAAGCTGAAAGTGATCTCTGAGATGATCTAAAGATGAGGATGAGCCTGAGAGCCAGGTCTTGTATCATGAAACGATACAGTATAGAAAGTATGTGGTTAGTACGTGGAATGTACCGAGTATGCAAGGTAAGTAAAATGGACATTAAAATATGTAAAAGCTCATAAAACATCATAAGAGTAGGACAACATTCTCATGACATAATTATCATAACATAACATAAGGCTCAAGGTTTTCAAAACATTTATAATACAATCGTAATCATAATCATAAGATAAAAGCTTTATTTATCATGACTTGAGCCAATATACATAATCATAAACATGCATAAATCATGAAGGACAGTTGGAAACTTGTATTAACCGACATACCCCATATGAGCACACATGGAGCCCGACTTGTAAACCTAGTCGGGAAGCCGTTCGTACCTTGCCAGGGGTAGAACCATGAAGGGAGTGATCACATAAAAAGGGTCATTTGGTCCGGGGACAATCACAATGGAGATCCCAACATACCTACGGTGGCACGTAGTTTATGAGATTCAGGGCAAAACCTGGGCCTCGAACCTACTCGGTGTTCAATACTACTCCCAAAACATATATAGTGCTCATAGTATAATATGCATACTTTCATGGGCTAGTTAAATCATAATAATCATAACATTCTTGTAAATATGTGAACTAGCGATGAATCAAGGCCCGTGAGTCGGCCAAAATATAATTTATAAATCATAGGATTCATGCATACTTGTAGATCATACATATAACTTGTATATCATCAAATCATGATGGGTAATTGAATAAATCAATATTTCAAATCATAAATCATACTGGGTTTGTAAATATCAATAATTGAAGAGTAGATCATAAATCGATTCATCATAGACATGCATAATTAGGTTTAATTTGGTAAAAATCAAAATCAATAATTTTATAAGTAATCTAATTGTAAAATCTGATAAAAATCCTTAAAATATAAGGTGAATCATAAATCATAAAAAGCCCATTAGAAAATCATCAGATTTTCACAAAAATTTAATTAAAACCCCATGAGATTTTTGGTAGATTTTCATAAATTAATAGAGAATGGGCATGGGTGTGAACGGAAAAACCCATTCATAACCCTACATACCTAATGGAGGCTGAATCTTACTTTCCCTTGAATTCCCAAAGGAAATTTGAAAGAAATTGAAGATTCCTAGCTAGATCACCCTCTCAAATCTGTCCTACTATGCATGCATGGATGGGAAAATGAGTAATCTGAACTTAACCCCATAAAAAGCCATTATTCATACCCCAAAACGTCATAGTTTAGGCTTTAGGAACTTAGGAATTATGAAAAGACCCTTACTAAATTCACAGAAAATAACTGACAGGTGGTCCTAATGGACGACCTGAAGACTTGTTACTAGAGGGCACGACTCGTTACTTCGCTCGTCAAGTGCATTGCATCATCTATTCTCCTGGGCTCGTAACGGGTCACTTCACGAATCGTTACGGGTGACCACGACTCATGGTCACCACTCGTGAAGTACACTACCTCATTTCTCAACTTTTGACATCAAGCCTGCCAACGACTCACCCCAAGAATCGTTAGGGCTAACAACAACTCTTGGGGGCCTCCCGCCAGGTACACTACCCATATTTCTTTTCCCCACTTATTTACCATCCCCACGGATGACCCAACGACTCGTGGGTCCTGACCCGAGTCGTGGTCTCGCTCGTGGGATCTCCACTCTTCCAGGAATCCTCTCAAAACCCAAGCCTTCCCCACAAGACACCTGATGATTCATGGGCTATCCTCACGAGTTGTCTCACCTCTCGTCCCGAGTCTGCAACAACAATTTTCACATTTTCCCCGTTCCAACTCCCAGGTCTGATCTTTAGGCTTCATGGGTATAACAAAAGGTCACTTCTCCACTTCCCCATCTTGAAAAGGGAGTGACTGAGTTAGAGAGTGAAGACCCTCCTAAAGATGATGTAGAGAAGGGAGATAGGCTAATAAGGAGTCGAGGGAACATGAGAATGCTGAAGAGGAGTCAGGAGAAAAGGGGATGACTCAGACCCTCTGTCATGACCTAAACATGGGCCCAAATTGTTACCCAGGACAAGGACGCTTGAAAGACTCCAAGTCAATCCATGGCATGAACATACATCTAACTCTATCATTAATAGCGCAAGATCAACATAATAAACATGGCAGAAGTTTTAACATAACATTGAAATCTGAACATACAATGCAATTCTAAAGTTGAATACAATCTATGTCTAAAAAGCATCTACTTCTGATTTGTTGATGGGACAAGACCCCAACTAACTCTCTAAGTCTGAAACTAAAAATGTAAAGATAAATAGTAAGGAATGGTCCTCAGGAGATGAGGACTCACTAACTGAGACTGGATATGCTACTCTGGAAGGTTGGCTAGCAACGAGGCTAAGTCTGAATATCGGAGCTTGTATCATGAAACGATACAGCATAGAGTATACGGTCAATACTTGAAATATACTGAGTATTCAAGGTAAGTGAAAATGGACAGTTAAAATACATAAGAGTTTATAAGAGTGGACAGCATGCTCATAACGTAAATATCACAATGTAAACATAAGGCTCAAGGTTTTTAAAATATTCGTAAATCATTCATAATTATAATCATAAGAGAAAAGCTTTATGAACATGTCTTGAGCCAAAGTACATAGACTAGGGGTTTTTGTACCTTGGCAAGGGTAGAACCATGAAAATAGGTGTGATATCACAACGAAAGGCCCATGCGAGCAAAGGGGACAGTCTCAACGGAGGTCCCAACATGGCTAGTTTGCACGTACTTTTGAGACTCGGGGTATGCTTGGACCCTGGGTCTACTTGGTGTTAAATACTACTTCTAAAACATATATAGTGCTCAAATGATAATAAAAAAACATACATAAGATTCATGGGCTAGTTAAATCATAATAATCGTAACATGCTTGAAATACGTGAACTAGCCATGAAATAAGGCTCGTGAGTCAACCATAATCATAAATCCATAAATCATGAAATTCATGCATACTTGTAAAACGCATATATACTTTATATCTCATAAATCCATGATAAGTACTTGAGAGAAATCATATCATAAAGCATAAATCATAGTTGGGCTAATTTAGATCAAGATCATAGCGAAATCATAATTTGACTTTTCATAAAAACATACATAATTGGCATAGTTGGATTTAAACTAAAATCTATCAATTTTATACTAAAATACCCATAAACCATTCCCATAGACCATAAAATATGATTTAATACATGAAGAAGATTGACCCATCGATAGATCATATCGAAATTCACAAGAATTAACGTAAACCTCATGGATCATGAAACTTGACTTTTAGAATTGAAATTCATGATATTTGAGAAGAGTTTAGGGCATGAGAGTGAAAGGGAATCTCAGTAATAGCCTCACATACCTGGGTAATTGATTCTACCCTCTTCCTTAACACCCAAAGGAAATTGAAGAAAAATTGAGGAAGAACCTTGATGAATTATGCTTGATCACTCTCTAAACCCTTAAACTTGTATGCATGAATTTTGAATAGGCTAGAATGACTTAACCCATCTTAATACACTCTATTCTGGGCTTAAAACGACGTTATTTTAGGCCTTAGGATCATACAAATTACGAAAAAGCCCTTAATAAACTCGCAACGAAAAACAGACTGTCAGTCCCAACGAGGGATTGAATGAGTCGTTGTCAGTGACCATGACTCATGGCCACAATCTATCGCCTTCACTACCCAAAACATATACCTTTGAACCAACTGCTAACCACGACCAGCTTGACGAATCGTGGCATTAACAACGACTCGTGGTGTCTAGTCGTTAGGTACACTGCCTGTCCTTCCTTTATCCTTCACTGCCTTTGACCACGGCTGACTCAATGAGTCATGGTGCTGACCACGACTCGTGGTCATGTTCGTGGTTACCCAAAAACTTGAAATTCCATCTTAAGTCAAACACCTCACCACGAGTCACTTAACGAATCATGGTCAACCTGACGGATCACTGGACGACTCATCCTGTGACCTAATGTAGAAAAACCTATTTTCTTCATTTCAACTCTCGGTTCTGATCTTAGGTCTTTCGGGGTATAACACCCTCCCACCATACCAAAGGCAAGGTCAAAAAATGTACCATATCGAAAAAAATGAAATCATATGGGATTCTCGAGATGCTTATTATGCTGGGCACTTAATGAAAAAGGGAACCATAGATGTAATATTCAGGAGGAGACTAGGATCCGGACCGATGCATTAAATGAGGTATGAGAGCTCCAAAAATTGTTTGACATATATAATATTTTCACGACCTGGGTGTGGATCCCGGATCAAGACACGGGACCTAGAACCATTAATGTCTCTAAACTAACCCATGGCACATACATAGCATGACCATGAGCATAAACTAAAGCGGAAATGAACATAAGCATAACATAAGCTAATGTATAGAACATGCCATAAAACTTAAGTAGAGACCACAAGCTTACAACGTTGAATCATCTAGCATAAATGTCTAAAAGACTCTAATCAGAGGATGAGTTGATAGCTTAGCATCCCCAACTAGTTCGACTAAGTCTAAAACTAAAAGACATGGACATACAACATAAAGTTGATAAATATCCCCAAATTATGAGGACTCACTCAAAAGGGGACTGAGCTAGACTGCTGCGACAGCAAGACTAACATCAGTACTGAGACTGGTCATTCGAACCTATATCATGAAATGATATAGCATAGAGTATACTATCAGTACTTTGAATATACTGAGTATGTAGAGTAAGTAAAACATGCTATTAAATCTATAAAAGAAAGAACATGAGTATAAGTTCATATAAATCATGAGGTTCAAATCATAAATTAAACATGAAGGCTCAAGGTTTTCAAAACTATAATATAAAGCTGATTATGACTAAATTCATAAGTAAAAACCTCATAAAGCATATTTTGAAATAGATCATCTTAAGTCATAAAATCATGAATCGTGAACGTGAATATATATATATATATATATATATAGAGAGAGAGAGAGAGAGAGAAACTAAGGTACAATAGGAGATTTTTATAATCGCCATACCCTATGTAAGCATACATGGAGCCCAGCTTGTAACCGTATCTAGGAGGTGCGTTCATACCTTGCTAAGGTATGAACCATGAAGGCATGATATCACTCATGGATGGCCCATTCGGGCATGGGAGACACTCTCATGGAGGACCTAATCATGGTTATATTGGCATGTAATTCTAAGACCTGGGTGCACAGGGACCCCGGTCTACTTGGTGCTAAATACTACTCCCAAAATATATATAGTGCTCATGTCATAATCATGAACCATGGGCTTACATGGGCTAGTTTAAATCATGAAATTTGTGATATCTCAATATATGTGAACTATCCATGAAAATAGTGCCGAAGGCCGGCCATGATACATAATCTTGGTTTCCATGAAATTCATACATACTTGAATAAAACTTCATAACTAGAAAGCATAAGCTTGAGATTTCTAAACATTCATGCATACTTTGATAATTTATCATAACTTGAAATCATAGGCTCATAAACTTGGAAATCATAAGATCATGCATAATTGGATAAATTCATCATAAACTTGAAATTATGAATTCATAAGGAATTTGAGTGTCAAATCTGCCAAATAGCCATAATTCATCAATTAAAACATGAGGGAATTGAACACATAAAAAGATCATAGAGGATTTCATTGAATTGGGTCTAACCCTAGAATTTTCATAAAAGACTTGAGTGAAGACTTGAATTCATGAGTTAGACGTGGAATGGGGTATGATGGTGGAAGAAATCCCCCATTCATGGCCCTACATACCTGGGTAAGTGATTCACTAAATTTTCTTGAAGATTCAAAAGGAATTGAGAAGTTGGAGGTGATGAACCCTATCTTCTTCTTGAGAGGAAAATACAATCTATGGAGGGTTGAAGAGAATGAGGATTTAGGATAGGTTAAACCCTTTAATCTAACCTTTAGGAAGCCCAAAACAACATTATTTAGGAGTTATAAGTGTAGGAGTTCTCCAAAATACCGCCAAATCATCGAAATAAATCCTAAAACTGGTAAAACCAACGACCAAAGGGATGGGTTGTTGGTTTATAGGACGACCCGTACTGTGGTTCATCCAATGCCTTTTCCTATTTCACTAAATCACTTATAACTTTTTACTCTGAACTCCGATTGATTCAAGGTAGGATGTGTTGGAAAGAAGACTCAAAAGACTTTCATTTTATGTGTTGAATAACCCAAAAACACTTTATAAAATAAGAGTTATGATCGTTTGAAGTTAACCCTTGTAAGATCTTATATGGAAACTCAACCCATAAGAAGGCTCTCAACTCAACTTTGTGCTAGAGGTTCCTTATGACCTTAGTTTGTATCCAATATATTTCTCACACATAAGAATTGATCTTAACACCTAGTTTCCATAAAATTCATTAGGATCGGGTCTTTCCACATATCTCGAATGATTTAACACTTAGCCTGAAAGTCCGAGGCATTTTAATATCTCAACTCATGGTTGAAACAATGACTGGTACAATCAAACAACAGGTCATACAATCTACTCATTGATTCGGCGTGATTTTTGACATTTCTCAAAAGTTGATTCAATGGGTACAACCAACAGCTCATTGGTTCATAGGACGAGCCATTCTGAGCGATCGTCTATTGGTCCTGGTGTCATTCCCGATTGGTTTCTACTGAAAGTATTGGATCTGATATTAGGGATTTTTAGGGTATTACAAATATGCACTAGATGGCCGAGACTCCAGGCAAGTATAGTGGTGAGATGGTGCAAGTGGGAAACCCATCTACAAAGCCTCCTTAAATTTCTTGGCCAAGTTGTGGTGGTTTATTGTTCGATATAGGTTAGAATCGACAGTGAATGATATGTCTTGAGTGTGGATCGGGCAGAGGCTTGTATCATGTTGAACTATCTGTTGAACATCCCCCGGATCATTGCTACAGAGATTCAGGAGTGGGCCATCAAGGACAATACTACTATTGAGTCTGATTTTTTTGTTGTGTATGGATTCTGATGTACGCCTTCACCGAATATTGATCATATGATTAGATATGGCATTGATAAAGGATGACCTAAATCTAGTTGCCATATTTCGCTGTCCAGTGGTAGCCCCGAGGCTAGTTGAGGGTGCTACGGGCGGAGGAGAGCAGGTTGAGGCCTCTGCCCATGCTAATGACACCACATAGATTTTGGCTACTCCAGTCAATGAGTTGGAAGCATCTAGACTGACTACCTCCAATTTCACTTCACAGTCCATTCCCCCAGGTTATATGCTTGTCCCTGATGCTGATATGCAAAAGATGGTTAAGAGGCTGATGATTGCTGAGCGGAAGATTGACATGTTGCTCGAGCAGGCCAAGCCTTGGGTTAATAAGGAATTAGAGGAGACCGCAAGGGGTATGAACATGTGATTGGATGGATTTAAGGTATGTCTCAATCACTTCCATTCTGAGACTCAAACTCATGATTGAGATGCAATGGAGAGGGAGCTGGCAATATTGAGAGCTGTAGTGGTGGAGTTTTTATCTCGACAGACTCCTATATTACCTCTGCCAATCCTTTCAATGCTTAAGGAAGATGTTGATAAGGTGATTCCTACATTCATTTGACCCAAAGATTGTACCACATGAAAAAGGCAAAAAGAAGTGTACCCTCAAGGGAGCTAAGTATAAGGAAAGGAAGAGGAGGAATAAAGAAAGATGAGAGATGAATGCCACACTCTGAGCTAGCCAACACACCTCCAATAAGCATACGAGGATGCAGGTGATGGGGAAGGGTACTGGAAGCTTTGTAGTGAGTGTGGTTCCTGAGGAAAGTGGGGGTACACTTATTTTACCATGGTTACTGCTATATTGAGGGCACCGGCCACAGCTAATGCAACTGATACTAAGTCTAGGTTCGAGTCTAAGACTCCAGTTGCTGAGGATTTTAGGGTTGTGACTACACCCACTAACTAGTGCACAAGCGTCTAGGACACTATAGGGATGTTCCTATTCCCTTGTTTTAGTACTTAGAAGCATCGAGGGTGACACATATTTTTTTGATGGGGGTGTGGTAATTTCTGACTTTTTGCTGAACATAACCTAAGGTTTCTTCTCGCCGGTTTATTTTCCCTCTAGTGTTCCTTATCTGGTAGAATCGGTATGTTTAGTATTTTCTTTTGCGTGTTTTTTGTTGTTTAATTCGAAGGAAAATAGGAGACATAGGATCAATCAAATATAACATGTTTTTGTGTGTGATTGACTTTTTAAAAATAATACCCCTCCTAAAGTTTTTGTGTGTATGTACTTATGCTTTAAGTTTGTGATGAATGTGGCCTTTGCATGGCATCATAGTAATCGATAGAATAATCAATGCTTATGTAGTGCACGAACCTGGTAATTGGTAAGTAGTCGTGCAATTAGATTCTTGTGTGTGTGAGATGCTTACCTAATTCGACTTGGTACATCAATCTAGAACTTGCCTAGTCGGTTATGCTGAAGTTATAGGATGGGAGGTTAGGGATAGATCATAGTTTGTTTTTGATATCAGTCCACTCTAGCCTAAATGACCTACCGAATGAAATGAATACCCCTTGATCCCGATTTTGAGCCTTAAATTATCTTTTTTGTTGTTTAGCTAATTCACCTTCCCTCTTTAAATATGATGAACCTTTTTTGGCCCTGATCCTTCCTTGAACACTATATTCCTCAACTCAGGCAAATTGCCTAAGTTGAGAGTGGCTATTATAGGGGTGAATGAGAAAGTTGGATGTGAAGTAGTTGAATAATGAAAAAGTAAGGCAAGTGCAATGTGCGTAATGAAAAGAAAAAGAAAAAGCAAAATGAGCAAAAGGAAAAGAGAGAGAAAAATGATGAATGAAAAGAAGAAAACTGCACTCGTAGTGGAGCCAAAGTTAGTGTAATGTCAAGGATGTTCAAGTCGCTATTTTCATATCTACCATACTTATTCACAAGCCTACATTACAATTCTAAGAAAATCCTATAGTGATCCTAATTCAATTGTCCAATAATCGAGGTATAGAAAGTAAAGACAAGCTTATGGTATTGTACGTGCACAGTCTGAACTTCTTTGAGAGAGTGAGCGAATTCTTACCGAGTCCCAACCTTTTTATCAAGATCATATATATGTGTGTGGGACTTCTTTATGTTGAAGGCACGTGATTGCATCGGTTGATTGCTAGTTTACATTGGTGAAATGTCATTTGTGTACGCTTGGTTGGGTAGTGATAACATTATGCCATCCATTGATCCCAATGTGTCATAATTAGGAGTATTAAGTTGTCGCACCAGTTTTCTATTGAACACGGTAGGAGGGGGTTGATTGTGTGAACTACAAGTGTGCTTCATAGGTTTTAGACTACTAAACATCTCCTAGGTTTATTCTAATTATATATCATTATGGTTTGATTTTGTTTTGCTTACCTGAGAATATATAAACATGCTAAGTTGAGGGTGTTGATGGTTCATAGTTTTACTGGTAATTTCGACACTTAAAACTAAGTAAATATGCATGCACTTAGGTACATTTATCCAAATATGATGCATTTTGGTAGGTTTGCAGGGTAAAAGGCCAATGGGAGTTGGATATGAGAAAAGAGCTAAAAGAGTGCTCAAGGGCAAACAGACGAGCCTCGGGATGGATCATTGCTTCTTGCCATGAGCCATACCAAGAAGCCTTAGGATGAGAATCAGAAAATTGGCAATGTTCAAGCCTGAACAATGGATGACACCTATGGCCCATTTGTTCATACAATGGGTCGTACTATCTGGTCATAGGATGGATTCTGAAAATGTGCAATTAAAAGGCTCATACAACGGATGTTAAAGATGGGACATACAATTAAAGGATGACATCCTATGTGGCCATACTAGGAAGTCTTGAAATCATGTCCCTGAAGGCCTAAAACAAATGGATGGAACCAAGGACTCATATGTTCTTACAATGAGTTGTTGTGTGAAGAATTTGAAAAGGGCCAAAGTTGTTCTGAAACAACGAACCATCCAATGGATGATCCAACGGACTGTATGATCTCATAACGAGCCATTGCATTTACCGATGCCAAAATGCAATTTTATTTTTTTCTATAAATAGGACCTGTAGGTTTCTTTTACATGTTCCGATACTTTGACATATTTTAACTCTTATGGAAGTCTAAGAAACAACTTCCTTAATTTGTTCTTGGGTTTTGAAGGATTAAACAAGTGTTGATTGTTGACTTTTGGTTGTTGTTGATTAATTCAAGAAGTGTGATTTCTTATAAAAATTCTTGTAAGTTTATAATTATGATTTCATATACAATTATTAATTATAATTTTTCAAGCATGAGTAGCTCAATCCCATAACTAGGGTTGTGGAAACCATGATGAATTAACAAACACAGGCAAAGTACTTAGTGATTCTTGAATGGAGATTATGCATGTATTACTCTTCCCTTCATTTTAATTACTTCTTAACGGTCATGAATGTTAGAATTCGCCTTATTATTACTCACCGTACCAAGGGGTTAATGAATGGGAAAAGGGATTAATAATGGAGATTTGAGGCTATCAACCCTCACTTAATAGGTTGACCTTGTTCGAGAATAGCTAATCCAAGATCAAAGATAAGGTTTAGGAAAGTACACACTAGTAAATGGACCAAGTTGTGTGGTGATAATCATCTATATAGGGTATCAACCATTCAGGTGAACTTAACTTACCGATTTTGCATGCTAAACACCAAGATAGATCACTAGTACAATAAGCTTACAATGTTATGAAACCATGGGGAACACAATCCTAGTCAATTCACTCATTGAATACAACCAACTTTAACCAATATTCTATTCTCTGTAACGATTTGTTTTTACATATTTCTTTTCTCAAACTCCCTCCTTAGGAATAAGCTGACTAGAAGTATTAGTAAGCACGTTAACCGAGGACCTATCCATAGTCTTTATGAGAGTCAACCCCAACCCTTATTGGGTTCTATATTTGAACATTGACCACTTTATATCACATAAAGAGGTGTAATTTGGGCGACATCAATTGAGCCCATGCCTCATACCGCAATATAGCCACGTCACATACCTGAAGCTACCAACTCCACTCCCTCTGTCATTGTAGCTTGTATCACCTTCAACACCCTATATGTCTGGTCAATAAAGTCTTGAGGATCCTCGCTTAGTTCTAATCCGGTGAATACTGGAGGGCTCAAACTCAAGAACTCGTAGGCTCTGGAACTTTCAGCTGGCTAACCTTTGTGTCCCTTTATTGCCTCTAAGCACCGCTCTTGGCCAAAAGCTATAGGAGCCATCAGCTAAATATCTCCCTCAAAATCCTGTCCTTTTGAACCAATTAGAGGTTCCATAGGCGCTGGAGGGTCTGCCACTCTATCACCATCATTCACTGGCGTGGGGTGAGCTGGAGGTGTATCTGCTGCAGCCCTGATTAGGGCAGGAGGAATTGTGATACTGGGGCAAGTGACTCACTTTGAGCCTCTAATTTAGTTCCCTGATCCTTTGGAGGGCAACTGATACCCTTTCATGTGGTTGTACCGATCAACTACGTAGTCATCTTCCTCGTCTCAGGCATACTCTGAAACAATAGCACGATTTAGGTATCATAATACTTATGACTTCGCTCTGTAGCACGGACTATTAATAAAAGAAGTGAAAAAACTCTTACATGTCCTGTAGACTCCTGATTATAAGTATGGTGCACAATATACCCGTAAGCAAGACTTTACCAGACATGGCTTTGTGAACTCCCTGGGATATGACTTCGCTCTAATACCAAGTCTGTCACACCCCAAAACTGGTGTAGGGTGCAACTGGCACTCGACTTGGGATTAATCAAGAAGCTAGCTATATAACATTTATAAGTGTAATACTGAGGCCATCCAGGTCACCTGTCATAATCAACCAAGATAGGTGTTAGACCTATAATGCCTTGAGACTAATAAATAAGCAACTAGAAAGCCGATAAGGCTACAATAAAGCTAAACTAAGCAATGAAAATCCAACAAGTCCACATAACCAAAATAAATTCAAACTAGTCTATATCAGCCTCTAAAGAGTAAACAAACTGAAATGCACAGGACAGGGCCCAGGCCTACCCATATTGTACTCAAAACTTAAAATAATCAAAATTAGGACATGGCTCCTAAATGAGAGGAGCATACCACTACTTTGCTGAAATTTGGCTCCTACTGCGTCTGTCGATCTAAGCCTCTGTCTATACCTGCAGCACGATTACAAGAGGGGTCCCAAGGCGAAGGGACGTCAGTATGAATGAAATGTACTAAAAACTAAAGTTGAAACTGTAACTAAAGATTGTAACGGTATTGTGGGAGAGTCTATAACTGACATATAATCACGTGAGCTAAATGTGGATTTTGGTGTATATGCCCCATTGATAGGACCTAATATACCTTTCTAAGGTATAAAGGCATGGCTTTTGTGATGACTAACTAAGGCACATTCGGGCTAATAGCCTATGGTGACACGTAATTCTTAGACCTGAGTATGCTAAACCTTGGCCTACTCAATGCTAAGTACTAGTCCCAACTAATAATTTTCTAACTTTTACTGATAGTAAACTGATAGCTCAAAATTTGAAGCCCTAAGACTAAGTCAGAACTACTTTTTCTGAAAGTGTCCTGAGAGTCTATAGGACCTGATAAAACTAATAATTTTGATAATGCTGGTAATTTTATAAAGCATGTATATTGAAAACATGAGAAAGTCATATGAACTTGAAAGACCATATTATTTGAAAACAATGTTAACTCATTAGGCTAAGTATTAGAAAACATGCCAATATCAAGTTCATAGGAATACATGTACAATTTTAGGGTAAAATCATGAACCTTTTTCACACTAATCATGGAAATCTTAAAGCACTAAGAAGGTAAGGGAAATCATGCATTGAATGAAACCCCTAGGACATGGTTTCTAGAGAATTTAACTTTCTAGGATTTCAAAAAATAATTGGGACACAAGGGTGGAAGGAAACCCTTGTTGAAGTCCCACATACTTGGAGAAGAAAACCTTTTTGTTAAATCTTGAATCTTAGAGCTTTGAAGAACAATCCTAACCTTGGCTCGAGAGGATTTAATACTTCTGTCATATGCATGTGAGAATGTAGGAGAGAATGAGAGGGGAAAGTAGACTATTTCCCTTTAATCCCCTTCCAAAATATCCCAAATGATATAGTTTAGGAGTGAAAAGGGTGGGAAGCTACAAAAATATCCTTAAAATCATATAGGGAAAACTACCCCTCTAGGCCTCACGACTTGTACCACCACTCGTGGTATCCTATCACGGATCATGGTATCCATCTGTGCATACATAGATCCACTTGACTAGCTTTTAAAGTTCCCACTACGGCTACTCGGCATGATTCATATGAGTAACCACGGATCGTGGCTTCCGTCCATAGTTTCTGGAAAAAATTTTAAACCCCTCACTATTTCATACCATGCCTCATACCATGAATCGTGGTGTCCTCTCACGAGTCGTGACTGCCACTCTTGGTTATTGGAACAAGTTTGAACATTTTGAAACTTCTTGTCACGAGTCTTCAAAATGAGTCATTCTATGTCACCATGTGTCGTCCAATGACTCATGGTGTCAAGGCTGTCTTAAGTCTAGGACTGATCCATGGTGACCATGACTTCCTCCAAGGGGTTGTACTTCTTAACCACAACTCATGGTGAGGGTTGTCATGTGGAAGATTTCCAATTTTCTACTAGTTTTCTACTTCAAGTCTGGGTCTAGTCTTAGGGACTTTTAGGGTGCTACACCCCCACAAGTGTAAAATGAAAACCTACCCCCACTACCCTATTATCTACCCAAATCAAGCATATAGGCATGGAAAATGCAACCATTGTAGAGTAAACAATGTAATGAAGTTGTAAGAACAAAAATTACATGAGAAAATTGAGTAGAATTGCAAGTTCTGTTGAAAGGATTTGCAAAGGTTGAAGTTAAGAATGTGGAAAATAAATCCAAAGCCGTCCCTTTGCCTCTTATTCTGATCTACATTTCACCATAGCAGACCAATTCTCACTGCAGCAGTAAAAGCCTCACTGTAGTGGCCCAGTCTGTATCTAGCATTGTGTCTGTGGTTCTAATGCCTACAAGGGTCGTAAAATGTCCTTAGTTCTTCATAAGGAAGTCCTATAAGTGACTGTGATTACGTAAAGAGTTGCATGAGTAATAATAAGTGAATGTAAGTTACAAAATGAGAAATACAAAAGGCTCATAAATGAATTTACTGAGTCCTAGTAATGAGATTAATGGGTAAGATTGTGTGAACAAAAGTCCTTCCATGGGGATATAGAGTTTAAGTAATTAAATCTGCATGTAGCACTTGAATACTGCACCTTTAGCATTCTTAAGACTTCACTAAGGTTTGGTGGGGATATCGTGTAACCCGGGTATGATAACAAGCGGGTAAGGTAAGACGAATGTATCATGGAACGTCTACAGAAATGATATCGCTTAAATGCTAATGTCAGCACGATGGGGATCCTTTTGTAGCACCACACCGCTTAGAGTCATTTGGGGATGAATGGTTATTTAATTGGTATCTAATGTGATGAACTGCCTGATCATTATAGTATCATGGCACTACAAGTGTAAGAATTAAAAAATTTTAAGGGAATGATTTTATTGTTATAATTAAAAATAAAGAAGGTCTGAGAAAATTTAGAATTAAATAGATAGAGTTAAAAATTTAAATGGGCCTAAGTAGACAGACCACTGTAGTGGATAGTTCCTCATCATGGCGAGACCACTGCAACAAAGAAGTCATCACTACAGTGGATGACGCGGACCAAAACTTTGAGTTTCAACCTATTTGAAAACCCAATTCCTATTATAACAAGGATTAGCTATTAAAAATAACCTCGATGATACTTTGTCTTTCTAATTAAAAAAAGAAAAGGATGGATTTAAGGGCACAAGATTCCACCATCCTCCTCGATGACTTTCTTCAAGTAGTGTCAGACTCGGGTCAAGAATGAAGAATTGATTTCTTGGTAGCAGCTTGGAGCCCTGGTAGGTTATGGCTTACATTGAGTTAGACTTTGATTAGTGACTCGTATACATGCGTGAAATTGATATGTCTATAAGTTTATCCATGTATAAGATCTTAAGTTGATTGAGTTTAACGTAATAGAATGATATCTTATGGATAATGTGACTTTTAAAGTCCACATAATGAATTGAACAAGGATAAGGGATGAAGATAACTAGACCTAGTCGCATGGGATGTTTGATGTGATCATTCTTATCTTTGTTGCTATTAATGATACTAATTGTATTATTTAATTGCCTTAAAGAGGAATTTGAAGGAAAGAAAGAACGGGTATAAATGTGATCCTATAGCTAGTTAAATTAGGTAATTAAAGCCTAAATTATGAGTGAATGATTATTGTATATTTGATTGTAACTTATTAGTGGAAATAAAAATAATAAGGGGGACAATGATGTGGCCCCGAGTAAATTTACCTTAAAATAGAAACTTGTAAGATTAGTGTGAGGATTCATGTTGAGTGTAATTGACAATTTGTTAAGTCCTTATATGATAGGGTTGGAGAAGTTGAACTGATAAATTGTGATTAGTATACGGTGGTATATAATTAATTAAATTTGATGATTAGTGACTTAACCACGATACTTGATAACTAAGATAATGGTAGGTTACGATTTTATCTGAAGTTAGAATTTATATAATGTCTTGTATGTGTTATGATTTGATGAGCATATCTGATTGGTCTTCGAATATTGATTGTGATAGAGAATATGGTGATTTAACTGTACTATCTGAAGGAGTTCTAAAAATAGATAACACTTTGAGTATCATTCATGAATTGAAAATGCAATTGTGATAATCAATCTGTACTTATGATTTATCCTATGTAATGACTAATTGATAGCATATTGAAATATGTTGATGAATGTCAGATAATACATCTTTATCCTGAGATAAGAGGCTCATGCCCGAGGTGAGCATCCGGGTGAGCGGTTACGTGTGGAGTGAGTGATAATTGTGAAATACACCATTCTTTTGAGATGAGTGGCTTGTGCTCGAGGTCAGCATCCGGGTGAGCAGTTATGATGTGAGTGGCTCATGTTCGAGGGGAGCATCCAAATGAGTAGATGAGTGAGAGCAAGTACCATGTTGGTATAGTACATGGATTTCTAGAGTCCCCTATAGGTCATGATTGAAAAAGAAAACATAAGGCCCTCTAGCATGTGAGTAAAATTTTTTGATAGATATGTGACAGACTCATGATAGACACGTGAATCAGTTAAATACCATTGAGAGATTGACATGTGATTAGGTTTGATACAAAGTAGTCATAATTTCTAATCTTAATTGAGCTGCCTTATGAATGCAAAATAATTGTAATAGTTGTTATTGTATGTGTTAAATATTTATATTTTCTATGATAAATTGACATGACTTGTATGGATATGATTTATATTATTGAAATATTATTGACTATTGATCCTTATCGATTTATATGTGAATTATTGAGACTTGTTGCTACATTGGTCTTGAATGTGATAATATTTCTATTAAAAAGGATGGAGAGGAGCTACTAAATAAATAATAGACTTCATAAATTTTTATGATCATAATGATTGAGTTCCGGCGCATGCGGTCTGTTCGCGCTCTGCTGCTCGGTATATATTATACACCGACACGCAAGTGTACGTGGTCAAACAAGTAATAAAGTGGCTAAGTAGCCATGTATCGATCCAAGGAGGCTGCTCTAGATATGCAAAACTGCCTAGTTTACTATATCTCTATTCTATTTCTAACTATGTTAACAACAATCCAACCAAGATTTGAGTGAGTTTTGTTTCTAACTAATTATCTACTAAAATTAATAACTACTATTTACGTTGAGTTTAGACAATGGATATGCACATGCCAAGGTTAAGAACGAGTAATGAACTTGATAATCATGATAATTTGGTCATCTTCTTCTTCATATTGCTAGCCAAGAACGTTGCCTAGAAATTAAAACTTCCGTATTTAATTTCACTTTAGATTCATAAACCATTCGTCTACATTTCTGTGATCAAATGCAATTTATGACCTAACACTACAATTCCGGTTCCTAAATTGACTAATACGGCTTTCAAGTATATTTCTATCAAGAAAGCACATCAAAACCCAATTTTCCCAAATCAAGTTAAGAACAATACCCTATTAATTCACAACTTTCCAATTTCATGCTCTCTCGAGTGAAATTGGACTTTTTAGATATACATTAATGGTGGCCAATCAAGAATGTAATAAGCACAAGAATTAATAGAACAACATGCAAGAAGAAGAAGAAACCATATCAATTATTACCAACATTCATTACACAAGTTCAAAACCTCAGCAAGAAAGGAATTAGCCACTCATTCTTGAATTAATCATCCTAGAATGAGTGTGAATCATGCATACAATTGAAGGAAAGAAGAAGGGAAGAGAAGAAAACTCTTATCTTTTCTATTCTTCAACTGCCACAAAACCACGTTCCTGCTCCCACTTCTGAACTCAGGCTCAAAAAACTAAAACTAAAAAAAACTCCCTTTAAAAATAACCTAAGTGTGCTATTTATACTAGTGGGAAATTTTTCCCGGAATAACAAGCAACGTGTCACGGAGGCCAACGCGGAGCACTGCCTCCGTGACACGGCGTGGACGCGGACCCTCTCTGGAAATTTCATGGTCCGGATAATTAGCCTCAACGTGGCACGGAGGCCATCGCGGAGGCCTGTCTCCGTGCCACGGAGCTGACGCGCAGGCACACTGGAAATTGCCACTTTTATTTCTGCCCAGGCAGTGTGCTACCACGATGGCATCGTGGCACGGCACCATCGCGGAGCCACTGCAAAATATGCCATCCGAGGTCTTTTCCACGCTCGCATCCAAGTCCAACTCCGACATAGTTCCAACACGCATTTTAGCTCTTAAAAATCACATTATCCTGCAAAACAAATGCTAATCATGTTGGTTAGTATAAATTCGCATTTTATTACCAAATACATGATATTATATACACATTGCACAACAAACAAGGTAAAAATGATACGTTTGAGTATCACTTGGGCATATAAATCTGCCCAAGATCACTTACCCCACACTTAAATCCTTGTTCGTCCTCGAACAACACATACACAAATCATGCACATCACATCTCAACCTTTGTCACTATGGTGCAACCATTTACGTTACGGTCATACTGATTATTCGATTTTTGCAAATCATCAAGAAAACATGCTTGGTCGTACAAGACAATGACCTTAATACATCGAGGCTTCCTAGACTTTTAAGAATTGATTCTTGATATCGGCAAACTCATGCAACTCAACTAATCAAGAAATCCGACACGAAAATCAATCTTTCATCAAGCATGTACCCTCACAACTCGAGAGAAACTTCCCCTTTTATGCTCGTGCAGCACACAAACATGCAAGTAGGGGCATATAGAAATTAATTTCACTCTCTCTCCCAAAAGAATTCACATGCATCATGTCATGACCCATAGGTTTGCCCTTAGTGTATTACTCCACTAATATAAAGAAATGCAGTGTAGGATCAAATAGGACTTTTAATGGGTTGTAACTGGGCTATGGATCTAGTATATATATATTGGATTAGCCAATAATAGTCGCTAGCATCCTTAAGCGCCTTTTCAACTCATTCCCATCGACTCATGGACATTGTTCCTCTCTTTTCTCTTTTTCTCCCATTCATGCTGGTTTTCTTTCATACAGCCCATTTCATCAGGCACACTTGACCCCAAACGGAAGGTTTTCATGTACCCTCAAATTCATTTAATTACAACTAGTGCCTCTTCAACATCATCTTTTCTTTCCTCACTTTGCTTTTCTTTTCTTTTCACTCTTTTCACTCTTTAACACTTTGGGGAAACATTTTCTGTTCTTTGTAAGCGCTTAAGAGCTTCTTATAGACTTTAAGGCTAATGAAAAGAAGGAATAAAGCTAAGTTCATACAATTCTGGACAAAAGAAAGAAATCGGCTAAAGGCTCAACGGGCTGACTAGGGTATACAACATATAAAAAGGTAGAATATGACAAGAAACAAATGGAAACTAACGGTTAAAACAAAGAAATGCCTACATCCTTTCCGACACTACACCTCCTTCATTTCGCTTTGTATACACGCCAGGCAAGTTCTAGACAATTCACAATGACATGGAATAGCAAAACCTCACTCATACTTCATGCACATGCTCGAATCAAGATGCATTCACAGACTCTTTAATTAGTCAATTACATGAATTCAAGATTAAGCCTCAATCATAATGAACCAAATTCTATAGCCTAGGTAACTCAACATATTTACACAATTGCATGCTTTCAAACGAATCACTTTCACATTTCGAACATCAATTACAACACGCAACGAAATTTTAGCAACCATAAGCAACTACAGTTTATTGATGCAATCCACCAAAGAAACTAAAAACAAAACATCTACTCCTATCGACTACATTTCCCTTAAGACGGTCGTCATCCATCCATCATAGGGAATGTTCACTAACTATGACATCAGTTCAATGGGACTATTCTCGGTAAAAGAACCGAAAACAAACTCCGAGAAACCCAAAAATAAAACTTCAAAATTTTTGCAACACATCGATCATTTCGATGAAAAAAAAAATATTTACAAAATATGTTGATAAGTGCAACATCTTTTCGCAAAAATTTTGAAAAATATCGATCATATTGATAGAGAAAAAATATTTACAAAATTTACAAAATATTTACAAAGGCAACCATAACTTTTTAAAGACACACATCATTAGCCACAAACAAATATATACACATCATTCACAAATCAGTTCACAACAACAGGGAAAGCACAGACATACATAAACGTCAAGGAAGAATATACAGCAGATTTAGAGCCTATGACCCAGCACCTAACTACTCCCCACCCCACACTTAAATCGAACACTGTCCCCAGTGCTCACAAAAATACAAAGCACAAAAATTTGGGTGGTGAAACTCCCTGCTCAGTCGAAATATTCGACTTCCTCATCCGGTGTTGCGGCCTCGTCGCCCATATCTGAATCAGCTCCCTCGCCGTCATCGGACTCCACATCAGATTCCTCACGACGTGTCTCCTCATCAGTAGGGACGTCGTCGTCAGTCGGCTCCACAAAGGCTGGCCCCACCTTGCATAAAGCTCTGGCATTCTCGCCAAAAGGGTAGTCCAGCTCCAGCTGCCATAACTCATCCTTGGTGGCTGGTCTCCCACCTATCCGTAGCTGCAGCATCTGCATGCCGAACATACGGGCCATATACTAGTCGTCACGAGCATGTCGCTCGCCCAGAGTTAGCACCGGTCCGTGTGTAGTGTCGGGGGCCTTGGTCTTTGTCACATCAAGGGCCCTCCGCTCCAACTGCGGAATGTAATCCAAGGCTTCTTCCTCAATGTCGAGGCCTCGGAGGAAGGTGGTGATGAGTCCGCCAAACCCGTATCTGTGGCCCTGGTGTAGTCTCGCTCTCTTCATGGCGGATATTATGACCGCCCCCACATTAATCTCAAGCCCTTTCATAAGGGCATACACCAGGAAGACACGGTCCCGGGTCACATCTGTCATATGTACTCCCGGGATCAAACACGAACATACAATTTTTAGCCAGATTCTGGCCTCCCTGTTCATCTGCGAATAGGGCAGAGTCTGGTGGTAACCCCTCTCTTTGTGTCTACTCCATCGGGCTGTGGATCAAGCCCCACACAACGTACGTCTGATGTCGGCGTACGGTGGGGTGATGTTGAGCTGGCGGAGAACGTGGGCGTCTGTGTCCCGCGCTCCAACGATGGCATTCAGCTGCTGGGGTTCCAGAGTGACAATCTGCCCTCTGATTTTAATAGTGTGGCTTCTGATGGCCGGGTTCCAGTTGGCATAAAATTCCTGGACCAAGTGAAGGTTGCACTCCTTGGGCTCCTGAAAAATAAAGCTGAGCCCAGCTGCTTCAATCCTCTGTACGATGCGAGGGAACTCCTGTGCGAGTGGTTCCCTTGCAATATGTTCCTCCGGGAAGTACTTGTTCTCCTTATGCTTTGCGTACCATTTCTTCCCTTCATCGGTGACCCATCGTGTCCCGTATCGGCGGTGTTGACCGCGTGGAACAGCAGGTGCAGCTGGGACAGCAGTGCCCAGTCTCATTCTCTTTCTGCCGGTGCCTGAGGTTGAAGCACCCTTGCCTTTATCTTGTCGGCTGGCCATTGTACCTGTCAATTTACACAGACAAGCACAACGTTAAGCTAAAAACTTGTTAGTTTTGGCTAAGGTCGGGTTAAACAAAATTTACCCCACACTTAGTCTTTAACAATATTTACAACATGTTAGCAAGGATAGATCTATTTACACCTCAAGCACAATCACTATAAACATATTGCTTAGTGCGTTTACAAAAATTTGACAGCATAACGGCTAGCGAACTACTCAGACTTCATACAGCTAACCCAATCCTACTATCGACAGCTATTCACCCATAGCACTTAGCAACAATAACAACAACAAAATAGAAACAACAATACAAACATTTTATATACACTAATCTAAGCAATTCAACCAATTCACATATTACGCAATGTCCCACACAAAATCGAGAATTAGTCGTCTTTCACCAATTATACAATATTTACCACGACTTATCTCAAATAATAAACACACCCCGGCATCAATTTCGTCAAACTATCAAGTTACCCAAGTTAAAATTCAACAACCCCAAGCCCTAGAACTCAATTCGACAATCAACAATGAATTATTCAATCAATCGATAAGTTCACCCGTCAACTACAACAATCCGAACACAATCAATTGCAAAATAATTCATGTCATGTTTAATTTCTACCTAGGGTGATATATCTCACCTCACATGCTCAAAATCGACAAAAATCGCCAAAAATTTGAGATAGACGATGAAAACATACCTTGGAATTGAAGAATCGACGAAAACTTGACGTTTTCCTTGCCTCTTAACGTGGCACGGAGCTTGGGGGTAGGGGAATGGGTGTTTGGTCGCGGAGGGAAGAGGGAATGGGGAAAATAGGGGCGAAATCGGGGGTTTTTATTAAGAAAACACGCGGGTCACCCGAAAACCCGGTGTGACCCGGCACTGGGATAAGGGCAACGTGTCACGAAGGGTAACGCGGAGGCCCTCCTCCATGACACGGAGCCAACGCGTTGGCTTACTGGAATTTTAAAAAATTCCAGATTTGCCTTCAACGTGTCACGGAGGCCAACGCGGAGCATTGCCTCCGTGACACGGCGCCAACGCGCCAGTGCTCTGTTTCACTATCAAATTTTATTTTTCATACCTCGCCTCGTTTTCTCGATTCCACGTATTTTTCCTCCGGTATACCTGAAAATCACCTCACTAAACAAAAATTGGTTAAATGACTAGATTCCCTACTAAAAGAATAAAAGTTACTAATTAAAATGCACATCTAAACCTAGTCAAGAAAAAGAAAATAAAATAAAATAAAAGAAAAACTTTACACTAAGGAAAAAGAAAGAAAAATATTTTTCACGGGTTGCCTCCCGTGCAGCGCCTGGTTTAACGTCGCGGCTCGACAGCCTTTACGCTCAATTTTCTACTAGGGAGATGGACGATTTGACCCGATCATGGTCATCTCCCCAGTAGTTCTCAACCTTGTCTGGTGGCCTACCTAGTAACTCTCGGGAATCACTCAATCCATTTGCATTCCCATGATCAATCACGTTGATCACCGAGAGTTCCTTATAGACAGTCGGGAGCGTAGGTGCCTTGTACACGTCGAACACCTCAACCTTGTCGTGTGCTCGCATCGTGAGTTGACCCGCAGCTACATCGATCAATGCCTTTCCGGTTGCCAAAAATGGTCGTCCCAAAATAAATGGGACTTCTGCATCTGGCTCAAAATCCAGAACAATGAAATCTACCGAAAAAATGAGGGAGCCTACCTGCACTAGCACATCCTCCACAATGCCATCCGGCTTAGCTAAAGACCTGTCTGCTAGCTGCAAGATCACTGTTGTAGGTCTAGGACTCCCTAGCCCTAACTTTTTGAATACCGAAGATGGCATCAGATTTATACTTGCCCCCAAGTGGCATAACCCACGAGCTCGGATACTTTGCCCAATCGTCAGCTGGATAGTAAAACTTCCAGGATCCTTCAGTTTAGTGGGCAACCTATTCTGAATACGGGATGTGCATTCCTCCGTTAAAGCCACCGTGGCATACTCGGTCAAGCGACTTTTGTTGGCCACGATGTCTTTGATATACTTTGCATATTTTGGCACACCCTGCAAGACATCAACAAGAGGTAAGTTAACATGTACCTGTTTAAGTACCTCCATGAATTTCTGGAAACACGCCTCCTCCTTGTGTTTCTTAAGTCGTTGAGGGAACGGGGGTGGAGGCCTTGTTGGTTCAGCTTCTTTGGTCTTCCCCGTATCTGAGGTTTGTTCTCCCTCAACATCTGCTGCTCCTGACTTCTGAGGCGGTCTTTCCGGTTCCACCTCCTTTAATTGTAAACCACTCCTCGTGGTCACTGCATTTACCTGCTTAGGATTGGGATCCGTGTCTCTAGGTAGTCCTCCCCTTGGTCTAGTATTTTGGGCACTGGCAAATTGCCCAAACTGATATTCAAGAGCCTTGGTTGCCAATTGATTGTTCTTTACTTCGGCCGCCAGTTTGACATAGTCAGCCTGCAATTGTGCCTGGTTGGCAATCATGGTCTTGAACATTTCCTCAATAGTCGGTGATGGTGGTGGAGGGGCATTGTGATTTCTAAACTGATTCTGATAGCCTTGTTGCCCTCCTTGGTTTCTGTGCATACCCTGCCCTGAACCCTGGCCTTGTTGATTGTTGCTACCCCACGAAAAATTTGGATGATTCCTCCAATTCGAGTTGTAGCCACCACCAAACTGCTGTTGATTCCTCTGTGCATTGCCCACAAAGTTGACAGAATCAGGATTTGCACCACAGCATTCAGCTGAATGCTCACTACTACCACACACTTCACACCACATCTGTTGGACTGCATTAACTGAGGCTGACGGCTGGTTCAAATTCATATTGCTGAAATGAGTGTTTAACTGATTTTGCAAAGCAGCTATCTGTGCAGCGATAGCTGTGAATCCATCCACTTCAAGCACTCCCGCTGCTTTCCTTGCTCCACCTCTTGAAGAATCTGCATTCCATTCCGGATTGCCTTGTGAAATTCGGTTGAGCAAAGTGTACAGCTCCTCATAAGTCTTCTCCAGTGCTTGCCCTCCAGCTGCTGAGTCTAACAAAATTTTAGTGTGGGGTTCCAAACCCTCAATAAAAGTGTGGACCAACACCTCATTTGACTGATGATGATGAGGACAGTCCCGCAACATGGACTTGAATCTTTCCCAGGCTTGATAAAGATTTTCTCCTTCCCTCTGTTTAAAACTTAGAATCTGACTTCTAAGTTTAGCTGTTTTACCTGAAGGGAAAAATCTGATCAAGAACTTCTTTGCAAGATCATCCCACGTTGATATAGAGTTGGGTGGTTGAGCTTTTAACCACCTCTTGGCTTCACCAAGTAAGGAAAATGGAAATAAGGTGAGCCGAACATAATCAGGTGACACTCCAGCGGGGATGTAAGTGTCACTTATCTCCAAAAAGTTATGGAGATGTTGTTGCGGATCTTCGTGAGGGAGACCGGTAAACTGCCCGCTAGTGTGCAAAAGTTGCACCATATTTTGCTTTAACTCAAATCTCCCCCCAGGCTCTAGTTTGCGGATGCTGGAATGTACATTATTAGCGTGTGGGATTGCCACCTCGCGAACCGGCCTGGCTGCTACTTCCTCGGGCACTAACACTGCCCGCACAACTGGTGGATTGGGTTGCTCCATCATAGACTGTTTGAGCAACTGCAACTTCTTCCGAAGAGCTTCTCTACGTTGACTATGCAATTCACGTTCTGGCTCTAAGTAAGATTCCACCAGCTCCTTGTCCCTTGCCAGTGTTCACAGAAATAAAAATCTGCAAAATACAGGCTAAGACCAAGTTGTTAACACTTAAGAAAATAAAAATACAAATACAGTAGATTTACACTAAACAAAATTTTACAAATCGCCTAGCCTCCCCGGAAACGGCGCCAAAAACTTGTTCGCGCTCTGCTGCTCGGTATATATTATACACCAACACGTAAGTGTACGTGGTCAAACAAGTAATAAAGTGGCTAAGTAGCCAAGTATCGATCCAAGGAGGCTGCTCTAGATATGCAAAACTGCCTAGTTTACTATATCTCTATTCTATTTCTAACTATGTTAACAACAATCCAACCAAGATTTGAGTGAGTTTTGTTTCTAACTAATTATCTACTAAAATTAATAACTACTATTTACGTTGAGTTTAGACAATGGATATGCACATGCCAAGGTTAAGAACGAGTAATGAACTTGATAATCATGATAATTTGGTCATCTTCTTCTTCATATTTCTAGCCAAGAACGTTGCCTAGAAATTAAAACTTCCGTATTTAATTTCACTTTAGATTCATAAACCATTCGTCTACATTTCTGTGATCAAATGCAATTTATGACCTAACACTACAATTCCGGTTCCTAAATTGACTAATACGGCTTTCAAGTATATTTCTATCAAGAAAGCACATCAAAACCCAATTTTCCCAAATCAAGTTAAGAACAATACCCTATTAATTCACAACTTTCCAATTTCATGCTCTCTCGAGTGAAATTGGACTTTTTAGATATACATTAATGGTGGCCAATCAAGAATGTAATAAGCACAAGAATTAATAGAACAACATGCAAGAAGAAGAAGAAACCATATCAATTATTACCAACATTCATTACACAAGTTCAAAACCTCAGCAAGAAAGGAATTAGCCACTCATTCTTGAATTAATCATCCTAGAATGAGTGTGAATCATGCATACAATTGAAGGAAAGAAGAAGGGAAGAGAAGAAAACTCTTATCTTTTCTATTCTTCAACTGCCACAAAACCACGTTCCTGCTCCCACTTCTGAACTCAGGCTCAAAAAACTAAAACTAAAAAAAACTCCCTTTAAAAATAACCTAAGTGTGCTATTTATACTAGTGGGAAATTTTTCCCGGAATAACAAGCAACGTGTCACGGAGGCCAACGTGGAGCACTGCCTCCGTGACACGGCGTGGACGCGGACCCTCTCTGGAAATTTCATGGTCCGGATAATTAGCCTCAACGTGGCACGGAGGCCATCGCGGAGGCCTGTCTCCGTGCCACAGAGCTGACGCGCAGGCACACTGGAAATTGCCACTTTTATTTCTGCCCAGGCAGTGTGCTACCGCGATGGCAGCGTGGCACGGCACCATCGCGGAGCCACTGCAAAATATGCCATCTGAGGTCTTTTCCACGCTCGCATCCAAGTCCAACTCCGACATAGTTCCAACACGCATTTTAGCTCTTAAAAATCACATTATCCTGCAAAACAAATGCTAATCATGTTGGTTAGTATAAATTCGCATTTTATTACCAAATACATGATATTATATACACATTGCACAACAAACAAGGTAAAAATGATACGTTTGAGTATCACTTGGGCATATAAATCTGCCCAAGATCACGGTCGTGCAAGTAATATAGTGATTCTTGAGAGCTGGATGTCAAACTCACAGGGACTGAATTTTAAGTGAATTATCAAGTTCAAGTATTAAATTAAATTTCAAAAGTTCTAGTTTTCAATATTTTGTTGTTGAGAAATCTAAGTGCGATCAGAAAGTAATTAGAAAAACAATAATGAGAAGCATCTACAATTAAGGCCAAACAATCACGTAAAGTTAAAATTCCCAGTGGTTCAAGTATGCGTCTTCATTTGGTTGTCTCACAAGATAAATGCAATTTTCATGTTCTTTCGAGCCTCTTAACATAGCCTAATTAGCCTTACAACTACATCATTGAGTGAGGATGTGACAACCTAATTCATATGCAGTTATCTACGTGGAGTGGTTCACGGGCTAATGCCCTTGGTAATGGACTTTTGAATCTCTAACCATTTACCTAAACTTGTCTTCACAACTACATCAAAGAGAGGTGATATGGCAAGTCCAAATTAGGTGTCTAGCTATCTTCCCATTTTATAATCAAGCAAGGTGAATTAGGTATATATTTATCCTAACCGTGAATCAGCCCTAAAAGCTTGAACTCACTTCTTGTATTCTTAATTCTATCCTAGGTTTTGCTCTTTCGAGTTTGCCTATGATTAACAAGTGCATTTCAATGGTGATCAAGTATTAAAATGAATAATAAAAAGAATACAAGAACTAACAACAATGAAACTTGAACCAAATGGAATTTAAGCAAATACAATCATGTCATGTGGCCTCAACCCTAGAAGAAAGGTTTTAGCCACTCATGCTAATACAAGAATTCATCATAGTAATTGAATTCATGAAATACAAGAGTGGAAAAAGAAATAAAATGAACCCTAAGTAGATTTTCCTCCGTTCTCCCTTTACTCCTCTGTGTTTTTCAGAAAATAATACGTGATATCTTATAAAATACTCTAATTGTGTTATTTATAATAAGTGAAAAATTCTCCCGTGGTAGACCCCCTCCATGCCACGCTTCTGGTCGTGCAGCATGGCCTCTGTGGCACGGTTGTAACATGGAAGCACACTGGAATTGGGAACTGTACGAGCACTGCCTTGGTATGGCATAGTGCCTGGCACCTAGTCTGCTTGGCATGTCACGGCACTAGGCGGGGAAGATATTTGGCATGTACATTACCAGACATGGCTTTGTGAACTCCCTGGGATATGACTTCGCTCTAATACCAAGTCTGTCACACCCCAAAACTGGTGTAGGGTGCAACTGGCACTCGACTTGGGATTAATCAAGAATCCAGCTATATAATGTCTATAAGTGTAATACTGAGACCATCCAGGCCACCTGTCATAATCAACCAAGATAGATGTTGGACCTATAATGCCTTGAGAATAACAAATAAGCAACTAGAAAGCCGACAAGGCTACAATAAAGATAAACTAAGTAATGAAAATCTGACAAGGCCACACAACCAAAATAAATACAAACTAGTCTATATCAGCCTCTAAAGAGTAAACAAACTGAAATGCACAGGACAGGGCCCATGCCTACCCATACTATACTCAAAACTTAAAATAATCAAAACTAGGACATGGCTCCTAAAGGAGAGGAGCATACCACTACTTTGCTGAAATTCGGCTCCTATTGCGTCTGTCGATCTAAGCCTTCATTTGTACCTGCAGCACGATTACAAGAGGGGTCCCCAGGCGAAGGGGCGTCAGTATGAATGAAATGTACTGAAAACTAAAGCTGAAACTGAAATTGAAGATTGTAACAGTATTGTGGGCGAGTCTATTAACTAACATATAATCACGTGAGCTAAATGTGAAGTTTGGTGTATATGCCCCATCGATAGGACCTAATATACCTTTCTAAGGTATAAAGGCATGGCTTCTGTGATGACTAACTGAGCCCATTCGGGCTAATAGCCAATGGTGGCACGTAGTTCTTATTACGCTAAACCCTGGCCTACTCGGTACTAAGTACTAGTCCCAACTAATAATTTTCTAACTATTTACTGATAGTAAACTGATAGCTAGAAAACTGATGTCCTAAGACTAAGTAAGATCTACTTTATCTGAAAGTGTCCTGTGAGTCTATAGGACCTGATAAAACTAATAATTTTGATAATACTGGTAATATTATAAAGCATGTATACTGAAAACATGAGAAAGTCATAAGAACTTGAAAGACCATATTATTTGAAAACAATGCTAACTCATTAGGCTAAGTATTAGAAAACATGCTAATATCAAGGTCATAGGAATACATGTACAATCTGAGGGTAAAATCATGAACATCTTACACTACTAATCACGGAAATCTTAAAGCGCTAAGAAGGTAAGTGAAATCATGCATTGAATGAAACCCCCATGACATGGTTTATAGAGAATTTAACTTTCTAGGATTTCTAAAAATAATTAGGACACAAGGGTGGAAGGAAACCCTTGTTGAAGTCCCACATACTTGGAGAAGACAACCTTTTTGTTAAAGCTTGAATCTTAAAGCTCTGAAGAACAATTCTAACCTTGGCTTGAGAGGATTTGATACTTCTGTCATATGCATGTGACAGTGTAGGAGCGAATGAGAGGGTAAAGTAGACTATTTCCCTTTAATCCCCTTCCGAAATATCCAAAATGATATAGTTTATGAGTGAAAAGGGTGGGAAGCTAAGAAAATTCCCTTAAAATCATATAGGGAAAACTACCCCTCTAGGCTTCACGACTTGTACCACCACTCATGGTATCCTACCACGGATCATGGTATCCATCCATGCTTACAGAGATCCACTTGACTAGCTTTTAAAGTTCACACCACGGCTGCTCGGCACGATTCGTACTCAGTAACCACGGATCGTGGCTTCCGTCCATAGTTTCTGGAAATAATTTTAAACCCCTCACTATTTCATACCACACCTCATACCATTAATCGTGGTGTCCTCTCACGAGTCGTGACTACCACTCTTGGTTATTGGAACAAGTTTGAACATTTTGAAACTTCTTGTCACTAGTCTTCAAAATGAGTATTCCTATGTTACTATGAGTCATCCAATGACTCATGGTATCTAGGCTATCTTAAGTCCAGGACTGATCCATGGTGACCATAAATTCCTCCAAGGGGTTGTACTTCTTCACCACAACTCATGGTAAGGGTTGTCCTGTGGAAGATTTCCAATTTTCTACTAGTTTTCTACTTCAAGTCTGGGTCTAATCTTAGGGACTTTTAGGGTGCTACACCCCCACAAGTGTAAAATGAAAACCTACCCCCACTACCCTATTATCTAACCAAATCAAGCATATAGGCATGTAAAATGCAACCATTGTAGAGTAATCAATGTAATGAAGTTGTAAGAACAAAAATTACATGAGAAAATTGAGTAGAATCGCAAGGTCTGTTGAAAGGATTTGCAAAGGTTGAAGTTAAGAATGTGGAAAATAAATCCAAAGTCGTCCCTTTTCCTCTTATTCTAATCTACATTTCACTATAGCAGACCAATTCTCGCTGCAACAGTAAAATCCTTACTATAGTGGCCCGATCTGTATCCAGCATTGTGTCTATGGTTCTAATGCCTGCGAGGGTCGTAAAACGTCCTTAGTTCTTCATAAGGAAGTCCTATAAGTGACTGTGATTACGTAAAGAGTTGCATGAGTAATAATAAGTGAATGTGTGTTACAAAATGAGAAATACGAAAGGCTCGGGGATGAATTTACTGAGTCTTAGTAAGGAGATTATTGGGTAAGATTGTGTAAACGAAAGTCCTTCCATGGGGATATAGAGATTAAGTAATTAAATTCGTGTATAGCACTTGAATACCGCACCTTTAGCATTCTTAAGACTTCGCTAAGGTTTGGTGGGGATATCGTGTACCCTGGGTATGATAACAAGTGGGTAAGGTAAGACGACAGTATCATGGAATGTCTGCAGAAATGACATCATTTAAAACCTAATGTCAGCCCGATGAGGATCCTTTTGTAGCACCACACCGCTTAGAATCATCTGGGGACGAATGGTTATTTAATTGGTATCTAATGTGATGTCAACCCTAGAAGAAGGGTTTTAGCCACTCATGCTAATACAAGAATACATCATAGTATTTGAATTCATAAAATACAAGAGTGGAAAAAGAAAGAAAATGAACCCTAAGTAGAGTTTCCTCCGTTCTCCCTTTGCTCCTCTGAGTTTTTTAGAAAATAATACAGGATATCTTATAAAATACTCTAAGTGTGCTATTTATTATAAGTGAAAATTCTCCTGTGGTAGACCTCCTCCATGTCACGCTGCTAGTCGTGCAGTATGGCCTCTGTGGCACAGCTGTAACACGGAAGCACTCTGGAATTAGGCACTGGCCGAGAAATGCCTTGGTATGCATGGTGCTTGGCGTGCAGTCTACCTGGCATGTCACGGCACTAGGCGCGGAAGATACTTGGTGTGGCACGCTGCCGACGGAGTCCGCTAGTAGGCCAGGCAGTGTGCGAAGCTGCCTAGCATGACATGCTGCCTGGTGCACTAGTGGCCTAGCGTGGCACGCTGCCATGTGGTGCAGCCTTCAACTCATGCTCTTTTCATGCATTTTCTTTGTCCTTCATTCCGAGCTTCCTTTATGTTCATTGAACTTCATAATTAGTCTCCTCCTTAGTATATTGCTCCTAAAAAGGGGCTAATCATTTTGGTTAGTTCATGCACACTATTATAAGCACAATTACATGAAATTATACTAAAAACAAGGTAAAAGAAGAATAAAGCTCGGGTGTACATATCACTTGGGCATGTAAATATGCCCAAGATAACATAACATGCTTGATAGTTAAAATTGAACTTGGTTACTCACGAGGGTGTAGGTAAATAATTGTTGTATCAATATATTTTAAAGAGTATTTAAGAGTCCCAGAAGTAATGTGCATATTCAAAAGGAAGAGAGCTCAACAGTTAGATGAGCTACTGGTTAGAGCGGTACCACTGCAGCAGTACGTTTCCCGCTGCAGCAAAACTGTTGCAAAGGTCATAGGATCGCCACAGCAAAGGTCGGGCAGGTTGCATGCCCAAGCTTTTAGTGAGAGACTTGGTAAATATGCTATAAATGTGACTTGATCCTGATGAAGTTAATTAGAAAAATCTTATAGAAGTCTTAGAGTATTACGAATTGTTGTATGTATTGAAATTAGTAGTGTTGATTTTATGTTATTGCGTGAACAAATATTAGTCGGCCAAATGATGCTTACCAGTATGTGTGGTGTACTAATACTACTCTCACTACACCTTTTTGGGTGTATGTTTGTGAGAGGTATTAAAGTTTCATGATTGGTGTGGCCATACTCAGCATCAACTTTTGCATTCTCTCCACAGGCAAAGTTGTGTCTTTTATCATCATTAGTCTATTTAGATCTCTTGTACATGTCTAGAATAGATCCTTGGGGAAAGAGTTTGGTCTTGAGAATTTTTATTATAAAGATATATTTCATTTGTTGAAGAGGTTTAAGAGATGATGCTCCTTTGTGAAAATTTAACCACTTTAACGATGGTTTATTGGCTTAAATGGATATCTTAAAAAGGGGTTCTCCTATTGGATATGGTCGATTAGGTGCCTGCACAATCCGTCAAATTGAGTTTCAAAACTTTGTAGTTGTTCCTCTCTCTCTCTCTCTCTCTCTCTCTCTCTCTCTCTCTCTCTCATTATATACATATATATATATAATGTGAAACACACCGCCTTGGCGACACAAGCATAAGAATTAAGAAAATTACCGTTAGGATTTTATTATTAAGATAAAAGTATTTATAGAGAGTAATAAATGAGCAGAGGTGACAATTTAAGTGGGCCTCAGATATGCGAAACTGCTGCAGCGGAAAACTCCTACCCATAGTGGACCCACTGTAGCAAAGAAATCATTGCCACAATGGATAGAACTCCGTATTTTAGTTTATTTTAAGATCTAGTTCCTATTCTAACAAGGATTAGTTATCAAAAATGTCCGTGGGTAAAATATTGACATTCTAACCTCGAAAAGAGGAGGAGATCTCTTAAAGAACCTACTTCACCCATCGTATGCTAACCCTTTATCAAGAACACCAAATTAGGAGCGAAGAACAAAACCCCATTAATTCATAGCAATAGCTTGGCTCCCAGGTAGATTGAGTTAGAATTTGATTAGTGAATTGTATACGTGTGTGAGATTGATGAGTATATAATTATCTAGGTACAATATCATAAATTGAATAAGTCCAATGTAAAAAGGTTGGATTCTTAGGTGATAATGTGGCTATAAAGTCAGCTTAATTATATTAATAAAGAAATGGAGTGTAAGTTGCAAGACCTAGGTCTTGTATAATATTGATGGTTATCTTTCTTGGTAGTGTTTTCACTATTGCTACAAAGAGATAACTGGTAGTATGAATTAGTTATCTTAAAATTGAATTAAAAGGAGAGGAAGAACAAGTACTAGTGTAGGCCCATGGTTAGTTAATTATGAAATTCAAGTTAAGTATGGGAAGGAATAAATATCGTGTGTTTTGTGTAAGTTGCTAGTGAGATAATAACTATGAAAAGGACGATGACACGCCCCCCAGTAAAATCACTTTAAAATAAAATTCGTGATATTAGTGTAATAATTCATGATGTATATAAGTAATGAATGGGTGAGTTCTTATAGAGACATGGTAGGAGGGTTGAATGGATACATAATGGAGGTCACATTGTTGTACATACTTGTTTCTAATAGTGATTATCATGACTTGGCACTATTGTGTGAATAATGCCATGAAAATTGTTAACATTGTGAACATAATTCATGATTTATTTTGTGTGATGACTTATTAGAGAGCCTGTTAAAGTATGTGAATGATTGTTGGATAATACACCATTATCTTGAGATGAGAGGCTCATGTTCGAGGTGAGCATCCAGACAAGCAGCTATGAGTGTGATGGCTGAGTAACGTACTATTACTATGAGATGAGTGGATCGTGCCCGAGGTGATCATCTGGGCAAGAGGATAATAATTTGAATGGCTCTTCCTGAAGTAAGCATCTGGGAGAGTGGTTATAATGTGAGTAGCTAGTGCTCGAGGGGAGCATCTGGACGAACGATGAGTGAGAGCGTCTACCATGCCTGTATAGTTCATGGATTTCTAGAATCCCATGTATGTCATGATTAGAAGGTCAAACATAAGACCCTCTGGCATGTGTGTACAGATTGCTACCGATAAGAGACAAATGTGTGATAGATATGTGACATGTTTGATATAGAAAAGGAGACTGATAGGATACAGGGCTATTCACCTATACATCGGTATGGATATGATTCCATTGACTTGAATTGATTTGCCTTATGATTGCAAAATAATTGTGATATTTGTTGATGTTTGTTTTAAAAGACTTATGCTTCCTAAAAGAGAACCGTATAAACTGTTGAATATGATTTCTTTGTATGAGTACTATTAATTGTTAATCCTTAAGATTTGATCAGTGTGTAATAAACTCTATTGCTAGGTTGACCTTGACTATGGGGATGGTCCTATAAAAAGCAATAGGGTTAGGACACCATATATGAATTAATGATTAGATAAGTAAGGACTGATCATAGGTATTAAATATTATTAACAATGTTGACGTTTGAGAATTATCAATTCAATAAGGCATGATAATGATATATTTTATCTAGAAATTAGTGTGTAAATATGATGGTGTGGAGGTGAGGTAATAATGATATAAATGCATTAGAAGGAAAGATGCCTTGTTCTTACCATGCTACTGGGATAGGGGTATCATTGCAATAGTAGATTTTTCACTGTAGTGAGACCGCCATAGCAGTCGGAGCGCAGCTGCGGCAATGGTGAACTAGAATAATAGGTAAGGCTTATAGCTAAGGACTCATTAGAGTACAAGGAGATTAGTCTTAACTTGACGGGTTATGGATAGATGCCCTAATTATCGAATAGTTTATTACTATTATTATTTATTTTAATTATTATCTGTTGATATCAGTTTTATATTACATACCATGAATTAATCTTAGTCGGTCAATGATGCTTACTAGTACATGCGGTGTACTGATACTACTCTTGCTACGCCTTTCTGGGTGTAGGTTATGGCAAGTTGATTAAGTTTCATGATTAAAGTGGCGATACTCTGAATTAGCTTCAGCATTTCTTTCCTCGGTGAAGTTGTGTCTTTTGTTGTTTACATAGTTTAGAGCTCTTGTGCATGTCTAACTAGGTTCTTGGAAATTGTTGTTAGCATTTTTAAACAAAATTGTAGAATAGTAATTAAAAAATGATGTTGTACCAGAAATTGTTAGTTGTTATTAAGGAGATGTTTCCTTATGAAATTAAGTTAAGTGAAGGGGTTCTCCTATCGGACTGGAGATGAGTACGTACCCACACGATATGCTAAATTAGGTCATGTCAAGTTATCAGAGCGTCTAGGCTACCAATCTTATAGGTATAAGAGTAATGTCGATTAGAATCCTGCGGATTGATGTGTAGACATCCATATTTAATCTTCGGGAGGCTATGAGGCATCTAGGAAGTCTTCACTTTTTATTCTTTATTATCATGTTTTCCTAGTGAATTATTCATCTGGGTTAGGTCCAATTGGTATCTCAACGGGATAAATTGATATCTCGGAGATTTCAATTGGTATCTGACAACGCGAAGCATATTAAGATATTGAATAGGAAATCATGTGGGTTTAATAGTAGTGAACGAGGGGTAGGGTTATTCTGAAAATAAGTAGCCCTGTGCATGTGATTCTGCCTAGTCAGTTTCACAGCAGCGGACTCACTATAGTGGGCAGAAGTTCGTCGTAGCGCATCCATTGAAGCAAAAAGTGATCGCTGCAGCAAACTAACGCTAAACAAAAGCCCTCCCCTATTTTGGGGAAATATTTCAACCATTCCAAAAGCTATGAAAAGAGCATAATATATATATATGGAATACGGGTCTATATAATAAAATGGGGCAAAAATAATGTCATTGTCTGAATGCCACCAATATGCACTCGTATATCAAAAAAAAGGAAATAAATTATCCAAATAAATAGGAACACAAATTTTCTCATCATACAACCCTACAAGGGAAAGAAAGTAATCAAGCTAAGGGGATTGGAGGAGGGAGATATACTGGCGCATTGGCTAGCTGAAAGCCTCGTTACTGTCGTCTCCAGGCTCACTAGACTCCTCCTCCTCGAACCTGCTAAGGAAGGAGTATTGTGGGGCATTCTTCTTGAACACCTGGGCCATTTTGGAGTTGGAGGTGAGGATGTTGAGGATTTTCTTCACCCCCTTCTATATTTGGACAAATAACGTGTCCTGCGACTGCTATTTCTTCTTCTCCACCTCCAGATCCTCCCAGAGCTCCACGTCGGCCTAGGATAAGGATGTGATGGCTTCCTGTAAGCCTTCAGAGTGTGTGGCAACTGCACTGGATAACATGCCACTGAGGGGGTCTGGGCAACCCACCCAACAACTCTCTCATGGTGGCCCTCTGCGCCTCTGTCCGATCAAAAGGGACGGCAAACCTGGAAGGGCCAACCCTACTACCACCCTGACCCTCATTGTGCTCCTCCTCCGAGTCAGTATTCCTCTTCTTTTTGCCCCTCTTAGGCGCACCCTTCACCCACAAGGGATCGAAGGCACATCGCACTCTATCATGTCAACTCCCTTCTCCTTGAGCACTCCCGCTAGCTCACATAGCATAGTAATAAGAGAGGAAAATGACAGGCTCACCCTACTCTTAGATAAGAAGTATCTCAACTCCTCCACAATCTGTGACCCCACATTAATCGGCATTCGGTCAAGGATACAAGCCACCACCAAGGCTCAATGTTAAAGTCACATCACTAATGCTGGTGGAGGGACAAATTCGTTGGGGCACGAGGCCCAGACACCTCTGAGCCTCTATAGTGAAATGAGTTCCCTTAATGTTAGTACGAGTGATGCCCAAAGTAGTCGAGGCCCTCTTTCTCTCCAGCACCAAAGTATCCACGAGTCAATGCGCATTGTCCTCGACGTCCCGGGCCATAAGAGCTATCCCTGGGAGATTGGGCAATCCCAGCAACTTGGTAAAGTTGGAGGAGGTACTGTTGGAATCATAGAAGTAGTAGCAGCCTGTGAAAACAATTGCGTTAGATGGATTATTCAACAAGGAAGAGCAAAGGACTAAGCTTAAATAAAATCAGTGAAGCACATCATTTGGCCTAAACGCATTCACTGTAGTGGATGGGTTTCCGCTATAGCAACTCTGCTACTGCAGGAGAGGGTTTTACTGCAACAAGTCTGCTGCAGCAAAAAAAGGTTTCACTACAATGAAAGTCATTTCGTAGAAGAAACCCTCAACCCCAATAAAGGCAGCCTATTTCAATTACAAATTTACCCTAAATTAGGCACAGATCGGGGCAAGGGGATGGCATACATAAGCCCCACAATCCATTATTCAACCCATTATCAATCAAACTCAAGCCCTAAAAGCCTTGAAAAAGTTAAAGCCACCACCCTACACAACCACCATAATATCTAGTGAAAACTCCCACAAAAGCAGTAATTATTCAAAGAGTGACACAGAAGATTTAAGCACTTATATGAGCACCATACACGAAAATAACTCAACCATAAGACTCTAAAATATATAATAAAGCAAGGATAAGTGAATATTACTTGAATAGTCAATCCGGATGAAAACTTGTAGAGATAAACTTTATGAAATTGAAGTTGAAACGTAGAAATAAGAAGAAGGAATGGCCCTCTGCCTCTTAATCTACCAGGTGTTTTTCTGCAGTGGACAGAATCTTATCGCAATGAGACAGCTGCAGCGAGAATAGCATCACTGCATCGCTTCGGCCTATATGCCATAGCACAGATCCGTCCATATGTCCCAAGGCCTAATACTATTCCGACGAGGATATTAACTCATTCTGAGCCCTTAATAATGAGGGTCCTATAAGCAGGGACATTAACATGAAGAATCGTTTAAAAGAATGTCAACACAAAAAGGGGAAGATAATACGAAAGGCTCGGGGGATAAATCTAGTAAATCCTAGTAAGGAAATTGTTGAGTATGTTTGCATAAGTGAAATTCCTTCCCAAGTGGGGATATAGTGAAGGGGTAATTAAATTCGCACGTAGTACTCGGATACTGCACCCTTTGCGTTTTGATACCTTCAATGAAGGGTCTAGTTAGAATATCGTTTAAAATCGAAAATGTTAGTGAATGAGTAATGTAAGACAACAGTATAAAAGACATGTCCGTGGAAATAATTTTGTTTAAACATTGATCTCAATGTAGAAGGAAGCTTTTATCACTATGTTGCCTAGAACCTTTGCGGACGAACGATAATTTAATTGACATACAATGTAACGACCCGTTCGAACCTCATAAGGCCTTAGTGACGTGAGCATATGAATTAAAAATGTTTACCATTATGATTTTATTTTTGGGGTAAAAGCATTTGATAGTGAGTATTAAATAGTAGAGATAAAAGTTTAAGTGGGTCCAGATAGGTGAAACCGTTGTTGTAGGCAACTCCTGACCGTAACGAACCCGCTGCAATGAAGAAGTCATTACCGCAGCAGATGATGCGGACCAGGACTCCGTATTTTAGTCTATTTTAAGACCCAGTTCCTATTCTAACAAGCATTAGTTATCAAACACCACTGGGGTTAAAATATTGGACATTCTAACCCTGAAAAGATGAGGGAAGCTCTTAAAGAATCCTACTTCACCCATCGTGTGCTAATCCCTCATTAAGAACGCTGAACCCTATTGATTCATAGCAACAGCTTGGCGCCCAGGTAGGTTATTGCTTATCTTTGAGTTAGACTTTGATTAGTGAATTGTATATGTGTATGGATTGTTGAGTATATAATTATCTAGGTACAATATAATAAATAGAACAAGTCTAACATAAAGAGGGTGGATTATTAGGTGATAACGTGGCCATAAAGTCGGCTTAATTATATTAATAAAGAAACAGGGTGGAGGTTGCAAGACCTAGGTCATGAGTAATATTGATGATTATTTTTCTTAATAGTGTTTTCATTGTCGTTGAGAAGAGATAGCTGGTAGCAAGAACTTTTTATATTAAAAGTGAATTCGAATGAAAGGAAGAATGGGTATTAGCATAGGCCCGTGGTTAGTTAATTATGAAATTCAAGTTAAGTTTGGAAAGGAATAGATATCATGTGTTTTGTGTAAGTTGCTGGTGAGATAATAATTATGACAAGGACGATCATACACCCCCAAGTAAAATCACTTTAAAATAGAAATCGTGATACTAGTGTAATAATTCATTATTTATATGAGTAATGAATGGGTAAGTTCTTATAGAGCCATGGTAGGAGGGTTAAACGGATAAATAATTGAGATTACATTGTTGTACATACTTGTTTACGATAGTGACTATTGTGACTTGACACTGTTGTATGAATAATGTTGTGCAGATTGTTATTATTGTGAACATAATTCATGATTTATTTCATGTGTTGACTGATTAGAGAGCATGTTAAAGCATGCCAATGATTGTTGGATAATACACCACCATCTTGAGATAAGAGGCTCATGTTCGAGCTAAGCATCTAAATGAGCGACTATAAGCGTGATGACTGAGTAACATACTATTACTATGAGATGACTAGCTCGTGCCCTAGATAAGCATCCAAGTGAGCGGATAATAATATGAGATTCTCGTGTTTGAAGTGAGCATTCGGATGAGCAGATGAGTAGGAACATGTACCATGCTGATACGGTAAATAGCTTTCTAGAGTCCCCTGTAGGTCATGACTGAAAGGACAAATATAAGACCCTCTGGTATGTTTATACATATGTGTAACTGATATGAGATAGATGTGTGATAAATATGTGATCATATTTGATATAGAAAAGGAGACTGATGGGATACAGGGATATTCAGATGTACTTCAGTATGGACATGATTCTGTTGAGTTGAATTGATTTGCCTTATGATTGCAAGATAATTTTGATATTTGTTGATGTCTGTTTTAAAAGACTTATGCTTCCTAAAAAGGAACTGTATAACAGGTTGAATATGACTTCTGTGTATGATACTATTAATTGTTAATCCTTAAGATTTTATGATTGTGTAATGAACTCTATTGTTGGGTTGATCTTGACTATGGGGATGGTCCTAGAAAAAGGAATACGGTTAGGACACTATGTATGAATTAATTATTAGATGAGTAAGGATTGATCATAGGTATTGAGTATTATTAATGATGTTGACGTCTGAGAATTATCGATTCAATAAGGCATGATAATGATATATTTTATCTAGAAATTAGTGTGTAAATATGATGGTGTGGAGGTGAGGTAATAATGAGATAAATGTATTAGAGGAGAGAGGTGCCCTGTACTTACCGAGCTACTGGCTAACAGGGGTACCGCGGCAGTGGTGGAATTTCCGCTACAGAGAGATCGCCATAGCGGTCAGAGTGCCGCTGCAGCAATGATGATCCAGAATACTGGGTAGGACTTATAGCTAAGGACTCATTAGAGTACAAGGAGGTTAGTGTTAACTTGACAGGTTATGGATAGATGCCCCAATTATCGAATGGTTTATTACTATTTTTTGTTTTAATTATTACCTTAATCTTATCATATAATGATGCTTACCAGTACGTGTGGTGTACTGATACTACTCTTGCTACGCTTTTTTGGGTGTGGGTTGTGGCAGGAAATGAAGTTTTATGATTGCAGTGGCGATACTCTACATCAACTTCAACATTGCTATGTCTTTTGTCATCATTACTCGTATTAGAGCTCTTGTACATGTCTATACTAGGTCCTTGGAAATTGTTGTTAGCAATTTTAAATGATATTGTAGAATACTATTTGAAAAATGAAGTTGTACCGGAAATCGTTAGTTGCTATTAAGGAGAAGTTTTCTTATGAAACTAAATTATACAAAGGAGTTCTCCTATCGGACTAGAGACGAGTAGGTACCCACACGATTCGTTAAATTGGGTCGTGTCAAAAATATAAATATAAAAATTATGAACTCATTTTATAAAATAATCTAGATGTTTAAAATTGCAAAGATGTCATCTTTATAGTTGTATTTTGCTCCACGGAGATTTATTAATAAGGAATTAAAATACAGTTAATTAATTTACGATGATGATAAACTACACACATAAAGGGAGGAGTATGTGAAGCGTTAAAATAGTGACACAAGTAATTAATTTACAATGATAAGAATAAATTGCACACGTCAATGGAGAAGTGAATGTGAAGCATTAAAATAGAGATATAGGTAATTAATTTACAATGATGAAAATAAACTACACACATTAAAAAATAATTAAACTTTATCACTAAAATTATAAATCAACTATTTATTTCACACAACATAAATCAACTACCAATTTCATGTACCAAATATATATCCTCTTTCTCTTTTCGTATTCACTATATAGTTTTTATATAAAATCATGAATTGACTATTAGTTTCTTATGGAAAATCATCGAAAGAAAGCGCCAACTATGGAATGGTGATTACATTAGGTAAGAAACCATTTTAAATTTTGCAGAGAGGGAACAAGGGAAATAGAAAATGAGAAAGAAGCACTATCACAATCATATTCTAACATTCAAATGTGTCTGCAATATAAATAAACTCCAAATGTGTCTTTTCCATAAGATTTGAATTGTCTGGCTAGGCGCACTCTCATCGATCCACCACAAAGGTTAACGACGTATTCGACCGAATCAAAGAAAGGCGCAGCAGATTATCCATGTGCAAATCGAGTTGTTATCATTCTCTCCATTTCAAAATAAGTGATGTTTTAACTTTTTTTTAAAAATAAATAATATTTCGCATAATCAAGAAGACATTAATAATGTTCTTTTAATTTTACCCTTATTTAAATAAAGAGAATTTTACATAACCATGAAATTACAAAAATTATATTTTTTATTAAGGGTGGGTAGGTAAAAATAATATTACTTTCTAGAAATAAATAATCTTATTAAGGGGCATGCCTCAATTAAAAACATCACGTATTTTGAAATAGAGAAAGTAATATTTATTTGCAAGGACCTACTACTGCAATCATGCAACTCAATACATAATGTAGATTATTATTAAATTTATAACTAGAAAATAAGGTAAAAATAAGAGGCAAAGGTCAAATTTTAAAAAGACAAAGAGGTAAATATTTTTTCTGGCCTACATAGGAGATTTTACCACCAAATGTAACTCTAATGATCGATCACGTTTCTTCTTTATATTGAAAAAGAGTTGAACCTTCTATTCTATTCTTTAAATCCAAAATAAATATGTAATGAATAATAAAACGAAAAAAGAAAAAGTAAAATGGTCATAATTATCTTCATAATATAAGTTACCTAGATAAATATGTAAGACAAAGTAAAAAATCATCTGGCATGCATTAGAAAGCATTTTTACTTTAGGAAAACCGCACACCGTTTAAAATGCAAAGTAATGAACGGAAAACCTCTTACCTATAAAGAGCAGTGTGCATTCTTAGCAATACCATTTTTTAGATTTCTATAATATCTTCTCCATTACGCATACAATCTTAGAAGCCTTCAAAGTTATGATTATCACTGATGTAATGTGAAGGTTGCTTCACTAGTAATATTATTCTGTAATTCCATCATTTTTCTTCACAGGTAAAAATCTTTGAACATTAAAATTATTCAATTTACATAATTAATAAAAAGAAGTAAAAAAAATTAAGATAAGCAACATATACATTATTAAAAAATCAGGAAAGAATGAGAATATAAACATACATACCTTACGATTACGAATGACAATAATATGAACGAAAAACCATTCACCTGGCATCATTATAAGTAAAGAAATTAGAGTACATAAGACCTCAAACAAATAAAAGAAAAGTTTAAAACAACGAAAATAAAATGAGGCAAAAAATTCAAAGCATTGCAACTAAGGGGAAGAAGTTGTGAGCAACCTATTGCCTTATATGATGATATGCATTTATATGCATTAATTCTCATATTAATTAGAGAATAAAAATATTTTTTTTTACTCAAATTTTGTGCATATAAAAAGAATAAGAAAATAAACTATTTATAGAGAAGTTTTTCATCTTTCATTCAATTAATTATCTTACCCTTAAATTGAGTAATAAATTGGGGAAGATGAAAGGTTTGGGTAATTTAGAGAGTAATTGGGATATATATATATATATATATATATATATATATATATATATATATATATATATATATATATATATATATATATAAATAAAAGAAGAATAAGAATGTGACGTTGTGGCATGCTTCTAAAGCCACTATTTCTATTTATCTTTTATCCTATTTTTTTGAGTAACTTTACTCATTTTAAATTATTTTTCTACCCATTAATTTAATTTAATTATTATCTTTTATTTTTTCTACCCATTCATTTAATTATTAGCATTTAATTTTATCCCATATGCCTATCAGTCGAAGCAAACTTTAGAGCTTCCCCTTTACCTTTTCATTTACCTAATTGTTCCTTGCTCCAAGAAGACATCTTACCAGAGAAGATGAAAATGCCCTCAAACATATGAAAATGGAGTTGCCACTAGAGAAGGAAGATTAATTACCATTTGTCCAGCTTCATTTTCAAATTCCACATATGAAAATGGAGGGGACAGTGGAAATGTTCAGCAAACTTAGTGCCCTTGAGTCCCATAAGCTTCTTGGAAAGTCAGCAATGATGTATAGAGATAGGCTATCTATTGTTCACGGAAATGTCAAATTTGCTTGGAGAACGAAAACATCTTCTCCAGAAAATTTCAAGAATGGTACGGTAAAGCCGCCATTAGAGGTGATTTGAAAACATAATGAAATTTTATTTATTTATTTTTTGGATTTTATTTATAATATCAAGTGTTGTAACTAGAACGCAAACCTAGGATCTCCAGGTTGTTATTCCTATGTACCACTAGTTTTAAACCTAAATCCTAAACTAGACCTGTCCCTCCTAATCTTCTTTGTGTATGACACTTGCCATTTATAAGCACTTCTCGCTCCCTCCTCCCTCCTCAATCCGTCTCTTTGACATCATGCCCTTAGTACTGAACTAAAACATGAAATTAATATTTGCATTATTACATGCCAGCAGTCAAAAATTAAATTGACCAACCTTGTAATGGATGAAATTAAAAAGAGATAATTTTCATATTCTTTTTCATATATATACTAGAATAGATTCTTACATTCTTACTCTATACTATTGATTACAACATATTAATAATTATTTCTAACCCCAATAGCTCAAAACAAAGACGGGACATTTTGATATGAGAGGCATACAACAAGATTGCTATAACAGATCGCACAGAAGAAAATAATTCAAACAGGAGGCGAAAAAGTCTAAGATGGTCCCAGGACGAACTGTATAACACTTGAAACATTGAAATCTTGAATCAAGCTTCCGAATTTTAAATGTCACATTAATCCAGCAACCTAATCAGTTCTATCAAGATAGGGAAGATTATTAGAAATGAGACCAAGTATGTTGGTCATTTTCCTGACTAAGATATTAACTTTGGACATAGTTTGTCTTGTCCATGATTGGAACTCTTGACTCAGAGTATGACACGGAGATTCCTAATCTAGGAACTCACCTAGAGGATACTGAGTAATCTACTCAAATTTTCCTCCTAGAATTCTGCCAGACCCGATATCAATCCAGGTCTCCCTTCAACTGACCAGTTCCAATCACAGAGAGAAGTAATGCAAAAACAAAAGGGATAGGGTCACAGGATTAGCATGGAAGGATGCAACTGCGAAGCACAGCAAGAGAAAGTACTGTCACAACTTTTCACTACTCACATAGAATACATAGCTATTAGAGAATAAAACAAACAGATAAAGTACGATAATACATGAGGACAAATACTTGAATATATTCTAACGTTCTTACTTAACACTGTTGAGCACTACATCTTCATAATTATTTCTAATCCCAATAGCTCAAAATAAAGACTGGGACATTCTGATATGAGAGGCATAAAACAATATTGCTATAATAGATAACACAGAAGGAAGTAATTCAAACAGGAGGCGAAGAAGTCAAAGATGGTCACAGGAGAAACTGTACAACACTTGAAACATTGAAATCTTGACAAAAGCTCGTGATTAAAGCGTAATAGATGTTGCTCTTGTATATTTACACTAGTATTTGCAATAGTAATCTGCATTCCCAATCAAAATTGTGAATCCTACAAGACATGGATTGATTAAACCCAGAAGGCAAAAAACGGCAAACAAACATGGCTTGATTTAGGCTAGCAACTAAGAGTATGTTAACTAGATGTACTATATATATGTATGTATATAAGAGAATCTGACAAATTGCACCCATAGAATCTAAACAATAGGCAGACAAGGAGGGTCACAAACACAAAATTAATTGAAGTAAAGTAAAATGAGGAGGCAAAAGTGCAGAAAGATCTTAATACCTTACAGGATAATCAGAGTTTGAGCAGGATAGAGAACCGTAAGGATAAATTGAAATGTAAATGATTGTAATGATGATGATGAAAGAAAGGTAATAAAGTCAAGGATTTTTGGGCATTTTTAGATGAACATACTGCAGGTGAAGTCAAGGTCGTTGGTGTCGCCGTCACCTTTGTTGCGAACAACGTTGTCATTTTGCTCGCGATCTTCATAGAAAATAGAAGAGAGAGCGTCGATGAATCCAAAGAGTGGGATAATGGAGAATAGGAAATGTTCTCACAACGACGTCGTTCTTCAGTTTGAAAGAGCCTGATCTACACAAGTCTACATGTGGGCCTTTTAGGCCTTTTAGGAGTAAAAAAGCACCAAACCCTGATGACGTGGAAAAATAAGAACTTTGTTGATTATCTCAACGAAGTCACCTTGATTTTTCGTTAATTTTTACAGCAAAGTCACCCTGAATTTTTCATAAATTCGTTGATTTCTCGAGATAAGACACCTTCATTTTTTCATTAATCTTTCAGCGAACTCACCTTGAGTATTGTTGACTGGGTGACTCATCAAATGGGATAACATTAAAAATATATGGAGGCAGAAGTTTAAAGCTCAATTTATATGCGATTTTCAAGACGAGGAGTACCATTTTGTGAATGAGTCTCAAAATGAGGCGTACTAAAATATATGAAAGGTAGTGTTTGAAAATTCATTTTATGGGCAAATTCTGACACAAGGCTCACTAAAAATGTATGCAGATACATTAGAGGATGCAAGTATAATGGAGCGTAAATCCCAACCTCGCGGAGTGTAAATCCCACCCTCGTGTAAATTGAGCTTCTTTTCTTATTATTTTTTCCATCAAGAAGTAATATGTAAATATATGAGATTATATAACAAATATAGTATAAGTTGATTTCATTTCTTCATTCAATAAATTATGATTTGAAAAATCAACACATATTTCATGATGTGATAAATACAATATTATAATCTCATATCTAATTCTATTATGAATCTCTATCCACATTTTTCATAAGCGTCACCTGATTATTGAAAAAATGAACCAAAAAGATATATCAGCAACAACTAATTTTTAGCTAGATTTGAAACAAGACTTGTCATTTTCTTGCATATGTTATATTAGAATCTATTTATTTTTATATCCATTAACATCATAAGGAATTGGGAATAACCAAAATTACATGTGGCAGTTTAACCAAGAAAAACAGTACAAACGTGCAGCAAATTATCTTATGCAGCAGGTTCTTTGATGTTCCCTAACATAAGCATATGCAAAAATATGCTGCATCTTCTCCTAAAGTTGATGTGCAATAACATGCCGAGTCCCAATCAGAATTGAGGAATAAAAAGCTTAATCGTACATTATTTTTAAACTGAAACACATATACTTAAAAAGCTCATGTGATGGCGGTCACATTCCCTAGTTAAGAAATGAAAGGATTCTTGTCTTTAATACCTTCACGGGAAAACAAAAAATTTTAAGTATTAAAAGTTTCCATATGAACGTTCTCTTTATTCTTCCTATTTTACATTTTTTATTTTATAAAAAAATTAAAACTTAATAATTATTGGAAGATGTTACACTTCTTTATTAAAAAATATTATTTTTTTGGTATTCCAACTTTTAACTTGGAGGTCTCCCACTTATAGTATAGTATATTTTTTAAATAATTAAATATCTCAAAATTAAATAAAAAATATTAAATTAATCATTTAGTGTATAATAAATTTTATAATATATATCAATACATATCTGTGATTATAGTTGAAATCTTCAAATATAATATGTAAATGAATTTTAATAATAAATTTTAAACACAAAGAGCCGTGGCTCTAATACCACTGCAAGATTGCAGAGTGTTTGTAGCACGCAGTAGAAGACAAAAATAACCTTGGACAAATCTACTTGCGTTTAAAATTCATTTACATCTAAAGATTAGGTTTCAAGAAAAACCTGGTGAGGAGAGCAGTAGTTCAAAAAATTTTCGATAGTACGAAGACTCTATACATATCCATACCAAGACCAATCTTTATTATCAACTCCTTGATCAACGAAAATCAGGAATAAATTGGATTATGAATATTATGTTGGAATTTTTCTTAACAATCTCAACCCACAATAAACGTAACAAGAAAATAATTTTCTTGTCAATGATTTCTCTTTGATTTAGTATAGTACTCACACACTTTCAACAAAGTATTTTTCTCATAATAAAAAACTTGCTCCGAAAGGTTTCCCATCACCCTTTATATAACATTATCTATGAATATTTTTTCTATTTAATTAAGGTGGTAATTTACTTAATGTAAAAATCTAATTTTATAACTAAACATTTTTGAAAAAATTTTCATTAAATAAACGATTCCAAAAGTAATTTGATTTTCTATCAAAAAATTTAAATCAGAAATCTAAAGGGAGCTGCACGTCCTTAATGGATCTACCAAATTGGAATTGGATTCAATTCCTTATGAATATTGATATTATATATTCTTTAACGAGGAATTGACATACAAGTGTAAATGTTAAATATAATTGATATTTTTATTACCTAATAAATATTTAAAAAATTTAATCTCAAATTATTATTAAGTTATAGTTAAAAGACGGTAAAATAATTTCTATTAAATTGTAAAAAATAGTTTTAATAATAATTTTATTACTCTTTGAAAAAAGAAAGAGTTGCCTACAATTTTTCACTTTATTGCATTCCAATTAGAAATTAGTTTTCATATTTTTCAGAAATATAAGCATATATCACTTATTATATCCTTTTAAAACTAGGGATTCAATTTTTTTTATCTAGTTATTAAAATTGTCCCATATTATATTGAGTAATTGTTAGTTAAAATATTCTAATTGTTTTTTCTTATTTTACCTAAAATTAGAAATTGAGTTTTTTTTTACTACTTATTTTGTTATTGGATATCCCTAAAACTAGGGTTCTAGTTATTAAAATTATCCCATTTTATTTTGAGTAATTATTAGTTAAAATATTCTAATTAATTTTTTATTTCTTATTTCACATGAAACCACGATTATTCAATTATCTTATTTCCATATTCATGTATACAAATTTTTAGGCAAATATGAACCAATATCTACAAATAGAAAGACATGAGTGCAAACGAATGTATACCACATTATTAAATAAATACAAATCAATGTATATCAATATAAATATATACTAATTTATTAGGTGAATACATAATAATGGATATCATGCAAATAAATATATACAATGAATACGAAACAATGTATACCAATGTAAGATTATAAAGATGTGTATATATTAGAAATAAACAAATTTTTAAAATTAAATATATACATTAATTTTATGTATATAAAAATATGTGTACGACTGATTTATGTATACATAATAAATTGAAATACACTAGTAATAAACACTCTTGATGTATACTATAAATATGATTATATAAATATAAGAAATTATAAAAAAAAATTAAAATTATACATTAATTTAATGTATGTATATATAATGTATACAGTCGATTATGGATATATAACAAATTGACACAGCCGATTTAAGTATACATTAATCTTACCCATGAATTTAGAACCACAAAGAGAGAGAGAGAGACATAATTTTTTGAAGAAACCCCGTTTTAAAGATTTTGTTTTCAATTTTTCCTTCTAAAGAAGCAATAAAAATTAAAACAATAAGCAACAATTTTAGGAAAGAAGAGATAACTCTTCTTCTCCACCAAACATGAAAATCACTTTCTAGATACTTTTTTCTTTGATAATTTCACTCAATTAATGATGAAAACATCATCGGAAGTAATTTGTTTCCCCACACTTGAATTTGTTCAATCCCCCCAAAAAGTTTCATCAACTTGAATAAGGAAATGATCTTATAGGTTGAGAATTTTGAAAATTAGAGTCATTACCCTGATTTTTGATAAGTTTATTGAATAACTAGTCTTACTTATTGAATTTAGAATTAAAAAAACACAAAAATTTTGAAGAAAATTTCAACCGCAAAATAATAAACCTCAAAACTCAATTTTTTAAAGAGAAAAAGGCACACACAATGAAAATGCAAATGTACGGTGAAATTTTATTTACTTTATTTGGAGATTTATTGTTGTAATATAGTTCTAATGGAGAGAATTAAGGGAAGAAGATAGATAGTGAAGAAATCCCAATGATAGAACACAGTAAAAAATAAAAATAATTGTGCAATAAAATTCTTATTTTTACTCAAATTTTTCGGTCTTTAAATATCACTTTCAGTGATCCAATAAATAAGGTCATTATGTGTCAATTAATTAAAGTGAAATATTTTATGTCAATTTAAAAAGTAAATTAGCATACAGTGCCAAATTTTCTTCCTTAATACATAAGTAAGTATATCATATATACATCACACACACACACACACACACACATATATATATATATATATATATATATATATATATATATATATATATATATATATATATATATATATATATATATATATGTTTTAATTAAGAGATATTATTTAACTTTCTATTGTAAATAGAAAATTTTAATTTATTCACAATATTAATTATATTCTCTATTCCAACAAAGAACACAATAATATTTTATTTGAACTAATAATTTATTTGTTTAACTAATTAATTTTGTAATTTAATTATGAAATAATAAAATAATTAATTCATTAATAAAGATTGGGACACTGGTTAATGTGCGACCCTTTACGTTCATTACTAGACCAGAGTAAATTGATCTTATCAACAAATTAATCAAGGGTGGCGTCTAACAACATTTCTTAACGATCGAATAACATGAAGTGTACAGTTTACTCTCAAGACCCGTAGAAGAATAATGTAATATTTTCTTCTGTCCTTATAACTCCAGATCACCTTAGGATATCGTCTAACTGTCAAATCCCAATTAGGTGATCAATTATGTGGTCATATCAAATTATAATCGACCACTGAATGACCTAAAAACTCTTTTCTTCTTTCATCCAATTACCCTGACCGATATTAATCGTTTATATTCATGACAACATTGAGCTTAAGCTCATTACCAAGAGTTGATAGATTCTATCTTGATCAATAATTAATTATACAAGTATTTAATCATACCCAATATTCTTTTAATCATTTTTGTAGGGCCATAGTGTCCGGTATCAAAGTACAATAAATAACTTATTAATTACTATGATGATGTCAAGTCAAAAAAAACTCTTACATCACATTCTTTAAGATAATATCTCAATGACAGTTTATAGTAATTTTAACAGTAGGAATTATATAATGAGGTTGTTCAATGATCATATCTCTATATGCATTATTTATGTATGTGATTTAGTTTGTAAGATCAGTTAATCCTTATCTAATAAAGACCACCACATGCATATTGATCTAAGTGAATCACTAATTTTCTAATTAGTAATCATACAATGCAAGAACGATTTTAGAATAGGTTATAATTAAGAGACGTAACTCTCTCATTATTATGATTTCCATCATTATATCAAGTATCAAAAGTTAATCAAGGATTTTATCATATTAATCAAGCAATTTGATGATAACTATAATAAATGAATACTAAATGTCATCATTATATCAAATAAAATTCACATAAATATGTTCAAATCATTATATATAGAATTGAATTTACCAAATATCAACTATATCCCAACCTACGTGAAAGAACACATGCTTCATTTTATATTTCAAAAGTTTTTACAATCTGATTAAATTTCAACCATATATGTGGGAACTTTCACCGTCATGATTCCCGATGTTTACGCATGAAACTAATTAGCTAAGGCAGAAATAAGAAGAATTAATTAACCCAGAAATCATGAAAACACACAGCCAAGAAAGAGAAGGAAAAACAGGGGTATTTCTTGTTTTCTGTAGCTAATTAAAAAGATTTGTTTTGTTCTCCTTAGTCTCCTCAGTGGAGGAACCTTCCACTGTGACATCATTCTCATCTGCCTTGAGGAATGGCACCCTGCTCACAGAGGCTGATTTGGGCAAGACAATGTTAACGTTGTTATTATTATTATTATTATCACCTGATGATTTTGGGTTGGTGTTCAAGTTGTGATCATCTGGTCTGTACTTGTACCAAGAAGCCCAATATAGATAATTTATAAAGTTTAGGCAGCTTAGAATGGCCAAGAACCAGTAGAAAAGTTGCAAATTATTGTGATCCAAATCTTGGCCATCCAACCACCCTTTGTTTCTTGGTGAAAGTCTTCTTGTGACGGAGTTGATAATGTCCACAAAAGCGCTACTGAGGAAGTAGCCAAAAGAGAGTGAAATCCATGTAAAAGAAGTAGAGAGGGACCTCATTCCTGCAGGTGCTTCCTTGTAGAAAAACTCAAGCATGCCCACTAAGGTAAACATATCGGCAATTCCAAAAATTGCATATTGGAAAGATAGCCAAAAGACATGGATAGGCTTCAATGGGTTTATCAAGGACCGATGCTTTCTTTTTATCTCAACAAGTGCAGCTATAGCCATGGAGATGATGGAGAGGAGTAATCCCACACCGACACGTTGGAGTTGTGTGATGCCAGAGGGATGTTTGGTGATTTTGCGAGCAAAAGGGACGAATAAGAAATCATAAATAGGTATGAGAATACACATGAAGAGTAGTGGGATGACTGGTACTGAGGGTGCTGGTACTTCAAAGGAGCCAAAGTGACGGTTCATTCGATAGCCTTGTTGGACTGAGAATGTTTGGAGCTGTGCCAAACATGTGTTCATTATGATGGTGCTGCCTATGATAGGCAACATTCTTGTTACTATCTTCACTTCTTCTACTTTGGTCACTGTGCAAACTCTCCATTCTCTTGGCTCAACACTTTTTGGAACAACCGCCGCTTTGTCTAAGCACCTGCACCCACTTATTCAAAACGTAACGTACTATATATATCATAAAAAGTAATTAATATTATTGATTGATATAACTTAATTACCTCACAACAAACATTATATATATTACCTGAATTGATCAGTATGTGCAATTTTTGGTTCTGAGGAGTCTGACTCTTTCTCATTAATCTCATACAACTGCTCAGGGTTATCTGGTAAATGCACCTTTCGGTTTCTGATCGCCACACTGATAACCTAAAATAATACCATAAATTTGATCAAGTACTACGTATATGTGTGTGTGTGTTGTGATTAGCTAGCTGTGTTGCCTATTTGATATTTATAACTAATTGATCTATTTTGAATAATTAATTAAGAAGATTAGATTAGCATCAATTGGCAGAAATCGTTACTAACCTGAAGTATCCTTGTGAGAGGGCTTTGAGCAGGAAGCTGAAGTCGGTAGAAATTTTTTCCAGAGATAAAGATAATGAAACCGAGGAAGGTAGCAGCGAAACTAATGAGGAAACCAATCCACCAACCTTTATTAGTGCTAACCCAAACAATGATTGTAACTCCAATGGCTGAACCTGACACCGAGCTTAGCAAGAGCCAGTTGAAGTATCTTCCAAGTTTTGGATCCTTGCCTTCAAACTGGTCTGCACCCAATGCTGGAAGCGCACCCCTAACCCCACCAGTACCCAATGCTAACAAGCACAGTGACCCATAGAACAATAGTGCTATCCCACCTTCTAAGCACTTTGACTTTTCTTGTGGTTGCAAACTTGAGTAACGAGCTTGAATCATCATCAACGTCCATGCCTTAATAAAACACATTCCATGCTAGCTCCTTAGTTATTATTTTTATTATTATTTATAAAACGTAACTCCTATCAATTAATAAACTTACAAGTATTTCAGCAGTTCCAAAAATGAGAATGGTGTGGAATCTGCTGAGGTAAGTATCAGAAATGAAACCACCAATGATAGAAAGCAAGTATGTTGAGCCCAACAAGTTGGTTACTGTGTTGGCTGAACCCCTCAGGTCGAAATGCATCTTCAAAGACAAGTATAATACCATGCTCACCATGTTTGCTACAAATCCAATGTTGTCCAATCCCACAAAAACTACAAAATCAAATTTCACTACTTCTCAAACTTAATTCCCTATATATGTGTGTGTGTGTAGGACAGGAAAATGGAAATATTTCTCTTACCATAGATGAAGGAAGAAGCTCTGAATCCACCTTTTCCTTTAATTTTGCATGACCTTACAGAATTGTACTCTAACTTCGTACCTTCCTCCTGATAGCACACAAAACAAAGAACCAACAAAGTTTTTTATTTTTAATTTTTTTTTCTTTTATGGTGGGGGGTTGGGGAGTCGGAAGAAAGGGAGAAGGGGAAGGTAGACGAAAGCAAACACTGAGTACTGACCATGGTTGCAGAGGATTGTCAGTTAGACCAATAACTGCCAAAGTGGATTGTACGACTTGTAAGTGTTAAATTTGAGTGAAGAATATATTAAAGCCCTTGAATGGCCACGTTCTATATAACGTTCACGGCATGGAATTCGTTACATGATCTTCCTGATTATAATACGGCTGGCATCTATGTTCACTTTGAAAAAAAAAGTTCACTTTGACAATGGCAATAATAGCAGAAACTATGGGCTGTGGGCAACCTGTTGGAAAATATATACATACCAAAATCATTTCAAAACATACCGCTTATATGAATAATAGATAACATATTTGTTTATGTTAAAACATACAAATATATTAAAATTTAATTCGAGAAATACCTCTTGAGATCTGAACAAATATCTCCGGCAGACGTCAATTCTGCAGGCTTTTGCAATGATCCCAAATAAAATTTTAAATTCTTTTAATACTTAGGTGGGTAAGTATTATAAAAAAAACTTACGTATTTTTTAAATTAAAAAGAACCTTATATATAGGCACGTTGTAAAGCCCCATAAATTTTAGACGTAAGATATTAATAATTACGGACTTAATGATGTAATAAAGTGTTTGATGGATAAAAAAATATATTTAGGTGAGATAACCAAGTATGTTTTCTGCAAAATAAATAATTAAATAATTAGCCCGCAACACTTGTTATAATACAAGACCAATTTTTATCATTAAAGCCCAAAACCATGTTTAAATGATGGCATGAGCGGAGGGTTTGGCAACGAAGTTATTTCTTTGTTCTCAATTACAAGTTGACGTGAGCAGAGAGCTTGAGAGGCTGGGATCTCAAATTTTGCAATTCAACCAATAATCAGGTATGGTATAATATAACTTTAAACTTGCATAATTCCTATTGAATTAACTTGGAGAGATGTTTTAAAAGTTTAGAAGCTCAAAAACGCGGGTGGTCATGGAACACTTATTTAAGTTACCGACTGTTTTTCTTTCTTTTGTTAATTGGCATTAAGATTGAAAAATATTAAAATAATAGAAAGAATTCTTTTCTCTAGTGATGGACAAAGCTATCATGAATTATGTCTATGGTAATCTGTTTTAAACCTTGTAAAGAACCTTTTTTTTTGTTAAATATAATAATATATTAATTAGACTCAATGTGCATCATTATATAAAAGTGGTAGTGCGTCACATCTGTTGTTAATGTTTGGGGGAGGGGGTATACTATAAGTATTATAGTACTTATTACAGTTAACTGGCCTTTTTAGTCTAACAAAAAGAATTCCTACTTTGTCTGATTCTACTCTACTCGAAACAAACAATGGTGGAACTGTCCACTGCACAAAAGAGTTAGCATGTTGCCTTCTAGCGCCCTCCTTAGCTAACACATCCTCCACTTGGCATGCGTATTCAACTAGTGAGTATGTGATAGCATCCACGGTGGCACGTGTTTATTAAAAGTGGATAGGCTTCAATAGAAAATCAAGAAGATGTTTATTGGGAAAGAAAAATGTGAAAATAAGCCCAAAAATTATGACAACAAGTGGACTTGGTGCTACACATTTTTCATGATCCAAGATCAAGTCCAAGAGGAGGACGTTTGAAGCCACATGAAGCCCAAGAGGAGAGCACCACATAGAGCCCAAGAGAAGGCCAACAAAAGAGATGGAATTTGGCCCAATGTGGGCTGAAATTCACGCCCAACATAGAGGCTAAATTCATATCCAAATTGAGCGGAAAATTCAGACCAAACTTTGGTTCTATATTTGAAAACTTTTTCTTCTTTCTTTATGGAAGAATTTTGGTATTACTTTTACATGTTTTCCTAGTTTAAAGTTTTCTACTTTAAAAAGTTTCCTAGTTAGGTTTTAGTATTTATTATTTTCATAAAAGTAGAATTCAAAATCCATGCTATTTGGTATAGGTTTTTTCTATATATATGGGTGGATTTTGTTATTTTCAGAAGACAAATATTAATATTATTTGAGAAGTTTCTCTTCTTTACACCTTTGTGCATGACTACTTAGGATTAATCTTACAATCTCACAACAATGATTCTTTAAGAGGTAAGATTAATTCATAACATGAAATCTTTGATTCTTATTTGTAAATTAAAGAAGGTAATTAGTTCTATATTAATTATTTCTCTAATTTCATTGAATTGGCAGTCTGGATCACTCTTTGATCTAAGTTCTTGAATTGACTCTATTAATATCATAATTAGTCTCAATCCTCTAATTTTGAATACTAAGATCAATTAGGGTTCTTAGTACTTCATCTTGAAATTTGGGAATTTTATTCACAAATTTCGTCTATCTTTAATTTCTTGTCTTTATCTTCATATTTTCGCTTTCGCATAATTTTATTCTTCATCCAAGTGAACTAGTTCTTATCAGCGTGTCTTGATGATTTGAGACCAAATGTTTACTATAGTTTGTGTTGTTGATTGTTGTTGATACGCGCAGAACTTAATCTTGCTAGAAAGGAAGAATCTTGAGGTGAGTTAAGACTTGTTCTTACTAAAGTTCTTCTCTTAAAAAGTCATTCCCATAAAGTGTTTCATTAAATATTTCTTAAGATTAGTATGAGTTTAATTGGAATGAGTGAGCTCATAATTTTTTTATTTATCATGAGTCTATCCCGTGCAATATATTTCCTAGCTCCTTGTGCTTATCCTCGGGATCTAGCCATTGTACCCTCTTCTCTGTATTAATGTAATACTTCATTTTAGATGTCTAATGTCAACTAGCTAAACGCTAAATAGTACTTTTGTGACTCTAAATGCTAAAGTATTATAATGTAATTGTATAAAGTGAGTGGCTACTATAAACATGATAAATTAAAATATTAAAAACTTAAATGCAAACTTCAATAAATGGTAACTGTATAAAGGGTTACAAGTAACCGTATAAAATGTTACTAACTTTGTCAAAGAGACACAACTTGAATGGTGACCGTATAAAGGGTCATGAGCAGCCGTACAAACGGTTGCTAATATTATCATAACAAGATACAAAAGATTTAGTGGTTGTATAAAGGGCCACGAATAACCGTACAAAGGATTACTAATTGCCAAAGTTGGGCATAAGAAAAGTTCAGTTGACTGAAATAACTTAAAGAAAGTGAAAGAATAAATTAAGGGACTAAGCTATAAGTCTTATTATTAACACAGAGGTTTTATAAATCATTTTCATTTAATAAGCAAAAAGTTTCATGATCAGAATCAACTGTAATGGTTTCCTCAGTTGTTTTAACAATTTGTTTAAAATCGAGTTTTTCAAAAGTACCCATTTGGTAATTGATTGTTTTCCTTCTTCACTCTTGTATGATCTTTAGGATGAACTATGACTTGCCTCCTCTCTTATTCATTTGTTAATCACATGTTTTTGCTCAAGGTCTCATTCTAATTGTAACAACCTTTAGACGTTCCTAAGATTTGATCCTAGAATTGAAGTAGAAACCAGCAAAAAGTGGATAAAATCCCATAGAATGAGTCACATACACGACTTGTGATGAGATGTCACGAATCATGACATGACCCGTGATGAGTAGTACCAAGTTTCCCAATCCAGATCCAACGAGTCATTGATGACCGTGATTTTATAGCACTTTCAACGCTTAAAACTAAGAAACTATGCACATTTCGGGTATGTTTATATATGTAGATATAATGCATTTGTGTTAAATGTTGCAGGAAAATAGGTCCGGAACGGAAAATGGGCAAAGTAAGGCAAAAATAGACAAAATTTTAGGCTGATGCCTAGGCCACAAGTCGTCGTCCCAATGAACGACTCATGCCTGGAGTCGTGGGAAGAAATCAAAGTTTATGAAACGGAACCAGTGCACCTCACGAGTTGAAGGAACGACTCGTTACATCTGTAACGAGTCGTTATGACAGTCATAGAGACTGGGAGGAGAAATTCTGAAGAAGTGCCTAGTGAAGACGATGAGAGCAAAATGAATCATCGGGTGAACTGAGGACTCGTCATCAGGAACTTTGGGCATCCCATCAAGTGCACTGGAAGATTTGGTGAGCTAGGGCCACGAGGGACCTAACGACTTATGCCCAGGACTAACGATTCGTTAGGTGACCCATCACCAAGACTGAACAAATTGCTAAGAATGAGTCAAGATCACTGGCCACGACTCGTTGGGAGACCCAATGAGTCGTTACTTGGCCCATTATCCCTGCCAACCTGGAATCCAATTTTAGTTAGGATAGGATTTATTTGGAACTATAAATATAATATTTAGGTTTATATTTACCAACTTTCATGCAAATTTTGGTGTTGTTAACAATCATTCTTGGTTCAAGAAACAAAGTTTGCTGATCTCGGGCAAAATAGCATGCCCGAGTGATGCTTTATAACTTAATATAGTCATGTTTAGCTAATTAATTAAATACATTTTCATGTGATTTTATATAAATGTGAATATATGTACTAACCAACATGATTAGTTCTTGTTTTGTAGGTTTACATGAATTTGAGAAACTAATTTATAAGTTGGTGAAGTACAGGAATGGAGTCGGGAGCAATTTGCGAAAGTCGGCAAGAAGCATGCCTTGGCAAGGCTGGACGCGCAAGGCAGCGTGCCACGCTATGTGTGTGCCGCGCCCAGCGCCGTGCCAAGTCCATGCCAGGCGCGAGAGAAGGAAGAAAGCAGACAGACGATCTGCGTGCCAACGCCGTGCCACGCCAGGCGAGCTGCGCGCCAGCACAATGCCATCGCGCTGCATGAGCAGCGTGTCACGCCGACCAGCGCGGCGACCCTCGACATCTTGGCATCCAGAGGAAATTTCCAGTGTGCCTCCGCGTTACCTCCGTCTTATGGAGGCAGTGCTCCGCGATACACTCCGTGACACGGAGCCATTCCATGACAGGTTTAATTTTGCAAAATTCTCATTTACTATAAATAGGTCCCTTAGCTCCTAAAATCATTTTGTCACGATTTTATTCTGGAAAACCACCTAGGAGTGAAGGGAGAAGTGGGAGAACTCACCTAGGGTTTGTTAAATTCCTCTTCTCTTCTACCAATTCTTGTAAGTATGTTACTTTAACCACGTTTTCTTGTAATTTTACGAATATGAATGGCTAGAACCCTTCCTCTAGGGTTGAAGCCATGAGTTATGATTGTGTTTTTATGAAATTGTGTTGAAATTAAGTTATCGATTGTTGTTTTGTCTTGCATTCTTAATTATTAATTGTTTTTATGATTGATCACCATGAAAACATACACGTTAACTTAGGCATATGCTTGATAAAGCATTTACCTAGGCCAGAACATGAGAATGTAGGGAGCATGGTTGTATCTCACGATATAATTTGTGTTAGGATAGAAATATACCTAACACCTTGCTTGGTTGATAAAATGGGATGAGCTAGGCACCAACTTAGAATTATCACCTCACCACTCAAAGAAGTAGTTGTGTAGCTAAGTTGAGTCAAATGTTTAGGTGTACGAGAGTCCTTCCACGTAAACCACATCCACATAATTAATTGCCCACGAACTAGAATTAGCATCCTCGCTTATAATGTAGTAGTGAGGCTAGTTTGTCGTGTTTAGAGGTTTGGAAGGCCATGAACATGCAATTCTAATTATGTGAGACGACAATTGATAGTTTCATACTTAAACCATTGCAATTTGTATTGGCGCATGATTATCCGGCTTTAACTCTATGTTGCTCCTTGAGTGAATTCAGAATAATTTGTTGACCACAATTAGACTTACCTAAACCTTCTCGAAAACTTCTATAATCAACACTTGCGAAAGTTTATATCATACTTGAACTAGATAGTTAGCTGCATTGGTCCAATCCCTGTGGGTTCGACATTCCGGTTCTTAAAAAGAGCCACTATATTACTTGTACAACCCGTACACTTGCGGGCCTCGCATCAAGTTTTTGGCACCGTTGCCGGGGATTAGGCGAAGTTTAGATAATTTATCTGTTTTTGTGTGATTTTGAAATTTCCTTAAGTGTTGAGAAACTTGGTCTTAGTGTGATCATTTGCAGGTGACAGGTTGTCCTGCCGAGCTGGCTAAAAATAGAGAGCTTGTGGAACCGTTGCTTGAACCTGAACGTCAAATCCATTTGCGAAGGAGAGTAGCTCTAGAGCAAAAGCTGAAGAGACTTCAAGAAAAGGTACAACAACAACCACCCGCGGGACAAGCACAATTTTCATCGGAAGCAATGGCAACTAGACCAGTTTGTGAAGTGGCAATCCCACAAGCGACTAATGTGAACTCTAGTATCCGAAAATTGGAGCCTGGAGGGAACTTTGAGCTTAAACAGAACATGGTGTAGCTGTTATATTCTAGTTGTCAATTCACTGGGATGGCACATGAGGACCCGCAATAGCACTTACAGAACTTTCTTGAGATTAGTGACACGTTTGTCCCCACCGGCGTGTCCACAGATTATGTCCGACTGACCCTCTTCCCATTTTCATTGTTGGGAGAGGCAAAAAAGTGGTTGAAAGCTGAGCCACCGAACTCCATAACTTCTTAGAATGATTTGGCAAAGAAGTTCCTTATCAGATTTTTTCCTTCAGGCAAGACTACAAAGTTGAGAAGTGAAATACTAAGTTTCTAGCAGAGGCCTGATGAGAATTTATATTTGGCTTAGGAAAGATTCAAGTCATTATTGAGAGATTTTCCCCATCACCAACAATCAAATGAAGTGCTGGCTCATACCTTTGTAGAAAGTCTAGACCCACACACTAAAATTTTACTAGACTCTGCATCGGGTGGGCAAGCCTTGGAGAAGACATATGATGAGTTGTACACTTTGTTGAACAGAATTGCTCAAGGAAATCCAGAGTGGCACAACGAGTCATCGAGAAGGGCGGGAAAGAGATCAGGGTTGATAGAGGTAGATGGAATGAATGCCTTGGCAGCGCAGTTAGCTTCGTTCTAGCATCAGATGATGACTCAGTTCAATAAACTGAGTATTAACCAACAACAGGGCTAGGTTAATGCAGTTCAGCAAGCTCCGAGTTGGTGTGAAATTTGTGGTAATAATGGGCACAATGCAGAATCTTGTGGACCCAATCCGGAATCAGTCAATTTTGTTGGGAGTGTGCAGCAGAACAATCAGAATGTTGGACATAACTACAACAGAAATTGGCAGGGCCACTCGAATTTTTCTTGGGGTGGAAACCAAAAGCAGAGTTATCAGCAACCTCAACAACAACAGTATCAGCAGAATAGGCAGAATGATGGTCAAGTGAGCAGCAACATTGAGGAAACATTGCAGAAAATCATGGAGACCCAGACTCAGTTAGTGGAAAATCAGGTGAGGATGGTAACAGACTTAAAGAATCAGCAAATGGCCACCCGCAATCTTGAAAAACAAGTGGGTCAGATAGCAGCTGCTCAAAACATGAGATCGCAGGGGGGATTACCAAGCGACACGGATCCTAATCCCCGGCAGGTCAATGCCATTAGTCTGAGAAGCGGCAAGCAATTAGCTGATGTAGTGCCAAAAGAGCTGAGAAAGGAGGTGCAGCCGAAGTTGGTTAGACCAGGACCATCCACCAACACGGGAGATAATCAGAGTGCTGGGCAACAAAATGTACAATCTTCATTGCAGCTAGCACAAAGACCACCACCACCATTCCCTCAGAAATTCAGAAAGAGCAAGGAGGAGGAATGCTTCAAAAAGTTCTTTGAGAGTTCAAAGAACTTCACATAAATTTGCCTCTTATTGATGTTTTGCAGGGAATGCCCAAGTATGCTAAATACTTGAAAGAAGTGATGGAGAACAAAGTCAGATTGGTGGATGTCCAAACAGTAGCACTGACAGAGGAGTGCAGTTACATGGTATTGAGCAAGATTCCGAAGAAGCTCAAAGACCCAGGGAGTTTTACCCTCCCCATACAAATTGGTAAAGCTGAGGTGCTACGAGCTTTGTGTGATCTAGGGGCAGCAGTTAATCTAATGCCCCTATCGTTATTTAACACCCTGGGGTTGGGAAAACCGAGGCAAATAAGGTTGATGCTGCAACTGGATGATAAGTCACGAGTGACACCTGATGGAATAATAGAGGACCTTCTAATCAAAGTAGGTAAGTTTATTATACTTGCTGATTTTATCATCTTAGATTTTCAAGTTGATGACTAGGTACCCTTAATCTTGGGACAGACATTCCTGGCCACCGGAGGAGCGGTGATTGATTTTAGAGTAGGGACCCTGAAAATGAGGGTTGAGGATGAAGAAGAACTCTTCCGCGTATACCAAGAAATGAACCCATCCACACACTACAAAAACCTTTGTCAGGTTAGTGTGTTGTCAGAGGATGAGTGTGGGGTGGAGGATTCCACAGGTGCATGGCCAAAGGTAATGACAAGGGTTCAGCCCGAGTCTGATAAAGGGCTTCAAATTATGAAGAAGTTGGAGGAAGAGAGGAACAGAGTGGAGGCTGTTTCCTATAAAAATCAAAAGAGAAGGAGATGGTTCTCTAACGGGAACCCAAGTATGAGGATGTCCTGAAAAGGACAGTCTACGTCGTGCCGCGACGGAAAATAAGGTGCTGCTTGGGAGGCAACCCAAGGGTACCACAGGTACAATTTATGATTTTTTGTTGGTGTTGATTTTGTTATTTTCATTATGTTTGTGTCTTTGGTGGAAAGTTAAGCACAGATGGAGGAAATTCTGAGGACCCGTTGAGGAGGAAGCTAAAAACCATGGAATAGAAGAAGTGTGGGGTCGAACACCCACTTGTGCAAAATTGAAGAAAAGCATGCTATTAGCTAGGCCTAGAGGCCTCAGGGAGTATTTCTCATCCTGTTTAATTTTAATTTGATGCTATGAGGACATAGCATGATTCAAGTGTGGAGTGAGGAAAATTTCAAAAATTTTGTGCTTAACAATTTTTGGTGAATGTAATGCTTGTGCGAAATAATTGAAATTTTTTTGTGATTTTTGTGAAGTCAAGCATGACTTCATCACCTGTTGGTTTTTCTTTTCGGTTCTTTTCCGAAGGGGGGGTCTTTGAACCGAAGAATAAAAATTTTCTTTGTCTGTATATAATGTTTTTAGTCATAGATAGGGACTGTTTCCGATGATGGATGGATGACGACCGTCTTGAGGAAGTTAGTCAATAAGTTTTTGGTTTTTGAACCCGTAGCTAATTGACGGCTTGATGTTCTTGTTATGTTATATACATGATTGTACGATGCAAGTGTGGTTAGTGTTGAAGCATGTAAGAAAGGTATAACTTTGTTTGAGACACTTAGGCTCTTGAATTTGACTCAATGTGCTTGAAGCTTAATTTTGAATTCTTGTGATTAGCTGAGTTAAGAGTCTGCTGAATGTGTCTTGATTTGAGCATGTGCCATGAGTGTAAGGTTTTTAAGTATTTCGTGCTATTGTGGAGTGTCTAGAACTTGCCTGGTGTGTATATAAAACGAAATGAAGGATGTGAATTGTAGGAGATGATTTAGGCATTTCTTTGAAGGAACCTAAATGTTATCCCTCATTTTACCTACCTTGAATATTTAATCCTAGTTAGCCCCATTGAGCCTTGAGCCTGTTCTTTGATAGCTACAACATAAGCTTAATCCTTTTTCTTTCATTAGCCTTGAATTTGAACCAAAACTCCTAAGTCCGTAAAGGAAAAATCCGAAAGAGTAAAGGAGTGAGAAAAATGAATAAGAAGGAAAAGTGGCAGTTGTAAAAGTTGAGAAAGGTAAAGGGTGCACTTGTTTGAATACGGTTGAGTATTAGTAGGGAGTAAGAAAAAAAGTTTAATGAAAAGTTACTTATAGAACTCCTTACCAATAAGCCAAGAGTGCCTTAAGAAATGTGGGAACACAAGAGGGAAAGGAAAGCTGAAAAGAAATAAAGGAGAAGTAAGAGAAGGGAAGTACGTAATGAGGGCGTGATGTATTAAAACCGCTTTGGGAAGTTAGTCACTATTACTGGCCATAATAGTACCTACCCGTCCTTTAGCTACATTACAACCTAAAAAGTCCTACTTGATCTTACATTCATACATCCTTAAATTAGTGGAGTAAAACACTAAGGGCAAGCTTATGGGTCATTGCATAATGCATGTGAATTCTTTGTGAGAGTGAGCGTAATTCTATTCATATACCCACACATGTTGTGATTTACAAATTTTTTGCGTGTGAAAATGGGTAACTCTCTTGCCGTGAGGGCACATGTTGAATGAAGGATATAATTCATGTTGGATCTATTGATCAGTTGATTCGCATGAGTTTTCTAAGATTGAGAGTCGATTCTTGAGGTTAGGAAGTCTTGGCAGGGTTGTATTTCATTTCAATGATCAAATCGTGCATGCTCTATTTTTAGCTTGTTATCTTAAATAATCATTATAGTCGTAGCCTAAATTATCTTGCTAAATTAGCTATGTGTGAGTCTTCATGTGCATGAAATGTAAAAGGTTTGTTCGAGGACGAACAAGACTTTAAGTGTGGGGTTGTGATCTCGGGCAAAATAGCATGCCCGAGTGATGCTTTATAACTTAATTTAGTCTTGTTTTGCTAATTAATTATATACATTTTCATGTGATTTTATATAAATGTGAATATATGTACTAACCAACATGATTAGTTCTTGTTTTGTAGGTTTACATGAATTTGAGGAACTAATTTATAAGTTGGTGAAGTAGAGGAATGGACTCGGGAGCAATTTGCGAAAGTCGGCAAAAAGCATACCTTGGCAAGGCTGGCCGCGCAAGACAGCGTGCCACGCTGTGCGTGTGCCGCGCCCAGCGCTGTGTCACGCCCATGCCAGGCGAGAGAGAAGGCAGCAAGTAGGCAGGTGATCTGTGCGCCAGCATCGTGCCACACCAGAAGAGCTGCGCGCCAGCACAATGCCATCGCGCTGCATGAGCAGCGTGTCAAGCCGACCAGCGCGGCGACCCTCGGCATCTTGGAATCTAGAGGAAATTTCCAGTGTGCCTCCGCGTTACCTCCGTGTCACAGAAGCAGTGCTCCGCGATACACTCCGTGACATGGAGCCATTCCACGACAGGCTTAATTTTGCAAAATTCTCATTTACTATAAATAGGTCCCTTAGCTCCTAAAATCATTTTGTCACGATTTTATTCTGGAAAACCACCTAGGAGTGAAGGGAGAAGTGGGAGAACTCACCTAGGGTTTGTCAAATTCCTCTTCTCTTCTACCAATTCTTGTAAGTATGTTACTTTAACCACGTTTTCTTGTAATTTTACGAACATGAATGGCTAGAACCCTTCCTCTAGGGTTGAAGCCATGAGTTATGATTGTGTTTTTATGAAATTGTGTTGTAATTAAGTTATCGGTTATTGTTTTGTATTGCATTCTTAATTATTGGTTATTTTTATGATTGATCACCATGAAAACATACACGTTAACTTAGGCATATGCTTGAGAAAGCATTTACCTAGGCCAGAACATGAGAATGTAGGGAGCATGGTTGTATCTCACGATATAATTTGTGTTAGGATACAAATATACCTAACACCTTGCTTGGTTGATAAAACGGGATGAGCTAGGCACCAACTTAGAATTATCACCTCACCACTCGAAGAAGTAGTTGTGTAGCTAAGTTGAGTCGAATGTTTAGGTGTACGAGAGTCCCTAATCATATCCACGTAATTAATTGCCCACGAACTAGAATTAGCATCCTCGCTCATAATGTAGTAGTTAGGCTAGTTTGCCGTGTTTAGAGGTTTGGAAGGCCATGAACATGCAATTCTAATTATGTGAGATGACAATTGATAGTTTCATTCTTAAACCATTGCAATTTGTATTAGAGCATGATTATCCGGCTTTAACTCTATGTTGCTCCTTGAGTGAATTCAGAATAATTCATTGACCACAATTATACTTACTTAAACCTTCTCGAAAACTTCTATAATCAACACTTGCGAAAGTTTATATCACACTTGAACTAGATAGTTAGCTGCATTGGTCCAATCTCTGTGGGTTCGACAATACGGTTCTTAAAAAGAGCCACTATATTACTTGTACGACCCGTACACTTGCGTGCCTCGCATCATTTGTAACTTTGCTCTTGATTTTTGGAATTAAACATCATTGAAGTTTTTGTTCATCGGTTTCGGAGATTTATTCAATTCACGTGGTTTTCTTCTATGAATTTTTGTAAGTTATAATTATGATTTATTCTTTATTTTGTGATTGTGATCATTCAAATATGAGTAACTAAATCCATAACTAGGGTTGTGGGAACCATGATGAATTAACACACATAGGTTAAAACACTTAGTGATCCTTGAATGGGGTTTATGCATGTATTGTTTTTCCCTTCGTTTTAACTATTTCTTAATGGTTGCAAATGTTGGAACTTTCCTTATTCTTACTTATCGGATCAAGGGGGTAGTGAATGGAAAAAGGTATTAACAACGGAGATTTGAGGCTATCAACCCTCATCTAATAGCTTGAACTTGTTCGGGGATAGCTAATCCCCTATTAATGGTAAGGGTTAACTAAGCATACACCCGTATATGGATCAAGTTGCATGGTGATAATCATCTAGATGGGGGACCAACCATTTAGGTGAACCTAACTTACCAATATTGCATGCTAAACACCGAAATAGATCACTAGTATAAAATTCTTGTGTTTATGAAGTCACGGGGAACACAATCCTAGTAACTTGTTGATTGAATACAAACCAAAATTGATTTAAACATCTAATAGTCTTTATTCTTGTTTATTATTTTGTTTTTTCAATTCTTTCCCCCCCAGGAAATAAGTTAGCCGATAGTAATAGTAAATCACATTAACTTAAGTTCTTTTCATATTCCCTGTGGGATTGACCCCAAACCTTTGTTAGGTTCTATATTTGACATCAATCACTTTATATCTCATTTACAAGGTGTAATTTGGGAAACATCAAATTTTGGCACCATTGTCGGTGAATACGGCTAAGGCTTTTTTAATTGTGTTTGTTTTGCTGTTGGTCCTTATTTCCTTTTTATTTTGTTGTTTTTGTTCTTAACAGGTCTTAGGTTCGTGCATTCCCAGTACTAGGAGCCAAGAAAAATCCCTGATTCAAATCGATCACAAACTTGAACAAACACTGCGAAATATGAGGAGAATGACCAACGTACAAGAGCAAGAGACAGTGGACCAAGCTACAGCCAGAATGTTGGCTGAGGAACAAGCTCGGACAAGAGATAGAGAGTTAGAAAGAGTTGCTGAAGCAGAGCGAGCTAGAAGGATGATGCTGATATTGACAAAACTGGTGCCACTGGAGCTATTGTCCCCCCCCTTTCCTGCTGGGGAAAAGTTTGATATTACTAGTGCTATGGTCCAACTGCTCAACATGAAGGGGATATTTATGGGTCATCCAACTGATGATGCACATACTCACTTGACTAATTTCGTGGGTATCTGTAAAGCATATAAAAAACCGGGAGTGAGTCAGGATGCGATACAACTGAGGTTATTTCCCTTTTCATTTGGGAGTGAGGCAACACTCTGGTTGGAAAAACTGCCCAATGATTCTATCACTACATGGTGGGAGTTGAAAAGAGCTTTTCTTGAAAGAGTTTTCCCACTTTCCAGAGCCTTGCAGTTGAAAGATGAGATATACAACTTTAGGCAGTTAAATTTTGAGGCACTTCACGAGACATGGTTGAGGTTCAGCAAGAAGCTCAAAAGGGTGCCCAACCACAGTATCCCAAAAGATACATTATTGGAATTTTCTATAGATCTTTAAATGCTAACACCAAGGAGGTGGCTGATACCGCGTCTGGTGGATCATTCATGATTCACACATATGCTAAAGTTGTTGAGCTACTTGAAAGAATCACTAAAACCAACTACACATGGCACACAAGAGAGTCGAAGATTCCGACTTATTCTTATGCGGTAGGTATGTCTGCAGAACAGAGAAGGAAGGATGAAGAGAGAGATTAGAATATTGCTGAGATAAAGACCAAAACGGGGCTGCTTATTAAGAATTTTATGGGAGCCGGGGCTGAAAAGGTGAATGCTGTAGGTTCTCAGGGCAACGCCCCGAGAAATGATGAAAGTGAATCAGAATCTGAAGAGGAAGCAAACTATCTGAATGATCAAGGGGCGGGGCGAGTTTCCGGACTAACACCCAAGGGTCTAATAAAGACTCTTGGTGTCAAAGTCAGGGTAACTGAGGTCGGAACTACTACAGGGATAACAATTAAATCCGAGGTCAATAGAGATACAATGGAGACTGGAAAAAGCATGAGGAGTACAAGAATGACAGAAGCAGTTTTTATGTTCTTCCAAGGAATTGTGAGCCAGAGTCTAGTGGTTCAAGGGTGGAAGACATGTTGTCCAAGGTACTTGAGCAGATGGAGGCGACAGATGGCCATTTCAAGGAGCTCCGCGTTGATATATCTGGTATGAATCAAAAGGTGGAATCACATGCTATAACTATTAAGCAGATTGAGCAGCAACTTAGTTAGATGTCTGTACGATGAACCAGAGGCAGAAATCCACGCTTTCCAGCAATACAGTTCAAAATCCAAAAAAATGACAGTCATTGCATGGCGGTCACTACTAGGAGTGGGAAGGCGACAAGTGATCCTCCGAGGCCGGTTGTGATTGATAAGACAGTAGAGCCCATAGTGATTGATGATAAGGGATGGAAGATTCCAAGGATCAGACTTTGGTTGATTATTCAGTGGCGAAGACTGCTCCTACTAATACAAAGGAGCAAGGATTTGGCAAAGAGAAGCGAAAGAGGTATTGATCTTGGGCAAATTTATATGCCCAAGTGATACTCAAATGTGTCATTTTAGCCTTGTTTATCTAGCAATGCTTATACATTCTCAAGTGATTTATACTAAAATGTGAATTTATACTAACCAACATGATTAGCATTGTTTTGCAGGTAAAATGTGATTTTGGGAAGCTAAAATGCATGTTGGAATAGATCGGGGTTGGACTCGGATGTGAGCAAAGGACAAGGCATTGGAAGGCACAAAATAAAGAGGCTCCGCGATGGAGCCGTGTCACGCTGCCATCGCGGAGGCATTCTGCCTGGATAGGGAATTTTTGCCCAATTTCCAGTAAGGGTTCGCGTTGGGTCCGTGGCACGGTGGCCTGGCTCCGCGTTGCACGCCGTGCCACGTTAAGCCTGATTACCTGGACCCCCAACTTCCAGTGAGGGTCTGTGTCGGTGGCGTGTCACGGAGGCAGTGCTCCGTGATGCACTCCGTGACACGTTGCTTGTTATTCCGGGAAAAATTTCCACTAGTATAAATAGAACACTTAGGTTCATTTTTCAATATTCTGACTTGGTGGAGGAAGAACGTGGGTTACAGGCAGTTGAGGGGACGAAATTATCAGGGTTTTTCTCTCTTTCCTTCTCCTTGAATTCAATTGCTTGTATGTTTAACACTCATTTAACGATGTTTAATCCACAAATGAGTGGCCAATTCCTCTTCTTGCTGAGGTTATGAACACTTGTAATGAAATGTGATTATTGATTCTTTGGTTTTTCATCTTTTCTTCCATGGTTGTTCTATTGATTCTTGTTCTTACTGCATTAATGTGTGGCCTACGTTAATGTATATCTAAAAAGTCCGATTTCACTGGAGAAAGCAAGAAATTGGAAAGTTGTGAATTAATAGGATATGATCCTTTCTTAGTTTGGGAAAATTGAGAATTGATTTACCTTCAGGATAGAAATATACCTGAAAGTCGTATTAGTCAATTTAGGAACCGGGTTCGTATGGCTAGAACATGAATTTTCGTTTAATCACAGAAATGTAGGTGGACGGTTCATGATTCTTAAGTTGGGTTAAATACGAGAGTTTTAATCCATTGGCATTAGTTCTTGACTAGCAACCGGAGGAAAGGTTAACCAAAGTATATTGATAATTAATTTCTTTACATGTTCAATTAACCTCAGTATGCTCACATTCATAGTTCAGATTCACATTAGATACTTGTTTTAGACTTAGCATAAAATTTAGAATCCAAAATTATCAACTCTTGGTTACACTGTTGTCTTCATTGTTAAACTGAAAATATAGTAACACTTGATTAATTGTTACCTTATCCCAGTCCCTGTGGGATCGATACTTGGCTTACTTGAGCCACTTTACTACTTGTTCGACCACGTGCACTTGCGTGTAGTTATATACCCATATAATGAACGAACGAACGAACAAGTTTTTGGCGCCGTTGCCGGGGACTGGCAATTGGTGAATTTGTCTTAAGTGTAAATTTACTATATTTTTATTTTCTTAGTGTTGACAACTTCGTCTTAGCCTGTATTTTGTAGATTTAATCTCTGTTGAACACTGGCAAGAGACAAGGAGCTGGTGGACTCGTATTTAGAGCCAAAAAGATTATTTCATCGTCAGCGGAGAGAAGCTCTAGAAAGGAAGCTGCAGTTGCTCAGACAAACACTTATGGAGCAACAACTGAATCCACCAGTAGTACGGGCAATGTTAGTGCCCGAAGAAGTAGCAGCTCGGCCGGTTCGCGAGGTGGCAATCCCACATGCTAATAATGTCACATCTAGCATCCGCAAACCTGAGCCAGGAGGGAGGTTCGAGCTTAAACAAAACATGGTGCAATTGCTGCACACTAGCGGGCAGTTTACAGGTCTCCCTCATGAAGATCCACAGCAGCATCTCCAAAATTTTTTGGAGATAAGTGACACTTACATCCCCGCTGGAGTGTCATCAGATTATGTCCGGCTTACATTGTTCCCATTTTCACTATTGGGAGAAGCCAAGAGGTGGTTGAAAGCTGAGCCACCTAACTCTATTTCTACGTGGGATGATCTTGCAAGGAAATTCTTGATATGATTTTTTCCCTCCGGTAAAACAGCAAGACTTAAAAGTCAAATTCTAAGTTTCAAACAGAGAGAGGGAGAGAATCTATATCAGGCTTGGGAGAGATTCAAGTCCATGTTGCGGGATTGTCCTCATCATCATCAATCCAATGATATGCTGGTGCACACTTTTATACAGGGTTTGGAACCCCATACAAAAATATTTCTAGACTCAGCAGATGGGGGACAAGCGCTGGAGAAAACTTATGAGGAGCTGTATACCTTGTTGAACCGTATTTCATAGGGAAATCCAGAGTGGAATGTTGATTCATCAAGATGAGGGACAAGGAAAGCAACAGGAGTTCTAGAAGTGGATGGTTTTACAGCTATTGCTGCACAGATAGCTGCCTTATAGAATCAACTCAACACCCACTTCAGTAACATGACAATGAACCAGCCTCAAGCCCCAGTTAATGCAGTGCAGCAGATTTGGTGTGAAGTGTGCGGGAGTAGTGAGCACTCAGGTGAGTGTTGTGGAGCAAATCCGGACTCGGTGAACTTTGTGGGAAATGTACAAAGAAACAACCACCAACATTATGGCAACAACTACAATTCCAATTGGAGGAATCACCCGAATTTCTCATGGGGTAGCAACAACCATCAGGGGCAAAGTTCGAGTCAGGGTGTGCAAAGGAACCAAGGAGGGCAGCAAAATTATCAAGCACAATTTAGAAACAACAATGCACCTCCTCCACCACCATCACCCAGCATTGAGGAGATGTTCAAGGCAATGATGGCTAACCAAGCTCAATTGCAGGCTGACTATGTGAAATTGGCAGCCGAGGTGAAAAACAACCAGTTATCTACCAAGGCACTTGAATATCAATTTGGGCAATTTGCTGGAGCCCAAAATACAAGGCCTAGAGGAGGACTTCCGAGTGACACAGATCCCAACCCCAAGCAGGTGAATGCGGTGACCACAAGGAGTGGTTTGCAGTTGAAAGAGGTGGAACCAGAAAGACCACCTCAACAATCGGGAGCAGCAGAAGTCGAGAGGGAGCCAGGTGACGAGAGGGGGAAGACTAAGGAAGTTGATTCAGAAAGACCACCACCCCCGTTCCCTCAATGATTAAAGAAACACAAGGAGGAGGCGTGTTTCAAGAAATTCATGGAGGTGCTGAAACAGGTACATATTAACTTACCTCTTGTTGATGTTTTGCAGGGAGTGCCGAAGTATGCCAAGTATATAAAGGACATCGTGGCAAACAAAAGTCGGTTGACTGAGTATGCTACGGTGGCTCTCACAGAGGAGTGCACTTCCAGGATACAAAACAGACTGCCCACAAAGTTCAAAGATCCTGGGAGCTTTACTATACAAATCACTATTGGGCAGAGTATCCGAGCTCGCGGGTTATGTGATTTGGGAGCGAGCATTAATTTGATGCCGTCATCGGTATTTAAAAAGCTGGGTCTAGGGAGTCCTAGACCCACAACAGTGATCTTGCAATTGGTGGATCGGTCCTTAGCCAGACCTGATGGCATTGAGGAGGACGTTCTGGTGCAAGTTGGCTCCCTGATCTTCCCGGTAGATTTCGTCGTGCTGGATTTTGAACCAGACGCGGAAGTCCCATTTATTTTGGGACGTCCTTTCTTGGCGACCGGGAAAGCGCTGATTGATGTAGCTGCGGGGCAGCTAACAATGCGGGCAAACGACAAGGTGGAAGTGTTTGATGTGTACAAGGCACCCAAGCTCCCGATTGTGTACGAGGAACTCTCGGTGATCAAGGTGATTGATCGAGTTGATGATGAGCAGATAAAGGATTCACGAGTGTTATTGGGAAAACCACCGGAACGATGTAAGCACTACTGGGGGGAGGACGGTTTTCGAGAGAAAACGTCCATCACCCTAGAGGACAACTGAGCTGAATGACGTCGAGCCGCGACGGTAAACCAGGCGCTGCACGGGAGGCAACCCGTGAAATTTTTCTTTGAAAATTGTGAATAGATTTTTTTATTTATTTTTAGTCATTTTCTTTTCTTTTCTTGATTAACAACAAAATTTTTAGTTTTTATTTTTGTTTTTATTTTTATTTTTATTTTTATTTTTATTTTTGAGTGAAACCTATAATTCTAACCAATTTCTTGTAGTAGAATGAATTTCAGGTCGAGCGGAGGGAAAATATACAAGGAATCACAAAGGAAAATTCGAGGTATGAAAATCAAGAAAAAGTGGCAAAACAGTGAGCTAGGGCGATAGCTCCATGTCACGGAGGAGGGCCTCCGCGTTACCCTCCGTGACACGTTGAGGTATAAATCCGGAATTTTAAAAAAATTCCAGAACACCCTCGCGACAGCTCCGTGTCACGGAGGCAGTGCTCTGCGATGCACTCCGTGACACGTTGCTGTGTATATCGCGACGGGTCACACCGGGTCGCCGGGTGACCCGCGCGATTTTTCCACTTTTAAACCCCGAATCCCCCTCAATTTTCCTTATTTCTCACACACTCCGCAACCAATCCCCCTAAACCCCCCCTTCAACGTGACACGGAATAGGCCAAGGATTTCATTGAGTTTTCTTGAATTCTTCAAAGTTAAGGTATGTTCTTTAATTCCATTTAATTTCTTGTCGATTTTCTTCGATATTGAGCATGTGATGTGAGCTAAACTTTCCCTAAGTAGAAATTAAGCGTAAATTCAATTGAATTGTTGTTGATGGATGTTCGGAGTATCATTGTGATCGCTTGAACTCGTTAATTGCATAATTTAATTGAATTTTTGTTGATACAATCATAGTTAGGGCTTGTTTTTGAATTTGAAGTGGAAAAATGTAGTGAAGTAGCGAAATTCATGATGGGTTGTACATGTTGAGTGAGATGAGTCGATGTGCTAGTTGTTATTATGCTAAAAGACCGACGGATTCTCGGGTTAGGGGAATATTGAAATTTGCAAGAATTGGGTGAGTTGTATAGGTTCGTGTAGATAAATTCTTGTTGTTTTCGTTTCTTTGTTTTTCCTTGCTAAGTGCGATGGGATAAAATGTGATTGATGGTAATGACGGTGGTTAGCTGTACGAAGTCTGAGTAGTACATTGAATATATACTGTCGAATTCTTCGAATGCACTAAGCATGTTTGTATATTTGGCTGTTTGTTGTGTAAATAGGTATGATCTTGCCGTAATGTTGTAATTGTAGCTAAGGACTAAGTGTGGGGTGGCCTAGCTTAACCCTACCTTAGTCGAAGCTAATACTCATGGGCTTAACATTGATCTTGTCTATTTGGGTTGACAGGAAAAAAATGGCAAGCAGGCAAGAAAAGGGAAAAGGCGCATCAACATCTGGCGCCGGAAGAAAGAGAATTAGACTGGGCACAGCAGTCCCAGCAGCACCGGTGGTTCCACGCGGCCAATGCTGCTAATACGGAACAAGGTGGGTGACAGAAGAGGGGAAGAAGTGGTATGCCAAGCACAAGGAGAGCAAGTACTTCCCCGAGGAACACATAGCTCAGGAACCGTTGGCACAGGAGTTCTCTAGGATTGTCCACAGGATCGAGGCAGCTGGGCTCAATTTCATCTTTGAAGAGCCCAAGGAATGCAACTTGCACCTGATTTGGGAATTCTATGCCAATTGGAACCCAACTCTCAGAAGTCACACCATAAAAATCAGAGGGCAAATAGTCACCTTTGAGCCCCACCACCTCAATGCTATCATAGGGGCGCGGGACAGCCCACGTGCTTCGATAACTGAACATCACTCCACCATATGCGGACATCAGACGCACCTTGTGTGGAACCCGATCGATAGCCAGATGGAGCAGACACAAGGAGAGGGGCTACCATCAGACTTTTCCCTATTCACAGATGAACAGGGAAGCCAAGATATGGCTTAAGATCGTCTGTTCCTGCCTAATCCCGGGGGTACATATGACGGATGTAACTCGGGATCGTGTATGCCTGGTGTACGCCTTGATGAAAGGGCTGGAGATCAACGTGGGGGCGGTGATTATCTCCGCCATAAAGAGAGCCCGGTTGCATCAGGGGCACAGATACGGATTTGGTGGGCTACTCACCACATTCCTAAGGGGCCTAGATGTTGAGGAAGAGGCCCTTGATTACATCCCGCAGATAGAGCAGCGGGCCTTAGATGTCACTAAAACTAACGCACCCGACACCACCCATGGGCCAGTGCTTACACTAGGCGAGCGACATGCTCGTGATGATCAGTATATGGCTCGCATGTATGGGATGCAGATGCTCCAGCTGAGGATAGGCGGGAGGCCGGCAACAGAGGAGGAGCTATGACAGCTCGAGCTGGACTACCCTTTTGGCGAAAACGCCAGGGCTCTATGCCGAGTGGGGCCAACATTTGTAGAGCCCACGGATGATGATGTCCCCACAGACGAGGAGACACATCGGGAGGACTCCGATGTGGAGTCCGATGATGACGATGGGGGTGATTCAGACATGGGAGATGAAGTAGCAACACCTGATGAAGAAGTGGAGTACTTTGATTGATTAGGGAGTTCCACCACCCAATTTTTTGTGCTATTTTAATTTCTGTGAACACTAGGGACAGTGTTCGAGATAAGTGTGGGGTGGGAGTAGTTAGGTGCTAGTTGTGCTGTTATGTATGTCCTAATATGTTGTTGTGCCTGTGAACAAAATTTTCTGACCCTGTGATTTGTGATTGTAAGTTGTTATTCTGTATTGTAAATATATGTGAAACTGTTGTGTGTTGCTGAATGTTGCTAGCTGAGTTTGTACATATGTTTGTTTATCGAATTGATCGATATTTTTAAAATCGAACTGATCGATATTTTTAAAATTTTTTCAATTCTTGGGTTTCTCGGCGTTTGTTTTCGGTTCTTTTACCGAGAATGGTCCCATTGAACCAAAGTCCTAGTTAGTGACCGTTCCCTATGATGGATGGATGACGACCGTCTTAAGGGAAATGTAGTCGTTAGGAGTAGATTTTTTCATTTATTATTCAGTTGTTTTTCTTTTGTAGGTTGCATCCCAAAACTTGTAGTTACTTTATGGTTGCGGAATTCTGGTTGCGTGTTGTACATGATATTTGAAATGCAAATGTGATTCATATGAAAGCATGCAACTTTGTAAATATGTGAGATACCTAGGCCATAGAGTCGATTCAGTGTGATTAAGGCTTAATGTTTGAATTTCTGTAATTAGCTGATTGGAGAGTCTGTGAATACATCTTGAATTGAGCATGTGCAATAAGTGTGAAGTGAGGCTTTTGTTATTTCATGCCATTGTGAAGTATCTAGAACTTGCCTGGTGTGTGTACAAAATGAAATGAAGGAGGTGTATTGTAGGAAAGGATGTAGGCACTTCTTTGTTTTTAACCGAAAGTTTCTATTTTTCATTATTATACCCACCTTGATTGTGTACCCTAGTCAGCCCGTTGAGCCTTCAGCCTATTAATTTTTTTCTTTTGTCAAAAAGTGTAAACCGAGCTTAATCCCTTCTTTTCATTAGCCGCAAATTTGATCCAAAACTCTTAAGCGCTTAAGAAGAGAAAATCATTTTCCCAAAGTGTCAAAGAGTGAGAATGGTGAAAAGAAAAGAAAAGCCGAGTGATGGAAGAAAAGAAAAGGTTGAAGGTGCACTTGTTATAAATAAATTATAATGAAGGTGCATGAATAATCTTTGTTGTTGTGTCAAGTGTGCTTAATAAGATAGGCCAAACTAAAGAAAAACTTCAAGATTGGGAGGATGAAGAAAGAAACAATGCCCATGAGTTTGATGGGATGTATTGAAAAGGCGCTTAAGGATATTAGTGGCTATTATTGGCTAGCCCAATATTTACTAGTTCCGTAGCTTACATTACAACCCGTTAAAGTCCTATGTGATCCTACATCACACTTCTTTATATTAGTGGAGTAATACACTAAAGGCAAGCTTATGGGTCATGACATGATGCATGTGAATTCTTTTGGGAGAGCGAGCGAAATTGTGTTTTTATGCCCCTGCTTGAAATTTTGTGAGTTCATATGATCAAAAAGGGGAAAATTCTCTTGTATTGCGAGGGCACATGCTTGATGAAAGGTTAATTTTCGTGTCGGATGTCTTGATCAGCTGATTTTCATGAGTTTGCCAATATCGAGAGTCGATTCTTAAGTCTAGGAGGTCTTGATGTATTGAAGGTCATTGCGTTGATAGGACCATGCATGTTTTCTTGATGATTTGCTGTATTGAATAATCGATATGACCGTAACCTAAATTGTTGAACCAAAGTAGCAAGGTTGGGATGTAAATTGCATGAGGTGTAAGATTGTTGTTCGAGGACGAACAAGGATTTAAGTGTGGGGTAAGTGATCTTGGGCAAATTTATATGCCCAAGTGATACTCAAATGTGTCATTTTAGCCTTGTTTATCTAGCAATGTTTATACATTCTCATGTGATTTATAATAAAATTTATACTAACCAACATGATTATCATTGTTTTGCAGGTAAAATGTGATTTTGGGAAGCTAAAATGCATGTTGGAATAGATCGGGGTTGGACTCGGATGTGAGCAAAGGACAAGGCATTGGAAGGCACAAAATAAAGAGGCTCCGCGATGGAGCCGTGTCACACTGCCATCGCGGAGGCATTCTGCCTGGATAGGGAATTTTTGCCCAATTTCCAGTAAGGGTTCGCGTTGGGTCCGTGGCACGGTGGCCTGGCTCCGCGTTGCACGCCGTGCCACGTTGAGCCTGATTACCTGGACCCCCAACTTCCAGTGAGGGTCCGCGTCGGTGGCGTGTCACGGAGGCAGTGCTCCGCGATGCACTCCGTGACACGTTGCTTGTTATTCTGGGAAAAATTCCCACTAGTATAAATAGAACACTTAGGTTCATTTTTCAATATTCTGACTTGGTGGAGGAAGAACGTGGGTTACAGGCAGTTGAGGGGACGAAATTATCAGGGTTTTTCTCTCTTTCCTTCTCCTTGAATTCAATTGCTTGTATGTTTAACACTCATTTAACGATGTTTAATCCACAAATGAGTGGCTAATTCCTCTTCTTGCTGAGGTTATGAACACTTGTAATGAAATGTGATTATTGATTCTTTGGTTTTTCATCTTTTCTTCCATGGTTGTTCTATTGATTCTTGTTCTTACTGCATTAATGTGTGGCCTACGTTAATGTATATCTAAAAAGTCCGGTTTCACTCGAGAGAGCAAGAAATTGGAAAGTTGTGAATTAATAGGATATGATCCTTTCTTAGTTTGGGAAAATTGAGAATTGATTTACCTTTAGGATAGAAATATACCTGAAAGTCGTATTAGTCAATTTAGGAACCGGGTTCATATGGCTAGAACATGAATTTTCGTTTAATCACAGAAATGTAGGTGGACGGTTCATGATTCTTAAGTTGGGTTAAATACGAGAGTTTTAATCCATTGGCATTAGTTCTTGACTAGCAACCGGAGGAAAGGTTAACCAAAGTATATTGATAATTAATTTTACATGTTCAATTAACCTCAGTATGCTCACATTCATAGTTCAGATTCACATTAGATACTTGTTTTAGACTTAGCATAAAATTTAGAATCCAAAATTATCAACTCTTGGTTACACTGTTGTCTTCATTGTTAAACTGAAAATATAGTAACACTTGATTAATTGTTACCTTATCCCAGTCCCTGTGGGATCGATACTTGGCTTACTTGAGCCACTTTACTACATGTTTGACCACGTGCACTTGCGTGTAGTTATATACCCATATAACGAACAAACGAACAGGTATCGCAAAAGATCACACCTATTCCTAGACCTCCTCCCCCTTTTCTACATAGATTGAATAAAAGGGTTGAAGATGGGAAGTATCACAAATTCATCTCCATGTTGAAATAATTATCTGTGAACATCCCATTAGTCGGGGCACTTGAGCAGATGCCCAGCTATGCTATATTCATGAAGGACCTTTTCACTAGAAAGAGGACCGTAAGCTTCGAACCTGCAGATAATTTGCACCGCTGTAGTGCAATAGCATCTTGTTCTCTTGTTCAGAAAAAGGAAGACCCTGGAGCGTTCACCATACCGTGCACTATTGGAGCCTTTAATTTTGCTAAGGCACTATGTGATCTAGGTGCTAGTATTAATTTGATGCCACTAGCAGTGTTCAGACAGTTGGACTTGGGAGCCCCCAAACCAACTACAATGTGGCTTTTGATGGCAGATCATACGGTGAAAAATTTGGTAGAAATACTCTATGATGTTCTAGTGAAGGTGGAGTCCTTTATATTTCTGGCCAATTTTGTCATCCTGGACCGTGAAGTTGATTTCGAGGTCCCCATTATCTTGGGGTGACCATTCCTCACCATCGGATGTGCTCTTGTAGATATGGAAACTGGACAACTGAAATTCTGGTTGAACAATGAGGAGGTGACATTCAATGTATGCAGATCCATAAAGCAGCCAAATGACATGAGGGTGGTCTCAGTAATTGATGTTGTGGAACCTGAGTTTCCAATTATGCCCATGGAAGAGTTATTGATTCTTGATGATTTAGCAACAGTTTTGATGAATGATGGTGCTGAGGAGATCCATGGGGGTGGGGAGATAGTTAATGCACTTGCTGGTATAGGGTCATACACTTATGCTCCAAAGAAGATTGATCTTGACATGAAGAATTGGGTGACCCCACTAGCCAAGCCACCTATTGAGGAGCCTCCAGTATTGGAGCTCAAGCACCTCCATCTCATTTGCTGTATGTATTTTTAGGAACTGATAACATTTTACCGGTCATTGTTGCAACTGGCTTAGAGGAATGGCAAGTGGAGGCTTTGGTCTCCATTCTGAAGAGATGTAAAAAAGCCATCAGGTGGACCATTGCAGACATTATTGGAATCCCAGCTGGTATTTGCACTCATAAGATCCAGCTAGAGCCAGATTGTATTCTGAGCATTGAGCATCAGCGTAGGTTGAATCCACCTATGCAAGAGGTGGTAAAGAAGGAAATCATAAAGTGGTTGGATGGGGGGTGTGGTTTACCCTATTGCTGACAGCAAATGGGTGAGCCCAGTTCAGTGTGTACCGAAGAAGGGAGGAATCACAATGGTCCCAAATACTAAAAATGAGCTCATTCCACTCAGACCAGTCACTAATTGTAGAGTATGAATGGCCTATAGGAAGTTGAACCGTTGGACTCAGAAGGATCACTTTCCTATTCCATTCATGGATCAGATGTTAGACCGACTTGAAGGCAGAGGATGGTACTATTTCCTTGATGGTTATCCGAGGTACAATAAGATTTCTATAGCTCTCGAAGACCAAGAAAAACTACTTTCACTTGTCCATATGGTACATTTGCGTTCAAGAGGATGCCGTTTGGGTTATGTAATGTGCCCGCCACTTTTCAGCGTTGCATGATGTCCATATTTTCTAACATGGTGGAGGACATCATTGAAGTCTTTATGGATGACTTTTCGGTGGTGGGAGATTCATTAGAATATTGTTTTGCTCATTTGAGCAAGGTGCTGTAGCGATGTGAAGAGACCAACTTGGTGCTTAATTGGGAAAAGTGCCATTTCATGGTCAAAGAAGGTATAGTGCTAGGACATAAGATTTTTGGTAAGGGTATTTACCGGGCCAAGATATAAGTAATTGCTAGTCTACCACCTCCAATTTCTGTGAAAGGTGTTCGAAGCTTTTTCCGTGCAGGGTTTTATAGAAGATTCATCAATGACTTCTCCAAAATTGCACATCCTTTGTGTAAACTACTTGAGAAATAGGTGAAATTTGTTTTTGATAAGGCATGTCTGAAGGCGTTTGAATGCCTAAAAGAGAGATTGACCACTACCCCAATTATAGTAGCACCGTACTGGTCTTTACCGTTTGAGGTTATGTCTGATGCTAGCAGAGTGGCCTTAGGAGCTGTGTTGGGTTAGAGGTGTGAAAAGATTTTTCATCTTATTTATTATGCTAGCAAGGCTCTTAATGCAGCTCAGAAAAATTAAACCATAACAGAACAGGAGTTGTTGGCTGTAGTTTTTACATTCGAGAAGTTTCAGGCATACTTTCTTGGAAGTAAGGTGATAGTCCATATAGACCATGCAGCTTTGAGATATCTGATGGCAAAGAAGGATGCCAAGACATGGTTAATTCGATGGGTTCTGTTGCTGCAAGACTTTGAGTTTGAGGTAAAAGCCCGGAAAGGGACTGAAAACCAGGTGGCAGATCACTTATCAAGATTGGAACCAGATGCAACACTTTGAGATGAGTGTGACATAGATGATGCATTTCCCGACGAGCAGGTTTTAGCTGCATCACAAGATCTCATCCCATGGTTTGCAGACTTCACTAATTATCTTGTGAGTGATGTTGTATCGGAGCACTTATCTTTTCACTAGCAGAAGAAGTTCATGTCTGATGTGCGGAAGTTTTTCTGGGATGAGCCCTACTTATTTGACATATGTGCTAATAGGGTTATTCGGATATGCGTGCTCGAGGTAGAGATGTTGAGCATACTAGAGGCCTGCCACTCATACCCTGTTGGGGGTCACCACAACGGGATTCGCACAGCCCATAAGATTCTGCAATGTGGTATTATTGGCCAACCATTCACCAAGATGCGCATGATTTTGCAAAGGCATGTGACACATCCCAAAGGCAAGGAGGTATATCAAGGAGGCATGAGCTTTCTTTTACTCCCATCTTTGTCATTGAGCTATTTGATGTGTGGGGCATTGATTTCATGGGCCCATTTGTGAGCTCAAACGGGATGAAGTACATACTAGTTGCTGTGAACTATGTTTCGAAATAGGTGGAGGAAATTGCGCTTCCAAATGATAAAGGTAAGAGTGTCACAACATTCTTGAAGCGGAATATATTTGCTAGATTTGGGATTCCTAGAGCCATCATTAGTGATGGGGGTTCGCACTTATGTAACCGATTGTTTCGTACATTATTGGAAAAATATGGGGTAAAACACAGAGTGGCAACACCCTATCATCCACAGTCTAGTGGGCAGGTTGAAGTCACAAACCGGGAAATAAAGACCATCTTGGCGAAGACTTTGAATGCTAACTGGACAGATTGGGCAAGAATGCTAGATGATGCTTATAGGCTTATCGAACCACATTCAAGACTCCTATAGGTATGTCTCTGTATCAGCTTGTATATGGGAAAGCATGTCATCTTCCGGTTGAACTTGAGCATAAAGCTAAGTGGGTGCGCAATAGCGAAGCTACGAACTTAAGGCTTGATCAGTTGAATGAACTAGATGAATTCTGTTGAAAGCCTATGAGAGTTCTGAAATTTATAAACTAAGGATGAAATTTCAGCATGACCGGAGATTGAGAAGAGAGAGTTCATCCCGGTGATTTGGTGTTACTATTCAATTCTAGGCTTCACTTGTTTCCTGGTAAGTTGAAGTCCAAATGGTTGGAGCCTTTCAAGTATTCTCCCATGGGGCAATTGAATAGGAAAACAATGAAAGAAAGCGCTTTAAAATCAATTGCCAATGGGTGAAAGCATATCTGGGAAAAAGCGAAGAAATAAAGCTGGTGGATCTCTGGGCTCTGGGTGAAATCTGAGTAACCTGGGGTCTTGCATCGTGTTGCAATGTTAAATCAGGTGCTGCATGAGAGGCAACCCATGGAGGTGTTTTGGTGAATCCTGAGTAGTCAAAATACCCGCATCGTGCCGCGACGTTAAATCAAGCGCTTCTTGGGAGGCAACCCAAGTTGTAATTGTAAGAAAAATATGGTGTTTACGTGTGTTGATGTGTGTAGGTTATTAAGATAGGAAATTTGAAGCTAAAACCAAAAACCTGAACTTGAGTTGCTGGTTCCAAAAAGCACAGAATGAGTCGTCATCAGACCAAACGACTTATTAAGTAGATCGTGGTCACTGCCACTGAAAATAGTGTAGACAACGGTTGACCAAACGAGTCATTGCCAGTGACAACAAATCGTGGGGTCTTCCGTTAAGTCTATTGGACTAAAAAGGGAACTAAGCTGTTCAAGGTGCCAACGAATGACATAACGGATCATTGGGACTCCCAACGATTCGTCTAGTGACCCGTCATGAAGCTACTATAGTCCAGGGCCTACAACTTATGCCACGACTCGTTGGGTATCACCATGAGTTGTTGCACGAGTCGTTAGGTCCCAGGTAAGACTCTAAACCCAGTAAATTGAAGGAACAACCAAATGAGTCGTTGCTCTTCTTAACGATCTGTTACGTGGGTCATGGTATGTTTTTAATTAATTCCCACTTGACTCGACCCATGTACCAATTAGGGTAATTTGTTTTTTTTAAAGCATATAAACCACCCGATTTTGCCCTCTAGTATTTCATCTGAACTTAAACTAAAAATATAACTCAAAATTTCCCACTTCTTCTTCTCCCAAAGCATCTCACCTTTACACCGAAATCACAACCATACATCCAATTGCACGCAATCTTTCATGCAAATCACTCACACATTGCACAATCGCATTCAAATCTGATCAGTTTCCACATACCATCGCAATCTCAAGTTGAAATTGCCCTTCTGCTCTTACACTTGTGAGTACTCAGTGATTTCGAGCTTTACCTTACTCATTTATATTTTTGAATTCGAACACTACCTTGAGTTTTAGATAAAACCCTAAGTTGATTTGATTTTCGTTACTCATGATTAAAATTTAAGTCAATGTCATATGAAATGTGGTTGTTGTGCTGTTGGAATTGAAAATGCTAAGTGAAAATGAGCATGGGTTGAGTTATTTTAAACCACTGCATGTAAAATCTTGAGCACAAGCCATGTAATGAGTCGTGGTATCACCTCACGAATCGTCGTGTAGCTCGTTCTGAGTGGGCAATTAGGCTAAGTAACCAATGCACCTCACGATTGGTCTAACGAGTTCTTGCCTCAAGTAACGACTCATTGTCACCAGTCGTTAAGTCCACTGGTCAAACAAAGAAAAATATGACCTACAGACAATGAGTGACCTCACGAGTCGTGGCTAGTGGCAACGACTCGTTAAGTCCCTCATCCTGTCTACAGGGACACAATTAAAAGTTGATTTTGTTTCATCTCATTTTGCGTACTAATCTTTATTCCACAGGTACAATGGCTTCGAAGGTTACACCAAAGAAGGGTCCGACCAAGAAACAGGTGCTGGAGAGGAGTTAGCCATCATATCTCAGACTTAGGGACGCGCCCTCCTCCTCTGAAGAGTCGAGTAGCTCGGAGGAGGAATACAAAGTTTCAGAAGAGCAGCTTGTGAGGAGATCCACCAGGGCTAGGACCCAACGACCTACAAATATGACAGCCGTGGTTGATGTTCCTACTCCACTTGCAAGAGACCCACCAAGCAAGGCAAAAGAGAATGCTGGGGCCACAGTCTCAATTGCTCCGGAGGGCACCACAACTGAGGCAAACGCAGAAGTTGCTGATGAGTCACATGCTTAACAGGGGAGCACAAATGATGAGTTGATCGAGACATCAAATACATCTAATGATCAACCACGGTAGGTGAGGTGATGGTGTGTTCTCGGTATGCGGGCCATTTACAACAGGGACATTGCTCCAAATGAAAAAGGCCACCTAAAGAGGAGCATTTACGAGGAGCCCAGACTGGTCACCACGGGGCTCAAGGACCTTCCTAAGCTTCAGGCTTTGTTTGATAAATGCAGGTTCGGGTGGTTAATTGAGCCATCGGGGAGCTACAACCCTTGCCTAATTAGAGAGTCTAATGCATCCTATGCAGCCACATTATAACATCTGGCATTGGGAGGCCAAAAGTGGAAGAAGAGGCCCGCATTAACACAGTTGTTGGTTCGGGAGACGCTTGTAGACATATCTGAGAGGACCATCTCCAGACTGCTTTATGGTCCAGACTATCATGCCCTGATGAATATAATCAAGTTCGATCATAGACTGTTTGAGCTCAAGGAAGTCAAAACCAAGAAGCTGAACAATGTAGAACGAATCAGGCAGTACACTTGGCTATCACGAGTCATTGCCACAAGGTGTCCATTGGTTGAGTGGTTGTATGGCACCAGTCCCAGATAAAAAAGGTCACATTGAGCTTCCAAGCTAAATTCAGGTGGTCATTGGTTTCACACAGGCTGGTACCGATCAACAATGATAATGTTCTTTCACCTGACAGAGCTGCACTGATAGCTAGCATCATGGAGGGGTACGCCATAAACTTCCCGTGATATATTACTGAAGAGATTCGAGAGCGGGTGATAATTGATAGCACTACCAATCCCTTTCCATGCCTCGTTGATAGACTCTGTTAGGAGTCAAAGGTGCCAGAAATGCCATTGGTTGATCAATGAGTGGTGGTCCATATGATAACCGATATCGGGTTGATAAGAGACGAAACAAACCTGGTATCGAGAGCGAGGAGTCAGTCTGCCACATTAGCTGGAGAAACTTTATTGGTAGAGGCATTAAGCAGTGGTATGCAGACCGAGGCTGCCTTGTTTATGAGATTGTGACAGATCCCATAGAGGCCAGAGAGATAGATAGCCATCTTGAGGCTACAAATGCAGCTTATATTCACGCACCTGCTGAGGTTCCAGAGTCCTCATCCATAGAAGTAGCACCTCAACCACCTGTTACACCCTCACGTGCTCCTTTAGCTAGTATAGTCACTATTTCCCAAGAATTCCTGATCGATATGGCTAGGCGGTTGGCAAAAGCCAAAAAACAGCAAGCACACATAACTCTTCAAGTTAAGGTGCTAATGGAGCAAGTTAAGCCGTGGGTTACAAAGGAGTTGGAGGTGCTCTCTAGCTTAGTGCATGGATGGTTAGATGACTTTGAGAGGCATATGGATGGGCGCCTTACACAGTTACAAGCGCCCAAGCTGGCAAAGTGGTATATGGAGGTAGCATCACTCTGAGCGGAGGTGCGGGAGTTGTTTGCACGGCAGGTAGCTGCGATCCCTCCATCCGTGCTTCCAGTGATTGAGGACAAGAACGAAGAAGATCTACCACCAATATTTGACTTCATCACTGAGGAGCTGGTGGCACAAGATAAGGGCAAGAGGCCTCATGAGGAGGCAAGTTTTGATGAGGATGACTCTCTGCTTCGTGAGCAGAAGTGAAAGCGGAGAGAGATGGAGACAGCACTGCAGTTATCCAGAGAAGAGGCTCGATAGAGGGACACAGTTTAGACAACGAGAGCTCGTGGAGAAGGTACGAGCTCAGTAGGTTCTGAAAACGCGCCGGGTCAAACCGGTGGTACAGGAGATGACACTGGAGGAGTATCTACACCCACCACCTACTAGGTCACAGACACCTAGGTCGCAAAGGTATGTTCCCTATTTCCATGGTCTTGTTTTTATATATATATGCGTCGAGGACGATGCATGCTTTTCATGATGGGGGTGGGGAGGGATACCTGCATATTTTTGCTGAACATAACCCGAGGGTGTTTCTTGGAAGATATCTTTTCCCTCGGGTGTTCCTTATCTAGTAGAATCGACACGTTTAGGTTTTTATATTTTTATGTTTGTTTGTGTCAGTCGAAAGAAAATTAGGTGAATTTAAGGCAGTCAAGAGCATGAATTTTTGAATTTAGTTGAACTGATAATGTGATACTCCTCCTAAAATATTTTATGTGTCTGTTAAAATCGACAAGTATGACCTTTATGAGTTTTTGCATGGAATTAAAACCGCGAACATGTTTATCGTTGTATGGATGTACCTGAACTAGCAATTAGTCGAAGTGATGATGTTGGCCTATGCTATGTGTGACTGAGACTTAATAGTTAAATTCTGCTGTGTGTGTCAATCTAGAACTTGCCTGGTCAGTCTTACCGAGGTAGAGGATGGGAAACTAGGAAAGGATCATAGGTCATTTTTGATGAAGGAATCCACTTTAGCCTTAAAAGACCTACCAAATGAAAATAAATATCCCTTGATCCAAATTTTTGATCTTAAATTGACCTTTCTTTTTGTTTACACCAATTCACCTTCCTGCTTTGATTAAAATGAACCTGTTTTGGCCGTGGTCCCTCCTTGGATACTGTGAACCACAACTCAGGCAAATCGCCTAAGTTGAGGGTGGCTATTATAGGGGTGACTAAGAAGATTAGAGTGAAATGAGATTGAGTAGTGAAAATGAAAGAGCAGATGGTGTGTGTAATGAAAAAAAAACAAAAACAAAAAAGTTGTTAAAGAGAAAAAGAGCAAGAGAAGAAAAAAAACGAAAAATGTGAAAGTAATGAATACTTGAAATAAGAAACACCGCACTCGTAGTTGCAAACGAAAATAAAAGAAGAAGAAAGCAAAGGAAAAAGGGAGAAAATATGAAAAGACGTTTAAAAGTGGAGTCAAGGTGTGTGTAGTGCTAAGGAGGGTTGAGCTACTAGTCCCATATGTACCATACGCGAACCCAAGCCTACATTACAAGATTAAAAAGTCATATAGTGATCCAGGTTACTCATCTGAAATTCGAGGTATTGAAAGTAAAGGCAAGCCTGTGGTATTCCATGCACACAGTTAGAAATTCTTTGTGAGAGCGAGTGTGATCTTATCTAGTCCCAAGAGAAATACATTGATATGATCATATACACATGAGTGAGTGTGGGACTTCTTTGAGGTGAGAGCATTTGGTCAAAAAAAACATCTGCAAACTGTCTGGGTCAGTGTTATAATTTATGTGCATGGTTGCAAGTGACAGTATTTTTCCATGTTTTGATTCCTCTGTGTCATGGTTGAAAATTTTACATATGCATTGTGATGTAATTTTGTATGATAAGGAGGGGTTAGAATATTTGATTAAATAAAGATTTGTGACTACCGTAAGTTTCCTAAGGTTCTTTTGATTGAAGCATCGAAGTAGTTTATTTTATTTTGTTTTTGCTTGAGGAAATGCAAAAGTTATTAATTGAGGGTGTTGATTGTTATACCCCAAGTATCCAAGAATCGGACCCAGAAGTGAATCGGAGAAAAACTGAGAAATGTTGCAGCAGTTGCAGAACGAGTCACTGAACGACTCGTAAGGAGGCTCCACAAGTCGTTAGGTGACTCGTGGGAAGGCCTAGAAGGATGAGGGACTCGAGGTCCCCACGGGCGATATAATGACTCGTGGTCAGACACCATGAGTCTTCATGTCAGTTGTGGGGTGGTTCTAGAGGAAGATTGGAAAATTGATCCAATGAATTTGACAAAAGATGGCAACGAGTCGTCATGTCACTCATTAGGAACCCCGGTAGACCATTTATCCAGTGAACCTGATGAGCAAACCAATGGATCGTGAGCCCTAGTGATGAGTCGTCGGGTCGTCCGTTAGGACCTCCTGACAGTTGTTTTCAGCGATTTCAGTAAGGGATTTTTTGTAAGTCCTATGTTCTAAGGGCCTATACTATGTCATTTTAAGCTCGTAATAGAGGGTTTTTAGCAGGGAGAAACCTATCTTAGGCCATTACTTCATGCATGTAAGGGTTGGAGGTTTGAGGAGAAGAATCAAGGTGAATTCTCAAGGTTTTCAAAGGGAAATCTCAGTTGGGAAATTAGGAAGAATTAGGATTCTTCAATCCCAGGTATGTAAGGCTATGAGTGGTTGCTTCCTTCCACACCCATGCTCATTCCCTATCAATTTGTGATTGGTTTGTAATGATCAAGTATGGGGTTTCATTCAATTGCATGATTCTTACATCTTTATTCATGGGTATGATTAAATTGAGTTGGTATTGATGATTTTACCAAGCTTGGGCGGATTCAAACTTAATTTCTTTTACAAAAATTGTTTTTCCTAAAAATTGAATCTAAAATGCCCATGTGTGGATAGTTCATAGTAGAATATGATGATGAAAAGCATGTTTCCAACCTTACCCATGATTTTGATGATGTTTTCAAAGAAGGTTAAGTAGACCCAAGTATGATAGAGCTTTGGCTGATGCCCATATGATGTTTTCAAATAGTGATTTTCCCCGACATGAGCTTACCACATGGTTGAGATGAAATATTCCTTTAACCCTTATTGTGAATTCTAACTTGTGGTATGTTTCAAAGTAAAGTCTTCTCTATGCGTAAATCCTTAACTAATATGTATATTATTGTCGAGCTTTGTCAAGGACAATGTTAAGCTTCATTTCACATGATGTTGAGTCTAACTATGATGTCATAATGAGTTTTGTCAATAGACAATGTTGAGCTTCATTTCATACGATGTTAATTTTATGCTTGATTTCATGATGAGCTTCGTCACTAGACGATGTTGAGCTTCGTATTTATACGATGTACAATATTGCATGTTTTGGGAGAAGGCTCTAGCACCGAGCAGGCTAAGGGTCGACTACCTTATGCCCAGAACTACGCGCCAACGTAGGTTGATACTATTATATTATTGGGACCTCTCTTGTGAGCTATCCCCGGCTCGATTGGCCCTTTATCTTGATATCGATATCATGGTATCGTCCATCGCGCTGGCAAGGTTATGGACGGCTGTACGCACTTGAGTGTGATAGTTGGGACCACGTAGGCTCTATCGTGGTATGTTGGTTAAGCGACGAGTCTCCCACTGTCAATATCATTCAGATTTTCATACTCTTTACTGAGAATGATTACTTATGCATGTGTGTACATAAACTAAGGTTTGAATCATTGTTCAATTTTTAATATACAGGTTATGTTTCGGCTTTGAGTCATTTGAGTCAATAATGATGTTCTAAAGCTATGCATGGTCATGTTATGATAAGAGTACGATCACAGAATGATTGCATGTAGCCTTCTATTTTAACTCAAAAGCTTATGACATGTCATGGAATGTTTTAAATGATTTATTTACTTAAGCGGTTCTACTTACCTTGCATACTCGGTATATTCCACGTACTGACTGCATACTTTCTATGCTGCATCATTTATGATGCAGGATCCGTTTCTCAGGTCCAGCCCCGTTCGTAGTCGCTTATCAGAGTCAGTACCTGCTTAGTTGGTGAATCCTCATCCTTCGAGGACTAGATTTTCAGTTATCTTGGTTGTACTTTCAGTTTCAGTATTGTTGAGCTAGTTGGGGGCGTTGTCCTATCAGCTCGTCCAGATTAGAGGCTTATTAGACTTAGACATGTATTCAGCTTCATATGTTCATTATGTTGTTATTCTAAGTTAGACTTCCACTGAGTTTATAATTATGTTTTCTTCATGTTTATTAAATAAGTTAGTGAATGCTTGTGCCATGGGTCGACTTGGGGTCTCTCGGGTTCCCTTGTCCCGTGTCTACAATTTAGGTCTACGCTCGGGTTGTGACATTTATGTGCCATGATTTTATGGTACTTTTGATGATTAAAACCAAGAAACTATGCACATTTAGGGTATGTTTATGTCAATATGATGTGTTTGTGTTAAATGTTGCAGGAAAACAGGTCCGGAACGGGAAATCGGCAAAGTAAGGAAAAAATAGACAAAATTGTAGGCTGATGCCCAGGCCACGAGTCGCCGTCCCAATGAAAGACTCGTGCCTGGAGTCATGGGAAGAAATCGAAGTTTATGAAAAGGAACAAGTGCACCTCATGGTTGAAGGCACAAGTCATTACATCTGGTAATGAGTCGTTATGATAGTCGTGGAGACGGGAGGAGAAATTCTGAAGAAGTGCCCAATGAAGACAACGAGAGACATAACGAGTCGTCAGGTGAAGTGACGACTCGTCATTAGGCACTGTGGGCATCAGTCAAGTGCACTGGAAGATTTGGTGAGCCAGGGCCACGAGGGACCTAACGACTCGTGCCCAGGCCTAACCACCAAGACTGAACAAATTGCTGAGAACGGGTCAAGATCACTAGCCACGACTCATTAGGTAACGAGTCAAGATCACTGGCCACGACTCATTAGGTAACGAGTCAAGATCACTGGCCACAACTCACTGGGAGACCCAATGAGACGTTACTTGGCCCGTTACCCCTGCCGACTTGGAATCCATTTTAGTTAGGATAGGATTGTTTGGAACTATAAATATAATATTTAGGTTTATTTTTTGAACATAGTTTATTTTTACCAACTTTCACACAAATTTTGGTGTTGTTAACAATCATTCTTGGTTCAAGAAACAAAGTTTGTAATTTTGTTCTTGATTTTGGGAATCAAACAACATTGATGTTTTTGTTCATCGGTTTCGGAGATTTATTCAATTCACGTGGTTTTCTTCTATGAATTTTTGTAAGTTACAATTATGATTTATTCTTTATTTTGTGATTGTGATCATTCAAATATGTAACTAAGGTGGTGGGAACCATGATGAATTAACACACATAGTGATTCTTGAACAGGGTTTATGCATGTATTGTTTTTCCCTTCGTTTTAATTATTTCTTAACGATTGCAAACATTGGAACTTGCCTTATTCTTACTTACTGGATCAAGGGGGTAGTGAATGGGAAAAGGGGTTAACAACGGAGATTTGAGGCTATCAACCCAAATCTAATAGCTTGAACTTGTCCGGGGATAGCTAATCCCATATTAAGGGTAAGGGTTGATTAAGCATATGCCCGTATATGGACCAAGTTGCATGGTGATAACCATCTATATAGGGGACCAACCATTTAGGTGAACCTAACTTTCCAATATTGCATGCTAAACTCTGGAATAGATCACTAGTGTAAAAGCCTTGTGGTTATGAAGTCATGAGGAATACAATCCTAGTAACTTGTTGATTGAATACAAACTGAAATTGATTTAAACATCTACTAGTCTTTATTCTTGTTTATTATTTTTTTCAATTCTTTCCCCCCAGGAAATAAGTAAGCCGATAGTAATAGTTAACACATTAACTCAAGTTCTTTCCATATTCCCTATGGGATCGACCCCAACCTTTGTTGGGTTCTATATTTGACATTGGCCGCTTTATATCTCATTTACGAGGTGTAATTTTGGTGACATCAGTCATATAATGACTCTTTACATCATTTAATGAACCATTAGGACTAATCATGGTGTGAGAATCAGAAGAAAGACCAAGGTGGTGTCAGTGACCAAGAGTCATTGTATGACTCGTGGTAACACTTCATGAACCGTGATGTGAAACCGTGAGAAGCAGATCAGAGAGCAACCAACCAGACTCCAGTGACTATGAGTCATGGTCACTCAGCACAATAGGTATGACTACTCATCGTGTAACACCCCAAAAGTTCCTTAGACTAAACCTCAGACTTGGAATAAAAAACTAGGAAGAAACTAGAATATTTTTTCTCAGAGCGACTCAACCAATGAGTCGTTGTTAGGACCAATGACCCGTCAGGAGAGTCATTGTCAGCTTCTGTAAATTTTCTCTTAGGAACCAACGAGACATAGAAAGAATCGTTGTATGAAGTAACGAGTCTTCCTGTCGCCCGTTGTAACCTAGTCTAGAAACTTGTCAAATTCTTCATCTAAACAACGAGCCAAATGACGAGTCGTTAGTAGATGTAATGACTCATCCTATGAAGTTGTTGAATGAAATCCAGAATGTGCTAAAATCACCCCAGTGACAAAGGATGGAAACAACGACCCGTTCTATATTATTTCAAAGGCTATGCTAGATCATCTCATCATTTCAAATTGTGTAAATAACTTTGGATAGGTGGGAATTCTATATTTTTTAACCTCATGAGTGCCTCTTTCTAAAGTTCTTTCGAACTTTTAGACATAATTAAATCAGCCCAATAAAGTTCGGATTAATAGCTGCACTATCTCTAGCTATTAGCTATTAATTAGGTGTGTGAATATGGATTTTGGCTATGTCTAGCCCAACTCCATAACATCACATCCATTTCCCCAATCAAATTCTCTCCCAATACTCAATTCTTCTCTTTCAAGTAGAAATTAAGTAGAAAAGTAGACCCACATCTGCAACATGGATTATCAATTATAAATTGGAGAGAGCTTGACAGATTTACACTAATTAAGCAATATTGAGATGAATCTAGCAATACCCAATCTAATTAAGCATTCATCGCCATACACCTCTAGTTGATGATTTAGCTACTCATGGTTAAGAAACTAAAGAGCATATTCAACAATAAACTCATTGATTTCAATAATAAGAGCCGCAAAATCCAATTCAAAAATATGTCTGCAACAATGGTGGTACCTTGCTGAAAAAGAAGATGAAGAAAAAAAACAATATTTAACTATTTCCACTAATAGGATTCTACTTTCTTCCTCAGCAAAAGGAATGTTTAAAAAGCTAATGTTCAGATCTTATATGTATAGAGTACTTCCTTCTAGAATATATCTAAAGATAGGGCAACCAATCCCCTTTTTTAAGTGTTGGATGCATTTGCCCATGCTCAGGCATTTTGGCACTTACGAAAGTACCGGCGGTTTATTGGTTACATTCCATGAACCGCCGTCTATCATCTATTTCTTCTTTAGTGATTTCCAGTATCCTTCGGCGGGCCCTTCGGTGATTCGTTGGCCTCCAACTGCACTACGTCAATTTCTTTCTCTTCGATCCAGCAAGTTCAGGTGCCAGTAGGTGAGTTAACCGGCAAGTCGCCGATTGATGTCTGCAACTGCAGGTTGCTTAGTTCCTCAAGGCAGTGATCATTTGCATTTGGCTGGTGTTTCGCTGGTGTTCTTCAGTGAAGCATCGACTTTCACCTGATTTCCTTCCTTTTACTCCACTTCTTGCTTTTTTTCTTCAAATTAGATAACTGCACATAAAAAGGCAAAAGGGCATAAAATTCATCTAAATGACTTGAAAACTAAGCTAAAGCTCATGCTTAAGAGTCTAATGAGTTGGTAAATTACCAACTCATCATTTATACAGTATGCTTTCCTAGACCTGATCTCTAGCATGATTTATGAGAAACTTGCATGGTTTAGATTCTGGTTAGAAATATTGTATTATCATAATATTTTCACTTGAGTATGAATTTCTGCACTAATGACTTGATTGAATCAATGTTTTCAGTATGCTAAATATGTTCATTGATTTTAGACTTTCATGACACTTTCGGATAAAGTAGCTTGGACAAGTCGTAGAATACCAGTTTCTCTCAGATCCTTTAGACTCTTAGGACACTTCTAAATAAGTAGTTCTAACTTTTTCTTAGGACATCAGTTTCGAGCTATCAGCACAATAAGATATAGTTAGATTTTTAGTTGGGAGTAGCACTTAGCACCGAGCGGACCGGGGTTCTAGCACACCCAGGTTCCTAGAACTACATGCCACCGTAGGTTATTAGCTCGAATGGGCCCCAGATAGTGATCACACCACTCAACCACTATACCCTGGCAAAGTATAGTTGGCTTTCCTTGATAAGGTGTATGCATCAAACTCCACGTCTAGCTCACGTGGTTATATGTCAGTTATAATCTCTCCCACAGTTCAGTATAGTCCGAGTTCTCAGTCTAGACCTGTCTATCAAATTTCAAGATATGCTTATGACTTTAATTCAATTTATTAGTTTCTATCGTATTCTCATATATGTTAGATTATTTGTTGTATTCATGATTTCTGATAGAGACTTTGCATGTCATTTCAGTTCAGTTCATGAGATATTAGTATACGTATGTTTTATTTAATTTTCACATACTCAGTACATTCCAAGTACTGATCGCATGATCTCTATATGTTATATCATTTTATGATATAGGCTCAGGTACCCAACCTCAGCATCGCAACTAGTTTCTCCCAGCGATTTCTAGAATTTGATAGTGGTGGGTCCTCATCTTCCGAGGGTCGGAGTCTCTGATTTCAGTTATTGTTATTTTCAGTTTTTTTTCCAGATTTTAGAATTAGCTGGGGGTTTGTCCCAGTAGCTCATCTTTTTAGTATTGGCTTTCAGATGATAGTCAGTTAGTATGTCAATTTTATATTTTAATACTAGATTCCACATGTATTTACTTAACTCAGGTTATTTCGTTACTTAGAACCAGTTGTTCCATTACTTCAGTCATGCTTCTGCCCAGTTTATTTAGAAACTCAAATTTTAGCAGTGTTATGCCAAGTCATAGGTTAGCTTGGGATCACTTGTGGCTCTAAACATCGTATCACATCCAGGGTGTAGACTCGGGTTGTGACAAACTTGGTTTCAGAGCATGAGGTTTAGAGTGTCCTAGGATGTCCGAAAGCTGCGTCAAGTAGAGTCCTTTTTATGGGTGTGAAGTGCGCCACACTTATGGGGGGTAGACTGTGAGGGGTTTTTAGGAAATTCCCTTTTCTTCATGATTCTTATCGTGCGTAGAGTTTTAATCTCTAAAATGTCCTCTTAACTCATGCTCTACCATTTTCAATTGACGATGTCTCCCAAAAGAGGGAACGGAAGGAGGAACGGTAATGCTAACCAGCCAGTCCCACCCGCTCCAGGTGCCCCTCAGGATGATCAGGTGTCATATGCATAGTTTCGGGCTACTATCCAGATGCTAACTGAGGCGGTGACCAACCAGGCCAACCAACAGGTTGTCGTACTACCAATGCCAATGGGTCTACAACTGCTACTGGAGTTTGATATTTTACTTGGATGAACCGCCCAACATTTCATGGATCTAAAGTAGATGAGGACCCACATGAGTTCATTGACAGGTTTAGAGGATCACCCAAATCATAGGTGTTACCTCCATTGAAAGTGCATATTTGGCTGCTTATCAGTTGAAAAGGGTGGCTCAGATATGGTATAAGTAGTGGAAAGAGGGAAGGCGGGATGGTGCTGGTTTGGTGGAGTAGGACGAGTTTGTGACTATGTTCCTAGACAAATTCTCTTCCTGGGAGTTAAGGGAAGCTAAGGCCACTGAGTTTGTGAATTTGAAGCAGAACGACATGACAATGCAGGAGTATGCCTTAAAGTTCACTCAACTATCAAAGTATGCTCCAGAAATGGTTGCTGAGCCGAGGGCTCGCATGCTCAAATTTGTGAATGGAGTCTTAGACTTAGTAGTTAGGGAGTGCAGGACTGCCATGCTTATCATCAAGATGGACATCTCTAGGCTTATTATCGATGCATAACAGATAGAGACAAAGAAAATGAAAGAGATAGAGAGGGAGAGTAAGCAGGAAAGGACAGGTTAGTTCAAATATTTGTAGCAGAGATCAGGTGGTGGTAGTCGCCCATAGCAGCAACAAAGACCTCCAACACCCCCATCAGCTAGTGTTCCTTCATCTAGGCCCAGTAAAGATTAGAGGGGTGGAGCATCAGGCCCCAGTCTTAGAGCCATGTCTCTAGCAGCCGTACTTTTTTAGTATGTCCTAAGTGTGGTAAGAACCATCTGGGTGAGTGCCGTATGGGAAAAAAGAGTTGTTTTGATTGTGGCCAGCTAGATCACAGGTTGAGAGATTGCCTGTCAACAGGACGGGGGGCCAGTTCACCACATTAGCAACTCTGCCAGGTTGCTCAGCTCAGCAGGGTACTACCTCAGGTACAGGCATTGGTCAGCGCCAGAACAACTTCTATGCCTATCCTCCTGTTAGGACCAGGAGAACTCACCTGATGTAGTCACTGTTATGTTATGCCTCTTTAAGAAAGATGTGTATGCTTAAATAGATCCAGGAGCAACATTCTTTAGCGTGACTCCTTACATTGATATCCAATTGTCACACCCCACCTTGGGAGTCATGACCAGCAGCTAGTGCCGCACTGGGTCTGAACTAGTCTAACTGGGCTGGTGCACTACTGGTGCACATCGACACTCAATTCAAGAAACCAACGAGCTATATCTCAGCTGTAAATATAGACCCTAGCAAACAAGGCCACCTGTAAAAGAAGACAGCTAACCAGAACAACACAATAATAGGGATCTTATGTGGCCGATAAGATCACCATGTTGTCTAGTTATAACCAAAATGTAAATCAGGTGCTAAACTACGCTATGGCCTACAAGGCCGCTACCTAACAGCTAAGAAAGGCCCCACACGACCATCACAGGAAATAAAGCACACATGGGCCCCACACGGCCAACAGTAAACTAACCACAAGGAATATACAATAGTCTACAAGCCTCTAGGAATGGTATAATGGCTGGGACAAGGCCCTGACCTACCCCAAAGCTATACATCAAAAGTAAACATCGTCTAACTTTCAACTCCAGAGGGAAGGAGCTGAATAAATTGCTGACCTCAGGTGAAGGCTAGGAATATCTTGAACCACATCTATCTGCACCTGTAGGCAAGTAATGCAGTGCCTTGAGTGGGCGTCAATACAACATGTACCTAATATGTAAGGCAGAAAGATAATAACTGACTAAAAGCGGGTAAAACTGTAGTAATCAAAGAAGAGAGTAAGAGTTTAACCTGAATACCTTCCCCGTCTGAAATATTTAAACAACAAGTCTACCTATATGCAACCAAGAACTTAATCGGGCCCCCATAAGCTTGAAAGGTACAAACAACACAGAAAAACCTACCTGGGTCCCCATAAGCCTCGATAGGTACAAACAAAGTATACTTCTACTGCTTTGCTACTAAAAGTAAAAGCAAACTATAACTCTGGGTTACTCGTTCTCTGAATACACGTCTGAGCCTAATAGGCTGCAGTGGCTGTATCTGTGTATGAACTGTTTGGCTGTGTGACTGGACCCCGAGCCTTGGCTCGACTATGGGTCATAATGTAATCACTGATAGTTGGACCCCAGGCCTTGGCCCGACTATGTGTTGTAATGCAACTGTGTATTTGGATCCCGAGCCTTGGCTCGACTATGGATCATAATGTAACCAATGATAGCTGGACCCCGGGCCTTGACCTGACTATGGGTCGTAATGCAACTACTATGACTGGGCCCCGAGCCTTGGCTCAACTATGGGCCATAATGTAAGCTCTAAAACTGGATATGGTCCTCACGACCTTACTCTGGTCCCTTGGACATCATACTACTTTTGTGATAACTGTATAGGCAACAACATTCAAACCCCAAATATGATACACAACAAGCGAACTAACTAGGGTTAAATCTGACAGGAGTTACTAATCATCATTACTAACTCAATTCAATTCATAATAGCTAACCCGAATAGGTGTACTCGGTAATACTACAAGCATACATGTCGTACTAACTTTACGACGGACATAACTTGCCAAAAGAATAGCCTTACATACCTCGATTGTTGATTTCCTGTCTATCTGGCGAGTTTTAATCTGTGTTCAACAACCCTTTCCAACTGTCATCATATTACTGGGAGAATAAGACTAGTTTCAGTACTAAATTCAGCGAAAATGATAACTTTATATATTAATATTAACTACATTTCAACTTAACGGAACACGGTTGAAAATTGGTAATTTCTTAAAATTCCAGAAGGGAGAAATGCTTACTTTAAGCCTGTGATCGTATAGAAATTAGTTTGGAGCAATTCTAACGACTTTGGCTCGGTGGGGTTATGATTTTCTGGGTGAATTTTGCTAAATTTACTCCGTAGTAATGCTCCCTGCGTCCTCAAACTTCGATACCCCAAAATTAATTTGAATTTCGATGGCGTTCCGTAGCATAAACGGATGAAAATTATAGAAATCCTCACTTTAAACCCTCTTTGGCCGAAGCTAATTGAAGGAAAATGATTTGAAATTGAACTAAAGGACTACATATATATATATATATATATATATATATATATATATATATATATCCCGCCACCGCCCAAGGCGCCAGACTTAGCCCCACGTCACGCCCTTCATCGCGCCAGTGGGCTGGCATGCCGCGCTAGCTGGTTCCCTCTCGGCTGGCGTGTTGCGTTGGCCCTTCGCGGCCTCGCCTCGCCTGACCCTGCTTTTGAGGATTTCCTACACGTGTCGTACTCTCTTTATTTACCTCAATTACACACGTACGCTTATTATTCGTCAACTTTTATGGGGTGTAACATCCTCCCCCCCCCCTTAGGAGCATTCGTCCTCGAATGCCTACTTGGTTTACAGGGGTTTATCTCTTTTAGGACAATCATTCTGGAAAAATTTTGGCAGGGTCTCCCCTGTATTATTGACTACCCAAAAATCCTAAAACGTATAAAAGTCCAATACAGACACTTGATGTAACACCATAACAATTATTTCACAATAGGGCTGGAGTCAACTGAGCAATATATATAACACCAATCATGAAACAACTGAATCAATAACTTACCTTAACTGCATAATTTGGACAAAGCCTTGAACAAATGAGGATATCTGGATCTCATATCATCCTCAACTTCCCTGGTCATCTCTTCTCTATTCTTGTTTCTCCACAATACCTTAATGGAAGCGACATCTTTAGTTCTCAACCTACGAACCTGTTGATCCAATATAGCTATCGGAACCTCTTCATATCTAACTTCTCAGTGACTTGGACATCCTCAACTGGCAAAACTCGGGACGAATCCCCTATGCACTTTCCTAGCATCGACACATGAAAGACCGAGTGAACAGATTCGAACTCTGAAGGCAAATCTAGTTCGTATGCCACCTGGCCTATTCTCTGGAGGATCTGATATGGCCCAATAAATCTTGGGATAAGCTTACCTTTCTTGCCAAATATCATTACACCCTTCATCGGTGATACCTTGAGGAATACCCAATCGCCAACATGAAATTCTAAGTCTCTATGACGGACATCGAATTAGGACTTTTGACGACTCTGGGTTGTCAACAAGCATTCTCAGATAAGTTTTACCTTCTCATCTAATTGGTGGATCATGTATGGCCCAATTAGTTCTGATTCTCCTACCTCGAACCAACCAACTGGGGACCTACACTTTCGCCCATATAAAGCCTCGTACGGTGCCATCTGAATTGCTGAGTGATAACTATTATTATAAGCAAACTCAATAAGGGGTAAATGTTCATCCCAAATGCCCCCGAAGTCTAGCACGCATGATCGTAGCATATCATCAAGCATTAGAGTTGCACGTTCTGCCTGCCCGTCTGTTTGAGGATGGAATGCTATACTCAAATTGACCTGTGTTCCCAAACCTTTCTGGAATGACTGCCAGAATCTAGCTGTAAATTGTAATCCTCTATCAAAAATAATAGATATTGGAACACCATGTAGTATAACTATTTCTCTAATGTACAACTCGGCATAGTCCTCAGTTGAAAAAGTAGTCCTAACTGGCAGGAAATGAGCTGACTTTGTTAACTTGTCGACAATCACCCAGATGGAGTCAAACCTATGCCTAGTGTGGGGTAGTCCTGTCACAAAGTCCATATTAATTGCCTCCCACTTCCACATAGGTACAACTATTTCATGAGTTAGGCCGTCGGGTTTCTGATGCTCGGCCTTTACCCGTTGGCAATTAGGGCATTGCACTACAAATTCGGATATAGCTTTCTTCATTCCAGGACACTAATATATCTCCTTTATGTCGTGGTACATCTTTGTTGAACCTAGATGAAGAGAATAACGAGAGTAGTGTACCTCTGCCATAATCTACTGGCGGGGTCCTTCTATGTCCGGTATGCAGAGGCAACCTCTGTATCTCAAAACTCCATCTCCGACTATCTCAAAAACTAATACTTCACCTTGATGAACTTTACCTCTGAGCTGTGCTAAGTGAGAATCTTCATATTGCCGCTCTTTAACCTCCACTACCAGGGACGACACCGCTTTATTCTGAATTATGGCTCCATTATCCTCTGTATCAACTACCCGAACTGCTAAACTTGATAGCCGATGCAATTCTCGGGCCATTTCCCATTGTTCCATCCTCAGATATGCCAAACTGCCCATAGATTGGTGGCTAAAGGCATTTGCCCCAATATTAGCTTTCCTTGGGTGATACAAGATATTCACATCATAATCTTTCAACAATTCTAACCAACAGCGTTGTTGCAAATTCAACTCTTTTTGTGTGAACATGTACTGAAGGCTTTTGTGGTCAGTAAAAATATCCACATGCACCCCTTATAAGTAATGTCTCCATATCTTTAAAGCATAACCCACTGCAGCTACCTCCAGATCGTGGGTGGGATAGTTCTTCTCATTTTTTCTCAACTGCCTCGAAGCATAAGCAATTACCTTACCATGCTGCATCAGAACACATCCTAACCCAACGCTTGAAGCGTCAAAATACACCGCATAACCCTCTGAACCTTCTGGAAAAGCTAAAACTGGTGCTGATGTTAATTTGTTTTTCAATTCCTGGAAACTCTTCTCACAGGCTTCGGTCCACTGAAACTTGGCTGCTTTCTGAGTCAATTTAGTCAACGGTGCTGACAGGGTAGAAAATCCTTCCACAAACCTTCTGTAATATCCCGCTAACCCCAAGAAACTACGAACCTCTGTTAGGGTCATGGGTCTAGGCCATGTTTTCATTGCCTCAATTTTCTGTGAATTGACCTGGATACCGGCCTCTAATACAATATGACCCAAGAAAGCTACAGAATTCAACCAGAACTCACATTTAGAAAACTTTGTGTACAACTGGTGGTCTGAGGATCTGGAGTACTGTTCGTAAATGACCTTTATGCTCTGCTTCTGAGCGGGAATAGATTAAAATATCATTAATGAAAACTATTACAAACAGATCCAAATACGACCTAAAGATACTATTCATGAGGTCCATGAACACTACTGGCGTGTTAGTCAACCCGAAGGACATAATGAGGAACTCAAAGTGGCTATACCTGGTTCTGAAAGTAATCTTTGGGATATCTTTCTCCCCAACTCGAACCTGGTGGTACCCGGATCTTAGATCAATTTTAGAAAAGTATTTTGCCCCTTGTAGCTGGTCAAACAAATCATCTATTCTTGGAAGAGGATATTTATTCTTAATAGTAACTTTATTCAATTGCTGGTAGTCTATGCACATGCGTAGGGAACCATCTTTCTTACAAACAAAACTGGCGCACCCCAGGTGACGTATTGGGTCTGATGGAACCTTTGTCTAACATATCTTTCAACTGCTCTTTCAATTCTCTAAGCTCTGCAGGTGCCATTCTATATAGGGGATAAATATCGGATGAGTATCTGGTAGCAAATCTGTGGAGAAGTCTATTTCCCGCTCTGGGGGAATACTGGGAAGTTCATCCAGAAACACATTTGGGAACTCATTAACAACTGGGATAGACTGGAGAGTTGGGGATTCTGCTTGCACATCCGGAACCCTAATAATATGGTAAATACAACCCTTTGCTATTAACTTTTTAACTCGACGATATGATATAAACTTACCTTTTGACGTAGCTGAATTACCTCCCACTCTCGTATTACCTCTTCGGGGAAATGAAATAGGATGATTCTGGTCCAACATTCTACAGTAGCATAACATGGTGCTAGCCAATCCATGACATAATCACATCAAAATCAATCATTTCTAATTCTACTAGATCTGCTGAGGTCTGACGACCAACAACCTCTACTGTACAACCCCGGTAAATTCTTCTAGCAATAATAGAGTCACCAACAGGGGTAGATACTGAAAAGGGTCGCTGAAGCAATTCTGGTATGATATCGAACTTTTGGGATACTAACGGAGTAACATACGATAAAGTGGAGCCCGGATCTATCAAAGCATAAACTGAGTGAGAACAGACATCTAAAATACCTGTCACAACTTCTGGCGACGACTTTGACTCCTGTAGCCCTGGTAATGCATATGTATGATCCTGATCGCTGCCTGAACTAGATGCCCCCGATCTACCTCGACCTCTGGTGACTAGAGCTGAGGGCCCACGTGCTGTTGAAGGTGCTGGGGCATACGAACCTGCTGAGGATCTATTCTACTGGTTCTGATCGCCCTAGTGTCTAGTCGGCAGTCTCTCATCATATGTCCCTCCTGCCCGCAGGAATAACAAGCGTTGGAACTATACCTACATCTCCTTGGGTGTAGCCTATGACAGGTACTACATCGTGGTACTGCCGGCTCTGTCTGATCTGGCCCCCTCTGATGCTGTGAGCCTGACGTATGTGAACTTTCGCCGGGGCCTAACTGCCTCCGATGGTTTGACCTGTTATCTGACTACTGCTGAAATGGGGGCTTCAGTGGCCTACCTAAAAAATGGGGCCCGGGCTCACCCTAAAACTCTACCTGAAAATCTGTGGGTCTGGCCCTCCTGCGCTGCTCCTGACACGATCTCTCTATGACATACTGATATTGTATGAGTTCTTCTATATTTTGAGCAAAGGCCTGTATCCGTGAAATATCCATGTCCTCTCGTAAGGTGGCTATAACATAAGATTCTATATATTCTGACGCAAGCCCCATGATAAACTAGTGCACCCTATCTGGCATAGTGTCCACAAACAAGGGTGCATACCTGGCTAAGGAGTCAAATCTCAGTGAACACTCCCTGACACTCATTTGCCCTGCTCAAGATGCAAAAACTACTCTACTCTAGCCTGGTGGACCTCTCAGGGCAGATAATGATCTATGAAAGCCTTAGAAAAGACGGGCCATGTAGGTGGAAGTGCATCTCTACCTCGGGATCTTTCCCAACTCTCGTACTATAAAACTGCTACATCTCGCAATCTGAATACTCCTAGCTCAACTAATTTGATGGACGAGGTATGCATGACTTTGAATATTCTCTGCAGCTGATCTATAAAGTTCTGAGGGTCCTCTCTATGATCTATCCCTGTAAATTGCGGGGGACTCAAGGTCAGGAACTCACGAACTCTCAAAATACTGGACCCCTCAGTGGGCTCAATGATAGCTGGTACTACCGGCTGAGGCTGACACTGGGCAGCCATCATCTATACCAACATATAAAATGCACCCCTGAACTCCTGATCTGATGGCATAGGAATAACTAGGGGTGGTGTTGGTATATCTACCATCCTAGGGGGCTCTGAATGTAGTGGTGGATGTTAAGGAGATCGAGATGGTGTCCCCCTATTGCCTTCAGATCGGGCTGACTTTGCCTGGGGCCCCCTACTGGTTCCCTCTCCTGCTGCCACATCCATCTCTCGACCAGTCGCGGTCTGCCGTGTGTCTAACATTTCTCTGTAAATAAATAGGATAACATAAGCTCTGGAAGTCACCCTATACAATACAGCTGTATAGCACGACTGGAGGAGAAAAAGAGTAACCACTATATTATGCCTTGCAGATTCCTGCCTATGGAATGTGGTGCACAACACACCCATACACAAGACTCTACTTGGAACGGCTTGCAGATTCCCTGGGATTTGACCTGCTCTGATACCAAGTTTGTCACTCCCCACCTTGAGAGGCATGACCGACACCTAATGCCACACGGGTCTGAACTAGTCTAACTGGACTGGTGCACTACTAGTGCACATCGACACTCAACTCAAGAAACCAACGAGCTATATCTCGGCTGTAAATATTGCCCTGGACGATAAGGCCACCTGTAAAAGAAGATAGCTAAATAGAACAACACAATAATAGGAATCTTATGCGGGTCAAAAAGACCACCATGATGTCTAGTTATAACCGAAAAGTAAATCAGGCGCTAAACTACGCTATGGCCGACAAGGCCGCTATCTAACAGATAAGCAAGGCTGCACGCGACCATCACAGGAAATAAAGCACACATGGGCCCCACACGACCAACAACAAACTAACCACAAGGAATATACAATAGTCCACAAGCGTCTAGAATGGTATAATGGTCGGGATAGGGCCCCGACCTACCCCAAAGCTATACATCTAAAGTAAACATCGTCTAACTTTTAACTCCAGAGGGAAGGAGCTGAATAAACTGCTGACCTCAGGGTGAAGGCTAGGAATGTCCCGAACCACATCTATCTGCACCTGTAGGCAAGTAATCCAGCACCCCGATTGGGCGTCAGTACATGTACCGAATATGTAAGGCAGAAAGATAATAACTAACTAAAAGCGGGTAAAGCTATAGTAATCAAAGAAGAGAGTAAGAGTTTAACCTGAATACCTTCCCCATCTGAAATATTTAAACAACAAGTCTACCTATATGCAACCAAGAACCTAACCGAGCCCCCATAAGCTTGAAAGGTACAAACAACACAGAAAAACCTACTTGGGCCCCCATAAGCCTCGATGGGTACAAACAAGGTATACTTCTACTGCTTGGCTACTAAAACTAAAAGCAAACTATAACTCTAGGTTACTCGTTCTCCGAATACATGTCTGAGCCTAATAGGCTGCGGTGGCTGTATCTGTGTATGAACTGTCTGGCAGTATGACTGGACCCCGAGCCTTGGCTCGACTATGGGTCATAATGTAGTCACTGATAGTTCGACCCTGGGCCTTGGCCCGACTATGGGTCGTAATGCAACTATTGTATTTGGATCCCGAGCCTTGGCTCGACTATGGATCATAATGTTACCACTGATAGCTGGACCCCAGGCCTTGGCCTGACTATGGGTCGTAATGCAACTACTATGACTGGGCCCCAAGCCTTGGCTCAACTATGGGCCATAATGTAAGCTCTAAAACTGGATATGGTCCTCACGACCTTGCTCTCGTCCCTTGGACATCATACTACTTTTGTGAATATAACTCTATAGGCAACAACACTCAAACCCCACATACGATGCAAAGCGAACTGACTAGGGTTAATTCTGACAAGAGTTACTAATCATCATTAGGAACTCAATTCAATTCATAACAGCTAACCCAAATAGGTGTACTCGGTAATACTACAAGCATACGTGTCGTATTAAATTTACAACGAACATAACTTGCCGAAAGAATAGCCTTACATACCTCGAGTGTTGATTTCCTGTCTAACTGGTGAGTTTTAATCCATATTCAACAGCCCTTTCCAACCGTAATCATATTACTGGGAGAATAAGACTAGTTTCAGTACTAAGTTCAGCGAAAACGATAACTTTATATATAAATATTAACTATATTTCATCTTAACAAAACACGGTTGAAAACTCATAATTTCTCGAAAGTCCATAAGGGAGAAATTCTTACTTGAAGCTTGTGATCGTATAGAAATCAGTTTGGAGCAATTCCAACGTCTTTGGCTCAGCGGGGTTACGATTTGCTGGGCGAATTTTGCGAAACTAACTCCGTAGTAATGCTCCCTAAGGCCTTAAACTTCGATACCCGAAGTTAATTTGAATTTGGATGGCGCTCCGCAGTGTAAACGGATGAAAATTATAGAAATCCTCACTTTAAACTCTCTCTGGCTGAAGCTAATTGAAGGAAAATGATTTGAAATTGAACTAAAGGACTATATATATATATATATTAGGGCGGTGGCAGGGGGTGCCCCGTGCCGCCCAAGGCGCCAGACTTAGCCCCGTGTTGCACCCCTCATCGCGCCAGTGGGCTGGCATGCCGCGCTGGCTGGTGCCCTTCCGGCTGGCGCATCACGTTGGCCCTTAGAGGCCTCGCCTCGCCCGATTCTGCTTTTGAGACTTTCCTACACGTGTCGTACTCTCTTTATTACCTAAAATACATGCGTACACTTATTATTCGTCAACTTTTATGGGGTGTAACACCAATTTGATATAAGTTCAGAAATTCTCTCAGAACCATTTTCAGTCTCTACTCCGGTTGGTGAGTTAGTTTGAGCTAGTTGAGTATACAGAAATTATCTGGTAACACTGTTACATAAAGTCACCTCAGTGGATCTAGTAGAGTTAGATATAGTTTATTTTGACCTCATTCTTGGCATGGACTAGTTACATTCTTGCTATGCATTAGTTGAGTGCAGAACCAGAGTCGTTAGATTCCAGTTTCCTAAAGAACCAGTCCTAGAGTGGAAGGGCAGTACTTCAGAACCGAAGGGTTGGTTTATCTCATACCTTAAGGCTAGAAAAAAAAATCTCTAAGGGTTACATTTATCACTTGGTTAGGGTCAAGCATTCTAGTTCTGAAACCCCAACTCTTCAGTCAATTCCAGTTGTCAGTGAATTTCCAGATGTGCTTCCTGAAGATCTTCTCGGAGTCCCTCCGTAGCGAAAAATAGACTTCGGCATAGACCTTCTCCCAAATACCCAGCCTATCTCACTTCCTCCCTACAGAATGGCTCAATATGAGCTTAAAGAGTTAAAGGAACAATGATGTGTTGTGGATTTACAACACTATTGACGCTCAAAACTAAGAAAATAGCACAAACTTAGGTATGTTTATGTGGATATGAGGCACTTTTCCTTTGATTTCAGGATAAATGGTTGTTGGAATAACAAATTATAAAAGGAAGCTAAAAGTGTGCAAAAAAGGGGCAAAACGTGTAGTCCACAGTACGATCCGTAGGATGGACCTACGAGTCGTACTAAGGACCTTGATGAGAAGCTAAAAGTTTAACCTGGAAGACTGATCCCCTGAGACTTGTCATGGATCGTACCATGGTGGTACGAGTCGTGGTAAGTTAGTCGTGATGAAATCCAGAAGAATTGAACAGGAGCCTGATTCTCAGTGTGAGAGTACCCTACGACCCGTGAGATGAAGGTACGAGTCGTACCCTACCGGTTGTGGTGAAGTTCAGACAAAGTTTAAAATATCAGGATCAAACCATGGGTGCAATGTACGAGTCATAGGATGTTGGTACGAATCGTACCTTGGCCCAACACTTAGCCAAAATTCAGACAACACTTCAAGCCATGAGTTGTTGCCACGGTCCGTGAGAAGCCCCTATGAGTCATAGGTGGACTCATGACGAGGTCGTCTACAGATATTGAACGTAGTCCTGTTAGTTTAGGAAAAGGATTCTTGTTTCCCTCTAAATACTTTTTATGTTTTACTTTTCAAGGAGGACGATGAATAGACTTAAGTTTAGTAGGAAAACATTGTAGTAAGCAATTTCACATCATTGAAAGAGAGAATTGAGTTGGTTCAACCTTGTGATCAACCTTTTCTTAAATTCATCTTGTTATTGCTACTTGTTATTCAATATTCCGTGGATTAATTGAAGGAATTGTTTTTCTCAATCATCTTTGTAAGTATTGTTTTATGTCTTCAATAATGAACATAAATCACAACCTTGCAACTATGAGAGGCTAAAACCTCCATAGCTAGGGTTGCGGGAACCATAGCGGATTAACAAGTCAGGGTTGCACAAAGTGAGTCTAAAACCAATACTAATTACTTATATTGTAGTCTCTTCATCTTTAATGATTCTTAGCGGTGCACAACGTTAGGAAGTGCCTGAATTCTTTACTTTCTTTGGTCGAAGGGGTAGAGATTAGGAAAAAAGAATTACAACAAAGCCTTGATCTTGATGATCATTGTATTAACTTGAGCTGTGGTTGCAGGATAGTTATATTTGGAACTTAGTGATAAAGGTTAGTTTTCAAAACTCATGAGACTTGGTCGAATAATTGAGGATAATCATTCAATAGGGATTGGTCGAGCGTTTGAATGAACCTAAGTTATCAATTCTGTAAGTAAGTATTGGTAAAGCTCACGAGTGTATACCCAAAGCTGTTATGAACCCATGGCGAACACAAACCCTAGTTATCCTTTAATTATTGATTAACAAATATAATCTTGACTACTTTTTATTTCTATTATTGATTTTTATTAGAATCCCCCATTGTTATGTAATTACCGTACAAGTTCATCTACTGGCTGTAATCTAGATCTTCCATATTTCCTGTGGCATCAATCCCAACCTCTAGTTGGGTTCTTTATTGACAATGTCCGCTTCATACTTCAGTTGGAAGTGTGGTTTGAGCATCATCAAAAGGTGGCGTCGTTGCCGGGGAACACAGTTTAGGATTAGATTAATTTCTTGTGTTTAACTTTTAGTCTTTATTTCCTATTTTTTGTTTTTCTTTTATTTTGTGACGTGTCAAAGGGTGGCGTGGTAAAACAAGCGGTATGATGTGACCACAGTCTCAACAGGTATCTTGATGAAGTCTGAGTAATCAAGATACATATGTCGTGTTGCGACATTAAATCAGGCGCTACATGGAAGGCAACCCAAGATATTTTCTTTTGTTCGTTTTTATGTGTTTGTTCAAGTGTCCAGGTGATAGGTCATAATTTTCAATAAAGATTGAGCTTAAATATTGAAGATAAGAAGTAGAGGCCCAGGGAGTTCTTCTTGCACTCTATTACTTTATGCTTATTCGTTTTAGCACTAGGGATAGTGTAACCAATTAAGTATGGGGTGGGAGATGTGAACTTCATATTACCATGCATGCTTTAATTTCTAAATTTTCACATGGTAGGCCTAGCTTTTTTGGGATTTATGATTTGTCATACATGCTTATTGGTTTGTATTATTTATTTTATTTTATTTTGGGTTCCTCCTGTTTTTGTTTTTGGTACTTTTCCAGTGGATAGTCCTTAGAACCGACTAGAGAGTCTATATTTTTATTTTTCTTATTTTAGTCATTGAGTCATGACTTTGCCCGATGATGGATGGATGACGACCGTCTTGAGGGTAAATTAGTCATTAGGAAGAACTAAAACTTGGATCCTATGAATGCTAGGTGCTTCGCTTTAGGTATTGTTGAGACTTTATTAAATTCACTCAAAAATGCATGAAAAAGATAGAAATACTTAGTCTGTTGGAAGTTGACTTGTGTACTTGAAAAATTGGGTTTAATTATGTTATGCATGCAATATGGATATGTGTTTATGTGATCTTGATTTCCATTGTTAAACCATCTTGTGCCAATGTGTGAGGAATTATTTTTGATATACTCCATGCTTGTAAATTGATGTTTAGAACTTGCCTGACGTGTGTGAAAAGCAAAATAAGAATGATGGATTTAGGAAGTGATATAGGCGTTTCTTTGATAGCCCTATTTTTTAATCCTATTTTACCTACCTTGATTGTAATTATCCTAGTTAGCTAAGTTTGAGCCTTAGCCTATTCTTTTGATAGCCATATTATAAGCTCGAATCCCTTTGTGTTCTATTGACTTATATTTGATCCAAATGACTCCTAGAGCACTTTAATGAAAATTTTTTGTAGGAAAGGAGCATAAAGAGAAGTGAAGGGAAAAGCTAAAAAGTGTGGTGAATTGGAAGAAAAGAAAAAGGTGAAATCTTTCTAAACAAGGAGGGTGAGTTTTAGTGGGAAAACAAAAAAAAAAAGAAAAGAAAGAGCTTTGAAAAATTGAAGATTTACCGATTAACCGTACTCATTTATTTACAATGAACCTATTTTGGCCCTGGTCCTTCCTTGGATATTGTGAACCTCAACATAAGAAAAATGCTTAAATTGAAGGTGGCTAGAGTAGGGGTGCGTAAAGGGTGGGAACGGAAGAAGAGAGAAAAAATGTGTGTAAATGAGCTCAATGATGAAAAGAAAATCCCCACTAGTCACCTAAGTTGAAAAATTGAAAAATGAAAGGAGGTATAAGGAGAGAATTTGGAAATTGAGGAAAGTGCTAAAAATTCAAAGTGTTGTGAAGTATTAATGTGCTTAGGGAGATTAGTCACTATCTTGGCCAAATAGTTCCTACCCGTCCCTTAGCCTACATTACAACCAAATTAAAGTCCTAATTGATCGTTGATTCATAATTCTATATTAGCGGAGTATTACACTAAGTGCGAGCCTATGGGCTGTCTTTTGCATGTATGTTGAGTTCTTTGGGAGAGTGAGCAGAAATTGTTTTATTTATGCCCAAGTTAATCTTATTCTATATCTTGTGTGAGAATGGGCATTTCTCCAAATTGTGAGGGGCACAATGGTAAGACTTTGGTTTAATCTTGATTGCTAAATTACATATAATTCATGTTGGCCCAAAACATGTCTTGATCCCTGAATATGATATTTTGATATTTCTTGCAATACATTAGCTGATGATGTTTCAAGAGGAAGGGTCAATAGAGTTTGTATATACAGTGCACAAATTTGTTTGAGTTTTGACTGCAGTATCTTAAGTTTATTTTCTAGTTGAGCACCGTGTTTAGTTTTTCTTTTTCTTTTCCCGAGGACATGCAAAAGTCTTAAGTTGAAGGTGTTGATATGATGTGGATTTTCAACACTATTGACGCTCAAAACTAAGAAAATAGCATGGACTTAGGAGTATTTATGTGGATATGAGGCACTTTTCCTTTGATTTCAGGATAAATGGGTGTTGGAACAATAAATTGTAAAAGGAAGCTAAAAGAGTGCAAAAAAGGGGCAAAAAGTGCAGTCCACAATACGATCCGTAGGATGGACCTATGAGTCGTATTGAGGGCCTTGATGAGAAGCTAAAAGTTTAACCTGGAAGACTGATCCCCTGAGACTTGTCGCGGATCGTACCATGGTGGTACGAGTCGTGGTAAGTCAGTCGTGATGAAATCCAAAAGAATTGCACAGGAGGCTGATTCTCAGTACGAGAGTACCCTACGACCCGTGAGATGAAGGTACGAGTCATACCATACTGGTCGTGGTGAAGTTTAGAAAAAGTTCAAAATATCAGGATCAAGCCACAGGTGCAATGTACTAGTCGTAGGATGTTGGTATGAATCGTACCTTGGCCCAACACTTAGCCAAAATTCAGCCAACACTTCAAGCCACGAGTTGATGCCACGGTCCGTGAGAAGCCCCTACTAGTCGTAGGTGGACTTGTAACAAGGTCGGCTACAGATATGGAAAGCAGTCCTGTTTGTTTAGAAAAAGGATTCTTGTGTCCCTATAAATACTTTTTATGTTTTATTTTTCAAGGAGGATGATGAATAGATTTAATTTTAGTAGGAAAACATTGTAGTAAGCAATTTCACATCATTGAAAGAGAGAATTGAGTTGGTTCAACCTTGTGATCAACCTTTTCTTGGATTCATCTTGTTCTTGCTCTTTGTTATTCAAGATTCCATGGATTAATTGAAGGAATTGTTTTTCTCAATCATATTTGTAAGTGTTGTTTTATGTCTTCAATAATGAACATAAATCACAACCTTGCAACTATGAGAGGCTAAAACCTCCATATCTAGTGTTGTGGGAACCATGATGGATCAACAAGTTAGGGTTGCACAAAGTGAGTCTAAAACCAATTCTAATTACTTATATTGTAGTCTCTTCATCTTTAATGATTCTTAGTGGTGCGCAACGTTAGGAAGTTCCTGAATTCTTTACTTGCTTTTGGTCGAAGAGGTAGAGATTAGGAAAAGAGAATTACAGAGCCTTGATCTTGATGATCATTGTATTAACTTGAGCTGTTGTCGCAGGATATTTATATCTGGAACTTAGTGATAACGGTTAGTTTGCAAAACTCATGAGACTTGGTCGAGTAATTGAGGATAATCATTCAATAGGGATTGGTCGATCATTTGAATGAACCTAAGTTATCAGTTCTGTAAGTAAGTATTGGTAAAGCTCATGAGTGTATACCCAAAGCTGTTAAGAACCCACGGGGAACACAAACCCTAGTTATCCTTTAAGTATTGATTCACAAATATAATCTTGACTGATTTTTATTTCTATTATTGATTTTTATTAGAATCCCCCCATTGTGAAGTAATTACCATACAAGTTCATCTATTGGCTGTAATATAGATCTTTCACATTCCCTGTGGGATTGACCCCAACCTCTAGTTGGGTTTTTTATTGACAACATACGCTTCATACTTCAGTTGGAAGTGTGGTTTGAGCATTATCAAACAACTAAAAGACCTTCTAGATAAGGGATTCATCAGATCCAACATCTCTCCATGAGGTTCCCAGTCCCATTCGTGCGAAAGAAAGATGGTACACTCAGAATGTGCATCGACTACTGTCACCTGAACAAGGTTACAACCAAGAATGATCTAGGAAGTACTCCAAAAAACCCGGCCAAGTGGGTGGAGGTACATATCTGCCTCTGGACCTTTCACAACTCTCGTACCACATAACCGCTATATCTCGTAGATGAAGCACTGCCAACTCAACCGAATCTGTGGATGAATTACCCTGAATATTCGCTGCAACTAGTCTAAGAATTCATGAGGATCCTCCCTGCAATCTGTTCCCATAAACTGTGGAGGACTCAAAGCGAGAAACTCACGGACCCTCGAACTCCCAGGTCCTTCAATAAATTCAATGACAATAGGTGCCACTGGCTGGAGTTAAGCTGCTATCATCCGAGCCAACGTATAAACCATGCTCCTAACCTCCTGATCCGATAGTATAGGAATGACTAGGGGTGGTACTGATGTATCTACTGCCGTGGGGGGCTCCTGATGCAATGGAGAATGCCGGGGAGATCGAGGTTATGTCTCCCTCTCACCCTCATGTCAGGCCAGCTCTGGCAGTGGCACTCTGCTAGTGCCTTCTCCTGTAGTGGTATCTAACTCCCGACCGATTGTAGTCTATCGTACGTCGGACATTTTCTCTGTAGAAAAGCAGAATAACGTAAGCTTAGGAACTCAACCATATACAACATAGCTCTATAGCATGATTGGAGAAGGAAAAAGGGTAACCACACTATCATGCCTCGTAGCCCCCTGCCTATAGAATGTCGTGCACAACACACCCATAGACAAGACTCTACTAGACACGACTTGCAGACTCTGTAGGATATGGCGCCGCTTTGATACCAAGTTTGTCACTCCCCACCTTGGGAGACATGACTGGCACCTAGTGCCATACTGGGACCTGGGCTAACCTAGCTGGGCATATGCACCACTGGTGCCTGCCAGCAAATCAAAAACAAAAATAGCTATATCTCGACTGTAAACACAGCCTCGGGCTGACAATGCCACATAGCAAACCTGTAAAAGAAAACAGCTAACCCAGTAGAGATAACCATAAAAGGATCCTATGCGGGCTGACAAGATCACCATACTATCTAAGTCACAACAAAAGGAAAACAGGAAGTCATATATCAACTATAGCCGACAAGGCTGCTGACTAAAAGCTACACTATGCCCCACACGTCCAACATACAAAACTTAACACATATGGGCCCCACTGCCAATAACAACCAACAACTAGAAACTGTAGTCCGCAAGCCTCTAAGAGTGGAATAGTGGTCGGGACCCTTAGTGGAATAGTGGTCGGGACAGGGCCCCCACCTACCTAAGGCTATACAACAAAAAGAGCAAACCTTTCTAATTGAAAACTCCGGAGAAAAGGAGCCAATTGATCTGCTAACCCTGGATGACTGCTAAGGAGGTCCAGAATCACAACGCCCCATAGATAGGCATCAGTACAATATGTATCGAATATGTAAGGTAGTAATAAAATATAAATAAAACTAATAAAAGAACTGAAAGTAATCAATAGGAAGGATAAGAGTTCAACCTGAATAACCTCACAATGTGAAGTGTAACTGGCAAGTAAATATACAAACAAGAACCTAACCGGGCCCTCATAAGCCTGGAAGGTACAATCAACACAGAATAACCTACCTGGGCCCCCATAAGCCATGGTAAGCGCCATAGTCTATATACCCTATCGGTACCCCTGAGGTCCATAAGTGACTGCAACTCCGTCTCAAGCAAACCAGGCCCTCGTGATGGTCGGTAATGTCATCTTTGGCATAGGAGTCATAGAAGACTCCAAAGTGGCCCCAAAGGCTTTACTTTAGTCCCTTTAGACATTTAATAGCTCTATAAGCAATTTCATATCTCATAAGCAATACAATAGCTCCAAAAGCAATCTTATAGTTCTGTGAATGATAGCAGCATCATGGATCCATAAGAAATCTATAACTCCGTAAGCATTAGCAGCTTCATAGCTCCGTAAGTAGGCTATAGCTTCGCAAGCAGTTCGTATGATTAATAGTCCCTCATCTATTCACAGCGAGAGGTCGTATGAAATATGATCAACCCCTACCAGGGATGCTACGCTACAATCTCAAATCTATTCGTAACGACTAACTACAACATTTGTATTCTCAAGTTACTATAGAAGTACAAGTCGTATCAATGTTACAATGAGAATAACTTTCTGAACTAACATGCCATAATTGACGATTTCTGTTCCCCTAAACAGTTCCAATCTAAAGCCAGTAATTCCACCAACTTGCAGCCCTTACACTGAGAGAATAAGGCTATTTTAATACGAGGAATCAACAAATAACAATAACCATTTAATCATAGAAACTACAATTCAAACTCTATTCAATTCGGTCGAAAGCTTACAAATTCCTGAGAATTTAGAAGGTAGAAATGCTTACCTATCACTTGTAGCTGCTTAGGACTCAAATAGAAGTGATTTCTACAACTTTTACTCGATGGGTAGACCATTTCTACACAAATCCGTAGGAATGGTCCTCGTAGACCCAAAACTCATTATCAAAGACGAATTTGTGTGAATAGAGTTTAACGGTGTAATTTGACGAAAAACCGATGAAAAGTTGAGAGGAAAATGTTGAAGGGCCGTGGGTCTGATTTGGGACTTTAATTCAAATGAAATGAACTTAGGCTTAAAACATATACATATATATATATATATATACACACACACACACACATAAGAGGCGGTGGCAAGGGGGCGTGACTCACCGCCAATCATGCCAGCCTAGGGGCGTGACGCACCGACCATGGCGCCAAGCAGGAAACGCAATGCGGCACCCAGCCTCCGGCCCCGGTATCCTACTCGCCTGACACTGTGCTCGTATACTAACCCCCTGAGCCCTTTTCCGCATGTGTCGTACCCCAAAACTCTCAATATACATATGCACACATCAGTTAAAAAACAGATCTTATGGGGTGTAAGATTTAGTTCCTAAACTACGTCACTTTGGAAATATTTTCAAAGGATTTAGATGGATAAATAGTTATTCTCCCTCATTCTTCACTCAGACTTTCAGAATATCATTCGTAGACTTTAGAGCTTCTCTCTCAAGCCAAGAACTAGGCTTCCAATTCTCTTCAGAATTTTCGAGCTACTTTTCCTAGATTTCTTCTCCAGGCATGTGGGATTTCAACAAGGGTTGTCCTTTCACCCTTATGTACCAAAAGCTTTCAAAAAATGTTGACATCTCAATCCTATAGAATAATCATGTCTCAAAGTTTTCATTCAGTTATGAGTTCTCTTATTACTTCAACGTTCTCAAGTCTCTTGTGATTTCTAATACGTTGATATTCATGGTTTTATAATTAAGTTACAAATGACACTTTCATGACAAATTTTCACATGATTCAAGTTCAGTTATATATATATATATATATATATATATATATATATATTTAGTTTAACATGAATTCATATTTCAGTCTTTGTGATCCTATCGTGATTTCAGTATACAGATGTTGAAAACGTAATCAGTGTTTTTAGTTCTTTAGGCTCTCAAAATACATCAAATAAAGTTTCTGACTTTGCTTTAAGAACATTATTTTTGAGCTATCAATAAATATCAGTAAACTTAGTAGTTCTTAGCATAGAGCTGGTCCAGGATTCAGCAAACCCAGGACCCAAAACTATGTGCCAGCATAGGTTATTATCCTGAATGGGCATCAGTTTTGGTGATCACATCATCCATGCCTTTATACCCTGAAAAGGTATATTGAGTCCTATCAATGGGGCTATATATTGAACTCCAAGTTTAGCTCATGTGGTTATATGTCGGGTAATAGGCTCTCCCATCATTCAATATAGTTACAGTCTCAGTCACAATTATAGATTCAATTTTTATTACATGTACATGACCCTTAAATTAGTTTTTCCTGTAGGTTAGACTACTACTTCACATCTATATTTATGTATCTTAGTAAGGGTCATGATACATTAATTCAGTTATGCATTTTAGCATAGCTTTTTAGACTATTAGTATGTTCTATGTATTCTAGTTGCTTATCTCATATACTTAGTACATTCAAAGTACTGACCGCATACTTCTTGTGATATATCATTTTATGATATAGACTTAGGCTCTCAGCCTCAGCAGCGGGGTTAGCTTCTCCTTCAGACTTATTACAACAGAGTTCTATTGGTGAGTCCTCATCTTTCGAGGAACGATGTCTTCAATTCCAGTTATTATCATTTTTAGTTTTTCAGATATTAGAGTTAGTTGGGGATTTGTCCCAACAACTCATCAGGTTCTTTTAGAAGGCTTTCAGACAGAATATGTTAGTTTCAGCTCCAGTTTAGTGTTTGATTAAATTTCAGTATCTTATCATATATTCTTTACTTATAAAATTATTTGGTTATTATTTATAAATAGCTTCCTCTTAAGGTTCTTTCATAATAATTCAGTCATAATAGAATTATGCTAAGCCATGGGTTAGCTTGGAGCCATTCGTGGTTCTAAGCACCGTGTGGTGTCCAGGGCATAGACTCAGGCATGACAAAATTAGTATCAAAGCATCAAGTTTAGGGTGTCCTATGATGTTTGAAGGCCACGTCAAGTAGAGTCTTTTTCATGGGTGTGAAGCACACCACACTTATAAGCAGGAGACTACGAGGCATATTTAGGAAAATTCCCTTTTCTTCATGATTCTTATTATGCGGAGAGTTTTAATCTCTAAAATGTCTTCCTAATTCGTGCTTTGCCATTTTAGTTGTCAATGCCTCCCAAAAGAGGGAATGAAAGGAAGAATGGTAATGTTAACTAGCTAGCCCCACCAGCTCTAGTAGCCCCTTAGAACGATCCGGTTTCACATGCAAAACTTTGGGTTGCTATTTAGATGCTAGCTCAGGCGGTGACCAAACTAGGTCAACTAGTAGGTCATTGTATCTACCAATGCCTATGGGTCTAAAACTACTGCCAGAGTCGGGTACTTTATTCGGATAAATCCCCCAGTATTTCATGGGTCTAAAGTAGATGAGGACCTGTAGGTGTTCATTGACGAGGTTCAAAAGACCACCTAAATCATGGGTGTTACCTCTACTAAAAGTGCAGATTTGGTTGCTTATTAGTTGAATGGAGTGGCTCAGATATGGTATAAGTGGAAGGAGGGGAGGTGGGATAGTGTAGGTCTGATATAGTGGGACGAGTTTGTGACTGTGTTCATGGAAAGATTCTTTTCCCAGGAGTTAAGGGAAGCTAAGGCCACCATGTTTGTGAGTTTGAAGCAAAATGACATGATGGTGAAAGAGTATTCCTTGAAGTTCACTCAATTGTCAAAGTATGCTCTAGAAATGGTTGCTGAGCCGAGGGCTCACATACTCAAATTCGTGAATGGGTCTCAGACTTGTATTTAATGCAAGACTGCCTTACTTATCAATGAGATGGACATCTCCAGGGTTATCATCCATGCACAGCAGATAGAGGCGGAGAAACTTGTAATGCCCCGGAAGCCCTAAGATCAAACTCGGGAGTTGAAATGGAGAAAACTGAATAATCTGCACCAGGTCATAGAACGTCTCGTTCTGTGACCCGTGGGAGGTGACCACTAGTCATTAGGTGACTCATGGTGAGGGGTTGGCCTTAAGTTCTAAAATTTTCTGATGGGAAGAAACCACGGGCATGACCATGAGTCGTGGTCAGACCCCATGACTCGTTGAGTCAGTCGTGGTCACAGTGGGATTTTGGATAGTGGAGGCCACGAGAGGTGACCATGAGTTGTGGTCACCAACCAAGATTCATTATGTCCCTCGTAGGGACCCGTGGAGGAAAATGGACAGTGCACACGATGACAACTGGCCACGACTCATCCCCTATGATGATGACTCATCCAGTCCCTCATTGGGACTGGTAGTCAATTTTTAACTGCGAATTTATTAAGGTTATTATCATCATTCTAATCCCTAGAGTCATATACTATGTCGTTTTAAGCTATTTTCAGGGTGCATTAAGATAGTTTAAGTCATCCTAGCCTATTCAAAACTCATGCATGCAAAGTTCTAGAGTGTAGAGGGTGATCAAGCATAAAACCCCAAGGTTCTTCATCAATTGATCTTCAATTCCTCTTGGTCAAGTAAGGAAGTGATAGAATCCAAGTCTCTCAGGTATGTAGGGTTATGAGTGGGTGAATTCATTCACACCCATGCCCAATCTCTCCTAATTTATGAAATTTTATGTGAAAATCTTATGGGATTTTATCCCAATTTCTTGTGAAATCCTAATGATCTATCTATGGGTTAATATCTCTCATGTATCACATCATATATTACGAATCATGATCAGATTTTACAGCCAATTCGATTATAAATTTATTGATTTAAATTTCTATTAAATTAGGCCTAATCATGCATGTTCTATGATAAATCAAGTTATGATTTTACATTGATTTGAAGTTCTTTAGCCCATCATGATTTATGATTTATGATATGGATTTATTCAAATGCTCATCATGAATTTATGATTTACTAAGTATATACATGTTTTACAAGTATGCATGAATCTCATGATTTATGATTTATGATTATGGTTGATTCACGGGCCTATTCTTCATGGAAAATTCATGTATTTACAAGCATGCTTATGATTATCATGATTAAACCAGCCTATGAATCTCATGTATATTATCTTATGAGCACTATATACGTTTTGGGAGTAGTATTTAAAATCGAGTAGGTTTGGGGCCCAAGTTTTTCCTCGAATCTTAGAACTACGTGCCACTGTAGGTCATGATGGGACCTCCCTTGAGACTGTTCCCTTTTGCCCCAAATGGTCCTTTCATGAGTGATATAACGCCTTCATGGTTCTACCCTTGGCAAGGCACGAATACCCTCCCGACAAGGGGTTTACAGGTCGGGTTCCATGTGTGCTCATATGGGTATGTCGGTTATAAGAATCTCCCACTTTTCCTCATGATTTATGTATGATTATGATTATATACTTTGTCTCAAGTCATGTTTAATAAAGCTTTTCTCTCGAGAGTATGATTATGAATGATTTACGAATGTTTTGAAACCTTGAGCCTTATGTTACATTATGCTATTTGTGTTATGATCATGTTGTCCTACTCTTATGCAATTTTATGTATTTTAAACACCATTTTACTTACCTTGCGTACTTAGTACATTCCATGTTCTGACTGCATACTCTATGTTGTATCGTGTCATGATACAGGCCCCCGTACTCAAATTTAGCCTCGACCCTAGCCAGCTTTCGGAGTAGCATCAGTCTCTGTTGGTGAGTCCTCATCTTTTGAGGGCCCCACTTTTATTTAGGTATGTTGGTGTATTTTAGTTTTAGTTTTAGAGAGTTAGTTGGGGTCTTGTCCCATAAACTCATCAGTGATAGAGGCTTTCTCGAACACAGTGTATATTCAGCTTTAAATGCATGTGATGTATTTCAGATCTTATTCCATGTTTAGATTTATGATATATTATGTATGTCGAATCTTCCGCTTTTATTGATTGATATGGTTGAATGCTCATGCCATGGGCCGACTCGGAGTCCCTCAGGGTTGCTTGTCCCGTGTCTCGATTCGGGCCTATGTTCGAGTCGTGGCAAGCTTGGTATCAGAAGCGTAGGTTTTGAAGTGTCCTAGGGTGTTCGTAAGCAGCGCTAATTAGAGTCTTTTTCATGGGTGTGAAGCGCACCACACTTATGACGAAGAGGCTACGAAACATTTAGGAAATGTTCCCTTCTTTCATGATCTCATGTCATGCGATGAAATGCCTATATATCCTTCTAACTCTTGCTGTACACATTTGCAGAATCATGCCTCTACGTCAAGTAAACGGAAGGAGAAATGGAAATGGCCATGAGAACGACAACAGAGAGGGGCACCATCAGGCCCCACCAGCCCATGAGGAGCATGCACTAGAGTCGGCTGCACATGGTGAATTCAGGGCTGCCATACAAATGCTAGCGTGGGACTTGACCACCCAGTTTAATCAATAGGCGGTGGTGCATCTCCCTCAGAACGGGAATGTGGCGACGGCTCGGGTCAGAGACTTTCTGAGAATGAACCCACCAGAGTTCGTAGGGTCAAAACTAGATGAGGATCCGCATGAATTCATTGAAGAGATTCTGAAGATCACCTAGGTCATGGGGGTGGAAAATGGGGAGTGCGTTGACTTGGCCTCTTACCAGCTGAAAGGGGTTGCGTATATCTAGTTCAAACAATGGAAAGATAGTAGGGCAGTGGGAGCAAGTCCTATCAGTTGGGAAGAGTTTCATGTCGCCTTTCTAGATCAGTTCTTCCCTTGTGAGATGAGGAAACTGAAGGTGGCCGAGTTTGTAAATCTAAAGTAGGGTGACATGTCAGTTTAGGAGTACGCTTTGAGTTCACCCGCTTGTCCAAGTATGCGCCAGAGTTAGTGGCAGACCAGAGGGATTGGGTGAGCCAATTTGTACATGTAGTGGTGGACTACCTGGATAAGGATTGTAGGATCGCCATGTGCATTAGGCAATGGATTTTCCCCACATAGGTTTAAACGCCCAGCAGATGTAGGCGGTGTATCGAAGGTAGAGAGAGACTAAGAGGGCCAGGACAGACAATTATAGGACTTCTCAGCCTAAATCGAGGGGCGAACATTGCCAATAGTCTCATCATAGGTCTTTTGCTCCAGCACCATCAGCAGCTAGTGCACCATCTAGACCACGAGGTGAGCAGAGGAGTAGGGCTTCTGATTTGAGGGGCCTAGGTAGCATGAAGATAAAGCACACCTTCCCAGCCTATGCAAAGTGCGGCAAAAATCACCCATGGAGGTGTTTAGTTGGATCAGATGCTTGTTTTGGGTGTGGCAAACCCAGACATAGACTCAAGGATTGCCCTTCATCTAGATCAGGGTGTGGTGGAGCTCATATACTAGCTGCTAGTTTAGCAGCTCCAGCAACACATCCCTCCCAGCAGGGTGCTTCAACTTGTTCAGCTGGCGGTCAATGTTAGAATAGATTTTATGCCCTTGCGTCCTTTCAGGAGCAGGAGACTTCCCCCGATATGGTTACTGGTATGTTACGAGTTTTTTCACCTTGATGTTTATACTTTGTTAGATCCAGGGGCTACCTTGTCTTTCGTGACACCTTATGTGGCTAGTAGTTTCGGAGTCAGTCCCGAGATCTTGTCAGAACCCTTCTCAGTCTCTTCTCCAGTGGGTGATTCATTCATTGTGAGATGGGTCTATAGAAGTTTCCCTATCATAGTCCTTCATAAAGACACCTCAGTAGATTTAGTAGAGCTATCCATGACTGATTTCGATGTTATCCTCAGCATGGATTGGCTATTTGCATATTACGCCTCCGTTAATTGTAGAACCCATACGGTAGAGTTCAGATTTCCGGGTGAGCCAATCTTAGAATGAAAGGGTAGTTCAGCTGTTCCTGTAGGTCATTTCATTTCCTATCTTAAGGTCATAAAGATGATTTCTAAGGGTTGTGTGTACCATTTAGTTAGGGTTAAGGATACTATGTCTGATACCCCGACTATCCATTCAGTTCCAGTGGTGTGTGAGTATCCAGAAGTGTTCCCAAATGATTTATCAAGTATTCGTCCTGAGAGGAAAATTGATTTTGGTATTGACCTCTAACCAGAGATGCAGTGTATATCTACTCCTCCTTACAGAATGGCTCTAGTCAAGATAAAGGAGTTGAAAGATCAGTTGAATGACTTTCTAGACAAGGGTTTCATCAGAACTAGCAAGTCTCCATAAGGTGCACCAGTTCTATTTGTCCGAAAGAAGGACGGTACTCTTCAGATGTGCATTGACTATCGGAAACTGAACAAAGTCACCATCAACAACAGGTATCCTCTCCCCAGGATTGATGATTTGTTTGACCATTTTCAGGGTGCCAAGTGCTTTTCAAAGATAGATTTCAGGTCTGGATACCATCAGCTCCGGGTTCGAGAGAGTGACGTTCCGAAAATAGCCTTCAGAACTCAGTATGGTCACTATGAGTTTGTAGTTATGTCTTTTGGACTAACGAACGCTCCCACAGCTTTTATGGACCTGACGCACAGGGTGTTTAAGCCATATCTAGACATGTTTGTGATTGTGTTCATAAATGACATCCTTATATATTCTCGGAGCGAGGAGGAGCATGCTGCTCATTTGAGGGTGGTGTTGCAGACTTTGAAGGATCATCAATTGTATGCAAAATTCAGCAAGTGTGAGTTTTAGTTTAATTCTGTGGCATTCTTAGGTCATGTGGTGTCTAGTGAGGGTGTTCAGGTAGACTCCCAGAAGATAGAGGCGGTAAAGAATTGGCCCAGACCGGTGAATCCTTCAGATATTAGAAGTTTCTTGGGCTTAGCTGGCTACTATCTGAGGTTTGTTGAGGGGTTTTCATCTATCACGGCACCTTTGACTAAACTGACCTAGAAGAAGGTAAATTTCCAATGGTCGGAGGCTTGTGAGAAGAGCTTCCAAGAGCTGAAGGTTCGACCCACCTCAACACTAGTGTTGACCCTACCCGAGGGTACCAATGGGTTCGTGGTGTATTGTGATGCTTCAAGGATCGGACTTGGGTGTGTATTGATGTAGCATGGAGAAGTTATAACTTACGCTTCTAGACAGCTGAAAGTGCATGAAAAGAACTACCCGACTCATGATCTCAAATTGGCTGTGGCGGTATTTTCTTTGAAAATGTGGAGACACTACTTGTACGGGGTCCACATTGACGTGTTTACGGACCATAAGAGTCTACAATATGTGTTTACCTAGAAGGATCTCAATCTTCGACAAAGGAGGTGGTTGGAGCTACTTAAAGATTATGACATGAGTGTCCTTTATCATCTGGGAAATGCTAATGTAGTAGCAGACGCACTTAGTAGACTCTCTACGGAAAGTGTGTCCGATGTAGATGAGAAAAAGAAGGAGCTGGTGAAGGACATGCATCGACTTGCAAGGTTGGGAGTTCGTTTGGTTGATTCGACCGATGATAGTGTTATAGTTCAGAATGGATCATAATCTTCCTTGGTGACTGATATAAAAGCTAGCAAGATGAGGACCCTATTTTTGTAAAGTTAAAGGAGACCGTTCAGAATCAGAAGGTAGAGGTCTTCTCCAAAGGGGGAGATGGTGTGCTTCGATACCAGGGTCGCTTATGTGTTTTGAATGTTAATGATTTGAGCAACCGAATATTGCATGAGGCTCATGGATCCATGTATTCTATACATCTAGGTGCTACCAAGATGTATCGTGTCCTACGGGAAATCTATTGGTAGAATGGCATGAAGAAGGACATAGCAGAATTTGTGGCTAAGTGTCCAAACTGTTAGCAAGTGAAGGTTGAGCACCAAAGATTCGGAGGTGTGCTCCAAGATATTAGCATTCCTACTTGGAAGTGGGAATAAATCAATATGGACTTCATAACAGGTTCACTTCGCACTCGTCGGCAGTATGACTCCATTTGGGCTGTTGTAGATAGGTTGACCAAAGTTGCTCATTTTCTACCGGTCAAAACCACTAATTCCGAAGAGGATTATGCAAAACTATATATTCAGGAGTTGGTTCGATTATATGGAGTGCCCTTGTCCATCATATCAAACAGAGGTACTCAGTTTTCCTCTTAGTTTTAGAGGTCGTTTTAAAAAGGATTGGGTACTCAGGTCAAGCTCAGTACAACATTTCACCCGCAAATGGATAGTCAAAGTGGAGAGGAAAATTTAGACTCTAAAAGACATGTTGAGAGCATGTGTGGTCGACTTCAAAGGTAGTTGGGATGACCATTTTCCTCTTATCGAGTTCGCATACAATAACAACTACCATTCCAGCATTCAGATGGCTCCATTCGAGGCTCTCTATGGGCGGAGATGTAGATCGCCTATTGGATGGTTCGAAGTTGGTAAAGCTATGATGATAGGACCATATTTAGTCCATGAAACTTAGAGAAGGTTTAGCTCATACGGGACAGGTTGAAAATAGCTCAAACTCACCAAAAGTCCTACGCCGATGTGAGAAGGAGAGAATTAGAGTTTGAAGTGGATTATTGGGTATTTCTTAAGGTACCTCCCATGAAGGGAGTGATGAGGTTTGGAAAGAAAAGGAAACTCAGCCCTCGTTATGTTGGCCCCTACCGAATTGTTAAACGTGTTGGCAAGGTGGCATATGAATTGGAGTTTCCCTCAGAATTAGCTTCCGTTCATCCCGTTTTTCATGTATCTCTCTTGAAGAAGTGTTTGGGTGATCCAGCTTTGGTGGTTACGGTGGAGAGTGTGGGTGTGAGAGAAAACCTTAGCTATGAGGAGATTCCGATGGAGATATTGGATTGTCAGGTTTGGAGGCTAAGAAACACGGAGGTAGCTTCAGTCAAGGTGTTATAGAGGAATCATCATCCTGAGGGAGCTATGCGGGAAGCCGAAGCGGATATGATGGCCAAATACCCACACCTATTCCCTATTGGCTCAATTTTACTTTGAGGTATCAGTTTTTCCCCTATTACTCTATCTAGTTTTCATGTTCAGTTCATGTGCCCCAATTTCTTTCATATATATGGATGTATGTATGATTCATGAATTCAGTTCAGCCATGTAGTTCAGTTTGGAGGTAGTCATTCCATCAGGTTTCATCTTAAATGATCAGTATTTGAATATGATGATTGCATTTCTCTGCTTTTCTGTATGTTTTCTAGCATTCGAAGATGAATGTTCCCAATGGAGAGATATTGTAATGCCTTGGAAGCCCTAAAATCAGATCTAGGAGTTGAAATGGAGAAAACTGGAAAATCTGCACCAGGTCACAAAACGAGTCGTTAGGTGACTCGTGGTGAGGGGTTGGCCTTATGTTCTTAAATTTTGTGATGGGAAGACACCAAGGGCATGAAAATGAGTCTTAATCATACCCCACGACTCATTGAGTTAGCCATGGTCAAGATCAGTCAAGGGTTAGTGGTATTTTGGACAGTGGCGACCACCAGAGGTGACCACGGGTCTTAGTCACCAACCACGATTTGTTAGGTCCCCCATGGGGACCTGTGGAGGAAAATGACAGTGCACATGATGACAGCAGGCCACGACTCGTCCCCTGTAACGAAGACTCGTCCAGTCCCTGGTTGGGACTGGCAGTCAGTTTTTAACTATGAATTTATTAAGGGTATATCATCATTCCTAAGCCCTAGGGACCTATACTACATCGTTTTAAGCTATTTTCAGGGTGTATTAAGATAGGTTAAGTCATCCTAGCCTATTCAAAATTCATGCATGCAAAGTGCTAGAGTGTAGAGGGTGGTCAAGCATAAAACCCCAAGGTTCTTCATCAATTGTTCTTCAATTCCTCTTGGGCAAGTAATGAAGTGATAGAAACCAAGTCTCTCAGGTATGTAGGGTTATGAGTGGGTGAATTCGTCCACACCCATGCCCAGTCTCTCCTAATTCATGAAAGTTTAGTTGAAAATCTTATGGGGTTTTTGTCATGCCCCGCCTTGGGAGGCATGACTGGCACCTGGTGCCTTACTAGGACCTGGATTGCTGGACTAGCTGAGCCTAAGCACTTCTGGTGCTAGGCTGGCTTTAATTTTGGATTCAAGAAAACGACGGGCTATATAACGGCTGTAAATACAGCCTCCGGCCTACTAGGCCTATAGCCACCTGTAAGAAAACAACAGCTACCCAGAACAACTGAATCAATAGGGAACCTATGCGGGCCGACAAGGCCACCATGCTGTCTAGTTATTCCTGAATTAAGAAAACAAGTGCTAAACTACTACGTGATCAACAAGATCACCACTACCAACTGAATAAGGTCCCACACGGTCATCATAAACAAACTAAAACATACACACAGCCTCACACAACCGGTACAGCTAACCACAGGGAATATACAATCTGCAAGCCTTTAAAAATACTGATAAGATGGTCGGGAAAGGGCCCCGGCCTACCCATACTGTACAACAAAAGGAAAGGAATAAACCTCTAGCTGTCTAGCTCCGGATGACAGGAGCTGATGACTCTGTGTGCTGGCTAGAATTACGAGAGATCGACTCCTCATCTATGAGTACCTGCAGGCAAGTAATGCAGCGCCCCAAAACGGGCGTCAGTACCGCTGCTACTGAGTATGCAAAACAACAGCTGGAAAATAACTGAAGACAAGCAATATAACTAGTAGAACTAAAGTAGAAAGAAATAGACTGTAACTGATTGAAAGTATGAGGTTAAGACTGTCCTCAACTATGCTGAAAGGAGTAGGAGTCGTACCTGGTAACGTGGCATTTTACTGTCTATCTATTCATAACTAACATAACATGGCATAATATAGCATGACATAACATAACATAGCACACATAAACCTTACCTGGCCCCCATAAGCCGGAAGGTACAACCAACACGCAATCTATACCCCTACCTCGGTCATCCCATCTCCCATAGTAACTATAAGCATCCCGCCAGTCCCATGGGTATGCACTTGGGCCAGCTGAGCCCCTAAATATAACTGTACCTGAGTCCGGAGGACTCCTGAATCAACACCCCGGGCGTACCCGCTCGACGGGGGTGTATAAAAGCCGACCAAGGAAAAATATGGGGAAACTGGCATCCCATCTTCGTCCCCTAGGGGATGGCATGCCACTCCATCGAGCGACGTATCCTCTCCCTCTAGCAGATGAGTCGATACAACTATTAACCCTGGGGCGGTCATGGATGCTAGGTAATCCAACCCGAAACAATACAGTCAAGTCTCAACTGATTATACTAACTACATACGATACATGCTGAAACTAATGATAGTAATGTGTATATATATAATACATGTTGAAATTGATAATGGTATATATATAATTTCTGTCATACTGTGCTAAATCTGATACTGAAACAAGATATAATATTTCTGTTGAGAATCATGCTGTATAACTAAGTCCCATGGTAAAAATGATTTACTATTTCTAACATGCTTGTTAAAATTCATATTAAGCTACTATTCTATTTCTGAAATACTTTACGGGAACTTATATTGCTTTACTAAGTTTCGGCTGAACACAATAATATCTTGACGTACTTTACTAAATTACATACTGGGCATGCTGTACTATTTCTGAAACTTTCTACAAGAATTTATACTAGTTTGCTCTACTGGAATCACTAACTTGCCGAAAGAAACTAGCTTCACATACCTCAGTTATTGACTTCTTGACTAACTGGCGTATATCGGCCAATATCCAGCTGTTTCTTCCAACTGCGTTCATATTTATAGCAATTAGAACAAAATTCATCAATATTCCAGAAGAAAATGCTACTTTGAATATATATATATATATAGCCCAAACTTTGACTTATCGGAAAACAGCCGAAAACTTGCTATTTCTCGGAAGTCCAGAAGGGAGAAATACTCACTTTAGGGATAGGAGTATATTAACACTAATTTGGAGCAATTTCACTTACCTTAGCTCGATAGGACGACGGTTCGCCGACTGAATTTCACGAAACTAACTCCGCAGGAATGCTCCCCATAGCTTAATACTTCACTACCCAAGATTAATTCGAGTTTGGACCATGTTTAATAGCGTAAACGGAAGGAATTTCAAAGAAACCCTTCGTCCTCCTCTATTTTCCTTTGTTTTTTCTGGAAATTATGTAATAAAATGAATAAAAAACGAAGTGGGGCCTTTATATAGTTGAGCCCTGGACCTCACCTCCGTGGCACTTTGGCCATCGCGGAGGTGAGCCCTCCGTGACACGTTGGCCATCGCGGAGGGGGTCTGCCCGGCCTCCTCTTGCGATGCTTCGACGTGGCGCTTGTCCGGTCTTCCCCTGGGCCTTTTTATAGCATGTATGGCATTCTAAAACTCTTAATCAACATGCGAATATGCCATATAAATGTTAAGAATTTACGGGGTGTAACATCCTCCCCCCCTTAAGAACATTCGTCCTCGAATGTAAACTTCTACTTGCAAGAATTTCAACTTACTTGACTTATTCTAGAAAATTTTTTGCAGAGTTTCCCCTGTAATATGGACTACCTCAAAAATCCTGAAATGCAGAAAAGTCCAATACAAGTACTCCACACAATGCTATAGCGTTCATCACGCAGTAGGCTAGAGTCAATTATCTCATTTATACACATAAATATAAGGCAACTCATAAAACAACAATACTAACATACCTCTGGCTTATTAAGTCTGAAATAATACTGAGGATATCTGACTTTCATATCTTCCTCTGCTTCCCAAGTCATTTCCTCTCGGTTCCTGTTACGCCATAACACCTTGACAGAAGCAACATCTTTAGTTCTTAATCTACGAATCTGCCGGTCTAGTATGGCTACTGGAACCTCTTCATAAGCCATCTCCTCCGTAACCTGGACATATTGAACTGGGACAACTCTAGAGGGGTCTCCTATATACTTCCTCAGCATGGGCATGTGGAAAACTGGGTGAACTGACTCTAATTCTAGAGGTAAGTTCAACTCGTATGCCACTTGGCCTATCTTCAGCGAATCTGATAAGGCCCAACAAATCTCGGGTTGGGCTTACCTTTCTTGCCAAATCTCATCACCCCTTTCATAGGAGAAACTTTCAAAAACACCCAGTCATTCACATTAAATTTTAGGTTTCTGCGCTGCACATCAGCATACGATTTCTGGCGGCTCTGAGCAGTCAGTAGGCGTTCTCTGATAAGCTTTACCTTTTCTTCTGATTGGTGAATAATATCCAGCCCAATCAGTGTTGACTCTCCTACTTCAAACCAGCCAACTGGCGATCTGCATTTTCTCCCATACAAAGCCTCATAGGGCACCATCTAGATAGCTGAGTGGTAACTGTTGTTATAAGCAAACTCAATAAGTGGTAGGTGCTCATCCCAGCTACCTCCAAAGTCCAATACACATGCTCGTAACATATCCTCGAGCGTCTGAATAGTGCATTCTGCCTGTCCATCTGTCTGAGGGTTGAAAGCTATGCTCAGGTTAATCTGTGTCCCCAGGCCTCTCTAAAATGATTGCCAAAATTTAGTTGTAAATTGCGACCCTCTGTCAAAGATAATGGACACTGTAACACCGTGCAGTCTTACTATTTCTCTGATATACAACTCAACATAATCTTCGGCAGAGAAAGTATCCCTTACTGGCAGAAAATGGGCTGATTTTGTCAGTCTGTCAACAATTACCCAAATCGAGTCATTTCTATGTCTGGTATGGGGTAATCCTACTACAAAATCCATATTTACTGCTTCCCACTTCCAAAGAGGCACAGCTATGTCTTGAGTCAATCCGCCTAGTTTCTGGTGTTCCGCTTTTACTTGCTGACAGTTAGGACACTGGGCTATGAATTCTGCTATTTCTCTCTTTATACCTGGCCACCAGTAGATTTCTTTAATATCGTGGTACTTTTTCATCGCGCCTAGGTGGAGAGAATAGCGGGCGCAATGTGCCTCGCTCATAATCTGCTGGCGAAGCCCTGAAATATCTGGAACACAAAGGCGGTCTTTACATCACAACACCTCATCCTCAGTTACCTGAAAATCCGACGCTTTTCCTTGTTGAAATCTGTCTTTAAGCTGAACCAGGTCAGGATCTTCATACTACCGTTCCTTTACATCCACAACTAATGATGACACTGCGGTGTTCTGAATTACCGCTCTGTTGTCCTCTGTTTCTGCTACACGAACGGCTAAACTGGCTAACTGGTGTATTTCTTAGGCCAATTCCCGCTGCTTGGGCTGCAGGTACACCAAACTCCCCATAGACTTACGGCTAAGGACATCTGCTACTATGTTGGCTCTGCCTGGGTGATACAGAATATTTACATCATAATCTTTTAACAATTCCAACCAGCGATGCTGCCGTAAGTTCAACTCTCTCTGGGTGAAGATATACTGTAGGCTCTTATGATCAGTGAAAATATCCACATGAACGCCATACAAGTAATGTCTCAATATCTTTAGGGCGTGGATCACTGTGGCTAGTTCCAGGTCATGGGTAGGATAATTCTTTTCATGTTTCCTCAACTGTCTAGAAGCATAAGCAATTACTTTACCATGCTGCATCAACACACATCCTAACCCAATACCTGAAGCATCACAATAAACTGCATAACCCTCTGTACCTTCTGGCAATGCTAACACTGGGCGGAGGTCAACCTGTCTTTCAATTCCTGGAAACTCTTCTCACATGCCTCCGTCCATTGAAACTTTACTGCTTTTTGCGTCAGGTTAGTCAGAGGTGCCGCTATGGTGGAGAATCCCTCAACAAATCTTCTGTAGTACCCTGCTAATCCCAGAAATCTGCATACTTCGGTCGGAGTGGTAGGTTTGGGCCACGTTTTTATTGCTTCTATTTTCTGTGTGTCTACCTGTATACCAGTATCCGACATGATGTGTCCCAAGAAAGCTATTGAATTCAGCCAAAATTCACATTTAGAGAACTTAGCATACAGCTAACGGTCCCTGAGAATCTGGAGCACTGTCCGTAAATGAGCCTGGTGGTCTACCTCTGAGCGAGAATACACCAGAATATCGTCAATAAACACTATCATGAACAGGTCCAGATATGGTTTGAAGATGCTGTTCATCAGGTCCATAAATACTGTTGGGGCATTCGTCAGCCCAAAGGACATGACTAGGAATTCAAAATGGCCGTATCTGGTCATAAAGGCAGTCTTTGGAATGTCCCTTTCACGAATTCGAACCTGATGGTATCCGGACCGTAAGTCAATCTTGGAGAAATATCTGGCCCCCTGTAACTGATCAAACAAATCATCTATTCTAGGAAGAGGATACTTATTCTTGACTGTAACTTTATTCAACTGCCGGTAGTCTATACACATGCGGAGTGAGCCATCCTTCTTTCTCACAAATAGAATTGGCGCACCCCAAGGTGAAGTACTCGGCCTGATAAAGCCCTTATCTAACAGATTCTGCAGCTGCTCCTTTAATTCTCTGAGTTCAAAAGGAGCCATACAATACTGAGGAATTGATATGGGATGAGTTCTTGGTAGTAAATCAATTGCAAAATCTATTTCCCTTTCTGGGGGAATATCAGGTAGCTCGCCCGGGAATACGTCGGGGGATTCATTAACCACTGGAATAGACTGGAGAGTCGGAGTCTCTACTCGAACATCCTGAACTCTGACAATACGGTAAATGCACCCCTTGGCTATCAACTTTCTCGCCTGAAGATAGGAAATAAACTTACCTTTTGGCGTAATTGTATTCCCCTTCCACTCTCGTACTGCCTCCCCTGGAAAGTGGAATCAGACTGTCTTGGTCCAACATTCTACATTAGCATAGCACAAAGCCAACCAATCCATACCCATAATGGCGTCGAAATCAACCATCTCTAACTCTACTAAATCTGCTATAGTCTGACGGTTAGCAACCTCTATTGTACACCCTCGATAAACCTTCTGGCTATAATAGAGTTGCCGACGGGTGTAGATACTGAAAAAGGTTGCCGAAGCAATTCCGGCATAATACTGAACTTTTGAGCCACTAATGGAGTAACATAGGACATGGTAGATCCCGGATCTATCAATACATAAGAAGAGTAAGAGCAAATAGTCATCATACTTGTCACAACATCAGGTGACACTTCTGAATAGGGTAAGAGCAAATAGTCATCATACCTGTCACAACATTAGGTGACACTTCTGAATCCTGCCTCCCTGGTAAAGCATATGTGCGGCTTGGACCCACACCTACACTGGAGGCCCCTGATCTGCCCCGACCTCTGCCTGCTGAAACTGAGGGCCTGCGCCCTGCCGAGGATGCTGAAGCTCGTGACCCTACGGATGCCCTGTCCTATCTATCCCGGTCATCCTGACCTCTGGCTGGACAATCTCTCATCAGATGACCCTCTTGGCCACAAATATAACATCCGGTGGAGCCGTATCTGCATGCTCCAGAGTGGCGTCTACTGCATATAGGGCAAAGTGGTAGGGTATACCTACTTTGCTCCTCCCTCCTCTATAGTGGTGAATCTGTGGTCTGTGAACCTTCACCGGTCTCTAACTGCCCCCTGCGACTAAATCTGCCCCTCTGCGGCAGTGGCAGAGGCAGGGGTCTGGGTGGCCTATCTGACAATCGTGGCCTGGGTCCTCCCTGGACCTCCCTCTATAAGTCGACTAGCCTATCCTTGCGGCGCTGTTCCTGACTGGTCCTCCTGATCTCCCACTGCCGCTGCCTGATGTCCTCAATATTCTGGGCAAATGCCTGAACTCGGGCAATATCCATGTCCTCTCATAGAGTAGCCGTAATACAAGTCTCAACATACTCTGGATTCAACCCCATGATGAAGCGGTGTACTTTCGACGCCATGGTATCAACAAAGGCTAGTGCATACTAGGCCAAAGAATCAAACCGCAAGGCATATTCTCGAACACTCATGGCCCCTGCTCCAAATGTAAAAACTGATCCACCCGGGCCTGTCGAATCTCCCATGGTAAATAGTGATCCAGAAAAGCTCCTGAGAAGCTGGACCAGGTCGGAGGGGAAACATCTCTCCCTCGGGACCTTTCCCAGCTTTCATACCACAACACGGCAATGTCCCATAATCGGGATGCTGCCAATTCAACCGATTCTGTAGGCGTGGCATGCATAACCCTGAAAATTCTCTACATTTGGTTTAGAAAATCCTGAGGGTCCTCTGTCCGGTCCGTACCTATAAACTGTGGGGGATTCAGAGCCAATAATTCCCGAACCCTCGAACTATCGGGTCCTCTTGACGACTCTGCAACTGTAGACGGCATCGGCTGACGCTGAGCAGCCATCATTTGTGCTAACATGACTATTGCACTCTTGACCTCCTGGTCGGAAGGTATCGGTATAGGGACTGCTCGAGGTGGTGTCGCCCCAAGTGGCTCCTGATGTGGTGGAAACTACTGAGAAGGTTGGGACGATGCCTCTATTTCGCCCTCTGATCGGGATGATTCTAAACGAGGGTGAGGCATCCTGCTGGTGCCTTCCCCTGCTGTGGTGTCCAATCTTCGGCCTGTGGTAGGATGTCGCTGTTTTGACATTTTATCTGTAACCAAAGAATATAGCAAGCTCTAGGGACTCAACCCTATACTGTACCGCTGTACAGCACGACTGAATAAGAATAAAAAGCAACCATCCTATTATGCCTTGCAGCCTCCTGCATATAGTATGTGGTGCACAACACATCCATAGGCAAGACTCTACTTAGCACGGCTTGCAGACTCGCTGGGATACGATCGGCTCTGATACCAAGTTTGTCACGCCCCGCCTTGGGAGGCATGACTGGCACCTGGTGCCCTACTAGGACCTGGATTGCTGGACTAGCTGAGCCTAAGTACTTCTGGTGCCAGGCTAGCTCTAATTATGGATTCAAGGAAACGACGGGCTATATAACAGTTGTAAATACAGCCTCCGGCCGACTAGGCCTATAGCCACCTGTAAGAAAACAATAGCTACCCTCAATAACTGAATCAATGGGGACTTATGCGGGCCGACATGGCCACCATGCTTTCTAGTTATTCCTGAATCAAGAAAACAAGTGCTTAACTACTACGTGATAAACAAGATCACCACTACCAACTGAATAAGGCCCCACACGGTCATCATAAACAAACTAAAACATACACACAGCCTCACACGACCGGTACAACTAACCACAGGGAATATAAAATCTTCAAGCCTCTAAGAATACTGATAAGATGGTCGGTACAGGGCCCCGGCCTACCCATGCTATAAAACAAAAGAAACGGAATAAACCTCTAGCTGTCTAGCTCCGGATGACAGGAGCTGATGACTCTATGTGCTGGTTGGAATTACGAGGGATCGGCTCCTCATCTATGAGTACCTGCAGCCAAGTAATGCAGCGCCCCAAAACGGGCGTCAGTATCGCTGGTACTGAGTATGCAAAGCAACAGCTGGAAAATAACTGAAGACAAGCAATATAACTGATAGAACTAAAGTAGAAAGAAATAGACTGTAATTGACTGAAAGTATGAGTTTAAGACTGTCCTCAACTATGTTGAAAGGAGTAGGAGTCGTACCTGGTAACGTGGCATTTTACTGTCTATCTATTCATAACTAACATAACATGGCAAATATAGCATGACATAACATAACATAACACACATAAACCTTACCAGACCCCCATAAGCCGGAAGGTACAACCAACACAAGATCTATACCCCTACCCCGGTCATCCCATCTCCCATAGTAACTATAAGCATCCCGCCAGTCCCATGGGTATGCACTTGGGCCCGCTGAGCCCCTGACTATAACTGTACCTGAGTCCAGAGGACTCCTGAATCAACACCCTAGGCTTACCCGCTCAACGGGGGTGTATAAAAGCCGACCAAGGCAAAATATGGGAAAACTGGCATCCCATCTTCGTCCCCTAGGGGACGACATGCCACTCCGTAGAGCGACGTATCCTCGCCCTCTGGCGTATGAGTCGATACGGCTATTAACCCTGGGGCGGTCATGGATGCTAGGTAATCTAACCCAAAACAATACAGTCAAGTCTCTACTGATAATACTAACTGCATACGATACATGCTGAAACTAATGATAGTAATGTGTGTATATATAATACATGCTGAAACTGATAATGGTATATATATTTAATTTCTTTCATACTGTGATGAATCTGATACTGAAACAAGATATAATATTTTTGCTGAGAATCATGTTGTATAACTAAATCCCATGGTAAAAATGATTTACTATTTCTAACATGCTTGTTAAAATTCATATTAAGCTACTATTCTATTTCTGAAATACTTTACGGGAACTTATATTGCTTTACTAAGTTTCGGATGAACACAATAATATCTTAACGTACTTTACTAAATTACATACTGGGCATGCTGTACTATTTCTGAAACTTTCTACTAGAATTTATACTAGTTTGCTCTACTGGAATTACTAACTTGCCGAAAGAAACTAGCTTCACATACCTCAGTTACTGACTTCTTGACTAATAGGCGTAACTCGGCCAATATCCAACTATTTCTTCCAACTGCATTCATATTTATAGCAATTAGAACTAAATTCATCAATATTTCAGAAGAAAATGCTACTTTGAATATATATATAGCCCAAACTTTGACTTATTGGAAAACAGTCGAAAACTCGCTATTTCTTGGAAGTCCAGAAGGGAGAAATACTCACTTTAGGGATAGGAGTATATTGACACTAATTTGGAGCAATTCCACTTACCTTAGCTCGGTAAGACGACGGTTCGCCTACCGAATTTCATGAAACTAACTCCGTAGGAATGCTCCCCGCAGCTTAATACTTTACTACCCAAGATTAATTCGAGTTTGGACTGCGTTTAATAGCGTAAATGGAAGGAATTTCAAATAAACCCTTCGTCCTCCTCTGTTTTCCTTTGTTTTTGCTGGAAATTATGTAATGAAATGAATCAAAAACGAAGTGGGGGCTTTATATAGTTGAGGCCTTGACCTCACCTCCGTGGCACGTTGGCCATCGCGGAGGTGAGCCCTCCATGACACGTTGGCCATCGCGGAGGGGGTCTGCCCAGCCTCCTCTTGCGATGCTTCGACGTGGCGCTTGTACGGTCTTCCCCCGGGCCTTTTTCTAGCATGTATGGCATTCTAAAACTCTTAACCAACATGCGAATAGGCCATCTAAATGTCAAGAATTTACGGGGTGTAACAGTTTTATCCCAATTTCATATGAAATCCTAATGATCTATCTATGGGTTAATATCTCTCATTTTTCATGTCATATTTTACGAATCATGATCATATTTTACAACCAATTCGATTATAAATTTGTGATTTAAATTTCTATTAAATTATGCCCAATCATGCATGTTCTATGATAAATTGAGTTATGATTTTAAATTGATTTTGATGTTCTTTAACCCATCATGATTTATGATTATGATATGGATTTATTCAAATGCTGATCATGAATTTATGATTTACTAAGTATATACATGTTTTACAAGTATGGATGAATCTCATGATTTACGATTTATGATTATGGTCGATTCACGGGCCTATTTTTCATGGCTAGTTCACGTATTTACAAGCATGCTTATGATTATCATGATTTAACTAGCCTATGAATCACATTTATATTATCATATAAGCACTATATATGTTTTGGGAGTAGTATTTAACACCGAGTAGGTTCGGTGCCCAGGTATTGCCCCGAATCTCAGAACTACATGCCACCGTAGGTTATGATGGGACCTCACTTAAGATTTTCCCCTTTTGCCCCAAATGGGCCTTTCATGAGTGATACACGCCTTTCATGGTTCTACCCTTGGCAAGGTAAGAACACCCTCCCGACTAGGGGTTTACATGTCGGGCTCCATGTGTGCTCATATGGGGTATGTCGGTTATAAGAATCTCTCACTGTTTCTCATGATTTATGTGTTGATGTTTATATACTTTGGCTCAAGTCATGTTTAATAAATATTTTCTCTCGAGGGTATGATTATGAATGATTTACGAATGTTTTGAAACCTTGAGCCTTATGTTACATTATAATATTTATGTTATGATCACGTTGTTCTACTCTTATGAAATATTTTCCTTATTGAAACGTTCATTTTACCTAACTTTCATACTTGGTACATTGCACATACTGACCACATACTCTATGTTGTACCGTTTCATGATACAGACTCCGGTACTCAGATTCAGCCTCGACCCTAGCTAGCTTTCAGAGTAGCATCAGTCTCTGTTGGTGAGTCCTCATTTGTCGAGGGCCCCTATTTTATTCAGATATGTTGGTGTATTTTAGTTTTAGTTTTCGAGAGTTAGTTGGGTTCTTGTCCCATCAACTCATTAGTGATGGAGGCTTTTTTGGACATAGTGTATATTCAGCTTTAAACTCATATGATGTATTTCAGGTCTTATGCCATGTTTATACTTCCTCTATATTATGTATATTGAATCTTCCGCTTTTATTGATTGAGTTAGTTGAATGTTCATGCCATGGGTCGACTCAGAGTCCCTCACGGTTCCTTGTCCCGTGTATCAATCCGAGCCTATGTTCGGGTCATGACAAAACTGAAGGAGATAGAGAGGGAGAGTAAATGGGCACGAATAGGTCAGTTCGAGTATTTGTAGTAGAGGTCGGGCGGTGGTTGTTGCCCAAAGCCGCAACAGAGACCCCCAGCACCCTCATCGGCAAGTGCTCCTTCATCTAGGCCTTGTAAAGATCGGAATGGTAGAGCATCAGGCTCCCAATATTAAATCCATATCTCCATCAGCCGCACTTTTACAATATGTGCTAAGTGTGGTAAGAACCATCTGGGTTAATGTTGTCTATGCAAAGAGGGTTGTTTTGGTTGTGGCCAGATAGGCCACAGGTTGAGAGATTTCCCATCAGTAGGGGGGAGGACCAGTCCACCATATTAGCAGCTTCACCAGGTCGCTCCTCTCAGTAGGGTACTACCACAGGTACAGGTGGCGCTCAACGCCAAAATTGCTTCTATGCCCAATTCTCCCATCAAGACCAAGAGAACTCACCTGACGTAGTCACTGGTATGTTACATCTCTTTGAGATAGACGTCTATGCTTTACTAGATCCAGGAGCCACACTTTCTTTAATGACTCCGTATGTTGCCGTTATATTTGATGTTAGTCCGAAAATCCTCTCGGAACCATTTTCAGTCTCTACTGTAGTTGGTGAGTCAACTAAAGCCAGTCGGTTACACAGAAATTGTTCGGTCATAGTGTTACATAAAGTCACCTCAGTTGATCTACTAGAGTTAGATATTGTAAATTTTGACCTCATTCTTGACATGGACTATTTACATTCTTGCTATGTCTCAGTTGACTGCAGAACCAGAGTCATTAGATTCCAGTTTCTGATGTGCCGTGATTTTACGACGCTTTCGATGCTTAAAACTAAGAAAATATGCAAATTCCAGGATGTTTATATAGATATAATGTGTTTTTGTTGAGTGTATTGCAGGAAAATAAGTTCGTTGGAAGAAGACAAGTTAAAGTGTAATCAACCAGTAGTGACCACGAGTTGAAGACACAATTCATCAAGTCTAGGAATGAATCTTCATGAGGGTCGTGAGGATTAGGAGAAAAAAAAATACCTGGGGACACAACGGAAGACTCAACGAGTCGTCGGGAGACTTGACGACTCGTTGTGACCAAGCAGGTGCAGTCGTCCTCAACAATGGAAGTTTCAAGGAGCTGAAGTCACGAGCCTGTGACTTGTTCTATGACTTAATGAGTAATTAGGTGACTCGTTGTCCAATAGGGACATTACGCTGAGCATGAGTAGTTTTGCATGCCACGACTCGTTAGGAGATCTAACGAATCGTTACGTGGCCCGTTGCCACTTCCGACATGTATTCCATTTTTATTTAGGAAAGGTTTTTATTTAAGTATATAAATATTTTATGTAGGTTTATTTTACAGGGATGCTTAACTTACGACTTTTTGACTATATTGTTGAAGTTGCTGATAGTATCAAGGTTCAAGAAACAAGTTTTATAATTTTGTTCTTGATTTTGAGAATTCAAACAACATTGGAGTATCGATCTTCAGTTCTTATTAATTTATTCAATACGTGTGGTTTCTTCAACAAATTATTGTAAGTTGCAATTATGAGTTCTTCTCTAATTTATAATTGAGATTCTTCAAGCATGAGTAGTTAAACCCATAACTAGGGTTGTGGGAATCATGAAGAATTGACACATATTGGTAAAAATACTTAGTGAATCTTGAAAGGGGTCTATGCATGTATTGTTTTTGCCTTCCTTTTAATTGCTTCTTAACGATTGCAAATGTTGGAATTCACCTTATTCTTACTTACCGGATCAATGGAGTAGTGAATGGGAAAAGGGATTAACAACAGAGATTTGAGGCTATCAACCCTCATCTAATAGCTTGACCTTGTCTGGGAATAGCTAATTCGATATTAAGGGTAAGGGTTAATTAAGTATACATCCGCATACGGATCAAGTTGTGTGGTTATAATCATCTAAATAGGGGACCAACCATTTAGGTGAAGTTAACTTACCAATATTGCATGCTAAGCACTGGAATAGATCACTAGTATAAAATGCCTTGGGGTTATGAAGTCATGGGGAACGCAATCCTAGTCAACTCACTTATTAAATACAATCAAATTTAATCAAGGATCTACTCATTGTTCTCTACTACTTTTCATTATTTTGTGTTTCAAATCTTCCCCCTAGGAAATAAGTAAGCCAATAGTATTAGCTAAACGCATTAACTAAAGTTCTCGTCATATTCCTCATGGGATTCGACCCCAACCCTGGTTGAGTTCTATATTTGACATCAACCACTTTATATCTCATTATGAGGTGTAATTTGGGAGAAATCATATTTGTTAATTGTGTTTGCTTTGTTGTTGGTCCTTATTTCCTTTTTTATTATTTTCTTTGTTGTTTTTGCTTCTTCACAGGTCTCAGGTTTGTCTATGCCTAGTACTAGGAGCCGAGGAAAATCCCTTGTTCCAATTCACCACGAACTTGAGCGAACACTGCAGAATTTAAGGAACATGACCAACGTTCATGGACAAGAAACAATGGAAGAAGCAACAGCCACAATGTTGGATGAGGAACAAGCTCGAGCTAGGGATAGAGAGGTAGCGAGGCTCACTGAAGAGCAACGCCAAGTTGCCGAAGCTGAGCAGGTCCATACCAGTAGAGGCACCAGTACTTTGATGATGATAATGATGCTGATATTGATGAGGTCGGTGCCACTGGAGCAATTGTCCCCCCCCCTTTTCCTACTGGGGAAAAGTTTGACATTACCACTGCAATGATCCAATTGCTCAACATGAAAGGAACATTTGTTGGTCATGCAACTGATGATGCACATACTAACTTGACAAATTTTGTGGGTACTTGCAAAGCATACAAACAATCGGGAGTGAGTCATGATGCAATCAGGCTGAGATTATTTCCCTTTTCTCTAGGGAGTGAGGCAACACTGTGGTTGGTTGAATTGCCAAACGATTCTATCACTACTTGGAGGGAGCTTAAAAGAGCCTTTTTTGAAAGATTCTTCCCACCTTCCAGAGCATTGCAGCTGAAAGATGAAATCTACAACTTCAGGCAGTTGAATTCTGAAGTACTTCATGAGACGTGGCTACGGTTCAACAAGAAGCTGACAAAGGTGCCCAACCACAGGATCCCAGATGATACACTATTGGAGATATTTTATAGATCTTTGAATGCTAACACCAAGGCAGTGGCTAATACTGTCTCGGGCGGAACATTCATGAATCATGCATATGCTGAGGCTGCTGAAGTCCTTGACAGGATCACCAAAACCAACCACGCATGGAACACAAGAGAGTTCGAAGTTTCGGCTTGTACTTATGTAGTAGGTATGTCTGTGGAGTAGAAAAGAAAGGATGAAGAGCGAAACCAAGATATTGCTGAGATCAAAACTACAATGGGGCTTCTTTTTAAGAACTTTATGGGAGCCGGGGCTGAAAAGGTGAATACAGTTGGTTCTCAGGGCAAGGCCCTGAGAAATGATGGAGGCGAATCAAAATTTGAGGAGGAAGCCAATTACTTGAATGATCAAGGGGCAAGTTTCTAGACCAACACACAAGGGTCTAACCAAGACTCTTGGCGTCAAGGTCAGGGGAACTAAGCTCGAAACTATTACAAAGACAACGACTACAACCGGGGCCAATACAGGGATAGGAGTAGAGGCAGAGACAATGGTGAATGGAAAAAGTGTGAGGAGTACAAAAATGATAGAAGCAGTCTTTATGTTCCTCTAAGGAACCGTGAGCTAGAGAGTAGTGGTTAAAGGGTGGAAGACATGTTGTCTAAGGTACTCAAGCAGATGGAGGCGACAGATGTCCATTTTAAGGAACTTCGCGCTAATATTTCTGGTATGAACCAAAAGGTGGAGTCACATGCCATTGCCATTAAGCAGATAGAGCAGCAGCTTGGTCAGATGTATGTTGCTATTAACCAGAGGTAGAAGGGCATGCTTCCCAGCAATATAGTTTAGAATCCGAAAACTGACAGTCATTGCATGGCTATCTCTACTAGGAGTGGGAAGGCGATAGTTGATCCTCCGATCCCGGTTGTGACTAATAATATAGTTGATCCCTCAAGAATTGATGATGATAGGGTGGCGTAATCCGAGGAACAGGTTTTGATTGATGATGCTGATAAGAAGATAGCTCCTAGTAATCCAAAAGAGCAGGTGTCAGAAAAAGGGAAGAAGAAGGAGGTACCTCAAAAGACGACTCCCACTCCTAGACCTCCTCCCCCTTTCCCACAGAGGCTGAAGAAAAAGGTCGAAGATGGGAAGTATCACAAATTTATTTCGATGCTGAAACAATTTTCTGTGAACATCTCATTAGTCGAGGAACTTGGCTAGATGCCCGGCTATGCTAAATTTATGAAGGACCTTGTCACTAGAAAGAGGACCGTGAGCTTTGAACCTGTTGATAATTTGCACCACTGTAGTGCAATCGCATCTCGGTCTCTTGTGCAGAAAAAGAAATACCCTAGAGCTTTCACCATACCGTGCACTATTGGAGCCTTTAACTTTGCTAAGGCACTATGTGATCTCGGTGCTAGTATAAATCTAATGCCGTTAGCAGTGTTTAGGCAGTTGGGCTTCAGAGCCCCCAAACCGACTACAATGCGGCTATTGATGGCAAATCGCACAGTGAAAAATCTAGTAGGGATTCTCTATGATGTGCTAGTAAAGGTGGAGTTGTTATATTTTCAGCCAACTTTGTTATTCTGGACTGTGAGGTTGATTTCGAGGTCCTCATTATCTTGGGTCGACTATTCTTCACCACCAGATGTGCTCTTGTAGACATGGAGACTGGACAGCTAAAATTCCGGTTTAACAATAAAGAGGTGACATTTAATGTGTGTACTGGTCCATGAAACAGCCAAATGACATGTGGGTGGTCTCAGTGATTGATGTTGTGGAAGCTAGGCTTCCAATCGTGCTTATTGATGAGATAGTGACTATTGAGGACTTAGCAGCAGTGTTGATGAATGTTGATGCTAAAGAGATCAATGGGGTGATGAGATCGTTAATGCATTTGCTGGTATGGGGTCATACACTTATGCTCCAAAGAAGATTGATCTTGATTTGAAAAATTGTGTGACCCCACCGGCCAAGCCATCTATTGAGGAGCCTCCTATACTGGAGCTTAAGGCACTCCAATCTCACTTATGATATGTATTTCTAGGGATCGAAAACACTGTATCGATCATAGTTGCAGATGACTTAGTGGAATGGCAAGTGGAGGCTTGGGTCTCCATTCTGAAGAAGTATAAAAAGGCCATTGGAGGACCATCATAGATATTATTGGATCCCATCCGGTATTTGCACACATAAGATCCAGCTTGAGCCAGACTATAATCCGAGCATCAAGCATCAGCGTAGGTTGAATCCTCCTATGCAAGAGGTGGTCAAGAGGGAAATCATCAAGTGGTTGGATGAAGGTGCGGTTTACCCAATTGCAGACAGCAAATGGGTGAGCCCAGTTCGGTGCATACCAATTACTGTGGTCCCAAATGCTAACAATGAGCTCATTCCACTTAGGTCAGTCACAGGTTGGAGACTATGCATGGACCATCAAAAATTAAAATACTGGATGCAGAAAGATCACTTTTCGATTCCATTCATGGATCAGATGCTAGACTGACTTGTAGGTAGAGGGTGGTACTATTTTCTTGATGGTTATTCGGGGTACAATCAAATTTCTATAGCTCCTGAAGACCAATAGAAAACCACTTTCACCTGTCCCTATGGCGCATTTGCTTTCAAGAGGATGCCTTTTGGATTATGTAATGCGCCCGCCACTTTTCAGCGCTGCATAATGTCCATGTTTTCTGACATAGTGGAGGATACCATTGAAGTCTTTATGTATGACTTTTTGGTGGTGGGTGACTCATTTGATCAAGGTGTTGCAGCGATGCGAAGAGACCATCTTGGTGCTTAATTGGGAAAAGTGCCATTATATGGTCAAAGAAGGTATAGTGCTCGGCCACAGGATTTATGGTAAGGGCATTGAGGTGGACAAAGTGAAGATTGATGTAATTGCTAGTCTAATACCTCCTATTTCTGTGAAGGAGTGTTCGAAGTTTTTTGGGACATGCAAGATTTTATAGGAGATTCATCAAGGATTTCTCAAAGATTGCACATCCTTTGTGCAAGTTACTTGAGAAAGAGGTGAAGTTTGTGTTCAATGATGCATGTCTAAAGGCTTATGAATGCCTAAAGGAGAGATTGACTACTACCTTAATCATAGTGACACCTGACCGGTGCTTACCATTTGAGATTATATGTGATGCTAGTGGAGTGGCCCTGGGAGCTGTTTTTGGCCAAAGGCATGAAAAGATTTTCCACCCAATTTATTATGCTAGAAAGGCTCTTAATGCGACTCAAAAGAATTACACTATGACAGAATAGGAGTTGTTGGCTGTGGTATTTGCATTCGTGAAATTTCGGGCTTACTTTCTTGGAACTAAGGTGATAGTTCATACAGACCATGCAGCTCTGAGATATTTGATGGCAAAGAAGGATTCCAAGATACGGTTTATTCGATGGGTTACGTTGCTACAAGAGTTTGAGTTTGAGGTTAAGGACCAGAAGGGGATTGAAAACCAGGTGGCAAATCACTTTTTGAGATTAGAGGCAGATGCAACACTTCAAGATGAGCATGACATAGATGACACATTCCCAGATGAGTAGGTTTTGGCTGCTTCCTAGGATCTCATCCCATGGTTTGCAAACTTTGCTAATTATCTGGTGAATGATGTGGTAACAGAAGATTTATCTTTTCACCAGCGGAAGAAATGCACGTCTGATATGCAAAAGTTTTTCTAGGATGATCCTTACTTATTCCTCATATGTGTTGATGGGGCGATTTGGAGATGTGTGCCCGAGACTGAGTTGTTGAGCATATTGGAGGCTTGTCACTCATCCCCTGTTGGAGGTTACCACAGTGGGATTCGCACAACCCACAAAATTCTGCAATGTTGGCACTATTGTCCAACCATTCACCAAGATGCACATGATTTTTCAAAGGCATGTGATGAATTCCAAAGGCAAGGAGACATATCAAGGAGGCATGAGCTCCCTCTTACTCCTATCCTTATCATTGAGCTGTTTGATATTAGGGGCATTGACTTCATAGGCCCGTTTGTGAGTTCAAATGAGATGAAATACATACTTGTAGTTGTGGACTATGTTTCTAAGTGGGTGGAGGCAATTGCACTTCCAAACAATGAAGGTAAGAGTGTCACAACGTTCTTAAAATGGAATATTTTCACCAGATTTGGGACTCCTAGAGCCATCATTAGTGATAGGGGTTTGCACTTCTGCAATCGGTTGTTTCGGACTTTTCTTGAGAAATATAGAGTGAAACACAGGGTGGCAACACCTTATCATCCACAATCGAGTAGGCAAGTTGAGGTCTCCAACTGGGAGATAAGACCATCTTGGCGAAGACTGTGAATGCTAACCGGAAAAATTGGTCTAGGAAGCTAGATGATGTGTTATGGTCTTATCGGACTGCATTCAGGACCCCTATAGGTATGTCTCCATATCAGCTTGTGTATGGGAAAGTATGTCATCTTTCGGTCGAACTTGAGCATAAAGCTATGTGGGCGCTTAAGAAGCTAAATCTGAACTGGAGCGATGCTGCGAAATTGAGGCTTAATAAGTTGAATGAGCTAGATGAATTTCATTTGAAAGCCTATGAAAGTTCAGAAGTTTACAAACTGAGTATGAAGATTCAACATGACCGGAAGATTGAGTAGAGAGAGTTCAACCCCGGAGATATGGTGTTGGTATTTAATTCTAGGCTTCGCTTGTTTCCTAGCAAGTTGAAGTCCCAATGATTGGGACCATTTCAAGTGGTTCAAATATTCTCCTATAGGGCAATTGAATTGTAAAACCAAGAAGGAAAATGGTTCAAGGTGAATGGCAACAGGTGAAAGCATATTTGGGAAAGAGCGAAAAAATTAAACTGGTGGACCTTTGGGCTCTAGGTGAAGTCTGAGTAACCCAGGGACTTACATCGTGCTGCGACGTTAACTTAGGCGCTGCATGGGAGACAACCCATGGAGGTATCTTGGTGCAGTTTAAGTAATCAAGATACACGCATCATGCCGCGACATTAAATCAGGCGCTTCTTGGGATGCAACCCAAGTTGTAACTGTAATATAAGTATAGTGGTTACGTGTGCTGATGTGTGCAAGTGATTAAGATGAGAAATCTGAACGTGGAACCCAAAATATAAACTTGAGATTCTGGTGCCAAAGAGCACAGATGAGTCGTTACCTGACTGAACGACTCGCCAAGTCTACTCGTGGCCACTGAAGCAGAAATAGTTCAAGGTGGAAAGCTAATGACTAGTAACTCAACGAATCGTGAGGTAACTCAATGATTTATCAAGTTACTCATCCTGACATTACTGAAAGTCCACTAGAGTGCAGGGCCAACAACTCACGACGCGACTCGCTGGGTAAGACCACCAATCGTTACATGAGTCATTAGGTCCCAGGTAAGTTCCCTATACTTGAGCAACATAACAAGCAGCTGAATGAGTCATGCTTTGCAAAAAGACTCGTTACGTGGGTCGTGGGGAACCTAAATAAAATTTTATCACCCGACCCGACCCATGTATACATTGGGTAAACTTCATTTTAAAGCTTATAAACACCCGATTTGTTTTCAAATTTACTAACAAGTTCAAACATTAACACCCTAAATCTGTCAAAGTTAGTGTCCCTTTTCCCTAATCACTTTCCATTTTCAAATCGCACAAGCGCACACACCTTCTCAAAGTCGGCAAACTCGATTACTACCACAAGTTCAACCACCCACTGCTAAAACTTCATCTTCACTCTTGAAACTGTGAGTATTGATATGTTTTATGTATAAATGTTTGACCCACTCATGCGTGTAAAGTGTGATTCACATAAGGATTTAGTCCCCAACATGAAAGCCCTATGTTTCCATGAATTAAATTGATCAAATAGAATGATCATTGAAATGATAGAAGTATAATGGTCCGTGTTTTCTTGAAAAAAAATGAATGTCCAGTTATGATTGAGTATGGGCTGATGTGGGTCTTATTACACCCATTGAGTCGGTGGGCATTATGATCTGTAATTGCATTGTTAACAAAGCTTTGATTGTTTTGTCCGCCCAACTCTCACCAAAATAAAGGTGTGTAACATACGATATAGGTGAAGTCTGAGTAACCCATCAAATATTTGGAAGAAAAAATGGTCTAATAGGTCATTAAGTGATTATGGCTCATGTAACGACTCGTGGGCATGCCTAATGAGTTGTTACATGACCCGTCAGCGCTAATGTTAAGGGAACTCTTAAGCGCGAGCCACAAGATGAGTTGTGGTATCACCTCACGACTTATTATATGTCTCGTCCTGAGTGGGATTTATATTGAGTTAAAGCACATAACCACGACTGACTAAACGAGTCATTGCCACAATCTATGACTAATCATGTCAAGTTGTCAAGTACACTGGAACTAATTTGAATTCTTGACCTGCAGACAACGGTTGACTTCACGATTAGCTGCCAGTGGCAACGAGTCATTAGGTTCTCCGTCCTGTCTGCAGGTAGGAACTAATTTTTCACTTTCAGATACTCAAATATTGGATACTAATGATTATTCCAAAGGTAATATGGCACCAAAAGGAACACCAAAGAAGGGCCCATTTAAGAAATAAGGGCAGGAGAAGGGACAGCCCTCGATTCGCAGACTAAGAGATGAGCCATCAGTTTCAGAAGAGTCGAGTGGCTTGGTTGAAGAATATTAGATATCTGAGGAACAATTGGAGTGGAGGTCAACCAGGGCTAGGACTAAATGCCCTATAAATCCGACAGCCATGGTCTCTTCTCTGACTCTACTCGTAAGGGACCCCCCTAGCCGGGAGGAAGGAAATGCTGGGGTCTCAACCCCGAATGCTCCTAAGGGCATTGCAACCGCGACAAATGATGAGGATGATAATGAATCATGTGCCCAATAGGAGAGCACGAATAATGAGGAGACTGAGACCTCCCACACATCTACTAGGCAGCCTCGGAGAATTGTGAGGAGGTGGTGTGTTCTAGGTATGTAGGCCATCTACAATAGAGATACTGGTCCCACTAATAAGGGCTACCCAAAGCGGAGTATTTATGAGGAGCCAAGACTGGTCACCACAGGGCTCAAGGACCTCCCCGATATTTAGGAACCATTCGATAAATATCGGTTTGGGTGGTTGAGTGATCCATACAGGAGTTGCAGTCCATTCTTGGTCAAAGAGTTCTATGTAGCATATGTGGCCACATAGCATCAGGACTTGGGAGGCCAGGATTGGAGGAAAAAGCCTACACTGACCCGGGTGATGATTAGGGAGACACTCGTGGACATTTCTGAGCGGACCATCTACCGTATGCTGTATGGTCCAAATTATGAGCACCCGATGAACAGCACTAAGTTCGATTATCGGCTGAGTGAGCTAAAGAAAATCAAGACCAAAAAGTTGAGCCACGAGGACAAAAAAAGATAGTATACTTGGCTGGCTCGCATCATTTCCACTCGGGGTACATCAGTGGAATGGCTACATGGCTCAGAGGTACAGATCAAGAAGGCCATTCTAAATTTTCAGGCCAAATTATGGTGGTCACTAGTATGACACAGGCTGGTACCAACCAACAATGATAATGTGGTATCACCAGACTGAGTTGCACTGGTAGTAAGTATTCTGGAGGGGTATGCTATCAACTTCCCAAGGTATATAGCTGAGGAGATCCGGGAGAGAGCTATCATAGACAGCAAAAGCATCCCCTTCCCATACATCATAGATCAGCTCTATAAGGAGTCCCAGGTTCTGAAATTTCCATTCATAGACCAGAGAGTGGTGGTGCACAAGATTACAGATATCTAGTTGATCAGAGATGACACGAACCTAGTTTCGAGGGCCAGGAGTCAGACAACCATATCCACAGGGGCCATATTACTATCTGAGGCATTGAGTAGAGGTCTTTAGAGTGATGCTGTGAGGTTTACAGAATTTGAGACAGAGCCGTTAGCGACCCATGAGATTGGTAGCCAGCCTGATGCTACCAATGCAACAGATACACCATTTCCTACCAAGGTCCTAGAGTCATCCTGTGCTGCACCAGACACTCGCCCACCCGTCACACAACTCATTCTTCATCGGTCAGCCTAGTCACGATATTATAGGATTTTCTTAGCAACATGGCTAGTCGGCTGGTGAAGACCAAAAAGCAGCAGGCTCACACGACACATCAAGTGAAGGTGATAATGGAGCAGGTTAAGTCGTGGGTGACTAAAGAGTTAGAGAGCCTATCTAGGACATGGCATGACAAATTGGACGCCTTTGAAAGGCAGATGCGCTTGCTCAATTACAGTCCCCTGAGTTGACCAGATGGTATGCAGAGGTGGCGAACCTTAGAGATGATGTACGAGAGTTGTCCGCACGATAAATACCTGCCATCACACCGCCTGTACTTCCAGTAGTAGAGGATGAGAGTAAGGAGGAGCTATGTCGGTAGTAGATTTCATTATAGAGGAGCTGGTAGCTCTTGATAAAGGGAAGAGACCTCTAGAGGAAGTGAGTGAGGGTGAGAGTGGTGATCTGCTATGCGAGCAGAAAAGGGAGAAAAGAGACATGGAGGCAGACTGAAGTTGTCTAGAGATAAGGCTCGAGAGAGGCCCGAGAGTGATGCTGTGAGAGCTTGTGGAGAGGGTACGAGCTTTGTGGGTTCAGAATGCGTCGTTTATTCTCCGTGTCATAGGAGAGGAGCTTGGGGGTGCATCTGCGCCTTCCACTGACCAGGCCACAGGAGTCTAGGTCACACAGGTATGTTCCCTAATCCCATATTTTACTTTTTGTGTGCATCGAGGATACCGCATGTTTTTCTTGATGGGGGTGACGTGGGATACCTAAATTTTTGCTGAACATAACCCAAGGGTTTTTCTTGTTAGATATCTTTTTCCTTGGGTGTTCCTTATCTAGTAGAACCAGTATGTTTAGATTTTTATGGTCTGTGCTTTGTTTTGTGTCAATCGAAAGGAAAATAGGTGAACTTAGGGAAATCAAATAACATGGATTTTTTATGTGATAATGTGATACCCCTTCTAAAAATTTTGTGTGTGTGCATGTTAAGTAGACAAGAATGACATTTGTGAATCTTTGCATGGCATTAATAATGTAAACGTGTTTACCGTTGTGTGATTGTACCTGAACTAGAAGTTGGTAGAAGTGATGATGTTGGCCTGTGCATTGTCTGAGTAAGGCATAGAGTTAGTTCTATTGTTTGTGTCAATATAGAACTTGCCTGGTCGGTCATACCAAGGTATAGGTCCGGAGACTAGGAAAGGATCATAGGCCGTTTTTGATGAATAGTCCACTTTAGCCTTATAAAACCTACCAAATGGAAATAAATATTCCTTGATCCTGATTTTGAGCTAAATTTGGCCTTTCTTTCTATTGCACCTAACCAATTTACCTTCCTTCTTTGATTATAAAGAACTAGTTTTGGCCCTGGTCTGTTATACCTCGGGAATTAAAGAATCAGATCCGGAAGTGAATCAGGAGAAAACTGGAAAAATGTTGTAGCAGTTGCAGAACGGGTCACTTAATGACTCGTGAAGAGGCCAAACTAGTCGTCAAGTGACTCATGGGGAAGGCTTGAGATGTTGAAGGACTCGAGGTCCTCAAGGGTGATGTAACGAACCGTGGTCAGTTACCACGAGTCGTCATGTTAGTCGTGGGGTGGTCTTAGAGAAGGACAATAAAGGTTATCCAGTGTACTTGACGGATGGCTCCCAATGACTCGTCGTCTATCCTAATGACCCATTACGTGGGTCGTTACCAAGCCAGTGGAGTTTTCATGAATGATGAGGTAGTGCACTTGACGGGTGAACCAATGAATCGTGAGCCCTAGTAACGAGTCTTCAGGTCGTCCTGTAGGACCCCCTGACATTTATTTTCAGCATTTTCAGTAAAGGCTTTTTCGTAATTCATAAGTTCTAAGGGCCTATACTACGTCGTTTTAAGCTCGTAATAGAGGGTTTTAAGCTAAGAAAGACCCATATAGGCCTTTTTCTTCATGCATGCAAGGGTGAGAGCTTGAAGGGAAGAAAGTGAGGAGAAATTCAAGGTTTTTAGCGGAAATCTCAGCTAGGCAATTAGGAAGAGTTAGGATTCTTCATTCCTAGGTATGTAAGGCTATGAGTGGGTTTTTTCTTCCACACCCATGCCCATTCCCTTTCAATTTGTGACTAATTTGTCATGATCAAGTATGGGTTTTCATTCAATTGCATGATTCTTACATTTCTACTCATGGGTATGATTAATTGAGTTAATATTGATGATTTATCGAGCTTGGGCGGATTCTAACTTAATTTCTTTTAAAAAAATATTTTCTAAAAATTGAATCTAAAATGCCCATGTGTGGAGAGTTTCTTATATGATGTGATGATGATGGATTAGATGATGAAAAACATGTTTTCAACCCTACCCATGATTTAGATGATGTTTTCAAAGAAGATTAAATAGACCCATGTATGATGAAGCTTTGGGTAGTGCCCAATGTTGAGTGTGAATGATGATTTTCGTGCATTGATGTTATTACTTCATTTTGGAGTGAAATCTTTCAAATTACAATGTTTCCAAATAAATTGTATGAGTTCAAGCGTGATAAGGTTTTGGGAAAGGTTCCTATGTCGATGATCATGAAGTGATATTTCTAAAGTAGCCTTACCACATGATTTTGGAGAACAGTCTCCCACTATCTTAAGCTTGTGGTATGTGTCGTAGTAAAACTTCTCATATAAATGAATTTATAATTGAGATATATGTCGTCATTAAGCTTTATTTAACATGATGTTGAGTTAAGCATGATTCTATTCTAAGCTTTGTCGAGATGACATTGTTGAGCTTCATATTTATATGATGTCTAATGCATGCATGATTTCATAATGAGCTTTGTCAATAGACAATGTTGAGCTTCATTTCATATGACGTTGAGTTTATGCATGATTTCATGTTGAGCTTCGTCACTAGATGATGTTGAGCTTTGTATTTATACGATGTATAACATTGCATGTTTTGGCAGAAGAGTCCAGCACCGAGCGGGCTAAGGGTCTACTACCCTATGCCCCAGAACTACGCGCCAACGTAGGTTGATTCTATTATATTATTGGGACCTCCCTTGTGAGCTATCCCCAACCCGATTAGCCCTTTGAGCTTGATATCGATATCATGGTATCGTCCGTAGCCCTAACAAGGTTATAGATTGCTCTGCCCACTTGAGTGTAATAGTCGGGACCACGTAAGCTCTATCATGGTATGTCGGTTAAGTGACGAGTCTCCCACTTTCTATATCATTCGAGTTGCACACCCATTACTCATGATGATTATCTTATGCATGCATGTTTGAAAAGCAGGGTTTGACTAATTGTTCAGCTTTTGATATAAATATTATGATTTAGCTTTGAGTCATTCGATTTAGTCATGATGTTCTAAGCCATGCATGACCATGTATTAAATAAGAATGATTTCATAATGAATGCTTATGATCGTTTCTTATTCTTAAAGGCTATCTCATATGTATGACTTGTTTTAAAAAGGCTATTATTGCTCAAGCGGTTTTACTTACCTTGCATACTCGGTACATTCCATGTACTGACTGCATACTTTCTATGATGGATCGTTTCATGATGCACGATCGGGTTCTCAGGTTCAGCCCCATTCGTAGCTACTTATCAGAGTTAGAATTTTCTTGCTTGATGAGTCCTCATCCTCCGAGGACTGTACTTTCAGTTATTTTGAGCATACTTTCAGTTTCAATATTTCTGGGCTAGTTGGGGGTGTTGTCCCATCAGCTCATCCAGATTAGAGGCTTATTAGACTTAGACATGTATTTATCTTTAGATGTTCATTCTGCTGTTATGTAAAGTTAGTCTTCCACTGAGTTTATGTCCATGTTTCCTTCATGTTTATTGAATAAGTTAGTGAATGCGTGTGTCATGGGTTGACTTGGTGTGTCTCAAGGTCCCTTGTCCCGTGTCTACGATCCGGGGGTACTCTCAAGTCGTGACATGGTCCCTCCTTGGATATTATGAACCTCAACTCAGGAAAATTGCCTAAGTTGAGGGTGGCTACTATAGGGTTTCATAAGAAGAGTAGGGTGGAAAATAATTGAGAAATGCAAACAAAAGGGGGGTGCGATGAGCATAATGAAATTTGAAATTCAAAAAAAAAAGAAGAGGAAAAAGAAAAAATGCAAACGAGAAAGAAGAAAAGAAATGCTTGAAAGAAGGAAAATCACACCCATAGTTGTAAAAGAAAGTAAAAGAAGAAGAAAGCAAAGGAAAAAAGGAGAGAATGAAAAGGACGGTAAGTGGAGCCAAAGTTAGTGCAGTGCCAAGGAGGGTTAAGTTACTATTTCCATATCTACGATACCCAACCCTGAGCCTAAATTACAAGCTGAAAAAGTCCTATAGTGATCCTAGTTCAACCGTCTGAAAATTAAGGTATTGAAAGTAAAGGCAAACTTATGGTATTTTATGTACACAGTTAGAATTTCTTTGTGAGATCAAGTGACTTCTTACCCAGTCCCTAGATAAAACATCGTCATGATCATATACATATGTGTATGTGTGGGACTTCATTGTGGTGAGGGCATATGGTCAATAACATCGTCTGTGAATTATCTGGGTCAGTGTCATAGGATTGTATGCATGGTTGCAAGTTGATAGTCTAATTCCATTCTTTGATTCCTTTGTAACATGGTTGAAAATTTTGAATACGCACTGTGTTATACCTCGGGAGCCCAAGGATCAGACCCAAGAGTTCAAACAGGGAAAATTGAATTTTTTGCACCAGGTCACAGAATGAGTTGTTCTGTGACCTGTGAGGATGGACCACGAGTTGTAGGGTGACTCGTGGTGAGGGACTAGGGCCAAGTTAGAAGATTGAAAAATTAAAGTCACCACGGGCATGACCACGAGTAGTGGTCAGTCCTTACGACTCGTGGAGTTAGCCATGGTCAAGGGAAATGAATAAAGGAAATTGGATTAGCAGTGTACTTAATGGAAGCTGACCACGATTCGTCGGAGGAAGTAACAAGTCGTGGTGAGAGTCGTGGGAAAAGGTGAGTGAGAAATGAAGAAGTTGGAAAGTGTACTCAATGAGTGGTGACCACGAGTTGCGGTCACCCCTAACGAGTCATTAAGTGACCCGTTACGAGCCCAGGAGACAATGTAAGGCAGTGTACATGACGAGCGAAGCAATGAGTCATGGCCTGTGAGGAAGAGTCGTCAGGTCGTTTGTTAGGAGGACCTGGCAGTCTTTTCCTGCGAAATTAGTAAGGGTCTTTTCGTCATTCCTAAGTTTCTAAAGCCTAAACTACATCGTTTTAGCCTATGAAAGGTGGGTTTAAGAGGGGGAAACAATCCTAAAGTCTTCATTCATTCATGCAAGAGAATAGACGAGTGATAAAGAGGTCATTAAAGGGAGATTCAAGGTTTTCTTCTTCAATTTCCTTCAATTTCTTTTTTGGAATTCAAGGGAGAGTAAATCTAGTCTCCTTCAGGTATGTAATGTTAGAAATGGGTTATTACATTCACATCCATGCCCATTCTCTATTAATTCATGAAACTCTATCAAAAATCTTATTTGGTTTTGAGTTCAATTTTGTGAAAAACTAATGAATTGCTAATGGGATTTTATAAATTATGATTTATATCATATTTTATGGATTTTGATCAAAATTTTCAATTACTTTCAATTACAAATTCATTGGTTTTGATTTCTACCAAATTAAGCCTAACTATGCATGGTATATGATGAATCGATTTATGATCTACTCTTTAATTGTTGATATTTACAAATCCAACATGATTAATGATTTGAAATATGAATTTATTCAATTAACCATCATGATTTGATGATTTTCAAGCTATATGCATGATCTACAATTATGTATGAAACTTATGACTCATGAATTATGTTTTTGGCCAAATCATGGGTCTTGATTCATGGCTAGTTCACATATTTACAAGTATGTTTATGATTATCATGATCTAACTAGCCTATGAACTCATGCATGTTATACTATGAGCACTACATATGTTTTGGGAGTAGTATCAAACACCGAGTAGGTTCGGGGCCCAGGTTCTGGCTCGGATCTCATAAACTACGTGCCACCGTAGCTATGTTGAGACCTCCCTTGTGACTGTCCCCAGCACAAATGGATCTTTTCATGTGTGATCACGCCTTTCATGGTTCTACCCTTGGCAAGGTACGAACACCTCCCGACTAGGGTCACAAGTCGGGCTTCATGTGTGCTCATATGGGGTATGTCGGTTAAGAGAATCTCCCATTGTTCCTCAAGATTTATGCATGTTTATGACTATGTATATTGGCTCAAGTCATGTTCAATAAAGCTTTCTCTTATGATCATGATTACGGTTGTATTACGAATGTTTTCAGAACCTTAAGCCTTATGTTATATTTCGATATTTATGTTGTGAGCATGTTGTCCTACTCTTATGATCATTTATAAGTTTTGACATATTTTAGATCTCCATTTTACTTACTTTTCATGCTCGGTACATTCCACGTACTGACTGCATACTTGTTATGCTATATCATCTTATGATACAGGTTCCGGCTCTTAGGCTCATCCTCATATCTAGATCATCTCAGAGTGTACTTTCAGCTTATTGGTAAGTCCTCATGTTCCGAGGGCCGTTTGATAGACATTCATTCTATTTTATGTTTCAGTGTTTGTCCGAGTTAGTTGGGGGTGTTGTCCCATCAATCCATCGTATGTAGTAGAGGCTTTCAGACAGTGTGTGGTATTCAACTTGTGTATATCTAAGTGATTTTGTTTGTTATGATATGTCAGGATTATGCTTACATTCAGCTATGCCTTGTGATGAGTCTTCTGCTTATAATGAATGGAGTTAGAAGTACGCTTATGCCATGGGTCAACTTGGGGCCCCTCGGGGTTCCATGTCCCGTGTTTACGATTCGGGCCTACATTTTGGTCGTGACAGACTTGGTATTAGAGCAATAGGTTTGAGGTGTCCTAGGGTGTCGAAAAGCTGCATTAAGTAGAGTCTTTTTCATGGGTGTGAAGCACACCACACCTATGACGAAGAGGCTACAAGACATTTAGGAAATATTCCCTTTTTTCATGATCTATGTCGTGCAAAAGTCTTTCTATCCTTATAATTCATGCTATTTGCGATTGCAGAATCATGACTCCTAGAAGAATGAACGAAAGAAGGAATGGTAATGGTGAGGGCCACGAAGATGGAATTGATCATGGGCATCAGCAAGCCCCACTTGTTCAGGAGCCCTAGGCACTAGAGCCAGTTGCCCACGCTGAGTTTCAGGCTCAGATGTTGGCGCAGGACTTGACCACTCAGGTCAACCAGCAGGCTATTATGCATATCCCACAGAATAGCAGGGCGGCAGTGGCCCCGATTAGAGAGTTCTTGAGGATGAACCCTCTAGAGTTCCTTGGGTCTAAGGTGGATGAGGACTCGCACGATTTCATTGAGGAGACTCTAAAGATCACCCAAGTTATGGGGGTGACCAATGGAGATTGTGTTGGTTGATCACCCAGGTTATGGGGGTGACCAATGGAGATTATGTTGGTTTGGCCTCCTATCAGCTAAAGGGGGTGGCCCACATATGGTTCAAAAAGTGGAGAGATGCTAGGGCAGTAGATGTAGGCCCTATCGGTTGGGAAGAGTTCCACACAACATTATTGGATCGATTCTTACCTCGGGAGATGAGAGAGCAAAAGGCGGCCGAGTTTGTTAACCTGAAGAAGGGTGACATGTCAGTTTAAAAGTATGCATTGGAGTTCACCCGACTATCTAAATATGCACCAGAGTTGGTGGCAGACCAGATGAATCGAGTGAGTCGATTTATGCACGGGGTGGTGGACTACTTGGATAAGGATTGCAGGGTCACTATGTTGCATCGGGATATAGATTTTCCCTTTATTGTGTTGCATGCCCAATAGATGGAGTCAGGGTATCGGAGGCAAAGAGAGGCAAAGAGAGGCCAAGAGGGCCAGGACCGACAGTTATGGGACTTCTCAGGTTAGATCGGGAGGTGGACAACGTCAGCGTCTCAGCATAGGTCAATTGCTCCAGCACCATCATTGGCTAGTACGCCATCTAGATTCTAAGGGGATCAGAGGAGTAGGGCGGCAGATTCGAGAGGACAGGGTAGCATGTAGATAGAGAACACTTTCCCAGCTTGTGCAAAGTGCGACAAGAATCATCCCAAAAGGTGCCTAGTCGGCTCGGATACTTGTTTCGGGTGTGGAAAATCCAGACACAGACTCAGGGATTGCCCTTCAACCAGATCAGGGGTCAGTAGAGTCTGTATACCAACGGCCAGTTCTGCCACTCCAGTAGCACGTCTCCCTCAGCAGGGTGCCTCAACCAGTTCAGCCGACAATCAGCGTCAAAATAGGTTTTATGCTTTAGTACCCTGTCAAGAGCAGGAGGTCTTCCCGAATGTGGTCTGTGGTATGTTGCGTGTTTTTCATATTGATGTTTATGCTTTGCTAGATTTGGGAGCTACCTTGTCTTTTGTGACCCCTTATATTGCTAGTAACTTTTGAGTTAATCCCGAGACTGTGTCAGAATCATTTTCAGTTTCTACTCCTGTCGGTGTTCGGTTGTAGCTAGGCGAGTGTATTGAGGATGCCTGGTCACTATATTGCATAAAATCACCTCCAAAGATCTTGTAGAGTTATCCATTACTAACTATGATATTATTCTTTGCATGCATTGGTTGTATGCGTGTTATGCTTCTGTAAATTGTAGAACCTGTGCGGTGGAATTTCATTTTCTGGGTGAATCAGTTTTGGAGTGGAAGGGTAGTTCAGCTGTACCAGAAGTCGATTTATTTCATATCTTAAGGCCTGGAAGAAGATTTCTAAGGGTTGCATGTACCATCTAGTCAGGTTTAAGGATGTTGAGTCCGAGACCCCGACTATCCAGTCAGTTCTAGTGGTGCGTGAGTATACAGAGGTCTTTCTCGATGATTTGCCAGGTGTTCCTCCCAAGCAGGAGATTGATTTTGGTATTGACCTTCTACCCAATATGTAGCCTATATCTTTCCCTCCTTACAGGATGGCTCCAACCGAGCTAAAAGAGTTGAAGGATTAGTTGAAGCCTATTAGATAAGGGCTTTGTCAGATCGAGCAAGTCGCCATGGGGTGCACTAGTGTTATTTTTCTAGAAGTAGGATGTTCACTTCGAATGTGCATTGACTATCGGCAATTGAACAAGGTCACCGTTAAGAACAAGTATCCTTTTCCCAGGATCGATGATTTGTTTGACCAGCTTCAGGCTGCCAACTGTTTCTCAAAGATAGATCTTAGGTCCGAGTATCATTAGCTCCATGTTCGGGAGAGTGATATACCAAAGACAGCCTTCAGGATGCGGTATGGCCATTATGAGTTTGTAGTTATGTCTTTTGGACTAACCAATGCTCTTGCAGCTTTTATGGACCTAATGAACAGGGTGTTCAAGTCATATCTGGACATGTTCGTGATCGTGTTCATTGATGACATTCTTATATACTCTTGGTGCGAGGAGGAGCATGTCGCTCACTTGAGAGTAGTACGACCCTCAAGGATCGTCAGTTGTATGCAAAGTTCAGCAAGTGCGAGTTCTGGTCGAACTCGGTAGCATTTTTGGGACATATGGTATCGAGTGAGGGTATAAAGGTAGATTCTCAAAAAATCAAGGCGGTGAAGAATTGGCCTAAACCGGTGAATCCTTCGGATATTCAGAGTTTCTTAGGCCCAGTTGGCTACTACCAGAGATTTGTTGAGGGTGTTTCATCATTTGCAGCACCTTTGACCAAGCTGACTCAGAAAAAGGTGAAGTTTCAACGGTTGGAGGCTATGAGAAGGGCTTTCAAGAATTGAAGACTCGACTCACTACCGCATCGGTTTTGACCCTACCCGAGGGTATGGATGGTTTTGTGGTGTATTGTGATGCTTCGAGAATCAGACTCAGGTGTGTATTGATGCAGCGAGGGAAAGTAATAGCATATGCCTCTAGACAGTTAAAGGTCCATGAGAAGAACTACCCAACCCATGATCTAGAGTCAGCCGCGGTGGTCTTCGCATTGAAGATATGGCAACATTACTTGTATGGGGTCTATGTGGATGTGTTTACGGACCACAAGAGCTTGCAATATGGGTTCACGTAGAAAGATCTCAATCTTTGGCAAAGGAGGTGGTTGGAGCTACTCAAGGACTACGATATGAGGGTCATTTACCATCCGTGTAAGGCTAATGTGGTAGTGGATGCACTTAGTAGGCTCTCTATGGAGAGTGTGCCCCATGTGGATGAGGGAAAGAAGGAGCTGGTGCGACATGTCCATCGACTTGCAAGGTTGGGAGTTAGATTGGTCGACTCGACCAATCTAAGTGTTGTTGTGCAAAACGATCAGAACCATCCTTGATGATTGATGTGAAATCTAGAAAATATGAGGATCCGATTTTGGTAAAGCTAAAAGAAGTCGTTCGAAGTTAGAAGGTGGAGGTCTTCTCCCAAGGGAGTGATGGTGTGCTTCGGTACTAGGGTCGCCTATGTGTTCTAGGTGTTGATGATTTGAGGAGCCAGATATTGCATGAGGCCCATGGATCCAGGTATTCTATCCATCCAGGTGCCACCAAGATGTATCGTGATTTATGAGAAATATACTGGTGGAATGGCATGAAGAGGGATATTGCAGAATTCATAGCCAAGTGCCTGAACTATCAGAAAGTGAAAGTCGAGCATCAAAGGCTGGGAGGCGTACTTTAGGATATTATCATTTCCACATGGAAGTGGGAAGAGATTAATATGGATTTCATTATAGGCCTAGCTCGTACTCGCCGATAGTATGATTCTATATGGGTGGTGGTAGACAAGTTGACCAAGGCTGCACATTTTCTACGGATCAAAACTATAGATTCAGCGAATGATTATGCCAAATTGTATATCAGAAAGTTGGTTCGATTACATGGAGTTCCCTTGTCCATTATTTTCAGACCGAGGTACTCAATTTACCTCTCAATTTTGGCGGTCTTTTCAAAAAGGGATTGGGACTCAGGTTAAACTCAGCACAACATTTCATCTGCAAATGGATGGTCAAGTGGAGCGGACAATTCAAACTCTTGAAGACATGTTGAGCGCTTGTGTGATGGACTTTAAAGGTAGTTAGGATGATCACTTTCCCTTGATCGAGTTCACTTACAATAACAACTATCACTCCAGTATCCAAATGGCACCGTTCGAGGCTCTCTATGGGATGAGATGTGGGTTGCCCATCGAACAGTTTGAGGTTGGTGAGGCAGCTATGATAGGGCCAGATTCGGTTCATGAGGCTATGGTGAAGGTTCAGTTGATAAAGGACAGGCTGAAAACTGCTAAGAGTCGTGAAAAGTCATATGCTGATGCGAGGAGGAGAGAGTTGGAGTTCGAGGTGGATCATTGGGTGTTTCTAAAGGCATCTCCCATGAAGGGAGTCATGCAGTTTGGAAAGAAAGGAAAAGTCAGTCTCCACTATGTTGGTCCCTACCCGATTATGAGAAGAGTTGGTAAGGTAGCGTATGAGTTGGACTTCCCCTTAGAGTTTTCTTCCGCGCATCTTGTGTTTCATGTATCACTTCTAAGAAATGTTTGGGAGATCCATCTTTAGTAGTTTCAGTGGACAGCGTTGGTGTAAAGGAGGTTCCGGTGGAAATACTAGATCGACAGGTTCGAAGGCTAAGGAACAAAGAAGTAGCTTCAGTTAAAGTATTATGGAGGAATCAACATGTCGAAGGAGCTACGTGGGAAGCCAAAGTGGATATGATGACTAGATACCCACATTTATTCTATACCGTCTCAATGTCAGCTTGAGGTATCAGTTCTGACCTAAAACTCTATTTACTTTCATGCAGTTCATGCACACAAGTTTCTTTTATGTATATGGGTGTGTATGTGATTTGCGAATTCAGTTCAACTGTATATTTTGAATCGGAGGTAGTCATTCCATCAGTTTACGGTTTAAATGATCAGTATTTGATAGTGATAATTGCATATTTCTGCTTTTCTGTGTGTTCTTTAACATTCGAGAACGAATGTTCCCAAGGGGGAGATATTGTTATACCCCGGAGCCCAAGGATCTGACTTGGAAGTTCAAACGGGGAAAAATGAAATTTTCAGACCAGGTCACAGAAGGAGTCGTTATGTGACCGTGAGGATGGACCACGAGTCGTAGGGAGACTCGTGGTGAGGGACTGGGGCCAAGTTAGAAGATGGAAAAATTGACGTCACAACGGGCATGACCATTAGTCATGGTCAGTCCTCAAGATTCGTGGAGTCAGCCGTGGTCAAGGAAATGAATAAAGGAAATTGGATTAGCAGTGTACTTAACGGAAGCTGACCATGACTCGTTGGAGGAAGTAACGAGTCATGGTGATAGTCGTGGGAAGAGGTAAATGAGAAATGAAGAAGTTGGGCAGTGTACTCAACAAGTGGTGACCACAAGTCGTGGTCACACCTAACGAGTCGTGAAGTGACCCGTTACGAGCCCAGGAGACAAGGTAAGGCAGTGTATATGAAGAGTGAAGTAATGAGTCGTGGCCTGTGAGGAAGAGTCGTCAGGTCGTCCGTTAGGAACACCTGACAATCTTTTCCTGCGAAATTAGTAAGGGGGCTTTTAATCATTCCTAAGTTCCTAAATCCTAAAATACGTCGTTTTAGCCTATGAAAGGTGGGCTTTAGAGGGGGAAACTTGTCACACCCCGCCTTGGGGGGTATGACTTGCACCTGGTGCCCGACTAGAACCTGAACTGCTAAACTGCTAAGCCTGGGTACATCTGGTGCCTGGCTGGCTCTAACTCAGATTTCTGGAAACAAAGGGCTATATAACGGCTGTAAACACAGCCCCCGGCCCATTGGCCTACAGCCTCCTGTACCTGTACTAACAGCTGTCCAGAAACATGTCAATATAGGGAAACCTATGCGGGCTGACGAGGCCACCATGCTGTCTAGTTATCTATAACTTAACCATGAAGTACTGGATAGCTACGTGACCGGCAAGGTCACCACTACTGTCGAACTATGGCCCCACACGGCTAACATAAAGGAAACACGAGTACTAACAGCTATACAACTGCACGGCCTCACGCGACCGGCTCATCTGACCACAGGGAAATATATATACAGACTGCAAGCCTCTAGGAATAACAATAGGAATGATCGGGACAGGGCCCCGACCTATACAACAAAAGAAAATGAAATACACCTCTGGAATTCAGTCTCCGGATTACAGGAGCTGAACACTCGGTCGCTGACAGAAATCATGTGGTATCGCCTGCTCGTCTATGAGTACCTGCAGGCAAGTAATGCAGCACCCACCGGGCGTCAGTACCGCTGGTACTGAGTATGTAAAGCAATAACTGAAAGAAATATCTGAAACAACAATATAACTGATGAAACTGAAGTAGGAAGGAATAGATTAGCTGTCTGATAATGTAAATCATACCTTCTTTTAATTATACTGGAAGGAGTAGGAGTCATACCTGGAGATTTATCGTCCTACTATCGATCTACTCGTATCTACTTTACATGGCATAACATATCATAACATCACATAGCACACACAAACCTTACCCAGCCCCCATAAGCCGGGGGGTACAACCAGCACAGAATCTATACCCCTACCCCGGTCGTCCCATCTCCTATAATAACTATAAGCATCCTGCCGGTCCCCTGGGTATGCACTTGGGCTCGCTGAGCCCCTGACTATAACTGTACCTGAGTCCGGAGGACTCCTGAATCAACACCCCGGGCGTATCCGCTCGACGGGGGTGTATAAGGGACGACCAAGGCACAATATGGGGAAATCTTACATCCCATCTTCGTCCCCTGTGGGACGGCATGCCACTCCGTAGAGCGACGTATCCTCGTCCTCTGGCGGACGAGTCGATACAACTATTAACCCTGGGTGGTCATGGATGCTAGGTAATCCAACCCCAAACAATACAACGGTCTCAACTAGTAGTACTATCTGCATATACCACATACCGCAGCTAATGATAATAAAGTGTTCGTACATACTGTATGCTGAACTAGTGATAGTGATATGTACGTATTTAATACATGCTGAGACTGATAATAGTATATATATACAAATATAATCTTCCGCCATACTGTACTGAGTCTAATGCTGAACATGATATGGTATTCCTGCTGAAAACTATGTTGTATACTGAGTTTCTACAGTAACATGATTTACTATTCCTAACATGCTTTCCAACTTCATTTTAACTTATCATTCTATTTCTGAGATGTCTTACAGGTATTACATCACTTTACTGGGTTTTAACTAAATACAATGATATCCTAACATTCTGTGTCACATCACATACTGAGCATGCTGTGCAGTTCTTAACACCTATATTAGAATCTATATCGTGCTAGCAAGTTTCGCGCTGATCATAACATAATGTTCTTAATATTGTACCAACATTCGTAATAAACATCACACATGGCTTTTGAATATTCTACTGGCCTTAAAATTACTGTACTGTACCAAGATTAGTAACTTGCCGAGGAAACTAACTTTACGTACCTTATCCTCGAACTATCCGGCAGTCGGACGAGGCTCAGCCAGTACTTCAACTATTTTCTCCCAACTGCATTCATAAATGTGTCCATTAATACTAAATACAACTTTATTGTAAAGAGCAAAGTCACTTTCGATATACTTTATAGCCTAAACTTAGGCTTATCGACAGACGGTCGAAAACTCGCTATTTTCCAGTGGTCCAGAAGGAAGAAATATTCACTTCACAGCTAGGAACACATAGACACTAATTTAGAGCAATTCCACTTACCTTAGCTCGGTAGCTCGACGATTCGTCGGCCGTATTTCATGAAACTAAATCTGTAGGAATGCTCTCTGATGCTAAATACCTCGGTATCTGAGGTTAATTTGAGTTTGGACAGCGTTTAGCAGCGTAATCGGACGAAAATTATACTACTACTTCGTTCCTTTTTCCTTCTCTGCCGATTTGCTTTGTTTTCTGGAAATTTACAAGTGTTTTAATCATTTAAAACCGAAGTGGGGCTTTATATACTTGGGCCTGGACAAGGCCAACATGTCACGGAGCCAACGCAGAGGCTCCACCTCCGTGACACGCTGCCATCGCGGAGGGGCTCTGCCTCGGCTCCTTCCGCGATGGTTCGACAGGTTTCTCGTCCGATCTTTTCCCGGGCCTTTCTCTAGCATGTATGGCCTTCAAATATGCTTAACCAACGTGCGAATAGGTTATTTAGGTGCTGGGAATTCTACGGGGTATAACATTCTCCCCCCCTTAAGAAGATTCGTCCTCGAATGTACACTCTTATCTAGAGGACTACCTAACTTACTTTCTAGAAAAATTTCGGCAGAGTTTCCCCTGTAATATGGACTATAGCAAAAACGTGAAATGCAGAAAAGTCCAACACAGGTAGTGCACGCAATATTTTAAGATCCACTGGATAACTAAGTATCAATCTTTCTCATTCACACACATACAACTATAAGGTACTGCATAAAATAATACGGACATACCTGTCGCCTGGCTAGGCCTGAAATAGGTGAGGGTATATGGCTTTCATATCTTCTTCAGCTTCCCACGTCATTTCCTCACGGTTCCTGTTACGCCACAATACTTTGACAGACGCAATATCTTTATTCCTCAATCTGCGAATCTGTCTGTCTAAGATAGCTACGGGAACTTCTTCATATGCTAACTCTTCTGTGACCTGGACATCCTGAACTGGAACTACTGTAGAAGGGTCTCCTATGAACTTCCTCAACATAGAGACATGGAATACTGGGTGAACAGATGCTAACTCCGGAGGCAAGTTTAATTCGTATGCAACTCGGCCTATTCTTCGCCGAATCTGATATGGCCCAATGAATCTCGGGCTAAGCTTGCCTTTCTTGCCAAATCTCATTACCCCTTTCATCGGAGACACTTTCAGATATACCCAGTCATTTACTGCAAATTCTAGATTTCTGCGCCGCGTATCTGCATAAGACTTCTGGTGGCTCTGAGCAGTCATTAATCGTTCTCGGATAAGCTTTGTCTTTTCCTCTGACTGCCGAACAATGTTTGGGCCAACCCATGCTGATTTCCCCACTTCAAACCAGCCCACTGGCAATCTACATTTCCGCCCATATAATGCTTCAAAGGGCGCCATCTGAATAGCTGAATGGTAACTGTTATTATAAGAAAATTCAATCAACGAAAGATGCTCATCCCAGCTACCCCCAAAATCTAGCACACACGCTCGCAGCATATCTTCGAGCGTTTGGATAGTCCGTTCAGCCTGCCCATCTGTCTGAGGGTGGAATGTTGTGCTCAAATTGATCTGCATTCCCAAACCCTTCTGGAACGACTGCCAGAATCTAGCTGTAAACTGTGCTCCCCTATCTGAAATAATGGATACCGGCACTCCATGTAATCTAACTATTTCTCTGATATATAATTCGGCATAATCCTCAGCCGAGAAGGTAGCCTTCACTGGCAGGAAATGAGCTGATTTCGTCAGCCTGTCAAATATTACCCAAATGGAATCATTTTTGCTTCTGGTACAGGGTAACCCTGTTACAAAATCCATGTTTATCGCTTCCCATTTCCACATAGGCACCGTTATATCCTGCGTCAAACCGCCCGGTTTCTGGTGCTCTGCTTTCACCTACTGACAGTTAGAACATCTAGATACAAATTCAGCTACCTCAGCTTTCATACCTGGCCACCAGTAAATGTCTCTGATGTCGTGGTACATTTTCGTCGCTCCTAGATGGAGGGAATAGCGAGCGTAATGTACCTCATGCATGATCCGCCCATGAAGCCCTGAAACATTCGGGACACAGAGGCGGCCCTTGTAGTGTAGCACATTATCCTCCGTCATTTGGAAATCTGACTCCTTACCTTTCTAAATTCTATCTCTGAGCTGGACTAAATCAGAGTCCTCGTACTGTCGTTCTTTTACCTTTGTAACTAATGATGACACAGCAGAATTCTAAATTACTGCTCTATTATTTTCTATTTCCATTACTCGAATGGCTAAACCAGCTAACTAATGAATTTCTTTGGCTAACTCCCGTTTCTCAGGTTGCAAATATGCCAAACTCCCCATTGACTTACGGCTCAGGGCGTCTGCTACAACATTAGCTTTTCCGGGGTGGTATAGAATATTCACATCATAATGTTTCAACAATTCTAACCAACGACGCTGCCGCAGATTCAACTCCTTCTGAGTGAAGATGTACTGTAGGCTCTTATGATCTGTGTAAATATCAACATGGATGCCGTACAGGTAATGCCTCCACATCTTTAAGGCGTGGATTACTGCGGCCAATTCCAGGTCGTGGGTAGGGTAATTCTTTTCGTGTTTCCTCAGCTGTCTGGAAGCATATGCAATTACTCTACCATGCTGCATCAACACACAACCTAACCCGACACCTGACGCGTCGCAATAGACTGAATAACCTTCTGCGCCTTCCGGCAATGCTAATATTGGGGCGGAGGTTAATCTGTCTTTCAGTTCCTGGAAGCTCTGCTCGCATGCCTCTGTCCATTGAAACTTTGCTTCTTTCTGTGTCAATTTGGTTAGAGGTGCCGCAATGGTCGAGAACCCTTCAACGAACCTCCTGTAATGTCCTGCCAACCCCAGAAAGCTACGAACTTCAGTCGGAGTGGTAGGCCTAGGCCATGACTTAACTGCTTCTATTTTCTGCTTGTCTACCTGTATGCAACATCCGACACGATATGCCCTAAAAAGGTCACTGAGTTAGCCAGAATTCACACTTAGAAAATTTAGCATACAACTGACGGTCCCTGAGAATCTGGAGCACTGTCTGCAAATGAGTCCGATGATCTGCTTCAGAGCCAGAATACACCAGAATGTCATCAATGAATACTATCACGAACAAGTCCAAGAAAGGTCTGAAAATACTGTTCATCAGGTCCATGAAGACTGCCGGGGCATTCGTCAACCCGAAGGACATGACTAGAAATTCAAAATGTCCATATCGGGTCCTGAACGCTGTCTTAGGAATATCTCTCTCGCGTACTCGGACCTGGTGGTATCCGGACCGCAAGTCAATCTTAGAAAAGTATCTGGCTCCCTGCAACTGATCAAATAAATCATCAATTCTGGGAAGCGGGTACTTGTTCTTTACTGTAACTTTGTTTAATTGCCGGTAATCTATACACATTCGGAGCGAGCCATCTTTCTTCCTTACAAATAAAACTGGCGCACCCCATGGTGAAGTACTCGGCCTGATGAAACCCTTATCCAATAAATCTTTCAACTGCTCCTTTAATTCTCTGAGTTCTGTAGGAGCCATGCGGTAAGGAGGAATCAATATCGGCTGAGTGCCTGGTAACAAGTCAATAGCAAAGTCTATTTCCCTTTCTGGGGGAATACCGGGTAACTCATCTAGGAACACATCAGGGAATTCGTTCACCACTGGAACAGACTGGAGCGTCGGAGATTCTGCTTGGACATCCTGAACTCTGACCAGATGGTAAATACATCCCTTAGGTATCAATTTTCTCGCCTGAAGGTAGGAAATAAACCTACCTTTTGGCGTAGCCGTGCTGCCCTTCCACTCCCTTACTACTTCCCCCGGGAAGTGGAATCGGACCGTCTTGGTCCAACATTCAACATTATCAAAACACGGTACTAACCAGTCCATACCCATTATGGCATCGAAGTCTATCATTTCTAACTCGACCAGATCTACTGTGGTCTGACGGTAAGCCACCTCTACTGTACACCCGCGGTAGATTCGGCTAGCTGTGATAGAGTCACCGACGGGAGTGGATACTAAGAAGGGCTGCTGCAATAATTCTGGTGCAATACTAAACTTTCGTGCCACAAATGGAGTAATGTAGGACAAAGTAGACCCTGGATCAATCAACACATAAGCAGGGTGTGAGCAGATAGTTAGCATACCTGTCACAACATCAGGCGACGCTTCTGAATCTTGCCTCCCTGGTAAAGCATATGTGCGGCTTGGACCCGCACCTGTACTGGAGGCCCCTGATCTGCCCCGACCCCTGCCTGCTGAAACTGAGGGCCTGCGCCCAGTCGAGGATGCTGTAGCTCGTGACCCTGCAGATGCCCTATCCTATCTATCTCGGTCCTCTCAACCTCTGGCTGGGCAATCTTTCATCAAATGGCCTTCTTGGCCACAATTATAACATGCGGTGGAGCCATATCTGCATGCTCCAGGATGGCGTCGACTGCATATAGGGCAAAGAGGTAGGGTATACCTACTCTGCTCCGCCCTCCTCTGTAATGGTGAATCTACCATCTGCGAGCCTCTACCAGTCTCTGATTGCCCCCTGCGGCTGAATCTACCCCCCTGCAACTGTGGTGGAGGCGGGGTACTGGGCGGCCTGTCTGACAATAGTGGCCTGGGTCCTCCCCGGGCCTCCCTCTGTAACTCAACTGGCCTGTCCCGGCGACGTTGTTCCTGATTAACTCTTCTGATCTCCCGTTGTCGCTGTCTGATGCCCTCAATATTCTGGGCAAAGGCCTGAACTCGAGCAATATCCATGTCCTCTCGCAGTGTGGCCATAATACAAGTCTCAACATATTCTGGATTCAACCCCATGATGAAGCGGTGTACCCTGGATGCCATGGTATCAACAAAGGCCGGTGCATACCGGGCCAAAGAATCAAACCGCAAGGAATATTCCCGAACACTCATGGCCCCCTGCTCCAGATGTAGGAACTGGTCTACCCGGGCCTGTCGAATCTCCCGCGGCAGATAATGATCCAGAAAAGCTCCTGAAAAGCTGGACCAGGTGGGAGGGGACACATCACTCCCTCAGGACCTTTCCCAGCTCTCATACCATAACACGACGATGTCCCGTAATCGAAATGCTGCCAACTCAACTGATTCAGTAGGCGTGGCATGCATAACCCTGAAGATTCTCTGCATTTGATCCAGAAAATCCTGAGGGTCCTCTGTCCGGTCCAAACCTGTGTACTGTGGGGGGTTCAGAGCTAAGAACTCTCGGACCCTCGAACTACCGGGCCCTCTTGATGACTCCGCAACTGTAGATGGCATTGGCTGACGCTGAGCAGCCATCATCTGTGCTAACATAACTACAGCACTCCTAACCTCCTGGTCGGAAGGTGTCGGTATAGGGACTGCTGAAGGTAGTGTCGCCCCAAGCGGCTCCTGACGTGGTGGAGACTGCTGAGAAGGCTGGGACGATGCCTCTGCAGTGCCCTCTAATCGGGCTGTTTCTAAACGAGGGTGAGGCATCCTGCTGGTGCCTTCCCCTGCTGCAATATCCAAGCTCCGACCTGTGATAGGATGTCGCTGATCTGACATTATCTGTAACCAAAGAATATAGTAAGCTTTTAGGGACTCAACCCTATATTGTACCGCTCTACAGCACGACTGAATAAAAATAAAAGACAACCATCCTATCATGCCTTGCAGCCTCCTACCCATAGTATGTGGTGCACAACACATCCATGGACGGGACTCTACTTAGCATGGCTTGCAGACTCCCTGGGATACGACCTGCTCTGATACCAAGTTTGTCACACCCCGCCTTGAGGGGTATGACTAGCACCTGGTGCCCGACTAGAACCTGAACTGCTGGACTGCTAAGCCTGGGCACATCTGGTGCCTGGCTGGCTCTAACTCACATTTTTGGAAATAAAGGGATATATAACGGCCGTAAACACAGCCCCCGGCCCATTGGCCTACAGCCTCCTGTACCTGTACTAACAGCTGTCCAGAAACATGTCAATATAGGGAAACCTATGCGGGCCGACGAGGCCACCATGTTGTCTAGTTATCTATAACTTAACCATGAAGTACTGGATAGCTACGTGACCGGCAAGGTCACCACTAATGTCGAACTATGGCCCCACACGGCTAACATAAAGGAAACACGAGTACTAACAGCTATACAACTGCACGGCCGCACACGACCGACTCATCTGACCACAGGGAAATATATATACAGACTGCAAGCCTCTAGGAATAACAATAGGAATGATCAGGACAGGGCCCCGACCTACCCGTACTATACAATAAAAGAAAATGAAATACACCTCTGGAATTTAGTCTCCGGATTACAGGAGCTGAACACTCGGTCGCTGACAGAAATCACGTGGTATCTCCTGCTCGTCTATGAGTACCTGCAGGCAAGTAATGCAGTGCCCCACCGGGCGTCAGTACCGCTGGTACTGAGTATGTAAAGCAATAACTGAAAGAAATATCTGAAACAACAATATAACTGATGAAAATAAAGTAGGAAGGAATAGATTAGTTGTCTGATAATGTAAATCATACCTTCTTTTAATTATACTGGAAGGTGTAGGAGTCATACCTGGAGATTTATCGTCCTACTGTCGATCTACTCGTATCTACTGTACATGGCATAACATATCATAACATCACATAGCACACACAAAACCTTACCCAGCCCCCATAAGCCGGGGGGTACAACCAGCACAGAATCTATACCCCTACCCCGGTCGTCCTATCTCCTATAATAACTATAAGCATCCTGCCGGTCCCCTGGGTATGCACTTGGGCTCGCTGAGCCCCTGACTATAACTGTACATGAGTCCGAAGGACTCCTAAATCAACACCCCGGGCGTATCCGCTTAACGGGGGTGTATAAGGGCCGACCAAGGCACAATATGGGGAAATCTGACATCCCATCTTCATCCCCTGTGGGACGGCATGCCACTCCGTAGAGCGACGTATCCTCGTCCTCTGGCGAACGAGTCGATACAACTATTATCCCTGGGCGGTCATGGATGCTAGGTAATCCAACCCCAAACAATACAACGGTCTCAACTAGTAGTACTATCTGCATATACCACATACTGCAGCTAATGATAATAAAGTGTTCGTACATACTGTATGCTAAACTAGTGATAGTGATATGTACGTATTTAATACATGTTGAGACTGATAATAGTATATATATACAAATATAATCTTCCGCCATACTGTACTGAGTCTAATGCTGAACATGATATGGTATTCCTGCTGAAAACTATGCTGTATACTGAGTTTCTACAGTAACATGATTTACTATTCCTAACATGCTTTCCAACTTCATTTTAACTTATCATTCTATTTCTGAGATGTCTTACAGGTATTACATCGCTTTACTGGGTTTTAACTAAATACAATGATATCCTAACATTCTGTGTCACATCACATACTGAGCATGCTGTGCAGTTCTTAACACCTATATTAGAATCTATATCGTGCTAGCAAGTCTCGCGCTGATCATAACATAATGTTCTTAATATCGTACCAACATTCGTAATAAACATCACACATGGCTTCTGAATATTCTACTGGCCTTAAAATTACTGTACTGTACCAAGATTAGTAACTTGCCGAGGAAACTAACTTTACATACCTTATCCTCGAACTATCCGACTGTCGGACGAGGCTCGGCCAGTAATTCAACTATTTTCTCCCAACTGCATTCATAAATGTGTCAATTAATACTAAATACAACTTTATTGTAAAGAGCAACGTCACTTTCGATATAGTTTATAGCCTAAACTTAGGCTTATCGAAAGACGGTTGAAAACTCGCTATTTTCCAGCAGTCCAGAAGGGAGAAATATTCACTTCACAGCTAGGAACACATAGACACTAATTTAGAGCAATTCCACTTACCTTAGCTCGGTAGCTCGACGATTCGTCGGCCGTATTTCATGAAACTAAATCCGTAGGAATGCTCTCTGCTGCTAAATACCTCGGTATCTGAGGTAAATTTGAGTTTGGACAGCGTTTAGCAGTGTAATCGGACAAAAATTATACTACTACTTCGTTCCTTTTTCCTTCTCTACCGATTTGCTCTGTTTTCTGGAAATTTACAAGTGTTTTAATCATTTAAAACCGAAGTGGGGCTTTATATACTTGGTCCTGGACAAGGCCAACGTGTCACGGAGCCAACACGGAGGCTCCACCTCTGTGACACGCTGCCATCGCGGAGGGGCTTTGCCTCAGCTCCTTCCGCGATGGTTCGATAGGTTTCTCGTCTGATCTTTTTCCGGGCCTTTCTCTAGCACGTATGGCCTTCAAATATGGTTAACCAATGTGCGAATAGGTCATTTAGGTGCTGGGAATTCTACGGGGTATAACAAAACTATCCTAAAGTCTTCATTCATGCATGCAAGAGAATAGAAGAGTGATAGAGAGGTGACTAAAGGGAGATTCAAGGTTTTCTTCTTCAATTTCATTCAATTCCTTTTTGAGAATTCAAGGGAGAGAGATTCAGTCTCCATCAGGTATGTAAGGTTACAAATGGGTGATTCCGTTCACACCCATGCCCATTCTCTATTAATTGACGAAACTCTATCAAAAATTGAGTTCAATTTTATGAAAAACCAATGAATTGCTAATGGGATTTTATAAATTATGATTTATATCATATTTTATGGATTTTAATCAAATTTTTCAATTACTCTCGATTACAAATTCATTGATTTTGATTTCTACCAAATTAAGCCTAATTATGCATGTTATATGATGAATCGATTTATGATCTACTCTTTAATTGTTCATATTTACAAACCCAACATGATTTATGATTGGAAATACGAATTTATTCAATTACCCATTATGATTTGTTGATTTTCAAGCTATATGCATGATCTACAAGTATGTAAGAAGCTTATGACTCATGAATTATGTTTTTGGCCGACTCACAGGCCTTGATTCATGGCTAGTTCACGTATTTACCAATATGTTTATAATTATCATGGTCTAACTAGCCCATGAACTCATGCATGTTATATTATGATCACTACATATGTTTTGGGAGTAGTATCAAACACTGAGTAGGTTCCAGGCCCAGGTTCTGTCACAAATCTCATAAACTACGTGCCACCAAAGGTATGTTGGGACCTCCCTTGTAACTGTCCCCGACCCAAATGTCCCTTTTCATGTGTGATCACACCTTTCATAGTTCTACCCTTAGCAAGGTACGAACACCCTCCCGACTAGGGTCACAAGTCGGGCTTCATGTATGCTCATATGATGGGGTATGCTAGTTAAGAGAATCTCCCATTGTTCCTCACGATTTGTGAATGTTTATGATTATGTATATTAGCTCAAATCATGTTCAATAACGCTTTCTCTTATGATCATGATTACGGTTGTATTACGAATGTTTTGAGAATCTTGAGCCTTATGTTATATTTTGATATTTATGTTATGAGAATGTATGTACTCTTATGTACTCTTATGATCATTTATGAGTTTTAACATATTTTAAATCTCCGTTTTACTTACCTTCCATACTCGGTACATTCCACATACTGACCGCATACTTTCTATGATGTATCATCTTATGTCCGGCTCTTAGGCTCATGCTCATATCTAGATCATCTCAGAGTGTACTTTCAGCTTATTGGTGAGTTCGCATGTTTCTAGGGCCGTTTAATAGACATTAATGTTATTTTATGTTTCAGTGCTTGTCCAGGTTAGTTGGGGGTGTTGTCCTATCAACCCATCGTATGTAGAGAGGCTTTCAGACAATGTGTAGTATTCAGCTTGTGTATGTCTAAGTGATTTCGTTCGTTATGATATGTCATGATTATGCTTACTTTAAGTTATGCCTTGTGATAAGTCTTCTGCTTATAATGAATGGAGTTAGATGTATGCTTATGTTATGGGTCGACTTGGGGCCCCTCGAGGTTCCTTGTCCCGTGTTTACGATCCGAGCCTACATTTGGGTCGTGACAAATTGTGACGTGGATTTTTATTACATAGGAGGGGTTAGAAAGTTTGATTTGATTTTGTTAAGAGTTTTAACTGTCGTGGGTTTCCTAGATGTCTTTTGATTGAAGCGTCGGGTTAGTTTTATTTTTTTTTGCCCGATTATGTTGAGGGTGTTGATGTGCCATGATTTTACGCTACTTTCGATTCTTAAAACTAAGAAAATATGCAAATTCTGGGTATGTTTATACAGATATAATGTGTTTTTGTTGAGTGTTGCAGGAAACAGGTTCAGATAGTGAAATGGGCAAAATAAGGCTGAAATTGGGCTAAGTGTGGACTGGCAACCAGGTAACGAGTCGTCGTCTCATTGAAAGACTCATTCCTGGAGTTATTGGAAAAAGAAAAGTTAAAGTGTAATCAACTAGTGGTGACCACGAGTTGAATGCACGATTCGTCAAGTCTGGGAATGAATCGTCATGAGGGTCGTGAGGACTGGGAGAAAAAAAGTGATGAAAAATACCTGGGGACACAATGGAAGACTCAACGAGTCGTCGAGAGACTTGACGATTCGTCGTAACCAAGCCGATGCAGTCGTCCTCAACATTGGAAGTTTCAAGGAGCCGAAGTCATGAGGGACCTAACAACTCGTGCTTTGACTTAATGAGTCATTAGGTGATCCATTGTAAGTTGCAATTATGATTTCTTCTCTGACTTATAATTGTGATTCTTCAAGCATGAGTAGCTAAAACCATAACTAGGATTGTGGGAACCATGATGAATTAACACACATAGGTAAACATACTTAGTGAATCTTGAATGGGGTCTATGCATGTATTATTTTTCCCTTCATTTCAATTGCTTCTTAATGGTTGCAAAATTTGGAATTCCCCTTATTCTTATTCACCAAATCAAGGGAGTAGTGAATGGAAAAAGGGATTAACAACGGAAATTTGAGGCTATCAACCCTCATCTAATAGCTAGACCTTGTCCTGGAATAGCTAATTCGATATTAAGGGTATGGGTTAATTATGTATACATCCGCATATGGATCAAGTTGTGTGGTGATAATCATCTAAATAGGGGACCAACCATTTAGGTGAAGTTAACTTATCAATACTGCATGCTAAGCACCGAAATAGATCACTAGTATAAAATGCCTTGGGGTTATGAAGTCATGGGGAACACAATCCTAGTCAATTCACTTATTAAATACCATCGAATTTAATCAAGGATCTACTCATTGTTCTCTACTACTTTTCATTATTGTGTTTCAAATCTTCCCCCCAGGAAATAGTAAGCTAATAGTATTAGCTAAATGCATTAACTAAAGTTCTCATCATATTCCTGGTGGGATTCGGCCCCAACTCTGGTTGGGTTCTATATTTGACATCGACCGCTTTATATCTCATTACGAGGTGTAATTTGGGCGACATCAATTTCCTAACAAACTAGTTCAAGACTGAAAGGGTAGTATTTCCGTGCGTAAGGGTCGGTTAAGGCTAGCAAAATGATCTCAAAGGGGTACATTTATCACCTAGTTAGGGTTAGGATTCTAGTTTCAAAAACCTTACACTTCAGTCAGTTCCAGTTGTAAATAATTTTCGTGATGTGTTTCTCGAAGATCTTCCCGAAGTCCTTCTCGAGCGGGAGATAGAATTTGGCATAGACCTTTTTCTAGATACCCAGTTTGTCTTTATTCCTCCTTACAGAATGGCTCCAATTGAGCTTAAAGAGTTAAAAGAACAGTTGAAAGACCTTTTGATAAGGGCTTCATCAGACCCAACATTTCTCTATAGGCTGTCCCAGTCCTATCGTGCAAAAGAAAGACGGTACACTCAGAATGGGTGCATCGACTATCATCAGCTAAACAAGGTCATAATCAAGAATAGGTATCCTCTACCCAGGATTGATTACTTTTTTGACCAACTCCAAGGAGCTAATTGTTTTTGCAAGGTAAATCTCATATCAGGATACCATCAGCGTAGGGTCAGAGAATGTGACATCCCGAAGACAACCTTCAGGACTAGGTATGGTCACTACGAATTCATAGTTATGTCGTTTTGACTAGCAAATTCTCCTGCAACTTTTATGGATCTGATGAATAGGGTATTCAAGCAGTACCTGGACATGTTCTTTATCTTCTTCATATACAATATTCTGGTTTAATGTAGAATAGAGGAGGAGTATGTAGACCATCTGAGAATAGTTTTGCAGACTCTCAGGCACCGATAATTATTTGCTAAATTCAGTAATTTTGTGTTCTGGGTAAAATCAATAGCATTCCTCAATCATGTTGTCTCTAGTGAGGGAATTCAAGTAGATTCTCAGAAGATAGAGAAAGTCAAGGACTTGCCAAGACCCACTTCTCCATCAGATATCAGAATTTTTGGGCCAAACTGGCTTTTACAAACGGTTCATAGAAGGGTGCTCCTCCATTTCCTATCCTTTGACTAGACTAACTCAAAAGAAGGTGAAGTTTTAGTGGCCTAGTTCATGTAGAAGAGTTTTCAGGAGTTGAAGACTCGACTCATTACAACCCTAGTTTTGACTCTAGCAGAAGGTTCAGATGGGTTCGTGATCTATTGTGATGCCTCTAGAGTTGGCCTTGATTTTGTTCTGAAGCAGCATGGTAAGGTTATAGCTTACGCTTCCAGACAGCTCAAGGCTCATGAGAAGAACTATCCAACTCTTGATCTTGAGTTGGAAGCAGTAGTATTTGCCTGGAAGATTCAGAGGCACTACCTTTATGGTATTCATATAGATATGTCCACTGACCATAAAATCCTGCATTATATGTTTAGTCAGAAGGATTTGGAGCTTCGTCAGAAAAGATGGCTAGAATTATTAAGGTATTATGATATGAGTGTATTGTATTACCCTCGAAAGGCCAATATAGTGTCTGATGCCGTCATCAGGATGTCAATAAAGAGTGTTTCTCATAATGAGAAGGTAAAAAGGAGTAGGCAAAGGATATTCATAAACTGGCTCGGTTAAGGGTCCAATTGGTTGATTCAACAGAAGGTGGAGTTGTAGCCTAGAGTGGGTCAGAATCCTCCCGGTAGTGGAGGTTAAGTCAAAGTAGGATGAAGACCCAATCCTACTCAAGTTGAAGGACACAATCCTAAAGAAAGTGGTGGAAGCATTCTCCAAAGGGGTAGATAGTGTGCTCCATTACCAGGGCAGGCTGTGTGCTCCCAATGTAGATGGTTTGAGGCAACAGATACTAACGGAAGCTCACAGAACCAACTAATCTATCCACCCAAGTTCCACTATAATGTACCATGATCTACGGGAAGTTTACTAGTGTGATGGAATGAAGAAGGACATCGCAAAATTAGTGGCTAAGTGTTCAAATTGCCAACTGGTCAAGGTGGAACATCAAAGATTTGGGGGTATGACCTAGGATATTAGCATTCCTACTTGGAAGTGGGAAGAAATGAACATGGATTTTGTTGTAGGTCTACCTCATATGCGCCGACAACATGACTCCATTTGAGTGGTTGTAGAGTGGATGACTAAGTCAGCACATTTCTAACCAGTTATGACCACTAATTCAATAGAGGATTATGCTAGACTATACATACAGGAGTTAGTCCAACTGCATGGAGTCCCTTTGTCCATCATTACAGATAGGGGTACTTAGTTCACCTCGCACTTCTGAAAGTCATTTTAGAAGGGACTTGGTACTCGGGTCAAGCTCAGTATAACTTTTCACCCATAGACAGATAGCCAGGCTGAGAGGACTATTCAAATCCTGGAGGATATGTTGAGGGATTGCGTGATAGATTTCAAGAGAAGTTTATATGATCACCTACCTCTCATCGAGTTTGCCTACAGCTACAGATACCATTCTAGCAATCAAATGGCCCTGTTCGAGGCATTATATGGTAGGAGGTGTAGGTCTCCTACAGGGTGGCCTAAGATTTGTGAAGCTACCTATATAGGAACTGATTCAGTACGTGAGGTCATATAGAAGGTTCAACTTATCAAGGAATGGTTGAAAACGGCCCAAAGCTGACAGAAATAATACTCAGATGTAAGGAGAAGGGAGTCGGAGTTTGCTATGGATGATTGGGTATATCTGGAAATTTCACCTATGAAAAGGGTGATGAAGTTCGAGAAGAAAGGATAGCTCACTCCTAGATATATTGGCCCTTAAAAAATCCTGATATGCATTGGCAATGTGGCTTATAAGTTGGATTTTCCTGCGGAGTTAGCATTAGTGCATCCAGTCTTCCATGTGTCTCTGTTGAAGAAATGCATTGGTGATCCAACCTCAATTGTTCCTTTAGAGAGTCTTGGTGTAAAGGATAGTCGCTATTACTAAGAGGTTCCAGTTAAGATTTTTGGACCATCAGGTTTGTTAGCTGAGGAACAAGGAGGTCACTTTAGTAAAAGTTTTTTGAGGGACTAGCTAGTTGAGGGAGCTACATTGGAGGCTGAAGAAGATATGATGGCTAGATACCCTCATCTATTCCCTTCTAGCTTAGCTGCAGCATCAGGTACTAAATTCCTCCTCAGTACTCTATTTAGTTCCTTACTCGTCAGCTCTATTCAAGTTTTTAGTGTGCACCCCAGTTGCATGAATTCAGTTAGTATATCTATCTCAGTTCGGAGCCAGTCACTCCTTCAGTATTCACTTTATAGTCTTAGTTCGGGATTGCAACTCTTTCCCTGGTCTTTTAGCTTACATAGCCTTCATTCGACGAAAAATGTTTTCAAGGGGGACATATTGTAATACCCCAAAAGTTTCTTAGGCCAAACCCAAGACTTAAAATAAAAAAAAACTAGAAAGAAACCAGATGATTTTTCAGAACGACTCGTCAAATGAGTTGTTGTCAGAGACAACGACCCATTAAGACGGTTGTTAGTTGTCCAGTAGATTCTTCCCTTAGATTCAATGAGCGATACAATGACCCATCATTACTGGTAATGGGTCATTGTGTTGCCCATTCTATCAAGTCCAACATGTTGTCAAAAATCATCCCCTGAACCCACGAGCCTAGCTAAGAGTCATTGAAAGATGTAATGACCCGTTTAATCAGGGCATTTGATGAAGTCCAAAAAGTGTTAAAGTCACCCAGTGACAACGAGTGAAAATAATGACTTGTTGTTTTAGATAATAGGTCGTTCTTCCCGTTCGTTAGGGGAAGATCTAGAATTTGTTCAAACTTCCTCTAATGGCAAAGAGTGGAACCAATGACCCATTGTTTTATCTAATGGGTAGTCCTTTCCATATGTTAGCCAAGTCCAAAAACTAGAATTTTCAGACCCAGGAGCAACGACTGGTCCCACCGACTTTCTAGACTTCTAAGCTTCTCTATTAATCCAAGAACTAGGCTCCCAATTCTCCTCAGAATTTTTGAGCTACTTCTCTGAGGTTTCTTCTCTAGGTATGTGGGATTTCAAAAGGGGTTGTCATTTCACACTTGTGTCTCAAACTCTTTCAAGAAACATTGACATCTCAATCCTATAGAAAAATCATGTCTCAAAGTTTTCGTTCAGTTATGAGTTCCCTTATTACTTCAACATTCTCAAGTCTCCTTACAATTCAGTTACAAATGACACGTTCATGACAGATTTTCACATAATTCAAGTTCAATTATATATATATATATATATATATATATATATATATATATATATATATATATATATATATATCGCATCAATATAGCATTGAGTTTAGCATAAATTCATATTTCAGTCTTTGTGATCTTATCATGATTTCAGTATACAGATGTTGACAGCATAATCATTATTTTCAGTTCTTTAGGCTCTCAGAATACTATTCGATAAAGTATCTAATTTAGCTTTAAGAACACTAGTTTTCAAGCTATCAACAAATTATTAGTAAGCTTATCAATTGGGAGTAGTTCTTAGCACCGAGCTTATCCAGGGTTTAGTGCACCTAGGACCCAGAACTATGTGCCACCGTAGGTTATTAGCTAAAATGAGCACCAATTTTAGTGATTATATCAGCCATGCCTTATACCCTTGAAATGTATATTGGGTCCTATCGATGGGGTGTATACTTCGAACTCCACATTTAACTCACATGGTTATATGTCAGTTAATAGGCTCTTCCATTAGTTAGTATAGTTACAGACTCATTTTTTAGCACATGTACATGACCCTTATATCTGTTTCTACTATACTTTATTACATATTGTAAGACTACTACTTCACATCGATATTTATGTATCTTAGTAAGGATCATGGTACCATAGTTTAGTTATGCATTTTAGCATAGCTTTTCAGACTATCAGTATGTTCTATATATTCCATTTGCATATCTCATATACTCCATACATTCAAAGTACTGACCGCGTACTTCTTGTTCTATATTCTTTTATGATATAGGCTTAGGCTCTTAGGCTCAGCACGGGGTTAGCTTCTCATTTAGACTTATTGTAGCAGAGTTCTATTGGTGAGTCCTCATCTTCCGAGGTCCGGAGTCTTCATTTCCAGTTATTGTCATTTTAAGTTTTTCAGACATTAGAGTTAGTTGGGGGTTTGTCCCAGCAATTCAACAGTTTCTTTTAGAAAGCCTTCAGATAGAGTATTTTATTTTCAACTAGAGTTTCAGTGTTTGATTAAATTTCAGTATCTTATTAGGTATTCTTTACATGTAAAAGTATTTGGTTACTATTTCTAAACAAATTTCTCTTAAGATTCTTTTACGACAATTCAGTCATAATAGAATTATACTAAGCCATGGGTTAGCTTGAAGCTAATCGGGGCTTGAAGCTAATCGGGGTTCTAAGCATCGTACCGCATCCAGGATGTAGACTCGGTCATGACATTATGCTTCCAGATAGCTTTAGGCTCATGAGCAGAACTATCCGATCATGATATAGAGCTAGCAGCAGTAGTATTCGCCTTGAAGATTTGGAGGCACTACCTTTATGGTGTTCATGTAGATGTGTTCACTGACCACAAAAGCTTGTGCTATGTGTTCAGCCAGAAGGATTTGAACCTTCGTTAGAGAACATGGATAAAATTACTGAAAGATTATGATATGAGTGTGTTGTATCACCCGGGCAAGGCTAATGTAGTGGATGATATCCTTGGTAGGATGTCTATGGGGAGTGCTTCTCATATTGAAGAGGGTAAAAACGAGTTGGCAAGGGATATTCACGGACTAGCTTGGTTAGGGGCCTAGTTAGTTGATTCAGTAGAAGGTGGAGTTGTAGTACGGAGTGTGTCAGAATCCTCCCTAGTGGTGGAGGTTAAGTCAAAGTAGGGTAAAGACCCAATCCTACTCAAGTTGAAGGAACCAGTACTAAAGAAGGAGGTGGAAGCATTCTCCTAAAGGAGATATGGTGTGCTCCGTTACCAAGGCAGGTTCCCGATTTAGACAATTTGAGGCAATCGATACTAACGAAAGCTCACAGCACCAGGTACTCTATCCATCTAGGTGCCACTAAGATGTACAGTGATCTACGGGAGGTCTACTGGTGGAATGACATGAAGAAGGACGTTGCAGAATTTGTGGCTAAGTTTCCAAATTGTCAATAGGTCAAGGTTAAACATTAGAGACCTAGAGGTATGGCTCTTGGAATTCCTACATGGAAGTGGGAAGAAGTGAACATGGATTTTATTACAGGTTTACCTCGTACGCGCCGATAGCATGACTCAATTTGGGTGGTTGTAGATTGGATGACTAAGTCAATATATTTCCTACAATTTAAGAAAACAGATTCAACAGAGGATTATGCTAGACTATACATTCGGGAGTTAGTCAAACTGCATGGAGTCCTCTTGTCCATCATTTAGATAGGACACTCAGTTCACCTTGCATTTCTGGAAGTCATTCCAGAAGGGACTCAATACTTAGGTCAAGCTCAACATAGCGTTTCACCACAGATAAATGGCCAGGCTGAGCGGACTATTCAGACACTGGAGGATATGTTGAGGGCTTTCATGATTAATTTCAAAGGCTATTGGGATAATTACCTACCTCTCATCGAGTTTGCATACAACAATAGCTACTATTCCAATATTCAGATAGACCTATTTGAGGCATTAGTTTATATGAGATGTAGATATCCTATAGGGTGGTTTGAGGATGGTGAAGCTACCTTAATAGGACCTGATTCTACAAATGAGGCCATGCCTAGGGTTCAACTTATCAGGGAACGACTGAAAATAGTTCAGAGCTGACAGAAATTGTATGTAGATGTAAAGAGAAGGGAGCTGGAGTTTGTTGTGGATGATTTGGTATATATGAAAATTCCACCAATGAAAGGGGTGATGAGGTTCGGAAAGAAAGGAAAACTCAGTCCTAGATATTTTGGCCCTTATAGAATCTTGAGATGCATTGGTAATGTAGCTTATGAGTTGGAATTACCTGCGGAGTTAGCATTGGTGCATCAAGTCTTCTATGTGTCTTTGTTGAAGAAATGCATCTGTGATCTGACCTCAGTTTTTCCTTTAGAGAGTGTTGATATAAAGGATAGACTCTCTCACGAAGAGGTTCCAGTTTAGATTCTAGATTGTCAGGTTCCTAAGCTGAGGAATAAGGAGGTTGCTTTAGTAAAAGCTTTATGGAGGAAACAGCTAGTTGAGGGAGCTACATGGGAGGCCGAAGTAGATATGATGGCTAGATACCCTCACCTTTTCCCTTCCAACTCAGCTTCAGCATCAGGTACTAAATTCTTCCGCGGTACTCTATTCAGTTCCTTACTCATCAACTCTATTCATGCTTCAGTGTGCACCCTGTGGCATAAATTAAGTTAGTATATCTATCTGTTTGGAGTTAGTCACTCCTTCAGTATTCATTTTATAGTCTTCAGTCCCCAGTCTTTCCTCTACTTAGCCTTCATTCGAGGACAGATATTCCCAAGGGGGAGATATTGTAACACTCCAAAAGTTCCTTAAACCAAATCCCAGACTTGGAGTGAAAAACAAGAAACCAATATTTTTTTCTCAAGATGACTCAACCAACAACTCGTTGTCAGGACAAATGAACCATTAGGAGAGTCATTGTCAGCTTCTACAAATTTTCTCTCGGGAACTAATGAGACATAGAATGACTTGTTGTATGAAGTAACGAGTCGTCCTATCGCCCATTATAACCTAGTCCAGAAACTTGTCAAATGCTTTATCTAAATAATAAGCCAGACGATGAGTCATTGGTAGACCATTGATCCTATGAAGCCATTGAATGAAATCCAGAAAATTCTAAAATCACCCCAATGACAACGGATGGAAACAATGACTCGTCGTTACAAATAATGGGTCGTTCTGTATGTTCGTTGGGAGAGATCTAGAATCTGTTCAAACTTCCTCCAATGAAAATGAGTGGAACCAATGACCTGTTGTTCCATCTAATGGGTCATCCTTTCCATCCGTTGTTTGAAGTCCATAAATTGAATTTTCAGACCCATGGCCAACGACTGGTCACAACGAGTCATGGTCACAACCAACAACTCGTTGTGTGACCCATTGGATGTGGATAGGCAGTTTTTCAGACTTTTCTCTAGGGGTATTTTTGTAACTTCTCATTATTTTAGTTCCTAAACTACATCACTTTTGGGTGTATTATTAGGGGATTAAGGGGGGTTAGTCGATCATCCTCCCTTATTTCTCACTTAGCTCTCAAAACTAGTGCATAAAAGCTCAGGAATCCTCCCTAATAAGAACTAGGGTTCTTCCAGCAACCTCAAAAATTCGAGTTTCTTCTCAGGGGTTTTCTTTTTCAGGTATGTGGGAATTTAACAATGGATTTCCTTTCACCCTTGTGTCCCAAATTGTTTATAGAAATCTTAATAATTTCTAGCCCTGTAGGAGATTTTAAGCTAGGGTATTTTTCAATCAGCTTATGAATTCCTTAATCTTGATAATTCTTAAAGTTTTCCATGATTATTTCTAGTTGAAATTAATATCCTAGTTTCATTTATACAGTATGCTTTCCTACCCCAAATCTTTAGCATGGTTTTTGGATAAAACTTGCATTGTTTAGATTCTAGTTAGAAATATTATATTATCATAATATTTTCACTTGAGCATGAACTTTTGCACAAATACCTTGACTGAAAGTCAATGTTTTCAGTATGCTCATTTTGTTCATTATTCTTTAGACTGTCATGACACTTTCAGATAAAGTAGCTCTGACAGGATGTATAACACCAGTTTCTCTCAGATCCTTTAGACTCTCAGAACACATCCAGATAAGTAGTTCTGACTTAGTCTTAGGACATCAGTTTTAAGCTATCAGCACAGTAAGATATAATAGGTTTTCAATTGGAAGTAGCACTTAGCACTAAGCGGGCTGGGGCTCCAGCATACCCAGGTTCCCAAAACTATGTGCCACCATAGGTTATTAGCCTGAATGGGTCCTAGATGGTAATCACATAGCTCAACCACTATACCCTAGCAAGGTATGGTTGGCTCTCTTCGATGGGGTGTAGACATCAAAATTCACGCCTAGCTCACGTGATTATATGTCGATTATAGGCTCTCCCACAGTTCAGTACAGTTAGAGTTCTCAGTCTAGTCTTGTCTATAAGATTTGAGGATATGCTTATGGCTCTAATGTAGTGTATTAGTTTCTATCAAATTCTCATATATGTTAGACTATTTTCTCTATTTATGATTTCTTATAGACTCTTTGCATGTCATTTCAGTGTAGTTTACGATTTATTAGTATACGTATGTTTTTTTACATCTCACATACATAGTACATTCCAAGTCTGATCGCATGCTCTCTATGTTCTATATGATTTTATGATATAGGCTCAGGTACCCATCCTTAGCATTGCAGCTAGTTTCTCCTAGGGATTTCCAGCATTTGATAGTGGTGAGTCCTCATCTTCCGAAGGCTGGAGTCTCTGATTTCAGTTATTGTTATTTTCAGTTTTTTTAGACTCTATAGTTAGCTGGGAGCTTGTCCCATTACCTCATCTTTTTAGTAGAGGCTTTCAAATAGATAGTTAGTTAGTATGTTAGTTTTTTGTTTTAATACCACATTCCATATGTATTTACTTGACTTAGGTTATTTCATTACTTAGAACCAGTTGTTCCATTACTTTACTTATGCTTCCGCTCAATTTATTTGGAAACTCATATTAGCAGTGGTAGGCCATGCCATTGGTTAGTTTGGAGTCAATTGTGGCTTTAAGCACCGTGTCACATCTAGGGTGTAGACTTGGGTCATGACACATCGTCGCTGAGTGGGTCAAATTTCTAGGCGAGTTTCTAAGGGTATTTTAGAACTTTCTATATTTTAATCACCTAATCTAGAATGTTTTGGAATTCCTAAGGAATATATTTTAGAGTTTAATTAGTATAAATTCTTACTCCCTTTCATTACAACGTAAAGATTCAAGATCATTAAGCTCTCAAGTTCATCAAGCAAGCTAGGAAATCATCTTCTCTAACTTAGGGTTCTTCAAGCTTGAGTTATGTTTAATTTTCCAGGTACGTAAGGCTAAATAAAGTGAGGATTTCTAATCATACTTATGCCCTAAATTTATGAAAGAATTCATTGAGATTAAAGCTAGTTTCATCCAATTCTTGTATTGTCTTCTTCTTTATCGATTGAATTATCCATTATTGAGATAATCCAATTGAATTGTATCAATTGTATCCCTTTGGTATTGATTATCATACTTTTGATGTTTATTGATGATATTCTCTTGAATTCTTGAGTTATTGAATGATGATTGGTTCATGTATCTTATTCAATGAACCATATTGCAGCAAGTCATGATGTTGAAAACATTGAGATTTAAGTTTAATAGCATTATTTTCATAAAGTGAGCATATTTTTTAAAAGAGTTCTCGTGAAGAGATTTTAGAAAAAAAAGCATAGTTTTGAGCATCATATTCAAAAGCTAAACTGAAGTCTTATTTTTAAAACCCCTGAGATGTTTTAAGCGTAGAAACTCAGCAGTTTTCAAAGAGATATTTGGAGTATAGAAACTCCCAAGTTTTTAAAGAATGTTTTTAGCAAAAGGCTCTTCAGTAAAGTAAACAGATTTTGAGAAAAAAGCTCAACAAGAGTTTTAAGACATTTATTGTATCTATTGTTAAATTTCTTTATAAAAGGTGTTCAAATGTCTTAGATATGCATAAGCATATGACTATATGTTTTAGGAGGATTATTTAGCACAGAGTGGATAAAAAGTTCAGATAGCTCGTAAGCCCCAGAACTACGTAGCCAGTCTAGGATAGGATCATGTCGTTGGTTCGGGTGGCTCTTCGAAGATAAGTCCCTGGTAAGGACTTGATGTTCTGGATCCACAGATTGTGATCGTTCTCTGTCCTGGCAATGCTTTGAGTAGCTCCGCCAACTTGATCAAGATACTTGGGTATCATGTGTTCATTCATGATGGTGTCAGTTATGAGAAACTCCCACCTAAGTTACAGTTTTACAATTTTTTACATGTATATTAAGGTATGGTTTTGATGCACAATTTTATTGCATAAGTGTTTTATACATTGATCAAATTGTGTTTTATACATCATTCAGAGTTTAAGTTTCAGCTACATTGCGTCATTCAGTTTATCCTTTCAATCAGCTACTTTTGCTTAATTGTTGTTTTATTCAGCCTTATTACATATCATACATTCCACATTGATGCCATTTGGTGCTGCATCTTATTATGATGCAGATTCAGGTAGACATGATCAGTGACAGATGCTTCTTTAGGATCATGCATCCATTTAGTTGTTTGTGAGGCATCCTGTTTTCAGAGAATCCCCATCCTATCAATTGTTTTATTTTATAGAGATTGAGATAGCCATGGGAGCTATGTCCCGGCACCGTCTTTAGTCACAACGGCTTCATATATAGAGTTAAAGTTGAGTCAATAATATTACTTTATAACCTTGATTGAGTTGTAGGTAATAAATCTTAATTTATTTTATTGAGCCTATACAGTTATCCTCTATACTTATTGTATTCTCATCTAATAGTAAGTTAGGCCAAAGGTTTTCTTAGATCACTATATGGTATGAGTGTCGGTCGACATCTAGGGAGTAGACTTGAGGCATGACAAACTTAGTATTAGAGCTTTAGGTTCAAAGAGTTTTAGGGTGTCTATGAAGCCTCTTCTAGTAGTGTTATTCTTAATTATAGGTGTAAAGCACGTCACATCTATAATAGGAAGACTATGAAGAGTTAGGAAATACCTCCCTTCTTTCATATTCTAAATCATGCGATAGAGTTTAACTCTATAAAGAATTCCTCCTAACTCATGTATTCACACATTTTAGATCATGCCTCCTAAATGTACGACCAGCCATAAGAACACAGCTAACATGCCTCCATTGACTAGGATGCAAAACAGGAATTGTCTATGCACTCTAGTTCTGAGATCCAGTGTTGGGGCCCAAGATGGATTCCCGAGACACCAGTTCCTCAGCCCCCTAGTATAGGTACTTCAAATACAAAGTTTAGAGGGGTTATACAGATGCTTACTCAATTGGTGGCTACCCAATCAAGTCATCAGAACTTAGCACCAGCTAGTTTCAGTTCTCATAATTCGGAAGCATCAAGGATAAAAGAGTTCTTGAGGATTCTAGTATTTACAGGGTCAAAGGTCGATGAGGACCCTCAAAACCTTACTGACAAGAACAGGAAGATTCTGAAGGCAATGCATGTGTCACGATCAGAATGTAGGCCCCGATCGAGACACGGGACAAGGAACTCCGAGGGACTCCAAGTCGACTCATAGTATGAACATACATCTAGCCAATCAAATAAAGTGGAAGAAACAATATGATAAACTTAGCGGAAGTCTAAAATAGCATAATATCAAAAATACACATAAATCTGAAGTTGATTACATCGGTTTGTCTGAAAGACCTCCAACTAACTCGCTAAAGCTTAAAATTGAAAAGTACATAAAGAAAACTGATAAAGCATGGTCCTTGGTAGATGAGGACTCACCAACAGATGTGGGATGCTAACTCTGAGAGGCTGGCTAGGGTCGAGGCTGAATCTGAGTACTGGAGACTGTATCATGAAATGATACAGCATAGACTATGCGGTCAGTATGTGGAATGTACCGAGTATTCAAGGTAAGTAAAACGGTTATTTAAAATGCATAAAAGTGCGTAAGAGTAGGACAACATGCTCATAACATGAATATCATAATGTAACATAAGGCTCAAGGTTTTCAAAGCATTTGTAAATTAACCATAATCATAATCATAAAAGGAAAACTTTATCAAACATGACTTGAGCCAAAACCGTGTGAACATAACCATGCATAAATCATGAGGAACAATGGGAGATTATTATAACCAATATACCCCATATGAGCACACATGGAGCCCGACCTATAAATCCCTAGTTGGGAGGGTGTTTGTACCTTGCCAAGGGTAGAACTATGAAGGGCATGATATCACACATGAAACGCCCATTTGGGGCAATAGGGGATAGTCTTAAGGGAGGTCCCATCATGTCCTACGGTGGCACATAGTTTTGAGATTCAAGGCAAAACCTGGGCTCCGAACCTACTCGGTATTAAATACTACTCCCAAAACATATATAGTGCTCATAGGATAATATACATGAGATTCATGGGCTAGTTAAATTATGATGATCATAAGCATACTTTTAAATATGTGAACTAGCTATGAGGGTATGGCCGGTGAGGGCCAAAATTATAAATCCTAAATCATGAGGTTCATACATACTTGTAAATCATGTACATGCTTAATAAATCATAAATTCATAATGGGCATTTGAATAAATCGATATCATAACTCATAAAATATGATGAATTGAAGATTATCAAAATCAAGATAAAATCATAACTCAATTTATCATAAAACAAGTATGATTTGGCATAGTTTAATAGAGATTTAAGTCAATGAATTTATAATTGAATTAGTTGTAAAATCTGATCATGATTCATAAAATATGATATGAAATATGAGAGATATTAACCCATAGACAGATCATTATAATTTCATAAGAAATTGGGGATGAAACCCCATAAGATTTTCAAATAAAATTTCATGAATTAGGAGAGATTGGGCATGGGTGTGAACGGATTCACCCATTCATAACCCGACATACATAATTAAAGTTGATTCTTACACTTTCTTGATGCCCCAAGAGGAATTTGAGAAGAATTGGAAGGGCTTAGGCTTGATCTCCTCTCTAACTCTCTAACTTGCATGACTGGGTTTTCAATAGGTTAGAATGACTTAACCTATCTTAATACACTCTGAAAATAACATAAAACAACGTGGTATAGGACCCTAGGGCTTAGGGATGACGGTAATACCCTTAATAATTTCGCAGCTAAAAACTTACTACTAGTCCCAATGAGGGACTGGACGAGTCGTTACCCCTGACAACGAGTCATGACCTAAGTCATGAAGTCTACTGCCATTATTCCTCAAAGGGGTCCCCACGAGGGACCCAACGAGTCGTTATGGGCATGATCTTCACTGCCCAAGGTCACAAGTCTTGAACCCCTTACTGACCACGACTCACCTAACGAATTGTGGCACCTGACCATGACTCGTGGTGTCCACTCCTGGGGAACACTGCCATCCAAACTTCATCCTTCAATACCCCTCGACCACGACTGACCTGACGAGTCATGGGAACTGACCACGATTCGTGGTCATGTTCGTGGGATCCCAAATCATGATTTTTCCACTTAAGTCAAATTCCTCACCACGAGTCACTCCACGACTCGTGGTCAATCCGGACAGGTCACCTAACGACCCATTCTGTGACATGGTGCAAGAATCCTATTTTTCTCCGTTTCAACTCCCGGATTTGATCTTTGGGCTTTCAGGGTAATACAATATCTCCCCCTTGGGAACATTCGTCTTCAAATGTTGGAAAACATATAGAAAAGAAGAGAAATGCAATCATCATATTAAAATACTGATCATTTAAGATGAAAACTGACGAAATAACTACCTCCGAACTGAACTACATAGCTGAATTAAATTCACGAACCATAATTACATACTTTACATAAAAGAAACTTCAACACATGAACTTAACATGAAATCTAAATAGAATACTAGGGTAAAAACTGATACCTCAAACTGGAAATGAGCCGGAAGGGAATAGGTGTAGGTATCTAGCCATCATATCCGCTTCGGCCTCCCACGTAGCTCCTTCAACATGCTGATTTCTCCATAATACCTTGACTGAAGCTACCTTCTTGTTCCTTAGCCTCCGAACCTGACGATCCAATATTTCCACCAGAATTTCCTCATAACTGAGGTTGTCCCTCACTCCCACACTCTCCATCAAAACCACTAAAGAGGGATCTCCCAAACACTTCTTCAAGAGTGATACACAAAAATAGGATGAACGGAAGCTAATTCTGAGGGCAACTCCAATTCATATGCCGCCTTGCTAACCCGTTTCACAATGTGGTAGGGGCCAACACAACGAGGACTGAATTTTCCTTTCTTTCCAAATTGCATCACTCCCTTCTTGGGAGACACCTTCAGAAACACCCAATCATCCACCTCGAATTCTAATTCTCTCCTTCTCACATCGGCATAGGACTTTTGGTGACTTTAAGCCATTTTCAACCTGTCCCGTCTGAGCTGAACCTTCTCCATAGCCTCATGGACTGAATCTGGTCCTATCATCACAGCCTCACTAACTTCGAACCAGCCAATAGGCGATCTACATCTCCTCTCATAGAGAGCCTCAAACGGAGCCATCTGAATACTGGAATGGTAGTTTTTATTGTATGCAAACTCGATAAGAGGCAAATGATCATCCCAACTACCTTTGAAGTCAATCATGCATGCTATCAACATGTCCTTGAGGGTCTGAATCGTCCGCTCCGCTTGACCATCTGTTTGCAGGTGAAATGTTGTCCTGAGCTTAACCTGAGTACCCAGTCCTTTGTGAAACGACCTCCGAAACTGAGATGTAAATTGGGTACCTCTGTCTGATATGATGGATAAAGGCACTCCATGCAATCAAACTAGCTCTCAGATGTATAGTTTGGCATTATCCTCCGCCGAATATGTGGTTTTGACCAGTAGAAAATGAGCGGCTTTGGTCAACCTATCTACAACAACCCAAATGGAGTCATATTACCGATGAGTGTGAGGCAAACCAGTTATGAAGTCCACATTGATTTCTTCCCACTTCCAAGTAGGAATACTGATATCCTGAAGCACGCCTCTTTCTCTCTGATGCTCAACCTTTACTTGCTGACAGTTTGGACACTTAGCTACAAATTTCGCGATGTCTTTCTTCATGCCATTCTACCAATAGACTTTATGTAAGTCACGGTACCACTTGGTGGAACCTCGATGCATCGAATACCTAGATCCATGAGCCTCGTGCAACATCTGGTTCCTCAAATCATCATCATCGGGAACACATAAGTGACCCTGGTATCGAAGCACACCATCTGCCCCTTTGGACAAAACCTCTACTTTCTAATTCTGAACGGCTTCCTTTAACTTTACCAAAATTGGGTCCTCGTCTTGTCTAGCCTTTACATTAGTCACCAAAGATGATTCTAATCCGTTCTAAACAATAACACTGCCATCGGTCGAGTCAACCAACCAAACTCCTAACCTTGCAAGTCAATGCACGTCTTTCACCAGCTCCTTCTTTCCTTCATCCACATGGGACACACTTTTCATGGAGAGTCTACTAAGTGTGTCTGCTACTATATTTTCCTTGCTCGGATGGTAAAGCACACTCATATCATAGTCCATAAGTAGCTCTAACAACCTCCTTTGCCGAAGATTGAGATCCTTTTGAGTGAACACATATTGTAGACTCTTATGATCCATAGACACATCCATGTGGACCCCGTACAAAATAATGCCTCCATATCTTCAAGGCGAACACTACCGCCGCCAATTCAAGATCATGGGTCGGGTAATACATTTCATGAGCTTTCAACTGTTTGGAGGCATATGCTATTACACACCAAAGTCTGATCCTTGTAGCATCACAATACACCACGAACCCATCGGTACCCTCGGGTAGAGTTAACACCGGTGCTGAAGTAAGTTGAGTCTTCAACTCCTGAAAGCTCCTCTCACAAGCCTCCGACCATTGAAATTTCACCTTCTTTTGGGTCAATTTAGTCAAGGATGCTGCAAAGATGAGAAGCCTTCAACAAATCTTTGATAGTAGCCAGCTAAACCCAAAATGCTTCAGATATCTAAAGGATTCACCAGTCTAGGGAAATTCTTCACCGCTTTTATTTTCTAAGAGATCCACCTTTATGCCCTCACTTGATACCACATGGCCTAAAAACGCCGTAGAATTCAACCAAAACTCACACTTGCTGAATTTTGCATACAATTGACGATCCCTCAAGGTCTGAAACACCACCCTAAAATGAGCGACATGCTCTTCCTTGCTTCGAGAGTATATAAGGATGTCATCTATGAACACAATCACGAACATGTCTAGATATGACTTGAACACCCTATTCATCAAGTCCATAAAAGCTGCAGGGGCATTTGTTAGTTGAAACAACATAACTACAAACTCATAGTGACCATACCGAGTTTTGAAGGTTGTTTTCGAAATGTCACTCTCCCGCACCTAGAGCTGATGGTATCCGGACCTAAGGTCTATCTTCGATAAGCACCTAGCACCTTGAAGTTGGCCAAATAAATCATCAATCCTGGGTAGAGGATACCTATTCTTGATGGTGACTTTGTTTAATTGCCAATGGTCAATGCACATCCGAAGGGAACAATCCTTCTTAATAGAACTGGTGCACCCCATGGAGACTTCCTAGGTTTGATGAAACCCTTGTCTAGTAGGTCCGTCAAATGATATTTTAACTCCTTTAGCTCAGCTAGAGCCATTCTGTAAAGAGGAATAGACATAGTCTGCATGTCGAGTGGGAGATCAATACCAAAGTCGATTTCCCTCTCGGGAGGAACACCCAGTAGATCATCTGAGAACACTTTTGGATACTCACATACCATTGGAACTAGCTGGATAGTCGGGGTCTTGGATGTAGCATCCTTAACCCTAATTAAATGGTACACACAACCTTTGAAATCATCTTTTTGGCCTTAAGATAGGAAATAAAACAACCTACCGGCACAGCTGAACTCCCCTTCCATTCTAATACTGGATCACCCGAAAATCTGAACTCTACCGCACGGGTTCTACAATTAATGGAGGCATAACATGCAAATAGCCAATCCATGCCGAGGATAACATCAAAATTAGTCATGGCTAGCTATAATAAATCTGTTGAGGTGACTTTCTGAAGGACTGTGATCGAGCAACCTCTATACATCCGTCTAGCTACGACTGAATCACGCACTGGAGTAGAGACTAGAAGGGTTCTGACAAGATCTCGGGACTGACTTTGAAACTATTAGCCACGTAAGTTGTCACAAAAGACAAGGTAGCCTCTGGATCTAACAAAGCATACACATCAAGGTGAAAAACTCGTAACATACCAGTAACCACATCGGGGAAAGTCTCATGCTCCTATCCGGTTGCAAAGGCATAAAACCTGTTCTGGCGCTGACCGCTAGCTGAACTAGTCGAAGTGCCCTGCTGGGACGGATGTGCTGCTAAAACTCCTGAACTAGCGGCTGGTATACGAGCTCCACCGCCCCCTGATCTGGACGAAGTGCAATCCCTAAGTCTGTGCCTAGGTTTGCCATACCCGAAATAAGTGTCTCCAACTAAGAACCTCCCTAGGTGATTCTTGCCACACCTTGCACGGGCTGGGATGGTGTGCTCTATCTGCATGCTACCCTGGCCCCTCGAATTTTGAAGCGCTGCTTCTTCAATCACCTCGTGGTCTAGATAATGCACTAGCTGATGATGGTGCTGGAGCAAAGGGCCTGTGATGAGACTGCTGGCGATGTCCGCCCCCCAATCTAGGCTGAGAAGTCCCATGGTTGTATGTCTTGGCCCTCTTGGCCTCCCTTTGCCTCCGATACACCGCCTCCATCTGCTGGGCGTGAAAAACTATGCAGGGAAAATCGATGTCCTGATGCAGCATGGCGATCCTACAGTCTTTATCCAGGTAGTCTGCCACTCCATGTACAAATCGGCTCACCCGAGCCCTCTAGTCTGCCACTAACTCTGGTGCATACTTGGATAAGCAGGTGAACTCCGAAGCGTACTCCTTAACCGACATATCACCCTACTTTAGATTTACAAGCTCAGCCACCTTTAGTTCCCTCATCTCACGAGGGAAGAACCGATCTAGAAAGGCGCCATGAAACTCTTCCTAACTGATAGGACCCACTCCTACTGCCCTACTTTTTTTCCACTGTTTAAACCAAATATTTGCAACCCCTTTTAGCTGATAGGATTCCAAGTCAACTCACTCCCCATTGCCCACCCCCATGACCTAGGTGATCATTAGAATCTCATCAATGAATTCATGCAGTTCCTCATCTACTTTTGACCAAGGAACTTTGGTGGGTTCATTCTCAGAAAATCTCTGACCTGAGCCATCGCCGCATTCCTATTCTGAGGGAAATGCGCCACCGCCAGTTGATTGACCTGGGTGGCCAAAGGTTGTACTAGCATCTGTATGGATTCCCTAAATCCAGCGTGGGCGGCTAGCTCTAGTGCATGCTCCTTATGGGCTGGTGGGGCCTGATGGTGCCCCTCTCCATTGCCGTTCTTGTGTCCATTTCCATTTCTCCTTCCATTTATTCAACGTGGAGGCATGATTCTTCAAACATGTATAGCACGAGTTAGAAGGATAGATGGACATCTCATTGCATCACATGAGATCATAAAAAAACAAGGGAATATTTTCTAAATGTCTCGTAGCCTCTTCGTCATAAGTGTGACGTGCTTCACACCCATGAAAAAGACTACTTAACGTGGCTTTTATACACCCTAGGACACATCAAAACCTATGGATCTGATACCAAGTTTTTCACGACCCAAACGTAGGCCCGAATCGAGACACAGGACAAGGAACCCCGAGGGACTCCAAGTCAACCCATGGGATGAACATACATCAACTCAATCAAATAAAGCGGAAGAAACAACATGATATACATAGCGGAAGTATAAAATAGCATAACAACATAAATACACATGAATTTGAAGTTGATTACATCCTTTTGCCTAAAAAGCCTCTATGTTTGATGAGTTGATGGACAAGGCCCCAACTAACTCGCTAAAGCTGAAAACTGGAAAGTACATAAAGAAAACTAATAAAGCATGGTCCACGGAAGATGAGGACTCACCAACAGATGTGGAATGCTAACTCTGAAAGGCTAGCTAGGGTCGAGGCTGAATCTCAGTATCGGAGCCTATATCATGAAAGGATACATCATAAAGTATGTGTAAGTATGTGGAATTCACCGAGTATGCAAGGTAAGTAAAATAGTTATTTAAAATGCATAAAAATGCAAAAGAGTAGGACAACATGCTCATAACATGAATATCATAATGTAACATAAGGCTCAAGGTTTTCAAAGCATTCGTAAATTAACCATAATCATAATCATAAGAGGAAAACTTTATCGAACATGACTTGAGCCAAAACCATATGAACATAACTATGCATAAATCATGAGGAACAACGGGAGATTCTTATAACCGACATACCCCATATGAGCATACATGGAGCCCGACCTGTAAATCCCTAGTCGGGAAGGTGTTCGTACCTTGACAAGGGTAGAACCATGAAAGGCGTGATATCACACATGAAAGGATCATTTGGGGCAAAAAGGGGACAGTCTCAAGAGAGGTCCCATCATGTCATACGATGGCATGTAGTTTTGAGATTCGGGGAAAACTTGGGCCCCGAACCTACTCGGTATTACATACAACTCCCAAAACATATATAGTGCTTATATGATAATATACATGAGATTCATGGGCTAGTTAAATCATGATAATCATAAGCATGCTTGTAAATACGTGAACTAGCCATGAGGGTAAGGCCCGTGAGTCGGCCAAAATCATAAATCGTAAATCATGAGGTTCATGCATACTTGTAAATCATGTATATGCTAAATAAATCATAAATTCATAATGGGCACTTGAATAAATCCATATCATAACTCATAAATCATGATGGGTTGAAGATTATCAAAATCAAGATAAAATCATAACTCAGTTTATCATAAAACAAGTATGATTGTGCATAGTTTAATTGAGATTTAAGTCAATGAATTTATATTGAATTAGTTGTAAAATTTGATCATGATTCGTAAAATATGATATGAAATATGAGAGATATTAACCCATAGATAGATCATTAGAATTTCATAAGAAATTGGGATGAAACCCCATAAGATTTTCAAATAAAATTTCATGAATTAGGAGAGATTGGGCATGGGTGTGAATGGATTCACCCATTCATAACCCTACATACCTGGTCAAAGGTTATCTTTACACTTCCTTGATTGCCCAAGTGGAATTTGAGAAGAATTTGAAAGGCTTAGGCTTGATCTCCTCTCTAGCTCTCTAACTTGCATGCATGGGTTTTCAATAGGTTAGAATGAATTAACCTATCTTAATACACTCTGAAAATAACTTAAAACGACATAGTATAGGACCCTAGGGCTTAGGAATGACGTTAATACCCTTAATAAATTCGCAGCTAAAAATGATTGCCAGTCTCAATAAGGGACTGGACGAGTTGTTACCCCTGACAACAAGTCGTCACCTGAGTCGTGAAGTCTACTTCCATTATTCCTTAGGGACCCAATGAGTCATTATGGGTGACCAAGAGTTGTGGTCACCACTCGTGGTCTTTACTGCCCAAGGTCACAAGTGTTGAACCCTTTACGGACCACAACTCACCTAACGAATCATGGAACCTGACCATTACTCTTGATGTCTAGTCGTGGGGAACATTGCTACCCAAACTTCATCATTCAATAGCCCTCGACCACAACTGACTTGACGAGTCACTGGAACTGACCACGACTCGTGGTTATGTTCGTGGGATCCCAAATCATGATTTTTCCACTAAAGTCAAATTCCTTACCACGAGTCACTTCACGACTCTTGGCCAATCTGGACGGGTCACCTAATGACCCGTTTTGTGACCTGGTGTAGAAATCCCGTTTTTCTCCATTTCAACCTCTAGATCTGATCTTTGGGCTTTCGGGTTATTACAGCACGCCAAAAAAATAGGGAGTTGAGCTTGCTTCTTATAAGATAAAGTATATGACTAATGTATGGTATGACCAGTGGGAGCAAGGACAAGATGAGAATACATCTCTAGAAACTTGGGATAGTTTTGAAGAGGCTTTCTTGAAAACTTCTTCCTTCATGAGTTGAGAGAGGAAAATGTGGAGGAGTTTGTTCATTTGAGGCAAAGTACTATAAGTGTGAAGGATAGCCTGGAGTTCATCTAGATATCCAGATATGCTCCAGAGATGAAACCTGATAGGAGGGTCAAAATGAGGAAATTCATGTTTGAGTTGAGTAAGTACGTGAATAAGGAGTATAAGGGCTCTCTATTGATCAGTGACATGGATATTTCTAGACTCATGGGATATGCCCAGCAGCTAGAATAAGATAAGCAGAAGGATCGAGAAGAGAATCAGAGTGAGAGAGCTAAGATAACTAGTAATGAGACCAGACAACAGAGGAACATAAATGAAAATAGGCCTTTCTTCAGAAAGAGGTCCTCTAGAACTACAAGAATAGCTTCTAATGCTCCAGCCCCAGGTAACAGGAGAGATCAGAGGTCTCAGACATAGGGAACCCCTTGATACCCATCTTGTGGCAAGTGGTAATGTCCACTTAGGTGAATGCCTTGTGGGTACAGATGGGTGTTATTGGTGCAGCCAGCAGGGCCATTATTTAAGAGATTTTCCATCCCGACATAGTAATAGGGGTAGCAGAGCTCAGACTTCTCCCTCAGCTGGTAGAGTAGCCAAAAAGGGCACTACTCATGGACAGGCGGAGGACAGAACCGTCTGTATGTAATGTCTAGTTTCCAAGATTAGGTGAACTCTCCAGATGTTGTCACTGGTATATTAAAAGTCCTCTCCATTGATGTATATGCTTTACTTGATCTAGGTGCTACATTATCTTTTGGGACTCCGTATATAGCCATTAAGTTTTGTATCTCCCCAGAACAACTCTTGGAGCCTTTCAATGTTTTGACTCCGGTTGGTGAGCCAGTCCTAGCCAAGAGAATCTACAAAGATTATAAAGTTTGAATTCATCATAAAGATACCACAGTTGATCTAGTATAGCTAGATATGGTGGATTTTGATGTTATTCTAGTCATGGATTGGTTGTATTCTTGTTATGCCATAATTAATTATAGGACCCAAGAAGTACAGTTCCAACTTCCTGTTGAGCCAGTCTTAGTATGGGAAGGTAGTCCCATTATGCCTAAGGGTCGTTTCACTTCATACCTTAAGGTCGGGATGCTTATCTCTAAGGAGTGTGTTTATCATTTAGTGAGAGTGAAAGACTCTAATGTTGAGACACCATCACTTCAGTCAGTTACAATTGTCAATGAGTTCTCAGAGGTCTTTCCAGATGATCTTCTCGGAGTTCCTCCATATAGGAAAATAGATTTTGAAATCGATATTCTTCCTGATACTCATCTTATCTCTATTTTTCCATATCGAATGGCTCCAGCCAAGTTAAAATGATTAAAAGAGTAATTAAAATACCTTCTAGATAAAGGTTTCATTTTCCCCAGTACTTCACCTTAGGGTGTTCTTAGAATGTGTATTGATTACCGACAGTTGAATAAAGTTACTATCAAGAAAAGGTATCCCTTCCTAGAATGGATGACTTGTTCGACTAACTTTAGGGTGCCAAGTTTTTCTTGAATATAGATCTCATACTGGGGTATCATCAGTTGAATATGAGGAAATACGATATTCCCAAGACAACTTTCAGGACCTGATATGGTCATTTTGAGTTGCTATATCCTTTGGTTTGACTAATGCTCCTGCAGCATTTATGGATCTCGTGAACAAAGTGTTTGAGCCATATTTGGACATGTTTGTTATTGTGTTTATTGATGACATCTTGGTTTACTCCAAAAGTGAGAAGGAGTAAGCTAGTCATGTCAGAATAATTTGCAGACACTTAAGGACAAGGAGTTATTTGCCAAGTTCTCTATGTATGAATTTTGGCTGAAGTAAGTGGCTTTCTTAAGCCATATAGTCTCCATCGAGAGTATTCAGGTTGACTCCCAGAAGATTGAGGTTTTAATGAGTTGACCCAAACCCAAAACCCCAACTGATATCAGGAGTTTCTTAGGCTTAGTTGGTTACTACAAGAGATTTGTAGAAGGATTTTCAACTATTGCTGCTCTGTTGACTAAGTTGACCCAGAAAAAGGTTAACTTTCAATGGTCTGAAGCTATCATGACCCGAACATAGGCCCAGATCGAGATACGGGACAAAGAACCCTGAGAGGCTGCAACTGTCCTGTTACCCTTCCATTGCCTAAACCAGATGTGCACAACCCCTTTCAATTGATATGAGGCTAGGTTTGCGCACTCCTCCTCGGTCACTCCTATGATCTTAGTGATTTTCAGCACTTCATCAATAAACTCATGTCGATCCTCATCCACTTTCAATCTAAGGAACTCTAGAGGGTTCATCCTCAAAAAATCACTGACTCTCGTTGCCGTCGCATTCCCATTCTAGGGGACATGCGCTACCGCCTGTTGGTTGACTTGGGCAGTCAAAGCCTGAGCTAGCATCTGAATGGCAGCCTTGAACTCAGTGTGGGCAACCTCCTTAGGTACATGATCCTCATGGGCTGGTGGGGCCTGCTAGTGCCCATCCCCATTTCCATTTTCATGGCCATTTCCATTCCCTTTTCTTCTTCCGTTCACAAGGAAAGGAGGCATGATTCTGCAAACATGTATAGCATGAGTTAGAAGGATAGAGAGACATTTCAACGCACGACTTAGATCATGAAAGAAGAGAGTGTTTCCTAAACGTCTCGTAGCCTCTTCGTCATAAGTGTGACGTGCTTCACACTCATGAAAAAGACTCTACTTAACGCAACGTTCAGACACCCTAGGACACTTCTAAACCTAATGCTGTGATACCAAGTTGTCATGACCCGAACATAGGCCCGGATCGAGACACCAAACAAAGAACCCTGAGAGGCTCCAAGTCAACCAATGGCATGAACATATCAACTAAAAGAATACTATAAGCAGATACTAATATAATAAAACATGCTTAAGCGGAAGTCTATGTACATATCAAGTCAATTCTAAATCAGAAGTAGCAAGTTGATTTCTACATAATGTCTGAATAGCCTCTAACATAACTGGTGAGCTGATGGACAGCATCCCCAACTAGCTCGATGAAAGTCTGTAACTGAAAGAACATAACTATAGATAACTAAATGTCCTCGAAGGATGAGGACTCAACAATACTGGGTAGACAGGTCTGAGAGAGGAGCAGGACTAATGATGCGGCTGGGACTGATCCTTCGGACCTGTATTATGAAACAATACAACATAGAGTATACAGTGAGTACTTGGAATGTACTGAGCATGCATGGTAAGTAAAACAGATAGTTAAAATACATAAGAGTTCATAAGAGCAGGACAACATGATCATAAAGTAAATATCATAATGTGAACATAAGGGCTCAAGGTTTTCAAAACATTCGTAAATTAGTCATAATCATAATCATAAGAGGAATCTTTATTAAACATAATTCGAGCAAAAGTAACATAAACATAACCACGCATAAATCATGATGAACAATGGGAGGACTCATCTTAACCGACACTATCATGATAGAGCCTTACATGATGCCCCACTATTTCACCCAAGTGGTCAGGACCGTCCCCGGCTTGCCAGGAGGGGGACGTGCATGCGTGGTGATATCACAGGGATCCAATAATAAATATATATATATATACCTACAGTGGCACGTAGTTCTGAGACCATGGGGTTTACCTGAAGACCGAGTCTAGTCGGTGCTAGACACTGCTCCCAAAAACATGCACATGAGGGCTCATATCATAATCATAAAATCATTTATGAAGTTCATGGCCAAATAAATAATAACGTGATGGATCCTATTTGAAATACATGATTAGCCATGAGTAAGGGCCCTTGAATCGGCCAAGAGTCATAAATCCATAAATCATGAAATCTATGCATACTTGTAAAACATGTATACACTTGATATTCATAAATCCTTGATAAGTGCTTTAGAGAAATCATATCATAAATCATAAATCATAATTTAGGGCTTCAGGAAATCAAGAAATCATAACTTGACTTTTCATGAAGCATACATAACTGGGCATAATCTAATTAAGATTTGAAACTATAAATTTATATTTAAAGCAAATTATAAAATATGCCCATAGATCATAAAACATGATTTGATACATAAAGGGGATTGACCCATAGATACAGCATAGAGAATTTCAAAAGAATTGGAATAAACCTCGTAAGATCATGAAACTTGAATCTAGAATTGAAATTCATGGAATTGAAAAGAATTTAGAGCATCGGAGTGAAAGGAACTCCCATTAATATCCTCACCATACCTGGGTAAATCTGATTCACACTCCCACTTGAAAGCACAAAGGAAATTTAGGGACGAAATTGAGGAATCTAGGCTTGATCACCCCGAGCAGTTTCTAGACTTCCATGCATGGAAGTGAATAGGCTTAGAATGAACTTAGCCCTCTTAAAACACACTATTCTAAGCTAAAAGCGACGTAGTATAGGCCTTAGGAGATTAGGAATTATGAAAAAGCCCTTAAAAGATTCACAAGAAAATACTCAATGCCAGTCCCAATAAGGGACTGGACGACTCGTGCCCATCACCGCGACTCATGGTCTGCTTCTTATTGCCTACACTGGAATTGTCAACACTGGTCACCACGAGGGATACCATGACTCATGGTGTGCCTGATGACTCGTGATGATTGGTCATCCTCACTCACTCACTCACTCACCAAGGAAGTGTCAGTGACCACGAGTCACTGTATGACTCATGGTAACACTTCACGAATCGTGATATGGAATCATGAGAAGCAGATCAAAGAGTAACCAACCAGACTCCAGTGACCACGAGTCATGGTCACTCACCATGATAGGTATGATGACTCGTAGTCACTGGATGGGTCAAATATCCAAGCGAGTTCCTAAGGGTATTTTAGTAACTTTTTATGCTTTAATCACTTAATCTAGAATGTTTTGGGAATTGTAAGGAATATTATTTAAGGATTTAATTAGTCTAAACTCTTATTCTCTTTCATCACAACGTAAGGTTCAAGATCATTTCACTTTCTATTCATCAAGCATGCAAGGAAGTCATCTTTTCGAACTTAGGGTTTTCTCAAGCTTGAGTTAAGTTTATATTTCCATGTATGTAAGGCTAACTAAAGTTAGAACTTCAAATCATCCTTATGACCTAAATTTATACAAGAATTCGTTGATATTAAAGCTAGGGATTTCACCATATTCTTGAATTGTCTTCTTCTGTATCGATTGAATTATCCATCGTTGAGATATTCCTATTGAATTGTATCCATTTTATCCCTTTGCTATTCACTATCATACTTTGGATTTTTATTGATGATATTCTCTTGAATTTTTGAGTTATTGATTGATGATTGATTCATGTCTCTTATCCCATGAACCCTATTGCATAAAGTCATGATTTTGAAAACATTATAGTTTGAGTTTAATTGCATTATTTTTATAAAGTGAACAGATTTTTAGAAGAGTTTTCATGAAGAGATTTTGTGAAAAAAAGCATAGTTTTGAGCATGATTTTCAAAAGCTAAAGTGAAGTCTTATTTTTGAAACTCATAAGATGCTTTGAGCATACAAGCTCACAAGTTCTTAAATAGATGTTTGGAGTGTAGAAACTCCCATGTTTTTAAAGAATGTTTTGAGTGAAAGGCTCTTCATTAAAGTAAAAAGATTTTGAGCGAAAGGCTCAACAAGAGTTTTAGAACTTCTATTATATCTATAGCTAAAGTACTTTATAAAAGATACTTTTAGATGCCTTAGATAGGATAAGTATATGAACATATATTTTTGAAGGATTATTTAGCACCGAGTTACTGAAGAGTTCAGATACCTCGTAAGCCCAGAACTATGTAGCCATCATAGGATAGGATCATGCCATTGGTTTGAGTGACTCTTCAAAGTTAAGTCCCTGGTAAGGACTTGAATTATGGATTCACAGATTCTAATCGTTCTTTGTCCTGGCAAGGTTTTGAGCGGCTCTGCCAACTTAAGTGAGATAGTTGGGCATCATGTGCTTATTTATGATGGTGTCGGTTATGAGAAACTCGCACTTTAGTTAAAGTTTTATATTTTTTACATGATGTGCTCATTCATGATGCTTTTGTGTTTTATGCTTCATTCAGAGTTTCAGTTTCAGCTACATTACTTCATTCAGTTTAGCATTTCAATTCAGCTACTTGATAATGCTCAAATTACTCTCCTATAAAAGTATGATGTAGACGTTTTCAATAAAGAAAAAAACTAGGTTAGGGTCAATTCCATAGGAATATGGTCAAGATATAGAATAAAGCTAGTATTTAAGCTTTTAAGTTTATTATAACCTAAAGGAGGGTCTTGTAAGGAAGTAAACACATAACGGTATTTACAATTGAATTGTTATCAAGATGATGCAATTAACTATGGAAATGTTCTCCATGGGTTCATAACTACTCCATAGGAATTTTCTTGGACTGTGATGTAGGTTTGGGGTTGGGTATGGTAGATATGAATATTAGTGATCAATCCTCCTTGACACTACACAACATGGCCTCACTTTACACTTTTTACCCCTTTCTTCTCCTTTCAGCTTTTTCCTCCCTTTTTCACCATTCAACTGCAACATGTGAGCGTGGTGTATATTTCTCATCCTTTTTTCAACTCTTTTAATTTTCTTTTCATTTTTCAAATCATCTTTTTTTTTAACTTTTTTCTTTACACCACACCTCATTTTTCTTTGACTTTTTCATTCTTTTCCACCTCCTCACAGTCTATGTACCCCTACTATAGCCACCCTTAACTTAGGTATTTTGGTTGAGTTGAGGCTCACAATGTCCAAGGAGGAACCAGGTCCAAATAGGTTCATTATAAAATGGGAAAGGTGAATGGGTCGTCAAAGAAAAATAATCAAATTTTAGGCTCAAAGTCAGGATCAAGGGAATCATTTTTATTTGGTAGGGTAATTTAAGCTAAAGCGGGCTAAAACAAAAACAACCTATGGTTATTTCCTAACCAACTATCCTACAACCTATGTAAAGACCAACCGGGTAAGTTCTAGATCCTTTACACAGTATTTAAAAAGCATGCTTTGTCCACAAAGCATAAAATTTAAGAACTGGGAAAGAGACATACCTGTGGTGCTCTAAGTGCTACTCTTATCCTGCGGAGGTGGGTGTGCAAGCACACTCCCTTCCACTACAGTCGTGGTGCTATTGGTGGTCGGCGCAGTCAGTGGGGCATCACTCGGGGCAATGTTCACCCCCTCAAATGTGGTAGTCACCTCAGTAACCTCAACATCAACTCTAGCTAACTGTGGCTCACCTAAAGGATCCTTTAAACCCGCAAGCTCACTCAGGACAATGGCGGAGCTCCCTGCTCCTCTGGCTCTCTCATGTAACTCTGACATATGCTCGTCATAAGTTTGTAGGATATCCACTGTCGCCCGCCTGTTCTTCTCTTTTCTCCTTTCTCTTCTTCTTTTTCTTTGAGGGCTCGTCTTTAACTACCTCCGAGACCCTCTTTTTCCCTTTCTCTCCAGTGACCATTGTCGGAGCCTAATATGCCTCCAAATCTAGCTCCTCATCGAGCTCAGTATCTAACTTCGACATGACGGGGGATACTAATATTTCCAAATGTCTAGATGAAAACTTAGCTATTTGGCTTCGCAAAGCCCCCAACTCATCCCTCAAACTGCCCATGTCCCACTATTCAGCTAAGCATTTATTGAAGCAAAGCTTAAAGATTCCCAACCGGCTGTGCAAACTTATAGCGGCCTCCTCTATCTCAGCCTTCACCCAAGGCTTGATATTCTTCATCATCATATTGACCTTCCTCTCGGTCAGTGTCAACCTCTTGGGCATCTTTTGGAAGAAATCCTCTTGGACCAACATATAACCCATTGGGGTCTGTCTTGGTATGCCCAATGAAGGTGTGGAGGAAGTAGTAGGAGTTGTATCTGTGTGGCTAGCCTTTGTAGCCAGCATCTCTTCATGCTCCACTAAAGTGGGGGAATCAATATGCTCGCCCCCGGATGACTGTGGTGGTGGGACTATAGTAGGTAGTATAACCCGACTAACTGGGTTCATGTCATCTCGTATAAGGCATATGTCTGCAGTCTTGTGGCCTCAGATCTGGAGATCTCTCTCTCGGATCACCCTAACACCTGCCTCCATGCACAATATATACACGAGACTCGAGAATGGGATGGTAGTGCTCAACCCCATATCCTGATCTCAGATCTCCTCTGCTATCACCCTCAAAATATTGATGGCACATCTCAACATGATACACACCACCAAGGATGCTTTGTCTGCACTGAGGGTGTTGTCATTGACCATCAGCGCGAACTTGTGGCAAACTAGTGTCCAGCAGGCCTTCGCTATAAAGTTCAGTAAGGCTTTTGTGACCTGCTGACCACTGGTCACTCACTCTACCTCCTCCTTATCATCTTCTATGACCCTGTCTAGCCATTTCACTTGGCTTTGTCTCTCCTTCAAACTCGGTTTCTTTACCCTTTTTAGGGAATCTACTTGGTAGTTGAACTCATCTATGGAATCTGGAGCTTTAAAATGTGGCCCATATAACGTTCGAGCAATGGTCTGCTCATATATGTCAACCATACATCCCTGGACCATGACACTGTTGATCTTAGGCTATTCCTTCAATTTCTATGCAGCTTTTGCTTTTTGCACCAACGTTGCCAAATAGTTGGCATAGAACTTCCGGACTATCTTGGCACAATACTTTTCCGAAGTTCTATCCATCCAATCAAAACCATAGAAAATGAAAATTCACTTCATCTCCTCTGTAACACCCAAAAAGCTCCCAAGATTTACAAATAGGAGTTCGAAAATGTGCTCAACAGAAAATTTCAACAGTGCCTCAGAACGACTCATACGACAAGTCATTGGTCGCTCTAATAAGTCGTTGGAGGCAGTCGTTGGATGGGATTCAGGAATAAGGTTGTTGTTTGATACCACGGGATGAGGGAACGAGTCGTTTTGGTGAACAACGACCCGTTGTGTATAGTTGTTGGTTGGTGATTCAGGATCCTGGGGCAGTCACACGAACGGAGACAACGAGTTGTTAGAAGGAGTGGCGATCCATTGTATTAATCATTGAAAGGGCATGAGGGTTGGTCCAGTGTGGGTAATGGAAGGAACGATGAGTTGTTGGTTCTAGCAATGACTCATCATATCAGTCGTTGTTTAGGCCACCAGTCAAGTAGCCAGTGCATCTAACGGATGGGTGTGACGAGTCATTAGAGGAACTAACGACCCGTACTATCGGTAGTTGTTTGGAGAAGTTGAGACCATGAAGGAAATTCCAGTGCACCTAGCGGACTGGGATGACGAGTTGTTAGAAGGAACAATGACTCTTCACGTAAGTTGTGGTTCTAGATCAGGCTATTTTTCCAGTTTTTCCCGGGGTATTTAGGTAATGTACGATGCTTCCAGAATTAAAGTGACATCGTATTGGGCTTCTAAGTAACTTTTTTAAGGATTTTTCATGCCTAAACCCTTATTTTTCTCAACTCTCCTTCCTCTCCTCTCAATATCAAGGTTTCACCAAGATTTTTCCTCCAAGCTCCAAGGTGCAATTTCAAGTGGGATTTCTTCTACCTGGTATGGGGGTCTTCAACAAGGATATTCTTCCATACTTGTGCCCCAAAATGTTTGATTAAAATCCCATTTTGATTAATCTATAAAAGCATGATCTAGGGTTTGTGTGATGGGTAATTTCTTCTACATTTTCTTATATGCCAAAATCTACTATGATTATGAATATAATTGGGATATAAATTAACGGGTTGTCTTGAATTGTGGATTAGATGATGGAAATGCATGGGTGTGGAAGGTTCTTCATAAATTAGCTTGAGCATTGAATGGGATTTGGTTATTGTGCACTTAATTATCATAGCAATTCATACCCATGTTTAAATTATGTGAATATCTTATGATCACTCCTAATAACCCAATTATGCCATTGATAATTATGTCGAGATGAGTTTGGAGTTTTTGGGCTTCATCAATTAAAAGTAAATTATGCATTATCATTATGTTTTTGATTAAATTGGTTGGATATGAGGTGAATCTACAAAAATGGCCTAATTATTGAATCTTTGTCATGAATTGGAGTAAATTTTGAAATGGTCTTGTGAAATGAAAATGAATGTTCCTCCCATGGTTTTGATATAAATGATGAGGTATGAGTTAAATGTACGGGTTGTCCGTAAATCTAAATAAATGAAGAAATGCATCAATGAGAAGATATGAATTGAACTTATGGACTAGGCAGGACCCTATGCTACATGTTGAATGATATGAATTTGGAATTTGAGATGTTGTGGTAGTATACTGCATAATGTAAATCTACAAAATGCTCGTTAGTGTAAAACGTTTAAAGAAAATATTGAATTGGCTCCGTGATGATGTAAATTATGATGATAAAGCATGTGAATGATATGACAAATTGTTGAGCCTATGTGTATTAGAAGGTAGCTCTAATCCTTTCAAAATGAATATTGCATGATGGAAGTGGTGAATGTTCTTGTCTCTGATTAGCTGTAGTAATTTAGACTAGCTCTAATCTGTCGGGACTCTCATCCCTAGTCATCAGCTGAGAATGTTTTCCTTTAGTTAGTCGGGATTTACATCCCTAGTCAGACGGGACTCACATCCCTAGTCGGTCGGGAGTCACATCCTTAGTTACCAGTTGAGCATGTTTCCCTTTAGTCTGTCAGGACTAACATCCCTAGTCAGTCAGTGACTCTCTATAAATCAGAGCATATTCTCCCTTAGACAGTCAGGGATTTCCTCTAGCAGAGACGTATCCCTTCGACGGTTAGGGACTCTCATATTGACAGTCAGGGACTCTCCCTTGGACAGTCAGGGACTCTCTTGATATCAGTCATGGCATCGCACCTCTGTATTATTTTTGTTTATTATATTTTTCGCATCAGTTGATCTTATGATAATGCATGCCCTTATAAAGTGATTATTTTAATATGTATATATAAATCACATATAAGGTTGTTGTATCTCTTTTCAATTATATTACTATTAATGTGTGATCGATTTATTTCCTTCTCGTATATTTGTACGTTTTAGTTTATTTATGTTTCCTGCATACTCAGTACATTCCATGTACTGACCGCACGCCTTTATGTGCTATATTGTTTCATGATATAGATTCAGGTCTCCAGACTTAGCCTCGTGGTTAGATACACTTCATCCTCTCTCAGCTTCTAGTAGTGAGTCCTCATCTTCCGAGGACGTGATTTATGTTCATATTTTTCTTATGTTTCAATTTTCAGACTTTAGGAGTTAGTTGGGGGCTTGTCCCAGCAACTCATTAGTATAGTAGAAGGCTTTTAGACTTGTCTAGACATATTTAGCACTGTATCTAAGTGTTGTTAAAATTGCTCTTATGGTTATATTATATTCTTGTTATTACCTTCTCTTATTCATGTTGTTAGCCATTTCTATTGTTAAGTGTTATGTTATGCTCAAGCCATGGGTCGACTTTGAGCCTTTTGGGGTTCCTTGTCTCGTGTTACGGCTAGGGTGTGAACTCGGGCCGTGACAAACTTGGTATCAAAGCAAAGGTTTAGAGTGTCCTAGGGTGTCTGAAGCCGAGTTACGCAGAGTCTTCTTCATGTGTGTGAAGTGCACCACACTTATGACGAAGAGGTTATGAGACGTTTTAGCAATGTTCCCTTTTCTTCATGATTCTTATCGTGCGTAGAGTGTGAAACTCTAATAGATCCTTCCCTGACTCTCGATTTACGCGCTCATAGATAATGGCTCCCAGACGAGCGAATGGGATAAGACGTGGTAACGGTCATCAGCAGGTACCACCAGCCCAAGCGAACCCAATGAATGATCATGTCACTCATGACGAGTTCCGAGCATCCTTTCATATGTTGGCGCAGGCCTTGACTGCCCAGATTAACTAGCAGGCGATGGCTCATGTTCCCCAGAATGGAAATGTAGCGGCGACAAGGATAAGAGATTTTCTCTGGATGAACCCATCCAAATTCTTAGGGTCAATGGTGGATGAGGACCTATACAAGTTCTTGGAAGAGATTCAAAAGATCACTCAAATCATGGGGGTGACGGGAACGGAGATTGGAGACTTAGCCTCCTACCAGCTGAAAGGAGTCGTTTATATCTAGTTTTGTCAGTGGAGAGACAATCAGGGGATTGGAGCGTGTCCCGTAGGTTGGGATGAATTTATGACAACATTGTTGGAAAGGTTTTTCCCTTGGGAGTTGAGGGAGGCAAAGGCAGCAGAGTTCATTAATTTCAAACAGAATGTCGTGACTGTCCAGGAGTACGCGTTGGAATTTACTCGGTTATCCAAGTATGCACCGGAGATGGCAGCCGACCAGCGGGCCCGAGTAAGCAGCTTCGTGAATGGAGTGTCAGACTCCTTGGTTAAAGAGTGTAGGACTGCCATGTTACACAGGGACATATACTTTCCATGCTTGCTGATATTCGTTCAACAGATGGAAGCTGAAAACGCGAGGGAAAAAGAGAGAGAGGCCAAGAGGGCTAGACTGGAGATCTAGAGTTCTCCCAGTAGAGCTCGAGTGGCGGACATTCGCTCATGTTGCCAGCAGAAATCATCGACCCTAGCACCTTTGAAAGCAAGTATTCCGTATAAGCCCATAGTAAGAGAGGATTACATACCCATTGTGTATGAGCTGTGGAAACCACCATTTGAGAGTATGCATAGCCGGCTCAGATGTTTTTTTGGTGTGGCAAAGTAGGCCACAAGCACCGAGATTGCGCACCAGCTAAGCGAGGCGAGAGTAGATTCTCGGCCACCTCCTCAGTAGCTCTAATAGCCCATCCAATTCAACAGGGTGCATCCTCTAACCCGGGTGGTGGGCATCGTCAAAATTCTTCCTATGTCGTAGCAGCACACCATGATAAGGGCAAGGCTCTGGTCGTAGCCCCAGGTATGTCATGGATCTTGTGTTACCCCTTATATGTTGCCAACCTCTATATTGAATAAGAAGCTCTGCTGTTATTTTGGGAAGAGATTATAGATGTGTGATGTAAATAACTATTACTGTGAGACTTGCATTAAAGGTTAGCGGTGGAAGAGAAGCTAGGAGCTTGTAAACCTTAAGGAAGATATGGGAGTATTATAATGATGACTCTAAGCTAAGGGGGTGATGGTGAGTGTGTGATGTCAATCTTTCTCTACGAATCCTTAGGCTCATCTTCATGTTATTAATCAGTTATGTGTGTTAATTCATGTTTTCCAATGTGGTCAGCATGAACTCAGTCTATAGAAGTTGCTTAACAGTTCAGTAGAACCAGGTTATCTCATGCATATGCTCCGTTTTAGATGTCGAGAATGGCTCATGCACATGAATTCCTCAGCCTCAGTCAGATTAGATATCATAAATTCTACCTTACTATCAAGAAGCGATTTGAGAACGAAGGTTTAGTCCATATCAGTTTAGTTTTGGATAAAGGGGGAAGAACCCTTTTCAGTGTCCTATCTAGTTCTATGTTGGTTCCATGTCTTTCGGTGTCTTTTGTGCCATGGTATGCATGTTCAATGTGGATATTTAGTTTTGGTGTATAAGGTTGGTCCAGAGTCAGATACTCCATTGGTGTTAGCTGTGACTGATCGATTTTGGATTTCAGTTTCGTCCCAAGCTAATTAGTATGCTTAGCCAACATTCGAGGACAAATGTTCCCAAGGGGGAGATATTGTAGCACCCAAAAATTTTCCAGGATTTAAAAACCGGAGTTCAAAAATATGCTCAGCAGAAAATTTCAATAGTTCCTCGGAACGACTCGTGTTGGTCGCTCTAACGAGTCACCGGAGGCAATCGTTGGATGGGATTCAGGAATAAGGCTATTGTTTGATACCATGGGAGGAGGGAACGAATTGTTTTGGTGAACAATGACCCATTGGATGTAGTCGCTGGTTTGTGATTTAGGATCCTGGGCCAGTCACGCAGACGGAGACAACGAGACATTAAAAGGAGTAGCGATCTCTTGTATCGATCGTTGAAAGGGCATGATGGTTGGTCCAGTGTGGGTGACGAAAGGAACGACGAGTCATTGGTTCTAGCAACGACTAGACATATCAGTCGTTGTTTGGGCCACCAGTCAAGTAGCCAGTGTGTTTAATGGATGGGTGTTATGAGTCGTTAGAGGAACTAATGACCCATCCTGTCGGTCGTTGTTTGGAGAAGCTGAGACCATGAAGGAAATTCTAGTGCACCTAATGGATAGGGATGATGAGTCATTGAAGGAACAACGACTCGTCATGTGAGTCGTGGTTCCAAATCGAGCTATTTTTCCAGTTTTTCCCAGGGGTATTTTAGTAATGTCTGATACTTCCAGAATTAAAGTGACGTCGTATTGGGCTTCTACGGGACTTTTTTAAGGGTTTTTCATGCCTAAACCCTCATTTTCCTCAACTCTCCTTCCTCTCCTCTCATTATCAAGGTTTCCCCAAGATTTTTCCTCCAAGCTTCAGGGTGCAATTTCAAGTGGGATTTCTTCTACCAGGTATGCGGGTCATCAACAGGGATATTTTTCCATCCTTGTGACCCAAAATGTTTGATTAAAAACCCATTTTTGATTAATCAAGAAAAGCATGATCTAGGGTTTGTGTGATGGGTATTTCTTCTACATTTTCTGATATGCCAAAATCTATTGCGATTATGAATATAATTGGGATATAAATTAACGAGTTGTCTTGAATTGTGGATTAGATGATGGAAATGCATGGGTGTGGAAGGTTCTCCATGAATTAGCTTGAGCATTGAATGGGATTTGGTTATTGTGCACTTAATTATCATAGTAATTCATACCCATGTTTAAATTATTTGAATATCGTATGATCACTCCTAATAACCTGATTATGCCATTGATAATTATGTTGAGATGAGTGTGGAGTTTGTGGGCTTGATCAATTGAAAGTAAATTATGTATATCACTATGTTTTCAATTAAATTGATTAGGTATGAGGTGAATCTATGAAAATGTCCTAGTTATTGCATCTTTGTCATGAATTGGAGTAAATTATGAAATGGGTCTTATGAAATAAAAATGAATGTTCCTCCCATGGTTTTGATGTAAATGATGAGGTATGAGTTAAATGTACGGGTTGTCCGTAAATCTAAATAAATGAAGAAATGCATCAATGAAAAGGTATGAATTGAACTTATGGACCAGGAATGACCCTATGCTACATGTTGAATGAGATGAATTCGGCATTTGAGATGTTGTGGTAGCATAGTGCATAATGTAAATCTACAGAATGCTCGTTAGTGTAAGATGTTTAAAGCAAATATTGAATTGGCTCCGTGACGATGTAAATTACGATGATAAAGCCTGTGAATGATCTAACAGATTACTGAGCCTGTGTGTATTAAAAGGTAGCTCTAATCCTTTCAAAATGAATATTGCATGATGGAAGTGGTGAATCTTCTTGTCTCTGGTTAGCTATAGTAATTTAGACTAGCTCTAGCCTGTCGGGACTCGCATCCCTAGTCATCAGCTGAGAACATTTCCCTTTAGTCAGTCGAGACTTACATCCCTAGTCGGTTAGGACTCACATCCCTAGTTACTAGTTGAGCATGTTCCCCTTTAGTCAGTCGGGACTCACATCCCTACTCAGCCAGTGACTCTCTATAAATCAGAGCATACTCTGCCTTAGACAGTCAGGGATTTCCTCTAGCCGGGACGTATCCCTTCGACAGTCAGGGACTCTCCCATTGATAGTCAGGGACTCTCCCTTGGACAGTCAGGGACTCTCTTGATATCAGTCAGGAATCACACCTCTATATTATTTTCATTTATTATATTTTTCGCATCAGTTGATCTTATAATATTGCATGCCCTTATAAAATGGTTATGTTAATATGTATATATAAATCTCATATAAGGTTGTTGTATGTCTTTTCAGTTATATTACTATTAATGTGTGATCGATTTATTTCCTTCTCATATATTTGTACATTTCAGTTTATTTATGTCTCCTATATACTCAGTACATTCCAAGTACTGACTGCACGCCTTTATGTGCTATATTATTTCATGATATAGATTCAGGTCTCCATACTTAGCCTCGTGGTTAGATACATTTCATTCTCTCTCAGCAGCTAGTGGTGAGTCCTCATCTTCCAAAGACGTAATTTATGTTCATATTTGTCTTATGTTTCATTTTTCAGCCTTTAGGAGTTAGTTGGGGGCTTGCCCAGCAACTCATCAGTTTAGTAGAAGGCTTTCAAACTTGTCTAGACAGATTCAACATTGTATCTAAGTGTTGTTTAAAATTTCTCTTATGGGTTATATTAGATTCTTGTTATTAGCTTCCGCTTATTCATGTTGTTAGTCGTTTCTATTGTTAAGTGTTATGCTATGATCATGCCATGGGCGACTTGGAGCCTTTCGGGGTTCCTTATCCCGTGTTACGGCTAGGGTGTGAACTCGGGTCGTGACATCCTCGACCTCATTTAATGCACTGGTCAGGATCCGCAGTTCCCCCTGAATACTCCACCTAGGATGCTGCTTGGAGGTGAGAGTGAAACCCTGCTCATAGATCTCCCCATCACAGGACACATGCCACCTCATAGTCCGACTCTCTCGAGGCGGAATCTGATTAGCTTCATCCTTAGTGTTCACTTTCTCAGGCCTGGAGGAATCATCACCCTCTCCGAACTAGCCTCCTCAAACCCCATCTTAGAATTTGAGCCACTACTAGACTCCTGAGCCTGATCACCTGCTCCCTCCTCAGACTGGGGGGCAGCTGCTGGAGCAAAGAATATAGCTTCGGCCTGAACCTTAGCCTGTGGCCTAGTTGTCCGTGGCTAGTTAGTGTCAGTTTTATCCACTTGGTATTCCTCCATTGAACACTAGGCGTGTTTCCTTCTTGGTCGGAGTTTGAGGGCTTATCTCTCAATGCCCTCCGAGCAGCAATATCAGCCTTGGCCCTCTTGTCTTGGCCCTTCTTGCTTGATTTCCTTTTAAGTTTCATCGTACTATTACTTTTTGAACTTGAAATTTCAGATTCCTGGTACAACCATCAGGTATGACTCGTAATAAGAGACCACGGGTCATATTAGGTTTTGTACCACAACTTCCAGTTAAAATGACTTGGGACAGTCTCAATAAGCCATCCTATGAGTTGTAGTACGAGACAACGAGTCATAGAAAGGCACGTAAAGCCTTCCCTCACTTGATTCAGGTCCATTTGTGCAAGTAAACATGTTTTTGAATGGGTACTTAGAATTCCCCAATCCCAGCTATGCAAATTTCATTAATTTTTTCTACCCAGTTAACCCCCAAACATGCTTCACACCCTGTAACTCATTATCTATAACCACATTTTGTGTTTGAGCATTTTGATTCCTAAACCCATTTGTAATGATGCACATTCAGGCCTTGATCACATTCATCATCCTCTTTTACAAGAGTTTGAGGAATCACGGTTCAATTTCGGCCATCTCTTAGCAAGAAATTTCAACAGAGGAAATAATCACTTACTTGAATTTCAACAGAGGAAATAATCACTTGCACGATTTCTTGCTTGCTTCAGCTTTCGGGTTAGGAATTCAAGTGACTTGTGCAAATTTATTTGCACGAATTTGAGTTCAACAATTTCATTCTTGAGTTACGGGTAATGTAATATAGAACAGAGGTGCTCATAGGTCATGCTTTTTGTTTGCATGGGAGTAGGTCCGACAGATTTGATTTTAAATAGGTTTGGGGCGAATTGAAAATTTCGAATCGAGTTAGATCGATTTACTTAATTTTTCCTATCAGAGAGTCGTAGGTCATACCTACGACTCATCCCCTAGACTCATAGCGAGAAATTGAGAAAACTTACCTTGGGACCTACAAATGCATGGTACGAGTTGTACCATGACGGTACGAATCGTACTATGTCTCGTAGGTCATTATTTTCTCCACTTCCACACTTAGCATAGTTCATCCTTACAGTGGATGCTACGACTCGTATAGTTGAGGTACGATTCGTAATGACCAACCGTAACATGAACTCATGCATTAGACCAAGTTTCTTCTTTTCACCATGGATGGTGCTACGAGCCGTACTATCCTCATACGTGTTGTACTGAGGCTCGTAGTATAGGTATGGTCTGCAATTTTTCTCCCACCAGTTTTTGTTTCACCTGCACACTGAACATATGTAAGTTAAGATACTTAGGTTGCCTCCCAAGAAGCGTTTGATTTAACGTCACGGCACGACGCAGGTGGTTTGGTTACTTAAACTTCAACAATCTACCTCATGGGTTGCCTCCCAAGAAGCACCTGATTTAGCATCACGGCATGACACAAGTCTCTAGACTACTCAGAATTCGTCAAGAAATTAGAATCATCCTCAAGCACGAGCAGCCTCTTATCTTCCATCCTGTTGTTCACGAAGGTTGCTCTTAAGTTATGGTATCCTTGTTGTGCCTGAATAGATCAAAACAAAAAGAAAACAAACGTAAATGAGGAAATAAAGACTAAAAGTTAACCACAAGAAATTAATCTAATCTTAATCCATATTCCTTGGCAATGGCTCCACTTGATAACGCTCAAATCAAACTCTTGTAAAAGTATGTCGCGGACATTGTCAATAAAGAACCTAACTAGGTTGGGGTCGATCCTACAGGGAATATGGTCAAGATATAAAGTAACTCTAGTATTTAAGCTTTTAAATCTATTATCTCCTAAAAGGGGGTTTTGTAAGAAATTAAACATGTAACAATATTAAGAACTGAATTGTTATCAAGGTGATGCAATTAACTAGGAAAGTGTTTCTCATGGGTTCATAACTACTTTGAATTTTACACTTGTGATATATCCCAATACTTGGCTTATAGAACTAGTAATATAGGTTCATCCAAATGACTGGTTTGTCCCTTAGGATGGCTATACTCAATTACCGAATTAGGTCTCTTGAATGATTTCACTTTAACCATTATCAATTAGTTCCAAATTAACTATCTCGCGACTGCAGCTCAAGTCATACAATGAACTATAAAGTTAAAGGCTTTGTTGTTATTCTTTTTATCTAATCTCTACCTCTCTAGATTCAAGTAAGTAGAAAATTTGAGAAACTCCTAATGTTGTACTCCATTAAGAAACATTTACGATGAAGAGAAGACAATACAAGCATTATTATTGGTTTAGAATCACTTTGTGCAAATCCTAGTTTGTTAATTAACCATGGTTCCCACAACTCTAGTTGTGGAGGTTTTAGCCTCTCATGATTGTAAGAAAACAATTAGCATCCATAGAAAAAAACATAATTTAGAACTTACAGTGATGATTGAAAAGTAAACTCACTTGATGATTGCACAAAAATAATGAAGAAGAATTCAAGAACTATAAAAGAGTCAATGTAAGAAACTCTCCAAAAGTTATTCTCAATATTCCCAAAAGTCGGATACTGGTCAAAGGAATTGAACTCCCAACTAAAAAGACCTAGAAAAGTATTTATACAAATAATTAGAAACATTTGCTAAATTAATAGGGAAACTGACAAACTATCGCCGCCTTCACCAACGACTCATATCATGATTGTATGGGTCGTACCTCTACTCGTACAATGTCTAGCAACTTCTAATTTTGGCTAAGTGTTGGAAATTGGTACATCTCGTACAATCCCGTCGTGTTCTGAATTTGAGATTTCTGAAATCCTCTGAATAATTTCACGAGTGTCTTGGTATGACTTGTACCTTCCTCCTATGCCTCATGACTGCCTCTTGTACCTTGAGATTTGTCATTCCTCAATCCTTTAGAACTTTACCACGGCTCCTTGGTATAGGTCGGTAGGTATTATGATCCGTGGTTACTACCCGTACCAAGAGACTAACCTAGTGCAACTTCTTCTGAACTTTTCTACGACTTCCTTGGGTACGGCTCGTACCACGAGTCGTAACTTGGCCCTTTTCTACACTCTTTTCACTTCTTTTGCAGATTTCAACTGCGACACCTAATTTTCCTGAAAACAAAGAAAAAGTGCATCATATCCGTATAAACACACCTAAGACCATGCTTATTTCATAGTTTTAAGAATTGAAAATATTGTAAGCCCACATTACATCACTACTCTTGCTTAACTGTTGTTTCATTTAGCCTTATTACATACCGTATATTCCACGTACTGACGTAATTTGGAGCTACATATTATTATGCAGATTCAGGTAGACAGGATTAACAACAGATGCTTCGCTAGGATCACGCATCCATTCCGCTATTGGTGAGGCCTCCTACTTTCGGGGAGTCCTAGTCTTATTGAGTATTTTATTTTATAGAGCTTGAGATAGTCGTGGGAGCTATGTCCCCGCATCTGTCTTCAGTTGTAGAGTCTTCATAAATAGTGTTAGAGTTGAGTCAATAATGTTACTTTATAACCTTGATTGAGTTATAGTTAATAAATATTAGTTTATTTTTATTAAGCCCATATAGTTATCACTTCCAATACTTTATTGTATTCTCAGTTAATAATAAGCTAGGCCAAAGGTTCTCTTAGGTCACTCTGTGGTCATAGTGCAGGTCGACATCCAGGGTGTAGACTCGGGGCGTGACACTAACTTTAGTGAGGAGAAGATTGAGACTCACTGAGTACCGCTACTGGTGTACTGACGTTCTCCTTGTGGAGCCTATATTAACCAATGTCAATGTAGATGCACGTTTAATAGACGAATAGAATACGAGCTAGGTTTGTTTTATTCTAGAAGTTAATTTGGTGAACTCCACCCTTGACCGTGGAGTTTCTTCTCTTTCAGTTAGACTATTTTATTCATTTATTTATTTATGCGCATTTGAATTTTGGATATTAGCCAGGAAATTTATGCTTTTGCATTCCTCTCAACACTCCAGTAGAGGCTTCATAGACGTGTTTTAATTTTAGTTGGGTTATGATTGTTCACTTTACTTTCCATAAGTTTTGGTACCTCTTAGTTGCTTATAGACTTTTGATATATTTTGGATTATTTAAGAATTGTTTAACTAAAGTTTGATCCAAAAAATTTATTTATTTATTTCAATAAACTAGGGGGTCTGTGATATTAAAGTACATGTTAGAACAGTTAAGCTGGTTCACTTGATCAAGCTAAGGCACTAAGTGTTGGACATAACTTGCTTAAAAAATGGGTCATGACACAGGTTTTTCCATATCCAAAACCTTGACAAAAACAAATCTCTTTTCTTCTCTACTAAAAAATAAAATTTTGAGTCGTAATTATGGGCACAACAAGGATCACAAAATTAATTATTGAGGCTCCTATTATAGAAATAATTTGAAAATATAATTTGAGTTATTCTTATCATAATAAATCACTAATCATTCGACTAGAAAAACGTAATTGTGCTTTTCCATTTATTTCTAAATTCTCCATAAACGCTTTTGTAAGACCCCATGTTAAGCTTATAAATATTAATTGATAAATTTAATTACTGGTGAATTTAATTCAATAGTTAATTATTTTTAGAGCACTACTTAATTTATTCACGTGTTGGATTCATAAATCTATTCACAAAGTTGACATAATGAGAACTTATAAGCTTCTTAAAAAGGCATATCATCAATCTATATACTGAGACATGGATTCCATTAACTAACTTATTATTTCACCAATATATATTATTATCATCCAATCTCCTAGGAATATTGATCCATCTTAGGATCAGCGTTATTTAAATGATAATTAATATAGACAACTCATAATAATTACATCAAGATTGAGAATATAAGTGCAGTTAACAGTTTAGAGAACATGTTTTTTACAGTCAGTCTAAAATATCTATCTCTACTCGGTGTTGTTCAATACACACAAAATACATTAGCACAAGAAGTAGGAAGAACATTATTTAGATAAAAAAAGATAAATTATATTTAATCTTGTATTACTATCATATCAATGGCTTGTCCAATTTCTATCTTAGATTGTGAACAAGAACTTTATATTTATAAGAACCGATGATTTAATCTCCTATGCATAAGCTAAAATTTTATACAATAAATCATCTACTATATAAGTAAATGGACACATAAACGACTATATAATCTATTAAATATTTTTTAAAAATTAAATAAATAATTATTCAATAATAAATACTGTATGTAAGAACTTGATTAATTGTATATATCCCAACACACCTGCCCCACTAAGGAATATATTTTTTTATTAAAGCATTTTGGCATGTCTATTTGAGAATTTTAGAGTTAGTATTGTTGACTTATACATCCCTGATAAATTATATACGTCAATGAGGAGTTCGTTGTTTACTCGAGTCTTTATCGAAGAAACAGGACAATTCAAGTGTTTCAAGTGAAAACTTTAGTTTAATAAAAAAGTAAAGTATGCAACAATTCAACGTGAAAACAACTAGCTTAAAAGGTAAAAAACTAAGATCTATACCAATGTAGGATTTTTCCAAATTTCACTAAATAATGAGCCTCAATAACTGCTCAAGATTACAAATATAATTTCCTAGAAACTAACTCTAATTTCTAAGTTCAACAATCATCACAAAGTTAAACACTTTTCAAGTTACCCTTAAATTGAATAACAAAACTTTGTACTCTAACCAATCTTCTAGGAAAGCAATAAATTACAACTCAATTTCAACTTCCACAAGAAACTAAAATTTAAAACTCTGAATGACTCACAATCTTTTTTTTAATTTCTTCACAACAAATTGCATCCAGAAGATAAGTAAGTATTTGCTCCAAAACTCACTTAACTCTCTTTTCTCTATCTTTAAGTGTGCACCATTTTCATAGGTTTCCTTGTCTATTTGTTCCCGATGTCTCTCTTGATTCCTAGATCAACACAAATTTTTGATCAACTAAAACTCCTCTTTTGCTTGAACTCGTACTACTCTTTTGTAGACTTTGTTTCCACGTCTACTTCTTCATGTATTGACCCCAATCTCTCGTGATACACAACTATCTTTTATAGTGTCCAACCTCAACTGGGATTCCGAGTGTTTGGATCAGCTTTCTTGGCATGGTTCACCTACATGTTTTAGAACTTTTATCAATCATCAAAATATCAACGCAGCAACTAATTTCTCCTTTTTGATGATAACAAACTCTTACACTTTTTTCCTTCGTGTACAGATGATACTTGCATGACCAAGTCTTTTATGCCAAAGAAAGAGATCTCTGTCCATCACACTTAGACAGATGAAGTCCTCTTCATGGACAGCAATACGAATTGTATGATCCTGGTACGACTCGTAGGTTGAGTCGTACCACATCACAAGCAGAATTTTAATAAAAGTTTCTAGGGGCATTTTTGTAAAACCCTAAGATCCTAGCTCCTAAACTACATTATTTTGGGGTGAATGTCAGGGGTTAAAGGGAGTTAGTCGATCTTCCTTTCTCACTTTCCCACTTTTCTCTCAAGAACATAACGTTAGAGCTCAAGATCTCTCCTCCCCTTAGTATTCTCCAAAAATGCCAGCCGATCAGTTTGACTTTTATCAATCTTTTTGAGAAACTCAATAAACTCAGTAGAATCAGTTTATCAACTTGTTAGTCATTCTTTAGACAGTTACGACGCTTTCAGATAAAGCAGCTCTGACAAGTGTTAAAACTAGTTTCTTTCAGGTCCTTAGACTATCAGAACACTTTAGATAAGTAGTTCTAAATTAGTCCCAGGACATCAGTTTAGAGCTATCATCTAGTTAGACATAACGAGGTTTTTAGTGGGAGTAGTACTTAGCACCGAGTGGGATGGGGTTCAGCATACCCAGGTTCCCAGAACTACGTTGTCACCGTAGGTTATTAGCCCAAATGGACCCCAGATACTGATCACTCAATTCAGCCACCATACCCTGGCAAGGTATAGTGGGCCTTCTCCAATAGGGGATATACAACGGAATCCATGTTTAGATCACGTGGTTACATATCGGTTAGAGTATCTCCCATAGTAAAGTTTAGTTCAGTACAGTCAAGATTCTAAGTCCAGTCCATATCTTCATATTTCAATCTATATCTACAGTGTTACAGCTCAGCTCATTATTTCTCAATATATGTATGTTTTAGTTCCTTCTTGCATTCTCAGTTAGTTCAAAGTACTGATCACATACTGTTATATGCTTTTATTATTTTATGATATAGTCTCAGGTACCGAACCTTGGCACCACAGCTAGTCTCTCGGCAATTTCCTAAAGGCTTCAATGGTGAGTCCTCAACTGCTGAGGGCCGGAATTATATTTCTTTGTTTAGTTTCAGACATTAGAGTTAGTTGGGGGTTTGTCCTAGCATCTCATTAATTTATTTTATAAGGCTTCCAAACAATATTTATAGATTCAACTTGCGTTTTCAGAGTTTGTTCAGATTTTATTATTATTCAGTGTTTGTTTATTTCTTTAGTCAGCTTTTGCTTTATTATTATTACTTTCAGCAGATCAGTCTTAGTAGAAGTATGCTTTACCATGAGTTTGCTTGGGGTCACTTGTGACCCTAAGTACCATATCGCGTCCAAAGTGTGAACTCAGGTCGTGACAAACTTGGTGTCAGAGCATCAGGTTTAGAGCATCCTAAGATATTTGAAAGACGCATCAAGTAGAGTCCTTTTCATATGTGTGAAGCACGCCAACACTTGTGAGGGGGAGGCTATGAGGCATTTTTAGGAAAAATTCCCTTTATTCATGATTATTATCGTATGTGGAGTTTTAGACTCTAATACGTCCACGTAACTTATGCTCTACTCCTTTTCAGCTAACGATGCCTCCTAAAAGAGAAAATGGAAGGAGGACCACAAATGCTAACCTGTCAGCCCCACCAACTCCAGCGGCTCCTCAATATAATAAGGTGTCACATGCAGAGTTCTGGGCTGCTATTCAGATGCTGGCTCAAGAAATGACCAACCAGGTTAACCAGCAGGTCATTGTGCCAGTAAACACTAATGGGTCTGCAGCTACTATCAGTGTCCGAGATTTTGTTCAGATGAATCCCTCAGCATTTTACGGTTCTAAAGTAGATGAGGACCTACAGGAATTCATTGGTGAGATTCAGAAGATCACCTAAAGCAGGGGTGTTACCTCTATAAAAGAAGTGCTGATCTAGCTTCTACCAATTGAAAGGGGTGGCTCAGATTTGGTACAAGCTATGAAGGAAGGAAGGCGGGTTGGTATAGGTCTGGTGGAATGGGATGAGTTTGTGACTGCATTCCTGGACAGGTTCTTTCCCCAGGAGTTAAGGAAAGATAAGGCTGCTGAGTTTATGAACCTGAGGTAGAATGATATGACAGTATAGGAGTACGCATTAAAGTTCACCCAATTGTCAAGGTATGCTCTTGAAATGGTTGTTGAGCCGAGGGCTCGCATGCTCAAGTTTGTGAATATAGTCTAGGACTTAGTGGTCAAGGAGAGCAGAACTGTTATGCTCATCAAAGACATAGACATCCCCAGTCTCATCATCCATGCACAACATATAGAGGCGGAGAAACTGAAGGAGATAGAAAGGGAAAGTAAACAAGCGAGGACAGGCCAGCCGAGTATTCCCAACAGAGGCCAAGCGGTGGTAATCACCCCCAACAACAGCAACAGAGGCCTTCAACACCTTCTTCAACCAGTGCTCCATCTTCCAGGCCCCGTAAGGATAGGAGAGGTGGGATATCAGGCTCCCAGTCCCAGAGCCATGTCTCTATTAGCTGCACTTTTCCAGCATGTCCTAAGGGTGGTAAGAACCATACCATGTCTCTATTAGCTGCACTTCTTCCAAATACCTAGCCGATCTTTATTCCTCCTTATAGAATGGATCCATCTAAGCTTAAGCAGTTGAAGGAATAGCTTAAACACCTTCTAAATAAGGGCTTCATCAGACCCAGTATCTCTCCATGGGGTGCCCTAGTTATATTCGTGCCAAAGAAAGATGGTACACTCATGATGTGCGTCGACTACTGCTAGTTGAATAAAGTCACAGTCAAGAATAGGTATCCTCTACTCAGGATTGATGACTTGTTTGACCAACGTCATGGAGATAGTTTTTTTTCCAAGGTAGATCTTAGATCAGGATACCACCAGCTCAGGGTCAGAGAATGTGACATCCCAAAAACAACCTTCAAGACTCAGTATGGTCAGTATGAATTTGTAGTCATGTCTTTTGGACTAACCAATGCTCCTACAACTTTTATGGATGTTATGAACAGGGAATTCAAGTCGTACATGGACATGTTCGTTATTTTCTTTATAGATGATATTTTGGTTTACTCCAGAACGGAGGAGGACCATGCAAACCATCTGAGGATAGTGCTGCGGACTCTCAGGGACCATCATTTGTTTGCCAAATTTAGCAAGTATGAATTCTGATTGAAATCAGCTGCTTTCCTCGGCCATGTGGTCTCCAAAGAGGGAATTTAGGTGGATCCTCAAAAGATAGCGGCCCTTAAGGATTGGCGAAGACCCACTTCTCCGACTGAATTCTTAGGTCTAGCCAATTATTATAGATGATTTATTCAACGGTTCTTCTCCATTGCCTCCCCTTTGACCAAATTAACTCAAAAGAAGGTGAACTTTCAGTAGTCTGATGCTTGTGAGAAGAGCTTTCAGGAGCTTAAGAATCGACTCACCACAGCCTCAATTCTGACTCAGCCATAAGGTTCAGACGAGTTTTTGATCTATAGTGATGCCTCTAGAGTTGGCCTTGGTTGTGTTCTGATGTAGCATGGTAAGGTAATAGCTTATGCTTCAGGACAACTCAAGGTTCATGAGAAGAACTATCTGACTCATGATCTTAAATTGGCAGCGGTGGTATTTTCCTTGAAGATTTGGAGTCATTAACTTTATGAAGTCCATGTGGATGTTTTTACTGAAAACAAAAGTCTACAATATGCGTTCAGTCAAAAGGACCTGAATCTGTATCAGAGAAGGTGGTTAGAGTTATTGAAAGACTATGACACAAGTGTCTTGTATCACTCGGTAAGGACAATGTAGTGGTTGATTCGCTTAGTAGGATGTCGATGGGAAGTGTTGCTCATGTCGAAGAGGGTAAAAAGGAACTGGCAAAGGATATCTACAGACTGTATAGGTTGGTTGACTCAGCAGAAGGTGGAGTTGTAGTCTAGAGTTGGTCAGAGTCCTCCCTGGCGGTAGAGGTTAAGTCAAAGAAAGATGAAGACCCAATTTTGCTCAAGTTAAAGGAAGAAGTCCTGAGGAAAGAGGTGGAAGCATTCTCCAAAAGGGGAGATGGGGTGCTCCATTATTAGGGAAGGTTGTGTGTTCTAGATGTAGATGACTTGAGCCAGCGAATACTAACGGAAGCACACAGCTCCAGGTACTTTATCCACCCAGGTGCCACCAAGATATACCATGATCTATAGGAAGTCTATTGGTGGAATGGCATGAAAAAGGACATTGCAGAATTTATGGCTGTGTCCAAACTGTCAACAAGTTAAGGTTGAACATTAGAGACCTGGGGATATGACTCAGGATATTAACATTCCTATTTGGAAGTGGGAAGAGATAAAAATGGACTTCATCACGGGTTTACCTCGTACTCGCTGACAACATGACTCACAACACTGAATGACTAAGTCAACATATTTCCTACAGTTAAGACCATCAACTCAACAGAGGATTATGCTAGAATATACATCCGAGAGTTAGTCAGACTGCATGGAGTTCCCTTTTCTATTATTTTTAATAGGGGTACTCAGTACACTTCACACTTCTGAAAGTTATTTTAGAAAGAACTTGGTACTCAGGTCAAGCTCAGCACAACTTTTCACCCACAGATAGATGGTTAGGTTGAGCGGACTATACATACTTTTGAGGATATGTTGAGGGCTTGCGTGATCGATTTCAAGGGCAGCTGCGATGATCACCTACCTCTCATCGAGTTTGCATACAACAATAACTACCACTCCAGTATTGATATGGCCCCATTTGAGGCATTATATGGTAGGAGGTGCAGATCTCCCATAGGATGGTTTGAGGTTGGTGAAGCTACCTTAATAGGACTTTATTTAGTACATGAGGCTATGCAAAAGGTTCAGCTTATCAGGAAACGACTGAAAATAGCTCAAATCCAACAAAAACCGTATGCAGATATAAGGAGAAGGGAGATGGAGATTGTTGTGGATGATTGGCTACACCTGAAAATCTTCCCTAGAAGGGGGTAATGAGATTCAGGAAGAAAGGAAAATTAGTCCTAGGTATGTTAGCCCTTACAGAATTCTAAGATGCATTGGCAATATGGCTTATGAGCTGGAATTTCCTGCGGAGTTAGCATCGGTGTGCCTAGTCTTCTAAGTGCCTTGTTGAAGAAATGCATCAGTGACCTGACCTCAGTAGTGCCTCTAGAGAATGTTGGGGTAAGGGACAACCTCTCTTACAAACAAGTTCCAGTTCATATCCTAGACCGTCAGGTTCGTAAGCTAAGAAACAAGGAGGTCACTTCAATAAAGGTTTTATGGAGGAACTAGCTAGTTGAGGGAGTTACATGGGAAGCAGAAGCGGATATGATGGCTAAATACCCTATCCTATTCCCTTCTATCTCAGTTTCAGCATCAGGTACTAAATTCCTCCTCAGTACTCTATACAGCTATGTATTCTTTAGATCTATTAATATTTTAAGGTGACTCTAGTAGTATAACTCAGTCTATATGTTATTGTGCCCCAGTGCACGCGCAAGAGTACGCGGTCGTATAAGTACTATAGTGACTCTTGAAGAGCCGGATGTCGAACCCACAGGGACTAGTCTATTTAGTGAATTATCAAGTTCAAGTGTTAGTTCAAATTTCACAAGTGTTGATTTTTCAAGATTTAAGATTTTGGTTTTTAAATCTAGAGGCGATCACAAATTAATCGGAAAACAATAATGAGAAACATCTAGAGTTAAGGCCTGACAATCATGCAATGGTACATTCAACTTGGTTCAAGTATTGAAAATTCATTTGTTGTTTCACAAGATATCTGCAATGTTCATGGTCTTCCGAGCCTCTAAACATCACTAATTAGCCTCACAACTACATCGTTGAGCGGCGATGTGTCATCCTAATTTGTGTGCATTTATCTACGTGGAGTGGTTTACGGGGTTTATGCTCTTGGTTATGGACTTTTGAATCTATAACCATTTAACATAACTTAGTTTCACAACTACTTCTATGAGAAGTGATGTGACAATTCTAAATCAGTGTCTAGCTATCTTCCCATTTTATAACCAAGCAAGGAAAATTAGGTATTTTTCTATCCTAACTGTGAATCAAGTCTTGAAGACTTTGAACTTGCTTCTTGCATTCTTAGTTCTAACCTAGGTTCACCCTTTCAAGTTTTTTCCTAATACTAACAAGTATATTCTAATGGTGATCAAGCATTAAAATGATAAAATCGAGAATGCAAGACAAACAACATTCAAAACTTGAACCAACAATGAAATTATACTAAAACATTCATGTCATGTGGCCTCAACCCTAGAAGAAGGGTTTTAGCCACTCATGTTCATAAAAGAATTCATAAACATGGTTGAATTCTAGTAATTACAAGAAATGGTAAAGAAGAAATAAGGAAAAACAAACCCTAGATGAGTTTCCTCCTTTCTCCCTTCGCTTCTCTCCGCTTTCCAAAAAATATTTCATGACATCTAATAAAAATAACCAAGTGTCCAATTTATACTAAGTTGGAATTTGAAAAATTTGGCTGTGTGAGAACCAAATCCGTGTCATGCTGCCTATCACGCAGCTTAGCCTCCGTGCCATGGAGCAATTGCGCAGACTCATTGGAAACCTCGATAGCTAGCATGTCATGGTCGAGCGCCAACGGGCGTGGCACGAACGCTATCGCGCAGAAGGGCCAACGTGACACAGACATAGGCGCGCTGCTCGTGCAGCGTGGCACTATGCAAATGCGCAGACTTCCTGCCATGGCATTGCCCTTTCACGCACACGCCCTACGTGTCGCGGCACTGGTTGTGCCAAGAAGTTAGCGTGGCACGCTGCCTTACAACCTACTCCTCATGCTATCTTTATGCCAATTTCCTTATGCTTCATTCCCAGCCCTCTTCTTGTGCATTAAACATCATATTAAATCCCTCCTTATCACATTTCACCTACAAAAAACATAATAATCATATACGTTAGTCCATGCACACAATATACATAAAATACATGAGATTATAATTAATTTAATTTATAAACATGAATTAAACTTTAGTTATAAAATATCACTTGGGCATGTAAAATTGCCCAAGATTATATGTCTATCTCAGTTCGTAGTCAGTCACTCCTTCAATAATCAATTTTAGTTCGGGATTGCAATTCTTTCCCCAGTTTTAAGCTTATTTAGTCTGTATTCAAGAATGAATGTTCCCAAGGGGGAGATGTAGTGACACCCCAGAAATCCCTGGGACTATCCTCTAGACTTAAAATGTGATCATATAAAAAACTGGGGAAAAAGTCTCGGTATGAGTAATAGTACGACTCGTAGGACATTGGTACGAGTAGTACAAGGACTTGTAATAGGAGGGTCAGGGAAATAGATTGGGTGGATGGTAGAAACCACAACTGCATGTCACAATTCATGCCACCATGATATGGATCATACTGACCAGTCACGAAAAAGTTTAGAGAAGAGGTCGGGAATTCTGGGAAATACCACAAGCCAAGGTACCACTCATGGTAGGTGGGTACGTGTCGTACCATCCAGTCATGATTTGAATTTCAAAGAAATTTTCAAAAGTCTTTGAGGAAGATACAAATCGTAATAAGACCCGTAGTAAGATCTCACAGATTGTGGTAGACTTTTGTGGAAAACATCCGAGAATGGTGTTTAGCAGGGCCTCAAACCACGGATTTCAGTATGGATCGTACGATCTTGGTACGCCTTGTAGGTTGAGTCGTACCCCTAACGGGAAAAATTTTAATAACAGTTTTTGGGGGTATTTTTATAAAATCTTAAGATCCTAACTCCTAAAATATGTTGTTTTGGGGTGAATGTCAGGGGTTAAAGGGAGTTAGTCGATCTTCATCCCTCACTTTCCCACTTTTCTCTCAAGAACATAACGTTAGAGCACAAGATATCTCCTCCCCTAGTTCAAAAATTCAAGGTTTCTTATCAGGACTTTCCTCCAAATATGGGACTTCAATGAGGGTCTCCTTTTCCCCTTGTGTCCCAAACTATTTTAAAAAATCTTTCTAAAAATTCTAGCCCTATAAAAGTTTGAAGCTAGGGTTTTCAATCATTTAAGAAATTCTTTAAACCTTGTTAAATCTCTATGTGTGTATGATCATTCTAGTTGAAATTCATGTCTTAGTTTAATTCTTATAGATTTCTTCCTTAACCTTGAACTTTAGTATGATATTTTAATAAAACTTGCATGATTTAGAACTCAGATATGAATGTGATATTGTTATGGTACTTTTACTCAAATTATGAATGTTATTACAAATTCATAAATAGAAAGTTAATGATTTAGTATGTTCAGTCTCTGAATTCAGTCAGTACTTAGTATTCTCTGGAAATGTCAGCTGATCAATTTGAATTTTATCAGTCTTTTTTAGAAACTCAGTAAACTCAGTACTATCAATTTATCAGCTTGTTATTCGTCCCTCAGACTATTACGAGGCTTTCAGATAAAGAAGCTCTGACAAGTCTTAAAACATAGTTTCTTTCAGCTCCTTAGACTCTTAGAACACTTCAGATATGTAGTCCTGACTTATTCCCAGGACATTAGTTTCAAGCCATCAGCCAGTTAGACATAACTAGGTTTCTAGTGGAGAGTAGTACTTAGCACCGATCGAGCCGGGGTTCAGTGCACCCAAATTCCCAAAACTACGTTGCCACTGTATGTTATTAGCCCGAATGGGCCCCAAATAGTGATCACTCAATTCAGCCACTATACCCTGGCTAGATACAGTAGGCTTTATCCGATGAAGGGTGTCACGCCCCGCCTTGGGGGGTGTGACTGGCACCTGGTGCCCTTACTAGGACCTGAACTGCTAAACTACTGAGCCTAAGCACTTCTGGTGCCTGGCTGGCTCTAACTCTAGATTCAGGAAAACGGCGGGCTATATAACGGCTATAGCCACCTGTACTATAATATCAGCTAACCAGAATAACACTCATATAGGGAACCTATGTGGGCCGACAAGGCCACCATGCTGTCTAGTTATCTCTAAATCAAGAAAACAGGTGCTAAACCGCTACGTGACCGACAAGGTCACCACTACCAACTGAATAAGGCCCCACACGGCCATCATAATAAGCTAAAACATACACACGGCCTCACATGACCGGTATAACAAACCACAGGGTATACACAATCTACAAGCCTCTAAGAATACTGATAATATGGTCGGGACAGGGCCCCGGCATACCCATACTGTACAATCAAAAGAAAAGGGATAAACCTCTAGCTATCTAGCTCCGGATGACTGGAGCTGATAACTCTGTGAGCTAGCTGGAATCACGAGGTATTGGCTCCTCATCTATGAGTACCTACAGGCAAGTGATGCAGCGCCCCAAATGGGCGTTAGTACCACTGGTACTGAATATGTAAGCAACAACTGATAAATATCTTAAAACAACAATACAACTGATGGAACTGAAATAGAGAGAAATAGACTAAAACTGACTGAGAATATGAATCTAAAACTGTTCTCAACTATGCTGGAAGGAGTAGGAGTCATACCTGGAAATGTATCGCTCTACTGTCGATCTACTCGTATCTAGCATAACATGGCATAACATAACATAGCACAACATAGCATAGCATACACAAACCTACCCGGCCCCCATAAGCCGGGAGGTACAATCAACACGCAATCTATACCCCTACCCTGGTCGTCCCATCTCCTATAACAACTATAAGTATCCTGCCAATCCCCTGGGTATGCACTTGGGCTTGCTGAGCCCCTGACTATAACTGTACCTGAGTCTGGAGGACTCCTGAATCAACACCCCGGGCGTACCCACTCGACGGGGGTGTATAAAAGCCGACCAAGGCAAAATATGGGGAAACCGACATCCCATCTTCGTCCCTTGGGGGACGGCATGCCACTACGTAGAGCGACATATCCTCGCCCTCTGGCGGATGAGTCGATATAGCTATTAACCCTGGGGCGGTCATGAATGCTAGGTAATCCAACCCCAAAACAATGCAGTCGGTCTCAACTAGTAATACTAATTGCGTATACCACATGCTGAAGCTAGTGATAATAATATGTATGTATATACTACATGCTGAAACTAATGATAGTGATATGTATGTATTTAATACATGTTGAGACTGATAATGGTATATATATAATCTTCTGTCATACTGTGCTGAATCTAATACTAAACAAGATATAATTTTTCTGCTGAGAATCATGTTGTATAATTGAGTTTCATAGTAAACATGATTTACTAATTCTAACATGCTTTCTAAACTTCATTTTAGGCTACTATTCTATTTCTGAAATGCTTTACGGGAACTTATATTGCTTTACTAGGTTTCGACTGAACACGATAATATCCTAACATACTTTACTAAATCACATATTGGGCATGATGTACTGTTTCTAACACTTTCTACTAGAATTTATATCGTGCTAGTAAGTTTCACGCTATACATGAAATGATGCTTCCAACATCGTACTAAAATTTATACTAATCATAATATGCGACTTCTAAAACATTCTACTGGCATTTGAGCTATGTTACTATACCAGAACTACTAGCTTGCCGAAGAAACTGGCTTTACATACCTCCATTTTTGATTGCCCAACTAATTAGCGTAATTCGGTCAATATTCCGCTATTTCTCCCAACTGCATCCATATATATATCAATTAGGACTAAATACATTAATATTCTGAAAGAAAATATCACTTTTAATATATATATAGCCCAAACTTTGACTTATCGAAAAACGGCCGAAAACTCGCTATTTCTCGGAAGTCCAAAAGGGAGAAATGCTCACTTTAGGGCTAGGAGTATATTGAACTAATTTGGAGCAATTCTGCTTACCTTAGCTCGGTAGGACGATGATTCGCCGGCCGAATTTCACAAAACTAACTTTGTAGGAATGTTCTCTGCAGCTTTATACTTCGGTATCTAGAGTTAATTTGAGTTTGGACCGTGTTTGACGGCGTAATCGGATGAATATTTATCATAAATCTTCATTCCTCTCTGTTCTCTATCGTTTACTGAAATTCAAAAGTGAGAAAATGAGATAAAAACCGAAGTTGGTGCTTTTATACTTGAGGTTGCACCTCACCTCCGTGGCACTCCGTGTATCGCGGAGGTTAGCCTCCGTGACACGCTGTGTATCATGGAGGTGAGCCTCCGTGACACTCTGGCCATCGCGGAGGAGTCTGCCAGCCTCCTCTTGCGATGGTTCGACATGTCGCTTATCCGGTCTTTCCCCGGGCCTTTTCCTAGCATGTATGGCATTCAAAAACTCTTAACCAACATGTGAATAGGCCATATATATGTCGTGAATTTACGGGGTGTAACATTCTCCCCCCCTTAAGAACATTCGTCCTCGAATGTAAACTTCTACTTTCAAGAAGTTCAGCTTACTTGACTTATTCTAGAAAAATTTCGGCAAAGTCTCCCCTGTAATATGGACTATCTCAAAAACTTGAAATCCAGAAAAGTCCAATACAGGTACTCCACATAATACTGTAGCAATCATCATGTAAAATTCTAGAGTCAGCTATCTCATTATACATGTAATATAAGGCATCTCATATGATAACAATACTAACATACCTCTCGACTGATTAGGCTTGGAATAAGTGAGGATATCTGACTTTCATGTCTTCCTCTGCTTCCAAAGTCATCTCCTCTCGGTTCTTGTTACGCCACTGTACCTTGACAGAAGCAACATTTTTAGTCCTCAACCTGCGAATCTGCCTGTCTAGTATGGCTACTGGGACCTCTTCATAGACCAACTCTTCCGTAACCTGGACATCCTAGACTGGGAAAACTCTGGAGGGGTCCCCTATATACTTCCTCAACATAGACACGTGGAAAACTGGATGAACGGACTCTAATTCTGGAGGCAAGTTCAACTCGTATGCCACTTGGCCTATTCTCCGCCGAATCTGGTAAGGCCCAACGAACCTCGGACTGAGCTTACCTTTCTTGCCGAATCTCATCACCCCTTTCATTGGAGATACTTTCAAAAATACCCAGTCATTCATATTAAATTCCAGGTTTCTGCGCTGCACATCAGCATATAATTTCTGGCGGCTCTGAGCAGTCAGTAGGCGCTCTCTGATAAGCTTTACCTTCTCCTCTGACTGATGAATAATATATGGCCCAATCAGCGCTGACTCTCCTACTTCAAACCAGCCAACTGGTGATCTATATTTCCCGCCCATACAATGCCTCAAAGGGCGCCATCTGGATAGCTGAGTGGTAACTATTATTATAAGCAGCTCAATCAGTGGGTAAATGCTCATCCCAGCTACCTCCGAAGTCCAGCACACACGCCTGTAGCATATCCTCGAGTTTTTGAATAGTGCGTTCTGCCTGTCCATCTGTCTGCGGGTGGAATGCTGTGCTCAAATTAATCTGCATTCCCAAACCTCTCTGAAATGACTTCCAAAATCTAGATGTAAATTGTGCTCCTCTGTCAGAGATAATAGATACTGGAACACCGTGTAATCTAACTATTTCTCTGATATACAATTCGGCGTAATCTTCGGCAGAGAAAGTGGTTTTTACTGGCAGGAAATGGGTTGATTTCGTCAGTCTGTCAACAATTACCCAAATGGAATCATGTCTATGCCTAGTACGGGGTAATCCTGCTACAAAGTCCATGTTTACTGCTTCCCACTTCCAAAGAGGCACAGTTATGTCTTGAGTTAGCCCGCCTGGTTTTTGGTGTTCCGATTTTACCTGTTGGCAATTAGGACACTGGGATACAAATTCTGCTATTTCCCTTTTCATACCTGGCCACCAGTAGATTTCTTTAATATCATGGTACATCTTTGTCGTGCCTAGGTGGAGATAATAGCGGGCATAATGTACCTCACTCATAATCTGTTGGCGAAGCCCTGAAATATCTGGAACACAAAGGCGGCCTTTACATCGCAACACTTCACCCTCAGTTACCTGAAAATATGGCGCTTTCCCTTGCTGAACTCTTTCCTTAAGCTTAACTAGGTCAGGATCTTCATACTGCCATTCCTTTACCTCCACAACCAATGACGACACTGTGGTGTTCTGAATTACTGCTCTGTTGTCCTCTATTTCTGCTACACGAACGGCTAAACTGGCTAATTGGTGTATTTCTCTGACCAACCCCCGCTGCTCGGGCTGCAAGTACGCCAAACTCCCCATAGATTTACGGCTGAGAGAATCTGCTACTATGTTGGCCTTTCCCGGATGATACAAAATATTTACATCATAATCTTTCAATAATTCCAACCAGCGACGCTGCCGTGAGTTCAACTCTCTCTGAGTGAAGATGTACTGTAGGCTCTTATGGTCAGTGAAAGTATCCACATGAACGCCATACAGGTAATGTCTCCATATCTTTAGGGCGTGGATCACTGTGGCTAGTTCCAGGTCATGGGTAGGATAATTCTTTTCGTGTTTCCTCAGTTGTCTGGAAGCATAAGCAATCACTTTACCATGCTGCATCAACACACATCCCAACCCAATACCTGAAGCATCACAATAAACTGCATAACCCTCTGTACCTTTTGGCAATGCTAATACTGGGGCGGAGGTCAACCTGTCTATAAATTCTTGGAAACTCTACTCACGTGCCTCTGTCCACTGGAACTTTACTGCTTTCTGCGTCAGCTTAGTCAGAGGTGATGCTATGGTGGAGAATCCCTCAACAAACCTTCTATAATATCCTGTTAATCCCAGGAAAATGCGGACTTCAGTCGGAGTGGTAGGTTTGGGCCACGTTTTTACTGCCGCTATATTTTGCGTATCTACCTGTATACCAGCATCCAACACAATGTGCCCCAAGAAAGCTACTGAGTTCAGCCAGAATTCACATTTGGAGAACTTGGCATACAACTGACGGTCCCTGATCTGCCCCGGCCCCTGCCTGCTGAAACTGAGGGCCTGCGCCCTGCCGAGGATACTGAAGCTCGTGACCCTACGGATGCCCTGTACTGTCTATCCCGGTCCTCCTATTCTTTGGCTGGACAATCTCTCATCAGATGGCCCTCTTGGCCACAAATATAACATCCGGTGGAGCCATACATGCATGCTCCAGAATGGTGTCGACTGCATATAGGGCAAAGTGGTAGGGTATACCTACTCTGCTCCGCCCTCCTCTGTAATGGTGAATCTACAATCTGCGAGCCTCTACCGATATGTGACTGCCCCCTGCGGCCAAATCTGCCCCTCTGTGGCTATGGTGGAGGCGGGGGTCTGGGCGGCCTATCTAACAATCGTGGCCTAGGTCCTCCCCGAGCCTCCCTCTATAACTCAACTGGCCTATCCCTGCGGCGCTGTTCCTGATTTGTCCTCCTGATCTCCCGATGCCGCTGCCTGATGCCCTCAATATTTTGGGCAAATGCCTGAACTCGGGCAATATCCATGTCCTCTCGCAGTGTGGCCATAATACAAGTCTCAACATATTCTGGATTCAACCCCATGATGAAGCGGTGTACTCTGGATGCCATGGTATCAACAAAGGCCGGTGCGTACCGGGACAACGAATCAAACCACAAGGCATATTCCCGAACACTCATGGCCCCCTGCTCTAAATGTAAAAACTGGTCCACCCGGGCCTGTCGAATCTCCCGTGGAAAATAATGATCCAGAAAAGCTCCTGAGAAGCTGTACCAGGTCGGAAGGGAAACATCTCTCCCTCGGGACCTTTCCCAGATTTCATACCACAACACGGCAATGTCCCATAACCGGAATGCTGCCAACTCAACCGATTCTGTAGGCGTGGCATGCATAACCCTGAAAATTCTCTACATCTGATCTAGAAAATCCTGAGGGTCCTCTATCCGGTCCGTACCTGTAAACTGTGGGGGATTCAGAGCCAAAAATTCCCGGACCCTCGAACTACCAGGCCCTCCTACTGATTCTGCAACTCTAGGCTGCATCGGCTGATGCTGAGAAGCCATCATCTGTGCTAACATGACTACTGGACTCCTAACCTCCTGGTCGGAAGGTATCGGTATAGGGACTGCTGGAGGTGGTGTCGCCCCAAGTGGCTCCCGATGTGGTGGAGACTGCTGAGAAGGTTAGGACAATACCTCGGTATTGCCCTCTGATCGGGCTGTTTCTATACGAGGATGAGGCATCCTGCTGGTGCTTTCCCCTACTGCAATATCCAAGCTCCGGCCTGTGAGAGGATATCGCTGGTCTGACATTATCTGTAACCAAAGAATATAGTAAGCTCTAGGGACTCAACCCTATACTGTACCGCTCTACAGCACGATTGAATAAGAATAAAAAACAACCATCCTATCATGCCTTGCAGCCTCCTACCTATAGTATGTGGTGCACAATACATCCATAGGCAAGACTCTACTTAGCACGGCTTGCAAACTCCTGGGATACGACCTGCTCTGATACCAAGCTTGTCACGCCCCGCCTTGGGGGGTGTGACTGGCACCTGGTGCCCTTACTGGGACCTGAACTGCTAAACTGCTGAGTCTAAGCACTTCTGGTTCCTAGCTGGCACTAACTCTGGATTCAGAAGAACGACGGGCAATATAACAGCTGTAAATACAGCCTCCGGCCGACTAGGCCTATAGCCACCTGTACTATAATATCAGCTAACCAGAATCACATTCATATAGGGGAACCTATGTGGGCCGATAAGGCCACCATGCTGTCTAGTTATCTCTAAATCAAGAAAACAGGTGCTAAACCGCTACGTGACCGACAAGGTCACCACTACCAACTGAGTAAGGCCCCACACGACCATCAAAACAAGCTAAAACATACACACGGCCTCACACGACCGGTATAACAAACCACAGGGTATACACAATCTGCAAGCCTCCAAGAATACCGATAATATGGTCGGGATAGGGCCCTGACCTACCCATACTGTACAATCAAAAGAAAAGGGATAAACCTCTAGCTATCTAGCTCTGGATGACTGGAGCTGATGACTCTGTGAGCTGGCTGGAATCACGAGGTATCGGCTCCTCGTCTATGAGTACCTATAGGCACGTAATGCAGCGCCTCAAACGGGTGTCAGTACCGCTGGTACTGAGTATGTACGCAACAACTGATAAATATCTTAAAACAACAATATAACTGATGGAACTGAAATAAAGAGAAATAGACTGAAACTGACTGAGAATATGAATCTAAGACTGTTCTCAACTATGCTTGAAGGAGTAGGAGTCATACCTGGAAATGTATCGCTCTACTGTCGATTTACTCGTATCTAGCGTAACATGGCATAACATAACATAGCACAACATAGCATAGCACACACAAACCTTACCCGGCCCCCTAAGCCGGGAGGTACAATCAACATGCAATCTATACCCCTACCCTGGTCGTCCCATCTCCTATAATAACTATAATCATCCTGCCGATCCCCTGGGTATGCACTTGGGCTCGCTGAGCCCCTGACTATAACTGTACCTGAGTCTGGAGGACTTTTGAATTAACACCCCGGGCGTACCCACTCGATGGGGGTGTATAAAAGCCGACGAAGGAAAAATATGGGGAAACCGGCATCCCATCTTCGTCCCTTGGGGAATGGCATGCCACTCCGTAGAGCGATGTATCCTCGCCCTCTGGCGGACGAGTCGATACAGCTATTAACCTTGGGGTGGTCATGAATGCTAGGTAATCCAACCCCAAAACAATGCAGTCAGTCTCAACTAGTAATACTAACTGCGTATACCACATGCTGAAGCTAGTGATAATAATGTGTATGTATATACTACATGCTGAAACTAATGATAGTGATATGTATGTATTTAATACATGCTGAGACTGATAATGGTATATATATAATCTTCTGTCATACTGTGCTGAATCTAATACTGAACAAGATATAATTTTTCTGCTGAGAATCAAGTTGTATAACTGAGTTTCATAGTAAACATGATTTACTACTTCTAACATGCTTTCTAAACATCATTTTAGGCTACTATTCTATTTTTGAAATACTTTACGGGAACTTATATTGCTTTACTAGGTTTCGACTGAACACGATAATATCCTAACATACTTTACTAAATCACATACTGGGCATGTTGTACTGTTTCTAACACTTTCTACTAGAATTTATATCGTGCTAGTAAGTTTCACACTATACATGACATGATGCTTCCAACATCGTACTAAAATTTATACTAATCATAATATGCGACTTCTGAAACATTCTACTGGCACTTGAGCTATGTTACTATACCGGAACTACTAGCTTGCCGAAGAAACTGGCTTTACATACCTCCGTTTCTAATTTCCCAACTAATTAGCGTAATTCGGTCAATATTCCGCTATTTCTCCCAACTGCATCCATATATATATATATCAATTAGGACTAATTACATTAATATTCTGAAAGAAAATATCACTTTTAATATATATAGCCCAAACTTTGACTTATCAAAAAAGGGCCGAAAACTCGCTATTTCTCGGAAGTCCAGAAGTGAGAAATGCTCACTTTAGGGCTAGGAGTATATTGAAACTAATTTGCAGCAATTCCGCTTACCTTAGCTCGGTAGGACGACGATTCGCCGGCCGAATTTCACGAAACTAACTTTGTAGGAATGTTCTCTGCAGCTTTATACTTCGGTATCTAGAGTTAATTTGAGTTTGGACCGTGTTTGACGGCGTATTTGGATGAATATTTATCATAAATCTTCGTTCCTCTCTGTTTTCTATCGTTTACTAAAATTCAAAAGTGAGAAAATGAGATAAAAACCGAAGTTGGTGCTTTTATACTTGAGGCTGCACCTCACCTCCGTGGCACTCTGTGTATCGCGGAGGTTAGCCTCCGTGACACGTTGTGTATCGCGGAGTTGAGCCTCCGTGACACTCTGGCCATCGCGAAAGTGGTCTTCCAGCCTCCTCTTGTGATGGTTCGACGTGTCGCTTATCCAGTCTTTCCCCGGGCCTTTTCCTAGCATGTATGGCATTCAAAAACTCTTAACCAACATGCGAATAGGCCATCTACATGTCGTGAATTTACGGGGTGTAACAAAGGGTATACATCAGACTCCATGTTTAGCTCACGTAGTTACATGTCGGCTATAGTATCTCTCATAGTACAGTTCGTTCCAGTACAATCATGATTCTCAGTCTAGTCCAGTTCTTCAGATTTCAGTTTATATCTACAGTGTTACAGCTCAACTTATTATTACTCAATATATGTATGTTTTAGTTCCTTCTCGCATACTCAGTACATTCAAAGTACTGATGACATACTTTTATGATCTATATTGTTTTATGATATAGGCTCAGGTACCCAGCCTCAGCACCACAGCTAGTCTCTCGACGATTTTCCAGCAGCTTTAGTGGTGAGTCCTCATCTACCGAGAGCCGGAGTTCCATTTTTCATTTGTATTTCTTTGTTTAGTTTCATAAATTAGAGTTAGCTGGGAATTTTTCCCAGAAACTCATCAGTTCATTTTCGAAGGCTTTCAGACAATATTTATAGATTAAGCTTGGATTTTCAGAGTTTGTTCAGATTTTATTATTATTCAGTGTTTGCATATTTTTCTAGTCAGCCCTTGCTTTATTTTTATTACTTTCAGCAGATCAATATTAATAGAAGCATGCTTTACCATGGATTTGCTTGGGTTCACTTGTGACCCTAAGTGTCATGCCGCGTCTAGGGTGTGAACTCAGGTCATGACATACCTGTTGGAATAATTTCTCCAGTCTTCAAATTTATAACATCTACTCCTGTAGAAGTAAATGTTACCTTATTTTCTTTATCACAGAGTTGTGATATACTTAGCAGGCTGTGATTGAGTCCATACACATGATAGACATTTTCGATTGACTGTGCCTTTATTCTTCCTATCTTGCTAATACTTGTTATTTGACCCTTTTGACCTCCTCCAATTGAAAATTTTCCACCCTTTCATTTAGTAAGTAAGAGGAATCTTTTCTTGTCTCATGTCATTTGTGTTTAGCAAGCGCTATCTATGTACCATATTTTCTTGCACGCTCTCACTTTCATCTGCACAAAGATCAGAGTTTTAGCTACCCAAACAAGCATGGGCCCTTTCCTTTGAACAAAAGGATGTATTAAATCTCATTTAGTCCAGTAGGGTAATAAGTGAGAGAATAGGTTCCTTTTTCTTGACCTGTGTCTTTTACCTATTTCATGCTGAGCATCTGTGTAATTTCTTATAGCCCTCATAAATTTCTCTTTTTTTCTTAAGGCTACTAGACACTTTACTCTAGTGTGTCTTGTATTTTCACAATGAAAACATAGCTCCTAACTTATGTTTGATTCATTTTTAAACCCTATTACTATTTTAATGTTATGTATTCTATTACTAAACTTAACGAAAATCCTAGAGGAGGTAGTCCAGCGATTTTCCTTTTTAAGCTCATGCTTGACTTGAGCTAGTTCAGACCTAATTCTCCTAGATCTATCCTATTCTATGAGGAGGTCATTCCTGTTTTTTCTCAATTCTTGTTCATATTTAGCTAGACATTACTAATGGATACTTTGTGTCATGACTTGCCTGGGACCCCGAATCGAGACACGACACATAGAACCACGAGTGGCTCCAAGCTAACCCCATGGTACATACATAGCATGACTTAAGAGCATAATCAAGTGGTAATCAACATAAACATGAATAAGCCAAAGACTAAATAACATAAAGCATATATCAAGAGATAATATCACAATGCTAAATCACAAAGCTAAATATACTAAGTCTAGGTCTGAAAAGCCTCTACTATCTGATGAGATGTTGGGACAAGCCCTCAGCTAACTCTAACTCAGAAACTAAACAAAACAAGTCTAAATTGACAGATGTCATCGGATGATGAGGACTCACCAAAAGAAAGATGGAGTTGAACTGAGCGAGTGCGAGTTGGTGACGAGACTAGGAGGGATCACCTTAACCTATATCATGAGATGATATAGCATAGAGTATGCGGTCAGTACTTTGAATATACTAACTATGTAAGGTAAGTAAAAAATGCTTAGTAAAAAGTTATCTGGAATCATGCATATAAATCAAATAGATAATGAGAGTAAGGACTTCATGCCAAAGTCCATATTGAGATATATATAATCATAAGTTATTCATCATATATTGAACATACTGACCCAAGATTTAAAATAGAAATGATATGACTTGTGATGCTCGAAATTGTAAGTAAAAGCTCATAAACTGATCATTGGGTCAAACCTTCTACTAAACATAATATCATAAGCCATGAACATGAGTAACTAAAATTATGAGGAACAATGAAAGACTCGCATAACCAACAACCATCATGTATGAGCGCATGATGATCCCACATCTTGCCCACGCAGAGGAGAGCCATCCTAAGTCTTGCCAAGGTAAAGGAAGAATAAGGTGTGATATCACGGTGTGCCCTCAGGCAGGGGAAGCACTATCTTGAGAGGTCCTAATAAGAATATATGCTATGTTGGCACGTAGTTCAGAGATCAGTGACCTCAGAACCCCTGGCCTACTCCCAAAAAATGCATATTTCTCATATCATCAAATTCTTAAAACATAGGTTAAATCTGAATATGGGAGTCTTAACTCCAAAACATATCATAAACTGATCTTGTTATCCTAGGCTAAAATCATAATAAGCATACTTGACTTGCATGGACTTTCCCAACTCATAAAATCATGCATACTTGAAATAGACTTCTCAAGTCAAAGTCATGGAATCATAAGTTGAGAGTTCATAAACATTTATGCATACTAGATAACTCATCATGCTTGAAATCATGGATCATAGCCTTGAATTTTCATAAAACATGCATAATAGGGCATAATTTTTAATAACCTGATAACATGAATTTATAATCGAATTGAGTGTAAAATCTTCCGATTATACTTAAATCATATATTAGAACATGAGGAGATTGGACCCATAAACATAGTATAGATAATTTCATAGAATTTGGTTAAAATCCTAGAATAATACACTTGATTAGACACTTGAATTCATTAATTAGAGGAAAAATTTGGCCATTGGGGTGGAAGAAATCCCCCATTCATGGCCCTACGTACCTAGGTAAAATGATTTCCAAACTAGTCTTGAAAGCCTGAAAATTGAGGAGGAATTCTAGTTTTATCTTGGAAGAGGATTTTAATTCAATGCTTGCATGGGAGCATAATGACTTTGGCTAGGCTAAAACCTCTTTAACCATTCATTACATGGCTCAAAAAGACGTCATTAGGAAGTTAGGAGCTAGGGAATTTACAAAATGTAAACTTCCCCCAGGATTTCGCATGAAAATTCAGACTGCCAGCTACAACGACCTATCCAATGAGTCGTTGCTGGACTTGATGGCTCGTTGCATCCGTCCATTTTTTTCGGAGTACTTCTAGCACTATTCTAATACTATGACCAATGATTGAACAGGATGAGTCATTATCTGAAACAACAACTCGTCACTCCACTCGTCATCACCACTGCCTCACCTGCTTAAATTTCTAACTTCTTCCAACGGGTCCACACCATATATTATTACTTGACACAATGAGTCAAAATATCCATCCATTGTCTCTGAACAAACTTTGGCTCCTTACTAAAATCCACTCAATGACTACTTAGAACGACACGTTGAATGCACCAATGATTCATTTTTGGGTCGAGTGTTTCTGGGACGGGATTGATTGAAGGCCTACAACGAGGCATACCATGAGTCATTTCGCACAACAACTCGTTCCTTGAGTCATTCTATGCCTATGGTGTAGTTTTTATGTTGTTCTCTGATTCAACCCTCGGGTCTAATCTTAAGGAATTTTAGGGTGTTACATTATCTCCCCATTGGGAATATTCATCCTGGAAAGTAGATAAAGCATATTGAAAGGTTGGATAGAGAACTGTAATCCCGAAACCGAACAACTATAGCTGAAAACTAACAAAGTGATTGACTCTGAACTGATATACATGACTGAACTGAATTCATGAAACATACATGTATGCAATGACATAATAGAAACTTAGAGACATGAACTTGACATGAAACTGAATAGAGTACTAAGGAGGAAAGTGATAGCTCATGCTAGAACTAAGTTGAAAGGGAAAAGATGTGGGTATCTAGCCATCATATCTACTTCGGCTTCCCACGTGGATCCATCAACAAGCTGATTCCTCCATAAAACATTCAGTGAAGCTACTTCCTTATTACTCAACTTCTGAACCTGGCAATTAAGGATCTCAACCAAACTTCTTCATAGGTAAGGCTATCATTCACACCTATGCTCTTTACTGGAACAACTAAGGCGGGGTCACTAATACATTTCTTCAACAACGATACATGGAAAACCGGATGCACAGAATCTAACTCTGCTGGTAGCTCCAACTCATATGCCACTTTGCCAACTCACCTCAGGATCCTATTTGGACCAACATATCGGGGAATAAGCTTCCCTTTCTTTCTAAACCTCATCAGTCCGTTCATGAATGTAGATTATCTCCCCATTGAGAACATTCGTCCTCGAATGTAGATTAAGCATACTAAAAGGTTGGACAGAGAATTGTAATCCCAAAATGGAACAACTATAGCTGAAAACTAATAGAGTGATTGACTCTGAACTAATATACATGACTGAACTGAATTTATGAAACATACATGTATGCAATGACATAACAGAAACTTAAAGATATGAACTTGACATGAAACTGAATAGAGTATTAAGGAGGAAACTGATAGCTCAGGCTGGAACTAAGCCTTAAGGGAAAAGATGCGGGTATCTAGGCATCATATCTACTTCGGCTTCCCATGTGGATCCTTCAACAAGATGATTCCTCCATAAGACATTCAGTGAAGATACTCCCTTGTTACTCAAATTTTGAACCTTACGATTAAGGATCTCAATCAAACTTATTCATAGGTAAGGCTATCCTTCAAACCTATGCTATTCACTGGAACAAATAAGGTCCGATCAATAATACATTTCTTCAACAGCGATACATGGAAAATCGGACGCAACTAAGCTGACTCTGCTGGTAGCTCCAACTCATATGCCACTTTGCCAACTCGCCTTAGAATCCAATAAGGACCAACATATCAGGGAATAAGCTTCCCTTTCTTTCCGAACCTTATCACTCTGTTCATGGGAGACACCTTCAGAAACACCGAATCATTAACCTCAAACTCAAGCTCTCTCCACCTTATATCCACATGCAATTTCTAATGACTATGAGTTGTTTTTAGCCTTTCTCTAATAATATGAACTTTCTTCATCACCTCATGAATCGAATATGGCTCTATCATCGTATCCTTGCCTAACTCAAACCGTCCAATAGGTTATCTGCACCTCCACTCATAAAGAGCCTCAAATTGAGTTATCTAAATATTGGAATGGTAATTGTTATTGTAGGAAAACTCAATAAGAGGTAGGTGATCATCCCAAATACCCTTCAAATTGATCACACAGGCCCTCGTCATATCCACAAGAGTCTGAACAGTCCGCTCAGCCTGACCATCTGTCTGCAGGTGAGAAGCTGTGCTAAGCTTTACCTGATTACCAAGGCCCCTCTAAAAGGACCTCCAAAACTGAGAGGTAAACTGAGTACACCTATCTGAGATGATGGACAAAGGAACTCCATGCAATTGAACGAACTCACGAATTTACAATCTAGCATAATCCTCGACTAAATTGGTAGTTTTGACCGGTAAGAATAGGTTGATTTGCTCAACCTGTCCATAATCACTCATAGAGAGTCATACTGTCAGCGGGTATGAGGCAAGCCTGTAATGAAGTCCATATTGATCTCCTCCCACTTCCAATTAGGAATGCTAATATCTTGAAGCATACCTCCAGGTCTCTGATGCTCAACATTCACCTGTTGGCAATTCAGACACTTAGCCACAAACTCCACTATGTCCTTCTTTATGCCATTCCACCAGTAGACTTTTTGTAGGTCACGGTACATCTTGGTGGCACTTGAATAAATAGAGTACCGAGAGTCATTAGCCTCGCTCAACAACCGCTCTCTCAAGCCATCTACAACTTTCATGATCTGAACATAGGCCCGGATAGAGACATGGAATCTAGAACCCTAAATGGCTCCAAGTCAATCCATGGCATGAACATAATGACTATAGATCATCATAACAAAGATAATAATAAAATTCTAAAATAGCAGAAATCTAAATACAAAACGTCTATCCAATGATACGTCATAACACTGAATCCAAAGCTGAAAATACAAGACTATGTCTGGAAAACCTATAACATACTGACGAACTAATAGGACAACACCCCAACTAGCTCACTAGAAATATGAATACAAAATAAAATAGCTCAACTAACTAAAGGTCCTTGAAGGATGAGGACTTACCAACTGGAGAACTGGATAAGCTCGGGAGACTAGCTAATGGCAAGACTGAGTCTGAACTCGAAAACTGTATCATGAAATGATACAGCATAGAATGTGGTCAGTACTTGGAATGAACTGATTATGCAAGGTAAGTAAAACAGGCTGAGTAAGCAAAAACTAAAATCATGCATATCATAAATCATAACATCAAAAGATTCTGCGAGTAAAGGCTGCATGCTGATATCTGAAAACATGATTAGACATAAAATGGACCTCAAAACTGAATGGAATGACCCAAAGCTGAAATTGAGATTTTTAAATAAAACTAATAACCTGATCATTAGGTCAAACCTGCTGAAAACATAATATTATAACTGACAAACATGTATAACTAAAATTATGAGGAGGAATCCTAGAATTCCGTCTGTTTTCTGGGTTTGGAAAAGTGTGTATTTTCAAGAACGAGAATCATATGATATGTTGGGGGAACAATGGGAGACTCGTCATATAATTGACACTATCACAATAGAGCTTACGTGATCCTAAAAATTACACTCAAGTGAGCATAACCATCCAAATCTTTGCAAGGGCTAAATACGCATTCATGATATCGATATCAAGTTGAAGGCCCCTGGGGTAGAGTAAAACTCAAAAGGGAGGTCCCAATGTAAATACATAAACCTACATTGCCACATAGTTTTGAGATCGGGGAACCTTGGAACCCCAAGCCTACTCGGTGCTAGACACTTCTCCCAAAAACATGCAAAGTGCTCTCCATCATTTTTCAATGAAGCCGATAATGTAATTACATGCATAGTTTGAAATCTGGTCATGGGGAGTCTTGACTCAAAAACATATCAGAAGCTGTAGTGGAAGCCTTGACTCCAAAACATATGATAAAAACTAATCTTATTAGCCTTGACTAGATTATGAAAAACATAACTTGTATGGGCTTGCCCTAATCTTAAAATCATGCATATTTGAAATAGACTTCACAGTCATAATCATAGATTCATACATGGATAATTTGAAGCCATTTAATCATGCTAGATATCTCATCGTACTTGAAATCATGGAGCATAAGCTTGACTTTTCATGAAACTTGCATAACTGGGAATAATTTTTCTAAGACTTGAAATCATAAATTTATAATTAATTTGCACATAAAATCTGCCCATGAATCTTAAAACATCATTTGAAACATGAAGGGAATTGACCGATGAATAAAGTATGAAGAATTTCATAAACTTGAGTTAAAACCACATAAGTTCAAACATTCATGAACTTGAGGAGAAAATTGGGCATGAGAGTGAAAGAAAACTCTCATTCATGGCCCTACATACCTGGGTAAGCTGGATCTACACCGTTCCTTGAAAGCCCCAAGAGATTTGGGGAAGAACTTGAAGATTTCTAGGCTTGATCTCCTACAGGATCTTCTAGACTTGCATGCCTGGGAAGGGAATTGGTTACAATAGGCTAAAACCTCTTAAAACCTTCCTAACATAGCTTTAAAAAATGTAGTTTAAGGCTTAGGGTCTTAGAAATTATGAAAACACCCTTACTAGTTCCGCAGGAAAAATAACTTTGCCAGTACCAACGAGGGACATCATGAGTGGTTACTCTAGAGAACGACGCATTGTCCTCTCCCATTACCTTCACTGTAAACTCAACCTCCAACCTGGCCATCCTTACCATGACCCATTGCATGAGTCGTGAAGTGACACCACGACTTGTGGCACCCTATGAGAACACCCCCTGACCACGACTCTTGGGATTAGCCACTAGATGAGTTGTTACCCGCTGGATGACTCGTCGTCCCATCCATCGTCAAGTCGCGTAACAACTTTCATTCTTCAATCTTCCCTCTGCCCTCACGAGCCACATCACGACTCGTTAAGTTACTTCACGGGTAGTCCTGTGACCTGGTGCGAAATTTTTTTGCTTTCTCTGCTTGAACCCTCGGGTCTAATCTTATGGACTTTTGGGGTATTACAATATCTCCCCCTTGGGAACATTCATCCTTGAATGTGGGTAAACATACTGCGAAGCTGGGAAAAAGGAACTGCAATCCCAACTACTAAATATCTGAAGCTGAAAACTAACAGAGTGATTGAATTCAGACTGATATACATGATTGAACTAAGCTCAGGAATCACACACACATGCGTTGACATAAATAAAACTGAGAGACATGAACTAGACATGAAACTTGATAGAGTGTTAAGGAGGAAACTAATACCCCATGTCGGGACTGATTCTGAAGGGAATAAATGCGGGTATCTAGCCTTCATATCTGCTTCGGCTTCCTACGTAGCTCCCTCAACAAGCTGATTCCTCCACAAAACCTTTACTGAAGCTACTTCTTTGTTTATCTACTTCTGAACCTGACAATCAAGTATCTCAACTGGCACCTCCTCATAGCTAAGGTTATCCTTCACACCTACGCTCTCCATTGGAACAACCAAAGTCAGATCACTAATGCATTTCTTTAATAATGATACATGGAAGACTGAATGTATCGAAGCCAACTCTGCTGGTAGCTCTAACTTATAGGCCACTTTGCCAACACGTCTCAGATTCCAATAGGGATCAACATATTAGGGACTAAGCTTCCATTTCTTTTCGAACCATATTACCCCCTTCATGGGAGATACCTTCAAGAACACCCAATCATCAACTTTAAACTCAAGCTCTCTCCGCCTAATATCAGCATATGACTTTTGATGACTCTAAGGTTTTTTCAGCCTTTCCCTTAGAAGGTAAACTTGCCCTATAGCCTCATGAACTGAATCTGGCCCTACCAACATAGCTTCTTCTACCTCAAACCAACCAATAGGCGATCAACATCTTCACCCATAAAAAGCCTCACATGGAGCCATCTGAATATTGGAGTGGTAACTGTTATTGTAAGCAAACTTGATAAGAGGTAAATTATCATCTCAACTACCTTAAAAATCAATCACACATGCTCTCAACATATCCTCAAGAGTCTAAATGGTTCGTTGAGCCTGACCATCCATCTGGGGGAAAAAACCTGTACTAAGTTTGACCTGAGTACCAAGTCCCTTCTGAAACGACTTTCAAAATTGCGAGGTGAACTGAGTACCTCTATCTGATATGATGGACAAGGGAACTCCATGAAACCGAACTAACTCCCGAATATATAATTTAGTATAATCCTCAGTTGAGTCAGTAGTTTTGAATGGTAAGAAATAAGCTGCTTTATTCAACCTGTCTACAATCACCCAAATAGAGTCATACCGTCGACATGTGCAAGGTAACCCTATGATGAAATCCATATTGATCTCTTCGCATTTCCAAGTGTGGATACTGATTTCTTGTAGTACACCTCCTGATCTTTGATGCTCCACTTTCACTTGTTGACATTCAGACACTTAGACACAAACTCCTCTATGTCCTTATTCAATCCCACCAATAGAATTCCCGTAGATCACGGTACATCTTGGTGGCACCTGGATGTATCGAATATCAGGAACCATGAGCCTCATGTAACATCCACTCCCTTAAATCATCAATGTCCGAAACACACAAACGACCTTGATATCAAAGTACTCTATCTCCCTCTTGGGAGAAGACCTCTACCTTGTTATTCTGAACTGCTTCCTTCAACTTCATCATAATAGGATCCTGATCTTGTCTGTCCTTGACTTCAGTCACCAAAGATGATGCAGAACCATTCCTCATAGTGACCCCACTATCTGTCGAATCAACAAGGTGAACTCCTAAATGAGCAAGCCTATGGAAATCCTTCAATAACTATTTCTTTTCATCCTTCACATGAGAAACACTCTCTATGGATAGACTGCTAAGAGCATCAGCCACTACATTAGCCTTGTCTAGATTACAAAGGACACTCATGTCATAGTCCTTCAGAAGCTCTAACCACCTCTGTTGTCACAAATTCAAGTCCTTCTGAGTAAACACATACTAAAGGCGCTTATGGTCTGTGAATACATCTATATGCACCCCATATAAGTAGTGCCTCCAAATCTTTAATACAAACACCGCTGCTGTCAATTCTAGGTCATGGGTCGGGTAATTCTTCTCATGAGTCTTAAGCTGTTTAGAGGCATACGCAATGTCTTTACCATGATGCATCAATACACAACCAAGACTAATCCTACAAGCATCACAATACACAACAAATTTGTTTGTACCCTTTGGTAGGGTCAATACTGGGGCTTAAGTGAGTCGAGCCTTTTAACTCTTAAAAATTCTTCTCACAGGCATCCGGCTATTGAAATTTGACTTTCTTCTAGGACAACTTAGTCAACGGTGCTGCAATGGATGAAAATCCTTCAAAAAAACCTCCTGTAATAGCCATCTAAACCCAAGTAACTCCTGATATCCGAAAGATTAACTGGTCTAGGCCAATTCTTTACAACTTCTATCTTTTAGGAGTCCATTTGTACACCCTCACTTGACACCACATGGACTAAAAATGCTACCGAGTCCAACCAAAACTCACACTTGCTGAACTTAGTAAACAGCTGGCAATCTATGAGAGTCTGTAGCACAATCCTAAAATGAGCGACATGCTCCTCCTCGCTCCAAGAGTATATGAGAATGTCATCAATGAATTCGATCATAAATATGTCCAAGTATGGCTTAAACACCCTGATCATCAAATCCATAAAATTGGCAGGACCATTCTTTAGTCCAAAAGACATAACTAAAAACTCATAGTGACGATACCGAGTCATGAAGGTTGTCTTTAGGATGTCACTCTTTCTAACTCTAAGCTAATGATAACCAAACCTGAGGTCTATCTTTAAGAAGCACTTGGCACCCTGAAGTTGGTCAATCAATTCATCAATTATGGGAAGGGGATACTTGTTCTTGATGTAACCTTGTTCAACTGTCGGTAGTCAATGCGTATATGAAGAGACCCATCCTTTTTTCGAACAAAGAGAACTGTTGCACCCCACAGGGACTTGCTAGATTTGATGAAGCCCTTATCTGGAGATCCTTCAACTGCTCTTTCAAGTCCTTTAGCTTAGTTGGAGAAATTCTATAAGGAGGACTAGATATAGGCTGCGTATCGGGAAGCAGGTCAATACCAAAGTCAATCTCCCCCTCGGGAGGGATTCCTAATAGATCATCTGGGAAAACCTGTAGATACTTACACACTATAGGAACTGACTAGAGAGTTGGGGTCTCGAATGTAGCATTCTTAACCTGAACTAGATTATAAACATAACCCTTGGAAATCATCTTTCTAGCCTTAAGGTAGGAATGAGCGACCTACAGTCATAGATGAACTACCCTTCAATTCTAGGACTGGCTCACCCATAAATCGAAATTCTACCATATGGGTTCTACAATTCATTGAGGCATAACATGCATGCGACCAATCCATACAAAAGATAACATCAAAATCATTCATGTATAACTCTACTAGATCGACTGAGGTACTTTCTAAAGGACTGTGACAGGGCAAGTTTTGTATACCCGTCGAGCTATAACTGAGTCACTTACTGGAGTAGAGACAGAGAAGGTTTCTGATATGACTTCGAGACTAATTCCAAAATTAATCATAATGTTATTATTACCAACTTCACTCTTGGCTTCAACAGCATGTTCAGCTTCTTGCTCTAACTTACCACCCTCATTTTCAACGCTAGTTACAACTGCATCATGAGTCACTGCACTTGAAGCATCATCTTCTTTATAATGTTCTTCACATGCCTCATGTGAACTCAACGTATGGAGTCACATAAGATAAGGTAGCCCCTGGATCTAACAATGCATATACATCAAGATGGAATACATGTAACATACTTGTGACCATATCTGGGGAGATCTCCTGCTCATGACGTGATGATAGGTCATAAAACCTATTCTGACACTGACCACCACATACACTGGTGGATGCACCCTGCTGAGCTAAGCGTGCTGGTGGACCTACTAAACTGGAAGCTGAGTCACGGTCTCTACCCTGGCCCTGTCTAGCCGCTAGACAATCTTTGAGCATGTGGTCGGGCTTCCCGCACCCAAAACATGCCCTTGAACCTGCTAAGCACTATCCCGTGTGCCTCCTACCACACCTAGCACAAACTAGAATGTTGGGCTCTCCTGACATGCTCCCCTGATCTCGAGAGCCTTATATCTTTCCCCACTAATCGCGCCTAGACCTGGATGGCACACTGGCTGATGGCGGTGTTGGGGCTGATGATCGATGGTGGGACTGTTGACGATCTCCGCTACCAGACCTCTACTAGGAAAACTCAAAACTATCTGTCCTGGCCCTCTTGGCCTCTCTCTCCCTCTCCTTCATCTGCAATGCCTCCATCTGCTATGCCTCCATCTACTAGGCATAAGAGATCAATCGGGAGAAGTCAATGTCCTGATGAAGCATAGAGATCCTATAGTTCTTGACCAAATAATCTACTACTCCATTCAATAACTTTCCTCACTAGAGCCTTCTGATCGACCACCATCTCCGTCACATATTTGGACAACTGGGTGAACTCAAGAGCATACTCCTGAACGATCATGTTGTTCTGTCTTAAATTCACGAACTCAGCTGCCTTGATTTTCCTCATCTCTAGGGAAAGAATTGGTCTAAGAATGCGACGAGAAACTCATCCCAACCAACAGGGCTCGCTCCGACACCCTGGCTATCCTTCCACTACGTGTACCATATATGGGCGACTCGTTTCAACTGATAAGAGGCTAAGTCTACACACTCCTCCCCTGTCACCCCTATTATCTGGCTGATCTTCTATATCTCCTCTATGAACTCGTGTGGGTCCTCATCCACCCTCGACCCAAGGAACTCAGGGGGAATTCATCATGAGAAAATCTCAAACTCTAGCCACCGTTGCATTCCCATTCTGGGGAACTTGAGCCACTGCCTACTGATTGACCTGAGCGGTCAACGGTTATGCCAAGATCTGAATGGCTGCCCTAAACTCAGCATGGGCAACCTACTCCGGCACCGGATCTGCTGGGGCTGGTGGGGCCTGCTGGTGCCCATCTCTATTACCATCTTCATGGCCATTCCCATTTCTGTTCCTTCTTCTATTCATATAAACTGGAGGCATGATTCTGTAAAATAATAAAGCTAGAGTTAGAGGAGTTGAGAGAGTTGAACTAATAGCACGAGATAGAATCATGAAACAAGGGAAGTTTCCTAAAATGTTTCATAGCCTCTTCGTCATAAGTGTGGCGTAATTCACACCCACAAAAAGTCTCTACTAAAGTAGCTTTCAGACACCCTAGGACACATCAAAACGTAATGCTCTGATACCAAGTTTGTCATGACCCGAACATAGACCTGGATCGAGACACGAAACTTAGAACCTTAAATGGCTCCAAGTCAACCCATGCATGAACATAATGACTATAGATCATCATCATGAAAAGCTGATAATGAAATTCTAAAACAGCAGAAATCTGAATACAAAACATCTATCAAACGGTACATTATAACACTAAATCTGAAGCTAAAAATACAAACTATATCTGGAAAGCCTCTAACATACTAACGAACTGATGGGTCAAAACCCCAACTAGCTCACTAAAAATCCAAATACAAAATAACATAGCTCAACTAGCTGAAGTTCCTTGAAGGATGAGGACTCACCAACTGGAGAATTGGATATGCTCAAGAGATTGGCTAACGGCAAGACTGAGTCTAAACGTTTGAACCTGTATGAAATGATACAGCATAGAGTATGCGGTCAATACTTAGAATGTGTTGAGTATGCAAGGTAAGTAAAACAGGTTGAGTAAGTAAAAACTGAAATAATATACATCATAAATCATAACATCATAAGATTCTGAGAGTAACGATTCCATACTGATATCTAAAAACATGATTAGACACAAACTGGACCACATAACTTAATCGAATGACCCAAAGCTAAAATTGAGATTTTTAAATAAAATTGATAACCGGATCATTGGGTCAAACCTGTTGAAAACATAATATTATAACTAATAAACATGCATAACTGAATTCATGAGGAACAATAGGAGACTCATCATATAACTGACACTATCACAATAGAGCTTACGTGATCCCAACTATTACACTTCAGTCGGCATAGCCATACAAAACCTTGTCAGGGCTAAAGATGCTACCATGATATCAATATCAAGCTAAAAGCCCCTTGGGGATGGGGGGAAACTCACAAGGGAGTTCCCAATGTAAATATATAAACCTAAGTTGTCGCGTAGTTTTGAGATCGGGGAACCTTGAATCACTAAGCCTACTCGGTGCTAGACACTGCTCCTAAAAACATACAAAGTTCTCTCCATCATTTTTCAATGAAGCTGATAATGTAATTACATGCATAGTCTGAAATCTGGTCATGGGGAGTTTTAACTCCAAAACATATCATAAGTTGTAGTGGAAGTCTTGACTCAAAAACATATGATAAGCTGATCTTATTAGCCTTAGCTAAACTATGAAAAACATACATAACTTGTGTGGGCTAGCCAAATCTTAAAATCATACATACTTCAAATAGACTTCACAAGTCAAAATCATAGACTCATACATGGATAATTTGCAACCATTTAATATTCTAGATATCTCATCATACTTGAAATCATGGATCATAAGCTTGACTTTTAATGAAACTTGCACAATTGGGCATAATTTTTCTAAAAATCGAAATCATAAATTTATAATTAATTTGTACATAAAATCTGCCCATGAATCTTAAAACATCATTTAAAACATGAAGGGAATTGAACCATGAATAAAGTATAAAGAATTTCATAAACTTGAGTTATGACCACATAAGATCAAACAGTTGAATTCATGAACTTGAGGAGAAATTTGGGCATGAGAGTGAAAGGAAACTCTCATTCATAGCCCTACATACATGGGTAAGCTGAATCTACACCCTTCCTTGAAAGCCCAAGATATTTGAGGAAGAACTTGAAAATGTCTAGGCTTGATCTCCTATGGGATATTATAGACATGTATGCATGGGAAAGGAATGGGTGAGAATAGGTTAAACCCTCTTAAAACCTTCCTAACAGAGCTTAAAATGACGCATTTTAGGGCTAATGAGCTTAGGAATTATGAAAACACCCTTACTAATTCCGCAGGAAAAATATCTCTGCCAGTCCAACAAGGGAAATCATGAGTCGTTACTCCAAAGGATAACTCGTTGTCCTCTCTCATTACCTTCACTGGAAACTCAACCTCCAACTTGGCCATCCTGACCACAACCCACTGGATGAATCATAAAGTGACACCATGACTCATGGAACCCTCTGAGAACACCCCCTGACCACGACTCTTGGGGTGAGCCACTGGACAACTCAGTGTCCCATCCATCGCCATGTCCCAAAACAACTTTCATTCTCCAATCTTCCCTCTGCCTTAATGAGCCACTTCATGACTCATTAAGTTACATCACGGGTCACTTGACGGTCGTCCTATGACCTAGTGCCAAATTTTCCTTCTTTCTCCACTTAAACCCCCAGGTCTGATCTTAGGGACTTTCAGGGTATTACAACAACCGGCACACACAATCGGCCTTGATACCGGAGTACACTATCTCCCCCTTGGGAAAAAACCTCCACTTTCTGATTCCGAATGGATTCCCTTAGCTTCACAAGGATAGGATCCTCATCTTTCCTTGCTTTAACTTCCATGACCAATGAAGATTCCGGCCTATTCTGAATAATAACCCCAACCATCCATGGAATTTGTACGGCGAACACCTAAACGAGCAAGCCTATGAACATCCTTCACCAACTCCTTTCTCCTATCCTCCATATGAGACACACTCTCCCTGGACGGCATACTAGGAGCATCCGTCACTACATTGGCCTTTCCCGAATAATAAAGGATACTCATGTAATAGTCTTTGAAAAGCTCTAGCGATCTCCTTTTTCGCAGATTCAGGTCCTTCTGAGTGAACATGCATTGAAGACTCTTGTGGTCCATAAACACATCCACATACACCCCATACAAATAGTTCCTCCAAATATTTAAACAAAATACCACAGTTGCCAACTCTAGGTCATGCGTCGGATGATTCTTCTCATGAGTCTTAAGCTGTCTAGAGGCATACGCAATGACCTTGCCATGCTGCATCAACATACAACCATGACCAACCCTAGAGGCATCACAAATATTCAACAAAATCATCTATGCCCTTTGGCAGGGTCAATACTGGGGCTAATATAAATTGAGTCTTTAACTCCTGAAAACTCTTCTCACAAGCATCCGACCACTGCCACGTCTAGGACAATTCTTCACCACTTCTATATTTTTAGAGTCCACCTGCACACCCTCTCTAGACACTACATGACTGAAAAATGCAACTAAGTTCAATCAAAACTCACACTCACTGAATTTTGCAAACTGCTAGTGATCCTTGAGATCTACAACACAATCTCATAAGTGGCATGCTCCTCCTTACTACGAGAGTTTATGAGAATATCATCTATGAAGACAATCACGAACATATCCATATATTGCTTGAAAACCCTATTCATCAAATTTATAAAAGTTGCAGAAGCATTCATTAGCCCAAACAACATAATTACGAATTCATAGTGACTATACCAAGTGCTGAAGGCTATCTTTGGAATGTCACTCTCCCAAACTCTGAGCTGAAGGCTACTCCTCAATGAACTCGTGTGGGTCCTCATCCACCTTCGACCCAAGAAACTCAGGTGGGTTCATCTTGCGAATGTCTCACACTTTGCCCACCGTTGCATTCCCATTCTGAGGGACATAGGCCACGGTCTATTGGTTGACCTGAGTGGTCATGGCTTGTGCTAACATATGAAATGCTGCTCTAAACTCAGCATGAGTGACCTGCTCGGGAAAAGGATCCACTAGAGCTAGTGGGTCTGACTGATGCCCATCTCCACAACCATTTTTGTTTTCGTTTCTTCTACCATTAACTCTGCATAGAGGCATATTTATGCAAATGCATATAGCATGATTTATAGGAATAGAGAGGTAGTTCATCGCACGATATAGATCATGAAAAAAGGAAAAATTCCTAAAACGTCTTGTAGCCTCTTCCCTATAAGTATGGAGTGTTTCATACCCATAGAAAAGACTCTATTTAACTTATCTTTTAGACACCCTAGGACACACCTAAACCTTTTCTCTGATATCAAGTTTGTCATAACCCGAGCTGGGACCTCGGATCGTGACATGGGACCTAGAACCACAAATGGCTCCAAGCTAATCCATGGTACATACATACCATGACTTCAGAGCATAATCAAGTGGTAATCAACATAAACATGAATAAGCGGAAGACTAAATAACATAAAGCGTATATCAAGCAATAATATCATAATGCTGAATCACAAAGTTGAATATACTAAGTCTATGTCTAAAAAGCCTCTACTATCTAATGAGATGCAAGGACAAGACCCCAGCTAACTCCAAGTCTGAAACTAAACAAAACAAGTCTAAATTGATATATGTCCTTGGATGATGAGGACTCACTCAAAGTAGAATGGAGCTGAACTGAGCGAGTGTGAGCTAGTGACAATATTGGGAGGGATCACCTGAACCTATATAATGAGACGATATAGCATAGAGTATGAGGTCAATACTTTGAATGTACTAAGTATGTAAGGTAAGTAAAACATGCTTAGTAAAAAAGTTAGCTAAAATCATGCATATAAATCAAATAGACCATGAAAGTAAGGACTACATGCTAAAGGCCATATCTGTAATATACATAATCATAAGTTATTCATCATATACTAAACATAATGACCTAAGATTTAAAAGTAGAAATCATATGACTTGTCATGCTCGAAATCATAAGTAAAATCTCCTAAACTAATCATTGGGTCAAACTTGCTAATAAACATAATATCATAAGTCATGAACATGATTAACTAAAATCATGAGGAACAATGGGAGACTCGTCATAATCGACAACCACCATGTATAAGCGTATGATGATCTTACATCTTGCTCACGTGGAGAAGAGCCAACCTAAGCCTTTTCAGGGAAGAGGATGAATAAGGTGTGATATCATGGTGTGCCCTCGGGTGGGGGAAGCACTCTCTTGAGAGGTCCCAATAAGAATATATCCTACATTGGCGCGTAGTTAAGAGATCGGGGACTTCGGAACCCCTGAACTACTCGGTGCAAGACACTACTCTCAAAATATGCATATTGCACATATAATCATATTCTCAAAACATCGCTTAAATCTACATATTAGGAGTCTTGACTCTAAAACATATCATAAACTAATCTTGTTAGACTTGGCTAAAATCGTAATAACATACTTGACTTGCATGGGCTTGCGCAAACCATAAAATAATGCATACTTGAAGTAGAATTATCAAGTAAAAATCATGGAATCATGAGTTGAGAGTTCATAAATATTCATTTATACTAGAAAAAATCATCATGCTTGAAATCATCGATCATAGGCTTGAATTTTCGTAAAACATACATAATAGGGAATAAATTCTAATAACTTGATAACATGAATTTATAATCAAATCTAGTGTAAAATATTCCCATTAGACTTAAATTATACATTAGAACATGAGGAGATTGGACCCATAAACATAATATAGATAATTTCATAGAATTAGGTTAAAACTCTAGAATTCAGTACACTTGATTAGAAACTTGAATTAATGAATTAGAGGATAAATTTGGCCATGAGGGTGGAAGAAATCCCCCATTCATGGCCCTACATACCTATCTAAACTTATTTCCAAACTGGTCTTGAGAGCCCAAGAGAATGGAGGATGAAATTGAGGAGGAATTCTAGTCTGATCTTGGAAGAGGATTGAAATTCAATGCATGCATGGGAGCATAATGACTTAGGCTAGGCTAAACCCTCTTAAAAAACTCATTAAAGAGCTCAAAACAACGTTATTAGGAAGTTAGGATCTAGGAAATTTATAAAACAACCCCTTGGATTTCGCATGAAAATTCAGACTGTTAGATACAACAACCCATCCAATGAGTCGTTGCTGAACTCGATGGCTCATTGGATCCGTCTGTTGTATCTGAGTACTTCTAGTACTCTGTTGATACTCTGACAACGATTGAACAGAATGATTTGTTTTCTGAAATAATGCCTCGTCACTCCACCCGTCGTTACTGGTGCTTCACCTGCATAAATTTTTTAACTTCTTCCAACGGGTCCATACCACAGATTGTTACTTGACACAAAGAGTAGTGGTATCCATCTATTGCCTCTGAATAAACTTTTACCCCTTGTTGAATTCAACTCAACTACTACTTAGAACAACCTATTAAATGCACCAACGAGTCATTTCTAGGTCTATTATTTCTGGGCGGGGATTGACTGAAGGTCTACAATGAGGCATACCACGAGTCATTGTTTCCCACAATGACTCGTTCCTTGAGGTGTTCTGTGACTCTGGTGCAACTTTTCTATTTTTCTCTAATTAAACCCTTGGTTTTGATCTTAGGAACTTTTGGGTGGTTACACTATAATTTTATCTATGATGGTTATCTTTAGAAATTCATATTTAAGAGATATTACAAATGCATCAAGTTGTTTTACATGTTGTTGCGCACGCGCAAGTGGTCGCAGTCTTACAAGTAGTAAAGTGACTCCTGAAGAGCTGGATGTCGAACCCACATGGACTAATCTATTCAGAGAATTATCAAGTTCAAGTGTTAAATTACATTTCATAAGAGTTGGAGTTACAAGGATTTGGATTTTTGTTTAAATCTAGAGGTGATCACAAATTAATAGGAAAATAATAAAAAGAAACATCTAAAGTTAAGGCCTAACAATCATGCAATGCTACATTCAACTTGGTTCAAGTATTGAAATTTCATTCATTATATCACAAAGTTAAAGAGATGTTCATGATCTTTCTAGCCTCTAAACATAACAAATTAGTCTCACAACTACATCATTGATCGGGGATGTGATGTCCTAATTTGTGAGCAATTGACTATGTGGAGTGGGTTACGGGGTTTATGCCCTTGGTTATGGACTTTCAAATCTCTAACCATTTAATCTAACTTAGTTTCACAAATAATTCAATGAGCGATGATGTGGAAATTGTAAGTCGATGTCTAGCTATCTTCCCGTTTATACCAAGAAGGCGAATTAGGTATATTTCTATCCTAACTGCGAATCAAGTCTTGAAGACTTTGAACTTGCTTCCTGCATTCTTAGTTCTAACCTAGGTTTTCTCTTTTGAGTTTTTGCCTAAGCTTAACGAGTGCATTTAGATGGTGATCATTCATTAAAATGAATAAAATCAAGAATGCAAGACAAAATACAAACAAAAACTTGAACCAATGTAGAAATCAAGCAATTACACTCATTTCATGTGGCCTCAACCCTAGAAGAAGGTTTTTAGCCACTCATGTTCATACAAGAGTTCAAAAACATGTTTGAATTCAAGTAATTACAAGAATGGATAAAAGAGAATTAAAAAAAGCGCACCCTAGGTGAGTTTCTTCCGTTCTCCCTTCGCTCCTCTGTGCTTTCCCAAAAATATGTTGTGATAAAATAAAAAATAAGCCAAGTGATTAATTTATACTAAATGAAAGATTACAAAATTTTCCCATTGGTGAAACTGCTTCGTGCCACGCTGCTGGTCGCACAGCACAGCCAGGGTTACACGGCCTTATCGCGTAAGCCTACTGGAAATCGACATCGGCATGACATGGGCGATGGCTATGCGCATCGCCTGGAGTGGCACACCACTGGACGCGGAGATCATGTATCATGGCATGGCGTTATCATGCACCTCTACTGGAATTGCAAGCCATCACGTACGTGATGTCTGGGCATGGAACGCTACTTGGCGTGGCAGCATCCATTTGTGAGACATCATTAGTTCCTCTTGGGCATTACTCCATGCTTTCTTCTTGTTCATTAAACATCATGTTGAATCCCTCCTTGATATATTTCACCTACAAAAACATGCTAATTATATCCGTTAGTCCACATCGCACAAATTTACATAAAATACATGAGAGTATCGTTAATTAATTTGACAAATATGACTTAAAACTAGATATAAAATAACACTTGGCCACGTAAATATGCCTAAGATCACTACCCCACACTAAAAGCCTTTTTGTCCTGGAACAACTACATTACATCTCATGCATACGAAGGACTCACACATAACCAATTGACGCAAGACAACTCAAGTTAAAGCTACAATGAATGGTTTAGATAGCAAGTTTAAAATAGAGCATGCGATAAATATAACCAACTGAAATCACATACAACTAAGACCTCCTAGACTCAAGAATTGAATATAAGACTTAGCAAACTCATGCAATTTACCCAATCATGAAGTCCGACATGAATTTCATCCTTCCACAAACATGTGCCCTCACAACAAGAGATACCCATTTTTCACTCACAAGTTTTATAAGTGATTACAAGCATGGGTATATGAATAAGGATTAAGATCACTCTCAAAAAGAATTCACATGCAACATATACTGCCTCATAAGCTTGCCTTTAGTGTTTTACTCCACTAATTTAGGAATATCTAGAAGTAAGATCAAGTACGACTTATTGGGTTATAATGTAAGCTAAGGGAAGGGTAGGTACTGTTCTAGCTAGTAATAGTGACTATCATCCATAAGCACTTTTAATACATCACTTTTGCTCATTAAGCACATCCTCTTCTTTTACTTCACCTCTTGTTCTTTTCCATTCTCAATTTTCTTTTTGTTTACCCCATTTTTTTAAGCACACTTATACTGTTAGTAGGGAGTATTTAAGCTTTAGACTCTTTTTCATTCTTTTATTCTTTTAACTCCCTACCAACACTTATGCATTTTAAACAAGTACACCTCTAATCTTTTCTTCAACCTCCACAACCACTATTCACTTCTATTTCAAGATTATCCCTCCTTTAACTCTTTTGCATTCACTTAAGCGCTTAAGAGTTTTGGATCAAATTCAAGTTTACTGAAAGAAAGGGATTCATCTTGTATTATGGCTAGCAAAGAATAGGCTAAAAGATCTTTCACGACCCAAACGGGGCCTAGATCGTAACACGGGACAAGGAACCCCAAGAGACCCCAAGTCGACCCATGGCATAAGCATACATCTAACTCAATCAAGAACTGAATAACCATCAATACAATCTTAGTGGAAGTCTAACTTAAATATAACATCAAAATAAAAAATCCGAAGCTGAGTACATACATATGTCTGAATAACCTCTAATCATGACGAGTTGATGGGACAAGACCCCAACTAACTCAACAAGCTGAAACTAAAATACATAAAGAAAAGATAAATAGTCTAGTCCTCAGAAGATGAGGACTCACCAATGAGGAAACGCTAACTCCGATAAGCTGACTAAGAGCGGGGCTGAAGCTGAGAGTTGGGTCCCGTATCATGAAACAATATAGCATAAAAGTATGCGGTCAGTACGTGGAATGTACCAAGTATGCAAGGTAAGTAAGAACCACTTAAGTAAAGAAAATCATTTAAAACATTTCATAACATAACGTAAGATTTAAGAATCTGAGGGGAGGGCTTGCATGCATCATTTATGAAATCATGATCTTTTCATAACATGACAATACATAGCTTTATAACATCAAACTGACTCGAATGACTCAAAGATGAATTATGACATTTATAAAAAAGCTGAACATTGAGTCAAACCTTGCTTTTAGAACATGCATGTGTATATAATAATCATGAATAATGAATATGCATAATTGAATTATGAGGAACACTGGGAGACTCGTTACTTAACCGACATACCACGATAGAGCTTACGTGGTCCCAACTATCACACTCAAGTGGGTAGAGCCTCCCGAAGCCTTTCCAGGGCTAAGGATGATACCATGATATTGATATCAAGATCATGGGCCATTAGGGCTAGGGATAGCTCACAAGGGAGGTCCCAATAATATAATAGTATCAACCTATGTTGGCGCATAGTTTTAGGGCTTAGGGTGATCGACCCTTAGCCTGCTCGGTGCTAGACTCTTCTCCCAAAACATGCATATGCTCTACATCGTATATATTAAAGATCAACATCATCAAATGACGAAGCTCAATAATCAAATACATCTGAAATACGAAATCATGCATATGAGAAGTTTTAGTTCAAAACTTACCACAAGCTGAAAACATACTTGGGAGCCTTTGCTCCAAAACCATGTGGTAAGCTATGCATAGGAAGACTTAACTCAAAACAAGCCACAAGCTAGAATATAAAATTTGGGATTCTTTGCTCCAAAACAATATGGTAAGCTTAGTTCGGGGAAATATAATTTAATCTTAACATATGGGTATTTCCCGAAGCTTTATCATACTTAGAAATACTCAATTCTCATCAAAAACATAATTATAAACATGGGCAGCTTCAAATTATGCTTTTCATCATCATATCTCATCATCACCATACATTCATCACAAATCTCTTCTTTTATGAATTTCTTATCAATGGGCCTTTTATTTCATAAAACTACAAACATGATTTTTATTGAAAACAACTTAAAATTTGCCCATGCGTTGTAACTCAATAATGAAAACACTATTTAATCAGACCCATGTAAAGAAATTGAAGATTTATGAATTTGGGTAAAAACCCCATAACTTGATCATAGGAAATTTTCATACTTAGATAGAAATTGGGCATGGTTGTGGAAGGAAACACCCCCTCATAACCCTACATACCTGGAAGGGATTGATTCCACCACTTCTCTGATTGCCCAAGATGAAATTTGGATGGAAACCCTGGAACTAGATCTAGATCACCTCCTCAACCTCTCAAGTTTGCATGCATGGAAGGAAATAACTTAGAATAGGTTTTCCCCCCCTAAAACCCACTAAAACGAGCCTTAAACAATGTAGTATAGGGCCTTAGGATGTGGAAATGATGAAAGTATCCTTACTGATTATGCAGAAATTTCTTCACTAGACAAACCAACGGAGGCTCCAACAGGTTTTTGGAGGATACTACGACCCATGGTGACTATCCGTGCTATACACGGTCCAGGCTTGGGTCTCAGCTCAACCCACGACATGAAATGACGAGTCATCATAACATACAATGGGTCATTTTGTCGACCGTTGTTTCCTCCTGCAACTTTGACTCCTCATCCTATAACGAGCCTCACCACGACTCGTTACATCAACAAATAAGTCGTGGTTTCCTTCTATCAAATACACTGGACATTTCACCATTAAAACAACGTCTTCTAACCACAATCTATGGTAACTCACGATGGGTCTTGGGATGACCCGTAACTTCCCAAATGCTAATGTCCATCTCCCACCACAACCACAAACAAACTCATTTTTTCCCACAATGAGTCATCACATCGATCGTTGCTTCCACTGTCCCTAGACCAGATGCTTTCCACGACTCGTCCCAATGGGTCATTGGTTGGACAAACGATCCCTAGGGTCACCCATTTTGAAATATTTTCCTAGTTTCAGCAGTTTTCAACTTTTATCTCCCGGGTCTACTCCCAGGCACTTCCAGGGTATTATAATATCTCCCCCTTGGGAACATTCATCCTCGAATGTTGGAAACAAGCAGAAAATAGAAACACGCAATTATCATATTCAAGTACTGATCATTAAAATTGAAAACTAACAGAATGACTACCTCCGATTTGATTCACACACGCATCCACATACATAAAAGTAACTTGAACACATGAACTGAACATAAAAACTAAATAGATTCTGAGTGCAAAAAATGATACTTCAAGCTGGAACTGAGCCGGTAGAGAATAAATATGGGTATCTAGCCATCATATCCTCTTCAGCCTCCTATGTAGCTCCTTCAACATGCTGATTCCTCCATAATACTTTAAATGAAGCTACTTCCTTGTTCCTTAGCCTTCGAACCTGTTGGTCCAATATTTCTACCGGAACCTCCTCATAGTTAAGGCTGTCTCTCACACCAACACTGCCTACCAGAACAACTAGAGGTGGGTCACCCAAACACTTCTTCAAAAGAGATACATGAAACACAGGATGCACGTATGGTATCTCTAAGGGAAACTCCACCTCAGATGCCACCTTGCCAACTCTTCTCATAATCCGGTAGGGGCCAACATAGCGGGGGCTAAGTTTTCCTTTCTTCCCAAACCGCATTACTCCTTTCATGGGAGATACCTTCAAGAACATCTAGTCATCCACCTCGAACTCAAGTTATCTCCTCCTAACATCGGCGTAGGACCTTTAGCGCCTCGATGGACATCTTTCACCAGCTCCTTCTTCCCCTCATACACATGGGACACACTTTCCATAGAGAGTCTACAAAGTGCGTCTGCTACCACATTAGCCTTACTCGGATAGTAAAGAACACTCGTCTCATAGTCTTTTAGTAGCTCCAACTACTGTCATGACCCGAGAGGGGACCCGAATTGTAAACACGAGACAAGGGACCCCGAGAGACCCCAAGTCAACCCATCGCATAAGCATTCACTAACTCGTTCAATAAACATGAAGGGAACATAAATATAAACTCAGTGGAAGTTTAACTTAACATAACAACAAAATGAACATATGAAGCTGAATAGATATCTAAGTCTGATAAGCCTCTAATCTGGACGAGTTGATGGGACAATACCCCCAACTAGCTCGAAAATACTGAAACTAAAAACACGCTCAAAATAACCAAAAGTATAGCCCTCAGAGGATGAGGACTCACCAAGCAAGAAAATGCTAACTTTGATAGGCAGCTATGAACGGGGCTGAACCTGAGAACCCGATCCTGCATCATGAAACAATGCAGCATAGAAAGTATGCGGTCGGTACGTGGAATGTACTGAGTATGCAAAGTAAGTAAAACCGCTAGAGCAATTGTAGTCTTTCAGAACAAGTCATACATATATGATAACCTTTAAGGATAAGAAAAGATCACAAGCATTCATTATGAAATCATTCTTATTTAATACATGGTCATGCATGGATTTAGAACGTCATGACTGAATCGAATGACTCAAGGCTAAATCATAACATTTATATCAAAAACTAAACAATGAGCCAAACCTTGCTTTTCAAACATGCATGCATAAGATAATCATCATGAGTAATGGATATGCAAATTCAAATGATATAGATAGTGGGAGACTCGTCACTTAACCGACATACCACGATAGAGCTTACATGGTCCCAACTATCACAGTCAAGTGGGTAGAGCCATCCATAACCTTGTCCAGGCGATGGACGATACTATGATATCGATATCAAGCTCAAAAGGGCCAATCGGGTCGGGGATAGCTCACAAGGGAGGTCCGAATAATATAATAGAATCAACCCACATTGGCGCGTAGTTCTAGGGCATAGGGTAGTCGACCCTTAACCCGCTCGGTGCTAGACTCTTCTCCCAAAACATGCAATGCTCTACATTGTATAAATACGAAGCTCAACATCGTCTAGTGACAAAGCATAACATGAAGTCATGCATAAACTCAACATCGTATGAAATGAAGCTCAACATTGTCTATTGACAAAGCTCATTATGAAATCATGCATGCATTAGAAATCATATAAATATGACGCTCAACAATGTCATCTCAACAAAGCTTAGAATAAAATCATGCTTAAACTCAACATCATGTGAAATGAAGCTTAATCGCGACATACATCTCAATTATGAATTCATGCATATGAGAAGCTTTACTATGACACATACCACAAGCTCAAGAATAGTGGGAGACTTTTCTCCAAAATCATGTGGTAAGGCTACTTTAGAAATATCACTCCATTATCATCAACATAGGGACCTTAAAACCTTGTCATGCTTGGACCCATTCAATTCATTTGAAAACATTATAATTTGGAAAATTTCACTCCAAAACAAGTAATAAAATCAATTCAAGAGAAATCATCATCCATACTCAACATTGGGCACTACCCAAAGCTTCATTATACTCAGGTCAATTCAACCTTCTTTTGAAAACATTATCAAAATCATGGGTAAGTTTGGAAACATGCTTTTCATCATCTATTCCATCATCATCACATTCTATTAGGAACTCCCCACACATGGGCATTTTACATTCAGTTTTTAGAAAACAATTTTGTAAAAGAAATTAAGTTAGAATCCGCCCAAGCTCGATAAATCATCAATATCAACTCAATTAAACATACCCATTAGTAGAAATGTAAGAATCATGCAATTGAATGAAAACCCATACTTGATCGTCTCAAATAAATCACAAATTTATAGGGAATGGGCATGGGTGTGGAAGAAAGCACCAACTCATAGCCTTACATACCCGGGAATGAAGAATCCTAACTCTTCCTAATTGTCCAGCTGAGATTTCCCTAGAAAACCTTGAAATTCTCCTCACTTTCTTCCCTTCAAGCTCTCACCCTTGCATGCATGAAGAAAATGGCCTAGATGGGTCTTTCTCAGCATAAAACCCTCTATTACGAGCTTAAAACAACATAGTATAGGCCCTGAGAACTTAGGAATTACGAAAAAGCCCTTACTGAAAATGCTGAAAATAACTGTCAGGGGGTCCTAACGGACAACCTGACGACTCGTTACTAGAACTCATGATCTGTTGGTTCACCCGTCAAGTGCACTACCTCGTCATTCATGAAAACTCCACTAGCTTGGTAACGGCCCACCTGACGGGTCGTTAGGTCTGACGACGAGTCATTGGGTGCCATCCGTCAAGTACACTGGATAAGCTTCACTGTCCTTTTCTAGGAACACCCCACAACTGACCTGACGACTCGTGGTGACTTACCACGAGTCATTACATCACCCGTGAGGACCTCGACTCCTGCTTCATCTCAGGCCTTCCCCACGAGTCACTTGACAACTCGTTTGGCCTCTTCACGGGTCATTAAGTGACCCATTCTGCAACTGCTGCTACATTTTCCAGCTTTTCTCCTGATTCACTTTTTGGTCCGATTCTTGAATTCCCGAGGTATAACAACTACCTCCTTTGCTGAAGATTGAGATCTTTCTGCATGAACACATATTGCAAGCTCTTGTGGTCCGTAAACACATCCACATGGACCCCATACAAGTAATGCCTCCGTATCTTCAATGCGAACACCACCGCGGCCAACTCAAGATCATGAGTTGGGTAATTCTTCTCATGAACCTTCAACTGTCTTGAAGCATATGCTATCACCTTCCCATGCTGCATCAATACGCACCCGAGTCCAATCCTCGAAGCATCACAATACACCACAAAATCATTGGTACCCTCGGGTAGGGTCAACACCGGTGCTGAAGTAAGTCGAGTCTTCAACTCTTGGAAGCTCTTCTCACAAGCCTCCGACCATTGGAAATTCACCTTCTTCAGAGTTAATTTCGTCAAAGGTTCTACAATAGATGAGAAAACCTCAACAAACCTCTGATAGTATCTAGCTAAACCCAAGAAACTCCGAATATCTAAAGAATTCACTGGTCTAGGCCAATTTTTCACCACCTCTATTTCCTGAGAATCTATATTTATGCCCTCACTCGATACCACATGGACAAAAATTCCACGGAGGCTAACCGAAACTCACACTTGTTGAACTTAGCATACAATTGGCGATCCTTGAGAGTCTGAAGTACTACTCTCAAGTGAGCAGCATGCTCCTCCTCGCCCCGAGAGTATATAAGGATGTCATCAATGAACACGATCACGAACATGTATAGATATTGCTTGAACACCCTATTCATCAAGTCCATGAAAGATGCAGGAGCATTCGTTAGTCCAAAAGACAACTACAAACTCATAATGGCCATACCATGTTCTGAAGGCTATCTTCGGGATATCACTCTCCCGAACTCTAAGCTGATGATACCCGGACCTGAGATCTATCTTTGAGAAACACTTGGCACCCTGAAGCTGGTCAAACAAATCATCGATCTTAGGTAAAGGATACCTGTTCTTGATGGTGACTTTGTTCAATTGTCGATAGTCAATACACATGCGAAGAGAACTATCCTTCTTGCAGACAAAGAGAACTGGTGCACCCCATGGAGACTTTCTTGGTCTAATGAAACCCTTATCTAACAAGTCTTTCAACTGCTATTTCAACTCCTTTAGCTCTGCCGGAGCCATCCGGTAGGGTGGAATAGATATAAGCTAGGTGTCGAAAAAGATATCTATACCAATATCAATCTCACGCTCGTGAGGAATTCCCAGTAAATCATCAGGGAAAACCTCTTGATACTCACGTACCACTGGTACGGACTGGATAGCCAGGGTCTTGTACTCAACGTCCTTAACCCTAAATAGATGGTACATACACCCCTTTGAAATCATCCTTCTGGCCTTTAGGTAAGAGATGAAACGAGCTGCAGGAGCAGCTGAACTACCTCTCCATTCTAAGACTGGCTCACCCGAAAATCTGAACTCTACTGCCCGAGATATACAATTAACTAAAGCATGGCATGCAAATAACCAATCTCTGCTGAGAATAACATCAAAATCGGTCATGGCTAACTCTATCAAATCTACTGAGGTGACCTTCTGAAGGACTGAGACTGGGCAACCTTTATACACCCGTCTAGCTATAACTGAGTCACCTACTGGGGTGGAAATTGAGAAGGATTCTGACAAGACTTCGGGACTTACTCTGAAGCTACTGGCCATATAAGGTGTCACAAAAGACAAGGTAGCCCCCGGATCTAATAAAGAATAAGCATCAACATGGAAGACTTGTAACATACCAGCAACCACATCCGGGGAGACCTCCTGCTCCTAACAGGATGCTAAAGCATAGAATTTGTTCTGGTGCTGACCGCCAGATGTACTAGTAGATTTCGCCAAATGTGCTAGCGTGAGGGAGGGGCTGTCGAACTAGAAGCTAGGCCATGGCCCCCAATCTTATCCTTTCTCATTGTTGGACAATCTCTAAGCATGTGTTCGGGCTATCCACACCCAAAACAAGCTCTTGAACTTGCCAAGAACTGGCTTGAGTGCCCCAGACCACATCTACGACAAGCTGGGATGCTAGAATTTGCGGGTCTGCTGCTCTGACACCTCGAGCCTGATGCTCTCCCTCTTTGATCATGTCTAAGTCAGGATGGCATACTCAATGCTGAAGATGCTGGGGTTGATGATCTCTAGTGGGTCTGCTGTCGGTGCCCACCACCGGAACTCTACGAAGAGAATCTGTGGTCCTCGGTCCTGGCCCTCTTGGCCTCCCTCTCTCTCGAGTGTGCCACCTCCATCTGTTGGGCATACAACACTATCAGTGGGAAATCCATATCCTGATGGAGCATAGCAGTCCTACAATCCTAGCCCAAGTAGCTTGCTACTCCATGGACGAATCCACTCACTCGCATCCTCTAATCGGCTACCAACTCTGGGGCATATTTCAACAGGCGAGTGTACTTAAGGGCATACTCTTGTTTAGTCATTCTCCCTTGCTTCAAATTCACGAACTCAGCTGTTTTCAACTCCCTCATCTCCTGAGGGAAGAACCAGTCTAGAAATGCAACATGGAACTCTTCACAAGTGACTGGACCTACTCCTGCAACCCTGCTATCCTTCCATTGATGAAACTAGATATGCATGACCCCTTTTACCTAATAAGAGGCCAAATCAGCACACTCAACCCCATTCACCCCCATGACTTAGGTGATCTTGACAATCTCTTCTACGAACTCATGTGGGTCCTTACCTACCTTGGACCCGAGGAACTCCGGCGGGTTCATCCTCAAGAAGTCTCTAACTTGAGTTGTAGCTACGTTGCCATTTTTTAGAACATGCGCAACGGCCTACTGATTGACCTGAGCGATCAAGGCCTACACAAGCATCTGAATAGCGGCCCAGAACTCAGCATGGGAAGATGGCTTCGGTGCCTGCGGCTCCTGAACTGGTGGGGCTTGCTGATGCCCATGACCATTGCCATCCTCGTGGCCTTCACCATCTCCATTCCTCCTTCCATTCATTCTTCGAGGAGCCATGATTCTGCAATCGCAGATAGCATGAATTAGAAGGATAGAAAGACTTTTCATCACATGACATAGATCATGAAAGAAGGGAACATTTCCTAAACGTCTCGTAGCCTCTTCGTCATTAGTGTGGCGCACTTCAAACCCAGGAAAAAGACTCTACTTAATGCGTCTTTCAAACACCCTAGGACACTTCAAACCTATTGCTCTGATACTAAGTTTGTCACGACCCGAACAAGGCCCGGATCATAACATGGGACAAGAAACGCCGAGACCCAAGTCGACCCATGGCATAAGCATACATCTAACTCAATCAAGAACTGAATAACCATCAGTACAATCATAGAGGAAGTCTAACTTGAATATAACATCACAATATAAAATCCAAAGTTGAATACATACATATGTCTGAATAGCCTCTAATCATGATGAGTAGATGGGACAAGACCCCAACTAACTCAACAAGTTAAAACTAAAATACATAAAAAAAAGGTACATAGTATAGTCCTCGGAAGATGAGGACTCACCAATGAGGCAACGCTAACTCCGATAAGCTGACTAAGAGCAGGGCTGAAGCTGAAAGTTGGCTCCTGTATCACGAAAGATATAGCATAGAAGTATGTGGTTAGTACGTGGAATGTATCGAGTATGCAAGGTAAGTAAGAACCGCTTAAGTAAAGGAAATCATTTAAAACATTTCATAGTATAACATAAGCTTTAAGAATCCGAGGGGAGGGCTTGCATGCATTCTTTCTGAAATCATGATCATTTTATAACATGAGAATACATAGCTTTATAACATCAAACATGACTCGAATGACTCAAAGTTGAATTATGACATTTATAGAAAAGCTGAACATTGAGTCAAACCTTGCTTTTAGAACATGCATGTGTATATAATAATCATGAATAATGAATATCCATAACTGAATCATGAGGAACACTGAGAGACTCGTCACTTAACCGACATACCACGATACGTGGTCCCAACTATCACACTCAAGTGGGTAGAGCCGCCCAAAGCCTTGCCAGGGCTAAGGACGATACCATAATATCGATATCAAGTTCATGGGCCATTAGGGCCGGGGATAGCTTACAAGGGAGGTCCCAATAATATAATAGTGTCGACCTACATTGTGCGCATAGTTCTGGGGCATAGGGTGATCGACCCTTAGCCCGCTCGGTGCTACAATCTTTTCCCAAAGCATGCATATGCTCTACATCATATATACCGAAGCTCAACATTGTCAAATGACGAAGCTCAATAATCAAATACATCTCAAATATGAAATCATGCCTATGAGAAGCTTTAGTTCAAAACATACCACAAGCTGAAAACATACTTGGGAGCCTTTTCTCCAAAACCATGTGGTACGCTATACATAAGAAGACTTAACTCAATACATACCACAAGATAGAATATAAAATTTGGGAGTCTTCACTCCAAAATAATGTGGTAAGCTTAGTTCGGGAAAATCATATTGCCCGAAGCTTTATAAGACTTAAAAATACTCAATTCTCATCGAAAACATAATTATTAACATGGGTAACTTCAAATCATGCTTTTCATCAACATATCTCATCATCATCATACATTCATCACAAATCTCTTCTTTTATGAATTTATTATCAATAGGCCTTCAATTTCATAAAACTAGAAACATGATTTTTATTGAAAACAACTTAAAATATACCCATGCTTCATAACTCAACAATGAAAACACTATTTAATCATACCCATGTAAAGAAATTGAAGATTCATGCATTTGGGTAAAAACCTCATAACTTGATCTTAGGAAATTCTCATACTTAGATAGAAATTGGGCATGAGTGTGGAAGGAAACACCCACTCATAACCCTACATACCTGGAAGGGATTGATTCCACCACTTCTCTGATTTTCCAAGAGGAATTTTGGATGGAAACCTTAGAACTAGCTCTAAATCACCTCCTCAACCTCTCAAGTTTGCATGCATGGAAGGAAATAACTTACAATAGGTTTTCCCCTCCTAAAACCGACTAAAATTACCCTTAAAATACGTAGTATAGGACCTTAGGATGTGGAAATGACGAAAATACCCTTACTGATTATGCAAAAATTTCTTCACTGGCAAACCAATGGATGCTCAAACTGGTTGTTGGAGGATACCATGACCCGTGGTGATGATCTGTGCTATACACTGTCCAGGCTTGGGTCTCAGCTCAACCCACGACATGAAAGGATAGGTCGTCATAACATACAACGGGTCGTTCTGTCGACCGTTGTTTCCTCCTGCAACTTTTACACCTCATCCTATAATGAGCCTCACCACGACTTGTTACATCAACAAACGAGTCGTGGTTTCCTTCCCTCGAATACACTAGACATTTCACCATCCAAACAACGGTTGCTAACCACGGTCTGTGGTAACTCACGATTGGTCATGGGATGACCCGTTACTTCCTAGATGCTAAGGTCCATCTCCCACCACGACCACAAACGACAACTCGTTGTTTCCCACAACAAGTCATCACATTGATCATTGCTTCCACTGTCCCCATACTAGACGCTTTCCATGGCTCATCCTAATGGGTCGTTGGTTGGACCAACGATCCGTAGGGTCACCTGTTCTGCAATATTTTCCCAATTTCAGCAGTTTTCAACTTTTAACTCCCGGGTCTACTCCTAGGCACTTCTGGGGTATTATAGTCTCAATGGGGCTAACTAGGATTAGATGTTAAGAAAGGTAAAGCGAAAGAATAAAAATTAGGCTCATTCAAAGAAATGCCTAAATCATCTCTTACATTTAACATCCCTCATTTCATTTTGCATACACACCAGGAAAGTTTTAGAAACTACATAATAACATGGAATATACAAGAAACCTTACACTCACAACACATGCTCAAGTCAAGGAGAACCCATAAAAACTCTCAACTAGCTAATCACATGAAATCAACAATTAAGCACACAACATACAGAGTTATATCCAAGAGCCTAAGAGTCTCAAACAAAGTCATACACTTACCAACATGCTTAACAATTAAAACTCTACTTGCCTCTTATAATCATGTATAACACTCAACAAGAGTATCAAACCATCAGTCAGACAAGGGTTCAACAAAAAATTCTATTGACTAATTTTCCCTCAAGATGGTCGCCATTCGTCCATCGTTGGTAAAAATCCCTAACTATGAGTAAAACAACTAGTATAGACACAAAAAAATTTATTCTTGGTTCAAAGTGCCCCCCTTCAGAAAAGAACCGACAAGAAAAACCAAAGCATGGATGAAATGTGCTCAATTTCAACTCTTAAAGAAAATAATTTTCACACCAAGAAACACTTCACCCGAAAACCAACATCACGAAATTTTTAAATTTACACCTCACCCACACTTAGTTCATGCTATGTCCCTAAAGCATCATTTAAAATCAAAACTAAAGGTGAGAGATACTTTCTAAAGTCTCTAGGACTAGCTAGCAGCATGTATTGTCCATTTTTCATCATATGGGTCATTGACCCCACACTCATCATTTTTTCCATACTCCTTTGCTTCCATTACTATGTGTACTCAGACTTCCCCTCAGTCTGTTCTTACTTCACAAAAACAAAAACAAAAAGTGAAAATAACCAAAATCAAAACAAAAGAAAAAGAAAAATTATACCTGTGGTACCCTTGGGTCGCCTCCCAAGCAGCGCTTGATTTTACGTCACGGCACGACGTTGTAATACCCTTAAAGTCCCTAAGACAGACTCAAGGGTTCAAGAGAAGAAAGCAGAAAAATGTTGCTCTAGTCATATGATGAATCATCCAGTCACCCGTGGGAGACATCACGAGTCGTTAAGTGACTCATGAGGTGAGGAAGGGTTGGCAATGATTCTTGGTGTGGGGGTAACCACGATAGGCAACCATGATCTGTGAAGTGACTCCATGACTCGTGGAGTTGGTCATGGTAAGGGGCAGGTGTGGATGGTTGATTTTGGGCAATGTACCTAACGAGTGGGCCACCATGAGTTGTTAGGTAAACCACGAGTCATGGTGTCCCTCGTGGTGACTGGCAGTATGAATTTTTCCTGTATTTTAATAAGGGTGTTTTCATAATTTCTAAGCCCCTAGGTCCTAAACTATGTTGCTTTAAGCTTAGTTAGAAGGGTTTTAAAATTATTTAACCTGTCATAAGCCTTTTTATTCCATGCATGCAAGATTAGAGTGAACCATTGGAGATTAAGCTTGAGAATTCCCTAGATTCTTCCCCAAATTTCTTGGGCAATCAATGAAGGGTGTGAAATTAGATTTATCCAGGTATGTAGGGTTATGAATGGGAGTATTCCTTCACTTCCATGCCAGATCCTATTCTAAATTCATGTAATTCAAGGTTGATGAATCTATGGGATTTTAATCTAATTTATTAAATTTTCTAAGTATCTATCATGAGTAAATTCTATTCATGTTTCTAATGTTGACTTAAGATTCATGGGCATGTTTTATAATGATTTCAATTACAAATTTATGATTTCAAAGTTTAACAATTATGATGCCCAATTATGAAAGTTCATGAAGAGTTGAGATTATGATCTATGTTTCAAGTATGATGAAATGTTTATGATGCAAGTACGATTTTAAAGTACCCGTGTTTATATCCATGAATCAAGTCTATTTCAAAGCATGTATAAGTTTGGTGAAGCCCATAAGATCAAGTATATTTCATGATTTACTTATATTGCATGTTATTAGCTTACCACATGGTTTTGGAGTCTAGACTCCCATTTTTTAGCTTGTGGTAAGGTTGAGCCAAGTCTCCTCATGATATGTTTTCAGATTATGCATGTACTATTATATTTCAACTTTATCGCAAAATAATGGTTTAGCTTTGTTGAAAAATGATGGAGAGCATATGCATGTTTTTGGGAGTAGTGTCTAGCACCAAGTAGGCTAAGGGTTCAGTCAACCCTATGCCTCAGAACTACGTGTCAATGTAAGTATGTTTAGATTATTTAGGACGTCCTTTATGAGCTTTCCCCGCCACCGAGGGGCCTTTAGCTTGATATTGATATCATGGTAGTGCCCTTAGCCCTGGCAAGGCTTTGGACGGCTCTGCCCATTTGAGTGTAATAGTCGGGACCACGTTAGCTCTATCATGGTAATGTCGGTTATATGACGAATCTCCCATTGTTCCTCATGATTTCAGTTAAGCATGTTCATTAGTCGTGATATTATGTTTCCAGTAGGTTTGGCCCAATGTTCAGTTTTACTTATGATTATCAGTTTCAACTTTGGGTCACTTGAATCAGTTATGTTATTTAGTTATGTTTAAATTATGTTTTTAGATAATAGCATGCAAGCCTTACTCTCATAATCTTATCTTGAAATGTTTTATGATATGCATGATTTTAGTTTTACTTATTCAGTGATTTTACTTACCTTACATACTTGGTGCATTCCAATACTGACCGCATACTTTATGTTGAATCGTTTTATGATATAGGCTCGTACGTTCAGGTTCAGTCCCGTTGCTAGCTAGATCCTCAGAGTTAGCATTTCCAAACTTGTTGGTGAGTCCTTATCCTTCGAGGACCTTCTTACCAATTTATTTTAAACTTCAGTTTATTAGTGAGTTAGTTGGGATCTTGTCCCATCGACTCGTTAGGTTTTAGAGGCTTATCGGACATAGTATGTATTCAGCTTTGGATCAGTGCTACGTATTCCATGTTCGGATGTTATTTAATTTTCAAACTTCCGCTATTTCAAATGTTAGATTTTTCACATTTATTATGCTGAGCTTTAGTGGTCATCTTTATGCCATGGGTCAACTTGGAGCCCTTTATGGTTCCTTGTCCTGTGTCTCGATCCGATCCTATGTTCGGGTCGTGACAGACGTGAACTATCCTTTTTAGGATATTCTAAAACAACTCTTCCCTTTTGGGAACCATCTTCTCCTCTTCTTGGATTTATATGGAATAATTTCCATACTATCCCTCTTTACCTTCATCACCTCCTTCACAATCACATTCTTCAAATTATTGCCCCCAGCAGACTTGGGCTTAACTGTTATGATGTCTTGCAACAATGGACCCATGGAATCCACCACGCATCTGTCACAACACTGATCTTGCAAAGATCTCTGTAGTGTGTGGGTGGGTTGATCTCCTGATACACTCTAAAGAGCTCCTTCTCATCATTTACCTTCATTTCAGGGTGCCAACTCTTACATTAATTACCGCTCCATCAATAGCCAGGAATGGCCATCCCAGGATGAGGGGTACCTTGTCATCAACCTTAAAATCTAGAATAATGAAGTCAAAAGGTATGATAAATTTACCTACTTTGATGAGAAGGTCCTCAATAATCCCTTTCGATGCCACTGTTTACTTGTCCGCCAGCTGCAGCATCACTCTTGTGGGCCTTTGTTTTCCCAAACCAAGTGTATTAAATAGAGATAGGGGCATCAAATTCACCACCGCCCCTAAATCACACAAGGCCCTCACTATACCTGTTTCACCTATTTGTATGGGGAGGGTGAAACTCCCCGGGTCTTTAAGCTTTTTAGGCATTTTGCTCGTCACCCTGAAACTGCACTCCTCAGTAAGTGCTATAGTTTGGACATCCACCAGCCTCACTTTTTTGTCCACCACGTCCTTAAGTACTTTGCGTAAGGCATTCCCTACAAAACATCAATTAGTGGCAAATTTATATGAAGTTCTTCGAAGATATCAAAGAACTTCTGAAAACACGCATCCTCCTTGTTCTTCTCGATCCTTTGTGGGAATGGTGGTGGTGGTCTTTATAAAGGTTGTAATGATGATTCTAAATCTCTGATTATCTTCTTTCACAGCTGATAGACCCGGTCTGACTAGCTCTGGCTGCACCTCATTTTTCTTCTCCTTCTGTGGTGCATCAGCCAACTGCTTGCCATTCCTCAAATTGATAGCCATGACCTGTCAGGGGTTTGGATATGTATCGCTGGATAAACCTCCTTGAGGTATATTGTGTTGTGCAGCTGCTAATTGACCCATTTGCTTGTCCAAGTTTCAGGTAGCCAGCTGTTGATTTTTTAAGTCGAAGGCCATCCTTGCCTGATCGGCTTCCATTTGGGTTGGTTGGCCATGATCTTTTGCAACATCTCCTTAATGTTGCTAGATTGGCCATTATTCTGCCTGTTCTGCTGCTGGTACTACTATTGCTGAGGCTGCTGGTAGCTTTGACTCTGATTACTATCCCAAGAGAAATTCTGGTCATTCTGCCAGTTCTTGTTGTAGGTGTTTCCATAGTTCTGATTACCTCTCGGCATATAACCTAAAATATTTACTAACTCTGGATTGGCCCCGCATGAGTCTACACCATGGCCGCTGTTGCCACATATTTCACACCAACTAGGAGCTGGTTGAACTGCATTAACCTATGCCTATGGCTGTGTCATACTCAGTTTGCTGAACTAAGTCACCATCTAGTGCTGGAGTGAAGCTAACTGGGCTTCCAATGCATTGACACTATCAACCTCAATAAGCCCTGCTACTCTCTTTCCTTCCCCTCTAGATGATTCACTATACCACTCTGGATTTCCTTGGGCAATCCAGTTCATCATAGGTCTTCTCAAGTGCTCGCCCACCGAAATTTAGTAAGATTTTAGTTTGAGGATCTAGACTCTCCATAAAGGTGTGGGCTAATAATTCATTAGACTGCTGGTGATGGGGGCAGTCTCTCAGCAATGATTTGAATCTTTCCCAAGCCAAGTAGAGATTTTCCTCTAGTCTCAACTTAAAACTAAGTATCTTGCTCCTGAGCTTTGCAGTCTTGCTGGAGGGAAAGAATATGATGAGGAACTTCCTTGCTAGGTCGTCCCAGGTAGTGATGTAATTTGGTGGCTCTGCCTTCACTCACCTCTTCAACTCTCCCAAGAGTGAAAATGGGAAAAGGATAAGTCTAACATACTCAGTTGAAACTCCGGTGGGGACGAAAGTATCACTGATTTCAAGAAAGTTCTGTAGGTGCTATTGAGGGTCTTCATGTGTCATGCCAGTAAATTTCCCACTCAAGTGAAACAGCTACACCATATTTTGTTTGAGCTCAAAATTTCCTCCAATCTCCAGTCGGCGTATGCTGGAGGCCACATTTGTTGTGAGTGGGATTGCTACTTCGCGAATTGGTCTAGCTACCATTTTCTTTGGCAACAACTCTTCTTGTTCAACTGGTGGATGTTGTTGTCATTCAAGAACCTCTCTTTGTAACAATTGCAATTTCCGTTCAAGAGCCTCTCTCCGTAACAAATGCAACTGTCGTTCAGGATCTAACAATGGATCCACCAGTTCTCTATTCCTTTCCAGCCTGCTGCAAGGACAACCTTTTACCTACAAATTACAGACCAAGACCAAGATTTTTAACACTTTCAAAAAAAATAAAACTAACACAACAACTAAAAATTCACCAAAAGTTGTCAGTACCCTGCAATGACGCTAAAAACTTATTGTGCCCCAATGCACGTGGTCGTACAAACTTGTTGTGCCCCAGCGCACATGCAAGTGTACATGGTCGTGCAAGTAGTAAAGTGACTTTTGAAGAGTCAGATATTGAACCCACATGGACTAGTCTATTAAGAGAATTATCAAGTTCAAGTGTTAAATTAAATTTTGCAAGTGTTGATGTTTCAAAGATTTGATTTTTGTCTAAATCTACAGGTGATCACAAATTAATCGGAAAACAATAAAAGAAACATCTAGAATTAAAGCTAACAATCTTGCAACACTACATTCAACTTTGGTTCAAGTATTGAAATTTCATTCATTGTCTCACAAAGTTAAAGTGATGTTCATGGTCTTTCAAACCTCTAAACACAACAAATTAGTCTCACAACTACATCGTTGAGTGGGGATATGACGTCCTAATCCGTGAGCAATCAACTATGTGGAGTGGGCTATGAGGTTTATGCCCTTGGTTATGGACTTTTGAACCTCTAACTATTTAACCTAACTTAGTTTCACAACTACTTCTACAAGCAGTGATGTGACAATTCTAAGTCGGTGTTTTCCCGTTTATAACCAAGCAAGGCAAATTAGGTATATTTCTATCCTAACCGTGAATCAAGTCTTGAAGACTTTGACGAACCCTTGGTGAGTTTCTTCCATTATCCCTTCGCTCCTCTGTGCTTTCCCAAAAATATGTCGTGATAAAATAAAAAATAAGACAAGTGTTTAATTTATACTAAATGAAAAATTACAAAATTTGCTCGTTGTGAAACTGCTCCGTGCCACGGTACTAGTTGCACAGCACAGCCAGTGTGACACGGCCTTGTCACGCAGGCCTACAGAAAGCCGATATCAGCATGACATGGACGAGGGCTATGCGCATCGCCTAGTGTGGCACGACACTGGACACGGAGATCATGTGTCATGGCACAGCGTCATCGTACACCTCTACTGGAATGGCATGCCATCGCGCGCACAGATGCCTGGGCATGGCACGCTACCTAGCGTGCAACTAGCTTGCCATGGCACGTTGCCTAGCGCCCAATCCTACCGGTGTAGCACCCTGCTTGGCACGACAGCCTCCATTTGTGCAACATCATTGGTTTCTCTTGGGCATTCACTCCATGCTTTCATCTTATGCATGAAACATCATATTAAATCCCTCCTTGACATATTTCACCTACAAAAATATGCTAATCATATCAGTTAGTCCATGCACACAAATTTACATAAAATACATGAGAGTATCGTTAATTAATTTGAGAAACATGACTTAAAACTTGATATAAATTAGCACTTGGGCACGTAAATATTCCCAAGATCACTAGTTCCTTTAATGACTAATTTTCTCTTACTAATTTACTTTTAGTGTTTTCACCGTCTATATTTTCATACTTAAGATTAGTGAAAGCACTGAGCAGTTTATCCTTTTTTTAGTCATGTCAGGAAAACCATCAATTATTGTGATCATTAAGGAGGTTAGTCTTTTCTTAGAGAACTTTTTCAATATGAATTTAAGATTTGATAAGTTTACCTCCTTATCTTTTTCTTTATCTGAATCTGAGTCTTTAAATGTCATCAGTGCAGTTTCATCAACATTGTCATCTTCAGAGTCCACAAAGCTTGATCCCCATGCGACTATTATGGCTTTTAATGAGGATTTGTTCTCTTCTTTTTTTTTGTATCTGATCCTTCTTCTTCTATTCCTTCCCAGCTCTCTTCTTTCTCCATTCAATTTTCCATATAGGACAATCTTTAATGTGATGATCAGATTATTAAATTTGTATCATCCATTGATACTGTTGGAGCTCTTTGCCTTTGCAATGACGTTTCTTTTTTCATTGTTCTTTTATTGCTTGAGAAATTTCTTGAAGTTTCTGGTAATAAGAGTCATTTCTTCTTCATCTAAGTCTAATCCTTCACTTTCAGTAGCTTTGAGAGCCAGAGACTTATCTTTTGTTCCTATTTGAATCCTTCCATATTCATTTCATATGTCTTCATATTTCCAACCAGATTATCTAATGTCATGATGGTTAGGTCCTTGGCTTCCCTAATGTCAATGACTTTCACATCCCATGATTTTGGTAAAATTCTAAGAACCTTGTTCCCCAGTTCTTCAATAGAATTCTTTTTTCCCAAGGATACAAGTTCATTCACAATAGTTGTGAATATGGTAATCATATCCTATGACGATTCTCTGGACTTCATCGTGAAGGTTTCATACTCAGTGGCAAGCATGGCTACTCTGAACTTTCTTACCTGAGTGGTTCCTTCATGAGCATTAACAAGTGTGTGTCAAATCTGTTTAGTTGTAGTGCACTTGAAAATCCTGTTATATTACTCTGGCCCGAGTCCACACACGAGGATATACTTATCTTTGGCATTTTTTTTTCAAGAATCTTGAAGTCCATTTTGTTGTACTCATCCTTTTCTTTGGGTATGTCATTGTTCTCAGCATCCTTCTTCATTAGATACCTCGGCCCGTTAGTGACTCTATTCCACAACTTGTAATCTTCGGCCTGAAGAAAGTCTTCAATTTGTGCCTTCCACCCCAAGTAGTATTGGACATTGAACAGTGAAGGTCTATTGATGTGTTGTGCCTCACTATGACCAAGAGGAGGTACAGAATTCATGATCTTTTCTTAAGTGTTTAAACTTTATTTATAAAAAAACTCGCTCTGATACCAATTATTGAGCTATGAACCCCTGATCAGTGATATACGTCAATGAGAATTGTTGAGTCTTATCGAAGAAACAGGACAATTCAAGTGTTTCAAGTGAAAACTTCAATGTTAGTAGAAAGTAAAGTACTCAATGATTTAATCTAAAAAATTTCGGCTCAAAAGGTAAAAAACCATGACCTACACTACTGCAGGATTTTCCCAAACTTCACTAAAATAATGAGCCTCAACAACTATTCAAGATTACAAATTTGATTTACTAGGAACTAACTCTAATTTCTAAGTTCAACAACCACCACGAAGTTGAATACTCTTCAAGTTACTCTTAACTTGAATAACCAAACTTTGTACTCTAACTAGTCTTCTAGGAAAGCAATAAATTACAACTCAATTCAACTTCCTAATACAAGAAACTAGGATTAAAACTCTAAATGCTCTCACAATCTTTTTCTTCAATTTCTTCACAATAAATTGCACCCAAAAGGTAAGTAAATATTTGCTTCAAAACTCACTTAACTTTCTTTTATCTCTATTTGAGTGCACACCACCTTCGTAGGCTTTCTTGTCTATTTATTGTTGTTGTCTCTCTTGATTCCCACATCAACACGAATTCTTGATCAACTACAACTCCTCTTTCGCTTGAACTCGTACTACTCTTTTGTAGACGTTGTTTTCAAGTCTACTTCTTCATGTCTTGCCTCCAATCTCTCGTGTTACGCAATTATCTTCTGGAGTGTCCTATTTCAACTGGGAGTCTGAGTGTTCGGACCAACTTCCTTGACATGGTTCACCAACATGTTTTAGAACTTTTGTCGATCACCAAAACATCCGTGCTACAAGTATAATTTTATTATGGTAGGCATATCAAATATATTTTGTATATTTTTTCATAATTTGAGCTAAAAATAATAGGCTCAGTTGAAATTAAACCTAAGAAACTGCCCTAAATCCACTTCTAAGAACTTGTTTGGGAAGCGAACTTATAATGAGTTTAAGTGTAATTGGATGTTATTATACACAGCGTTAAATTGTTTATCTTATATTTAAGGTGAAGAAGATACTATCTCCAATTTTTAGAAGAGTGTGAGAATTGCTAGTGTAATTACAATGTGACTTTCTAAATTCTCTTTTATTTTTTTATTTTTTAAAAATATTATTCTTTATACACTTATTTTCTTCCACTTCAAGTATGTGATGATCGAACACATGTTGAAAATTATTTCGTGTTTTACTTGCTTTTTTGCCCATAAATATTTGTGACACATTAAAATTTTATTTACTCATTCATCTAAATAGAAATTTTTATTAATAATTTCTGTTTAAAACTAAACAAAAATAACATCTATTTATTTAATCATACCTGTGAAATCAAATATCGTATTAAAATTATATTGTAATTAAGCTATTCCTACGCTATGAATTTTCAAATACACGTAAAATGTTCCAATATTTTAGGGTAGAGAAGAGGTGGATTTCAAAACTTGGAATTACTATGCTGAAGTTGGTCAGGATTCAGGCCAATTGGACTTGCCTACTTGAGCTACTGAAAAAAGGAATTAAACTTGGGAGCATTCTTTTTCCAAAGTCAAAAATATATTATACAGATTCCCATAATTAGCAGCTATCCTTAACCATATAGGGAATCTATGCATATTAAAGTCCTTTTGGATTGAACTTCCAATTCAAGAAGAATGAAGTTTTCCGAATGAAATTGAGTTTGTTTTTTTTTTGGGGTAAATAAAAAAAAACCCTTTCTTGAGTTGTGACAACTTTTTCTCTTTGAAAATATAGCACATAGAAAATCGTATTTGATGAGATATATGCCCAAAATAGTACTGCACAAGCTGCTTATCCTCACTTATTGATTGCATTATCTAGTCTTTGAAGTTAGTGTTATTGTGGGCACACATATTGCTAAAGTAGATATAGCATCTTTTGCCCACTTCTACATGGCTTGTCTAACAAAGCCAAATCTAGGTAAAGTAGAACTTCATGGGCCCAAAAGTCCAAAGGAGTTGAAAGCGAATTCTTGGCTTGGGGTCAGCAGGGTTAAGTTCAACTAGCTAGATACACTTTTCCACAAAATGAAATAATAGAATTAATTAGGGAAAAAAGGATGCATGCACCTCCCCCAAAGACTATTGTTTTGTCCGACCACAACTTCTTTCATATACGTATGTAACAAATATAACTCAGATGCAGCGGCGAAATTTAAAATTCCATCAAGAGTGTTTAAGATTTAACACATATATATATGTATGAAAAATAATTTTTAATCTATATGTACTTCGTATAATTTTCTACATACATAATATAATTTTTTAATAAAAAATATTCGACTAACCACCTTTTGTTCTATGTGACTATGCAACTGCTCAAAAGAAGGATCTGTCAAGTTGATATAAGGAACAGAAGAAAAAGTAGTATGAAGGTGGTCTCATTTATCACTAGTGAGTCTAATTTGAAAGTTTAGTACATCAATCTTATTGTTATTATTATTACTACTATTAAATCTGCATCCAATTAAAACAAAGTGTGTCTATATATATAGAGAGAGAAATATTATACATATAGAGAGAGACATACATACATCATAGTCTGCAAACATTTACCACATATAGTTAGCTGAACCTTGTTCTTTGTGGAAGTAGACAACTTGGATTTGTGCAAAAAGACATATCCTACAACTCCACCAATCAACCATTCATTCTAGTTTGGTAAACTGTCTTTCGAATTATCTTCTAAGATACTCACTGAATTAAATGCGATCCACTTTGAAAGTTCCGTGTTTCACAGAATCATATTAATGATATTTTTTTAATTTTATCTTTATTTAATTTAAGAGAGTTTTACATAACCAATAAATTATTATAAAATTACATCCTTTTCAAGGTATTTATTAAGGATAAGTTTGTAAAAGTACATCTTACTTTTTAGGAATGAGTATGTCTAAGCTAAAAACACCACTTTTTTTGAAATGAAGAGAATAATAAAAAATAATTGGGGGGGGGGGGGGGGGGTGTAGGGGCACATTTTGGATACTTCACTTGTTAATCTCGTATGAGGAAAACCATGATTTTCTTGTTTAAACAAATGTATTTGGGCAGATCTGATTTTGCATTTGATTTCGTTATGAATCTCTTGGTATGGTGGAACCTTAAACTGACAGTTTTTTTTGACTTCAAACTCATTAATTTGATCGGAAAGCTTTGCTTATCATGTTTTGCTTTGGGAGAGCTAATTTGGCTAATTTTTGAAATTAAATTAAATTAGATTAATTTAATATTTTAAATTTATGAGTTAGATATTTAAAAATTATACGAAAAATATTATAAGTTACAATATTTCTCATATTAATATAATAAAAAAATATATATTTTGAAAAAATTCATGTAATTTGATTCTCGACAAAAAAACATTGACAAGTAAAATAGGATCAAAGGATAATGCTACAGTTTCTGTGAAATGGTATAAAGTGGGGAAAAGTCATAAAGGCAGTAAAAGGGAAAAAAAACAATTAAATGCTGATGAGTGTGTCTACATTTTACTATTGTAGTATATATATCTGAACCGGTTATTTTGAGGAACAGACGTAGCCCTTGAATGAGAATGTTCTTTCAGATGTATCAAACTAGCTAGAAGCGACAAGTTATTTGAATGATTGTATCGTCCTTAATTCTATCACAGATGTCAGATAAAATGTTAGTAATAAGGCTGAGGTAGTATAACTATTCCTGCAAAAGCTGTTCAAAAGATATCTACACTTGCAATTTTGTAAATTTTTTCCATCTTTTCTTTAGATCGAGACTATTCTGCATAACTTTTTGGTAAATAAAGGTTGATGTATTTTACTCTTACAATTAGTTGTGTGTATATGTTTCTAAAGTTTATCAATCCGTACATCAAAGTTCATGATAGCTTTAATTTCAAATATATTTCCCTCAGCTCAACTCGTATATTAATTACGATGAGAAATATGTGGAATAAAAGATCCAAATTTATCCCTCTTCTATTAAATTGTGTTGGGCTTGTGGAGGCCTGATTAAGTCGGCTCAGCCGACTTAGGCCCGTTAGAAACCCTAATAACCCTAATCTATTTCTATAAATAGATAGCTTGTACTTGTAATCTAAACACCACAAGAGAGAGCAATAAAATTTCTCCCAGTTGCAGCTGTGGACTAGGTTGTGAGACCGAACCATGTAAATTCTTGTGTGTCGCTTTGTGTTCCGTTTTTCCTATTTTCTCGCACTTAATTTGTGTGTGTGTTTGTTGTTGTTGTTGTTCCGCTGACCAAACAATTGGTATCAGAGCGAGGTTATACATACGAAAAAGAAATTAGCGAGAGTCACCTAAAAAAAAAACTTTTTTGGTGAAGAACAGCGGCAGCTGACCAAAGAACCTAGCAGTCGCCACCGCCGCCGTCGCACAAAGATCCAAATCGCGAGCTGCTGCCTCCGTCGAGCAGCCCAGGCCCGTCGCTCCTTCGCGAGAACAGATCTATCCAGATCGCAAGACCAGCGCCAACCAAGGAAGGCGTCGTTCAGTCGTTGCCGCCGTCGACTCACAGATCTCACCTAGATCTGCAGCAGTCGTGATGCCGGAAAAGGAGAGAGAGTAGCTGCGCAGCCATCGGAAAACCAGTGAGGAGTTGATCGAGCCGAAAGGGAAAAAAAAGGGCAGCAACCAGTGCGCAGCGCTGCCGCGAACCAGTCCAGATCTGCCACCGTCGAGCACTGCCAGTCGCAGCCCAGATCGAGCAGCGAGCTTGGATCTGAACAGCCTCGAGCGCGCAGCACCGGAGAAATAGAGAGAGCAGTCATCGGAAAAGCACCGGCAGGTACTATTTCGCCGGAAAATTATTGTTTCGCCGGAGAAATTTTTTTCAGGTAGAAGGTTTTCAATTGATTTTTGTTGGTGGTGGTCCGAGTTAATTTTGTTGGTGCGTATTGGCATTGTCATTTTTTGACGAAGCTATCAAGATCTGAGATCAGTTGTACCGGGTACCTCATCTAGTCGTTTGAGATGGCAGAAGATAGGAAGTATCGAATTGAAAAGTTTGATGGTGCAGATTTCATGTCACACCCCGCCCTGGGGGGTATGACTGGCACCTGGTGCCCTACTAGGACCTGACCTGCTGGACTGCTAAGCCTGGGCGCATCTGGCGCCTGGCTGGCTCTAACTCACATTTCTGGAAACAAAGGGCTATATAACGGCTGTAAATACAGCCCCTGGCCCATTGGCCTATAGCCTTCTGTACCTGTACTAACAGCTGACCAGAAACATAGTAATTCAGGGGAACCTATGCGGGCCGACAAGGCCACCATGCTGTTTAGTTATCTGCAATTCAATCGCAACGTATTAAAAAGCTACGTGACCGGCAAGGTCACCACTACTGATAGCTATGGCCCCACACGACCATCACAATAGAAAGAAGGAATGCTAACAACTATACAACTGCACGGCCTCTCACGACCGGCTCATCTGACCACAGGGAATATAAACAGACTGCAAGCCTCTAGGAAGGATAATAGAAATGATCGAGACAGGGCTCCGACCTACCCGTACTGTACAACAAAAGAACTGGACTACACCTCTAGAAATTCAGTCTCCGGATGACAGGAGCTGAATACTCAACCGCTGATGGGGATCACGTGGTATCGCCTGCTCGTCTATGGGTACCTGCAGGCAAGTAATGCAGCGCCCCACTGGGCGTCAGTACCGCTGGTACTGAGTATGTAAAGCAACTGAAATAACATAACTGAAAACAACATCTGAAAGCAATAATATGACTGATGAAGCTGAAGTAGAAGGAATCACTTAACTATCTGATAATGTAAACCTTACCTTCTCTCAATCTTTACTGGAAGGGATAAGAGTCATACCTGGAACGTATCGTGCTACTGCTGATTTACTTGTAGCTAACATAACATGACATAACATGAAATAACATAACATAGCACACACAAACCTTACCCGGCCCCCATAAGCCGGGAGGTACAACCAGCACAGAATCTATACCCCTACCCCGGTCATCCCATCTCCTATAGTGGTTGTAAGCATCCTGCCGGTCCCAGGGTATGCACTTGGGCTCGCTGAGCCCCTGACTATAACTGCATCTGAGTCCGGAGGACTTCTGAATCTGCACCCGGGCGTATCCGCTCGACTGGGATGTGTAAGGGCCGATCAAGGCACAAATATGGGGAAAAACTGGCATCCCATCTTCGTCCCCTGGCGGGACGGCATGCAACTCCGTAGAGTGACGTATCCTCGTCCTCTGGTGGACGAGTCGATACAGCTATTAACCCTGGGCGGTCATGGATGCTAGGTAATCCAACCCCAAACAATACAACGGTCTCAACTGGTAATACTGTCTGTGTATCTCACATGCTGGGGCTAATAGGGGTAAAGTATCATATATATTACATGCTGGGCTAATGATAGTAATCTGTACGTATTTAATACGTGCTAAGGCAGGTAAAGATATATAAATATGAATATAGTCTCCTGCCGGGCTGTACTGGGCAAATGCTATATAAGATAATGTTTCGTTTCTACTGAAAACTCTGCTGTTTACTAAGTTTCTGTATACACTATATGCTGGACTAGTGATAGAAATAAGTACATACTTAATACATGCTGAAGCTGGAAGTACTATATATGTATGTACGAATATAATCTTTCTGCTGGAATACGCTGTATACTGACTTTCTATAGTAACATGATTTACTAATCCTGACATGCTTTCTGAACTTCATTTTAGTCTGCTATTCTATTTCTGAAGTGCTTTACGGGTATTGCATTACTATACGGGGCTTCAACTGAATACAACCATATCTCAACATGGCATATCACATTATATACTGAGTATACTGGGCAATCTCTAACACTTACGTTAGAATCTGTATCATACTGATAGGTTTCATATACATTACAACCCAATGTTTCTCACACCGTACCAATATTCATAATAACGCAATACTCGACTTCTGAACATTCTACTGGTCCGTAATTTATTACACTATACTGATATTACTTAACTTGCCGAAGGAAACTAACTTTACATACCTTCTCTTGAATTATTCGTCCGTTGGACGAGGCTCGGCCGGTACTTCAACTATTTTCTCCCAACTGCATTCATAAATACGTCAATTAATACTAAATACAGTTGTATTGTAAAGAGCAACGTTACTTTCGATATAGTTTATAGCCTAAACTTAGGCTTATCGAAAGACGGTCGAAAACTCGCTATTTTTCAGCGGCCCAGAAGGGAGAAGTATTCACTTCTCAGCTAGGAACACATCGACATTAATTTAGAGCAATTCTACTTACTTTAGTTCGGTGGCTCGCCGATTCGTCGGCCGTATTTCACGAAACTAATTCCGTAGAAATGCTCTCTGTTGCTAAATACTCGGGTATCTGGGATTAATTTGAGTTTGGGCAGCGTTTGGCAGCGTAATCGGACGAAAATTATTTAATTCCTTCATTCCTCTTTCTTTTCTCAGCGTTTGCCTCTGTTTTCTGGAAAGTTTTTAAGTGTGGAATGAGTTTAAACCGAAGTGGGGGCTTTATATACTTGGGCCTGAACTTGGGCAACGTGTCACGGAGCCATCGCGGAGGCCTCACCTCCGTGACACGCTGCCATCGCGGAGGGGCTCTGCCTCGGCTCCTCCCGCGATGGTTTGACGGGTTTCTCGTCCGATCTTTTCCCGGGCATTTCTCCAACACGTATGGCCTTCAAATATGCTTAACCAACGTGGGAATAGGTCACCTACGTGCCGGGAATTCTACGGGGTGTAACATTTCAGTTGGTGGAAAATGCAAATTGAGGATTTGCTGGTTCAGAAGGAGTTAGACATGGTATTGGGTGACAAGCCAGAAAAGATGTCTGATGCAGAGTGGGCAGGTTTGGATCGGAAAGCCATGGCGGTTATCCGACTCTCGTTGACCAAGAATGTTACGTTTAACATTCTGAAGGAGAAGACAGCGAAAGGTGTCATGGAAGCGCTGTCTAACATGTACGAGAAGCCATCTGCAGCAAACAAGGTCTTTCTGATCAGAGAATTGGTGAACACAAAAATGAAGGAAGGCAGTTCAGTTACCGAGCACATCAATACAATGAATTCGATCTTAGCCAGACTTACATCAGTGGGCATTAAGTTCGATGATGAAGTTCAAGCCTTACTACTGCTATCGTCATTACCTGACAGTTGGTCCGAAACAGTTACAACAGTTACCAGTTCAGTGGGACCCGATGGATTCACTTTTGAGAAGATTTGTGATCTCATTCTAGGCGAGGATGTCAGAAGAAGGAGTTCTGGGGAATCATCGAGTGATTTGCTAAATATTAGTAGAGGTAGGAGGAATAGCAGAGGTAGTAGGAGCAGGAACAGAAGGAGGAGTCAGTCGAAGACTCAGGATTGCTCAGGTGTAACGTGTTGGACGTGCAAGGAGGTGGGGCTTTTCAGGAATCAATGCCCGAATAATAAACAAGTTAACATTGCAGGAGACTACGCTCATAATGATCTCTTGATATGTAGCATGGGGAGCAGTGTGAAATCCTGGGTCATGGATTCTGGTACTTCATTTCATGCTACCCACAGCAGTGAAGCATTGCAGAATCTGAAAGAAGGGGATTTTGGAAAGGTAAGACTAGCGAACAATAAAGTTCTTGATGTAACGGGCATGGGTGACATGATTCTGAAAACTTCAGTCGGTTCGTGGACTTTAAAGGATGTCCGAGTGATTCCAAGCTTGAAGAAACCTTTGATTTCTATTGGGAAGTTGGATGATGAGGGACACGATGTTAAGTTCGGAAATGGGCAGTGGAAGGTGATAAAGGGGAACTTGGTCATAGCTCGAGGAAAGAAACGGAGTTCGCTGTATATGGTCTATTTACCGTATGAGGGAGTGACTGTCTAGATCAGAAGAGAAACAAAATCCGGTTCACAGAGTCTCGTGGGCAGAAGAAGGTTCAGGTAAACCAGTCAGGGATTTTCGTGGCAGTGGGAGCACCGGCAGTCAGTCAGTTAAAGCTTCAGCCAAAGTCACCAGACAGTGGGTTAAGAGAACCAGTGTTCCAGCTGTCAAAGTCTCTCCGGATGATTACCTGCTAACTATGGAGAGTGTTGTTTGTTCGCAGAGTATCCCAGGATTCGGCAGTTCGTGCAAGTGGGAGTCGGTAGGGACAGAGGATGAGTCAGGGGCAGTTTTAGCCGTGACTGATGTTGGAGCTTGGGGAAGCTTCAACGGGCCTTCAGGTTAACTGATTAAAAGGCCGCTGCAACCAGGAAGATGAGGAGGAGATTACTAGACGTACAAGTGCTCACAGTGGATGGCAGTTGAAGATTATCATGCCTCCAAGTGGGAGATTGTTGGGCTTGTGGAGGCCTGATTAAGTCGGCCCAGGCGACTTAGGCCCGTTAGAAACCCTAATAACCCTAATCTATTTCTATAAATAGATAGCTTGTACTTGTAATCTAAACACCACAAGAGAGAGCAATAAAATTCCTCCCAGTTGCAGCTGTGGACTAGGTTGTGAGACCGAACCACATAAATTCTTGTGTGTCGCTTTGTGTTCCGTTTTTCCTATTTTCTCGCACTTAATTTGTGTGTTGTTTGTTGTTGTTGTTCCGCTGATCAAACAAATTGCTCTATGTATATCCTCTACAATGATTTGAAGTATGTTCCGATCAATATAGCTGATCTGAATAATTGGAAGAGGTTTAAATATGTTTCAATTAGACAATATTTTGCACGTGAAAGACCATAAATCGGAAGGGCATATTTTAAATGGTTAGGCTTTTGTGGACATATATGCAGACGAAGGAGAAATTTTGTAAGACAAATTACAGATGTTAAGGGATATATTTTTGATTTTTGACCTGAGATCTGGAAGCAGTTGAGATTTAACCATACGCCAATTTGCAGAGAAAATATAAGGTAGGATCAGTTGTCAAGTTTAAATTTCATATCTTTTCCTCTGGCTCCAAAAAAGATGCGTGTGGAAAAAAGATGAGGGGAGGTTACATAAATATAATTTTTTAAAATTACAATTACAAAAGTTATAATTATTTTCTTAAATTACATAATATACAATGTATATATTATATATGATTAAATGGATAAAAATTGTTAATATGGTAATCTTTTAAAAATGACATAAGTTTTATTTTCGTCTATAATTTAAGTAGATTAAATATGGTAAAATTTTAATATGTATAATTATATTTAACACCATATATGTTCTAAATATGCTAAGTATGTGCTATTATATAAAAAATTTTTAAAAATTGTTAATATTATCCTCATATTTATCATTCATATATAAATTTTCCTTTTACTTTAGTCATTCACATATAAAGATTATGAATATAATATATATTAGACACCATATAGTATATCTTAATATATTATATTATATAATTGAACCATATATGTGTATCTATTTTTTATATATGCACAATTTTTATTAATAAATTTTCATTAAAAATTTAACACAATACATATACTAAATATGTATTATTATTTTTTTTAAAAATTGTTCATATTATTCTCATATTCTTCATCCAAAAAATTTTCATATAAAGATTATGAATATAATATATATTAGACACCATATACTATATATTATATTATACATATGTGTATCAATATATCATATTATATAATTGAACCATATAGTGCACCTATTTTCTGTATTATTAACAATTTTTGTTAATACATAAATACCTTTGATGAATTTACACTTTATTCAAGTATCTTAAAACATTTCGATAAAATAAAAATAAATTTTTAATAAATCACAACTGATCTATAAAAAAGGAGAAGAAAGAGATTCTTGGGAAATCAAATAAAAATGGAGAAAAGAGAGGGATTTTTGAATTTTCTGAAAAAACAAATATGGAGAAGATAGAGAAATTTTTGGAAAAATAAAAAATGGAGAACAGAGAGGGATTATAGGAATTTTTGGAAAAAAAAATTATTGAGAAGATAGAGGGATTTTTTGAGGATTTTTAAAATTACTGTAAAAAAAAAAAGGAAAAGAGAGTATTTTATATTATTTTTTCTATTTAAATTGTTATATTAGGTATATAATCTTTTTTTATATTTAATTAGAATAGATATTTTAGGAAAGTAAAAATAATACGAAATGTAATTAAAAATATAAAATGTTAAGTAATTTGTATTTATGTAATTTTATTTAAAAAGTTGTAATTTTTGTAATTATATTTTTAAAAAATGGTATTTATGTAGAAAAGGAGGTGGAAAACAACAACACGATAGAGATGAATCTTTGAGGATTATTATGTTCGATTTTATTGGACCCATCAATCAATGAATAGAGCATTACACATTTAATTCTGGCCCATGACTACATATATGAAAAGGGTCTTGTTGAAAAGAATGTTATGCGCGGGTCATTATTTCACCAATTAAAGCAAGATATCCTTGTGCTACTAACATGGATGCGTCCCCACAACTATTCTTTTATCATATTTTCTAGTTTAGTGAAGTCTCAGTCTATCTTCTCTCCTGGATTCCCTAAATTTCTCTAATTTCATCTCCCCCTTTTTTTTCCCTAAAACAAAAGCAAATTTTGAAGCTAGATCTATGCCACTTTTCTCCTTTTTTCTTTCCAATGATGGCCAGCTTGCCTCACCTTAACAATTCTATTAAATACTTGCTATTTTTTAATAGTACAAACATTCAGTAATCATCCCACCAAGTTTAGGCAAGTAAAAAAATTATCTAAAATTTTTTGTCTATGTAAAAATCTTAATACTTTTACAAAGTTCATCTTTTCGCGGTTAAAGCAAAATCTACAGATAACAAACAGGCATATTTACTCATTAACCGTTAAATCACATCCTAATAATTATTAATAGTTATCATTTTCAATTCATCAGGAAAAAAAAAAGAAGAAAAGAAAACAGAAGGTAAACGCCAAGCAAATCAAATGCACACGATCTCTATACCAAAAGCATCATGCTTGTCAGTTTATGATTATAGGGATTCCTAGTCGTACTGATGACTGGTGGAGCACAAGGACCAATAATCGAACCACATTGAAAAGCACAGGTTACGTCCTTCACAAAATTCATAGCAACAGAAAGAAGAAAAGTAAACAACTGATGCAGAATATCATTCCAAGAGATTCCGCAAAAGGTTAATTTAGGCTTTGTTTTGCGTAGGATTGAAAAATGTTTTTCAATTTTTTTATATTTGATTAATTAAAATATTATAATTTTTTTAGAAAAGAAAATATGTTACTTAAAAAACTAAAAAAGAAAAAAGAATTTTCCATTGAAACTAGAAAAAACATATTGCATAAATGGCATTAATTCTATGTAGGGGTATTTACCAAGAAAACTGATAACTCATACCAGATCGAGTAAGGTAAAACTACTTTTACAATCAAATGCTAGAAGGCCTGCTCTTATAACGTATGTTACGATATCTTAATTTTTTAACCTTATACTTAGCGATTTTGGGTATCATAATGATGAACTATAGTATGATAATAAGAGCTGTTCGCTCAAACTTTAACAGAGGTTATAATTTATTGTATGACCATTTAAAGTGATATTATGATTTAATTCATCAATTTAATCTATTATTATGAAGTGATAGTATTTTTACTGCATCATATCCTATGTAAAATTTATAGTGTGATGACTTTAAAACAGGAACCAGACTTAGTTTTTAATGCGTCAGATTCCTGCTTCTTTAAAAGTTGGATCTAAATCTCTCAATGGAACAACCATGGTTGTTCCTTTCTTCTTTAAGGCCTCTTATTTTCATTACGAATAAAACGTCTGTATCTGAATGCACATTTAAATGATTAAAATGTTATTTCTAAATCTGAACACTAAATAATTAAGACCGTTTACTTTTCAATATTTGAATATGTATACTTTATTTATTTGTAATCTATTAAATATAATTTAAATAAAAAATAATTAAATATTAAAAAAAATCAATTTAATAAAATAAATTTATTATTTAATTAAAAATACTAGTGATAGTGGTGGTAACAATTGGTATTAGTGGCTAGTTACGGTGGTGGTGATAGTTGGTAGTAATGGTGGTGAAAATAATTGTGATGATGGAGGTGGTTGGTGTTGTAATGGTTGGCGCAATGGTGATGGTTGGTAGTGGTGGTTGTGATGGTGAAGTTGGTTGATATTAGCAGTTGGTGGTGTTAATGGCGGTGGCTGAAGAATGTGTAGTGGTATAGTTGGTGGCGGTGATAACTGTGATGGTGGAGGTAGCTGGTAGTAGGGATTGATTGCGGTAGTGGTAGTGACTGAGAGGTGTCGTAGAGGTGGTGGCGGCGGCGGCAACGATGATACTAGTGAATATAATTATAATGATGGAGATGGTATGTGTGATAACAACTAACAAAGGTGGTGGCCAGCAGTGGTGGTTGACAATGGTGGCAAAGGTGGCTGGTGGTGGTAGCGACGGTAATGGTGATGGTGGTTGTGATGACATAGATGGTTAGTGGTGATGACGAGTGGTTTTAGATATGGTGGTAGTGAAAATTATCCACACAAATATACCTCTTAATTACATTAAGACTTTGTTCCAGATCTTAATGATTAAGACCTATTCAAACTAAATAAGTGTTGAAATCTTAATGAAAACAAATGCATTTAATGGTCTAAGGTGTGAACCATTCAGATTCAAACCTCCATTAAGTGTAAACAAATGATACCTAAATACTTCAACTAAAGATAAGGCTGGTTTTAAAAAATTACCTTGGTAAATGGTTACTTAAATAGTTTTACAGAAGACTGGGTTTAATACATTGATTGACAATATTTTAAAAGACTTGAGAGTGAATTTCAATGCATATTGACCTATTATGCTATTGATTAAGTATAGAACGACAGAATCGAGAATCATACCAAGAGGGTAAGATATCGGGTTATAGAGTCCTGATGCACCATGATAATAAAATGTTGGGTCTGAATCCCATCTCGTTATGGCCTAACGCACCTTCATATGGGTAAGATGTTGAGTTTAAGTTCTAACACACTATATAGATGATATAATAATGACTAAGGCAAAAATAATATTGTCTTGACAAAAATGATATGCTTTTGATGAAAAGTCATGAAACTCGTCACACTTGATTTACTCCATTATGTGAAGTGAATGTGGTAGTATAACATGATAAGTCTAAATGATGACAAAATAATTATTTTGGTTGTACAAATGAATGTGGGTGTGACCAAGGACAAAATAAAATAGTTATCATTGTGGTAGTTATATAAGAAAGAACATTATGAAATCTTAAAATGGTTCTTCAAAAGCTGAAGGTAATTTTTGCCATCAATGGTATTAAGGTATTGGGCACGTGGTAATCGTACGACCTAATTTGATAGTTCTATAAATCCTTCATTAAAATAAAAAAAATAAAGTGGCGGTTCACTTGACTTTTTAAAATAATACTGAGGTGGGTCATATAAATTTCAAGACATGTCAGTAAGCTTATAATAAAAACTGGTGAACTTGTTTGTGCTTTATGATGATGTTCAAATCCACTCCTCGTGAGGAGGAAGTGTAAACGATCATCGCAATATAAATACCCAACTGAGAGTCGGGGTCGAATCCACAGGGAATAGCAATTGAATAACACAAAATTTATCTATTGACTTGAACTAAGATTGCATCCATGCATTTGAAAATAAAAATAAAATATTGGGGGAAAAAGAAAGATCACAATTAGAATTTAAAATCAACTATCAAGAGAACAATGCAACCAAATTGAATGAACAATTAAGAACAAGGGCAAGGGGTGTGCTATTGATGGTGGTTCGATTAGATATGGATTAACTAGAAAATCAAATAATTACTCATAAGCATAAATAACTGTAGATAAAGTGACACCTGATATTTTTCAACCAATTTTGTGCAATATTCCTTGAGGAAGAAGAAGAAGAAAAACTATTCGATATTTCTCTCTCTAACTATACGAATCTGGAATGGAATATTTGATACTTTTTTAGAGAATGTACAAAAATAGATTAAAAAGTGCTCAAATTTTGTTCTGGACAATTTTTCCCTCCAGAAAATGGCCTTACTTGTGAGTCACCGGCGTTCCGCCGGTGTCCATCGGCAGGACGCCGCTTTATTGCAGGTGGGGTCAGTGACTTTGGCGCTCGACCAACATTGGCACCGGCGTAGGTGCTGACCCGTGTTTCGCTGGTGCACTTTCCACTTATATCCAGTATGCTCCTGTGTTCCATCCGGCGTTTCATCGGTCCCATTCGGTAGAACTTCGGTCCTCTTTTTTAGTTTCATGCTTTTGTCCAATTTCTTGTCTTCTCTCCTTAAGTTGAATGCCTAAAAAAACAAAAGATAAAGAAAATAAAATCCTCCCAAATGACTTGAAAACCAAGCAAAAGCGCATGCTTAAAAGCGTAATAAGTTGGTAAATTACCAACTCATCAAATCGCCAAATTTGAACTATTGCTTGTCCTCAAGCAAGGTAATTCTTTACAACTAAACTATAGGAATAAGCATGTCATTCTACATGAGATTATGCACAAGAGACCATTATGACCCAGAAAACTGAAAGATCGATCACCAAAACAAAGGAAAAGAGGAGACTCAATACTTTGTGCAAATGCTTCAAGAGATGACCACAATCAATTGGCATGATTCACGTTTAATTCCTTCATTCAAAACAAGTAGCATTGTTGATCACAACAAGCTTATATAGCATCTTAAGTCATTGAAAATTCACATCCAAAGTTTGCTTTCAAGCTCACTACATTCTTGTCTCAATCATATCTTTTGGCACGTGCAAGCATGTTCCCCAAGAAGGTGATGCTGAATAGAGAATCCTATTTAATTATCAAGAAATTCACACTCAAGAGATCATAGAATGAAACAGATATGCTCACTCTCACAAAGAAATTCTCATGCACATAACTTGACCAATAGGCTTTCCCTTCGTGTAACATGCATTAATGTAGAGTCGCTACACTTAAAATCAATTAGGACTTGGAGGTCATGATGAAGGCTAGGGGTAAAGGTAGGATAACTTTTAAGTTCTAGTGACTAGAACCTCCCTAATGCCTTTTTGGTGAATCTTATTATATATTCTATTTTCTTTTAAGATCACTCTCACCTTATCTCTCCTTGAACAATATTTTTTCACTTTTAAACAAGAGCCCTCCTTATCTTTCCTTAGTTTCCACTTTTCATCCCATTTGAGCAAGAGGCGGAACCTTTCTACAATTTGATTTTTTTCCCAAATAATTCATTCATTCTTTTCATAATGTGGTGCTACCTCACATTGAAGTTGACATCATTTTTTTCATTTTCCTTTTTGCAACCCCCAAACTTAGGCTTTTGCCTTATATTTCCCTTTTCTATTCCCACACTTTTGGGACTTCAAGCATCATATTTGCATTTCTTTTCCCAACTAGCACTAGGGAGGATGGGTGCCAAAGAGGGATTACGAAAGTGGTAATAGGTTTGTAATGTGGTTTTCAAGAAAAAGGCATAAAGACTCAATATTGGCTAGCAAGGATTCATGCCCAAGGAGGTCATATGGGTAAATTATCTATCAAAAGAAATCCTAAAATCATCTTCCAAGTGCAACTACATCTAGGATTTCGCCTTGAGTCACACTTTAGGTAAGTTCTAGATAATCGTTCATGCACGAGAATAGACTAAAACCTTTCCGACAAAGCATCACCCTCCAAGGGGTTCACACAATTTTCATCACCAAATCAAGAGTCATAAAACAAGAAATCATGTGAATCAAGAAGTCAAAGAAAGAATGACAAAAGAGTTCATAGCTTTTAAATTCAACTACCCCTTTCCTTCTCAAAATTCAGTTTTTTAACAGCCATGCCATTTAAGAAATTTTTCTAGTGGTACCTCTCAGAAGCCATTGCAATCATTGACTCAAAAAGAACTTTAAACTCGACATTTTCTCTTAAGAAAGTCGCATATTAATCCATCATTGGGAAATGCCACCCGGTTCGACAAAAAAAGAAAAGAAGAAAATCGCTCCTTGGGAAAGAACCATGGAATAAAGAAAACCCTTGGAGTTTATTCAATAACTACTATAAACAAAAGGCTATAATTGAGACTTGGGTCATGAAACATTTGGTGATGAGTCAATAATTTATCAACTCATTAGGCTCTTAGACATGAGTCTTTGTTTGGTTTTCAAGTCATTTAGGTGGGATTTATGTCATTTCTCCTTGATCTTTGCAGGTACTTAACTTGAGTAAAGAAAACATGAAATTGAGAAAAAAGCATAAAAATTGAGATGAGGACCGGCGCTCCATAGGAGAACACCATCGAAATGCCAGCTGATCATAGATGCCTACTATGCTGAAGAGAAATGACTACCGGGATCGCGAACGAGCACCGACGAACCATTGGTACCAATGCCGGACTGCTCTAGAACCCACTAGACACCAGATGTGAAAGAACGACGGACCGCGGGTCAGCACTGTCGAACCGCCGGTGACTCACAAGTGAGGTCCTTCAGTAAAGGGCAAGAGCGTTCGATTCAGAAAAAGAGGAGCATTTGTACCCTACTTTTGTACCTTTCTAGAAAGGAGGAGAACTGAACATTCCATAATATTGAATAGAAAGTAGGGAGAGGCTAGAGAATTGAATTGTAGAGAGAGAAATCTTCATCTTCTTCTTTGAAAAGGTAGAAAAACTCCATTGGAGACCAGAACCTTGTGCTTGAATTTCCTTACTAATTTTGTTAAATGGATAGTGAATTATTACTTAACGCAATGTTTTCTTCTACTTACATGAGTAGCTAAATTCCTTGCTAGGGGTGTGTGGATGATTGGGTTTGATTTAGATTGGGTAGTATTTAATTGATCTTAGATTTACTCAATTTGTATAATTTTAGTGTTTCCTCTGAGTTTTAATCTAAACACTCATAGTTGCAAATGTAGGTTGAATTTACTTACTCTAATTTTGATTGAAAACGGGATTTAGAGTATGGGTGAGTAAACACTAGTAGGTAATTGGGTGTTGATCATGTGGGATTGGGCTAAAGATAGACAAAACCTATTGTCACACACCCATTGAGAATCAAGGCTAGAAATAGTTGGTTCTTACCCAAGTTGTTGTGGTTGTTGTGAAAAGAACTTTGGGGTTTGAGAAAACCCGAGGTATAAGGTACCTAATTGGTTGAAAAACATCGGGTGCCACCTCGTCCACAACTAGTTATAATTGAGTAATGTTAGGAGCTGTTAGCAATTCCAATCCGATGATACCCCTTGAATATCACACCCCTAGTATTCTCTCCTTTGGTATTTTCTACGCTTTGTCCCTGTTTTCGTATACAAATTTGTAGTTCAATTAACAAGTTGTGATTTCCCCAATTTTTATTTTATTATTTTTGAGACATTGATGCAAGTTGCTTCAATTTGATAGACAACTCTTGCGTGATCAACTACTATTCCCTGTGGGATTCGACCCCGACACTCGTCAGGTATATCTATTTTGCCAATGACCATTTAAAGTCTTTCGTTAAGAGGAGTGAATTTCAGTGTTATTAAAAATGGCGTCGTTGCCGGGGAATATAATTTGATAGCCTCTAGTTGATTATTGAGTTGAGATAATCTAGAATCTTGTATTTTTTCCATTGTTTATTTGTAGTTAGTATGAAATGAGCCCCTTTGAAAGGCTATTTAGAAATCCCGAAGGAGCGTCTTTTGTTGAAACTCTCCAATTGATGGATGAGATGTAGAAAAGAGAGGAGAGAAAATATGTTGTGTTGATGGTGGTGATGAAACAAATAGAGATGCTAGCAAATTGTATGATGGATTTTCATATGAGGTATCAACAAGCCAATCAAGGCTATTGGTATCCTTATAATGAAAATCAAGGTCAGAACTCTACTTGTACAGCTGAAATAAGTAGCTAAGGGAGTTAAGAGTCCCTTTCATCCCGCATTAAAAGCATGCTTGAGGTTGTGCTTGAGCGAGTTGTCTCAACTGATTCAGGGATTCACGAGTTGCAAAGTGATCTCTTGGACCTCACCCAAAAGGTGAAGGACCATGAAGTGTCCATCAAAAAGTTAGATGATAGAATGAACTTATAGATCTAGATGGAAACCTAAGAGGCGATAAAGGAAGAAGATAACCTACCACTCTCAACCAATGTAGAGGAGGAAGCCATAGAATGGGGGGGGGGGGGAGGAAGAAGAAATCTTGAAGGAAATGTTCAAAATCATTCTCTTGAATAGTGGAGGATTTGAAGAGGTGTATCATATTAGCAAGGGGTTGGGAACCTACTCCTTTCAATTGAAGAAACTTGATCTTGACCTCAAGAATCAGATAACTCCACCTTCGAACATCCATCACTTCACCACCATCTTAGAGCTCAAGTTGTTGCTTGTACAATTGCAGTAAGCATATTTGGGGGCAAATGAAACATTCTCGGTGATTATCTCAGCTAAGCTCAATAGCTAACAAGTGGAAGCACTTTTAACAATCTTGAGGAAGCATATCCAAGCAATTGGGTAGTCTATAGATGATATCATTGGCATACCTCCAGGTATTTTCACTCATAAGATCAACCCTTAGTAAGACTGTAGCCAATTGAGCATCCGAGATGTTTGAATCCACCGATGCAAGAGGTAGTTAAGAAAGAAATTATCAAATGGCTAGATGTTGGAGTTGTATACCCAATGGCTATAGCAATTAGGTAAGCCTAGTCCAATGTGTGCCGAAGAAAGGTGGAATAACAGTGGTACCAATAGAGAAAAATAAGTTGATTGCAACATGTCCAATTACCGGATGGAGGGTGTGTATGGATTACCGCAAGTTAAACTCATGGACCAAGAAGGATCACTTTCTAGTCCCATTCATTGAACAAATGTTAGATCTCTTGGTTCGGAAATAGTACTATCATTTTTTGGATGGATACTTAGGCCACAACCAGATATCTATTGCTCCGGAGGATCAAGAGAAAACCACATTTACATGCCCTTATGGAACTTTTGAATTTAAGAAGATGCCCTTCGGGTTTTGCAATTATCCAGCTACTTTCCAGAGATGTATGATGTCAATCGTTTTGGACATGTTAGAGGAAACGATGGAAGTCTTCATGGACGACTTCTCGATTGTAGGGAATTCATCTGACGATTATTCGGTTCTCCTAGAGGAGGTGTTGAAAAGATGCATGGAGACAAACTTGGTACTTAATTGGGAAAAGTGTCACTTTATGATAAAATAAGGTATTTTTCTGGGGCACAAGATTTCTGAGAAGGGGATTGAGGTAGACCAAGCTAAAATTAATTCCATTGCTCATTTACCTCCGCCAAGGACTGTGAAAGGCATTAGTATTTTTTTGGGACATGCGGGATTTTACCACTGTTTTATCAAAGACATCTCCAAGGTAGCACATCCCTTATTTCGATTGTTGGAAAAAGATTCAAAGTTTAATTTTGATGAGAATTGTATGAGGGCTTTTATGAAATTGAAAGAGAAGCTTGTATCCGCTCCAATCATCACTGCGCTGGTCTGATCTAAACCCTTTAAATTAATGTGTGACGCCAGTGGTGTAGCATTAGGGGTAGTGCTTGGATAGAGAAGGAAAAGATTTTCTACCCCATTTTCTATGCTAGAAAAGCACTGAATGATGCATAAGCAAACTGCACAGTGACAGAACAAGAGCTTCGCGCAGTAGTATTTGTGTTTGAAAAATTTCGAGCATATTTGCTAGGGACAAAGGTGGTTGTGCACATAGACCATGTTGCACTAATATACTTAATAGAAAAGAAAGATCCTAAACCTAGGCTTATTAGGTGGGTCCTTTTACTATAAGAATTCAATTTTGAAGTAAAGGTCCGGAAGGGATGTGAGAATCAAGTGGTTGACCATCTGTCTTGCTTAGAGACATACGGTAAGTCGGGGGTACATGAGGAGATTAATGATGACTTCCCTGATGAGCGTATTTTGGCAGCCTCCCATGACTTGACACCTTGGTTTGCAGATTTCGCTAATTACTTGGCTAGCAACATCACACCCGAAGGGTTGACCTTTCATCAGAAGAAGAGATGCTTGCATGATGTTCAGAATTTTTATTAGGATGACCCATACCTCTTCCATAGTTGTGCTGATGGTATAATTCGGAGATGTGTCCCATAGGTTGAGATGATGCCAATCCTTAAGGCGTGTTATTCATCACCGGTCGGGGGTCATTATAGGAGTGTGAGGACAGCGATAAAAGTGCTACAGTGTGGATCTTATTGGCCTACTCTCCACCAGGATTCCCATGACTATGTTAAGCAGTGTGACAAGTGTCAACAAACAGGAAGTATTTCGAGGATACATGAGCTTCCATTAACCCAATCCTAGAGGTGGAATTGTTTGATGTATGGGGAATCAATTTTATGGGCCCTTTTTTGAGCTCTTATGGGAACACTTACATTCTGGTGGCTGTTGATTATGTATCTAAATAGGTGGAAGCTGTGGAGTTGCCCAACAATGAGGGAAGGAGCGTAATGGCCTTTTTGAAGAAGCACATCTTCTCACAATTTGGCTGTCCTAGAGCCATAATTAGTGATGGAGGATCACATTATCGCAATCAACTATTCAGTGCCTTCCTAGCAAAGTATGATGTGAAATACAAAGTTTCTACCCCTTATCATCCATAGACTAGTGGCCAAGCAGAAGTTTCCAATCAGAAAATCAAGTCCATCTTGACTAAGATAGTCAATCTCCATAGAACGAACTAGGCAAGAAAGCTCGATCACGCCTTGTGGGCATACTGGACTGTATACAAAATGCCAACGGGAATGTCCCCATACCAGTTGGTCTTTGGAAAGGCTTGTCATTTACCGGTGGAATTGGAGCATAAAGCCATATAGGCCTTGAAGAGTTTAAACCTCGATTGGGGGAAGGCCGTGCAGGGGCGAGTGGACAATCTCAATGAGATAGATGAGTTTAGGATGAGGGCTTATGAAAATGCTGCAACATATAAGGCCCCTATGAAGCATTACAATGACCAGAAAATCTTGCATCGAAATTTTACCTCGGGATAATGGGTACTGTTGTTCAACTCAAGACTAAGGTTATTCCCAAGAAAGATCAAATCTAAATGGCCAGTCCTATTTAAGGTGTCCCAAGAACGATGCTATTGAACTTGAGGGAGAAGATGGATCAAAATTTAAGGTGAATGGCCAAAGGGTGAAGAAGTTTTTAGGAGTGCTAGAGGAAGTTGGCCGAGTGGAGTTCAGGTACCTGGATGAACCATAGCAGAAAAGGTGCATCTTTCATTCCACCACGTAAACTAAGGCACTTCTTGGGAGGCAACCCAAGCATTTTTACCTTTGATACACTGATTCCTTTATTGTTTTTGTTTTGTAGGTTGACTGGATGTTAAAAAAGGAGAAGAAGAACAAGTCAGACACCGTTCTAAATCGGCGAAATACTGGTGCACAAGCGCGAGGCATTGCCCTATCGCATGTGAGAAGCAGAAAAGTGGAGAAAAAGAGAAGAGATCGACGACCCATTGGCAGAACGCCTGTGACAATCCGCGACCCACAGGTTGAGCGCCGGCTCAAAATAGTACACTTGGGAATTGAGGTACAATTAGCGACTCAACTGGCGGCACACCGGAGACAATCTGCGAACCGCGATCCAACGGCAACTGCAAAATAGTAAGCTAAAAGGATGAGGGTTGATGACATTTAAACCAAAGAAAGCTGGTACTCACCGATGACTGCTGGTTAAGTGCAGGTCAAGGTACACATTTCATTTAAAATATTGACCAGCTCGTTGACGGATCCGACCTATCGATAAAAATAAAAAAAATAGGTCAAACTTTCCTAACTCCCCAACAACCCTTCTCTCCACCTTTTTCATCTCTCTCCCACCACTTTTTAACTTCCCAATAATCCACTTTCCCAGCTTAACACCATTAACACAGACCTTCTTCCTACCCAATCACCTCCCCTCTCTCAACCTTTAAAACCTCTCCTCCTTCACTCCTTTCATCTCACATCATCTTCCATCACTGTGAAGACTCTATAGTTGGGCGAGTTACCTTGCTTCCATATCCTTACTTATTCTCACTTCTCAACTTGGTATGTATCTCCTAACTATGACGTACTTATATTAAGAATATGAATCTGAATTCAAGCATGCTAGAGTAGAGCTTGGTCACACCCATGTTCCATATCTTCCATCTCGTGCTTTTCATTGATTGAATATTTCCATATTGTGGGTATGTTGGGGGTGGTGATTAGATGTTTAAATATTGATGTAGGTGTCTTATTTGGCAAACATGCTTCACGATTTGTATGCTTGAGATTCTAGTTGGGGATGAAGTCTGAGTAACCCTGTGTGCTCAGGATGCACGATTTGCTTAATGATAGATAGGGTGACGTCTTTCTTAAGGGCAACATCGTCATTGTTATTTTCATTATATTGCTTGTGTAAATAATAGTGATGTGAAGTGAGTGAGTGAATCATGATTTTGGTGGGATTTCTATTAGCTAATTGGAGTAAAAGTGAGCGGCGTCCCATCGGTGAATCACCGGCTGAAACATAGGTTCAGGCGCGAGGCTCCAGCGCACTGCGAAGGCCCTGCGTTTCACCAGCGCTTCGCGAGTCAAGACTGGTGAATCGGTGGAGTGGCACCGGTTAAGAGTACATCTGCCTAGTTTGCTGCCAAAAGCCAACAACTTATCATTACTTTACAGCTCTCTACCTGCGTTCCGTCGGTGGTCCGCCAATGCTGCCAGCAAACAGATTTTGCTTTTCTCATTTGTTTACCATCCGATCCTTAGAATTTTGTTCCTTAATTAAGATTAGTTGTTGTTTCCCTTTACACTCTTATATGGCACTAACATTATCTTGTAGAATCATGTCCATCTCTAGAAAACAAAGCAAAGGGAAAGCCCCAATGACCAACACCGCATCTCACGAGTTAGATCCCCAGGAGGCTTAACGAATTTTGCAACTTCATTTTAGGATGGATAAAATGGAGGTTAATTATTTTTCCTTCAAGGAGACCCGGTCCATCACCGCAGAGGCTAAATTTGAGGTGGATTCTTTTAGGAATGATTTCCCAGGAATTTACAGTCAGATCAACATTCGTGATAGGGGACTATTCACCATACCCGTGGACCCTTACTTCCCTGAGTTGGTATGGGAGTTCTATGCCTCTTATAGGGCACGACAAAGCATATTAAAGAACAAAAGCCGAGTTAACACAATGCCTTGCCTTCCATCTGTGTTAGTACGAGGTCAAGAAGTGAACATTACCCTAGAGGCAATCAACTCCATCTATTGGGATGAACCAATCCAACCAAATTTAGAGTTTAAAAGGAAGGTGGAAGATAAAGAGAATCAGTTAAAGTGGGTAGCCGAAATAATTGCAAACAGTCAACCATAGTGGGCTACATCAAAAGGAATAATCCACCACCATAATCTAAAGTTTGAAGCTCGCATGTGGCTGGATTTGATATGTGCTCGAATTATCCTTTCCAAGAATACAACACATGTCCCCACTGAGGTCGCAATCCTTGTGGCCTTCATCATGGACCGGAGACACATCAACGTGGGGGAAATCATTGCAGAACAACTGAAAAGGAAAGACATGTAAAAGATAACTTCTTTGCCTTATCTCATCCTCATTAGTATGTTATGCTTGCTGGCCACATGCCATCTATTCAGATCACTGGACATAACAGTGATGGCTGATGGAGTGATTACACTAACCACCAAAATTAATAAGGATGCCCCAGCTTCAAAGTGACCCAAGATGACGATGGACCAAAATAAGCCCCCATCTTCCATATTCTCTAGCATAGCCCCAAGGTCGCCACAGGCCGACATAGTCAACTCCTCTCTGCCAACTAACCTTTTGAAAATGGCACAAATGGCCCGTGCTCATAATTGCCAGTTGTTGAAATTTGCCAAAGCAATACCTCCAATGATCCAACAAGCCATCAAGAAGGCCATGCAACCAATGGTTGAAAAATTGGGATGCCTCTGTGCTAAAGCTGATGTTTTAGAAAAGGAAGTGACTACATTGAGGGATGAAGTGGTGGGGCACAAGAAAATAATTCCACCCAAAACTATTGACATGAATGAACCGCCAGCCACTACTGCACAGCCTGAGGAAAGCAGGAGCCCATCGGATGATTGGTGTGTGGGGTATGACAACCCTTCAGAAATTGTTTTGTATGAAGAGATATATCAAAGTCACCCACCACCCCATCGAATGCTCATTAGGAGTGAAATAGATCCATCGTGGAGACCCGGTGGGGTGGACACCAGTTCTTATCATGAGCTCAGAACTCTTCCAGACCATTGGGTAGTCCCCGGACCAGGAAAACTAGTTGAACTCCCACCTGACACATTGATGCCTTCTGCAGATTAAACTGCTTCAAAGCACTTTGATGAGGCCACCTATTCATGAATCCTGCACCCCCATCGCTAGATCATTCAGGGAGCCTTCTTGACCTTGTTGTTCTCTTCTTTTACATTGAGGGCAATGTATTTTTATAGTTGGGGGGTGGGGATGAGTGTTCCCTTCTTTTATAGATGATGTTGATGTTGCCTTTGTTGGGCTATTGTTTTGAAAATTATTGTTGGTTGTTGAGCCTTTGTCGAGATCAGATAATGAAATAAAAAATTTATTCTTGATTTTTTAATGCAAATGATTGGGTCCTTGTTTAAATTGCCAAATGGTTCATGACCCAATTTTGAATTTTGCCTTTGTGAATAGTAGTTAGTGAATTAACTCTGAGGTTTTTTTTTATACAATGGTTCTTTCTCGAGGAGAAATTTCTTGTTCTTTTCATTTTCTATTATCGAACTGGGTGATATTTCCCAATGATAGATTGTGAGGCGGCTTTCTTAAGGGAAATGCCATGTTTTTGAGTCATGTTGAAATTGTTTTTAAGAGGTATCACAAAAAGTTTTTGTCTGGCATGGAAAAACGAATTTTGAAGAAACGGGGCATTTGAAATGAAAAATGTAGCACCCTCTTGTCATATAATCCACATTCCTTATTTGGCTTATTGATTCACATTCTCAATTGTCTTAAATCATAATCTGTCTGTGGTGATGTATTGTGTGAACTTCTCGGAGTGTGATTCCTTGTGTGGTGAGGCTGATTGAATGATTCCCATGCATATACATTTGTTTAGCACTTTCCCTAAGTGTGACTCAGGGAGAAATCCTAGATGTAGCTGCACTTAAAACATAATTTTAGGCTTTCTATTGCTAGTCACTTCACCCAAAATGACCTCCTTAAATATCTTCCTTTGCTAGCCGATGTTAAGCTTTTAACCCTTTTTCTTGGAAACGATACTACAAGCCCAACGACCCTTTTAAATCCCCGTCTTTGGCACCCATCCTCCCTAGTTTCTAGTGGTGAAAGAATGAAAAATGGGACTTCAAGCCCAAGAAATAGGGAGAGATAAGGAAATATGTGGAAATGAGGCAAAAGCCTAAGTTTGGGGGTTCATAAGAAAAGGGAGAAATGTGTGAGCTTCAATGTGAGGTAGTACCAAATTGCGATTAAAATGAATGAATTGGTTGGTTGAAGAACCTGGAATCATTGAAAGAGAAAGAATAGTTGGAAGGTGTGACCTCTTGCTTAGATGAGGCTAATTGTGAAATCCAAAGGAGTTATAAGGGTAGCTCTTTTTAAATAAAATAAGGAAAATGATGAATAAGGAAAGATAAGAAAGTGATGTCAATAGAAGGAGGGGATGTTGCAAGTGTCCACAAAAAGGCACTAGTGAGGTTCTAACCACTAGAACTCATTGTTTATCCTACCTTTACCCCTAGCCCACATTATGACTCCTAAGTCCTAATTTATTTTTAGTGTAGCAACTCTATATTAGTGACGAGTTACACGAAGGGCAAGCCTATGGGTCAAGTTGTGTGCATGGAGAATCTCATTGTGAGAGTGAGCATTTTTATCTTATTCTATAATCCATTGTGTGTGCATTGCTTGATTGTAAAAAGGGATTCTCTCTTCTTGTGAGTGGCATCACCCCCTTGGAGAACATGCTTGCATTGGTGTGAAGAAGTAATTGGGACATGAGTGTTTTGAGCTTCAAGGCAAGATTTGCATGTGAATTTGTAATGATTTGAGATGCTATGTATGCTTATTTTGATAAACCATGCCCCTGTTTTGAGGAATGAAAACATTTGCGAGTCATGCATATTCATTGTGGTTACCTTTTGAAACTTTTTCAACATGTTTTGGGGAGTCTTTTCTCTTTTTCCTGAGTCTATGAGAATTTTTGGGTTATTATAGGTTTAGTGGTCCTTGGTGAATATACTCATACGGTATAACGGGCTGTTCCATTTGCTTAGCTGTAAGAGATTCGCATTACTTGAGGAAAAGCAATGGTTCAAGTTTAGGGGTTTGATGAGTTGGTAATTTACCAACTCATTAGACTCTTAGACATGAGTTTTTGTTTTGTTTTTAAGTCATTTAGGTGGATTTTATACCCTTTCTCCTTGATCTTTGTAGGTACTTAACATGAGTAGAGAAAGCATGAAATTGAGCAAAAAAGCATAAAAATTGAGATGAGGAACAATGCTCCATCGGAGGACACAGGCAAAACGCCGGCTAATTGCAGATGCCTACTGCACTGAAGAGAAATGACAATCGGTGGACCGTGGATTAGCATCGGTGAACCGACGGATTTCTCCAGAACCCACTGGCCACCAGATGCGACAAACCGGCAGACTGCGGATTAGCACTGGCGAACCACTGATGACTTGCAAGTGAGGTCTGTCATAAAAGGGCAAAAGCATCTGGTTCAGAAAAAGAGGAGCATTTTGTACCCTACTTTTGTATCTTTCTAGAAAAGAGGAGCATTGAACATTCCATAATATTGAATATTGAATAGAAAGTAGGGAGAGATTAGAGAATTGAATGGTAGAGAGAAAAATTTTCATCTTCTTCTTTGAAAAGGTAGAAAAACTCCATTGGAGACCCGAACCTTGTGATTGAATTTCCTTACTCATTTTGTTGAGTGAATACTGAATTATTATTTAATGCAATGTCTTCTTCTACTTACATGAGTAGCTAAATTCCTTGCTAGGGGTGTGTGAATTATTGCATTTAATTTGGATTGGGCATTAATTTTATTTATCTTAGATTTACTCAATTAGTATAATTCTAGTGTTTCCTTTAAGTTTTAATCTAAATACTCATAGTAGAAAATGTGGGTTGAATTTACTTCCTCTAATTTTGCTTGAAAAAGGAATTTAGAATATGGGTGAGGAAACAATAGTGGGTAATTGGGTGTTGATCATGTGGGTTGGGCTAGAGATAGCCAGAACCCATTGTCACACACCCATTTACAATCAAAGCTACAAATAGTTGGTTCTTACCCAAGTTGCTGTGGTTTTTTTGAAAAGAACTTTGGGGTTTGAGAAAACCTGAGGTATAAAGCACCTTATTGGTTGAAAAATGTTGGATGCCACCTCGTCCATAACTAATTATACTATTGAGTAACGCTAGGAGCTATTAGAAATTCCAATCCGATGATACCCCTTCAATATCACACCCCTAGTATTCTTTTCTTTGGTATTTTCTACGCTTTGTCCCTGTTTCCTTTTGCAAATTTGTAGTTCAATTAACAAGTTGCGATTTCCTCAATTTTTACTTTATTGTTTTTAAGACATTGATTCAAGTTACTTCAATTTGATAGGCAACTCTTACGTGATCAACTACTATTCCCTGTGGGATTCGACCCCGGCACTCGTCGGGTATATTTATTTTGCCAATGACTGTTTACATTTTTTCATTAAGAGGAGTGAATTTGGATGTTATCATTTGACAATTTAACACAGACCCATAATGGCGCTAACAACTTAATAACAAATTTTCATTCATTTTTCATTCATCACTGGCCCGAAAAAGGCAGCAACCAACAGCCAAAGCACATAAAAAGAAAATCAGCCTGACGAGGCCAACAAAATATCAACAACAAGCCTGACAAGGGAACAACCTATCACGACCCGAACATAGGCCTAGATTGGGACACAGGACAAAGAACCCCGAGAGGCTCCAAGTCGACCCATGGCATGAACATAACATCTAAGCTCAACATTCTGAAATGAGGGCATCTCACGTATATAACATAGCGGAAGTTTGAAAATCTAATAACACAAATATCTAAATACATACACAAGTCTAAAGTTGAATAAATACTATGTCTGATAATCCTCTACTACTGACGAGTTGATGGGACAAGACCCCAACTAACTCACTATTGTCTGAAACTGAAAATACTAAAATACAAATAAAAAGAAGGGCCCTCGAAAGATGAGGACTCACCACTCTAGCTGGAAAGTGCTAACACTGAGGATCTGGCTAACGACGAGTCTGAGCCTGAATATTTGAGCCTGTAATGTAACGATACATCATAGAGTATGCGGTCAGTACGTGGAATGTACCAAATATGTAAGGTAAGTAAAACTGCTAAGTAAAATTAGAGATCATGCATATCATACAAATTCATCATAAGAGTCTGAGAGTAGGGCTTGCATGCAATTATCTGAAAACATTATTTAAATATCACTGAATATCACAACTAAATTGAATTACCCAAAAGTGAAAACTGATAATCATAAGTAAAACTGAACATTGAGTCAAACCTACTGAAAACATAATATCATGACCAATGAACATGCATAACTGAAATCCTAAGGAACAATGAGAGACTCGTCATATAATCGACATTATCACGATAAAGCTTACATGGTCCGGACTATTACATTCAAGTGGGTAGAGCCATCCAAAGCCTTTCCAGGGCTAAGGACGCTACAATGATATCTATATCAAGCTAAAGGCCCCTAGGGGACAGGGAAAGCTTACAAGGGAGGTCCCAATAATATGAACATATGTACCTTGGCACGTAGTTCTGAGGCAAAGGGTTGACTGATCCTTAGGCTACTCGCTGCTAGACACTATTTCCAAAAACATGCATATGCTCTCCATCATTTTTCAATGAAGTTGAACTATCGTCTATTGACGAAGTTGACTCATAACATACATGCATAATTTAAAATCATAACATGAGGAGCCTTGGGCTCGAACCATACTACAAGATGAAAATAGTGGGAGTCTAGACTCCAAAATCCATGTGGTAAGCTAATACATGAAGTTTAGATAAATCATGAAACATACTTGATCATATGGGCTTGCCCAATACTTAAACATGCTTGACATAGACTTGATTATTCGAAAACATGTGGACATGGGTAATTCGAAATCATACTTTCATCATATACATCTCATCATGCTTGGATACATATATCGTAAATCTCAACTTTCATGAACTTTCATGGGTGGGCATCATAATTTATAAGAACTTGGAAATATAATTGTAACTGAAAACATTGTAAAATATGCCCATGAATCATAATTAAACATTAGAAACATGTATAAATCATACCCATGATTGATACTTAGAGAGTTCACATGTTGGATTAAACCACATAGATTCATCAACTAGAATTTTCATGAAATTGAAGAGGGATTGGGTATGAGTGTGGATGAATACCCCCATTCATAACCCTACATACCTCGAGAAATCTGATTTCACAAACCCCCTTGAAAGACCAATGGAATTTGGAGAAGAACTTGATGAATCCTAACCTTGATCACCCTTAGAAACCACTAAGTTTGCATGCATGGAAGAGAATGAGTTAGAATGGGCTTAACCCTCTTAAAACACCCTCTTCTGATCTTAGAACAATGTTGTTTAGGCCTTAGGAACTTAGAAATTATGGAAAAACCCTTAATAAATTCACAGGAAAAATACACTGCCAGTCCCAACAAGGGACTGGACGTTCCATCGCCACTGACCATGACTCATGGTCAGAACTAGAATTCCTCCACTCTACTGGTCACCACAAGGGACACCACAACTTGTGGTTTACCTTACGACTCATGGTGACAAATCGTTAGGATCACTGCTAGAAACCTTCAACCTTTAAGCCAACCACTGACCACAAGTGACTTAATGACTCATGGTCCTGACCACGACTCGTGGTCTCTCCCCTGGTTAACCCCTTGACCAAAAATCCAACCAAGTTCACCCTCCTCCCCATGAGTCAGTAAACAATTTGTGGTGCACCTCACGGGTCACTGGACGACTCTTCTTGTGACCTAGTGCAGAAAATCCTATTTTCTCAATTTCAACCCTTGGATTTGATCTTAGGGCTTTCGAGGTATTACAATATCTCCCCTTGGGAACATCTGTCCTCAAATGTGGGTAAACATACAGAAAATCTAAGAAATGCAACTGCCATATCAATTTCTGAACATTTAAAGCTGAAAATAAACGTAGTGACTGACTTTGGACTGAACTACATGACTGAACTGAATTCATGAATAATACATACATACATTGACATGAAAGAAACTGGGGCACATGGTCTGAACATGAAACTGAATAGAGTACTAGGGAGGAAATTGATACCTCAAGCTGAAACTGAGCCGGAAGGGAATAAATATGGGTATTTAACCATCATATCTTCTTTGTCTTCCTACATAGCTCCCTCAACATGCTAGTTCCTCCACAAAACTTTGACTGGGGCTACTTCTTTGTTCCTTAGCTTCCGAACCTGACGATTAAGTATTTTCATCGGAACCTCCTCATAGCTAAGGCTATCCTTCACACCTACACTCTCCACCGGGATAACCAAAGCTGGATCACCCAAGCATTTCTTTAAAAGTGATAAATGGAAAACTAGATGAATTGAAGCTAATTCTGAAGACAACTCCAACTCATAGGCCACCATGCCGACACGTCTCACAATCCGGTACGGGCCAAAATAACGGGGACTAAGTTCCCCTTTCTTTCTGAACCTCATCACTCCCTTCATGGGAGACACCTTCAGAAACACCCAATCATCAACCTCAAACTCAAGTCTTCTCCTCCTCACATCTGCATAGACTTTTGATGATTTTGAGCTGTTTTCAACCTTTCTCTTATAAGCTGAACCTTCTCCATCGCCTCATGAACCGAATCTGGACCTATCAATATAGCTTCAGCCATTTGAATGCTAGAATGAGAGTTGTTGTTATATGCAAACTCAATGAGAGGTAAATGATCATCCTAACTATCCTTGAAATCAATCACACATGCTCTCAACATATCCACAAGAGTATGAATGGTCCACTCCACCTGACCATCCGTTTGCGGGTGAAATGTAATGCTAAGCTTGACATGAGTACCAAGTCTCTTTTGAAATGATCTCCAGGACTGGGAGGTAAATTGAGTACCTCTATATGATATAATGGAAAAGGTCACTCCATGCAACCGAACTAACTCCTGAATGTATAACTTAGCATAATCCTCCGCTGAATCAGTAGTTTTGACTGATAGAAAATGGGTTGCTTTAGTCAATCTATCTACCACCAACCAAATAAAGTCATACTGTCGACGAGTGCGAGGCAAAGTTGTAATGAAGTCCATACTTATTTCATCCCACTTTCATGTAGGGATACTAATATCTTGGAGCACACCTCCAGGTCTTTGATGTTCTACCTTCACCTGTTGACAATTTGGACACTTAGCCACAAATTTCGCTATGTCCTTCTTCATGCCATTCTACCAATAGACTTCCCATAGGTCACAGTACATCTTGGTGGCACCTGGATGTATAGAATATCTAGAACCATGAGCCTCTTGCAACATCTACTCCCTCAGGTCATTAACACCTAGTACACACAAACAACCTTGATACCATAGTACACCATCTCCCCCTTGGGATAAGTCCTCTACTTTCTGATTCTAAACAACTTCCTTCAAACTTACCAAAATTGGATCCTCATCTTGTCTATCTTTTAACTTGGTCACCAAGGAAGATTCTGATCCATTTTTAAAAACGACACCTCCAACTGTCGAGTCTGGACTCCTAGCTGTGCAAGACGATGCACATCCTTCACTAACTCTTTCCTTTCCTCATCTACATGGGACGCACTCTCCATAAAAAGCCTGCTAAGAGCATCTGCCACCACATTAGCTTGCCTGGATGATAAAGGACACTCATATCATAATCCTTCAAAAGCTCCAACCACCTCCTCTGACATAGATTTAGATCCTTTTGGATAAACACGTACTGTAGGCTTTTGTGGTCTGTAAACATGTCAACATGGACCTCATACTGACAGTGTCTCCAAATCTTCAAGGAAAATACTACCGCTGCCAACTCGAGCTCGTGAGTCGGATAGTTCTTTTCATGGACTTTTAGCTGCCTGGAAGCATAGGCTGTAGCTTTACCATGCTGCATTAATCCACAACCAAGGCCAATCCATGAAGCGTCACAATATACTACAAACCCATCGGTACCCTCAGGTAAGCTCAGGTGAGTCGAGCCTTGAACTCTTGGAAGCTCTTTTTACAAGCGTTCGACCATTGAAACTTCACTTTTTTTCTGGGTCAACTTAGTCAATGGTTCTGCAATGGATGAAAACCCTTCAACAAACCTCCAATTGTAACCAACTAAACCCAAGAAACTCCTAATATACGAAGGAATAACTAGTCTAGGCCAATTCTTCACCACTTTTATCTTTTGAGAGTCCACCTGCACATCCTCATTTGACACCACATGACCCAAAAATGCCATTGAGTTTAACCAAAAATCACATTTGCTGAACTTAGCATACAACTGGCGATCCTTAAGAGTTTGTAGCACCACCCTCAAATGAGCGGCATGCTCCTCCTCGCTCTGAGAGTATATGAGAATATCATCTATGAACACAATCACGAACATATCCAAATATGGCTTGAACACCTTATTCAGCAGATCCATAAAATCTACAAGAGCATTCATTAGTCCAAAAGACATAACTACAAATCATAGTGACCATACTGAGTCCTGAATGCTGTCTTCGGGATGTCACTCTCTCTAACTTAGAACTGATGGTATCCGGATCTGAGGTCTATCTTTGAAAAGCACTTAGCACCCTGAAGCTGGTGAAATAAGTCATCAATTCTGGGGAGAGGATACCTATTCTTGATTGTAACTTTGTTCAATTGCTGATAGTCAATGCACATCCGAAGGGAACCATTCTTCTTTTGGACAAAGAGAACTAGTGCACCCCATGGAGATTTGCTAGGTCTGATGAAACCCTTGTCCAAGAGATCTTTCAACTGCTCTTTCAACTCCTTTAGCTCAACTAGAGCTATTCTATTAGGAGGAATATATATAGGCTATGTATCAGGAAGAAGGTCAATACCAAGTTTGTCATGACCCAAACATAGGCCCGAATCGAGACATGGGACAAAGAACCCCAAGAGGCTCCAAGTCGACCCACGACATGAACATAACATTTAAGCTTAACATTTTGAAAGTAGGAATCTCACCTATATAACATAGAGGAAGTCTGAAAATCTGATAACACGAATATCTGAATACATACACAAGTCTGAAGCTAAATACATACTATGTCTGATAAGCCTCTACTACTAACGAGTTGATGGGAAAAGAACCCAACTAACTCACTAATATTTGAAACTGAAAATACTGAAATACAATTAAAAATAAGGGCCCTCGAAAGATGAGGACTCACCACTCTGGCTGGAAAGTGCTAACATCGAGGATCTGGCTAATGCGGGTCTGAGCCTGAATATCTGAGCCTGTATCATGAAATGATACAATATAGAGTATGCGATCAGTACGTGTAATGTACTGAGTATGTAAGGTAAGTAAAACCATTAAGTAAGTAAAATTAGAGATCATGCGTATCGTAAATATTTCATCATAAGAGTCTGAGAGTAGGGCTTGCATGCTATTATCTGAAAACATGATTTGAACATCACTGAATATCATAACTGAATTGAATGACCCAAAGCTGAAAACTAATAATCATAAGTAAAGCTGAACATTTGGTCAAACCTGCTTGAAACATAATATCATGACTGATGAACATGCATAACTGAAATCATGAGGAACAATGGGAAACTAGTCATATAACTGACATTACCACAATAGAGATTACGTAGTCCCGACTATTACACTCAAGTGGACAGAGTCGTCCAAAGCCTTGCCAGGGCTAAGGACATTACCTTGATATTGATATTAAGCTGAAAGCCCCTAGGGGGCAGGGGAAGCTCACAAGGGAGGTCCCAATGATATGAACATACCTACGTTGGCACATAGTTCTGAGCCATAGGGTTAACTGAACCTTAGCATACTTAGTGCTAGACACTACTCTCAAAAACATGCATATGCTCTCCATCGTTTTTCAATGAAGCTGAACCATAGTCTAGCGATGAAGCTGACTCACAACATACATGCATAATCTAAAATCATAACATGAGTAGCCTTGGGCTAAAACCATACAACAAGTTGAAAATAGTGGGAGTCTAGACTCCAAAATCCATGTGGTAAGCTAATACATGAAGTTTAGATAAATCATGAAACATACTTGATCATATGGGCTTGCCCAATACTTAAACATGCTTGACATAGACTTGATTATCGAAAACATGTGGACATGGGTAATTCAAAATCATACTTTCATCATATACATCTCATCATGCTTGGATACATATATCGTAAATCTCAACTTTCATGAACTTTCATGGGTGGGCATCATAATTTATAAGAACTTGGAAACATAATTTGTAATTGAAAATATTGTAAAATATGCCCATGAATCATAATTCAACATTAGAAACATGTATATATATCATACCCATGATTGATAGTTAGAGAATTCACATGTTGGGTTATACACCCATAGATTCATCAACTAGAATTTTCATGAAATTGAAGAGGGATTGGGCATGGGTATGGATGAATACACCCATTCATAACCCTACATACCTAGAGAAATCTGATTTCACAAACCCCCTTGAAAGCCCAATAGAATTTGGGGAAGAACTTGATGAATCCTAAGCTTGATCACCCTTAGAAACCACTAAGTTTACATGCATGGAAGAGAATGGGTTAGAATGAGCTTAACCCTCTTAAAACACCCTTTTATGAGCTTAAAATGATGTTGTTTAGGCCTTAGGAACTTAGGAATTATGGAAAAGACCTTAATAAATTCGTAGGAAAAATACACTGCCAGTCCCAATGAGGGATTGGACGACTCGCCGCCACTGACAAATGCTCGTGGTCAGAACTCGTTGCTAGAAATAGAATTCCTCTACTCTACTGGTCAACGTGAGGGACACCCCGACTCGTGGTGACAAATCATTAGGATCACTGCTAGAGACCTTCAACCTTTAAGCCAATCACTGACCACGAGTGACTTAACGACTCGTGGTCCTGAGCACAACTCGTGTCTATCCCATGGTCAACCCCTTGACCAAAAAATCCAACCAAGTCCACCTTCCTCCCCACGAGTCACTTAATGAATCGTGGTGCACCTCACGGGTCACTGGATGACTCATCCTGTGACCTGGTGCACAAAATACTATTTTCTCCGTTTCAACCCTCGAGTCCGATCTTAGGGCTTTCGGAGTATTAAACAACCATTCAATAATAACCATAAGAGATAAAAATATAACTCAACCCACCCTTAACTATAACAATACATTGTCCCCAGTGTATGTATGAAAAATAAAAAGGGTGGTGGGAACTCCCTGAAGTCGCTACTCTTTATCATCAACATTGGCCTAATCATCCGCATCATGGCCCTCATCTCCCAAGGTCCCCTCATCATCACCTAGGCCCTCAAAAAGATCATATATGGGGCGTCGAGCTGTAGGTGGTACAACCATGGATGCATCAAGTGTGCTCATGTTCGGATCATCCCTCGGTACCCGACTTCTTAACTCTTGCACTTCAACCCAAAGAGATGCCACTAAGCCCTCTACTACATCCACCCGAGAGAATAGCTTGGTCGAGCTATTGTACACATTCTTCATTTCCCTTTCTATTGTTCAGGCAATAAGGGATGAGAGATTCTGAGCCAGCTTTTGGAGTTGGCTCTTGTGAGAATACTGCATCTCGACAAGCTTTTGAATTTCGCTTGGGCGAGAGGATGTGGGCAGAGGTAAAGGCCCTAAAAAAGGTGCTTCCCCTGATGCATTACCCAATGTCTCGAAATGTCGTATATTAAGGTTTCGGGGGTCTCTTCTATGTCATGGGAGGTGGAGCCTTCGGGAGCCTCACAATCTTGCAACCTTTTCTCTTCACCTTGGGTGCCTCAACATCCTTTTTTCTCTCCACGTTGATCACACCGATGGAGAAGCTTGGAGACTCGTCAGGGAATAGTGGTACACCTGCATTGAGGCACAACTGAGAAATAAGCACCGCGTATGGCATCGACGTTCCCTTCTGCCTGGCCTTTCTCTTTATTTTATTGTCTACAATCTTCCCAAAGTTGATGGGCACTCCTGTCATGATACAGGCTATGAGTATAGAAGCCTCCAAGTTCACTCTTTGGTCATTCTTTAATGTCATAATCCGGCCATACAACAACTCCAGCCTAAGTTTTTTCTCAAACTTAAGGTCATGCCTCGAAATCTCCCCACCTATGGAGGCCCATAATGGCTGACCACTGGCAATGATTGGAGCTATCCATCTGAACTGATTTTCTTTATCAGCCACTCTATCTACATACTCAGTCCCTGAATCGATCTCGTCGGCCTAGAACAATGCATTGATGGTGCCTGGAGTAATTCCTCCTCCACACCCTTGATTCAGACTGAGGGAAGGCAAGGAAATTCATCAATCTTCCCTTTATGCTTCATAGCCTGTTGCCGTGCCTGATACGATGTATAAAATTCAGGCACTAAGTTTGAATAGTACTTTGGGAGAGGCTCAACAAATACGTGCCACTGACGGTGGTTGAATTGGGCAATAATATTGGGAAAGTCATTCCTCATTCTTTCTAGATCAAATCTTTTTTCCGTTCTGGTTGATCTAGCTCCAAAGATGGCATAATGTGCCTTCGTGTTGGGAACACAAAAGATGATTGCCTCCCTAGTGTTGGTGGGGGTTGGGTTTGCCCTTGGCCCTCCCTTTGCTCTTGCTTTTTAAAGTGGAGGGTGCCTTGTCCTTGTCTGACTGCCTTGATGAATTTGTAATTCTACAAAGCCATGTTAGTGTCACAACAAAAAACATTTATTTTTATATTTTTCATAATTGAAAAGGAAAATGAAGAAACAACTATCCTAAGCCAAGGAACAAAATTCTAAGGATTGGATGACCAACAATTTGCAGGATCAAATTAAAGTGTTGGTGTCACGACTCGAACGGAGGCCCGGTTCACAACACGGGACAAGGAGCTCCGAGAGACCCCAAGTCAACCCATTGCATAAGCATACATCTAACTCAATCAAGGAAACCGAATAATCGACAACATAATTATAGCGGAAGTCTAAATTTAAATGTAACATTAGAAAACATAATCGGAAGCTGAGTTTATACATATGTCTGAAAAGCCTCTAAACATGATGAGTTGATAGGACAAGACTCCAACTGACTCAATAAGCTGGAATTGAAATGCATAAAGAGAATCTAAATAATCTAGTCCTCGGGAGATGAGGACTCACCAATAATGCAAACGCTAAGTCTGATAGGCTGACTACGAGCGGGGTTGAACCTGAGAGTCGGATCCTATATCATGAAATGATACAACATAGAGTATTTGTTCAATACGTGGAATGTACAGAGTATGTAAGGTAAGTAAAACCACTTAAGCAAAGTCATGATACATCATAGAGTACACGGTCAATATGTGGAATGTACCGAGTATGTAAGGTAAGTAAAACTGCTTAAGTAAAGAAACTCAACCTGTCTTTTATCAACTAAACTTTCTCCATTACCTCATAAACCGAATCCGACCCTATCATTGCTGCCTCACCAACCTCAAACCGATGGGCGACCTACATCTCCGCCCATAGAGAGCCTCGAATGGTGCCATCTGGATACTAGACTGATAGCTGTTATTGTAGGCAAACTCGATTAGGGGAAAGTGATCATCCCAACCACCTTTGAAGTCAATCACGCATGCCCTCAACATGTCCTTGAGGGTCTGAATTGTCCACTCTGCTTAACCATCCGTTTGCAGGTGAAATGTCGTATTAAGCTTAACCTGCGTACCAAGCTCTTTTTGAAAATACTTCCAAAACTAAGAGGGAAATTTGGTACCCCTATTTGAAATGATGGATAAGGGAACCATGGAACTGGACTAGCTCCCAGATATATATTTCGGTGTAATCCTCTGCCGTATCTGTGGTCTTAACCGGTAGAAAATGAGCAGCCTTGGTCAACCTATCTACCACAACCCAAATGGAGTCATGCTGTCGACGAGTACGAGGTAAACCTGTGATGAAATACATATTAATTTCATCCCACTTCCAAGTAGGAATGCTGATATCCTGAAGTACGCCTCCTAGATGCTGATGCTCAACCTTTACTTGCTGACAGTTCGGACACTAGGCTACGAATTCTACAATATCCTTTTTCATGCCATTCCACCCATAGATATTTTGTAGGTCATGGTACATCTTGGTGGAACCCGAATGGATAGAATACCTGGATCCATGAGCCTCGTGCAACATCCAACTCCTCAAATCATTGACATCCAGAACACATAGGCGACCCTAGTACCGAAGCACACCATCTCCCCTTTGGGAGAAGACCTCCACCTTCTGACTTTGAATGAATTCCTTCAACTTTACCAAAATCGGGTCCTCATCTTGTCTAGCTTTTACATCAGTCACCGAGGATGATTCTGATTTGTTCTATGCAACAACACCGCCATCAGTCGAGTCGACCAACCTAACTCCCAACCTTGTGATTCGGTGGACATCTTTCACTAGCTCCTTCTTCCCCTCATCCACTTGGGACACACTCACCATAGAGAGCCTACTAAGTGCGTCCGCTACCAATTAGCGTTACCCGGATGGTAAAGGACACTAATATCATAGTCCTTGAGTAGTTCCAACCACCTCCTTTGCCGAAGATTGAGATTTTTCTACATGAACACATATTGCAAGCTCTTATGGTCCGTAAATACATCCACGTGGACCCCATACAAATAATGTCGTCATATCTTCAATGCGAACACCACCCAGACCAATTTAAGATCAAGGGTTGGGTAATTCTTCTCATGGACTTTAAACTGTCTAGAGGCATATTCTATAACTTTCCCATGCTGCATCAACATACACCCAAGTCTGATCCTTGAAGCATCGCAATACACCATGATTCTATCAGTACCCTCGGGTAGGGTCAACACCAGTGCTGAAGTAAGTCGAGTCTTCAAATCTTGGAAGCTCTTCTCACAAGCCTTCGCGATTGGAACTTCACCTTCTTTTGAGTCAACTTGGTCAAAAGGTGCTGCAATAGATGAGAAACACTCAACAAACCTCCGATAGTAGATAGTTAAACCCAAAAAACTCCGAAATATCTCAAGGATTCACTGGTCTAGGCCAATTCTTCACCGCCTCGATTTTCTGATAATCTACCTCTATGCCCTCACTTGATACCACATGGCCCAAGAATGCTACGAAGTCTAACCAAAACTAGAACTTGCTGAATTTGGCGTATAATTGACGATCCTTGAGAGTCTGAAGTACTACTCTCAAATGAGCGATATGTTCCTCCTCGCTTTAAGAGTATATCAAGATGTCGTCAATAAACAGAATTGTGAACATGTCCAGGTATGGATTGAAAACCCTATTCATCACTTCCATGGAGCATTCGTTAGTCCAAAATACATAACTACAAACTCATAATGACCATACCGCATCCTGAAGGCTGTCTTTGGGATGTCATTCTCCCGAACTCTGAGATGATAGTACCCGGATCTGAGATCTATCTTCGAGAAACACTTGGCACCCTGAAGCTGGTCAAATAAATCATCAATCTTGGGTAGAGGATATCTTTTCTTGATGATGACTTTGTTCAATTACTGATAATCAATACACATGCGAAGAGAACTATCCTTCTTTCGGACAAAGAGAACTGGTGCACCCTATAGGACTTGCTCGGTCTAATGAAACCCTTATCTCACAAATCCTTCAACTGCTCTTTCAACTATTTTAGCTCGGCTGGAGCCATTCTATAAGGAGTAAGCCATTCTGTAAGGAGGAATAGATATAGGCTGCTATCAGGGAGGAGGTCAATACCAAAATCAATCTCCCGCTCGGGAGGAACACCTGTAAATCATTAGGAAAGACCTCTAGATACTCACGTACTACTGGAACAGACTGGATAGTCGGGGTCTTGGAATCAACATCCTTAACCCTAACTAGATGGTACACACAACCCTTAGAAATCATCTTCCTATCCACAAGGTAGGAAATGAAACAACCTACAGGCACAACTGAACTACCTTTCCATTCTAAGACTAGCTCACCCAGAAATATAAACTCTACTGCCGAGGTTCTACATTCAACTGAAGCATAGAACGCAAATAGCCAATCCATGCCGAGAATAACATCAAAATCGGTCATAGCTAACTCTATCAAATATACTGAGGTGACTTTATGAAGGACTGAGATTGGGCAATATCTATACACCCGTCTATCTATAATTGAGTCACCTACTGGAGTAGAAACTGAGAAGGGTTCCGACAAGACTTCGGGACTGACTCTGAAGCTACTGGCCACATACGGTGTCACAAAAGATAAGGTAGCCCTCGTATCTAACAAAGCATAAACATCAATATGAAAAATCATAGCATACCAGTGACCACATCGGGGGAAACCTGCTGCTCCTGACAGGATGCTAAAGCATAGAATCTGTTCTGGCGCTGACCGCCAGCTGTGCTCGTAGATGCCCCATGATGTGCTGAGCGTGCAGTAGGGGCTACTGAACTAGAAGCTGGGCCTCGGCCCCCAACCTGATCCTCTCTCGAAGATGGACAATCTCTAAGAATGTGTCTGAGCTGCTCACACCTGAAACAAGCACCTGAACCTGCCAAGCACTAGCGTGTGTGCCCCCGACTATATCTGCGACAAGCTGGGATGCTAGAATCTATGGGTCTGCTGCTCTGACCCCTCGAGCCTGATGCTTACCCTCTCTAATCATGTATAGGCTTGGATGGTAGAATCAGTACCGAAGATTCTGGGGTTGATGATCTCTGGTGAGTCTGCTGTCGGTGCCCACCACCGGACCTCGGTTGAGAGAATTTGTGGTCATCGATCCTGGCCCTCTTGGCCTCCCTCTCTCTATAATATACCGACTCCATCTTCTAGGCATACAAAATTATATGAGGAAAGTACATATCCTAATGAAGCATGGAAGTCCGGAAATCTTTGTCCAAATAGGCCGCCAAGCCATGAACAAATTGGCTCACCCGCGCCCTCTGATCAACCACTAGCTCTAGGACATATTTTGACAAGGGAGTGAACTCAAGAGCATAATCTTGCACCGTCATCCTTCCTTGCTTCAGATATATGAACTCATCTGCCTTTAGCTCCCTCATCTCAAGAGGGAAGAACCGGTCTAGAAATGCAACAGGGAACTCTTCCCAAGAGACAAGACCTGCTCCGACGACCCTTTTATCCTTCCATTGGCGAAACCAGATATGCACAACTCCTTTCAACTAGTAAGAGGCCAACTCTGCGCACTCAATCCCATTCACCCCCATAACTTGGGTGATCTTGACAATCTCGTCTATGAACTCATGCGGGTCCTCATCTACTGCGGACCCAAGGAGCTCCGGTGGGTTCATCCTCAAGAAATCTCTGACTCGAGCCACCGCTGCATTTCCATTTTGTGGAACATGTGCAACAGCCTGTTGATTGACCTGAGCGGTCAAAGCCTGTGCAAGCATCTAAAAGCAGCCCGAAACTCAGCGTGAGTAACTAACTCTGGTGCCTGGTGCTCCTGAACTAGTGGAGCTTGCTGGTGCCCATTACCGTTTCCATCCTCGTGGCCTTCACCATTTCTATTCCTCCTACCATTCATTCTTCGAGGAGCCATGATTCTGCAATCGCTAATAGCATGAATTAGAAGGATAGAAAGACTTTACATCGCACGACATTGATCATGAAAGAAGGGAATATTTCCTAAACATCTCGTATCCTCTTTGTCATAAGTGTGGCGTGCTTCAAACCCATGAAAAAGACTCTACTTACAATGTCTTTCAAACACCCTAGGGCCGTTCAAACCTATTGCTTTGATACCAAGTTTGTTACAACCTGAACGGAGGCCCGAATCTTAACACGGGACAAGGAGCCCCGAGAGACCCCAAGTCGACCCATGGCATAAGCATACATCTAACTCAATCAAGAAACTGAATAACCAACAATACACTCATAGAGGAAGTATAACTTAAACATAACATCAGAATACGAAATCCGAAGCTGAATACATACATATGTCTGAAAAGCCTCTAAATGTGATGAGTTGATGGGAGAAGACCCCAACTAACTCAACAAGCTGAAACTGAAATACATAAAGAAAAGCTAAATAGTCTAGTCCTCAGGAGATGAGGACTCACCCACAATAAGTATGCTAAATCTGATAGACTGACTGCGAGCGGGGCTTAACCTGAGAGTCGGGTCCAGTATCATGAAATGATAAAACATAGATATGCAGTCAGTATGTGGAATATACCGAGTATGCAAGGTAAGTAAAACCACTAAAGTAAGTAAAATCATTTAAAGACAGTGCATTAAGTAATAAGTAAACATCAATAATTTAAGAGTGGAGCTTGCATGCATTTTTTCTGAAGTCATGATCTCTTAATAACATGACATGACATAACTTCATAACATCATAACAGAATCGATTTACTCAAAGCAGAATTCTAACTATTATAGGAAAAACTGAACGTTGAGTCAAACCTGGTTTAGAACATGCATTCACATAAATCTCATGAGTAATGAATATGCATATGTGAAATCATGAGGAATAATGGGAGACTCGTCTTTTAACCGACATACCACGATAGAGCTTACGTGGTCCCAACTATCACACTCAAGTGGGTAAAGCCATCCAAAGCCTTGCTAGGACTAGGGACGATACCATTATGTCGATATCAAGCTCGTAGTCCATTAGGGCCGGGGATAGCTCACAAGGGAGGTCCCAAGTAATATATAATAGTATAAACCTACGTTGGCACATAGTTTTGATGATCGACCCTTAGCATACTCGGTGCTAGACACTACTTCCAAAACATGCATATGCTCTACATGGTTTTATAACGAAGCTCAACATCGTCTGTTGATGAAGCTCAATGATCAAATACATCTCAAATATGAAATCATGCATATGTGAAGCTTTAGCTCAAAACATACCATATGCTAAAAACATAATTGGGAGCCTTCGCTCCAAAACAATGTGGTAAGCTTAATTCGGGAAAATCATCATTCACACTTAACATGTGTGCATTGCCCAAAGCTTTTATCATACTTAGAAATACTCAATTCTCATTGAAAATATAATTGTAAATATGGATAGCTTTAAAACATGCTTTTCATCATAATATCCCATCATCATCATATATCATCACAAACCTCATCTTTCATAAATATCTCAGCAATGGGCTTTTAATTCAATAAACTAGAGACATGATTTTTAACTGAAAACATTATAAAAATTACCCATGCTTCATAATTCAATAGTAGAATCATAATCAAATCAAATCTATGTATAGAAATAGAAGATTCATGCATTTGGGTTAAAACCCCATAGATTAGACATAGAATTTCATACTTTAGAGAGGGATTGAGAATGGGTGTGAAAGAAATCACCCATTCATAACCCTACATACCTGTTGGTAGCTAATTCTAACACTTCTTTAGATGCCCAAAAGAAAATTGAAGGAAATTAAAGATCACTAGCTTGATCACCCACTCAAATCTTTCTACCTTGCATGCATGAATGAGTAAGGACTAAAATGAACTTAACCCCTTAAAAGTCACTATTCATAACCCAAAATGTCATAGTTTAGGCCCTTAGGAACTTAGGAACTACGGAAAATCCCTTACTAAATTCGCAGAAAATAACTGCTAGGTGGTCCTAAAGGAGGACCTAATGACTCTTAGCTCAGGGTTGCGACTCGTGGAGTCGTCCGTGAAGTACACTGCTTCACCTGATCTTATGGGCTCTTCATGGGCATCCTAACGACGCGTTTCTGGTGACCACGACTCGTGGTCACCATCTGTGATGTACACTGCCTTCATGCAAAATATTTTCTCAAATAGCTGACCACGACCTACCCAACGAATCGTAGGGACTGACCACGACTCGTGGGGTCCCTTCTGTCAAGTCCACTTCCTCTTTCCCTTTTCTTTTCTTAATCCCCCTCCCCACGACTGACCCAACGACTCGTGGGGCCTGGCCACGTGTCATGGTCATGCCCGTGGGGTCTCCTCTTCTCAAGCCTTAAATTTCTTCCCCTGGCCTTCCTCATGAGTCACATCATGACTCATGGGTTGATCTCACGAGTCTCCTCACGACTCATTTTGAGTCTGCTGCAAAATTTTTATTTTTTCTCCGTTTCAACTCTCGAGTCTGATCTTTGGGCTTTCGGGGTATAACAACATGCCACAAGCTGAAAATATAACTGGGAGTCTTCGCTCCAAAACCATGTGGTAAGCTATACATATGAAAGGCTTAAACTCAAAACATACCGCAAGCTGAAAATATAATTGGGAGACGTCACTCCAAAACCATGTGAAAGCTAATTCGAGAAAATCATAATTCATACTTCAACATGTGGGCATTGCCCAAAACTTTATCATACTTATAAATACTCAATTCACCTTAACAACATAATTGTAAACATGGGTAGCTTTAAAACATGCCTTTCATTCTAATATCTCATCATCATATATTCATCACAGATCTCATCTTTCATGAACATCTCATCAATGGGCTTTTAATTCATAAAACTAGAAACATGATTTTTTAAATTGAAAACATTATAAAAATTGCCCATGCTTCATAACTCAATAGTAGAATCATAATTAAAATCATTACCATGTTTAGAAATAGGAGATTAATGCATTTGGGTTAAAACCCCATAGATTAGATATTGGAATTTCATACTTTAGAGAGGGATTGGGCATGGGTGAGAAAGAAATTACCTATCCATAACCCTACATAGCTGATTCTTACACTTCTTAGATGCCCATTAGGAAATTAAAGGAAATTGATGAATGCCAGGCTTGATCACCCTCTCTAGTCTTCTACCTTGCATGCATGAATGAATAAGGACTAAAATGAACTTAACCCCTTTAAAAAACACTATTCATAACTCAAAATGTCGTAGTTTAGGCCTTAGGAACTTTGGAATTACGGAAAAGCCCTTACTAAATTTGCAGAAAGTAACTGTCAGGTGGTCCTAACGGGGGACCTAACGACTCGTTATCCTGGGCCACGACTGGTGGCATGATCCGTGAAGTACACTGCTCATCTAATCATCTAGGCTCGTCACGGGCAACCTCACAACATGTTATTAGTGACTATGAGTCGTGGTCACCACCCGGTATATACACTGCCTCCATGCCAAATATTTTCTCAACTAGCTGACCATGACCCTCCCCATGAATCGTGGGGACTGACCATGACTCATGGGGTCCCTTCTTCTCTTTTCTTCCTTACTCATCCCATGACTGACCCAACGACTCGTAGGGCTTGACCACGAGTCATGAACACGTCTGTGGGATCCTAATTCTCCAAAATTCTGAACTCCTCACCTGGCCTCCGCACTAGTCACATCACGACTAGTGGGCTGCACCAACGGGTCATCTCACGACTCATTCTGTGCTTGGTGCCAGTTTTTAAACTTTTCTCCGTTTCAACTCCCGGGTCTGATCTTTGGGCTTCCGGAGTATAACAATATCTCCCCCTTGGGAACATTCGTCCTCAAATGTTGCAAAACACACAGAAATGCAATTATCATATTCAAATACTAATCATTTAAACCGAAAACTGACCGAATGACTACGTCCGATTCAAACGATACTGCTGAACTAAATTCACGAATCATACACACATTCATATACAAAAAAGAAACTTGCGCACATGTGCTGAACATGAAAACTAAATAGAGCATGAGTGCAAAACTGATACCTCAAGTTGAAACTGAGCTGGTAGAGAATAAATGTGGGTGTCTAGCAACCATATCCGCTTCGGCCTCCCACATAGCTCCTTCAACTTGCTGATTCCTCCATAACACTTTAACTGAAGCTACTTCCTTGTTCCTTAGCCTTCGAACCTATCGATCTAGTATTTCCACCGGAACCTTTTTATAACTAAGGTTGTCTTTCACACCAACACTATCCACTGGGACAACAAGAGATGGATCACCCAAACACTTCTTCAAGAGCGATACGTGAAACACAGGATGCACGAAAGATAGCTCTGAGGGCAACTCCAATTCATATGCCACCTTGCCAACTCTTTTCACAATCCGGTAAGGGCCAACATAATGAGGGTTGTGTTTTCCTTTCTTTTCAAACAACATCACTCCTTTCATGGGAGATACCTTCAAAAAATCCCAGTCATCTACTTCAAACTCTAATTCTCTCCTTCTTACTTCGGCATAGGACTTTTGACGACTCTGAGTAGCTTTCAACCTGTCCCTTATCAACTGAACCTTCTCCATTGCCTCATGGACCAAATCTGGCCCTATCATTGTTGCCTCATCAACCTCAAACCATCCGATGGGTGATCTATATCGCCTCCCATAGAGAGCTTGAACGGTGCCATCTGGATACTAGAGTGGTAACTGTTATTCTAGGAAAACTCGATAAGGGGCAAGTGATCATCCAAACCACCTTTGAAGTTAATCACGCATGACTTCAACAAGTCATCGAGGGTCTAAATTGTCCACTCTGCTGGACCATCCGTTTGCAGGTGGAATGCTGTGTTGAGTTTAACCTGTGTACCAAGCTCTTCTTGAAACGACTTCCAAAACTAAGAGGTAAATTGTGTACCCCTGTCCGAAATGATTGATAAGGGAACATCATGCAATCGTACTAGCTCCCGGATATATAGTTTGGCATAATCCTTCGCTGAATCCATGGTTTTAACCAATAGAAAATGTGCAGCCTTGGTCAATCTATCCACCACAACCCAAATGGAGTCATATTGTCGGCGAGTACGAGGAAGACCTATGATGAAATCCATATTAATTTCTTCCCACTTCCAAGTAGGAATGCTGATATCCTGAAGTACACCTTCCGGTCTCTAGTGCTTGACCTTTACTTGATGATAGTTTGGGCACTTAGCTACGAATTCTGCAAAGTCCTTCTTCATTCCATTCCACCAATAGATTTCCTGTAAGTCACGGTACATCTTGGTGGGACCTGGATGGATATAATCCTTGGATCCATAAGCCTCGTGCAACATCCGGCTCCTCAAATCATCAACATCCGGAACACATAGGTGACCCTAGTACCGAAGCACACCATCTCCCGCTTGAGAGAAGACCTCCACCTTCTGACTTTGAATGGCTTCCTTCAACTTTACCAAAATCGGGTCCTTATCTTGTCTAGATTTCACATCAGTCACCAAGGACGATTTTGATCCGTTCTGCACTACAACACCTCCATCGGTCGAGTTGACCAACCTAACTCCCAACTTTGTGGGTCGATGTACATCTTTCACCATCTCCTTCTTTCCCTCATCCACATGGGACACACTCTCCATAGAGAGCCTACGAAGTGCATCCACTACCACATTATCCTTACCCGGATGGTAAAGGACACTCATATCATAGTCCTTGAGTAGCTCCAACCACCTCCTTTGCCGAAGATTGAGATCTTTCTGATTTAACACATATTGTATGCTCTTATGGTCCATAAATACATCCACTTGGACCCCATACAAATAATTTCGCTATATCTTCAAGGTGAATATCACCGCGGCCAATTCAAGATAATGGATCGGGTAATTCTTCTCATCAACTTTGAACTGTCTAGAGGCGTATGCCATAACTTTCCTGTGTTGCATCAACACACACCCAAGAACGATCCTTGAAGCATCACCTTCAATTGAGTGGCATGCTCCTCCTCCCTCGGAGAGTATATCAGGATGTCATCAATAAATACAATCACGAACATATCCAACTATGGCTTGAACACCCTGTTCATCAAGTCCATAAAAGCTGTAGGAGAATTAATTAGTCCAAAAGACATAACTACAATCTCATAATGACCATACCGCATCCTCAATGCTGTCTTTGGGATATCACACTCCCGAACTCTGAGCTGATGATACCCAGATCTGAGATCTATCTTTGAGAAACACTTGGCACCCTGAAGCTGGTCAAACAAATCATCAATTCTGGGTAAAGGACACTTGTTCTTGATGGTGACTTTGTTCAATTATCAATAATCAATGCACATGCGAAGAAAACCATCTTTCTTTTGGACAAACAGAACTAGTGCACCCCATGGGGACTTGCTCAGTCTAATGAAAGCCTTATCTAACAAGTCATTCAACTGCTCTTTCAACTCTTTTAGCTCGGCTGGAGCCATTCTATAGGGAGGAATGGATATAGGTTGCGTATCGGGATGAAAGTCAATACCAAAATTGATCTTCCGCTCGGGAGGGATTCCCGGTAAATCATCTGGAAAGACCTCTATATACTCACGTACTATTGGAACTGACTGGATATTTGGGGTCTTGGACTCAACATACTTAGCTCTAACTAGATGGTACACACAACCCTTAGAAATCATCTTTCTGTCCTTAGGGCAGGAAATGAAAGGACCTACAAGTACAACTATACTACCCTTCCATTCTAAGACTGGCTCACCCAAAAATCTGAACTCTACTGCCTGGGTTCTAAAATTAACTGAAGCATAGCATGAAAATAGCCAATCCATGCCATGAATAACATCAAAATCTATCATGGCTAACTCTATCAAATTTGCTGAGGTGGCCTTTTGAAGGACTGAGACTGGGAAACCTCTATACACCCGTCTAGCTATAACTGAGTCACCTACTGGAGTATAAACTGAGAAGGGTTCTGACAAGACTTTGAGACAGATTCCAAATCTACTGGCCACATAAGATGTCACAAATGACAAGGTAGCCCCCGTATCTAACAAAGCATAAACATTAATATGGAAAACTCGTAACATACTAGTGACCACATACGGGTAGACCTCTTACTCCTGACGGGATGCTAAGGCATAGAATCTATTTTGATGCTGACCACCAGCTGTACTAGTAGATTCCCCCTGAAGTGTTGAGCGTGCGGGAGGGGCTGCTGAACTAGAAGCTGGGCCTCAGCCCCTAATCTGATCCTGTCCTGCTGCTGGCAATCTCTAAGCATGTGTCTGGGCTTCCCATACCCGATACAAGTACCTGAACCTACCAAGCATTGGTCCGTGTGCCCCCGACCACATCTGCAACAAGCCGGGTGCTAGAATCTGTGGGTCTGCTGCTCTGACCCCTCGAGCCTGACGTTTGCCCTCTCTAATCATGTCTAGGCCTGGATGGCACAGTCAATGTCGAAGATGTCGGGGCCGATGATCTCTGGTGTGTCTGCTGTCAGTTCCCACCACCTGACCTCGATTGAGAATCTATGGTCATCGGTCTTGGCCCTCTTAGCCTCCCTCTCTCTCGAATGCGCCGCCTCCATCTGTTGAACGTACCATCCGAGGGAAGTCCATGTCCTGGTGGAGCATAGAGCTCCTATAATCCTTGTCCAAATAGCCTGCTACTCCATGCATGAACCTGCTCACCCGTGCCGTTTGATTAGCTACTAACTCTGGGGCGAATTTCGGTAGGCGAGGGAACCAAGGGAATACTCTTGCACTGTCATTCTCCCTTGCTTCAGATTTACAAACTCGGCTACCTTCAGCTCCCTCATCTCACTATGGAAGAGCCGATCCAAGAATGCAACTTGAAACTTTTCCCAAGTGACAAGGCCCGCTCCGGCGACACTACTATCTTTCCATTGGCTAAACCAGATATGCTCGATCCCTTTCAACTGGTAAGAAGCCAACTCCGCGCACTCAACTCCCTTCATCCCCATGACTTGGTTGATCTTTGACAAACTCATCTATGAACTCATGTAGGTCCTCATCTAACTTGGACCCAAGGAACTCCGGTGGGTTCATCCTCAAGAAGTCTCTGACTCGAGCTGCCGCTACATTGCCATATTTCGGAACATGCACAACAGCCTGCTGATTGACCTAAGCGGTCAAGGCCTGTGCAGGAATCTGAATAGCGGCCCGGAACTTAGCATGAGCAACTGGTTCCGGTGCCTGGTGCTCCTGAATGGTGGGGCTTGCTAGTGGCCATTACCGTTGCCATCCTTGGGGCCTTAACCATTCCCATTTCTCCTACCATTCATTTTTCAGGGAGCCATGATTCTGCAATCGCGAATAGCACGAATTAGAAGGATAGAAAGACTTTTTACCACACGACATAGATCATGAAATAAGGGAACATTTCCTAAATGTCTCATAGCTTCTTCGTCATAAGTGTGGCGCACTTCACACCCATAAAAAAAACTCTACTTAATGTGAATTTCAGACACCCTAGGACACTTCAAACCTATTGCTCTGATACCAAGTTTTTGACAACCCAAACGGAGGCCTAGATCGCAACACGGGACAGGGAGCCCCGAGAGACCTCACGTCGATCCATGGCATAAGCATACATCTAACTAAATCAAGGAAACCGACTAATCGACAACATAATTATAGTGGAAGTCTAAATTTAAACGTAACATCAGAAAACATAATCGGAAGCTGAGTTAATGGGATAAGACCCAAACTAACCCAAAAAGCTAAAACTGAAATACATAAAGAAAATCTAAATAATCTAGTCCTCGGGAGATAAGGACTCACCAATAATGCAAACGCTAACTTTGATAGGCTGACTACGAGCAGGGCTGAACCTGAGAGCCAGATCCTGTATCACGAAACGATACAACATAGAGTATGCGTTCAGTACGTGGAATGTACCGAGTATGTAAGGTAAGTAAAATCGCTTAAGTAAAGAAAACCATTTAAAGAAAATGCATAATATAAACATAAACATTACGAATCTGAGAGTAGGGCTTGCATGCATTCTTTTTGAAATCATGATCTCTTCATAACATGACATAAAATAACTTCATAACATCATAACTGAATTGATTGACTCAAAGCTGAATTCTGAAATTTATATGTGAAGCTGAACATTGAGTTAAACCTGCTTTAGAACATGTATATATATATATATATATGTAAGTCTCATGAGTAATAAATATGCATATCAGAAATCATGAGGAACAATGGGAGACTCTTTTTTTAACCGACATACCACGATAGAGCTTACGTGGTCCCAACTATCACATCAAGTGGGTAGAGCTGTCCAAAGCCTTGCCAAGGCTAGGTACAATACCATGATATCGATATTAGGGCTGGGTGATCTTGGGCAAATTTATATGACCAAATGATACTCAAATGTGGAATTTTAGCCTTGTTTATCTATCAATGTGTATACATTCTCATGTAATTGGTAATAAAATGTGAATTTATACTAACCAACATGATTAGCATTGTTTTGCAGGTAAAATGTAATTTCGGGAAGCTAAAATGCATGTTGGAGGATATCAGGGTTGGACTCGTATGCGAGCAAGGGACAAGGCATTGGGACACATAAAATAAAGGGGCTCCGCGATGGAGCCGTGTCACGCTGCCATCGCGGAGGTCTTCTGCCTGGATAGGGAATTTTCGCCCAATTTCCATAGAGGGTACGCGATGGGTCCGTGGCACGGTGGCATGGCTTCGCGTTGCATGCCGTGCCACGTTGGGCCTTATTTCCTGGACCCCCAGTTCCAGTGAAGGTCCGCTTCGGTAGCGTGTCACGGAGGCAGTGCTCCGCGATGCACTCCGTGACACGTTGCTTGTTATTTCGGGAAAAATTCCCACTAGTATAAATAGAACACTTAGGTTCATTTTTCAATATTCTGACTTGGTGGAGCAAGAACGTGGGTTACAGGCAGTTGAGGGGACGAAATTATCAGGGTTTTTCTCTCTTTCCTTCTCCTTGTATTCAATTGCTTGTACGTTTAACACTCATTTAACGATGTTTAATCCACAAATGAGTGGCTAATTCATCTTCTTGCTGAGGTTATGAACACTTGTAATGAAATGTGATCATTGATTCTTTGGTTTTTCATCTTTTCTTCCATGGTTGTTCTATTAATTCTTGTTCTTACTGCATTAATGTGTGGCCTACGTTAATGTACATCTAGAAAGTCCGGTTTCACTCGAGAGAGCAAGAAATTGGAAAGTTGTGAATTAATAGGATATGATATTTTCTTAGTTTGGGAAAATTGAGAATTGATTTACTTTCAGGTTAGAAATATACCTGAAAGTCGTATTAGTCAATTTAGGAACCGGGTTTGTATGGCTAGAACATGAATTGCATTTAATCACAGAAATGTAGGTGGATGGTTCACGATTCTTAAGTGGGGTTAAATACGAGAGTTTTAATCTCTTGGCAATAGTTCTTGACTAGCAACCGGAGGAAAAGACTAACCAAATTATGTCGATAATTAATTTCATTACATGTTCGTTTAACCTCAGCATGCTCACATTCATAGTTCAGACTCACATTAGATAATTGTTTTAGACTTAACATAATTATTAGAAATCAAAAGATCAAACTCTTGGTTACACTGTTGTCTGCATTTTTAGAATTGAAATATAGTACACTTGAGCAGATTGCACTTCATCCCAGTCCCTGTGGGATCGATACTTGACTTACTTAAGCCACTTTACTACTTGTTCGACCACGTGCACTTGCGTGTAGTTATATACCCATATAACGCGAACCGAACAAGTTTTTGGCGCCGTTGCCGGGGACTGGCAATTGGTGAATTTGTTTTAAGTGTTAATTTACTATATTTTTGTTTTCTTAGTGTTGACAACTTGGTCTTAGCCTGTATTTTGCAGATTTAATTTTTGTTGAACACTGGCGAGAGACAAGGAGCTGGTGGACTCGTATATAGAGCCAAAAAGAATATTTCATAGTAAGCGGAGAGAAGCTCTACAAAGAAAGGTGCAATTGCTTAGACAGACGATCATGGAGCAACAACAGAATCCACCGGTAGTACGGGCAATGTTAGTGCCCGAAGAAGTAGCAGCGCGGCCGGTTCGCGAGGTGGCAATCCCACATGCTAATGATGTCACATCTAGCATTCGCAAACCTGAGCCAGGAGGGAGGTTCGAACTTAAGCAGAATATTGTGCAATTGTTGCACACTAGCGGGTAGTTTACAGGTCTCCCTTATGAAGACCCACAACACCATCTCCAAAATTTTTTGGAGATAAGTGACACTTACATCCCCGCTGGAGTGTCATCAGATTATGTCCGACTTACATTGTTCCCATTTTCACTATTGGGAGAAGCCAAGAGGTGGTTGAAAGCTGAGCCACCGAATTCTATTTCTATGTGGGATGATCTTGCAAGGAAGTTCTTGATACGATTTTTTCCCTCCGGTAAAACAGCAAGACTTAGAAGTCAAATTCTAAGTTTCAAACAGAGAGAGGGAGAAAATTTATATCAAGCTTGGGAGAGATTCAAGTCCATGTTGTGGGATTGTCCTCATCATCATCAATCCAATGATGTGCTGGTGCATACTTTTATAGAGGGTTTGGAACCCCATACAAAAATATTGCTAGACTCAGCAGCTGGGGGACAAGCACTGGAGAAAACTTATGAGGAGCTGTATACCTTGTTGAACCGTATTTCGCAGGGCAATCCGGAATGGAATGCTAATTCGTCAAGAGGCGGGACAAGGAAAGCAGCAGGAGTGCTAGAAGTGGATGGGTTTACAACTATTGCTGCACAGATAGCTTCATTACAAAATCAACTTAACACCCACTTCAGCAACATTACAATGAACCAGCCCCAAGCCCTAGTGAATGTTGTGCAGCAGATGTGGTGTGAAGTGTGCGGAAGCAGTGAGCACTCAGTTGAGTGTTGTGGAGAAAATCCTGACTCGGTAAACTTTGTGGGAAATGTACAAAGGAACAACCACCAACAGTATGGTAATAGCTACAATTCCAATTGGAGGAATCACCCGAATTTCTCCTGGGGTAGCAACAACCATCAGGGGCAAAGTTCGGGTCAGGGTGTGCAAAGGAACCAAGGAGGGCAGCAGAATTATCAAGCACAATTCAGAAACAACAATGCACCTCCTCCACCACCATCACCCAGCATTGAGGAGATGTTCAAGACCATGATAGCTAACCAAGCTCAATTGCAGGCTGACTATGTGAAATTGGCAGCCGAAGTGAAAAACAACTAGTTAGCTACCAAGGCACTTGAATATCAATTTGGGCAATTTGCTGGAGCCCAAAACACCAGGCCTAGAGGAGGACTTCCGAGCGACACAGATCCCAATCCCAAACAGGTGAATGTAGTGACCACAAGGAGTGGTTTGCAGCTAAAAGAGGTGGAACCAGAAAGACCACCTCAACAATCGGGAGCAGCAGAAGTCGAGAGGGAGCAAAGTACTGAAAGGAGGAAGACTAAGGAAGCTGAATCAGAAAAACCACCACCCCTGTTCCCTCAACGATTAAAGAAACACAAGGAGGAGGCGTGTTTCAAGAAATTCATGGAGGTGCTGAAACATGTACATATTAACTTACCTCTTGTTGATGTTTTGCAGGGAGTGCCGAAATATGCCAAGTATATAAAGGACATCGTGGCAAGCAAAAGTCGGTTGACTGAGTATGCTACGGTGGCCCTAACGGAGGAGTGCACTTCCCGGATTCAAAACCAACTGCCCACAAAGCTCAAAGACCCTGGGAGCTTTACTATACAGATTACTATTGGGCAGAGCATCCGAGCTCGTGGATTGTGTGATTTGGGAGCGAGCATAAATTTGATGCCGTCATCGGTATTCAAAAAGCTGGGGCTAGGGAGTCCTAGACCCACAACCGTGATCTTGCAATTGGCGGATCGGTCCTTAGCCAGACCCGATGGCATTGTGGAGGATGTTCTGGTGCAAGTTGGCTCCCTTATTTTCCCGGTAGATTTTGTCGTGCTGGATTTTGAACCAGATGCAGAAGTCCAATTTATTTTGGGACGTCCCTTCTTGGCAACCGGGAAAGCACTAATTGACGTAGCTGCAGGGCAGCTAACAATGCGAGCACACGACAAGGTGGAGGTGTTCGATGTGTACAAGGCACCCAAGCTCCCATGGTGCACGAAGAACTCTCGGTGATCAATGTGATTGATCAAGGCAATAAAGAGCAGATTAAGAATTCACGAGAGTTATTGGGAAAACCACCGGAACGGTGTAAGCACTACTGGGGGGAGGACGGTGATCGAGAGAAATCGTCCATCACCCTAGAGGACAACTGAGCTTAACGACGTCGAGCCGCGACGGTAAACTAGGCGCTGCACGGGAGGCAACCCGTGAAAAATTTTTCTCTTTGTAAAGTGTGAATAGATTTTTCTTTTTCTTTTTTTCTTGATTGACTACAAAAGTTTTAGTTTTTGTTTTTGTTTTTATTTTTATTTAGAGTGATACCTATAATTCTAACCAATTTCGTGTAGTGAGATGAATTTCAGGTCAAACAGAGGAAAATATGCATGGAATCGCAAAGAAAAATTTGAGGTATGACAATTAATAAAAAGTGGCAAAACAGTGAGCTAAGGTGATAGCTCCGTGTCACGGAGGAGGACCTCCGCGTTACCCTCCGTGACACGTTGAGGTATAAATCCAAAATTTGAAAAAAATTCCAGAGTACCCTCGCAACAGCTCCGTGTCACGGAGGTAGTGCACCGCGATGCACTCCGTGACACGTTGCCGTGTATATCGCGACGGATCACACCGGGTCGCCGGGTGACCCGCGCGATTCTCCCACTTTTAAACCCCAAAACCCCCTCACTTTTCCTTATTTTTCAATCACTCCGCGACCAAACTCCCTAAAACCCATCCCTCTTCAACGTGACACGGAATAGGCCAAGAAAATCATTGAGTTTTCTTCAATTCTTCAACTTCAAGGTATGTTCTTCGATTTCATCTCATTTCTTGTCGATTTTCTTCGATATTGAGCATGTGAGGAGAGCTAAGTTTGCCCTAAGTAGAAATTAATCATGAATTCAATTGAATTGTTGTTGATAAACATTCAGAATATCATTATGATTGCTTGAACTCGTTAACTACATAATTTAATCTAATTTTCTTGATGTCATCATTTCTAGGGCTTGTTTTTGAATTTGAAGTGGAAAAATGTAGTGAACTTGTGAAATTCATGCCGGGATGTACATGTTGAGTGAGATGAGTAGATGTGCTAGCTGTTATCATGTTAAAAGACTGACGGATTCTTGGGTTAGGGGAATATTGAAATTTGCAAAAGTTGGGTTGGTTGTATAGGTTCGTGTAGATAAATTCTTGTTGTTTTTCGTTTCTTTGTTTTGTTTTCCTTGCCAAGTGCGATGGATTAAAAGGTTATCGATGGTAATGATTGTGGTTAGCTGTACGAAGTCTGAGTAGTACATATTATATATACCATCGAATTCTTCGTATGCACTAAGCATGTTTGTATAGTTGGTTGTTTATTTGTGTAAATAAAGATGATCTTGCCGGTATGTTGTAACTGTAGCTAAGGACTAAGTTTGGGGTAGCCTAGTTTAACCCGACCTTAGTTGAAGTTAATATCCATTGGCTTAACATTGATCTTGTCTACTTGGGTTGGCAGGTAAAATGGCAAGAAGGCAAGAAAAAGGGAAAGGCGCATCAACATCTGGCGCCGGAAGAAAGCGAATCAGACTGGGCACAGCAGTACCAGCAACACTAGAGGTTCCACGCGGCCAACGCCGCCAATACGGAACCAGATGGGTGACATATGAGCGGAAGAAGTGGTACGCAAAGCATAAAGAAAACAAGTACTTCCCCAAGGAACATATAGCACGAGAACCATTGGCACAGGAGTTCCCTAGGATTGTCCACCGGATCGAGGCAGCTGGGCTGAACTTCATCTTTGAAGAGCCCAAGGAATGTAGCTTGCACCTGATTCAGGAATTCTATGCCAATTGGAACCCGACCCTAAGAAGTCACACCATAAAAATCAGAGGGCAAATAGTCACATTTGAGCCCCACCACCTCAATGCTATCATAGGGGCGCGGGACACAGACGCCCACGTGCTTCGACAGTTGAACATCACTCCATCGTATGCGGACATCAGACGCATATTGTGTGGGACTCGATCGATAGCTAGATGGAGCATACACAAAGAGAGGGGCTACCATCAGACTTTGCCCTATTCACAGATGAACAGGGAAGCTAGAATATGGCTAAAGATCGTCTGTTCCTGCCTAATCTCGGGGGTACATATGACAGATGTAACCCGGGATCGTGTATGCCTGGTATACGCCCTAATGAAAGGGCTGGAGATCAATGTGGGGGCGGTGATTATCTCCGCCATGAAGAGAGCCCGGTTGCATCAGGGGCACAGGTACGGCTTTGGTGGACTACTCACCACCTTCCTCAGGGGCCTAGATGTTGAGGAAGAGGCCCTTGATTATATCCCGCAGATGGAGCGGCGGGCCTTAGATGTTACTAAAACTAAGGCACCCGACACCACCCACGGGCCAGTGCTTACACTTGGTGAGCGACATGCTCGTGATGATCAGTATATGGCTCGCATGTATGGGATGCAGATGCTCCAGCTGAGGATATGCGGGAGGCCGGCAACAGAGGAGGAGCTATGGCAGCTCGAGCTAGATTACCCTTTTGGCGAAAATGCCAGGGCTCTATGCCGAGTGGGGCCAGAATTTGTAGAGCCCACGGATGATGATGTCCCCACAGACGAGGAGACACGTCTGGAGGACTCCGATGTGGAGTCCGATGATGACGACGGGGGTGATTCAGACATGGGAGATGAAGCAGCAGCACCTGACGAAGAAGTGGAGTACTTTGATTGATCAGGGAGTTCCACCACCCAATTTTTGTGCTATTTTAATTTTTGTGAACACTGGGGACAGTGTTTGAGCTAAGTGTGGGGTGGGAGTAGTTAGGTGCTGGGCTGTGTTTTTTTGTATGTATGTCCTAATCTGTTGTCGTGCCTGTGAAATTTTGTTATTCCTTGTGATTTGTGAATTGTTAAGTTGTTGTTTTGTATTGTAAATTTATGGGAAATTGATGTGTGTTGCTGAATGTTGCTAGCTGATTTTGTACATATTTTTGTTAATCAAAATGATCGATATTTTTAAAATATTTTTTTCAATTCTTGGGTTTCTTGGCGTTTGTTTTCGGTTCTTTTATCGAGAATGGTCCCATTGAACTGAAGTCATAGTTAGTGACCGTTCCCTATGATGGATGGATGACGACCGTCTTAAGGGAAATGTAGTCGTTAGGAGTAAGTTTTTCAATTATTTTTCAGTTGTTTTCTTTTGTGGGTTGCATCCCAAAACCTGGAGTTACTTTATGGTTGCAAAATTTTGGTTGCATGTTGTACATGATATTTAAAATGCAAAGGTGATTCGTATGAAAGCATGCAACTTTGTAAATATGTTGAGATACCTAGGCCATAGAGTTTGATTCAGTGTGATTGAGGCTTAATGTTTGAATTCCTGTAATTAGTTGATTGAAGAGTCTGTGAATACATCTTGAATTGAGCATGTGCAATAAGTGTGAAGTGAGGTTTTGTTATTCCATGCTATTGTGAAGTGTCTAGAACATGCCTGGTGTGTGTACAAAACGAAATGAAGGAGGTGTATTGTAGGAGAGGATGTAGGCATTTCTTTGTTTTAACCGAAAGTTTCTATTTTTCATTGTCGTACCCACCTTGATTGTATACCCTAGTCAGCCCGTTGAGCCTTTAGCCTATTATTTTTTCTTTTGTCGAAAAGTGTAAACCGAGCTTAATCCTTTCTTTTCATTAACCGTAAAGTCTATACAAAACTCTTAAGCGCTTAAGAAGAGAAAATCATTTTCCCAAAGTGTCAAAGAGTGAGAATGGTGAAAAGAAAAGAAAAGCCGAGTGATGGAAGAAAAGAAAAGGTTGAAGGTGCACTTGTTATAAATAAACTATAATGAAGGTGCATGAATAATCTTTGTTGTTGTGTCAAGTGTGCTTAATAAGTAGGGCTAAACTAAAGAAAATTGTCAAGAATGGGAGGATGAAAAAGAAAAAAAAGAAACAATGTTCATGAGTTGATGGGATGTGTTGAAAAGGCGCTTAAGGATGCTAGTGGCTATTATTGGCTAACCCAATATTTAATAGTTCCGTAGCTTCCATTACAACCAGTTAAAGTCCTACGTGATCTTACATCGCACTTCTTTATATTAGTGGAGTAATACACTAAGGGCAAGCTTATGGGTCATGACATGATGCATGTGAATTCTTTTGGGAGAGAGAGCAAAATTGTGTTTACATGCCCCTGCTTGAAATATTGTGAGTTCATATGAGCAAAAAGGGGAAGACTCTCTTGTGTTGTGAGGGCACATGCTTGATAAGAGATTAATTTTCGTGTCGGATATCTTGATCAGCTGATTTGCATGAGTTTTCCAAGATCGAGAGTCGATTCTTAAGTGTAGGAGGTCTTGATGTATTGAAGGTCATTGCATTGATAGGACCATGCATGTTTTCTTGATGATTTGCTGTATTGAATAATCGGTATGACCGTAGCCTAAATTGTCGAACCAAAGTAGCGAGGTTGAGATGTAAATTGCATGAGGTGTAGGATTGTTGTTCGAGGACGAACAAGGATTTAAGTGTGGGGTAAGTGATCTTGGGCAAATTTATATGCCCAAGTGAAACTCAAATGTGGAATTTTAGCCTTGTTTATCTATCAATGTGTATACATTCTCATGTAATTGGTAATAAAATGTGAATTTATACTAACCAACATGATTAGCATTGTTTTGCAGGTAAAATGTAATTTCGGGAAGCTAAAATACATGTTGGAGGATATCGGGGTTGGACTCGGATGCAAGCAAGGGGCAAGGCATTGGACAACATAAAATAAAGGGGCTCCGTGATGGAGCCGTGTCATGCTGCCATCGCGGAGGCCTTCTGCCTGGATAGGGAATTTTCGCCCAATTTCCAGAGAGGGTACGCGATGGGTCCGTGGCACGGTGGCATGGCTCCACATTGCACGCCGTGCCACATTGGGCCTTATTTCCTGGACCCCCAGTTCCAGTGAAGGTCCGCGTCGGTAGCGTGTCACGGAGGCAGTGCTCCGCGATGCACTCCGTGACACGTTGCTTGTTATTTCGGGAAAAATTCCCACTAGTATAAATAGAACACTTAGGTTCATTTTTCAATATTCTGACTTGGTGGAGCAAGAACGTGGGTTACAGGCAGTTGAGGGGACGAAATTATCAGGGTTTTTATCTCTTTCCTTCTCCTTGTATTCAATTGCTTGTATGTTTAACACTCATTTAACGATGTTTAATCCACAAATGAGTGGCTAATTCATCTTCTTGCTGAGGTTATGAACACTTGTAATGAAATGTGATCATTGATTCTTTGGTTTTTCATCTGTTCTTCCATGGTTATTCTATTAATTCTTGTTCTTACTGCATTAATGCGTGGCCTACGTTAATGTAGGTCTAAAAAGTCCGGTTTCACTCGAGAGAGCAAGAAATTGGAAAGTTGTGAATTAATAGGATATGATATTTTCTTAGTTTGGGAAAATTGAGAATTAATTTACTTTCACGATAGAAATATACCTGAAAGTCGTATTAGTCAATTTAGGAACCGGGTTTGTATGGCTTGAACATGAATTGCATTTAATCACAGAAATGTAGGTGGATGGTTCATGATTCTTAAGTGGGGTTAAATACGAGAGTTTTAATCTCTTGGCAATAGTTCTTGACTAGCAACCGGAGGAAAAGACTAACCAAATTATGTCGATAATTAATTTCATTACATGTTCGTTTAACCTCAGCATGCTCACATCCATAGTTCAGACTCACATTAGATAATTGTTTTAGACTTAGCATAACTATTAGAAATCAAAATATCAAACTCTTGGTTACACTGTTGTCTGCATTTTTAGAATTGAAATATAGTACACTTGAGCAGATTGCACTTCATCCCAGTCCCTGTAGGATCAATACTTGGCTTACTTAAGCCACTTTACTACTTGTTCGACCACGTGCACTTGCGTGTAGTTATATACCCATATAACGCGAACCGAACACCGGGAATTGCTCACTAAGTAATATTTAATAGTATAAACCTACGTTGGCATGTAGTTCAGAGGTATAGGGTGATCGACCCTTAGCCTGCTCAGTGCTAGACACTACTCCCAAAAATATGCATATGCTCTACACTGTTTTATAACGAAGCTCAACATCTTTATTGACGAAGCTCAATAATCGAATACATCTCAAATATGAAATCATGCATATGAAAAGCTTTAGCTCAAAACATACCACAAGATGAAAATATAATTGGGAGTATTCGCTCCAAAACCATGTGGTAAGCTATACATATGAAAGGCTGAAACTCAAAACCTACCATAAGCTAAAAATATAATTGGGAGACTTCTCTCCAGAACCATGTGGTAAGCTAATTTGGAAAATCATAATTCATACTTAAACATGCGGGCATTACCCAAAGCTTTATCATATTTAGAAATACTCAATTCACCTCAACAACATAATTGTAAACATGGGTAGCTTTAAAACATGCTTTTCATCATAATATCTCATCATCGTATATTCATCACAAATATCATCTTTCATGAACATCTCACCAATGGGCTTTTAATTCATAAAACTAGAAACATGATTTTTAAATTGAAAACATTATAAAAATTACCCATGCTTCATAATTCAATAGTAGAATTTTAATTAAATCATACCCATGTATAGAAATAGGAGATTCATGCATTTGGGTTCAAACCCCATAGATTAGATATAGGAATTTCATACTTTAGAGAGGGACTGGGCATGGGTGTGAAAGAAATCACCCCTTCATAACCCTACATACCTGTTGGTAGCTGATTCTTACACTTCTTTAGATGCCCAATAAGAAATTGAAGGAAATTGATGAATGCTAGCCTTGATCACCCTCTCTAGTCTTCTACCTTGCATGCATGAATGAATAAGGCCTAAAATGTACTTAACCCCTTTAAAAGTCACTATTCATAACTCAAAACGTCATAGTTTAGGCCTTAGGAACTTAGGAATTACGAAAAAGCCCTTACTGAATTCGCAGAAAATAACTGCCAGGTGGTCCTAACAGGGGACCTAACTACTCGTTACCCTGGGCCACGACTCATGGTATGATCCGTGAAGTACACTGCTCATCTGATCATCTGGGCTCGTCACGGGCAACCTCACGACTCGTTACTGGTGACCACGAGTTGTGGTCACCACCCATTATATACACTACCTCCATGCCAAATGTTTTCTCAACCAGCTGACCATCTGGTAACTAGTCGTTACATCTGGTAACTAGTCGTGAGGTCAATCGTGAAGGCTAAGAGAGAAAATCTTAACAAAGTGGCCAGTGTAGTTGACGACAGACATCACGAGTTATCACATGATGAAACGACTTGTTGGCAGATCATTGGGACCAACCGTAGGGTGCACTAGACTTTTTGAGGAATTAGACCATGAGGGACCTAACGACTCATGCACTGGCACGACGAATCGTTAGGTGACCCGTTGCCACAACTTGATATATTGCTGAGGACGATTAATTTTAGCAAGGCACGACTCGTCAGAAGGATAAAAGAAACGTCACCAATCCCGTTGCCACTGCCGACCTGGTTTCCAGTTTCAATTAGGAAAAGGATTCTTGGAACTATAAATACACAGTTAGGTTTATTTTTGAAAAATGATTAGTGACAGTTAGAGAATAATTTAGAGAGCCGATTTAATTAGTTTTCAAGTAGGATTTCGGTGTTGTTCGATTATTCTTGAATCATAAAATGAGTTTATGATTTTGTTCTTTAATTTGAGGATTAAAAGCAACATTGGAATTTATTCATCAATTTTGGAGTTTGATTCAATCTACTTGGTTTTTCTTCTACGATAATTTTTAAGTTACAATTATTATTTATTCTATATTTTATGATTGTGATCATACAAGGATGAGTAACTAAACCCATAACTAGGTTTGTGGGAAAGATGAATTAACACACATATGTAAAATACTTAGTGATTCTTGAACGAGGTTTTATGCATGTATTGTTTTTCCCTTCGTTGTGATTGATTCTTGACGGTTGAAAACGTTAGGACTTGCCTTATTCTTACTTACTGTACCAAGGAGGTAATGAATGGGAAAAAGGATTAACAATGGAGATTTGAGGCTATCAACCCTCATCTAATAGCTTGAACTTGTCCGGGGATAGCTAATCCAATAGTAAGGGTAAGGGTCAACTAAAGTACACCCGTATATGGACCAAGTTACGTGGTGATAATCATCTAGATAGGGGACCAACCATATAGGTGAACCAAACTTACCAATATTGCATGTTAAACACTGGAATAGATCACTAGTATAAGCCTTGAGGTTATGAAGTTTTGGGGAACACAATCCTAGTCAAGTCGTTAATTGAATACAAACCGAATTTGATCTAAGCATTCAGTAGTTTTACTTTTTTTTATTATTCTATATTTTTCCCCCTTCGGAAATAAGTAACTCAATAGTAATAGTTATTCAAATTAACTTATGTTCTTACCATATTCCCTGTGGGATCGACCTCAACCTTTGTTGGGTTCTATATTTGACAATCGACCGCTTATATCTCAATTGCGAGGTGTAATTTGGGCGACATCAAATTTTGGCGCCATTGCCGGGGAATACGGCTAAGGCTTTTGTTAATTTTGTCTGCTTTACTATTGGTTCTTATTTCTTTTTTTATTTTTCTTTTATTGCTTTGGTTGCTTAACAGGTCTTAGGTTTGTGCATTCCCGACACTAGAAGCCAAGGAAATCCCCTGATTCCAATTGATGACGAACTTGAGCAACGTTAAGAAACCTAAGAAGAATGGCCAACATCCAAAAGCAGGAAATCATGGACCAAGCCATAGCAAGAATGTTGGCTGAAGAGCATGCTCGGGCTAGAGATCATGAGTTAGCCCGAGTTGCTGAAGAGCAACGTCTAGTTGCAGAATAAGAGTGAGCTAGATGACCAAGAGGTCCAGAACACCAGAGACACCGGTATTTTGATAAAGAGGATGATGCTGATATAGATGAAGCCGGTGCCACTGGAGCTATAGTCCCTCCTCCTTTGCCTGTTGGGGAAAAGTTTGACATTACTAGTGCAATGATCCAACTACTTAATATGAAGGGAATATTTGCGAGTCATGCGTCTGATGATGCCCACATTCACCTGAAAAATTTCATAGGAATATGTAAGGCATACAAGAAATTAGGTGTGAGCCAGGACGCAATCAGACTGAGGTTATTTCCATTCTCTCTAGGGAGTGAGGCAACGATGTGGTTGGCTGAGTTGCTGAATGATTCCATCACTACTTGGGGAGAGCTTAAAAGAGATTTTCTTGAAAGGTTCTTCCCTCCATCCAAAGCGTTGCAACTGAAAGATGAGATATATAACTTTAGACAACTAAATTCTGAGGCACTCCACAAGACCTGGCTGCGTTTCAACAAAAAGCTCAAAAGGGTTCCAAATCACAAGATTCTGAATGATACATTGTTGGAGATATTCTATAGGTATCTGAATGCCAACACCAAGGTGGTGGATGATACCATCTCCGGAGGAACCTTTATGAGTCACATTTATGCAGAGGATGCTAGACAGGATCACCAAAACTAACCGAGCTTGGCACACTAGAAAGTCTGAGATTCCAACTGGTTCTTATGTAGTTGGTATGTCTGAAGAACAAAGGAGAAAAGATGAGGAGTGTGATCAAGATATTGCAGAGATAAAGACCACCATGGGGTTGTTCGCCAAGCACTTGATAGGAGTCAGAGCAGAAAAGGTAAATGATGTGGGTTCTCAGGGCAAGGCCTTGAGAAATGATGGTTGTGAATCTGAGTCTGAAGAAGAAGTTAATTATTTGAATGATCAAAGGGCGGGTTTATGAACCAACACCCAAGGGTCTAACCAAGACTCTTGGCTTCAAGGTCAAGGGAACCAAGGTCGGAACTTTTATAAGGATAATAATTACAATCGGGGCCAATACGACAATAGGGATTGGAAGAAGCGTGAGGAGTTCAAAAATGATAGGAGCGGTCTGTATGTTCCTCCTCGAAACTGTGAGCCAGAGTCCAGCGGTTCAAGGGTTGAGGACATGCTCTCCAAAGTACTCAAGGGGATGGAGACAACAGATAGCCACTTTAAGGAACTTCAGGCTGATATTTCCAGTTTAAATCAAAAGGTGGAGTCACATGCCGTGGCGATCAGGAAGATTGAGTAGCAGATGAGTTAGATGTCTGTTGCAATGAATTAGAGGCAGAAAGGCGCACTTCCCAGCAACACAGTGAAAAATCCAAAAAAAATGATAGTCACTACATGGCGGTCACTACTAGGAGCGGGAAGGCCATAATTGATCCTCCTGGGCCAGTTGTAATTAAGGAGTCACAGAAGCCCGTGTTGACAAATGATGATGGTGTAGCGGATTTCGAAAACCCAACTTTTGTTGGGGACTCAGATATGAAAACTGCTCCAAGTAGTGCAAAGGAGCAAGGAGTTGTCCATGGGAAGGAGAAGGAGGCACAACAAAAGCTGATAGCAATCCCTAGACCTCCTCCTCCTTATCCACAACGCTTGAAGAAGAAAGCTGAAGATGGGAAGTATCTAAAGTTTATATCTATGCTTAAGCAGCTGTCGGTAAACATCCCATTGGTTAAGGCACTTGAGCAGATGCCCAAATATGCCAAATTCATAAAAGACCTCGTCACCAGAAAAAGGACTGTAAGTTTAAAACCTGCCGATAATTTGCACCACTATGGTGCCATCACTACCAGGGTTCTAGCTCAGAAGAAGGATGACCCAGGTGCGTTTACTATACCTTGCACCATTGGGGAGGTTGAGTTTGCAAGGGCGCTTTGTGACTTGGGAGCTAGCATAAATTTGATGCCTTTAGCAGTGTTCAAAAAGTTAGGCTTGGAAACCCCCACACCGACTACTATGCGGCTACTGATGGCCGATAGAACCATTAAAAAACCGGTAGGGATTTTATTTGCTGTACTTGTCAAGGTGGAAATATTTATATTCCCAGCAGACTAAGTGATTCTGGACTGTGAAGTCGATTATGAGGTCCCCAACATTTTGGGGCAACCATTCCTTGCAACAGGTAGGGCCCTGGTAGATGTGGAGGCAGGCTAGCTAAAATTTAGGTTGAACAAAGAAGAGGTCACCTTCAACATTATCCGGACCATGAAACAGCCAAAGGAATTCATCATAATCTTAGCATTGGAGGATGGAGAAGAGTCACTTGACGAATTGTAGTCAAGAGACATGCGTCGTGCCGCGACATTAAATCAGGCGTTGCATAGGAGGCAACCCATGGAGGTGTTTTGGTGATGTCTGAGTAGCCAAACACCCACGTCGTGCCATGATGTTAAATCAAGCTCTTCTTGGGAGGCAACCCAAGTTGTAAATGTAAGAAAAATCTAGTGTTTACGTTTTTTGATGAGTGTAGGTGATTAAGATTGAAAATCTGAAGTTGGAACCAAAAACTCATTTTTTAGTTCTGGTGCAAAAAAGTCACAGAACGAGTCATTGTCTGACCTAACACTCGTTTAATCAACTCATGAAGAGAACTGTAGAAAACAGGGGAGCAACGGGCGACTTAACGATTCTTGTCTTCAGAAATGAATCGTCATGTCCCCCGTCATGTACACTGGATAAAAGTCTGAATTAAAAGGACAAAGGTGATAACGGCTCACTCAAAGAATCGTTGGGAGACTAAAGAAGTCGTTAAGTGCCTCGTCTTGAAGCTACACCAGTCCAAGGACCACAATTCAGGCCACCACTCATTGGGTGACCCTCCGAGTCGTTGCTTGACTCATAGGTCCCAGGTAAGTTTGCTAAACTGCAGTCACAACGCGAAGGGCTCAATGAGTCGTTTAAGCATTTAACTACTCATCACACTGGGCGTTATAAAATTTAATGACCATATCTAACCCAACCCATGATTGGAATTGGGGAAAATTTTAATTTGAATCATTAAAAACCCGATGTCTTTTCCTTCTCCTAATTCTCCCCACTAAGCTTAAACCCAACACCCTCCACTTAAAATTTCCCCCTTCTTCTTCTTCTACTCAAACCCCATTGAAAGAACTCCTCGACTTTGCACGCTAATCACTTAAACACACACGACTGCACGCCATCCTTGCTCAAGCATTTTGTGAGTACTCTTTCCCATGGAATTTTGAATATTTTTGCAAATAAACAAGAATTTTGAGGACCCATGTTGTGAATGAAATTGAATTTACTTCGGGTACTGTTGTGTTTATGTCAATTTGTGTCTATTGATGTCAATAAAACCTAGAAGATTTTAAACAAACGGATTTCGATGGTAGAAACACTTGGGTTGATTTTCAAATGTGAAGTCTGTGTTTGTGGAATTGAACACTAGGAAGAAGATGAAGATGAACTATGGGTGAACTAGAACTCTTGAGCAAAAGTTACATCACAAGTCGTTAGACCACCAAACGACTCGTTGTGTAGCTCGTCCTGAGCGGGAAAAATAAACCACTAAGGCAGTGTACCTAACGACTGACCTAACGATTCGTTGCCTTTGGCAAAGACTCGTTGGGACTAGTCATCAAGTATACTAGCCCAACTTGAAGCAAGTCTAGTTTGGGGTAACGAGCAACCTCACGAGTCATTTTCGATGGAAATGCCTCATTTAGTCACCCGTCAGGACCACTGGGCACCAGCTCAAAAATGTTTTCTGTTTTATCTCATCTAACGTACTAACAATGTTTCCACAGGTACAATGGCTCCAAGAGGTACGCCGAAGAAGGGCCCAACAAAGAAAGAAACACCTGAGCTTAGTTAACCTTCATACCATAGACTACGTGATGATCCATCCTCCTCTGAAGAGTCAAGTGGATATGAGGAAGAATATGACATATCAGAGGAGAAGTTAGTGAGACGACCCACCAGGGCTAGGGCTCAACAAACTTCAAATCCGACAGCCTTGGTAGATGATCCACTCCACTGGCAAGGGATCCACCCAGCCACACCGATGTTCATGTCAGGTCTGCTGCTGCACTTGCCCCCGAGGCTCCCACAGCTGGCCTAAACACAGAGAGAGTTGATGAATCATATGCTCAGTGAGGGGATTCTGATAATGAGCTGACTTAGACCTCGAACACATCAAGTGAGTAACCAAGAAACGTGCGGAGATGGCGTGTCCACGGCATGTGGGCTATATACAATAGAGATATTGCTCCTAATGAGAAAGGAAATCTAAAGAGGAGCATATACGAGGAGCTGAGGTTAATCACTACAGGGCTGAAAGATCTTCCAGAGCTAAAGGCTGAACGAGCCATCAGGTAGCTACAACCCTTGCTTAGTCCGTGAATTATATGCAGCTTATGCGGCCACAGTGCAGCGGTTGGCATTAGGGGCTAGGATTGGAAAAAGAGGCCCGTTTTAAATCAGGTGTTGGTGCGAGAGACTCCGGTAGATATATCTGAGTGGACAATTTCCAGGATGCTGTATGGGCCAGATTATCATGCTCCAATGAACACGGCCGAGTTCGACACAGGCTATACGGTTGAAGAAAGTCAAAACCAAGAAGTTGAATAGCCAGGAGCGCATCTAGCAGTACACTTGGCTATCTTGGATCATTACTACAAGAGTTCCGCTAGTTGAATGGCTGCATGGCACAGAGTTGCAGATAAAGAAGGCCACGATGAACTTTCAGGAAAATTTTTTGCGGTCACTAGTGTGGCACAGGCTGGTACCAACCAGCAGTGATAATATCCTCTCGCCTGATAGAGCAGCATTGGTAGCAAGTATAATGGAGTGGTATGCCATCAATTTCTCAAGATACATTGCTGAGGAGATTAGAGAGAGGACAATCAATGATGGTACGACCATCCCTTTTCCATGTTTAATTGACAGACTGTGTCAGGAGTCAAAGGTGCCGGAGCTACCATCAGTTGACCAGAGAGTAGTGGTCCATAAGTCCTTCCATCGAGGGCAAGGACTCAGGTAGCTTCATCTACTGGAGAGACCATATTAGCAGAGGCATTTGGCAGCGGGATGCAGATTGATACAACACAGTTCGTTGAGTTGGCAGCTAAGCCTATGGAGGGAAGAGAGACAGGTAGCCAGCCCGAGGCTATAGATGCAGCGGATACCTCCACACCTGCCGATGTTCCTGAGTCATCATCTGTAGCAGCAGCCCCGAGACCACCAGTTGCGCCTCCACGAGCCACCAAAACTGACCTAGTTACGGTTTCACAGGAGTTCTTAGTTGATATGGCTAGGCGGCTAGCTAAGGCCGAGAAGAAGTAGGCACACACGACTCTACAAGTTAGAGTTCTGATGGAGCAGGTAAAGCCGTGGGTGTCAAAGGAGTTGGAGACATTATCCAGTTCGGTGCATGGCCGATTGGATACTTTTGAGAAGAGAATGGATGGGTTCCTTGCACAGTTACAGGCGCCGAAGTTGTCTAGATGGTATTCAGAGCTAGGAGTGCTATTATTCAAGGTACGGGACTTGGCCGCACGATAGGTAGCTGCAGTACCTCCACTGGTACTTCCCGTGATAGATGATGAGTTTGAAGAAAAATTACCACCAATTTTCAACTCTATCATGGAGGAGCCAGTGCAAATGATAAGGGAAAGAGGCCTCGTGAGGAGGCAAGTGTTGATGATGATACTTCTCTACTCCATCAGCAAAAACGAGAGCGGAGTGAGATAGAGAGAGCGCTGCATGATTTGAGAGAGGAGGCTCGATAAAGAGCCGAGACTGAGGAAGTGAGAGTTCGTGAAGAAGGCACGAGTTCTGTTGGATCTGAGAATGCACCTGTTCAACCCAATAATATTGGAGATGACATTGGAGGCATATCTACACCCTCCACCGACAAGGTAGCTGACGCTTATGTCGCACGTGTATGTTCCCTATTTCCTTAGTTTTTGTTTGGTATATATATGCGTCAAGGACGACACATGCTTTATTGATGGGGGTGGGGAGGGATACCTGTGCATTCTTTTTGTTGAACATAACCCGAGGGTTTTTCTTGCCGGATATCTTTTCCCTCAGGTGTTCCATATCTAGTAGAACCAGCAGGTTTAGGATTTTATTTTATGTTCTTTTATGTTTTTTGTGTCAGTTGGAAGAAAGTTAGGAAAACTCAAGGCAGTCAAAAGCTGAAATTGTTGATTTTTTTTATGATTGATAATTGGATACCCGTCCAAAAAGAATTGTATATGTGTATGTGAAAGTTGACAAGTATGACTTTTGTGAATCTTTGCATGGCATTGGAACTATGAACATGTTTACCATTGTATGGCTGTACTTGAACTAGCAATTAGTAGAAGTGATGATGTTGACCTATGCTATGTGTGAAGTGAGGTTTAATAGTTGAATTTGGTTGTGTGTGTAAATCTAGAACTTGCCTGGTCAGTTGTATCGAGATGGAGGATAGGAAACTAGGAAAGGATCATAGGTCATTTTTGATTTTTGAGTCCACTTTAGCCTTAAAAGACCTACCAAAAGAGAATAAAAATCCCTTGATCCAAATGTTTGAGCTTAAATTGACCTTTTTTTTTGTTTATACCAATTCACCTGCCTTCTTTTATTAAGAATGAACCTGTTTTGGCCCTGGTCCCTCCTTGGACATTGTGAACTTAAACTTAGGCAAATCGCCTAATTTATTAAGAAGAGTTGGGTGGAAAGAAAATTGGGTAATGAAAAAGAAAAAAGGAGGGTGCGATATGCATAATCGAAAGAAATAAAATTTTTTGTCAAAAAGCAAGAAAAGAAAATAAAAGAAAAAAATGTGTGACATTAATGAAAGCTGGAATAAAGAGAAACTGCATCCCTAGTTGCTAAAGCAAAGAAAAGAAAAAACAGTTAAACAGAAAAAGGGAGAAAATAGGAAAAAAGGTGAAAAGTGGAGCCAATAGGTGTGTAGTGCCAAGGAGGGTTGAGCTACTAATTCCATATGTACCATACCCAAGCCTGAGCCTATGTTACAAGCCTAGAAAGTCCTATAGTGATCCTAGTTACTTGTCAGAAAATCAAGGTATTAAAGTAAAGGCAAGCCTATGGTATTGTATGAACAAAGTTTAAATTTCTTTGTGAGAGCGAGTGGAACTTACCTAGTCCCAAGAGACATTTATCGAGTTAATCATACACACATGTGTGAGTATGGGACTTCTTTGAGGTGAGAGCATTTGGTCAACAAAATCCTCTGCAAATTGTCTGGGTCAGTGTTATAGATTTATGTGCGTGGTTGAAAGTGACAATATTTTTTCATGTTTTGATTCCTCTGTGTCATAGTTGGATATTTTGCATATGCATAGTGATTTGAGTTGATACGATGAGGGAGGAGTTAGAAAATTTGATTTTGATGTATAAATGTGACTGTCGTAAGTTTCCTAGAGTTCATTTGATTGAAGCGTCGAAGTAGTTTAGTTTGTTTTATTTTAATTTTTTTTTGCCTGAGGACATGCAAAAGTTCTAAGTTGAGGGTGTTGATGTGCCGTGATTTTACGACACTTTCGATGCTTTAAACCAAGAAATTATGCACATTCCGAGTGTTTTGTGCTTAATGTTGCAGGAAAACTGGTTCGGAAGTGAACTGGGCAAAATAATGCTGAAAATAACTGAAAGGGTGACTGCCAGGCACTTCACGAGTCGTTAGCAGGAAGCACGACTCGTTGCTGAAGGCGTGGGCAAAAGATGGATTTTGAATATGCAAGACAGTGTACCTGAAGAGTGGAGGGAACGACTCGTTATATCTAGTAACGAGTTGTGAGGTCAATCGTGAAGGCTAAGAGAGAAAATCTTAACAAAGTGGCCAGTTTAGTTGATGACAGACATCACGAGTTGTCACATGATGAAATGACTCGTTGGTAGTTCACTGGAACCAACTGTAAGGTGCACTGTACTTTTGAAGGAATTAGACCTCAAGGGACCTAACAATTCGTGCTCTGGCACGACGAGTCGTTAGGTGACTCGTTGCCTCAACTGGATATATTTCTAAGGAAGACTATTTTTAGTAATGCACGACTTGTCAGAAGGCCAAAGGAATCGTCACCAAGCCAGTTGCCACTGCCGACCTGGTTTCCAATTTTAATTAGGAAAAGGATTTCTTGGAACTATAAATACACACTTTAGGTTTATTTTTGAAAAACAATCAGTGACAGTTAGAGAATACTTTAGAGAGCCGATTTTATTAGTTTTCAAGTAGGATTTTGGTGTTGTTCGATTTTTCTTGAATCAAGAAATGAGATTTACGATTTTGTTCTTGAATTTGAGGATTAAAAGCAACATTGGAATTTATTCATCAATTTTGGAGTTTGATTCAATCTACTTGGTTTTTCTTCTACGATAATTTGTAAGTTATAATTCTGATTTATTCAATATTTTATGATTGTGATCATACAAGCATGAGTAGCTAAACCCATATCTAGGTTTGTGGGAACCAAGATGAATTAACATACATAGGTAAAATACTTAGTGATTCTTGAATGGGGTTTTATGCATGTATTGTTTTTTCCTTCGTTGTGATTGATTCTTGACGGTTGCAAACGTTAGGACTTGCGTTATTCTTACTTATCGGACCAAGGAGGTAATGAATGGGAAAAGCAATTAACAACAGAGATTTGAGGCTATCAACCCTCATCTAATAGCTTGAACTTGTCCGGGGATAGCTAATCCGATATTAAGGGTAAGGGTCAACTAAAGTACACCCGTATACGGACCAAGTTGCGTGGTGATAATCATCAAGATAGGGGACCAACCATCTAGGTGAACCTAACTTACCAATTATTGCATGTTAAACACCGGAATAGATCACTAGTATAAGCCTTGTGGTTATGAAGTCTTGGGGAACACACTCCTAGTCAAGTCGTTAATTGAATACAAACCGAATTTGATCTAAGCATTCAGTAGTTTTACTTTTTTTTATATTATTCCCCCTTTGGAAATAAGTAACTCAATAGTAATAGTTATCCACATTAACTTATGTTCTTACTATATTACCTGTGGTATCGACCTCAGCCTTTGTTGGGTTTTATATTTGACAATCGACCGCTTATATCTCAATTGCGAGGTGTAATTTGCGCGACATCAGGCAAATCATGCATTTTAAGCAGACAGGGTTACTCAGACTTCACCCCCAGCCGTTATATCAAGCACACAATTTTCATAGACATTTCCATAAATAAGAAACTACCCCAACATTATTCAAGTATTCAACCCCCAACATATCCACATCATAAAAATCATTTAACACAAGGAACTCACAAAATGGGAAATGGGGAAATGGGTATTGAAAATATCAAATGTAGCATGCTTCATTTTTTTCATTCACATTTTCAATAACAACAAGACTAAAGCAATGTAAGAGCTCATGAACACATACCAATCTGAGAATTGAGAAGAAGTAAAGATATTGAAGCTTTGTGCTTTACCAAAAATGGTGTTCCAAAGAGTGAAAGCTTCTTTTGCTAAGAGAGAGTTTGAGTGAGTAGTAGTGAGAAGAAGAGAATGAGAATGGAAACTTTTTCATAGGTTGAAAAGAGGGAGTGTGATTGGGTAGTGAAAAGGTGGGTGTTAATGGTGGGTTTAATGGAGGGAAGTTGGGAAGGTAAAAGGGTTGTGGTTAGGTGGAGAGAGAGAGTGTATTGGAAAGGTAAAAGGGTTTTTTGACCGATTTATTTATTTTAAACGTGCTATGGGTCGGGTTAGTCAAGATTCAAAAAACAATTACTTACCTCCAACCGTGCTAGACCTACAACCGCTGGTGAGTATCGGCAAAACATCTGTTCAAGTGCTTGTGACATCTTTATGCCAGTTCACTGCTTTATGACTGCGATTGACCGGCATTTCGCGGATTGTCATCTACATTACACAGGTGAGTTGCAGCTTATCCTTTCATTTCAAATTTCCTTTAGGTGTACTGGGTCAGACCCGCGCCATACCGATGTGCCACAGAATGTCACCGGTGTTTCGTCGGTGAGATGCCGACTTCCTTTCTTTTTTTATCCCACTTCTACTTTTCTCATGCGATAGGGCAGCGACTCACGCTTGAGCACCAACTTTTCATCGGTCTAGCGTAGTGGCTACCTATTTTATTTCTCCTTGTTTCTCATCCAATCATTCTACAACAACAAAATCAACAAAGCATCAAGGCATCAAAACACAACAAAACTTGGGTTGCCTCCCAAGAAGCACCTTAATTAACATTGTGGCACGATAGATACCTCCTCAATTGTCATATTTTTGGAGGGTCATCCTCTGAATTAGCCTCATCAACACAAACTTTGTCTTTATGCTTCATCATTCAAGATCCCTATCACCTTACACTCATCTGGAGGCTCAGTGGTTTGACAAAACTTGAAGGTGACTTCCTCACCTCCCACTCTAAATTTAAACTCACCAAGCTCCACATCTACCAAAGCTCTGCCTGTGGTAACCAATGGTCTCTCCAAGATGATAGGTACTTCAACATCCATATCATAATCTAGCACGATGAAGTCAGGTGGAAGGATGAAGTTGTCTACCCGAACTAAGACTTCCTCCAACACTCCCATAGGTTTCTTTATGGATCGATCTACCATCAAAAACCTTATTGAGCGGGATGTGGTATTTCCCAACCCCAACTTCTTGAAAATAATGAGAGTCATTAGATTTATGCTTTTCCCAAGATCACATAGGGTCTTTTTGAACACACACAGCCCAATGGTGCAGGGGATAGTAAAGGCTCCTGGATCCTCTCTTTGGGGAGTGAGATTTCTTCTAATTATAGCACTGTAGTGGTGTGTTACTTCCCCTAACCAGCATGAACGACCTTCTTTTTCTTCAACAATTCTTTTAGGATTTTTGCACAACCCGGCATTTGGAGCAATGCATCCATCAAAGGTATATTTATGGACAATTTGCTAAACATCTCAATAAATTTTTGAAACTGATTGTCCTCCTTCTTTGCTAACCTCTGAGGATAATGAGGTGAAATCCTAGGCTCTTGGCCCATGTCGTGTAAAGCCTCTTTACTCGTTTCCTCTTCAACAGGCTTCTCGGGGTCAACATCAACTCCCTCTACATCAAGTTCTTCGATATCATCAACAACATTTGGTACTTTTGGCACCTCATCATTCACATCATTTCTTGCTTTTGGGTCAGTAACATCTTTGAGCTTAACGCCCCCATCAGCCAACACCTTGCACTCCTCCAGATGATAGTAATGCATTGATTGTCCTTCTTAGGGTTAGGCATTGTATCACTAGGGAGGGTCCCTTTCATCCTAGGGTTCATTTGCATGGACAAGTGAGTCATTTGAGCTTCTAAGTGTTTGATAGAAGCTGAATGTGATCTCACTGTATGGGTGACGTGAGATACCTCTCCTTTGAGTTTTTTCATGTTGTTATCAGTCGATTCCACTCTGTTGAGTACTCTAGCCAACATCTCTTCAATCTTGGAGCTTCCCATCTCACTCACACCAAGTTGCAATTGGGGAATTTCAGCATTTGGAGGGGGAACATATGGGTTTGAGCTTCGGTGATAATGTTCCCCATCATGGTTTTGATCATGATTATCCCATCTGTCATTTCTATCAACCCAACCCTAGTTGTCACGGTTTCTCCGACCTTGATTCTCTTTCTATGGGTGCCAAGGGACTTTATTGGCACCTTGGTACCCTGATTGAGAACCCCCCATTTGATTTTCCATGAATTGACATTCTTCTTTGTACCTCGGTAGTGAAGCTTCATTCTCATATTACATAGGACTTTGAGTACCCACAACATTAACATTCTTTGACCTGATTCCCAAAATATGCTTTGTCATTAATTCAAGCTGGTTCATCATCTTTTCTAGGGTCTCATCCCTTTCTTAATCTCTTCTACGCATCTTATCAGTAACAACACTTGGACTAGCACCATTTTCAGGTACTTCAGTGTCCCTAGTATGCCAAGCTCGATTTGTTTTGGTCATACTATCTAAAAGAGCTCTGGCTATACCATTGGCTGGTCCATAAGATATCCATCCGCCAAGTTATTCGCCACAGACTTGTTGATGGAATCCAAGGAATGATAAAAACTTTAAAGGAGCAGTCCATCCGGTAGTCTGTGGTTTGGAGAAAGGGCCACTTTCTTCTTGAACCGAAGCCAAGCTTCATGAAAATGTTCACCACGAATTTTCCTGAGGTTAGTAATATCATCTCTCAGCTGCAACATCCTTGATAGAGGGGAGAACCTATCCAAAAATAGCTTCAGTTAACTCTTTCCATGAAGTGATACATCCTGGAGGGTGTTCCTCTAGCCACATGGTTACTTCCCTAGTCAAAGAAAATGGGAAGAGCCTCAATCTGATCGACTCTTGACTTATATTTGTGATGTTGGAAGGTTGGCATATCTCAAGAAAATTTCAAAGATGTCGATTTGCATCTTCACTTGGATGACCTCCAAAGAGTCCTTTTATTTGTAGCAGGTGTAACATTACGCTGGTCACATGGAACACCGCATTCCTTACCATGGCTGGTGGGCGAATAACACCTGCTATGTCTGGAATCATGGGGTCATCATCCTCGTGGTCCATATGACCATCCACTGAACCTTCTTGTGAACGTTCTGTAATATTAGTCATCCTAAGAGACACCCAAAAATAACTACAATTGTGAAAACAAAACACAAGATGTTAGAGTAATTCAAATCAAAAATTAACTAGGGGCTATCTTGTTCAATTCCACGGCAACGACATCAAAATTGATGACATTCAATTCCACTCCTCACGAGGAGGAAGATTAATATAGCAATACCCAATCCAATCTATCCCAAATCATGCACACATCCCTAGCAAAATATCTAGCTACTCATAAATGAATAATACAAAAGAATATTGACAAATAAATTCATAAAATTCATCATTAACAGTAAATAGCAAGCTCAAAATTTTCTTAAATGGTGGTTTATACCTTGAGGAAGAAGAAGAAGAAGAAAAGCTATTTAATAATTCTCTCTCTAACTCTACAAATCTGGAATGGAATAGTTGATACTTTTTTAGAGAATGTATAGAAATAGGTTAAAAAATACTCCTCAATTTCCTTGCTGGACGATTTTTTCCTCCTGAAAAAATGACCTCACTTGCGAGTCACCGGCATTCTGTCGGTGCCCATCGGGGGATGTCGCTTTGCAGTAGGTAGGGTCAGTGACTTGGTGATCTGACCGGTGTTGGCACCGGTGGTTCGCAGGTGCTCACTCGCGTTCTACCGGTGCACTTTCCACTTATAGCTCGTATGCTCCTGCATTTCAACCGGCATTTCGCTGATCCCATCAGATGGAGCGCTGGTCTAATCTGGTAGAACTCCGGTCCTCTTCTTTAATTCCATGGTTTTTTCCAATTCCTTGTCTTTTCTCTTTTAGTTGAATGCCTGCTAAAACAAAATATAAAGAGCATAAAATCCTTCCAAATGACTAGAAAACCAAGCAAAAGCTCATGTTTAAAAGTCTAATAAGTTGGTAATTTACCAAATCATCACTTAGCGCGACTGTAAAAGACGATTCGATAACAATAAATTTAATAAATATGAAATGAATAAAAGAGGTATTTGCGATATATGGCACTCTTTTTCTCTCTAACTATACACACACGCACACACACACACATGTTTGTGTTGTGTGTATCTATAACATATAATTAATTTTATAAAGAAAAATATTTGGTTAGTAGTTAGCATACTTCGAACAAAGTCATAAGTTACATATATATACACATACACATATACATATAAATATATATGTGTGTGTGTATCGAGAATGTATAATTAATTTCATAAAGAAAAATATTTGGTTAGTAGTTAGCAGGCTTCGAACAAAGTGATAGGTTACTATTTTAAACTAAAAGAAATTATAAACTTATGACAATCAAAAATTCATATAAAATAAATAATAAAGTGAAATCATACAGAGAAAAAAGTAACTAAATAATGCAACATCATTATTACAATCTTAATCCTTAAAAGATAGAAGAAAAAAACATAAAATTATTGCACAATCTTTCAAATTATTATCGACATTCACTCTAGGCCACAAGATGATCATCATTCAATAGTCTTCATCTTATTCTTCAAGTAAAAGTAAATCATCTACATATAATAATAAAGGAAAATTTTGAAAACACAACTACTTAAAATAGCAATGAAACATCTTCAGGTCAATCAACAGGCTGTTGCGCACGTTCCGCAAAATGGAAATGCAACGGTGGCTCGAGTCAGAGACTTCTTGAGGATGAACCCGCCTGAGTTCCTCAGGTCAAAAGTAGATGAGGACCCGCATGAGTTTATAGATGAGATTGTAAAGTTCACCCAAGTCATGGTGGTGAACGGAGTTGAGTGTGCAGAGTTGGCCTCGTACCAGTTGAAAGGGGTCACACACATTTGGTTTCACCAATGGAAAGATAGTAGGTCCTGTCACTTGGGAAGAGTTTCATATTGCATTCTTGGATTGATTCTTCCCTTGTCAGATGAGGGAGCTGAAGGCAGCAAACTTGGTAAACCTGAAGCAAGGGAGAATGACAGTGCAGGAGTATGACCTTGAGTTCACTCGCCTATCAAAGTATGCCCCAGAGTTAGTAGCCGATCAGAGGGCGCGGGTGAGCAAGTTTGCTCATGGAGTAGTGGGCTATTTGGACAAGGATTGTAGGACCGCTATGCTCTATCAGGACATGGAATTCCCTCGGATAGTCTTGTACGCCCAGCAGATGGAGGCGGCACATCTGAGAGAGAAGGAGGCCAAGAGGGCCAGGACCGATGACCACATATTCTCCTAGTCGAGATTCGGTGCAGAGAACAAATAGCAGACCCCTTAGAGATCATCAGCCCCAGCATCTTTAGCATTGAGTGTGCCATCCAAACCGAGGCACGATCATAGGGGGCGAGCATCAGGCTCGAGGGGTCAAAGCAGCATACCTATGGATTTTAGCATCCCAACTTGTCACAGATGTGGTCGGGGGCACACAAGCTAGTTCTGGACAGGTTGAGGTGCTTGCTTCGAGTGTAGGAAGCCTGGACACATGCTTAGAGATTGCCCAGCAGCGAGGCAGGATCAAGATGGGGGCCGAGGCCCAATTTCTGGTTCAGCAGCCCCTCCCGCACGCTCAGCACATCAAGGGGCATCTATCTTTCATCTGCAGGTATGGACTTCTTTGGATCTTATCTGCTTCAGAGGTTAATCAATAGGGAAATCCGCATTTTTTTATCTTCCTCTAAAAAATTCTTTTTCATGGGCATCTTCTATTCAAAAGGATCTTACTCAATTCAATAGAAACTTAACCAGTGCAGGTGGCGGTAAGTGCCAAAACAGGTTCTATGCCTTAGCATCTCGTCAGGAGAAGGAGGTCTCCCCGGATATGGTAATTGGTATGTTGTGAGTCTTCCATATTGATGTTTATGCTTTGTTAGATCCGAGGGATACATTGTCTTTTGTGACACCTTATGAGGGCAGTAGCTTTGGAGTTAGTCCCGAAGTCTTGTCAGAACCCTTCTCAGTTTCTACTCCAATAGGTGACTCAGTTGTAGCTAGACGGGTGTATAGAGGTTGCCTAATCTCAGTCCTTCAGAAAGTCACCTCAACAGATCTAATAGAGTTAGCCATGACCGATTTTGATGTTATTCTTGGCATGGATTGGCTATTTGCATCCTATGCTTCAATTAATTGCAGAACCCGAGCAGTAGAGTTCAGATTTCCAGGTGAGCCAATCTTAGAATGGAAAGGTAGTTAAGTTGTGCCTGTAGGTCGTTCCATTTCCTACCTTAAGGCCAGAAAGATGATTTCTAAGGGTTGTGTGTACCATCTAGTTAGAGTTAAGGATGTTGAGTCTGAGACCCTGACTATTCAGTCAGTTCTAGTAGTACGTGAGTATCCAAAGGTCTTTCCAGATGATTTACCGGGAATCCCTCTCGAGCGGGAGATCAATTTTGGTATTGACCTTCTTCCCAGATGCAACCTATATCTATTCCTCCCTACAAAATGGCTCCAGCCGAGCTAAAAGAGTTAAAAGAGTAGTTGAAGGACTTGTTAGATAAGGGTTTCATCAGACCAAGAAAGTCCTCATGGGGTGCACCAGTTCTCTTTGTCCGAAAGAAAGATGGTTCTTGATCTTGGGCAAATTTATATGCCCAAGTGATACTCAAAAGTACCATTTTCACCTTGTTTATCTATCAATGTGTATACATTCTCATGTAATTGGTAATAAAATGTGAATTTATACTAACCAACATGATTAGCATTGTTTTGCAGGTAAAATGTGATTTCGGAAAGCTTAAATGCATGTTGGATGAGATCGGAGTTGGACTTGGATGCGAGCAAGGGAAAAGGCATTGGACAACATGAATTAAAGGGGCTCCGCTATGGAGCCGTGTCACGCTGCCATCGCGGAGGCATTCTGCCTGGATGGGGAAATTTCGCCCAAATTCTAGAGAGGGTCCGCGTTTGCTCCGTGGCACGGAGCCAGTGCTCTGCGATGCACGCCGTGCCACGTTGAGCGTAAATTCCCGGACCCCCAATTCCAGTGAGGGTCCGCGTTCGTAGCGTGTCACGGAGGCAGTGCTCTGCGATGCACTCCGTGACACGTTGCTTGTTATTCCGGGAAAAATTCCCAGCAGTATAAATAGAACACTTAGGTTCATTTATTAATATTTTGACTTGGTGGAGCAAGGACGTGGGTTACAGGCAGTTGAGGGACGAAAATTTCAGGGTTTTTCTCTCTTTCTTTCTTCTTTGATTCAATTACTTGTATGTTTAACACTCATTTTATGATGTTTAATCCACAAATGAGTGGCTAATTCCTCTCCCTGCTGAGGTTATGAACAATATTAATGAAATTTGAGTATTGATTCTTTGGTTTTTCGTCTTTTCTTCCATGTTGTTCTATTAATTCTTGTTCTTACTGCATTAGTGTGTGGCCAACGTTAATGTACATCTAAAAAGTCCGGTTTCACTCGAGAGAGCAAGAAATTGGAAAGTTGTGAATTAATAGGATATGTTCTTTACTTGGTTTGGGAAAATTGAGTCTTGATTTGCTGTCAGAATAGAAATATACCTGAAAGTCGTATTAGTCAATTTAGGAACTGGAATCGTATGGCTAGGACATGAATTGCATTTGATCACAGAAATATAGATGGATGGTTCATGATTCTTAAGTGAGGTTAAATACGAGAGTTTTAATCTCTTGGCAAATGTTCTTGGCTAGCAACTGGAGGAAAAGATTAACCAAAGTATGATGATAATTAATTTCATTACATGTTCGTTTAACCTCAGCATGCTTTCATTCATAGTTCAGATTCAAAGTAGATAATTGTTCTTAGTTTTAGTATAAAAATTTATAAAACAAACTATCAAACTTTTGGTTACACTGTTGTCTGCATTTTTAGAAGTAAAATATAGTACACTTTAGCAAATTGCACTTCATCCAAGTCTCTGAGGGATCAATACTTGGCTTACTAAAGCCACTTACTACTTGTTCGACCACGTGCACTTGTGTGTCGTTTTATAACCCCACAATCATGCGAACAAGTTTTTGGCGCCGTTGCCGGGGATTTGGCAATTGGTGAATTTGTTTTAAGTGTTAATTTACTGTATTTTTATTTTCTTAGTGCTGACAACTTGGTCTTAGCCTGTATTTTGCAGACTTAATTGCTGTTGAACACTGGGAAGAGACAAGGAGCTGGTGGAATTGTATATAGAGCCAGAAAGGATATTTCACAGTAAGCGAAGAGAAGCTCTACAAAGAAAGCTGCAGTTGCTCAGACAGACGATCATGGAGCAACAACAGAATCCACAGGTACTACGGGCAGTGTTAGTGCCCGAAGAAGCAGCAGCTCGGCCGGTTCGCGAGGTGGCAATCTCACATGCCAATAATGTTACATCGAGTATCTGCAAACCTGAGCCGGGAGGGAGATTTGAACTTAAACAGAACATGGTGCAGTTGCTGCACACTAGCGGGCAATTTACCGGTCTCCCTCATGAAGATCCACAGCAGCATCTCCAAAATTTTTGGAGATAAGTGACACATACATACCCGCTGGAGTGTCATCAGACTATGTCCGGCTTACATTGTTCCCATTCTCATTATTGGGAGAAGCCAAGAGGTGGATGAAAGCTGAGCCACCCAATTCTATTTCTACGTGGGATGATCTTGCACGGATGTTTTTGATACGGTTTTTTCCCTCTGGTAAAACAGCAAGACTTAGAAGTCAGATTCTAAGTTTCAAACAGAGGGAGGGAGAAAATTTATATCAGGCCTGGGAGAGATTTAAATCCATGTTGCGGGATTGTCCTCACCATCATCAGTCCAATGATGTGTTGGTGCACACATTTATTGAGGGTTTGGAACCCCACACCAAAATATTGCTAGATTCAGCAGCTGGAGGGCAAGCGCTGGAGAAGACTTATGAGGAGCTGTATACCTTGTTGAATCAGATTTCACAGGGCAATCCAGAATGGAATGCTGATTCATCAAGAGGTGGGATAAGGAAAGCAGCAGGAGTGCTAGAAGTGGATGGGTTCACAGCTATCGCTGCACAGATAGCTGCATTGCAAAATCAACTGAACACTCACTTCAGCAACATGACATTGAACCAGCCTCAAGCCCCAGTTAATGCAGTACAGCAGATGTGGTGTGAAGTGTGTGGAAGCAGTGAGCACTCAGCTGAGTGTTGTGGAGCCAATCCAAACTCGGTAAACTTTGTGGGTAATGCACAAAGGAATCACCAGCAGTATGGTAGTAGCTACAACTCCAATTGGAGGAATCACCCTAATTTCTCATGGGGTAGCAACAACCATCAGGGCCAAAGTTCGGGTCAGGGTGTGCAAAGGAACCAAGGAGGGCAGCAGAACTATCAAGCTCAATTCAGAAACAACAATGCACCTCCTCCACCACCATCACCCAGCATTGAGGAGATGTTCAAGACCATGATAGCTAACCAAGCTCAATTGCAGGCTGACTATGTGAAATTGGCAGCCGAAGTGAAAAACAACTAGTTAGCTACCAAGGCACTTGAATATCAGTTTGGGCAATTTGATAGTGCCCAAAACACAAGGCCTAGAGGAGGAATACCGAGCGACACAGATCCCAATCCCAAGCCGGTAAATGCAGTGACCACAAGGAGTGGTTTGCAGCTGAAAGAGGTGGAACCAGAAAGACCACCTCAACAGTCGGGAGCAGCAGAAGTTGAGAGGGAGCACAATACTGAGAGGGAGAAGACCAAAGAAGCTGAATCAGAAAGACCTCCACCCACGTTCCCTCAACGACTAAAGAAACACAAGGAGGAGGCGTGTTTCAAGAAATTCACGGAGGTGCTGAAACAGGTACATGTTAACTTACCTCTTGTTGTTGTCTTGCAGGGAGTGCCTAAATATGCTAAGTACATAAAAGACATCGTGGCCAACAAAAGTCGGTTGACTGAATATGCTACGGTGGCTCTAACGGAGGAGTGCACTTCCCAGATTCAAAATAGACTGCCCACAAAGCTAAAAGACCCTAGGAGTTTTACTATCCAGATTACTATTGGGCAGAGCATCCGAGCTCGTGGATTGTGTGAGTTGGGAGCGAGCATAAATTTGATGCCGTCTTCGGTATTCAGAAAGTTGGGCCTAGGGAGTCCTAGACCCACAACGGTAATCTTGCAGTTGGCGGATCGATCCTTAGCCAGGCTGGATGGCATTGTTAAGGACGTTCTAGTGCAAGTTGGCTCCCTAATTTTCTCGGTAGATTTTGTCGTGGTGGATTTTGAACCAGACGCGGAAGTCCCATTTATTTTGGGACGTCCCTTCTTGGCAACCGGGAAAGCACTAATCGACGTAGCTGCGGGGCAGCTAACAATGCGAGCACATGACAAGGTAGAGGTGTTCGATGTGTACAAGGCACCCAAGCTCCCGACGGTGCATGAAGAACTCTCGGTGATCAATGTGATTGATCAAGGTGATGATAAGCAGATGGAGGATTCCCGAGAGTTAATGGGAAAACCACCGGAAAGGTGTAAGCACTACTGGGGGGAGGACGGTGATCGAGAGAAATCGTCCATTACCCTAGCGGACAATTGAGCTTAAACGACGTCAAGCCGCGACGGTAAACCAGGCGCTGCACGGGAGGCAACCCGTGAAATTTTTTTTTCTTTCATTTTGTAAAGTGTAAATAGATTTTTCTTTTTCTTTTTCTTGATTTACTACAAAATTTTTCGTTTTAGTTTTTGGTTTATTTGTATTTAGAGTGAAACCTATAATTCTAACCAATTTTGTATAGTGAGATGAATTTCAGGTCAAACGGAGAAAAATACGCACGGAATCGCGAAGGAAAAGTTGAGGTATGAAAAATTAATAAAAAGTGGAAAACAGTGAGCTGGGGCGATAGCTCCGTGTCACGGAGGAGGACCTCCGTGTTACCCTCCATGACATGTTGAGGTATAACCCGAAAATTCTAAAAATTTCCAGAATGGTCTCGCGATGGCTCCGTGTCACAGAGGCAGTGCACCACAATGCACTCCGTGACACGTTGCCTTGTATATCGCGACGAGTCACACCGGGTCGCCGGGTGACCCGCGCGATTTTCTTACTTTTTAACCCCGAAACCCTTCCCTTTTCCCTCATTTTTTAATCCCTCCGCGACCAAACCCCCCAAAACCCATCCCCCATCAACGTGACACGGAGTAAGGCAAGAAATTCATCGAGTTTTCTTCGATTCTTCAAAGTCAAGGTATGTTTTTCGATTCCCTCTCAAATTCTTGTCAATTTTCTTCGATTTTGAGCATGGGAGGTGAGTTAAGTTGCCCTACGTAGTAATTAAGCATGAATTCAAGTTAATTGTTGTTGATGAATGTTCAGAATGTCGTTATGATTACTTGAACTTGTCGATTGCATAACTTATTCGAATTTGATTGATAATATCAATTCTAGGGCTTGTTGTTGAATTTGAAGTTGAAAATGTATTGAAATTGTGAATTTTATGCCGGGATGTACATGTTGAATGAGATGAGTCGATGTACAAATTGTTAGGATGCTAATAGAACGACGGATTCTCGGGTTTGGGAAATGTTGAAATTTGTTAGAATTTGGTTGGTTCTATAGGTTCATGTAGATAAATTTTTGTTGTTGTTTTTATTTCTTTGTTTTTCTTTGCTAAGTGCGATGGTTAAGATGTTAGCGACGATAGTGATTGTGATTAGCTGTATGAAGTCTGAGTAGTACGCAGAAGTTATACCGTCAAATTTTTTGAACGCACTAAGCATGATTGTATAGTTGTTTATGGGGTGTAAATAAAGATAATCTTGCCGTAGTGTTGTAAATGCAGCTAAGGACTAAGTGTGGGGTAACCTAGCGTAACCCGACCTTAGCCGAAGTTAATATCTGTAAGCTTAAGATGGATCTTTTGACTTGGGTTGACAGGTAAAATGGCAAGCCGGCAAGATAAAGGAAAAGGCGCGTCAACTTCAGGCACCGGAAGGAAATGAATCAGACTGGGCACAGCAGTCCCAGCTACACCAGCAGTTCCACGCGGCCAGCGCTGCCAATACGGAACGAGATGGGTGACCGATGAAGGGAAAATATGGTACGCCAACCACAAAGAAAGCAAATATTTCCCCGAGGAGCATATAGCACGGGAACCATTGGCACAGGAGTTCCCTAGAATGGTCCACCGGATCGAGGCAGCTGGGCTCAAGTTCATCTTTGAAGAGCCCAAGGAATGCAATCTGCACCTGGTTCGGGAGTTCTATGACAATTGGAACCCGACGATCAGGAGTCACACCATCAAGATCAGAGGGCAAATCGTCACTCTGGAGCCCCACCACCTCAATGCCATCATAGGAGCGCGGGACACAGACGCCCACGTACTCCGACAGCTGAACATTACCCCACTGTATGCGAACATCAGACGCACATTGTATGGGACCCGATCAATAACTAGATGGAGCAGGCACAAAAAGAGGGGTTACCACCAGACTTTGCCCTATTCACAGATGAACAGGGAAGCCCGAATCTAGCTGAAGATAGTCTGCTCATGCCTAATCCCGGGGGTACATATGACAGATGTAACCCAGGATCGTGTATGCCTGGTGTACGTCCTGATGAAAGGGCTGGAGATCAATGTTGGGACAGTTATTATATCCGCCATGAAGAGAGCCCGGTTGCACCAGGGGCACAGGTATGGCTTTGGTGGAGTACTGACCACCTTCCTCAGGGGCCTCGATGTTGAGGAGGAGGCCCTGGACTATATCCCGCAGTTGGAGCGGCGGGCTTTAGACGTTACTAAAACTAAGGCTCTCGACACCACCCACGGGCCAGTGCTTACACTTGGCGAGCGACATGCTCGTGATGACCAGTATATGGCTCGGATGTATGGGATGCAGATGCTCCAGCTAAGGATAGGTGGGAGGCCGGCGACAGAGGATGAGCTATGGCAGCTCGAGCTAGACTACCCTTTTGGCAAAAATGCCAGGGCTCTATGCCAAGTGGGGCCAGCATTTGTAGAGCCCACGGACGATGATGTCCCCACAGACGAGGAGACACGTCGGGAGGACTCTGATGTGGAGTCCGATGATGACGACGGAGGCGACTCGGATATGGGAGATGAAGCAGCAGCACCCGACGAAGAAGTGGAATACTTTGACTGATCAGGGAGTTCCACCACCCGAATTTGTGCTATTTGAATTTTTGTGAACACTGGGGACAGTTCGAGCTAAGTGTGGGGTGGGAGTAGTTAGGTGCTGGGCTGGGCTGTTTTGTTTGTATGCTCTCTTCTGTTGTCATGTATGTTGTTTGTCCCTGTGAGTGTGAATTTTCAAGTTGTTTCGTATTTGTAAATATTTGTTGAATTGATGTGTGTTGCTGAATGTTGCTAGCTGATTCTGATTCTGTACATATTTTTGTTATCGAAATGATCGATATTTTTAAAATTTTTTAAATAGTTTGAAATTTTAAAATATTTTGTAAATAATTTTTCTATCGAAATGATCGATATTTTCGACATTTTTCTAATTTTGGGTTTCTCGGTGTTTGTTTTCGGTTCTTTTACCGAGAATGGTCCCATTGAACCGAAGTCATAGTTAGTGACCGTTCCCTATGATTGATGGATGACGACCGTCTTAAGGGAAATGTAGTCGTTAGGAGTAGTTTTCTCAATTATTTTCCATTTTTTTCTTGGGTGGATTGCATCCCGAAACCTGTAGTTACTCTCTGGTTTCGAAATTCTGGTTGCGTGTTGTGCATGATATTTAAAATGCAAAGGTGATTCGTATGAAAGCATGCAAATTTGTAAATATGTTGAGATACCTAGGCTGTAGAGTTCGATTCAGTGTGATTGAGGCTTAATGTTTGAATTCATGTAATTAGCTGATTGAAGAGTCTGTGAATACATCTTGAATCGAGCATGTGCAAAAAGTGTGAAGTGAGGTGTTGACATTCCATGCTATTGTGAAGTGTCTAGAACTTGCCTGGTGTGTGTACAAAATGAAATGAAGGAGGTGTATTGTAGGAAAGGATGTAGGCATTTCTTTGTTTTAACCGAGAGTTTCTATTTTTTTTCCTTGTCATACCCCTCTTTCTGTGATTGTATACCCTAGTCAGCCCGTTGAGCCTTTAGCCGATTATTTCTTTCTTTTGTCCAAAAAAGTGTAAACCGAGCTTAATTCCTTCTTTTCATTAGCCGTAAAGTCTATACAAAACTCTTAAGCGCTTAAGAAAAGAAAATCATTTTCCCAAAGTGTCAAAGAGTGAGAATGGTGAAAAGAAAAAGAAAAGCAGAGTGAGGGAAGAGAAGAAAAGGTTGAAGGTGCACTTGCTATAAATACACGATAATGAAGGTGCATCTTTGTTGTTGTGTCAAGTGTGCTTAATGAAATGGGCCATACTAAAGAAAAACTTCAAGAATGGGATGATAAAAAAAAGGGAAACAATGTCCATGAGTTGATGGGATGTGTTGAAAAGGCGCTTAAGGATGCTAGTGGCTATTATTGGCTAATCCAATATTTACTAGTTCTGTAGCTTCCATTACAACCCATTAAAGTCCTACGTGATCTTACATCGCACTTCTTTATATTAGTGGAGTAATACACTAAGGGCAAGCTTATGGGTCATGACATGATGCATGTGAATTCTTTTGGGAGAGAGAGTGAAATTGTGTGTACATGCCCCTGTTTGAATGTTTGTGAGTCATATGAGCAAAAAGGGGAAGACTCTCTTGTGTTGTAAGGGCACATGCTTGGTGAAAGATTAATTTTCGTGTCGGATATCTTGATCAGCTGATTTGCATGAGTTTGCCGATATCGAGAGTCGATTCTTAAAGTCTAGGAGGTCTTAATGTATTGAAGGTCATTGCATTGATAAGACCATGCATGTTTTCTTGATGATTTGCTGTATTGAATAATCGGTATAACCGTAGCTTAAATTGTCGAACCAAAGTAGCGAGGTTGGGATGTAAATTGCATGAATTGTATGTTTGTTGTTCGAGAACGAACAAGGATTTAAGTGTGGGGTAAGTGATCTTAGCCAGATTTATATGCCCAAGTGATACTCAAAAGTACCATTTTCGCCTTGTTTATCTATCTATGTGTATACATTCTCATGTAATTGGTAATAAAATGTGAATTTATACTAACCAACATGATTAGCATTGTTTTGCAGGTAAAATGTGATTTTGGGAAGCTAAAATGCATGTTGGATGATATCGGAGTTGGACTTGGATGCGAGCAAGGGAAAAGGCATTGGACAACATGAATTAAAGGGGCTCCGCGATGGAGCCGTGTCACGCCGCCATCGCGGAGGCATTCTGCCTGGATGGGAAAATTCACCCAAATTCCAGAGAGGGTCCGCGTTTGCTCCGTGTCATGGAGCCAGTGCTCCGCGATGCACGCCGTGCCACGTTGAGCCTAAATTCCCCGACCCCCAGTTCCAGTAAGGGTCCGCGTTCGTAGCGTGTCACGGAGGCAGTGCTCCGCGATGCACTCCGTGACACGTTGCTCGTTATTCCGGGAAAAATTCTCAGCAGTATAAATAGAACACTTAGGTTTATTTTTTAATATTCTGACTTGGTGGAGTAAGGACGTGGATTACAGGCAGTTGAGGGATGAAAATATCAGGGTTTTTTCTCTCTTTCTTTCTTCTTTAATTCAATTGCTTGTATGATTAACACTCATTTTAAGATGTTTAATCCACAAATGAGTGGCTAATTCCTCTCCTTGCTGAGGTTATGAACAATTGTAATGAAATTTGAGTATTGATTCTTTGGTTTTTCATCTTTTCTTCCATGTTGTTCTATTAATTCTTGTTCTTACTGCATTAGTGTGTGGCCTACATTAATGTACATCTAAAAGTCCGGTCTCACTCGAGAGAGTAAGAAATTGGAAAGTTGTGAATTAATAGGATATGTTCTTTACTTGGTTTGGGAAAATTGAGTCTTGATTTGCTTTCAGGATAGAAATATACCTGAAAGTCGTATTAGTCAATTTAGGAACCGGAATTGTATGGCTAGGACATGAATTGCATTTGATCACATAAATGTAGACAAATGGTTCATGATTCTTAAGTGAGGTTAAATACGAGAGTTTTAATCTCTTGGCAAATGTTCTTGGCTGGCAACTAGAGGAAAAGATTAACCAAAGTATGATGATAATTAATTTCATTACATGTTCGTTTAACCTCAGCATGCTTTCATTCATAGTTCAGATTCAAAGTAGATAATTGTTCTTAGTTTTAGTATAAAAATTTATAAAACAAACTATCAAACTTTTGGTTGCACTGTTGTCTGCATTTTTAGAAGTAAAATATAGTACACTTTAGCAAATTGCACTTCATCCAAGTCTCTGAGGGATCGATACCTGGCTTACTAAAGCCACTTACTACTTGTTCGACCACGTGCACTTGCGTGTCGTTTTATAACCCCACAATCACGCGAACAGATACCATGTCTTGCCTACATGAAGGAGGGTCATCCTTAGCCTTGCTAGGGCAAAGGATAAGTAAGGTGTGATATCACGGTATGCCTTTGGGCAGGGAGATAAGCTCTCTTGAGAGGCCCCAAAATATATCTATGTTGGTGCGTAGTTTATGAGACTGGGGAACTTTGGAACCCCTAGCCTACTCGATGCTAGACACTACTCCCAAAGCATGTATAATGCTCATATAATCATATTCTAAAACATAACTTGTATATATAAATTTAAGGATTCTTGACTACAAAATATATACTTATCATTAATATTGTTAGCCTTGGCTAGATCATAAAACACGCTTGTCTTGAGTGGCTTGCCAAAATCTACAAATTATGTATACTTCAAATAGTCTTTATTGATCAAAATCATAGATTCATACATGAGAAATTTGTAAATATTCATACATACTAGATATCTCATCATACTTGATGTTATAAATCATAAACTTGCTTATTCATGAACTTGCATAATAGGGCATAATTTTCTGAACTTGAAATCACAAATTTAAAATTAAAATAGATATATAATCAGCCCATGAATCTTAAAACATACTTTGAAACAAGAAGGGAATCGATCCTTAAGTAAATCAAAGAGAATTTCATAAAATTAGAAGAAAACCCCATAGGATCATAAACTTGATATAAAACTTGAATTCATAGAATTGAGGAGAATTTTGTGTATGAGAATGAAAGGAACCCTCATTCATGGCCTCAGATACTTGGGTAAACTGAATATACACTTGTCTTTGAAAGACCAAGAGTTTTGGAGAAGAACTTAAACAATTCTAGGCTTGATATTCAATGGGAATTTCCTAATCTTGCATGCATGGGAGGGGAATGATTTAGAATAGGTTAAACTCCCTCAGAATCCTCTTTTCAGAGCTTAAAATGATGTAGTTTAGGGCTTAGGTCTTAGGATTTACGAAAATATCATTAATGAATTCAAAAGAAAACTGAACTGTCAGCTGTTATAACCCGTACCACGAGTCTTACAATCTTCCTATTACTCGTCGTTAGTTTCCATAACCAACAATTCAAATTTCACCAACACTCTGAAGATCTTCACGACTTGTACCACGACTCCTAACTACATCTCAGTTTCTACTCCAATAGGTGACTCAGTTGTAGCTTGACGGGTGTATAGAGGTTGCCTGATCTCAGTCCTTCAGAAAGTCACCTCAACAGATCTGATAGAGTTAGCCATGACCGATTTTGATGTTATTCTTGGCATGGATTGGCTATTTGCATGCTATGCTTCAGTTAATTACAGAACCCGAGCAGTAGAGTTCAGATTTCCAGGTGAGCCAATCTTAGAATGGAAAGGTAGTTCAGTTGTGCCTGTAGGTCGTTTCATTTCCTACCTTAAGGCCAGAAAGATGATTTCTAAGGGTTGTGTGTACCATCTAGTTAGAGTTAAGGATGTTGAGTCTGAGACCCTGACTATTCAGTCAGTTCTAGTAGTACGTGAGTATCCACAGGTCTTTCCAGATGATTTACCGGGAATCCCTCTCGAGCGGGAGATCAATTTTGGTATTGACCTTCTTCCCAGATGCAACCTATATCTATTCCTCCCTACAAAATGGCTCCAGCCGAGCTAAAAGAGTTAAAAGAGCAGTTGAAGGACTTGTTAGATAAGGATTTCATCAAACCAAGAAAGTCCTCATGGGGTGCACCAGTTCTCTTTGTCCGAAAGAAAGATGGTTCTTGATCTTGGGCAAATTTATATGCCCAAGTGATACTCAAAAGTACCATTTTCGCCTTGTTTATCTATCAATGTGTATACATTCTCATGTAATTGGTAATAAAATATGAATTTATACTAACCAACATGATTAGCATTGTTTTGCAGGTAAAATGTGATTTCGGGAAGCATAAATGCATGTTGGATGAGATCCGAGTTGGACTTGGATGCGAGCAAGGGAAAAGGCATTGGACAACATGAATTAAAGGGGCTCCGCTATGGAGCCGTGTCACGCCTCCATCGCGGAGGCATTCTGCCTGGATGGGGAAAATTCGCCCAAATTCCAGAGAGGGTCCGCGTTTGCTCCATGGCACGGAGCCAGTGCTCTGCGATGCACGCCGTGCCACGTTGAGCCTAAATTCCCGGACCCCCAGTTCCAGTGAGGGTCCACGTTCGTAGCGTGTCACGGAGGCAGTGCTCTGCGATGCACTCCGTGACACGTTGCTCGTTATTCCGGGAAAAATTCCCAGCAGTATAAATAGAACACTTAGGTTCATTTATTAATATTTTGACTTGGTGGAGCAAGGACGTGGGTTACAGGCAGTTGAGGGATGAAAATTCAGGGTTTTTTCTCTCTTTCTTTCTTCTTTGATTCAATTGCTTGTATGATTAACACTCATTTTATGATGTTTAATCCACAAATGAGTGGCTAATTCCTCTCCCTGCTGAGGTTATGAACAATTGTAATGAAATTTGAGTATTGATTCTTTGGTTTTTCATCTTTTCTTCCATGTTGTTCTATTAATTCTTGTTCTTACTGCATTAATGTGTGGCGTTTATTAATGTACATCTAAAAAGTCCGGTTTCACTCGAGAGAGAAAGAAATTGGAAAGTTGTGAATCAATAGGATATGATCTTTTCTTGGTTTGGGAAAATTGGGAATTGATTTACCTTCAGGATAGAAATATACCTGAAGGTCGTATTAGTCAATTAAGGAATCGATTTTGTATGGCTAGATCATGAATTTCGTTTAATCACAGAAATATAGGTGGACGGTTTTGCGTGTCGTTTTATAACCCCACAATCACGCGAACAGTTCTCTTCGCATGTGTATTGATTATCGGCAATTGAACAAAGTCACAATCAAGAACAGGTATCCTTTACCCAGGATTGATGATTTATTTGACCAGCTTCAGGGTGCCAAGTGTTTCTCAATGATAGATCTCAGGTCCGGGTATCACCAGCTCAGGGTTCGGGAGAGTGACATCCCGAAGACAGCCTTCAGGATGTGGTATGGTCATTATGAGTTTGTAGTTATGTCTTTTGGACTAACGAATGCTCCTACAGATTTTATGGACCTGATTAATAGGTTGTTCAATCCATATCTGGACATGTTCGTGATTGTGTTTATTGATGATATATTAATATACTCTTGGAGCAAAAAGGAGCATGCCGCTCATTTGAGAGTAGTGCTTCAGACTCTCAAGGATGCCGCTCATCATGAACCGTCCACCTATATTTCTGTGATTAAACGAAATTCATGATCTAGCCATACAAAATCGGTTCCTTAATTGACTAATACGACCTTCAGGTATATTTCTATCCTGAAAGCTAATCAAGACTCAATTTTCCCAAACCAAGAAAAGATCATATCCTATTGATTCACAACTTTCCAATTTCTTTCTCTCTCGAGTGAAACCGGACATTTTAGATGTACATTAATAAAGGCCACACATTAATGCAGTAAGAACAAGAATCAATAGAACAACCATGGAAGAAAAGATGAAAAACCAACTTAATCAACAATCACATTTCAATACAATTGTTTTTAACCTCAGCAAGAAGAGGATTTAGCCACTCATTTGTGGATTAAACATCGTTAAATGAGTGTTAAACATACAAGCAATTGAATTCAAGAAGAAAGAGATAGAGAAAAACCCTGATATTTTCGTCCCCCCAACTGCCTGTAACCCACGTTCTTGCTCCACCAAGTCAGAATATCTCAAATAAAACCTAAGTGTGCTATTTATAGTAGTGGGACTTTTTCCCGGAATAACAAGCAACGTGTCACGGAGTGCATCGCGGAGCACTGCCTCCGTGACACGCCACTGACGCGAAGGCTCTCTGGAAATCACCCGAAATTGGCCTCGGCAGCACCCTGCCGCGTTAGTAGCGTGTCAAGCTGCTTGGGCAGCGCGTTGACACCTCATTGTCACGCAGCCAGCCTACCGTGGCACGTTGCCAACATGCAGGTGGGCTGTTGTGATCAGCCTGCCTGCCGTGGCATGTTGCCGACGCGCAGGTGGGCTGTTTTGTGCCTCCTCTTTGCCGACGTTCGCGGGTTAATTCCGTTTCCAAGCCTCTACTTCACCAACTCATGGATTAGTTGCTCAAAAGTCATCAAAACCTACAAAACAAAGGCTAATCATGTTGGTTAGCACTTATCCTCACATTCATGTAAAATTACATGAATATGCATACAATTACTTAGATAAACAAGACTAATTTAAGTCATAAAGCGTATCTCGAGCATGCTATTTTTGCCCGTGATCACAACCCCACACTTAAAGCCTTGTTCGTCCTCGAACAACCTTTTACATATCATGCATATGGAGACTCCCACATAACTAATTTAGCAAGATAATTCAAGTTACGGCTATAGTTACGTAATATAACAAGCTACAAATAGAGCATGCATGATTTGATCATCTAAATGAAATACAATGATGTTAAGACTTCTTAACCTCAAGAATCGACTCTCAATCTTAGCAAACTCATGCAAATCAACTGATTAAGAAATCCCATATGAATTATATCCTTCATTCAACATGTGCCCCTCACGGAAAGAGAGTTACCCAATCACACGCAAAAACAATTTTTAAATCACAACATGTGTTGGTACATACATAGAATTACACTCACTCTCACAAAGAATTCACATGCATCATGCAATGACCCATAAGCTTGCCCTTAGTGTTTTATTCCACTAATTTAAGGATGTATAAATGTAAGATCAAGTAGGACTTTTTAGGTTGTAATGTAACTCAGGTGCGGGTAGGTACTATTATGGCCAGTAATAGTGACTATCTTTCCTAAGTGCTTTTAATACATCACGCCTTCATTACAAACTTCCCTTCCCTCACTTCACCTTTTTCTCTTTTCATCTTTCTTTTTCATCTTTTGTTCCCCCATTTCTTTAGGAACTTTTAGCTTATTAGTAAGGAGTTCTATAAGTAACTTTTCATTTATTTACTTTCTTACTCCCTACTAATACTCACCCATATTCAAACAAGTGCACCCTCGCCCTTTCTCAACTTTTACAATTGCTACTTTTCCTTCTTTTTCATTCTTCTCACTCCTTTACTCTTTCGGATTTTTCCTTTAAGCGCTTAGGAGTTTTGGTTAAAATTCAAGGCTAAGGAAAGAAAAAGGATCAAGCTTATGTTGCAGCTGTCAAAGAATAGGCTCAAGGCTCAATGGGGTTGACTAGGATTAATTTTTCCAGGTAGGTAAAATGAGGGATAAAAATTGATTCGTTCAAAGAAATGCCTAAATCATCTCCTACTATTCACATCCTTCATTTCGTTTTATAAACAAACCAGGCAAGTTCTAGACATTTCATAATAGCACAGAATACTCAAAAACCTTACACTCATGGCACATGCTCAATTCAAGACATATTCATTAGGCTCTTACTCAGATAATCACAAGAATTCAGAATTAAGCTTCAATCATATTGAGTCAAATTCAAGAGCCTAAGCGTCTCACACAATGTTATACACGTGCATGCTTCACACTGAACATACTTGCCTCTTACAATCACGTATAGCACATAACAAGAACATCAAGCACCAATTAGTTATGGTTTCAAAACCCAAAACCTATCGACTAATTTTTCCTCAAGATGGTCGTCATCCATCCATCGTTGGAAACAGTCCCTAACTATGACTAAAACATTATATACAGACAAAGAAAAAAAAATTTATTCTTCGGTTCAAAGACCCCCCATCGTAAAAGAACCGAAAAGAAAAACCAACGGGTGATGAAGTCATGCTTAACTCACAAAAAAATTTTCAATTTTTTCACAAGCATTACATTCACCAAAAATCGTTAAGCACAACAAAAATTTTTGAAATTTCCCTTGAAATTTCCCTCACCCCACACTTGAATCATGCTATGTCCTCATAGCATCAAATTAACATTTATAGAGGGTGAGAAATACTCCCTGAGGCCTTTAGGCCTAGCTAATAGCATGCCTTCCTTCAACTTTGCACAAGTGGGTGTTCGACCCCACACTTTTTCTCTTCCATGCTTGTTAGCTTCCTCCTCCACGGGTACTCAGACTTCCCCTCCTAAGTGTGCTATTTATAGTAGTGGGACTTTTTCCCGGAATAACAAGCAACGTGTCACGGAGTGCATCGCGGAGCACTGCCTCCGTGACACGCCACTGACGCGAAAGCTCTCTGGAAATCACCCGAAATTGGCCTCGGCAGCACCCTGCCGCATTAGTAGCGTGTCACGCTGCTTGGGCAGCCGTTGACACCTCATTGTCGTGCAGCCAGCCTGCCGTGGCACGTTGCCAACATGCAGGTGGGCTGTTGTGATCAGCCTGCCTGCCATGGCACGTTGCCGACGTGCAGGTGGGCAGTTTTGTGCCTCCTCTTTGCCGACGTTCGCGGGTTAATTCCGTTTCCAAGCCTCTACTTCACCAACTCATGGATTAGTTGCTCAAAAGTCATCAAAACCTACCAAACAAAAGCTAATCATATTGGTTAGCACTTATCCTCACATTCATATAAAATTACATGAAAATGCATATAATTACTTAGATAAACAAGACTAATTTAAGTCATAAAGCGTATCTCGGGCATGCTATTTTTGCCCGTGATCATGATGCTTCAAGGATCGGACTTGGGTGTGTGCTGAAGTAGCACGGGAAAGTTATAACATACGCCTCCAGACAGTTAAAAGTTCATGAGAAGAATTACCCGATCCATGATCATGAATTGGTCGCGGTGGTATTTGCCTTGAAGATATGGCGACATTATTTATATGGGGTCCACGTGGATGTATTTACGGACCATAAGAGATTACAATATGTGTTCACATAGAAGGATCTCAATCTTCGGCAAAGAAGGTGGTTGGAGCTACTCAAGGACTACGATATGAGTGTCTTTTACCATCCGGGTAAGGTTAATATGGTAGTGGACGCACTTAGTAGATTCTCTATGGAGAGTGTGTCCCATGTGGATGAGGGGAAAAAGGAGCTGGTGAAAGATGTACATCGACTCGCCAGGTTGGGAGTTAGGTTGGTTGACTAGACCGATGGTGTTGTTGTTGTTCAAAATGGATCAGAATCGTCCTTGGTGGCTGATGTGAAAGCTAGACAAGACGAGGACCCAATTTTGGTAAAGTTGAAGGAAGCCATTCAAAATCATAAGGTAGAGGTCTTCTCCAAAGGGGGAGATGGTGTGCTTCGGTTCCAGGGTCGCCTATGTGTTTTGGATGTTGATGTTTTGAGGAGTCGGATGTTGCATGAGGCTCATGGATCTAGGTATTCTGTCCATCCAGGTGCCACCAAGATGTACTGTGACTTACGGGAAATCTATTGGTAGAATTGCATGAAGAAGGATATTGCAGAATTCGTAGCCAAGTGTCTGAACTTTCAGCAAGTAAAGGTTGACCATCAGAGATCGGGAGGTGTACTTCAGGATATCAACATCCCTACTTGGAAGTGGGAAGAAATTAATATGTATTTCATCATAGGTTTACCTCGTACTCGCCAGCAACATGACTCCATTTGGGTTGTGGTAGACAGATTGAGCAAGGCTGCATATTTTCTACCGGTTGAAACCACGGATTCGGCGGAGGATTATGCCAAACAATATATCCGGGAGCTAGTCCGATTGCATGGAGTTCCCTTATCCATCATCTCAGATAGAGGTACCCAATTTACCTCTTAGGTTTGGAAGTCGTTTCAACAAGGGCTTGGTACATAGAAACTCAGCACAATATTTCACTCGCAAAAGGATGGTCAAGCGGAGCGGACTGCAGACTCTGGAGGACATGCTGAGGGAATGCGTGATTGACTTCAAAGGTGGTTGGGATGATCACTTTCCCCTGATCGAGTTTGCCTACAATAACAAGCTACCACTCCAGTATCCAGATGGCACCGTTCGAGGCTCTCTATGGGAAGAGATGTAGATCACCCATCGGGTGGTTTGAGGTTGGTGAGGCGGAAATGATAGGGCCGAATTCGGTTCATGAGGCAATGGATAAGGTTCAGTTGATAAGGGATAGGTTGAAAACTGCTTAGAGTTACCAAAAGTACTAAGCTGATGTGAGGAGGAGAGAACTTGAGTTTGAGGTGGATGACTGGGTGTTTCTGAAGGTATCTCCTATGAAGGGAGTGATGCATTTGAAAAGAAAGGAAAACTTAGCCTCGTTATGTCGGCCCCTACCGGATTGTTGGATGGGTTGGTAAGGTGGCATATGAATTGGAGTTTCCCTCAGAGTTATCTTCCGTGCATCCTGTGTTTCATGTATCGCTCTTGAAGAAGTGTTTGGGTGATCCAGCTCTAGTTGTCCCGGTGGACAGTGTTGGTGTGAAAGACAGTCTTAGCTATGTGGAGGTTCTGGTGGAAATATTGGATAGTTAAGTTCGAAGGCTAAGGAACAAGGAAGTAACTTCAGTTAAAGTGTTATGGAGGAATTAGCAGGTTGAAGGAGCTACATGGGAGGCCGAAGCGGATAATGATGGCTAGATACCCTTATTAATTCTCTACCGACTCAGTTCTAGCTTGAGGTATCAGTTTTTCTATTGAACTCCATTTAAGTTTTCATGTTCAGTTCATGTGTTCAAGTTTTTTTATGTATGTGGATATATGTATGATTCGTGAATTTAGTTCAGTTATGTAGTTTGAATCGGAGGTAGTCATTCCATCAATTTTCGGTTTAAATAATTAGTATTTGAATATGATAATTTCATGTCTTTGCTTTTCTGTATGTCTTCCAACATTCGAGGATGAATGTTCCCAAGAGGAAGAAATTGTTATACCCCGTAAGCACAAAGATTAGACCCCGGAGTTGAAACGGAGAAAAGATTAAAAATTGGCACCAGGCACAGAACGAGTCGTGAGATGACCCGTTGGTGCAGCCCATGAGTCGTGATGTGACTCCTGGGGAGGCCAGTGAGAAGTTTGGAAATTTGGTGAAATAGGATTCCCACAGGCGTGACCACGACTCGTGGTAAGCCCCCACGAGTCGTTAGGTCAGTCGTGGGGTGGGTGAGTAAGAAACGAAAAGGAAGAGGGTCAGTGGACTTGACGGAAGGACCCCACAAGTCGTGGTTAGTCCCCACAATTTATGGGGAGGATCGTGGTCAGCTGGTTGAGAAAATAATTGGCATGGAGGCAGTGTACATAACAGGTGGTGACCACGTGTCATTGTCACCAGTAATGAGTCGTGAGGTTGCCCGTGATGAGCCCAGACGATCAGATGAGTAGTGTACTTAATGGACGACTCCACGAGTCGTGGCTTGGGGTAACGAGTCGTTAGGTCCCTCGTTAGGACCACCTAACAGTTAATTTCTGCGAATTTAGTAAGGGCTTTTCCGTAATTCCTAAGTTCCTAAGGCCTAAACTACATCGTTTTGAGTTATGAATAGTGACTTTTAAAGAGGTTAAGTTCATTTTAGGCCTCATTCATTCATGCATGCAAGGTAGAAGACTAGAGAGGGTGATCAAGCTTAGCATTCATCAATTTTTCTTCAATTTTCTATTGGGCATTTATAGAAGTGTAAGAATCAGCTACCAACAGGTATGTAGGGTTTTGAATGGGTGATTTCTTTCATACCCATGCCCAATCCCACTCTAAATCATAAGAATTCTATGTCAATCTATGGGGTTTTAACCCAAATACATGAATCTCCTATTTCTATACATGGGTATTATTTAATTATGTTCCTACTATTGAATTATGAAGCATGAGCGATTTTTAGAATGTTTTCAATTTAAAATCATGTTTCTAGTTTTATGAATTAAAAGCCCATTGATGAGATGTCCATGAAGGATGAGATTTGTGATGAATATATGATGATGATGAGATATTATGATGAAAAGCATGTTTTAAAGCTACCCATATTTACAATTATGCTTTTGATATTAATTGAGTATTTCTAAGTATGATAAATCTTTGGACAATGCCCATGATCTTGGGCAAATTTATATGCCCAAGTGATACTCAAAAGTGCCATTTTAGCCTTGTTTATCTATCAATGTGTATACATTCTCATGTAATTGGTAATAAAATGTGAATTTATACTAACCAACATGATTAGCATTGTTTTGAAGGTAAAATATAATTTTGGGAAGCTTACATGCATGTTCGAAGATATCGGGGTTGAACTCGGACGTGAGCACGGGACAAGGCATTGGACAACATAAAATAAAGGGGCTCCGCGATGGAGCCGGGTCACGCTGCCATCGTGGAGGCCTTCTGCCTGGATAGGGAATTTTCGGCCAAATTCCAGAGAGGGTCGCGATGGGTCTGTGGCACGGTGGCTTGGCTCCGTGTTGCACGCCGTGCCACGTTGGGCTTTATTTCCTGGACCCCCAGTTCCAGTGAAGGTCCGCGTCCGTAGCGTGTCAGGGAGGCAGTGCTCCGCGATGCACTCCGTGACATGTTGCTCATTATTCCGGGAAAAATTCCCACTAGTATAAATAGAACACTTAGGTTCATTTTTCAATATTCTGACTTGGTGGAGCAAGAACGTGGGTTATAGGCAGTTGAGGGGACGAAATTATCAGGGTTTTTCTCTCTTTCCTTCTCCTTGTATTCAATTGCTTGTATGATTAACACTCATTTAAAGATGTTTAATCCACAAATGAGTGGCTAATTCCTCTTCTTGCTGAGGTTATGAACAATTGTGATGAAATGTGATCATTGATTCTTTGGTTTTTCATCTTTTCTTCCATGGTTGTTCTATTAATTCTTGTTCTTACTGCATTAATGTGTGGCCTACGTTAATGTACATCTAAAAAGTCCGGTTTCACTCGAGAGAGCAAGAAATTGGAAAGTTGTGAATTAATAGGATATGATCTTTACTTGGTTTGGGAAAATTGAGAATTGATTTACTTTCAGGATAGAAATATACCTGAAAGTCGTATTAGTCAATTTAGGAACCGGGTTTGTATGGCTAGAAGATGAATTGCATTTAATCACAGAAATGTAGGTGGATGGTTAATGATTCTTAAGTGAGGTTAAATACGAGAGTTTTAATCTCTTGGAAAATGTTCTTGGCTAGCAACCGGAGAAAAAGATTAACCAATTTACATCGATAATTAATTTCATTACATGTTCGTTTAACCTCAGCATGCTCTCATTCATAGTTCAGACTCAAATTAGATAGTTGTTTTAGCTTTAGCATAAAAATTATAAAACAAAATATCAAACTCTTGGCTACACTGTTGTTTGCATTTTTAGAAGAAAAATATAGTACACTTGAGCAGATTGCACTTCATCCCAGTCCCTGTGGGATCGATACTTGGCTTACTTAAGCCACTTTACTACTTGTTCGACCACGTGCACTTGCGTGTAGTTTTATATACCCCACAAATCACGCGAACAGCCCACATGTCTAAGTATGAAGTATGATTTCCCGAACTAAGCTTACCACATGGTTTTAGAGAGAAGACTCCCAATTATAATTTCAGCTTGTGGTATGTTATGAGCTAAAGCTTCTCATATGCATGATTTCATATTTTAGATGTATTTGATTACTGAGCTTCGTCAATAGACGATGTTGAGCTTCGTTATAAAATGATGTAGAGCATATGCATGTTTTTAGGAGTAGTGTCTAGCACCGAGCAAGCTAAGGGTCGATCACCCTATGCCTCAGAACTATGCGCCAACATAGGTTGATACTATTATACATTACTTCAGGACCTCCCTTGTGAGCTATCCCCGGCTCTAATGGCCCACGAGCTTGATATCGATATCATGGTATCGTCCCTAGCCCCGACAAGGCTTTGGAAAGTTCTACCCACTTAAGTGTGATAGTTGGGACCACATAAGCTCTATCGTGGTATGTCGGTTAAAAGACAAGTCTCCCAATGCTCCTACTCTCAGACGATCATGATTTCAGAAAGAATGCATGCAAGCCTTACTCTAAGATTCTTAATATTTATGTTTACATTATGCATTGTCTTTAAATGATTTTAATTACTTAAGTCGTTTTACTTACCTTGCATACTCGATATATTCCATATACTGACTGCATACTCTATGCTATATAGTTTCATGATACAGGACCCGACTCTCAGGTTCAGCCCTCTCATAGTCAGCTTATCAGAGTTAGCATTCATATTTTGGGTGAGTCCTCCTCTCATAAGGACCAGACTATTCAGATTTCTTATATGTATTTTCATTTCAGTTTTATAGTTAGTTAGGGTCTTGTCCCATCAACTCATCATGTTTAGAGGCTTTTCAGATGTATGTATGTATTCAGCTTCGGATTTCATATTCTGATGTTATGGTTGATTTAGACTTCCGCTATGATTATCTTGTTGAATTCTCAATTTTATTGATCGAGTTATAGGCATGCTTTTGCTATGGGTCGACATGGGTTCTCTGGGGGCTCCTTGTATCGTGTTGCAATCTAGGCCTCCATTCGGGTCATGAAAAACAGGTAAGTCAGGGATAATTGAACCAAACATACTGCATCAGTTAGAGGGAAACAATTAAACTAACTTGGGGATATTTATCGGCAACCCAGGGTTGCCGGAAGTCTCATTCTAGTATATGAAGAAGTTAGAGATTGAACCAATGACTGGCTGTTCCTAAAAAGTTTGCCAATAAAGGGCGTTATGAGATCTGACAAGCAGGTCAAGTCCATCTTTAGATTCATTAAGCTATATCGGATCCTCTGAGAGATTAGCCAAGTGGCCTATCAGATAGAGTTGCCTTTGGGGCTAGGACCTGTTTATCAACACTACGCAAGCGTGTAGAAGACCTTGTCTCAGAATAATCCAATTGGGTATAGTCAAGGTACAGAAGCACTGTTCCTCGGAGAGACTCCAATAATTATAGAAACCATCCTGGGAACCAAAGTTGCAGCTTATTAGAGTATCATGGGGGGACAAAAATCTAGAAGAAATGAATTGAGAAACTACGAATGATGCAAAGTTTGGATAGTTTCAGTTGTTCTAGGCTCTACGACGATGGTATACAGAATCAGACAATTTAAGTCAAGGTAACATAGTTTCAGATGTTATACAATTAACTTTGTTACCATTGTTATCAGTTGTTTAAATATATGTGGTAGAGCTATGTTTTAGTTGCAAGTAGAATCCCGTGAGACGCTTGTGTTGGAACATTCTGCGGTTCAGGTTTTTTGGATAGTCCACACTACAAAGAAGACTCTACCGAACTCTTCCTAGCGATAATTAAAGGAGTCGAGTCTCTTAAGCTTAAGATTACATTCGAGGATGAATGTTCCTAAAGGGGGGATGATGTTACACCCCATAAGTTTCTATCGTTTAGCTGATGCGTTCGTACGTATGTTGAGAGTTTTTGAGTACGATGCATACGGAAAAGGGATTGGAAAATGAACGTGTGAGAACGCAATTGAGCAAGCGGGAGGAACTGGATCGAAGGCAGGACACAAGCACGGCGCATCGCGGACCTCCCTCCTCCGCAAGGGGTGTCGTGTTGGCGGCCCTACCCGGTGCGATGAGAGGTGCGCTGCACCTCCCTGCCACCGCCTCATATATATATATATATATATATATATATATATATATATATATATATATATATGTTTTAAGTGTGAACTTTAAATCATTGGAAAACATTTCAAAAACAGATTCTCGGCCCTACAGCGAGTCCTCTCAACTTTTCTTCGGTTTTTCATCAAATTACGCCATTAAACTCTGTTCGAATGCAAATTCATCTTGGATATCGAGTTCTAGGCCTACAAGAAGTATCTCTGCGGAGTTATTTCTTCAGAATTCACTCGGCATACAGGAACCCCGCCAAGTAAAGGTTGTCAGAAGTACTCCAAATTGAGTCCTAAACGACCATGCAATAGGTAAGAATTTCTTTATTCTAAACTCTCGAGAAATTGTGGCTTTTTGGCTGAGCTAAATAAAGTTGAATTGTAGTTATTATTATTATCAAAAGATATTGTTGTTTGCCGAAAGTATTAAAGATAGCCCTATTCTCTCAGCAGAAGGGTTGCAATTGCGTGGAACTACCAGTTACAGGTTGAAACTCATCAGTTAAATGAGAATCAACATTCGAGGTATGTTCAGTCTTATATTTTGGCAAGTTATTCTCATCGTACAGTGATACGACCTATGCTTTGAAACAAGACAAGGATCCTATATATTGTAATTAGCTGCTGTCAGTAGTTAATGAGATTATATGTTGTGATTAGCTGCTGCTAGTAGGTAAGAATCAAGTATGTTGTGGTTAGCTACTAAAAGACGTTGTGAGAGTATATTACAGTATCCCTCGTCGGGAAAGAGTATGCTAAGTGTGGTTCACGCTAGGAGCGTTATGGAAACTCCTCTGTTCATCTATTCATTGTATTAGTAGAATTTGATGTTTTGCTGTCATGCCAAGGTATTAGAAGTTTGTTGTTAGCTGTTCGTCCTGAATTGGTAAGTGAGACAACACAGGGCACAGTCGGGCGATATAACTTTCAGTTTGATGCCTGTATTGTTAGTAGAGCTTACCCAGAGGCTGTTGTCATACCTTAGCGCCTCCAGTGCCAGAAATTTGGGTAGGATGGTCATACATTAGAGTCAGCGGCACCAGGGTTTTCTAGCAAACTGAGTGACAGCCTGCCATCTAGTTAGCTACTGCCAGTGAATGTTTTAGTCAACTTAGTGCTTGTTACACAGGTTGCTCAGGAAGTCATCCCAGCTGTACAGGTCAGATAGACCCATGGGTACCCTAAGGAGGGAACCTTGTCATTAGTTGAAAATGGGGCCAATGCCCCAGCCTGCTCTTATAAGATACTAAGGTACAGGTTGCCGTGAGTGGCCAAGTCTAGATAAACTTACCTACGAGGTTAGAAATCATCCAGAGAAGACATATGAAATCTGAACAGACTAAGTCAACATTTGAGGGACTAGAACCATGTTAGTACAATAATACCTTCAAGCTAAGAATTATAGTAAGTTGTCTGTGGAAGATAGGGGATGACTACTTAGGAGCATGTCTTCTTAGTAGCATCCTCACAGTTGTTCTAAGCGAAGGAACTAAATAGTTGGTCACCTGTGACCTTACAGTTCATTTATGAGTTATCCTTGCCTAAATATGACCATCAGACTGTCACTTAGGTCACCCGAACCTCAACCTATTGTGTCTAAGTCGATGGAGGTTGTGATCACTGCCAGGACCTTCTAGCTAGGTGTAAGCACATAGACTGTACCTGTTGGCAGCTATATAGACCAGTTCAGGGGCGAATAAGAGTAGCGGTCGCGTTAGGCTGCAGGAGCAATATGATTTCTGAAAGGACCAGATTGAGGCCGTGAGGGCCGTATTGAGATACCCATATGCTCACAGGAGCAATATGATGTCCGAAGGGACCAGATTGAGGCCATGAGGGTCGTATTGAGATACCCATATGCTCGCAGGAGCAATATGATGTCTGGAGGGATAAGAGTGAGGCTGTGAGGGCCGTATTGAGGTCTAGTCACCTCCTGACTCCTCTATGCCGTAGTGGCATCACGACCCTTAGATGAGCGAAGGCTAGGGGTATAGTTACACGAGTCCAAACGGCTCAGACACAGCTACGAGAGCCCAGACAACTCATATTCATCCCAGATGGCTCAAATACAGTTACAATAATAGTTACTTGCCGGGCAATAGGGTTATATAGACTGATTGGCACCTGCTGATGCTTATGGGGGCCCAGGTAGGTTATCTCTGTATTGATTGTACCTTCTAGGCTTATGGGTTCTAGGTTAAGTGCTTGTTTGTGTACTTGATTGTTAGCTATAGCTTATGAATGTATAGTTGTATAGCTTCGGATCTTATACGTGTAGTAAACTACTAGATGCAGGTTATGAAAAAGAAAGCTTACAAGTTATCTTCTGCCCCTTCTTGCTACTTACTTTCAGTCTTTATCATCTTCTATTCAGCTTTTTATTACTGCCTTACATATTCAGTACATATTGTACTGACGTCCAACTACAGGGCGCTGCATTCTTGCCTGCAGGTTTAGACAGATAGGTTTCAGGATCTTCGTTGGCAGCTATTTGGAGTCAGCAAATTTGGTTAGCTCCTCTCGTTCGAAGTTTCCAGGTAGTGGGAGTTTGCTCTTTTATTGTGCAGTTTTGGGTAGGTTGGGGCCCTTTCCCGACCACTATTCCACTCCTATAGGCTTGCAGACTACAATATTTAGTTAGTTGGTTGTTATTGGCTGTGTGGGGCCCATGTATATCTTATTTTGTGCGTTGGCTGTGTGGGGCCTAGTATAGCTGCTTGTGTTCATTTCTGTTATAACTAGACAACATGATGGTCTTGCCAGCTCATATTGGATCCATATTGTTGTTATGTTGGCTAGGTTAGCTATTTTCTTTTACAGGTGTTGCGTGGCCTTGTCGGCCCGAGGCTGTGTTTACAGCCGAAATATAGCAGTTTTTTTTTTTGGGTCATTGGTAGGCACCAGAGGTGCATTTGCCCAGCATGGTCAACCCAGATTCCAGTGTAGCATTAGGTGCCAGTCATGCCCTCCAAGATGAGGCGTGACAAGTACAATATTTATTTTTTTATTCCTTTATAATGTTATTTTTTCATTCTCACAAATCTCTATTTTTCTATTCTAACTCTCTGACATCACAATATATATTGTTATTTTAATATTTTTGTTACTCATCTCACAAATAAGAAAAACATACATAAAAAAAGAGAGAAGCAAATAGTTAAAAAAAATCTTACAATTTACATGATTTATATATAAAATAATTCAGCAAGAACATTTATGTCACGGCCCAAGTGGCTGTGATTGGCACCCATACTAATTTCTTTGGTGGATGAACCATTATTTTCCAGTAACCTATTAATTTATTCATTCATTTTAACCCAAATCTAAATAATTCAGAAATAATAATGTGGATGTCTTAATTAAAATAAATCAATCAATAATTTATGCGGATTATCAATTACATTACTCAAGACCTGAAAGTCATTGTACATGACTCTAAACGTAAATCATCTAGGAGTTTCAAGACAACAAAACACATCTAATATGTGGAAAGAATAGACATTGGTAATAAGAAGATCCATGGCAGCCTGGAGATGAATCAACTCACCCTCAGATTTAGTGTGAATCAACACTAGAGGTATGGTCTCGATGAACTCCCTGGATCACTGTCTGCACTCAGAAAAAAGAGGTGTAGGATTAGTATATGTACAAGTACTATGTATTGGTAGACATCATAAGTCAACCTTAAACAACAACAAACATATATTATAACTAGTTAATTTGCTCGCGCTTCATGCTATGATTTAAAAATAGAAGTGAACTTGCTAAGGTGATCATTTAATATAAATTAATTCATAGAAAAATAATAAATATGAAAAATACTTCAACTAATTTTTATTTATAAAAGACATGTTTAAAGTCTAAACTAATCAAATATCTTTTTTTATAAAGTAATATCGAATAAATAAAGCTTCCAAAATTATAGTAAATCAACACAAAATAGATACTTTTTCCAATTGTGCTCCCTTATCAAAATAGTGTCCAAAATAATCTTAATAAATAAATAAAAAGATACAACAATCTTGAATTGCAAATCCACAAGCATAAATATAATCGTATTTCCTCTCATTAGGGTGGAAAGTACGTATGATATATCATATATGAATAGCAATCTTCTCTGCAAAATACTTATAATTTTCTTTTAATATTATTATTTTTGCACTACCATCAGTGTACCAAATTTGAAAAATATTACTATATATTATCATTAAGAGAAAGCCAGCTAAACAAATAAATACATGAAAAGTAAATACAAATGACAGTGTTGCTAGAACTTCCGAATTCTCCATCCACTTTAAGCAAAAATGGATTTTCTATGAAAGATGGTACCATGCCAATAAAAATACCTGCTACATTTTATTTCCTACTTCAAAGATATGCAACCCTGAATGATTAGATCAGATTAACTTGAATGGATTACATAACCTTACTTATGCATGTTTGGATTCATTTTGGTGAGTGAGATGTTCCTATGAGTATCTTTTAACTATTTATGCATAAAAAATGACATCATCAAATACAATTAATAAGCATGTGAATTTACCAACTAAAGTAAATATTTAAACATCTTAATTAGATTAATATAGGATGAAATATCTTGGAAGTTAAAATGTAAAAAAAAAGTTGTTTAATATAAAACAGTCATGTGAAGTAGCTCAATATCAACTCAGGATGTTAAGATAATTTCATATCTCATAACAAATCATACATACCACTTCAGACTAATAAATTAATGAATAGATTATACTTGACTATTAGATTTTATGTTGGCAAAAAAGTAGAGTTACTTTACAAAGTAAAAAAAATTATACACATATACTAAAGTCATAAATAATTTGCAAAAGATCAATTATCTACTAATTACAAAGAAAAAGAACATGCTTGGCAGGATGACCATTAACTATTACACAAAAGAAATTATTGGATAATTTTTTTACCAGGACTTGCATAGATTTGTAAGATATAATTATTGAACCAACAAATCTAACATATTCTTTTATCTTAATAATATTCTCCTCCAAAAGCTATATATTTTTGGAAGATCCAATACGATTGTGATAGAATTTCTAGAGGATCTGAGCAACACAGGTTATAATCATAAATGAAAAGTGATAGACATGATGACTATTCATATAACTAACTTATGTATGTTTGGGATAAGATCTTATATTTGTTGTAATGAGTCATTATTTATCGAGATGCAATAATTTATCCTAACATTATCAGATTAAACTGGGAAGATACAACTAATATATTTCATACTTTATAAAAAACAGAAAAATAAAAAGTTATGATAGACTTTATTGGTATCCCAGTTCTTCCAACTTGGATTTTGAAACTGATTCTTTATTCAATTATGTCTATTCAAGTTGATAAACGAAAATAATCATTTCTTTGAAAACCAACTTTTAGAAATAATATAAGTAGCAATATTTCATCAATATCTAATTTAAGGCACATATCTCTTGAAAGGCCCACACCTCCTACATAAGAGTCTTTCTTGTTCCTCTTTTTTGTACTCCTCCCTTTGTTTCTATTAGTAAAAGTTCAAATCTTATTGATCGCCTTAATTATCATAGTTAATGAGTATATCATATGACTCCTAAATTTCCTGCAAAAAAGTATCCAAGTAAGATAGCGAGTAGATGACCCGTAAGTTGGTTACAGAATAGTACTATTAAGTATTTAATTACATCAAACATTTTCAGGCATATAAGTGCTAAGAATATATAAAAGAGACATGGAGGAAAAATAATGGATGAAATTAAGCTCCATGGTTAAAATTATTGGTGATATACAAGAATTAAAAAACCACAGGAATAACATACAAAAAGCAAAAGAAGAGAATGACATATATTATCATGCTAAAAAGTGAATACATAAAGGTCATTGCCTTGTCTACGTTTTAAGCAATTTACTAATTTTTGTGGGGCTAATCTCTCCATTTTCCTTTCATGTTCCTAATTAAACATTCAAAACCACCATCAAAATCAAATATATCAAAAAATAAATAATAAGAACATACATGCTTATTCAAATAAGGAGTAATATTACCAATAAATAAGTAACCAAGAAAATTATAGTCCATCAAGCACGCGCGCATCATAAAACAAAAGACATAACCTATTATAAAATAAAAAGACAACAATAATTCAATAATTACATTCAATTCTTTAGATGAAACTATCAAAAGTTACATCTCTAAATTTACTCTTAAGAATATATAATTGATAAGATACCAAATCAAACACAGTGTCTTAGGGAAAAATATATCATTTTATTCGGATTAAGCAAATCTTTAAATCAACTCGGCATGTCATGAAACAATGTTGCAGTAATTTTATTTTCTTAATTCAAAGCAAAGTGTTGAAAAAAGATGCACAAAATATAGGAGCAAGTGGAAAATCATATTCAGGTTTGAAATGGTTCTCCCTTTTTATAATCGAAAGAAAAAATATTGATATGTATTTCATCTTTTGCTTAGCATAATCACCTAAAATATATACATGTAACTTGAGTGAAGGCGAATATTTCACACAATGAAATCACAAAGCTCCTACTTGTTTAAAGTTTTTTTTGGACCTATATACATGTAACTTGAATCTTTTGGTAGAGACACAAAGTTGGATGGAAAAAATTACGCAGATATCTTCTTTTTTCTCATCTTCAAGTCATCCCTCAATCCCAAAATCACTTTGCGATCCTCAAATTATAGTCAATATGTAAATTACTTATATGATCAAAACTTAAAGGTAATTCTACAAAAAAAAAAAAAAAATGAGAAGTCCACCATAATACCACGAATTGCATAACAAATAAATTGTAATAACTGACAAATTAATTCACAAAATTTAAAATCTAAAAAATCAAAAAGTAGATTTGATATTTTAATAGTTGAAGTGTCATCAAAGAAATAGACACATATTTGCAAAGATCCGAACACACCTTACTCATTTGCTACACAAGACACTCTAGTCATATACGAAAAATCTTCCGACGTCTATTATAAATTAACATATACAATGGAAAGGTTTTTTGTTTATTTGTTTGTCTGGGATATAAAAGCATAAAATTTGGATCAACAGTAATATATGAAAAACCCATGAAATTGATGGTAAATCATATAAAAACTCCCATAGAAAATAGAGAATACATGTATCTCATAATAAAATCACAAGTCTCTGACTTGCTTGAAGTTTTTTAGGCCTATATACATGTTACTTGAAGCTTCTGGTAGAGACACAAAGTTGGATGAAAACAATTACGCAGATATCTTCTTTTTTCTCATCTTCAAGTCATCCCTCAATCTCAAAATTTATTTTGAGATCCTCAAGTAGTCGTCAATCTGTAAATTACTTATATGATCAAAACTTAAAAATAATTCTACAAAAAATAGTAAAATGAGAAACCCATCATAATTCCATGAACTACCTAACAAATAAATTCTAATGATTGAAAAATTAGTTCACAAAATTTAAAACTACAAAATAAAAAGTAGATTTGCTCCTTTAAGAGTTAAAGTATGATCTAAGAAATATACAGAAATCTGAAAAAACCTAAACACCTATTTACTTATATTATAAAAACTTGAAGGTAATTATAATGAGAAGCCCATTATAATAACATGAACTACCTAAGAAATAAATTGTAATGATTGAGAAATTAGTACACAAAATATAAAACCTTACAAATATAAAAGTAAATTTGATCCTTTAAGAGTTGAAGTGTCATCAAAGAAATAGACAAAAATTTGAAAAGATCCAAACACACCTTTCTCATTTGCTACAGAAGACACTCTAGTCATATATGAAAAATCTCCCGATTTCTATTATAAACTAACATATATGATTGAAAGGTTATTTTGTTTATTTGTTTGTCGGGGATATAAAAGCATAATATTTGGATCATCAGTAATATATGAAAAAGGAATAAAATTCATGGTAAATCATTTAAAAACTCCACAGAAAATAGAGAATACATGTATCTCATAACATAATCACAAATCTCTAACTTGTTTGACGTTTTTTGAGCCCTATATACATGTTACTTGAAACTTATGGTATAGAAAAAAAGTTGGATGAAAAAATTATGCAGATATCTTCTTTTTTCTCTTCTTCAAGTCATCCCTCAATCCTAAAATTTATTTCGAGATCCTCAAGTAGTCGTCAATCTGTAAATTACTTATATGATCAAAACATGAAAATAATTCTACCAAAAATAGTAAAATGGGAAGCCCATCATAATTCCATGAACTGCCTAACAAATAAATTGTAATGATTGACAAATTAGTTCACAAAATTTAAAACCTAACAAAATGAAAAGTAGATTTGCTCCTTTAAGAGTTTAAGTGTCATCTAAGAAATACACAAAAATTTGCAAAGACCTGAACACACCTTTCTCATTTGCTCCACAAGACACTCTAGTCATGTATGAAATAGTAAAATGAGAAGTCTATCATAATACCATGAACTGCATAACAAATAAATTGTAATAATTGACAAATTAGTTCACAAATTTTAAAACCTAAAAAATTGAAAAGTAGATTTGATCCTTTAATAGTTGAAGTGTCATCTAAGAAATAGACAGAAATTTGCAAAGACCCAAACATACCTTTGACATTTTCTCCATAAGATACTCTAGTCATGTATGAAAAATCTCCTGACTTTATTATAAACTGACATGTATGATTGAAAACTTTTTTGATTGTTTATTTGGTGGGAATATTAAAATCCGGATCATGAGTAATAGACAAAAAGGTATGAAGTTGATGGTAATCATTTAAAAAGTCCCACTAAAAATAATGAATACATGTATTTTCATAGAAAGAGAAAAGACCTTTTGAGGAAAAAAAATTACAGGGGAATTATAATTGTTGAGAAAGTACAGAAGATGGAAAATTGGTATGGTGTAATGAATAGGAGTTAATGAAAGTGACTTATGGATTTTCAAGAAAGCACCTTATAAGAAAAAATAGAATTAAAACTCTAAAAATTTGAGAAAAATGCAAGAAACAGGAAAAAAGATAAATAGCTTTTTTAATCAATGAAGCATGCCACGTCATCGGGTTAAAGTCTCTCCTTTATATAAATATATAGATTCAATAAACAACTCAGCATCAAACCAAAAAATAATTATCCAAATAACAAACTATAGTATACCCGTTCTTAGCCAAAAAGGCTGGCCTGTACATTATTTAGGCCTCGCTGTAGCGGTAACTTAACCATCGCCGCGGTCTCACCGCATCGAGGATGGTACCACTGCAGTGGTACTGCTCTAGGTAATAGCTCGAATTCACTGACAACCTTTATTCTTTCACATTTTTTATAACTATTCTGTCACGCCCCGAGTCTAGACCCTGGATGTGGCCAGCACTTAAACCATCTAGTGATCCAAGCAAACCCTTGGTCTGGCTTACTACTAGATGATACTACAACAAAGTATATTGAAAGAAACAACAATATGGGCGCAATATAATAAAGTAATATTTATTAACTACAACTAAAAAGAATATTATAAAGTAACATTATTGATTCAACCCTAATTTTATCTATGAAGTCTCTATAACTGAAGAATAGGTACTGGGAATCAGCTCCCACAACTACCTAAAAATCTACGAATAAAATAACTCAATGACTGGGGCTCTCCGAAGTAGGAAGCTGTCATGACCCGAGTCTACACCCTGGACAAGACACGTTACTTGGTGTCACAAGTGATCGCAAGCTAACCCATGGTCTATCATTGCACTGGTAAGCTGAGGAAACGTACGAAGAAGCTTTATAATAATATAATCATTCAAGAAAAACTAGTTTGTAAAGAGTCAATATATCCGACAACAATACTAAATTACTATGCCTGAAAGCCAACTACTAACTAATGAGTTGCTGGGACAAGCCTACAGCTAACTCTAAAATTTTTCTAAATAAAACAGATTGAAAGAAAATATCGTCCTTGGAAGATGAGGACTCACCCAATGAAACTGCTGTTGATATCATCAAAAGAATCTACTGATGATGCTGGGATTGAGAATCTACGCCTGTGTCATAATACGATACAACATGGAAAGTATGCGTTAGTACTTTGAATGTACTGAGTAAGTGGGAGATATAATAAGCACAAAAGAATAGGTAATTGTACTAAAATAACATGACATTACCAAATGAATACTATAAGCTAATAAAACTGACCTATAACTGATATGGTCAATAATGACCTTGGTTGATGGTCGTAAACTTGTCTTGGGACTGAGATACTGAACTGAGCTAAACTGAATTGAGCTGAACTGAGACTGTACTAAAAAGCGGGAGAGTCTATAACTGACATATAACCATGTGAGCTAAATGTGGAGTTTGATGTGTATTCCCCATTAGGACCCAATATACCTTGCCAGGATATAAAGACATGAACTGTGAGATAACAGTCTGGGCCCATTTGGGCTAATAACCTATGGTGGCAACGTAATTTTGGGAATGTGGGTGCGTTGGAACCCTGGTCCTCTCGATGCTAAGTCCTACTCCCACTGGATAGTCCTAATCTGACTACTAAGTTTGATCTTGGGCAGATTTATATGCCCAAGTGATACTCAAACGTATCATTTTCGCCTTGTTTATTGTGCAATGTGTATACATTTTCATGTGATTGGTAATAAAATGTGAATTTATACTAACCAACATGATTAGCATTGTTTTGTAGGTAAATGGTGATTTTGAGGAGCTAAAATGCATGTTGGAACAATATCGGAGTTGGACTTGGATTCGAGCACGAAAAAGGCATTGGACTGCACCAATTAAAGGGGCTCCGCGATGGAGCCATGTCACGCTACCATCGCGGAGGCATTCTACCTGGAGGGTGAATAATTTGTCAATTTCCAATGGAGCCTCGCGACAGCTCCGTGGCACGGAGGCAAGCCTCCGCGTTGCACGCCGTGCCACGTTGAAGCTTTATTCCTGGACCCTAAATTTCCAGAAAGGGTCCGCGTCCACGCCGTGTCACGGAGGCAGTGCTCCGCGATGCACTCCGTGACACGTTGCTTGTTATTCCGGGAAAAATTCCCATTAGTATAAATAGAACACTTAGGCTTATTTTTAATTAATTCAGACTTGGTGGAGCAAGGACGTGGGTTACAGGCAGTTGAGGGACGAAAAAGCTCAGGGTTTTTCTCTCTTTCTTTCTTCTTTCAATCAACTGTTTGTATGATTAACACTTGTTTTAGGATGATTAATCCACAAATGAGTGGCTAATTCTCTTCCTTGCTGAGGTTATGAACAATGGTGATGAATTTTGATTATTAAATTATATGGTTTTTCATCTTCTTCTTCCATGTTGTTCTATTAATTCTTGTTTCTACTGCATTGGTGTGTGGCCGATATTAATGTACATCTAAAAAGTCCGATTTCACTCGAGAGAGCACGAAAGTGGAAAGTTGTGAATTAATAGGGTATTGTTCTTAACTTGATTTGGAAAAATTGAGTTTTGATGTGCTTTCCTGATATAAATATACTTGAAAGCCGTATTAGTCAATTTAGGAACCGGAATTGTATTGCTAGGTCATAAATTGCATTTGATCACAGAAATGTAGACGGATGGTTTATGATTCTTAAGTGAGATTAAATACGAGAGTTTTAATCTCTAGGCTAATGTTCTTGGCTAGCAACAGGAAGAGAAGATTAACCAAATCATGATTATAATCATGTTCATTACTTGTTCTTAACCTTGGCATGCTCATATCCATAGTTTCAATTCAAAGTAGATAGTTGTTAATAGTTTTAGTATATAATTTATAAACAAATTATTTAACTTTTGGTTACTTTGTTGTCAGCATATTTAGATGTAAGATAGAATATAGTATACTTGAGCAATTTTTACTTATCCAGAGTCTCCTTGGTTCGATACTTGGCTTACTTAAGCCACTTACTACTTGTTTGACCACGTGCACTTGCGTGTCGGTTTTTAACCATATACCAAAACCACTGAACAAGTTTTTGGAGCCGTTGCCGGGGAGACTAGGCAATTGGTGAAATTGTGTTAAGTGTAAATTTACTGTATTTTTATTTTATTTTCTTAAGTGCTGACAACTTGATCTTAGCCTGTATTTTGCAGACTTGATTTCTGTGAACACTGGCAAGAGACAAAGAGCTGGTGGAATCTTATATAGAGCCTGAACGTATATTTCATAGTAAACGCAGAGAAGCTCTACAAAAGAAGCTGCAGTTGCTCAGACAGACTATTATGGAGCAACAAAATCCATCGGTTGTGAGGGCAGTGTTAGTGCCCGACAAAGCAGCAGCAAGGCCGGTTCGCGAGGTGGCAATCCCACATGCCAACAATGTACATTCAAGTATCCGCAAACCAGAGCCTGGAGGGAGATTTGAACTCAAGCAGAACATGGTGCAATTGTTGCACACAAGCGGGCAATTTACCGGTCTCCCTCATGAAGACCCACAACAACATCTCCAAAACTTTTTGGAGATAAGTGACACTTATATACCCGCTGGAGTGTCACCTGATTATGTTCGGCTCACACTATTTCCGTTCTCATTACTTGGTGAAGCCAAGAGGTGGTTAAAAGCTGAGCCACCAAATTCTATCTCAACGTGGGATGATCTAGCACGGAAGTTCTTGATAAGATTTTTCCCTCTGGTAAAACAGCCAGACTTAGAAGTCAAATTCTAAGTTTCAAACAGAGGGAGGGAGAAAATTTATATCAAGCCTGGGAAAGATTTAAATCCGTGTTACGAGACTGTCCTTATCATCATCCGTCCAATGAGGTGTTGGTGCACATATTTATTGAGGGTTTGGAACCCCATACTAAAATTTTTTTAGACTCAGCAGTTGGAGGGCAAGTGCTGGAAAAGACTTATGAGGAGCTGTACACTTTGCTAAACCGGATTTCACAGGGCAATCCAGAATGGAATGCTGATTCATCACGAGGTGGAGCAAGGAAAGCAGCAGGAGTGCTGGAAGTGGATGGATTTACAGCTATCGCTGCACAGATAGCTGCCTTGCAGAATCAGTTGAACAACCACTTCAGCAACATGAATTTGAACCAGCCTTCAGCTTCAGTCAATGTGGTCCAGCAAATGTGGTGTGAAGTGTGTGGAAGTAGTGAGCACTCAGCTGAGTGTTGTGGAGCAAAGCCAGATTCGGTTAACTTTGTGGGTAATGCACAAAGAAATCAGCAGCAGTTTGGTAGCGTCTACAACTCAAATTGGAGGAACCATCCAAATTTTTCGTGGGGTAGCAACAACCAACAAGGCCAATGTTCGGGTCAGGGTATGCAAAGAAATCAAGGAGGTCAACAGAACTACCAATCTCAATTCAGAAATCACAATGCCCCTCCTCCACCACCATCACCTAGCATTGAGGAAATGTTCAAGACCATGATCGCTAATCAGGCGCAATTGCAGGCTGACTATGTTAAATTGGCAGCCGAAGTGAAAAATAATCAATTAGTGACCAAGGCTCTTGAGTATCAATTTGGGCAATTTGCTAGTGCCCAAAACACAAGGCCCAGAGGAGGACAGCCTAGCGACACGGATCCAAATCCGAAGCAGGTAAATGCAGTGACCACAAGGAGTGGTTTGCAGCTGAAGGAGCTGGAACCAGAAAGACCACCTCAAAAGTCAGGAGCAGCAGATGTTGAGGGAGAGCAAACTTCGGATAGGGGGAAGACCAAAGAAGCAGAATCAGAAAGACCTCCACCCCCGTTCCCTCAACGACTCAAGAAACACAAGGAGGAGGCGTGTTTCAAGAAATTTATGGAGGTGCTTAAACAGGTACATGTTAATTTACCTCTTGTTGATGTCTTGCAGGGAGTGCCTAAATATGCCAAATACATTAAAGACATCGTGGCCAACAAAAGTCGTTTGACTGAGTATGCCACGGTAGCTTTGACGGAGGAATGCACTTCCCGGATCCAAAATAGACTGCCTACAAAGCTAAAAGACCCTGGAAGTTTTACTATCCAGCTTACTATTGGGCAGAGTATCCGAGCTCGTGGATTGTGTGATTTGGGGGCGAGCATAAATCTGATGCCATCTTCGGTATTCAGAAAGTTAGGTCTAGGGAGTCCTAGACCTACAACCGTAATCTTGCAGTTGGCAGAAAGATCCTTAGCTAGGCCGGATGGCATTGTTGAGGATGTGCTTGTGCAAGTGGGATCCCTCATTTTCCCGGTAGATTTTATTGTTCTGGATTTTGAACCAGACGCGAAAGTCCCATTTATTTTGGGACGACCCTTCTTGGCAACCGGGAAAGCATTAATCGACGTAGTTGTGGGTCAACTTACAATGCGAGCACATGACAAGGTAGAGGTGTTCGATGTGTACAAAGCACCCAAGCTCCCGATGGTAAATGAAGAACTCTCGGTGATCAATGTAATTGATCATGGGAATGCTAAACAAATGAATGATTCCCGAGAGTTGATGGGAAGACCACCGGATAAGGGTGAGCACTACTGGGGGGAGGACAATGATCGTGAGAAATCATCCATCACCCTAGTGGACAATTGAGCATAAAGAACGTCGAGCCGCGACGGTAAACCAGGCGCTGCACGGGAGGCAACCCGTGAAAAATATATTTTTTCTTTTATTTTGAAAAGTGTAAATAGATTTTATTTTAATTTCCTTTTTCTTGATTTAGTACAAATTTTTCATTTTAGTAGTATTTTTTTCATTTTAGTTAGTGAAACTTATTAATCTAACCAATTTTGTTTAGTGAGGTGATTTTCAGGTCAAATGGAGAAAAATGTGCACGGAATCGTGAAGGAAAAGGCGAGGTATGAAAAAATGAATAAAATGCAGAGACAGTGAGCTAGGGCGATGGCTCCGTGTCACGGAGGAGGACCTCCGCGTTACCCTCCGTGACACGTTGAGGTTTAATCTGGAATTTTTAAAAATTCCAGTGAGCCATCGCGATGGCTCCGTGTCACGGAGGCAGTGCACCGCGATGCACTCCGTGACACGTTGCCCTATAATTTGTGACGGGTCACACGGGGTTGCCGGGTGACCCGCGTGTTTTTCTTCATTTTAAACCCTGAAAACCCCCTTTTCCCCTCATTTTTACACTTCTCCGCGACCAAACATCCCAAAACCCCTCCCCCACCAACGTGCCACGGCTTAAGGCAACAATTTACCGAGTTTTCTTCGATTATTCAACTTAAAGGTATGTTTTCCTACTCTCTCTCAAGTTTTTGTCGATTTCATTCGAATTTAAGCATGGGAGGTGAGATAAATCACCCTAAGTCAAAATTTAGCATGAAATTGAGTTATTCCTTGATTGATAAATGTTCGGACTGTTGTAATGATCGTTTGAACTTGTCAATTGCGTGAATGATTCGAATTTGCTTGCGAAATTCAATTCTAGGGCTTGGTTGTTGAATTCGAAATTGGTAACTTGTTAAATTTGTGAATTATATGCTGGGTTGTATGTATTGAATGAGATAAGTCGTTGTAGAATATTGTTTGAATGTAACAGACGACGAATTCTCGGGTTTTTTGGGAAAATGCTGAACATTGTTCAAATTGGGTTGATTATATAGGTTCATATGTATATTGAATTTTTGTTGTTGTTTTTGTTTTGTTGTTTTCTTTGCTAAGTGCGATGGTTGAATTGCTAGCGATGGTAGTGATTGGGATTAGCTGTATGAAGTCTGAGTAGTATGCTAAGGTTATACCGTCGAATTTTTCTTTGCGAACGCACTAAGCATAAATTGTATAGTTGTTAGTTTTTGGTATAAATAAAGTTATCCTTGCCGTAGTATCGTAACCGTAGCTAAGGACTAAGTGTGGGGTAAACTTAGCTTAACCCGACCTTAGCCGAAGTTAACATGCGTTTAGCTTGACATTGCGCTTGTTTATTTGTGTTGACAGGTACAATGGCAAGTAGGCAAGATAAGGGTAAGGGTGCATCTACTTCAGTCACCGGGAGAAAAAGACTTAGACTGGGCACAGCAGTCCCAGCTGCACCAGCAGTACCGCGCGGCCAACGCCGCCAATACGGAACGAGGTGGGTAACCGATGAAGGGAAGAAGTGGTACACCAAACATAAGGAGAATAAATACTTCCCCAAGGAGCATATTGCACGGGAACCACTAGCACAGGAGTTCCCCCGCATAGTGCAAAGGATCGAGGCAGCTGGGCTCAGCTTCATATTTCAGGAGCCCAAGGAATGCAACCTACATCTAGTCCGGGAGTTCTATGCAAATTGGAACCCGGCAATCAGAAGCTACACAATCAAGATCAGAGGGCAGATTGTCACTATGGAACCCCAGCAATTAAATGACATCATCGGAGCGCGGGACACAGACGCCCACGTTCTCCGCCAGCTAAACATCACCCCACCATATGCCGATATCAGATGCACATTGTGTGGGGCTCGATCCACAGCCAGATGGAGCAGACATAAGGAGAGGGGTTACCACCAGACTCTGCCGTATTTTCAAATGAATAGGGAGGCCAGAATCTGGCTGAAGATAGTCTGTTCGTGCCTAATCCCGGGAGTGCACATGATTGATGTGACCCGGGACCGTGTCTGCCTGGTGTATGCCCTGATGAAAGGGCTGGAGATTAATGTTGGGGCGGTCATCATATCCACCATGAAGAGAGCTTGACTACACCAGGGCCACAGGTATGGGTTCGGAGGACTTATCACCACCTTTCTCCGGGGCATCGACGTCGAGGAAGAGGCTTTGGATTACATCCCGCAGTTGGAGCGGAGGGCCCTTGACGTGACCAAAACTAAGGCCCCCGACACCACACACGGGCCAGTCCTGACACTTGGCGAGCGACATGCTCGTGACGACCAGTACATGGCATGGATGTTTGGTATGCAAATGCTCCAGCTTCGGATTGGTGGGAGACCAGCCACAGAGGAGGAGTTATGGCAGCTTGAGCTGGATTACCCATTCGGCGAAAATTCCAGGGCTCTATGCCGAGTGGGGCCAGCCTTTGTAGAGCCCACTAATGATGATGTCCCACGAACGAGGAGACACGTCGGGAGGACTCCGATGTGGAGTTCGATGACGACGATGGAGGTGACTCGAACATGGGCGATGAGGCAGCAACACCGGATGAAGAAGTCGAATATTTTGACTGATCAGGGAATTCCACCACCCAAATTGTGTGATTTTAAATTTTTGTGAACACTGGGGACAGTGTTCGATTTAAGTGTGGGGTGGGGAGTAGTTAGGTGCTGGGGCTGGGCTGATGTGCTTGTATGCTTTCCTCTGTTTTGTTTTGTATGTATGTTTCCCTTTGTTTGTGAATTGCAAACTGGTCTGTATCTGTACATATTTGTGGTAATTGATGTGTGTTGTGAAATGTTGTGGTTGCCAGCTAAGTCTGTAAAAATTTTTTGTAAATATTTTCTTCATTTAATTTTTTTTCTCTATCGAAATGATCGATATTTTTAAAATTTTGCAAAAATATTTTGTACATATTAAAATATTTTGTAAATATTTTTCCATCGAAATGATCGATGTGTTGAAAAATTTTTCAATTTTTATTTTTGGATTTCTCGGAGTTTGTTTTCGGTTTTTTACCGAGAATAGTCCCATTGAACCGACGTCATAGTTAGTGACTGTTCCCTATGATGGATGGATGACGACCGTCTTAAGGGAAATGTAGTCGGTAGGAGTAGTGATTTTAATTTGTTTTCAGTTTTTCTTTGGTGGATTGCATCACGGAACCTGTAGTTACTACATGGTTGTGAAATGTTGGTTGCGTGTTGTAACTGATATTCAAAATATAAAAGTGATTCGTATGAAAGCATGCAATTTTGTAAATATGTTGAGATACCTAGGCTGTAGAATTCGATTCGGTGTGATTGAGGCTTAATTTTTGAATTCATGTAATTGGCTAATTAAAGAGTCTGTGAATGTATCTTGAATCGAGCATGTGCACGAAGTGTGAAGTGAGGTATTGTTGTTCCATGCTATTGTGAAGTGTCTAGAACTTGCCTGGTGTGTGTACAAAACGAAATGAAGGAGGTGTAGTGTTGGAAAGGATGTAGGCATTTCTTTCTTTACCGAGAGTTTCTATTTTTTTTTCTTCTTGTCATACTCTCCTTTTTATGTGATTGTATACCCTAGTCAGCCCGTTGAGCCTTTAGCCTATTATTTCTTTCTTTTGTCCAAAAATGTATAAACTGAGCTTAATTCTTTCTTTTCATTAGCCGTAAAGTCTATACAAAACTCTTAAGCGCTTAAGAAGAACAGAAAATTTTTTCCCAAAGTGTCAAAGAGTGAGAATGGTGAAAAGAAAAAGAAAAGCAGAGTGAGGAAAGAAAAGAAAAAGGTGGAGGGTGCACTTGTTAGAATTAAATGATAATGAAGGTGCATGAAAAACCTTTGCTTTTGTGTCAAGTGTGCTTGATGAAATGGGCCGCACTAAAGTAAATCATCATGAATGGGATGATGAAAAAAAAAAGAAAAGAGAGAAACAATGTCCATGAGTTGATGGGAATGTGTTGAAAAGGCGCTTAAGGATGCTAGTGACTATTATTGGCTAATCAAATATATACTAGTTCCATAGCTTCCATTACAACCCATTAAAGTCCTATGTGATCCTACATTGCATTTCTTTATATTAGTGGAGTAATACACTAAGGGCAAGCCTATGGGTCATGACATGATGCATGTGAATTCTTTTGGGAGAGAGAGTGAAATTAATTTTTACATGCCCCTATTTGAATGTTTGTGTGTCACATGAACATAAAGGGGAAGATTCTCTTGAGTTGTGAGGGCACATGCTTGATAAAAGATTGATTTTCGTGTCGGATATCTTAATTAGTTGATTTGCATGAGTTTGCCGATATCGAGGGTCGATTCTTAAAGTCTAGGAAGTCTTAATGTATTAAAGGTCATTGCATTGTAAGACCATGCATGTTTTCTTGATGATTTACAATATTGAATGATCGGTATGACCGTAGCGTAAATTGTCGCACCATAGTAGCGAAGGTTGGGATGTAATTTGCATGAATTGTGTATTTGTTGTTCGAGGATGAACAAGGATTTAAGTGTGGGGTAAGTGATCTTGGGCAGATTTATATGCCCAAGTGATACTCAAACGTATCATTTTCGCCTTGTTTATTGTGCAATGTGTATACATTTTCATGTGATTGGTAATAAAATGTGAATTTATACTAACCAACATGATTAGCATTGTTTTGTAGGTAAATGGTGATTTTGAGGAGCTAAAATGCATGTTGGAACAATATCGGAGTTGGACTTGGATTCGAGCACGAAAAAGGCATTGGACTGCACCAATTAAAGGGGCTCCGCGATGGAGCCGTGTCACGCTACCATCGCTGAGGCATTCTGCCTGGAGGGTGAATAATTTGTCAATTTCCAATAGAGCCTCGCGACAGCTCCGTGGCACGGAGGCAAGCCTCCGCGTTGCATGCCGTGCCACGTTGAAGCTTTATTCCTGGACCCTAAATTTCCAGAAAGGGTCCGCATCCACGCCGTGTCACGGAGGCAGTGCTCCGCGATGCACTCCGTGACACGTTGCTTGTTATTACGGGAAAAATTCCCATTAGTATAAATAGAACACTTAGGCTTATTTTTAATTAATTCAGACTTGGTGGAGCAAGGACGTGGGTTCCAGGCAGTTGAGGGACGAAAAAGCTCAGGGTTTTTCTCTCTTTCTTTCTTCTTTCAATCAATTGTTTGTATGATTAACACTTGTTTTAGGATGATTAATCCACAAATCAGTGGCTAATTCTCTTCCTTGCTGAGGTTATGAACAATGGTGATGAATTTTGATTATTGAATTATATGGTTTTTCATCTTCTTCTTCCATGTTGTTCTATTCATTCTTGTTTCTACTGCATTGGTGTGTGGCCGACATTAATGTACATCTAAAAAGTCCGATTTCACTCGAGAGAGCATGAAATTGGAAAGTTGTGAATTAATAGGGTATTGTTCTTAACTTGATTTGGGAAAATTGAGTTTTGATGTGCTTTCCTGATAGAAATATACTTGAAAGCCGTATTAGTCAATTTAGGAACCGGAATTATATTGCTAGGTCATAAATTGCATTTGATCACAGAAATGTAGACGAATGGTTTATGATTCTTAAGTGAGATTAAATACGAGAGTTTTAATCTCTAGGCTAATGTTCTTGGCTAGCAACAGGAAGAGAAGATTAACCAAATTATGATTATAATCATGTTCGTTACTTGTTCTTAACCTTGGCATGCTCATATCCATAGTTTCAATTCAAAGTAGATAGTTGTTAATAGTTTTAGTATATAATTTATAAACAAATTATTTAACTTTTGGTTACTTTGTTGTCAGCATATTTAGATGTAAGATAGAATATAGTATACTTGAGCAAGTTTTACTTATCTAGAGTCTCCTTGGTTCGATACTTGGCTTACTTAAGCCACTTACTACCTGTTTGACCACGTGCACTTGCGTGTCGGTTTTTAACCATATACCAAAACCACCGAACAAGTTTTTGGCGCCGTTGCCGGGGAGACTAGGCGATTGGTGAAATTGTGTTAAGTGTAAATTTACTGTATTTTTATTTTATTTTCTTAAGTGTTGACAACTTGGTCTTAGCCTGTATTTTGCAGACTTGATTTCTGTGAACACTGGAAAGAGACAAAGAGCTGGTGGAATCTTATATAGAGCCTGAACGTATATTTCATAGTAAACACAGAGAAGCTCTACAAAAGAAGCTGCAGTTGCTCAGACAGACTATTATGGAGCAACAAAATCCACCGGTTGTGAGGGCAGTGTTAGTGCCCGACGAAGCAGCAGCAAGGCCGGTTCGCGAGGTGGCAATCCCACATGCCAACAATGTACATTCAAGTATCCGCAAACCAGAGCCTGGAGGGAGATTTGAACTCAAGCAGAACATGGTGCAACTGTTGCACACAAGCGGGCAATTTACCGGTGACACGGAGTGGACGCGGACCCTTTCTGGAAATTTAGGGTCCAGGAATAAAGCTTCAACGTGGCACGGCGTGCAACGCGGAGGCTTGCCTCCGTGCCACGGAGTTGTCGCGAGGCTTCACTGGAAATTGACAAATTATTCACCCTCCAGGCAGAATGCCTCCGCGATGGTAGCGTGACACGGCTCTATCGCGGAGCCCCTTTAATTGGTGCAGTCCAATGCCTTTTTCGTGCTCGAATCCAAGTCCAACTTCGATATTGTTCCAACATGCATTTTTGCTCCTCAAAATCACCATTTACCTACAAAACAATGCTAATCATGTTGGTTAGTGTAAATTCACATTTTATTACCAATCACATGAAAATGTATACACATTGCACAATAAACAAGGCGAAAATGATACGTTTGAGTATCACTTGGGCATATAAATCTTCCCAAGATCAAAGTTGATAGCTCAAAGCTGGGGAACAAGACTAGATCAGGGGTACTCATCTGGCAATACCCTGAGAGTATTATCAGACCGAATAACTGAAATTGGTATTCTTAGACTGGCAAAAGCTGCTTATCTGGAAGCGTCGTAACCGTCTAAAGAACAAACTAAAACTGGTACTGGTGGCTCTAGGACTGGTCAAAGCTTCTTATCTAGAAGCATCGTAACCGTCTAAAGAACCAACTTATAACTAGAGGGCATTACTAACACCTCGAGAAACTAGCTATATTCAAACTGATCAGCTGACATTACTAAAAGATACTGAAGATACTAACATACTAACTGAGACTGAGTTAGCAGGCAACTGATTGAGAATCCATTTGATAGTAATAACATGGGAATTCCAACACTAACAGAGTCAAGAAACATTAATATCTAATCAACTATGCAAGACCCAAATTACTGCATTTGTAGAGTTAGGGCTAAAACCATTTTTTATAGGAAGCAAGTAGCAACATAATCACTAAGTAGCAGAAACATAGCATGACATAGGGACGACAACCCATAACAATTAATCAGGATCTGGCTACGAATTTTACCCTAATTCAAATCATCAGGGCTAGAACTGATAAGAAATTATGGAAGGGTTTTGGGACACAAGGGAAGAACAATTCCCTTGTTGAATTCCCATCTGGAGTAAAATTTCCTAGAAGAAATCCTTGAGATATCTGAGAAGAAGATATAATGCCCTAACTTTTCCCTGAGGAGTCTGTCTAAAACATCTTCATATTGAGTTAGAGAGTTGAGAGAAGGAATGAGAGGAATACATCGATCAACTCCTTTAATTTTCTCCTAAACGTGCCAAAAATAACGTAGTTTAGAGATTAAAAAGACGGACAGATTCTAAAATAACCCTGGAAGAAAATATGGAACACTGCCCGACAGGGACCAACGGGTCACACAACGAGTCATTGTTGACACCATGACTCGTTAGTACTAGTCCTTGGTCCTAAGCTAAATTCTTGGCTTACTGGAATTTGGCAAAGAAGGGGACCATGACTAGTTGGATGGACCATCGGGTCATTGATACCTCTCGTTGTCACTGGTAGAACTTTTAAACAAAACTTGGGAACCCCACTAACGGATGACGCAATGACTCGTGGGTAGAACTAATGGTAGAACCAACGGGTCGCTGTGTCTACTTGTGGTCAACATTTCCTGGACCTGAAACTTGGCGACGGGTGGAAACAATGACTCGTTAGAGGTGATAATGAGTCGTTGGTTCCACTAGTTGCTTCTGGAAGATGTTTGGCAGATTTCTGTACTTGGAAACCACGACTCCATAGAATGACTTGTTATTCTTGGTAACGGGTCATTGCATGACTCGTGAGTTCCCGTATGGAAAGCTTGCAACTCAAACGACAACTCATATAATGGTCCATTGGTGCTGACAATGACTCATTATTTGAGTCATCTTGAGACAAAATTTTCCTGATTCCTTATTGGTTTTCATGAAATGTCTGAGTTTGGTCTATGAAAGTTTTGTGGTGTTACAATATCTCCCCCTTGAAATCACTCGTCCTTGAATGAAGGCTAAAATTACTGGAAAATAGGGAGAAGAGGTTAAATTCCCAATCAAAAGCTATAAACTAGTTTCTGAAGGGGTTACTGACTCCAAATTGACTTAGTCATACTAACTGAGTTGGAACAACTAGTGTGCACACTGAAAACATGAATAGAGCTAATAAGCACGGAACCGAATAGAGTACTGAGGAGGAATTTAATACCTGATGCTAAAACTGAACTGGAAGGGAATAGATGGGGATCTTTGGCCATCATATATGGTTAGGCCTCCCATGTGGCTTCCACAACTAGCTGGTTCCTCCATAAGAACTTTACTAAAGCAATCTCCTTGTTTCTCAGCTTATGAACCTGACAGTCTTGGATCTGAATTGGGACTTCTTCATAAGAGTGGCTATCCTTCACCCCCACACTGTCTAGTGGAACAACTGAGGTTGGATCACTGATGCACTTCTTCAATAGTGACACATGGAAACTGGGTGCACAGATGCTAACTCTGAAGGTAATTCTAACTCATAGGCCACACTGCCAATTCGCCTTCGAATCATGTAGGGTCCTACATACCTCAGACTGAGTTTCCCTTTCTTTCCAAACCTCATCTCCCCCTTCATGTGTGAAATTTTTAGGTAAACCCAATCATCTACAACACATTCTAACTCTCCCCTCCTCACATCAGCATATGTTGGCTCTGAGCTATTTTCAACTTTCCCTGATAAGTTGCACTTTCTGCATAGCTTCATGAACTGAGTCTGGACCTATCAAAGTAGCTCTGCCAACTTCAAACCAACCTATAGGACACCTTCAATGCCTACCATATAATGCCTCAAACGGGGCCATCTGAATACTAGAGAGGTAGTTGTTGTTTGTATGCAAACTCAATTAGAGGTAGGTGATCATCCCAACTGCCCTTGAAGTCGATCACACAAGCTCTCAACATATATTCTAAGGTCTGAATAGTTCTCTCAGCTTGTCCATCCGTCTGAGGGTGAATGCTGTGCTGAGCTTGGACTAATTACCAAGTCCTTTCTGAAATGACTTCCATAAATGCGAGGTGAACTGGGTACCTCTATCTGAAATAATGGATAAGGGAACTCCATGCAGTCTAACCAATTCTCGGATGTACAATCTAGCATAATCCTCAGCTGAGTATGTACTTTTAACTGGGAGGAGATGTGCTGACTTGGGCATCCGATCTACTCTCACCCAAATTGAATCATGTTGCTGATGAGTACGAGGTAGACCTGTAATGAAGTCCATATTCACTTCTACCCACCTCCATGTGGGTATGCTGATATCTTGAGTCATACCCCCAGTTCTTTGGTGTTCAACCTTAACCTGTTGGCAGTTCGGGAACTTAGCCACAAATTCTGCAATATCTCTCTTCATGCTGTTCCACCAGTAGATTTTGTGTAGGTCATGGTACATCTTAGTGGTACATGGGTGGATAGAATATCTGGAGCTATGTGCTTCTTCTAGTATTTTCTGTCTCAAGTCACCTACATCTGGAACACATAGTCTGCCCTGTTAATGAAGCACTCCATCTCCCTTTTTGGAGAAAGCCTCCACCTCTTTCCTTAGAACTATTTTTTTCAGATTAAGAAGTATGGGATCTTCATCTTGCTTTGACTTAACCTCAACAACTAATGAGGATTCTGACCCACTCTATAGTACTACTCCGCCCTCAGTTGAATCCACCAATTGCATTCCCAACTGAGCTAACCTGTGAATATCACTTGCCAGTTCCTTTCTGCCTTCTTCAACACGAGCAACGCTTCCCATGGACATTCGGCTCAAGGCATCTGCCACTACATTTTCCTTGCCTGGGTGATATAGCATGCTCATGTCATAATCCTTCAAAAACTCCAACCACCTTCTCTAACGAAGATTCAAATCCTTCTGATTGAACATGTACTAAAGGCTCTTGTGGTCGGTGAAAACATCCACATTAACCCCATAAAGGTAATGCCTCCATATTTTTAGGGAAAACACCAATGCCGCCAACTCAAGATCATGAGTCGGATAATCTCATGAACTTTGAGTTGTCTGGAGGCATAAGCTATCACCTTACCCCGCTGTATCAGAACGCAACCAAGGCCAACACTGGAAGCATCACAATAGACTATGAACCCATATGTTCCTTATGGTAAAGTCAAAACTGGAGCTGTAGTGAGTCGAGTCTTCAATTCCTGAAAACTCTTCTCACATGCATATGACCATTGAAACTTCACCTTTTTCTAAGTTAGTTTAGTTAGAGGAGATGCAATAGAAGAGAATCCTTCCATGAACTGTCGATAATAACAGGCTAGACCCAGGAAACTCTGATATCTGTTAGGGAAATAGGTCTTGGCCAGTCTTTCACCACCACTATCTTTTGAGGATCCACCTGAATACCCTCACCTAAGACCACATGACCGAGGAAAGCCACGGACTTCAGCCAGAATTCACATTTGCTGAATTTAGCTAACAACTGGTGGTCTTTAAGAGTCTGCAACACTATCCTCAGATGGTTAGCATGCTCCTCCTCATTTCTGGAGTATGCCAAAATATCATATATGAACACAATGATGAACATGTCAAGATACTGCTTGAATACCTTGTTCATCAGGTCCATGAAAGTTGTAGGGGTATTAGTTAGTCCAAAGGATATAACCACAAATTCATAGTGACTATTTCGAGTTCTAAAGGCTGTTTTCGGTATGTCACATTCCCTGACTCTAAGCTGATGATACCCCGACCTGAGATCTACTTTGGAAAAGCAACTGGCTCCTTGAAGATAATCGAACAAATCATAAATTCTAGGTAAGGGATACTTGTTCTTAACTGTAACCTTATTTAGTTGAAGGTAGTCAATACACATTCTGAGAGTACCGTCTTTCTTTTGTACGAACAATACTGGAGCACCCCATGGCGAGATGATGGGCCTGATGAAAACCTTGTCAAGAAGGTCTTTTAGCTACTCCTTCAACTTTTTAAGCTCAGCTGGAGCCATTATGTAAGGAGGAATAGAGATGGACTGAGTGTCTGGAAGAAGATCTATGCTGAAGTCTATTTCTCACTTGGGAGGGACTCCGAGAAAATCTGCGGGAAAGATGTCTGGGAATTTGTTGACAACTGGAACTGACTGGATAGTTGAGGTCTCGGAGCTGGAATCTTTGACCCGAACTAGGTGATAGATGCATCCATTTGAAATAAGCTTCCTTGCCTTAATATAGGAAATAAATCGACCCTTAGGCGCTGAAACACTGCCCACCCATTCAAAGATTGGCTTATTTGAAAATTGAAATCTGACGACTCTAGTTCTATAGTTTACTGAGGCATAACCAGAATGTAACCAATTCATGCTAAGAATGAGGTCAAAATCGACCATGTCTAGCTCTACTAGATCAACTGTAATTACTTTACTCAACACTGAGACTGGGAAGTTTCTATATACCCGGCTGACTCTAACTAACTCACTAACTAGGGTAGATACTGAGAATGGTTCTGAGAGGACTTCTGGACTGATTTCAAACTGAATAGCTACATAAGGAATCACGAATGATAGTGTGGCTCTTGGATCTAGTAGGGAATATCCATCTAGGTGGAAAAGACGTAACATATCCGTAACCACGTCAAGTGAGCTCTCCTGATCCTAATGGGAGGACAAAGAATAAAAGCAGTTTTGGTGCTAAACACCATCTATACCTGAAGTGTTACCTTGCTGAGCTGGACGACCTGCTGGGGCTATTTATGTGGTAGACCGTGCTTTCCCCCCTCCTGCTAATAGACACTCCTTTAGCCTGTCACCCAACTATCCACATACAAAGCAACCCTCTTTGCCCAGGAGGCATTCACCTGGATGGTACTTGCCACACTTAGGACAATTGGGCAACAGTTTTTTGCACTGTAACCCTAAGACTGAGATCCAGATGCTCCACCCTTCCGATCTTTGGGGGATCGAAAAGAAGGGGTGCTGGTTGAGGTGGGTACTGGAGTCCTCTATTGCTGCTGCTGTGGGTGGCTACTTCCTCCAGAACTTTGGTGGCCATAATCTGATTGACCTATTCTAGCCTGCTTGTTCTCCCGCTCCATATCTTTTAACTTTTCTACCTCAATCTGCTGGGCATGAATGATGAGGTTGGAGAGGTCAATGTCCTTTATGAGCATCACAGTCCTACACTCCTGAAGTACAAGGTTTGATACTCTATTGACAAATTTGAGCATGCGAGCCCTTGGCTCGGCTACCATCTCTGGATCATACCTCGACAATCGAGTGAACTCCAACGCGTACTCCTCCACGGTCCTGTTACCCTGCTTTAAATTCATGAACTCAGCGACCTTAACCTCCCTCAACTCTCGAAGGAAAAATTTGTCTAGAAATGTTGCGGTGAACTCTTCTCACTTTACTGTCCCTACTACTGCTGGCCTCCCTTCCTTCCATTGGTCATACCAAATATGAAACACCCCTTTAAATTGGTAGGCAGCCAGATCAGCACACTCCGCGGAACTAACACGCATAATCCGGGTGATCTCCCACACCTCATCTACAAACTCCTGCGGGTCCTCTCCCACCTTGGATACATGAAAAACTAGAGGGTTTATTCGGGTGAAGTCCCAAACTCTAGTAGCTGCTGCAGACCCGTTTGTATTCACTAGGACTACTTGTTGGTTCACTTGAGTAGTCACCATTTGAGCCAGCAGCTGGATTGCCACTTAGAATTCTGCTGAGGACACCGGGTCGTCCTGAGGGTCTGCTGGAGCTGGTTGGGCAGGTCAGTTAGCGTTGCCAACCCTCCTTCCATTTCTGTGTATTCGAGGAATATACTCACTGAAACGAATAGAGCATGAGTTAGGAGGGCATTTGTGGGATTAAACTTTAACGCTTGATAAGGAGTATGAACAGAAGGGAGTTTTCCTGAAAACGTCTCGTAGCCTCCCCTTCATAAGTGTGGCGCACTTCACACCCATGAAAAGGACTCTACTTGACACGACTTTTAGACATCCTAGGATACTCTAAACCTAGTGCTTTAATACCAAGTTTGTCATGACCCGATTCTACACCCTGGATGAGACACAGTACTTGGTGCACAAGTGACCCCAAGCTAACCCGTGGTCTATCATTACACTGGTAAGCTGAGTAAACATAAGCGGAAGCTTTATAACAATATAATCATTCAAGAAAAACTGGTTTGAAAATAGTCAATATATCTGAAAAAAATACTGAATAACTATGCCTGAAATCCAACTACTAACTGATGAGTTGTTGGGAAAAGCCCACAGCTAACTCTAAAATTTGTCTAAATAAAACTGATTGAAAGAAAATATCGTCCTTGGAAGATAAGGACTCACCCAATGAAACTGCTGTTGATATCATCAAACGAATCTACTGATGATGCTGGGATTGAGAACCTACACCTGTGTCATAATACGATACAACATGGAAAGTATGCGTTAGTACTTTGAATGTACTGAGTAAGTGGGAGATATAATAAGCATGAAAGAATAGGTAATTGTACTAAAATAACATGACATTACCAAATGAATACTGTAAGCTAATGAAACTGACCTATAACTGATATGGTCAATAATGACCTTGGTTGATGGTCGTAAACTTGTCTTGGGACTGAGATACTGAACTGAGCTAAACTGAATTGAGACTGCACTAACAAGTGGAAGAGTCTATAACCAACATATAAAAACGTGAGCTAAATGTGAAATTCAATGTATATGCCCTATCTATAGGACCCAATATAACTTGCAAGGCTATAAAGGCATGAACTGTGAGATTACTGTCTGGGCCTATTTGGGCTAATAACCTATGATGGCAATATAGTTCTGGAAACCTGGGTGCACTAGAACCCCGGTCCTCTCGGTGCTAAGTCCTACTCCTACTGGATAGTCCTAATCTGACTACAAAGTTGATAGCTCGAAGCTGGGGTCCAATACTAGATCAGGGGTACTAATCTGGCAGTACCTTAAGAGTTTTATCATACTGGATAACTGAAATTGGTGTTCTATGACTGGACAGAGCGTCTTATCTGACAGGGTCGTAGCCGTCTAAAGAATGAACTAAAACTAGTAGTAGTGATTCTAAGACTGGTCAGAGCTGCTTATCTAAAAGAGTCATAACCGTCTAAAGAACCAATTGATAATTGGGAGGAATCCTAGACACCTCAAGAAACTAGCTATAGTCAAACTGATCAATTGACATTACTAAAAGATACTGAAGATACTAACATTCTAAAAGAGACTAAACTAGTATACAACTGATTGAGAATCGATATAATAGTAATAACATGGGAATTCCAACACTAGCAGAGTTAAGAAACATTAATACCTAATCAACTATGCAAGACCCAAATTACTGCAATATTGAGATAGCAATAAAACCATTTTTTATAGGAAGCAAGTAGTAACAAGATCACTATGTAGTGGAAACATAGCATGATACGTAGGGACAGCAACCCATAAGAATTAATCAGGATCTGGCTACAAATTTACCCTAACTCAAACCTTCAGGGCTAGAACTGATAAGAAATTATGGAAGGGTTTTGGGACACAAGGGAAGAAAAATTCCCTTGTTGAATTCCCACATACCTGGAGTAAAATTTCCTAGAAGAAATCCTTGAGAATATGAGAAGAAGATTGAATGCCCTAGCTTTTCCCTGGGGAGTCTGTCTAAAACTTTTTCATACTGAGTCTGAGAGTTGAGAGAAGGAATGAGAGGAATACATTGATCAACTCCTTTAATTCTCTCCTCAAATGTGCCCGAAACGACTCAATTTAGAGATTACAAAGTTTGGAACTTACTAAAATAACCCTGAAAGAAAATCTGAAAAACTGCCCGATAGGAACAAACGGGTCACACAACAAGTCGTTGGCTGATACCACGACTCGTTGGGACCAGTCGTTGGTCCTGGGCCTGAATTTTGGAATTTGGTAATGAAGGGGACCATGAATCATTGGATGGACCAACGGGTCATTGGTACCTCTCATTGTCACTGGTAGGATTTTTAAACAAAACTTAGGAATCCCACTAATGGATGACACAACGAATTGTGGGTAGAACCAAAGGGTTGTTGTGTCTACTCATGGTCAACACTACCTAGACCTAGAATTTGGTGGGTGAAGATGACGACTCATTAGAGGTGAAAACGAGTTGTTGGTTCCCCTCATTGCTTTTGGAAGATGTCTGGAGATTTCTATACTGGGAAACCACAACTCCATAGGATGATTCATTACTATTGGTGACGGGTCATTTCATGACTCGTGAGTTCCCAGATGGGAAGCTTGCAGCTCAAACGACAACTCATACAATGGTCCATTGGTTCTGACAACGACTCATTGTCTGATTCATATTGAGAAAAAATTTTCCTGATTCCTTCTGGTTTTTCATGCAATGTTTGAGTTTGATCTAGGAAAGTTTAAGGGTGTTATGGAGGCCTTACCAACTGTTAAATGATAGTGAATTCCTAGCACTGTGTTTGCTACGAATCCTATACATCTGAGTCTGAGCATCGTTACGTGGAATGTATGGTATGTAATAAGGTTGAATGAAACAACAGTTAAGCAAGAATATCTGAATTGAAAGAATAAACTAACTGAAATAATATAACTGAAACTGAAGCTCAAACTGATGCATAAAATACAATATGATCAATGTGTAAAATAGTTATACAATAAAATTGTGCATTAGAATAATATCTGAATATACATGTAAAAATGCATAACTTTACTTGGGGAGTTTCTCATAATGGACACCATCTTGAATGAGCATATGATGCCCAACTATCTCGCTTAAGTTGGCAGAGCCACTCAAGGCCTAGCTAGGGCAAAGAACGCAAAACTGTGGATCCATAATTGAAGTCCTTACCAGGGACTTATCTGAGGAGTCACTTGAACCAACAAAATTATCCTAACCTATGCTAGCTACGTAGTTCTGGGGCTTACGAGTTATATGAAATTTTCACCCACTCAGTGCTGAATAATCCTCCCAAAACATATGCTCATATACTTATGCTTATTTGAGGCATCAAAAAACATCTTTTATAAAATACTTTAGCTATAGATATAAATGTTTTAAATCTCTGTGGAGCCTTGGCTCAAAATCTCTTAGAAAACTTGGGAGTCTCTATACTCTAATTTCTTGTAAAACTTGTGAGCTTTTATGCTCAAAACTCTTTATTTTCGAAGTAAGACCTTACTTTAACTTTTTAAAAATCATTCTCAAATTATACTTTCTTTTTCAAAATCACTTTGTGAAAATTCTCTTAAGAATCTTCTAGACTATTTGAAAACAATACAATATCTTGAATAACAATGCTTTTAACAATCATGGGATAATAGACATGAAGCAATCATCAACAATCAATAATCAATAAGAGAATAATGATCTACAATCAAGAGAATAGTATTATAATCAGTGATCAAGAGATATAATAGATACAACTCAGTATGAAGAATTCAACAATGGGCAATTCAACATATATATATATATATAGGGAAGAAGACAATTCAAGAATTTATCTAAAAACTCTAGATTTAATCTCAATGAATTCTTGAAATGATGTAGGGCATAATAATGATTAGAAAATCTTACTTAGGTTAGCCTTTCATACCAGAAATGTTGAACTTAGACTCAAGCTTGAAGAACCCTAGGTTGGAGAAGATAACTTCCTAACTTGCTTGATGAACTTGGGAGCTAATAACCTTGAATCTCACATTGTAATGAATAAGAATAGGAGTTTAAACTAATTAAACCCTTAAATATACTCTTTAAGAATTCCAAATCATTCTGGATTAGGTGATTAAAATATAGGAAAAATACTAAAATAACTCTAAGTTCTCGTCTGCAACATTGACCCATTAGTGGCAATGACTCACTTACTATGTCGTGCCACTTGATGACTGATGTTGCCCAAGCACACGCAAGTGCGCGTGGTCTGCAAGTAATATAGGACTGGAAGTCCCAATTATCGATCCCTCAGAGACTTATCAATTTAATCATTTAAGGTTGTTTCTTATTGCGCTATTCTATCAAATAGTTGAAATGGGGAATGGTTTAGGAAATTAACTACTAAAAACTTTTAAGTATAAAATTAATTAAAGTTGTTGCAAACTTGGTTTTACTTCAGATGATGATGAAAATCTAGGGAAATGGCATTTATAGTTTCAGGTTAAGTTTTCAAGATGTGATTAAACTAAAACGATTCTTGCTATGGTTGCTAGTTGCAAGTTCCTATCCCATTCCTTGCCACTCTCCCGAGCATCCAAGAACTATCTCATGAAACCAAATACCTATATCCCTATGGTCGTAGGAGAAATATGAAACAATGGTTAGACCTACTTGTATTTCAACTAAATAGGATTGAAGCGTATATCCGTATCCTCAACAACAACTTATATCATCTCACCAATGGGTTCAAGGGTCTTTCCATTCCTATTTAATATTTACCTGTAACCCTTTCAGTTCCCTTTCCCAAGTTCAGTCGAAAGCCAACATATATACTCACAAGTTGATCAGGCTAACGGATAAGCAATTAAAACAAGTAAATATAAACAACAATTATTGAAGAATCAAAACTAGTATAAATCAGTTTATCAAACATCAACCATCTACCATGGCCAAAAACCTAGAGTATGATTTTAGCCATTCGTAGACAAGTGAATAAACAAAGACTTAATCACCATCAATTAAAGCAAAACGATAGAGAAAAGAATAAACCTAGTGTAGAACCTATCTCCTCCTCCAAATGGCTTAAAGCACTTATAAAATGATATACGAAATGTAAAACTGATCAAAAGATTCTTAACAAATGACCTAGAGGCTATATATATAGTTGAGCCTTCAAATGACGCTTCTACCCTCCATTACTTAGCTTTAAAATTAGCACTTTCTTCTTAGGAATAGGCCTGGAGCGCCGCCCCATCCATAGCAACAAGTTGGACTCAAGTTTTCTCTAAAGTTTGGCTTCGAGCGCCCAACCCCATCCATAGCACCAAGGATTTAGCCAAATTTCAACACCTCTGGATCATCCGGGCACCCCGCGCCACCTATATCCCCCGAGTGTTAGTCAAATTTCTTGGCTCTAGAACCTCTCTGGCGCCCAGCCCCCAGAATTTTGGGAAATTTCTCTAAGTCTGAAATGCTCTGGGCTCCGTGCCTCTCATCTCACCAAGGTGTTGAATGAAACATCTCTGAAGTTTGGAAATTCACCAGCCAAAGCCGAAGATATAATGCACATTCCTCTGATGTTTGGGACATGGCGCTTGGCGGCAGTCATAGACCCATGTCCTTCTTTTAGCTTCTAAAATCTTCACAACTTGAGCAAATTTGGGTCCTTTTTCTTTGGTTTCCTGCTCAAAAGATCAAATTATTCGTTAGAATAAAAATCACACAAACACATGAATTTATGTATTTCATAAGGATTATGAACTCAAAACAAGGTAAAAGAGGGGCAAAAACATGGCAAATAGGCCTAGGAATATGCCCAACATCACCACCCTACACTTAACTCATTGTTCACGCTCGAACAATCCTTAATGCACACATAAACTCATCTTTTACCACCTCACTTGGTACCTCTATCAATTCATACTCTACCAACTAGAATAGATCATAGATCAAGTGGTTCATCAACATACAAAAATTCTCATCAAGCATATATAAAGGTTTCAAAATCAAGACCACACAACCTTTATAATTGACTCATCCTTTCAAAACATAGGGCCAACACGATTAAGTATGAAGTATGCAATGACTGGAATAGACATCTTGTGCCCCTCACTTTTAGTGATGTTCCTCTCTTAGATTATTAATGCGAACACATGAAACATAGAAAGCAAGGCACCTTCACACTCACAAACAATGTAATGCACATATGTACCATAGGCTTGCCCTTTATGTACATTTAGACTACTTGGTTGTTTTAAGAGATTAAGATCACAAGGACTATTCTTGATATAATGTCGGCTAAGGGACAGGTAGAAATGATATTTATTTTATAGTGACTACCATCCTAAGAAATTTTAAGACATTTTTTCGTTTTTCTTGTCCACCACCTTTTCCTTATTGTTTACCCTTCACTTCACCGACCCTTTTTCTTTTCTTTTCATGCTCCTTTTTCACTACTTGATTGCTAATCATTGCTTCTAACATCAATAAGGATTTTGCAATTAAAGCTCTATCTTTCATTGTCCTAGCAGCAAGTAAACAACACAATTCTTTGGGCACCCCCTTTTTTCATTTTTTTCTCCTGTTACCACAAATGTTTTCTTTCCTTTTAACATTATATTTCAGTGGACCTTTACTTTCAACAAAGTGTCTAAGACTACTTTGGATCAATAAGTCTAAGATCTCAAAAAAAGAGGGATTAAGCTACTTTCGTGGCTAAGAAAGAATAAGGCTCAATGGGGGTTAACTATGGATAATGTGTTAGGAAGATAAAACAAACATTGAAAAACATGGCTTTTTCAAAGAAACATCTTGATCATTTCCTAACTCCCTAACAACTAGCTATCCTCCTTACACCAAGGAAAGTTCTAGATGCTACAATATGTATAAATAAGACAATTTAGCTCACCTCTCAGGGAAATCAAGAATCTAGTGGGTTTCCTACAGCTACACAATTACACAATCATATTGAATGACATTTTTCATTATTAAGCCCTTAAAATCATTTTGAGTCAAATTAAAGAGATATGTATGTCTCTCATGGATTCCTCACTTATGCATTCAAGATGACCACTTTATTGACTCAAGCGTAGAAGCTAAGCAGAATATCAACAAGCACACAAGTGAATGATCTATGATTCAATCCTAAAAAATAAGAATTTCCCTTAAGACTATCATCATCCATTTATCATAGGGATGGGTCACTACTTTAATACGAGAACAACTCATAAGATATGAAAAGATTACCCGGTTCAAAGGACACCCCTTTGAAAAAGTATAGAGGACATAAGAAAAACCGAAGGGTGCGTGAGGTATGCCAATTTAAAAAACATTTCACACAAAACTTGATCACATACTCACCCTTGACCAACAACATTTAGACATTAAAATTTAACTAATAAAAATTAACAAACTCTAACAATCTCAACTACCAGAGACAAACAGAATATCCAACATCACCAAGGCATCCAAGTCAACTGCATCATCAACACTAACTATTACAAACTAGGCCTAACAATTTATAGAGCTACTACCACGGGGACAGACAACTCATGCTACAACTACCAATTTAGCAAAGATAGAAAAAATAGGAGCTCTTTCCTCCACCCCACGCTTAAACAGTGCATTGTCTCCAGTGCACAAGAAAATATAACGAGTAGGTAGAGAGAAAGAAATTCCTGGGCTGCTAAGCATGATCGTCATCATTATCAGGATTGTAATCCTGATCCTCATCCTCATCATCATCTCCATCAACCTGCATGGTGCCCGTAATAGTGTTATCCTCCTTATCCATGTCCAAATTATCAACTCAATCAATCAACACCATGACCTCATCATCATACAAAGGCTCCTCAAAGGTTGGGCCCACTCGGCACATCAATATAACACTCTCCATGAGTGGGTACTTGATAACACTCAAACTCACATTTCCTAGTAAAGTATGAAGTGGACATTAACAATAAAGAACCCAACAAAGAGGTTTGGGTAGAACCCACATGGAATAAGGTAAGATCTATATTAATGTAGATACTTAAACTTGTTGGTAAGTTATCTCCAAATTGGGGGGTTTCAAATAAAAACAATATTAAAGCAAGATTGTAATTGTGGTAGTTATCAAGATTTTCCAATAACTATGGTAAGTGTTCTCCGTGGGTTTATAACTACTTCGCGTATACACACGTGATCAATCCCAATGCTTACTTATAGAACTAATAACTAGGGTTCATCCAAACGACTGGTTCGTCCCTATTGGATGACTATACTTAATCACCGAGTCAGGTCTTATGAGCGATTTCCTTTTAACCATTATCAATTTGTCCCAAATTTAGATATCCTTCTACCACAGCTCAAGTTAATACAATAATCATAAAGACAAACGCTTTGTTGTAATTCTCTTTTCCTAATCTCTGTTTCTCTAGGTTCAAGCAAGTAAAGAATTTATGCAATTCCTAAGATTATGCACCATTAAGAAATGTTTAAAGATAAAGAGAATACAATACAAGCGTTTAGCATTGGTTTTGAATCACTTTTTTTTAACCCTATTCTTTAATCTACCATGGTTCCCACAACCCTAGTTGTGGAGGTTTTAGCCTCCCATAATTGTAAGATTATATTTAGTATTCATAGACAAGCACATAATTAAATACTTACAACAATAATTGGAAGAAAACCTGCTTTGAATATCAATGAAAAATCTAGAAAAAAATTGACGAAATCAAGTGTTGATCCTAAGAAATGCTCTCCAAAACTTGATAATAATCCAAAAGTAAAACTTTTCACACGTCTACTACCTTCTTTCTAGATGTTCTTCTATTAAAAATAAAACGTATTTATACAGAAATCAAAAACGTTTTCCTAAGACAAAAAGGAATTTTCCATATCCAGCGCCTGCTTGACTCACGATTGATCCTAGGACCCGTAACAGGATTGTACGGGCCGTAACTACCTCTCGAACATCCCTTGGATACTGTAGATTTGACAAACTGTTGGAAAATGGTACAACTCATGGCGCAGTCTATGAGTCATACAATCCATCCATGGCTTGGCCTTGAGAACTTTGACATCCTCTGAAGTTTTCTATGAGTGTTGTGGTACGCCTCGTACCTTCCTCATATGACTCGTACTTGCTTGTTGCACCTGGAGTTCTGCCAAGTCTTTAAGAATCACTAAAGCTCCCCATGGCTCATGGTATGGATCGTAAGTAGATGTTAGGATCTGTGAGTTCCATCCATACCAAGAGACTACCTTGTACAATTTTCTCTGTCGACTCCAGTTACGGCTCATACTGAGAGTCGTACTTTGCCTTCTTCTTATTTCAGCCTTTTGAGTTTTCCCACAAGCCTCAGTATGACTTGTACAATCAAGGTACTACTCGTACATGGCTGATTTTCTGTAGTTTTATGCATTTTTTTACACATTTTTGCTCCAACACCTATTTTCCCTAAAAACAAAATAAAAGAACCTCATATCCATATAAACATACCTATGTCCATGCTATTTTCTCAGTTTTAAGCATCGAAAGTGTTGTAAACTGACAGCACATCAACACCCTCAACTTAATACTTTTGCATGTTCTCCGGCAAAGAAAACAAAAAAAAAAACTAAAAATGACGTTTAACAAGAAAATAAACCTAGGATACTACAACCAACAATCAATCAAAATATGCACCATAACTCGAACAGCTTTTGACCCCTTTTTCCCATAAATCGAATCAACATATGCACATCAAGCTACCATAAAATGTGATAAACAGGGATCAAGATATGTCATCTAGCTATTAACATATAGTTAAGTCACCACCAATGCTTTTCACACAGACAATTGGCAGAATCAAATACAAACCATGTAACCTCACAACAAATGAAGTCCTCCACTCACAAATATAGGAACATATGAAACATGGGACTAAACAAATAAGACTCTCACTCTCACAATGAAGTTCCAAATACTGCATGTTGGATACTATAGGCTTGCCCTTAATTTCTCTACTTTGGCTTTTCGGATGGTCACGCTAGGATCACTATAGGACTTGATTCGGCTTGTAACGTAGGCTTCAGGCTGGGTATGGTAGATATGAAATCTTTTTAGTGACTAAACCCTCCTTGGAACTACATATGTGTGGCTCTAAAGGTCATTCATGAATAGTAAAGGTCATTTGTAAAGAATTCTTTTGTTTATAAATAGAGAAGCCAGACGAAGGCAACAACCATCCGTCCTCACAACAATTTCCTCTCATTCCTACTTCCTAATTCCGCAACCCCCCAAATTGGTATCAGAGCTAGCACATAAAATAAAACAAACTACCCAGAAAATATCGAGCTATGGAGAAAACTAGCAACGATGCAGATCTACAAAATAAGGCATATAAATTCATGAATATGAATAGCTAAACTTTTATATTCCTTATAATCTCCTAAGTATTATGTGATATTATCTTCTTATTATGCCGTTATAATGAAGAAATCTTGATTAAGTTTGCTATGTACGAGGTCAGTAAGCTGCGAGTAAGTAAGCCCACAATTAACAGCATTTACGGTACCACAGGGATTTTATGAATGGAATGTACTACCTTTTGGATATAAAAACGCACCAGGTAGATATCAACATTTTATGAATAACTACTTTAATCAACTAGAAAATTGCATAGTATACATAGATGATATACTACTTTATTCAAGAACAAAAGAAGAACATATAAAATTATTAGAGAAATTTATGCATATAATAGAAATATCAGGAATAAGCTTAAGTAGAAAAAAGGCTGAAATATTAAAAAATCAAATAGAATTCCTAGGAATACAAATAGATAAAAATGGAATAAAAATGCAAACACATATAGTACAAAAAATAATTAATTCTAAAGAATTATTAGATACTAAGAAAAAATTGCAATCCTTTTTAGGACTAGTTAACCAAGTACGAGAGTATATACCAAAATTAGTAGAAAACCTAAAACCATTACAGAAAAAATTAAAAAAGGACATAGAATTCAATTTTTATTTTTCTTTTTCTTCTTTGTTTTGATTGGTCACACCACACCTCATTTTTAGCCCTTTTTTCTTTTCTCTTCCTTTTTCACCTCCCCAAGATTTATACACCCCTACTATAGCCATCCTCAACTTAGGCATTTTGCCTATGTTGAGATTCACAATGTCCAAGGAGAGACCAGGGCCAAAATAGGTTCATTATAAAAAATTGAGTACGGTTAATTGTTTGATCAAAGAAAAATGGTTCATTTAAGGATCAAAATCTGGATCAAGGGAATCATATTATTCTGGTAGGGTCATTTAAGCTAAAAATGGGATAAAAAAATAGCCTTTGACCCTTTCCTAACCAACTATCAGAGAACCTATGTAAAGACCAATCAGGCAAGCTCTAGATCCTCTACGCAGTATTGAACTAGGTATTACACCTCACTCACTCATGGTACATGTCTTGCATTCATTCTACCTGTCCAGTTTATACATGGCTAAAAAGAACTACTCATGCTAATACACTAAATGACATAAAAAGATCCACAAAAATCATGCATTGCAATCAACAAATACATAACTAACCATAAAAGTTTTTTCAAACAGGGTAAATATTTCAAAACTTCAAAACTAGTGCAGTTTATTGGCTGAGTATTCCTAAGATACTTTCTAATTAAACAAGAATCACAAAAATAAAATCCTAAACATGCCTATTCTACTAAATAGATGCCCGAGGAAAAAGAAATACGACAAGAAAAATCCTTGGATGAGTCCAACAAAATCCCAAAAATACAAGTACACCCCGTCCCCTGTTAAAAAGCATGCTTCATCCCCGACGCATAGAATATAAAACAGAAGGAAGGAACATACCTATGGCTACTCAGACATCACCATCCATGGGTTGCCTCCCATACAACACTTGATTTAAAGTCCCGGCATGATACAAGTGATTCATTTACTCAGAGTTCACCAAACCACCACATGAGTTGCCTCCTAAGAAGCGCTTGATTTAATGTCATGGCACTACGCAAGTCTCTTGACAACTCAGACTTCATCAAGTAACTCAGAATCATCCTCAATTGCTGAGACCACTCTGTACTCCTTTGGTTGCTTCATTGACTGACAGATATTGAAGGTGACCTCTTCTTTGTTGAGTTTGAATTTTAACTGGACAGCCTCCACATCTACTAAAGCCCTCCCAGTGGCAAGGAATGGTCGCCCCAAAATGATGGGGACCTCAAAATCAACCTCGCAATCGAGGATCACGATGTCCGCTGATAATTTAAATCTGTCCAATTTAAGAAGTATATAAGGCAGGATCCCCACAGGCTTCTTTATAGTTTGGTCTGCCATCAGCAACTGCATAGTAGTCGGTGTGGGAGCTCCCAAGCTCAACTGCTTAAATACAACTAACGGCATCAGGTTGATGCTTGCTCCCAAATCACAGAGTGCCCTCACGAACTCGACATCACCAATTGTACATGGAATAATGAAGGCACCTGGATCCTCTTTCTTTTAGGAAAGGACCCATGAGGCTATAATGCTACAATGATGCACATTATCCACAAGCTCACACACCTTTTCTTCGTAACGAGGTCCTTCATAAATTTGGCGTATCCCAGCATCTATTCCAATTCCTTGAACAATGGTATAATTATAGATAACTGTTTAGCATTGACAGGAATTTCAAAAACTTACCATTCTCTACCTTCTTCTTCATTCTTTGAGGGAACGGTGGTGGTGGTCGTGGAATAGCCTTGTAAATCTGTGTGACTCCTTGCTTCTCTCCTTGTTTAGCCTCGGGCCCCTTCTAACAACTGGAGCCTCAGTCAACTTAGCATCCGCATTACGCTTATTCTGAACAACCTCTTCCTCATCATCGATTATGCTTTCTTTCTTCCTTTTAAACTCAACTACAATCGGCAGAGGGGGATTAACCTTGGTCTTTCCACTCCTAGTCATCACAGCCATACAATGACCATCATTCTTCAAATTTTGAACTGTATTGCTAGGTACTGTATCCTTTTTCCTAGGGTTCATGGATGTTAACAGTTGCCCTAGCTGTTGTTCAACCTGCTTGATAACCGTAGAATGTGACTTTACTCTCTGACCCATGCTCGATAGATCCCCACAGATGTCTTTCTGCTGATCATCTGTGGATCTAACGTTCTTGAGCATCTCATTCATCATGCTCTCCAGCTTTGACTGTCCATCTTTTCCCTCATGTGCATTCAAAGGCACGTACAATCCTGCTCGATCATTGTGGTAATTGTCATTCCTTCTCCATTCTCCTTCGTAGTCAAGACCTCGACTTCTGTCTTTGTACCTATTCCAATTGTAATTGTCTCTATATTGGTTCCGAATTTGGTTTCTAGAACCCTGGCGCCAAGTGTCTTATCCAAACCCTTGGGCGTTGTCTTGGAATCCCGCCACTTGGTTGTCCAAGAAGTTTGCCTCCTCCTCGGTGTCTGAGTGCTCCAGCCCTGGCTCCTGTCCCTGTGTCCCAGCTACATTAACTTTTTTGGCTCTAGAACCTATGATATTCTTTGTGAGCAGGTCTAATGATGTGCACATATGAGCCAAACTTGTTGGTAAGTTATCTCCAAATTGGGGGGTTTCAAAGAAAAACAATATTAAAGCAAGATTATAATTTTGGTTGTTATCAAGATTTTCTAATAACTAAGGTAAGTGTTCCCCATTGATTCATAACTACTTAGGGTATACACACGTGATCAATCCCAATGCTTACTTATAGAACTGATAACTAGTGTTCATCCAAACGACTGGTTCGTCCCTATTGGATGACTATATTCAATCACCGGGTTAGGTCTCATAAGAAATTTCTTTTTAACAATTATTGGTTCATCAAAATTTAACTATCATGCGGCCATAGCTCAAGTTAGTACAATGATCATAAAGACCAAGGTTTTTTGTAATTCTCTTTTCCTAAGCTCTACTTAACTAGGTTTAAGCAAGTAAAAAATTTGTGCAAGTCCTAATGTTGTGCACTATGAAGAAAAGTTAAAGATGAAGAGAATACAACACAAGCGTTTAGCATGGATTTTGAATCACTTTTGTATAACCCTATTTCATTAATCCACCATGGTTCCCACAAACCTAGCTGTGGAGGTTTTAGCCTCTCATAATTGGTAAGATTATATTTAGCATTCATAGACAAACACATAATTGAATACTTATAATAATAATTGGAAGAAAATCTGCTTTGAATATCAATGAACAATCTCAAGAAAATTGATGAAATCAAGTGTTGATCCTAAGAATAATTCACAAGTAAAACTTTTCACACGTCTACTACCTTCTTTCTACCCGTTCTTCTACTAAAATAAAACATAAAAGGTATTTATACAGACATCAAAAATCTTTTCCTAAGCTAGCAGAGAATTTTCCATATCTGGTGCCGACTTGACTCACGACTGATCCTACGACCCGTAACAAGATTGTACGGGTTATACCTGCCTCTCGTACATCTCTTGGTTGCTACAGATTTGGCTAAGTGTTGGAAGCTAGTATGACTCGTACCATAGTCCTACGAGTTGTACAATCCATCTGTGTCTTCGCCATGAGAACTTTGACTTCCTCTGAAGTTTTCTATGAGTGTTGTGGTATGCCTCATATGTTCCTCCTACGACTCGTAATTGCTTGTTGCACATGGAGTTCTGCCAAGTCTTTAAGAATCACTAAAGCTCCCCACGGCTCAAGGTATGGTTGCAAGTAGATGTTACGATCCATGAGTTCCATCCATACCAAGAGACTTCTTTGTGCAATTTTCTCTGAAGATTTCCATAATACCAGTCATGGCTCGTACGATCTTGGTATGGCTCATACTGAGAATTGTACTTTGTCTTTCTCTTATTCCAGCCTTCTAAGTTTTCCCACGAGTCTCAGTATGACTTATACAATAAAGGTACGACTCGCACTGTACTTGGCTAATTTTCTGCACTTTTATGCATCCTTTGCACATTTTGTCTCCAACACCTATTTCCCCTGAAAAAAAGTAAAAGCACCTCATATCCATATAAACATACCTAAGTCCATGGTATTTTCTCAATTTTAAGCATCGAAAGTGCTGTAAACTCACAGCACATCAGTACCTCATCTCGAGGGCTGTCATCTCCTCGTCTGTTGTAGGTCGACTTTCTAGCCTCAGTTTCAAATCTAGCATCCTAAATATGCGACCCTACTAGCTTTCATCACGAGCCTGAAGATCAACTATAGTGAGGAGTGAAGTTGTGGAAGTGATAGTCTCCTTCACCTTTGTAACATCAATCATCTTGCCCGCCAGGTGCCTTCCTAGATATAGACAGAGGTCTACCTCCTCCTACTCAATGCCTAATCCTCGAAAAAACTTGGTCAAGAGACTGCCACAATAATATTTCCACCTACAGTTGTCCCTCAGTCTCCTCATATTATCCTAAAGCACCGCACCAATGTTGATTGGTATTCCTTTCATAAACATGTATACCAGCACAACTCTCTCTCTAGTGATGTCCTTCATGTGTGTCCTAGGGAGAAACACGACACGAATTATCTTCACCTAAATTTTCGCCTCCTTGCTCAAATAGGAGAACGCAAGTGTGGAGTGAATGCCCTTGTGATCCCTTGCCCAATGGGCAGATGAGTACTCACCAGTGTGATGGATGTCGCAGCAAGGAGGCTTCCCAAGCAAGATAAAGTACTTTAAAGGGTCTACCTCAAGTGTGCCAAGGAAAGCATTGAACCTATTGTAAGTGAACTGCACCACTTGACCCCTTATCTTCACTTTGGTACTCTCTCCAAAAGACGTGTCCTAGTTTCATAGAACTCCCTCACCAATGTGAGGTTGTACTCCTCCAGCTCAGCAAAGATGTATCCAACTCCCAACTCGTGGAGCTTGTCCCAGATGGTCAGGAACACAAGCATAAGGCGGCCCTTACCTATCCATTTTTCAGGATCCTACATGGCCTCCTTTTGTGTATTGAACCATGTAGTCTATGAGGCTATACAAAATTTGCTCCAAATCTTCTAGTAGGGCCAACCTTGGCTGCTGATGAACTAGCTCTCTTTAGGCCTTTTCGATGCCTCTTGAGGCTTGGGTTAGAAATCACCACTTCCTTTCTTTCCGATCCCATGACTCCTGCTAATCAAAAATGAAGAACTTTACAAAATTATTTCATGAACAAGAAAGCTAACAAATTAAGTGTCAAAGGTGCAAAATTGACCCCACATTTAATTTTCTAGCATACTAGTGAGACTTGTCAAACAGGGTACTCAAGACTTCCCCCATTATCATCCAATGTCAATAATACTAATTTATTGAACAATTCTAACTACAACCAAGTTCATGAATTTTTTCAACTTTCCCCTCACTTTTAACTCTTCAAGAATGCCTCACTTTGGCCATCCCTCTCACTTTCCCTTCTTCAATTCATAATTCGAGTAATTCATACATAGAAGTAGCTACATTAAATTTATTCAACAATCCACAAGAAATATACTATATCCACACTGAATTAATCATGAATTTCAACAACTCAAGAATTATTCACATGTAAGAATTTTCTTAAAATGAACTTTCTCTCTCTACAATTAATGCACCTACCCACTAATTTTAAGAATTCAATTCCCTATACCTACAACTTCAGATCACTATATTCAACCAAGAAATAAGTTATCCAACAAAGATACACATTATCATGGAATACTTTAAGAAATTAAAGCTCATGAAACCCACAATATGAAACATAAGCTTTTCACCAACCATGGTGATTTGGGTCTTTAATCTTGGGGAAGAAGGGTGTGGGGGCATGCTTTCAACATCACCTAAACAAGATAGATCAGATACTTACTTGAATTGAAGAGAGGAACTTCACTAAACCTTGTTGAAGACATCAATGGAGGGGAAAGAGGGGAACTACGGATTAAGAGGCAGAGAAGAGAGAATTTTTGGATTTTTTTTCAACTTTGTAATGAAAAAGGATAAATGGGATTTTAAATAAAGGTGTGGGGCATGGGTTTTTGGTAATTTTAAGGTCTTTGGGTCAACATTGGCCTAATTGATAAAAATTTTCAGCCATAATGCCCCTGCTGCCGCCCCCTCCATAGCCCCACAGACTTAGAAATATTTTTTGGGATTGGGGCTGGCTCAGAGCACCACCCATAGCACCAACCTGACAAATTTTTTTCTTGTATATTTTAACTTTTGGCACCCCATGCCAAGTATCTCACCCCAAACCTTAAACTTTTTTAGCTCATTTTTCTAGCTATTTCGCCTCCAAAGCTCTGCTCGTCTCTACAAAAAAAATGTAAGGAATGTTAGAAAGATGGGTTGCCTCCTACCAAGATCTTTAGTTATAGTTGAGGCACGACATTCGTGGGTTGCCTCCCATGCAACGCCTGATTAAACATCATGGCACGACTAAGGTAACTTTTACCCCTTCATCCGATGAAACATTGACCAAACTGACAATCTGACAAACCCTCATGCAGCCCGTGCTATTCAACTAAATGACTGCACCCTCCAGGTTCTACTACTGGCTTAGCTATGAAGTCCTCATAGTGAGGAGGCATCCTTGTTGCTATAAACACCTCAAAAACTACCTCTTGATCATCTACCATCATAGACATCTTGCCCATCATTACCTGTATGACAACGTCGACGATGGCCAAGAATCCTCTCCCCAAATTGACGAGAACTGCTGCATCTACTTTGTAAGCAAGGATTATGAAGTCCACTGGTAGGATGAAGGGTCTCACTTCTATCAAGACATAGATTATTATTCCGTCAGGATAGGCAAGAGATCGGTCTGCAAGCTGCAATGCCACTATGGTCGGACGTGGTTCTCCTCGCCCCAAAGTTTTGAACAGGATGTAGGCATCAAATTAGTGCTTACACCCAGATCGCATAGAGAAGAACCAACGTCCTTATTTCCAATCACAACTAGAAGGGTGAAGCTCCCTGGGTCCTTTAGCTTTTTGGGAATTTTGTTTTTAACCTGAGAACTGCTCTCTTTTATGAGAGACACAATTTTAAACTCTATTAACCTCCTCTTGTTGGCCACAATTTTCTTCAGATATTTTGCATATTTTGGAACTTCTTGTAAAAGCTCCACCAATAGTATGTTAACAAGTACCTATTTCAACACATCAAGAAATTTCTAGCAGCCTGAGTCCTTCTTCTTCTACTTAAATCTTTGTGGAAATGGGGGCGGTGGTCTGGCTACTACAACTTTTGGTTTTGAGTTGCTTGGCTTGTCGACCTCATTCTTGGACTTTAGAACCTGGTCATTGTTCGCGGTCTGCTGCTCGGTATATATTATACACCGACACGCAAGTGTACGTGGTCAAACAAGTAATAAAGTGGCTAAGTAGCCAAGTATTGATCCAAGGAGGCTGCTCTAGATATGCAAAACTGCCTAGTTTACTATATCTCTATTCTATTTCTAACTATGTTAACAACAATCCAACCAAGATTTGAGTGAGTTTTGTTTCTAAACTAATTATCTACTAAAATTAATAACTACTATTTACGTTGAGTTTAGACAATGGATATGCACATGCCAAGGTTAAGAACGAGTAATGAACTTGATAATCATGATAATTTGGTCATCTTCTTCTTCATATTGCTAGCCAAGAACGTTTGCCTAGAAATTAAAACTTCCGTATTTAATTTCACTTTAGATTCATAAACCATTCGTCTACATTTCTGTGATCAAATGCAATTTATGACCTAACACTACAATTCCGGTTCCTAAATTGACTAATACGGCTTTCAAGTATATTTCTATCAAGAAAGCACATCAAAACCCAATTTTCCCAAATCAAGTTAAGAACAATACCCTATTAATTCACAACTTTCCAATTTCATGCTCTCTCGAGTGAAATTGGACTTTTTAGATATACATTAATGGTGGCCAATCAAGAATGTAATAAGCACAAGAATTAATAGAACAACATGCAAGAAGAAGAAGAAACCATATCAATTATTACCAACATTCATTACACAAGTTCAAAACCTCAGCAAGAAAGGAATTAGCCACTCATTCTTGGATTAATCATCCTAGAATGAGTGTGAATCATGCATACAATTGAAGGAAAGAAGAAGGGAAGAGAAGAAAACTCTTATCTTTTCTATTCTTCAACTACCACAAAACCACGTTCCTGCTCCCACTTCTGAACTCAGGCTCAAAAAAAACTAAAACTAAAAAAAACTCCTTTAAAAATAACCTAAGTGTGCTATTTATACTAGTGGGAAATTTTTCCCGGAATAACAAGCAACGTGTCACGGAGGCCAACGCGGAGCACTGCCTCCATGACACGGCGTGGACGCGGACCCTCTCTGGAAATTGCATGGTCCGGATAATTAGCCTCAACGTGGCACGGAGGCCATCGCGGAGGCCTGTCTCCGTGCCACGGAGCTGACGCGCAGGCACACTGGAAATTGCCACTTTTATTTCTGCCCAATCAGTGTGCTACCGCGATGGCAGCGTGGCACGGCACCATCGCGGAGCCACTGCAAAATATGCCATCCGAGGTCTTTTCCACGCTCGCATCCAAGTCCAACTCCGACATAGTTCCAACACGCATTTTAGCTCTTAAAAATCACATTATCCTGCAAAACAAATGCTAATCATGTTGGTTAGTATAAATTCGCATTTTATTACCAAATACATGATATTATATACGCATTGCACAACAAACAAGGTAAAAATGATACGTTTGAGTATCACTTGGGCATATAAATCTGCCCAAGATCACTTACCCCACACTTAAATCCTTGTTCGTCCTCGAACAACACATACACAAATCATGCACATCACATCTCAACCTTTGTCACTATGGTGCAACCATTTACGTTACGGTCATACCGATTATTCGATTTTTGCAAATCATCAAGAAAACATGCTTGGTCGTACAAGACAATGACCTTAATACATCGAGGCTTCCTAGACTTTTAAGAATTGATTCTTGATATCGGCAAACTCATGCAACTCAACTAATCAAGAAATCCGACACGAAAATCAATCCTTCATCAAGCATGTACCCTCACAACTCGAGAGAAACTTCCCCTTTTATGCTCGTGCAGCACACAAACATGCAAGTAGGGGCATATAGAAATTAATTTCACTCTCTCTCCCAAAAGAATTCACATGCATCATGCCATGACCCATAGGCTTGCCCTTAGTGTATTACTCCACTAATATAAAGAAATGCAGTGTAGGATCAAATAGGACTTTTAATGGGTTGTAACTGGGCTATGGATCTAGTATATATATATTGGATTAGCCAATAATAGTCGCTAGCATCCTTAAGCGCCTTTTCAACTCATTCCCATCGACTCATGGACATTGTTCCTCTCTTTTCTCTTTTTCTCCCATTCATGCTGGTTTACTTTCATACAGCCCATTTCATCAGGCACACTTGACCCCAAACGGAAGGTTTTCATGTACCCTCAATTTCATTTAATTACAACTAGTGCCTCTTCAACATCATCTTTTCTTTCCTCACTTTGCTTTTCTTTTCTTTTCACTCTTTTCACTCTTTAACACTTTGGGAAACAATTTTCTGTTCTTTGTAAGTGCTTAAGAGCTTCTTATAGACTTTAAGGCTAATGAAAAGAAGGAATAAAGCTTAGTTCATACAATTCTGGACAAAAGAAAGAAATCGGCTAAAGGCTCAACGGGCTGACTAGGGTATACAACATATAAAAAGGTAGAATTTGACAAGAAAAAAAATGAAAACTAACGGTTAAAACAAAGAAATGCCTACATCCTTTCCGACACTACACCTCCTTCATTTCGCTTTGTATACACGCCAGGCAAGTTCTAGACAATTCACAATGACATGGAATAGCAAAACCTCACTCACACTTCATGCACATGCTCGAATCAAGATGCATTCACAGACTCTTTAATTAGTCAAGTACATGAATCCAAGATTAAGACTCAATCATAATGAACCAAATTCTATAGCCTAGGTAACTCAACATATTTACACAATTACATGCTTTCAAACGAATCACTTTCGCATTTCGAACATCAATTACACACGCAACAAAATTTTAGCAACCATAAGCAACTACAGTTTATTGATGCAATCCACCAAAGAAACTAAAAACAAAACATCTACTCCTACCGACTACATTTCCCTTAAGACGGTCGTCATCCATCCATCATAGGGAATGTTTACTAACTATGACATCGGTTCAATGGGACTATTCTCGGTAAAAGAACCGAAAACAAACTCCGAGAAACCCAAAAATAAAACTTCAAAAATTTTTGCAACACATCGATCATTTCGATGAAAAAAAATATTTACAAAATATGTTGCTAAGTACAACATCTTTTCGCAAAAATTTTGAAAAATATCGATCATATCGATAGAGAAAAAATATTTACAAAGGCAACCATAATTTTTTTAAAAACACACATCATTAGCCACAAACAAATATATACACATCATTCACAAATCAGTTCACAACAACAGGGAAAGCACATACATAAATAAACGTCAAGGAAGAATATACAACAGATTTAGAGCCTATGACCCAGCACCTAACTACTCCCCACCCCACACTTAAATCGAACACTGTCCCCAGTGTTCACAAAAATACAAAGCACAAAATTGTGGGTGGTGAAACTCCCTGCTCAGTCGAAATATTCGACTTCCTCATCCGGTGCTGCGGCCTCGTCGCCCATATCTGAATCAGCTCCCTCGCCGTCATCGGACTCCACATCAGAGTCCTCACGATGTGTCTCCTCATCAGTAGGGACGTCATCATCAGTCGGCTCCACAAAGGCTGGCCCCACCTTGCATAAAGCTCTGGCGTTCTCGCCAAAAGGGTAGTCCAGCTCCAGCTACCATAATTCATCCTCGGTGGCTGGTCTCCCACCTATCCGTAGCTGCAGCATCTGTATACCAAACATACGGGCCATATACTGGTCGTCACGAGCATGTCGCTCGCCCAGAGTCAGCACAGGTCCGTGTGTAGTGTCGGGGGCCTTGGTCTTTGTCACATCAAGGGCCCGCCGCTCCAACTGCGGAATGTAATCCAAGGCTTCTTCCTCAACGTCGAGGCCTCGGAGGAAGGTGGTGATGAGTCCGCCAAACCCGTATCTGTGGCCCTGGTGTAGTCTGGCTCTCTTCATGGCGGATATTATAACCGCCCCCACATTAATCTCAAGCCCTTTCATAAGGGCATACACCAGGCAGACACGGTCCCGGGTCACGTCTGTCATATGTACTCCTGGGATCAAACACGAACATACAATTTTTAGCCAGATTCTGGCCTCCCTGTTCATCTGCGAATAAGGCAGAGTCTGGTGGTAACCCCTCTCTTTGTGTCTACTCCATCGGGCTATGGATCGAGCCCCACACAACGTACGTCTGATGTCGGTGTACGGTGGGGTGATGTTGAGCTGGCGGAGAACCTGGGCGTCTGTGTCCCGCGCTCCAACGATGGCATTCAGCTGCTGGGGTTCCAGAGTGACAATCTGCCCTCTGATTTTAATAGTGTGGCTTCTAATGGCCGGGTTCCAGTTGGCATAAAATTCCCGAACCAAATAAAGGTTGCACTCCTTGGGCTCCTGAAAAATAAAGCTGAGCCCAGCTGCTTCGATCCTCTGTACAATGCGAGGGAACTCCTGTGCGAGCGGTTCCCTTGCAATATGTTCCTCCGGGAAGTACTTGTTCTCCTTATGCTTTGCGTACCATTTCTTCCCTTCATCGGTGACCCATCGTGTCCCGTATCGGCGGTGTTGACCGCGTGGAACAGCAGGTGCAGCTGGGACAGCAGTGCCCAGTCTCATTCTCTTTCTGCCGGTGCCTGAGGTAGAAGCACCCTTGCCTTTATCTTGTCTACTAGCCATTGTACCTGTCAATTTACACAAACAAGCACAACGTTAAGCTAAATTCTTGTTAGCTTCAGCTAAGGTCGGGTTACGTAAAATTTACCCCACACTTAGTCCTTAACAATATCTACAAAATTATAGCAAGGATAGCTCTATTCACAACCCCAAACACAAACAACTATACACATATTGCTTTGTGCGTTCGTAACAAAATTTCGACAGCATAACGGTTAGCGTACTACTCAGACTTTATACAGCTAATCCCAATCCTACTATCGCTAACACTTCAACCATCGCACTTCGCAACAAAAACAATAACAAAAATAAAAACAACTATAAAAACATTTTATATACAAGCTAATCTAAATAATCTAACCAATTCACACATTTTATGCATTTTCCCACAAAAATTCGAGAATTAGTCGTCTTTTAACATTTACACAATATTTACCACGACTTATCTCAAATAATAAACACACCCCGGCATCAATTTCACCAAACTATCAAGTTTCCCAAGTCAAATTCAACAACCCAAGCCCTAGAATACAATTCGACAATCAATTTCGAATTATTTACATAATCGACAAGTTCAAACGCCAAATACAACAATCCGAACATAATCAATCACAAAATAATTCAATATCATGTTTAATTTCTACCTAGGGTGATATATCTCACCTTACATGCCCAAATTTGACAAAAATCGCCAAAAAATTGAGTTAGACGATGAAAACATACCTTAGAATTGAAGAATCGATAAAGACTTGACGTTTTCCTTGCCTCTTAACGTGGCACGGAGCTTGGGGGTAGGGGAATGGGTGTTTGGTCGCGGAGGGAAGAGGGAATGGGGAAAATAGGGGCGAAATCGGGGGTTTTTATTAAGAAAACACGTGGGTCACCCGGAAACCCGGTGTGACCCGGCACTGGGATAAGGGCAACGTGTCACGGAGGGTAACGCGGAGGCCCTCCTCCGTGACACGGAGCCAACGCGTTGGCTTACTGGAATTTTTAAAAAATTCCAGTTTTGCCTTCAACGTGTCACGGAGGCCAACGCGGAGCATTGCCTCCGTGACACGGCGCCAACGCGCCAGTGCTCTGTTTCACTATCAAATTTTATTTTTCATACCTCGCCTCGTTTTCTCGATTCCACGTATTTTTCCTCCGGTATACCTGAAAATCACCTCACTAAACAAAAATTGGTTAAATGACTAGATTCCCTACTAAAAGAATAAAAATTACTAATTAAAATGCACATCTAAACCTAGTCAAGAAAAAGAAAAGAAAATAAAATAAAAGAAAAACTTTACACTAAGGAAAAAGAAAGAAAAATATTTTTCACGGGTTGCCTCCCGTGCAACGCCTGGTTTAACGTCGCGGCTCGACAGCCTTTACGCTCAATTTTCTACTAGGGAGATGGACGATTTGACCCGATCATGGTCATCTCCCCAGTAGTTCTCAACCTTGTCTGGTGGCCTACCTAGTAACTCTCGGGAATCACTCAATCCATTCGCATTCCCATGATCAATCACGTTGATCACCGAGAGTTCCTTATAGACAGTCGGGAGCTTAGGTGCCTTGTACACGTCGAACACCTCAACCTTGTCGTGTTCTTGCATCGTGAGTTGACCCGCAGCTACATCGATCAATGCCTTTCCGGTTGCCAAAAATGGTCGTCCCAAAATAAATGGGACTTCTGCATCTAGCTCAAAATCCAGAACAATGAAATCTACCGGAAAAATGAGGGAGCCTACCTGCACTAGCACATCCTCCACAATGCCATCCGGCTTAGCTAAAGACCTGTCTGCTAGCTGCAAGATCACTGTCGTAGGTCTAGGACTCCCTAGCCCTAACTTTCTGAATACCGAAGATGGCATCAGATTTATACTTGCCCCCAAGTCGCATAACCCACGAGCTCGGATACTTTGCCCAATCGTCAGCTGGATAGTAAAACTTCCAGGATCCTTCAGTTTAGTGGGCAACCTGTTCTGAATACGGGATGTGCATTCCTCCGTTAAAGCCACCGTGGCATACTCGGTCAAGCTACTTTTGTTGGCCATGATGTCTTTGATATACTTTGCATATTTTGGCACACCCTGCAAGACATCAACAAGAGGTAAGTTAACATGTACCTGTTTAAGTACCTCCATGAATTTCTGGAAACACGCCTCCTCCTTGTGTTTCTTAAGTCGTTGAGGGAACGGGGGTGGAGGCCTTGTTAGTTCAGCTTCTTTGGTCTTCCCCGTATCTGAGGTTTGTTCTCCCTCAACATCTGCTGCTCCTGACTTCTGAGGCTGTCTTTCCAGTTCCACCTCCTTTAATTGTAAACCACTCCTCGTGGTCACTGCATTTACCTGCTTAGGATTGGGATCCGTGTCGCTAGGTAGTCCTCCCCTTGGTCTAGTATTTTGGGCACTGGCAAATTGCCCAAACTCATATTCAAGAGCCTTGGTTGCCAATTGATTGTTCTTTACTTCGGCCGCCAGTTTGACATAGTCAGCCTGCAATTGTGCCTGGTTGGCAATCATGGTCTTGAACATTTCCTCAATAGTCGGTGATGGTGGTGGAGGAGGGGCATTGCGATTTCTAAACTGATTCTGATAGCCTTGTTGCCCTCCTTGGTTTCTGTGCATACCCTGCCCTGAACCCTGGCCTTGTTGATTGTTGCTACCCCACGAAAAATTTGGATGATTCCTCCAATTCGAGTTGTAGCCACCACCAAACTGCTGTTGATTCCTCTGTGCATTGCCCACAAAGTTGACAGAATCAGGATTTGCACCACAGCATTCAGCTGAATACTCACTACTACCACACACTTCACACCACATCTGTTGGACTGAATTGACTGAGGCTGACGGCTAGTTCAAATTCATATTGCTGAAGTGAGTGTTTAACTGATTTTGCAAAGCAGCTATCTGTGCAGCGATAGCTGTGAATCCATCCACTTCAAGCACTCCCGCTGCTTTCCTTGCTCCACCTCTTGAAGAATCTGCATTCCATTCCGGATTGCCTTGTGAAATTCGGTTGAGCAAAGTGTACAGCTCCTCATAAGTCTTCTCCAGCGCTTGCCCTCCAGCTGCTGAGTCTAACAAAATTTTAGTGTGGGGTTCCAAACCCTCAATAAAAGTGTGGACCAACACCTCATTTGACTGATGATGATGAGGACAGTCCCGCAACATGGACTTGAATCTTTCCCAGGCTTGATAAAGATTTTCTCCTTCCCTCTGTTTAAAACTTAGAATCTGACTTCTAAGTTTAGCTGTTTTACCTGAAGGGAAAAATCTGATCAAGAACTTCTTTGCAAGATCATCCCACGTTGATATAGAGTTGGGTGGTTCAGCTTTTAACCACCTCTTGGCTTCACCAAGTAAGGAAAATGGAAATAAGGTGAGCCGAACATAATCAGGTGACACTCCAGCGGGGATGTAAGTGTCACTTATCTCCAAAACGTTCTGGAGATGTTGTTGCGGATCTTCGTGAGGGAGACCGGTAAACTGCCCGCTAGTGTGCAAAAGTTGCACCATATTTTGCTTTAACTCAAATCTCCCCCCAGGCTCTGGTTTGCGGATGCTGGAATGTACATTATTAGCGTGTGGGATTGCCACCTCGCGAACCGGCCTGGCTGCTACTTCCTCGGGCACTAACACTGCCCGCACAACTGGTGGATTGGGTTGCTCCATTATAGACTGTTTCAGCAACTGCAACTTCTTCTGAAGAGCTTCTCTACGTTGACTATGCAATTCACGTTCTGGCTCTAAGTAAGATTCCACCAGCTCCTTGTCCCTTGCCAGTGTTCACAGAAATAAAAAATCTGCAAAATACAGGCTAAGACCAAGTTGTTAACACTTAAGAAAATAAAAATACAAATACAGTAAATTTACACTAAACAAAATTTTACAAATCGCCTAGCCTCCCCGGCAACGGCGCCAAAAACTTGTTCGCGGTCTGCTGCTCGGTATATATTATACACCGACACGCAAGTGTACGTGGTCAAACAAGTAATAAAGTGGCTAAGTAGCCAAGTATCGATCCAAGGAGGCTGCTCTAGATATGCAAAACTGCCTAGTTTACTATATCTCTATTCTATTTCTAACTATGTTAACAACAATCCAACCAAGATTTGAGTGAGTTTTGTTTCTAAACTAATTATCTACTAAAATTAATAACTACTATTTACGTTGAGTTTAGACAATGGATATGCACATGCCAAGGTTAAGAACGAGTAATGAACTTGATAATCATGATAATTTGGTCATCTTCTTCTTCATATTGCTAGCCAAGAACATTTGCCTAGAAATTAAAACTTCCGTATTTAATTTCACTTTAGATTCATAAACCATTCGTCTACATTTCTGTGATCAAATGCAATTTATGACCTAACACTACAATTCCGGTTCCTAAATTGACTAATACGGCTTTCAAGTATATTTCTATCAAGAAAGCACATCAAAACCCAATTTTCCCAAATCAAGTTAAGAACAATACCCTATTAATTCACAACTTTCCAATTTCATGCTCTCTCGAGTGAAATTGGACTTTTTAGATATACATTAATGGTGGCAAATCAAGAATGTAATAAGCACAAGAATTAATAGAACAACATGCAAGAAGAAGAAGAAACCATATCAATTATTACCAACATTCATTACACAAGTTCAAAACCTCAGCAAGAAAGGAATTAGCCACTCATTCTTGGATTAATCATCCTAGAATGAGTTTGAATCATGCATACAATTGAAGGAAAGAAGAAGGGAAGAGAAGAAAACTCTTATCTTTTCTGTTCTTCAACTGCCACAAAACCACGTTCCTGCTCCCACTTCTGAACTCAGGCTCAAAAAAAACTAAAACTAAAAAAAACTCCTTTAAAAATAACCTAAGTGTGCTATTTATACTAGTGGGAAATTTTTCCCGGAATAACAAGCAACGTGTCACGGAGGCTAACGCGGAGCACTGCCTCCGTGACACGGCGTGGACGCGGACCCTCTCTGGAAATTGCATGGTCCGGATAATTAGCCTCAACGTGGCACGGAGGCCATCGCGGAGGCCTGTCTCCGTGCCACGGAGCTGACGCGCAGGCACACTGGAAATTGCCACTTTTATTTCTGCCCAGGCAGTGTGCTACCGCGATGGCAGCGTGGCACGGCACCATCGCGGAGCCACTGCAAAATATGCCATCCGAGGTCTTTTCCACGCTCGCATCCAAGTCCAACTCCGACATAGTTCCAACACGCATTTTAGCTCATAAAAATCACATTATCCTGCAAAACAAATGCTAATCATGTTGGTTAGTATAAATTCGCATTTTATTACCAAATACATGATATTATATACACATTGCACAACAAACAAGGTAAAAATGATACGTTTGAGTATCACTTGGGCATATAAATCTGCCCAAGATCAGTCATCATCAACCTTCTTTTCTCTGGGGATCACCTAACCCAGCTCTTTACCACTTTTGGTTTTGGACCAACCGCATGGTCCCTTCCTTAAAGTCAAAGTTCCCAGTGATAGTCGGCTTGATGATCACTTTAGAAACATTCTCCAAGTTTGGCCTATCAAAATTCAGCACTGGAAACATTTCCTGATTGTTGCCCTGTGCCTGCTCATTATTCTACATGATTAACCTTCAAAAGATTCTCTCAATTTCATGATCAAAAGAAGCCAAAAGTGATTCTTGACTTCTTGTACTTGGCATACTCTGAACGCACAACCTTATAAACTTCACAAAAATAAGGAAACAAATGTAAAATATAGAACAACAGAATAAAACCTAATTACAAATGATCAAACAATATTTATGTCCCCAACAACGGCGCCAAAAACTTGATGTCTCCCAAGCACACATGGTCGTCAAGTAATATAGGACTGGAAGTCCCGATTTTCGATCCCCCAGAGACTTGTCAGTTTAATCATTTAAGTTGTTTCTTATTTTTCTATTCTATCAAACAGTTGAAATGGGGAATGGTTTGGGAAATTAACTACTAAAAACATTTAATTATAAAATTAACTAATCTATTGTAAACTTGGTTTTACTTCAGATGATGATGAAAATCTAGGGAAATGGCACTTCTAGTTCCAGGTTGAGTTTTCAAGACGTGATTACACTAGAATGATTCTTCCTATAGTTGCTAGTTGCAAGTTACTATCCCATTCCTTGACACTCTCCTGAGCATCCAAGAACTATCTCATGAATCCTAACGCCTATATTCCTATGGTTGCGAGAGAAACATGAAAGGACGGTTATGCCTACTTGTATTTCAACTAAACAGGATTGAAGGGTATATTCCTATCCTCAACAACAACTTCTATCCTCTCACTAATGGGTTCAAGGGTCTTTGAATTCCTATTTTATATTTACCTATAACCCTTTCGGTTCCGTTTCCTAAGTTCAACAGAAAGCCAACCGAGTTACTCACAAGTTGATAAGGCTAATGGATAAGCAATAAAAACAAGTAAATATAAACAACCATTGATGAAGAATCAAAACTAGTACAAATCAGTCTATGAAACATCAACCATCCACCTTGGCCAAAACCTTAGAGTATGAATTTAGCCACTCATAGACAAGTGGAAAAACAAAGTCTTAATCATAATCATTCAAAGCAAAAGGATAGAGAAAATAAAAACCTAGTGTAGAACCTGTCTCCTCTTCCAAGCGGCTTACAACCCTTACAAAATGATTTCGAAATGTAAAACTGATCAAAAAATGCTTAACGAACAACCTAGAGGCTATATATATGGTTGAGCCTTTAAATGAAACTTCTGTCCTCAAATAATTAGCTTTAAAATCAGCAATTTCAGCTTTGGAATAGGCCTAGCACACTGCCCCATCCATAGCCCCAAGTTGGGCTTAAGTTTCATCTGAAGTTTGGCTTTGGGCGCCCAGCCACATCTATAGCACCAAGGAGTTGACCAAATTTGAACACCTCTGGATCATCAGGGTGCCCCGCACCACCTATAGCTCCCAAGTGTTAGTCAAATTTCTTGACTCTAGAACCTTTTTGGTGCCCAGCCCCATCCATAACATCAAAATTTTTGGGAAATTTCTCCAAGTCTGGAATGCTTTAGGCTCAACGCCTATCATCTCGCCAAGGTGTTGTGAAACATCTCTGAAGTTTGGGACCTGGCACTGGGTGCAACTATATTCCCAGATATAATGCACATTCCTCTGAAGTTTAGGACCTGACTCCTGGCGCCAACCATAGCCCAGGGTCCTTCTTCTCAGCTTCTCAAATCTACACACCTTGAGATAATTTGGGTCCTTTTTCCTAGGTTTCCTACTCAAAACATATCAAATTTTTTGTTAGCATACAAAACACACAAACACATGAATTTATGCATTTCATAAGGATTATGAACTCAAAACAAGGTAAAAGATAGGGAAGAACAAGGAAAATGGGCACAAAAATATGCCCAACATCACCACCCCACACTGAAACCATTGTTCATCCTCGAACAATTGTTAATACACACATAAACTCATCTTTTACCACCACACTTGGTACCTCTATCAATTCATACTCAACCAACTAGCATAAAGCGTAGATCAAGTGGTTCATCAACATACAACAACTCTCATCAAGCACATATAAAGGTTTCACGATCAAGACCACACAACCTTTATAATTGAATCATCCTTTCAAAGCATAGGGCCAACATGATTAAGTATGAAGTATGCAACGAATAGTACACCGACTTATACATCTTGTGTCCCTCAATTTTAGTGATGTTCATCTCTCAGATGATCAATGCAAACACATGAAACATAGAAAGTAAGGCACCCTTACGCTCACAAACAATGTAATGCACATATGTCACATAACATAAGTTTTATACCCCAAGAGCTCAAAGATTTAACTTAGGAGTTGAAACGGGAAAAATTGTGAAATTGATGTTGCAGGCACAGGACTAGTCATGGGACGACTCGTGAGGAGACCCCATGAGTCATCAGGTGGCTCGTGGGGAGGCTTGGGGGAAATAAAGGATTGAGGTCCCCACGAGTTAGGTAACTCGTGGTCAGTCACCATGAGTCGTTATGTCATTCGTGGGGTGGTGTGGAAAAATAGATAGAGAAGCTAACCAGTAGACCTAACGAAAGGGACCCCACGAATCATGGTCTATCACGACGACTCATAAGGTGAGTCGTGAGCAACAAGTTGAATTTTATTGGAAATTAAGGCAGTGTACCAGATGGAAGGTGACCACGAGTCGTGGTCTCGAGACACGAGTCGTCATGTCCCTTTTACGAGCCCTATTAGAGTTATTAGCCAGTGCACTTGACGAGCGACTCGACGAGTTGTTTCCCATCCTGACAAGTCATCAGGTCACCCGTTAGGGTCACCTGGAAGTAATTTTCTGCAAATTTAGTAAGGGTATTTTCGAAATCCTAAGCTCCAAAGACCTATACTACATCGTTTAAAGCTCGTTTTAGTGGGGTTTTAGCAACGGAAGACCTATCCTAAGCCATTATTCTCATGCATGTAAGTTTGAAGTTTTGAAGAGGAGGTTCAAGGTGAAATCTCAAGGTTTACACTGAAATCTTAGCTTGGGCAATTAGAGGGGGTTAGAATTCACCATTCAAAGGTATGTAAGTCTATGAGTGGGTGTCTTCTTCCACAACCATGCCCAATCCCTATAAAAATGTGATAAATTATCTATGATCATGTTACACCCCATAAATTCTTGACATTTAGATGGCCTATTCGCATGTTGGTTAAGAGTTTTAGAATGCCATACATGCTAGAAAAAGGTTCGGGGGGAAGACTGTACAAGCGCCACGTCGAAGCATCACAAGAGGAGGCCGGGTAGACCCCCTCCGTGATGGCCAACGTGTCACGGAGGGCTCACCTCCGCGATGGCCAACGTGCCACGGAGGTAAGGTCCAGGCCTCAACTATATAAAGTCCCCACTTCGTTTTTGATTCATTTCATTACATAATTTCCAGCAAAAATGAAGGAAAAAAGAGGAGGAAGAAGGGTTTCTTTGAAATTCCTTCTGTTTACGCTATTAAACGCGGTCCAAACTCGAATTAATCTTGGGTAGTTAAGTATTAAGCTGCAGAGCATCCCTACAGAGTTAGTTTCGTGAAATTCGGCCGGCGAACCGTCGTCCTACCAAGCAGAGGTAAGTGGAATTGCTCCAAATTAGTGTCAATATACTCGTAGCCCTAAAGTGAGTATTTCTCCCTTATGGACTTCCGAGAAATAGCGAGTTTTCGGTTGTTTTCCGATAAGTCAAAGTTTGGGCTATCTATATATTCAAAGTTCGGAATATTGACGAATTTAGTTCTAATTTCTATAAATATGAATGCAGTTGGAAGAAATAGCTAGATATTGGCCGAGTTACGCCAGTTAGTCAAGAAGTCAGTAACTGAGGTATGTAAAGCTAGTTTCTTTCGTCAAGTTAGTAATTCCAGTAGAGCAAACTAGTATAAATTCTAGTAGAAAGTTTCAAAAACAGTACAACATGCCCAATATGTAATTTAGTAAAGTACATAAGGATATTATCGTGTTCAGTCGAAACTTAGCAAAGCAATATAAGTTCCCGTAAAGTATTTCAGAAATAGAATAGTAGCTTAATATGAATTTTAACAAGCATGTTAGAAATAGTAAATCATGTTTACCATGGGACTTAGTTATACAACATGATTCTCAGTAGAAATATTATATCTTATTTAAGTATCAGATTCAGCACAACATGACAGAAATTATATATATACCATTATCAATTTCAGCATGTATTATATATATACACATTACTATCATTAGTTTAAGCATGTATCGTATGCAGTTAGTATTATCAGTTGAGACATGGCTGTATTGTTTTAGGTTGGATTACCTAGCATCCATGACCGCCCCTGGGTTAATAGCTGTATCGACTCGTCCGCTAGAAGGCGAGGATACGTCGCTCTACGGGAGTGGCATGTCGTCCCCTAGGGGACGAAGATGGGATGCCAGTTTCCCCATATTTTGCCTTGGTCGGTTTTTATACACCCCCGTCGAGCGGGTACGCTCGGGGTGTTGATTCAGGAGTCCTCCGGACTCAGGTATAGTTATAGTCAGGAGCTCAGGTTGTTGTACCTTCAGGCTTCTGGGTAGCTGTTGTTTTCTTACAGGTCGCTATAGGCCTAGTCGGCCGGAGGCTATATTTACAGCCATTATATAGCCCGTCGTTTTCTTTAATCTAGAATTAGAGCCAGCTGGGCACCAGAAGTTCTTAGGCTCAGCTAGTCCAGCAATCCAGGTCCTAGTAGGGCACCAGGTGCCAGTCATGCCTCTCAAGGCGAGGCGTGACAAACTTGGTATCAGAGCAGGTCGTATTGCAAGGAGTCTGCAAGCCATGCTAAGTAGTGTCTTGCCTATGGATGTGTTGTGCACCACATACTATAGGCAGGAGGCTGCAAGGCATAATAGGATGAATGCTTTTTATTCTTATTCAGTCGTGCTGTAGAGCGGTACAATATAGGGTGGAGTCCCTAGAGCTTACTATATTCTTTGGTTACAGATAAAATGTCAGACCAGCGACATCCTACCACAGGCCTAAGATTGGACACCGCAGTAGGGGAAGGCACCAGTAGGATGCCTCACCCTTTTTTAGAATCAGCCCGATCAGAGGGTGATACAAAGGTATCGTCCCAACCTTCTCAGCAGTCTCCACCACATCTGGAGCCACTTAGGGCGACACCACGTCCAGCAGTCCCTATACTAATACCTTCCTACCAGGAGGTCAGGAGTGCAGTAGTCATGTTAGCACAAATGATGGCTGCTCAGCGTTAGCCGATGATGTCTACAGTTGCAGATTCGTCAGGAGGTCCCGGTAGTTTGAGGGTCCGGGAATTTTCGGCTCTGAATCCCCCACAGTTTATAGGTATGGACTGGAAAGAGGACCATCAGGATTTTCTAGACCAGATGTAGAGAATTTTCAAGGTTATGAATGCCACGCGTACAGAATCGGTTGAATTGGCAGCATTCCGGTTACGGGACATCGCCGTGTTGTGGTATGAAAGTTGGGAAAGGTCCCGAGGGAGAGATGTTTGCCCTCCGACCTAGTCCAGCTTCTCAGGAGCTTTTCTGGATCACTATTTACCACGGGATATTCGATAGGCCTAGGTGGATCAGTTTTTACATTTGGAGCAGGGGGCCATGAGTGTTCGAGAATACACCTTGTGGTTTGATTCTTTGGCCCGGTATGCACCAGCCTTTGTTGATACCATGGCGTCCAGAGTACACCTCTTCATCATGGGGTTGAATCCAGAGTATGTTGAGACTTGTATTACGGCTACTCTGTGAGAGGACATGGATATTGCCCGAGTTTAGGCATTCGCCCAGAAAATTGAGGGCTTCAGGAAGCGGCAGCGGGAGATCAGGAGGACCAGTCAAGAATAGCGCCGCAGGGATAGGCCAGTCGAGTTATAGAGGGAGGTCCAGAGAGGACGTAGGCCACGATTGTCAGATAGGCCTCCAAAACCCCTGCCTCTACCACAGCCGCAGAGGGGCAGATTTAGTCGTAGGGGGAAGTCAGAGACCGGCGGAGGTTCGCAGACCGCAGATTCACCACTATAGAGGAGGGCGGAGCAGAGTAGGTATACCCTACCACTTTGCCCTATATGCAGTCGACGCCATTCTGGAGCATGTAGATACGGCTCCACCAAATGTTATATTTGTGGCCAAGAGGGTCATCTGATGAGAGATTGTCCAGCTAGAGGTCAGGATGACCGGGATAGATAGGATAGGGCATCCGCAGGGTCATGAGCTTCAGCATCCTCCGCAGGGCGCAGATCCTCAGTTTCAGCAGGCAGAGGCCGGGGCAGATCAGGGGCCTCCAGTGTAGGTATGGGTCCAAGTCGCACATATGCTTTACCAGGGAGGCAGGATTCAGAAGCGTCACCTGATGTTGTGATAGGTATGATGACTATTTGCTCTTACCCTGCTTATGTATTGATAGATACAAGATCTACCTTGTCCTATGTTACTCCATTAGTGGCTCGAAAGTTCAGTATTGTGTCGGAGTTGCTCCGACAACCTTTTTCAGTATCTACACCTGTCGGACACTATATTATAGCCAGAAGGGTTTATCGAGGGTGTACAGTAGAGGTTGCTAACCGTTAGACTATAGCAGATTTAGTAGAGTTAGAGATGGTTGATTTCGACGCCATTTTGGGTATGGATTGGTTGGCTTCATGCTATGCTAATGTAGAATGATGGACCAAGAAAGTCCGATTCCACATTCCATAGGAGACAGTACGAGAGTGGAAGGGCAGTACAATTACGCTAAAAGGTAGGTTTATTTCCTATCTTCAGGCGAGAAAGTTGATAGCCAAGGGGTGCATTTACCATATTGTTAGAGTTCAGGATGTTCGAGTAGAGCCTCCGACTCTCTAGTCTGTTCCAGTGGTTACTGAATTCCCCGATGTATTCCCGGACGAGCTACCTAGTATTCCCCTAGAAAGGGAAATAGATTTTGCAATTGATTTACTACCAGGAACTCAGCCCATACAATTCCTCCGTATCATATGGCTCCTGCTGAACTCAGAGAATTAAAGGAGTAGCTGAAGGATCTGTTAGATAAGGGCTTTATCAAGCCGAGTACTTCACCTTGGGGTGCGCCAGTTCTATTTGTAAGAAAGAAGGACGGCTCACTTCGCATGTGTATAGACTACCGATAGTTGAATAAGGTTACAGTCAAGAATAAGTATCTGCTTCCCAGAATAGATGATTTGTTTGATCAGTTACAGGGGGCCAAATATTTCTCCAAGATTGACTTAAGGTCCGAATACCATCAGGTTCGAGTTTGTGAAAGGGACATTCCAAAGACTGCCTTCAGGACCAAATACGGCCATTTTGAATTACTAGTCATGTCCTATGGGATGATGAATGCCTCAACAGTATTTATGGACCTGATGAACATCATCTTCAGACTATATCTGGACCTGTTCGTGATAGTGTTTATTGACGATATTCTGGTGTATTCTCGCCCAGAGGCAGACCACCAGGCTCATTTACGGACAGTGCTCCAGATTCTCAGGGACTGTCAGCTATATGGCAAGTTCTCTAAATGTGAATTTTGGCTGAATTCAGTAGCTTTCTTGGGACACATCGTGTTGGATACTGGTATACAAGTAGACACATAGAAAATAGAAGCAATAAAAATGTGGCCCAGACCTACCACTCCGACCGAAGTACACAGTTTTCTGAGATTAGCAGGGTACTACAAAAGATTTGTTTGAGGGATTCTCCACCATAGCGGCACCTCTTACTAAGTTGACGCAAAAAGCAGTAATGTTTCAGTGGACGGAGGCATGTGAGCAGAGTTTCCAGGAATTGAAAGACGGGTTTACCTCCGCCCCAGTGTTAGCATTGCCAGAAGGTACAGAGGGTTATGTAGTTTATTGTGACGCTTCGGGTATTGGGTTAGGATGTGTGTTGATGCAGCATGGTAAAGTAATTGCTTATTCTTCCAGACAGTTGAGGAAACACGAAAAGAATTATCCTACCCATGACCTGGAACTAGCTGCAGTGATCCACGCCCTAACGATATGGAGACATTACTTGTATGGCGTTCAAGTGGATATTTTCACTAATCATAAGAGCCTACAGTATATCTTCACCCATAGAGAGTTGAACTTACGGCAGCGTTGCTGGTTGAAATTGTTAAAAGATTATGATGTAAATATTCTGTATCACCCAGGCAGAGCCAACATAGTAGCAGATGCCCTTAGTTGTAAGTCTATGGGGAGTTTGGCGTACCTGCAGCCCGAGCAGCGGGAATTGGCCCGAGAAATACACCAGTTAGCCAGTTTAGCCGTTCGTGTAGCAGAAATAGAGGACAACAGAGCGGTAATTCAGAACACCGCAGTGTCGTCATTAGTTGTGGAGGTAAAGGAATAGCAGTATGAAGATCCTGACCTGGTTCAGCTTAAAGACAGAGTTCAACAAAGAAAAACGCCAGATTTTTAGGTAACTGAGGATGAGGTGTTGCGATGTAAAGACCGCCTTTGTGTTCCAGATATTTCAGGGCTTCGCCAGTAAATTATGAGTGAGGAACATTACGCCCGCTATTCTCTCCACCCAGGCGTGACAAAAATGTACCACGATATTAAAGAAATCTACTGGTGGCCAGGTATGAAGAGAGAAATAGCAGAATTCATAGCCCAGTGTCCTAACTGCCAGCAAGTAAAAGTGGAAGACCAGAAACCTGGAGGATTGACTCAAGACATAGCTGTGCCTCTTTGGAAGTGGGAAGCAGTAAATATGGATTTTGTAGCAGGATTACCCCGTACCAGACATAGAAATTACTCGATTTGGGTAATTGTTGATAGACTGACAAAATTAGCCCATTTTCTGCCAGTAAGGGCTACTTTCTCCACTGAAGATTATGCTGAGTTGTATATCAGAGAAATAGTCAGAATACACGGTGTTCCAGTGTCCATTATCTCTGACAGAGGGGCGCAATTCACAGCTAAATTTTGGCAATCTTTTCAGAGAGGCGTGGGGACACAGATTAACCTAAGCATAGCTTTCCACCCTCAAACTGATGGACAGGCAGAACGCACTATTCAGACGCTCGAGGATATGTTACGAGCGTGTGTATTGGACTTTGGAGGTAGCTGGGATGAGCACCTACAACTTATTGAGTTTTCTTACAACAATAGTTACCACTGAACTATCTAGATAACGCCCTATGAGGCTTTGTATGGGTGAAAAATGCATATCGCCAGTTGGCTGGTTTGAAGTAGGAGAGTCAGCGCTGATTGGGCCGGATATTTTTCACCAGTCATAAGAAAAGGCAAAGCTTATCAGAGAACGCCTACTGACTGCTCAGAGTCGCCAGAAATCGTATGCTGATGTGCGGCGCAGAAACCTAGAATTCAAAGTGAATGACTGGGTGTTTTTGAAAGTTTCTCCTATGAAAGGGGTGATGAAATTTGGCAAGAAAGGTAAGCTCAGCCCGATATTTGTTGGGCCTTATCAGATTCGCTGAAGAATAGGCCAAGTGGCATACGAGTTGAACTTACCTCCAGAATTAGAGTTTGTTCACCTAGTTTTCCACGTGTCCATGCTGAGGAAGTATACAGGAGACCCCTCCAGAGTTTTCCCAGTTCAAGATGTCCAGGTTAAGGAGGAACTGGCTTATGAAGAGGTTCCAGTAGCCATACTAGACCGGCAAATTTGTAGATTAAGAACTAAAGATGTTGCTTCTGTCAAGGTGTTATGGCGTAACAGGAACCGAGAGGAAATGACTTGGGAGCAGAGGAAGATATGAAAGTCAGATATCCTCAGTTATTTCAGACTTAATCAGCCAGAGGTATGTTAGTATTGTTGTTTTATGAGTTGCCTTACATTTATGTGTATAAATGAGATAGTTGACTCTAGCCTACTGCGAGATGAATGCTATAGCCTTGTGTGGAGTACCTGTATTCGACTTTTCTGCATTTCAGGATTTTTGAGGTAGTCCATATTACAGGGGAAACTCTACCAAAATTTTTCTAGAATAAGACAAGTAAGTTGAAATTCTTGCAAGTAGAAGTTTACATTCGAGGACGAATGTTCTTAAGGGGGGGGGGAGAGGATGTTACACCCCATAAATTCTTGACATTTTGATGACCAATTCGCATGCTGGTTAAGAGTTTTAGAATGCCATACAAGCTAGAAAAAGGCCTGGGGGAAGACCGGACAAGCGCCACATCGAAGCATCGCAAGAGGAGGCCGGGCAGACCCCCTCCGCGATGGCCAACGTGTCACGGAGGGCTCACCTCCACGATGGCCAATGTGCCACGGAGGTGAGGTCCAGGCCTCAACTATATAAAGCCCCCACTTCATTTTTGAATCATTTCATTACATAATTTCCAGCAAAAACGAAGGAAAACAGAGGAGGACGAAGGGTTTCTTTGAAATTCCTTCTGTTTACGCTATTAAACGCGGTCCAAAATCGAATTAATCTTGGGTAGTGAAGTATTAAGCTGCAGGGAGCATCCCTACGGAGTTAGTTTCGTGAAATTCGGCTGGCGAACCGTTGTCCTACCGAGATAAGGTAAGTGGAATTGCTCCAAATTAGTGTCAATATACTCCTTGCACTAAAGTGAGTATTTCTCCCTTCCGGACTTCCGAGAAATAGCAAGTTTTCGGCTATTTTCCAATAAGTCAAAGATTGGGCTATATATATATTCAAAGTAGCATTTTCTTTCAGAATATTGACGAATTTAGTTCTAATTGCTATAAATATGAATGCAGTTGGAAGAAATAGCTAGATATTGGCCGAGTTACGCCAGTTAGTCAAGAAGTCAGTAACTGAGGTATGTGAAGCTAGTTTCTTTCGGCAAGTTAGTAATTCCAGTAGAGCAAACTAGTATAAATTCTAGTAGAAAGTTTCAGAAATAGTACAGGATGCCCAGTATGTAATTTAGTAAAGTACATAAGGATATTATCGTGTTCAGCCGAAACATAGTAAAGCAATATAAGTTCCCGTAAAGTATTTCAGAAATAGAATAGTAGCTTAATATGAATTTTAACAAGCATGTTATAAATAGTAAATCATGTTTACCATGGGACTTAGTTATACAACATGATTCTCAGCAGAAATATTATATCTTGTTTAAGTATCAGATTCAGCACAGTATGATAGAAATTATATATATACCATTATCAGTTTCAACATGTATTATATATATACACATTACTATCATTAGTTTAAGCAGGTATCGTATGCAGTTAGTATTATCAGTCGAGACATGACTGTATTATTTTGGGTTGGATTACCTAGCATCCATGACCTCCCCAGGGTTAATAGCTGTATCGACTCGTCCGCCAGAGAGCGAGGATACGTTGCTCTACGGAGTGGCATGCCATCCCCTAGGGGACGAAGATGGGATGCCAGTTTCCCCATATTTTGCCTTGGTCGATTTTTATACACCCCCTTCGAGCGGGTACGCCTGGGGTGTTGATTCAGGAGTCCTCCGGACTCAGGTATAGTTATAGTCAGGGGCTCAGCGTTCCCAAATGCATACCCAGGGGACTGACAGGATGCTTATAGTTACTATGGGAGATGGGATGATCGGGGTAGGGGTATAGATTGCGTGTTGGTTGTACCTTCTGGCTTATGGGGGCCAGGTAAGGTTTATGTGTGCTATGTTATGTTATGTCATGCTATATTATGCCATGTTATGTTAGTTATGAATAGATAAATAGTAAAATGCCACGTTACCAGGTACGACTCCTACCCCTTTCAGCATAGTTGAGGACAGTCTTAAACTCATACTTTCAGTCAGCTACAGTCTATTTCTTTCTACTTCAGTTCTATCAGTTATATTTCTTGTCTTAAGTTATTTTCCAGCTATTGCTTTGCATACTCAGTACTAGCGATACTGATGCCCATTTTGGGGAACTTCATTACTTGCCTGTAGGTAGTCATAGACGAGGAGCCGATCCCTCACAATTCCAGCTAGCACATAGAGTCATCAGCTCCTGTCATCCGGAGCTAGACAACTAGAGGTTTATTCCTTTTCTTTTGTTGTACAGTATGGGTAGGCCGGGGCCCTGTCCCGACCATCTTATTAGTATTCTTAGAGGCTTGCAGATTGTATATTCCCTGTGGTTGGCTGTACCGGTCGTGTGAGGCCATGTGTATGTTTTAGTTTGTTTATGATGTCCGTGTGGGGCCTTATTCAGTTGGTAGTGGTGATCTTGCTGATCATGTAGCAGTTTAGCACTTGTTCTCTTGATTCAGGAATAACTAGACAGCATGGTGGCCTTGTAGGCCCGCATAGGTTCCCTATTGATTCAGTTATTTTAGGTAGCTGTTGTTTTCTTATAGGTGGCTATAGGCCTAGTCAGCCGGAGACTATATTTACAACCGTTATATAGCCTGTCGTTTTCTTGAATCCAAAATTAGAGCCAGCCTGGCACCAAAAGTGCTTAGGCTTAGCTAGTCCAGCAATCCAGGTCTTAGTAGGGCACCGGATGCCAGTCATGCCTCCCAAGGCGGGCCGTGACAGATCAAGTATGGGAATTTATCCAATTGCATGATTATTCAATCTCTATACATGGGTATGATTATATTGTATTATATAGGGATTTGTGAAGCTTGGGCAGATTCTAAATTGTTTTTCTTTATAAAACTTGTTTTCCAAAATTTGAATCTAAATCTCCCATGGATGATGAGTTTATAAAGAAGGAATTTAAGATAAATGTGTGGTGATGATGAGATTGATGATGAAAAGTATGTTTCTAAATCTACCCATGATTATGTTGTTGTTTTTCAAAATGAATTGATTAGATCCAGGTATGATAAATCTTTGGGTGATGCCCACATATTGATTTAAAGTGACGGTTTTCCTGGCATAAGCTTACCACATTGCTTGAAGTGAAATTTCCCAATTTTTATTATAAATTCTAGCTTGTGGTATGTTTAGTATCTATTTCTACATGTAGCTTACCACATGATTGGGAGTAGAATACTCCCACCTATGATTGAGCTTGTGGTATGTTTTGAAATAAAGCCTTCTATATGCATGAATTCATAGCTGAGATGTATGTCATTATGAGCTTCGTCAATAGACAATGTTGAGCTTTGTTTCATACGATGTTGAGTTATGCATCGTTTCATCTTGAGCTTTATCAATAGACAATGTTGAGCTTTGTCAATAGACAATGTTGAGCTTCGTCAATAGACGATGTTGAGCTTCATTATATATGATGTAGAGCATTGCATGTTTTGGGAGAAGAGTCTAGCACCGAGCGGGTTAAGGGTTGATCACCCTATGTCCCAGAACTAAGCTCCAACATAGGTTGATACTATTATATGATTGGGACCTTCCTTGGGAGCTACCCATAGCCCGATTGGCTCTTCAGCTTGATATCAATATCACGGTATCGTCCATCACCCTGGCAAGGTTATGGATGACTCTACCCACTTGTGTATGATAGTTGGGACCACATAAGCTCTATCGTGGTATGTCAGTTAAGTGACGAGTCTCCCACTGTCTATATCATTTGGATTTAGATATTCATTACTAATGATGATTACTTATGCATGCATGTTTAAAAAGCAAGGTTTGACTCATTGTTTAGCTTTTGATATAAATGTTATGTTCAACTTTGAGTAATTTGAGTTAGTCATGATGTTCCTAAGCCTTGCATGATAATGTTATGATAAGAGAACGATTTTACAATATATGCATGTAGCCTTCTACTTATACTTAAAAGCTTATGATGTGTATGAATTTCTTTAAAATGATTTATTTTACTTTAGCGGTTTTACTTACCATGCATACTCGGTGCATTCCACGTACTGACTGCATACTTCTACGTTGCATCGTCTTATGATGCAGGATCCGATTCTTAGGTTCAGCCCCGTTTGTAGTCGCTGCTTAGAAGTTAGCACCTTCATCATTGGTTAGTCCTCATCTTTCGAGGACTAGACCTTCAGTTGTTTTGGATGTCCTTTAAGTTTTAGTATTGTTGAGCTTGTTGGGGGTATTGTCCCATCACCTCGTTCAGATTCGAGGCTTATAAGACTTAGACGTGTATTCAACTTCAGATATTTATTCTGTTGTTATATTAAGTTTGACTTCCGCTGAGTTTATAATTATGTATTCTTCATGTTATTAAATGAGTTAGTTGAATGTGTATGCCATGGGTTGACTTGGGGTCCCTCGAGGTCCCTTGTCCCGTGTCTACGATCTGGGTCTATATTTGGGTCGTGAAAAACTTGGTATCAGAGCCATTGGTTGAAGTGTCCTGGAAGTCTGAAAGCCGCATTAAGTAGAGTCTTTTTCATGAGTGTGAAGCGCGCCACACCTACAACAAAGAGGCTACTAGAAGTTTTTGGAAATGTTTCCTTCTTTCATGATCTATGTCGTGCAATGAAAAGCCTTTCTATCCTCCAAATTTGGGCTATTTGCGATTGCAGAAATATGCCTCCTAGAAGTATGAATGGAAGGAGGAATGGAGGTGGTGAAGGCCACGATGAGGGAGACGGTCATGAGCATCAGCCAGCCCCACCAGTTCAGGAGCCTCGGGCACCGGAGCCAGCCGCTCATGCTGAGTTCCGAGCTGCCATTTAGATGCTTGCGCAAGCCTTGACCACTTAAGTCAATCAGCAGGCTGTTGTGCAGGTTTTGAAAAATGGCAATGCAGCGACAACTCTAGTTAGGGACTTCTTGAGGATGGACCCGCCGGAGTTTCTGGGGTACAAGGTAGATGAGGACCCCCATGATTTCATTGATGTGATTGTCAAGATAACCCAGGTTATGGGGGTGAGTAGTGTTGAGTGCCCTGAGTTGGCCTCCTACCAGTTGAAGGGGGTTGTGCATATTAGGTTCTGTCAGTGGAAGGATAGCAGGGTCACAAGAGCAGGTCCGATCACATAGGAGGAGTTTTAGGTTGCATTCCTAGATCGGTTCTTCCCTCGAAAGATGAGGGAGTTGAAAGTAGCTGAGTTTGCGAATTTACAGTAAGGAAGGATGACTATTCAGGAGTATGCCCTTGACACCAGCCTGTCTAAGTATGCCCCGGAGTTAGTGACCAACCAGCTGGCGCGGGTGAGCAGATTTGTGCATGGTATAGCCAGATATTTGAATAAGGACTGGAAGACAGCTATGCTCCATCAGGACATGGACTTCCCTCGCATTATGTTGTACACTCAACAGATGAAGGTGGAATATTCGAGAGAGAGGGAGGCCAAGAGGGCTAGGACTATGGATCACAGATTCTCTCAGCAAAGGTCTAGTGGTAGGCACCATTAGCAAACCCACCAGAGATCATCAGCCCCAGAATCTTCAGCGCTGAGTGTGCCATCTAGACCCAGACATGATCAAAGAGGGAGAGCGTCAGGCTCGAGGGGTCATATTGGTAGCCCCACAGACTCCAGCATTCCAACTTGTCTCAAGTGCGGCCGAGGACACACAGGCCAGTGTTTGGCAGGGTTAGGGCTAGCCTGGACATATGCTTGGAGATTGTCCCACAGTGAGACAGGATCAGGTTGGGGGCCGAGGCCAAGCTTCTAGTTTAGTAGCCCAACCCCCACGCACAGCATATCAGGGGGCATCTACTTCACAACTGATGGGCAGCGCCAGAACAGATTCTATGCCTTAGCCATTCGTGAGGAGAAGGAGGCCTCACCAGATGTAGTCACCGGTATGTTGAGAGCCTTTCATGTTGATGTATATGCATTGCTATATCCGGGGGCTACCCTATCTTTTGTGACACCATATATAGCCAGTAGCTTTAGAGTCAGCCCGATGTCTTATCAGAGCCCTTCTCAGTTTCTACTCTAGTAGGTGACTCAGCTATAGCTAGACGGGTGTATATATTGTCCGGTCTCTATTCTTCATAAGGTCACCTCAACAGACTTGATAGAGTTAGCCAAGACTGATTTCGATCTTATTGTCGACATGGATTGGCTATTCGCATGCTGTGCTTATGTTAATTATAGGACCCGATTAGTAGAGTTCAAATTTTCCGGTGAGCCTATCGTAGAATGGGAGGGTAGTATAGTTGTGCCTGTAGGTCGATTTATTTCCTACCTTAAGGCCATGAAGATGATTTCTAAGGGTTGCTTTTACCATCTAGTTAGGGTTAAGGGCGTGGAGTCGAAAACCCTAACTATCCAGTCCGTACCAGTAGCACATGAGTATCTAGAGGTATTTCCTAGTGATTTGCCAAGCGTCCCTCCCGAGGGGGAGATTGATTTCCGTACAGATCTTCTTCTCGACACGCAGCCTATATCTATTCCGCCTAATAGAATGGCTCCAGCCGAGCTAAAGGAGTTGAAGGATCAGTTGAAGGACCTGTTATATAAGGGCCTTATTAGGCCGATTAAGTCTCCATGGGATGCACCAATATTATTTGTTCGAAAGAAGGACGGTTCCCTCCACATGTGTATTGACTATCGACAATTGAACAAGGTTACCGTCAAGAATAGGTACCCCTTACCCAGGATCAATGATTTGTTTGACCAGCTTCAGGGTTCCAAGTGTTCCTCAAAGATTGATCTCAAGTCCGGGTATCACTAGCTCAGGGTTCGGGAGAGTGACATACCGAAGACCGCTTTTAGGACTCGGTATAGTTACAACGAATTTGTTGTTATGTCTTTGGACTAACCAATGCCCCTGCAGCTTTTATGGATCTAATGAACAGGGTGTTCAAGGCATATTAGGACATGTTTGTGATTGTGTTCATTAATGACATCTTTATATACTCTCGGAGCGAGGAGGAGCATGCCGCTCACTTTAGAATAGTGCATCAAACCCTCAAGGATTGTTAGTTGTATGCAAAGTTCAACAAATGTGAGTTTTGCTTGGATTTGGTGGCATTTCTAGGCCATGTCGTATTAGGTGATGGAATAAAAGTAGACTCTTAGAAGAGCGAGGCAGTAAAAAATTGTCCTAGACCAGTGAACCCATCAGATATCAGAAGCTTTTTGGTCTTAGTGGGTTACTATCGGAGATTTGTGGAGGGTTTTTTATCTATTGTCGTACCATTGACCAAGTTGACTTAGAAGAAGGTGAAGTTTCAATGGTTGGAGGCTTGTGAGAAAATCTTCCAAGAGTTGAAGACCCGGCTTACTTTAGCATCAGTGTTGAATCTACCCGAGGGTACGGATAGCGTTGTAGTGTATTGCAATGCTTCGCGAGTTGGACTCGGTTGTGTGTTGATGCAACATTGGAAAGTGATAGCATATGCCTCGAGACTGTTGAAGGTTCATGAATAGATCTACCCGACCCATGATCTTGAATTGGCCGCAGTGGTGTTTGTATTGAAAATATGGCGACATTACTTGTATGGGGTCCATGTGGATGTATTCACAGATCAAAAGAGTTTACAATATGTGTTCACGCAAAAATATCTCAATCTTCGGCAAAGGAGATGGTTGGAGTTACTAAAGGACTACGACATGATTTTACCACTCGGGTAAGGCTAATGTGGTAGCAGACGCACTTAGTAGATGCTCTATGAGAGTGTGTCCCACGTGGATGAGGGTAAGAAAGAGTTGGTGAAAGATGTCCATCGACTGGCAAGGTTGGGAGTTAGATTGGTCAACTCGACCGATGACGGCATTGTTGTGCAGAACAGATTAGAATTGTCCTTTGTAACAGATATGAAGGCTAGGCAAGGTGAGATCCAATTCTAGTAAAGCTGAAGGAAGCCATTGGAAGTCAGAAGGTGGAGGTTTTCTCCCAAGGGGGCGATGGGGTGTTGCGGTACCAGGGTCCTTTATGTGTTCCAGATGTTGATATTTGAGGGACCGTATATTGCATGAGGCACATGGGTCCAGGTATTCCATCCATCCGGGTGCCACCAAGATGTATCATGATTTGCGGAAAATATATTGGTGGAACGACATGAAGAAGAACATTCCAGAATTCGTAGCCAAGTGCCCGAACTGTTAGCAAGTGAAAGTCGAGCATCAAAGGCCAGGAGGCGTACTTCAGGATATCAGCATTCCTACTTGGAAGTGGGAAGAGATTAATATGGATTTCATTACAGGCCTACCTCGTACTCACCGACACTATGATTCGATTTGGGTGGTGGTCGATAGGTTGACCAAGGCTGCACACTTTCTACCGGTCAAAACCACAGATTCATCAGATGATTATGCCAAATTGTATATTCGGGAGTTGGTTTGACTTCATGGAGTGCCCTTGTCTATTATTTCAGACTGAGGTACTCAGTTTACGTCCCAATTCTGGTGTTCTTTTCAAAAGGGACTTGGGATTCAAGTTAAGCTTAGTACAGCCTTTCATCCACAATACACGTCCTGGCGGAACAAATAATTCAGACCCTCAAGGATATGTTGAGGGCATGTGTGATAGATTTTTAGAGGTAGTTGGAATGATCACCTTCCCTTGATCGAGTTTTCTTACAATAACAGCTATCACTCCAGTATCCAAATGGCACCGTTCAAGGCCCTCTATGGGTGAAGGTGTAGATCGCCCATCGGATGGTTTGAGGTTGTTGAGGTAGCTATGATAGGGACAGACTCGGTTCATGAAGCTATGGTGAAGGTTCAGTTGATAAGGGACAGTCTAAAAACTGGTCAGAGTCGTCAAAAGGCATATACGGATGTGAGAAGAAGAGATTTGGAGTTTGAGATTGACGATTGGGTATTTCTAAAGGTATCTCCCATGAAGGGAATCATGTGGTTTAGAAAGAAAGGAAAACTTAGTCCCGGCTATATTGGTCCCTACCGGGTTAAGAAGAGAGTTGGTAAGGTAGCGTATGAGTTGGACTTGCCATCGGAGTTAGCTTCAGTTCACCCCATGTTACATGTGTCGCTCTTGAAAAAGTGCTTGGGTGATCCATCTTTAGTTGTCCCGTTGCGAGCCCTATCAGAGTTATTAGCTAGCGCACTTGACAAGCGACTCGACGAGTCGTTGCCCGTCCTGACGAGTCGTCAAGTCACCTATTACAGTCACCAGGTAGTAACTTCCTGCGAATTTAGTAAGGGACTTTTCATAATTTCTAAGATCCTAATACCTATACTACGTCGTTTAATGCTCGATTTAGTGGGTTTTTAACAGGGGAAAACCTATCCTAAGCCATTATTCTCATGCATGCAAGTTTGAAGGTTTGAAGAGGAGGTTAAAGGTGAAATCTCAAGGTTTCCATTGGAATCTTAGCTTGGGCAATTAGAGGGGGTTAGTATTCACTATTCCCAAGTATGTCAGGCTATGAATGGGTGTCTTCTTCCATACCCATGCCCAATCCCTATAAAAATGTGATAAAGTATCTATGATCAAGTATTAGGTTTTACCCAATTGCATGATTCTTCAATTTCTATACATGGGTATGATTAGATTGTATTATATTGGTGATTTGTGAAGCTTGGGCGATTCTAAATTGTTTTTCCTTATAAAACTTGTTTTCAAAATTTGAATCTAAAATGCCCATGAATGATGAGTTTATAAACAAGGGATATACGATAAAAGTGCGGTGATGATGAGATTGATGATGAAAAGTATGTTTCTAAATCTACCCATGATTATGTTGTTGTTTTCAAAATGAATTGATTAGATCCAAGTATGATAAAGATTTGGGTGATGCCCACATGTTGATTTAAAGTGACGATTTTCCTGTCATAAGCTTACCACATTGTTTGAAGTGAAATTTCCCAATTTTTATTATAAATTCTAGCTTATGGTATGTTGAGTAACTATTTCTACATGTAGCCTACCACATGATTTGGAGTAGAATACTCCCACCTATGATTGAGCTTGTGGTATGTTTTGAAATAAAGACTTCTATATGCATGAATTCATAGTTGATATGTATGTCATTATGAGCTTTGTCAATAGAAAATATTGAGCTTCGTTTCATACGATATTGAGTTATGCATGACTTCATCTTGAGCTTTGCCAATAGACAATGTTGAGCTTTGTCAATAGACAATGTTGAGATTTGTCAATAGATAATGTTGAGCTTCGTTAATAGACGATGTTGAGCTTTGTTATATACGATGTAGAGAATTGCACATTTTTGGGAGAAGCGTCTAGCACCGAGCGAGTTAAGGATCGATCACCCTATGCCCCAGAACTATGCGCCAAGTAGGTTGATACTATTATATTATTGGGACCTCCCTTGAGAGCTATCCCCGACCCGATTGGCACTACATCTTGATATCAATATCATGGTATCGTCCATCGCCCAGGCAAGGTTATGGACAGCTCTACCCACTTGAGTATGATAGTTGGGACCACGTAAGCTATATCGTAGTACATCGGTTAAGTGACGAGTCTCCCACTATCTAAACCATTCGGATTTGCATATTCATTACTTATGATGATTAATTATGCATGCATGTTCAAAAAGCAAGGTTTGACTAATTGTGTATCTTTTGATATAAATGTTCTGATCATCTTGGAGTCATTCGAGTCATTCATGATGTTCCTAAGCCTTGCATGATCACGTTATGATAAGAGCACGATTTTAGAATGTATGCATGTAGCCTTCTACTTATACTTAAAAGCTCATGATGTGTATGAATTTCTTTAAAATGATTTATTTTACTTAAGTGGTTTTACTTACCTTGCATACTCAGTATATTCTACGTACGGACCGCATACTTCTATGCTACACCGTCTCATGATGCAGTATCCGATTCTCAAGTTCATCCCCATTCGTAGTCGCTGCTTAGAAGTTAGCACCTGCTTCATTGGTGAGTCGTCATCTTTTGAGGACTAGACCTTCAGTTGTTTTAGATGTCCTTTTAGTTTCAGTATTGTTGAGCTAGTTGGGGGTGCTGTCCCATCAGCTCGTTCAGATTAGAGGCTTATAAGACTTAGGCATGTATTAAGCTTTAGATATTTGTTCTGCTGTTATATTAAGTTTGACTTCCACTGAGATTATAATTATGTTTTCTTCATGTTATTAAATGAGTTAATTGAATACGTATGCCATGGGTCGACTTGGGGTCTCTCGAGGTCCGTTGTCCCGTGTCTACGATTCGGGTCTACACTCGGGTCGTGACGATAAGCTTTCCCTTCATGTACACTTATACTACTTGGTTGTCTCAAGAGACTAAGATCACAAGGACTTTACTTGGTTGTAATGTCGGCTAAGAGACGAGTAGGAATGATATTTTTTTTATAGTGACTACCGCCCTAAGCACTTTTAAGACATTTTTTCGTTTTTCTTGCCAACCACCTTTTCCTTGTTGTTCACCCTTCACTTCGCTCACACTTTTTCTTTTCTTTTCATGCCCTTTTTCACTACTTGACTGTTAGTCTTTTCATCTAACATCAAGAAGGATTTTTCAATTAAAGCTCTATCTTTCATTGTCCTCGCAGCAAGTAAACAACACAATTATGTAGGCACCCTTTTTTTCATTTTTTCTCCTCTTACCACAAATATTTTCTTTCCCTTTAACATTATATTTCAGTGGACCCTTATTTTCAAGTCTCAAAGTGCGTAAGCCTACTTTGGATCAATAAGTATGAGTCTCACAAAAAGAGGGTTTAAGCTACCTTAGTGTCTAAGAAAGAATAAGGCTTAAGGCTCAACGGGGGTTAACTATGGACAATGTGTCAGGAAGGTAAACCAAACATGGGGAAAACATGGTTTTTTCAAAGAAATGCCTTGATCATTTCCTAACTCCCTAACAACTAGCTATCCTTCGTATATTAAGGCAAGTTCTAGATGCTACAATAGATATAAACAAGACAATTTATCTCACCTCCTATGGCAATCGAGAATCTACTCAGTTTCCTACAACTATACAATCACACAATCATATGGAATGACATTTTTCATTATTAAGCCCTTTAAAATCATTTTGACTCAAATGAAAGAGATATGTGTGTCTCTCATGAATTCCTCACTTATGCATTCAAGATGACCACTTTATTGACTCAAGCATTGCAGCTAAGCAGAATATCAACAAGCACACAAGTGAATGATATATGACTCAATACTAAAAAATAAAAAAAATGTGACGAATTTCCCTTAAGACAGTTGTCATCCATCTATCATAGGGAAGGGTCACTACTCTAACACGACAATGACTCCTAAGAAATGAAAAAATTACCCAGTTCAAAGGACTCCTCTTCAAAAAATTACCGAGGCCATAAGAAAAAACCGAAGGGTGGGTGAGGTATGCATATGTTCAAAAATATTCAAATAAAACTTGATGACATACTCACCCATGACAAACAACATTTAGACTCTAAAATTTATCTAACAAAAACTGACAAACTCTAACAATCTCAACTACCAGAGACAAATAGCATATCCAACTTCACAAAGCATCCAAGTCAACAACATCATCAATACTAACTATTGCAAACTAGGCCTAACAAATCATAGAGCTACTATCACGGGGAATCACAACTCATGCTACAAAAAAATATTTAGCAAAGATATAACAAATAGGAGCTCTTTCCTCCACTCCACACTTAAGTGCACTGTCCCTAGTGGATAAAAAAATATTACAAGTAGGTAGAGAGATAACTTTCGAGGCTTCTAAGCAAGATCGTCGTAATTATTAGGATTGTAATCCTAATCCTCAACCTCATCATCATCGCCACCAACCTTCATGGCGCCCATAGTAATAACATCCTCCTCATCCATGTCCAAATCAGCAACTCTATCAGTCAACACTGAGGCCTCATCGTCATCTAAAGTCTCCTCAAAGGCTGGGCCCACTCAGCACATCAACATAACACTCTCCATGAGTAGGTACCTCGCCTCGAGGGTTGTCATCTCCTCATCTGTTATAGGTCGACCTCCTAGCCTTAACTATAAATCTAGAACCCTAAATATGCTACCCTGCAAGCTTTCATCACGAGCGTGACGATCAGCTATAATGAGGAGTGGAGTTATGGAAATGATAGTGTCCTTCACCTTTGTAACATCAATTATCTTTCTTGCTAGGTGCCCTACTCGAGGTAGGCGAAGGTCTGCCTCCTCCTCCTCAATGCATGCTCCTCGCAAAAACTAGGTTAAGAGACTCCCACAACAATATTTCCACCTGCAGTTTTCCCTCGATCTCCTCATATTGTCTTGAAGCACCGCACCAAAGTTGATTGGTATCCCTTTCATAAACATGTATATCAGCACAACCCGTTCTCTAGTGATGTCCGACATGTGTGTTCCAGGGAGAAATATGACACAAACTATCTTCACCCAAACTTTTGCCTCCATGTTCAAGTAGGAGAATGTAAGTTTCGAGTGAGTGCCCTTTTGGTCCCTTTCCCAACGGGCGAATGAGTGCTCACCACATAGAGAGTGACGAATGTAGCGGTAAGGAGTCTTCTCAAGCAAGATAAAGTACCTTGAAGTGTCTACCTCAGGAGAGCCAAGGAAAGCATTGAACCTCATGTAAATAAACTGCACCACTTGACCCTTCATCTTCACTTTGGTACTCTCTCCAAAATGACGTGTCTTAGTTTTCATAGAACGCCCTCACCGATGTGAGGTTGCACTCCTTCGGCTTAGCAAAGATGTGTCCAACTCCCAACTCATGGAGCTTGTCCCAGATGGTTGGAAACTCAAGAAAAAGGTGGCCCTCATCTATCCAACTTTCAGGAGCCTACTTGGCATCCTTTTGTGTATTAAACCATGTAAGTCTATGAGGCTCTATAGCCTTTGCTCCAAATCTTCTAGCAGGACCAGCCTTGGTTGCTGATGAAGTAGCTCCCTCCGGGCCTTCTCGAAGCCTCTTTAGGCTTTGATTAGCGATCACCAAATTCCTTTCCTTTCGATGTCATGACTCATACTAATCAAAAATCAAGAACATTCCAAAATTAGTTTGTGAATAGGAAAGCTAACGAATTAAGTGTCAAAGGTGCAAAATTGACCCCACACTTAATTTGCTAGCATACTTGTGAGACTTATCAAATAGGGTACTCAAGACTTCCCCTATCATCATCCAAACTCAACAATACTAATTTATTCACCAATCCTAACTACAACCAAATTCATGAATTTTTTCAACTCTCCCCTTACTTTTAACTCTTCAAGAATGCCTTACTTTGGCCATCCCTCTCACTTTTCCTTCTTCAATTCATAATTCAAGTAATTCATAAATGGAAGTAGCTATATTAAATTCATTCAACAACCCACAAGCAATTTACTACATCCATAATGAAATAATCATGAATTTCAATAACTCAAGAATTATTCACATGCAAGAATTTACTACACATGAACTTTCTCTCTCTATAATTAATGCACCTACCCACCAAATTTAAGAATTCAATTAACCATCCCCATTCATCCCCACAACTTCAAATCCTTATATTCAATCTGAAATAAGTTACCCAACAAAGATACACATTATCATTGAAGAATTTAAGAAATTAAATCTCATGAAACCCATAGTATGAAACTTAAGATTTTCACCAACCATGGTGATTTGAGTCTTTAATCTTGTGGAAGAAGGGTGTGGGGGCATGCTTTCAACATCTCCTAAACAAGAGAGATGTGAAATACTTACTTGATTTGAAGAGAGGAACTTCATCAAACCTTGGAGAAGACAACAATGGAGGGGAAAGAGGGGCAGGGAGTTAGTGGTTAAGAAGGAGAGAAGAGAGAATTTTTGGCTCTTTCTTTTTCAACCTTTTAATGAAAAAGGATGAATGGGATTTTAATTAAAGGTGTGGGGCATGAATTTTCGGTAATTTTAAGGTCTTTGGATCAACATTGACCCAATTGACCAAAATATTTTCTTTGGGGACTGGGCCCGGCTTTGCGCGACACCCGTAACACCAACCTGACAGATTGTTTCTTCTAGAGTTCACCTGGCGCCCCATGCTATGTATCTCACCCCATAATTAAACTTTTTCAGCTCATTTTCTCATCTCTTTTTGCCTACGAATCTCTATTTGTCTATATAAATAAAGAAAAATGTAAAAAATGTTAGAAAGATGGGTTGCCTCCCATAAAGTGCCTTAGATATAATTATGGTACGAAATTCATGGGTTGCCTCCCATGCAACACCTAATTTAACATCATAGCATAACTAAGGTCCCTTTCACCCCTTCATTCGAGTGAAACACTGACAAACTGACAAAATGACAAACTCTCATGTTGACCACGCAGCTCAACTAACTGACTGCACCCTCCAGGTTCTACTGTTGGCTTAGCTATGAAGTCCTCATAGTGAGGAGGCATCCTTGTTGCTCTAAACACCTCACATACTACCTCTTGACCATCTACCCTCATAGACATCTTGCCCCTTCTTTACCTGTAAGACAGCGTCAACGGAGGCCAAAATCCTCTCCCCAAATTGAGGGGAACTACTGCATATGCTTCGTAATCAAGGATTATGAAGTCCACTGGTAAGATGAAAGGTCTCACTTTTATCAAGACATCCGTTATTATTCTGTCAGGGTAGGCAAGAGATCATTCTGTAAGCTGTAATATCACTGTGGTCGGACGTTGTTCTCCTTGCCCCAAAGTTCTGAACAGGATGTAGGCATCATATTAATGCTTGCGCATGGATCACATATAGATGAATCAAGGTCCTTATTTCCATTCACCACTAGAAGGGTGAAGCTCCCGTGGTCCTTCAGCTATTTAGGAATTTTGTTTTGAACCCGAGAACTGCACTCTATCGTGAGAGTCACAATTTCAAACTCTATTAACCTCCTCTTGTTGGCCACAATGTTCTTCAGGTACTTAGCGTATTTTGGAACTTCCTGCAAAATCTCCACAAATGGTAAGTTCACATGTACCAATTTCAACACATCAAGAAGTTTCTAGCACTGAGTCCTCTTTTCGCTTCTTAAATCTTTGTGGAAATGGTGGTGGTGGTTTGGCTACTACAACATTTTTTTTGAGTTTCTTAGCTCACCGACCTCACTCTTGGACTTTACAACTTGCTCATTATTAACCTTCTTTTCTCTGGAGATCACCTACCCAGCTCTTTACCATTGCACAAAGAGATTATGCTCCTATTCTCCTCGGGTTTCTTCTCGGTGTTACTTGGAAGCTCCCCTTTCGATCTGTTCATTTTCTGCAGGGCCAATTGGCCCATCTGCCTCTCATGCTCATGGATGGACTTCTGTATCTCATTAACCCAGGTTTGTTGAACCATTCACTGCTTTATTGTCTCCTCAAGAGAATTGCTCAGCTGCCGGCCTTGGGGCCTTGGATAAGTATCCTGGGCCTTTGGAAGTTCTGATGCCCTCCCCATGAGGGCTTGAATGCATTCCGGTACCCCTGATTATAGCTATTATCTACAAAACCTCCACCATGACCTTGTTGTCCCACAAAATATACAGATTCCGGGTTCAGTGGACAACCTGAATATGCATGACGTTCTCCACATGCTTCACATGATGGTGGTGGAGTCTGAATCTGAGATACTTATTGTACTTGGCTTCCCGCTGGTGTGGTCACAAGCTTTCTAGTCACATTCACTAGCAAGCTAATGTCTACTTTGATTGCCGCAACAGCATCTACCTCAAGCTTCCCTGGCACCTTAGCTTCTCTGAGTCCTCTACTTGAGTCTTGATAATCCTGAATCCCAGTTGATATGCGGTTTAAAAGTGCCTCTATTTCATCATAGCTCTTGGACAAGATCTGTCCCTGTGCGGTAGCATCAAGCAAGATCTTTGACTCAGGAATCAGACCCTCTATAAAGTTGTGCCCAATTATCTCTTTAGGCTGCATATGGTATAACCAATCTCTTAAATAGCCCTTGCACCATTCCTACGCCTGAGCTAAGGTTTTACCATCTTTCTACACAAACTCAGAGATCTTCCCTCTTAACTCCATAGTTCTCCTTGAAGAGAAAAACCCATTGATGAATTTATTGGAAAGAGCCTCCTATGTGGTGATGGAACCTACTGGCTCATTTTGAAGTCACTTCTTGGCTTTACCAATTAGCGAGAACAGAAACAATGTCAGTTTTGACATGTTCTGGTAGTGGAAATTCTCACTTAGCTCTACAAACATCATCGGATGCTTGTGGGGGTCCTCGTGCGGCTTTCCCTGATATGGAAAGGATTTTGGACCAACCACTCTGTCCCTTCCTTCAACTCGAAGTTTCAGGTGATAACCGGCTTGACAATCGCTTTAGAAGCATTCTCCAAGTTTGGCCTAGCAAAGTTCAACACTGGAACCCTCTCCTGATTATTGCCATGTGCCTGCTCATTATTCTCCATGATTAACCTTCAAAAGGTTCTCTCAATTTCAGGATCAAAAGAATCCAAAAGTGATTCTTGACTTCTTGTACTTGGCATACACTGAGCATACAACCTTGTAAACTTCACAAGAACAAAGAAACAAATGTAAAATACAGAATAGAGGAATAGAATCCTAACCTACAAATGATCAAACAATATTAAAGTCTCCGGCAATGGCACTAAAAACATGATGTCTCCCAAGCACACGTAAGCGCACATGGTTGTCAAATAATATAGGATTGGAAGTCCTGATTATCAATCCCTCAGAGATGGTTATGTCTACTTGTATTTCAACTAAACAGGGTAGAAGGGTATATTCCTATCCTTAACAACAACTTCTATCATCTCACCAATGGGTTCAAGGGTATTTGAAATCCTGTTTTATATTTACCTATAACCTTTTCAGTTCCCTTTCCCAAATTCAATCGAAATCAAATAGATTTAATCACAAGTTGATCCGGCAAATGGATAAGCAATTAAAACAAGTAAATATAAACAACCATTAATGAAAATTCGAAACTAGTATAAATCAGTCTGTGAAACATCAACCATCCACAATGACCAAAACCCTAGAGTATGAGTTTAGCCACATATAGACAAGTAGAAAAAACAAAGACTTAGTCATCATCATTCAAAGCTAAACAATAGAGAAAAGAAGAAACCTATTTGTAGAACTTGTCTCCTCTTCCAAGTAGCATACAACCCTTACAAAATGACATACAAAATGTAAAAGTGATCAAAAGATGCTTAACAAATGACCTGGAGGATCTATATATAGTTTAGCCTTCAAATGACGCTTTTTCCCTCCAGTATTTAGCTTTAAAATCAGCAATTTCTGCACGGGAATAGGCCTGTGGCGCCGCCCCATCCATAGCCCCAAGTTGGGCTCAAGTTTTCTTTGAACTTTGGCTTCAGGCGCCTAGTCACATCCATAGTACCAAAGAGTTAGCCAAATTTCGACACCACTAGATCATCCTGGCGCCCTGCGCCAGCTATAGCCCCCGAGTGTTAGTCAAATTTCTTTACTCTAGAACCTCTTTGGCGCCCATCCCTATCCATAGCACTAGAATTTTGGAAAATTTCTCTAAGTTTGGAATGCTCTGGGCTCCGTGACTCTCATCTCTCCAAGGTGTTGAATGAAACATCTTTGAAGTTTGGGACGCGTTGGGCGCCATCCATAGCCCCAGATATGATGCACATTCCTCTAAAGTTTGGGACCTGGCGCTTGGTGCCTGCCATGGCCCCGGTCCTTCTTCTCAACTTTTCAAATCGTCACACCTTGAGATAATTTGGGTCCTTTTCCTATGGTTCCTACTCAAAACATCTCAAACCATTGGTTAGCATAGAAAACACACAAACACATGAAATTTATGCATTTCATAATGATTATGAACTCAAAACAAGGTAAAATATGGGCAAAAACAAGGCAAATGGGCATAGGAATACACCCAATATCACTGACATGTGAGGTCCTTTCGTTGCTATTGAAATCAAGTAGGACATTTTCTCTGTCACACCCCAAAATCCGAAGGAGTATGACTGACACCATGTGCCGCACCTGATCGAGTACACCCTGCCACAAAACTGATTACAACAGGCCAGAATCGATGGGGTTCAGCATCAGAACTATAACAAAATTTGAGAAAATGACAATAGAATATATAAATCGATTTATAGACCAACCAAAAGATAACAATAGGCCATAAAGGCCACAAAATGGGAACAACCTATACAAACAAGCTCACTTGGCCCACAAGAACAATACTACCATCCACAACAACCTTCGATGAACTCTATGAATGCAACAAAAGTCAACAGTCCGAGACAGGGCCCCAAATTATCCATAACACAAACATCTGGAAACTTTGAAAGACTTGGAGCTTTACCAACTTAACTGGAACTCCACTCCGTGACCAAGAACTCAATCTACCTGCCGATTAGCACCTGCAGGCATGAATGCATCTCCCCAACTAGGACGTCAGTACGAAAACGAACCGAGTACGTAAGGTGAAAACAACAATATTCAAATATCATATAAATAGGAAATTCAGAGGATATCAACGGAAAGGAAGTTAGGAGTCAAGTAAAACAAAAAAAACCTACCTGGCTACCAGAATCCTGACAAGTGCAACGTTATAGGATAAGTTAATAAAAATGGTTAGTCTGCACCTAGCCAATAAAACTCACTTGCCACTGCCTGTACCACACATGATCCCCCAAAATGGATTATCTAGGTCAATTCTAGGCCCCTCAACAATCTCAACTATCATCAAATAACAAGTAGCATCCACATCTTACAAGACAAAGATAATCCAAGGCAATAATACAATATATAAATCAAATCATAATCATAGCCTTGCCGCAAACCCTCATGGCCTTAGTAGCATCCACCAAGAATAAGAACCCACATTAGCATTAATATCAATCAAGCACTGCCGGAATGACTCTGAGTTGCATATAGTTGGTGGAACATGGGATAACCATCGTAATCCCAAAAAGGCTTGGACATGCCGAAGAAACTCTCAAGCCGCGCCTTGCCTCGATACTACAGAGGAACTATCAACTCCATAGACCATAATACCCTTGGGCTCAACCCCTAGCCAGAACAACTCTCATGCACCAGGTATACACAAGCCACGAGGCACCTCGGGCTGGACCCCTAGCCGGAACAACTCTCGTGCAATCAGGTATCCACTAGCCATAAGGCAACAATCAAAGCATACAATCAAGTCAAGTACATACATAACCAATGTTTACAAATAACCACACATTTGAGCAAGGTACAACATCCCAACCCTTACTACGACCAACAAAGTTCTACCGACAAGGCCATTACAGCCACCGACTCAAATTAAAACCAAAGGATGTCGTAACCGTTGATCCTAGCCACAATTAAGGAATTAATAAGAATATCCAATCACCATAACCACACAACCAACCAACAATCTAAGTCCATATACCACAATAACTATGCAATGAATCTCACATATAATTCGCAACAAATTTATCGACTAGTCATAATTATGCCTTTCAATAATCAATCTCGAACTAACAGTTGACCCAACACATATCTAGGAAATTAATACTATATAAACAGAACCTCAATAAGCTCAATAACAACAAAATTTAAGGCTCCAAAAATAGCGAATAAGCCTGAGTTCATCGGTAGTAATAGTTAACAAAAATCATGCAGAAATAGAGAAAATAAAAGACTTAACATACCTTGGAATCCAACTAATGCAATACAAATGAAGTTTACTCCTTAAGCTCACCAAGACACTGCAAAAGAGAAACTAAACAACCAGCAGCAAGCTTCTATAAAACCACCAAGAGAAGCAACACGAAACAATGTTTACCGACTAGTTCTTTAAAAATTTGACAGTAATAAAGACTAGAACAATAAGAATCAACATGGAAGAAAGCTTACCTAGCAAGATCCACGAAACAACACGGATACTCAAGTTCTACGATGGATTCTAGCTTCCCGACACCAATCTCAGTTGACTTAAGCTTTCTAGCATCCAATCCCTTACAAAACCACGGAAAGATCTTGAGAGAGCTTACCCTTCATGAAAATTTCCATAAATGAAATAAGATAGCAACCCACTGACCAAAGGGGCTTTATATAGCCTTCCACCGCCTTAGCCTGCTTTGACGTTCCTAGTTGGGCATTCTCGCAAAAATGTTGATATCCCTCTATTCCGAGGTTGTATTGATGAACGATTTAATGCGTTAGAAACTAGACTCATTTACATTTGGTTTGATAGGTTGTAGGCCCCCTGATTCCTTATAGATTGGGTGAAAAGCTCTGAGGAATTTGACATGAATTTCAGAGAATTTAAGAAATAAATTTGCGATAACTTTTACTGAATTTAGTTCTAGCACTTGATCAACGTCCAATCGTATCATACGACTATAGAGTGTATCAAATACATCAAAAAACATCCTTCTTAGCACATTAAAAAACCTTATTCTTACCTTAAAGTATGGATATGTTGCTTGGATGACACACACGATTTAAATACAATCATTATTACGGCACGACATAGCCTTGCACAATCAGGAAACCCTTGGGTCTACCTCAAACAACTCCAACTGAAACAAACTAGCACCTTGTTAGGGTGCGAAACAACTATAATCAAAATTGAGATAAGGACCTTACCTGCCACCATGTCTAGCCATAGGCCGGCAATACTCCACCACGTCGCAAGTATCCCTACACAAGTCAACAAATATGAGTCTAGATCTGACTCCTATGAAACCTGACATCCGCACGATTTCGATCTAATATGAAGGGTAACCATCCTAAATGTCCAACAACTTCCTGTTTATAAGTACACTGCGCAATGCAGACATAAAAAGGACTCTACTAGAAATGGCTCATAGACTCATTAGGATACAAACTGCTCTGATACAAGTTTGTCACACCCCTTAACTCGAAGGGGCATGACAGACATCTTGTGCCATACCTGATCGAGCACACCTTGCAACAAAAATGACTATAACAAGCTAGAATCGACGAGGTTTAGCATTATAACTATAACGAAATCAAAGAAAATGATAGCAAAATACATAAATTGGTTTACAGACAAACCAAAAAGTAACAATAGGTTGTCAAGGCCACATAATAGGAAAAACCAAAACAAACAAGCCCACCTGGCTCACAAGAACAATACTACCACCCACAACAGCTATCTACGAGCCTCTGTGAATGCAACAAAAGTCAACTTTTTGGGATAGGGCCCCAAGCTCTCCGTAATACAAACATCTGGCAACTTCAAAAGACATGAAGCTTTACCAACTTAGTTGGAACTATACCCAGCGACAAAGAACTTAATATACTTGCCGATCAACACCTACAAGCATGAATGCAGCACCCCCAACTAGGGCATCAGAACAGCAATGTATCGAGTATGTAAGGCAGAAGCAACAAGATTCAGATATCAGATCAAGAATTCCAAAGGACATCAACAGAAAGGAATTCATGAATCAAGTAAAACAAATAGAACTAACCTAGACCCCATAAGCCTGGCAAGTCCAACGTAATAGGATAAGTGAATACCATACAGCCAGTTGGCACCTAGCAAATAAAGCTCACCTACCTCCACCTGTACCAAGCAGGATCTCTCCAAACGTCTTACCTAGGTCAACTCTAGGCCCATGAACAATCTTAGTTATCATCAAATCACAAGTAGCATCCACAACTTATAAGATCAAATATAATCCAAGGCAACAATATAATATATAAATCAAATCACAATCACAACCTTGCCAAAAACCCTCACGGCCTTTCAAGAATCCACCAAGAATAAGCACCCACATTAGCATTAATATCAATCAAGCACTGTTGGAACAACTCTCAGCTACATGTAGTCGGTGGAACTCAATCCAACTGGGAGAACTATCGAAATCCCAAAAAAGCTCGGACATGCTGAAAAAACTCTCAAGTCATGCCTTGCCTCAATACTACAAAAGAACTATAAACTCTATAGACCATAATATCCTTTGGGCTCAACCCCTAGCCAGAACAAGAATCGTGCGTCAGGTATACACAAGCCACCAGGCACCTCGGGCTCGACCCCTAGCTGGAACAACTCTTGTGCATTAGGTATCCACTAGCCACAAGGCAACAATCAAAGCATACAATCAAGGAAAGTACATACACAACCAATGTTTACACACAAACCACACATTTGATCAAGGTACTACATCCCAACCCTTACTACGACCAACAAAATTCTATCGACAATGCCAATACAGCCACCGACTCAAATTAAAACCAAAGGATGTCGCCACCATTGATCCTACCCAGCATTAAGCCATCAATTAACATATCCAATCACCATAACCACACAACCAACAAATAATCTAAGTCCATATACTACAAAAACTGTGCATTGTCTCTTACTTATAATTTGTTGTCACAAATCTATCGACTAGTCATAATTATGCCTTTCAATATTCAATCTCAAACTAGCAGTCGACACAACACATATCTAGGCAAATAATACCATATAAATAGCACCTCATCAATCTTAATAACAACAAAATTTAAGGCTCCAAAAAAATCCAATAAGCACGAGTTTATCAGTAGCAATATTTTATGAAAATCATGTAGAAATAGAGAAAACAAAAGCCTTAACATACCTTGGAATCCAACTAACGCAAGACAACTGAAGTTCCACTCCTTAAGTTCACCAAGACACTTCCTAAGAGAAGCTAAACAACCAGCAACAAGCTTCTATAAAAATCAATAAGAGAAACAACATGAAATAGTGTTTACTGACTAGTTCTTTAAGAATTCGACGGTAAGAAAGCTTAGAACACTAAGAATTCGCTGCCACAAATGTATTAACTAGTAACTATTATGCCATTAAATAGTCAATCCCGAACTAACAATCGACCCAAGAAATTTCTATGCACATAATACCATATAACCAGCACCTCAAAAAAAATAATGAAAATACAATTTAAGGCTCCAAAAATAACCAATAAGCATGAGTTTATTGGTAGCAATAGTTTATGGAAATCATGCCGAAATGGAGAAAATAAAAACCTTGATATACCTTGAAATCCAACTAATGCAAAGACAACTGAAGTTCCACTCCTTAATCTCACCAAAACACTTCCTAATAGAAGATAAACAGCCCAAAACAAGCTTCTTTAAAAACAGACAAGATAAACAACATGAAATAATATTTATCGGCTAGTTCTTTAAGAATTCGATGGTAAGAAAGCTAAGGTAATAACCTACCACCACCGACAACATCAAAACCAACCTTTGAACACTAAGACCATAGAGTGACTCAAATACCTCAAAACACTACCTTATTAGCACATTATGTACCCTTAGTCTTACCTCAAAGTATGGATTTATTGCTTAAACTATATGGCATGTTACAGTCTGATTCTCACCTTAAGGTCCATCAGAAAGACCTACTTAACGAATCATCACTTATACTAAAAAAATCATGGTCTAACTTATTGGAACTAGGAAGAAAATATCATGTTTTGAAACTTTGCCTTGTAACAACTCCACTTAACGATCCGTCAAGTCACCTAACGGCTCACTTGATGAGTCGTTCTGTGATCTGGTGCAGTTTCTGCTGTTTTTCTGCATTATGTCTATGATATGATCTAAGGGGCTTTTGATGATTATTAAAATATCTCCTCCTTGGGATAACACATACTCGAATGAAGACTAAGCTAGACAAATACATGACCTTACCGAGATTAATTAAACTGAAACTTATTTGAATTCACGGAGTATACAACATTACTAATGACTTCAACTTAAACTAATGGAACATAAAACTGATAAGAATACCATGAGAGGGGACTGTTATCTCAAGATGATTCTAGACTAGGAGGGAATAGGTGAGGATACTTGGCCATCATATTAACTTCAGCTTCCCAAGCAACCCTTAACTAGCTGCTTCCTCCATAACACTTACCGAAGCGACTTCTTGGTTCCTTATCTTACGAACCTGACGATCTAGAATCTCAACTGGTACTTCCATATATGAGAGGTTATCATTAACTCCTACACTCTTCTTAGGGAAAATGAATGAGGGGTCTCTCACACACTTCTTAAGCATAGAGATGTGGAAACTGGATGGACTAATGCTAGTTGGGCTGGCAGCTCTAACTCATAAGCTACCTTTCCAACTCTCATCAAAATTTCATATGGACCATTATAGCGAAGACTAAGCTTCCCCTCTTCCCAAACCTCATAACACCATTTGTCACGACTCGAGTTGGGACCTTAGAATAAGACACGGGACTTAGAACCAAGAATGGCTCTAACATAACCCGTGGTACATACATAGCATGACTTAATAATGTAAGAAGGTGGAAAATGACATGAACCTGAATAAGTGGAAGATTGAATACCATAGAACATAAATCAAGTGAATACATCACAACACTGAATCTCAAAGTTGATCATACTAGTCTATGTTTGAAAAAGTCTCTACTAACTAATGAGATACTGGAACAAGCCCCCAGCTATATCCATGTCTGAAACTAAACTGACATAACAAATCTAAATTGATAGATGTCCTCGAATAATGAGGACTCACCCAAAGTGGGGGCTTAACAGGACTAAAGAGGAAGTAAGCTATCAGCGAGACTAAGCTGGATCACTCAAACCTATATAATGAGACGATATAGCATAAAGTATGCAGTCAGTACTTGGAATGTACTAAGTATGTAAGGTAAGTAAAACATGCTTAATAAATCATTAGTCAAAAACATTCATATAAATCAAAAGATCATGAGAGTAAGGATTATATGCTGAAAACTGTATCTGAGATATACATAACCATAATCTGGTTATCATAACTGAACGTACTGACCCAAGATTTAGGAATAGAAATCATAGTACTTGTCATAGCTGAAATTGTAAGTAAAAGCTCATAAACTGATCATTGGGTCAAATCTGTTATAAAACATAATCTCATGAGTGATGAACATGAATACTGAAATCATGAGGAATAATGGGAGATTCTTCATAACTAACACCATCACGATAGAACTTACGTGATACCCCAACTATCACACTTAAGTGGCAGATCCATCCAAAACCTTTCCAGGGCTAAGGAAGTTAAACCATGATATCGATATCAAATTGATCCCCTCAGGGCAGAGGAAAACTCTCTTTAGAGGTCCCAAACATATATACTTATACCTACATTGGTGCGTGGTTCTGAGATCGGGGACCCTAAAGACCCCAAGCCTACTCGGTGGTAGACACTACTCCCAAAAACATGCATAGTGCTCACATTGTTTTTAAACGAAGCTGAAATTACAATCTCATACATAGCTTGAAATATGAACATTGAGAGTCTTCACTCCAAACATATCATAAGCTATATTAGGAGTCTTGACTCCAAATCATATGATAAGTTGATCTTATTAGCCTTAGCTAAATCATAAAAACATACTTAATTTGCATAGGCTTGCCCTAAATCATAAAATCATGCATACTTGAAACAGGTTTCATAAATCATAATCATGGAATCATAAGTTGAGAGTTCATAAACATTCATGCATACCAGATATCTCGTTATACTTGAAGTCATGGATCATAAGCTTGAATTTCATAAAAACTTACATAATAGGAAAAATTTTCTAATAACTTGAAATCATGAAGTTATAGTCTAATTGAGGATAAAATATTCCCATTAGACTCAAAACATACTTTAGAACATGAGGAGATTAGACCCAAGAACATAGCATAAGTTGTTTCATCGAATTGGGTTAAAACCCTAGAATTCAATTCACTTCCTTAAGAACTTGAATTCATGAATTTATGAAGAAGCTTGGATATGAGGGTGGAATAAATCCCCCATTCATATCCCTACATATATGGGTAAAATGATTTCCAAACTAGCCTTGAAAGCCCAAGAGAATTGGGGAAAAAATTGGGGAGAATTCTAGCTTGATCTTGAAAGGAAATCTCAATACAATGCAAGAATGGGAGCCTAATGCCATAGGATAGGCTAAACCCTGTTAAAACATGAGGGATTAAAATTATGTCATTATGAAGTTAGGATCTCGAGAATTTACGAAATTACCTTCAGGAATTCAGATAAAACAACCGTCTTCCGATTCAACGACCACTCCAATAGGTCGTTGTAGGATGCGATGGGTTGTTGAGTCATCCGTTGTGTCTAAAGAAATTCCCGTACTCTGTTGAAGTTTTGATCGATGATATATTAGGGCGATTCATCATATGAAATGACTCGTCACTCTACCTGGTGCTTCCATGAGAAAATATGTTACTCTTCTGGTTCTCCAACGAATGACCAGATAGGAAGAGTCATTACTTGAAATAATGAATCATCATATCTTCTCATCATCACCTCAACCACCCTATCATAGCTTTTAATGTCCTTCCAATGGACTGTTTCCATGAGTCATGTTACACCGCAGAAGTTTTTATCATTTAACTGATGTGTGCGTATGTATGTTGTGAGTTTTGGAGTATGACGCATATGGAAAAAGGCTCAGGGGATAAGTATACAAGAATGGTATCGAGCGAATGGGTAGTCGAGCTCAGTGGAAAGGCACACCAGGCACCGCGCCACACCACCCCCACAGCGCAAGGAGAGCCGCCTCGCTCCTCTCCCTTGGCGCATTGGGAGAGCTACACACGTACCCTGCTCCGATGGGAGGCGTGCCACGGACCCTCCCACACCGCCTCTCTCTATATATATGTTATGTGTGAATAAAGGTTCATTTTAAACATTTCCCAAATGGATATTAGCAACCAGGGAGAGTATTTCACGAGGTTTTCATCTAATTTTCACCAGATTTCACCATTAAGCTCTGTTCAATTGCAAACTCATCTTGGATAACAAGTCCCATGCTTAAGAGGAACTTTCCTACGGAGTTATTTCTTGAAATCTTACCTGGATTATCGGAGCTCTGTCGAGTAAAAATTGGAAAAATCACTTCTTATTGGGTCCTAAAAGGCTACAAGTGACAGGTAAGTATTTCTACCTTCTAGACTCTCGTGAATTTGTAAGGTTTCAGCTAAATTTGATGGAGGTTGAATTGTAGTTGAAATGGTTAAAGGATATTATTAGCCAATTTCTGGTATTGAAAAATAGAATCATTCCCTCAGCGTAAGGGCTGTAATTTGGAGGAATCACCAACTTTTGGTTGGAACTATTTGGATGAACAGGAATCTTCAAGAAGGTATGTTAAGGATAACCTCTTTGGCAAGTTATTCTCGCCATATATTTAATACGACCTATACCTTTGTAAGTAAATTGAACATATGGATGTTGTGATTAGCTGCAACAAAAAGATAATGATTATATATCTTATGGTTAGCTGCTACAAGACGAATTGAGATTAGATCGTAGAATTTCTAGTATGAAAAATGCTAGGAGCGTCATAGAAACTTCCCTGTTCAATTATTCACAGTATTAGTGGGATTCTGATGTCTCGCTATCGTACCAAGGCCTTAGAAGCTTGTGAATGGCTGTTGGGCCTAACATGGTAAAGTTGGACAGAATAGGGTGCAGCGAGGCGATATAACTTTCTGGTTGACATCTACATAGACAATAAAGCTCGCTCGTAAGCCGTTGGCATACCTTGACACCTCCAGGTTCAGAATCTTAATAAAATCGTCGTACCTTCGAGTTGATGGCACTAGGATTGCCTAACGAATTGAGAGATAGCCTTCCACACAATTAGCTACTGCTAGTGACCGTTAGCCTTAGCCGACATATTACTTGTCATATCGGTCACCTTAAGAAACCATCCCAGTTATCAGGGACCTGATAGACTAAGTAACGTCCTAAGAGGGGAAACCCTGTCAGGGATTAGATGTAGCGCCCATGCCCCAGGCCACTCTTATAGATGCCTAGGTACTTGTTGTCGTGATGGGCTAGGTCCAGATATACCTGCCTACAAGGTTGTGAACAGCCCAGAGGAGCCATCTGAAATCTAGACAGACAAAGTTAGTCTCTTAGGGACTAGAACCTGAGTATCACAACATTACCACCAGGATAAGAATTATAGCATATTGCCTATGGGAAGTTAGGGATGACTACTTAGGAACATATCCAGTTGGTAGTAGCCCTGTATTCGTCCTAAGCAAAGGAATCATATAGACGATCACCTACGACCTTGCTGTTTGCTTATGAAGTACCATTGTCCTAGTATTCCCTTCAGAGTATCGCTGAGGCCACTACGGACCTCACCCTATTTTGTCTAGGCTTTCAGAGTTTGCAAATGTTGCCATGACCCATCTTATTCAGGTGTAGGCACTCAGGGTGTGCCTATTGGCAGCTATATAGACTATTTCAGGAGCTAGTACTGGTCGCATTAGGCCTAAGGGGCTATGTATGCCTTTTGAGGGGCTAGATTTAGACTAAAGTGTAGTACTTCAGTTGGGATTGACCCCACCTAGTATAGCCTTCCGTTGACCAACTTCAAGGTTATTAACTACGTCATCACCTTCGGGGTTATAGATCGCTCAGAAGAGCTATGTGATGTCGCTTAGAGGAGCTATGTGATGTCTGAAAGGACTATATCAAGCCTATAAGGACAAATTTAAGTCCATCCATGTATGGAACTCTTCTTATGCCATACTAGAATTACTGACCCTCTGTCGAGCCTTGTGTGCCCAGGGTGCAGTCACAGTAGCCCAGAGGGCTCAGACACAGTTATAGGAGCCCATCGGGCTCAGTTGCAGACCTAGAGGCTAGGTGGGTTGGAGATAGTTACTTGTAGAATCATAATGACCTTGTTAGGAGTATATAGATTGAACTTTACTTGCCAGGGCTTATGGGGGCCCCGATAGGTTATTTCTGTGTTGCTTGCACCTTCCAAGCTTATCGGGGCCAAGTTAGTTCTTGGTTGTATACTCGCTTGCTAGATAAGCTTATGAATGTTTAGTTGTGCAGCTTCAGCTCTTACTCATGTAGTGGTTTACTAGATGCAGGTTATAAATAAGAAAGCTTATAGGTTAAGTTATGCCCCTGCCACTGATTACTTTTAGTTCTTTATCAGTTTCTATTCAACTTTTATTACTGCTTTAAATATTTGGTACATATTGTACTGACGCCCACACATGGGGAGCTGCACACTTGCCTGCAGGTTTAGATAGAAAGCTTTCGGGAACTCCTAGCAGTTATTTAGAATCGGCAGATTGGTCAGCTCCTTTCAATTGGAGTTGCTAGATTACATAGGATTGCTCATCTTTTGTTACATTGTTTTGTGTAGGCCGGGGCCCTGTCCCGACCAATATTTTCACTCTTGAGGCTAGCATACTACATTCTTCAGGCAGTTGCTCGTATTGGCCATGTGGGGCCTATATATGTTCAATTCGGTATGTTGGCTATGCGGGCCTAGTATAGCTTTTAGTTAGAGGCCTTATCGGCTGTAGTATATATATGACTTCCTATCTTTCCTTTTTTATGACTAGATAACATTATGGTCTTGTTGGCCCGCATAGTATCCCTTTATTGTCTTGTTTGCTGGGTTAGTTATTTTCGTCTATAAGTTTGCCACGTGGCCTTGTTGGCCGAAGCTTTGTTTACAACCAAGATATAGCTGGGTGTTTTTTGATTCTGTGTTGCTGGTAGGCACCAGAGGTGCGTATGCTCAGCTAGGTCAGCCCAGGTCCCAATGTGGCATTAAATGCCAGTCATACCTCCTAAGGTGGGGCATGACAAACATGGTATCAGACCAACGTCGTATCCTAGGGAGTCTGCAAGCAGTGTCTAGTACAGTCTTGTTAATAAATGTGTTGTGCACCACATTTTATATGTAGGAGTCTACGAGGCATGATAATATGGTTACTCCTCCGTGTTATAGAGCTGAGTTTTATGGGGTTGAGTCCCTAAGCTCTCATTGTTATGTTTGTCTAGAATAATGTTTGATATGCGACAGACTATAGCCAATCGCGAGTCAATTACAGCAGCTGGGGAGGGTACCAGCGAGGTGCCATTGTTGAGGGACAGCCCAGCCTAAGGGCGAAGGAGAGACATTGTTTTCAATCTCCCCAACATCCTCCCGGGGCACCAGGGACTTTATAGGGTAATAGACACGCCAGTACTGTTCCCAATTTTTCCTACACCTTTGGATTAGGATGTTAGGAGTATAGCATGCATGTTGGCTTACTTAGTAGCTACTCAGTATTAGACAGGGGTAGCAGTTAGTATTAGATTGCCTGAGAGGAACGGGGGATTATGAAATTAAGAGACACTCACCTCTAGTTTCTTTGGGGCTATTGAGTTTCACACTTCATCCCTACTATAGTACGATATGGTTAATTCCTGCCTTCCATCCTTTCTCAATACAGTAGAGAGCAGAAGTATTGATGCTGTGTTGCCAAGAGTAAGTAGTAATGGAGGGATAGACCTGTTGACTCCTAAGGGGTGTTATAAAAAGTGATTAAGACCCCTATTACTTAACTAAGCCACCTAGACCTTCACTACAGTAAGGATTAGTATGACAGGTAAGATTGCTAGTAGAAGTCGAGTACATGTGAGAGTCCATAAGTAGTAGGATCCTGTTTGAGATATTTAGAGCACGTGTCATAATTACAGTGAGGCATTCCAATTTCCCATGGTGCTCCATCCTTAAAGCATTGCTAAATCTGGAAAATCACTAACTGTCAACAATAAGGCTGCACGCATTCGAAATGTTTGGTTGGTTTCAGCATCATACGTGTCTATCCCAGTTTCCCATAGTTCCTTCAATTCTATAATTAATAGTTGTAGGTACACATATATAACATTTCCCGGAGATGAAGGACCTGGAATAATCATTGACAACCTGATATATTCAAATTTCATGCAAATCCATGGTGATAATTATAGTTCATTAACATAACAGGCCACGTGCTATGAGAAATGCTCATGGTTCAAAATGGATTTGTCACACCCTAAGACTTACATCATAAACGTAACACGGTACTTGAAGTCACAAGTGACCCCAAGTCAACCCCTGGTCTATCATACACTGGTATTCTGGGTAAAACAATATATATATATATATATAAAGAAGAAGCTTTGAAATAACAACATAAGAGCACTTGAGAAAAATAAACTAGAAGGAAACATTAAAACTTAAAACATTTGAAGTCTGAATTTAACTCTGTGTCTGAAAGCCTTCTAACTGATGAGTTGCTGGGACAAGCCCCCAGCTAACCCTAGGTCTAACTAAAAATAATAACTCAATTGAGAGAAAGTAAAACAAGGCCCTCGAATGATGAGGACTCACACTTTGACTACAGTGGAGGAGGATATGAATTGCAACGGCTTACGATGCTAAGTCTTGGAACCTGCAGCTGTATCATGAAACGATACAACATAAAAGTATGCATCAGTACTCTGAATATACTGAGTAAGTGGGAGAAAACATATCTGAATATAATGTCTAAACTGAAATGACACGCAATGACCAACAGGTAAGCTGAACTAAACTACTGATGTAAACTGAAATGGTAAAAATGATCCTATGTGATGGTCAAACACATCCCTAAGTCAAAAATACTAAGCTAAGAGACCACATTTAACTGATCTAAACTGAACTGAAATGTCAAAAACTGAGACTGAACTGGACTAACTAGTGGGAGAGTCTCTAACTGACATATAACCACGTGGGTTAGATATGGAGTCTGATGTATACACCCCACTGGTAGGACCCAATATACCTTGCTAGGGTATAAAGGCATGAACTGGGTGATCACAAAAGTCTGGGACCAATCAGGCCAAGTAATACTGTAACCTACGCTGGCAACGTAGTTCTAGGTACCTGGGTGCGCTGGATCTCTGACCCACTTAGTGCTACATTTTAGGAACTTGGGTGCTCTGGAACTCTGACCCAATCGATGCTAAGTCCTACTCCCACTTGAAAACCTAAACTGAACTACTAGGTTGATAGCTCGAAACTGGGTCTAAGACTAGTTAGGGGCATATAACTGAAAGTATCCTGAGAGCCTTATCGGACCAGATTCTGAAATTGAGTTTTAGACTGGTCAGAGCTGCTTATCTGGAAGCTTCGTAACCATCTAAGAACAACTATAAAAGGAAGTAGGGTCCTGGGGATGGTCAGAGCTATATATATATATCTAAAATTCATGACCGCCTAAAGGACCAAAAAACTAGATTTTGAGTCTGATTTCGATAACTGGGAGGCATCACTAACACCTCGGAAAAAGTCTAAAGTAAAAATGATCATTTGACACTTTCTAAATAGTGCGGAAGAGGTTCTACGTTCTAACTGAACTAAACTACTAAGCAATTAATAGAGAACACAACTCATTCCAACAACACGGGAATTTCATAACATGACGAAATTTCAAGAATTTAAAGGGATCTCATCCAACAAGGGTAAAATCATTCTCCTCAATAGAATAATTGCTCACATATGTATATCTAATAAGAATTACTAGGATATTCAGCCTAAAACGTACTTTGCAAAATAGATGGAATTTAATAGGCAATAATCTTTCCTCGAAAATTTAGTGTTGTAAATCATCTGGGAAAGAACAACAACAATTTACTTTTGAATTGATGAAGATGATATGAATAAATAATATGGATACTAACCCAATTGAAATTAATGAAAACCAACATGAAAATCTCTTCATATTTGAAAATCTTACGGCTAAACTGGTAGGGAAATTATGGGAGGATATTGGGGACACAAGGGAAGGAAAATTCCCTTGTTGAATTCCCACATACCTAACTAAAATTCTCCTAGAGAAGAAGACTTGAACTGCTGCAATGATGAGCAACCCTAAGCTTTCTTGAAGGATTCTTGAGAGGAGAACTTATGGTGATTTTATGAAAATTGAGAGTGGGAATGAGGAATGAGTTGTTTTCCCCCACTAAAAGGTGTAAAATTATTGCTAAAACGAAGTAGTTTTAAGCTTGGGAGAGTAGGAAATTACTAAATAGCCCTTAGAAATTCACTGGGAAAACTTCCAGGTGACCCTAACGAGGGACCTAACGAGTCGTGGTCACTCGTGGTCACAAGTGGTGGATCACAATGTCTCATATCTGAAGATTAAATGCTAAGTTTGGTAATGAGTCACCTAACGAGTTGTTGACACTAACGACAACTCGTTGTGACACTCATCAAGTACACTGGCTAAAAACTCACTAGGGATGGTAACGGGGGACATAATGAGTCGTTACTAGGGGCCACGACTTGTTTCCCCCACCCGTCGAGTACATTGCTCCACTGATAATATCCTCAACCCAGACCTGACCACGAGTGACTCAACGGGCCGTGGTCAGTGATCATGACTCGTGAAGTCCCTCGTTGGGTACAATGTCTCCCTTCATAAAATTATCAAACCTCCTTCTGACAAATCACCTAACGAGTCATGGGGTCACTTAACGACTCGTTCAGTGAGTCGTCCTATAACTTTTCTGCAGCTTTTTAAGATTTCCTGATTTAAGTCCCGAAATTAGATTTTGAGTTTTCGGGGAATTACAATATCTCCTCCTTGGAAACATTTGTCCTCGAATGTTAGAAAACACACAGGAAAGCAGAGAATAACAATCAAAATTCCAAATACTATTCATTTAACACCAAAACTCACAGAATGACTACCTCCATTTCAAAATACATAACTGAACTGAATTCTCTTTTCACACATAGATTCCAAAATGTAAAAGAGACTTGAACACCTGAACTGAGTCATGAAAACTAAATTGAGTTCTAGGGTCAAAACTAATATCTCAAGATGTGCTAGAGCCGGTAGGGAACAAATGCGAGTATTTGGCCATCATATCTGCCTCGGCCTCCTACGTAGCTCCCTCAACCTACTGATTTCTCCATAAAGCCTTGACTAAAGTTGTCTTCTTATTTCTCAGCTTACGAACATGACGGTCAAGGATCTGGACTGGTACTTCCTTATATGAGAGACTATCTTTTATTCCTACACTGTCTAATGGCACAACTGAGGTTGGATCTCCGATGCACTTCTTCAAAAGTGACACACGGAAAACTGGGTGTACAGCTGCTAGTTATGAAGGTAATTCTAGCTCATAGGCTACATTGTCGATATGCCTCAAAATTCTATAAGGTCCCACATATCTTGGACTGAGCTTTCCCTTCTTGCCAAACCTCATCACCCCTTTCATTGGCGAAATTTTTAGGTATATCCATTCATCAACTGCAAACTCAAACTCTCTTCTCCGCATATCGGCATAAGATTTCTGACGGCTCTAAGCTATTTTCAACCTTTCACGGATGAGTTGAACTTTCTACATTGCCTCGTGAACTGAGTCTATCCTTATCAAGGTATCTTCACCATCCTTGAACCACCCTATAGGAGATCTACACCTTCTACGATACAATGCTTTAAATGGGGCCATATGGATGCTGGAATGATAGCTGTTGTTGTACACAAACTCGATAAAAGGAAAATGGTCATCCTAATTACCCTTAAAATCAATCATGCACGCTCTTAGCATGTCTTCTAGGGTCTAAATGGTCCGCTCAGCTTACCCATCGGCCTGCAGGTGAAAAGCGGTGCAGAGTTTGACTTGAGTGCCTAGTCCCTTCTGAATGGACTTCCAAACGTGTGAGGTGAACTGCGTTCCCTTATCTAAAATGATATCCAAGGGCACCACATGGAGTTTGACTAACTCTAGGATGTAAAGTTTGGCATAGTCCTCAGCTGAATCTCTGGTTTTAACTGGGAGGAAGTGAACTGACTTATGAATCCGATCTACTACTACCCAGATTGAGTCATGTTGCCGACGAGTCTGTGGTAGACCCGTGATGAAATCCATATTCACTTCTTCCCACTTCCATATGGGTATACTGATATCTTGGTTCATGCCTCTTGGCCTCTAATGCTCCACCTTGACTTGTGGGCAGTTCGGGCACTTGGCTATGAATTCAGGAATGTCTCTTTTCATGCCGTTCCACCAGTAAATATCCCACAAATTGAGGTACATTTTAGTAGCACCAGGGTGAATGAAGTATCTCGAGCTGTGTGCCTCAGCCAGTATCCGCTGTCTCAACTCACCAACATCTGGTACACAAATCTTCCCTGATAACGGAACACACAATCTCCCCATTTGGAGAAAGCCTCAACCTCCTTTATGAGAAATGCTTCTTTAAGTTTAAGTAGTACTGGATCTTTATCTGGTCTGGACTTAACTTCAACTACTAAAGATGAATTCGACCCACTATGCACTACCACCCCACCTTCAGCTGAATCCACTAGCTGCACCCCTAACCGGGCTAGTCTGTGAACGTCCCTTGCTAACTCCTTTTTGTCTTCCTCAATATGAGTCACACTCCCCATAGACCATCTGCTTAGTGTGTCAGCCACCACATTGGCTTTGCTCGGGTGGTACAGTACACTCATGTCATAGTCTTTTAGCAACTCCAACCACCTTCTACAATGCAGATTTAGATCCTTCTAACTCAGCACGTACTGAAGACTCTCATGGTCTGTAAATACATCTGCATGAGCTCCATATAAGTAGTTCCTCCATATTTTTAATGGAAACACCACCGCTGCCAACTCCAAGTCGTAAGTTGGATAATTCTTCTCACGAACTTTGACCTGTCTAGAGGCGTAGGCTATCACTTTGCCCCGCTGCATCAGAACGCAACTGAGTCCTACCCTGGAAGCATCACAATAAACAACCAATCCATTTGTTCCTTCTGGAATGATCAGAACTGGAGCAGTAGTGAGTCGAGTCTTCAATTCCTGGAAACTCTTCTTATTCTCGTCTGACCACTGAAATTTCACCTTCTTTTGAGTTAACATAGTCAGAGGAGATGCTATGGAGGAGAAGCCTTCCACGAACCATTGGTAATAACCCGCTAAGCCTAGAAAACTCCTTATTTCAGTAGGAGAGGTAGGTTTGGGCCAATTCTTCACTGTTGCTAACTTATGAGGGTCTACTTATATTCCCTCACCCGAGACCAGATGACCTATGAAAGTCACAGACTTTAACAAAAATTCGCACTTGGTGAACATGGCTATAACTGGCGGTCCCTGAGTGTCTGTAATGCTAATCTTAGGTGATTGGCATGCTCTTCCACATTTGTGGAGTATACTAGAATGTCATCAATAAAAACAATGATGAACATATCCAAATATTGCTTGAAGAGTCTATTCATTAAATCTATGAAGGCTGCTGGGGCGTTTGATAACCCGAAGGACATCACCACAAACTCGTAGTGACCATACCGAGTTCTGAATGCTATTTTTGGTATGTCACACCCCCTAACCCTTAGCTGATTGTACCCTGACCTGAGATCGATCTTGGAGAAACAACTAGCTCCCTAACGTTGGTCGAGCAAATCGTCAGTTCTGGGTAAAGGGTACTTGTTCTTAACTATGACCTTGTTTAGCTGACGGTAATCTATGCACATTCATAGGGTACCATCTTTTTTACACATGAATTGCACTGGAGCACCCTAGGGAGTGATGTTGGGTCTGATAAAACCCTTATCAAGAAGATCCTTTAACTACTACATTAACTCCTTAAGCTTAGGGGGAGCCATTCCGTAAGGAGAGATGGAGATGGGCTGATTGTCTGGGAGGAGATCTATTCCGAAGTCTATTTCCCGTTCAGGGAGAACTCCGAGTAGATCCTCAGGAAACATGTCTAGGAACTCACTGACCACTGGGACTGACTGGATGGTTGGGGTCTTAGAGTTGGAATCCTTGACCCGAACCAGATGATGTATACATCCTCTAGAGATGAGTTTTTGGGCCTTAAGGTAGGAAATAAACCTACCCTTAGGCGCTGAACTGCTGCCCGTCTATTCTAACACTGGTTCGTTTGGAAACTGGAACTTGACAACTCTAGTTCCGCAATCAACTGAGGATTAGAAGGAATTTAACCAATCCATACGCGGGATAAGGTCTAAATCAACCATGTCTAACTCTATAAGGACAGTTGGGATGACTTTTATTCAGGATTGAGACTGGGCAGTTTCTATACACCTGGCTAGCTCTAATTAACTCGCCAACTAGGGTGGAGACTGAGAATGGTTCTGAAAAGACCTCTTGACTGATACTAAATTGGTCTGCTATGTAGAAAGTCACGAATGAAAGAGTGGCTCCTAGATCTAGGATGGCACAAACGTCTAGATAAAAGAGACGCAGCATACCTGTGACTACGTCAGGTGAGCTCTCTTGATCCTGACGGGAAGATAGAGCATAGAAATGATTTTGGCGCTGACTACCATCTGTACCTGATGTGTTGGCCTATTGAGCTGGTCAGCCTGCTAGAGCTGATGATGTGGTAAATTGTGTTCTCCCTTACCCTACTGATAGAAACTACCTAAGTCGATGTCCAAGCTGTCTGCAACCAAAACAACCCTCTCAACCCTGAAGGCACTCTCCCGGATGGTTCCTACCACACTTGGGACAAGCTGGATACTTGTTCCCAGTACTGTGGGCCTGAGACTGAGGACCAGATGACCCAACCCTTCGATCCTGGCGGGACTGAAAGATTGGGGTGCTGGCTGAACTGGGTGCTGGGGCTCTCTGCTGCTACTGCGGTGGGCGGCTACTACCGATAGACCTCTGATGGCTGAAATTTGACTAGCTAGTTCTTGCTCGTTTGTTCTTTTGGTCCATATCCTTCAGCTTTTTAGCCTCAATCTGCTAGGCATACACAATCAACTCGAGAGGTCCATGTCTTTAATCAACATCGCTATCTTACACACCTTGAGGACCAAATTTGACACCCCGTTCACAAACTTCAACATGCGAGCCCTTGGCTCGGCTACCATATCTGGAGAATACTTAGACAGCCTAGTAAACTCCAGCGCATACTCCTCCATAGTGTTGTTGCCCTGTCGAAAATTCATAAACTCTGCCATCTTTGCCTTCCTCAGCTCCCGAGAGAAAAATCTGTTCAAGAAAGCTGTGTGGAATTCTTCCCACTCCACTAGTCCTGCTCCGGTTGGCCGCCCCTCTTTCAACTGGTCATGACAAACCTGAGCTACCCCTTTAAGCTAGTAGGTAGCCAAATTAGCACTCTCCGAGGAGCTTACACCTATACGCAGGTAATCTTCTTGATCTCATCCACAAACTCCAAGGGATCCTCCCCTACCTTGGATCCCTGAAAAGATGGAGGGTTGATACGGGTGAAGTCCCGCACCCTCACAGCTACTGCAGACCCATTGGTGTTCATCGGCACACTTGATTGGTGACTGTTTGGGCCAGGAGTTGAATGGCCACCCTGAATTCGACGGTAGACACCGAATCATCATGAGGAGCTTTTGAGGCTGGTGGGGAAAGTCTGTTGACATTAGTGGCCCTTCTTCCATTACTGTGTCTGGGAGGCATGGTTCACTGAAATGAAACAGAGAACGAATTAGAAGGGAATTTCTGGAATTAAACTTTAACGCACGATAAAGAGTATGAACAAAAGATAGTTTTCCTAATAACATCTCGTAGCCTCCTTGTCATAAGTGTGGCGCACTTCACACCCATGAAAAGGACTCTACTCGATGCAGCTTTCAGACTTTCTGAGGATACTCTAAACCTAGTTCTCTGATACCATGTTTGTCACGCCCTGAGACTACACTCTAGATGTAACACGCAACTTGAAGTCACAAGTGACCCCAAGTCAACTCCTGGTGTATCATACATTGGTATTTTGGGTAAAACAATATATATATATATATATATATATATGTGTGTGTGTGTGTGTGTGTGTGTGTGTGTGTGTGTGTATGTGTGTATGTGAGTGTGTGTGTGTGTATAAAGTGAAAGCTTTGAAATAACAGCATAAGAGCATTTGAGAAAAGTAAACTTGAAAGAAACATTAAAACTTAAAACATTTGAAGTCTGAATTTAACTCTTTCTCTGAAAGGCTTCTAAATGATGTGTTAGTGGGACAAGCCCCCAGCAAACTCTAAGTCTAACTAAAAATAATAACTCAACTGAAAGAAAGTAAAACAAGGCCCTCGAATGATGAGGACTCACACTTCACCTATAGCGAAAGAGGATCTGAATTGCAACAGCTAACGAAGAGGAGTCTGGGAACCTGCAGCTGTATCATGAAATGATACAACATAAAAGTATGCATCAGTACTCTGAATGTACTGAGTAAGTGATAGAAAACATATCTGAATATAAAGTCTGAACTAAAATGACACGCAATGACCAACATGTAAGCTAAACTGAACTATTGTTGTCAACTGAAATGGTAAAGATGACCCTGTCTAATGGTCAAAGACATGACCTAAGTCTGAAATACTAAGTCTGAGAGACCAAATTGAACTGAAATGTCTAAAACTGAGAATGAACTGGACTGACTAGTGGGAGAGTCTCTAACCGACATATAACCACGTGAACTAGACGTGGAGTCCGATGTATACACCCCATTGATAGGACCCAATATACCTTGTCAGGTTATAAAGGCATGAACTGGGTGATCACAAAAGTCTGGGGCTAATCAGGCCAAGTAATACTATAACCTACTCTTGCAACGTAGTTCTGGAACCTGGGTGCACTGGAACCCCGTCCGCTCGGTGCTAAGTCCTACTCCCACTGGAAAACCTAAACTAAAATACTTGGCTGATAGCTACAAACTGGGGTCTAGGACTAGTCTGGGGCATATAACTGAAAGTACCTTGAGAACCTTATCGGACCAGATTCTGAAACTGAGTTCTAGACTGGTCAGAGCTGCTTATCTGGAAGCGTCGTAACCATCTAAGAATAACTGTGAACTGAACTAGGGTCTTGGGGCTGGTCAGAGCTATATATATATATATATATATATATATAAAAGTCATGACCACCTAATGGATGAATAAACTAGATTTTCTAACTCTGATTTCGATAACTGGGAGGCACCACTGACACCTCGGGAAAAGACTGAAGTCAAACAGATCAGTTGACACTTTCTGAATAGTGCTGAAGAGGTTCTACGTTATAACTGAACTAAACTACTAAGCAGCTAATAGAGAACACAACTCATTCCAACAACACAAGAATTTCATAATATGAAGAAATTTCAAGAATTTAAAGGGATCTCATCCAACAAGGAAAAAATCATTCTCCTCAATGGAATAATTTCTCACATATATATATAATAAGAATTACTAGGATATTCAGCCAAAAACGTACTTTGCAAAGTAGACGAAATTTAATATGCAATAATCTTTTCTCGAAAATTTAGGGTTGTAAATCATCTTGGCAAGAATAACAACAATTTACTTATGAATTGATGAAGATCATATGAATAACAAATATGGATAATAACCCAACTGAAATTAATGAGAACCAACATGAAAATCTCTTCATATTCAAAAATCTCAGGGCTAAACTGGTAGGGAAATTATGGGATGATATTGGGGACACAAGGGAAGGAAAATTCCCTTGTTGAATTTTCACATACCTGACTAAAATTCTCTCAGAGATGAAGACTTGAACTGCTGCAATGATGAGCAACCCTAAGCTTTCTTGAAGGATTCTTGAGAGGAGAACTTACAGTGATTTTTTGAAAACTAAGAGTGGGAATGAGGAATGAACCATTTTTTCCCGCTAAAAGGTCTAAAATTATTAGTAAAACGATGTAGTTTTAAGCTTGGGAGAGTAGGAAATTACTAAATAGCCCTTAGAAATTTGCTAAAAAAACTGCCAGGTGATCCTAACGAGTCGTGGTCACCAGTCGTGGACCACACTGTCTCACATCTGAAGATTAAATGCTAAGTTTGGTAACGAGTCACCTAACAAGTTGTTTCCACAAACGATGACTCGTTATGACACTTGTCAGGTACACTGGCTAAAAACTCACTAGGGCTGGTAACGGTGGACATAACGAGTCATTACTAGGGACCACGACTCTTTGCCCTTACCCGTCAAGTACATTGCTCCACTGATAATATCCTCAACCCGGACTTGACCACGAATGACTCAACGGGTGGTGGTCAGTGACCAGGACTTGTGAAGTCCCTTGTTGGGTACTCTATCTCCCTTCTTAAAATTATCAAAATTCCTTCTCACGGCTCAACTAACGAGTCGTGGGGTCAATTAACGGTACATGAGCCGTCCTATAACTTTTCTGCAGCTTTTCCAAATTTCTTGATTTAAGTTTCGAAATAATATTTTTGGTTTCCGGGGCATTACAAGATTGAAACCATCACTTGAAAGACCCAACCTAACATTACGAGGATCTCTAGAGAAGTAAGGGTGCAAAGATTCAAAATCCTTCCAAGTTTCCCCATCAATAGGATGTCTTATATTCCCATCATTGGGTCGTTCATTAACATGCCACCTCATTGCAATAGATGTTTCAAGGCACATAAATAACCTCTTAAGCCTAGGCTTTAAGGGAAAGTACCTTAAAACATTTGTAGGGTTTTTAGAATTTGCATTAGTTAAGGTATTACCAACACTCTTCCATCTAGAAGACCCAGAGATGGGGGAATTATATGCTTTCTCATTGTATTTCCAAAATAGGATGCAATCATTAGGGCATGCATTTTTTTTTTCATAATGAAGACCCAAATCTTTTATCATGTTTCTAGCCTTATTAAACTACTCTGGTAGCTGAGCAAAGGGAAATGCCTCTTTTAGCAATTCTAACATGTCTGAAAATGCGACATTACTCAATCCATGCAAGGATTTAAGCAAGTACAACCGAATAGTGAAACTCAATTTAGTGAAATTTTCACACACAGGATATAACTCTTGTTTCCCTTCCTCCAATAATTTTAAAAATTTCTTTGCATGTTTAGATAATCCCTCTCTCACTCTTCTTCCCAAACCCAGACTCTACATTTTGAAACATGTCATGAAGTAATCCACCAATATCATCATGCAACTTAGATCCTTCATCATCATTGATTGGATGAGGTGTATTTCTCGAGAAAAATCCTTCTCCATCAAAAAACCATTTAGTATAACCATCAGCAAACCCATTAACAACCAAATGATCCTCCACTACATTTCTATAATACCAATAATGATTAACACACTTTTTGCAAGGGCATGATATCTCATTTCCTTGATAAGCTCATTCAAATGTCTTATCAAGAAAATTGTTCACTCCACGAATATACTCATCCGTCCATCTTAGGTGATTCATCAAACTTTTATCTTCATTGTCCATTAAAATCCTATATAGAGACAGCAATAAATTCAGAATCTAGAGATATATATGCATTAAACCCTTAAAATATTGAGGTCAGAACCATGCTTAAATCCGACACTGTTCGAAATTCATTTGTAATGATGCATTCTTAATCAATTCGAATTTACACCACGTAAAGTTTAGAAATCACACAAATAAAAATTTATTGAAAGAGAAAAAAGGTAGTGTTTGGTTGTCAAATAGATGGGAGAAAAAAATTGAAAGATAAAGAGGAGAAAAGAGTGATCCATCAAACAACAAGACAAATGACAAGCTATTGTTTGTGTTTGTGACAATTAATTTTGAATTTTTATAATGGACAATGGCTATTATCCATGCTTTAACTTCTTTCACCATTTCATTTTTCATCTTAGCTCCCCCTATATTATACCCTATTTAACTTTACAATATCTTCTTAAACCAAATAAGTTGTACATACTCTAGCTAGGCATGGCCACTTACAGTAGCAATAAAAGCATTGCTTTCCAAATAAACTAATAACTCTTCTTTCATGATTTTAGAAAATAGTAGAAAATAGAAAAAAAAATCATCAAAACAACTCCAAGGTAGCAAAAACCAGCAAAAACAAAACAAAACAAAAGAACAACCAGCAATATAACTTAAAAAACAACACAAAGCTAGCTGAAAACAACAAAACAATCCCAGCAAAACAACACCAAACTAGTTGAAAACAGCAAAATAGCACCAAACTAGCTGAAAAAAGCCACAAAAAAGAAGCGGTGCAGCAGAAAACAATAGCAGAAAATTGGTAAACCAGTAGAAATCAGCACAAAAATCAGCAACCACAAATTTTCTTTGGCAAAACTGAATAAAAACAACAAAAAGAGACCAACAAAACACAGGAAAAGAAGTAAAAACAAGTAGCAAAATACTAATAAAATTTAGTACTATTAAATTATTGGAAGAAGTAAATGAATAACAAAAAACAATAAGATATCATCAGTTTGAAAACAACTGGTTTGGTTGCTATAGATTATTTCTTAAAGTTTAGAAGGGCAAAAAGTTTTGATTTTGAAGCCAAAAACTCTACTTAATATGGAAGACGATCGGGCAGGATTTGGGAGGGAATCAATTGAACAGAAATGGATATTTGGAAGAAGTAACATGCTTGGCACATGTTTTTATTTCAACTGTTACTTTTTTAACACAACTTAACAGAAAGATGTTTATTATAATTTTTTTAATAGTTAAAGGATTCTTTTTATTTACTTTTATAGCATAAGGATGTACTTTAAGTTTGAGTTATATTTCAGGAATGATTTTATCCCAAAACACATTTTTTTCCCATTATAGTAGTTATGAGGCCAACTTATTCACATTACAGCTAGAGCTTGCTGAAAATGAATTCATCAGTAATTTTCATGTGCTAGTTGATATTTTTTATACTATTGTTGTAATTTTCTGTCAAACTTTGCTCCCTCTTCTCTTGTTGGCATTTTCATATATCTCTACTTTAGATTATGTGTGTGGATATGAATCTTAAGCAAAGTCTAACTTAAATAACATCTTTGAGCTAGGTAACTATACTAGTATTTTAGCTAAATGGTGTATGTTTTATCTAAAACTACTATAATGATATTATCTTTTATGCTAATATATTTTTACTATGTTCACAATACTAATAGTGGGAATGAACAAGTTTATAAGCACTACCGAAGTCTGTTTTTCTCCATTTGCAAAGATTCTTTATGCATTGACTTAAAATCAATGGAATACTTTTTTCTTGCGTAAGTAAAGGTTTTTCTTTTATATTCACACACTATATAAACTTCTTTCTACAAGTAAATAAAACTGAGGAATGAATAAATATAATGGATCTTTCAGCAGCAGTTGGCAAACTTACGCAACAAAAGATTCCCTAGAGCGAGTTCATCTCTTAATTTTCTTTTTTTTTTCTATATTTCTGTGAAGAAAGATTCCCTAGGAATGAAAGGTTTTTCTCTTATATTCACACACAATATAAACGTCTCTTAATAAATAGCCAAACCAATCCCTGCAGATTATTTTCTTCATTGTTTTGCATTTTCTATCTACTGATATTCTTTTTGACTATATAATTTTTTTAAATTTTTCTAAAACACTATGTACAAAACTCTTCAAAACACTTCTTCCTATATAAAGCACAAAATCATTACAGTAGAAATACCAGTATAATACTACAATTTTACTCAAGGAGACGAAAAATGCAAAATAAATTCAAAAAAGATATGAAAGAAAAAAGACGATAACTTAGCATGAAAGTGTTGGAGAAGAACTGGATATATACCAAAAGAAGAATTTGAGACAAAGATAAAAGAAATCAGCAAGGTAAAGTGCGAAATTAGGGCTCAATCATATACAACTAGAAGAATTTCAATCAGTTGCATATTCCATTATCTGCTTTAGATAATTTATTCGATAGATAAAAATCTCAGTCCACAAAACAGAGAAATTAGGCAAAGTATGTATAATGGATAGCATGGGAAAAAATATAATTGGTCAGTTTCTACCACGATTAATTTTTCCCCTTTACAACCATTTCCATAGAGTTGCTATTACAACGGTTAAGTAAATCCGTTCCGTTAGAAAATTCTATCACAACAGTTCCTATACAATTGCAATGTTTTCCTAGTTAATATGTATCCATAGAATTATATCCCTTACGCAATCGGTACAATCGTTGCAATATCAATCTATTACAATGGCTATATAATTATTGCAGAAAAAAGCGTTGTTAAAAGCCTATTTTCCAGTAGTGGTTGCCTTAGGAGGCTAGGATCTTTCATAAATGTTACACGAACGCGTAAGAGACCTTTTTTCGAGTTGACCCAGTCGCGGATGCTCAGGTCATAAAAGAATCATCCCACGCGGAAACTCCAGCAGTTATACTAGATCATCAGGTTATGGGGGAACAGAAATATTGAAGAAATGAATTGAGAAGCTAAGGATGACACGAAATATGGATATCTTTAGTTGTTCCAGGCCCTACGATGATAATATACATACTCAAATATTTTTAGTTAAGGCAAGATAGTTTCAGATGTTATATTGTTGATTTTGTTGCTATTGTTATCAGTTGCTTACATACATATGGTACCACTGTGTTATTCAGTTGCATATACCATCCTGTGAGGCGCTTGTGTTGGACCTCTCTGCATTTTAGGTTTTCAGATAGTCCATATTACAGAGTAGATTCTGCCTAAATTTTCAGGAAGTACAGAACCCCTAAAGTTAAATTACATTCGAGGATGAATATTCCTAAGGTGGGGGGGGGTGATGTTACACCCCATAAGTTTTTATCATTTAACTGATGCGTCCATACGTATATTGTGAGTTTTGGAGTAAGAGACATGTGGAAAAAGGCTCGGGGGATAAGTATACGAGCACGATATCGAGCGAACGGATGGTCGGGGCCAGGGGCAAGGTGCACCAGGCGTAGTGCCGCCTCACCCCCATGGCGCTAGGAGAGCCGTGTCGCGGCCCTCGCTTGGCTCATAGGCAGGTACGCCACGCCCGTACCCTGCCGCGATAGGAGGCACGCTGCGGAGCCTTAAACTTCGTTCAATTGCAAATTCATCTTGGATAACAAGTCCTGGGCCTACAAGGAATAATCCTACGATGTAATTTCTTTAAATCTCACCCGGATTGTCGAAGCCCCGCTGAGTAAAAGTTGGAGAAATCACTTCTAATTGGGTCTTAAGCGGCTACAAGTGACGGGTAAGTATTTCTACCTTCTAGACTCTCGTGAATTTGTAAGTTTTCGGCTAAATTGGATGGAGTTAGAATCATAATGGATATACTTAAAGGATATTGTTATTAGCTGGTTTCTGGTATTGAAAAATAGCTTCGTTCCCTAAGCGTAAGGGCTGCAATTTGGAGGAATCAGCAGCTTTAGGTTGTAACTGTTTCGATGAACAAGAATCGTCAACTAATGTATGTTAAGGCTAACCTCTTTGGCAAGTCATTCTCATCGTATAGTTAATACGACCTATACCTTTGTAAGTAAATTGAATGTATGTATCTTGTATTTAGCTGATGCAAAAAGATGATGATTATATATGTTATGACTAGCTGCTACAAGACGAATTGAGATTCGATCATAGAATTTCTTGTTGGGACAGAGTGTGTACAGTATGACAAACACTAGGAGAATCATAGAAACTTCCCTATTCAATTATTCATGGTATTAGTGAGATTCTGATGTCTCGCTATCATACCTAGGCCTTAGAAACTTATGAATGGCTGTTAGGCCTAACTTGGTAAAGTTAGACAGCATAGGGCACAGCGGGGCGATATAACTTTCTAGTTAACGTCTACATAGAAAGTAAAGCTCACCCATAGGCCGTTGGTGTACCTTGATGCCTGCAGGTCTGGAATCTTAATATAATCTTCTTACCTTTGTGTCGATGGCACCAGGGTTGCCTAATGAATTGAGCGATAGCCTGCCACATTGGCTACTGCTAGTGACTGTTATCCTCGGCCGGCTTATTACCTGTCGTATAGTTCGCTCAGCAAACCACTCCAGCTGTCAGGGTCTTGATAGACTAAGTAATGTCCTAAGGGGGGAAATCCTATTAGGGATTAGTTGTGGGGCCCATTCCCCAGCCCACTTTTATAGATGCGCAGGTACATATTGCTGCGAAGGGCTAGGTCCAGATTTACCTACCTACGAGGCTATGAACTACCCAGAGGAGCCATCTGAAGTTTGGACAAACCAAGTCAGTGTATGAAGGACTAGATCCTGAGTATCACAGCATTACCGCTAGGCTAAGAATTATAGCATGTTGCCTATGGGAAGTTAGGGATGACTGCTTAAGAACATATCTGGTTAGTAGTAGCCCAATAGTCATCCTAAAAAAAGGAATCATATAGACGGTCACCTACAACCTTGTTGTTTGTTCAGGAACTACCATTGTCCTAGTATTCCCTTCAGAGTATCGCTCAGGCCACTTTGGACCTCGCCCTATTCTATCTAGGCCGTCAGAGTTTGCGAACATTGCCATGACCCCCCCTCCCCCAGTTAGGTGTAGGCACCTTAGGTGTGCCTGTTATCAACTATATAGACTATTTCAGGAGTGTGTAGTGGTTGCGTTAGGCCTAAGGGGCTAGGTATGCCTTTTGAGGGGATAGATTGAGACTAAAGCGTAGTACTTTGATTGGGATTGACCCCACCTAGTATAGCCTTTCATTGACCAACTTCAAGGTTACTAACTGTGTCATCACCTAGCTATATATCATTCAGTGGAGCTATGTGATGTCACTCAGAGGAGCTATGTGATGTCTGAAAGGACTATATTCAAGCCTATATGGCTGAATTTTAGTCCATCCACATATGGACCTCTTCTTATGTCGTACTGGCATTATTGACCCTCAATCGAGCCTTGTGTGCCCAAGGTGCATTCATAGGAACCCAGAGGGCTCAAACACAGTTACAGGAGCCTAGCGGGCTTAGTTGCAAACCTAGAGACCGGATAGGTTGTCTATAGTTACCTGTAGAATTATAATGACCTTGTTAGGGGTATATAGATTTAACTGTACTTGGCAGGGCTTATGGTGGCCCCGATAGGTTATTTCTGTGTTTCTTGCACCTTCCAGGCTTATAGGGGCCAGGTTAGGTTCTTGGTTGTATACTTGCTTGCTAGATAAGCTTATGAATGTTTAGTCATGCAACTTTAGCTCTTATTCGTGTAGTGGTTTACTAAATGCAAGTTATGGATAAGAAAGCTTACAAGTTAAGTTCTCCCCTTGTCGCTGATTACTTTCAGTTCTTTATCAGCTTCTATTCAGCTTTTATTATTTCCTTACATATTCGGTACATATTTATACTGATGCCCACGCATGGGGCACTGCACACTCGCCTACAGGTTCAGACAGATAGGGTTTGGGATCTCCAAGCAGTTATTTAGAGTTGCCAGATTGGTCAGCTCCTTTCATTCGGAGTTTCCGAATTATATAGGTTTTGACGTCTTTTATTACATAGTTTTGGGTAGGCTGGGCCTTGTCCTGACCAATATTTTCACTCTTAGAGGCTTGCATACTACAATCTTCAGTTAGTTGTTTGTATTAGCCGTGTGGGGCCTATATATGTTCTACTATGTATGTTAGCCATGTGGGGCCCTAGTATAGCCTTCAGCTAGCAGCCTTGTTGCTTGTAATATATATATATGACTGCCTGTCTTTCCTTCTGTTATGACTACACAGCATGATGGTCTTGTCGGCCCCCATAGGATCTATTTATTGTCTTGTTTGCTGGGTTAGCTGTTTTCATCTACAGGTGTGCCAGGTGTCCTTGTTGGCTGAGGCTGTATTTACAATTGAGATATAGTTGGTTGTTTTCTTGATTATATGATCTGGCAGGCACCAGAGGTGCGTATGCCCAGCTAGGTCAGTCCAGGTCCCAATGTGGCATTAGATTTCAGTCATACCTCCCAAGGCGGGGCGTGACAAGTCAATACTCACCACCACAGGTCGTTGAACCCTTCCTTGACACAGAATCAGATCTAGCCCTTTTCTGAACTCCCTTCAAGGACCATCTAGGATGACCTGTTAAATGAAATGAGTCATCACTTGGCTCATTGTTTGCTGGGAATCCTGACTGGGGACTTACCATGAGGGACATGACGGGTCATTTTTCCCTACAATTACACGTCCCTTGAGTTTTCCTATGACTCGGGTGAAATTTTCCTGCTTTTCTCTCCTTCAACTCTCGGATCTAATCTTAGAAACTTTTGGGGTGTTACACCTTTCATGGCTAAACCTTTAAGTAAACCCAATCAACTACCTCAAACTCCAAGTCTCTACGCCTCACATCTGTATAAGACTTTTGTTGGCTCTGTGCAGTCTTCAACCTTTCCTAAATGACGTTGACCTTTTCCATAGCTTATTGTACTAGGTCTGGTCCTATCAACTCTGCTTCACCAACTTCAAACCAACTAATAGGAGATCTACACCTACCCCCATAAAAAGCCTCATAAGGATCCATTTGAATACTAGAGTGATAACTATCTTTATAAGAAAACTCTATAAGAGGCAAATGGTCTTCCCAATCTCCCTAGAAATCAATAACACATGCTCTCAATATGTCTTTCAATGTCTGAAAAGTTCGGTCTGCCTGATCATCTGCCTATGGATGAAAGGTTGTGCTAAGTTTCACTTTCATACCCAAACCTTTTTGAAATGACTTCCAAAACAAGGAAGTAAATTTTGTGCCCCTATTTGATATAATAGATAATGGAACTCCATGAAATCTATCTCACGATATACAATCTAGCATATTGCTCTGCTGAATCCGTAGTTTTAACTGGCAAGAAATGGGTTGACTTGGTCATCCGATCTACAATCATCCAAATAGAGTCATGTCATCTGCGTGACTTCTGCTGATCTATGATAAGATCCATATTGATCATCTTCCAATTCCAATCACGGATTGCTATATTCTGAGCTATACCAAATGGCCTTTGGTGCTCGACCTTCACCTGTTGACAATTTGGGCATCTAGCCACAAAGTCTTCAATGTCTCTCTTCATACGATTTCACCAACAGACTTCTCTCAAGTCATGATACATGTTATTAGAACCTGGATGAATAGAATATCTGGAGTTGTGTGCTTATGCCACAATCCTTTCCTTGAGACCATATATATTAGGAACACATAATCTTCCTTGATACCTCAAGACGCCATCTCCCCCTTATGTGAAAACCAGCTTGTGAACATCTTCCTTTCACTGAATGAAGAGGGGATCTCTTTCCTGCTTTCCTTAACTTATACCATTAGAGATGATTTGGCCCCATTCTGAACAAGCACAGTACCTTCTTCAGAGTTTAAGACCTGGACTCCTAAATGCTAGAGTCTATGAACATCCATAGCTAATTCCCTCTTCTCCTCCTCTATAAGAGTTGTACTTCCCATAGATAACCTCCTAAGAGCATCAGCAACTACGTTAGCCTTACTTGGGTGGCAGAGAATACTTATCCTTAAGCAACTCAAACCACTTCCTCTATCTAAGATTAAACTCTTTCTGACTAAACACATATTATAGGCTCTTGTGTTATGTGAAAACATCAACATGCGCACCATAAAGATAATGACGCCAAATCTTCAATGTGAATACTACTGCTGCCAACTCAAGATGATGAGTTGGATAATTCTTCTCATGGATCTTAAACTGTCAGCAGGCATAAGCTCTAACCTTACCATTTTGCATTAATACACAACCAATCCCTTCTCAGATGCATCACAATACACAACAAAATCATCTGTACCCTCTGGTAGGATCAATACTGGTGTAGTGGTCAAATGAGTCTTTAATTCCTAAAAGCTTTTCTAACAAGCTTCGGACCATTGAATTTTGACCTTCTTCTGAGTTAAGTTAGTCAATGAACCAACAATAGTTGAGAATCCTTCTACAAACCTCCTGTAGTAACTAGCAAAACCCAAGAAACCCCTGACATTAGTTGGTGTAGTAGGTCTTGGCCAACTCCTTACTACATCAATATTTCGAGAGTCAACCTTAATACCCTCGCTGGAGACTATATGGCCTAGGAAAGCCATTGACTTCAACAAAAATTCATACTTAGAGAACTTGGCGAATAACTCCTTGTCCTTAAGTGTCTGCAGGACTATTGTAAGATGACTAGCGTGCTCCTCCTCACTCTTGGAGTAAACCTAGATGTCATCAATGAACATATTAACAAACATGTCCAAATATGTTAAATACTCTACTCATGAGGTCCATAAATGCTGCAGGAACATTAGTCAGAGAAAAGGAAATAAAAACAAACTCAAAATAACCATAACAGGCCCTGAAAGTGGTCTTGGGAATATCACATTCCCTTACCTTCAATTGATGATACACCAATATGAGATCTATCTTCGAAAAAAACTTGGCACCCTCAAGCTAGTTGAACAAGTCATCAATTCTAGGAAGGGGATATCTATTCCTGATAGTGTTCTTGTTCAAGTACTAGTAATCAATACACACTCTAAGAGTACCATCCTTCTTGCATATGAAGAGGAAAGGAGCACCCCATGTTAAAATACAAGGGTGAATGAAAACATTATTTAGAAGGTCCTTTAACTACTCTTTCAACTCTTTTAACTTGGTTGGAGTCATTCTCTATGGTGGAATAGAGATGGGTTGTGTATCGGTAATAACATCTAGTCCAAGATGTATTTCCCTATCTAGAGGGACTCCGGGAAGATCATTTGGTTAGACCTCTGGGAACTCACTTATGACTAGAACTGAATGAAGGGAAAGTGTCTCCGCGTTAGAGTCTTTAACTCTAACGAAATAATAGACACACCCTTTAGAAATTAACTTTATGGCCTTAACGTATTAAGTGAAATGGCCCTTAGGCATAATGGGACTACCCTCCCAAACTAATACTAGCTCATTTGAAAATTGGAACTCTATTACTCGGGTCCTAAAGTTAACTGTAGCATAACTGGAATCCAACCAATTATGACTAGGATAAAATCAAAATCACCATGTCTTGCTCTACTAGATTAGCTGTGATATCTTTATGATGGACTAAAACTGTACAATTTTGCAGATTCTCTTTGCTAATATTGACTCACCGACTGGAGTAGAAACACAAAAAGTCTCTAAGAGTTGTTTGGGGGAGATTCCAAACTTAATAGCTATATAAGGAGTCATAAAGGATAAATTAATACCTATATCAAGTAAAGAATATACATCAACAGAGAACATTTTTAACATACCAGAGTGCAACGACTATTTCTAGTCTGCATCCTATTATGTGGACGCATTTTAGCTTCATTCCTCTGGCTGGTAGTAAGTTTAGGAGGCATGATCTGAAACACATGAAAGCACAAGTTAGGAGGAAGTATTTAGAGAGTTAAACTCTGTCGCATGATCTAGGGTATGAAGGAAGGGAAGTATTTCCTATCACCTCATAGTCTCCCTATTATGGATGTAGCGTGATTCACACTTATAAGAAGAACACTATTAGACGCGACTTCATATACACCCTAGGACTCATTAAACCTAAAGCTCTAATACTAAATTTTTCACGCCTGGAGTCTAGACCCTAGACGTGGACGGCACATAGATCACCTAACGATCCAAGCGAACCCTTGTTCTTTCTTACTATAACCTGAGATTCCAATAAAGTATAGCGAAAGTATCAACAGTATGGGCTCAATATAATAAAGTAAGATTTATTAATTATAATTGAAAAGAATGTTGTAAAGTAATATTATTGACTCAACTCTAGCTCTATCTATGATGCCTCTATAACTGAAGAATAGGTGCCAGGATATAGCTTCCACAGCTATGTAAAGCTCTACAAATAAAATAACTCAATGACGGGGGCTCTCTAAAGTGGGAGGCGATACCAATTGCTGAATGATAGTGATGTCCTAGCACTGCGTCTACTACTGATCTTGTCTATCTAGGTCTACATCATAATATGATGCAGAGCCAAATGGCGTCAGTACATGGAATGTACGGTATGTAATAAGGCTGAATAAAATTACAGTTAAGCAAGAATATCTAAACAGAAACAATAAACTAACTGAAATAATATAATTGAATCTAAATCTCTAAAATGCATAAAACACAATATGATCAATTTATAAAATAGTTATGCAATAAAACTATGCATCAAATCAATCTTTGAAAATACATGTAAAAATGCATAACTTGGGGAATTTCTTATAAAGGAAAGCATCAGAAACGAGCACATAATTTCTAACTATCTCGCTTAAGTTCAGAGCCGCTCAAGGCCTTTCCAGGGCAAGCGCTAAACTGTGGATCCATAATTGAAATCCATACCAAGTCCTTATCAGAGGAGTCACCAGAATCAACGACATAATCCCAACCTAAGCTTGCTACATAGTGTTGGAGCTTATGAGTTATCTGAACTCTTCATTCACTTGATGCTAAATAATTCTCCCAAAAAATATTCTCATATACTTATGCCTATATGATGCATCTGAAAACATCTTTTATAAAGAACTTTAGCTATAGCTATAATATATATTTTAAATATCTGTGAAGCCTTGGATCAAAGTCTGTTTAAAAACTCGGGAGTCTCTATACTCCAAATCTTTCATCAAACTTGTGAGCTGCTACGCTCAAAACTCTTTATTCTCAAAGAAAGAATTTACTTTTTAGCTTTTGAAAAATAATGCTCAAAATCATACTTTACACTCTATTAAGAATTTTTTGAACTTTATGAAAACAATCCATTTATCTTAAATAACAATGCTTTCAAAAATCATGACTTTGCATTAGCGTTCATATGATAAGAGACATGAACCAATAATCAACAATCAATAATGAACAAGATAATAATGATCTACAATCAAGAGAATAAGATTATAATCAAGGATCAAGAGATACAATAGATAAAACTCAGTATGAAGACAATTCAATATATAGCGAAGAAGACAATTGAATTCTTGCATAGATGTAGCACATAAGGATGATTAGAAATTCTTACTTAGGTTATCTTTTCATACCTGGAAAGTTGAACTTAGACTTAAGCTTGAAGAACCCAAGGTTGAAGAAGATAACTTTTTAGCTTGCTTGATGAACTTGAGAGCTAATGACCTAGAATCTTACGTTGTAGTGAATAGAAATAGAAGTATAGACTAAATAAACCATTAAATATAACTCTTTAGGAATTCCAAATTGTTCTAGATTAGGTGATTAAAATATTAGAAATTACTAAAATAGCCCTGAGTTCTTGTCTGCAACATTGACCCGTTAGTTGCAATGACTCACTTAACAAGTCATTGTGCCACTTGACGACTTATGAGGTCCTTTGTTGCTAAGAAAACCAAGTTGCAGTCTCTGATTCTCACCTTAAGGTCCATCAGAATGACCTATGTAACGAATCATCACTTGTAGAAATGAATCGTACTCTTACTTGTTGGAACTGGGAAGAAAATATCATGTTTCAGAACCTTACCTTGGAACAACTCCACTTAACGATCCGTTAAGTCACCTAACAACTCATTTGGTGAGTGGTTTTGTAATATGGTGCAGTTTTTGCTGTTTTTCTGCTTCATGGTTAGAATTTGATCTGATTGACTTTTGAGGTTCGTTACATATTTATAACCAACAGTTTTTATTCAATGTATCAAGTCTAATAGAATCAATCAACTGAAACATGTAGATAAGCTCTAATAATCAACCACAAGACATTACAGGTTTTCAATTTAAGCAAGACACCAGTATTGCAATAATCATATGCACACTAAAACACACAGGTAACCTGGTCTCACATAGACCACTCATTAGTATCACTCCCGTTATATCATGTCTATTGATGTTGGCCAAATCCGCTCCCAATATCAGGTAGTATAAAGGATTGCAGCAAATATAAAACCCATCAAGGAGTTTGGGTCGAATCTCACAGAGACTACTCTAAGCCCAATCTATCTAGTACTAATCAGTATAGTATTAGTAGATTAGAGTCCATTCGAATTAGGAGAGTTAAATTTAACCACAATTATAGAGTGCAATATGATAGGCTTGTAATCAATTTGAGTAAATTATAGGGAAGTGACCCATCAAAACCCGAGCATGGATCCCGGATCGAGACACAGGACCTAGAACCCTGAATAGCTCAAAGATAGCCTATGGCATATACATAGCTAAGAGCATCGCTAAACAAGAAATAAAGAATGGTTGTTATATAGGTGGAAGTCTATGTAACATAAAGTCATAAGCGTAAACACGTGTCAACAACATTGAACTATCTATACATGGTTGTCTGAAAGCCTCTACTACTACAATGAGCTGATGGGACATCACCCTAACTAGCTCGCTGAGGTTGAATAGAATAGCCATGCTAAAACATAAAATTGATAACATCCTCGGAGAATAAGGACTCACCTTAGTGGGGACAAAGCAGGACTGAAGAAAGATCCAGCTAATGACGAGACTGTGATGAATCACCGAACCTGTATCATGAGATGATATAGCATAGACTATGCGGTCAGAACTTTGAATGTACTGAGTATGTTCAGAAAGTAAAACATACTAGTAAAACAATAGTCTGAAATCATAAATGTAAATAAAGATAAAATATGAGAGTAAGGACAACATGCTAAAATCCATATTCTCGAAGTAATCCTCATCATGAGATGTTCATCATAAACTGAACATAATGACCCAAGGCTTAGAAATAGAGAATATATAGTGTTTCATGCTTGAAATCGTAAGTGAAAGCTCCTAAACTGATCAATGGGTCAAATATGCTATAAAACATAATAACATAAGTCATGAACATATGTAACGAAAGACAGGAAGAAATGTGGGAGATTCTTATAACGACATACCCCACGTGCGCATACATGGAGCTCGACCTGTAAAACCCTAGTCAAGAGGTTGTTCATATCTAGCCAAGGGTAGAACCATGAAAATAAAGGAGTGATATCACTCAAGGGTGGCCCATTCACCCATGGGATAATCTCGTAGAGGACCACATCATGGCAATGTCGGCACGTAGTTCTGAGACCTGGGTACGATGGAATCCTGGTATACTCGGTGTTAAATACTACTCCCAAAATATAAATAGTGCTCATATAATAATCATGAAACATATTTGAACTAGATGGGCTTGTTGAGATCATGAGGTTCATAAACATACTTAAAATGCGTGAACTAGCCATGAATTAGGCTCATGGGCCGGCGATAAACATAAACTTGAAATTCATGAAAATCATGCATTCTTGAGTAAAAATTCATAACTCGAAATCATAAATCATAAGCTTAAGATTTCATAAATATTCATTCATACTTGATAGTTCATCATACTTGAGATCATGGACTCATAAGCTTGAATTTCATAAACCATGCATAATAGGGCATAATCTTCATAAAATTGAAATCATGTATTAGGAAGTAAATTGAGGGTTAAATTTGCCCTAATATCCATAAAACATCAATTGAAACGTGGAAGGATTAAACCTATAGAAATAGCATGATAGATTTCATGGAATTGGGTAAAATCCTAGAATTTCAACATAACATGATTGGAGTTTTAAAATCATAGGTTAGGGATGAAATTTGGCATGAGGGTGGAAGAATTCGCTGATTCATGACCCTACATAGCTGGGTAAATTGACTTCTAAACTTGTCTTGAAATCCCACGAATGATTGGAAGAGATTTGATAGAGAACCCTAGATTTGATCTTGAGAGAGGATCTTTAATTCACTGTTGTTTTGAAAGAATGAGGGTTTAGTATAGGTTAAAACTCTTAATACACTCCATGGAAAGCCCAAAATGATGTCACTTAGGGATTAGAAGATTAGAAAATTACAAAACTATCACTGGAAAATCAGGCTGAACTGAACTAATGCTCATACTGACAGTGGCCTTGACGGGCCGCCACATGCCTGATAGTCTGTCACCTATACCATCAGTCCATAACCAAAACGGGTCCTGACTATCCATTTAACGACGGTAGTCGTGATGGGCTGTCACTTCCTCGATGGTCCGTGGAACCCACCGTCACAAAAGGACACTAAGACATATATGCAATGTTACATGCGACGGTCCATCACTAGTCTTATGGGTTGTCATCCTCGCCGTGAAGCCACGATGCTATGCACAATGTTCCGTCGCCTACCTGATGGGTCATCAGTCCCACTGTTACACCTACACCAGATTTGAATGTTTAGTTCTTTTTTCCTTCAAGCAGTCATTTTGAGGCTTGAGGTGTTACAATATCTCCCCCTTGGGAATATTCATCCACAAATGTTGACTTAAGCATTATGGACGGTTAGAGAAGGAACTACAATCTCGAAACTGAACCACCATAGCTGAAAAGTGATGGAGTGACTAACTCAGGACTGAAATACATGATTGAACTGAGTTCATAAACACCCATGCATACAATGACATGAAAGAAATAGAGAGACATGAACTTGACATGAAGCTGAATGGAGTACTAAGGAGGAAACTGGTACCTCATGTTGGAACTGAGTTGGAAGGAAAAAGATGCTGGTATTTAGCCATCATATCTGCTTCGGCTTCCCACGTAGCTCCCTCAACAAGCTGATTCCTCAAAAATACTTTCACTGAATCTACTTCCTTGTTCCTTAACTTCCAAACCTGACGATCAAGTATTTAAACCGAAACTTCTTCATAGGTAAGGCAATGCTCTCTACCGGAACAACTAAAGTTGTGTCACCAATGCACCTTTCAATAGAGATACATGAAAAATTTGATGCACCGATGCTAACTCTGCTAGTAATTCCAACTCCTATGCCACCTTGCCAACTCACCTCTAGATCCTATAAGGACTAACATTACAGGGACTAAGCTTCTGTTTCTTACCGAATCTCTTGACTCCCTTCATGGGAGATACCTTCAGAAACACTCAATCATTAACCTCAAACTTAAGCTCTCTCCTCTTAACATTCACATAAGATTTTTGATGTCTCTGAGCTATTTTCAGCCTCTCCTTAATGAGCTAAACTTACTCCATAGCCTCATGAACCAAATTTGGCCCTATCAATGTAGCCTCACCTATTTTGAACCATCTAATAGGTGATCTGCACCTTCGCCCGTAAAGAGCCTGAAACAAAATCATCTGAATACTAGAATGATAACTGTTATTGTAGGCAAATTCGATAAGAGGCAAGTGATCATCCCAACTACCCTTGAAATCAACTACACATGCTCTCAACATGTCCTCAAGAGTCTAAATGGTCCGCTCATCCTGACCATCTGCCTGTGGGTGAAAAGTTGTTTTAAGCTTCACCTGAGTACCATGTCCATTATGAAATAACCTCTAAAACTAAGGAGGTGATCTGACTACCCCTATATGATATGATGGACAAAGCAACTCTATGTAACCAAACCAATTCCTGAATGTAGAGCCTAGCATAATCCTCGGTTGAATCCGTAGTTTTTATTTGATAGGAAATGGGCTAATTTTGTCAACCTATCCACAATCACCTATATAAAGTCATACTATTGGGGTGAACAAGGCAAGCCTATACTGAAATCCATATTGATCTCTTTCCACTTCCAAGTGGGCATGCTAATATCCTGAAGCTTACCTCTAGGTCTTCGATGCTCAACCTTCACCTGTAGGCAATTTGGACACTTAGCCACAAACTCTGCAATGTCCTTCTTCATGCCACTCCACCAATAGACTTCCCATAGATCATGATACATCTTGGTGGCACTTGGATGGATAGAGTACTGAGAGCCATGAGCCTCGCACAACATTTTCTCTCTCAAGTCATCTATAGCCAGAACACAAAATCGACCCTAATACCACCGCTGCCAACTTTAGGGCATGTGTCAGATAATTCTTCTCATGAGTCTTATGCTGTCTACAGGAATACGCGATGACCATACCAAGTTGCATCAACACACAACCAAGACCAACCCTAGAAATATCATAATACACAACTAAGCCAACCGCACCTTCTGGTACGATCAATACTAGGGCTAAAGTGAGTTGAGTCTTTAATTGCTGAAAAATTCTTCTCACAAGCATCGGACCATTGGAGTTTGACCTTCTACTAGGCCAACTTAGTCGACGGTGCTACAATGGATGAAAATTCCTCGATGAACCTCCTGTTGTAGCCAGCTAAACCCAAAAAGCTCGTAATATCTGTAGGATTAACTGGTCTAGGCCAATTCTTCACCACCTTTATCTTTTGAGAGTCCACCTATATACCCTTACTAGACACCATATGACCCAAGAATGCTATTGAGTTCAGCCAAACCTCACACTTGGTGAATTTAGCAAAGAGTTGTCTATCCTTGAGAATCTGCAACGCAATCCTCAAATGAGTGGCATGCTCCTCCTTGCTCCGAGAGTATTTGAGAATATCATCTATGAAGACAATCATGAACATATCCAAGTACTACTTGACACATTGTTCATCAAGTCCATAAAAGTTGTAGGAGCATTCATTAGTCCAAAAGACATAACTACGAACTCATAGTGACTATACCGAGTCTTAAAAGTTGTATTCGGATTGTCACTCTCCCTAACTCTGTGCTCGTGATAGCCGGATCTAAGGTGTATTTTCGAGAAGCACTTAGTACCCTGAAGCTGGTCGAACAGGTCATCAATACTAGGGAGGGGATACTTATTCTTTATTGTGACCTTGTTCAACTATTGATAATCAATGCACATCCTAAGGAAACCATCCTTCATCCAAAAACAAAGAATTAAAGCACCTCATGGGGACTTATTAGGCCTAATAAAACCGTTATTTAGGAGGTCTCAACTGCTCTTTCGACTCCTTTAGCTCGGATGGAGCTATTCTGTAAGGAGGATTGGTGGGTCTAGTTAATGCCTATCTCCATTGCCATTGTCATGGCCATTATCGTTGCCACTTCTTCTTCTGTTGACTCAGCGTGCAGGCATATTTCTACAAAAGCGCATAACATGAGTTAGAGGGGTAGGAGAGTTCATCGCATGACATAGATCATGAAAGAAGGGAAATTTCCTAAAATTTCTCATAGCCTCTTCCCCATAAGTGTGGGGTATTTCACACCTATAAAAAAGACTCTACTTAATGAGGCTTTCAGAAACCCTAGCACACACCTAAGCCTAGTGCTCTGATATTGAGTTTGTCACGATCCGAGCATGGACCCCAAATCGAGATATGGGACCTAGAACCTCAAACGGCTCCAAGTTAACCCATGGAACATACATAGCCTAAATAAGAGCATCGCTAAAGCAAAAATAAAGCATGATCATTATATAAGTAAAAGTCTACGTACCATAAAGTAATAAGCATAAACACGTGTCAACAATGCTGAACTGTCATACATGGTTGTCTGAAAAGCCTCTACTACTACTATGAGCTGATAGGAAAATACCCCCAACTAGCTCGCGAAGTCTGAAACTGAATAGCCATGCTAAAACATAAAACTAATAACGTCCTCGAAGAATAAGGACTCACCCAAGCGGGGATAGAGCTAGACTGAAGCGGGAGCGAGCTAACGATGAGACTGTGATGGATCACCCAAACCTATATCTTGAGATGATATAACATAGAGTATACGGTCAGTACTTTGAATGTACTGAGTATGTAGAGAAAGTAAAACATGCTAGTAAAATGATAGTCTGAAATATTAAATGTAAATCAAGATAGAACATGTGAGTAAGGACAATATGGTAAAAGCCATATTCTCAAAGTAATCCCGATCATGAGATGTTCATCATAAACTGAACATAATGACCCAAGGTTTAAAAATAGAGATTATATAGCACGTCATGCCTGAAATCATAAGTGAAAACTCATAAACTGATCAATGGGTCAAATATGGTATAAAACATAATAACATAAGTCATGAACATAAGTAACTAAAAACATGAGGAACAGTGGGAAATTCTTATAACTAACATACCGCATGTGAGCATATATGGAGTCTGACCTGTAAAACGTCTAGTCATGTAGGTGTCCATACCTTGTCAAGGGTAGAACCATGAAAAAAGGTGTGATATAACTCATGGGTGGCCCATTTGGGAATGGGAGACACTTTCGTAGAGGACCCTATCATGGCCACATTGGCATGTCGTTCTGAGACTGGGTGTGATACCACTCCCAATATATATATAGTGCTCATATAATAATCATGATACATACTTGAAGTACATGGGTTAGTTGAGATCATGAGGTTCATAAACATGCTTAAAATACGTGAACTAGCCATGAATTAGGCTCGTGAGCTGACTATAAACATAAACTTGAATTTCATGAAAACCATGCATACTTGAGTAAAACTTCATTACTCAAAATCATAAATCATAATCTTAAGATTTCATAAATATTCATGCATACTTGATAATTCTTCATACATGAAATCATGAACTCACAAGCTTGAAATTCATAGATCATGCATAATAGGGCATAATCTTCATAAACTTGAAATCATGTATTAGGAATTAAATTGAGGGTTAAATTTACCCTAATAGCCATAAAACATCAATTGAAACATGAGGGGATTAAGCCTATATAAATAAAAGGATAGATTTCATGCAATCAGGTAAATCCCTAGAATTTCAACATAACATCATTGAAGTTTTAAAATCGTAGATTAGGGAAAAAATTGGGCATGAGGGTTGAAGAATTTCCCCATTCGTTACCCTACATACCTAGGTAAGATGACTTCTAAACTTGTCTTGAAATCCAAAGAAAGATTGAAAGATATTTGATGAAGAACCCTTGCTCTGATCTTGAGAGAGGATTTTTAACTCACTGTTGTTTTGAATGAATGAGGGCTTATTCAAGGTTAAACCTTTTAATACACTCTTTAAGAATCCCAAAACAAAGTCACTTAGGTATTAGAAGCTTAGGAAACTAAAAAACTAATGTTGGAAAATCGAGCTGAACTAAACCAATGCATTTACCGATGGTGGATGTGATGGGCCATCACACAACTGACGGTCTGTCACCCATATCATCGGTCCATAACCAGAGGGAGTGTAGACTGCCACCTTGATGACGGTAACCATAATGGGCCATCACTCCCTCGATGGTCTATCGAACCCACCGTCACAAAGAGAATCCGAGACCTCCATGTGATGATACATGCAACAATCTATCATAAGTCTGACAGGCCGTCATCCTCGCCGCCAAGCCGTGATACTATGTATGAAGGTCTGTTGCCTACCTGACGGGCCTTCAATCCCACTTTCACAGCTGCACCAGATTTGAAATTTCAGTTCCTTTTCCTTCAAGGAGTCATTTCATGGATTGAGGTATTACATGACCCCAATTATGGATCGATCCCTCTAAATCACCCAATGTGGATGGATTGAGGATGGTCTATGGCTAAGGCAACCCATGGGTATCTTTCAATAGCACCATTGGTGTCAATCTACTTTAATTTTGTCAAATTGAAGAGAATCCCTTCTACCCAATTGCTTGTTGCCAATTGAAATTCAATCTATGTCTAGGAGAATCCATTAAACAACGGTTATGCCTTGAGTTATTGTTGATTGATGCTAACCCAACTTAAATTTTCTCTTTGAAACCTCATAAAGTTAATTGGGCAATATTGGTGACTTTCTTCACCAATCACACACTACAAAGCAAAAATCAATTAAATGTTTATAAGCCCAAACTCAATTTTACTAAATTGGGGTCACTAGGATTCACAACCCTAGATCTGGGTTTAGTTAACTATAGCAAGAAGAAGCGAATTAAGGTACTTAGACATGCTTACCAATGGAAATTTAAATTGAATAAGAGATCTTTAATAAATGAAATTGAATCTTCCAATTACAATCTAAGATCTATAATCTACTATGGAAACTAATGATAACTACTAATTTCTACTCTCTACTAAAAAATATGAATGCAAAGCTCTGTAAAAATTACAAGAAAAATCTATTTATACTATGACCCAAAATGCTCAATTAATATAAACTTTGGAGTGCCAGGTGAACAGGGACGGAACGTCCTTTGATCTGTACTTTACAATGTGTCTTTTGTCCCCAACTTGTCGTCCATTGATCGAGGACCTTGTTTGGGAAAGACGATTCGTCCCTTGTACGGCACTTTAGAATTCCGCTTCTGCTTAGCTTGAGTCCATCCATTAAATTGACAGACCACTTCTAGAAATATGGACCATCCTTCAAACCCTCATTTAAGGATTCTGTTAGCTTGGATTATGGAGTTTTCTACTTGACTTGGACAGCTGATGATGTAGAATATCTATCAGACAGACGATCTATACATTATCTCGTCCTTTGGGCATTTTTCTTACTTTAACTCCTTTCATCTTTACTTTTCTTGAGTTCCTAAAACATAGCATAATAAGGTTAATTTTCACTTTATTTAACTCCTAAAGACATGCAAAATTGAATGAAATGAAGAAAAAATGTGTTGTTAATACCCGACACATTAACACCCCAGACATAAAGCATTTACTTGTCCTCAAGCAACTAAGAACATAAACTACCTGATCTTGGGCAGATTTATATGCCCAAGTGATACTCAAACGTATCATTTTTGCCTTGTTTATTGTGCAATGTGTATACATTTTCATGTAATTGGTAATAAAATGTGGATTTATACTAACCAACATGATTAGCATTGTTTTGTAGGTAAAATATGATTTTTAGGAGCTACAATGCATGTTGGGACAATATCGGAGTTGGACTTGGATGCGAGCACGGAAAAGACATTGGAATGCGCAATGTAAAGGGGCTCCGCGATGGAGCCGTGCCATGCTACCATCGCGAAGGCACACTGCCTAGAGGGTGATTTAATTGGCAATTTCTAGTGAAGCCTCGTGACAGCTCCGTGGCACGGAGATAAGCCTCCGCGTTGGCCTCCGTGCCACGTTGAGGCTATATTCCCGGACCTTGGATTTCCAGTGAGGGTCCGCGTCCACGCCGTGTCACGGAGGCAGTGCTCCGCGTTGGCCTTCGTGACACGTTGCTTGTTATTCCGGGAAAAATTCCCAATAGTATAAATTTACACTTAGGCTTATTTTTAAAAAATGCAGACTTGGTGGAGCAAGGACGTGGGTTAGAGGCAGTTGAGGAACGAAAAAGCTAAGGGTTTTTCTCTCTTTCTTTCTTCTTTCAATCAATTGTTTGTATGATTAACACTTGTTTTAGGATGATTAATCCACAAATGAGTGGCTAATTCTCTTCCTTGCTAAGGTTGTGAACAATGGTGATGAATTTTGATTATTGAATTGTATGGTTTTTCATCTTCTTCTTCTATGTTGTTCTATTAATTCTTGTTTCTACTGCATTAGTGTGTGGCCGACATTAATGTACATCTAAAAAGTCCAATTTCACTTGAGAGAGCACGAAATTGGAAAGTTGTGAATTAATAGGGTATTGTTCTTAACTTGATTTGGGAAAATTGGGTTTTGATGTGCTTTCCTGATAGAAATATACTTGAAAGCCGTATTAGTCAATTTAGGAACCGGAATTGTAGTGCTAGGTCATAAATTGCATTTGATCACAGAAATGTAGACGAATGGTTTATGATTCTAAAGTGAGATTAAATACGAGAATTTTAATCTCTAGGCTAATATTCTTGGCTAGCAACGTGAAGAAAAGATTAACCAAATGATGATTATAATCAAGTTCATTACTTGTTCTTAACCTTGGCATGCTCATATCCATAGTTTCAATTCACAGTAAATATTTGTTAATCGTTTTAGTATATAATTTATAAACAAAAACTTATTTAACTTTTGGTTACGTTGTTGTCAACATATTTAGAAGTAAGATAGAATATAGTATACCTAAGCAATTTTACTTATCCAGAGTCTCCTTGGTTCGATACTTGGCTTACTTAGCCACTTTATTACTTGTTTGACCACGTGCACTTGCGTGTCGGTTTTTAACACCTATACCGAACCAGCCGGACAAGTTTTTGGTGCCGTTGTCGGGGAGACTAGGCAATTGGTGAAATTGTGTTAAGTGTAAATTTACTGTATTTTTGTTTTATTTTCTTAAGTGTTGACAACTTGGTCTTAGCCTGTATTTTGCAGACTTGATTTCTGTGTACACTGGCAAAGGACAAGGAGCTGGTGGAATCTTACTTAGAGCCTGAACGTGAATTTCATAGTAAACGCAGAGAAGCTCTACAAAAGAAGCTGCAGTTGCTCAGACAGTCTATTATGGAGCAACAAAATCCACCGGTTGTGAGGGCAGTGTTAGTACCCGACGAAGCAGCAGCAAGGCCGGTTCGCGAGGTGGCAATCCCACATGCCAACAATGTACATTCTAGTATCCGCAAACCAGAGCCTGGAGGGAGATTTGAATTAAAGCAGAATATGGTGCAACTTTTGCACACAAGCGGTCAATTTACCGGTCTCCCTCATGAAGACCCACAACAACATCTCCAGAATTTTTTGGAGATAAGTGACACTTATATACCCGCTGGAGTGTCACCTGATTATGTTCGGCTCACCCTATTTCCGTTTTCCTTACTTGGTGAAGCCAAGAGGTGGTTAAAAGCTGAACCACCAAATTCTATATCAACGTGGGATGATCTTGCGCGGAACTTATTGATAAGATTTTTTCCCTCTAGTAAAACAGCCAGACTTAGAAGTCAAATTCTAAGTTTCAAACAGAGGGAGGGAGAAAATTTGTATCAAGCCTGGGAAAGATTTAAATCCATGTTGCGGGACTGTCCTCATCATCATCAGTCCAATGAGGTGTTGGTACACATATTTATTGAGGGTTTGGAACCCCATACTAAAATTTTGTTAGACTCAGCAGCTGGAGGGCAAGCGCTGGAAAAGACTTATGAGGAGCTGTACACTTTGCTCAACTGAATTTCACAGGGCAATCCAGAATGGAATGCAGATTCATCTCGAGGTGGAGCAAGGAAAGCAGCAGGAGTACTTGAAGTGGATGGATTTACAGCTATCGCTGCACAGATAGCTGCCTTGCAGAATCAGTTAAACAACCACTTCAGCAATATGAACTTGAACCACCCTTCAGCTTCAGTCAATGCGGTCCAGCAAATGTGGTGTGAAGTGTGTGGTAGCAGTGAGCACTCAGCTGAGTGCTGTGGAGCAAACCCAGATTCGATTAACTTTGTGGGCAATGCGCAAAGAAATCAACAACAGTTTGGTAGTGGCTACAACTCAAATTGGAGGAACCATCCAAATTTTTCGTGGGGTAGCAACAACCAACAAGGCCAAAGTTCGGGTCAGGGTATGCACAGGAATCAAGGAGGGCAACAGAACTACCAATCTCAATTCAGAAATCACAATGCCCCTCCTCCACCACCATCACCTACCATTGAGGAAATGTTCAAGACCATGATCGCTAATCAGGCGCAATTGCAGGCTGACTATGTTAAATTGGCAGCCGAAGTGAAGAATAATCTATTAGCGACCAAGGCTCTTGAGTATCAATTTGGGCAATTTGCTAGTGCCCAAAACACAAGACCCAGAGGAGGACTGCCTAGCGACACGGATCCTAATCCGAAGCAGGTGAATGCAGTGACCACGAGGAGTGGTTTGCAGTTGAAGGAGGTGGAACCGGAGAGACCACCTCAAAAGTCAGGAGCAGCAGATGTTGAGGAGGAACAAAGTTCTGATAGGGGGAAGACCAAAGAAGCAGAAGCAGAAAGACCTCCACCCCCGTTCCCTCAACGACTCAAGAAACACAAAGAGGAGGCGTGTTTCAAGAAATTTATGGAGGTGCTTAAACAGGTACAAGTTAATTTACCTATTGTTGATGTCTTGCAGGGAGTGCCAAAATATGCCAAATATATTAAAGACATCGTGGCCAACAAAAGTCGTTTGACTGAGTATGCCACGGTAGCTTTGACGGAGGAATGCACTTCCCGGATCCAGAATAGACTGCCCACGAAGCTAAAAGACCCTGGAAGTTTTACTATCCAGCTTACAATTGGGCAGAGTATCCGAGCTCGTGCATTATGTGACTTGGGGGCGAGCATAAATCTGATGCCATCTTCGGTATTCAGAAAGCTAGGTCTAGGGAGTCCTAGACCTACAACCGTAATCTTGCAGTTAGCAGACAGATCCTTAGCTAGGCCCGATGGCATTGTTGAGGATGTGCTTGTGCAAGTGGGCTCCCTTATTTTTCCGGTTGATTTTATTGTTCTGGATTTTGAACCAGATGCTGAAGTCCCATTTATTTTGGGACGACCCTTTTTGGCAACCGGAAAAGCATTAATTGACGTAGCTGCGGGTCAACTTACAATGCGAGCACATGACAAGGTAGAAGTGTTCGATGTGTACAAAGCACCCAAGCTCCCGATGGTAAATGAGGAACTCTCGGTGATCAATGTGATTGATCATGGGAAGGCTAATCAAATGAGTGAATCCTGAGAGTTGATAGGAAGACCACCTGATAAGGTTGAGCACTACTGGGGGGAGGACAATGATCGTGAAAAATCGTCCATCACCCTAGTAGATAATTGAGCATAAAGGATGTCGAGCCGCGACGGTAAACCAGGCGCTGCACGGGAGGCAACCCGTGAAAAATATTTTTTCTTCTTTTCTTGCTTTTGTTTAGTAAAGTGTAAATAGTTTTTATTTTAATTTTCTTTTTCTTGATTTAGTCCAAATTTTTCGTTTTAGTTAGTATTTTTCATTTTAGTTAGTGTAATCTATTAATCTAACCAATTTTGTTTAGTAAGGTGATTTTCAGGTCAAACGGAGAAAAATGTGCATAGAATCGGGAAGAAAAAGGCAAGGTATGAAAAAAATGAAAAAAATGAAGAGACAGTGCACTGGGGCGTTGGCTCCGTGTCACGGAGGAAGGGCTCCGCGTTACCCTCCGTGACACGTTGAGGTTAAATCTGAATTTTTTAAAAATTCCAGTGAGCCATCGCGTTGGCTCCGTGTCACGGAGGAGGGGCTCCGCGTTACCCTCCGTGACACGTTGCCCTATATTTAGTGCCGGGTCACACCGGGTTGCCGGGTGACCCGCGTGTTTTTCTTCTTTTTAACCCCGATTTTTGCTCTTTTTTCCCCATTTCCTCTCTTCTCCGCGACCAAACACCTAGATTCCCTCTCCCAACCAACGTGCCACGCTACTAAGCAAACAATTTGTCAAGTTTCTTCGGTTATTCAACGTAAAGGTATGTTTTCCTCGTTTCTCTCAAGTTTGTGTCGATTTTAATCGAATTTGAGCATGGGAGGTGAGATAAATCACCCTAATTAGCAATTTAGCATGAAATTGAATTATTCTTTGATTGATAGATGTTCGGAATGTTGTAATTAGCATTTGAACTTGCCGATTGCGTGAATGATTCAAATGTGATTGTAAAATTGAATTCTAGGGCTTGGGTTGTTGAAATCGAATTGGGTAACTTGCTAAATTGGTGAATTATATGCCGGGGTGTGTTTGTGAATTGAGATAAGTCGTGGTAAATATTTTTTGAAGGTAATAGACGACGAATTCTCTATTTTTGGGAAAAGGTGAAAATTGTTCAAATTGGTTTGGTTATTTGGATTCGTATGTATATAGAATTTTTGTTGTTATTTTTGTTTGTTGTTTTTGTTGCTAAGTGCGATGGTTGAATTGTTAGCGATGGTAGGATTGGGATTAGCTGTATGAAGTCTGAGTATTATGCTAAAGTTATACTGTCGAATTTTTTGTAAACGCACTAAGCAATAAATTGTATAGTTGTTTGTTTTAGTGTAAATAAAGCGATCCTTGCCGTAGTATCGTAAAATTAGCTAAGGACTAAGTGTGGGGTAAACTTAGTTTAACCCGACCTTAGCCGAAGCTAATATGCATTTAGCTTGACATTGTGCTTGTTTATTTATGTTGACAGGTACAATGGCGAGTAGGCAGGATAAGGGCAAAGGTGCTTCTACTTCAGGCACCGGGAGAAAACGAATGAGATTGGGCACTGCAGTCCCAACTGCACCAGCTGTTCCACGCGGCCAGCGCCGCCAATACGGAACGAGGTGGGTGACCGATGAAGGGAAGAAGTGGTACGCTAAACATAAGGAGAGTAAGTACTTCCCTGAGGAGCATATTGCACGGGAACCACTAGAACAGGAGTTCCCCCGTATTGTGCAGAGAATCGAGGCAGCTGGGCTCAGCTTCATATTTCAGGAGCCCAAGGAGTGCAACCTACATTGAGTCCGGGAGTTCTATTCAAATTGCAACCCGGCCATCAGAAGCCACACAATAAAAATCAGAGGGCAGATTGTCACTCTGGAACCCCAGCAATTAAATGCCATCATTGGAGTGCGGGACACAGACGCCCACGTTCTCCGCCAGCTGAACATCACCCCACCATACGCCAATATCAGACGCACTTTGTGTGGGGCTCGGTCGACAGCCCGATGGAGCAGACATAAGGAGAGGGGTTACCACCAGACTCTGCCTTATTCGCAGATGAACAGGGAGGCCAGAATATGGCTGAAAATAGTGTGTTCGTGCTTGATCCCGGGGGTTCACATGACGGATGTGACCCGGGACCGTGTCTGCCTGGTGTATGCCCTTATGAAAGGGCTGGAGATTAATGTTGGGGAGGTCATCATATCCGCCATGAAGAGAGCCCGACTACACCAGGGCCACAGGTATGGGTTTGGCGGACTCATCACCACCTTTCTCCGGGGCCTCAACGTTGAGGAAGAGGCTTTGGACTACATCCCGCAGTTGGAGCGGAGGGCCCTTGATGTGACAAAAACTAAGGCCCCCGACACCACACACGGGCCAGTGCTGACACTGGGCGAGCGACATGCTCGTGACGATCAGTACATGGCACGGATGTTTTGTATGCAGATGCTTCAGCTTCAGATTGGTGGGAGACCAGCCACGGAGGATGAATTATGGTAGTTGGAGCTGGATTACCCATTTGGCGAGAACGCCAGAGCTTTGTGCTGAGTGGGGCTAGCCTTCGTTGAGCCCACTGACGATGATGTCCCCACAGATGAGGAGACACGTCGGGAGGACTCCGATGTGGAGTCCGATGACGACGAGGGAGGAGACTCGGACATGGGCGATAAGGCAGCAGCACCAGATGAAGAAGTCGAATATTTCGACTGATCAGGGAGTTCCACCACCCGAAATCTTTGTGATGTTTAATTTTTGTGAACACTGGGGACAGTGTTCGATTTAAGTGTGGGGTGGGGAGTAGCTAGGTGCTGGGGCTGGGCTAATGTGCTGTATGTTCTTCCTTTGTTTTACATGTATGTTTTTTATGTTTCCCTGTGGTTGTGAACTGATTTGTGTTGTATCTGTATATATTTTTGTGGTAAATGATGTGTGTTGTGAAAGGTTGTGGTTGCCAGTGTAAATTTTTGTAAATTTTGTAAATATTTTTTTTTTCTATCGAAATGATCGATAATTTTCAAAATTTTGCGAAAATGTTTTGTACATATTAAAATATTTTGTAAATACTTTTCCCTCGAAATGATTGATGTGTTGCAAAATTTTTCGATTTTTATTTTTGGGTTTCTCGGAGTTTGTTTTCGGTTCTTTTACCGAGAATAGTCCCATTGAACCGAAGTCATAGTTAGTGACCGTTCCCTATGATGGATGGATGACGACCGTCTTAAGGGAAATGTAGTCGGTAGGAGTAGTGATTTTAATTTATTTTAAGTTTTTTTCTTTGGTGGATTGCATCACTGAACCTGTAGTTACTATCTGGTTGTGAAATTTTGGTTGCGTGTTGTAACTGATGTTCAAAATGTAAAAGTGATTCGTAGGAAAGCATGCAATTTTGTAAATATGTTGAGCTACCTAGGCTGTAGAATTTGATTCGGTGTGATTGAGGCTTAATTTTGAATTCATGTAATTGGCTAATTAAAGAGTCTGTGAATGCATCTTGAATCGAGCATGTGCATGAAGTGTGAAGTGAGGTATTGTTATTCCGTGCTATTGTGAAGTGTCTAGAACTTGTCTGGTGTGTGTACAAAATGAAATGAAGGAGGTGTAGTGTTAGAAAGGATGTAGGCATTTCTTTGTTTTTAACCGAGAGTTTCTATTTTTTTCGGGTCATACTCTCATTTTTATGTGACTGTATACCCTAGTCAGCCCGTTGAGCCTTTAGCCGATTATTTCTTTCTTTTGTCCAAAAATGTATAAACTAAGCTTTATTCTTTCTTTTCATTAGCCGTAAAGTCTATACAAAACTCTTAAGCGCTTAAGAAGAAAAGAAAAATTTTTCCCAAAGTGTCAAAGAGTGAGAAGGGTGAAAAGAAAAAGAAAAGCAGAGTGAGGAAAGAAAAGAAAAAGGTGGAGGGTGCACTCATCATAATTAAATGATATTGAGGGTACATGAAAACCCTTTGTATTGTGTCAAGTGTGTTGGATGAAATGGGAAGTACGAAAGTAAACCAGCATGAATGGGATGAGAGGAAAAAGAAAAGAGAGAAACAATGTCCATGAGTTGATGGGAATGTGTTGAAAAGGCGCTTAAGGATGCTAGCGACTATTATTGGCTAATCCAATATATACTAGTTCCATAGCTTCCATTACAACCCATTAAAGTCCTACTTGATCTTACATTGCATTCCTTTATATTAGTGGAGTAATACACTAAGGGCAAGCCTATGGGTCATGACATGATGCATGTGAATTCTTTTGGGAGAGAGAGTGAAATTAATTTTTATATGCCCCTACTTGAATGTTTGTGTGTTGCATGAACATAAAGGGGAAGATTCTCTTGAGTTGTGAGGGCACATGTTTGATGAAAGATTGATTTTCGTGTCGGATATCTTGATTAGCTGATTTGCATTAGTTTGCCGATATCGAGAGTCGATTCTTGAAGGCTAGGAAGTCTTGATGTATTAAAGGTCATTGCATTGTTAAGACCATGCATGTTTTCTTGATGATTTGCAGAAATTGGATAATCGGTATGACCGTAGCGTAAATTGTCGCACCATAGTGGCAAAGGTTGGGATGTAATTTGCATGAGTTGTGTATGTGTTGTTCGAGGACGAACAAGGATTTAAGTGTGGGGTAAGTGATCTTGGGCAGATTTATATGCCCAAGTGATACTCAAACGTATCATTTTCGCCTTGTTTATTGTGCAATGTGTATACATTTTCATGTAATTGGTAATAAAATGTGGATTTATACTAACCAACATGATTAGCATTGTTTTGTAGGTAAAATATGATTTTTAGGAGCTAAAATGCATGTTGGGATAATATCGGAGTTGGACTTGGATGCGAGCACGGAAAAGACATTGGAATGCGCAATGTAAAGGGGCTCCGCGATGGAGCCGTGCCACGCTACCATCGCGGAGGCACACTGCCTGGAGGGTGATTTAATTGGCAATTTCAAGTGAAGCCTCGCGACAGCTCCGTGGCACAGAGATAAGCCTCCGCGTTGGCCTCCGTGCCACGTTGAGGCTATATTCCCGGACCCTGGATTTCCAGTGAGGGTCCGCATCCACGCCGTGTCACGGAGGCAGTGCTCCGCGTTGGCCTCCGTGACACGTTGCTTGTTATTCCGGGAAAAATTCCCAATAGTATAAATAGAACACTTAGGCTTATTTTTAAAAAATGCAGACTTGGTGGAGCAAGGACGTGGGTTAGAGGCAGTTGAGGAACGAAAAAGCTAAGGGTTTTTCTCTCTTTCTTTCTTCTTTCAATCAATTGTTTGTATGATTAACACTTGTTTTAGGATGATTAATCCACAAATGAGTGGCTAATTCTCTTCCTTGTTGAGGTTGTGAACAATGGTGATGAATTTTGATTATTGAATTGTATGGTTTTTCATCTTCTTCTTCTATGTTGTTCTATTAATTCTTGTTTCTACTGCATTAGTGTGTGGCCGACATTAATGTACATCTAAAAAGTCCAATTTCACTCGAGAGAGCACGAAATTGGAAAGTTGTGAATTAATAGGGTATTGTTCTTAACTTGATTTGGGAAAATTGGGTTTTGATGTGCTTTCCTGATAGAAATATACTTGAAAGCCGTATTAGTCAATTTAGGAACCGGAATTGTAGTGCTAGGTCATAAATTGCATTTGATCACAGAAATGTAGACGAATGGTTTATGATTCTAAAGTGAGATTAAATACGAGAGTTTTAATCTCTAGGCTAATGTTCTTGGCTAGCAACATGAAGAAAAGATTAACCAAATGATGATTATAATCAAGTTCATTACTTGTTCTTAACCTTGGCATGCTCATATCCATAGTTTCAATTCACAGTAAATATTTGTTAATAGTTTTAGTATATAATTTATAAACAAAAACTTATTTAACTTTTGGTTACGTTGTTGTCAACATATTTAGAAGTAAGATAGAATATAGTATACCTAAGCAATTTTACTTATCCAGAGTCTCCTTGGTTCGATACTTGGCTTACTTAGCCACTTTATTACTTGTTTGACCACGAGCACTTGCGTGTCGGTTTTTAACACCTATACCGAACCAGCCGGACACTACCCTACACCTAACTAATATCTATGAATAGAAACTACCCTACACCAATCTAATATCTCAAAATCGCAAATTATCATGACAAGGGTAGTTGTTGACAATAGTTAGCAACACGCATATTTCAATCCATCCACCCCCTCCATCAATCAAAACTTAGTTCTCTTGCAACTATTTGAACTAATCTTGCAACCTCCACTTATAAAATCATATTAACGTATATATACCTAAATTAAAGAAATGAAACATGCCGGCGATTTATATCCACATGTCCTCGCAATTAGACTATGGAAAGTATCCTTTTTTTGAAGTAATGATAACACATATATCAGGGACACACAAGATCAAGAGAAAACAGTAATGCACTCAGTTCTCATAAAGAAATTCACAAGATAGGTCACAACTACCATATGCTTGCCCATTTATTCAAATGCCATTCTTTTCAGATATCCGGGTTGAGTTCATATAAGGGCTTTTCTAAGCTTGTAATGAAGGTTAAAGGGCTGGTAGGATATAGTTTTGGCCTTTAGTGAATCACTTACCATCATTGAACACTTCATCACTTTTACAACCTTTTTACCTTTTTGATCCCTTCTTTTGTTTTGGGACTTTTCACATCCTAAGGTGTTTTTTTGAGCTAAAGCTTCATTTTACTGTTTTTCTCTTTCGTTTTCTTTTTTGTTTTTAGGTCATTACTCAATTACATCTTGGCATATGATCATACAACATCTTTTTAGCCTACTTTCTTTCCCTCCTTATCATCCCCAATTTACAACTTTTTTCTCATTTTTTATCACTTTTCAAGTGTCAATAGAATAGGTTCCAAAGAGGGTTAACTTGAAAATTGGTTTTGGCTTTCATTGCAGTTGATAAAGAAAAAGGTTAAAAGCACAAAGAGGGATATTAGGGATATATACTTCATTTGGTAGGTCTTTTTAGGCATAAGTGTCTTGTGAAGTACAAAGAAGGCCTTAGTTCTTCTCTATAACCCATAGTCAATCCTAGATTCGAGCACAAGTAGCAAGACAAGTTCTAGATTGTGACCATATCAAGTGAACAAGCAACATTTTTCCCCACACATTGGCACAAGTATATACAAATGACTAAACACATCACTCTTAACTAGGGACATACAATGTCACGACCCGAGCTAGAATCCCGGATCGAGACACAGGGCCTAGACCCATAAATATCTCCAAGCTAACCCATGGCACACACATAGCATAAATAAAAGCATTACTTAGTGGTAATAAAGCATGAATATGACATAAGTGGAAGCCTACATGACATAATGGCATGAACGTAAGAACAACCCAACATCACTGAACCATCTATATATTGCTATTTGAAAAGCCTCTGAACATCTAATGAGCTTATGGGACAACACCCCCAACTAGCTCGCTAAGTATGAAACTGAAAGACATAAAAGAAGAGCATAATTAAAATTGATGTCCTCAGATCATGAGGACTCACCAAAACTGTGATAGAGTTGGATTGAGTGGGAGAAAGCTAACAATGGGACTAAGATGGATCACCTGAATCTATATCATGAGATGATATAGCATAGAGTATTCGATTAGTACTTGGAATATACTTAGTATGTAGAGAAAGTGAAACATGCTAGTTAAACAACAGTTTGAAATCATGAATATAAGCAAGATAGAACATGAGAGTAACGACAACATGCTAAATGTCATATTCCTGAGGTAATCATAAACATGAGTTTGTCACGCCCCGCCTTGGGGGGCATGACTGGCACCTGGTGCCCTACTAGGACCTGACTCGCTGGATTGTTAAGCCTGGGCACATCTGGTGCCTGGCTGGCTCTAACTCACATTTCTGGAAACAAAGGGCTATATAACGGCTGTAAACACAGCCCCCGGCCTATTGGCCTATAGCCTTCTGTACCTGTATTAGCAGCTGACCAGAAACATATTAATTCAGAGGAACCTATGCGGGCCGACAAGGCCACCATGCTGTCTAGTTATCTGCAACTCAATCATAACGCATGAAAAGAACTACGTGACCGGCAAGGTCACCACTACTGGCAAACTATGGCCCCACACGGCCATCAAAAAAGGAAGAAAGAGTAAATGCAACTATACAACTGCACGGCCCCACACGACCGGCTCATCTGACCACAGGGAATATATACAGACTGCAAGCCTCTAGGAATGGTAATAGAACTGATCGGGACAGGGCCCCGACCTACCCGTACTATATAACAAAAGAACTGAAATACACCTCTGGAATTCAGTCTCCGGATGACAGGAGCTGAATACTCGATCGCTGACAGGAATCACGTAGTGTCACCTGCCCGTCTATAAGTACCTGCAGGCAAGTAATGCAGCGCCCCACCGGGCGTCAGTACCGCTGGTACTGAGTATGTAAAGCAATAACTGAAGCAAAATCTGAATACAATAATATAACTGAGGAAACTGAAGTAGAGAGAATAGACTAACTGTCTGATAATGTAAATCATACCTTCTCTCAATCTTTACTGGGAAGGATAAGAGTCATACCTGGAAACGTGTCGTGCTACTGCTGATCTACTTGTATCTAACATAACATGGCATAACATGAAATAACATAACATAGCACACACAAACCTTACCCGGCCCCCATAAGCCGGGAGGTACAATCAACACAGAATCTATGCCCCTACCCCGGTCATCCCATCTCCTACAGTGGCTGTAAGCATCCTGCCGGTCCCTGGGTATGCACTTGGGCTCGCTGAGCCCCTGACTATAACTGTATCTGAGTCCGAAGGACTCTAAATCAACACCCCGGGCGTACCCGCTCGACGGGGGTGTATAAGGGCCGACCAAGGCACAATATGGGGAAACTGGCATCCCATCTTCGTCCCCTTGCGGGACGGCATATCACTCCGTAGAGCGACGTATCCTCATCCTCTGGCGGACGAGTCGATACAGCTATTAACCCTGGGCGGTCAGGGATGCTAGGTAATCCAACCCCAATCAATACAATGGTCTCAACTAATCATGCTGTCTGTGTATCTCATAAGCTAAGACTATCAGGTGTAGGGTATCGTATAAATCACATACTGAGCTAATAATAGCAATCTGTAAGTGTCTGATACATACTGTGACAGGTAAGTATAAATATAAATATAGCCTCCTGTCAAACTGTACTGGGGTAAAAGTTATACGAGGGGGTGTTTCTGCTGAAAACTATACTGTTTACTAAGTTTCTGTGTTAACATAATTTCCTATTTCTGACATGCTTTCTAAACCATATATAGTTACTATTCTATATCTGGAATGCTTTACTGATACTGTACTACCTTGCGAGGTTTTAGCTAAACACAACACTATCTTAACATGGCATATTACATCACATACTGAATATACTGGGCAATCTTAATCACTTACGTCCGAATTTATATCATACTGATAAGTCTCGTACATGTTACAACCCAAAGCTTCTTACATTGTACCAATATTCATAATAATACAATACTCGACTTCTGAACATTCTACTGGTCCGTAAATTACTATACTGTCTCAATATCACTTAACTTGCCGAGGAAACTAACTTTACATACCTTATCTCTGAGCTATTTGTCTGTCGGGCGGAACTCGGCCGGTACTTCAACGGTTTTCTCCCAACTGCATTCATAAACATATCAATTAACACAAAATACAACTTTATTTCAAAAGGCAATGTCACTTTCGATATAGTTTATAGCCTAAACTTAGGCTTATCGAAAGACGGCCAGAAACTCGCTATTTTTCAGCGGCCCAGAAGGGAGAAATATTCACTTCACATCTAGGAACACATAGACACTGATTTAGAGCAATTCCACTTACCTTGGCTCGGTGGCTCGACGATTCGTCGGCCGTATTTTACGAAACTGAATCCGTAGGAATGCTCTCTGCTGCTAAATACTTCGGTATCTGGGATTAATTTGAGTTTGGGCAGCGTTTGGCAGCGTAATCGGACGGAAATTAATTAATTCCCTTTGTCCCCCTCTGCTCTCTACGTTTTCGATGCCACAATGGGTATGGACTGGTTAGTACCATGTTTTGCTAATGTTGAATGTTGGACCAAAACGGTCCGATTCCACTTTCCGGGGGAGGCAGTACGGGAGTGGAAGGGCAGCACCGCGACGCCAAAAGGTAGGTTTATTTCCTACCTTCGGGCGAGAAAGTTGATATCTAAGGGGTGCATTTACCATATTGTCAGAGTTCAAGACGTCCAAGCAGAATCTCCGACACTCCAGTCTGTTCCAGTGGTAAATGAATTCCCAGATGTATTTCCTGATGAGTTACCTGGTATTCCCCCAGAAAGGGAAATAGACTTTGCTATTGACTTGCTACCAGGCACTCAGCCAATATCAATACCTCCTTATCGTATGGCTCCTGCAGAACTCAGAGAATTAAAGGAGCAGTTGAAAGACTTGTTAGATAAAGGTTTTATCAGGCCGAGTACTTCCCCGTGGGGTGCGCCAGTCTTGTTCGTGAGAAAGAAAGATGGCTCGCTCCGGATGTGTATAGATTATCGGTAGCTCAATAAAGTTACAGTAAAGAACAAGTACCCGTTTCCTAGGATTGATGACCTATTTGATCAGTTACAGGGAGCCAGATACTTTTCTAAGATTGACTTGCGGTCCGGATATCACCAGGTCCGAGTACGTGAGAGGGACATCCCTAAGACAGCATTCAGGACCCGATATGGACATTTTGAGTTTCTGGCTATGTCCTTCGGGCTAACAAATGCCCCAGCAGTCTTTATGGACCTGATGAACAGTATTTTCAGACCCTTCCTGGACTTGTTCGTGATAGTATTCATTGATGATATTTTGGTGTATTCTCGCTCTGAAGCAGATCACCGGACTCATTTGCGGACAGTGCTCCAAATTCTTAGGGACCGCCAGTTGTATGCTAAATTTTCGAAGTGTGAATTCTGGCTTAACTCAGTAGCCTTTTTAGGGCATATTGTCTCAGACGCTGGTATACAGGTAGACAAGCAGAAGATAGAAGCAGTTAAGTCATGGCCGAGACCTACCACCCCGACCGAAGTTCGTAGCTTTCTGGGGTTGACAGGGTACTATCGGAGGTTCATTGAGGGATTCTCAACCATTGCAGCACCCTTAACGAAATTGACCCAGAAAGCAGCAAAGTTTCAGTGGACGGAGGCATGTGAGCAGAGTTTCCAGGAACTGAAAGACAGATTAACCTCCGCCCCAGTACTAGCACTGCCGGAAGGCACAGAAGGTTATTCAGTCTATTGCGACGCGTCAGGTGTCGGATTGGGTAGTGTGTTGATGCAGCATGGTAGAGTAATTGCATATGCTTCCAGGCAGCTGAGGAAACACGAAAAGAATTGCCCTACCCATGACCTAGAATTGGCCGCAGTAATTCATGCCTTGAAGATGTGGAGGCATTACCTGTACGGCGTTCATGTTGATATTTATACAGATCATAAGAGCCTACAGTACATTTTCACTCAGAGGGAGTTGAATCTGCAGCAACGCCGCTGGTTGGAGTTGTTAAAAGACTATGATGTGAATATTCTATACCACCCCGGAAAAGCTAATGTTGTAGAAGATGCCCTGAGCCGTAAGTCAATGGGGAGTTTAGCGTATTTGCGACCTGAGAAGCAGAAGTTAGCCAAAGAAATCCATCAGTTAGCTGGCCTAGCCGTTCGAGTAATGGAAACAGAAAATAATGGGGCTGTAATTCAGAATTCTGCAGTGTCATCATTGGTTGCATAGGTAAAAGAACGACAGTATGAGGATCCCGATTTAGTCCAGCTCAGAGATAGAGTTCAGAAGGGTAAGGAGCCAGATTTTCAGACAACCGAGGATGGTGTGCTACGCTGTAAGGGCCGCCTTTGTGTCCCGAATGTCTCAGGCCTTCGTGGGCAGATTATGCACGAGGTACATTACGCTCGCTATTCCCTTCACCCAGGGGCGACGAAAATGTACCACGACATCAGAGACATCTACTGGTGGCCAGGTATGAAAACTGAAATAGCCGAATTTGTATCTGGATGTGCTAATTGTCAGCAGGTGAAAGCAGAGCACCAGAAACCGGGTGGTTTGACTCAAGAGATATCGATACCTATGTGGAAATGGGAAGCAATAAATATGGATTTTGTAACAGGGTTACCCCGTACTAGACGCAGAAATGATTCCATTTGGGTAATAGTTGACAGGCTGACAAAATCAGCTCATTTCCTGCCAGTAAGGGCTACCTTCTCAGCTGAGGATTATGCCGAATTGTATATCAGAGAAATAGTTAGATTGCATGGAGTGCCGGCATCTATCATTTCAGACAGAGGGGCACAGTTTACAACTAGGTTCTGGCAGTCATTTCAGAAAGGTCTGGGGACGCAGATTAATCTGAGCACAACATTCCATCCTCAGACAGACGGGCAAGCTGAACGTACAATTCAGACGCTCGAAGATATGCTACGAGCGTGTGTGTTAGATTTTGGGGGTAGCTGGGATGAACATCTTCCGTTAATCGAATTTGCTTATAATAATAGCTACCATTCAGCTATTCAAATGGAGCCTTTCGAGGCATTGTACGTGCGGAAATGTAGATCACCGGTGGGCTGGTTTGAGATAGGAGAATCAGCATTAGTTGGCCCAGACATTGTTCGGCAGTCCGAGGAAAAGATAAAGCTTATCCGAGAACGTTTACTGACCGCTCAGAGCCGTCAGAAGTCATATGCAGATAGACGGCGCAGAAATCTAGAATTTTCGGTAAACGACTGGGTATATCTGAAAGTGTCCCCGATGAAAGGGGTAATGAGGTTTGGCAAGAAAGGCAAGCTTAGCCCAAGATTCATTGGGCCGTATCAAATTCGGCGAAGAATAGGCCGCGTGGCATATGAGTTAAACTTGCCTCCAGAATTAGCATCTGTTCACCCAGTATTCCACGTTTCCATGTTAAGAAAGTTTGTAGGGGACCCTTCTACAGTAGTTCCAGTCCAGGATGTTCAGGTCATAGAGGAGTTAGCTTATGAAGAGGTTCCCGTAGCCATTTTAGACAGACAGATTCGCAGGCTGAGAACTAAAGACGTTGCATCTGTCAAGGTATTGTGGCGTAACAGAAATCGGGAAGAAATGACGTGGGAGGCTGAAGAAGACATGAAAATCAGATATCCCCACTTATTTCAGGCCTAGTCAGATGACAGGTATGTCCGTATTATTATTTACACAGTACTTTATGGTATGTATGTTGTAAATGATAAAGAAAGAAGTGGTATTCAGTTGTCCAGTGGATTGTAGAATATTGTGTGCAGTGCCTGTGTTGGACTTTTTCTGCGTTTCAGGGCGTTGCGATAGTCCATATTACAGGGGAAACTCTGCCTAAATTTTTCCAGAAACTAGAGTGAACAGCTCTCTAGACAGCAGTATACATTCGGGGACGAATGTTCCTAAGGGGGGGAGAATGTTATACCTCGTAGAATTCCCGGTACTTAGATGACCTATTCGCACGTTGGTTAAACATATTTGAAAGCCATACGTGCTAGGGAAAGGTCCGGGAAAAGATCGGACGAGAAACCCGTCGAAGCATCGCGGGAGGAGCCGAGGCAGAGCCCCTCCGCGATGGCAGCGTGTCACGGAGGTGAGGCCTCCGCGATGGCTCCGTGACACGTTGCCCAGGTTCAGGCCCAAGTATATAAGCCTCACTTCAGTTGAAAAATTATTTCTTATCAGTGAAATTTCCAGAAACGCAGCAAGCAGAGAGAAACGTAGGAAAATTAAATATTCTCGTCCGATTACGCTGCCAAACGCTGCCCAAACCCAAATTGATCCTAGATACCAAGGTATTTAGCAGCAGAGAGCATTTCTACGGAGTTAGTTTTGCGAAATACGGCCGACAAATCGGCGAGCCGCCGAACTAAAGTAAGTAGAATTGCTCCAAATTTATGTCTATGTGTTCCTAGCTGAGAAGTAAATATTTCTCCCTTCTGGGCCGCTGAAAAATAGCGAGTTTTCGACCGTCTTTCAATAAGCCTAAGTTTAGGCTATAAACTATATCGAAAGTGACGTTGCCTTTTGAAATAACGTTGTATTTAGTATTGATTGACGTATTTATGAATGCAGTTGGGAGAAAATAGTTGAAGTACCAGTCGAGCCTCGTCCGACGGACAGATATTCAAAGATAAGGTATGTAAAGTTAAGTTTCCTCGGCAAGTTGAGTAACCTCGAAGCAGTATAGTAATTTACAGACCAGTTGCGTGTTTAGAAATCGATTATCGTGTTATTTTTAATATTGGTGCAATATGAGAAGTTTTGGGTTGTAACGTGTACGATACCTATCCGTACGATTTAGATTCGGGCGTGAGTGGTTAAGGTTGCCCAGTATATTCAGTATGTGATGTAATATGCCATGTTAAGATATTGTTGTGTTTAGCTGAAACCTCGCAAGGTAGTACAGTATCAGTAAAGCATTCCAGATATAGAATAGTAACTGTATATGGTTTAGAAAGCATGTTAGAAATAGGAAATTATGTTACCACAGAAACTTAGTAAACAGTATAGCTTTCAGCAGAAACACCTCCTCGTATAACTTTTACCCCAGTACAGTTTGACAGGAGGCTATATCTACATTTACACTTACCTGTCTCAGGATGTATCAGACACTTACAGATTACTATTATTAGCTCAGTATGTGATTTATACGATACCCTGCACTTGTTAATCTTAGCTTATGAGATACACAGACAGCATGATTAGTGGAGACCACCTGAATATAATTACCCAAGGTTTAGAAATAGAAATCATAGAATGTCAAACTTGAAATCATAAGTGAAAACTCATAATTTATTCAGTGGGTTGAATTTTTCATGAAACATAATATTATAGGTCATAAACATGAGTAACTGAAAATATGAGGAAGAATGGGAGACTCGTCATAACTAACAACCATCATGTGTGAGCACATGATGATCCCACATCTTACCCATGTAGAGGAGAGCCATCCTAAGCCTTGCCAGGGCAAAGGACGAAAAAGATATGGTATCACTGTGTAAACTCTAGTGGGGAACCATTCTCTTAATAGGTCTCAAATATAAATATATACCTATGATGGTGCATAGTTCTGAGACCAGGGTCCTCGGAATCCCTGTCTTGTTCGGTGCTAAACAGTACTACCAAAACATGCATATTTCTCATATTTATATTGTCAAACATAACTTGAATCATCTTCCTGGGAGTCTTGACTCCAAATATTTCTTAAAACTAATCAGGTAACCCTTGGCTAAAATCAAGATAAAAAATAGTTGACTTTACATGGGCTTGCCAAAAATATGAGATCATACATACCTGAAATAAGCTTCATAATTAGACATCATGGAATCATATTCATAATATTCATGCATACATCGAACCACATGATGATCATTTGTGTCATCTAATAAGTCTTCATGTGACCCGTTTTCACTAGCTGCTCTTCCTCAAATTTTCTGATATTTTCTTGATGCCTTACTTGATGATTCATTGTTTAACTTCATGATTCACTTAACCAGTCCTCAAGACTCTGTGAAACTCATCTTTCAACATTTTCATGCACCTAACGAGTCACTCAATGATACGTCAAGTGACTTAGCAAGTCACTTTATGACTCGTCTTGTGACTTTGTGCAGGTTTTCCTATTTTCTCCATTTCAGACCTCAGATTTGATCTTAGGGACTCTTGGGGTGTTACATTATCTTCCCCTTGGGAACATTTGTCTTTGAATGTAGATTATGAATAGTGGAGGGCTAGCAAAGAAATTGCAATCTCAAAATTGAACAACCATTGCCGAAAACTGATGGAGTGACTTACTCCAGTGAAATACCTAAGTGAATTGAATTCATGAAACATACATGCATGCTACGACATAAAATAAATTGAGAGGCATAAACTTGATATGAAACTGAAAAGAGTTCTAAGGAGAAAACCAGTACCTCATGCTGGGACTAAATCGGATGGTAAATGATGCGGGTATTTAGCCATAATATCTGCTTTGGCTTCCCTTGTAGCTCCCTCAAGTAGTTGATTTCTCCACAAAACCTTCACTGAAGCTACTTCCTTGTTCCTCAACTTCCAAACCTGACGATAAAGGATCTCAACTGAAACTTCATCACAGATAAGGCTATCCTTCACCCCAATGTTCTCTAACGGAACAATTGTAGTTGGATCATCAATGCACTTTTTCAATAGAGATACATGGAGAACTGGGTGCACCAAAGCTAACTTCGCTCGTAGCTCCAACTCATATGCCACCTTGCCCGCTCGCCTTAGAATAATATAAGGGCCAATATATTGGGGACTAAGCTTCCCATTCTTACCAAACCTCATGACTCCTTTCATCGTAGATACCTTGAGAAACATCCAATCATCAACCTCAAACTCAAGTTCTCACCTCCTGACATCCACATAAGATTTCTGACGATTCTGAGCTGTTCACAGCCTTTGTCTAATAAGCTAAAATTTCTCTATCACCTCATGAACTAAATATGGCCCTATCAATATAGCCTCACCTACCTCGAACCATCCATAAGTGACCTACACTTCCGCCCATAAAGAGCCTCAAATGGAGCCCTCTGAATATTGTAGTAACAACAGTTATTGTAGGTAAATTCGATGAGAGGCAAGTGATCATCCCAACTACCTTTGAAATAAATCATGCCCACTCTCAACATATCCTTAGGAGTCTGAATGGTCCCCCTCGGCTTGGCCATCCATCTATGGGTTAAAAGTTGTGCTAACCTTCACTTGAGTACAAAGTCCCTTCTGAAACAATCTCCAAAACTTAGCGGTGAACTGAGTAGCCCTACATGAGATGATCAACAAAGGAGCTCCATGCAATCGAACCAACTCCAAAATCTAAATCCTAGCATAATCCTTGGCTGAATCTATAGTTTTCACCGATAGAAAATGGGCTGATTTGGTCAACCTATCCAAAATCACCCATATAAAGTTGTATTGTTGGTGTATACGAGGAAACCCTATAATGAAGTCCTATTGATTTCTTTCCATTTCCAAGTAGGAATGCTGATGTCCTAAAGCATACCTCTAGGTCTTTGATGCTCGACGTTCACCTGTTGACGATTCAGACACTTAGCCACAAATTCAGCTATTTCTTTCTTCATGCCATTCCACCAATAGAGTTCCTGCAGATCACGGTACATCATGGTGGCACCTGGATGGACAGAGTACCGAGAGCCATGAGCTTCGCACAACATCCGCTCTCTCAATTCATCCACTATCGAAACACACAACCGGCCCAGATATTGGAGAACACCATCTCCCCTTAGGAGAAAACCTCCACCTTTTGATTTTAGAATGCTTGCATCAACTTCACTAGGATAGGATCCTCATCTTACCCTTCTTTAACTTCTATCACCAATGAAAATTCTGACCCATTCTGAATAATAACACTGCCATCCGTTGAATCAGTAAGTCTAACTCCTAAATGAGCAAGCATATGGACATCTTTCACTAACTCTTTCCTCCTGTTCTTTACATGGGACACACTCTCATGGATATCCTACTAAGAGCATCCGCCACTACATTGGCCTTTCCCAGATGATAAAGGATAGTCATGTCATAGTCTATGAGAAGCTCTAGCCATCTCCTTTGTCACAAATTCAAGTCCTTCTGAGTAAACATATACTGTATGATCTTGTGATTCGTAAACACATCCACATGCACCCCATATAAATAGTTCCTCCTAATACTCAAGAAAACACCACTGCTACTAATTTTAGGTCATGTGTCGGATAAGTCTTATCACGAGTCTTAAGCTGTCTAGAGGCATACGCAATGACCTTACCATGATGCCTTAACATATAACCAAGACCAACCCTATAAGCATCATAATACAAAAAAAGCCATTCGTGCGCTCTAGTAGAGTCAGTATTGGGGCTGAAGTGAGTCAAGTCTTTAACTCCTGGAAACGCTTCTCACAAGCATCTGACCACTGGAATTTGACCTTCTTTTGTGTTAACTTAGTCAACGGTGTTGCAATGGATGAAAATCCCTTTATAAACCTCTTGTAGTAGCTAGCTAGACCTAAAAAGATCCTAATATGAGTTGGACATACATGTCTAGGACAATTCTTCACCGCCTCTATCTTTTGAGAGTCCATTTGTACACCCACATTCGACACCACATGACCCAAAAACATTATCGAGTTCAGCCAAAACTAACACTAGACGAATTTAGCAAACAATTGATGATCGTGGAGAGTCTGCAACACAATACTCAAATGAGTGGCATGCTTCTTCTCCATCCGAGAGTATATCCTAGAGAGGGGATACTTATTCTTGATTGTGACCTTATTCAATTGCCGATAATCAATGCACATACTAAGGGAGCCATCATTCTTCTAAACAAAGAGAACTGGTGCACCCCATGGGGACTTACTAGGCCTGATGAAACCCTTATCTAGGAGATCCTTCAATTGCTCTTTCAACTCCTTTAGCTTGGCTAAATCCATTTTATAAGGATGAATAGATATGGGATGCATATTAGGGAGAAGTTCAATACCAAATTCAATATCCCGCTCGGGAGGGATTTCTGGTAGATCACCTGGAAGCATCTCCGGATACTTACATACAATAGGAACTGACTAAAGAGTTAGGGTCTAAGATGTAGAATCCTTAACCCGAACTAGATGGTGCACACAATCCTTGGAGATTATCTTCTTGGCATTGAGATAAGAAACAAAGTGACCAATTGGCACAACTAAAATACCTATCCATTCTGGGACTTGTTAACTCAAAACTGGAACTCTACCGTATGGGTTCTACAATTAAACGAGGCATAATAAGCATGTAACTAGTCCATACCAAAGATGACATCCAAATTAGTCATATATAACTCCACTAAGTTGTCCATGGTGACTTTTTTAAGAATTGTGATAGGGCAATTTCTATATAGTTGTTGAGCTAAATTTGAATCACCGACAAGAGTAAAGACTAGAAAGGATTCTGACAGGATTTTGGGACTGACACCAAAACTGATAGCAACATAAAAAGTCACTAAAGATAATGTAGCCCTTGCATCTAACAATGCATACGCATCAAGATGAAATACTCGTAACACACCACTAACCACATCAGGTGAGCACTCCTACTCCTAACGAGATGAAAGTGCTTAGAACTTGTTCTGGTGATGTTCGTCTGCTGCACTAGAAGAGGCGCCCTACTGAGATGGGTGAGCTGCTGGAGCTGTTATGTGGTGGCTAGGGAACAACCTCTACCATCACCCCATCTAGCTGAAGGAAAATATTTGAGCATGTGTCCATACTTCCCACATCTGAAGCAACCATCAGTGCCGACTAAACACTCTCTAGGGTGCCTCCTAAAATACTTCCTAAAGCAGGAAAAGTGTGCTCCCCTGTTATGCTCATATGATCCCTAGAGCATGATGCCATACCTTTCTAATCTCTTGAGATCCGGATGAATTGCTCGCTGATGAGCGAGTTGTGGCTGAGGGCCTCTCGTGGAACTGAGGGCGATGTCCACCACTAGATATCTACTGGAAATGCCCATGGCCCCCTATTCTCACCTTCATGGCCTCTCTCTCCTTCTTCTTCATTTTCTCTTCCTCTATCTTTTGGACATATATTGATTAGTGTGGTTGTACTTCACTCCTTGACCAATTAATCTTCCACTACATTCACGAACTTGCTCATAGGAGCCCTCGGATCAGCAACCTTCTCCGAAGCACACTTGGACAGCTTGGTGAACTTCAGGGCACACTTTTTAATAGTCATATTATTCTTCGTCAGATTGACGAACTCGGATGCCTTTGCTTCCCTTAACTCTTGGTGGAAGAACCTGTCCAAGAAAGCTGTAATAAACTCATCCCAGCCAATATGAACTGCACAACTCCCTGGCTCTCCTTCCACTACCGGAACCAAATATAGCAACCCCCTTGAGCTGATAGGAGGCCAAGTCTGCACTGTCCTCTCCTGAAACACCCATCATTTGGGTAATCTTGTAGACCTCCTCAGTAAACTCTTGTAGATCCTTATCCACTTTTAGCCGATGAAATTTAGGTGGGTAAATTATGAGGAAGTATTGCACCCTAGATACTGTTGCATTCCTATTCTGGTTCATATGAACCACATCCTACAGATTGACTTGTGCAGTTATGGCCGGTGCTAACATATGAAATGCCGCCCTAAACTCAGCCTGAGTACCCTGCTCTTGTAACAGATCAACTGGAGTTGGTGGGATTGGCTGATGCCATCTCCATTACAATTTCCATGACCATTTTCGTTGCGATTTCTTCTTCCATTGACTTGGCAGGGAGGCATATATCTGCAAACGCGTATAGCACAAGTTAGAGGAATAGATAGATGTACTTCATCACACAACATAGATCATGAAAGAAGGGGAGTTTCCTAAAACGTTTCGTAGCCTCTTCCCCATAAGTGTTGGCACATTTCACCCCCGTGGAAAAGACTCTACCTAACGGGGCTTTTAGACACCCTATTTTTTACCTCGAAGTCCCTAAGATTAGGATCGAGGGTTCAAGCGGAGAAAATAGGAAATACTGCACCAGGTAACAGGACAAGTCGTCATATGACTCGTAAGGAGGCTTCACGAGTCGTGAAGTGAACCGTGAAATGTAGAAGGCTAGGCAGGAACACGTGGTCAGGGGGCAACCACGAGTGGCAATAATGATTTGTGGTTTGGCTAATGACTCGTGAAGTGAGTCTTGGTCAAGGTGGTTAATGATACAAGATTTGATTTTCTCGGAGATGCAACGATGGAAGTCACGAGTGGTGGTGTGACTCACGACTTGTGAAGTAAGTAGTTTTTTGGCCAGTGTTTTTCAGAGTGGTACTACAATCCAGTGGACTTAACGACTTGGACCTAATGACTCGTCATGGACACCATAACTCGTGATGTCACTCGTGGTGACTGCAATATTCAATTTTCCTACATTTTGGTAAGGGTGTTTTCATAATTCTTAAGCTCCTTGGTCTTAAAATATGTCATTTAAGATTTGTTAGGAGGGTTTTAAAAGTGATTAACCTATCCTAATCCTTTCCGTACCATGCATGCAAGATTAAGGTGCTCCATTGGAGATCAAGCTAGAGAATCGCCATAGTTCTTCCCCAAATCTCTTGGGCATTCAAGGAGGTTGTGAAATTAGGTTTACCCAAATATGTATGTTTATGAATAGGAGTCTCTCTTCACTCTCATGCCCAATTCAGTTCTCAATTAATTCTAATGCATAGTTGCATTGGGTTATAACCTAATTTATAAAATCCTCTATGTTTGTATCATGGGTCAATCCTATTCATTTTTCTAATAATGTTTTAAGATTCATGGGCGTGTTTTATAATGATTTTGATTACAAATTATGATTTCAATGTTTTTAACAGTATGATGCCCAATTATGTTAGATTGATGAAAAGTTGAATTTGTGATTTATGCTTCCAACTATGACGAGATTTCTAGTATTCAAGAATGTTTATGAAGTACCCATGTATGTATCCATGATTTTGACTGTCAAGTCTATTTCAAGCATGATAAAGTTTGGACAAGCCCGCATGATCTAACTACGACTTCATGATTTGACTATCATTTATGATATTAGCTTACCATATGTTTTTTATGGAGTCTAGACTCCCATTTTTCAGCTTATGGTATGTTTTGAGCCAAGGCTCCTCATGTTCAATTTTCAGACTATGTATATATTGTTATGATCAGCTTCATTGAAAGGTGATGATATAGCATTGTCGAAAAACGACGAAGAGCATATGCATGTTTTTCGTAGTAGTGTCGAGCATCGAGTAGGCTAGGGGTTGATAACGCTCAAACTGCACTTCCAAATGAAGTATGAAGCGGACGTTGTCAATAAAGAACCCAACTAAGAGATTGGGGTCGAACCCACAGTGAATATGGAAGATCTAAATTGCAGTCGGTAGATGAACTTGTATGGTAATTACTTCACAATGGGGGGATTCTAATTAAAAGAAATAATAAAAATAAACATCAGTCAATATTATATTTGTGAATCAATAATTAAAGGATAACTAGAGTTTGTGTTCCCTATGGGTTCATAACAGCTTTGGATATACACTCATGATCTTTACTCATACTTACTTACAAAACTGATAACTTAGATTCGTTCAAACAATGGACCAATCCCTATTGAATGTCTATCCTCAATTAGTCGACCAAGTCTCATGAGTTTTGCAAACTAACCGTTATCACTAAGTTCTAGATGTAACTATCCTGTGACCACAACTCAAGTTGATACAATGATCATCAAGATCAAGGCTCCGTTATAATTCTCTTCCTAATATCTACCTCTTTGACCTAAGCAAGTAAAGAATTCAGGCACTTCCTAACGTTGTACACCGCTAAGAATCATTAAAGATGGATAGAAAACAATATAAGTATTTAGTATTGGTTTTAGACTCACTTTGTGCAACCCTAACTAGTTAATCCACCATGGTTCCCACAACCCTAGGTATAGAGGTTTTAGCCTCTCATAGTTGCAAGGTTGTGATTTGTGTTCATGATTGAAGACATAAAACAATACTTACAAAGATAATTGAGAAAAACAATTCCTTCAATTAAACCACGAAATCTTGAATAACAACTAGCAAGAACAAGATGAATTTAAGAAAAGGTTGATCAAAAGGTTGAACCAACTCAATTCTCTCTTCCAACCATGTAAAATTGCTTATTACAATGTTTCCCTACTAGAATTCAGTATATTCGTTGTCCTATATTAAAAATAAAACATAAAAAGTATTTATAGAGACACAAGAATCCTTTTTCTAAACTAACAAGACTTCATTCCATATCTGTAGCCGACCTCGTCACGGGTCCACCTACGACTCGTAGGGGCATCTCACGGATCGTCACATCCACTCGTGGCTTGGAGTGTTGGCTGAATTTTGGCAAAGTGTTGGGCCAAGGTATGATTCATATCAACGTGCTACGACTCATACATTAACACCTGTGGCTTGATCCTGATCTTTTGAACTTTTTTTTAACTTCACCACAACCGATATGGTACGACTCGTACCTTGATCTCACGGGTCGTAGGGTGCTCTCATACTGAGAATCAGCAATATGTGCAATTCTTCTTGATTTCATCACGACTGCCTTACCACGACTCATACCACCATGTTACGATCCGTGAGAAGTCTCATAAGTTCAGCTTTCCAGGTTAAACTTTTAGATTTTGATCAAGGCCTTCAGTACCACTCGTAAGTCCATCCTACGGATCGTACTGTGGTTTGCATTTTTTGTCCCTTATTTGCACACTTTTAGCTTCCTTTTGCAATTTATTATTCCAACACCCATTTATCTTGAATTCAAAGAAAAAGTGCCTCATATCCGCATAAATAAATCTAAGTCCATGTTATTTTCTTAGTTTTGAGTGTCAATAGTGTTGCAAATTCACAGCACATCAACACCCTCAACATAAGACTTTTGCAGGTCCTCAGGCAAATAAAAAGAAAACTAAACATGATGCTCAACTAAAAAATAAACTTAAGATACTACAACTAAAACTCAAACAAATTTGTACACTTTATATACAAACTCAATTGACCTTTTCTCTTGAAACATCATCAGCTAATGTATTGCAAGCAACCTCAAAACATCATATTCAGGGATCAAGACATGTCATCTATCTATCAACAAGAAATCAAGTCATCACCTATGTGTTTCACACAGACCAATGGTAAAAGCAAACATAATTCATGTACCCTCACAAAAAAAATGAGGTCCCCACTCTAGTATGAAGTATCAAATGAAACATGGGACTAGGCAAATGAAACACTCACTCTCTCAAATAACTGCAAGTATTATGCATCAGATACCATAGGCTTGCCCTTATTTTCTCTGCTTCGATTTGTTAGATGTCAAATTAAGATCACTATAGGACTTTATATGGCTTGTAATGTAGGCTTAGGGCTGGACATGATAAAGATGAAAGATTTTATTAGTGACTATCCCTTCCTTGGCACTACATTTATTGGCTACAACATTCTCCTATTTCACCCTTCATTCTTTTTGTCTCCTTTGCATCCCTTTTTCCCATTTTAAGAATATTTGCATGGGTGAGGTGATTTTTCACATTTTTCAAAAATTTAAAGCTCTTTTGAATTTCTTTCTTTTTTAGTATTCTGAAGCTTTCAGCTTTTGACTTTTTCACCTCACCACACCTTATTTTTCACCATTCTTTTTTTCTCTTCTTTTTCTTTTCTTTCCTTTTCTCCCGTTCCCACCTTTTATGCACCCATACTTTAGCCACCCTCAACTTAAGCATTTTTCTTATGTTGAGGTTCACAATATTCAAGGAAGGACCAGGGCCGAACAGGTTCATTATAAACAAATGGGTACGGTTAGCAGGTAAATCAAAGAAATATGGTCAATTAAGGATCAAACTTGGGATCAAGGGGCTCATGACACTTTGGTAGGGCAATATAGGCAAAAAGTGAGCTAACAAGAAAATGGCCAGTGATCATCTCCTAACCAACCATCCTCAACCTATGCAGAGACCAACCAGGCAAGTTCTAGATCCTCAACAATATATCGCAACAAATACTAAGACCTCACTCACACATGATACATGAACTATTTCCACTTTACCTGTCTGGTTTATACATGGCTTAACAAGACTAAGCACTATTAATAACTAAATGACATAAAATGATCCACAAAAATCATGCATTGTTGTCACAAATACATATCAAAATTTTTTTAAACAGCGTCAATTTTTCAAAAACAAAAAAAGTAGTGCATATTCATTGGCTGAGTATTCCTAAGTTATTTTCTAATAAAAAAATCACAACTAAAAACAAAAAATCCTAACACATGTCGGTTTTACTAGATCGCATGTCTGAGGGAAAAGAAACACGACAAGAAAAACCCTCAGGAGAAAAAAATCTCCCAAAAATACAACTACACCCCCCTTTTTTAAAAATATAGATTCGTCCATGAAGCATAAAATATAATCAAAAAAGGGAGAAGGACATACCTATGGCTACTCAGACTTCGCCTCTGTCATCTCGCGAAGGTGGTACCTCCGCGGTAGTAGTGGCGCTAGCAGTGGCCAGCGCGCTCAACTATGTAACAATGGGGGTAGTGGTCCCCCCCCCCCAGTGACTATAGCCGCTTGAACAAAATCGGGGCTGAATGTTGCTCACCCGAAGGGTCATGGCCACTAGCAAGCTCGGGCTGAGCTGTGGTGGAGCTTCCCGCTGCTCTAACTCTCTTATGCAGCTTAGTCATATGCTCCTCATGAGCTCGCATACTCTCCGCTCTAGCCCGCTTGCCCTCTTTCTTCTCCTTCTTTCTCTTCTTTTTTAAACTCTCCTCACCAGCATCTTCAGCAGCTCTCTTCTTGGCTTTATCACTAGTTGTAGTTGGCCCCCAGTATGCTGCCAAGTCAATATCCTCCTCAATCTTTGGATCCAGGTCTGGAAGAATTGGGGCTGCAATAACAGTTGGCTGCCGTAAAGACAACTCGACCACTTGGCTCCAAAGACCGCCCTACTCCACACGGAGACTGCCGGTGTCTGACTGCTCTGCCATCCTCAACTTAAATCTACTCTTAAAACTATCCAGGCGGGAATGAAGGGCCTGAGCTGCTGCATCTATCTCAGTTTTGACACATGGCTTTACATTCTCCATCATTGCTTAAATTTTGGGCTCGGCCATGGTCAATCTCTTTGCCAGCTTCTGGAGGAAATCCTGTGTTACCAAGATGTACCCTGTTGGATCCTGAGTCTATACATTGGGCAACGGTGTAGCTAAGATGCTGGGAGCTGACTCTGAATGACCGGCATCTATAGACGGTGTCTCGCTCTACTCCTGAGTACTAGGGACATTCACTTGTACGTCCCCTGTTGGCTGAGCTGCTGGGATGGCTATGAGCATTCTGGATCTACTTACCGGGTCCATCTCATCCCGGATAAGGCCTATGTCTGCAATTCTTTGGTCTCCGATCAATCTCTCATCACCCTATTGTACTCTCGCCTCCCTGCACAAACTGTATACAAGGCTCAGGAATGGAATAGTAGTGCTTACTTCTACTGCCCTGTCTCGTATCTCGGTAGCTACGATCCTTGTGATGTTAAGAGGGTAGCGGGACATGAGGCATGCCATCAACTCTGCTCTATCAGCACTCAGCGTGTTATCATTGACTTTGCGCACTAATCGATGTCTCACTAATGTCCAGTAGGCCTTTGCGATGAAGTTCAATATATTCTTTGTCACCTACTTGCCACTTGTAACCCACTCAGCCTCGTCCTTGTTCTCATCTATAACCTCTGCTATCCATTGCAACTGCTTCTATCGCTCACCCCTGCTCAGACACCTGATTTACTTTATTTCTTCAACCTTGTAGTCATACTCTAGGGTTATCCTAGTTGGTCTTAACAGAGGTCCATGCAGCATCAGTGCAATAATCCAATCGGATACATCTGCTAATCGCCCTTGAACTAGAACACTCTCCAAGCAAGGTTGCTCCTTTATCTTTGTCTCCTCATTTGATTTCTCCTCCATTGTGGCCAGGTAGTTTGCGTAGAACTCCCTAATGATCTCCTCTGTGTATTGTGTAGGGGTCTTGGCCATCCAATCTAAACCATAGAAGCTAAAGACATGCGTCATCTCCTCAACTTCATTCAAGGAATTAGTGAGGATCCGAGGTTCTTCTTGGATGCTTCTCTTTGGTTTGTTTTTGGTGGTGAGAGTGATGCCTTGTTCATATATCTCTTTAACACCCAACACTTTCCACCACGTTGTTCTATTCTCTCTGGCAGGGGTCTCCTCCTCCACTTCTTCCTCATTGCTTTTTGCAACATTCTGGGTCCCTTCTGACCCTTCCTCAGTGTTCGAGTAGGTTCCCGACCTTTGTTGTTCCTCTCTAGCTCCCTCTTCAGACTAGGGAGCTTGAGCGGATGTGGCCGTGGTTACTTCGGCTTGGGCCTTTGCTCTTTCCCTAGTGGTTCTTGTCCCATCTGTGTCTGAGGTGTCTACTTGATAATCCTCAAGTGCACCACTAGGTGAATCTCCAGCTTGATTAGACTCTGAGTCCATTGTTTCATCTATCAATGTCCTGCGGGCTTGTGCTTTGTCTGCCCTGCGTTTGTATGTCATTGTACCTGGTGAGAAAGAGGTTAGCATTCCATTTTTGAAAAAGAAAAATTAGATAGAAGAAGTTCAGTATCTCATCACGGGTCCTCAATACGAGTCGTACCTCAAAGGTACAACTTGTGAGAAGCCCTAATGGTGCTCCACGATTTGTAGGTATGACTCATACCATGAAGGTACGATCCATACCTTGATTCGTCTGATGAACTCCCATTTTGCATAAATTTTGTTTTTCACCACGACTCATGGTACGACCTATAGGTCGATTCCACGAGTCATAGGGTGGGCTTCCTAGATCAATTTTTTCAAGATAAGTGGTATGAGCACTCTGTACAACTTATAGTGTCAACCTACGACCTGTACTGAGCTGTGTACCCTTTTTCAACCCATTTCTATGATTGTGTTTGATCAATGTGTAGGTGTTTTTTTGCACATTTTTGGGTACTCAGATTTCCCCCAGGTCTAGCATTTGGTAAAATCCCTTTTTACACCACTTAATCCTCCCCTACCTATAACTCCCTTTAGGTGTTCTTGGTTCAAAATTCAATCAATTTCCAGTGGGTTTTCGGTCAAGTTGGAGCTTTTCGCACATACCCGTTGATTCTTATGGGTTTTTGATTCCCTTAAGTTCACTTTCAAGCATTAAGAACTTAGAATGTAAATCACTTACTTGATTGTCTATTCATAGGATGGAAATCGACTTCTAGGGCTTTGCACACTTAGTTGAAGGAAGAATTTCGAGCTTAATTTCTTGATGATGGGAAGCTACGGGTGTTGGGAAGAGGGTTCTCAAGTCGTTGTTCATGGGTTTTGGGGTGTTCGCGTGGGAAGATGGTTGATTTTGAAGTTTAAGTAGGTGAGGGCCAATGTAAAAATCTGGGCTGAATCGGGTAAATTCGACCCGTCACGACTCATACTACGAGTTGTAGGAGCAACCTATGACTCGTCCCTAGCCTGTAATTACTTTAGCCACAGAGAACTTACCTGGTGACCTACAAGTGCATCCCACGACTCGTACCATTGAGGTACGAATCGTAGGATGAGTCGTAGGTCAGACTTTACTTAAAATTTTCTCTGCTTTTCACCACCACTGCTACCACAACTCGTAGGACCTCACTAGGAGTCGTACTGAGATCCTGTAGCAGTAGATTTTTCAGCCACCTATTTTTATTTCCCTGCACACTGAGCACACATTAGTTCAATAACTTGGGTTGCCGCCCAACAAGCACTTGATTTAACGTTGCGGCACGACGCAGGTGGTCTGGCACTTAGATTTCACCAAACCACCACTTGGGTTGCTCCCAAGAAGCGCCTGATTTAACGTCGTGGAACGACGCAAGTCTCTTGACTACTCAAAATTCATCCAGTGACTCATACTCATCCTCAAGTGCTGAGATCACAATAAATTCCTTTGATTGCATCATGGTCCGAAAGATGTTGAAAGTGACATCTTCTTTGTTTAGCCTGAACTTTAACAGGCCAACTTCCACATCTACTAGAGCTCTCCCAGTGGAGAGGAATGGTCGACCCAAAATTATTGGGACCTCATAATCAACCTCGCAATCCTTGCTCACGAAGTCCGCTGGGAATATAAATTAATCAACCTTAACGACCACATCAACAAGGATGCCCACTGGCCTCTTTACTGTTTTGTCGGCCATCAGTAGCCGCATGTTTGTTGGTGTGGTTGCTCCCAATACTAGCTTCTTGAACACCGCAAAGGGAATTAGATTTATGCTAGCTCCCAAATCACAGAGTACCCTTGAGAACTCGACATTACAAATAGTGCAAGGTATCGTGAAGGCACCTGGGTCTTCCTTTTTCTGAGCTAAGACCTTTGTTGCTATGGCACTGCAATGATGGACATTGTCAACCGGCTCATAGCTTACAGATCTTTTCTTCATCACCAGGTCCTTCATGAATTTTTCATATCCCGGCATATGCTCTAGTACTTCGACCAATGGTATATTCACAGAAAGTTGTTTAAGCATTAAAAGAAATTTTTGGAACTTACCGTTGACTGCTTTTTTCTTCATCCTTTGTGGGAATGATGGCGGTGGTCTCAGGATAGCCTTTTCCACTTCATCCTTTGCATGTCACATTCCTTCTCACTCCTAGGGGCCTTTTGCAACCCATCATGTTGTGTCTTATCACCAATCTCTACTTCCTCAATCAAGCTCTCTTCCCTCCTTTCAACTTTAATAGGAAACGGGGGGTCAATTGTGGGTTTATCACTCCTAGTCATCACTGCCATGTAATGAGCATCATTTTTTGGATTCTGGACAGTGTTGCTAGGAAGTTTACCCTTTTGTCTAGGGTTCATTGATGTCGACAGTTGCCCAAGTTTGTGTTCTATCTTCTTGATAGCGGTGGCATAAGATTCCACTTTCTGACCCATGCTAGATAAGTCACTTCGAATTTCTTTTAACTGATCATCCATGCACCTCACATATTTCTGCATTTCAACCATCATACTTCCCAACGTTGATTGTTCGGCCTCCCCTTCTCATGCGTTAGGAGGCACATAGACTCCAGCCCGATCATTGCGATATCCTTCATTCCTTCTCCATTCTCCCTCTCGCTCACGATCACAGCTCTGATCTCTGGACCTGTTCTTGTTGTAGTTGTCACTGTATTGGTTTCGACCTTGATTTCCAGAACCTTGGCGCCAATAGTATTGTCTAGATGCTTGGGCGTTGGCTTAGAAACTCGCCACTTGGCTATCTAGGATGTTTTCCTCCTCCTCAAAATTAGAGTGATATTCTCCTTGCTCCCTTCCTTGTGTTCCCACTGCATTTACTTTTTTGGCTCCTTCTTCCATGATATGCTTTGTCAGCAAAATCAATGATGTGTGCATGTGAGCAAACTCCTAATCGCGTTCCTCCTCCTTCCTTCGCTGGTATGCAGTCAAACCAACAACATATGTACCTCCCACTGCATCAGCCTCCCTCGTATGCCAGGCCCTATTTGTCTTTGTCACCCTGTCAAGGGTAGTGGCTGCTTCCTCCCATGTGTGACTCATCAATGCTCCACCCACCACCGTGTCTGCTACAGCCTTGGTGCTATTATTAAGAGACCTATAAAAGATTTCCAACAAACTATCATTTGGGATTTTATGGTTCGAGCACTTAGTCAACTTCTGTTTGAACCTCAACCAGGTTTCATGAAGTGCCTCCGTCTTAATCTGCCGGAAATTATAGATCTCATATTTTAACTGTAACATCCTTGATGGAGGAAAGAATCTCTCCAAGAAGGCTTGTTTGAGATCCCTCCAATTGGTTATGGAGTCGTTGGGAAACTCCGACAACCACAATGTAGCTTCTCCTGATAAAGAGAAAGGGAAGAGTCGGAGTCTTATCACATCCTGGCTTACTCCAGGCAACCTGTATGCCTTGCATATTCCTACAAAATTCATCAAGTGTAGGTTGGCATCATCCGCTGCGTTTCCACTGAACACCCCCTTCATGTTTAGTAGTTGAATCATGGTTCTCGTAATGTCAAATTTGGCCCCAGCGGGAAGTGGTGGTGGTACAATTGCTCCAGTTGACCCAACCTCATCAATATTTGGGTCATCATCATCAAAGAATTGAGGGGAAAATCTCTGAGCTCGGTTTCCCCTCCCATGTCGACCAGTATTTACCACCTCATCTCTCTCATCACCAGCCTGCTTAAGTGCAGCTAACCGAGCTAGCTCGGCTTGCCTTGCTTCTTCAGCTAAGCGGGCTTCTCTCTGCTCAGGGTTTTCCATTCTATGCAGTGGTTGTTCGATTTTAGGATTTAGTGGAACAATGGGGTCTCCTCTACTCCGAGTGCTTGGCATTCACTGATGGACAGCCTGTGGGTATCAAAAGAAAAAGAAAACGTCCAGAGTAAAGTAATTACCAACAAGTCAAATACAAGATATTAACCTAGTCTTAGCCGTATTCCCCGACAATGACGCCACTTTTTGATGATAATGCTCAAACTGCACTTCCAACTGAAGTATCAAGCAGACGTTGTCAATAAAGAACCCAACTAAGAGGTTGGGGTAGAACCCACAGGGAATATGGAAGATCAAGATTACAGCCGGTAGATGAACTTGTATGGTAATTACTTCATAATGGGGGGATTCTAATAAAAAGCAATAATAAAAATAAACAACAGTCAATAATATATTTGTGAATCAATAATTAAAGGATAACTAGGGTTTCTGTTCCCCATGGGTTCATAACTCGTGATCTATACAGAACTGATAACTTAGATTCATTCAAACGATCAACTAATCCCTATTGAATGACTATTCTCAATTACACGACCAAGTCTCATGAGTTTTGCAAACTAACCATTATCACTAAGTTCCAGATATAACTATCCTGCGACCACAACTCAAGTTAATAGAATGATCATCAAGATTAAGGCTCCACTGTAATTCTCTTTTCCTAATCTCTACCTCTTCCACCAAAGCAAGTAAAGAATTTAGGCACAACCTAACGTTGTACACCGCTAAGAATCATTAAAGATGAAGAGAATACAACATAAGTATTAGTATTGGTTTAAGACTCACTTTGTGCAACCCTAACTAGTTAATCCACCATGGTTCCCACAACCCTAGCTATGGAGGTTTTAGCCTCTCATAGTTGCAAGGTTGTGATTTGTGTTCATGATTGAAGACATAAAACAATACTTACAAAGATGATTGAGAAAAACAATCCCTTCAATTAAACCACGAAATATTGAATAACAAGTAGCAATAACAAGACGAATTCAAGAAAAGGTTGATCACAAGGTTTAACCAACTCAATTCTCTCTTCCAACCATGTAAAATTGCTTACTACAATGTTTTCCTACTAGAATTCAGTCTATTCGCCGTCCTCTATTAAAAATAAAACATAAAAAGTATTTATAGAGAGAAAAGAATCCTTTTCCTAAACTAACAGGACTGCTTTCCATATTAGTAGCCGACCTCGTCACAGGTCCTCCTATGACTCATAGGGGCATCTCACGGATCGTGACATCCACTCGTGGCTTGGAGTGTTGGCTTAATTTTAGCTAAGTGTTGGGCCAAGGTACAATTCGTACCAACATGCTACGACTCATACATTGACACCCGTGACTTGATCCTGATCTTTTGAACTTTTTCTGAACTTCACCATGACCGGTATGGTACGACTCGTACCTTTATCTCATGGGTTGTAGGGTGCTTTCATATTGAGAATCAGCCTTTTATGCATTTCTTCTGGATTTCATCACGACTGGCTTACCACGACTCATACTACCATGGTATGATCCATGACAAGTCTCATAAGTTCAGTCTTCTAGGTTAAACTTTCAGCTTTTGATTAAGGTCTTCAATACAACTCGTAGGTCCATCCTATGGATCATACTGTGGTCTGCACTTTTTGCCCTATTTTTCACACTTTTAGCTTCCTTTTGCAATTTATTGTTCCAACACCCATTTATCCTGAAATCAAATGAAAAGTGCCTCATATCCACATAAATACACCTAAGTCCATGCTATTTTCTTAGTTGTGAGTGTCAATAGTGCTGTAAATTCACAGTACATCAGGGGTTCAGATAACCCCTAGCCTCAGAACTACGTGCCAACGTAGGTATGTTCAGATTCTATGGGACCTCCCTTGTGAGCTTTCCCTACCCCGAGGGGCCTTCAGCTTGATATCGATATCATGGTAGTGCCCTTAGCCTTGACAAGGATTTGGACGACTCTGCCCACTTAAGTGTAATAGTCGGGACCACGTAAGCTCTATCGTGGTAGGGTCGGTTATATGATGAGTCTCCCATTGTTCCTCATGAGTTCAGTTATGCATGTTCCTCAGTTATGATATTATGTTTTCAATAGTTTTGACCCAACATTCAGTTTTATTTATGATTATTAGTTTTCAGCTTTGGCTCATTCCAATCAGTTATAAGATGCAGTTATGTTTAATCATGTTTTTGACTAATAGCATACAAGCCTTACTCTCAGAATCTTATGATGTAATGATTCATGATATACATGATTTCCGTTTTACTCACTCAACTATTTTTACTTACCTTGCATACTCGGTACATTTCAAGTACTTACCGCATACTTTATATTGTTCCATTTCATTGATACAGGCTCAGACGTTCAGGCCCAGTCCCACCGCTAGCCAGTTCTTGAAGTTTAGCACATCTAGACTTGTTGGTGAGTCCTCATCCTTTGAGGACCTTCAGTTTTCTCATTATCGACACCTTTCAGTTTTAGTCTTTTAGTGAGCTAGTTGGGGTTTTGTCCCATCAGCTCGTCAGTACGTAGAGGCTTATCAGACATAGTTTTGTATTCATCTCTAGATTTCATGTTTAATATTCCACTGTTCAAATGTTATTAAATATTCAAATTTTTGCTATTTTAGATGTTAGTTTTCCGCAGTATTTATGTTGAGCTTAGTTATCATGTTCGTGCCATAAGTAAACTTGGAGCCATTTATGGTTTTAGGTTTCCTGTCTAGATTCGGGCCTATGTTCGGTTCATGAAAAAGTTGGTATCAACGAATTAGGTTTTGAAGTGTCCTAGGGTGTCCAAAACTCGTATTACATAGAGCCTTTTCCAAAGGTATGATGCACGCCACACTTATGACGAAGAGGCTACAAAATGTTTATGAAATTTCCTTTCATTCATGATCCATCTGTCCTTCTAACTCATTCGATATACATTTGAAGAATCATGACTCCTTGTCGAGTTAGTGGAAGAAGGAATGGGAAGGGAAATGGCCATGAGAATGGCAATAGAGATGGGCACCAGCAAACGCCACCAACCCCCGAGGATCATGTGCCCAAACAAGTTTCTCATGCTAAGTTTAGGGCAGCCATCCAGATGTTGGCACAGGAATTGACCGCCGAGGTAAACCCACAAGAGGTGGCTCATGTTCCGCAGAATGGGAACGCAACAATAGTTAAGGTCAGGGATTTCCTCAAGATGAATCCCCTCGAGTTCCTTGGACTGAGAGTGGACGAGGATCCACATGAGTTTATTAACGAGATCTAGAAGATCACCTAGATTATGGGGGTGACGAGGGAGGAGTGTGTAGATCTATCCTCTTATCAGTTGAAAGGGGTTGCCTATAACTGGTTGAAACAACAGAAGGATAGAAGGGGAGTCGGAGCGAGTTCCACTAGTTGGGATAAGTTTCTTACGGCGTTCCTGGACTGATCCTTTCCCCCAGAGATGAGGGAGATCAAGGCAGCAGAGTTTGTGAACCTGAGGTAGAATAACTTGATAGTCCAAGAGTATGCCTTAGAGTTTACCCGCTTGTCCAAATATGCACCGGAGATGGTGGCCGAACAGAGGACTCGGGTGAGTAGGTTTGCACATAGGATAGAGGACCTCTATGCTTCAATAGGACATTGACTTCTCAAGGTTAGTCCTATACACCCAGTAGATAGAGGCAGTGCAAGTAAGAGAGAGAGAGAGGCCACGAGGGCCAGGAATGACAGTTTTGGGTTCTCCCAGCAGAGGCCTAGTAGTGGAGATCGTTAGCGCTCCCACCAGAGATCATCAGCCCTAGCACTGTCAGCAGCAAGTGTGCGATCCAGGTCTAGGCGTGATCAAAAGGGATGAGCATCAAGATCTCGAGGTCAGGGCAGTAGGCTTGTAGAGCCGAACATTCTAGGTTGTGACAAGTGTGGCAGGAGGCACACTTGTTAGTGCTTAGCAGGTGCAGGTTCATGTTTCAGTTGTGGGAAGCCCGGACATATGCTTAAAGATTGTCCAACAGCCAGAAAAGGCAATGGTAGAGGAAAAGACCCAGTCACTAGTTCAGCAGCTCCATCAGCACGTGCAGCTCAGTAGGGTGCATCCACTAGTGTAGATGGTAGTTAGCATTAGAACAGGTTCTATGCTCTCACATCTCATTAGGAGCAGGAGGTCTCTCCAAATGTAGTCACTGGTATGTTACGAGTATTTCACCTTGATGTATATACATTGATAGATCCAACATCTACTTTATATTTTGTGATTCCCTATGTTGCTAATAGTTTCAAAGTTAGTCCCGGAATCCTATCAGAATAATTCCCAGTCTCTATTCTAGTCGGTGACTCAGTTATAACTCGATAAGTATACTGAAAGTGCCCTGACACAGTCCTTTAAAGAGTCACCTCAGCAGATTTAGTAGAGTTAGCCATGAAATATTTTGATGTTATCTTTGGCATGGATTGTCTTCATGCTTGATAAGCCTCATTAAATTATAGAACTTGTACGGTAGAGTTTCGGTTTTGGGGTGAGCCAGTCTTAGAGTGGAAGGGTAGTTTGGCAGTACCTATATGCCTCTTTGTTTCCTACCTTAAGGCCAAAAATATGATCTCTAAGGGTAACATATACCATCTAGTTTGGTCAATGATGCTACGTCCGAGACCCGACTATTCAGTCAGTTCCTATAGTGTGTGAGTATCCAGAGGTGTTCCCAGATGATCTACTGGGAGTATCGACTTTGGTGTTGACCTTCTTCGTGATACACAACCTATATCTATCCCTCCTTACATAATGGCTCCAGCTGAGCTAAAGGAGTTGAAGGAGCAGTTGAAGGACCTCTTACACAAGGGTTTCATCAGACCTAGCAAAACCCCATGGGGTGCACTAGTTCTATTTGTTCGAAAGAAGGATGGTTCTCTTTGTATGTGCATTGATTATGAGCAGTTCAACAAGGTTACAATCAAGAATAGGTATCCTATCCCCAGAATCGATGACTTGTTTGACCAACTTTAGGGTGCCAAGTGTTTCTCGAAGATAGACCTCAGATACGAATATCATCAGCTCAGAGTTAGAGAGGGTGACATTCCGAAGATAGCTTTCAGGACTCGGTAGGATCACTATGATTTTGGAGTTATGTCTTTTGGACTAACGAAGGCTCCTGCAACTTTTATGGATTTGATGAACAGGGTATTTAAGACATATTTGGACATGTTCATAGATGACATTCTCATATACTCTCGGGGCGAGGAGGAGCATGCTGCTCATTTGAGGGTGGTGCTATAGACTCTTAAGGATCACTAACTATTTGTTAAATTCAGCAAGTGTGAGTTTTGGCTGAACTCGGTAGCATTTTTGGGCCATGTGGTGTCAAGTGAGGGTGTGTAGGTGGACTGTCAAAAGATAGAAGCTCTGAAGAATTGGCCTAGACCAGTTAGTCCTTCAGATATCAGAAGTTTCTTGGGTTTAGCTAGTTACTACGAGAGGTTTGTTGAAGATTTTCATCCATTTCAACACCATTGACTAAGATGACCTAGAAGGAGGTGAAGTTTTAATGGTCGGAGGCCTCTAAATAGAGTTTTCATGAGTTGAAGACTCGACTCACCTCAATACCAGTGTTGTCCCCCCATCTAAGGGCACTAATGGATTTTTGGTATATTGTGATGCCTCGAGAATCGTTCTTTGTTGTGTACAAATACAGCACGGTAAGGTGATAGCCTATGCTTCTAGACAGCTAAAGGTCCATGAGAAGAACAATTCGACTCACAACCTCGAGTTGGCGGCACTAGTATTTTCCTTGAAGATTTGGAGACACTATCTGTACGAGGTCCATGTGGATGTGTTTACGGACCTCCAAAGCCTATAGTACGTATTTACTCAGAAGACCTGAATCTACAACAAAGAAGGTGGTTAGAGCTTGTTAAAGATTATGATATGAGTGTCCTCTTTCATTCAAGCAAGGCCAATTTGGTAGTAGATGCTATTAGCAGACTTTCTGTGGAGAGTTTATCTCACTTTAGATGAGGGGAGGAAGGAGTTGGTGAAGGATGTGCATTGGCTAACACAATTAGGAGTTCGCCTTGTCGATTCGACAAATGGTGGTGTCATTGTGTAGAATAGTTTAGAATCATCTTTGGTGACTGAAGTTAAGGCCATTCAAGATGAATATCATATTTTGGTAAAGTTGAAGGAAGTGGTTCGAAATTAGAAGGTTGAGGTATTCTCCCAAGGCAGAGATGGTGTACTTCAATATTAGGGTCATTTTTGTGTTCCTAATGTTGATGACTTGAGAGATCGAATGTTGCATGAAGCTCATGGTTCCAGATACTTTTTACATCCAGGTGCCACCAAGATGTACGGTGACCTACATGAAGTTTATTGGTGAATTTGCATGAAGAAGGACATACCGGAGTTTGTGGCGAAGTGTCCGAATTGTCAACAAATGAAAGTCGAGCATTAAAGACCTGGAGGTGTGCTACAAGACATCAGTATACCTACTTAAAAGTGGGAGTAAATAAGTATGTACTTCATTATAGGGTTGCCTCGCACTCATCGATAGTATGTCTCTATTTGGGTGGTAGTAGACAGGTTGACTAAAGCAGCTCATTTTCTACCGGTCAAAACTACTGATTCAATGAAAGATTATGTCAAATTGTATATTTGGGAGTTATTTCGGTTTCATGGAGTGTCCTTGTCTATCATATTTGATAGAGGTACTGAGTTTAATTCATTGTTTTGGAGGTTATTTCAGAAAGGACTCGATACTTAGGTCATGCTTAGCACAACTTTTCACTCGTAGGCAGATGGTCAGGCTGAGTGGACCATTCAGACTCTTGGGGATATGGTTAGAGCATGTGTGATTGACTTAAAAGGTAGTTGGGATGATCATTTACCTCGAATTGGTTTGCATAAAACAACAACTACCATTCCAGCATTCAGATGACTCCGTTTGAGGCTTTTTATGGGTGGAGGTGTAGATTCCCTGTTGGTTGGTTTGAAGTCGGTTAAGCTACGTTGATAGGGACAAATTCAGTCCATAAGGCTATGAAGAAAGTTTAGCTTATAAGGGAAAGGTTTAAAATAGCTCAGATTCGTCAAAATTCCTATGCAGATGTGAGGAGGAGAGAACTTGAATTTGAAGTTGATGATTGGGTGTTTATAAAAGTGTCTCCCATGAAGGGAGTGATGAGATTCAGAAAGAAGGGTGAAGCTTAGTACCCGCTATGTTGGCCCATACAGGATTGTTAGATTTGTTGGCAAGGTGCCCTATTAGTTGAGTTTCCCTTAGAATTGGCTCAAGTACATCCAGTTTTCCATGTATTGCTCTTGAAGAGGTGCATGGGTTACCCGACTTTGGTTGATCCAATGGAGATCTTAAGTATAAAGGATAGCCTTAGCTATGATGAGGTTCCGGTTGAAATACTTGATAATCAGGTTCGTAAGCTAAGGAACAAAGAAGTAGCTTCAGTAAAGATCTTGTGGAGGAATCAGCATGTTGAGGGAGCTACATGCAAAGCCGAGACAGATATGATAGCTAAATAGCTGCATCTTTTCCCTTACGGCCCAGTTTCAGCTTGAGATATCAGTTTCTTCCTTAGTACTTTATTCAGTCCTGTGTTCAGTTCATGTATCAGTTTCTATCATGTCAGTGCATGTGGTATGATTTATGAATTCAGTTTATTCATGCATTTCAGTTCGGATAAGTTGCTCCATCAATTTCAGCTTCAGATATTTAAAATTTGGGATGACAGTTCCATTCCCTATCCTTTCAATATGTTAATCCACATTCGAGGACAAATGTATCACGACTCGAATGGAGGCCCAGATCGCAACACGGGACAAGGAGCCCCGAGAGATTCCCAGTCGACCCATGGCATAAGCATACATCTAACTCAATCAATAAAATAGAAGAATCAACAAGATAATCAAAGCGGAAGTCTAGGTTAAACATAACATCAGAATACAGAATCTGAAGCTGAATACAACCATATTCTGAAAAGCCTCTAAAAATGACGACTTTTTGGGACAAGACCCCAACTAACTCAATAAAGTTGAAACTGAAAGTACATATAGAAAATATGAATAAGTCTAGTCCTCAGGAAATGAGAACTCACCAATAATGAATGTGCTAACTCAGAAGTCTGACTATGAATGGGGCTGAGATTGAGAGTCGGGTCCTGTATCATGAAACGATACAACATAGAGTATGCGGTTAGTATGTGGAATGTACCGAGTATATAAGGTGAGTAAAACTGCTTAATTAAGTAAAATGACTTAAAGAAAATGCATAATGTAAAACATAAACATTAAGAATCAGAGAGTAGGGCTTGCATGCATCCTTCTGAAATCATGATCTCGTCATAACATAACATACATTATAACTGAATCGATTGACTAAAAGCTGAAATATGATATTTATAAGAAAACTTATAAATCTAAAGAATGATGAACATGCATAACTGAAATCATGAGGAACAATTGGAGACTCATCTTTTAATCGACAGACAACGATAGAGCTTACGTGGTCCCAACTATCACACTAAAGTGGGTAGAGCCATCCAAAGCCTTTCCAGGGCTAGGGACGATACCATGATATCGATATCAAGCTCGGGGCCCAATCGGGGCAAGGGATAGCTCACAAGGGAGGTACAAAGTAATATATATATATATATAGTGTAAACCTATGTTGGCGCGTAGTTCTGAGGCATAGGGTGGTCGACCCTTACCCTACTCGGTGCTAGACACTACTCTTAAAAACATGCATATGCTCTACATCATTTTTTCGATGAAGCTCAACGTAGTCTACTGACGAAGCTCAATAATCAAATACATCTCAAATATGAAATCATGCATATGAGATGCTTTAGCTCAAAACATGCCACAAGCTGAAAGATAATTGGGAGTCGTCGCACCAAAACACATGTGGTACGCTTAATTCGGGAAATCATAATTTATACTTGACATGTGGGCAATGCCCAATACTTTATCACGCTTGGAAATACTCAATTCACATCAAAAACGTAATTATAAACATGGGTAGCTTTAAAACATGCTTTTCATCATAATATCTCATCATCATCATACATTCATCACAAATCTCATATTTCATGAACTTCTCATCAATGGGCTTTTTAATTCATTAAACTAGAAACATGATTTTTGTTGAAAATAATATAACTTGCCCATGCTTCATAATTCAGTAGTAGAATCATACCCATGTGGAGAATTAGGAAATTCATGGATTTGGGTTAAAACCCCATACATTAGACATAGAAATCTCATGATTTAGAGAGGGATTGGGCATGGGTGTGAAAGGAATCACCCAGTCATAACCCGACATACCTGTTGATAGCTGATTCTTACACTTCTTTGATAGCCCCAAGAAGAAATTGAAGAGAAATTGAGGAACACTAGGCTTGATCACCCGCTCTCACCTTCTACCTTGCATGCATGAATGTAAATGGCCTAAAATGAACTTAACCCCTTTAAAAGTCATCATTCATCACTCAAAATGACGTAGTTTAGGCCATAGGATCTTAGGAATTACTGAAAAGCCCTTACTAAATTCGCAGAAGTTAACTGCCAGATGGTCCCGACGAGGGACTTAATGACCCGTCCTCTATGGCCACGACTCGTGGAATGATCCATGAAGTACACTGCTTCTCAAATACACTGGTCTCATAACAGAAGATTAATGACTCGTTACCTGGTGACCATAACTCGTGGTCACCATATGTGATGTGCACTTCCTTTAATTGCTTCATCTAGCTTCTCACGACCCTCCCCATTAATCGTGGTGACTGGCCACAACTCCTGGGGTCCTCCCCTTAAATACACTACCTCTCTTCCTTCACTTTTCTTGCTCACCCCACCACACGACAGACCTAACGAGTTGTGGGGCCTTACCACGACTCGTGGTCACGTCCCCGGGATCCTATTTCTTAAATTTTCAAAATCATCATCTAGGCCTCCCCATGAGTCACATCACGACTCATGAACTACTCTCACGGGTTGCCTCACGACCCATCTTGATGCCTGGTGTAATATTTCAACTTTTAACCATTTCAACTCCCGGGTCTGATCTTTGGGCTTTTGGGGTATAACAATATCTCCCCCTTGGTAACATTCATCCCTAAATGATGGAAAACATGCAGAAAAGCAGAGAAATGCAATGTCTTCTGGTGCTCGACCTTTAGTTGCTAACAATTTGGGCACTTAACTATGAATTCTGTGATGTCTTTCTTTATTCCATTCCACCAATAGACTTCCCGTAAGTCACTGCACATCTTCGTGGAACCTATATGGATAAAATACCTTGATCCATGAGCCTCGTGCAACATCTGGCTCCTCAAATCACCAACATCCAGAACACATAGGCGACCCAGGTAGCAAAGCACACCATCTCCCCGTTTTGAGAAGACCTCCACCTTCTAATTCTTAATGACTTCCTTTAACTATACGAAAATTGGGTCCTGATCTTGTCTAGCTTTCACATCAGTCACCAAGGACGATTCTGATCAGTTCGAAACAATAACACCGCCATCGGTTGAGTCAACCAACCAAACTCCCAACCTTGCAAGTCGATGCACATCTTTCACCGTCTCCTTCTTCCCCTCATCCACATGAGGCACACTCTCCATATAGAGTCTACTAAGTGTGTCTGCTACTATATTTCCTTACCCGAATGGTAAAGGAGACTAATATCATAGTTCTTGAGTAGCTCCAACCACCTCCTTTGCCAAAGATTGAGATCCTTCTGCATGAACACATATTTGTAAGCTCTTATGGTCTGTAAATACATCCATGTGGACCCCATTCAAATAGTGTCTCCATATCTTCAAGGAAAATACCACCACGGCCAATTCGAGATCATGGGTCGGGTAATTCTTCTCATGAACTTTCTATTGTCTAGAGGCATATTCTATAACTTTTCTGTGTTGCATCAATACACACCCAAGTCCGATCCTTGAATCATCATAATACACCACGAACCCATCAGTACCCTCCAGTAGAGTTAACACCGGTGCTGAAGTAAGTCGGGTCTCCAACTCTTGGAAGCTCTTCTCACAAGCCTCCGACCATTGGAATTTAACCTTCTTCTGGGTCAATTTGGTCAAGGGTCATGCAGTAGATGAGAAGCCTTCAACAAATCTTCGATTATGGCCGGCTAGACCCAAGAAACTCTGAATATCTGAAGGATTCGCCTGTCTAGGCCAATTCTTTACCACTTCAATTTTTTGAGAATCCACATTTGTGTCCTCACATGATTCCACATGGCCCAAAAATGCTACGGAGTTCAACCAAAACATCCTGAATTTAGCATATACTTGGCGATCCTTGAGAGTCTGTAGTACCACTCTCAAATGAGCGGCATACTCCTCCTTGCTCCGAGAGTATATCAGGATGTCATCAATAAACACAATTACGAACATATCCAAGTATAGCTTGAACACCCTGCTCATCAGGTCCATAAAAGCTGTAAAAGCATTCCTTTGTCCAAAAGACATAACTACAAACTCATATGACCATACCGCATCCTAAAGGCTGTCTTTGGAATGTCACTCTCCCGAACTCTGAGCTGATTATACTTGGATTTGAGATCTATCTTTGAGAAACACTTGGCACCCTAAAGCTGGTAAATAAATCATCACTCCTGGGTAAAGGATACCGGTTCTTGATGGTGACTTTGTTCAATTGCCGATAATCAATACACATACAAAGAGAACCATCTTTCTTGTAGACAAAAAGAACTAGTGCACCCCATAGAGACTTACTCGGTCTAATGAAAACTTTATCTAATAGGTCCTTCAACTATTCTTTCAAATGCTTTAGCTCAACTGGAGCCATTCTTTAGGGAGGAATAGAGATAAGCTGCGTGTCTGGAAGAAGGTCAGTACCAAAATCAATCTCCCCTCGGGAGGGATTCCGGGTAAATCATCTAGAATGACTTCTGGATATTCACATACTACTAGAACTGATTGGATAGTGGGGGTCTCGGATTCAACATCCTTAACCCTAACTAGATGGTACACACAATCTCTAGAAATCATCTTTCTGGCGTTAAGGTAGGAAATGAAACAACCTACAGGAACAACTGAACTACCCTTCTATTCTAAGACTGGCTCACCCGGAAATCTAAACTCTACTATGTGGGTTTTACAATTAACTGAAGCATAACATGCAAATAGCCAATCCATTTTGAGGATAACATCAAAATCGGTCATGGCTAACTCTATCAAATATGCTGAGGTGACCTTCTAAAGGACTGAGATCGGGCAAACTCTATACACCCGTCTAACTACAATTGAGTCACCTATTGGAGTAGGAACTAAGAGGGGTTCTGACAAGACTTCAGGACTAACTTCGAATATACTGGCCACATAAGGTGTCACAAAAGATAATGTTGCCCCCAGATCTAACAAAGCATAAACATCAAGATGGAAAACTCGTAACATACTAGTGACCACATCGGGGGAGACCTCCTGCTCCTGGAAGGATGCTAAGGAATAGAATCTTTTTTGGCGATGACCGCCACCTGCACTGGTAGATGCCCCCTGATGTGCTTAGCATGCGGGAGGGGTTGGTGAACTAGAAGCTAGGCCTCAGCCCCCATCCTAATCCTCTCTCATTGCTGGGCAATCTCTAAGCATGTCTCCGAGCTTCCCACACCCCAAAAAAGTGCATGAACCTGCCAAGCACTTGCCCATGTGTGCCCGACCACACCTACGACAAGCTAGGATGCTAGAATCTATAGGTTTGCTGCTCTTACCCCTAGAGCCTGATGCTCGCCCCCTCTGATCATGCCTCGGTCTGGTTGGCACACTCAATGCTGAAGATGTTGGGGTTGATGAACTATGGTGGGTTTGCTATTGGTGCCCACCACCTTACCTCGATTGTGAGAATCTATGACTATCAGTCCTGGCCCTCTTGGCCTCCCTCTCCTTCGTATACGCTGCCTCCATCTCCTGGACATGCAAAACCATCCGAGGAAAGTCCATGTCCTGGTGGAGCATAGAGGTCCTACAATCCTTGTCCAAATATCCTGCTACTCCGTGCACGAACTTGCTCACCCGCGCCATTTGATCAACCACTAACTCCAAGGCGTACATTGATAAGGGAGTGAACTCAAGGGCATACTCTTGCACCGTCATCCTCCCTTGATTCAGATTTATGAACTTAGCTGCCTTCAGCTCCCTCATCTCACGAGGGAAGAACTGATCCAAGAATACGACATGGAACTCTTCCCAAGTGATAGGGCCCACTCCGGTTACCCTGCTATCTTTCCATTGGAGAAACCATATGTGCGTGACCCCTTTCAACTGGTACAAGGCCAACTCCGCACACTCAACTCCATTCACCCCCATGACTTGGGTGATCTTCACAATCTCGTCTATGAACTAATGTGGGTCCTCATCTAGTTTTTACCCAAGGAACTCTGGCGGATTCATTCTCAAGAAGTCTCTGACTCGAGCTGCCGCTGCACTGCCATTTTGCGAAACATGTGGAATGGCCTGCTGATTGACATGAGCGGTCAAGGCTGTGCAAGCATCTGAATAGCTACCCGAAACTCAGCATGGGCAACCAGCTTCGGTGTCTGGTGCTCCTGAACTGGTGGGGCCTGCTGTTGCCCGTTGCCATTACATCCTCGTGGCCTTTTCCATTTCCATTCCTTCTACCATTCATTCTTCGGAGAGCCATGATTTTGCAGTCATGAATAGCACGAATTAGAAGGATAAGGAGACATCTCATCGCACGACATAGATCATGAAAGAAGGGAACATTTCCTAAACGTCTCATAGCCTCTTCTTCATAAGTGTGGCACACTTCACACCCATGAAACTCTACACAACGTGGCCTTCAAACACACTAGGACAATTCTCAAGTCTAGTCCTCGGGAAATAAGGACTCACCAACAACAAAGGTGCTAACTCTGAAGTCTGACTATGAATGGGGCTAAGCCTGAGAGCCGGGTCCGGTATCATGAAACAATACAACATAGAGTATGCAGTCAGTACATGGAAGGTACTAAGTATGTAAGGTAAGTAAAACCGCTTAAGTAAGCAAAATCATTTAAAGACAATGCATAATGTAAACATTAAGAATCTGAGAATAGGGTTTGCATTCATTCTTTTGGAAATCATGATCTCATCATGACATAACATACATCATTGCTGAATCGACTAGCTCAAAGATGAAATCTGATATTTGTAAGTAAAACTGAACATTGAGTCAAACTTCTACTTTAGGACATATATCAATGTGTAAATCTCAAGAATGATGAACATGTATAACTGAAATCATGAGGAACAATGGGAGAATCGTCTTTTAACCGACATACCACGATAGTGTTTATATGGTCCCAACTATCACAATCAAGTGGGTGGAGCCATCCAAAACCTTACCAGGGCTAAGGACGATACCGTGATACCGATATCAAGCTCGAGGCTCAATCGGGTAGGGATAAGTCAAAAGGGAGGTCCCAAGAAATGTATATATATAGTATAAATGTACGTTGGTGCGTAATTCTAAGGCATAGGGTGGTTGATGCTTAGCCTACTCAGTGCTAGACACTACTCCCAAAAACATGCATATGCTCTACATCATTTTTGCAACAAAGCTCGACATTGTCTATTGACGAAGCTCAATAATCAAATACATCTCAAATATGAAATCATGCATATGAGAAGATTAAGCTCAAAACATACCACAAGCTGAAAGATAATTGGGACTCTTCGCTCCAAAACCATGTGTAAGCTTAATTCGAGAAATCATAATTCATACTTGACATGAAGGCATTGGCCAATACTTTATCATGCTTGGAAATACTCAATTCACATCAAAAACTTAATTATAAACAGGGTATCTTCAAAACATGTTTTTCATCATAATATCTCAACATCATCATACATTCATCACAAATTTCATCTTTCATGAACTTCTCATCAATGGGCTTTTTAATTCATAAAACTAGAAACATGATTTTTATTTAAAACAATATAAAACTTTCCCATGCTTCATCAATCAGTAGTAGAAACATAATTAAATCATACCCATGTGGAGAATTAGGAAATTCATGCATTTGGGTTAACACCCCATAGATTAGACATAGAGAGGCTCTAGGGAATATCACGTTCCCTTACCTTCAATTGATGATACGCCAATGTGAGATCTATATTCAAAAAACACTTGTCACCCTAAAGCTAGTCGTAAAAGTCATCAATTTAGGAAGGGGATATCTATTCCTGATAATGTTCTTGTTCTACTACGAGTAATCAATACACACTCTAAGAGTACCATCCTCTCGCATATGAAGAGGACAGGAGCACCCCATGGTAAAATACTGGGGCGAATGAAACCCTTATTTAGTAGGTCCTTTAACTACTCTTTCAACTCTTTTAACTTGGTTGGAGCTATTCCCTATGGTGGAATAGAGATGGGATGAGTATCGGTAATAACATCTAGTCCAAGATCTATTTCCCTATCTAGAGGGACTCCAGGAAGATCATTTGGTTAGACCCTTGGGAACTCACTTATGACTAGAACTGACTGAAGGGATAGTGTCTCCGCATTAGAGTCTTTAACTCTAAGTAATAGACACACCCTTTAGAAATTAACTTTCTGGCCTCAAGTTATTAAGTGAAATGACCCTTAGGCATTATGGGACTACCCTCCCAAAGTAATACTAGCTCATTTGAAAATCGAAACTCTACTACTAGGGTCCTACAGTTAACTGTAACATAACTGGATCCAACCAATCTATGACTAGGATAAAATCAAAATCACCATGTCTTGGTCTACTAGATCAGCTGTGGTATCTTTATGATGGACTAAAACTGTATAATATTTGCAGATTCTCTTTGCTAAGATTGACTCATCGACTGGAGTAGAAACACAAAAAGGCTCTAAGAGTTGTTCGACGGAGATTCCAAACTTAACGGCTATATAAAGGGTCATCAAGGATAAATTAATACCTAGATCAAGTAAAGAATAAACATCAACAGAGAACATCTTTAACATACCAGTAAGAACATCTGGGGAGTTCTCTTGATCCTGGCGACTAGACATAGCATATAGACAGTTCTGACCTCATCTTGCCCCTGAAGTAGTGTCCTTTTGGGAAACTCTACCTGCTGAGGGAGTAGTCTGAGCCCTGTTATACCTATTACCCTACCGGGATGGACAATCTCTGAAATAATGACCCTTCTGGCCGCATTCACAACAGCCATCTCCACCTGAATGACATTCACCTAAGTGGGCCTTGCCACCCTTATTACATGGTGGGTGTTGAGGCATTCCTTGAATTGCATTACTTGCACTTGAGACCTTTGATCATTCCTATTACTTAAAGCTGGAGGATTAGCTGACTGTGTAGGTCTAGAGGTTCTTTTCCTGAATAAGGACCTATTCCATTCTCGTTCCTCTTATGTGGAGGCTCATTACCTGATAACTTAGCTCTCTTACTCTTATGCTCCTCTCTATCCTTCTACTTATCTTCCGCTAACTTCTGTGCATTTACTATAAGTTTAGAAATATCTATATCCTTGATCAACAGAGAGCCCTTATATTCTTTCTTCATGTGCTTGATAAATCAAAACACGAACTTTCTCATTCTTTCCCATCTCTGGGGCATATCTGGATAACTATATGACCTTAATGTTGTACTCTTTCATGCTCATAGTGCCCTGCCTCAAGTTCACGAACTCCTCTACCTTGATCTGTCTCAGCTCTTGAGGGAAAAAGGGGTTCAGGAAAGCTTCCTTAAAATTATCCCAAGTGGCTGGAGCTGCATTATCACCTTGCCCTTGCTTCCACTTGTCATACCATACATTAGCCATATCCTTGATCTGATAAGAAGTAAACTCGACTCCTTCAGTCGCTGTGGTGTGCAATGCTTTTAGAAATCTTCCAGATCTCATCAATAGAGTTCTGAGGATCCTTATCAATCTTAGACCTTGTGAATACTGGAGGATTCATCCTCAATAACTCTATCATCTTTGATGCTCCTTCATCATGGGAACTATAACTTGCTAGTACTGTGTTCTGACGTCTTGACTGGGCAGCCACCAACTGATTGAGCAATTGAATAACCCCTCTAAACTTTGCCTTTAAATAACCACTGCTAGGGGGCTAAGGAACTGATGCTTCTAGCATCCCTCTACTACTAGTTGGTCCATCCTAGACTCCAACACTAGATCCCTGAACCAGAGTGCAGTGACTATTTTTGGTCTGCATCCTATTCTGTGGACTCATTTTAGCTGCATTCCTCTGGTTGGCAGTAAGTTTAGGAGGCATGATCTAACACACATGAATGCACAAGTTAGGAGGAAGTCTTTATAGATTTAAACTCTGTCGCATGATTTAGGGTATGAAAGAAGGGAAGTATTTCCTATCTCCTCGTAGTCTCCCTATTATAGATGTAGCACGCTTCATACTTATAAGAAGAACACTTCTAGAAGCGACTTCATATACACCCTAGGACTCTTTAAACCTAAAGCTCTAATACTAAATTTGTCACGCCCCGAGTCTAGACCCTAGACGTGGACGACACTTAGATCACCTATTGATCCAAGCGAACCCTTGGTTTTGCTTACTACAACCTGAGATTACAATAAAGTTAGCGAAAGTATCAACAATATGGGCTCAATATAATAAAGTAAGAATTATTAATTATAATTGAAAAGAATGTTGTAAAGTAATATTATTGACTCAATTCTAACTCTATCTATGAAGCCTCTATAACTGAAGAATAGGTGCCAGGATATAGCTTCCACGGCTATGTAAAGCTCTACAAATAAAATAACTCAATGAATAGGGCTCTCTAAAGTGGGAGGCTACACCAATTGCTGAATGATAGTGATTTCCTAGACCTACGTCTACTAATGATCTTGTCTATCTGGGTCTACATCATAATATGATGCAGAGCCAAAGGGCGTCAGTACATGGAATGTATGGTATGTAATAAGGCTAAATAAAATTACTCTTAAGAAAGAATATCTGAACAGAAAAAATAAACTAACTGAAATAATAATTGAAACTAAAGCTCTAAATGATGCATAAAACACAATATGAGCAATTTATAAAATAGTTATGCAATAAAACTATGCATCAAAACAATCTTTGAAAATACATGTAAAAATGCATAACTTTACTTGGGTGAATTTCTCATATTGGAAACCATCAGAAATGAGCACATAATTTCTAACTATCTCGCTTAAGTTCAGAGCCGCTCAAGGCCTTCGGCAGGGCAAAGAACGCTAAACTGTGGATCTATAACTGAAATCCATACCAGGTCCTTATCAGAGGAGCCACCACAATCAGCGACATAATCCCAACCTAAGCTTGCTACATAGTGCTGGAGCTTACGAGTTATCTGAACTCTTCATTCACTCAATGCTAAATATCCTCCCAAAACATACTCTCATATACTTATGCCTATTTGAGGCATCTGAAAACATCCTTTATAAAGAACTTTAGCTGTAGATATACTATATATTTTAAATCTATGTGAAGCCTTGGCTCAAAGTCTCTTTATAAACTTGGGAGTCTCTATACTCCAAATCTTTTATCAAACTTGTGAGATTCTATGCTCAAAACTCTTTATTCTCAAAGAAAGAATTTACTTTTAGCTTTTGAAAAATGATGCTCAAAATCATACTTTAAACTCTATTAAGAATTTTATGAACTTTATGAAAACAATCCTTTTATTTTAAATAACAATGCTTTCACAAATCATGACTTTATGCATTAGGGTTCATGGGATAAGAGATATGAACCAATAATCAACAATCAATAATCAGCAAGATAATAATGATCTACAATCAAGAGAATAAGATTATAATCAAGGATCAAAAGATATAATAGATACAACTCAGTATGAAGACAATTCAATATATAGGGAAGAAGACAATTGAATCCTTGCATAGATGTAGGACATAAGGATGATTAGAAATTCTTACTTCGGTTAGCTTTTCATACCTGGAAATTTGAACTTAGACTCAAGCTTGAAGAACCCTAGGTTGAAGAAGATAACTTTTTAGCTTGCTTGATGAACTTGAGAGCTAATGACCTAGAATCTTACGTTGTAGTGAATAGAAATAGAAGTATAGACTAAATAAACCATTAAATATAACTCTTTAGGAATCCCAAATTGTTCTAGATTAGGTGATTAAAATATTAGAAATTACTAAAATAGCCCTGAGTTCTTGTCTGCAACATTGACCCGTTAGTTGCAATGACTCACTTAACGAGTCATTGTGCCACTTGACGACTCATGAGGTCCTTTGTTGCTAAGAAAACCAAGTTGCAATCTCTGATTCTCACCTTAAGGTCCGTCAGAATGACCTATGTAATTAATCATCACTTGTAGTAATGAATCGTACTCTTACTTATTGGAACTGGGAAGAAAATATCATGTTTCAGAACCTCACCTTGGAACAACTCCACTTAATGATCCGTCAAGTCACCTAACAACTCACTTGGTGAGTGGTTTTGTAATCTGGTGCAGTTTTTGCTGTTTTTCTGCTTCATGGTTAGAATTTGATCTGATTGACTTTTGAGGTTTGTTACATATTTATAACCAACAGTTTTTATTCAATGTATCAAGTCTAATAGAATCAATCAACCGGAACATGTAGATAAGCTCTAATAATCAACCACAAGAGATTACAAGTTTTCAATTTAAGCAAGACACCAGTATTGCAATAATCATATGCACACTGAAACACATAGGTGACCTGGTCTCGCATACACCAATCATAGTGTCATTGCCTTTATATCATGTCTGTTGATGTTAGGCAAACCCACTCCCAATATTAGGTAGTATAAAGGATTGCAACAAATATATATCCCAAGAAGGAGTTGGGGTTGAATCCCGCAGAGACTACTCAAAGCCCAATCTATCTAGTACTAATCTGTATAGTATTTCTAGATTAGAGTCTATTAGAATTGAGAGAGTTAAAGTTAACCACAACTGTAGAGTTCAATATGATAGGGTTGTAATCAATTTGAGTCAATTATAGGGAAGTGACCCATCACGACCTGAGCATGGATCTCGGATCAAGACACGGGACCAAGAACCCTGAATAGCTCCAAGATAACCTATGGCATATGCATAGCTAAGAGCATCACTAAAGAATAAATAAAGAATGACTATTATATAGGTGGAAGTCTATGTAACATAAATTCATACAACATTGAACTATCTATACATGGTTGTGTGAAAGCCTGTATTACTATGATGAGCTGATGGGACATCACCCTCACTAGCTCGCTGAGTCTGAAACAGAATGGCCATGCTAAAACATGAAATTGATAACATCCTTGGAGAATGAGGACTCACCCTATTGGGGAAAGAGAAGGACTGAAGAAAAATCCAGCTAATGACGAGACTGTGATGAATCACTCGAACCTATATCATGAGATGATATAGCATAGAATATGTGTTCAGAACATTGAATGTACTGAGTATGTAGAGAAAGTAAAACATGATAGTAAAACAATAGTCTAAAATAATAAATGTAAATCAAGATAGAATATGAGAGTAAGGACAACATGCTAAAAGCCATATTCTCGAAGTAATCCTGATCATGAGATGTTCATCATAAACTGAACATAATGACCAAGGATTAGAAATAGAGAATATATAGCGTTTCATGCTTGAAATCATAAGTCAAAACTCCTAAACTAATCAATGGGTAAAATATGCTATAAAAATAATAACATAATTCATGAACATAAGTAACGAAAGACAGGAAGAAAAGTGGGAGATTCTTATAACGACATACCCCAAGTGCTGCATACATGGAGCTCGACCTGTAAAACTCTAGTGAGGAGGTTGTTCATATCTAGCCAAGGGTAGAACCATGAAAATAAAGTAGTGATATCACTCATGGGTGGCCCATTCAGGCATGGGGATACTCTCGTGGAAGACCACATCATGGCTATGTTGGCACTCAGTTCTGAGACCTGGTATGATGGAATACTGGTCTACTCTGTGTTAAATACTTCTCCCAAAACATAAATAGTGCTCATATAATAATCATGAAACATACTTGAAGTGGATGGGCTTGCTGAGATCATGAGGTTCATAAACATACTTAAAAGAGGTGAACGAGCCATGAATTAGGCCCATGGGCCGGGCATAATCATAAACTTGAAAATCATGAAAATCATACATACTTGAGTAAAAATTCATAACTTGAAATCATAAATCATAAGCTTAAGATTTCATTAATATTCATCCATACTTGATAGTTAATCATACTTGAGATCATGGACTCATAGGATTGAAATTTATAAACCATGCATAATAGGGCATAATCTTCATAAAATTGAAATCATGTATTACAAAGTAAATTGAGGGTTAAATTTGCCCTAATATCTATAAAAAATCAATTTAAACATGGAAGGATTAAACCTATAGAAATAGCATAACATATTTCATGGAATTGGGTAAAATCCTAGAATTTCAACATAACATGATTGGAGTTTTAAAATCATATATTAGGAATGAAATTTGGCATGAGGGTGGAAGCATTCCCTGATTCATGACCCTATATAATTTGGTAAATTGACTTCTAAACTTGTCTTGAAATCCCAAGAAAGATTGAAAGAGATTTGATATAGGACCCTAGCCTTGATCTTGAGAGAGGATCTTCAATTCACTATTGTTTTGAAAGAATGAGGGCTTAGTCTAGGTTAAAACTCTTAATACACTCCATAGAAATACCAAAATGATGTCACTTAGGGATTAGAAGCTTAGAAAATTACAAAACTATCACTGGAAAATCAGGCTGAACTGAACCAATGCTCATACTGACAGTGGCCTTGATGGGCCGCCATACGCCCGATAGTTCGTCGCCCATACCATCAGTCCATAACCAAAAGGGGTCTTGAATATCCCTTTAACAATGGTAGTGGTGACGGGCTATCACTTCCTTGACGGTCTGTGGAACCCACCGTCATAAAAGGAAACTAAGACCTGTATGCAACGGTACATGCGATGGTCCATCACTAGTCTGATAGGCTATCATCCTTTCTGTGAAGCCACGAAGCTACGCATAATGTTCCATCGCCTACCTGATGGGTCATCAGTCCCACTATTATACCTACACCAGATCTGAAAGTTTAGTTCTTTTTTCCTTCAAGCAGTCATTTTGAGGATTGAGGTGTTACAATATCTCCCCATTAGGAATATTCATCCTAGAATGTTGACTTAAGCATACTGGATGGTTAGGGAAGGAAATACAATCCCAAAATTGAACCATCATAGCTTAAAAGTGATGGAGTGACTAACTCAGAACTGAAATACATGAATGAACCGAGTTCATGAAACACCCATGCATGCAATGACATGAAAGAAATAGAGAGACATGAACTTGACATGAAGCTGAATAGAGTACTAAGGAGGAAACTGGTACCTCATGTTGGAACTGAGCTGGAAGGAAAAAGATGCGAGTATTTAGCCATCATATCTGCTTCGGCTTCCCACATAGCTCCCTCAACAAGCTGATTCCTCCAAAATACTTTCACTGAAGCTACTTCCTTGTTCCTGAACTTCCAAACCTGATGATCAAGGATCTCAACTGGAACTTCTTCATAGCTAAGGCAATGCTCTCTACCGGAACAACTAAAGTTGGGTCACCAATGCACCTTTTCAATAGAGATACATGAAAAATTGGATGCACCGATGCTAACTATGCTAGTAGTTCCAACTCATATGCCACCTTGCCAACTCACCTCTAGATCCTATAAGGACCAACATAACGTGGACTAAGCCTCCCTTTCTTACCGAATCTCATAACTCCCTTAATGGGTGATACCTTCAAAAACACTCAATCATTAACCTCAAACTTAAGCTCTCTCCTCTTAACATTCGCATAAGATTTATGAAGACTCTGAGCTATTTTCAGCCTCTCCCAAATGAGTAACCTTACTCCATAGCCTCATGAACTAAATCTAGCCCTATCAATGTAGCCTCACCTATTTCGAACAATCCAATAGGTGATCTGCACCTCTGCCCGTAAAGAGCCTTAAACAGAGCCATTTGAATGCGAGAATGATAATTTTTATTGTAGGCACATTTGATAAGAGGAAAGTGATCATCCCAACTACCCTTGAAATCAACTACACATGCTCTCAACACGTCCTCAAGAGTCTGAATGGTCCGCTCAACCTGACCATCTGTCTACGGGTGAAAAGTTGTACTAAGCTTCACCTGAGTACCATGTCCCTTATGAAACTAACTACCCCTATCTGTTATGATGGACAAAGGAACTCTATGCAACCGAACCAACTCCTGAATGTAGAGCCTAGCATAATCCTCGGCTGAATGCATAGTTTTTATTTGGTAGGAAATGGTCTAATTTGGTCAACCTATCCACAGTCACCCATATAAAGTCATACTATTGGGGTGAACAAGTCAAGCCTATACTGAAATCCATATTGATCTCTTTCCACTTCCAAGTGGGCATGCTAATATCCTAAAGCATACCTCCAGGTCTCTGATGCTCAACCTTCACCTGTTGGCAATTTGGACACAGCCACAAACTCTACAATGTCCTACTTCTTGCCACTCCACCAATAGACTTCCCATAGATCATGATACATCATGGTGGCACTTGGATGGACAGAGTACTGAACCATAAGCCATGCTCAACATTTGCTCTCTCAAGTCATCTACATCAGGAACACACAATCGGCCCTAATACCACCGCTACCAACTTTAGGGCATGTGTCAAATAATTCTTCTCATGAGTCTTAAGTTGTCTATGGGAATGCGTGATGAACTTACCATGCTGCATCAACACACAACCAAGACCAACCCTAGAAGCATCATAATCGCAACTAAGCCAACCACGCCCTCCGGTATGATCAATACTAGGGCTGAAGTGAATTGAGTCTTTAACTCCTGAAAAATTCTTCTCACAAGAGTCAGACGATTGGAGTTTGACCTTCTACTGGGTCAACTTAGCTGACGGTGCTACAATGGATGAAAATTCCTCAATGAACCTCTTGTAGTAGCCAGCTAAACCCGAAAAGCTCTTAATATGTAGGATTAATAGGTCTAAGGCCAATTCTTCACCGCCTCTATCTTTTGAGAGTCCACCTATATACCCTTACTAGACACCACATGACCCATGAATGCTATTGAGTTTAGCCAAACATCACACTTGGTGAATTTAGTAAAGAGCTGGCTATCCTTGAGAATCTACAACACAATCCTCAAATGAGTGGCATGCTCCTTCTCGCTCCGAAAGTATATGAGAATATCATCTATGAAGACAATCATGAATATATCCAAGTACTACTTTAACACTTTGTTCATCATGTCCATAAAAGTTGTAGGAGCATTCATTAGTTTAGAAGACATAACTACGAACTCATTGTGACCATACCGAGTCCTAAAGGCTGTATTCGAATTGTCACTCTCCCTAACTCTGAGCTCATGATAGCCAGATCTGAGGTGTATTTTCAAGAAGCACTTAGTACCCTAAAGCTGGTAGAACAGGTCATCAATATTGGGGAGGGGATACTTATTCTTGATTGTGACCTTGTTCAACTATCGATAATCAATGCACATCCTAAGGAAACCATCCTTCTTCCAAATAAAAGAAATGAAGCACCCCATGGGGACTTATTTGGCCTGATAAAACCCTTATTCAGGAGGCTCTTTCAAGTCCTTTAGCTCGACTGGAGCCAATTTGTAAGGAGGAGTGGATATTGGCTGCATATAAAGGAGAAGGTCAACACAAAAGTCAATCACTCGCTTGGGAGGAACTCCTGGTAGATCATTTGGGAACACCTCGAGATACTCACATACAACAAGAACTGATTGAAGATTCGGGGTCTCAGACATAGAATCCTTGACCCAAACTATGTGGTACACACAACCATTGGAGATCATCTTCTTGGCCTTGAGGAATGAAATAGAGCAACCTACAGGTATAATTGAACTACCCTTCCACCCTTGGACTAGTTCACCCAAAAATCGGAACTCTACCATATAGGTTTTACAATTGACTAAGGCTTAATAAGCATGTAACCAATCCATATAGAATATAACAATGAAGTCAGTCATATCTAACTCCACTAAATCAGCTGAGGTGACTTTCTGAAGAATTGTGATAGGGCAATTTCTGTATACCCATCGAACTAAAAATGACTCACCAATGGGAGTAGAGATTGAGAAAGGTTTTGACAGGATTTCAGAATTGACACAGAAACTAACAGCAATACTCATAACATACTAGTGACCACATGGGGTGATACATCCTGCTCCTGTCGAGATGATAGTGCATAGAATTTATTTTAGTGCTAGCCGCCACCTGCACTAGAAGATGCGCCATGCTGAAATAGGAGAGCTGCGGGAGCTGATGAACTAGTGACTGGGGTGAAGACCTTGCCTTCAACCTGAATAGCTGAACGGAAATCCTTGAGTCTATGTTCGAGTTTACCATACCCCAAACAAGCATCTATGCCTACTAAGTATCACCTACGGAGGTTCTTACCGCACTTCACATAGGCTGCAAAAGAGCACTCCCCTACCATGGTCCCTTAGCGTCTAGAGCTTGATGCTCTACCCCTATGGTCTTGTTTGGGTCTGGATGGAACACTAGATGATGATGGAGCAGGAGTTGCTGACCTCTGGTGAGACTGTGGGCGATGTCCTCCCCCTGGCCTCTATTGGGAGTGCCCATAACTCCCTGTCCTGGCCATCTTGGCCTCTCTCTCCTTCTCCTTCATCTGCTCTGCCTCTATATACTTGGAATATATGATCCATCCAGAGATATCTATATCATTAATCAACATGGAGGTCCTACACTCCTTGACCAATGAATCTGTCACCCCATTCATGAATCTGCTCCTACGAGCCCTTAGATCGGCCACAATATTCGGTACATACTTGGACAACTAAGGAAACTCCAAGGCATATTCCTAGATAATCATGTTGTTCTACTTCAGATTAATGAACTCGGCTACCTTTTCCTCCCTCAACACTCAAGGAATGAATCTGTCTAAGAAAGTGATAACAAAATCATCCCAACTAGCGGGAACTGCACCAATTCCCCTGCTCTCCTTCCATTGTTAGAGCCATATATGAGCAACCCCCTTCAGCTGATAGTAGGTTAAGTCTGCACTCTCCTCTCCAGTCACCTTCATAATCTGGGTGATCTTTTGAACCTCCTCTATGAACTCATGTGAGTCCTCATCCACCTTTGACCCAAGAAACTCAGGTGTGTTCATGCTGAGGAAGTCTCGCACTCTTGCTGCTGCAACATTCCCATTTTGGTGGACATGGGCCACCGCCTGCTAGTTGACCTAGGCTATCATAGCCTGAGCCAACATCTGAAAAGCGGCCATAAACTATCGGCATGAGTAACTTGCTCAGGAAAGGGATCCGCTAAAGCTGGTGGGGCTAGTTGATTCCTATCTCCATTACCATTACCATGACCATTATCTTTGCCCTTTCTTCTTCCGTTGACTCAGCATAGAGGCATATTTCTACAAACGCGTATAGCACGAGTTAGAGGGGTAGGAGAGTTCATCGCATGACATAGATCATGAAAGAAGGGAAATTTCCTAAAATTTCTCGTAGCCTCTTCCCCATAAGTGTGGACGCATTTCACACCTATAAAAAAGAATCTACTTATTGCGGCTTTCTGACACCCTAGCACACACCTAAGCCTAATGCTCTGATATTGAGTTTGTCACGATCCAAGCATAGACCCCAAATCGAGATATGGGACCTAGAACCACGAATGGCTCCAAGTTAACCCATGGAACATACATAACATAGATAAGAGCATCACTAAAGCAAAAATAAAGCGTGATCATTATATAAGCAGAAGTCTACTTAACATAAAATCATAATCATAAACGCGTGTCAACAATGTTGAACTGTCATACATGGTTGTCTAAAAAGCCTCTACTATTGCTATGAGCTGATAGGACAATACCCCCAACTAGCTCACTAAGTCTGGAACTGAATAGCCATGCTAAAACATAAAACTAATAATGTCCTCGAAGAATAAGGACTCACCCAAGAGGGGACAGAGCTGGACTGAAGTGGGAGCGAGCTAACAACGAGACTGTGACGGATCACCTAAACCTATATCATGAGAAGATATATCATAGAGTATACGGTCAGTATTTTTAACGTACTGAGTATGTCGAGAAAGTAAAACATGCTAGTAAAATGATAGTCTAAAATCATAAATGTAAATCAAGATAGAACATGAGAGTAAGGACAATATGCTAAAAGCCATATTCTCAAAGTAATCTTGATCATGAGATGTTCATCATAAACTGAACATAATGACCCATGGTTTAAAAATACAGATTATATAGCATGTCATGCTTGAAGTCATAAGTGAAAACTCATAAACCGATCAATGGGTCAAATATGCTATAAAACATAATAACATAAGTCATGAACATAAGTAACTAAAAACATGAGGAACAGTGGGAGATTCTTTTAACTAACATACCCCACGTGAGCATATATGGAGTACGACCTGTAAAACCTCTAGTTGGGTGGGTGTCCATACCATGTCAAGGGTAGAACCATGAAAAAAAAGTGTGATATCACTCATGGGTGGCCAATTTGGGAATGGGAGACACTCTCGTGGAGGACCCCATCATGGCCAAATTGGCACGTCGTTCTGAGACTGGGTGTGATACCACTCCCAAAATATATAATGCTCATATTATAATCATGAAACATACTTGAAGTACATGGGCTAGTTGAGGTCATGAAGTTCATAAACATGCTTAAAATATGTGAACTAGCCATGAATTAGGCCCGTCAGCCAGCTATAAACATAAACTTGAATTTTATGAAAACCATGCATACTTGAGTAAAACTTCATTACTCGAAATCATAAATCATAAGCTTGAGATTTCATAAATATTCATGCATACTTGATAATTCTTCATACTTGAAATCATGGACTCATAAGCTTGAAATTCATAGATCATGCATAATAGGGCATAATCTTCATAAACTTGAAATCATGTATTAGGAAGTAAATTGAGGGTTAAATTTACTCTAATATCCATAAAACATCAATTGAAACATGAGGGGATTAAGTGTATAGAAATAGCACGATAGATTTCATGGAATCGGGTAAATCCCTAGAATTTCAACATAACATGATTGGAGTTTTAAAATCATAGATTGGGGATGAAATTGGGAATGAGGGTGGTGTAATTTCCCCATTCGTTACCCTACATACCTGGGTAAGTTGACTTCTAAACTTGTCTTGAAATCCCAAGGAAGATTGAATGATATTTGATGAAGAACCCTAACTTTGATCTTGAGAGAGGATCTTTAATTCACTGTTGTTTTGAATGAATGAGGGCTTAGTCAAGGTTAAACCTATTAACACACTCTTTAAGAAGCCCACAAAAACGTCACTTAGGGATTAGAAGCTTAGGAAACTATAAAACTAACGTTGGAAAATCAAGCTGAACTAAACCAATGCTTATACTGATGGTGGATGTGATGGGCCATCACACACCCGAAGGTCCGTCACCCATACCATCGGTCCATAACCAGAGGGAGTGTAGACTTCCCCCTTAATGATAGTAGCCATGATGGGCCATCACTCCCTCGATGGTCTATCGAACCCGCCATCACAAAGAGAAACCGAGACCTCCATGCGATGGTACATGCGATAGTCTATCACAAGTCTGACGGACCGTCATCCTCGCTGCCAAGCCGTATGCTATATAAGAAGGTCTGTTTCCTACCTGACGGGCTGTCAATCCCACGTTCATAGCTGCACCAGATTTGAAATTTCAGTTCTTTTTCCTTCAAGGAGTCATTTCGTGGCTCAAGGTGTTACATGGCCCCAATTATGGGTCAATCCCCCTAAATCACCCAATGTGGATGGACTGAGGATGGTCTATGGCTAAGGAAACCCATGGGTATCTTTCAATAGCACCATTGGTGTCAAACTACTTTAATTTTATCAAATTGAAGAGAATCCCTTCTACCCAATTGCTTGTTGCCAATTGAAATTCAACCTACGCCTAGGAGAATCCATTAAACAAGGGTTATGCCTTGAGTTATTATTGATTGATGCTAACCCAACCTAAATTTTCTCTTTGAAGCCTCATAAAGTTAATTGGGCAATATTGGGTGACTTTCTTCGCCAATCACACACTACAAAGAAAAAATAAATTAAATGTTCATAAGCCCAAACTCAATTTTCCTAAATTAGGGTCAATAGGATTCACAACCCTAGATCTGGGTTTAGTTAACTGTAGCAAGAAGAAGAGGCGAATTAAAGTAATTAGACATGCTTACTAATGGAAATTGAAATTGAATAAGAGATCTTTAATAAATGAAATTGAATCTTCCAATTATAAGTTAGGATCTAGAAACTACTACAGAAACTAATGCTAACTAGCAATTTCTACTCTCTACTAAAAATATGAATGCAAAGCTCTGTAAAAATTACAAGAAAAATCTATTTATATTATGTCCCAAAATGCTTAATTAATTTAAACTTCGGAGTGCCAGGTGTACAGGGACGGAACGTCCTTTGATCTGTACTTTACAATGTGTCTTCTGTCCCCAAGTTGTCGTCCATTGATCGAGAACCTTCTTTGGGAAAGACGATTCGTCCCTTGTACCGCACTTTAGAATTCCACTTTTGCTTAGCTTGAGTCCATCCTTTAAATTGACGGACCACTTCTAGAAATATGGACCGTCCTTCAAACCCTCATTTAAGGATTCTGTTAGCTTGGTTTCTGGAGTTTTCTACTTGGCTTGGACTGCTGATGATGCATACCATCTATCAGACAGACTATCCATACATTATCTCGTCCTTTGGACATTTTTCTTACTTTAACACCTTTCATCTTTACATTGCTTGAGTTCCTGAAACATAGCATAATAAGGTTAATTTTCACTTGATTTAACTCCCAAAGATATGCAAAATTCAATGAAATGATGAAAAAAATGTGTCGCTAATACCTGACACATTAACACCCAAGACATAAAGCATTTACTTGTCCTCAAGCAAACTAAGAACAGAAACTACCCTACACCTAAAAACTACCCTACACCAATCTAATATCTCAAAATTGTAAATTATCATGACTAGGGTAGTTGTTGATAATAGTTAGCAACACACATATTTCAATCCATCCAACCACTCCATCCATCAAAACTTTGTTCTCTCGAAACTATTTGAACTAAACTTGCAACCTCCACTTACAAAATCATATTAACATAAACATACCTAAATTAAAGAAATGAAACATGCTGGCGATTTACATCCACATGTCCTCGCAATTAGACTAAGGAAAGTGTCCTTTTTTTGAAGTAATGATAACACATATATCAGGGACACACAAGATCAAGTGAAAAGAGTAATGCACTCAATTCTCATAAAGAAATTCACAAGATAGGTCACAACTACCATATGCTTTCCCATTTACTCAAATGCCATTCTTTTCAGATATCCGGGTTAAGATCATATAAGGGCTTTTCTAAGCTTGTAATGAAGGTCAAAGGGCTGGTAGGATATAGTTTTGGCCTTTAGTGAATCATTTACCATCCTTGAACACTTCATCACTTTTACAACCTTTTTACCTTTTTGATCCCTTCTTTTGTTTTGGGACTTTTCACATCCTAAGGTGTTTTTTTGAGCTAAAGCTTCATTTTTCTGTTTTTCTCTTTCATTTTCTTTTTTCTTTTTAGGTCATTACTCAAGTACATCTTGGGATATGATCATACGACATCTCTTTGGCCTACTTCTTTCTTTCCCTCCTTATCATCCCCAATTTACAACTTTTTGCTCATTTTTTGTCATTTTTCAAGTGTTAATAGAATAGGTTCCAATGAGGGTCAACTTGAAAATTGGTTTTGGCTTTCATTGGAGTTGATCAAGAAAAAGGTTAAAATCACAAAGAGGGAGATTAGGGATATATAAATCATTTGGTAGGTCTTTTTAGGTGTAAGTGTCTTTTGAAGTACAAAGAAGGCCTTAGTTCATCTCTACAACCCATAGTCAATCCTAGATTCGACCACAAGTAGCAAGACAAGGTCTAGATTGTGACCATATCAAGTGAACAAGAAAACATTTTTTCCCACACATTGGCACATGGATATACAAATAACTAAACACATCACTCTTAACTAGGGACATACAATGTCACAACCCGAGCTAGAAACCCAGATCGAGACACAGGACCTAGAACCATAAATGTTTCCAAGCTAATCCATGACACACACATAGCATGAATAAGAGCATTACTTGGCGGTAGTAAAGCATTAATATGACATAAGTGGAAGTCTACCTGACATAATGGCATGAACATAAGCACAACCCAAAATCACTAAACCATCTAGATAATACTGTTTGAAAAGACTCTAAACATGTAATGAACTTATGGAACAACACCCCCAACTAGCTCGCTAAGTCTGAACTAAAAGACATAAAAAAAGAATATAATTAAAATTGATGCCCTTAGATCATGAGGACTCACCAAAATTGTGATAGAGTTGGATTGAGGGGGAGAAAGCTAACAATGGGACTAAGATGGATCACCCAAATCTATATCATGAGATGATATAGCACACAGTATTCGATTAGTACTTGGAATGTACTGAGTATGTAAAGAAAGTGAAACATGCTAGTAAAATGACAGTTTGAAATCATGAATAAAAGCAAGATAGAACATGAGAGTAAGGACAACATGCTAAATGTCATATTCCTAAAGTAATCATAAACATGAGTTACTCATCACAAGATGAATATAATAATGACCCAAGGACTAGACCCAAGGTAACCCTTGGCTAAAATCAAGATAAAAAATAGTTGACTTTACATGGGCTTGCCAAAAATATGACATCATACATACCTGAAATAAGCTTCATAATTCAAAATCATGGAATCATATTCATAATATTCATGCATACATCGACCCACACAATGATCCTTTGGGTCATCTAAGAAGTCTTCATGTGACCCGTTGTCACTAGCTGCTCTTCCTAAAATTTCTGATATTTTCTTGACGCCTTACTTGATGGTTCATTGTTTAACTTAATGAGTCACTTAACTAGTCCTCAAGACTTTTTGAGACTCAGCTTTCCACCATTTTCATGTACCTAAGGGGTCACTCAATGATACGTCAAGTGACTTAGCAGGTCACTTGATGACTCGTCCTGTGACTTTGTGCAGGTTTTCCTGTTTTCTCCATTTCATCCCTCAGATTTGATTTTAGGGACTCTTGGGGTGTTACATTATCTTCCCCTTGGGAACATTTATCCTCAAATCTAGATTAAGTATAGTGGAGGGCTAGGGATGGAATTGCAATCCCAAAACTGAATAACCATTGCCGAAAACTGATGGAGTGACTTACTCCAGTAAAATACCTGAGTGAATTGAATTCATGAAACATACATGCATGCTACGACATGAAAGAAACTTAGAGGCATGAACTTGATATGAAACTGAAAAGTGTACTAAGGAGAAAACTAGTACCTCATGTTGGGACTGAATTGGAAGGTAAATGATGCGGGTATTTAGCCATCATATAAGCTCTGGCTTCCCACATAGCTCCCTAAAATAGCTGATTTCCCCAAAAAACCTTCTCTGAAGATACTTTCTTGTTCCTCAACTTTCAAACCTGATGATAAAGAATCTTGACTAAAACTTCATCATATATAAGGCTATCCTTCACCCCAATGTTCTCTAACGGAACAATTGTAATTGGATCATCAATGCACTTTTTCAATAGAGATACATGGAGAACTGGGTGCACTAAATCTAACTCCGCTCGTACCTCCAACTCATAACTCAGAATAATATAAGGACCAGTATATTGGGGACTAAGCTTCCCTTTCTTACCAAACCTCATGACTCCTTTCATCAGAGATACCTTAAGAAACACCCAATCATCAACCTCAAACTCAAGCTCTCTCCTCCTAACATCCATATAAAATTTCTGATGATTTTGAGCTATTCTCAGCCTTTCTCTAATAAGCTAAAATTTCTCTATCACCTTATGAACTAAATCTGGCCCTATCAATATAGCCTCACCTACCTCGAACCATCCATAGGTGACCAACACTTCCACCCATAAAGAGCCTCAAATGGAGCCCTCTGAATATTGCAGTAACAACAATTATTGTAGGTAAACTCGATGAGAGGCAAGTGATCATCCGAACTACCCTTGAAATCTATCATGCCCACTCTCAACATGTTCTTAGGAGTCTGAATGGTCCCCCTCGGCTTAACCATCCATCTAAGTGTTAAAAGTGGTGCTAAGCTTCACTTGAGTACCAAGTCCCTTCTGAAATAATCTCCAAAACATAGAGGTGAACTGAGTAGCCCTATCTGAGATGATCGACAAAGGGGCTCCATGCAACCGAACCAACTCCAAAATGTAAAGCCTAGAATAATCCTTGGCTGAATCAGTAGTTTTCACCGATAGAAAATGGGTTGATTTAGTCAACCTATCCAAATCACCCATATAAAGTCATATTGTCGGTGTATACGAGGAAACCCTATAATGAAGTCCATATTGATTTCTTCCCATTTCAAAGTAGGAATGCTGATGTCCTAAAGTATACCTCCAGGTCTCTAATGCTCAACGTTCACCTATTAGCAATTGAGACACTTAGCCACAAATTCAGTTATGTCTTTCTTCATGACATTCCACCAATAGAGTTCCTGCAGATCACGGTACATATTGGTGTCACCTGGATGGAGAGAGTATTGAGAGCAATGAGCTTCTCTCAACATCCGCTCTCTCAAGTCATCCACTATTGAAATACACAACCGGCCCAGATATCGGAGAACACCATCTCCCCTTGGGAGAAACCCTCCACCTTTTGATTTTGGAATGCTTCCATCACTTCACTAGGATAAGATCCTCATCTTTCCCTTCTTTAACTTCTATCACCAATGAAAATTCTGACCCATTCTGAATAATAACACTACCATCCGTTGAATCAGTAAGGCTAACTCCTAAATGAGAAAGCCTATGGACATCTTTCACTAACTTTTTCCTCTTGTTCTTGACATGGGACACACTCTCATGGACAACCTACTAAGAGCATCTGCCACTACATTTGCCTTGCCCAGATGATAAAGGAAAGTAATGTCATAGTCTATGTGAAGCTCTAGCCATCTCCTTTGTCGCAAATTCAAGTCCTAATGAGTAAACATATATTGTAGGCTCTTGTGATTCGCAAACACATCTACATGCACCCCATATAAATAGTTCCTCCTAATCTTCAAGCAAACACCACTGCTACCAATTCTAGGTCATGTGTTGGATAATTCTTATCATGAGTCTTAAGTTGTCTAGAGGCATACACAATGACCTTACCATGCTGCCTTAACATATAACCAATACCAACCCTATAAGCATCATAATACAAAAAAAGCCATCCGTGCGCTCTAGTAGAGTTAACATTGGGGCTGAAGTGAGTCAAGTCTTTAACTCCTGGAAACGCTTCTCACAAGCATCTGACCACTGGAATTTGACCTTCTTTTGCGTTAACTTATTCAATAGTGCTGCAATGGATGAAAATCCCTTTATAAACCTCTTGTAGTAGCTAGCTAAACCAAAAAACTCCTAATATTAGTTGGACAGACATGTCTAGGACAATTCTTCATCGCCTCTATCTTTTGAGAGTCCATTTGTACACCATCATTAGACACTACATGACGCAAGAACATTATTGAGTTCACCCAAAACTCACACTAGCTGAATTTAGCAAACAACTGATGATCCTGGAGAGTCTGCAACACAATCCTCAAATGAGTGGCATGCTCCTCCTCCCTCCGAGAGTATATGAGGATTTCATCAATGAAGACAATCATGAACATATTTAAATACGGCTTGAACAACCTATTCATGAAGTCCATAAAAGCTGCAGGAGAATTCATTAGCCCAAATGACATAACTAAGAATGCATAGTGAGCATACTGAGTCCTAAAGGTTGTCTTTAAAATGTGACTCTCCCTAATTCTGAGCTTGTGATAGCTAGATCTGAGGTCTATTTTTGAAAAGCACTTAGCACCCTGAAGCTTGTCAAATAAGTAATTTATCCTAGGGAGGGGATACTTATTCTTGATTGTGACCTTATTCAATAAGGGAGCCATCAGTTTTCTAAACAAAGAGAACTGGTGTACCCCATGGGGACTTACTAGGCCTAATGAAACCCTTATCTAGGAGATCCTTCAACTACTCTTTCTACTCCTTTAGCTTGGTTAGATCTATTTTATAAGGAGGAATAGATAGGAGCTGCATATTAGGGAGAAGGTCAATACCAAATTCAATATCCCGCTCAGGATGGATTGCTGGTAGATCACCTGGAAGCATCTCCGGATACTTACATACAATAGGAATATACTAAAGATTTGGGGTCTCAGACTTAGAATCCTTAACCCAAACTAGATAGTGCACACAATACTTGGAGATTATCTATTTGGCATTAAGATAAGAAACAAAGCGACCAATAGGCACAACTAAAATACCTATCCATTCTAGGACTTGTTAACTCAAAACTAGAACTCTACCGTATGGGTTCTACAATTGATGGAGGCATAACAAGCATGTAACTAGTCTATACCAAAGATGACATCCAAATCAGTCATATCTAACTCCACTAAGTTGGTGGTGGTGACTTTTTGAAGAATTATGATAGGGCAATTTCTATATAGTTGTCGAGCTAAATTTGAACCACTGATAGGAGTAAAGACTAGAATGAGTTCTGACAGGATTTAGAGACTGACACCAAAACTAATAGCAAACATAAAGAGTCACTAAAGATAATGTAGCCCCTGCATCTAACAATGCATACACATCAAGATGAAATACTCGTAACATACCAGTAACCACATCAGGTGAGCACTCCTACTCCTGAAGAGATGAAAGTGCATAGAACTTGTTCAGGCGATGTTCGCCTACTGCACTAGAAGAGGCGCCCTGCTGAGATGGGCGAGCTGCTAGAGCTATTATGTGGTGGCTGGGGAACGACCTCTACCATCACCCTATCTAGCTGAAGGACAATATTTGAGCATGTTTCCAGACTTCCTACATCCGAAGCAACCATCAATGCCGACTAAACACTCTCTAGGGTGCCTCCTAAAATACTTCCTACAAGCAGGAAAAGTGTTCTCCCCTGTCATGCTCATATGAGCCCTAGAGCATGATGCCCTAACTTTCTAATCTCCTGAGGTCCAGATGGAATACTTTCTGATGAGGGAGTTGGGGCTGACGGCCTCTTGTGGAACTGAGGGGGATGTACACCACTAGATCTCTACTTGAAACGCCCATGGCCCCCTATTCTGGCCTTCATGGACTCTCTCTCCTTCTTCTTCATTTTCTTTGCTTCTATCTTTTGGGCATATATTAATTAGTGTGGTGGTCCTGCACTCTTTGACCAATTAATCTTCCACTACATTCACGAACTTGCTCATACGAGCCCTCGGATCAGCAACCATCTCCGAAGCATACTTGGACAGCTTGGTGAACTTCAGGGCACACTTCTGAATAGACATATTATTCTTCTTCATATTGACGAACTCGGATGCCTTTGCTTCCCTCAACTCTCAGTGGAAGAACCTATCCAAGAAATATGTAGTAAACTCATCCCAACCAATGTGAACTGTACTAACTCCCCAGCTCTCCTTGAACTACCAGAAACAAATATAGCAACCCACTTGAGCTGATAGGAGGTCAAGTCTGCACTATCCTTTCCTAAAACACCCATCACTTGGGTAATCTTATGGAGCTCCTCAATAAACTCTTGTTGATCCTTATCCACTTTTACCCAATGAAATTTAGGTGGGTACATTATGAGGAAGTATTGCACCCTAGCTACTGCCGCATTCCCATTCTGGTTCATATGATCCATAGCCTACAAATTAACTTGTGCAGTCATGGCCTGTGCTAACATATGAAATTTTTCCCTAAACGCAGCCTGAGTAACCTGCTCCTGTAACGGATCAACTGGAGCTGGTGGGGCTAACTGATGCCATCTTAATTACCATTGCCATGACCATTTTCGTTGCTATTTCTTCTTCCGTTGACTTGGAAGATAGGCATATCTCTGCGAACACATATAGCACAAGTTAGAGGAATAGATAGATGTACTTCATAACACAACATAGATCATGAAAGAAGGGGAGTTTCCTAAAACGTCTCGTAGCCTCTTCCCCATAAGTGTTGACATATTTCAAACCCATGGAAAAGACTCTACCTAATGGGGCTTTTAGACATCCTATGTTATACCCCGAAGTCCCTAAGACTAGGCCCGAGGGTTCAAGCGAAGAAAACAGGAAATACTGCACCAGGTCATAGAACAAGTCGTCATATTACTCGTAAGGAGGCTTCACGAGTCGTGAAGTGAATCGTGAAATATAGAAGGCTAGGCAGGAACACGCGGTCAGGGGGCAACCACGAGTGGCAGTAATGAGTCATTGTTTGTCTAAACACTTGTGAAGTAAGCCGTGGTCAAGGTGGTTAATGATGCAAGATTTGATTTTCTCGGAGATGAAACGAGGGGAGTCACGAGCGGTGGTGTGACTCACGATTCGTGAAGTAGGTAGTTCTTTGGCCAGTATTTTTAGAGTGGTACTTCAATCCAATGGACTTAACGACTTGGACCTAATGACTCGTCATGGACACCACAACTCTTGATATCACTCGTAGTGACTGTAGTATTCAATTTTCCTAAATTTTTGTAAGGGTGTTTTCATAATTCCTTAGCTCCTTGGTCTTAAAATACGTCATTTTAAGCGTTGTTAGGAGGGTTCTAAAAGTTCTTAACCTATCTTAAGCCTTTCCATACCATGCATGCAAGATTAAGGTGCTCCATTGGAGATCAAGCTAGAGAATCCCCTTAGTTCTTCCCCAAATCTCTTGGGCGTTCAAGGAGGGTATGAAATTAGGTTTACCCAAATATGTATGGTTATGAATTGGAGTTGCTCTTCAGTCTCATGCCCAATTCAGTTCTTAATTCATTCAAGTGCATAGTTCCATGGGGTTATAACCTAATCTATAAAATCCTCTATGTTTCTATCATGGGTCAATTCTATTCATCTTTCTAATAATGTTTTAAGATTCATGGGCGTGTTTTATAATGATTTTGATTACAAATTATGATTTTAATGTTTTTAACAGTATGATGCCCAATTATGTTAGATTCATGAAAAGTTGAATTTATGATTTATGCTTTGGATTATGACGATATTTCTAGTATTTAAGAGTGTTTATGAAGTACCCATGTATGTATCCATGATTTGACTATCAAGTCTATTTCAAGCATGATAATGTTTGGAAAAGCCCGCATGATCTAACTATGACTTCATGATTTGACTAACTTTTACGATATTAGCTTACAACATGTTTATTTTTGGAGTTTAGACTCCCACTTTTTAGCTTATGGTATGTTTTGAGCCAAGGCTCCTCATGTTCAGTTTTCAGACTATGTATATATTGTTATGATCAGCTTAATTTAAAAGGTGATGATTCAGCTTTGTCGAAAAACAACAAAGAGCATATGCATGTATTTGGTAGTAGTGTCTAGCACCGAGTGGGATAGGGGTTCTGACAACCTCTAGCCTAAAAACTATGTGCCAATGTAGATATGTTCAGATTCTATGGGACCTCCCTTGTGAGCTTTCCCTGCCCCCGAGGGGCCTTCAGCTTGATATCGATATCATGGTAGCGTCCTTAGCCTTGACAAGGATTTGGATAGCTCTGTCCACTTAAGTGTAATAGTCGAGACCATGTAAGCTCTACAGTGTTAGTGTCGGTTGTATGATGAGTCTCCCATTGTTCCTCATGATATCAGTTATGCATGTTCCTCAATTATGATATTATGTTTTCAACAGATTTGACCCAATATTCAGTTTTACTTATGATTATCAATTTTTAGCTTTGGCTCATTCGATTCAGTTATAAGATACAATTATGTTTAATCATGTTTTCGGCTAATAGCATACAAGCCTTACTCTCAGAATCTTATGATGTAATGATTCATGATATACATGTTTTCCGTTTTACTTACTCAACTATTTTTACTTACCTTGCATACTCAGTGCATTCCAAGTACTTACCGCATACTCTATATTGTATCATTTCATGATACAGGCTTAGACGTTCGGGCCCAGTCCCACCGCTATCCGTTTCTCAGAGTTTAGCACATACAGAATTTTCGGTGAGTCCTCATCCTTCGAGGACCTTCAGTTTTCTTGTTGTCAGCACCTTTCAATTTCAGTCTTTTAGTGAGCTAGTTGGGGTTTTTTCTCATTAGCTCGACAGTACATAGAGGCTTATCAGACATACTTTTGTATTCATCTCTGGATTTCGTGTTTGATGTTTCGTTTTTCAGATGTTATTAAATATTCAGATTTTTGCTATTTTAGAAGTTAGTTTTCTATAGTATTTTTGTTGAGCTTAGTTATCATGTTCATGCCATGGGTCAACTTGGAGCCATTTATGGTTTTAGGTTCCGTGTCTAGATCCAGGCCTATGTTCGGTTCATGAAAAATATGGTATAAGAGAATTAGGTTTTGAAGTGTCCTAGGGTGCCCAAAACCCGTGTTACATAGAGTCTTTTCCAAAGGTATGAAGCACGCCACACTTATGACGAAGAGGCTATAAAACGTTTATGAAATTTCCCTTCTTTCATGATCCATCATCCTTCTAACTCATGTTATACGCATTTGAAGAATCATGCCTCCTCGCCGAGTTAATGGAAGAAAGAGCGGGAAGGGAAATGGCCATGAGAATGGCAATGGAGATGGGCACAGCAAACCCCACAAGCCCCCGAGGATCATGTGCCCAAGAAAGTTGCTCATGCTGAGTTTAGGGCGGCCATCCAGATGTTGGCACAGGCATTGACCGCCCATGTCAACCAGCAAGAGGTGGCTCATGTTCCCCAGAATGGGAACACAACAGCGGTTAGGGTCAGGGATTTCCTTAGGATGAATCCCCCTGAGTTCCTTGGATTGAGAGTGGACGAGGATCCACATGAGTTTATTGATGAGATCTAGAAGATCACCCAGATTATGGGGGTGACGAGGGAGGAGTGTGTAGATCTAGCCTCTTATAAGTTGAAAGGGGTTTCCCATATCTGGTTGAAACAGCAGAAGGATAGCAGGGGAGTCGGAGCGGGTCCCACTAGTTGGGATGAGTTTCTTACGGCGTTCCTGGACTGATTCTTTCCTTTAGAGATGAGGGAGATCAAGGCAGCAGAGTTTGTGAACCTGAGGCAGAACAACATGATAGTCCAAGAGTATTCCTTAGAGTTTACCCGCTTGTCCAAATATGCACCGGAGATGGTGGCCGAACAGAGGACTCGGGTGAGAAGGTTTTTGCATGGGATAGTGGACTATTTGGTCAAGGATTATAGGACCTCTATGCTTCAATAGGACATTGACTTCTCACGGTTGGTCCTGTGCACCCAGTAGATATAGGCGGTGCAAGTGAGAGAGAGAGAGAGAGAGGCCATGAGGGATAGGACCGACAGTTTTTGGTTCTCCCAGTAGAGGCCTAGTAGTGGAAATCATTAGCACTCCCACTAGAGATAATCAGCCCTAGCACCGTCAGCAGCAAGTGTGCGATCCAGGTCTAGGTGTGATTAAAAGGGATAAGCATCAGGATCTCGAGGTCAGGGTAGCAGTCCTGTAGAGCCCAGCATTCTAGGTTGTGATAGGTGTGGTAGGAGGCACACTTGTTAATGCTTAGCAGGTACTAGTTCATGTTCGGATTGTGGGAAGCCCGGAAATATGCTCCGAGATGGTCCAGCAGCCAGACAAGGCCATGGTAGAGGCCGAGACCCAGCCACTAGTTAAACAGCTCCATCAGCACGCGCAACTAAGTAGGGTGCAGCAAGTAGTGCAGGTGGTAGTCAACATTAGAACAGGTTCTATGCCCTCGCATCTCATGAGAAGTAGGAGGTCTCTCAAAATGTAGTCACTGGTATGTTACGAGTATCTCACCTTAACATATATGCATTTCTAGATCCAAAGGCTACTTTATATTTTGTGACGCCCCATGTTGCTAATAGTTTCGAAGTTAGTTCTGAAATCCTATCAGAATCGTTCTCAGTCTCTACTCTAGTTGGTGACTCAGTTATAACTCGATGAGTATACTAAAATTTCCCTGACACAGTCCTTTAGAGAGTCACCTCAGCAAATTTAGTAGTGTTAGCCATGACAGATTTTGATGTTATCTTTGGCATGGATTGGCTTCAAGCTTGTTATGCCTCATTAAATTATACAACTTGTATGGTAGTGTTCCGATTAGGGGGTGAGCCAGTCCTAGAGTTGAAGGGTAGTTTGGCAGTGCATGTAGACCGCTTTGTTTCCTACCTTAAGGCCAGAAAGATGATCTCTAAGGGTTAAATGTACCATCTAGTTTGGTCAATGATGCTACGTCCGAGACCCCGACTATTCAGTCAGTTCCTATAGTGTGTGAGTATCCACAGGTGTTCCCAGATGATCTACCGGGAGTCCTGCCCGAGCGGGAGATCGATTTTAGTATTGACCTTCTTCCCGATAAGAAGCCTATATCTATCCCTCCTTACATAATGGCCCAGCTAAGCTAAAGGAGTTGAAGGAGCAGTTGAAGGACCTCTTAGACAAGGGTTTCATCAAACCTAGCAAATCCCCATGGGGTGCACCAGTTCTATTTGTCCGAAAGAAGGATGGTTCTCTTTGTATGTGCATTGATTATCGACAATTGAACAAGGTTACAATCACGAATAGGTATCCTCTCACCAAAATCGATGACTTGGTTGACCAACCTTAGGGTGCCAAGTGTTTCTCGAAGATAGACCACAGATTGGGATATCATCAGCTTAGAGTTAGAGAGGGTGACATTCCGAAGATAGCTTTCAGGGCTTGGTATGATCACTATGATTTTGGAGTTATGTCTTTTGGACTAACAAAGGCTCCTACAGCTTTTATGGATTTGATGAATGGGGTATTTAAGACATATTTGGATGTGTTCAAAGATGACCTTCTCATATACTCTCGAAGCAAGGAGGAGCATGCCGCTCATTTGAGGGTGGTGCTATAGACTCTTAAGGATCGCTAATTATTTGCTAAATTTAGCAAGTGTGAGTTTTAAGCTAAACTCGGTAGCATTTTTTGGTCATGTAGTGTCAAGTGAGGGTGTGTAGGTGGACTATCAAAAGATAGAAGTTTTGAAGAATTGTCCTAGACCAGTTAGTCTTTCAGATATCAGGAGTTTCTTAGGTTTAGTTGGTTACTACCGGAGGTTTGTTGAAGGGTTTTAATCCATTGCAACACCATTGACTAAGTTGACCTAGAAGACGATGAAGTTTCAATGGTTGGAGTCCTTTGAATAGAGATTTCAGGAGTTGAAGACTCGACTCACCTCAACACCAGTGTTGTCCCCCATCTAAGTGCACTAATGGATTTGTGGTATATTGTGATGCCTCGAGAATCATTCTTTATTGTGTACTAATGCAGCACGATAAGGTGATAGCCTATGCTTCTAGACAGCTAAAGGTCCATGAGAAGAACAATTCAACTCACAACATCGAGTTGGCGGCGCTAGTATATTCCTTCAAGATTTGGAGAAACTATCTTTACGAGGTCCATGTGGATATGTTAACAGACCTCCAGAGCCTATAGTACGTATTTACCCAAAAGACCTTAATCTACGACAAAGAATGTGTTAGAGCTTCTTAAAGATTATGATATGAGTGTCCTATATCATCCAAGCAAGGCCAATGTGGTAGTAGATGCTCATAGTAGACTTTCTGTGGAGAGTGTATCTCACATAGATGAGGGGAGGAAAGAGTTAGTAAAGAATGTAAATCAGCTCACACCATTAAGAGTTCACCTTGTTGATTCAACAAATGGTGGTGTCATTGTGAAGAATAGTTCAGAATCCTCTTTGGTGACTGATGTCAAGGCCAGGAAAGATGAATATCCTATTTCGATAAAGTTGGAGGAAGCGGTTCGGAATTAAAAGGTTGAGGTCTTCTCCCAAGGGGGAGATAGTGTACTTCAATATCAGGGTCATTTATATGTTCCGAGTGTTGATGACTTGAGAGATCGAATGCTGCATGAGGCTCATGGTTAAATATACTCTATACATCCAGGTGCCACTAATATGTACGGTGACCTACGAGAAGTTTATTGGTGGAGTACATGAAGGAGGACATACCGGTGTTTGTGGTGAAGTGTCTGAATTTTCAACAAGTGAAAGCCGAGCATTAAAGACCTGGCGGTGTGCTACAAGACATCAGTATTCCTACTTAAAAGTGGGAGGAAATCAATATGTATTTCATGACAGGGTTTCCTCGCACTCGTCGATAGTATGTCTCTATTTGGGTGGTAGTAGACAGGTTGACTAAAGCAACTCATTTTCTACCGGTCAAAATTACTGATTCAAAGAAAGATTATGCCAAATTGTCTGTTTGGGAGTTAGTTCGGTTTCATGGAGTGCCTTTGTCCATCATATTACATAGAGGTACTCAGTTTACTTCATTGTTTTGGAGGTCATTTTAGAAAGGACTCGGTACTTAGGTCATGCTTAGCACAACTTTTCACATGCAGGCAGATGGTCAGGCTGAGTGGACCATTCAAACACTCGGGGATATGTTGAGAGCACGTGTGATTCACTTAAAAGATAGTTGGGATGATCATTTACCTCTAATTGGTTTTCATAAAACAACAGCTACCATTCCAGCATTCAGATAGCTCCATTTGAGGCTTTTTATGGGTGGAGGTATAGATTGCCTGTTGGTTGGTTTGAAGTCGGTTAAGCTACGTTGATAGGGCCAGATTCAGTCCATAAGGCTATGATGAAAGTTCAACTTATAAGGGAACTGTTAAAAATAGCTCAGAGTCGTCAGAAGTCCTATACAGATGTGAGGAGGAGAGAACATGAATTTGAAGTTGATGATTGGGTGTTTCTAAAAGTTTCTCCTATGAAGGGAGTGATGAGATTCAGAAAGAAGGGGAAGCTTAGTCCCCGCTATGTTGGCCCATACAGGATTGTGAGACGTGTTGGCAAGGTGGCCTATGAGTTAGAGTTTCCCTCAGAATTGGCTTAAGTACATCCAGTTTTCCATGTATCGCTCTTGAAGAGGTGCATGGGTGACTGGACTTTGGTTGATCCAATGGAGAGCTTAAGTGTGAAATATAGCCTTAGCTATGATGAGGTTCCGGTTGAAATACTTGATCATCAGGTTTGGAAGCTAAGGAACAAAGAAGTAGGTTCAATACAGGTCTTGTGGAGGAATCAGTATGTTGAGGGAGCTATGTGGGAAGCCGAGACAGATATGATGGCTAAATACCCACATCTTTTCCCGTCTAGCCCAGTTTCAGCTTGAGATATCAGTTTCTTCCTTAGTACTCTGTTCAGTCTTGTGTTTAGTTCATGTATATCAGTTTCTATCATGTCAGTGCATGTAGTATAATTTATGAATTCAGTTTAGTCATGCATTTTAGTTCAGATCAGTCAGTCCATCAATTTCATCTTTAGATATTCAATTTTTGGGATGACAGTTCCATTCCCTTGCCTATCAATATATTATTCCACATTGGAGGACAAATGTGTCACTACCCGAATGGAGGCCCAAATTGCAACACGGGACAAGGAGCCCCGAGAGACTGCAAGTCGATCCATGGCATAAGCATACATCTAACTCAATCAATAAAATAGAAGAATCAACAAGATAATCATAGCGGAAGTCTAGGTTAAACATAACATTAGAATACACAATCTGAAGTTGAATACAACCATATTCTGAAAAGCCTCTAAACATGATGAGTTGATGGGACAAGACCCCAACTAACTCAATAAAGCTGAAACTGAAAGTACATATAGAAAATCTGAATAAGTCTAGTCCTTGGGAAATGAGAACTCACCAACAATGAAGGTGCTAACTCATAAGTCCTACTATGAACGGGGCTAAGCCTGACAGTCGGGTCCTGTATCATGAAACGATACAACATAGAGTATGCGATTAGTATGTGGAATGTACGATGTATGTAAGGTAAGTAAAATGATTTAAAGACAATGTATAATGTAAAACCATAAACATTAAGAATAAGAGAGTAGGGCTTTCATGCATCCTTTCTAAAATCATGATCTCATCATAACATAACATACATTATAACTGAATTGATTGACTCAAAGCTGAAATGTGATATTTATATTTAAAACTGAACATTAAGTCAAACCTCTGCTTTAGGACATACATCAATGTATAAATCTCAAGAACGATGAGCATGCATAACTGAAAATAATTAGGAACAATTGGAGACTCGTCTTTTAACCAACTTACCACGATAGAGCTTACGTGGTCCCAACTATCTATCACACTCAAGAGGGTAGAGCCGTCTAAAGCCTTGCTAGGGCTAGGGACGATACCATGATATCGATATCAAGCTCAGGGCCCAATCGGGGTAGGGGATAGCTCATAAGGGAGGTCCCAAGTAAAGTATATATATAGTACAAACCTATGTTGGTGCATAGTTCTGAGGCATAGGGTGGTCGACCATTAGCCTACTTGGTGCAAGACACTACTCCCAAAAATATGCATATGCTCTACATCATTTTTGCAACGAAGCTCAACATCGTCTAATGACGAAGCTCAATAATCAAATACATGTCAAATATGAAAACATTCATATGAGAAGCTTTAGCTCAAAACATACCACTAGTTGAAAGATAACTGGGAGTCTTCACTATGAAAACCATGTGGTACGCTTAATAATTCGGGAAATCGTAATTCATACTTGACACGAGGGCATTGCCCAATACTTTATCATGCTTGGAAATACTCAATTCACATTGAAAACGTAATTACAAACATGGGTAGCTTTAAAACATGCTTTTCATCATAATATCTCATCATCATCATACATTCATCACAAATCTCATGTTTCATGAACTTCTCATTAATGGGATTTTTAATTCATAAAACTAGAAACATGATTATTATTGAAAACAAAACAAAACTTGCCCATGCTTCATAATTCATTAGTAGAAACATAATTAAATCTTACCCACGTGGAGAATTAGGAAATTCATGTATTTGGGTTAAACCTCATAGATTAGACATAAAAATCTCATGATTTAGAGAGGGATTGGGCATGGGTGTGAAAGGAATCACCCATTCATAACCCTACATACCTCTTGGTAGCTGATTCTTACACTTCTTTGATAGCCCAAGAAGAAATTGAAGAGAAATTGAGGAGCTAGGCTTGATCACCCTCTCTCACCTTCTACCTTGCATGCATGAATGTAAATGGCTTAAAATGAACTTAACCCCTTTAAAAGTCATCAATCATAACTCAAAACGTCATAGTTTAGCCCTTAGGATCTTAGGAATTACCGATAATCCCTTACTAAATTCGCAGAAAATAAATGCCATATGGTCCCAATGAGGGACCTAACGACTTGTCCTCTATGGCCACGACTCGTGGCATGATCCATGAAGTACACTGCTTCTTAAATATGCTGGACTCGTAACGGAAGACTTAACGACTCATTACCTAGTGACCATAACTCGTGGTCACCATCCGTGATGTGCACTTCCTCTGATTCTTACCTTGCTTCATTCGGCTGCTCACGACCCTTCCCATGAATCGTGGTGACTGACCACGACTCCTGGGGTCCTCCTGTCAAGTGCACTGTCTCTCTTCCTTCTCTTTTCTTACTCACCCCACCCCAGAATTGACCTAATGAGTCGTGGGTCCTGACCATGACTCGTGGTCACGTCCGTGCGATCCTATTTCTTAAATTTTCAAACTCATCACCTGGGCCTCCCCACTAGTCACATCACGACTTGTGGGCTACACGACCCCTCCTGATGCCTGGTGCCATATTTCAAAATTTCTCCATTTCAACTCCTGGATCTGATCTTTGGGCTTTTGGGGTATAACAATATCTTCCCCTTGGGAACATTCGTCCCTTAATGTTGGAAAACATACAGAAAAGCCGAGAAATGCAATATCTTTCTATTGCTCGACCTTTACTTGCTGACAGTTTGGGCACTTAGCTACGAATTCTGCGATGTCTTTCTTCATGCCATTCAACCAATAGACTTCCTGTAAGTAACAATACATCTTGGTGCCACCTAGATGGATAGAATACCTTGATTCATGAGCCTCATGCAACATCTGACTCCTCAAATCACCAACATCCGGAATACATAAGCGACCATGGTACCGAAGCACACCATCTCCCCCTTATGAGAAGACCTCCACCTTCTGATTCTGAACGGCTTCCTTTAACTTTACCAAAATCAAGTCCTCATCGTGTCTAGCTTTCATATCAGTCACTAAGGATTATTCTGATCCATTCTGAACAATAACACCGCCATTGGTCAAGTCAACCAACCGAACTCCCAACCCTTCAAGTCGATGCACATCTTTCACCAGCTCCTTCTTCCCCTCATCCACATGAGACACACTCTCCTTAGAGAGTCTACTAAGTGCATCCGCTACTATATTGGCCTTACCCTGATGGTAAAGGACACTCATATAATAATCCTTGAGTAGCTCCAACCACCTTCTTTGCCGAATATTGAGATCCTTCTGTGTGAACACATATTGTAAGCTCTTATGGTCAGTAAATACATCCACGTGGACCCCATTCAAATAGTGTTGCCATATCTTCAAGGAAAATACCACCACGGCCAGCTCACAATCATGGGTCGGGTAATTCATCTCATGAACTTTCAATTTTCTAGAGGCATATGCTATAACTTTTCATCAGGTCCATAAAAGATGCAGGAGCATTCATTAGTCCAAAAGACATAATTATAAAATCATAATGACCATACCGCATCCTGAAGGTTGTCTTGGGGATGTCACTCTCCCGAACTCTGAGCTGATGATACTCGGATTTGAGATCTATCTTTGAGAACACTTGGCACCCTGAAGATGGTAAAATAAATCATCACTCCCGAGTAAACGATACCGGTTCTTGATGGTGACTTTGTTCAATTGCCGATAGTCAATACATATACGAAGACAACCATCCTTCTTTTGGACAAAACGAACTGGTGCACCCTATGGAGGCTTGGTCAATCTAATGAAAACCATATCTAACAAGTCCTTTAACTATTCTTTCAAATACTTTAGATCGGCTAGAGCCATTCTTTAGGGAGGAATAGATATAAACTGTGTGTCGGGAAGAAGGTCAATACCAAAATCAATCTCCTACTCAGGAGGGATTCCCGATAAATCATCTGGGAAGACTTCTGGATATTCACATAGTACTAGAACTGACTGGATAGTCGAGGTCTCGGACTCAACATCCTTAACCCTAAATAGATGGTACACAAAATCTTTAAAAATCATCTTTCTGGCCTTAAGAAAGGAAATGAAATGACCTACAGGAACAGCTGAACGCCCCTTCCATTCTAAGACTGGCTCACCTGAAAATCTATACTCTACTACCCGGGTTTTACAATTAACTGAAGCATAACATGCAAATAGCCAATCCATGCAAAGAATAACATTAAAATCGATCATGGCTAACTCTATCAAATTTGCTGAGGTGACCTTCTGAAGGACTGAGATCGGGCAACCTCTATACACCCGTGTAGATACAACTGAGTCACCTATTGGAGTAGGAACTAAGAAGGGTTCTGACAAGACTTCGGGACTAACTCCAAATGTACTGGCCACATAAGGTGTCACAAAAGATAATGTAGCCCCCGCATCTAACAAACCATAAACATCAGGATGGAAAACTCGTAACATACCAGCGACCACATTGGGGGAGACCTCCTGCTCCTGGCAGGATGCTAATGCATAGAATCTGTTTTGGCACTGAACGCCACCTGCACTGGTAGATTCCCCTTTATGTGATGAGCATCTGGGAGGGGTTGGTAAACTAGAAGATGGGCCTCAACCCCCATCCTGATCCTGTCTGGCTGCAGGGCAATCTCTAAGCATGTGTCCGAGCTTCCTACACCCGAAACAAGTGCCTGAATCTGCTAAGCACTGGCCTGTGTGCGTTCGACCATACCTACGACAAGTTGGGATGCTAGAATCTACAGGTTTGTTGCTCTGACCCCTAGAGCCTGATGCTCGCCCCCTCTGATCATGCCTCAGTCTAGATGGCATACTCAATGCTGAAGATGCTGGGGTTGATGACCTCTGGTGGGTTTGCTAGCGGTGCCCACCACCTCACCTCGGTTTTGAGAATCTCTGACTATCAGTCCTGTCCCTCTTGGCCTCCCTCTCCTTCGTATGCGCCGCCTCCATCTCCTGGGCATACAAAACCATCCGAGGAAAGTCCATGTCGTGGTGGAGCATAGCGGTCCTACAAACCTTGTCCAAATAGCCTGCTACTCCATGCACGAACCTGCTCACCCCCACCATCTGATCAGCCACTAACTCCGGGGTGTACTTTGATAAGTGAGTCACCTAAAGGGCATACCTTTCACCTTTATGCTCCCTTGCTTAAGATTTACGAACTCAGCTGCCTTTAGCTCCCTCATTTCACAAGGGAAGAACCGATCCAAGAATACACATGGAACTCTTCCCAAGTGACAAGGCCTGCTCCGGTGACCCTGCTATCTTTCCATTGGCGAAACCAGATGTGCGCGACCCCTTTCAATTGGTATGAGGCCAACTCCGCACACTCAACTCCATTCACCCCCATGACTTGAGGGATCTTCACAATCTCATCTATGAAATCATGCAGGTCCTAATCTACTTTTTAACCAAGGAACTCCGGCGGGTTCATTCTGAAGAAGTATCTGACTTGAGCTGTCATTGTATTTCCATTTTGCGGAACATGAACAATGCCCTAATGATTGACCTGAGCTGCCAAGGCCTACGTAAGCATCTGAATAGCTTCCCGAAACTCAACATAGGCAACCACCTCCGGTGTTTGGTGTGCCTTAACTTGTGGGACCTATTAGTGCTCGTTTCCATTTCCATCCTCTTGGCCTTATCCATTCCCATTCATTCTACCATTCATTATTCGTGGAGCCATGATTCTGCAATCACGAATAGTATGAATTAGAAGGATAGGGAGACATCTCATCGCACAACATAGATAATGAATGAAGGGAATATTTCCTAAACGTCTCAAAGCCTCTTCATTATAAGTGGGGCGTGCTTCACACCCATGAAAAAGACTCTACTCAACGCAGCCTTCGAAAACCCTAGGACAATTCAAACCTTTTGCTCTGATGCCAAGTTTGTCACGACCAGAATGGAGGCCTGGATCGCAACACTGGAAGAGAAGCCCCGAGAGGCTCCATGTAGACCCATGACATAAGCATACGTGTAACTCGATCAATAAAATAGAAGAATCAAAAAGATAATCATAGAAGAATTCTAGGTTAAACATAACATCCGAATACACAAACTGAAGCTGAATACAACCATATGTTTGAAAAGCCTCTAAACATGACGATTTGATAGGAAAAGACCCCAACTAACTCAATAAAACTAAAATTAAAAATACATATAGAAAATCTGAATAAGTCTAGTCCTCAGGAAATAAGGACTCACCAACAACGAAGGTGCTAACTCTGAAGTCTGACTAAGAACGAGGCTGAGCCTGAGAGTCGGGTCCTTTATCATGAAACAAATACAACATAGAGTATGCAGTCAGTACGCGGAATGTACCGAGTATGTAAGGTAATTATAACCTCTTGAGTAAGTAAAATCATTTAAAGACAATGCATAACTTAAAACATAAACATTAAGAATCTGAGAGTAGGGCTTGCATGCATTCTTTCTGAAATCATGATATCATCATAACATAACATACACATATCTGAATCGATTGACCCAAAGATGAAATTTGATATTTATAAGTAAAAATGAACATTAAGTCAAACCTGTGCTTTAGGACATATATCAATGTATAAATCTCAAGAATGATGACGTGCATAATTGAAATCAAGAGAACCAATGGGAGACTCTTCTTTTAACTGACATACCACGATAGAGTTTACATGGTCCCAACTATCACACTCAAGTGCGTAGAGCCATCCAAAGCCTTTCCAGGGCTAAGGACGATACCATGATACCGATATCAATCTCGGGGCCCAATCGGGGCATGGGATAGCTCACAAGGGAGGTCCTAAGTAATGTATATATATAGTATAAACCTACGTTGGTGCGTAGTTCTAAGGTATAGGGTGTTCGACCCTTAGCCTACTCGGTGCTAGACACTACTCCCAAAAATATGCATATGCTCTACATTGTTTTTGCAACAAAGCTCAACATTCTCTATTGACGAAGCTCAATAATCAATTACATCTAAAATATGAATTCATGTATATGATAAGCTTTAGCTCAAAACATACCACAAGCTGAAACATAATTCGGAATCTTCGCTCCAAAACCATGTAGTAAGCTTAATTTAGGAAATCATGATTCATACTTGACTGAGGGCATTGCCCAATACATTATCATGCTTGTAAATACTTAATTCACATTGAAAACTTAATTATAAACATGGGTAGATTTAAAACATGCTTTTCATCATAATATCTCAACATCATCATACATTCATCACAAATCTCATCATTCATGAACTTCTCATCGATGGACTTTTTAATTCACAAAACAAGTGTTGTGCCCCGCAAGTGTACGAGTCGTACAAGTAATACAGTGGCCCTTTTTAAGAGACAGATGTCGAACCCACAGGGACTGGACCTATTCAGCTAATTATCAAGTACAAATGTGATATTAAATGCTGCAAGTGTTGATTATAGACTTTTTCGAGAAATTTAATTAAGTCTAAATGTGTTCAACGAAATACTCTTAACTCATTCAAGGAGCAACTAGAGTTAAAGCCAGATAATCATGCGATACAACGATTTGCAATGGTTTAAGTATGAAACTATCAATTGTCATCTCACATAATTAAAATTGCATGTTCATGGTCTTTCAAACCTCTAAACACGATAAACTAGCCTCACAACTACACCGTTTAGTGGTGATGTGACATGCTAATTCGTGGGCAATTCAACTACGTGGATGTGGTTTACGTGGATGTGATTAGGGACTCTCGTACTTCTAATCATTCGACTCAACTTAGCTTCAAAACTACTTCTTCAAGTGGTGGAGTGAATTTTCTAAGTTAATTCATCTTCTCATCCCATTTTATCAACCAAGCAAGGTACGTTAGGTACAATTTATTATCCTAACCGCGAATTATATTGTGAGATACAATCTTGCTCCCTACATTCTTTTGTTCTTTCCTAGGTTATCTTTCTCAAGCATTTACCTAAGCTTAACGCGTGTGTTTTCGTGGTGATCAATCATAAAAACAACCATAATTAAGAATGCAATAAAAAACAACAATCAATAACATAATTCCAAAAGAAATTCGTAAAAACACAATCATAACTCATGGCTTCAACCCTAGAGGAAGGGGTCTAGCCACTCAAGTTCGTAAAATTACAAGAAAACATTGTTAAAGTAATATACTTACAAGAATTGGTAGAAGAGAAGATCAAATTAGTTAACCCTAGGTGAGTTCTCCCACTTCTCCCTTCACTCCTAGGTGGTTTTTCAGAATAAAATCGTAACAAAATGTTTTTAGGAGCTAAGGGACCTATTTATAGTAAATGAGAGATGTATAAAATTATGCCCGGCTTGGAATAGCTCTGTGTCACAGAGGTTATTGCGCCAATATGCCTCCTTGACACGGAGGCATCACGTAGGCACACTGGAAAGCAAAACAGTCACCAAGCAGAAGCTGTCCGCGTTGGCAGCGTGTCATGGCCCAAGCAGCGCGTTAGGTGGTGTGTCACAGCCCTTATCGCACAGCCTGCCTGCCGTGGCACGTTGCCAACATGCAGGTGGGCTGTTTCTCGCACCCACCTTGCTGACGTTCGCGTTTTACTTCCGATTCCATGCCTCCACTTCACCAACTCATGGATTAGTTCCTCAAATTCATTGTAAACCTAAAAAAACAAGAACTAATCATGTTGGTTAGTGTATATATTCACATTTACATAAAATCACATGAGAAGGCATATAGTTAAATAGATAAACAAGGCAAAACTAAGTTATAAAGTATCACTTGGGCATGCTATTTTACCCACAATCACCTACCCCACACTTAAAGCCTTGTTCGTCCTCGAACAACCCTTTTACATCTCATGTAAATGAAGACTCACACATAACTAATTTAGCAAGACAATTCAAGCTACAACTATAATGATTATTTAAGATAGCAAGTTAAAAATAGAGCATGCACGATTTAATCAATGAAATGATATACAACTTTGTTAAGACTTCCTAACCTCAAGAATCGACTCTCAATCTTAGCAAACTCATGCAAATCAACCGATCAAGAAATCCAACATGAATGTTATCTCTCATTAAACATGTGCCCTCACAACAAGAGAGTTACCCATTTTTACTCACAAATTTTCAAATCACAACATGTATGGGTATATGAATAAAATTACGCTCACTCTCTCAAACAATTGACATGCATCATGTAGTCAACCATAAGCTTGCCCTTAGTGTTTTACTCCACTAATTTAAGGATGTATGAACGTAAGATCAAGTAGGACTTAATGGGTTGTAATGTAAGCTAAGGGACGGGTAGGTACTATTCTGTCCAGTAATAGTAGCTATCTTTCCCAAGCGCTTTTAATAACTTCAACCTTCATTAAGGACATCTCTTCTCTTCTTTCACCCTCATTCTTTTCACCCTTGAATTTTCTCTCTTCTTGTTCCCATTTCTTTAAGCACACTTAGCTTATTAGTAAGGAGTACTTAAGCAACTTTTTCCTTCATTTATTTTCTTACTCCTTACCAATACTCAAGCAATTTCAAACAAGCGCACCTCTAAGTTTTTCCTTAACTTCCACAACTGCTATTTTTCCTTCTTTCTCCCGATTCTCTTTCCTTCACTCTGTCGGATCTTCACTTAAGTGCTTAGGAGTTTTGGATCAAATTCAAGACAATTGAAAGAAAAAGGATTAAGCTCATGTTGTAGCTAGCAAAGAATAAGCTTAAGGCTCTATGGGGCTAACTAGGATTAAATATTCAAGGTAGGTAAAGTGATGGATAACATTTAGGTTCATTCAAAGAAATTCCGAAATCATTTCCTACAATTCACATCCTTCATTTCATTTTATATACACGCCAGGCAAGCTCTAGACACTTCACAGTAGCGTGGAATATTCGAAAAACTTACACTCATAGCACATGCTCAATTCAAGACACATTCCGCAGACTCTTAACTCAGCTAATCACAAGAATTCAAAATTAAGCTTTCAGCACATAGAGTCAAATTCAAGAGTCTAAGTGTCTCAAACAAAGTTATACATTTGTTACATGCTTCAATACTAACCACACTTGCATCTTAAAATCATGTATATCACATAACAAGAACATCAAGCCATCAATTAGCTATGGGTTCAAAAACCAAAACCTATTGACTAATTTTCCTCAAGACGGTCGTCATCCATCCATCGTTGGAAATATTCTATAACTATGACTAAAAAAATTATATACAGACAAAGAAAATTTTTATTCTTCAGTTCGAATACCCCCCATCGAAAAAGAACCAAAAAGAAAAACCAACGGGTGATGAATTCATTCTTAATTCAAAAATTTTGTTCCAATATTTCTCCCAAGCACTAATTCACCAAAAATCATTAAGCACAAATTTTTTTTTTAAATTTCCCTAACCCCACACTTGAATCATGCTATGTCCCCATAGCATCAAATTAAAATTAAACAGGACGAGAAATACTCCCTGAGCCTCTATGCCTAGCTAACAACATGCTTTTCTTCAAGTTTTCATAAGTGGGTGTTTGACCCCACACTTCTTCTCTTCCATGCTTGTTAGCTTCCTCCTTCACGGGTACTCAGACTTCCCCTCTATCTGTGCTTAAATTTTCACCAAAAACACAAACACGATGAAAATAAACAAAATCAACACAAGCAAAAATCACAAATTGTACCTGTGGTACCGTGGGTTGCCTCGCAAGCAGCACCTTTATTTCACGTTGCAGCACGACGTGGACTATCCTTTTCAGGACATCCTCATACCTGGGTTCCCTTTCGAGAACCATCTCCTTTTATTTTTATTTTTAGAGGAAACAACCTCCACTATGTTCCTCTCTTCCTCCAACTTCTTCACACTCTAAAGCCCTTCATCAGACTCGGGCTGAACACTTGTCATTACCTTTGGCCATGGACCTGTGGAATCCCCCACCCCACACTCATCCTCTGACAACACACTAACCTTACAAAGGTTTCTATAGTGTGTGGATGGGTTCATTTCTTGGTATACTCGGAAGAGTTCTTCTCTATCTTCGATCCTCATTTTCAGGGTCCCTGCTCTCAAGTCAATTACCTCTCCTTCGGTGGCCAAGAATGGTCGTCCCAAGATTAAGGGTACCTGGTCATCAACATGAAAATCTAAGATAATAAAATCAGCAGGCATAATAAACTTACCCACTTTGATGAGAAGGTCCTCTATTATTCCATCAGGTGCCACTCGCGACTTATCTGCCAGCTGCAGCATCAACCTCGTTGGCCTCGGTTTTCCCAACCCCAGGGTGTTAAATAAAGATAGGGGCATTAGATTAACTGCTTCCCCTAGATCACACAAAGCTCGTAGCCCCTCAGCTTTACCAATTTGTATGGGGAGGGTAAAACTCCCTGGGTCTTTGAGCTTTTGTGGAATTTTGCTCAATACCCTGTGACTGCACTCCTCAGTCAGTGCTACCATTTGGACATCCACCAATCTGACTTTGTTGGCATTCACATCTTTCAAGTATTTAGCATACTTGGGCATTCCCTGCAAAACATCAATAAGAGGCAAATTTATGTGAAGTTCTTTGAAAATCTCAAAGAACTTTTTGAAGCATTCCTCCTCTTTGTTCTTTCTGAATCTCTGAGGGAATGGTGGTGGTGGTGTTTTTGCTAGCTGCAACGAAGATTGTGCATTTTGTTGCACAACACTCTGATTTTCTCCCTTGTCAGTGGATGGTCCTGGTCTAACCAACTCCGGCTGCAGCTCATTTCTCTTTTCTTTAGGCACTGCATCAGCTAATTGCTTGTCGCTCCTCAGACTGATTCGGGGGCTAGGATCTGTGTCACTTGGTAGTCCTCCCTGCGGTCTCATGTTTTGAGCAGCTGCTATCTGACCCATCTGCTTCTCTAGATTGTGGGTGGCCACTTGCTGATTCTTCAAGTTTGATGCCATCCTCGCCTGATTTTCTGCTAACCGAGTCTGGGTCTCCATGATCTTATGCAACATTTCCTCAATGTTGCTGCTCAACTAGCCATCATTCTGCCTATTATGCTGATACTGCTGCTATTGAGGTTGCTGATAACTTTGCTTTTGATTTCCACCCCAAGAAAAATTCGGGTGGCCCTATCAATTTTTGTTGTAGTTGTTTCCAAAATTCTGATTGTTCCTCTGCACATTCCAAACAAAATTGACGGATTCTGTATTGGCTCCACAAGATTCTGTATTGTGCCGATTATTACCACAAATTTCACACCAACTCGAAGCTTGCTGAAATGCATTAACCTGACCCTGTTGTTGGTTCATACTTAGTTTATTGAACTGAGTAATCATCTGATGCTGGAACGAAGCTAACTGTGCCGCCAAGGCATTCATACTATCTACCTCTATCAACCCTGCTCTCTTTCCTGCCCCTTTTGATGATTCGCTGTGCCACTCTGGATTTCCCTGTGCAATTCTATTCAACAGCGTGTACAACTCATCATAAGTCTTCTCTAAGGCTTGTCCACCCGATGATGAGTCTAGTAAAATTTCCGTGTGTGGGTCTAGACTTTCTACAAAGGTATGAGCTAGCACTTCATTCGATTGCTGGTGATGGGGACAGTCTCTCAATAATGACTTGAATATTTCCCAAGCCAAATATAAATTCTCATCAAGCCTCTGCTTGAAACTCAGTATTTCACTTCTCAACTTTGCAGTCTTGCCTGAAGGAAACAATCTGAGGAACTTCTTTGCCAAATCATTCCACGAAGTTATGGAGTTCGGTGGCTCAGCTTTCAACCACTTCTTTGCCTCTCCCAACAATAAAAATGGGAAGAGGGTAAGTCGGACTTAATCTGTGGACACACCGGTGGGGATAAACGTGTCACTAATCTTAAGAAAGTTCTGTAAGTGCTGTTGCGGGTACTCATGTGCCATCCCAGTGAATTGACCACTGGAATGTAACAACTGTACCATGTTCTGCTTCTATTCAAAGTTCCCTCCAGGTTCCAATTTACGGATACTAGAGTTCACATTAGTCGCTTGTGGGATTGCCACTTTGCGAACTTGTCTGGCTGCCATTGCTTCCGGTGACAATTGTGCTTGTCCTGCGGGTGGTTGTTGTTGTACGTTTTCTTGAAGTCTTTTCAGCTTTTGCTCAAGAGCTACTCTCCTTCGCAAATGGATTTGACGCTCAGGTTCAAGTAACGGTTCCACAAGCTCTCTATTCTTAGCCAGCTCGGCAAGACAGCCTGTCACCTGCAATAAGTCAGACTAAGACCAAGTTTCTCAACACTTAAGGAAATTTAAAAATCACAAAAAAATATATAAATTATCCAAACTTCGCCAAGTCCCGTCAATGGCGCCAAAAACTTGTTGTGCCCCTCAAGTGTACGGGTCGTACAAGTAATATAGTGGCCCTTTTTAAGAGCCGGATGTCGAACCTACAGGGACTGGACCTATTTAGCCAATTATCAAGTTCAAATGTGATATTAAATGCTGCAAATGTTTATTATAGACTTTTTTGAGAAATTTAATTAAGTCTAAATGTGGTCAACGAAATACTCTTAACTCATTCAAGGAGCAACTAGAGTTAATGCCAGATAATCATGCGATACTAGGAATTGCAATGGTTTAAGTATGAAACTATCAATTGTAATCTCACATAATTAAAATTGCATGTTCATGGTCTTTCAAACCTCTAAACACGACAAACTAGCCTCACAACTACACCGTTTAGTGGTGATGTGACATGCTAATTCAGGGGCAATTCAACTACGTGGATGTGGTTTATGTGGATGTGATTAGGGACTCTCGTACTTCTAATAATTCGACTCAACTTAGCTTCACAACTACTTCTTCGAGTGGTGGAGTGACGTTTCTAAGTTAATTCATGTTCTCATCCCGTTTTATCAACCAAGGAACGCACATTAGGTATAATTTCTTATCCTAACCGCGAATTATATCGTGAGATACAATCTTTCTCCCTACATTCTTTTGTTCTTGCGTAGGTTATCTTTCTCAAGCATTTACCTAAGCTTAACGCGTGTGTTTTCATGGTGATTAATCATAAAAACAACCATAATTAAGAATGTAAGACAAAACAACAATCAATAACTTAATTCCAAAAGAAATTCGTAAAAACACAATCATAACTCATGGCTTCAACCCTAGAGGAAGGGGTCTAGCCACTCAAGTTCATAAAATTACAAGAAAACATTGTTAAAGTAACATACTTACAAGAATTGGTAGAAGAGAAAATGAAATTGATTAACCCTAGGTGAGTTCTCCCACTTCTCCCTTATCTCCTAGGTGGTTTTTCAGAATAAAATCGTAACAAAATGTTTTTAGGAGCTAAGGGACCTATTTATAGTAAATGAGAGATGTATAAAATTATGCCTGGCATGGAATAGCTCCGTGTCATGGAGGTTATTGCGCCAATATTCCTCCGAGACATGGAGGCATCACGTAGGCACACTGGAAAGCAAAACAGTCGCCAAGCAGAAGTTGTCCGCATTGGCAGCGTGTCACGCTGCTTGGGCAGCGCATTAGGTGGCGTGTCACGGCCCTTGTCGCGCAGCCTGCCTGCCGTGGCACGTTACCAACGTGCAGGTGGGCTGTTTCGCGCACCCTCCTTGCCGACGTTCACGTTTTACGTTCGATTCCATGCCTCCACTTCACCAACTCATGGAGTAGTTCCTCAAATTCATTGTAAACCTACAAAAACAAGAACTAATCATTTTGGTTCGTGTATATATTCACATTTACATAAAATCACATGAGAATGCATATAATTAAATAGATAAACAAGGCAAAACTAAGTTATAAAGTATTACTTGGGCATGCTATTTTGCCCACGATCAACTAGAAAAATGATTTTTATTGAAAAACAAAATAAAACTTGCCTATGCTTCATAATTCAGTACTAGAAACATCATTAGATTATATCCATGTGGAGAATTAGGAAATTCATGCATTTGGGTTAAAACCCCATAGATTAGACATACAGAAGGATTGGGTTAACCTCATGATTTAGAGAGGGATTGGGCATGGGTGTGAAAGGAATCAGTCATTCATAACCCTACATACATGTTGGTAGATGGTTCTTACACTTCTTTGATAGCCCAAGAAGAAATTAAAGAGAAATTGAGGAACCCTAGTCTTGATCACCCTCTCTCACCTTCTACCTTGCATGAACTTAACCCCTTTAAAAGTCATCATTCATAATTCAAAACGACATAGTTTAGGCCTTAGGATCTTAGGAATTACGGAAAAGCCCTTAATAAATTCGTAGAAAATAACTGCCAGATGGTCCCAGCGAGGGACCTAATGACTCGTCCTCTATGGACACAATTCGTGCAATGATCTGTGAAGTACACTACTTCTCAAATCTGCTAGGCTTGTAACGGAAGACTTAACGACTTGTTACCTGGTGACCACGACTCGTGGTCACCATCCTATGTGCACTGCCTTTAATTCTTACCTTGCTTCATCTGGCTGCTCACGACCCTCCCCACGAATCATTGTGACTGACCATGACTTATTGGGTCCTCCCATCAAGTACACTATCTCTCTTCCTTCCGTTTTCTTACTCACCCCACCCCACGACTGACCTAATGAGTCGTGTGGCCTGACCATGACTCATGGTTATTTCTGTGGGATCCCATGTCTCAAATTTTCAAACTCATCACCTGGGCCTCCCCACAAGTGACATCATGACTTATGGGCTGCTCTCACGGGTCACCTCACGACCCATCCTGATGCCTGGTGCCATATTTCAACTTTTCTCTATTTCAACTCCTGGGTCTGATCTTTGTCCTTCCGGGGTATTACAATATCTCCCCCTTGGGAACATTAATCCCTGAATGTTGGAAAACATACAGAAAAGAAGATAAATGCAATCATCATATTCAAATACTAATCATTTAAGCCGAAAACTGATGAAATGACTACCTCCGATTCAAACTATGTAGCTAGACTGAATTCACGAATCATACATACATCCATATAAGTTAAAGAAACTTGGGCACATGAACTGAACATGAAAAAAATAGAGTTTTAGAGCAAAAACTAATACCTTAAGCTGGAACTGAGCCGATAGAGAATAAATGTGGGTATCTGGCCATCATATCCGCTTCGGCTTCCCATGTAGCTACTTCAGCATGATGATTCCTCCATAACACCTTAACTAAAGCTACTTCCTTGTTCCTTAGCCTTTGAACCTGAAAACCCAGTATTTCTACCTAAACCTCCTTATAACTAAGACTGTTATTCATACCAACACTGTCCACCGGAACAACTAGAGCTGGATCACCCAAACACTTCTTTAAGAGAGACACATAGGAAACAGGATGCACATAAGATATTTCTGAGGGAAACTCCAATTCATATGCTACCTTGCCAACCGGTTTCACAATCCTATAGGGGCCAAAATAGCAAGGGTTGAGTTTTCCTTTATTTCCAAAACGCATCACTCCCTTCATGGGCGACACCTTCAAAAACACCCAGTCATCCACTTGGAAGTCAAGTTCCCTCTTTCTAACATCGGCGTAGGACTTTTGGCGACTTTGAGATGTTGTCGACCTGCCCTGTATAAGCTGAACCTTCTCCATAGCCTCATGAACCGAATCTGGCCCTATCAACGCCGCCTCACCAACTTTGAACCAACTGATGGGCACCTACATTTCCGCCCATAGAGAGCCTCGAATGGGGCCCTCTGAATACTAGAATGGTAGCTGCTATTGTGGGCAAACTCGATAAGGGGAAGTGATCATCCCAACCACCTTTGAAGTCAATTAAACATGCTCTCAACATGTCCTTGAGAATCTGAATTGTCCGCTCTGCTTGACCATCCATTTGTGGGTGAAATGTTGTGCTAAGTTTAACTTGAGTGCCAAGTCCTTTTTGAAACGACTTCCAAAACTGAGAGATAAATTGGGTCCGCTGTCTGAAATGATGGATAAAGGCACTCATGCAATCGAACCAGCTCCCGGATATATAGTTTGGCACAATCCTCCGCTGAATCTGTGGTTTTGACCGGTAGAAAATGAGCAGCATTGGTTAACCTGTCTACCACAATTCAAATAGAGTCATATTGTCGATGAGTACGAGGTAAACCTGTGATGAAGTCCATATTAATTTCTTCCCACTTCCAAGTAGGATTGCTAGTATCCTAGAGTATACCTCCCGGTCTCTGATGCTCGACCTTTACTTGGTGACAGTTTGGGGCCTTAGCTACAAATTCTGCAATGTCTTTCTTAATTCATTCCACCAATAGACTTCCCGTAAGTCACCGCACATCTTGGTGTCACCTGGGTGGTTAGAATACCTTGATCCATGAGACTCGTGCAACATCTGGCTCCTCAAATCACCAACATCTGGAACACATAGGTGACCCTGGTACCGAAGCACACCATCTCTCCATTATGAGAAGACCTCCACCTTCTGCTTCTGAACGACTTCCTTTAACTTTACCAAAATTTTGTCCTCATCTTCTCTAGCTTTCATATCAGTCACCAAGGATGATTATGATCCGTTCTAAACAATAACACTGCCATCGGTCGAGTCAACCAACCAAACTCCCAACCTTGCAAGTGATGCACATCTTTCACTAGCTCCTTCTTGCCCTCATCCACATGACGCACTCTCCAGATATATTCTACTAAGTGTGTCTGCTACTATATTGGCCTTACCCTGATGGTAAAAGACACTCATATCATAGTCCTTGAGAAGCTCCAACCACCTCTTTTGTCAACGATTGAGATCCTTCTGTGTGAACACATATTGTAAGCTCTTATGATCCATAAATAATCCATGTGGACCCCATTCAAATAGTGTCACCATATCTTCAAGGAAAATACCACCACGACAAATTCGAGATCATGGGTCGGGTAATTCTTCTCATAAACTTTCAACTGTCTAAAGGCATGTGCTATAACTTTTCTGGTCTGTATCAATACACACCCTAGTTCGATCCTTGAAGCATCACAATAGACCACGAACCCATCAGTACCCTCCGGTAGAGTTAACAACGATGCTGAAGTAAGTTGGGTCTTCAAATCTTGGAAGCTCTTCTCACAAGCCTCCAACCATTGGAATTTCACCTTCTTCTGGGTCAATTTGGTCAAGGGTGCTACAATAGATGAGAATCCTTCAACAAATCTTCGATAATAGCCATCTAGACCCAAGAAACTCCGAATATCTGAAGGATTCACCTGTCTAGGCCAATTCTTTACCACTTCAATTTTTTGAGAATCCACATTTATGCTCTCACGTGATACCACATGGCCCAAAAATGCTACGGAGTTCAACCAAAACATGCACTTGCTGAATTTGGAATATAATTAGCGATCCTTAAGAGTTTGTAGCACCACTCTCAAATGAGCGGCATGCTCCTCCTTTCTCCAAGGTATATTAGGATGTAATTAATAAACACAATCACAAACATATCCAAGTATGGCTTGAACACCCTGCTCATCAGGTCTATAAAAGTTGCAGGAGCATTCCTTAGTCCAAAAGACATAACTATAAACTCATAATGACCATACTGCATCCTGAAGGCTATTTTCAAAATGTCACTCTCCCGAACTCTTAGCTGATTATACTCGGATCTGAGATGTATCTTTTAGAAACACATGGCACCCTGAAGCTAGTCAAATAAATCATCACTCCTGGGTAAAGGGTACCTGTTCTGACGGTGACTTTATTCAATTGCCGATAATTAATACACATACAAAGAGAACCATCTTTCGTTCGAATGAAAAGAACTGGTGCGCCCCATGGAGACTTGCTCGGTCTAATGAAACCCTTATCTAACAGGTCCTTCAATTGTTCTTTTAAATCCTGTAGCTCGATTAGAGCTATTTTGTAGGGAGGAATAGATATAAATTGCGTGTCGAGAAGAAGGTCAATACCAAAATAAATCTCCCGCTCAAGAGGGATTCCCAGTAAATCATCTGAGAAGTCTTTTGGATACTCACATACTACTGGAACTGACTGGATAGTCAGGGTCTCAGACTCGACATCCTTAACCCTAACTAGATGTTGCGCACAACCTTTAGAAATCATCTTTCTAGCCTGCAGGTAGGAAATGAAACGACCTACAGGCACAACTAAACTACCCTTCCATTCTAAGACTGGCTCACCCGAAAATCTGAACTCCACTCCCCAGGTTCTAGAGTTAACTGAGGAATAACATGCAGATACCCAATCTATGTCGAGGATAACATCAAAATCGGCCATGGCTAACTCAATCAAATCTACTGAGGTGACCTTCTGAAGGGCTGAGATCGGGCAACCACTATACACCTATCTAGCTACAACTGAGTCACCTATCAGAGTTGAAACTGAGAAGGGTTCTGACAAGACTTCAGGACTTACTTCAAAGCTACTGGCCACATAAGGTGTCAAAAAAGACAAGGTAGCCCCCAGATCAAACAAAGCACAAACATCAAGATGGAAAACTCGTAACATAATAGTGACCATATCGGGGGAGACCTCCTGCTCTTGGTGGGATGCTAAGGCATAAAATCTGTTTTGGTGCTGACCGCCACCTGCACTGGTAGATGCCCCTGATGTGCTGAACTTGTGGGAGAGGGCTACTAAACTAGAATCTGGGCCTCGGCCCCCATCCCGATCTTGTCTCGCTGCTAGGCAATCTCTAAGCATGTTTCCAGGCTTCCCACACCTGAAACAAGCATCTGAACCTACTAATAACTGGCCCATGTGTGCCCGACCACACTTGCAACAAGCTTGGATGCTAGAATCTGCAGGTCTGCTACTCTAACCCCTAGAGCCTAATGCTCTCCCCCTCTAATCGTGCCTCAGTCTGGATGGTACACTCAATGCTAAAGATGTTGGGGCTGATGACCTCTGCTGGGTATGCTGTCGGTGCCTACCACCTGACCTCGGCTGTGAGAATCTGTGACTATCAGTCCTGGCCCTCTTGGCCTTCCTCTACTTCGTCCGCACCGCCTCCATCTGTTGGGCATACAAAACCATCCGAGGAAAGGCCATTTCCTGGTGCAGCATAGCGGTCCTACATCCATGTCCAAATAGCCTGCTACTCCTTGCACGAACCTACTCACCCGTTCCCTCTGATCAGCCACTAACTCTAGGGCGTACTTTCATAGGCGAGTGATCTCAAGGGCATACTCCTGCACTGTCTCCTCCCTTGATTTAGATTTATGTACTCAGCTGCCTTCAGCTCCCTCATCTCACGAGGGAAGAACCGATCCAAGAATGCAACATGGAACTCTTCCCAAGTTATAGGGCCCGCTCAGGCTACCCTGCTATCTTTCCATTGGAAAAACCAGATGTGCGCGACCTCTTTCAACTGGTACGAGGCGAACTCTACGCACTAAACTCCATTGACCCCCATGACTTGGGTTATCTTCATAATATCATTTGTGAACTAATGCGAGTCCTCATCTACTTTTGACCCAAGGAACTCTGGCGGATTCATTCTCAAGAAGTCTCTGACTCGAGCCTCGCTGCATTACCATTTTGCGGAACATGCGAAATGGCCTGCTTATTGACATGAGCAGTCAAGGCCTGCGAAGGCATTTGAATGGCTGCCCAAAACTCATCATGGGCAACCGGCTTCGGTGCCTGGTGCTCCTGAACTGGTGGAGCCTGTTGGTGCCCGTTTCCATTGCATCCTCGTGGCATTTTCCATTTCCACTACATCCTCGTGGCCTTTTCCATTTCCATTCCTTCTATCATTCATTCTCCGAGGAGCCATGATTCTGCAATCGCGAATAGCATGAATTAGAAGGATAGGGAGACATCTCATCACACGACATAGAACATGAAAGAAGGGAACATTTCCTAAACGTCTCATAGCCTCTTCATCATAAGTGTGGCGCGCTTCACACCTGTGAAAAGACTCTACTCAACATGGCCTTCAGACACACTAGAACACTTTAAAGTTATTGCTCTGATACCATGTTTGTGACAACCCGAATAAAGGCCTGGATTGCAACACGAGACAAAGAGCCCTGAGAGACTCCAAGTTGACCCATTGCATAAGCATACATCTAACTCGATCAATAAAATAGAGGAATCAATAAGATAATTATAGCGGAATTCTAGCTTAAACATAACATCAGAATAGACAATCTAAAGTTGAATACAAACATATGTCTGAAAAGCCTCTAAAAATGATGAGATGATAGGACAAGACCCTAACCAACACAATAAAACTAAAACTGAATGTACATTTAGAAAATCTGATAAGTCTAGTCCTCTAGAAATGAGGACTCACCAACAGCGAAGGTGCTAACTCTAATGTCTGGCTATGATACAACTCCGGGTCATGTATCATAAAACGATACGACATAGAGTATGCAGTCAGTATGTTGAATGTATCGAGTATGTAAGGTAAGTAAAACCGCTTAAGTAAGTAAAATCATTTAAATACAATGCATAATGTAAAACATAAACATTAAGAATCTGAGAGTAAGGTTTGCATGCATTCTTTTTGAAATCATGATCTCTTCATAACATAACATACATCATAACTGAATCGATTGACTCAAAGCTGAAATCTAATATTTATAAGTAAAACTTAACATTGAGTCAAACTTCTGCTTTAGGACATATATCAATGTATAAATCTCAAGAATGATGAACATGCGTAACTGAAATCATGACGAAAAATGGGAGACTCGTCTTTTAACCGACATACAACGATAGTGCTTACGTGGTCCCAACTATCACACTTAAGTGGGTAGAGCTGTCCAAAGCCTTGTCAAGGCTAAGGACGATACCATGATATTGACATCAAGCTCGGGGACCAATCACGGCAGGGATAGCTCACAAGGGAGGTCCCAAGTAATGTATATATATAGTATAAACCTACGTTGGCACGTAGTTCTGAGGCATAGGGTGGTCGACCCTTAGTCTACTCGGTGCTAGACACTACTCCCCAAAACATGCATATGCTCTACATCATTTTTGGGAAAAAGCTCAACATTTTCTATTGACGAAGCTCAACAATCAAATAAATATCAAATATGAAATCATGCATATGAGAAGATTTAGCTCAATACATACCACAGGCTAAAAGATAATTAGGAGTCTTCGCTCCAATACCATGTGGTAAGCATAATTCGGGAAATCATAATTCATACTTGACATAAGGGCATTGCCCAATACTTTATCATGCTTTGAAATACTCAATTCACATCAAAAACGTAATTATAAACATGGGTATCTTTAAAACATGTTTTTCATCATAATATCTCAATATCATCATATATTCATCACAAATTTCATCTTTCATGAACTTCTCATCAATGGGCTTTTTAATTCATAAAACTAGAAACATGATTTTTATTTAAAACAATATAAAACTTTCCTATGCTTCATAATTCAGTAGTAGAAACATAATTAAATCATACCCATGTGGAGAATTAGGAACTTCATGCATTTGGGTTAAAACCCCATAGATTAGACATAAAGAGGGATTGGGTTAACCTCATGATTTAGAGAGGGATTGCGAATGGGTGTGAAAGGAATCACCCATTCATAACCCTACATACCTGTTGGTAGTTGATTCTCCCTACATTCCTGTTGGTAGCAGATTCTTACACTTCTTTGGTAGCCTAAGAAGAAATTAAAGAGAAATTGAGGAACACTGGCCTTGATCACCCTCTCTCACTTTCTACCTTGCATGCATGAATGTAAATGGACTAAAATGATAACCCCTTTAAAAGTCATTATTCATAACTCAAAATGACATAGTTTAGGCCTTAGGATCTTAGGAATTACCAAAAATTCCTTACTAAATTCGCAAAAAATTATTGCTAGATGGTCCCAACGAGGGACCTGACGACTTTTCCTCTATGGCCACGACTCGTGGCATGATCCTTGAAGTACACTGCTTCTCAAATCTGTTGGGCTCCTAAAGGAAGACTTAATGACTCATTACCTGGTGACCACGACTCGTGGTCACCATTTGTGATCCTGCCTCTGTTTCTTACCTTGCTTCATCCGGCTGCTCACGACCCTCCCCACGTATCATGGTGATTGAGCACAACTAGTGGGGTCTTCTCACCAAGTACACTGTCTCTTTTCCTTCTCTTTTCTTACTCACCCCACCCCACGACTGACCCACCGAGTCGTGGGGCCCGACCACGACTCGTGGTCACATCTGTGGGATCCCATTTCCCAATTATTCAAACTCATCAGCTGGGCCTCCCCACGAGTGAAATCACGACTCATTGGCTGCTCTCACGAGTCACCTCACGACTAGTCCTGATGCCTGGTTCCAGATTTCAACTTTTCTCTATTTCAACAACCGGGTCTGATCTTTGGGCTTTTAAGGTATAACGAAATATTCCCAAAGGGGAGATAATTTTGTAACCTGAAAGTCCCTAAGATCAGACCCGAGGATTCAAGCGAAGTAAATAGGAAATAGTGCATAAAGTCACAGGACAAGTAGTCCATTGACCAATGAGAAGGCTTCATGAGTTGTGAAGTGACTCCTGAAGTGGAGAAGGCTTGGCAGGAACGCGTGGTCATGGGGTGACCACAAATGGAAGTAACAAGTCGCGGTTTGGCTAATGACTCATGATGTGAGCCGTGGTCAAGGTGGTCAATCATGCAAGATTTGATTTTCTCGAAGATGGCACGAGGGGTGTCACATGTCGTGGTGTGACTCATGACTCGTGACGTGAGTAGTTGTTTGGCCAATGTTTTTCATAGTGGGACTTCTTTCCAGTGGACTGAACGACTTGGACCTAACGACTAGTCATGGGCACCACGAGTCGTGATGTCACTCATGGTTACAGGTAGTGTTCAATTTTCCTGCATTTTAGTAAGGGTGTTACTGTAATTCCCAAGCTCCTAGTTCCCAAACTACGTCTACATGACATAACGACATGAACGTAAGCACAATCCAACATTTCTGAACCATCTATACAAAGCTGTCTGAAAAGCCTCTAAACATTTGATGAGCTGATGGGAAAACACATCTAAATAGCTAGCTAAGTCTGAAACTGAAAGATATAAACAAAAGAACATAATGAAAACTAACATCCTCTGATCATGAGGACTCACCAAAACTGTGATAGAGTTGGACTCAGCGGAAGTGAGCTAATGTTGGGACTGAGATGGATCACCTAAACCTATATCATGACACAATATATCATAGAGTATGCGGTCAGTACTTTGAATATACTGAGTATTTTCACGACCCGAACGTACACCCGGATCGTAGAAACAGGACAAGGGACCCCGAGATACCCCAAGTCAACCAACGGCTAATGCATTCAACTAATCTCATTTAAATAAATGGAATATTAAGCATAAAACATCGCAGAAACGTAACCATGACATAGCATCAGAAAATACCAAACATTTACATAAGCTGAGTACTACTTATTTGTCCGAAAGCCTCTAATATGTAAGATGGGTTGATGGGACAACATCCCCAACTAACCCGAGCAACAATGAAACATAATCAACAAGAAAGTTTATCAAATGGCCCTCGTAACATGAGGACTCACCAACAAGTTGATATCATAGGGTGGGATGGACTAAGGATGAGGATGAGCCTGAGATCTGGATCCTATATCATAAAATGATACAACATAGAAAGTATGCGGCCAGTACGTGGAATGTACTGAGTATGCAAGGTAAGTAAAACGAACACATTAAAAGTAAGGTAAACTCATAAATAGACATGGGAGAAGGACATTATGCTTATATCAAAATATTCATAATAAAACATGAGGCTCAAGACTTTCAAATCATTCATAACCATTCATTATCATAATCATAAATAACTTTAACATAATATAACTTGACCCAATAACATAAACATAATAATGCATAAAATATGTGGAACAATGGGAGGACTCGTCACAACCGACATTATCATGATAAAGCCTTTCATGATGCCCTACTGTCTCACTCAAGTGGGCAGAGCCGCCTTTGGCTTACTAGGTGAGGGTCGTGCATAAGGCGGGATATCAAATTTGAGGGGATCTTTATCAATACATGATATCATTTACAAACCTACGGTGGCACGTGGTTATGAGACACCGGCGTAGCCCTTTGAACGCCGGGCTGCTCGGTGCTAGACACGGCTCCCAAAAACATGCATATAGGCTCATACATAAATTATTAACATCATGCATAAAATTCATTGGCTAAGATATAACATTTATCATCATTGATCCCCTTTAAAACATTTTTAGCCAAGAATCAAGGCCCTTTTCATCGGCCACATCATAAATCGATAAATTATGTAATTCACTTCATAAATCATAAATCGTTCTTTAACATGTGGGCATTGCCCAATACTTCATCATATTCAATTCTTTCAAACAAGATCATGAACATGGGTAACTTGAAAATCTTACTTTTCTATAATCAATAAACTCAAATTATAGAGTAGTCATCATAATCATACCTTCCGTGAACTTTCATCACATGGGCATATAGGATTTAAGAGCTTCAAACATGAATTAAAGAATATAATAATAAAACCTTCCCATCATTCGTAATTCAATAATTAAAACTCAATTAAATCATACCCATAAAAATAAATCACATTGTCATGCTTTGGGTAAAACCCCATGGAATTTGAGTAGGAGAATTCGTGAATTGACTTGGAATTTGGGCATGGGTAAGGAAGAATTCCACCCATTTTAAACCCTACATACCTAGAAATAAATGGACTTAAAGTTCCTTGAACACCCACAAGGAAATTGATGAAAATTTGGGGAAGAAGTCTTTGAATCTCCCAAAAACCTCTCTAAAATCCTTGCATGAGAATGGGCATTCACAAAGGGCTTAACCCATCTTATCTAATGGGCATTCATAAAGGGCTTAACCCATCTTATATAACTCATAAACATACCCAAAACCATGTAGTTTAGGCCATAGGGACTTAGGATGTTACGAAAACACCTTTATTAAAACGCAGAAATTTTTAGCCGCCACTACTCATGAGGAACCTAACGGGTCATTGCCACAAGGTACAACTCGTTTCCTTGATCCGTTGAGTCCACTGCCCAAACCTCCAAGGGAACCCCATGAGTGACATCACGAGTTGTGAGGTCAGACCATGACCCATGGTCGCCTTCTGTGGCCTACACTGCCCAACCCAATTTTTTCCAATCCTCCAAGGTTGACCACGGCTGACCAAACGAGTCGTGAGGTCTGACCACAACTTGTGGTCAGGACCATGGCCTTCTCACTCAAACTTGGACAAACCAAGCTGACCATGAGTCACTTCACAACTCATGGTCACTCCTCACGACCAACCTCACGGGTCGTTCTATGACCTAGTGCGAATTTTCAGTTTTTCTCTATTTTCACTTACGGGTCTAATCGTAGAAGGAGATAACAGGTGGAGCCAATGACCCACTAAGACTAACCTATCTACAAATACATTCCCGAGCGGTAGTCAAATGGAGGCATGAATGTGAGATGCCAAGGGAATGATTGGCCGGACAGAGGCTAGGGCATCCTTGGGTTCCCGGGGTATAACAATATCTCCCTCTTGGGAACATTCGTCCTCGAATGTTAGAAACATGCAGAAAACTCAGAAACAAGCTATCACCATATACGATTTCTAGTCATTTAAGTCAAAAACTGACGGAATGACTACCTCCAAAAGGAACTACATAGCTAAACTGAATTCAGACATTGCATATATTTACCATATCACAAAACAAACATTTACACATGAACTAAACGGAAAAAGTTGATTAAAGATTTAGGGCAAAACTGGTACCTCAAACTGAAACTTAGTCGGTAGGGAACAAATGAGGGTATTTAGCTATCATAACCACTTCGGCTTCCCACATAGCCTACTCAACAAGCTTTTTTCTCCATAATACTTTAACTAAAGCTACTTCTTTGTTCCTCAGCCTCCGAACCTGACGATCTAAGATTTCAACAGGAATTTTTTCATAACTGAGGTTGTCCTTCACTCCGATGCTGTCCACCGGAACTACCAAGGCTGGATCACCCATGCACATCTTAAAAAGTGACACATGAAAGATGGGATGAACTGAAGATAGTTGCGAGGGCAAGTCCAACTCATATGCCACCTTACCAACTCTTCTCATAACCCAGTAGGGGCCAATATAGCGGGGACTGAGTTTACCTTTCTTTTCGAACCGCATGACTCCCTTCATGGGAGATACCTTTAGAAATACCCAGTCGTCCACATCAAACTCCAAATCTCTCCTCCTCAGATCAGCATACGATTTCTGATGACTCTGAGTGGTTTCCAACTGATCCCTTATCAACTGAACCTTCACCATCACCTCATGAACCAAATCTTGTCCTATCATAGCTACCTTACTAACCTCGAACTATCCAAAGGGAGATCTATACCTCCTCTTGTAAAGAGCCTGGAACAGTGCCATTTGGATACTAGAGTGGTAACTGTTATTATAAGCAAACTCGATCAAGGGAAAATGATCATCCCAACTACCTTTAATATCCATAACATAAGACCTCAACATATCCTCAAGGGTTTGAATGGTTCGTTCTGCCTGACCGTCTGTTTGCGGATGGAAGGCTGTACAAGGCTTAACCAGCGTCCCAAGCCCTTTTTTAAAAGAATGCCATAATTGAGAGGTAAACTGAGTACCTCGGTTTGAGATAATAGACAAGGCCACTCCATGAAGTCTAACCAACTCCATAATATACAACTTAGCATAATCATTCGCTGAATTCGTGGTCTTGACCTATAGGAAATGGGCAGCCTTAGTCAGCCTGTCCACCACCACCCAAATGGAATCACAATGCCAGCGAGTAAGAGGTAGGACTATAACAAAATCCATATTTATCTCTTCCCACTTCCAAATGGGGATGCTGATATCCTGAAGTACACCTCCCAGCCTTTGATGTTCGATTTCACATGCTGGCAATTTGGACATTTTGCTATGAACTCTGCAATATCTTTCTTCATACCATCCAACCAATAGATTTCTTGCAAATCCCGATACATTTTTGTGGATACTGGATGGATAGAATATCTTGTACCATGTTCCTTATGTAATATCCCAACTCTCAAATTATCGATGTCCGGAACACATAGTCGACCCTGGTATCGTAGCACACCATCTCCCCTTTAGGAGAAGACCTCGACCTTCTAACTATGCACCGCCTCCTTCAGCTTCCTCAATATTGGATCCTCATCTTGCCTGGATTTAACATCAACTACCAAGGAAGACTCTGACCCGTTATGCACCATAACACCACCATCGGCCGAGTCGATCAATCTAACGACCATCCTTGTGAGTCGATGGACATCCTCCACCAATTGCTTCTTTCCCTCATCCACATAGGACACACTTTCCATGGAGAGTCTACTAAGCGCATCCGCAACCACATTACCCTTGCCCGGGTGGTAAAGGACACTCATGTCATAGTCCTTAAGGAACTCCAACCACCTCCTTTGCTGAAGATTTATATCTTTTTGTGTGAACACATATTGCAAGCTCTTGTGATCCGTAAACACATCCACATGGACCCCATACAAGTAATGCTGCCATATCTTCAATGCAAACACCACCACTGCGGCAAACTCAAGATCATGGGTCAGGTAATTCTTTTCATGAAATTTCAGCTGTCTCAAGGCATATGCTATTACCATCCCACACTGCATCAAAACACATCCCAGTCCGACTCTCGAAGCATCATAATAGACAACGAAACTATCGGTACCCTCGGGTAGGGTCAACACTGGTGCTGAAGTGAGTCGGGTCTTCAACTATTGGAAACTTTTCTCACAAGCATCCAACCATTGGAATTTTATTTTTTTCTAAGTCAACCTGGTCAATTGTGCCGTAATTGATGAAAAACCCTCAACAAATCTTCGGTAGTAACCTGCTAAGCCTAAGAAACTCTAAATTTCTGAAGGATTTACTAGTCTAGGCAAATTCTTCACCGCTCGATCTTTTGGGAATCTACCCTTATGCCTTCGCTTGTTACCACATGTCCTAGAAATGCTATCGAGTTTATACAAAATTCACACCTGCTAAACTTTGCATGAACCTGACGATCCTTGAGGGTTTGGAGCACTATTCTCAAATGAGTGGCATGCTCCTCCTCACTCTGGGAGTATATAAGAATGTTGTCGATGAACATGATCATGAACATATCCAAATATTGCTTGAACACAACAGGTCCATAAGAGCTTCAGGAGCATTGGTCAATCCAAAAAACATAACTACAAACTCATAATGGCCATACAGGGCTCTGAAGGCTGTCGTTGGAATATCACACTCCCGTAATCTGAGCTAGTGATATCCAGACCTGAGATCAATCTTTGAGAAGCACATGGCACCTTGAAGCTAGTAAAAAAAATCGTCGATCCTGGGTCAGGGGTACCTGTTCTTGACGGTAACCTTGTTCAACTGTCGATGGTCAATACGCATGCGAAGGGAACCGTCCTTCTTTCGAACAAACAAAACTGGTGCACTACAGGCTCGATCTAATGAAGCCCTTATCAAACAAATCCCTTAACTGATCCTTCAATTCCTTTAGCTTGGTTGGAGCCAACCTGTAAGGAGGGATAGAAATAGGCTGCGTATCTGGCAATAGATCAATACTGAAATCAATCTCCCTTTTTGGTGGAACACCTAGAAAATCCTTGGGAAACACCCCAATATTCGCACACCACCGGAATGGACTGAATAGTCAGGGTCTCGGACTCCACATCCTTAACCCTAACTAGGTGGTACATACATCCCTTAGAGATCATCTTCCTAGCCTTGAGATAGGGAATAAACCGACCTGCTGGCACCGCCAAACTACCCTTCCACTCCAAAACTAACCCACCCGGAAAGCAAAACTCCACTATATGGGTCCTACAATTAATCGAAGCATAACATTCAAACAGCCAATCCATACCAAAAATGATGTCAAAATCAGTCATGGCCAATTCTACTAAGTCTGCGAAGGTAACCTTACGTAACACCATAATGGGGAAACCTCTATATACCTGCCTAGATACAACTGAATCACCGACTGGAGTAGATACGGAGAATGGTTCTGACAGAATTTTAGTACTAACTCCAAAACTACTAGCAATGTAAGGGGTCACAAAAGACAATGTAGCTCACAGGTCTAGCAAGGCATAAACATCAATATGAAAGACACGCAACATACCTGTGACCACGTCTGGTGAAATCTCCTTCTCCTGGCGCGAGGCAAGGGCATAGATTGGTTTTGGCTCTGTCTGCCACCTCCACAAGTCGATGCTCCCTGTGGGACAGAATGGGCCAGACCTGCTGCTTCCCTGGTGTTCTGCGCACGACCCCTATCATCACCCTGTCTGGCATATGGACATGGTCAGCGCATGTGCCCAGATCTACCACACCCGAAGCAGACATCCGAACCAAGCAGGCACTCCCCGAAGCGACTCTTGCCTCACTTCCTGCAAGCTAGGGAGGTATACTCAAACTGGGTGCCCCTCTGATCCTTTGACCCTGAAGCCCTACTCCTCAAATCAGCCTTGGGCCTTAATGGGACACTAGCTGATGATGGTGCTGGGGCTATTCACCTTTGCTGAACTATGGATGGTAGCCACCGCCGGACCTCTGATGTGAAAACCCACGACTATCTGTCCAAGCTCTCTTTGCCTCCCTCTCCCTCGCATGAGCCGCCTCCATCTGCTAGGCATACAACACTATGCGAGGAAAGTCTATATCGTGATGAAGCATGGCAATCCTACAATCCTTCTCTAAATAACCGGCCACGCCATGAACAAATCGGCTCACCCACGCCCTCTAATCCATCACCAGCTCTGGGGCGTATTTTGACAATCGGGTGAACTCAAGCGAATACTCCAGCACTGTTACGTTTCCCTACTTCAGGTTCACAAACTCTGTTGCTTTCAACTCCCACATTTCCAAAGGGAAGAACCTGCTGAGAAAGGCCATGTCAAACTCATCCCATCTAATAGGGCCCACTCCCGCTGCCTTGATGTCCTTCTATTGCTTGTACCAAATATGAGCGACCTCTTTTAGCTGATATGAGGCCAAGTATACACACTTCCATTTTGTCACCCCCATAACCTGAGTGACCTTCAAGATCCCTTTAATGAACTCGTGTGGATCCTCATCCACCTTTGATCTCGTGAACTCGAGAGGGTTCATCCTCAAGAAGTTTCTAATCCGAGTCGCCGATGCATTGCCATTCTGTTGGACCTATGCAACAGCCTGCTGATTGACCCGAGCGGTCAAGACCTACGCCAACATCTAAATCTCCACCCGAAACTCTGCGTGGGCAGCTGGCTCTGGTGCCTGGGGCTCTTGAATAGGTGGGGCTTGCTGATGCCCATGGTCATTACCATCTTCGTGGCCTTCATCATTTCCACTCTGCCTTCCGTTCATTCTCCTAGGAGCCACAATTGTGCAATCGTGAATCGCACGAATTAGAAGGAGGGAGAGGCTTTTCATCGCACGACACAGAACACAAAAGAAGGGAACATTTCCTAAAACATTTAGTAGACTCTTCTTCAGAGGTGTGGCACGCATCACACCCATGAAAAAGACTATACCTAACGCGTCATTCGAACACCCTAGGACACTTTAAACCTATTGCTCTGATACCAAGTTTGTCACAACCTGAACGTACACACGAATCATAGACATGGGACAAGGAACCCCGAGAGACCTCAAGTCAACCCATGGCTCATGCATTCAACTAATCTCATTTAAATAAATGGAATATTAAGCATAAAACATCATGAAAACATAACCATGACATAGCATCAGAAAATACCAAACATTTACATAAGCTGAGTAGTTCTCTTTTAAGCCTCTAATACGTAAGATGGGTTGATGGGACAACATCCCCAACTAACCCGAGCAATAATGAAACATAATCAACAAGAAAGTTTATCAAACGGCCCTCAGAACATGAGGACTCACCAACAAGCTGATATCGTAGGCTGGAATAGACAAGGATGAGGATGAGCCTGAGATCCGGATCCTATATCATAAAATGATACAACATAGAAAGTATGCGGTCAGTACGTGGAATGTACTGAGTATGCAAGGTAAGTAAAATGAACACATTAAAAGTAAGGTAAACTCATAGACCTAGGAGAAGGACATTATGCTTACATCAAAATATTCATAATAAAAGATAAGGCTCAAGACTTTCAAATCATTCATAACCATTCTGTCTCGACCAGTATATGACTCCTAGAGGCTTGCAGATTATTACTGATTCCCTATGGTTAGCTGTTGTTGGCCGTGTGGGGCTCGTATGTGTTTTATCTTATATGTTGGCCATGTGGGGCCTTGCTTAGCTAATAGTTAGCGGCGTTGTCGGCCATAACTTAGTTTAACACTGAAATTACTTTTCAGTCATAACTAGACATCGTGGTGGTCTTGTCGTTCCGCATAGGATTCCCTATTATTATCTGTTTCTAGTTAGCTATTTTATTTTATAGGTGGCTAAAAGGCCTTGTCGGTCAGGGGATGTATTTATAGTCGAGATATAGCCATTATTTTCTCAGCTTGAGTGTTAATTTTAGTCATGCACCAGTGGTGCGTAAGCTTAGCTAGGCCAGTTCATACTTTAGTAGGGCACCAGGTGCCAGTTGTGCCTCCCAAGGTGGGGCGTGACAATTTTCTAAGAAATTAAGCTTAATTATGTATGCCTCATGATGAATCAATTCATGATGTATTATCCCATCGATGTTCTTTATTATCCCAGCATGAATTATGTTTTAAATTATGAAATCATTATGTCACCCATTGTGATTTTTATGAAATTCAAGATATATACATGATCTTCAAGTAAGTATGAATCTTATTATTCATGAATTATGTTTTGGGCTGACTCACGGGCCTCATGTCATCGATGGATTGCATATGTTCAAGAATGTTTATGATTATCATGATTTAACTAGCCCACGAATTCATGTATGTATTATTATGAGCACTATATATGTTTTGGGAGTAGTATCAAACACCAAGTAGGTTCAGGGCTCAGGTTAAGCCCTGGATCTCATGAACTACGTGCCACCGTAGGTATGTCGGGACCCTTTCATGTATGTCCCTGGCCCAAATGGCCCTTTTAATGGTGATATCAAACTTTCATGGTTCTACCCTTGGGAAGGTACAAACACCCTCCCGAGTAGGGTTACATGTCGGGCATCATGTCTGCTCATATGGGGTATGCCAGTTAAGAGAATCTCGCACTGTTCCTCATGAATTATGCATGTTATGATTATGTATGTTGGTTGAAGTCATGTTAAGTAACTCTCTTATATTATGATTATGATTATGTTATGTTATGAATATTTTGAAAACCTTGAACCATATGATATGTTATTATGATTTATGATACGGGCATGATGTCCTACTCTTATGATCATTTATGAATTTCATATATGTTTTAAATGTCCATTTTACTTACCTTGCATACTCAGTACACTCCATGTATTGACCGCATACTTCCTATGCTATATCGTTTCATGATACAGGTACTAGTTCTCAGGCTCATCCTCACTCGTATATAGTTTCATATTCTCTCAGCGCTCTTGGTAAGTCCTCTTGTTTCGAGGGCTGTATGCTCATACTCTATGTTTTTCTTTCAATTTCTGGATGTTGGATTAGTTGGGGAGTTGTCCCATCAATTCGTCCTTTATGTTTAGAGGCTTATCAGATGATAAGTTGTATTCCACCATATTGTATAAGTCTTGTACTGATTTTCCTTATGCTATACTATGATTACGTTATTCATGTTAAGTCTTTCGTTCACGTGATTGGATTAGATGTATGCTCATGCCCTGCGTTGAGTTGGGGTCTCTCAGGGCTCCTTGTCCCGTGTCTACGATCTGGGTATACGTTTGGGTCGTGAAAAACTTGGTATCAGAGCCATAGGTTTTGAAGTGTTCTAGGGAGTCTGGAACCCGCGTTAATTAGAGTCTTTTTCATGGGTGTGAAGCGTGCCACACATATGACGAAGAGGCTACTAGACATTTAGGAAATGTTCCCATTTTTCAAGATCTATGTTATGCGGTGAACGTCCTTTACGCTTCTAATTTGTGTTATTCACATTTACCGAATCATGCCTCAACATCGAGTAAATGCTAGGAGAAACGGAAATGGTAACGACCATGAGGGTGCCCATGATGGTGAGCATCAGTCAGACCAACCCGTTCACGAGGAGCACATACCAGAGCCAACTGCCCACGTCGAGTTTAGGGCAGCAATTTAGATTATGGCATAGGCCATGACTGCCCTGGTCCAAAATCAGACAGTGGCATATTTCCCTCAGAATGGGAATGTAGCGGCAGCTAGGGTGAGGGATTTCTTAAGGATGAGCCCTCCGGAGTTCACGGGGTCAAAGGTGGATGAGGATCCACAAGATTTTATAGAGAAGATTCTAAAAATCACCCAGGTTAAGGGGGTGAACAATGGGGAATGCGTTGATTTGACCTCCTATCAGCTAAAAGGGGTAGCGCCTATATGGTTTAAGTAATGGAGGGATGCCAAGGAGGCGGGTGCAGGCCCGATAGGTTGGGATGAGTTTCACATTGCATTCATGGATCGATTCTGTTATACCCCGTAGGATTCCCGGCACCTAGATGTCCTATTCGCACGTTGGTTAAGCATATTTGAAGGCCATACGTGCTAGAGAATGGCCCGGGAAAAAGATCGGACGAGAAACCTATCGAACCATCCACCGCCGGAAGGAGCCAAGGCAGAGCGCCTCCGCAATGGCAGCGTGTCACAGAGGTGAAGCCTCCGCGTTGGCTCCGTGACACGTTAGCCTTGTCCAGGACCAAGTATATAAAGCCCCACTTAGGTTTTAAATCATTTAAACTTATAAATTTCCAATGAAACAGAGGGGAAAGATCAGAGGGAGGAAAGAAACGAAGGGGGTAATATAATTTTCATCCGATTACACTGCAAAACATTGTCCAAACTCAAATTAACCACAGATACCGAGGTATTTAGCAACAGAGAGCATTCCTACAGAGTTAGTTTCGTGAAATTCGGCCGACGAAACGTCGAGCTACCGAGCTAAGGTAAGTAGAATTGCTCCAAACTAGTGTCTATGTGTTCCTAGCTGTGAAGTGAATATTTCTCCCTTCTGGACCTCTAAAAAATAGCGAGTTTTCGACCGTATTTCGATAAGCCTAAGTTTAGGCTATAATTACATCGAAGTGATGTTGTTCATTAAAACAAAGCTATATTTGGTATTAATTGACATATTTATGAATGCAGTTGGGAGAAAATAGTTGAAGTACCGGCCGAGCCTCGTCCGACAGACGGATAGTTCGGGGATAAGGTATGTAAAGCTAGTTTCCTCGGCAAGTTAGTAAATCTCGGTATAGTAAAGCAATTTAAAGGCCAGTAGAATGTTCAGAAGTCATGTGTTGTGTTTATTACGAATGTTGGTACGATATTAGAAGCATCAGGTTATAATTAGCACAAAACTTGTTAGCACGATATAGATTCTAATACAAGTGTTAGGAACTGCACAACATGCTCAGTAAATGATGTAGTACAAAATGTCAGGATATTATCGTATTCAGCTGAAACCCAGTAAAGCAATGTAATATCTGTAAGACATCTCAGAAGTAGAATGATAGGTTAAAATGAAGTTTAGAAAACATATTAGAAATAGCAAATCACGTTACCATAGAAACTCAGCATACAACATGGTTTTCAGCAGAAAGACTATATCTTGTCCAGCATTAGACTCAGTACGGTATGGCAGAAGATTATATATTGTACATGCATACTATTGTCAGTCTCAGCATGTGTTAAGTATGTACATATTACTATTACTAGCTCAGCATATAGTATGTACAAATACTTTACTACTATTAGCTTCAGTATATGGGATATGCAGATAGTATTATCAATTGAGACCATTGTATTGTTTTGGGGTTGGATTACCTAGCATCCATGACCGCCCCAGGGTTAATAGCTGTATCGACTTGTCCGCCAGAGGATGAGGATACGTCGCTCTACGGAGTGGCATGCTGTCCCACAGGGGACGAAGATGGGATGCCAGTTTTCCCCATGTTGTGCCTTGATCGGCCCTTACACACCCCTGTCGAGCGGATATGCCCGGGTGTTGATTCAGGAGTCCTCCAGACTCAGATGCAGTTATAGCCAGGGGCTCAGCGAGCCCAAGTGTATACCCAGGGGACCGGCAGGATGCTTATAGCGATTATAGGAGATAGGATGACCGGGGTAGGGGTATAGATTCTGTGTTGGTTGTACCTCCCGGCTTATGGGGGCCGGGTAAGGTTTGTGTGTGCTATATTATGTTATGTTATGTTATGCCATGTTACATTAGCCACGAGTAGATCGGCAGTAGAATGATACGTCTCTAGGTATGACTCCTACTCCTTCCAGTATAATTAAGAGAAGGTATGATTTACATTATCAGATAGTTAATCTATTCCTGTCTACTTCTGTTTCATCAGTTGTATTGTTGTTTTCAGATATTTCTTTCAGTTATTGCTTTACATACTCAGTACCAGCGGTACTGACGCCCGGTAGGGCGCTGCATTACTTGCCTGCAGGTACTCATAGATGAGCAGGCGATCCGTCGTGATTCCGGTCAGCGATTGAGTATTCAGCTCCCGTCATCCGGAGACTGAATCCCAGAGTTGTATTTCGTTTTCTTTTGTTGTACAGTACGGGCAGGTCGGGGCCCTGTCCCGATCATTTCTATTGCTATTCCTAGAGGCTTGCAATCTGTATATATTTCCCTATTGTCAGTTGAGCCAGTCATGTGAGGCCGTGCAGTTGTATAGCTGTTAGTACTTTTATCTCTTTTATGTTGGCCGTGTGGGGCCATAGTTTGACAGTAGTGGTGACCTTGCCGGTCACGTAGCTTTCCAGTATTTCATTATTGAGTTACAGATAACTAGACAGCATGGCGGCCTTGTCGGCCCGCATAGGTTTCCCTATATTGATATGTTTCTGGTTAGCTGTCAGCACAGGTACAGGTGGCTATAGGCCTAGTCGGTCGGAGGCTGTATTTACAAGACGTCATATAGCCCGTTGTTTCCCTGAATCTGAGTTAGAGCCAGCCAGGCACCAGATGTGCTCAGGCTTAGCAGTCCATCAGTACAGGTCCTAGTAGGGCACCAGGTGCCAGTCATACCCCCCAAGGCGGGGTGTGACAGATTCATCCCTCGGGAGATGAGGGAGCTCAACGCAGCTGAGTTTGTGAATCTAAAGTAGGGTAACATGTTTGTCTAGGAGTATGCATTGGAATTCACCCAATTATCGAAATATGCTCCAGAGTTGGAGGTGCATCAGAGGGCACGGGTGAGCCGTTTTGTGCATGGATTTGCGAATTACTTGGAAAAGGATTGCCGGATCTCCATGCTTCACTGGAACATTGATTTTCCCCGTATTCATTTGCACGCGTGGCAGATGGAGTTGGTCTACATGAGGCAGAGAGAGGACAAGAGGGACAGGACCAATAGCTACGGGGTTTCTCAGGTCAGGTCAGGGGGTGGACCACATCAGCAGACCCAGCACTAGTTCATTTCTCCAGCTCCATCATTAGCCAGCACGCCATCCAGGTTTAGGGGAGACCATAGGAGTAGTGCAATAGGATCGAGGGATCATGGTAACATGCAGCTGGAGCGCACTTTTCAAGTTTGTGCGAAGTGCGGCAAGAATCATCCCTAGAGGTTCTTGGTCGGTGCAGATGCTTGTTTCGGGTGTGGTAAAACCAGACACGGGATCAGGAATTGCCCTGCAACCAGTTCTACCACTACAGTAGCACGACTGCCTCAACAGGGTACTTCCACTACTTAAGTAGGTGGTCAGCGCCAAAAATAGGCTTTATGCCCTAGTGCCTCGCCAGGAGCAGGAGGCTTTGCTAAATATGGTCACGGGTATGTTGCGAGTCTTTCATATTTATGCTTATGCTTTGTTAGATCTGGGAGATACATTATATTTTTTGACGCCTTACATAGCTAGTAGCTTGGGAGTTAGCCCTGAAATTTTGTCAGAACCATTCTCTGTGTCTACTCCAGTCGGTGATTCAATTGTAACTAAGCGAGTATATAGAGGTTACCCCATTACAGTATTGCATAAGGTCACCTCCCCAGACTTATTAGAATTAGCTATGACTAATTTTCATATTATTCTGGGCATGGATTGGTTGATTGCACGTTATGCTTCAGTTAACTGTAGAACCCGAGCGGTGGAGTTTCATTTTCTAGGTGAACCAGCTTTAGAATAGAGGGTAGTTCAGCGATATATGTAGGTTGCTTTATCTCTTACCTCAAGGCTAGGAAAATGATCTCTAAGGTTTACATGTACCACCTAGTTAGGGTTAAGGATGTAGAGTCCAAGATCCTGACTATTCAGTCAGTTCCAGTGGTGTGTGAGTATCCGAAGGTTTTCCCCAATGATTTTCCAGGTGTTCCTCTAGAGAGGGAAGTTGATTTTGGTATGGATCTATTGACCAATACGCAGCCTATCTCCATTCCTTCTTACAGGATAGCTCCAGCTAAGCTAAAAGAGTTAAAGGAATAGTTGAAGGAATTTTAGGATAAGGGCTTCATTAGACCGAGCGAGTCTCCATGGGGTGCACCGGTTCTCTTTGCTCGAAAGAAGGATGGATCCCTTAGGATGTATATTGATTATCGGTGGCTGAATAAGGTCATTGTCAAGAATAGGTACCCCTTGCCCAGGATCGATGATTTATTTTACCAGCTCCAGGGTGCCAGGTGTTTCTGGAAGATACATCTAAGGTCCGGAAATCACCAGCTCAGAGTTCGAGAGAATGACATCCCAAAAACCGCTTTCAGGACTCGGTATTGTCACTATGAATTTGTTGTTATATCTTTTGGACTAACGAATGCTCCTGTAGCTTTTATGGACCTGATGAACAGGGTGATCAAGAAATATCTAGACATGTTTGTGATTGTGTTAATTGATGACATCCTTATATACTTTTGGAGCAAATAGGAGCATGCCACTCACTTGCGAATAGAAATTCAGACCCTCAAGGATCGTCACCTGTATAAAAAGTTCAGCAAATGTGAGTTTTGGTTGGACTCGATGGAATTTCAAGGCCATGTGGTATCAGGTGAGGGGATAAAAGTAGATTCTCTGTAAATCGAGGCGGTGAAGAATTGGCCTAGACCGGTGACTCCTATAGAAATTCAGAGTTTCTGGGGCCTAGCAGGTTACTACCGGAGGTTTGTTGAGGGTTTCTCATCTCTTGCGTCACCTTTGACCAAGTTGACTCAGAAGAAGGTGAAGTTCAAATGGTTGGAGGCTTATGAGGAAAGCTTCCAGGAATTGAAGACCCGACTCACTCAGCACCCGTGTTGACTTTACCCGAGGCTAAGAATGGCTTTATTGTATATTTTGATGCTTCAAGAGTTGAACTGGGATGTGTATCGATGCAGCATGGGAATGTAATAGCATATGCCACTCGACAGCTGAAAGTGCACGAAAAGAATTACTCGACCCATGATATTGAGTTGGCCGCGATGATGTTCACATTGAAGATATGGTGGAATTACTTGTATGGGGTCCGCGTTGATGTATTCATGGATCACAAGAGCTTGCAATATGTGTTAACATAGAAGGATCTCAATCTTCAGCAAAGGAGGTGATTGGAGTTACTAAAGGACTATGATATGAGTGTTGTTTACAAACCGGGCAAGGCTAATTTGGTTACAGTGCACTTAGTAGGCTCTCTATGGAGAGTGCGTCCTACATGGAGAAGGGAAAGAAGGAGTTGGTGAAAGATGTCCACTGACTTGCAAGGTTGGGAGTTAGATTGATGACTCAACCGATGGCGGCGTGGTTGTGTAGAATGTGTCAGAATCGACCTTGGTGGTTGATGTCAAATCTAAGCAAGATGAGGATCCGATCTTGAAGAAACTGAAGGAGGCGTTGTGGAGTCAAAAGGTAGAGGTTTTCTCCCAAGGGGTAGATGGGGTTCTACGATACTAGGGTCGTCTATGTGTCCTAGACGTTGATAATTTGAGAGTTCGGATATTGCATGAGGCACATGGTATCAGATATTCAATCCATTCGTGAACCACAAAGATGTATCAGAACTTGTGAGAAATCTACTGGTGGGATGGTTTGAGGAAGGATATTGCAGATTTCGTAGCCAAATGTCCAAACTGTCAACAAGTGAAGGTCGAACATCAAAGGCCGGGAGGCGTACTTCAGGATATCAACATTCCCACTTAGAAGTGGGAAAAGATTAATATGGATTTCATTACAGGCCTACCCCATACTTGCCAACACTACGATTCAATTTGGGTAGTGGTAGACAGGTTAACCAAAGCTGCACACTTTCTATCGGTCAAGACCACGGATTCAGCGGATAATTATGCCAAGTTGTATATTCGAGAGTTGGTTCAACTTCATGGAGTGCCCTTGTCTATTATTAAAGACCGAGGTACTCAGTTTACCTCTCAGTGTTGGTGGTCTTTCCAAAAGGGGCTTGGGACTCAGGTTAAGCTCAGCACTGCATTCCATCCGCAAACGGATGGCCAAACGGGGCGGACAATCCTGACTCTTGAGGAAATTTTGAGGGCATGTGTCATGGACTTTAAAAGTAGCTGGGATGATCATTTGCCTTTAATCGAGTTTGCCTATAATAATAATTATCACTCTAGTATCCAGATGGCACCGTTCGAGGCTCTTTACGGGCGGAGGTGTAGATCGCCAATCGAATGGTTTGAGGTTGGTGAGGCAGCTATGGTAGGGCAAATTAGGTTCATGAGGCCATGGTAAAGGTTCAATTAATAAGGGAAAGGTTGAAGACTACTCAGAGTCGTCAGAAATCATATCCTGATGTAAGAAGAAGAGATTTGAAGTTTGAGGTAGACGACTGGGCATTTCTACAGGTATCTCCCATAAAGGGAGTTATGTGTTTCGAAAAGAAAGGGAAACTCAGTCCCCACTATGTTGTCCCCTACCAGGTTGTGAGGAGAGTTGGTAAGGTGGCGTATGAGTTGGACTTGCCCTCGGAGTTATCTTTAGATCATCCTGCGTTTTATGTGTTACTTTTGAAAAAGTGTTTGGGTGATCCAGCTTTAGTAGTCCTGATGGACATCGTTTGTATAAGAGACAGCCTCAGTTATGAAGCCAAAACGGGTATGATGGCTAAATACCCTCATTTGCTCCCTACCGACTCAGTTCCAATTTGAGGTATTAGTTTTGTCCCTAAACCTCTAGTCAATTTTCATGTTTAGTTCATGCATACAAGTTTGTTTTATGATATGGTAAATGTATGTGATGTATGAATTCAGTTCAGTTTTGTAGTTCTTTTCGGAGATAGTCAATCTGTCAGTTTTCAACTTAAATGATTAGTATTTATATATGGTGATAGCTTGTTTTCTGTGTTCTCTGCATGTTTCTAATATTCTAGGATGAATGTTCCCAAAGGGGAGATATTGTTATACCCCGGGAACCCAAGTATCAGACCTGAGAGTCAAAACGGAGAAAAACTGGAAATTTGTGCTAGCTCACAGGACAGTTCATGAGGTGACTCGTTAGGTGGGACCATGAGTCATAAAGGGACGCGTTGTTAGGCTGGACTTGGCAGAGTATTGGTAGGCCACGGGGATGACCACGAGTCGTGGTCCGACCTCACGACTCTTGAGGTCACCCATGGCGAGGATGGAATGCATGGCTAGGGATTTGAGGCAGTAGGGATCACAGGTGGTGACCATGAGTCTTGGTCAGCCACCATTATTTGTGGGGTCCCTTGTGGGGTGAAGCCTGGGCAGTAGACATCACGGATCCCAACCACGAGTCGTGTCCCGTGGCAACGACTCGTGAGGTCCCTCACGCGGACTGGCAACCAGGAATTTCTGCGTTTTTAGTAAGGGTGTTTTCGTAATTCCTAAATTCCTAAGGCCTAAACTATGTCTTTTTAAGTTCTAAATAGGGTATTTTAAGGGGGATTAGTCCATTCAATCTTTTAAGGGGTGTTAAGCCTCATTCATGCATCCAAGAGTATAGAGAGTAGTCTAGATGGGGGATTCAAGTTGTTCTTTCTCAATTCCTTTAAATTCCACCTTGGGTTGTCAAGGGAAGTTAAGAACCAGATAATCCTAGGTATGTAAAGTCATCAATGGTTGAATTCTTTCGTACCCATGCTCTTACTCTATGATTTAATTTAGAATTTATCAAAACCTCATGGGGTTTTGTATTTGATTATATAAATTCTAATGATTTAATTATGGCTTTTGTGATTTTTAAAAACTATCATAATCTATGAATTTTGACCATCTTTTGAGATACAAATTGATTATAATATTGTTGATTTTGATTTTCTAAGCAATTAAGCTTAATTATGCGTTGCCCCATGATGAATCGATTTATGATCTATCATCCTATCGATGTTCTTTACGAGCCCAACATGAATTATGTTTTAAATTATGAATTCATTATGTTACCCATTATGATCTTTATGAAATTTATGCTATATACATGACCTATCAGTATGTATGAATCTTATTATTCATGAATTATATTTTTGGCCGACTCACGGGCCTCATGTCATGGCTAGATCCCATATGTTCAAGCATGTTTACGATTATCATGATTTAACTAGCCCATGAACTCATGTATGTATTATTATGAGGACTTTATATGTTTTCGGAGTAGTATCGAACACCGAGTATGTTCGTGGCTCAGGTTAAGCCCCGGATCTCATAAACTACGTGCCACCGTAGGTATGTCGGGACCCTTTCATGTTAGTCCCTAGACCAAATGGCCCTTTTCATGGCGATATCACACTTTCATGGTTCTACCCTTGGCAAGGTAAGAACACCCTCCCGACTAGGGTTACAAGTGGGGCTTCATGTGTGCTCATATGTGGTATGTCGGTTAGGAGAATCTCTCATTGTTCCTCATGAGTTATGCATGTTATGATTATGCATGTTGGCTGAAGTCATGTTAAGTAACTCTCTTCTATTGTGATTATGATTATATTATGTTACAAATTTTTTGAAAACCTTGAGCCATATGATATGTTATTTTGATTTACGATACGAGCATGACGTCTTACTCTTATGACCATTTATGAATTTCATATATGTTTTAAATGTCCATTTTACTTACCTTGCATACTTAGTACATTTCATGTATTTTCCGCATACTTTTTATGTTCTGTTGTTTCATGATACAGGTCCCAGTTCCTAGGGTCATCCTCACTCGTAGATAGTTTCATATTCGCTCTCAACGCTCTTGGTGAGTCCTCATGTTTTGAGGGCTGTATGTTCATAATCTATGTTGTTCTTTTACTTTCTGTATGTTGGATTAGTTGTGGAGTTGTCCCATCAATTCGTCCTTCATGTTTAGAGGCTTATTAGACTACAAGTTGTATTCCATTATATTGTATAAGTCTTGTACTGATTTTCCCTTATGCTATGCAATGATTACGTTCTTTATGTTAAGTATTCTTTTTACGTGATTGGATTATATGTATGCTCATGCCCTGGGTCGACTTGGGGTCTCTCGAGGCTCCTTGTCCCGTGTTTACGATCCGAGTGTACGTTTGGGTCATGTCAGCCCATGGATCCAAGTATTCTATCAATTTGCGTGCCAGAAAAATGTTTCATGACTTGCGGGAAATATACTGGTGGAATGGCATGAAGAAGGATATGGCAGAAATCGTAGCCAAGTGCCCAAACTTTCAGCAAGTGAAGGTCGAGCATCATAGGTCGGGAGGCGTATTTTAGGGTATTAACATTCCCACTTTGAAGTGGGAAGACATTAATATGGATTTCATCATAGACGTACCTCGTACTCGCCGACAGTATGATTCTATATGGGTGGTGGTAGACAGGTTGACAAAGGCAGTACACTTTCTACTGGTCAAAACCACAAATTCAATGGATGATTATTCCAAACTGCATATTTGGGAGTTGGTTCGATTACATGGTGTTCCCTTGTCTATTATCTCAGATCGAGGTTACTCACTTTACCTCTCAGTTTTGGCGGTCTTTTCAAAAAGGGCTTGCGATTCAGGTTAAACTCATCACAACATTTCATCCACAAATGAATGGCCAGGTGGAGCGGACGATTCAAACTCTCGAGGGCATATTGAGAGCTTATGTGATGGACTTTAAAGGTAGTTGGGATGATCAGTTGCCCCTGATTGAGTTTGCTTACAATAACAGCTATCACTCTAGTTCCAAATGGCACCGTTCGAGGCTCTTTATGGGCGGATATGTAGATAACCCATCGGATGGTTTGAGGTTGGTGAGGCAGCTAAGATGGGGCCAGATTCGATTCATGAGGCTATGGTGAAGGTTCAGTTGATAAGGGACATGATGAAAACTGCTCAGAGTCGTCAAAAGGCATATATTGATATGAGGTGGAGAGAGTTGGAGTTCGAGGTGGACGATGCGGTATTTCTAAAGGTATCTCCATGAAAGGAGTCATGCTGTTTGGGAAGAAAGGAAACCTCAGTTCCCACTTTGTTGGTCCGGACCGGATTATGGGGAGAGTTGGTAAGGTAGCGTATGAGTTAGACTTGCCCTCAGACTTATCTTCCATGCATCCTTTGTTTCATGTATCGCTTTTGAAGATTTCTGGGAGATCCAGCTTTAGTAGTTCCGGTGGACAACATTGGTGTAAAGGATAGCCTAAGCTATGAGGAAGTTCTAGTGGAAATACTAGATCGACAGGTTCGAAGGTTAAGGAACAAAGAAGTAGCTTCACCTAAAGTATTATGGAGGAATCAACATATTAAAGGAGTTACATGGGAAGCCGAAGCGGATATGATGGCTAGATACCCCCACTTATTCTCTACCGGCTCAATATCAGCTTGAGATATTAGTTTTTCTCTATGACTCTATTTAGTTTCATGTTCAGTTCATGCACGCAAGTTTCTTTTATGTATATGGGTGTGTATGTGATTTGCGAATTTAGTTCAGCTGTATCTTTTGAATCGGAGGTAGTCATTCAGTCAATTTTCGAGTTAAATGATCAGTAATTGCATATGATAATTGCATATTTCTATTTTCTTCTTGCTTCCAACATTCAAGGACGAATGTTCCCAAGGGTGAGATATTGTAATACCCCGGAAGTGAGTAGGAGTAGACTGGGGGGTTAAAAGTTGAAAACTGCTGAAACTAGGAAAAATTTTGCAGAATGAGTAACCTTACAGATCGCTGGTCCAACCAATGAAAAGTTGGGATGAGTTGTGGAAAGTTTCTGGGCCGGGGGCAGGGGAAGCAACGATCGATGTAACGACTCGTTGTGGGAAACAACAAGTCGTCATTGGTGGTCGTGGTGGGAGATGGACCTTAGCATTTGGGAAGTGACGGATCATCCCACGACCCATCATGAGTTACCATGGACCGTTGTCAGTAGCCATTATTTGGATGGTGAAATGTCCAGTGTATTCGACGGAAGTAGACCATGACACGTTGGTAGGTGTAACGAGTCATGGTGAGGCCCGTTGTTTGAGGAGGTGTAAAAGTTGCAGGAGGAAACAACGATCGACAGAATGACCTATTGCAAGTAATGATGACCCATCGTTTTTAGTCGTGGTTTGAGCGTAGATCAAGCCTAGACAGTGTATAACATGGATCGTCACCAGGGGCCGTGGTATCCTCCAATGACCCGTTGGAGCGTCCGTTGGTTCATCTAATGAAGAATTTTCTGTGTAATCAGTAAGGGTATTTTCATCATTTCGACATCCTAAGGCCCTATACTACATAATTTAAGGCTCGTTTCATTCCATGCATGCAAACTTGAGAGGTTGAAGAGGTGATCTAGAGAGATTCTTCAAGGTTTTCATTCAAATTCTTCTTGGGCAACCAGAGAAGTCATAGAATCAATCCTCCCAGGTAAGTAGGGTTATTAGTGGGTGTCTTCTTGCACACCCATGCCCAAGTTCTATCTAAATATGAGAAATTCCTATGATCAAGTATGAGGTTTTTACCCAAATGCATGAATCTTCAATTTCCTTACACGGGTATGAATTGATCATGATTTTATTATTTAATTGTGAAGCATGGGCTGATTTTATAATGATTTCAAATAAAAATTATGTTTCTAGTCTTTTGAATGTGGAAGCCCATGGATGATATGATCATGAAAAGTGAGATTTGTGAAGTAAATGTGATAATGATGAGATATTATGATGAAAAGCACGATTTCAAGCTACTCATGTCTATAATTATGTTTTCGATGAGAATTGAGTATTTCTAATTATGATAAAACTTTGGGCAATGCCCACATATTATGTTTAAATGATGATTTTCTCGAACTAAGCTTACCACATTATTTTGGAGCGAAGACTGCCAAATTTTACATTCTAGCTTGTGGTATGTTTTGAGTTAAGTCTCACTATGCATAGCTTACCACATGGATTTGGAGCAAGGCTCCGAAGCATGTTTTTAGCTTGTGGTATGTTTTGAACTAAAGCTTCTCATATGCATGATTTCGTATTTGAGATGTATTCAATCATTGAGCTTTTTCAATAGATGATATTGGTCTTTGTTATATACGATGTAGAGCATTGCATGTTTTTAGGAGAAGAGTCTAGCACCAATCGGGCTAAGGGTCAATCATCGTATGCCCCAGAACTATGCGCCAACTTAGGTTGATACTATTATATTATTGGGACCTTCCTTATGAGCTATCCCTGGCCCGAATGTCCCATGAGCTTGATATCAATATCATGGTAGCGTCCTTAGCCCAGGCAAGGTTTTGGACGGCTCTACCCACTTGAGTGTGATAGTCAGGACCACGTAAGCTCTATTATGGTATGTCGGTTGAGTGACGAGTCTCCCATTGTCTATATGATTCAGATTTGCATATTCATTACTCAAGGTTATTATTTTATACATGCATGCTCTAACAACGAGGTTTGACTCAATGTTCAGCTTTTTTATAAATGCCATATTTCAGCTTTAAGTCATTCAAGTCAGTTTGATGTTACAAAGCTATGTATCATATGTTATGAAAGATCGTGATTTCAGAGAGAATGCATGCAAGACGTACTCTCAATTAATGATGTTTATGTTTTGACTATTGATTTGTCTTAAAGTGATTTTACTTACTTTAGCAGTTTTAGTTACCTTGCATACTCGGTGCATTCTACATATTGACCGCGTACTATCTATGATGTATCATTTCATGATACAGGACCCGGCTCTCAGATTCATCCTCGCTCTTAGACAGCTTATCAGAGTTAACATATACTTGTTGGTGAGTCCTCATCTTCCGAGGACCAGACTATCTATCTTTTCTTTATATATTTCAGTTTTCAGCTTCTTGAGTTAGTTGGGGTCTTGTCCAATCAAGTCGTCATGTTTAGAGGCTATTTAGACATATGTATGTATTCAGCTCCGGAACTTCTATTCGTATGTCATATTTAAGTTAGACTTCCGCTATGATGGTATTGATGGTTATTTAGTTCTTGATTGAGTTAGATGTATGCTTATGCCATGGGTCGACTTGGGGTCTCTCTTGGCTCCTTGTCCCGTGTTACGATTTGGGCCTCCGTTTGAGTCGTGATAGGTACCTTATCATCATCTTCAACATCAAGTATAATAAAGTCAACAAGTATGATGAACTTACCGACTTTGATGAGCAGGTCCTGAGTAATCCCCTCCGAGGCCACCATTAATTTGTCAGCCAACTATAGTACCACTCTGGTGGGCCTTGGTTTTCTCAAACCAATTGCATTGAATAGATATAGGGGTATCAAGTTCCCTGCCGCCCAAAGATATCCTTTCCACCTATTTGTATGGGGAGGGTGAAACTCCTTGGGTCTTTGAGCTGCTTTGGTATCTTGCTTGTTACCCTGAAACTGCACTCCTCGGTGAGTGCTACTGTCTAGACATCCATCAACTTCATTTTGTTTGCTACCAAATCTTCCAAGTACTTAGCGTACTTGGGCATTCCCTACAAAAGCTCAATCAAAGGAAAATTTATGTGAAATTCTTTGAAAATGTCAAGAACATTTGGAAACAAGCATCCTCCTTGCTTTTCTTGAGCCATTATGGGAATGGTGGGGGTGGTCTCTGTATTGGATGCAATGCTGATTGTTTATTTTTTCTGCAGCCTTCTTCTCTGTGCACTTTTCTGCTGATGGACCTAGTTTCACCAACTCTGGCTGCCCACATTCTTCTTGTCTTTTATTGGTGCATCAGCCAATTGTTTGCCACTTCTCCGACATGTGGCCATGACCTGCCGTGGGTTGTATCAATATCACTTGGTAAACCCCCCTATGGTCTATTATGCTGAGTAGCTACTAACTGACCCATCCGCTTGTCCAAGTTGCAAGTGGTTAACTGTTTATTTTTAAACTCTGAGACCATCTTTTCTTGATCAGCTTCCATCTAAGTCTAAATCTCCATGATCGTTTGAAACATCTCCTCAGTGTTGCTAGATTTACCACTAGTTTGTCTGCTCTGCTGCTGGTATTGATTCTGCTGAGGCTACTGATAACTCTGACTCTACCACTGATTTCCACCATAAGAAATGTCACGGTGATTTTGCCAGCTCCTGTTTTAGATATTCTTATAGTTCTGATTGTTTCTTAGCACGTTCCCTACAAAGTCAACTGACTTTGGATTTGCTCCGCAAGATTCTGCATCGTGCCCGCTGTTGTCACAAAATTCACACCATCTTGGAGTTTGTTGCACTGCATTTACCTGCGGCTGTGGTTATGCCATACTCTGCTTGCTGAACTGTGCCATCATCAAATGTTGTAATGATGCTATCTAGGTCGCCAAGGCATTCACATTGTCAGCATTAATGACCCCAGCTACTCTCTTGCATGCTTCTCTAGATGAATCACTGTGCCACTCTGGACTTCCCTGTGCAATTCTATTCAGCAGAATGTACAACTCATTTTATGTCTTTTATAATGCTTGCCCACCTGATGTAGAGTGTAGTAAAATTTTTATATGTGGGACCAAACTCTCCATAAAATAGTGGGCTAGCAATTTATTTGACTGTTGATGATGAGGGCAGTCTCTCAACAATGACTTGAACCTCTCCCAAGCCAAATAAAAATTCTCCTCAGGCCTCTACTTGAAACTTAGAATTTCACTTTGCAGTTTTGCAGCCTTACCTGATGGGAAAAATCTGAGGGGAAACTTCCTTGCCAGGTCCTTCCAGGTTCTAATGGAATTCGGTGGCTCTTCCTTCAGCTACCTCTTCCCTTCTCCCAACTACGATAATGGGAAAAGGGTGAGCCTTGCATAATCAGTTGACACTCTGGTGGAGACGAAATTGTCATTGATCTCTAAAAAGTTCTATAGTTGTTGTTGTGGGTCCTCATGTGTCATCCCTATGACCTACCCACTCATGCGCAACGATTACACCATGTTTTATTTGAGCCCGAATCTACCTCCAGACTCCAATCTGCGGATGCTGGAGGTAACATTCATCGTGAGTGGGATTTCCACTTCATGAACCGGTGTTGATGCAATCTCTATTGGTGCAGCCCCACCTGGTTGAACCTACTGGATGGAGTATAGAGTGGAACCTTCCCTTCACAACTATCGCAAGCTTCATTCAGGTTTAGAATATGGTTAAATGTTGTTACCTAAAAGTAAGATGACAAAGACCAAGTGTTTTAACACAAAAGAAAATGTAAAACAATACAAAAACAAGAAATTCAGCGAATGTTGCCAGTCCTCAACAATGGCGCCAAAAACTTGACTATGCCTCCAGTGCCCACGCAAGTGCAAACGGTTGTCTAAGTAATATATTGACTCTTAAGAGCTGGATGTCAAACCCATAGGGTCTGGATTTTAAGTGAATTAACAAGTTCAAGTATTAATTTGCAAAATTTCAAAAGTGATAAAGTTCAAAGATTTCAAATTTGTTTGTTTCTAAATCTGAAGACTATCACAAATTAAGTAGAAAAATAGTAATGAGAAGAATCCACGGTTAAGGGAAAACAATCATGTAATGCTATAATTCACAAAGGTTCAAGTATTTGATTCCATTTGTTATCTCACAACATAATTGCCATGTTCAAGGTCTTTCAAGCCTTTAAACAGAATTGAATTCGCCTCATAACTATATTGTTGAGAGGGGATGTGACAACCTAATTCACATGCAATTATCTATGTGGAGTGGTTTATGAGTTTAATTCCCTTGGTCATGGACTTTCGAACCTCTAACCATTAACCTAACTAGTCTTCACAACTACATCAAAGAGCGGTGATGTGATAGTTCCAAATTTGATGTCTAGCTATCTTCTCGTTAATTCACCAAGTGAGGGAATTAGGTATATTGCTATCCTAACCGTGAATTAGCCTTAAAGGCTTGAACTCACTTCTTGCATTCCTAGTCCTAACCTAGGTTTTCCTCTTTTAAGTTTGCCTAATATTAACAAGTGAATTTCAATGGTGATCAAGCATTAAAATGATTATAAACGAGAATGCAAGAACTAACAACAATGAAAACATGAACCAAATAGATGTTAAGCGATTACTGTTCGGTGGTTTGTTATATGGGTTAAAAACTGACACGCAAGTGCACGTGGTCAAACAAGTAATAAAGTGGCTAAGTAAGCCAAGTATCGAACCAAGGAGACTCTGGATAAGTAAAAATTGCTCAAGTATACTATATTCTATCTTACTTCTATATATGCTGACAACAACGTAACCAAAAGTTAAATAATTTTTGTTTATAAATTATATACTAAAACTATTAACAAATATCTACTTTGAATTGAAACTATGGATATGAGCATGCCAAGGTTAAGAACAAGTAATGAACTTGATTATAATCATAATTCGATTATTCTTCTCTTCTAGTTGCTAGCCAAGAACATTAGCCTAGAGATTAAAACTCTCGTATTTAATCTCACTTAAGAATCATAAACCATCCGTCTACATTTCTGTGATCAAATGCAATTTATGACCTCGCAATACAATTCCGGTTCCTAAATTGACTAATACGGCTTTCAAGTATATTTCTATCAGGAAAGCACATCAAAACCCAATTTTCCCAAATCATGTTAAGAACAATACCCTATTAATTCACAACTTTCCAATTTCGTGCTCTCTCGAGTGAAATCGGACTTTTTAGATGTACATTAATGTCGGCCACACACTAATGCAGTAGAAACAAGAATTAATAGAACAACATAGAAGAAGAAGATGAAAAACCATACAATTCAATAATCAAAATTCATCACCATTGTTCATAACCTCAGCAAGGAAGAGAATTAGCCACTCATTTGTGGATTAATCATCCTAAAACAAGTGTTAATCATACAAACAATTGATTGAAAGAAGAAAGAAAGAGAGAAAAACCCTTAGCTTTTTCATCCCTCAACTGCCTGTAACCCACGTCCTTGCTCCACCAAGTCTGAATTATTTTAAAAATAAGCCTAAGTGTTCTATTTATACTATTGGGAATTTTTCCCGGAATAACAAGCAACGTGTCACGGAGGCCAACACGGAGCACTGCCTCCGTGACATGGCGTGGACGCGGACCCTTATTGGAAATCTGGGGTCCGGGAATAAAGCCTCAACATGGCACGGCATGCAACGCGGTGGCTTGCCTCCGTGCCACGGAGCTGTCGCGAGGCTTCACTAGAAATTGACAAATTAATCACCCTCCAGGCAGTGTTCCTCCGCGATGGTAGCGTGGCACGGCTCCATCGCGGAGCCCCTTTACATTGTGCAGTCCAATGTATTTTTCGTGCTCGCATCCAAGTCCAACTCCGGTATTGTTCCAACATGCATTTTAGCTCCTCAAAATCATGTTTTACCTACAAAACAATGCTAATCATGTTGGTTAGTATAAATTCACATTTTATTGCCAATTACATGAAAATGTATACACATTGCACAATAAACAAGGCGAAAATGATACGTTTGAGTATCACTTGGGCATATAAATCTGCCCAAGATCACTTACCCCACACTCAAATCCTTGTTCGTCCTCGAACAACACATACACAACTCATGCAAATTACATCCCAACCTTCGCCACTATGGTGCGGTAATTTACGCTACGGTCATACCGATCATTCAATATTGTAAATCATCAAGAAAACATGCATGGTCTTAACAATGCAACGACCTTTAATACATCAAGACTTCCTAGACATTAAGAATCGACCCTCGATATCGGCAAACTCATGCAAATCAGCAAATCAAGATATCCGACCCGAACATCAATCTTTCATCAAGCATGTGCCCTCACAACTCAAGAGAATCTTCCCCTTTTTGTTCATGTGACACACAAACATTCAAGTAGGGGCATGTAAAAATTAATTTCACTCTCTCTCCCAAAAGAATTCACATGCATCATGTCATGACCCATAGGCTTGCCCTTAGTGTATTACTCCACTAATATAAAGAAATGCAATGTAAGATCACGTAGGACTTTAATGGGTTGTAATGGAAGCTATGGAACTAGTACATATTGGATTAGCCAATAATAGCCACTAGCATCATTAAGCGCCTTTTCAACACATTCCCCTCAACTCATGACATTGTTTCTCTCTTTTCTTTTTTCATCATCCCATTCATGCTGGTTTACTTTCGTATGGCCCATTTCATCAAACACACTTGACATGACACAAAGGTTTTTCATGCACCTTCATTATCATTTCATTGTAACAAGTGCACCCTCCACCTTTTTCTTTTCTTTCCTCACTCTGCTTTTCTTTTTCTTTCCACTATTCTCACTCTTTGACACTTTGGGAAAAATTTTTCTGTTCTTCTTAAGCGCTTAAAGTTTTGTATAGACTTTACGGCTAATGAAAAGAAAGAATTAAGATTAGTTTATACAATTTTGGACAAAATAAAGAAATAATCGGCTAAAGGCTCAACGGGATGACTAGGGTATACAATCACATAAAAAGGTAGTGTATGACAAGAAAAAAAAATAGAAACTCTCGGTTAAAACAAAGAAATGCCTACATCCTTTCCAACACTACACCTCCTTCATTTCGTTTTGTACACACACCAGGCAAGTTCTAGACACTTCACAATAGCATGGAATAACAACACCTCACTCCACACTTCATGCGCATGCTCGATTCAAGATGCATTCACAGACTCTTTAATTAGCCAATTACATGAATTCAGAATTAAGCCTCAATCACACCGAATCGAATTCTACAGCCAAGGTAACTCAATATATTTACAAAATTGCATGCTTTCAAACAAATCACTTTTACATTTTGAATATCAGTTACAACACGCAACCATAATTTCACAACCATATAGTAACTACAGGTTCCGTGATGCAATCCACCAAAGAAAAAACTGAAAACAAATTAAAATCACTACTCCTACTGACTACATTTCCCTTAAGACGATCGTCATCCATCCATCATAGGGAACAGTCACTAACTATGACTTCGGTTCAATGGGACTATTCTCGGTAAAAGAACCGAAAACAAACTCCGAGAAACCCAAAAATAAAAATTGAAAAATTTTGCAACACATCGATCATTTCGATGGAAAAATATTTACAAAATATTTTAATATGTACAAAATATTTTCGCAAAATTTTAAAAATATCGATCATTTCGATAGAGAAAAAACATAAGAGAATATTTACAAATTTGTTTTTTCTACAGACTTAGCTGGCAAACCACAACATTTCACAACACACATCATCAATTACCACAAATATATATAGATACAAACCAGTTTGCACTTCACAAACACAGGGCAACATAAACATACAAAACAAACAGAGGAAAGAACATACAAGCAAACCAGCCTAGCCACAGCACCTAACTACGCCCCACCCCACACTTAAATCGAACACTGTCCCCTGTGTTCACAAAAATTCAAAATCACAAAATTGGGTGGTGGCACTCCCTGATCAGTCGAAATATTCGACTTCTTCATCCGGTGCTGCTGCCTCATCGCCCATGTCCGAGTCACCTCCGTCGTCGTCATCGAACTCCACATCGGAGTCCTCCCGACGTGTCTCCTCGTCTGTGGGGACATCATCGTCAGTGGGCTCTACAAAGGCTAGCCCCACTCGGCATAAAGCCCTGGCGTTTTTGCCAAATGGGTAATCCAGCTCCAGCTGCCATAGCTCCTCCTTCGTGGCTGGTCTCCCACCAATCCGAAGCTGAAGCATTTGCATACCAAACATCCGTGCCATGTACTGGTCGTCGCGAGCATGTCGCTCGCCAAGTGTCAGCAGTGGCCCATGTGTGGTGTCGGGGGCCTTAGTTTTGGTCACATCAAGGGCCCTCCGCTCCAACTGCGGGATGTAGTCCAAAGCCTCTTCCTCGACGTCGAGGCCCCGGAGGAAGGTGGTGATAAGTCCTCCGAACCCATACCTGTGGCCCTGGTGTAATCGGGCTCTCTTCATGGCAGATATGATGACCGCCCCAACATTAATCTCTAGCCTTTTCATCAGGGCATACACTAGGCAGACACGGTCCCGGGTCACATCCGTCATGTGCACCCCCGGGATCAGGCACGAAAAGACTATCTTCAGCCAAATTCTTGCCTCCCTGTTCATTTGAGAATACGGCAGAGTCTGGTGGTAACCCCTCTCCTTATGTCTGCTCCATCTGGCTGTGGATCGAGCCCCACACAATGTGTGTCTGATATTGGCATATGGTGGGGTGATGTTCAGCTGGCGGAGAACGTGGGCGTCTGTGTCCCGCGCTCCAATGATGGCATTTAATTGCTGGGGTTCCAGAGTGACGATCTGCCCTCTGATTTTTATTGTGTGGCTTCTGATTGTCGGGTTCCAGTTTGCATAGAACTCTCGGACTAGATGTAGGTTGCACTCCTTGGGCTCCTGAAATATGAAGCTGAGCCCAGCTGCCTCGATCCTCTGCTTTATGCGGGGGAACTCCTGTGCTAGTGGTTCCCGTGCAATATGCTCCTCAGGGAAGTATTTATTTTCCTTGTGTTTAGCGTACCACTTCTTCCCTTCATCGGTTACCCACCTCATTCCGTATAGGCGGCGTTGGCCGCGCGGAACTGCTGGTGCAGCTGGGACTGCTGTGCCCAATCTAAGTCGTTTTCTCCCGGTGCCTGAAATAGATGCACCCTTACCCTTATCCTGCCTACTTGCCATTGTACCTGTCAACACAAATAAACAAGCACCATGTCAAGCTAAATGCATATTAGCTCCGGTTAAGGTCGGGTTAAGCTAAGTTTACCCCACACTTAGTCCTTAGCTATGGTTACGATACTACGACAAGGATCACTTTATTTGCACCCAAAAACAAACAACTATACATTTCAAGCTTAGTGCGTTCGCAAAGAAAATTTCGACGGTATAACTTTTAGCGTACTACTCAGACATCATACAGCTAATCCCAATCCTACCATCGCCAGCAATTCAACCATCGCACTTAGCAACGAAAACAACACACAAAAACAACAACAAAATTTCTATATACATATGAACCTATGTAACCAACCAATTCGAACAATTTTCACATTTTCCCAAAATCCCGAGAATTCGTCGTCTATTACATTCAAACAATATTTACAACGACTTATCTCAATTCACAAGCACACCCCGACATATAATTCACCAATTTACCAAGTTACCCATTTCGAATTCAACAACCAAAGCCCTAGAATTGAATTTCACAATCAAATTCGAATCATTCATGCAATCGATAAGTTCAAACGCGTATTACAACATTCCGAATATTTATCAATCAAAGAATAACTCAATTTCATGCTAAATTTCGACTTAGGGTGATTTATCTCACCTCCCATGCTCAAATTCGACTAAAATCGACAAAAAATTGAGAGAGAATAGGAAAACATACCTTTAAGTTGAATAATCGAAGAAACTCGATAATTTCTTTGCTTAATACCGTGGCACGTTGATGGGGGAGGGAAATTCGGGTGTTTGGTCGCGGAGAAGTAAGAAAATGAGGGAAAAAGGGTTTTTTCGGGGTTTAAAATGAAGAAAAATACGCGGGTCACACGGCAACCCGGTGTGACCCGTCACAAAATATAGGGCAACGTGTCACGGAGGGTAACGCGGAGCCCCTCCTCCGTGACACGGAGCTATCACGATGGCTTACTGGAATTTTTAAAAATTTCAGATTTAACCTCAATGTGTCATGGAGGGTAACGCGGAGGTCCTCCTCCGTGACACGGAGCCATCGCCCCAGCTCACTGTCTCTTCATTTTATTCATTTTTTCATTACCTCGCCTTTTCCTTCACGATTCCGTGCACATTTTTCTCCGTTTGAAAATCACCTCACTAAACAAAATTGGTTAGATTAATAGATTTGCCTAATTAAAATGAAAAATACTAACTAAAACGAAAAATTTGTACTAAATCAAGAAAAAGAAAAATAAAATAAAATCTATTTACACTTTACAAAACAAAAGAAAACAGAAAAAATATTTTTCACGGGTTACCTCCCGTGCAGTGCCTGGTTTACCATCGCGGCTCGACGTCCCTTATGCTCAATTGTCCACTAGGGTGATGGACGATTTCTCCCGATCCTTGTCCTCCCCCCAGTAGTGCTCACCCTTATCTGGTGGTCTTCCCATCAACTCTCGGGAATCATTCATTTGTTTAGCATTCCCATGATCAATTACATTGATCACCGAGAGTTCTTCATTTACCATCGGGAGCTTGGGTGCTTTGTGTACATCGAACACCTCTACCTTGTCATGTGCTCGCATTGTAAGTTGACCCGCAGCCACGTCGATTAATGCTTTCCCGGTTGCCAAGAAGGGTCGTCCCAAAAAAAATGGGACTTCAGCGTCTGGTTCAAAATCCAGAACAATAAAATCAACCGGAAAAATGAGGGATCCCACTTGCACAAGCACATCCTCAACAATGCCATCCGGCCTAGCTAAGGATCTGTCTGCTAACTGCAAGATTACGGTTGTAGGTCTAGGACTCCCTAGACCCAACTTTCTGAACACCGAAGATGGCATCAGGTTTATGCTCGCCCCCAAGTCACACAATCCACGAGCTCGGATACTCTGCCCAATAGTAAGCTGGATAGTAAAACTTCCAGGGTCTTTTAGCTTCGTGGGCAGTCTATTTTGGATCCGGGAAGTGCATTCCTCCGTCAAAGCTACCGTGGCATACTCAGTCAAACGACTTTTGTTGGCCACGATGTCTTTAATATATTTGGCATATTTTGGCACTCCCTGCAAGACATCAACAAGAGGTAAATTAACATGTACCTGTTTAAGCACCTCCATAAATTTCTTGAAACACGCCTCCTCCTTTTGTTTCTTGAGTCGTTGAGGGAACGGGGGTGGAGGCCTTTCTGATTCAGCTTCTTTGGTCTTCCCCCTATCCGAAGTTTGTTCTTCCTCAACATCTGCTGCTCCAGACTTTTGAGGTGGTCTTTCCGGTTCCACCTCCTTCAGCTGCAAACCACTCCTTGTGGTCACTGCATTTACCTGCTTCGGATTAGGATCCGTGTCGCTAGGCAGTCCTCCTCTGGGCCTTGTGTTTTGGGCACTGGCAAATTGCCCAAATTGATACTCAAGAGCCTTGGTCGCTAATTGATTGTTCTTCACTTCGGCTAACAATTTAACATAGTCAGCCTGCAATTGCGCCTGATTAGCGATCATGGTCTTGAACATTTCCTCAATGGTAGGTGATGGTGGTGGAGGAGGGGCATTGTGATTTCTGAATTGAGATTGGTAGTTCTGTTGCCCTCCTTGATTTCTTGGCATCCCCTGACCCGAACTTTGGCCTTGTTGGTTGTTGCTACCCCACGAAAAATTTGGATGGTTCCTCCAATTTGAGTTGTAGCCGCTACCAAACTGCTGCTGATTTCTTTGTGCATTGCCCACAAAGTTAACCGAATCTGGGTTTGCTCCACAACACTCAGCTGAGTGCTCACTGCTTCCACACACTTCACACCACATTTGCTGGACCGCATTGACTGAAGCTGAAGGCTGGTTCAAGTTCATGTTGCTGAAGTGGTTGTTCAACTGATTCTGCAAGGCAGCTATCTGTGCAGTGATAGCTGTAAATCCATCCACTTCAAGCACTCCTGCTGCTTTCCTTGCTCTACCTCGAGATGAATCAGCATTCCATTCTGGATTGCCCTGTGAAATCCGGTTGAGCAAAGTGTACAGCTCCTCATAAGTCTTTTCCAGCGCTTGCCCTCCAGCTGCTGAGTCTAGCAAAATTTTAGTATGGGGTTCCAAACCCTCAATAAATGTGTGTACCAACACCTCATTGGACTGATGATGATGAGGACAGTCCCGCAACATGGATTTAAATCTTTCCCAGGCTTGATACAAATTTTCTCCCTCCCTCTGTTTGAAACTTAGAATTTGACTTCTAAGTCTGGCTGTTTTACTAGAGGGAAAAAATCTTATCAAGAACTTTTGTGCAAGATCACCCCACGTTGATATAGAATTAGGTGGTTCAGCTTTTAACCACCTCTTGGCTTCACCAAGTAAGGAAAACGGAAATAGTGTGAGCCGAACATAATCAGGTGACACTCCAGCGGGTATATAAGTGTCACTTATCTCCAAAAAGTTTTGGAGATGTTGTTGTGTGTCTTGATGAGGGAGACCGGTAAATTGCCCGCTTGTGTGCAACAGTTGCACCATGTTCTGCTTTAGTTCAAATCTCCCTCCAGGCTCTGGTTTGCAGATACTTGAATGTACATTGTTGGCATGTGGGATTGCCACCTCGCGAACCGGCCTTGCTGCTGCTTCGTCGGGCACTAACACTGCCCTCACAATCGGTGGATTTTGTTACTCCATCATAGTCTGTCTGAGCAACTGCAGCTTCTTTTGTAGAGCTTCTCTGCGTTTACTATGAAATTCACGTTCAGGCTCTATTTAAGATTCCACCAGCTCTTTGTCCTTTGCCAGTGTTCACAGAAATCAAGTCTGCAAAATACAGGCTAAGACCAAGTTGTCAACACTTAAGAAAATAAAATAAAAAATACAGTAAATTTACACTTAACACAATTTCACCAATTGCCTAGTCTCCCCGGCAACAGCGCCAAAAACTTGTTCGGTGGTTTGTTATATGGGTTAAAAACCGACACGCAAGTGCACGTGGTCAAACAAGTAATAAAGTGGATAAGTAAGCCAAGTATCGAACCAAGGAGACTCTGGATAAGTAAAAATTGCTCAAGTATACTATATTCTATCTTACTTCTATATATGCTGACAACAACGTAACCAAAAGTTAAATAATTTTTGTTTATAAATTATATACTAAAACTATTAACAAATATCTACTTTGAATTGAAACTATGGATATGAGCATGCCAAGGTTAAGAACAAGTAATGAACTTGATTATAATCATAATTCGATTATTCTTCTCTTCTAGTTGCTAGCCAAGAACATTAGCCTAGAGATTAAAACTCTCGTATTTAATCTCACTTAAGAATCATAAACCATCCATCTACATTTCTGTGATCAAATGCAATTTATGACCTCGCAATACAATTCCGGTTCCTAAATTGACTAATATGGCTTTCAAGTATATTTCTATCAGGAAAGCACATCAAAACCCAATTTTCCCAAATCAAGTTAAGAACAATACCCTATTAATTCACAACTTTCCAATTTCGTGCTATCTCGAGTGAAATCGGACTTTTTAGATGTACATTAATGTCGGCCACACACTAATGCAGTAGAAACAAGAATTAATAGAACAACATAGAAGAAGAAGATGAAAAACCATACAATTCAATAATCAAAATTCATCACCATTGTTCATAACCTCAGCAAGGAAGAGAATTAGCCACTCATTTGTGGATTAATCATCCTAAAACAAGTGTTAATCATACAAACAATTGATTGAAAGAAGAAAGAAAGAGAGAAAAAACCTTAGCTTTTTCGTCCCTCAACTGCCTGTAACCCACGTCCTTGCTCCACCAAGTCTGAATTTTTTTAAAAATAAGCCTAAGTGTTCTATTTATACTATTGGGAATTTTTCCTGGAATAACAAGCAACGTGTCACGGAGGCCAACGCAGAGCACTGCCTCCGTGACACGGCGTGGACGCAGACCCTTACTGGAAATCTGGGGTCAAGGAATAAAGCCTCAACGTGGCACGACATGCAATGGGGTGGCTTGCCTCCGTGCCACGGAGCTGTCGCGAGGCTTCACTGTAAATTGACAAATTAATCACCCTCCAGGCAGTGTGCCTCCGCGATGGTAGCGTGGCACGGCTCCATCGCGGATCCCCTTTACATTGTGCAGTCCAATGTCTTTTTCATGCTCGCATCCAAGTCCAACTCCGGTATTGTTCCAGCATGCATTTTAGCTCCTCAAAATCATGTTTTACCTACAAAACAATGCTAATCATGTTGGTTAGTATAAATTCACATTTTATTGCCAATTACATGAAAATGTATACACACTGCACAATAAACAAGGCGAAAATGATACGTTTGAGTATCACTTGGGCATACAAATCTGCCCAAGATCAATTACAATCATGTTATGTAGCCTCAATCAGTGAAGAAGGGTTTTATCCACTCATGCTAATACAAGAACAAACATAGTGTTTGATTTCTTTAATTACAAGAGTGGAAAAAGATGGAAAGTATAGAACCCTAAGATGAATAAGTTCCTCATTCGCTCTTGCCTTTGCTCATCTATGTTTCCAGAAATAATATCCTGATGCTGAAAATAATTCATAAAGGTTCTATTTATACTTGCCGACTTTTTGTCTATGAAAGTCCCCCTCCGTGTCACGCTACCTATAGCAGTAGTTTGTTTGTGACACGGAGGTATCGCGGATGCTTACTAGAATTTTATGCTGGGCAAGACATTTGCATGTGACATCCGCCATGCATGCTGTTGGACAAGGGCGTCACTTGGAGTGGCACGACCTTCATCACAGAGCTTAACCAGCGTGGCACATTGCCATCATGCACGACTACTTCTTAAGCATCTTCTAGCACGTAGGCGCCTGGGCATGGCACGTTGCCTACCGCACTGCTTACATTCTGTGGCACAACGCCTATCGCCCAAACCATACTGGTGTGACACGCTGCTTGCAAGCAGCAACCTTCATTTCGTGTTGTCTTCATGCATCTTCATCGTACTTCAATGTAATACCCTGAAAACCCTAAGCTCAGACTCGAGATTTGAAATGGAGAAAATAGTATTTTTTGCACCAGGTCACAGGACGAGTTGTCTAGTGAGCCGTGAGGTGCACAATGAGTCATTAAGTAACTCGTGGGGAGGATTGTAGACTTGGTTGTAAATTTTGGGCTTGAGGTTGACCACGGGTGAGACCACGAGTTGTGGTCATCACAACAAGTCGTCAAGTGGGTCATGGTCAGTGGTTGGTTTGAAGGTTGAAGGTTTTTGGCAGTGTCCCTAACTATTCGTCACCACGAGTCGTAGGGCACACCACGAGTCGTGGTGTCTCTCCTGGTGACTAGTGGTGATTAAATTCCAGTGTAGGCAATAGGAAGAAGACCACGAATCGTGGTGTGGGGCACGAGTCATCTTGTCCCTCGTGGGGACTGGCAGTCTGTATTTTTCTTATGAAATTATTAAGGGCATTTCCGTAATTCCTAAGTTCCTGAATCCCATAGTACAACGTTTTAAGCACCGAATAATGTGTTTTAAGAGGGTTAAGTTCATTCTAAGCTTATTCTCTCCCATGCATGCAAGTATAGAAGTTCCTGAGGGTGATTAAGCATAGACTCCTCAAGTTCTTCCCCAAGATTCCATCAGGCAATAGTTGTGAAATCAAATTTCTATAGGTATGTAGTGTTATGAATGGGTGTATTATCCACACCAATGGCCAATCCCTCTTCAACTCAGGAAATTCTAGTTGATGAATCTTTAGGGTTTTAACCCAACATGTGAATTCTCTAAGTATCAATCAGGGTACGATCTAAGAATATTTCTATGTTGAATTATGATTCATGGGCAAATTTTATAATGTTTTCAATTACAAATTATGTTTTAAAGTTTTACAAATTATGATGCCCAACCATGAAAGTTCATGAATAAATGAGATTTTGATGTATGTTTCAAGCATAATGACATGTATATGAAGAATGTATGATTTCATAGTACCCATGTCTATATCTATGTTTTCGAATGAATTAAACCTGTGTCAAGCATATTTAAGTATTGCGCAAGCCCATATGATCAAGTATGTTTCAGGATTTATCTAAACTTCATGTATTGACTTACCATATGGATTTTGGAGTCTAGACTCCCACTATTTCTCATCTTGTTTTATGGTTTGAGCCCAACGCTTTTCATGTTATGATTACAGATTTATGCATGTATATTATGAGTCAGGTTTGTCACTAAATGATGGTTCAGCTTCGTTGAAAAAAGATGGAGAGCATATGCATGTTTTTGGGAGTAGTGTCTAGCACCGAGTAGGCTAAGGGTCTCAACCTTATGCCTCAGAACTACGTGCCAACGTAGGTATGTTCAGGTTATTTGGGACCTCCCTTGATAGCTTCCCCTGCCCCAAAGGGTCCTTCAGCTTTATATCAATTGGTAGCGCCCTTAGCCTTGACAAGGATTAGAACGGCTATGCCCACTGGAGTGTGATAGTCGAGACCACGTAAGCTCTATCATGGTAATGTCAGTTATATGACGAGTCTCCCATTGTTCCTCATGATTTTAGCTATGCATGTTCATCAGTCATGATATTATTCTTTCAGCAGGTTTGACCCAATCTTCAATTTTACTTTGATTATTAGGTTTTAGCTTTGGGTCATTCGATTCAATTGTGATATTCAGTTATGTTCAAATAATGATTTCAAAAAATAGCATGCAAGCCTTACTCTCAGAATCTTATCTTGATTTTGTTTTATGATATGCATGATTGATGATTTTACTTACTTAGCGGTTTTACTTACCTAACATACTCGGTACATTCCACATACTGACTGCATACTCTATGCTATATCATTGAATGATACAGGATCGAATATTCAAGCTCAGTCCCGCAAGTAGCCGAACTCTTAATTTTAGCATCTTCCAGTCTCAGTTGGTGAGTCCTCATTTTCCGAGGGCCCTTTTTCAGTTGTATGGAGTATTTTAGTTTCAGACTATAGGGAGTTAGTTCGGGTCTTGTCCCATCAACTCATCAGTAGTAGAGACTTTTTAGACATAGCATTCAGTTTCAGCCATGTGTTATGTATTCAGATGTTATGATATTTCCAGATTTCCGCTTTATAACATATGTTATACTTTCGCTTGATTATGTTGAGTTTAGATATCATATTCATGCCATGGGTTGACTTGGAGGCTCTCAGGGTTTTTTGTCCCGTGTCTCGATCCGGGCCTATGTTCGGGTTGTTTTACAAACTTGGTATCATAGAATTAGGTCTTGAAGCATCCTGGATGTTTGAATGCCGCGTTAAGTAGAGTTTTTTAAATAAGTGTGAAGTGCGCAACATTTATGACGAATATTCTACGAGACGTTAAGAAAATGTTCCCTTCTTTCATGATCTATGTCGTGTGATGAAATGTCTCTCTATCCTTCTAACTCATGCTATACGCATTTGCAGAATCATGCCTCCTCGCCGAGTTAATGGAAGAAGATATGGAAAATGGAAATGACCATGAGATGGCAATAGGGATGGGCACCAGCAGGCCCCACCAGCCCATGAGGAGCATGTAACCAAGAAGGTTGCCCACATGGAGTTTAGGGTAGGCATACAGATGCTAGCTCAGGCCTTGGTCTCCCAAGTCAATCTGCAGGTGGTAGTGACATACCCGATTCGCGCATCCGCAAATGTACGGGTCGTGCAAGTAATATAGTGTCTCTTTTAGAGAACCAGAATGTCGAACCCACAGGGACTGGACCCATTCCTCTAACTATCCATTTCAAGTGTGATCTTAATTTTCGCAAGTGTTGGTTATAAAAGTTTTCGAGGGAGATTTAACTAAGTCTAGTTTTGGTGAATGAAATATCCTGAATTTACTCTAGGAGCAATATAGAGTTAAAACCAGCTAATCATGCGATACTACGAATTGCAATGGGTTAAGCATGACACTATCGATTGTTGTTTCACATAATTAGTATTGCATGTTCATGGTCTTTCGAGCTTCTAAACACGGCAAACTAGCCTCACTGCATCATTGTGAGCGAGGATGTTAATTTCTAGTTCGCGGGCAATTAATTATGTTGTGGTTTACGGGGAAACGATTAGGGACTTTCGTGTGTCTAACCATTTAACTCAACTTAGCCTCACAACTACTTCTTCAAGTGGTGATGTGATAATCCTAAGTTTGTCTCTTAATAACCCCCGTTTTATCAACCAAGCAAGGTGTTAGGTATATTTCTATCCTAACACGAAATTATATACAAACATGCTCCTTACATTCTCATGTCCTGACCTAGGTTATTCTTTCTCAAGCAATTGCCCAAGCTAACATATATGTTTTCATGGTGATCAATCATAAAAACAACAAACAATCCAAATTGCAAGACGAAAACAACAATCAATAACTTAATTCCAAAACAATTTCATAAAATCACAATCATAATTCATGGCTTCAACCCTAGAGGAAGGGTTCTTGCCATTCATGTTCGTAAAACTACAACTAACTACTACTAAACTAACATACTTACATGAATTTGGTAGATGAGAAGGGAATTTGCCAAACACTATATGAGTTCTCCCATTTCTCCCTTCACTCCTAGGTAGTTTTCCAGAATAAAATCGTGACCAAGTGGAATTAGGAGCTAAGGGACCTATTTATAATAAATGAGAAACGTGCACACTTTAGCCTGTCGTGGAATGGCTCCATGTCACGGAGTGTATCGCGGAGCACTGCCTCCATGACACGGAGGTAACGCGAAGGCTTTCTGGAAATTACCCAAAATTGACCCTAGGCAGCCTTCTTGCCGCGTTGGTAGCGTGTTACGCTGCTTGGGCAGCACGATGGCATACTGCTGGCGAGGGGCTGGCCTGCCGTGGCACGTTGTTGCTGCATCTGCTCGCTTTCCATGCCTTCTCCTTTCCGACTTCCGCCGATTGCTTCCGACTCCATTCCTTTCCTTCACCAACTTATAAATTAGTTCCTCCAAATCATCGAAACCTACAAAACAAGGACTAATGATGTTGGTTAGCACATATATTCACATTTATATAAAATTACATGAAAATGTATAAAATAACTTAGATAAATAAGACTACATTAAGGTATAAAGCATCACTCGGGCATGCTATTTTTGCCTGAGATCACCTACCCCACACTTAAAGTCTTGTTCGTCCTCGAACAACCTTTTACATCTCATGCATATGGAGACTCACCCATAACTCATTTAGCAAGATTATTCAAGCTACGACTATAATGATTACGTAAGATAACAAGCTACAAATAGAGCATGCACGATTTGATCATTGAAATGAAGTACAACTATGTTAAGACTTCTTAACCTCAAGAATCGACTCTCAATCTTAGAAAACTCATGAAAATCAACTGATTAAGAAATATCACATGAATTATATCCTTCATTCAACATGTGCCCTCACGGAAAGAGAGTTACCCAATTTCACGCGCAAAAACAATTTTTAACTCACAACATGTGTGGGTACATGAATAGAATTACACTCACTCTCACAAAGAATTCACATGCATCATGTAATGACCCATAAGCTTTCCCTTAGTGTTTTATTCCACTAATTTAAGGATGTGTGAATGTAAGATCAAGTAGGACTTTTTAGGTTGTAATGTAACTCGGGTGCGGGTAGATACTATTATGGCCAGTAATAGTGACTATCTTTCCTAAGCGCTTTTAATACATCACGCCCTCATTACGAACTTCCCTTCCCTTACTTCACCTTTTTCTCCTTTAAGCTTTCTTTTTCCTCTTTTGTTCCCCCATTTCTTTATACAATTTTAGCTTATTGGTAAGGAGTTCTATAAGTAACTTTTCATTAATTTGTTTTCTTACTCCATATAATAATCAGCGGTTTTCAAACAAGTGCACCCTCGACCTTTCTCAACTTTTACAATTGCTACTTTCCCCTTTTTTTTCATTCTTCCGACTCCTTTACTCTTTAGTATTTTTCCTCTAAGCGCTTAGGAGTTTTGGTTCAAATTCAAGGCTAATAAAAGAAAAAGGATTAAGCTTATGTTGCAGCTGTCAAAGAATAGGCTCAAGGATCAATGGGGTTAACTAGGATTAATTTTTCAAGGTAGGTAAAATGAGGGATAAAAATTTGGTTCATTCAACGAAATGCCTAAATCATCTCCTACAATTCACATCCTTCATTTAGTTTTATAAACACACTAGGCAAGTTCTAGAAATTCCACAATAGCACAGAATACTCAAAAACCTTACACTCATGGCACATGCTCCAATCAAGACACATTCAGCAGACTCTTACCCAGCTAATCACAAGAATTTAGAATTAAGCTTCAATCATATTGAGTCAAATTCAAGAGCCTAAGTGTCTCAAGGAAAGTTATATACTTGCATGCTTCACAATGAACATACTTGCATTTTACAATCACGTATAGCACATAACAAAAACATCAACCACCAATTAGTTATGGTTTCAATAACCCAACACCTACCGACTAATTTTTCCTCAAGACGATCGTCATCCATCCATCGTCGGAAACAGTCCCTAACTATGACTAAAAACACTCTATACAGACAAAGGAAAGAAAAAGAAAGTTTTTATTCTTCGGTTCAAAGACCCCCCATCGGAAAAGAACCGAAAAGAAAAACCAACGGGTGATGAAGTCATGCTTAAGTCACAAAAAAATTTTCAAATTTTTCAAATTTTTCACAAGCATTACATTCACCACAAGCTTGTTAAGCACAAAAATTTTGAAATTTTTCTCACCCGACACTTAAATCATGCTATGTCCTCATAGCATAAAATTAACATTTAAAGGATGAGAAATACTCCCTGAGCCTCTATGCCAAGCTAAAAGCATGCTTTCCTTTCAAGTTTTAAGAGGTGGGTGTTCGACCCCACACTTCTTCTATTCCATGCTCTTTAGCTTCCACCTTCTTGGTACTCAGACTTCCCTCCATCTGTGCTTAACTTTCCACCAAAAACACAAACAAAATGAAAATAACAAAATCGACACAAAATCAAAATTAACAAAGCATACCTGAGGTACCCTTGGCTTGCCTCCCAAGCAGCGCCTTATTTTACGTCGTGGCACGACGTGGACTGTCCTTTTTAGGACATCCTCATACCTGGGTTCTCTTTTGAGAACCATCTCCTTTTCTTTTGTTGTTTAGAAGAAACAACCTCCACTCTGTTCCTCTCTTTCTCCAACTTCTTCTCAATTTGAAGCCCTTTATCAGACCGGGTTGAACACTTGTCATTGCCTTTGGCCCTGCACCTGTGGAATCCTCCACCCCACACTTATCCTCTGCCAACACACTAACCTGACAAAGGTTTCTGTAGTGTGCAGATGGGTTCATTTCTTGGTATACTTGGAAGAGTTCTTCTTCATCCTTGACCCTCATTTTCAGGGTCCCTGCTCTCAAATCAATCACCGCTCCTCTGGTTGCCAAGAATGGCCGTCCCAAGATTAAGGGTACCTGGTCATCGACCTTAAAATCTAAGACAATAAAATCAGCAGGTATAATGAACTTACCTACTTTGATGAGAAGGTCCTCTATTATTCCATCAGGTGTCACTCGCGACTTGTCAGCCAGCTGCAGCATCAACCTCGTCGGCCTCGATTTTCCCAACTCCAGGGTGTTGAATAAGTATAGGGGCATTAGATTAACTGCTGCCCCTAAGTCACACAAAGATCATAGCACCTCAGCTTTACCAATTTGTATGGGGAGGGTAAAACTCCCTGGGTCTTTGAGCTTCTTTGGCATTTTGCTCAATACCCTGTGACGGCACTCCTCAGTCAGTGCTACAGTCTGGACGTCCACCAATCTAACTTTGTTCGCCATCACGTCCTTCAAGTATTTAGCATACTTGGGCATTCCCTGCAAGACATCAATAAGAATCAAATTTATGTGAAGTTCTTTGAAGCTCTCAAAGAACTTTTTGAAGCATTCCTCTTCCTTGCTCTTTCTGAATTTCTGAGGGAATGGTGGTGGTGGTCTTTAAGCTGGCTGCAATGAAAGTTCCACATTTTGTTGCCTAGCACTCTGATTATCTCCCATGTTGATGGATGGTCCTGGTCTAACCAACTCCGGCTGCACCCCCTTTCTCAGCTCTTTTGGCACTGCATCAGCTAATTGCTTACCACTTCTCAGACTGATAGCATTGATCTGTCGGGGGTTAGGATCTGTGTCTCTTGGTAATCCCCCTTGTGATTTCATGTTTTGAGCAGCTGCTGTCTGACCCACTTGTTTTTCAAGATTGCGGGTGGCCATTTGCTGATTCTTTAAGTCTGTTGCCATCCTCGCCTGATTTTCCACTAACTGAGTCTGGGTCTCCATGATTTTCTGCAATGTTTCCTCAATGCTGCTACTCAATTGCCCATCATTCTGCCTATTCTGCTGATACTGCTGTTATTGAGGTTGCATATAATTCTGCTGTTGGTTTCCACCCCAAGAAAAATTCGGGTGGCCCTGCCAATTTCTGTTGTAACTGGTTCCAAAATTCTGATTGTTGCGCTGCACATTACCAACAAAATTGAGTGACTCTGGATTGGCTCCACAAGATTCTGCATTGTGCCCATTATTACCACAAATTTCACACCAACTCGGAGCTTGCTGAACTGCGTTAACTTGGCCCTGGTGTTGGTTCATACTCAGTTTATTTAACTGAGTCATCATCTGATGCTGGAACGAAGCTAACTGTGCTGCCAAGGCATTCATACCATCTACCTCTATCAGCCCTGATCTCTTTCCTGCCCCTCTCGATGACTCGCTGTGCCACTCTGGGTTTCCTAGTGCAATTCTGTTCAACAAGGTGTACAACTCATCATATGTCTTCTCCAAGGCTTGCCCACCCGATGCAGAGTCTAGTAATATTTTTGTGTGTGGGTCTAGACTTTATACAAAGGTATGAGCCAACACTTCATTTGATTGCTGGTGATGGGGCAGCCTCTCAACAATGACTTGAATCTTTCCCAAGCCATATATAAGTTCTCATCAGGCCTCTGCTTGAAACTGAGTATTTCACTTCTCAACTTGCACTTTTGTCTGAAGGGATAAATCTGATAAGGAACTTCTTAGCCAAGTCATTCCATGAAGTTATGGAGTTCGGTGGCTTAGCCTTCAGCCACTTTTTCACCTCTCCCAATAGTGAAAATGGGAAGAGGGTCAGTCTGACATAATCTGTGGACATGCCGGTGGGGACAAATGTGTCACTAATCTCTAAAAAACTCTGTAGGTGCTGCTGTGGGACCTCATGTGCCATCCCAGTGAATTGACCACTAGAATGTAACAGCTGCACCATGTTCTGGTTAAGCTCAAAGTGCCCTCCAGGCTCCGGTTCACGGATGCTAGAGGTCACATTCGTCGCTAGTGGAATTGCCACTTCGCGAACTGGTCTTGCTGCCATTGCTTCAGATGGCAATGGTGCTTGTCCTGTGGGTGGTTGTTGTTGTACCTTTTCTTGAAGTCTCTTCAGCTTTTTCTCTAGAGCTACTCTCTTTCGCAAATGGATTTGACGTTCAGGTTCCAGCAACGGTTCCACAAGCTCTCTATTCTAGCCAGCTCGGCAGGACAACCTGTCACCTGCAAATAAACAGACTAAGACCAAGTTTCTCAACACTTTAGGAAATTCAAAAATCACGCTAAAATAGATAAATTATCAAAACTTCGCCGAGTCCCCGTCAACGGCGCCAAAAAATTTAACGTGCCCTATTCGCGCATCCGCAAGTGTACGGGTCGTGAAAGTAATATAGTGTCTCTTTTAGAGAACCAGAATGTCGAACCCACAGAGACTAGACCCATTCCTCTAACTATCCATTTCAGGTGTGATCTTAACTTTCGCAAGTGTTGGTTATCAAAGTTTTCAAGGGAGATTTAATTAAGTCTAGTTTTGGTCAACGAAACATCCTGAATTTACTCTAGGAGCAACATAGAGTTAAAACCAGCTAATCATGCGATACTACGAATTGCAATGGGTTAAGCATGACATTATCGATTGTCGTTTCACATAATTAGAATTGCATGTTCATGGTCTTTCGAGCCTCTAAACACGGCAAACTAGCCTCATTGCATCATTGTGAGCGAGGATGCTAATTTCTAGTTCGTGGGCAATTAATTATGTTGTGGTTTACGGGGAAACGATTAGGGACTTTTGTGCGTCTAACCATTTAACTCAACTTAGCCTCACAACTACTTCTTCGAGTGGTGATGTGATAATCCTAAGTTGGTCTCTTAATAACCCCCGTTTTATCAACCAAGCAAGGTGTTAGGTATATTTCTATCCTAACACGAAATTATATCTTGAGATACAAACATGCTCCTTACATTCTCATGTCCTGACCTGGGTTATTCTTTCTCAAGCAATTGCCCAAGCTAACGTATATGTTTTCATGGTGATCAATCATAAAAACAACAAACAATCCAGAATGCAAGACGAAAACAACAATCAATAACTTAATTCTAAAACAATTTCATAAAATCACAATCATAATTCATGGCTTCAACCCTAGAGGAAGGGTTCTTGCCATTCATGTTCGTAAAACTACAACTAACTACCACTAAACTAACATACTTACATGAATTTGGTAGATGAAAAGGGAATTTACCAAACCCTAGATGAGTTCTCCCACTTCTCCCTTCACTCCTAGGTAGTTTTCCAGAATAAAATCGTGACCAAGTGGAATTAGGAGCTAAGGGACCTATTTATAATAAATGAGAAACATGCACAGTTTAGCCTGTCGTGGAATGGCTTAGTGTCACGGAGTGTATCGTGGAGCACTGCCTCCATGACACGGAGGTAACGCGAAGGCTTTCTGGAAATCACCCAAAATCGACCCTAGGCAGCCTTCTTGCCACGTTAGCAGCGTGTCACGCTGCTTGGGCAGCACGATGGCATGCTTCTGGCGCGGGGCTGGCCTGCTGTGGCACGTTGCTGCCGCATCTGCTTGCTTGCCATGCCTTCTCCTTGCTGACTTCCGCCGATTGCTTCCGACTCCATTCCTTTCCTTCACCAACTTATAAATTAGTTCCTCCAAATCATCTAAACCTACAAAACAAGGACTAATCATGCTGGTTAGCACATATATTCACATTTATATAAAATTACATGAAAATGTATAAAATAACTTAGATAAACAAGACTACATTAAGGTATAAAGCATCACTCGGGCATGCTATTTTTGCCCAAGATCAGGTAGCGCAAGTCCCTTAGAATTGGAATGCGGCGCGGCAAGAGTTAGAGATTTTCTGAGGATGAATCCTCCTGAGTTTCTTGGATCAAAGGTGGATGAGGATCCGTAAAGTATATCGATGAGGTTCTGAAGATCACCTAAATCATGGTGGTGACAGGAGAGAAGTGCGACGATCTAGCCTCGTATCTGTTTAAAGGGATTGCACACATTTGGCTTAAGCAACGGAAGGATAGTAGGGCAGTTGGAGAAAGACCTATTGGTTGGGATAAGTTTCATGCCGCATTTCAGTATCAATTCTTCCCTCGTAAGATGAGGGAGATTAAAGTAGTCGAGTTTGTGAAACAGAAGCAAGGGAAGATGACAGTTCAGGAGTATGCCTTGGAGTTCAGTCGCTTGTCCAAGTATGCACCTGAGATGGTGAAAGGTAAGAGAGCCCGAGTGAGTCGGTTCATGCATGGGTTAGCAGACTACTTGGTCAAAGATTGCCAGACCATGATGCTCCATCAGGACATTGACTTTCCCTTGATAGTCCTGTACGCCCAAAAGACGGAGGCGATACAGGTGAGTGAGCGGGAGAGAGAGGCCAAAAGGGCCAGGATTGATAGCTTCGAATTCTCCCATCAGAGACCTTGTGTTCACCGCCAACAATCCCACCAGAGATCTTCATCCCTAGCACCGTCGGCTTTGAGTGTTCCATCCAAATCCAGGAGCGACCAGAGGGGGAGAGCATAAGGCTTTATAGATCAGGGTATCAGAATCACAAAGTCTAGCATTCCTAAGTGTTGTAGGTGCAGCCAGAGACACAGGGGTCAGTGTTTGGCAGGTTAAGGTGCTTGTTTCGGGTGTGGGAAGACCGAACATATGCTCAAAGATTTCCCAGCAGCTAGAAAGGGCCATGATAGGGTTTGAGGAACAGCCTCCAGTTGAGCAGCTCCACCAGCATGCCCAGCTCAGCAAGGGGCATCTACTAGTGCGGGTGGTGGACAATGCCAAAATAGATTCTATGCCCTAGCATCTCGTCAGGAACATGAGGGCTTCCCCAATATAGTCACTAGTATGTTACAAGTATTCCACCTTGATGTATATTAATTGATAGATCCATGAGCTACTTTGTCTTTTTTGATGCCCTATATTGCTAGTAATTTCAGAATCAGTCCCGAAATCTTATCAGAACCCTTCTCAGTCTCTACTCCAGTCGGTGATTCAGTTATAACTCGACGGGTATATAGAAATTTCCCTGTCAGAATTCTTCAAACAATCACCTCAACAGAATTAGCAGAGTTAGCAATGACCGATTTTGATGTTATATTTGGCATGGATTTGATACATGCATGTTATGCCTCAGCCAATTGCAGAACCCGTGCAGTAGAGTTCAGATTTCCGGGTGAGCCAGTCCTAATGTGGAAGGGTAGTTCAGCGGTGCCTGTAGGTCGCTTCATTTGATACCATAAGGCCAGAAAGATGATAATTAAAGGTTGTGTGTACCATCTAGTTAGTGTTAAGGATTCTACATCTGAAACCCCGACTATGTAGTGTCACAAACTGGGCGTACACCCAAATCATAGACACAGGACAAGGGACCCCGAGAGAACCCAAGTCGATCCATGGAATAAGCATACATCTAATCTTAATCAAATAAGTGGAATATTTAGCATATAATCATAGCGGAAACGTAATCATAGTGTAACACCTGGAAGTACTAGACGTATACATAAGCTGAGTTCTACATCCTATCGAAAATCCTCTACTATATGAAATGGGTTGATGGGACAACATCCCTAACTAACCCGACCAATACTGAAACATAAATAACATGAACGTCTATCAAACGACCCTTGGAAAATGAGGACTCACCAATAAGTCGAGAGCGAGAGCTGTGATAAACTAAGGTTGAGCTCGAGCCTGAGATCCGGACCCTGTATCATAAAACAATACAACAGAGAAAGTATGCGGTCAGTATGTGGATTGTATCAAGTATTCAAGGTAAGTAAAATGGACATTTAAAAGGAAACAAGACTCATTAATAATCATAGGAGAACGACATCATGCTTATATCATAAATTCTATGAGAAAATATAAGGCTCAAGACTTTCAAATCATTCATAAATCATTCATTTTCATAAGCGTAAGTAAACTTTATCAAAAAATAACTTGAGCCAATAGCATAAATATAATAATTCATAAAATATGTGGAACAATGGGAGGACTCGTCATAACCGACACCATCATGGTAGTGCCTTTCATGATGCCCCAACTATCTCACTCAAGTGGGTAGAGCCGACCCTGGCTTGCTAGGCGAGGGTCGTGCATTAGTCATGATATCACATTTGAGGGGATTGGTATCAATACATTATATAACATTAGAACCCACGGTGGCACATGGTTATGAGACACCAACGTAGTCCTTTGAACGCCGGACCGCTCGGTGCTAGACAGGGCTCCCAAAAACATCATATAGGCTCATACGTAAATCAATAACATCATGCATTAAAATTCATTGGCTAAAATATAACATTTATCATCATTGATCCCCTTTTTAAAAACATGATTAGACAAGAATCAAAGGCCCTTTTCATCGGCCAACATCACAAATTGATAAATCACGTAATTCATTCATAAATCTTAAATCATTCTTTGACATGTGGGCATTTCCCAATACTTTGACATACTCAATTCTTTCAACAATATGCTCATAAACATGGGTAACTTGAAATCATGCTTTTCTATCATCAATAAACTCGAAACATTGAATATTCATCGTAAATCATAACTTTCATGAACTTTCATCAATGGCCATTTTGGATATAAAAATCATGAACATAATTTTAATGAAAATAATAAAAAACCTACCCATGATTCATAATTCGACAATTAAACTCAATTAAATCAAATCCATAGAGAGAAATCACATTTTCATGCATTTGGGTAAAACCCCACAGAATTGAATAGGATGATTCATGATTAAATTCTAAATTTAGGCATGGGTGTGGAAGAAATCACCCATTCTAAACCCAACATACCTGGGAATGGACAGATTTCAATGTTCCTTGAATACCCACAAAGAAATTGATGGAATTTTGGAGAAGAAGACCTTAAATCTCCCTACAACCCCTCTAAAAGCTTTTGCATGGGAATTGGTATGCATTAGTGACTTAACCCATCTTATCATACTCAGAAAAATACACAAAACGCCATAGTTTAGGGCCCCAAAGCATGGAAAATTCGAAAATTCCCTTAACAAAACTTCCCTGAAAAACCGATCCAGATGGACCAAAGACCGATCCAATGGGTCATTGCACGATATTACAACTCATGGTATCGAGTCGTTGGGTCCACTGACTCACGACAACCCTTAGGTTCTTCGCACGACTCGTCGGGATGAGTCGTTGCTTCAATCAACAGGTCGTTGGATAGACCGTCGTCAACTCCTTCACCAGTCTGAACTTCCCTTACCACAAGCCTCACCACGACTCGTGGTGGCTTAGAATGAGTCGAGGTCTCAATCCGTTTTATGCACTGGAATTCTCAACCAATGGAAACCATGGGTCGTCACTCCTCACCATGAATCGTGGGATGCCCCGTGGGTTCCCCCTAAGCCTATGTTCAGCCCCTCCTACGACCGGTAACACTGACTCGTTGTTCTTGACAACAAGTCGTTACACCGTCCATTGCCACCGCTACCTCCCTGAACCCCCATACCACGTCTGCTTCCAATGACTCGTGGTATCCAACCACGAGTCGTTGAGTTGCCCATCCTATGATTTTTTGCCAGTTTTCTATACTTTTCAAATTCAACTCCCGAGTCTATTCATAGGCCTTCCCGGGGTATTACAATATCTCCCCCTTGAAAACATTCTTCCTCGAATGCAGGAAACAACCAGCAGCAGAAACATACAATTCACCATATTCAATACTAATCATTTAAACCCAAAAATTGACGGAATGACTACCTCCGAAAAAGATCTATATTGCTGCACTGAATTCAGACCTCACATATATTCATCATAACATAAATCAACTTGCGCACATGGAAAGAATCATGAAAACATAATAGAGTCATAGGGCAAAACTGATACCCCAAGTTGGAACTGAGCCGGTAGAGAACAAATGTGGGTATCTAGCCATCATATTCGCTTCGGCTTCCCATGTAGCTCCTTCAACATGTTGATTCAACCGTAATACTTTAACAAAAGCCACTTCCATGACCCTTAGCCTCCGGACCTGCCTATCCAAAATTTCCACCGGAACTTTCTCATAGCTAAGATTGTCTTTTACACTGATGTTGTCCACTAGGACAACAAAAGCTGGATCTCCCAAACACTTCTTCAAAAGCGATACATGAAACACAAGATGTAGGGAAGATAACTTTGAGGACAACTCCAACTCATATGCCACCTTACTAACCCATTTCACTACCCGGTAGGGACCAACAGAACGAGGACTGAGTTTCCCCTTCTTTCAAAACAGCATCATTCCCTTCAGGGGGAATACTTTCAAAACACCCAATCGTCAACCTGAAACTTAAGATCCCTCCTTCTCACTTCCACATAAGACTTTTGGCGACTAGGAGCTGTTTTCAGTCCTTCCCTTTTATTCTGAACCTCTTTCGTAGCTTCATGAACTGAATTTAGCCCTATCATTGCTGCCTTACCAACCTCGAACCATCCGATGGGAGATCTTCATCTCTGCCCATAAAGAGCCTCGAACGGAGTCACCCCAATGCTGGCATGGTAACTGTTATTGTCGGCAAGCTCAATAAGAGACAATGATCATCCCAACTACCCTGTTATTAAATTACCCTATGTCACCCTTTGGAACAACCTCTACCTTCTGATCTGAATAACCACCTTCGACCTTACTAGGATAGGATCCTCACCTTACCTAGCTTTTCCCCCGATCATCAAGAAAAATTCCAACCCATCCTGAACCATGACACCACACCATATACTTAGAATCATGCTAAACACACAAAACATTCAAATCCACCCGAAGCTCATCCGGCATCCTCCGGACACAACCCAAATATGCAATTCAACCATAAAACACATTCCAGACCTGTTGGAATCATCAACAATTGATATCAGGTTGTTTTATCAAAAGTCGACCATGGTCAAACTTAACCTCCTTAAAGCTCCCGATGTAACCAAAAAGTTTAAATTACTCCCGAATCACCTGGGGACCCACACAACTACCCAACTAATACATCAATCACCGTGTGGTACTAACAAAACTTTCAGAACACAAATTCGAGCTCGTTAACCTGAAATGTTGACTTTGGTCAAACCTCTCAAACTTCAGACCTCCCAAATATTGAGAATCTTATCAAATCTTCATTGGATCATCTTGGAAATTGTGTCATCCATCCCCGCAAGTCATAAGTAATGAAATATAGATACGGAAAGGTCCAAACTAGGGAAACGAGTCAAAATCACGAAATGACCATGTGGGTTGTTACACTTCTAGGTTTTGGCTAATCATTGCACTTTCTGAACTTCTACATGCCTGACACCTATAGCAGGGATAGGGAGTTATCCTGGACGTACACATCTTAACTATCATTTACATCATGGGGAACACTCATAGAACCTAGAGTAAGGAAAACATGAGCACAAATAATTCAAGGAATCCAAGCTGGGCATGTACCTGATATAACATGATTCTCATGAGCCGATAAGGCAGATCTTAAGGACTGAGTTTATAAAGCTGAGCGTACTAAGGGATATGAGCTCACATACGCAACGAGGGTCATGACATGAAGCTGAATTTGTAGAGTCGTGGAGTAATGTTGGAATCACTGATTGATGGGGTTGCCCATCATCTTAGAGTTCTGAACGTGAGCATGGGTTGAGCGTAACATCAAGCGACATATGAGAGAAACATCTAGATGAGAATGAGTTGACCTATCCCTAAGTACCATGTCTAGATCTTCTTTGCCAAAATTAAAGACTCGATATGACCCTTCACTTACCATCTCTCTCTTAGATTAGAGCTATCGTTCTAAGGCTCTAGGACCCTTTGTTAAAGTTGCACTAATATCACAACCTCCAGACTACTCATTCAGCTCCAATGCTATCATTGAATATTTCATACTCTTCGCCATTGCCTACCTCCCATAAAATAGATCTCATACTAAGGTGCATACAGGAATCCTGTACCTCGTATAATAGGCTCTCAGAACTAGAGATCATGGTAGGTTCGATGGAAAAGCTTATAACATACTTGAGACGTACGTCTGAGGTCGACAACCACTCGCTCTTAACACCCTGTGCTGTAGAGGTGGGCGACTTGTTGGAACTAATAGAGAGGGATTCAGAGCACGACCTTTCCGACCATCTCGCTTCGCTGCAGCGCAATCCTTGTGTTTATGACTGAGTTGGCCACAATAAAAGCAAACATATGAACCTGCAAAGCATTCTCCTTGGTGGTGCTTCCCACAACATCCGCAAGTTGGGTAAGTAATCTCCCTCACTCGGGGCTTGTATCCCCGAGCTTGGGCTTGAGACTTCTGACGGACTTGAGAGTGACTCCCCCTTCTCGACCCTTGTTGGGACCCTTCAAGGTCACCGGCCTTGGGCCTCTTGTTCTCCCTCCTGCCCTCTCTATACTTCCCAACCACACTTGAGTTACCAACCTCAAGTGTTCTCTCCTTCATGAGTCCTTGAGTCCCAATAGTTGCCGCTTCTCCAATAGGGTTCATCGGTGCGATAGCCTGCTAGCCAGGCTGGGTGATCATAGCTCGCATCAACACTCTAAAAGTGGCTCCGAGCTCCGCATCAGTAACTTAAATCAAATCTATCGGAGTTGGTGGTGCTTGTTGACTTCCATCGTTGTTCTGAGAAGACATGTTTCTGCACACGCGTATAGCACGAGTTAGAGGAATGGAGAGAGTTAAACTCATGGCACGAGGTAGGATTATGAAAGAAAGAAGCAATTCCTAAACTTGTAGTAGCCTCTTCGTCATAAGTGTGGCGCGCTTCACACCCATGAAAAAGACTCTACTTAACGCGGCTTTCAGACACCCAGGACACTTCAAACCTATTGCTCTGATACCAAGTTTGTCACAACCCGGACGTACACCAATATCGTAGACACGGGACAAGGGATCGCCAGAGAACCCAAGTCGACCCATGGCATAAGCATGCATCTAATCTTAATAAAATAAGCGGAATACATAGCATATCATCATAGGGTAAAAGTAATCATAGTGTAACACCCGAAAGTACAGACATATACATAAGCTGAGTTCTACATCCTGTCTAAAAGGCTCTACTACATTAGATGGGTTGATGGGACAACATCCCCAACTAACCCGACTAATACTGAAACATAAATAACATGAAAGTCTGTCAAACGACACTTTAAACATGAGGACTCACCAATAAGCTGAGAGCGAGAACTGAGATGAACTAAGGATGAGGTCGAGCCTGAGATTCGGACCCTATATCATAAAATGATATACCATAGAAAGTATGCGGTCAGTATGTGGATTGTACCGAGTATGCAAGGTAAGTAAAACAGACATTTTTAAAAGGAAACAAGACTCATAAATAATCATAGGAGAACAACATCATGCTTATATCATAAATTCTATGAGAAAACATAAGGCTCAAGACTTTCAAATCATTCATAAATCATTCATTTTCATAAGCATAAGTAAACTTTATCAAAGCATAACTTGAGGCAATAGCATAAATATAATAATTCATAAAACATGCGGAACAATGGGAGGACTCGTCATAACCGCATGATAGTGTCTTTCATGATGCCCAAGCTATCTCACTCAAGTGGGTAGAGCCGACCCCGGCTTGCTAGGCGAGGGGCGTGCATTAGTCATGATATCACATTTGAGCGGATCGCTATCAATAAATTATATAACATTAGAACCCACGATGGCACGTGGTTATGAGACACCAGCGTAGTCCTTTGAACGCCGGACTGCTCGGTGCTAGACAGGGCTCCCTAAAACATGCATATAGGCTCATACGTAAATCAATAACATCACGTATTAAAATTCATTGGCTAAAATATAACATTTATCATCATTGATCCCCTTTTTGAAAACATGATTATCCAAGAATCAGAGGCCCTTTTCATCGGCCAACATCATAAATTGATAAATCATGTAATTCGTTCATAAATCATAAATCATTCTTCGTAATGTGGGCATTTCCCAACACTTTGACATACTCAATTCTTTCAAAAATATGCTCATAAACATGGGTAACTTGAAATCATGCTTTTCCATCATCAATAAACTCGAAACATTGAATATTCCTCATAAATCATAACTTTCATGAACTTTCATCAATGGGCATTTTGGATTTAAAAATCTTGAACATAATTTTAATGAAAATAATAAAAAACCTGCCCATGGTTCATAATTCAACAATTAAACTCAATTAAATCAAATCCATAGAGAGAAATCACATTTTCATGCATTTGGGTAAAACCCCACGGAATTGAATAGGAGGATTCATGATTAAATTCTAAATTTAGGCATGGGTGTGGATGAAATCACCCATTCTAAACCCTACATACCTGGGAATGGACTGATTTCAATGTTCCTTGAATACCACAAAGAAATTGATGGAATTATGGAGAAGAAGACCTTGAATCTCCCTACAACCCCTCTAAAAGCTCTTGCATGGGAATGGGTATGCATTATGGACTTAACCCATCTTATCATACTCAGAAAAGTACACAAAACGCAGTAGTTTAGGGCCCCAAAGCATGGAAAAGTTAAAAATGTCCTTAATAAAACTTACTTGAAAAACTGATCCGGACAGACCAACGACCAATCCAACGGGTCCTTGCACAATACCATGAATCATGGTATCGAGTCGTTGGGTCCACTACCTCATGACAACCCTCAGGTTCTTTCTACAACTCGTCAAGATGAGTCGTTGCTTCAATAAACTGGTTATTGGATCGACCATCGTCAACTCCTTTAACAGTATGAACTTCCCTTACCACGACCTCACCATGAATAGTGGTGTCTTCCAATGATTCGTGGTCTCAATCCATTTTATGCACTGGAATTCTCAACCCACAAGAAACGACTGGAGACCACGGGCAGTCACTCCTCACCATGAATTGTGGGATGCCCCGTGGGTTCCCCCTAAGCCTAAGTTCAGCCCTTCCTATGACCAGTAACAACGACTCGTTGTTCCTGAAAACAAGTCGTTACATCATCTGTTGCCACCATTGCTTTCGTGAACCCCCATACCACGACTGTTTCCAACAACTCATGGTATCCAACCATGAGTAATTGAATCGCCCGTCCTGTGATATCTTGCCAGTTTTTTGCACTTTTCAAATTCAACTCTCGAGTCTATTCTTAGGCCTTCCTAGGGTATTACATCTAGTCAATTCCTATAGTGTGTAGAATCTAGAGTAGTTTCTAGATAATTTACCGGGAATCCTTCCCGAGTGGGAGATCGTCTTTGGTATTGACCTTCTTCCCAATACGCAACCTATATCTATTCCTCCTTACAGAATGGCTCCATTTGAGCTAAAGAAGTTGAATGAGCAGATGACACTTCTCTTAGACAAGGGTTTCATCAAACCTAGCAAATCCCTGTGGGGTGCACTAGTTCTCTTTGTCCGAAAGAAGGATGGTTCCCTTCAGATGTGCATTGATTAAGGGTAATTGAATAAAGTTACCATCAAGAAAAGGTATCCCCTCTCTAGTATTGATGATTTGTTTTAATAGCTTTAGGGTGCCAAGTGTTTCTCAAAGATAGACCTTAGATCCAGATACCATCAGCTCAGGGTTCGGGAGAGTGACATCCCAAAGATATCCTTCAGGACTCGGTATGGTCACTATGAGTTTGTAGTTATATCTATTGCACTAAGGAATGTTCCTTCTTTATGGATTTGATGAATAGGTTCCAGCCATACTTTGATATGTTCGTGATTATGTTCATAGATGACATCCTTATATACTCTCGGAGTAAGGAGGAGCATGCCACTCATTTGAGGGTGGTGCTAAAGACTCTTAAGGATCGCCAGTTGTATGCTAAATTCAATAAATGCGAGTTTTATTTGAAGTCAATGGAATTTTTGGGTCATGTGCTATCAAGTGAGGTTGTGCAGGTGGACACTCAAATCATTGAAGTGGTGAAGAATTGGCCTAGACCAGTTAGTCCTTCGATATCAGGAGTTTCCTAGGTTTAGCTGGTTACTATCGAAGGTTTGTTGTAGGGTTTTCATCCATTTCAGCATGGTTGACAAAATTGACCCAGAAGAAAGTGAAGTTTCAATAGTCAGAGGCTTGTGAGAAGAGCTTCCAAGAGTTGAAGACTCGACTCACCTCAGCACCAGTGTTGAGCCGACCTGAGGGCGCCGATGGTTTGTAGTATATTATGATGCCTCGACGATCGGCCTTGGTTGTGTACTCATGTAGCATGATAAGGTTATAGCCTATGCTTCCAGGCAGCCGAAAGTCCATGAAAAGAACTATCCGACTCACGATCTCGAGTTGGCGGCGGTAGTATTTGCCTTGAATATTTAGAGACACTATCTGTACGAGGTCCATGTAGATGTGTTTACGTACCACAAGAGCCTACAGAACGTGTTTACCCATAAGGATCTAAATTTACATCAGAGGAGGTGGTTGGAGCTTCTTAAAGATTATATATGAGGGTCCTCTATCATCCGGGCAAGGCTAATGTGGTAGCACATGCTCTTAGCAGGCTTTCTATGGAGAGTGTGTCCTATGTAGATGACGAAAGGAAAGAAATAGTGAAGGTTGTACATTGGTTTGCACGACTAGATGTTCGCCTTATTGACTCAATAGATGGTGGTGTCACTATTTAGAATGGGTCAGAATCATCCTTAGCGACCGAAGTTAAATCTAGGCAAGACGAGGATCCTATTTTGGTAAAGTTGAAGGAAGCCATTCAGAATCAGAAGGTAGAAGTCTTGTCCAAAGTGGGAGATGGTGTGCTTCGATATCAGGGTCATTTGTGTGTACCGGATGTTGATGACTTGCGAGATCGGATGTTGCACGAGGCTCATGGTTCCAGATACTCTATACATCTAGGTTCCACCAAGATGTACTGTGACCTAGGGGAAGTCCATTTGTCACGACCCGAACGGAGGCCCGGATTGTAACACGGAACAAGGAGCCCCCAGAGACCCCAAGTCGACCCGTGGCATAAGCATACATCTAACTCAACCAAGAAACTGAATAATCAACACTATATTCATAGCGGAAGTCTAACTTATGCATAACATCAGAATACGAAATCCGAAGCTGAATACATACATATGTCTGAAAAACCTCTAAACATGACGAGTTGATGGGAAAAGACCCCAATGAACTCAACAAAACTGAAACTTAATACAAATAAGAAATCTGAATAGTCTAGTCCTCGATAGATGAGGACTGGTTAGACTGACTACGAACGGGGCTGAACGTAAGAGACGAGTGTTGTATCATGAAATGATACAACATAGAGTATGTGGTTAGTACGTGGAATGTATCAAGTATGCAAGGTAAGTAAAACTGCTTAAGTAAATAAAATCATTTAAAGAAAATGCATAATATAACATAAACATTTAAGAATCTGAGAGTTGGACTTGCATGCATTCGTTTCGAAATCATGATCTCTTCATAACATTACATAACATAACTTCACAACATCATAACTGAATCGATTGACTCAAAGATGAATTCTACATTTATAAGTAAAGATGAACATTGAGTCAAACCTTCTTTAGAACATGCACATATAAATAATTCTCATGAGTACTGAACATGCATATCTGAAATCATGAGGAACAATGGGAGACTCGTCTTTTAACCGACATACCACGATAGAGCTTACGTAGTTCCAACTATCACACTCAAGTGGGTAGAGCCGTCCAAAGCCTTGCTAAGGCTGGGGATGATACCACGATATCGATATCAAGCTGAAGGCCCATTCGACAGGGGAAGCGGACAAGGGAGTTCCCAAGTAATATATAATAGTATCAAACTATGTTGGCGCGTAGTTCTAAGGCATAGGGTGCTCGACCCTTAGCGTACTTGGTGCTAGACACTACTCCCAGAAACATGCATATGCTCTACACCGTTTTATAACAAAGCTCAACATCGTCTATTGACGAAGCTCAATAATCAAATATATCTCAAAATGAAATCATGCATATAAGAAGCTTTAGCTCAAAACATACAACAATATGAAAACATAATTGGGAGTTTTCACTCCAAAACCATGTGGTAAGCTACACGTAGGAACACTTTAACTCAAAACATAGCACAAGATAAAAAATAATTGTGAGTCTTCGCTCCAAAACAATGTGGTAAGCTTAATCTGGGAAAATTATCATTCATACTTAACATGTGGCCATTGGCCAAAGGTTTATCATACTTAGAAATACTCAATTCTCATCTAAAACATATCTTTAAACATGCGTAGCTTCAAATCATGCTTTTCATCATAATATTTCATCATCATCATATATTCATCACAAATCTCATCTTTCAAGAACATACCATCAATGGGATTTTAATTTATAAAACTAAAAACATGATTTCTAATCGAAAATATTATAAAAATTGCCCATGCTTCATAATTCAATAGTAGAATCGTAATTAGATCATACCCTTGTATAGAAATAGGAGATTTATGCATTTGGGTTAAAACCCCATAGATTAGACATAGAACTTCATCCTTTAGAGAGGAATTGGGCATAAGTGTGAAAGAAATAACCCATTCATAACCCTACATACCTGTTGGTAGTTGTTTCTAACACTTCCTTAGATGCCCAATAGGAAATGTAAGGAAATTGAAGACCACTAGCTTGATCACCCTCTCAAATCTTTCTACCTTGCATTTATGAATGGGTAAGGCCTAAAATGAACTAAACACCTTTAAAAGTCACTATTCATAACTCAAAACGTCATAGTTTAGGCCTTAGGAACTTAGGAATTACAAAAAAGCCCTTAATAAATTCGCGGAAAATAACTGCCAGGTGGTCCTAACGGGGGACCTAACGATTCGTTGCTCAGGGTCACGACTCGTGGAGTCGCCCGTTAAGTGCACTGGTTCACCTAATCTTCTAGGCTCGTCATGGGCAACCTAAAGACTCGTTATTGGTGACCACGACTCGTGGTCACCATCTGTGATGTACATTGCCTTTCCTTGACAAAATATATTCCATGCTTGATCATGACTCACCCCACGAATCATGGGGGATGACTACGACTCGTGGGGACCTTCCATCAAGTCCACTTCCCCTTTTCTTTTCTTTTCTTGTTCACCCTCGCCACGACTGATCTAATGACTTGTGGGGCCTGACCACGAGTCGTGGTCATGCCTGTGGGGTCTCACTTCTCCATCTCTTCTCATTATGTCCCTGGGCCTCCCCCACGAGTCACCTCACGACTCGTGGGCTGCCTTCACGAGTCTTCTCACGACTCTTTTTGAGTCTGATGCCAAATTTTCATTTTTTCTCCATTCCAACTCTCAAGTCTGATCTTTGGGCTTTCAGGGTATAACAATATCTCCCCCTTAGGAACATTTGTCCACGAATATTGGAAATACACAGAAAAGCATAGAAAATGCAATTATTATATTCAAATACTAATCATTTAAATCAAAAACTGATGGAATGACTATCTCTGATTCAAACTACACATCCAAACTGAATTCACGAATCATATATACATCACATACATAAAAGAAACTTGCGCACATGAACTGAACATGAAAACTAAATAATGTCTGGGTGCAAAACTGATACCTCAAGCTTAAACTGAGTCGGTAGAGAATAAATATGGGTATCTAGCAATCATATCCGCTTTGGCCTCCCACGTAGTTCCTTCAACATGCTGATTCCTCCATAAAACTTTAAATGAATCTACTTCCTTGTTCCTTAGCCTTCGAACCTGTTGATCCAAAATTTCCCCCGGAACCTCCTCATAAATAAGGCTGTCTTTTACACCAACACTGTCTTCCGGGACAACTAAGGATGGATCACCTAAAACTTCTTCAAAAGCTATACGTGAAACACAAGATGCACAGAAGCTAACTCAAAGGGAAACTCCAACTCATACGCCACCCTGCCAACACGTCTCAGTATGTAGTACGGGCCGACATAGCGGTGACTAAGTTTCCCTTTCTTTCCAAACCGCATCACTTACTTCATGGGGGACACCCTCAGAAATACCTAGTCATTGACTTCAAATTCTAATTCTCTTCTTCTCACATCCGCATAAGACTCTTTGCGACTCTGGACAGTTTTCAACCTGTCTCTTATCAAATGAAACTTCTCCATTGCTTCATTAACCGAATCCTGGCCCTATCATGCCGCCTCACCAACCTCAAACCATCTTATGGTCGATCTACATCTCCGCACATAGAGAGACTCGAATGGCGCCATCTGGATATTGGAGTGATAACTGTTATTGCAGGAAAACTCGATCAGGGGCAAGTAATCCTCCCAACCACCTTTGAAATCAATCACGCATCCCCTCAACATGTCCTCAAGGGTCTGAATTGTCCACTCCACTTGACCATCCATTTGCAAGTGGAATGTTGTGTTGAGTTTAACTTGTGTACCAAGCCCTTTTTGAAATGACCTCCAAAACTGAGAGGTAAATTGAGTACCTCTATCTTAAATGATGGATAAGGGCACCCCATGAAATTGGACTAACTCCTGGATATATAGTTTGGCATAATCCTCCACTAAAAACGTGGTTTAAACTGGTAGAAAATGAGCAACCTTGGTCAACCGGTCTACCACCACCCAAATGGAGTCATATTATTGGCGAGTACGAGGTAATCCTATTTTTAAATCCATGTTAATATCTTCCCACTTCCAAGTGGGAGTGCTGATATCCTGAAGTACACCTCCCGACCTTTGATGCTCAACCTTTACTTACTGACAGTTCGGACACTTGGCTACGAATTCTGCAATATCCTTCTTCATGCCATTCCACCAATAGATTTATCGTAAGTCATGGTACATCTTGATGGCACCTGGATAGATAGAATACCTGGATCCATGAGCCTCATACAACATCCGGCTCCTCAAATCATCGACATACTGAACACATATGCGGCCTTGGTACTGAAGCACCCCATCTCCCACATAGGAGAAGACCTCTGCCTTCTGATTTTGAACGGCTTCCTTCAGCTTTACCAAAATCGGGTTCTCATCTTGTCTATCTTTCACATCAATCTCTAAGGACAATTTCTGATCCATTCTACACAACAACACCGCCATCGGTCGACTTGATCAACCTAACTCCCAACCTTGCGAGTCTATGTACATCCTTCACCAGCTCGTTCTTCCCCTCATCCACATGGAACACACTCTCCATAGAGAGTCTACTAAGTGTGTTTTCTGCCATATTAGCCTTACCTAAATGATAAAGAGCACTTATGTCGTAGTCCTTGAGTAGCTCTAACCACCTCCTTCGCCAAAGATTGAAATCTTTCTCCATGAACACATATTGTAAGATCTTGTGTTCTGTAAATACCTCCATGTGGACCCCATACACATAATGTCTCCATATCTTCAAGGTGAATACTACTGCGGACAATTCAAGATCATGGGTCGGGTAATTCTTCTCATGAGCCTTCAGCATTCTAGAGGCATATGCTATTACTTTCCCATGATGTATCAACATATAGCCAAGTCTGATCCTTGAAGCATCGCAATACACCATGAATTCATTGGTACGCTTGAGTAGGGTTAACACCAGTGCTGAAGTAAGTCAAGTCTTCAACTCTTGGAAGCTCTTCTAACAAGCCTCCGACCCTTGGAATTTCACTTTCTTTTGAGTCAACTTGGTCAAAGGTGCTGCTATAGATAAGAAACCCTCAAAAAACTCCGATAGTATCTGAAGTATTCACCGGTCTAGGCCAATTCTTCACCGCCTCGATTTTCTGAGAATCTACCTTTATGCCCTCACTTGATACCACATGGCCCAAAACTGCTATGCAGTTTAACCAAAACTCACACTTTTTGAATTTGGAATATAATTGACGATCCTTGAGAGTCTGAAGCAGTACTCTCAAATGATGGCATGCTCTTCCTCGCTCCGAGAGTACATTAAGATGTCGTCATTAAATAGAATCACGATCATGTCTAGGTATGTCTTGAACAACCTGTTCATCAGGTCCATAAAAGTTGTAGGAGAATTCATTAGTAAAAAAAAATAACTACAAACTCATAATGAAAATACCGCGTCTTGAAGGCTGTCTTCGGGATGTCACTCTCCTGAACTCTAAGCTTATGGTACCCGTATCTGAGATTTATCTTTAAGAAACACTTGGCACATTGTAGTTGGTCAAATAAATCATCAATCCTAGGTAGAGGATACCTGTTATTGACAATGACTTTGTTCAATTATCGATAATCAATACACATGCGAAGACAACCATCCTTCTTTCGGAAAAAGAGAATTGGTGCACCCCATGGGGACTTTCTTGGTCTAATGAAACCCTTATCTAACAAGTCCTTCAATTTCTCTTTCAACTCTTTTAGCTCGGCTGGAGCCATCTTATAGGGAGGAATAGATATAGACCCCATCTCGGGAAGAAGGTCAAAACCAAAATCGATCTCCCGCTTGGGAGGGATTCCCGGTAAATCATATGGAAAGACCTCTGGATACTCACGTACTACTGCAACAGACTAGATGGTCGGGGTCTCAGACTCAACATCTTTGACCTTAGATAGATGCTACACACAACCCTTAGAAATCATCTTCCTGGCCTTAAGGTAGGAAATGAAACGACCTATCGGCACAGCTGAACCACCCTTCCATTCTAAGATTGGGTCACCCAGAAATCTGAACTCTACTGCCTGGGTTTTACAATTAACTACAGCATAACATGCAAATAGCCAATCCATGCTGAGAATAACATCAAAATGGGTCATTGCTAACTCTATCAAATCTACTGAGGTGACCTTCTTAAGGACTGGGCAACCTCTATACACCCGTCTAGCTATAACTGAGTCACCTACTGGAGTAGAAACTGAGAAGGGTTCTGACAAGACTTCGAGACTGACTCTGAAGCTACTGGCCACATAAGGTGTCACAAAAGACAAGGTAGCCTACGGATCTAAAAAAGCATAAACATCAATATGGATAACTTGTAAGGTACCAATGACAACATTCAGGGATATCTCTTGTTCCTGACGGGGTGCTAAGTCATAGAATTTGTTCTGGCGCTGACCGCCAGGTGTGCTAGTTGATTCCCCCTGATGGGCTGAGCATGCGGGAGTTGCTGTTGAACTAGAAGCTAGGCCTCTGCCCCCAACCTTATGCTATCTTGCTGTTGGGCAATCTCTAAGCATGTGTCTAGGCTTCCAACACCTGAAACAAGCACCTGAACCTGCCCAGCACTGGCCTGTGTGCCCCCGACCATATCTGTGTCAAGATGGGATGCTAGAATCTGCGGGTCTGCTGCTTTGATCCCTCGAGCCTGATGCTCGCCCTCTTTGATCATGTCTAGGCATAGATGACACACTCAATGATAAAGATGTTGGGGCCAATGATTGGGCCGGTCGTCGGTGCCCACCACCTGACCTCGGCTATGAGAATCTGTGGTCATCGGTCCTGGCCCTCTTGGTCTCCCTCTTTCTTAGATGTGCCGCCTCCATCTACTGGGCGTACAAAACTATCCATGGGAAATCCATATCTTGATGGAGCATAGCAGTCCTACAATCCTTGTCCAAATAGCTCGCTACTTCATGGACGAATTTACTCACTCGCGCGCTCTGATTTATTACCAACTCTGGGGCATATTTTGATAGGCGAGTGAACTCAAGGGAATACTCATGTACAGTCATTCTCCCTTGCTTCAAATTCACGAACTCAGATGCCTTCAGCTCCCTTATCTTACAAGGGAAGAACAAGTCTAGAAATGTAACATGAAACTCTTCCCAAGTGACAAGACCTGCTCCGTCTACCGTGGTACCCTTCCATTGGAGAAACCAGATATGCGCGATCCCCTTCAACTGGTAAGAGGCCAACTCTGTGCACTCAACCCCATTCACCTCATGACTTGGGTGATCTTGACAATCTCATCTATGAACTCATGTGGGTCCTCATCTACCTTGGACCAAAGGAACTGCAGCGGGTTCATCCTCAAGAAGTCTCTGACTCGAGCCGCCGCTGCATTGCCATTTCACTGAATATGCGCAACGGCCTGCTAATTGACCTGAGCAGTCAAGGCCTATGCAAGCATGTGAATAGCGGCCTAGAACTCAGCGTGAGCGACTAGCTCCGGTGCCTAGTGCTCCTGAACTGGTGGGGCTTGCTGGTGCCTATTACCATTGCCATCCTCATGGCCTTCACCATTACCATTTCTCCTAACATTCATTCTTCAAGGAGCCATGATTCGACAATCGCGAATAGCATAAATTAGAAGGATAGAAAGACTTTTCATCGCACGGCATAGATCATGAAAGAAGGGAATATTTCCTAAACGTCTCGTAGCCTCTTTGTTATAAGTGTGGCACGCTTCACACCCATGAAGAAGACTCTACTTAACGCGGGTTTGAGACACCCTAGGACACTTCAAACCTACTGATCTGATACCAAGTTTTTCATGACCCAAATGTAGGCCCGGATCATAACACCAGACAAGGAGCCTCGAGAGACCCCAAGTCAACCCATGGCATAAGCATACATCTTACTTAATCAAGAGTATGAAAAATCAATAATATACTCATAGAGGAAGTATAACTTATACATAACATCAAAATACAAAATCCAAAGCTGAATACATACATATGTCTGAAAAGCCTATAAACATGACGAGCTAATGGGAAAAGACCCCAACTAACTCAAAAAAACTGACACTAAATACACATAAGAAATCTGAATAGACTAGTCCTCGAGAGATGAGGACTCACTAATGATGCAAATGCTGACTCTGGTAAACTAACTATGAATAGGGCTGAACTTGAGAGCCAAGTCATGTATCATGAAATGATACAACATAGATTATGCGGTCAGTACGTGGAAATGTACCGAGTAAGCAAGGTAAGTAAAACTTCTTAAGTAAAGAAAATTATTTAAAGACAGTGCATAATATAACATAAGCATTTGAGAATCTTAGTGTATGGCTTGCATGCAATATTTTTAAAATCATGATCTATTCATAACATCACATAACATAACTTCATAACATAATAACTGAATCGATTGACTCAAAATTAAATTTTGACATTTATAAGTAAAGCTGAAAATTGAGCCAAACCTGCTTTAGAACCTGCATATATAAATAATTCTCATGAGTACTGAACATGCATATCTGAAATCATGAGGAACAATGGAAGACACGTCTTTTAACTGACATACCACGATAGAGCATAAGTGGTCCCAACTATCACACTCAAGTGGGTAGAGCCATCTAAAGTCTTGCTAGGGCTGGGGACGATACCATGATATCGATAATAAGCTGAAGGCCATTCGGGCAGGGGAAGCTTACAAGGGAGGTCCTAAGTAATATATAATAGTATCAACCTAAGTTGGCGCGTAGTTCTGAGGCATAGGGTGATCGACCCTTAGCCTACTCGGTGCTAGACACTACTCCCAAAAACATACATATACTATACATAATTTTATAATGAAGCTCAACGTCATCTAGTGAAGAAGCTCAATAATCAAATACATCTCAAATATGAAATCATGCATATGAGAAGCTTTAGCTCAATACATACCACAAGCTAAAAATATAATTTGGAGCCTTCGCTCCAAAACCATGTGGTAAGCTACTCATAGGAACACTTTAACTCAAAATAAACCGCAATCTAAAAATATAATTGGGAGCCTTCGCTCCAAAACAATGCGGTAAGCTTAATTTGGGAAAATTATCATTCATACTTAACATGTGGGCATTGCTCAAAGCTTTATCATACTTAGAAATACTCAATTCTCATCGAAAATATAATGGCAAATATGGGTAGCTTCAAATCATGCATTTCATCATAATATCTCATCATAATCATATATTCATCACAAATCTCATATTTCAAGAACATCTCATCAATGATCTTTTAATTTATAATACTAGAAACATGATTTCTAATCGAAAAAATTATACAAATTGCCCATGCGTGATAATTCAATAGTAGATTTGTAATTAGATCATATTCATGTATAGCAATAGGATATTCATGCATTTGGGTTAAAACCCTAGAGATTAGACATAGAACTTGATACTTTAGATAGGGATTGGGCATGAGTGTGAAAGAAATAACCCATTAATAACCCTACATACCTGTTGGTAGCTGATTCTAACACTTCATTTGATGCCCAATAGGAAATGGAAGGAAATTGCAGATCACTAGCTTGATCACCCTCTTAGATATTTCTTCCTTGAATGCATGAATGAGTAAGGCCTAAAATGTACTTAAACCCTTTAAAAGTCCCTATTCATAACTCAACACGTCGTAGTTTAGGCCTTAGGAACTTAGAAATTACCAAAAAGCCCTTACTAAATTTGCAGAAAATAACTGCCAGGCGGTCCTAACGGGGGACCTAACGACTCGTTGATCAGGGTCACAACTCGTGGAATCGCCCGTTAAGTGCACTGCTTCATCTGATCTTTTGTGCTCGTCATGAGCAACCTAACAAATCGTTACTGGTGACCATGACTTCGTGGTCACCATCCATGATGTACACTGCCTTGCCTCAACAAAATCTATTCCATGCTTGATCGCGACTCACCCCACGAATCGTGGGGGATGACCACGACCCATGGGGACCTTCCATCAAGTCCCCTGCCCCTGTTTCTTTTAGTTTCTTATTCACCCTCCCTACAGCTGACCAAAGTACTCGTGGGGCCTGACCACAAGACGTGGTCATGCTCGTGGGGTCTCACTTCTCCACTTCTTCCCATTAAATCCCTAGGCCTCCCCCAAAAGTCACCTCACGACTCGTGGGCTTACCTCACGAGTCCTCTCATGACTCGTCTGAGTCTGATGCTAAATTTTTTTTTTCTCCATTCCAACTTCCGAGTCTGATCTTTGGGCTTCCGGGGTATAAGACTGTATGTGTAGTGGCATGAAGAAGGACATAGAAGAATTTATGGCTAGGTGCCCGAATTGTTAACAGGTGAAAGTGGAACATCAAAGGCCCAGAGGCATGCTCCAAGGCATTAGTATCCCTACTTGGAAGTGGGAGGAGATCAACATGGACTTCATTACAGGGTTTCCTTGCACTAGTCGATAGTATGACTCTATTTGGGTGGTTGTAGATAGGTTAACTAAGGTAGCTCATTTCCTACCGCTCAAAACTACTGATTCATCAGAGGATAATGCCAAGTTGTACATTTGGGAGTTCTTCGGTTGCATGGAGTGCCATTTTCCATCATATCAGATAGAGGTACTCTTACCTCCCAGTTTTGGAGATCTTTTCAGAAGGGACTCGGTACTCAGGTCAAGCTTTGCACAACATTTCACCCGTAAACAGAGGCTCAAGCCGAGCATACCATTCAGACCCTTGAGGATATGTTGAGAGCATGTGTGATTGATTTCAAGGGTAGTTGAGACGATCATTTGCCTCTCATTGCGTTTTCATATAACAACAACTACCATTCCACCATACAGATGGCTCCGTTTGAGGCTCTCTATTGGCAAAGATATAGATCGCCTATTTGCTGGTTCGAAGTCAGTGAAGCTACATTAGTAGGACCAGATTTAGTCCATGAGGCCATGGAGAAAGTTTAGCTTATAAGGGACAGTTGAAAATGGCTCAGAGTCGCCAAAAATCTTATGCAGATGTGAGAAAAAGCGAACTTGAGTTTGAAGTCGATGATTGGGTTTTTCTGAAGGTATCTCCTATGAAGGGACAAATGAGATTTGAAAAGAAAGAGAAACTCAGTCCCCGTTATGTTTATCCATACTGGGTTGTGAAATGGGTTTGCAAGGTAGCATATGAGTTAGAGTTGCCCTTAGAATTAGCTTCAATTCATCAAATTTTCCATGTATCGCTCTTAAATAAGTGTTTGGGTGATCCAGCTCTGGTTGTTGTGGTGGAGAGTGCACATGTGAAGGATAGCCTTAACTATGAAGAAGTTCCAGTGGAAATACTTAACTGTCAAGTTTGAAAGCTAAGAAACAAAGAAGTAGCTTCAGTCAAGGTTTTATGGAGGAACCAAGAGGTTGAGGGAGCTACGTGGGAAGCTGAAGCAGATATGATGGCTAAATACTGTCACAACCCGGACATAGGCCCGGATCGAGACACGGGACTAGGAGCCCCGAGTGACCCCAAGTCGACCCATGACATGAACATACATCTAACTCAATCAATTAAAGCAGAAGAATTAACATGTTAAACGTAGCAGAAGTCTAAAAAAGGAAAACATTAGAAATACATATGAATCTGAAGCTAATTACATTCTTTTGTCTGCAAAGCCTCTAAGTCTGAGGAGTTGATGGTACAAGACCCCAACTAACTCACTAAAGTAGAAAATTGAAAATACTCAATCATAACTGAAATAAAGAGGGGCCCTCAACAGATGAGGACTCATCAACAGGGACTGGTTCTAACACCCAAAAGCTGGCTAGTGGTGGGGCTGAGTCTGAAGATTAGAGCCTGTATCATGAAATGATACTGCATAGAGTATGCATTCAGTACGTGGAATATACCGAGTATGAAAGGTAAGTAATACCTCTTAAATAGTTAAATCATTTTAACATGCATAATATAAAAACATAAACAAGATAAGAATCTGAGAGTAGGGCTTGCATGCTATTTTTTGAAATCATAATCTCAACATAACATAACACCATAACTGAATCGATTGACGCGAAGCTGAAATATAAAAGTCATAAGTAAAACTGAACATGGGTCAAACCTGCTTTAGAACATACATATACATATATATATATAGATATATATATACATATATATATCATGGCTGATAAACATGCATAACTCTAATCATGAGGAGCAATGGGAGACTCGTCATATAACGTACATACCACTATAGAGCTTACGTGGTCCCAACTATCACACTCAAGAGGGTAGAGCCATCCAAACCCTTGCTTGGGCTAAGGACGATACCATAATATCGATATCAAGCTTTTGGCCCAATCGGGGTAGGGGATAGCTCAAAAAGGAGGTCACAAAGTATATATATAATGTGTATAAACCTACGTTGGCACGTTGTGCTAAGGCATAGGGTGATGGGCCCTTAGCCTACTCGGTGCTAGACACTACTCTCAAAAACGTGCATATGCTCTCCATCATTTTTCAACGTAGCTTACAATCGTCTATTGACGAAGCTCAAAAATAAAATACATCTCAAATCCAAAATCATATATGAGAAGCTTTAGCTCAAACCATACCACAAGCAGAAAATGATTAGGAGTCTCCGCTACAAAACCATGTGGTAAGCTTAATTCGGGAAATCATAAATCATACTTTAACATGTAGGCATTGACCGATACTTTGACATGCTTGAAAATACATAATTTAATTGAAAACATGATCCTAAACATGGGTAACTTGAAAACATACTTTTCATCATAAATATCTCATCATACTAGAACATTCATCATAAATCTCAACTTTCATGAACTTCTCATAATTGGGCATTTTAATTTATAGAGCTTGAAACATGATTTTAATTGAAAACGACGTAAAACATGCCCATGAATCATAATTCCATGGTAGAAACATATTTAAATCATACCCATGTAGAGAATTAGGAATTTCATCCTATAGGTTAAAACCCCATAGAATCAACATATGAATTTTCAAGATTTAGAGAGGATTGGGTGTGGGTGTGAACGGATCACCCATTCATAACCCTACATACCTGGGGAAGAACTGATTTTATCACTCCTTGATTGCCCAATGAAGAATTGAAGAAGACTTGAAGGAGAATGTGCTTGATCACCTCTCTAACTCTCTAACCTTTCATACATGAGTAAGAATGGCATAAAATGAACATACCCCTCTTAAACCTCATCATTCATAGATTAAAACGACGTAGTTTAGGCCTTAGGGTCATAGGAATTACGGAAAAGCCCTTACTAAATTTGCAAAAAATAACTGACTGCCAGTCCCCACAAGGGATTGGGCGACTCATTACCATAGACCACGACTCGTGGCATCAGTCGTCAAGTGCACTGCCCCATAGTTCATCTAGGGCGTGTCACGGGAGACCTCATAAGTCGTTACTAGTGACCAGGAGTTATGGTCACCACCCGTCACCTGCACCGTCTAACATTTTAAACCATAGCTGACTGGCTGACCACGACCTATCCCACAAATCATGGTGTCTGACCACGACTTGTGGTGACCATCCGTAGGGTACAATGCCTGTTTTCCTTCACCTTCCCAAAATCCTTGCTCATGACTGACTCAACGAGTCGTGGTGACTGACCACGACTTGTGGTCACATCCCTGGGGACTTCAAAACCCAAAATTGACACTCAAGTCCCTAACCTCACCACGAGTCACTTTTGTGGTCTACCCCATGGGTCACATAACGACTCATTTTGTGACCTGGTGCTAGATTTCCAATTTTCTCCATTTCAACTCCCGGATCTGATGTTTGGGCTTTCGAGGTATTACAATATCTCCCCCCCTTGGTAACATTCCTCTTCGAATGTTGGAAAACATACAGAAAAATAAAGGAATGCAATCACCATATTCAAATACTAATCTTTTAAGCTGAAAACTGACAGAATGACTACCTCCGAACTGAACTACATGGCTGAACTGAATTTACGAACCATACATACATACTTTGACATAAAAGAAACTTGGGCATATGAACTGAACATGAAAACTAAATAGAGTTTTAGGAATTATTGATATCTCAAGATGGAATTGAGGCGGTAGAGAATAAATGTGGGTATCTAGCTATCATGTCTGCTTTGGCTTCCTACATAGCTCCCTCAACATGTTGATTCCTCCATAAAACCTTAACTGAAGCTACTTCCTTGTTTCTTAGTCTTCGAACCTGACAATCCAGTATTTCCACCGAGACCTCCTCATAACTAAGGCTATCTTTCACTCCAACACTATCCACCGGGACAACTAGAGCTGGATCACCCAAACATTTCTTTAAGAGAGATACATGAAAAACAGGGTGAACGGAAGCTAATTTTAAGGGTAACTCCAACTCATATGCCACCTTGCCAACCCACTTCGCTATCCGGTAGGGGCCAACATAACGAGGGCTGATTTTTCCTTTCTTCCCAAACCTCATCACTCCTTTCATGGGAGACACCTTTAGAAACACCCAATCATCAACTTTGAACTCAAGATCTCTCCTTCTCACTTCGGCATAGGACTTTTGGTGACTTTGAGTTGTTTTCAACCTGTCCAGTATAACCTAAACCTTCTCCATAGCCTCAAGGACCGAATCTGGTCCTATCATTGCAGCTTCATCAACTTCGAACCAGCCAATAGGCAATCTACATCTCCACCCATAGAGAGCCTCAAACAGGGCCATTCGGATACTTGAATGGTAGTTGTTATTGTAGAAAAACTCAATAAGGGGCAATTGATCATCCCAACTACCTGTGAAATTGACCACACATGCTCTCAACATGTCCTCAAGAGTTTGAATTGTCCGCTTCGCTTGACCATCCGTTCATGGGTGAAATGTTGTGCTGAGCTTAAATTGAGTACCCAGTCCTTTTTGAAACGACCTCCAAAACTGAGATGTAAATTTGGTACCTCTATTTGATAGGATGGACAAGGGCACTCCATGCAAACGAACTAGCTCTAGGATGTATAGTTTGGCATAATCCTCCGCTGAATCTGTGGTTTTGACTAGTAGAAAGTGAGTGGCTTTGGTCAACCTATCTACAACCACCCAAATGGAGTCATATTGCCGATGAGTGCGAGGCAAACCAATTATAAAGTCCATATTTATTTCTTCCCACTTCCAAGTAGGAATATTAATATCCTGAAGCACACCTCCCTGTCTTTGATGCTCAACCTTCACTTGCTGACAGTTTCGGCACTTAGCTACAAATCTTGCTATGTCCTTCTTCATGCCATTCCACCAATAGACTTCCAGTAGGTCATGGTACATCTTGGTGGCACCTAGAAGGATTGAATACCTAGAGCTGTGCGCCTCATGCAACATCAGAGTTCTCAAATCATCAAGGCCCGAAAAACAAAAGAGACCCTGGTACTGAAGCACCCCATTTCCCCCTTTGGAGAAGACCTCTATCTTTTGATTCTAAACGGCTTCCTTTAACTTTACCAAAATGGGATCCTCCACTTGTATAGCTTTTACATCAGTTACCAAGGACGATTCTGATCCGTTCTGAACAATAACACCGCCATTGGTTGAGTCAACCAACTGAACTCCCAACCTAGCAAGTCGATGCAAATCCTTCACCAGCTCCTTTCTCCCCTAATCCATAGGGACACACTCTCCATAGAGAGTCTACTAAGTGCGTCTTCTACTACATTAGCCTTGCCTGAATGGTAGAGGAAACTCATGTCATAATCCTTAAGTAGATCCAACCACCTCCTTTGCTGAAGATTGAGATCCTTCTGGGTAAATACATATTGTAAACTCTTATGTTCCGTAAACACATCTACGTGGACCACGTACAAATAATGCCTCCATATCTTCAAGGTGAATACCACCGCCGCCAATTCAAGATCATGGGTCAGGTAATTCTTCTCATGATCTTTCAGTTGTCTGGAGGCATATGCTATAACTTTGTTGTGCTGCACAATACACAACCAAGTCCAATTCTCAAAGCACCTCAATATACCACAAACCCATCGGTACCCTGGGGTAGAGTTAACACCGATGCTGAGGTATGTCGAGTCTTCAACTCCTGAAAGCTTCTCTCACAAGCCTCTAACAATTGGAATTTCACTTTCGTTTGGGCCAATTTTGTCAATGTCATTGCAATGGATGAAAAACCCTAAACAAACTTTCAATAATAGCCAGCTAAGCCCAAAAAGCTTCGAATATCCGAAGGATTCACCAGTCTAGGCCAGTTCTTCTCGCTTCTATTTTTTGAGAGTCCAGCTTTATGCCCTCACTTGGTACAATAGGGCCTCAAAATGCCACTGAGTCCATCCAAAACTCACACTTACTGAATTTAGCATATGCTTGGCGATCCTTTAGAGTTTGTAGCACCACCATCAAATGAGGCGGCATGCTCCTCCTAGCTCGGAGAGTATATCAAGATGTCATCAATAAACACAATCATGAACATATCCAAGTATTGCTTGAAAACCCTATTCATCAGGTCCATAAAAGTTGCAGGAGCATTCGTTAGTCCAAAAGACTTAACTACAAACTCATAATGACCATACAGCATCCTGAAGGCTGTCTTCGGAATGTCACTCTCCCGAACCCTGAGCTGATGGTACTCGGATATGAGCTCTATCTTTGAAAAACACTCTGCACCCTGAAGATTGTAAAACAAATCATCAATATGGGGTAGAGGATACCTATTCTTGATGGTGACCTTGTTCAATTGCCGATAATCAATACACATACGAAGAGAACCATCTTTCTTCCGAACAAAGAGAACAGGTGCACCCCATGGGGACTTGCTCAGTCTAATGAAACCCTTATCTAACAGGTCCTTCAACTCTTTTAACTCATCCGTGGCAGTCTATAACTAGGAATAGATATAGGTTGTGTATCGGGAAGAAGGTCAATACCAAAATCAATCTCCCGCTCGGGAGGGATTCCCGGTAGATCATTTGGGAGGACTTCTGGATACTCGCATACTTTTGGGACTTGCTGATAGTCGGGGTCTCGAACGTAGCATCTTAACCCAAACTAGATGGTATACACAACCCTTGGAGATCATCTTTCTAGCCTTAAGGTAAGAAATGAAACGGCCTATAGGCACAGCTGAACTACCCTTCCACTCTATGACTGACTCACCTGGAAATCTGAACTCTACTACCCGGGTCCTACAATTAAATGAGGCATACCACACAATTAGCCAATCCATGCCGAGGATAACATAAAAATGGGTAATGGCTAACTCTACTAGATCTGCTGAGGTGACTTTCTAAAGGACTGTGATCGGGCAACTTTTATACACCCGTCTAGCTACAACTGAATCACCCACTGGAGTAGAAACTGAGAAGGGTTCTAACAGGATTTTGAGACTGACTCCGAAACTACTAGCCAGTAAGATGTCGCAAAAGACAAGGTAGCCCCTGGATCTAACAAAGCATATACATCAGATTGAAAACTTGTAACGTACCATTGACTACATCCGGAGAGACCTCCTTCTCCTTGCATGATGCTAAGGTATAGAAGCAGTTTTAGCGCTGACCGCCACCTGTGCTAGTAGATGCCCCCTACTGTGCTGAGCATGCGGGTGGAGCGGCTGAATTGGAAGTTGGGCCTCGGCCCCTATGCTAGCCTTGTCTAGCTTCTAAGAAATCTTTCTAGCTGCTGAGCAATATCTGAACATATGTCCGGGCTTCCCACACCTGAAGCAACCACCTGTACCCACCAAGCACTGACCCGTGTGCCCCCGACCACACCTGCAGCAAATAGGGATACTAGAATCTACGGGATTGCTGCTCTGTCCTCTCGAGCCTGATGCTCGCCCTCTCTGATCATTCCTAGTTCTGGATGGCACACTCATCACTAACGATGCTGGGGCTAAAGATCTCTGGGGATCTGCTGTCAGTGCCCACCACCTTGCCTCGGTTGAGAGATTCCATAGCTATCTGTCCTGGCCCTCTTGGCCTCTCTATCCCTCATATATGCCGCCTCCATTTTTTGGGCATATAATACTATCCAAGGGAAATCCATATCCTAGTGGAGCATAGCGGTTCTTCAATCTTTGTTTAAATAGTCTGCCACCCCATGAATAAACCTACTCACTCATATCCTCTAATCAACCACTAACTCTGGGGTGTACTTAGACAAACGACTGAACTCTAGGGCATACTCCTGCACCGTCATCTTCCCCTACTTAAGATTCACGAACTCAATTGCCTTCAACTCCCTCATCTCACGAGGGAAGAACTGATCTAGAAAAGCAATGTGAAACTCCTCCCAACTGATAGGGCCTGCTCCGACTACCCTACTATCTCTCCACTGTCTAAACCATATGAGTGTGACCCACCTTCAACTAATATGAGGCCAACTCAGCACACTCAACTCCATTCACCCCCATGACCTGGGTGATCTTCACAATCTCATTGATAAACTCATATGGATCCTCGTCCACCTTTAACCCAAGGAACTCTAGTGGGTTCATTCTTAGGAAATCTCTAACTTTAGCTACCACTATATTTCCATTTTGCCAGGACATGCACCACTTTCTGTCGGTTGACCTAAGTGGTCAAGGCTTACGCTAGCATCTAAATCGTTGTCCGAAATTTCAGCATGGGCAACCGGCTCTGGTGTATGGTGCTCCTAGACAGGTGGGTCTTGTTGGTGCCCATCTCCGTTGCCATCCTCGTGGCTGTTTCCATTTCCATTCGTTCTACTTTTAACTCTGTAGGGAGCCATGATTCTACAATCGCGAATAGCACGAGTTAGAAGGATAGGGAGACATTTTATCGCATGACATAGATCATCAAAGAAGGGAACATTTCCTAAACGTCTCGTTGCATCTTTGTCAAAAGTGTGGCGAACTTTGCACCCTTGAAAAATACTCTACTCAATGTGCTTTCAGACACCCTAGGACATTTCAAAACCTAATTCTCTGATACCAAGTTTGTCATGACCCGAACATAGGCGTGGATTGAGACACAGGACAAGGAGCCCCGAGAGACCCCATGTCGACCCATGGCATGAACATATATCAAACTCAATCAATTAAAGCAGAAGAATTAACATTTTAAATATAGAGAAAGTATGAAATAAGCATAACATCAGAAATACATACAAATTAGAAGCTGATTACATTCTATTATTTGCAAAGCCTCTAAGTGTGAGGAGTTGATTGGACAAGATCCCAACTAACTCGCTTAAGCTGAAAATTGAAATACTCTAACATAACTGAAATAAAGAGGGGCCCTGGATAGATGAGGACTCACTAACAGGGACTGATGCTAACACCCAAAAGCTGGCTAGTGGCGGGGCTGAGTCTGAAGATCAAAGCCTGTATCATGAAATGATACAGCATAGAGTATGCGGTCAGTACGTGGAATGTAGTGAGTATGTAAGGTAAGTAAAACCGCTTAAATAAGTAAAATCATTTAAAGATGCATAATATAAAAACATAAACTTGATAAGAATCTAAGAGTAGGTCTTGCATGCTATTTTCTGAAATCATGATCTCAACATAACATAATATGATAACTGAATCGATTGACCCAAAGATGAAATCTGAAAGTCATAAGTAAAATAGAACATTGGGTCAAACCTGTTTTAGAACATATATATATATATAAATCGTGAGTAATAAACATGCATAACTCAAATTATGAGGAATAATGGGAGACTCATCATATAACCTACATACTACCATAGAGCTTATGTGGTCCCTACTATCACACTCAAGTGGGTAGAGCCGTCCAAAGCCTTGCATGGGCTAAGGACGATACCATGATTTCGATATCAAATGTGTGGCCCAATCACGGTAGGGGATAGCTCACAACGGAGGTCCTGAAGTATACATATAATGTGTATAAACCTATGTTGGTGTGTAGTTCTGAGGCATAGGCTGATCGACCCTTAGCCTACTCGGTGCTAGACATTACTCCCAAAAACATGCATATGCTCTTCATCGTTTTTCAATGAACCTTACCATCGTCTATTGACGAAGCTCTATAATTAAATACATCTCAAATCAGAAATGATATATGAGAAGATTTAGCTGAAATCATTCCACAAGTTGAAAATAATTGGGAGTCTCCACTCAAAAACCATGTGGTAAGCCTAATTCGGAAAATCATAAATCATACTTTAACATGTAGGCATTGCTCGATACTTTAACATGCTTGAAAATACATAATTCACTTGGAAACATGATCATAAAAATGGGTAACTTGAAAACATGCTTTTCATCATAAATATCTCATCATACTAGAACATTCATCATAAATCTCAACTATCATGAACTTCTCAAAATTGGGAATTTTAATTTATAAAGCTTGAAACATGATTTTAATTGAAAACAACGTAAAACTTGCCCATGAATCATAATTCCATGGTAGAAACATATTTAAATCATACCCATGTAGAGAATTAGGAATTTAATGCAATGGGTTAAAACCCCATAGAATCAACATATGAATTTTCAAGATTTAGAGAAAGATTGGGCATGGGTGTGAACGGATTCACCCATTCATAACCCTACATACCTGGGGAAGAACTGATTTTATCACCCCTTCATTGCCCAATGAAGAATTGAAGAAGACTTGAAGGAGAATGAGCTTGATCACCTCTCTAACTCTCTAACATTGAATACATCAGTAAGAATTCCATAAAATAAAGATACCCCTCTTAAAACTCATCATTCATGAATTAAAACGACGTAGTTTAGGCCTTAGGATCATACGAATTATGGAAAAGCCCTTACTAGATTCGCAGAAAATAATTGACTGCCAGTCCCCACGAGGGACTGGATGACTCGTTACCAAAGACCACGACTCGTGGTATCAGTCATCAAGGGTATTGTCCAATAGTTCATCTGGGGCGTGTCACGGGGGACCTAATAAGTCGTTACTGGTGACCAGGAGTTGTGGTCACCACCCGTCACCTATACCATCTAATATTTCAAACCATAAGTAACTGGATGACCACGACCCATCCCACGAATCGTGGTGTCTGACCACAACTCGTGGTGACCATCTGCAGAGTACAATGTCTCTTTTCCTTCACCTTCCCATAATCCTTGCCCACGACTGACTCAACGACTCTTGGTGAATGACCACAACTCGTGGTCAGATCCATGGGGACTTTAAAATCCAAAATTGACACTCAAGTCTTGAACCTAACCAAAAATCACTTCACGACTCGTGGTCTACCCTGGGTCACAGAATGACTCATTATGTGACCTGGTCCTAAATTTTCAGTTTTCTCCATTTCAACTCTCGGGTCTGATCTTAAGGCTTTTGGGGTATTACAAATACCCACATCTATTCCCTTCCAGCTCTGTTTCATCTTGAGCTAACAGTTTTCTCCTAATACTCTATTCAGTTTGTTGTTCGGCTCAAGTGCCCCATTTTCTTTCATGTCAACGTATGTATGTATGATTTAGGAATCAAGTTAAGTCATGTAGTTCAGTTTGGAGTCCGTCACTCCGTCAGTTTTCAGCTTATATGTTTAGTATTTGAGTATGATGATTGCATTTCTCTACTTTTCAGTATCATAACCCATATTTGAGGATGAATGTTCCCAAGGGGGAGATATTTTTATACACCAAAAATCCTAAGATTAGACCAGGGATTTGAAATGGAGAAAATAGAATTTTCTACACTAGGTCACAGGACGAGTCATCTAGTGACCCATGAGATGCAGCACGAGTCGTTAAGTGACTCGTAGGGAGGAGGGTAGAATTAGTTGGAAATGTTGGGCTTGAGGTTGACCATGGGTGAGACCACGAATAGTGGTCATCACGACGAGTCGTCAAGTGGATTGTGGTCAATGGTTAGTTTGATGGTTGAAGGATTTTGGTAGTGTCCCTAACGGGAGCCGTAGGGCACACCATGAGTGGTGGTGTCCCTCGTGGTGACTAGTGTGATGAAACTCTAGTGCAGACAACGGGAAGCAAACAACGGGTCGTGGTGTGGGGTACGAGTCATCCAATGCCTCTTGGGAACTGGCAGTGAGTATTTATCCTGTAAAATTATTAAGGGCATTTCCGTAATTCCTAAGTTCCTAAAGCCTATACTTCTATGGTTTAAGCTCTGAATAGTATGTTTTAAGAGGGGTAAGTTCATTCTAAGCCTATTCTCTCCCATGCAAGCAAGTCTAGAAGCTCCTAAGGGTGATCAAGACTAGATTCCTCAAGTTCTTCCCTAAAATTCCATTGGGCAATCAAGGGAGTTGTGAAATAAGATTTTTGAACGTATGTAAGGTTATGAAAGGGTGTATTCATCAACACCCATGCCCAATCCCTCTTAACTTCAAGAAATTCTAGTTGATGAATCTATAGGGATTTAACCCAACATGTGAATTCTCTAAGTACCAATCGTGGGTATGATCTAAGCATGTTTCTAATGTTGAATTATGATTCATGGGAAAATTTTACAATTTTTTCAATTACAAATTATTTTTTACAGTTTTACAAATTACGATGCCCAACCATGAAAGTTCACGAATAAATGAGATTTTGATGTATGTGTTCAAGCATGATGAGATGTATATGAAGAAAGTATGATTTCAAATTACCCATGTCAATATCTATATATTCGAATGAGTTAAGCCTATGTCAAGCATGCTTAAGTATTGGGCAAGCCCATATGATCAAGTGTGTTTCATGATTTATCTAAACTTCATGTATTAGCTTACCACATGGATTTTGGAGTCTAGACTCCCACTATTTTTCATCTTGTGGTATTGTTTGAAATCAAGGCTCCTCATGTTATGATTACAAATTTATGCATGTATATTATGAGTCAGCTTCGTCACTAGACAATAGTTCAGCTTTGTTGAAAAATAATGGAGAGCATGTGTCTAGCACTAAGTAGGCTAAGGGTCAGTCAACCCTATGCCTCAGAACTACGTGACAACATATGTATGTTCATATTATTTAGGACCTCCCTTGTGCGCTTCCCCTACCCCAAGGGGGCCTTCAGCTTGATATTGATATCATGGTAGCGTCCTTAGCCCTAGTAAGGTTTTGGACGGCTCTGCCCACTTGAGTGTGATAATCGGGACCACGTAAGCTCTATCGTGGTAATGTTGGTTATATGACGAGTCTACTATTGTTCCTCGTGATTTCATCTATGCATGTTCATCAGTCATGATATTATGTTTTAAACAGGTTTGACCCAATGTTCAATTTTACTTTGATTATCAGGTTTTTAGCTTTGGTTCATTCGATTCAGTTGTGATATTCAGTTATGTTCAGATCATGATTTCAAAAAGTAGCATGCAAGCCTTACTCTCAAAATCTTATCTTGATTATGTTTTATGATATGCATGATTTATGATTTTACTTACTTAGTAGTTTTACTTACCTTACATACTCAGTACATTCCACGTAATAGCCGCATACTCTATGTTGTATCATTTCATGATATAAGCTCGGATATCCAGGCTGAGTCCCGCCAGTAGCCAAACTCTCAGTTTTAGCATCTTCCAGTCTCAGTTGGTGAGTCCTCATCTTCTGAGGGCCCTTTTTATCAGTTGTATGGAGTATTTCAGTTTCATACTAAAGTGAGTTAGTTGGGGTCTTGTCCCATCAATTCTAAGTAAAAGAGGCTTTTCATACATAACATGTATGCATTTTCAACCGTGTGTTATTATTAAGATGTTGTGATATTTCTAGATTTCCTCTTTATTACATATGTTAGACTTCCACTTGATTATGTTGAGTTTAGACATCATGTTAATGCCATGGGTTGACTTGGAGACTCTCAGGGTTCTTTGTCCCGTGTCTCGATCCGGGCCTATGTTTGGGACGTGACATTAAATTCGAGCTTCCATTTTTCTCATGCATCCTCAATTAAGCCCCTCCTTAGCATATTTCTCCTACAAACATGGGCTAATCACACTGGTTAGTTCGTGCACATAATTATACACATAATTATATGAGATTATACTAAAATTATGGTAAAAACACGACTAGAGCACGCATATAATTATCACTTTAGTACATAATATGCCCATGATCAGTCTCTCTAAGTTCATGTGTGAAATAATGCACAGTCAAGGTTCTTGCCCTCGGCAAGGAATGAACACCCTTCCAACCGAGGTTACAGGTCAGGCTCCATAAGGCTCACAGTTGAGTTGTCCGGTTAATAGGCTCTCCCATAGTATAGTTTTAGTTTTAGTATGGTGCAATTATGTCGATCACATTTTTCGATTTATGATTACATATTCAGTCTTTAATACATGTACATGACCCTTAAAACTTGTATTACTTGTATTTGATTAAATGTTTTCAAACTAGCATATCATGTCAGTTTTCATGCATCCCTAGAAACATACTCAGTACATTTCAACTGCTAAGTGCATACTCTTTGTGCTATATTATTTTATGATATTTATCCAGGTATTCAGACTCATCAGCTAGCAGTGGTGAATCCTCATATTTCGAGTAAAGGAGTTATGTTTCCTTTAGTTTAGTTTCAAATTTTGAAGTTAGCTGGGGACTTGTCCCAGCAGCTCATCAGACTTGTAGAGGCTTTCAGATAGTGTAGTGTTAGTTTTAGATTATGACTCCGTGTTGTTATCAGATTTTTATCTTTTCATTTGATTAGTTATATTTCAATTAAGCTTCACTTAGATATGTTCTAATAGTTGTTCCTAGCCTATCAGATTAGTAGAGGCTTTCAGATAGTGTAGTGTTAGTTTGAGATTATGACTCCCTGTTGTTATCATATTTTTATCTTTTCATTTGATTAGTTATATTTCAATTAATCTTTGCTCAGATATGTTCTAATAGTTGTTGTTACGTTAGAATTATTCTGTGTCATGGGTTAGCTTGGAGCCATACATGGTTCTAGACCCTGTGTCAGGATCCGGGATCTATGCTCATGTCATGACATACTTGGTATCAGAGCATTAGGCTTAGAGCATCCTAGGATTTCATAAAGCCACATCAAGTAGAGTATTTTTCATGGGTGTGATGCACGCAACCCTTATGAGGATGAGGCTACAAGGCGTTTTTAGGAAAATTCTCTTTTCTTCATGATTGTTATCATACCTAAAGTCTGAAATTCTAAAATTTCCTCTTCTAACTCATTCTTTACACGTTCGCAGATAATGCGTCATAGAAGAGCAAATGGAAGGACAAATGATAATAGGCACTAGCCAGCTCCACGAGCCCTAGAGGACCCGATAAATGAATAGGTTACCTATGTAGAGTTTCAAGCTTCATTCCAGGTGTTAGCCCAGGCTATCACAGCACAGGCCAACTATCAAGAAGTGGCACCCGTGAACCCTAATGGGAATTCTATTATGGCAAGGGTGCAAGATTTCATTAGAATGAACCCGCTAAAATTCTTTAGGTTGAATGTGGATGAGGACTCATAAGAGTTCATTAATGAGATTTAGAAGATTACCCAGATTATGGGGATCTCCAAGGAGGAGAGTGCTGACATAGCCTCCTATCAGCTGAAGGGGGGAGCTTATACATGGTTCATAAAATTGAAGGAAAGTCGTAGGGCAGGTACATCTCTCAGTTGTTGGAACGAGTTCGTGACAACCTTCTTAGACAGGTTCTTTCCCCGGGAGATGAGGGAAGCAAAGGCTGCAGAGTTCATCAATCTTAAATAGAATAATATGACAGTGTAGGAGTATGCTATGAAGTTTACTCAACTGTCAAGATATGCTCCATAGATGGTTGCCAAGTTGAGGGCTCGCATAAGCATGTTCGCAAATTGAGTCTTAGACATAGTGGTCAAGGAGTGCAGGATCGTGATGCTTATTAGTGACATGGACATTTCTAGACTCATGATCCATGCTCAATAGAACGAGAAGGAAATGTTAAAGAAGTCGGAGAGGGAGAACAAGAGAGCAAGGACGGGGGACTCGGAGAACTCTTACTAGAGGACAAGTGGTGGACCTAGTTCCTAGTCCCGTCAAAGATTGTCGATCCGAGCACCATCGACGACTAATGTTTCATCCAAACCCAAGGTAAGGGAGATTACATATCCAGCTTGCAATAACTACACAAAGAGCCGCCTAGGAGAGTGCATGGCTGGATCAGATGCTTGCTTCTAGTGTAGCAAGTTAGTCCATAAGCTTAAATATTTCCCAGCAGCAAATTAAGCCGAAGGTAGAGCCCCAACCACCTCTTCAGCAACTCCATCAGCTCACCCACCTTAGTAGGGCACATCATCTTGTTCAGGTGGTGGACAGTGTCAAAATCGCTTCTACGCTATGTCATCATGTCAGAATCGGGGAAATTCGCCAGAGATAGTCGTAGGTCTATTATGAGCTTTCCATGTTGATCCTTTCATGTTGTTGGACCTAGGAGTCATAGTATGAGGTATAAGATCCCTTTTTGCATCCTAGTATGAGATCTATTCGTGGATGGTATGAAATGGTTATGGGTCTGAAGCCTTCAGTGATAGCTTTAGAGGAAAATGGGAAGTCAAGAGTTAGTGATGTAGTCTAGCCTTACGAAGTATCAAGAGCCTTAGAGTTATGACTTGAAGCTAAGGGGTACATGAAAAATTGAAGGTTCAAGTCAAGTCTTGAGTGTTCTAGTAGGGATGTTTGTACAAACTGAATCTATGAGATGTTGATCTATTCTTATTCAGGTGTCTTCCCCTATGTTTCAGTAAACATTACACTCTTCCCATGCCTATATTTAGATTTCCAGAATGATAGGTAACCGCTTCAAAAAGCTATCCCAGTCTTACTGTCAATTAGATCGGTTATCATGTTAGTTATTAAGATAATAGAAAGTAGTTTCAGGATTTCTAATTCCGTCATTACCAGCTCAGTTCCAGTGTAGGGGATTACTCGGCACAGTTTCATTCCAGTTTCATACCTTTCAGTTCTTCTCATGTCTTAGCATTCATGTTTGATCCACAAATTCAGTTTAGCTATGTATCATAGTTCGGAGTTATCCACTCTATCAGTGTTCCATCTATATCATTTAGTTTTGGGATATACAATTCTTTCCCTATCTTTTTCTCTTTATTAGTCTTCATTCGAGGATGAATGTTCCCAAGGGGGAAATAATGTAACCCCCCAAAAGTTTCTAATACTATACCCTAGATTTGAAGTTTGACCATGCTCAGAAACCTGGAAAATGCCCTCAGAACGAGCCTCAGTCTGACTCGTAGAAGGATTGTACTAGTCGTACCAAGGACCTACAGTGTGAACACCGGAGGGTTCAATAGAATTTTGGCATGAACCATAAGTTGATCCTTTAATTCGTTCCTACATTGTACGATTCGTAGTGACAGTTTGTAGTAGGGAAAATTAGATAAATGCTCAGGAAATCATGGGTAACCATGAGCCATGGTACAACCCATGGTAAAGTGGTACGATCTATTGTTGGTGTTCACGGTAATGGTATAGAGAATGACCAATTTGGCTTGGGAGAAATGAGCAGCATGTAACGTATCGTAGGATCATGGTACGATTAATACCATATATTCGTGAGTTGAGATATTGTAACGCCTTGGACTTTTGGGCTATGTTTGGAATCTCTCTAGGTATGTAGATAGACTCGAACCCCACGAATTTTATGGAAATAGGGTGTTAATGTCAATTATTAAGGGTAAGAAGAGCATTGGATACAAGTTAAGGTCATAAGGAACCTCTAGCATAAAATTGAGTTGAGAGTTTTCCTACGGATTGAGTTTTTCATGTAAGTTCTTACAAGGGTAAACTTTAAATGACCATAACTCCTATTTTATGAAGAGTGTTCGGGTGAACCATCATTTCAACTTGACTCTCTTTGAGTCTTCTTTCCAATGCATCCGACCTTGCATCAACCAGAGTTCAAAATACAAAGTTATGGCTAGTTTAGTGATGCACTGTCAGGTTTGATGGACATGACCAGCCCTATCACCACGAGTCATGGTACGACTCATGGTATGTAGGTACGAATCGTACGAAGCACCCGTAGCAAGAGTTTCAACAAGCGGCTAAGCCACCCAGAAGCCATGGATTTCCACACCACTATCTGTGGTATGTCACCACTAGTCATGGTATGACTCATAGCACTGAATGGGAAAATTCGGAAAACACTAAAATGAATATGGGTAAATCCGTGATTTTTCCATTATTTTGGAAAATCATCGAGAATATGCAAGGTGACAAACTATTCCTCCTGAGTAGCAAGATAGGATGCTAATCAAGTTTTGATGAAGCAACATGTTCTTTTATCCCTTTAGGTTTATGTTGGACTAGGGAACGAATTCTTAACCATGGATAGGTCGTCCTTTTGGCAAAGGCAAAGTAAGGATTTAGGAGAGGTAAGTAGGTAGAAGACACTTTATTTTCATTTGGGATGATCACCGGCAAGCTTTCATTTGCACCAAGATATGCATATCTCAAGTGAGTGGGTTATCTTGGGCATAATTGCATGCTCAAGTGATACTTTATTACTTAATTTTGACTTGTTTATCGATTTTTATGTGTACATTCTCATGTGGTTTTGATGTAAATGTGGATTTATATTAACCAACATGATTAGTTATTGTTTTTGCAGTTAGAATGAATTTTGGAAACTAATCTATAAGTGAGTGAAGTGGAGGAATGGACTCGGAAGCAAAACTAGGAAGTTGGCAAGAAAATACTAAAACATTGATGCTCCGCAATAGGGTCGATGCCACCATCACGAAGGCATTCTGCCTAGAGTGGAATTTGGGTGGAATTCTAGTGAAGGTGCGCGATGGCACCGTGTCACGGAGCCCATAATCCACGTTCACTTCAGTGACACGGTGGGAGGACTTAGCCGCACACCTGGATTATAGTGAAGGAGCGCGATACGTCCGTGGCACGGAGATGAGGCTCCGCGATACCTCCGTGCCACACTGAAGATAATAATCCAGCACCCCAAGTTCAAGTGAAGGTCCGCGTCAAGGCCGTGGGACGGAGCTGATGCTCCGCGATACCCTTCGTGCCACGTTGCTAGTTTATTCCGGGAAATTTCCCACTTGTATAACTAGCATACTTAGGTTTTATTTTGATATATCTAACATTTCAAGCTAGAACGTGGGTATTAGGAAGTTGAGCTGAAGAAATTCTTTGGTTAATTTTCTTCCCTTTTCTCTTGAATTTCAACTGCTTGTATGATTTCTACTTGTTTAAAGATGTTTAATCATCAAATGAGTGGCTAATTCACCTTTGGCTGATGTTGAGGATGATTGCAGTAGTATGTAATTGATGTTATTTCAGTTTTTATCTTTTCTACAACGGTTGTTCTACTAATTCTTGTTTTCACTACATTAATGCTTGGCCATTGTTAATGTAAATCCTAGAATTGCAGTTTTATTTCTGAAAGGAAGATTAATTGGATAGATGTGAATTGGTAGGATATGTTCTTGTCTTGGTTGAGAAATTAAGAGAAGATTAACATTCAGAATAGAAATATATCTGTAATGTCATATTTGGTCATCTATGGAATGTTTTGTGTATTGCTAGAATATGAAGTGTTTGCATTACAGAAATGTGTAATGTAAGTCTCATGATTCTTTAATTGGAAAGGAGTTCGAAAGACCCAATCCGTTGGTTAATAATTCCTGACCAACAACCGAAGAGAAGTGTTGACTGAAATTTAATCAGTAAATTACGTATCTGCATGTTTTTCCTTAACCTTAGCTTGTTCGTGCTATTCTTCAGATTATAATTTACAATCTTCTTACTAAAAGTTTCATTACTCGTATTATTGAAAAATCACCATTTGTTATGTTTGTCTGCTTGTATAAAATTGCGTATACTAAAAACTTAACGAAAAATTACGGACACATTACAGTCCCTGTGGGTTCGATACCTGGCTTGAAATAAAGCCACTTTATTACTTGTACTACCATGAGCACTTGTGTGTAGTTGGGAGTGAACAAGTTTTTTTCACCATTGCCGGGGACTGGCAATTGGTTATTTAATTTTCTTAGTGTTAGTTTACAAGTTCGATACAAGTGTTGACGACTTGATCTTAGCCTTTCTCTTGTAGTTGGTGGGTCCGTTGTTTGAACCGGAGAGACAATTTCATCTACAGAAAAGGGAAGCTCTACAAAAGAAGTTGCAGTTATTAAGGAGAGCAAATCTGGAGCAACAACAGCAACCACCAATTGTAAGGGCAGTTTTAGTGCTCGAAGAGATGGCAGCAAGACCGGTCCACGAGGTGTCAATCCCACATGCGAACAATGTAACATCCAGCATTCGCAGGTCAGAACCAGGTGGGAGGTTTGAACTTAAGCAGAATATGGTGCAGTTATTGCACACCAGCGGGCAATTTACAAGTCTCCCTCACGAAGATCCACAACAGCATCTCAAAAACTTCTTGGAGATAAGTGACACATATATACCCACTGGAGTATCATCTGAATATGTGAGGCTTACACAATTCCCGTTCTCACTACTGGGTGAAGCCAAGAGATGGTTGAAGGCTGAACCGCTAAATTCTATTACTACTTGCGATGACCTAGCAAGGAAGTTTTTTATACGATTCTTTCCATCAGGGAAGACAGCCAGGCTTAGAAGTCAGATTCTAAGCTTCAAACAGAGCGAGGGTGAGAATTTGTACCAGGCTTTGGAGAGGTTCAAGTCAATGCTAAGAGATTGTCCTCGCCATCACCATTCTAATGATGTGTTGGTGAATACATTCATTGAGGGCTTGGAACCACATAAAAAGATTTTGTTAGATTCAGCAGCCAGGGGGCAAGCATTGGAAAAGACCTACGAAGAGCTTTACACCTTGTTGAACCGTATTTCACAAGGTAATCAGGAATGGAATGCGGATACAACTCGAGGGGGAGCAAAGAAAGCCATAGGGGTCTTTGAGGTGGATGGATTTACAGCTATCGCTGCACAGATAGCTGCTTTGCAAAATCAACTTAACATTCATTTCAGCAGTATGAGCTTGAGCCAGGCACAAGCTCCAATCAATGCAGTTCATCAGGTATGGTGTGAAGTATGTGGAAGTAGTGAACACTCAGCTGAGTGTTGTGGTGCCAATCCAAATTCAGTAAATTTTGTTGGAAACGCCCAAAGGAGCAGTAATCAGCAGTATGGCAACAGTTACAACCAAAATTGGAGGAATCATCCAAATTTTTCATGGGGGAGTAATAATCATCAGGGAAAGAGTTCAAATCAGGGCGTGCATAGAAATCAAGGGGGTCATCACAATGTTCAGGTACAGTTCAAAGGAAATAGTGCACCTCCTCAATCCAGCAATATCGAGGATATGATCAAAACCATAATAGCTAACCAGGCGCAGATGCAGGCTGATCAAGTAAAATTGACAGCTGATATGAAAAATCAGCAGTTAGCTACAAAGCATTAGAGTATCAGTTGTGACAGTTAGCTGGAGCCCAAAATACTAGACCGAGGGGAGGATTACCTAGTGATATAGACCCAAATCCTAAGCAGGTGAATGCAATTACTACCCGAAGTGGAAAGCAACTCGGGGAGGTGGAACCCGAAAGGCCACCTCAGAAATCTAGAGCAACAGAAAAGGATGAAGGAAACGATGAAGTGAGGGGGAATGAAAAGGCAGCAGAGATGGAAAGATCACCACCCCCGTTTCCTCAAAGATTGAAAAAGCACAAGGAGGAAGCATGCTTCAAGAAGTTCATGGAAGTGTTGAAGCAAGTACATATTAATCTTCCTTTAGTTGATGTGTTGCAGGGAGTGCCAAAATATTCCAAGTATATCAAAGAAATTGTAGCAAACAAGAGCAGACTGACAGAGTATGCTACAGTTGCACTTACTGAGGAGTGCACCTCCCGTATTCAGAATCGATTGCCGACAAAGCTCAAAGATCTTGGGAGCTTCACTATTCAAATTACAATTGGGCAGTCTATTTGAGCTCGTGGTTTGTGTGATTTGGGAGCAAGAATAAATTTGATGCCAACATCAGTATTCAAGAAGATGGGGTTGGGCAGTCCTATCACTACTGTGATCTTGCAGCTAGCTGACCGTTCATTGGCTAGACCTGATGGTATTGTGGAGGATGTGCTAGTGCAAGTAGGTTCCCTCATTTTTTCGATGGATTTTATAATTCTTGATTTTGAGCCAGATGCGGAAGTCCCATTTATTTATGGACATCCCTTTTTGTCAACCGAGCGAGCCTTAGTTGATGTAGCAACTAGGCAGCTAACCATGAGAGCTCATGATAAGGTAGAGGTCTTTGATGTCTACAAGGTCATGAAGCTACCAGCCATATATGAAGAGTTATCAGCAATCAATGTGTTGAATCAAGAGTCGACCTTTCAGATTATTGACTCACAGGATCCCTTGGAGAGAGCCTTGGTGGGACATGATCATTTTGGGGACAGTGCGACATATGAGATGGTGCAGACTTTGAATGAGCCAAAATGTTTTTTCAGGAAGCAAGATTTTGAACCATTGCAGAGGTCCTTGGAACCATCCCCAAAGCCATCAACAGAGAAGGCACTTAAATTGGAGTTAAAGACATTGCCTCCACATCTGCAGTATGTATTGTTGGGTGAAGATGACACCTTACCAGTCATCATTTCAGCAGAACTGACAGATGCACGAGTGAAAGATGCATTGGTGGTCCTTAAGAGGAGAAAAAGAGCAATGGGATGGCAGATGTCGGATATTAAGGGGATTAGTCCAGCTTTCTGCATGCACAAGATATTTATGGAAGAGGGATCCAAGCCAACCGTGCAACATCAGCGGAGATTGAATCTGTTGATGAAGGATGTAGTTAGAAAGGAAGTGATCAAGTGGCTGGATGCAGGAGTGGTATATCCCATCTCAGACAGTGAATGGGTTAGCCCAGTTCAATGCGTTCCCAAGAAAGGGGGAATGACAGTGGTTACAAATGAGAAGAATGAGCTGATTCCCTAAAGAACAGTCACGGGCAGGCGAATTTGCATGGATTATAGGAAGCTCAATGAGGCCACTTGGAAAGATCATTGTCCTATTCCATTGATTGATCAGATGTTGGACAGGTTGGTAGGGCAGGAACATTATTGCTTTCTGGATGGATACTCTGGCTATAATCAAATAGTCATAGCACCAGAAGATCAGGAGAAGACCACGTTTACATGTCCTTATCGGACATATGCTTTCAGGCGTATTCCTTTTGGTCTATGCAATGCACCAGCCACATTCCAGCGATGCATGATGGCGATATTCCACGATATGGTGGAAGACTATGTCGAGGTATTTATGGATGACTTTTCTATTTTTGGTAACTCGTTTGCTATGTGTTTGTAGAATCTTGATAGGGTGTTAGCTAGATGTGAAGACTCAAACCTGGTGCTGAACAGGGAAGAGTGTCACTTTTTAGTCAAGGAGGGTATTGTACTTGGCCATAAGGTTTCATGCAGAGGTTTGGAGGTCGATCGTTCAAACATAGAGGTGATTGAAAAGGTACCACCGCCAGTATCAGTTAAGGGTGTCCGCAGCTTTCTTGGACATGTTGGGTTTTATAGACGGTTTATTCAAGACTTCTCTATAATTTCGAGACCATTATGTCGGTGGCTAGAAAAAAAGGTGAAGTTTGAATTTGGCAAGGAATATGTAGAAGCATTTGAGGAGCTGAAAAAGAAGATGGTGGAAACTCCTATTCTCATTGCTCCAGATTGGGAATATCCTTTTGTGTTAATGTGTGATGCAAGTGATGTGGCTGTAGGAGCGGTATTGGGGCAGCGAAGGAATATGATTTTTCATTCCATCTATTATGCAAGCAAAACACTTGATGTTGCACAAGTTAATTATACAGTCACTGAGAAGGAGATGCTGGCTCTAGTATTTGCATTTTACAAGTTTAGATCCTATTTGGTTGGGTCGAAAGTGGTGGCACACACTGATCATGTGGAAATTCGGTACCTATTTGGAAAGAAGGATGCGAAGCCCAGGCTAATCAGGTGGATATTATTGCTGCAAGAGTTTGATCTGGAGATCCGAGACAGGAAGGGAAGTGAAAATCAGGTTGTAGATCACCTATAGCGGTTAGAGAATCGTTCACATGTGAAGGAAGGTGAGAGCATCAGAGATGAGTTCCCCGATGAAAAACTCTTGGCAATAAAGGAAGATGAACTTCCTTAGTATGCAGATATTATAAATTTGTTGGTAAGTGGAGTATACCCACCTGAGGCAACGACTCAACAAAGAAAGAAGCAGAGGCATGATTCCCGGTACTACATGTGGGATGAGCCATATCTATTCAAGCAGGGACCAGATCAAGTGATGAGGCGATGCATTCCAGAAAGTCAGATGGCAGAGGTACTGAGGAGTTGTCATTCATCGTTGTATGGAGGTCATCATGGAGGAGAGTATACTTCTCACAAAGTGCTGAAATCCGGATTCTTTTGGCCCACACTGTTCAAAGATGCTGCAGCTTTTGTCAAAGTATGTGATAGTTGTCAAAGAACAGGAACAATCGGCAGAAGACAGGAAATGCCATTGCATCACATATTTGAAGTTAAGGTGTTTGATGTGGGCCCGTTTCCACCATCGTTTGGCAATTAATACATCATGGTGGCGGTGGACTATGTGTCCATGTGGGTTGAGGCAATAGCGTGTCCTAGGAATGACAACAAGGTGGTGACTAAATTTGTGAAGAAGCAGATTTTCACAAGGTTTGGTACGCCACGAGCAATTATCAGTGATGGAGGGGCACATTTTGTAAATGCAGGGTCAGGAATTTGCTAGAGAAATATGGGGTTCGACATAAAGTGGCGACAACATATCATCCCCAAACTAGCGGGCAAGTGGAGGTGTCAAACAGGGAAATTAAACAGATTTTGCAGAAAATGGTGAACGCACAACGCTTAGGTTGGTCAAGCAAACTGGATGATGTGTTGTGGGCATATCGAACTGCATATAAGACACCTATTGGAACTTCACCGTACAAATTGGTTGATGGGAAGGCATGTCATCTACCCGTGGAGCTGGAACATCGAGCTTTTTGGGCTGTGCGGAAGCTGAACGTGGATCCTGAGCTTGAAGGAAAGAAGAGATTGATGCAACTGAGTGAGTTGGACGAGTTTTGATGGCGCGCATATGAAAGCGCTAAATGCTACAAAGAAAAAACTAAAAGGTGGCATGACAAGCACATGGTGCATCAAATCTTTGAGCCGGGTCAAAAGGTGTTGCTATTCAACTCAAGGTTGAAACTCTTCCCAGGGAAGTTGCGCTCCAAGTGGTCAGGGCCGTTTGATGTAGCAAGGATGACCCCACACGGGGCGGTTGAATTGTGGCAAGAGGATAAAAGTGCCACATTTTTGGTGAACGGGCAGAGGTGTAAGCACTACTGGGGTGAAGACATTAATCGAGAGAAGACGTCTAACACCTTAGTAGATGAATAAGGATGAAAAGCGTCGAGCCGCGACGGTAACTAGGCACTGCACGGGAGGCAACCCGTGGATGTAATGTACTAGACTAGTTAGGAACAAATTAAAAAAATAAAAAAAGAAAAGAAAAACTGGCACTAGGTGGGAGGCAACCTACGATTTTCTAACAAATTGTTGTTGTTTGTGATTTGCAGTAAATATGGAGGGCAAAAATACAAAAAAATCGCAAGTGGAAAAATAAAGGTAAAAAGTGAAAATGCGGGCAAGAAACAGTGAGGGTATGCGTTGCCTTCGTGTCATGGAGGGTGACCTCCGCGTTACCCTCCGTGACACGTCGAGGCCAACCAAGTATGTGCAAAGTTCCAGTGAGCCTCCGCGTCAGCTCCTTGTTACAGAGCTGGGCCTCCGCGTTACCCTCCATGACACGTTGAGGCTATTTTCATGACAGGTCAGTTCGGGGCAGCAGGTTGACCCACGCGAAATCACTCTTTTTAACCCCAAAAATCCTTATTTTTCAAACATTTTGCTGAACCCTCCATGACCAAACCCCCAAAACCCCTTCTCCCTCAACATGCCACGGCCCTAGCTAGGAAATTTCTTCGATTCTTCTTAAAATTCTTCAAGTAAAGGTATGTTCTCAAATTTTTTGTCATTATTGCTGAATATTTCGATTCTTGAACATGTTTTCTTTGATGAAATTCTTCCCTAAGTGATTAATAAGTGTTGTAATCAATTGGGTTATGGGTGAATGTGATTTGTATGATCGTTTTGATTTGATGAATTCATTGATTACATGATCTTTGTTAAAAATCTTACGATGTTGATAACTAGGGTTGAGAATTTAATTAGGAAGAAGAAGAAATGGGAAAAAATGGAGATATTTTGGGATGTGCATGTTGTTTGAGTTGAAACATGTTGTGATTGAAGTTGGATTATGTTATGGTAGAAGATGGATTTTTGGGGATGAAAGTAGGAAATTCCCATAGGTTGTTGTGCACAAATTGCAAAGTGCTCATGATTATATAAATGAATCGATGGATGAACTTTCATAAGGCATTGTATGAAGTTTGAGTAGTACAATGAAATTGTTCCATCGACTTTTATGGATGCACTGAACATTTTGGGAAATAAGAACTGAAAATATGTGATTGTTCTTGTCGAATTGTATTGATTCTGGCTAATGAAAAAGTGTGGGGTGATCAATTTAAGCCCAGCCTTAGTAGTAGCCAACAATACCATGAGTGACATTTGAAATTTATACTTTTGCTGGAAAGGACAAATGTCTGGAAAACAAGACAAAGGGAAAGGCGCATCCACATCTGACGCCAGCAGAAAATGATTGAGAATTGGGGCAGCAATGCCAGCGGCACCACCGGTTCCAAGGGGGCAACGTAGGCAATATGGAACCCATTGGGTTACAAATGAGGGAAAGAAACGGTATGCCAAACACAAGGAAACCAAGTATTTCCCAGAGGAACAAATAGCACGGGAACCACTAGCTAAAGAATTCCTGAGAATCCTACACAGGATAGACACTGTTGGGCTAAACTTCATCTTTAAAGAACCTAAAGAGTGCAATCTCCATCTCATAAGGGAATTCTACGCTAATTGGAATCCCACTGTATGCAGCCCTACAGTCAAGATCAGAGGACAGGTGGTTACTTTTGAACCACAACATCTAAATGCCATCTTGGGGACGCGGTACACAGACGCACATGTCCTCCGCCAGCTGAATATCACTCCACCATATGCAGATATCAGACGCACTTTATGTGGATCACGATCAACAGCTAGGTGGAGTCTTCACAAGGAAAGAGGGTATCACCAGACATTGCCATATTCCCAGATGAACAGAGAAGTGAGGATTTGGTTGAAGATAGTATGTACTTTCCTGATCCCGCGGGTGCACATGACTGATGTCACCCGGGACAGAGTTTTTTTGGTGTATGCGTTGATGAAAGGACTGGAGATAAATGTTGGAGCGGTGATTATTTCCTCCATGAAGAAAGCCAGACTTCATCAAGGGCATCGGTATGGTTTCGGTGGTCTTCTCACTGCTTTCCTCAGGGGCAATGGTATTGAAGAAGAGGCCCTGGATTATATTCCTCAACTTGGCCGGCGTGCTTTGGATGTCACTAAGACTAATGCACCTGATACCATATTTAGGCCTATGCTTACGCTCGCTGAGCGACATGCTCGAGATGACCAATACATGGCTCGAATGTATGTGATGCAGATGTTGCAACTGCGGATTGGTGAAAGACCTGCTACAGAGGATGAATTGTGGCTGCTCGACATGGATTATCCATTCAATGAGCATGCCCAAGCATTATGCAAAGTTGGGCCTGCTTTTGTAGAACCAGTAGATGACGACGTCCCTACTGATGAGGAAACGCACCGGGATGACTCAGACATTGAGTCAGAGGAGGACGGTGGAGAGGATTCTGATCTTGGTGATGAGGAACTAGCACATGATGAAGAGATTGAACATTTTTATTTATCAGGGAGTTACACCAACCAAACCTTGTTTTTAATTGAAGATATGCGAACACTGGGGACAGTGTTCCAACTAAGTGTGGCGTGGGAGTAGTTAGGTGCTGGTGCGGTAAGGCTATGATACGTTTGTGCTTTTTTGGTTGTTTGATGTGTGACATTATGTTCATGTTATGTTGTTGATGCTTTTGATTGTTGGTGCTGGTGATGTAATTGTAATAAATTGTTGAGTAGTTATTTGTGTAATTATTTGTGTAAGTTATTTGCTATTTTTATTTTTTTTACTTTGTTTTTTCTAATTTTTTTTTTGGTTTCTCGGTTTTTGTTTTCGGTGCTTTTTCTGGGAATAGTCCCTTTGAACCAAAGACTTAGATAGAGATTGTTCCCTATGATGGATGGATGACGACCGTCTTAAGGGAAATTTATTCAGTAGGTTTTTAGTTTTTTTTGTGAACACATAGCTAATTAATGGTTTGACATTCTTGTTATGTGCTATATTGTAAGATGCAAGTGTTTTTAGGTTCGAAGCATGCAGGTGTGTTAAACATGTTGAGACACCTCGGCTCTAGAATTTGACTCAATGTGATTAAAGTTTAATTTTGAATTCTTGTAATTAACTGAGTTAAAAGTCTGCGAATATGTCTTGAATTGAGCATGTGCATGTGCAGTGAGTGTGAGTTTTTCTAATATTCCATGTTACTGTGAAATGTCTAGAACTTGCCTGGTGTGTATATAAAACGAAATGAAGGATGTGGATTGTAAGAGAGGATGTAGGCATTACTTTGAATGAACCTAAATTTTATCCCTTATCTTACCTACCTTGAAAGTTAAATCCTAGTTAGCCTCATTGAGCCTTAAGCCTATTCTTTGATAGTTACAACATAAGCTTAATCCTTTTCTTTCATTAGCTGTGAATTTGATCCAAAACTCCTAAGCGCTTAAGTGAAAAAAAATTCCAAAGAGTGAAGGAGTGAGAAGCGTGAAACAGAAGTAAAAGTGGAGGTTGTGAAAGTTGAGAAAAGGACAAAGGTGCACTTGTTGAAAATGATTGATTGTTAGTAGAGAGTACGAAAGTAAATGAAAATTTGCTTAAATATGCTTTACTACTGAGCTGAGTGTGCTTAAACAAATGGGAAAAAAAAGTGAATATTCAAGAGTGAGAAGAGTGAGGAAGAAGTATAGAGGAGATGTCTTTATTGAATGTGGATGTAGTAAAAGCGCTTGGGGGAAGATAGTCACTATTACTTGCCAGAATAGTACTTACCCGCCCCTTAGTCTACATTAAAACCCATTAAGTCCTACTTGATCTTACGTTCATACATCCTTAAATTAGTGGAGTAAACACTAAGGGCAAGCTTCTGGTTCACTACATGATGCATGTGAATTCTTTGAGAGAGTCAGCGTAATTTGATTCATATACCCATACCTTTTATGATTTGAAATTCTTTTGAAGTGAAAATGGGGTGACTCTCTTGTGTTGTGAAGGCACATGTTTAATGAGAGATAACATTCATGCGGAATGCTTGATCGGTTGATTTGCACAAGTTATCTAAGATTGCGAGTAGATTCTTGAGGTTAGGAAGTCTTAACATAGTTGTAATTCATCTTAATGATGAAATCATACATGCCTTATTTTTAACTTGCTATCTTAAATAATATTTATAGCCATAGTTTGAATTGTTGTGCTGAATTAGCTATGTGTGAGTCTTCAATTACATGAGATGTGAAAGGGTTGTTTGAGGATGAACAAGGCTTTAAGTGTGGGGTAGGTGATCTTGGGCATAATTGCATGCCCAAGTGATACTTTATTACTTAATTTTGACTTGTTTATCTATTTTTATGTGTACATTCTCATGTGGTTTTTATGTAAATGTGGATTTATACTAACCAACATGATTAGTTATTGTTTTTGCAGTTAGAATGAATTTTGGAAACTAATCTATAAGTTGGTGAAGTGGAGGAATGGACTCGGAAGCAAAACTAGGAAGTCGGCATGAAAATGCTAAAAAATTGATGCTCCGCGATAGGGCCGTGTCATGCCACCATCGCGGAGGCATTCTGCCTAGAGTGGAATTTGGGTGGAATTCCAGTGAAGGTGCGCGATGGCACCGTGTCACGGAGCCCATGCTCCGCGTTCACTTCAGTGACACGGTGGGAGGACATAGCTGCACACCTGGATTATAGTGAAGGAGCGCGATACATCCGTGGCACAGAGCTGAGGCTCCGTGATAGCCTCCGTGCCACGCTGAAGATAATAATCTGGCACCCCAAGTTCCAGTGAAGGTCCGCGTTAAGGCCGAGGCACGGAGCTAATGCTCCGCGATACCCTCTGTGCCACGTTGCTAGTTTATTTCGGGAAATTTTCCACTTGTATAAATAGCACACTTAGGTTTTATTTTGATATATCTTACATTTCAAGCTAGAACGTGGTATGAGGCAGTTGAGCTGAAGAAATTCTTTGGTTAATTTTCTTCTTTTTCTCTTGAATTTAAATTTCTTGTATGATTTCTACTTGTTTGAGGATGTTTAATCATCAAATGAGTGGCTAATTCACCTTTGGCTAAGGTTGAGGATGATTGCAGTAGTATGCAATTGATGTTATTTCAGTTTTTATCTTCCCTACAATGGTTGTTCTGCTAATTCTTGTTTCCACTACATTAATGCTTGGCCATTGTTAATGTAAATCCTAAAATTCCAGTTTTATTGATTCTGGAAAATTAATTGGATAGATGTGAATTGGTAGGATATGTTCTTGTCTTGGTTTAGAAATTAAGAGAAGATTAACATTCATATTAGAAATATATCTGTAATGTCATATTTGGTCATCTATGGAATTTGTTGTGTACTGCTAGAATATGAAGTGTTTGCATCATAGAAATGTGTAATGTAAGTCTCATGATTCTTTAATTGGAAAGGAGTTCGAAAGACCCAATCCATTGGTTAATAATTCCTAAACAACAACCAAAGAGAAGTGTTGACTAAAATTTAATCAGCAAATTACATATCTGCACGTTTTTCCTTAACCTTAGCTTGTTCGTGCTATTGTTCAGATTATAATTTATAATTGTCTTACTAAAAGTTACATTACTCGTATTATTGAAAAATCACCTTTTGTTCTGTTTGTCTGCTTGTATAAAATTGCATATACTAAACACTTAATGAAAAATTACTGACACATTATAGTCCTTGTGGGTTCGATACCTGGCTTGAAATAAAGCCACTTTATTATTTGTACGACCACATGCACTTGTGTGTAGTTGGGAGTGAACAGCGGGTAGAAGTTTAAGTTCTAGCACTGGAGGATCAATGATCGATGGCTATAATGGGAGAGTTTGCCAATTTTCTAGATCAAGATCGAGCTTCTTTGGTTGATAAGAATAGGACCCAGTCCTACCAAAGTGTGACACACTTCTTCAAACCCCTCAATTCCCTCTCTATCATGATTCAACAGGAAAACTTCTATTGGCTCCTCGAAGAGAATTTCCTCTTAATCTTGTTCCATACTCTCTTCATCAACACTCTCCACCGTATTGTTTGGAATTCTCCCACTCCTAATTATGTTATCCCCACAACACCCAACGCATTAAAGATTTGTAGTGACCATTTCAACAAGTGGACCCTTCATATCCACGCTTAATCCCTACTCAATTTGGGATGCCAATTGATTCATTCTTTTTTCCAAATGCCTAATGGAGATCACATGAGATTCCACGGTTTGAATGATGGTTAAAATATCATACTTGAAATCTTGAAATCCTAAATCGGTTGATACCGCTCTTTTCAAAACTCTTTCAAGCATGATTTTAGTTTTTGAGTCTATGGATTCTTATCTGTCTTGACTTCACAAATCAGCTGCAAGCTCATAGTTTTGACCTTGATTCTCATATCCCTATCTCTAACAACTTTGACTTGCTTCTTGATGACCGGGATGGGGACCCATAAAATGGTTTACCACATCACCCTTCTTTTCATAATTGAGGAAATAAACCTCATCATCAATTTGATCAATTCTTACAACTATCTTAATGGTATTCACACTCCATACCTTTACTTCCATCACTTTCCTAGTGAGCATTTCAAGAAGTTCCATTATAGCTTCCATTTTTATATCCCACACTTCGCCTTTCCTTTCCTATTTTTCAATTTTGTTAATGGAGGTGGCACCTGTTTCCCCCTCGGCACACCATGCATGATTTGTTCTAGCCACTTTCTTGAGCAAGACTCTAGAAAACTTGAAAGTTGGTCCATTAGAGTACCCTCATCTAGGTTATTGATGATAGTTTTGTTGCTAGAGTCGAATGAGCAATTGATGTATTAATGGAGCATGTCATTCGGAAAGCCATGTGTTGGGCATTGTGCAACATTCCTCTTAAATCTTATTCATACATCATGGGGAGGCTCCCCATACACTTGCTCAAAACTAGTGATCTCATCTCGTAATTGTAACATCTAGCATGCAAGGAAATCTATCAAGAAAACCATCAAGCAACTAATTCCAAGAAGATATTGTCCCTTCGGGATGCTCTTCAAAACAACTTACAGCCTCTCTTGTCAAGGGGAAAGGAAATATCCTGAATCGTATGGAGTCTTAGTTGACATTCCCATAGTTAGGGATTGGCAAACATCAACAAACGTCTTTATATGTCGATTAGCATCCTCACTCACGAGGCCCCCAAATAAGACTTTTATCTATAGGAGATGAAACATAGTGCTAGTGATATAGAAGATGGCATTTCCCCCCATTGGAGGTAGGAGAATGGAACATCCCTCATCGTCATGGCTCATTCTATCACCTATGCAAATACCACAACCAACAAGCAACATAAAAAAAAAAAGATGCAACACAAATGTGAATCAACAAATAAATAAATGCCAATCAATTTTCAATCTCCGTCAACGGTGCAATTTTTTATAACATCCAAAACAAAGCTCCAATTAAGGAGGTGGCTACGGTCGTCTGCGAAACAAGTCTCCAACAAGAGTCTGGGTCGATTTCCCCCAGAGATTGGAGGCTACATCAACCAAGAGTTGTAAATTAATTCACAAAAGGAAGCGTCATGTCTATAAATAAAGTAAAATTTGGAGAGTTGGTTTCAACAAGTATTAAATGAAAAGGTAAAATCAAAGCAAGGGGACACGATTGCTACTAACTAAATGAGAAAGACTAGGGGTTTTCATTTGATGGGATTTCATCTTGATAGGTATTGACTAAGAGCCTTAGAATCAATTAGTGCATGGATATCTTTGGTTTTTGCTACACTCTAAGTTTGTCAACCACAAGAGTGTATATATTTTGGGTTTTCTAAAACCCCAAAATCAAGATCTACAAAAGAACCAAATATTGCTTGAGTGGGCATAGAGTATTTCTAGCTATATCCCTTAAATGGGCCTTGAACTTTGTATAGACTATTTCTAGATCTAACCCATAAATCAAAAGCTCCAAATTCTCACAATTGAAGTCTTACACGACTTCACTTCTCTTTCTCAAGAAAAGCAAAGTTAGTGAACTCAATTAATGTTTGCAACCTCTAATTTGCAGACTAAAACTTGAAGAAATCAATAGATCCAACATTATAATCAATTCTAAGATCATTTAGTCAATACCTAATCAACTCGAAACACCTATCATTCACACACACTGCTAGAAGAGAAATTAGATGCTCATAATTAGGGAAAGAGAAATTATACCAAAGAGAAATTCCTTAGAACTATTCATGTTAAGCAATTAAAATCACTCCTACCTTTGTATCTGTAGCAATGGTGTTTTTCTCACAAGGAAGATGAAGAAGAAAGTATAAAATTGTACTCTCAATATCTCTCTACTCTTCAATGTTGTATATACAAAAGGGATAAAAATCTACATATATTCCTTGCAAAGATCTCCAAAATGCCTTTTGAAGCTTACCAAGTACGTGCTTGCCTTCTGGGATGATTTTGCGCATCGAAGGAGACACGACCCACTTGTGCTGTCACCTGCATTTTCCATGTGTGTACTTGCAACATGCAGGTATGTCAATAGGACTATGGTAGTGTTGTCTCACTTTCTCCTGCATGGCACTTGCGGTCCGCAGTTACCAACTTGTAGCATGCAGGTCTATTTCCTATAAACTTCCAACTCCTCTTGTATGGCACCTGCTAGTCGTAGGTACTGACTTGTGGCATGCCTGTCACCTATTTTTCCTTAAGAAAATTGCTTTAAGTGCAATTCCTCCATCATCTTTGTTATAAGAAAATGCCTTCATATAAGAGAACAAAAAGGCATAAAATCCTTCTAATTACATTAAAATGAAGCAATAACTCATGCTTAAGAGACAGATGAGTTGGTAAATTACTAGCTCATTAGTACACCAAAGAGGTCCTTCCTTGTCGATGAAGATGAGGAGGAGTACTTGCCTCATGGTAGCAAGAGATCCACAAAACATACAACAGAGGTGTCACCCATTCCCTCAACTCGGGTGGCAAATGTGGATACATGGGTTTAGGGATCTTCGTCCCAATCTAGTTAAACATTGTCCAGATGATTAAGTGTGGAGCTGAATGATAGAGTTGTTCATACCGCTACTTCCCTACCAGTCCCCTACCTCATTACAACATCATATTTGAGTGCATGCATGCATTTCTTATCATGGGAGGACCTATTCATTGATGCTCGATAGATGAAGAATATCACCAAGATGTGAGCTAACTCTATGGTCACCTCAAAGAGCCATCCAATATCCATCTTACTGGGAAGGCTCATTACTGAAGGTTAGGGCATCTAGTTCGAGGAGCCTACATCATAGGTCATTGATGAGGCAGACCCCATAGCAGTAGCAAATCTAGCCATTACAGCATCCATGCCTACCCAAACATCAAGGCCACTACTCAATACCAGAGACTCATTGACTAGCCTAGCCTCAAGGATTTTTAGAGAAGAGAGGCGTCTGTCTACGCTTATAGAGGATTTTTAGGCCTTCGTGGCCAAGATAGTTGAGTGAGATCTTTAGCCACTTTAGGACACAGCCAGGAGCTTTCATGAGGCATTGAGCTCCCATATAGAGGCCATGGATTCCAAACTGTGCCAGCTCAGAGGAGGTTCCATCCCTTTAGACATATAGAGCCTCTGAGCTAATCTTCAGGAGATCAGAGCTGCCATACTTGAGATGCAGATAAAAGAGAGGCAGACTGAGGAGGTTCAAACACCGCCCATTGCCCGCTTCATGGATTTCATTCCATGTGTGGTACTCGTTCCACTAGACCAGACTCAGTCCAGTCCACCACCAGTCCCAATCACTAGGGCTAGCACTCCACAGGAGCAGATTCCTACTTAGACTTAAGCCCGGCCGGATGCTTCTACCTTATAATAGATAAGTAAAGGAAATGGTAAAGGAGGTTCCACTAGTTGATATAGAGTAATACACGGCAAAGGAACAGGCCCTCAGGAGAGAGATGATAGCCTCACATTTTATCAATAGAGGCCATGCCCATGACACCGAGGGTAGCCCATTAGTACCACCATAAGATGATGCTTAGCGGCGCGGTTTGATCGCTACAGGGAGTTTTTATCCATTCTTATCCTTCTATTATTTATGCATTAAGGTCCATCTAATGTATTCTAGATGGGAGTAGATATTTGGATTATATGATACCTTATACTTGTATAGTGCTTGATTGTTCTGAATTTTATGATACCTTATGCTTGTATAGTGCTTGATTGTTTTGAAACTCTAATTTGTATGGCTGTATGTTTTTGAATGAGTTATTGATGTGTGATTGTGATCCAATGTAGTCCACTTTTCTAGATTTCTTAGTCTAACTGTCTTCTTTTTCTTAATATAGCTTCTTTTTGCTATAGTAGTGTAGAGCCCTCCTTGGTTTCTCTTATTCATGATTCTTTCCTAAGAGGCTTACTTTTTATTGGATCTAGCACAATAAAGTATTTAGTATTATAATGTATGGGCCTGATGAAGGATTTCTAAGTGACATTCTTAAGGGTGCCAACCTACTTCATCGAGTCATCTTAGGATGAATAAATTGTTTTTGACTTAGGTGGTAGTGGCAATTGAGGTGTTTACATGCTTATGCTGATTTTTGAAAATAATGCCACCCCTCCAAATTTTTGTTGTAGCAATTTGATATTGAGTTATATATCTCCATTTGTGACATGAAAGTGTAGGTAGTGTGTAAGACCCCAAAAGTCTATAAGATCAAACCCAAGGGCCGAAATGGAAAAAATAGGAAAACTTACACTAGGACACAAGATGAGTCATCAAGTGACCCATTAAGGTACTTGACGGGGCATTGAGTGACCCGTTAGGAGCATGAAAATAGTGGAAAGCTGAGTTTTAAAGTCTTAACAATTGACACGATGAATCCTCATGTTAGGGATCAAGAGAAGATAAAAAAAAATTGAGAAAGAGCAGTCAGTGACAGTAGGTCAGATGACGACCCGCTAGATAACCCGGCAGATCATTGTGTGGGTCATTGGGTCTGGTAGTATCATTTTTCCTATTGGATCATTAATGGTATTTTCATAATTCCTAAGTTTGTAACTCCTAAATTAAGTTGTTTTATGCCTCCTAAAGGGTGTTTCAAGTGTTTTAATCATCATAAACCCTTATTCTACTCCGAATACCCAGAAGTGAAGACCAAATCCCCTCAAGAGAAGTTAGGGTTCTTCATGAAAATCTTCCTCTCAAATCCCTTCGAGACTCCAATCAAGTTGAGGATTTTTCAAGCCCAGGTATGTAGGGTTATGAATAGGAAAAATTTTTCTACCCTCATGCCTAATATCATCCCTATTCTGTGATTTGAGGTCACTAAGTATGTTATGTTGAAATTCTAAGGTTTCGCCCAATTCCATGAAATTAATCATGATACCTATATGGGTTCAATTCTCTCATGTTCCAATTAATCAAATATAGTTATTAGGGAAGATTTTAATCTCAAGTTCTTCATGAATTGATGATTTCAAGCTTATGATGTATTTCCCTATTGTGCATGATTTTATGAATTTCAAGCTTATGAGCGCATGATTTCTAGTATGATGAATTATCAAAGTATGCATGAATATTATGAATTCTTAAACTTATGATTAAATTATTTCAAATTATGAAGCTTATTTCAAGTATGTATGATCTCATGGTTTAGGCAAGTCCATGCAAAGTCAAGTATGTGTTATCATGATTTTAGCCAAGGCTTACCTGATCGGTTTAAAAGAAAATTTTTGGAGTAAATACTCCCAAGTAAATAATTCAAGTTATGTTTGAGAATTGAATTATGAGCAATATGCTTATTTTGGGAGTAGTGTCTAGCATTGAGTAGGCCAAGGATTTCGAGGACCCCGGTCTCAAAACTATGGGCCACCATAGGTATATATTTATATTTGGGACCTCTGGAGAGACTGATTCCCCGCCCAAGGACACGTCGTGATATCACACCATATTCATCCTTTGCCTAGCAAGTCTTAGGATGGCTCTCCTCTACGTGGGCAAGACATGGGAACATCATGTGCTCATACGTGATGGTTGTCGGTTATGATGAGTATCCCATTGTTCCTCATATTTTGAGTTACTCATGTTCATGACATATAATATTATGTTTCATGACATATTCGACCCATTCAATAATTTATGAGTTTTGACTTATGATTTCAAGTATGATGCATATGATTTCTATTTCTAAACATTAGGATCATTATGTGCAGCTTATGATGATTAACTCATTTTTATGATTACTTCAGGAATATGACATTTAGCATTTTTGTCCTTACTATAATATTCTATCTTATTTATATTCATGATTTCAAACTATCATTTTATTATCATGTTTCACATTCTCTATATACTTGTTATACCCCAAGAACCCAAGGATCAGTCCAGGAAGTGAAAACGAAGAAAAACTAAAAATTCGCACCAGGTTACAGAACGACCTGTGAGGTTGGTCGTGAGGAGTGACCATGAGTCGTGAAGTGACTCATGGTCAGCTTAGTTTGTCAAAGTCTTAGTGAGGACGCCACGGACCTGACCACCAGTTGTGGTCAGACCTCACGACTCGTGAGGTCACCCGTGGTCAACCCTGGAGGATTGGCAAAAATTGGGTTGGGCAGTGTAGGCTACGTAAGGTGACCACGAGTCGTGGTCTGACCAAACGACTCATGAAGTCACCTGTGGGGTTCCCTTGGAGGTTTTTTGGGCAGTGAACTCATCGGATCAAGGCAACGAGTCGTGCCTTGTGGCAACGACCTGTTAGGTTCCTCATAAGGACTGGTGACCAAAAATTCTTACATTTTAATAAGGGTGTTTTCATAACTTCCTAAGTCCCTAAGGCCTAAACTACGTCGTTTTGGGTATTTTTCTGAGTTAGATAATATGGGTTAAGCCCTTTATGCATGCCCATTCTCATGAAAGTGTTTTAGAGAGGTTTTTTGGAGATTCAAAGCCTCCTTCCCCAAATTTTCATCAATTTCCTTGTGGTTGTTCAAAGAACTTTAACTCCATCTATTTCTAGGTATGTAGGGTTTAAAATGGGTGGAATTCTTCCTCACCCATGCCTGAATTCCAAGTTAATTCATGAATTCTCCTACTCAAGTTCCATGGGGTTTTACCCAGAGCATTACAATGTGATTTCTCTTTATGGGTATGATTTAATTGTGTTTTAATTATTGAATTACGAATGATGGGCAGGTTTTACTGTTATTTTCTTTAATTCATGTTTCAAGCTCTTAAATCCAAAATGCCCATTCGATGAAAGTTAATGGAAGCTATGATTATGATGACTACTCTATAATTTGAGTTTATTGATAATAGAAAAGTATGATTTTCATGCTACTCATGTTCATGAGCATGTTTGAAAGAATTGACTATGATGATGTATTGGGAAATGCCCACATGTTAAAGAATGATTTATGATTTATGAAGTAAATTACATAATTTATCGATTTATGATGTGGCCAATGAAAAGGGTCTTGATTCTTGGATAAGAATGTTTTAAAGGGGATCAATGATGATAAATGTTATATCTTAGCCAATGAATTTTATGCATGATGTTAATCATTTATGTATGAGCCTATATGCATGTTTTTGGGAGCCATGTCTAGCACCTTGCAGCCCGGCATTCAAAGGACTACGCCGGTGTCTCATAACCACGTGCCACCATGGGTTTGTAAATGATATGATGTATTGATAGAGATCCCCTCAAATGTGACATCACGCCTTATGCACGAGCCTCGCCTGACAACCCAGGGTCGGCTTTGCCCACTTGAGCGAGACAGTGGGGCATCATTAAAGGCTCTATCATGGTGGTGTCGGTTATGACGGGTCCTCCTATTATTCCACATGTTTTATGCATTGTTATGTTTATGTTATAGGCTCAAGTTATATTATGATAAAGTTATTTACATTTATGATAACAGGGCCCCGACCTACCCATACTGTACAACAAAAGGGACTCAACCTGCTAATCATTCAGCTCGGAAGCAATTGAGCTGACTGTTCTACTAGTCCTGATAAAAGGCTAAGAAGGTCCTGCTACATGTCTATCGGCACTTGTAAGAAAGTAATGCAGCACCCCCAAGAAGGGCTTCAGTACAATATATATCAAATAAGTAAGGAAATCTTTAAATAACTGAGTAGAGGAAATAGAATTGAAAATAACTGAAAAGAAAGGATAGAGGTTCTACCTGCATAGCTAAACTTTGTACTATCAAGAACCTTACCTAGCCCCATAAGCTGGAAGGTACAACCAGCACAAATTAACCAACCTGGGGCCCCCATATACCCTGGTGAGTACACCTTAATCTATATACCCCTATCTAGGTCACACTAAGTCAACTAATAGCTATAGCCGTCCTACTAGTCCCCTGGGTCTGCAATGGAGCCCGCTCAACCCCTGACTGTAGTTGTGTCTGCGTCCGGTGGACTCTAAATATCTGCAACCCGGGCACCAAGCTCAACGTAGGTGTGGTGCCGATACAACATATAATAGTCCACCCATGTAATGGACTATATGAGGACCTGGGACCCCATCTTTGTCCCATGTGAATGACATACTGCTCCGTGGAGCGACATCATCTCGCCCCTGGCGGGCGTCGACACCGCTTATAACCCTGGGGTTGGTAATGGAAGGCTATACAGGGAAAATTCAATCCCAAGGTAGGCATAGAATACTGGTCTCAGCTAATAACAACAACTAATCACAATTCATATGCAGCTGGTCCTCTTACTAGGACTTAACTAAGCTAAAATACTGAAGAAACTAACTTGCCGAAGGAATACGCCTTAACATACCTCAATTGCCAATTTCTTATTAGTGGGCAAGTTTCAGTTCGTATTCAATAGCTCCTTCCAATTGTATTATACTACTGGGAGAATAAGGCTGATTGCAGTACTAAATTTAGCTAAAATGATAACTTTCAATATAAATATCAACTATACATCAGCTCTCCAGAACACGATCAAGAACATACAATTTCTTGAAAGTTCAAAAGGAAGAAATACTCACTTGAAGCTTGTGATCGTATAGAAATTAATTTGGAGCAATTCCAACAACTTTGGCTCGGCAGGGTTACGATTCGCTGGGAAAATTTCTTGAAAATAACTCCATAGCAATGTTTCCTGCAGCCTTAAACTTCAATACCCGAAGTTAATTTGAATTGGGGCGGCATTTCATAGCGTAAATGGATGAAATTTATTTGTTTTCTCCGTGGTTCCCTTCTCTGGCCGTATATGAACTTTGAAAACAACTCAAAATCAAATGAAGGGACTTATATATATTTGGGGCGGTGGATAGGGGTCCATGGAATGGACCCTGTCGTGCCGATTCTGGGCCGTGCCATGAAGCCCAACGCGCTAGGGAGGGTCAACGCCACATTGCCCCTTTGGGCAGCTGGTCCGGCTTTCTCCCGCATGGTCCCGACTCCGTGCTCGTTCAACCTTTCCCCAAGCCCTTTCTCATACGTATAGTACTCTTAAATCTCTTAACCAACGTACGAATAGGCCATCTAAACATTAGAAACTTAAGGGTTGTAACATCCTCACCCCCTTAGGAACATTTGTCCTCGAATGTTAACTTTAGCTTACAGGAGTCGTAACTTTTTTTAACTACTTATCCTGAAAAAATTTTGGCAGAGTCTCCCCTGTAATATGGACTATCTGAAAATCCTGAAATGTAGAAAAGTCCAACACTGGCATTTCACATAACACTATAGCAACTGTTTCTCAACAACATTGTATCCAGCTGAGCAATATATATAACACACATCACAAAACAAATTGAATCGTAAATGTACCTTAACGGCATGTCCTGGCTAAGTCTGGAAAAAATGAGGATACTTGGATCTCATATCGTCCTCAGCTTCCCAAGTCATATCTTCTTTATTTCTATTCCTCCATAATACCTTAACAGAAGCGACATCCTTAGTTCTTATCCTGCGAACCTGTCGATCTAATATGGCTACTGGAACCTCTTCATAGGCCAACTACTCAGTAATCTGAACATCCTCCCCTGGCATAATCCGGGACAAATATCCTATGCAATTTCGCAACATCGACACATGAAAGATAGGGTGGACAAATTCTAATTCTGAAGGAAAATCTAGCTCGTATGCCACCTGGCCTAATTCGGTATGGCCCTATGAATCTTGGGCTAAGCTTGCCCTTTTTACCAAATCTCATCACGCCCTTCATCGGTAAAACTTTTAGAAATACCCAATCACCTACATTGAACTCTAGGTTCCTTCACCGCACATCAGCGTAAGATTTATGATGGCTTTGAGCTGTCAGCAGACATTCTCTTATAAGCTTTACTTTCTCTTCTTATTGGTGGATTATGTCTGGTCCAATTAACTTTGATTCTCAAACCTAGAACCAACCAACAAGGGACCTGCACTTCCGCCCATATAAGGCCTCATAAGGTGCCATCTGGATCTCTGAATGATAGTTTTTATTGTAGAGAAACTCAATAAGGGGTAAATGCTCGTCCCAGCTGCCCCCAGAGTCCAGCACACCACCCATAATATATCCTAGAGCATCTGGATTGTATGTTCTGCCTGCCCATTTGTTTGAGGGTAGAAGTTCATACTCATATTAACTTGCGTCCCCAGGCCCTTCTTAAAGGACTACTAAAATTTAGCTTTAAACTGCTGTCCTCTGTCAGAAATGATTGATAATGGAACACCATGTAATCGGAATATCTCTCTAATATACATTAAACATAGTCTTCAGCTGAGAAAGTAGCCCTCACTGGTAGAAAATGAGCTGATTTGGTCAACCTGTCAATAATCACCCAGATAGAATCAAATCTGCGTTTGGTACGGGGTAGCCCAATTACAAAACCATATTGATTGCCTCCCATTTCTATATAGTCACTACTATTTCTTGTATCAATCCACTGGGTTTTTTGATGTTCAGCCTTCATCTGTTGGCAATTAGGACATTGTGCTACAAATTCTGCTACCTCCTTTTTCATCCCCGGCCACCAAAAAATTTCCTTTGTATCATGATACATCTTTGTTGAACTTTGATGAAGAGAATAATGAGAATAATTTATCTTGCCCATAATCTGCTGGCAAAGTCCTACCACATCTGGAACACAGAGGCGACCCCTATATCTCAAAACTCCGTATTCAATTACCTTGAAATCTGCTACTTCACCTCGCTGAGCCTTATCTCTGAGCTGAACTAGGTTATGGTCTTTATACTGCCGTCCTTTCACCTCTACAACCAACGATGACACATTAGTATTCTGGATCACTGTTCCACTTTCTCCCAAATCTACTATTCGGGCGACTAAATTGGCTAACGGATGCAATTCTCAAACCAGTTCCCTCTGTTCGGGCTTCAAATATGCCAGACTTCCTATGGATTTATGACTGAGGGCATCTGCTACAACATTGGCTTTTCCTGGGTGATATAAAATTTTCACATCATAGTCCTTCAACAACTCTAACTAGCGATGCTGCCACATATTCAACTCTTTTGGTGTGAAAATGTACTGGAGGCTCTTGTAATCAATGAAAATTCTACATGGACACCATACAGATAGTACCTCCATATTTTCAAGGTATGAATTACTGCGGCCAACTCCAGATCATGGATGGGGTAGTTCTTTTCATGCTTCCTTAGTTGTCTGGAAGCGTAAGCAATTACTTTACCATGTTGCATCAGAACACATCCTCACCCGACTCCTAAATCATCGCAGTACACTGCATAACCCTCTCATCCTTCTGGCGGGTCAATATGTTTTTAAACTCTTCGAAGTTCTGTTAAGCTGCTTCAGTCCAGTGAAATTTAGCTACTTTCTGAGTTAGCTTGGTCAAAGGCGTTGCTAAGGTAGAAAATCCTTCCACGAACCTTCTTTAATACACGGCTAACCCTAGGAAACTATGTACCTCAATTGGAGTGGTAGATCTAGGCCTGCTTTTTACTGCTTCAATCTTCTGAGAATTTACCTGTATACCAGCATCTGACAATGTGGCCCAAAAAGGCCACTGAATTTAGCCAAAATTCACATTTAGAAAACTTCGCATACAGTTGGCGATCCTGTAGATTTGGAGCACTGTTCGTAGATGATCTCGGTGATCTACCTCTGAATAGGAATACAACAAGATATCATCGATAAATACTATCATGAACAAGTCTAAATACGGTCTAAAGATGTTGTTCATCAGATCTATGAACACTGCTGGTGCACTCGTCAAACCGAAGGACATGACTAAAAATTTGAAGTGGCCATACCTGGTCCTGAAAGTGGTTTTTGGAATATCCCTCTTGCGAACACGAACCTGATGGTACCCAGACCTTAAGTAAATCTTTGGGAAATACTTCTCCCTTTATAACTGATCAAACAAGTCATCTATTCTAGGAATACTTATTCTTGATAGTGACCTTCTTGAGCTACCGATAATCTATACACATGCAGAGGGAGCCATCCTTCTTCCTCATAAATAGGACCGGTGCACCCCACGGTGAAGTTCTCGTCCAGATGAAGCCCTTATCTAACAGATCTTTCAACTGCTCCTTCAATTCCCTGAGCTCGGACAGAGCCATTTAGTATGGAGGGATGGATATAGGCTGAGTACCTGGTAGTAAATCAATTGCAAAATCGATCTCCTATTCTGGCGGAATACCAGGAAGTTCATCCGGGAACACGTCTGGGAATTCCATAACTACGAGGATGGACTGGAGAGTTGGAGATTCTGCTTGAACATCCTGAACCCTGACAATGTGATTACAACCCTTTGCTATTAACTTCCTCGCCTGAAGATAGGAAATAAACCTACCTTTCAGTGTGCCTGTATTATCTTTCCTCTCCCGTACTACCTCCCTTGGAAAGTGGAATTGGACAGTTTAGGTCCAACATTCAACATTGGCATAGCATGGCGCCGACCAATCCATACCCATAAGTGCATCAAAATCAATCACTTCAAATTCTATCAAATCTGCTAAAATCTTTAGACCAACAACCTCTACTGTGCTTCCCTGGTAGACCCTCTTGTCTAAGATAGAGTCACCGATGGGAGTACACACTGAAAAAGGTCGCTGAAGCAATTCTGGCATAATATCGAACTTCCGGGCCACTAATGAGGTAACATAAGACAAGGTGGATCCTGGATCTATAAATACATAACCAGAATGAGAGCAAATGTCTAGCATACCGACACCACATCCAGTGATGACTTTGACTCTTGTCATCCCGGTAAGGCATAACTGCTATCTGGACCGGTACCTGAACTAGATGCCCCTAATCTGCCTCGGCCTCTGTCGGCTGGAGTTGAGGGCCTATGCCCTACTGGAGATGCTGGGGCACGTGACCCTACTTCAGATATATCATGTCTATCTCAATCGCATTGACCCCTGGCGACCAGTCCTACTCCCCTGCTGCTGCTGTGGAGGTGGGGGTCTAGGTGGACTGTCTAAGGATCGTGTCCTAGGTTCGCCTTGAAATTCGTCCTGCACATTTCTTAGCCTAGCCCTGCAACGCTACTCCTGGCTTACCTTTTCTATTTCCCGTTGTCGTTGCCTAATTCCCTTAATATTTTGGGCAAATGCCTGGACACGGCCAATATCCATGTCCTCTCAAAGAGTAGTCGTGATACAAGTCTATACATATTTTGGGTTTAGCCCCATAATAAACTGGTGCACCCTAGCTGGCATAGTATCTACAATGGCTGGTGCATATCTGGATTGGGAATCAAACCACATGGAAAACTCCAGGACACTTATCAAGCCCTACTCTAGATGCAAAAACTGGTCAACTCGGGCTCATTAAATTTCCCATGGCAAATAATGATCCAGGAAGGCCTCTGAAAAACTGGGCCAGGTCGAAGGAGGTACATCTCTACCCCGGGACCTCTCCTATCTCTCATACAATAACACCGCAATATCCTATAGCCTTAATACTATTAACTCAACTGACTTTGCAGGTGTGGCATTCATCACCCTAAAAATCTGGTGCAATTGATCCAAAAATTCCTGAGAGTCCTCATCCCGGTCCGTCCCTGTAAATTGCGAGGGACTCAATGCGAGAAACTCTCAAACCCTCGAACTACCCGGTCCTCCTAAAGATTTCGCGACTGCGTGTTCCACTGGCTAACACTTTGCAGCCATTATCTGAGCTAGCATAAAAACAACACTCCTAACCTCCTGATTGGATGGGGTCGGTATAGGCACTGCTGGAGGGGGTGCCAACGTTTCCACTGCTCTAGGTGGCTCCTGACGGAGCGGCGACTGCGGGGGAGACCAAGGTGGAGTCTCCCTGTCACCCTCAAATCGGGCTAACCCTAGTTGAGGCACCTTGCTAGTGCCCTCTCCTGCTGCTACTTCCAATTCCCTGCCAGTCGTAATATGTCTCGGGTCTGACATTTCTCTATAAAAAAGCAGAATATGGTAAGCTTAGTGACTTGACCCTATACTGTATAGCTCTGCAGCACGACTGGAAGAGAAAGAAGAGCGACCATCCTATCATGCCTTGCAGTCTCCTGCCTATAGAATGGGGTGCACAACACATCCATAGGCAAGACTCTACTTAGCACGGCTTGCAGACTCCCTGGGATATGACTTGCTCTGATACCAAGTTTGTCACACCCCACATTGGGAGGCATGACTGGCACCTGGTGCCCTACTAAAGTCTGAACTAGCCTGTCTGAGCTTATGCACCACTGCTGCATGACTAACATTAACGCTCAAGTCAAGAAAACAACGGGCTATATCTTGGCTGTAAATACAGCCCCCGCCGGACAAAGCCTTATAGCCATCTATAAAATAAAACACCTAACTAGAAACAGATAATGATAGGGAATCCTATGCGGGCCGACAAGACCACCATGATGTCTAGTTATGACTAAAAAGTAAAATTAGTGCTAAACTAAGCTATGGCCGATAAGGCCGCTAACTATTAGCTAAGCAAGGCCCCACACAGACAACACAAAAGATCAAACACATATGGGCCCCACAAGGCCAAAAACAGCTAACCATAGGGAATCTGTAACAATCTGCAAGCCTCTAGGAGTGATATACTGGTTGAGACAAGTCCCCGACCCATCCATACTGTACAACAAAAGGGAGTCAACCTGCTAGTCTATAAACTTCGGAGGAATGGAGCTGATTGCTCTACTAGTCCCGATAAAAAGACAAGAAGGTCCTGCTCCGCGTCTATTGGCACATGCAGGCAAGTAATGCAGCACCCCCAAGTAGGGCGTCAGTACAATATGTACTGAATATGTAAGGAAATAACTTTAAATAACTTAGTAGAGGTAATAAAATTGAAAATAACTAAAAAGAAAGGATAGAGGTTTTACCTACATAGCTGAACTTTCAACTATCTAATTCATCAATAACCAAGGCAATCAAGAACCTTACCTGGCTGCCATAAGACGAAAGGTACAACCAGCACAGAATAACCCACCTAGGGCCCCCATAAGCCCTAGTGCATACACCTCAATCTATATACCCCTAGAAAGGTCACACTGGGTCAACTAATAGCTATACTTGGGGGACTAAATATACTTGGGGCGGTGGACAGGGGTCTGTGGAAAGGACCCTGTCGCGTCGATTCTGGGTCATGCCAAAGAGCCCAACGCACCAGGGAGGGTCCATGCCACGTTACCCCTTTGGGCAACTAGTCTGGCCTTCTCTCGTGTGGTCCTGACTCTGTGCTCGTTCGACCATTCCCCGAGCCCTTTCTCATACGTATTGTACTCTTAAAACTCTTAACCAATGTACGAATAGGCCATCTAAACATTTGGAACTTACGGGGTGTAAAAAATCAAAATCAACAATATTATAATCAATTTAAATCTCAAAAGATGATCAAAATCCACATATTATGATAATGTTTCAAAATCACAAAACACATAATTAAATAATTAGAATTTATATAATCAAATACAAAACCCCATGAGTTTTTGATAAATTTTAAATAAATCATAGAGTAGGAGCATGGGTGTGGAAGAATTCACCCATTGATGACCTTACATACCTGGGATTATCTAGTTGTTAACTTCCCTTGACAGCCCAAGGAGGAATTGAGAGGAATTGAGAAAGAACACCTTGAATCCCCTTCTAGACTCCTCTGTATACTCTTGCATGCATGAATGAGTCTTAACATGGACTAATACGCCTTAAAAGACCCTCTTCAGACCTTAAAATGACATACTTTAGGCCTTAGAAATTTAGGAATTACGAAAACACCCTTAGTAAAAATGCAGAAATTCCTGGTTACTAGTCCCCACAAGGGACCTCACGAGTTGTTTCCATGGGACACGAATCATGGCTGGGATCCATGATTCATACTGCCCAAAGAAGCTCAAGGGACCCGTGAGGGACTCCACTAACCGTGGTGGCTGACCACGACTCATGGTCACCACCCGTGGTCCCTACTACCTCAAATCCCTAGCCATGCATTCCATCCTCGCCACGGGTGACCTTATGAGTTGTGAAGTTTGACCATGACTCGTGGTCACCCTCGTGGCCTCCCAATACTCTGCCAAGCCCAGCCTAACCATGATTCACTTCACGACTCGTGGTCCTACCTAAAAAGCCACCTCACGGACCGTCCTATGACCTGGTGCGAATTTTCAGTTTTTCTTTGTTTTGACTCTCGGGTCTGATACTTGGGTTCCGGGGGTATAACATGGGCCTCATGCAATATCCGGCTCCTCAAATCACCAACATCTGGAACACATAGATGTCCTTGGTTCCAAAGCACACCATCTCCCCATTGGGAAAAGACCTCCACCTTTTGACTTTGAACGACCTCGTTTAGCTTTACCAACATCGGATGCTCGTCTTTTCTGGCTTTCACATATCCATCACCAAGGACGATTCTGATCTGTTTTGCGCAACAACACCATCGTCGGTCAAGTCAACCAATCTAACACCCGACCTGGCAAGACGATAGACATCTTTCACCAACTCCTTCTTTCCCTCATCCACGTGGGAAACACTCTCCATAGAGAGCCTACTAAGTGTGTTCTCTTAACACATTAGCCTTACCCGGGTGGTAAAGGACACTCATATCCTAGTCCTTGAGTAGCTCCAACCACCTTCTTTGTCATAGATTGAGATCTTTCTGTGTGAACACATATTGTAAGCTCTTGTGATCTGTGAATACATCAACGTGGACCCCATACAAGTAATGCTACCATATTGTCAATGGGGACACCACCGCGGCCAACTCAAGATCATGGGTCGGGTAATTCTTCTCATGGATTTTCAACTGTCCGGAGTCATATGCTATCACCTTCCCTCGCGAATCAATTCACACCCGAATCTGATTCTCAAAGCATCACAATACACCACAAAACCGTCAGTACCCTCGAGTAGGGTCAACACTGGTACTGAAGTGAGTCGAGTCTTCAACTCTTGAAAGCTTTTCTCAGAAGCCTCTGACCGTTGGAACTTTACCTTCTTTTGATTCAACTTGGTCAAAGGTTCTGCAATAGATGATAAGCCCTCAACAAACCTCTGGTAGTAGCCAGCTAAACCAAGAAACTCCGAATATCCGAAAGATTTACCAGTCTGGGCCAATTTTTCACCGCCTCTACGTTATGAGAATCAACTGACAATCCTTGAGGGTCTGAAGCACTACTCTCAAGTTAGCAGCATGCTCCTCCTCACTCCGAGAGTATATAAGGATGTAATCAATGAACACAATCACGAACATGTCCAAATATGCCTTGAACACCATGTTCATTAGATCCATAAAAGCTGCAGGGGTATTGGTTAGTCCAAAAGACATAAAAACAAATTCATAGTGACCATACCGAGTCTTGAAAGCGGTTTTCGGGATGTCACTCTCCCGAATCCTAAGCTGGTGATACGCGGACCTGAGATCAATCATCGAGAAACACTTGGAACCCTGAAGATGGTCAAGAAAATCATCGATCCTAGGTAAAGGATACCGGTTCTTAATGGTGACCTTATTTAATCACCGATAGTCGATGCACATCTGAAGCAAACCATCCTTCTTCCGAAAAATTAACACTGGTGCACCCCATGGAGACTTACTCGCCCTAATAAAGCCCTTATATAAAAGGTCCTTCAACTGATCCTTCAACTCTTTTAGCTTGGCTGGAGCCATCCTGTAGGGGGGAATAGATAGATATAGGCTGCATGTCCGGGAGAAGGTCAATACCGATGTCAATCTCCCCCTCGGAAGGAACACCTGGAAAATCATGAAGAAAGACCTCTGGATACTCACGTACTACTGGAACAGACTGGATAGTTGGGGTTTTGGACTCGACATCTTTAACCCTACCTAGATGGTATATACAACCCATAGAAATCATCATCCTAGCCTTAAGGTAGGAAATAAATCGACCTACAGGCACCATTGAACTACCCTTCCATTATAAGACTACCTCACCCGGAAATCTAAACTCTGCTGCCCGGGTTCTACAATTAATTTATGCATAACATGCAAATAGCAAATCAATGCCGAGAATAACACGAAATTAGTACTGGCTAACTCTATCAGATATTTTAAGGAGACCTTATGAAGGACTGAGACTGGGGAACCTTTATATACTTGTCTAGCTATAACTGAGTCACCTACTTGAGTGGAAACTGAGAAGGGTTCTAACATGACATCGGGACTGACTCCGAAGCCACAGGCCACATAAGGTGTCACAAAAGAAAAGGTATCCCCAAGATCTAACAAAGCATATGCATCAATATGGAAAACTCACAACATACTAGTAACCACATACGGAGAGACCTCATGCTCCTGACGGGATGGTAAAGCATAGAATCTGTTTTGGCGCTAACCGCCAGTTGTGCTAGTAGATGCCCCTTGATGTGCTGAGCGTGCGGGAGGGGACGTTGAACTAGAAAATGGGCCTCGACCCCCAACCTGATCCAGCCTCGCAGCTGGACAATCTCTATGCATGTGCCCAGGTTGCCAACCCCTGTAACAAGCACCTGAACCTTCCAAGCACTAGCTTGTGTGCCCCTGACCACATCTGCGATAAGCTGGGATGCTAAAATCTGTGAGTCTGCTGCTCTGACCCCTCAAGGCTAATGCTCGCCTTCTCATATCATGTCTAGGACTGGATGGCACACTCAATGCCGAAGATGTTGGGGCTGATGATCTCTTGTGAGTCTGCTGATGGTGCCCACTATCGGACTTTGCTGAAAGAATTTATTGTCCTCGATCCTGGCCCTCTTGGCCTCTCTCTCTCTCGAATGTGCAGCCTCCATCTGTTAGGCATACAACACTATGCGAGGAAAGTCCATATCCTGGTGAAGCATGGCAGTCTAGGGAATACTTCAACATGCGGGTAAACTCAAGGGCATACTCTTGAACAACCATTCTCCCTTGCTTCAAATTCACAAACTCAGCTATTTTCAACTCCCTCATCTCCCGAGGGAAGAACCGGTCTAGAAATGCAACTTGGAACTCTTCCCAAGTGACCGAACCTACTCCTGCGACTATGCTATCCTTCCATTGACGGAACCAGATATGCGCGACCCCTTTCAGCTGATAAGAGGCTAACTAGGTGCACTCAACCCCATTCACCCCCATAACCTGGGTGATTTTGACAATCTCATCAACAAACTCTTATGGGTCCTCATCTACCTTGGACCCAAGGAACTCCGGCGGGTTCATCCTCAAGAAGTCTCAGACTCGAGTTGCCGTTGCATTGCCATTTTGCAGAACATGTGCAACAGCCTGCTGATTGACCTAAGCGGTCAAGGCCTGCACAAGCATATTAATAGCGGCCCGTAACTCAGCTTGAGCGGCTGGCTCCGGTGCCCGAGGCTCCCGAACTGGTGGGGCTGGCTAATGCCCATAACCATTGCCATCCTCGTGGCCTTCACCACCTCCATTCCTCCCTCCATTCATTCTTTGAGGAAACATGATTCTACAATTGCGAATAGCATGAATTATAAGGATAGAAACACTTTTCATTGCATGACATAGATCACAAAAGAAAGGAACATTTCCTAAACGTCTCGTGGCCTCTTCGTCGTAAGTGTGGCGCACTTCACAACCATGAAAAAGACTCTACTTAACGCGGCTTTCTGACACACTAGGACACTTCAAACCTATTGCTCTGATACCATGTTTGTCATGACCCGAACGGAGGCTCGGATAATAACACGGGACAAGGAGCCTCGAGAGACCCCAAGTCGACCCGTGGCATAATCATGCATCTAACTCAATTAAGAACTGAATAACCATCAATACCATCATAGCGGAAGTCTAACTTAAATATATCATACGAATATAAAATTTGAAGCTGAATACATACATATTTCTAAATAGCCTCTAAACATGATGAGTTGATGGGGTAAGACCCCAACTAATTCAAAATGCTGAAAACTAAAATACATAAGGAAAAGATAGATAGTTTGGTCCTCGGAAGATGAGGACTCGCCAATAAGAGCAGGGCTGAATCTTAGAGCTATGTCCTATATCATCAAACGATACAACATAGAAAGTATGCGGTCATTACGTGGAATGTACCAAGTATGTAAGGTAAGTAAAATCGCTAAAGTAAGTAAAATCAATTTAAGACAATGTAATAGTCGAAACATAAACATCATTAACTTAGAGTAGGGCTTGCATGAATTCTCTCTGAAATCATGATCTTTTCATAATATATGATACATAGCTTTATAACATCAAACTGACTCGAATAACTTCAAGCTGAAATATGACATTTATAGAAAAGCTGAACATTGAGTCAAACCTTGCTTTTAGAACATGCATGTATACAATAATAACCTTGAGTAATGAATATGCAAATTCGAATCATATAGACAATGGGAGACTCGTCACTTAACCGACACACCATGATAGAGCTTAGGTGATCTGGACTATCACACTCAAGTGGGTAGAGCTGTCAAAAACCTTGCCCGAGCTAAGGACACTACCATGATACCGATATCAAGCTCATGGGCAATTTTGGCTGGGGATAGCTCACAAGGGAGGTCCCAATACTATAATAGTATAATCTATGTTGTCGCGTATATCTGCGGCAAAGGGTGATCGACCCTTAGTCCGCTCGGTGCTAGACTCTTCTCCCCAAAAGATGCAATGCTCTACATCATATATAACAAAACTCAAAATCGTCTATTGATGAAGATCAATGATCGAATACATATCAAATACGAAATCATGCATATGAGAAGCTTTAGTTCAACACATACCATAAGCTGAAAACATACTTGGGAGCCTTTGCTCCAAATCCATGTGGTAAGCTATGCATAGCAAGACTTAACTCAAAACATATCACAAGCTACAATGTAAAATTAGAGTCTTCGCTCCAAAATAATATAATAAGCTTAGTTCAAAAAAATCATCATTTAAACTTAATATGTGGGCATTGCCCAAAGCTTTATCATACTTAGAATACTCAATTCTCATCGAAAACATAATTATAGACATAAGTAGTTTAAAATCATTCCTTCGATCATAATATCTCATCATTATCACATTTACTTTACAAATCTCACTTTTTATGATCATATCATCCATGGGCTTCCACATTCATAAAGATAGAAATATAACTTTTATTTGAAATCATTATAAAATCAACCCAAAATTCACAATTAAATAATAAAATCATGGTCAATTCATACCCATGTAAGGAAATTGATGATTCATGCATTTGGGTAAAACCCCCATACTTGATCATAGGAATTTATCATATTTATATGGAACTTGGGCATGGGCGTGGAAGAAAAAACACACTCATAACCCTATATACCTAGGAGAGATTGATTCTATGACTTCTCTGATTGCACAAGAAGAATTTGAATGAAAACCTTGAAGAATTACTCTAGATCACCTCTTCAACCTCTCAAGTTTGCATGCATGGAATGAAATAACTTAGAATAGGTTTTTCCCTCCTTAAACCCACTAAAATGATCCTTAAATGACGTAATATAGGGCCATAGGATGTTGAAAATGACAAAAATAGCCTTACTGATTGTGTAGAAAATTCATCGCTGGACGAACCAACAGACGCTCGAATGGGTCATTGGAGGATACCACGACCTGTGGTGAAAATCCATGCTATACACTGTCCAGGCTTGATCTTGGCTCAAACCACGACTAGAAACGATGGGTTGTCATTACTTGCAATGGGTCGTTCTGTCGATCAGACTTTCCTCCTGCAACTTTGACACCTCCTCAAACAATTGGCCTCACCTGACTCGCTACACCCACCAACGAGTCCTGATCTACATCCTTTGAATACACTGGACATTTCACCATTAAAAGAATGGGTTCTGACAACAGTCCATGGTAACTCATGACGGGTCGTAGGATGACCCGTCACTTCCCAGATACTAAGGTCCATCTCCCACCACGACCACCAACGATGACTTATTGTTTCCAACAAGTCATCACAAAGATCGTTGCTTGCATTTCCCCCAACCCAGAAACTTCCCAAAACTCATCCCAACGAGTCGTTGGTTGGACCGACGATCTGTAAGGTCACCCTTTCTGCAACATTTTTCCTAGTTTCAGCAGTTTTCAACTTTTAAGGTCTACTCCTAGGCACTTTTGGGGTATTATAGTACCCCTCATCTTCGGACACCTATTCCTGGCCATGGGAGGAGCTGTGATTGATGTGAGAGCTGGCACTCTAAAAACTAGGGTGAATGATAAGGAGGAGATTTTCAGGGTGTACCAAGAAATCACCCCCCCAAAACACTAACAAAGGATGAGTATTTGTTAGTGGATTCCAAAGGTCCACTTTTGAAGTTCTCTCAAAAAATGAGCCCAAGTCTACTGTTAATAAAGTTCTAAAGAATTTGGTGAATCATGTGATGGAGGTGAAGAGGGAAAGTGTGGAGGCTTTTCCCTCTAAAGTTAAGAAAAAGTGGAGATGGTTCTTGAAAGGAAAGAATTATTGGAGAACATCTTGAAAGGGATGATTGACGTTGTGTCGCGACATAAAATTACGCGTTGTTTGGGAGGCAACCCAAGTGTACCACAGGTATGATTTTTTTTATTTTTAGTTTCTTTATTTTTTTTATTTTCACTTTTGGTTTTTTTGGTTGAGTAAGCACAAAGAAAAGGGAAGTCTTAGTACCCTTAGAAACAGAAGCTAAGGAGCATGGAAAAATACAAGTGTAGGGTTGATGACCCATGTGTTCCAAAATGGACAAAACATGTTGTTAGCTAGGCCTAGAGGCCTCAACAAGTATCCTTAATCCTTGTTTTAATTTTAATTCATGCTTTTGGGACATAGCATATTTTAAGTGTGGGGCGAGGGAAATTTCAAAATTTTTGAAGTTAATTTAGGCTGAATCATGTGCTTGGTTTGAAAATTGTTTGAGGTGAAGTCTGAGTTGAGCACATTTCACCCCCTTTTGATTTTTCTTTTTAATTCTTTTAAGAAAGGGGGGCACTGTGAACCCAGAATAAAATTTTTGTTGGTTTTTGAATATTATTTTTAGTCATAGTTAAGGTCTTTTCCTGGCGAGGGGTAAATGAAGACCGTCTTGAGGAAAAATTAGTCAGTAGGTTTTCGTTTTGAACCCTTAATTTATTGATTGCTTGGTGCTCTTTTTGAGTATTGTACATGATTGTAACATGCAAGTAGTTATTAATTGTGAAGCATGTTGAGCAATTATATGACTTTGTTGAGACACATAGGCTAAGGAGTATGATGCTGTATGTATTTCTTAATTTTTAATTCATGTGATTATCTTGGTTGAGAGTCTATATGGGTCTGTCTTGAATTGAACATATGAAGTGAGTGTAAGGTTCTTTATATAGTTCATGTTTTCATGTAATGTATAGAATATGCCTGGTGTGTTTGCAAAGCAAAATGAGGGGTGTTGAGCATTTGAGCATTTCTCTGAATAAGCATATTTTCATTTACTACTTTGCCTACCATTAATGCATAATCCTAGTTATCCCTATTGAGACTTTAGCCTATTCTTTGTTAGCCACAATAAAAGTTTAGTCCTTTTCTTTCAATAGACCTTAATTTGATCCAAAACTCCTACGGGCTGAAGTGAAAATGCAAAAGAGTTAAGGGAGTAAGAATCTTGAAAAGAGGGAAAATAGTTGGTTGTGGAAGTTGAAGAATAGGGTATGGGTGCAATGTTCAGAACGCTTAAGTGTAAGTAGTGAGTAGCAAAGAACAAAAGAATGTCTAATGTGTGATTACTCGCTACTAATAACATAGGTCGCTTAAAGAAGTGGGGGACTAAAAGGAAATTGAGAGTTGAAAAGAACATGAGGTGAAGTAAAAGAAGAAAAAAGAGCACCTAATAAGAGTAAATGATGTATTAAAATCGCTTAGGGAAGATAGTCACTATTATTGGCCAGAATATTATCTACCCGTCCCTTAGCCTACCTTACAACCCATAGAGTCCTATTTGATCTTACTTTTAGATGTTCCTGTATTAGTAGTGTAATACACTAAAGGAAAGCATGTGGGTTGTTGCATGTTGCATGTGAAATCTTTGTGATGGGAACGTAAAATTTATTCATATACCTATACACGTTTTAAGTTACAAAAGTGTGAGTGAAAATGAGGATCTCTCTTGTTGTGAGGGCAAATGAAGTCAAAATTAGATTTTATTTCATTTTACAAAAAAAATCTAACTGTGACTTCATATTATTATTTTTTGAGGAAAAATAGGATTCATGTTGGACTTATCAATTGGTTGATATTACATGATTTTGTTGTGGTTATAGAGTCGATTCTTGATGCTGGGAGGTCTTAACATAGTTTTCATGATTTTAATTGTGTAATATATAACATGCTTTATGTGAACTTGCCATCTAATCTGTCATTGTAGTCTTAACTTGAGCCATTGTGCGTCGATTGGTGATGTGTGAGTCCTTCTTTTGCATGAGATGTAATGGAGTTTTTCGAGGACAAACACGACTATATGTGTGGGGCAGTGATCTTGGGCATATTTATGTGCCCATGTGATAACTATACCCGCACTTTAGTAATTTTTTACCTTAATTTTAGTATAATCTCATGTAATTGTGCGTATAATTTTGTGAATGAACAAACCAATATGATTAGCCCATATTTATCAGTTAAATATGCTAAGGAGGGGCTTAATATACATATGCATGAGAAAAAAGAAAGCTCAAATTGAAGTAAGATGAAGATGCAGGAAGAGAACATGAAATAAAAGCTGCTACTTGCAAGTAGCTTGCCATGCTAGCAGGGCTGTGTGACAGGCGCCATGCTATGGCATGCAATCAGCGCGCCTGGCAACGTACCATGCCTAGGCGCTTGCGCGCGAGAAGATGCACAAGTAGTAGCCGCGCGCGATGGCAATGTGCCACACTGGCTGAGATCTGTGATGAAGGTCGTGCCACACCAAACGATGCCCGTGTCCAGTAGCGTGCCACCCGCGATGACACATGCCAATGCCCTGCCTAGCGCAAAATTCTAGTAAGCATCAATGATACTCTGTGTCATGGAGAAAATTGCAGTGATGGGCAGCGTGACACGGAGGAGGACTTTCATAGGCAAAAAGTCGGCAAGTATAAAAAGAACACTTAAGAATTATTTTCAAGATCAAAAAATTATTTCTGGAAACACAAAGGAGCAAGGACAAGAGTGAAGGAGGAACTTCTTTATCTTAGGTTTCTTTTCTCTCCTTTTTACACTCTTATATTTCATTAATTCAAGCACTATGTTGAGTTCTTGTATTAGCTTAAGTGGCTAAAACCCTTATTCTAGGGTTGAGTCCACATAACATGATTGTAATCGCTTAATTTCTATTTGTTCAAGTATTCATTGTTTTTAGTTCTTGCATTCTTGTTTTTAATCATTTGAATGCTTGACCACCATTGAAATGCACCTGTTAATATTAGGTAAACTCAAAAGAGCAAAACCTAGGTTAGAACTAGGAATGCAAGAAGTAAGTTCAAGCCTTTAAGACTGATTCACGGTAAGGATATCAATATACCTAATTCGCCTCGCTTGGTGATTAAACGGGAAGATAACTAGATACAGAATGTGGATTTGTTATATCATCGATCTTTGATGTAGTTGTGAAGCCAAGTTAGGTTAAATGGTTCGAGGTTTGAAAGTCCATAACCAAGGGAATAAACCTCGTAAAACACTCCATATAGGTAATTGCATATGAATTAGATTGTTACAACCCCGCTTAATGATATAGTTGTGAGGCTAAATCAATTCCTTTTAGAGGATCAAATGACCATGAACATGGAAATTACATTGTGAGACAAAAAACGGAAGCAAATACTTGAACCATTGTGAATTATGGCATTACATGATTGTTTGGCCTTAACCCTTGATTTTTTTGACTTAATTTGTGATCATTCTTAGATTTAGAAACAAACAAATTTCAAATATTTGAACTTTTGCAAATTAATACTTGAACTTATTAATTCACTTAAAATCCAGTCCCTGTGAGTTCGACATTCGGCTCTTAAGAGTCACTATATAACTTGTACAACTGCGTGCACTTGCGTGTGTGCTGGAGGCATTGTTACACCCCGGGAACCCAAGGATCAGACTAGGGAGTCAAATGGGGAAAAACATGGAAAATGTTGCAGCAGTGCAGAACAAGTCATTAGGCAACTCATGAGGAGACTACATGAGTCGTTAGGCGGCTCGTGGGAAGGTTGGACTGTGCTAAGGAATTGAGGTCCCCACGGGCGTGGAAACGACTCATGGTCAGCCACCACGAGTCGTCACGTCTCCCATGGGGTGAGGTTAAGAGTTACCTGGGTGGTTTGACCAGTGTACCTAACGGATGGTACCCCACGAGTCGTGCCCAGTCCCAACGACTCACGAGGTGGGTCGTGAGCAAGCCTTTGAAAATTTAATTAAGAATGAGGCACTGTACTGGATGGAAGGTGACCACGACTCGTGGTCGCTTGTGACGAGTCATTGAGTCACCCGTTGCAAGCACAGTCGACATGGTATCTAGTGTATTTGACGGACGACCCAACGATCCGTTTTCCCTGGTAATGAGTCATCATGTCACTCGTTGGGGTCTCCCGGCAGTTATTTCCTCCAAATCAGTAAGGGCCTTCTCATAATTTCCTATGCTCCTAAGACCTAAACTATGTCGGTTTAGGGTCGGGACAGGTATTTTAAGGGGAAATCATGCCTGATTAATCTCATTTGATACTTGTAAGAGTAGAGAGGAAAGAAGAAAGGGATTCAACTATTCTCCTTCAAGTTCTTCAAGTTTCCATCTAGGAATTATCAAGGGAGTTAAGAATCAAGAAGTTCCAGGTATGTGGGGTTTTTAATGGGTAGTTTAGTCCCTACCCATGCACAATTTCTCCCTAATTCTATGTTTAAGTTACGAACTCTTGATGGGGAATAACCCAAATGCATGTTTCCTCAAAAATCGGTATGAGCATGTTGTAGTATGTCTAAAATCATTGGTTTGAATTATTGGGCTGTTTTCACTTAGTTTATTCAATATTTGATGATTTAATCCCTAAAGCACATGTTCCCAAATCATGGGGTTTTTAGTGAAATTCATGGTTATGGTGGTTTCTCAAGCATGAAATGAACTTATAAATTTTAAGCATGTTTTCAATTACTCATGTTATTATGATCATGTTTTCTATAAATTTAAGCATTTCGAGTATGATGGAAATTAAGGGCAATGTCCACATGTCACTTATGATTTATGAACTATGATTTTGGCCGATCCACGGGTCCAATTTTCAAGCAGGTTATGAATATCACGATTTAACTAGCCACACATGTCATGTATGAATTTATGAGCACATTGCATATTATGGGAGTAGTACTTAACACCGAGTAGGTTCGGGGTCTAGGTTATGCTCTGAATCTCAAAACTACATGCCACAATAGGTTATGTTGGGACCGCCTCAGTGTCTATCCCCTATGCCCTACGGGGTCTTCATGACTGTATCATGCCTTTCATGGTTTATACCCTTGGCAAGGTATGAATGACCTCCCGACTAGGTTTATAGGTTGGGCTCCATGTGTGCTCATATGGGGTATGTCGGTTGTAAAAATATCCCATTGTTCCTCATGGTTTTAAGGTATGATGATTATGTTCTTTTGGCTAAAGTTATTTTTTATGAAATGTCTTCTCACAGGATTATAACTATGACAGGTTTACGAATATTTTAAAAGTATTAAACCTTACGATATACTTACGTTTTCAATCTTATGATCATGATTTCCCCACTCCTATAACTCATGTTTTTCATCATTGTTTTGCATACCTTACATACTCAGTATCTTTCTAGTACTGACCCACATAATTTCAGAATTTGGTTCGCAGGTTCAGCATCGTTCCTAGCTTGCGCTCAATTCTGCTCTTAGCTTCCAATGGTGAGTCCTCATGATTCAAAGGCTTCATGTTCGGAACTTATTTACCTTTTGTTTTTATAAATATTGGGGTTAGTTGCGGTCTAGTCCCTTCAACCCGTCTATTATGGTTAGAGGCTTTCAGACCTATGAGTAGTACTCAGTCGTTTATGTTTGGATCTTGTAATGTTGTTCCTTATATCTCATGTTACGATTTTCAGTTAGTTCATGACTATTAAGTTAAGCTTTCCTCTTTATGTGTATGAATTAGAGATATACTCACGCCATGGGTTGACTTGGAGTCTTCCGGGGCTCCTTGTCCCAAGTCTACGATCCGGGTGCACTCTCGAGCGATGACAAACTTGGTATCAGAGCAATAGGTTCAGAGTGTTCTAGGGAGTCTAAAAGCCATGTTAGGTAGAGTCTTTTATTTGTGTGTGAAGCGTGCCACACTTATGACGAAGAGGCTACTTAACGTTTTAGGAAAGATCCGCTTCTTTCATGATCTATGTCGTGAGGTGAAAACCTCTCCATCCTTCCAATTCGTGCTATTCCTGATTGCAGAAAAATTATGGCTCCCAGGATGATGAACGGAAGGAGGAACAGAAATGTTTAAGGCCATGAGGGTGGCCATGATAATGGGCGTCAATAAGCCCCACCTGTCCAGTAGCCCCAAGCTCCAGAGCCAGCTGCCCATGCTGAGTTTCAGGCGACTATTCAAATGTTGGCGCGGGCCTTGACCACTCAGGTCAAGCAGCAGGGTGTTGCGTATGTTCCATAGAACGACAATGCAATGGCAGCTCGGATCAGGGACTTTCTAAGGATGAACCCTCCCGAGTTCACAGAGGCAAAGGTGCACGAGGATCCACTAGAGTTCATTGAAGGGATCTTTAAGGTCACTCAGGTTATGGGAGTGAAAAATGAGGAATGTGTAGATTTGCCTTTTATTAGCTTAAGGAGGTCACCTATATTTGGTTCAAGCAATGGAACCGGACAGTGGAAGCAGGCCCTATCAGTTGGGATGAGTTCCACATGGCCTTTCTCGATAGGTTCTTCCCTTAGTAGATGAGGGAATTGAAGGCAACTAAGTCTGTTAATCTCAAATAGGGAAAGATGACGGTGTTAGAATAATAAATTGAGTTCACTCGCCACCCAAAGTATGCCCTTGAGTTAGTGATGGACCGAAGGGCGCGAGTAAGCAGATTCGTGCAGGGAGTAGCCAAGTATCTGGATAAGGACTGCAGAACAGCCATGCTTCATCAGGATATGGACTACCCACGAATAGTCCTTTATGCCCAACAGATGGAGGCAGCTCAGATGAGGCAGAGAGAGGTCAAGAGGGCCAGAACTGATAGCTACAGGTCCGCCCAGTCGAGGCCAGGAGGTGGGCCTCACAAGTAGTCTAAGCACAGGTGTATTACACCAGCACCATCTTCAGCCTGTACCCCATCCAGGCCACGTAGCGAGCAGGGAAGTAAGGCCTCAGGTTCGAGGGGCAAAAATAGCATGCACACATTCCCATCTTGTGCTAGTTATGGAAAGAACCACCCGAGAAAGTGTTTGGTAGGCTCAGATGCTTGTTTCGGGAGTAGGAAACCCGGACACAGGCTGAGGAATTACCCCGCAGCCAGGTCAGGGGGTGGAGGAGCCCACACCCCAACAACTAGTTCAGCAGCCTCAGTGGCACGTCCCACGCAGAAGGGTGCTTCGACTGGTCCAGCTAGCGGCTAGCGCCAGAACTGGTTTTATGCACTTGTCTCTTGATAGGAGCAGGAGACTTCTCCCGATGTGGTCATGGGTATGTTGCGAGTCTTTCATATTGATGTTTATGCTTTGCTAGATCCGGGAGCTACACTGTCTTTTGTGACACCTTACATTGCTAGTAACTTTGGGGTCAGTCCTGAAACTTTGTCAGAACTATTTTTTGTGTCTACTCTGGTTAGGGATCCATTCGTAGAGAGATGGGTATATGGAGGTTGCCCCATTACAGTATTGCATAAGGTTACCTTCACAAACTTAGTAAAATTTGCTATGTCTGATTTTGACATTATTTTGGGCATGGATTGGTTGTTTTCATGTTATGCTTCTGTTAACAGTAGATCTTGAGTGGTGGAGTTTTGATTGGGGTGAACCAATTTTAGAATGGAGGGGGAGTTCAGCGGTACCTACAGACCACTTTATCTCACATCTCAAGGCCCGAAAAATGATTGCTAAGGGTTGTATTTACCATTTGGTTAGTGTTAGGGATTCCACATCCGAGACCTTGACCATCTAGTCAATCCCAATGGTATGTGAATATCCTGAGGTATTTCTAGATGAACTACCAGGTGCTCCTTCCAAGAGGGAGATTGATTTTTAGATTGATCTTTTACCCAACACATAGCCCATATCAATTCCTCCCTAGAGAATGGCCCCAGCCAAACTAAAAGAGTTAAAGGAGAAGTTGAAGGATTTGATGGATATGGGTTTCATTAGACCGAGTAAATCCCCATTGGGTTCCCCAGTGTTGTTCGTCCAAAAGAAAGATGGTTCTCTCTAGATGTGTATTGACTATAGGCAGTTGAACAAGGTCACCATCAAGAATAGACACCTTTTACCAAGGATTGATGACCTATTAGACCAGCTTCAGGGTGCCAAATGTTTCTCCAAGATAGACCTCAGGTCCAGGTATCACCAGCTCAGGGTTCGAGAAAGAGACAACCTGAAGACTGCTTTCAGGACACGGTTTGGACATTATGAATTCGTTGATATGTCTTTTGGACTAACCAATGCCACTGTAGATTTTATGGACCTGATTAACATGGTATTCAAGGCATATCTGGATATGTTCGTGATCGTGTTCATTCGCAACATATTAATATACTCTAGGAGTGAGGATGAGCATGTCGCACATCTGAGGGTGGCACTCCAGACCCTCAAGGATAACCAGCTATACGCCAAGTTTAGCAAATGTGAGTTCAACTTGAATTCCATTGCATTCTTAGGACATGTAGTGTCAAGTAAAGGTATAAGGGTGGACTCCCAGAAAATAGAGGTGGTAAAGAACTGGCCTAGATCGGTAAACCCTTCGAAGATTAGGAGCTTTTTGGGCTTAGTGGGTTACTATCGGAGGTTCGTAGAAGGTTTCTCATCCCTTGCAGCCCCATTGACCAGATTGACTTAGAAAAAGGTGAAGTTCCAATGGTCGGAGGCTTGTGAGAAGAGCTTCCAGGAATTGAAGGCCATACTCACTTCAGCACCGGTGTTGACTTTACCAGAGGGTATCGATGTCTTTTTTGTATACTTTGATGCTTCAAGAGTTGGACTGGGATGTGTATTGATGCAGAACGGGAAAGTCGTAGCATATGCTTCCAGATAGCTTAAAATTTATGAGAAGAATTACCCGACCCATGATCTTGAGTTGGTCGCAGTGGTGTTTGAAGATGTGGCGACACTACTTGTATGGGGTTCATGTAGATGTATTCACTGACCACAAAAGCTTACAATACGTGTTCACGTAGAAGGATCTCAATTTTCGGCAACGAAGCTGGTTGGATCTACTTAAGGACTATGATATGAGTGTCCTCTACCACCCGGATAAAGCCAACATGGTAGCGGATGCCCTTAGTAGACGCTCTATGGAGAGTGTGACACATGTGACTGAAGACAAGAGGGAGCTGGTGAAGGAGGTGCATCGACTAGCACGGTTGGGAGTTAGATTAGTTGGTTCAACTGATGGTAGGGTAGTAGTCTAGAACGGGTCAGAGTCGTCCTTGGTAACGGAGGTGAAGGCTAAACAAGATGAAGATCCAACATTGGTAAAGTTGAAAGAAGATGTTCAAAGTCAGAAGGTAGAAGTCTTCTCCAAAGGAGGAGATGGTGTGCTTCGGTATCAGGGTCCTTATGTGTTTCGACGTGGGGGATTTATGATTCGGATATTGCATGAGGCTCATAGATCTAGATATTCTATCCATCCAGGTGCAACCAAAATGTATCATGCCTTGCCGGAAATTTACTTGTGGAATGGCATGAAGAGGGATATTGCAGAATTCGTAGCCAAGTGCCCGAATTGCCAACAAGTGAAAGCCAAGCATCAGAGACGGGGGATGTACTCCAAGATATCGGCATACCTACTTGGAAATGGGAAGAAATCAATATGGACTTTGTAACCTGTTTACCCCGAAGTCATAGATAATATGACTCCATTTGGGTTGTGGTTGATAGGTCAAAACCACCGATACATCAGAAGATTATGCTAAGTTATACATCCAAGAGATTGTTAGATTGCATGGAGTGCCCTTGTCCACTATATCAGATAGAGGGATCCAGTTCACCTCTCAGTTCTAGAGATTTTTTCAAAAGGGACTTGGTACCTAGGTCAAGCTCAACATGACATTTCATCCACAAAAAGATGGTTAGGAGGAGCAGACTATCCAGACTCTTGAGGACATGCTGAGAGCTTGTGTTATTGACTTCAAGGGTAGTTGGTATGAGCATTTACGTCTTATTGAGTTTGCCTATGACAATGTCGCTCTAGCATCCAAATGGCACCATTCGAGGCTCTCTACGGGCGAAGGTGTAGATCTCCCATTGGTTAGTTTGAAGGCAGTGAGGCTTCGTTAGTGGGTCCAGATTCAATCCATGAGGCCATGGAGAAAGTTTAGTTAATAAGAGAAGGCTGAAAATGGCTCAAACTCGTCAAAAGAATTATGCGGATGTAAGGAGAAGAGAGATTGAGTTCGAGATCTATGATTAGGTGTTTCTAAAGGTATCTCCCATGAAGGGAGTAATGAGATTCGAAAAGAAAGGGAAACTCAGCCCTCGCTATATTAGCCTCTACCAGATTGTGAGACGAGTGGGTAAAGTAGCCTATGAGTTAGAGTTACCTTCTAATTTAACTTAAGTTCATCCCATAATTCACGTATCGCTCTTGAAAAAGTGCTTGGGAGATCCAGCTCTAGTGGTTGCGGTGGAAAGTGTTGGTGCGAAGGATATCCTCAGTTATGAGGAAATTCCCGTTGCAATCATGATCATTAGGTTCGAAGATTGAGGAACAAGAAAGTAGCTTCAGTAAAGGTGTTATGGAGAAATCAGCATGTCGAGGGAGCTACATGGGAAGCCAAAGAGGATATGATAGCTAAATACCCCCATTTGTTCCCTACCGGCTCAGCTTCAGTTTGAAGTATCAATTTTTGCCCTAAACCCCTATTCAGGTTTTCATGTTCTGTTCATGCGTTCAACTTTGTTTTATGATATGATATATGTATGTGATGTTTGAATTCAATCCAGCTATGTAGTTCTTTTCGGGGGTAGTCGTTCCGCTAGTTTTCGGCATAAATTATCAGTATTTGCATATGGCGATTGTTTAATTCTAGGTTTTCTGCATGTTTCTAACATTCGAGGAGGAATGTTCCTAGGGGGAGATATTGTTACACCATGGGAACCCAAGGAGCAGACCCGATAGTTAAATGGGGAAAAATCTTGAAAATGTTGCAGCAGTGCAAAATGAGTCGTTAGGAGACTCGTGAGGAGACCCCACGAGTCCTCAGGCGGCTCATGGGAAGGTTGGACTTTGCTAAGTGTTGAGGTCCCCACTGGCGGGGAACGACTTGTGGTCAGCCACCACGAGTCGTCATGTCTCACGTGGGGTGAGGTTAAGAGTTACCTGGGTGGTTCGACCAGTGTACCTGACAGATGGGACCGCATGAGTCGTGGCCAGTCCCAAGGACTTATGAGGTGGGTCATGAGCAAGCCTGTGGAAATTTAATTAAGAATGAGGCAGTGTACTGGACAAAAGGTGACCACGACTCTTGGTCTCTTGGGTCGAGTCGTTGAGTCACCCATTTCGAGCCCAGTCGACCTGATATCCAGTGTGTTTGACGGACGACCCATTAATCTTTTGTCCCTGGTAACGAGTCATCAGGTCACCGATTGGGGTCTCTCGATAGTTATTTCCTGCGAATTAGTAAGGGACTTCTCATAATTTCCTATGCTCCTAAGACCTAAACTACGTCATTTTGAGGTCGGGAGAGGGTCTTTTAAGGGATCCATGATAAACCTCATTTGATAGTTATAAGAGTAGAGAGGAAAGAGGAAAGGGATTCAGTATTCTCCTTCAAGTTCTTCAAGTTTCCATCTAGGTCTTTTCAAGGGAGTTAAGACTCAAGAAGTTTTAGGTATGTGGGGTTTTGAATGGGTAGTTTAGTCCCTACCCATGCCCAATTTCTCCCTAACTCTATGTTTCAGTTACTAACTCCTGATGGGGGATAACCCAAATGCATGTTTCCTCAAAAATCGGTATGAGCATGTTGTAGTATGTCTAAAATCATGGGTTTGAATTATTGGGATGTTTTCACTTATTTTATTCAATATTTGATAATTTAATCCCTAAAAGCACATGTGCCCAAATCATGGGGTTTTTAGTGAAATTCATGGTTATGGTGGTTTCTCAAGCATGAAATGAACTTATAAATTTAAAGCATTTTTTCAATTACTCATTTTATTATGATCATGTTTCCTATAAATTTAAGCATTTAGAGTATGATGGAAATTATGGGCAATGTCCACAGGTCGCTTATGATTTATGAACTATGATTTTGGCCAATCCACGGGCCCAATTCCATGGCTAGTATTAAGAATTTTCAAGCAGGTTATGAATATCACGATTTACCTAGCAACGCATGTCATGTATGAATTTTATGAGCATATTGCATGTTTTGGGAGTAGTACTTAACACCAAGTAGGTTCAGGGCCTAGGTTACGCCCTGAATCTTAGAACTACATGCCACTATAGGTTATGTTGGGACCACCTCAGTGTATGTCCCCTATGCCCTACAGGGTCTTCATGAGTGATATGACACCTCTTATGGTTCATACCCTCGGAAAGTTATGAACGACCTCTCAACTAGTTTACAAGTCAGACTCCATGTGTGCTCATATGGGGTATGTCGGTTGTAGAAATCTCCCATTGTTCCTTATGGTTTTAATGTATGCATGATTATGTTCTTTTGGCTCAAGTTATGTTTTATGAAATGTCTTCTCACTGGATTATGACTATGACAGGTTTACGAATATTTTGGAAGTGTTGATCCTTACGATATGCTTACGTTTCCAGTCTTACGATCATGATGTCTCCACTCCTATAACTCTCATGTTTTTAGCATTGTTTTGCATACTTTACATACTCAGTACCTTTCAAGTACTGACCCACATATTTTCAGGATCCTGTTCGCAGGTTCAACATCGTTCCTAGCTTGCGCTCTATTTTGCTCTCAACTTCCAGCGGTGAGTCCTCATGATTAAAGGGCTTCATGTTCGGACCTTATTTACCTTTTGTTTTTAAAAATATTGGGGTTAGTTGGGGTTTTGTCCCTTCAACCCGTTATGATTAGAGGCTTTCAGACCTATGGGTGGTATTCAGCCGTTTATGTTTGGATCTTGTAATGTTGTTCCTTATATCTCATGTTATGATTTTCAGTTAGTTCATGACTATTAAGTGATGCTTTCCACTTTATGTGTATGAATTAGAGATATAATCACGCCATGGGTTGACTTGGAGTCTTTCGGGGCTCCTCGTCCCGTGTCTACGATGCAGGTGTACTCTCGGGTCGTGAAAGGCATAGTCAGAGACCATCTCAACTAACAATGGCCTCTGCATGTGCCCATTGAGCCAAGGAAGACACAAATACTAGCGAGAATACCATATTCTTAGGGGCCCTTGCTTCAGCCAAAATCATAGTTCATGAATCATAAGCTACATATGGGTATTGCCCATAATTTCAATCATACCTGAAATGCTTAAATTTATGAAAAACATGATCTTAATAACATGTGTAATTGAAAACATTCTTACAATTCAAAAGTTCATATCATTCTTTAGAAACCACCAAAATCATGAATTTCACTAAATACCCTATGACTTAGGGTACATGTGCTTTTAAGGATTAAATCATCAATATTGAGGAAAATAAGTGAAAACAGCCGAATAGCTCAATCCCATGATTCTAGACATATAACCACATGCTCGTATCGATTTTTTTTAGGAAACATGAAATTGGGTTATGACCCATCAAGAGTTTGTAATTTAAACTAAGTATTTGAGAGAAATTGGGCATGGGTAGGGACTAAACTACCCATTCAAAACCCCACATACCTGGAATTATGTGATTCTTAACTCCCTTTAGAAACCCTAAGTGGAAACTTTAAGAATCATGAAGAAGACACTTGAACCCCCTCCTACTCCCTTCTCTTTATCTTGCAAAATGCCAAATGAGACTTAAAATGAGTTTTTCCTCCTAAAAGGACCCTGTCCCGACCTCAAAACGATGTAATTTACATCCTAGGAGCATAGGAAATTACAAGAAGGTCCTTACTAATTCGCAGGAAATAACTGCCAGGTGACCCTAACGGGCGACCTGACGACTCATTACCACAGACAACGAGTCGTTGGGTCATTTCGTCGAGTCCACTGGAACTTTTCACCTGGGCTCTTAACGGAGGACATGACGACTCATCCCCTGATGCAACGGCTCATTACCAGCTTCCGTCCAGTACACTACCTCATCCTAATCAAATTTTTATAAGCTTACTCACGACCCACCTCACCAGTCGTTGGGGCTGGCCCACGACTCATGGGTTCCCATCCGTTAGGTTCACTGGTCAAACCTCCCGTGTAACCGTTAACCTCACCCCAGGGGAGACATGATGACTCGTGGTGGCTGACCACGAGTCATTCCCATGCCCGTGGGGACCTCAACTCCTTAGCACAGTCCAACCTTCCCACGAGCCACCTGATGACTCATGGGGTCTCCCACAAGTCGTCTAACAACTCATTCTGCATTGCTCCAACATTTTCCATATTTTCCCCGTTTGATTTCCAGGTCTGATCCTTGGGTTCTCGGGGTATAACAATATATCCCCCTTGAGAACATTCATCCTCGAATGCTAGAAACATGCAGAAAACTCAGAATCAAACAATCACCATATGCAGATACTGGCCATTTACGCCAAAAACTAGCAAAATGACTAACCCAAAGAGAATTACATATTTGGACTGAATTCAGACATCACATACAAATATCCTATCATAAACAAACTTGCATGCATGAATGGAACATGAAAAATTAAATAGAGGTTTAGGGCAAAATTTGATACCTCAAACTGAAACTGAGCTGGTAGGGAACAAATAGGGGTATTTAGCTATCATATACGCTTCGACTTCTCACGTAGCTCCCTCGACATGCTTATTTCTCCATAACACCTTTACTGAAGCTACTTCCTTGTTCCTCTGTCTTTGAAGCTGACGATCCAAGATTGCAACGGGAATTTCCTCATAATTGATGTTATCATTCACACCAACACTTTCCACCGCAACCAGTAGAGTTGGATCCCCTAAGCACTTTTTCAAGAGCGATATGTGAAATATGGGATGAACTGAAGCTGACTCTGAAGGTAACTCTAACTCATAGGCTACTTTACCCACTCGTCTTACCATCCGGTAGGGGCCAATATAGCAGGGGCTAAGTTTCCCTTTCTTTCCAAATCTCATTACTCCCTTCGTGGGAGATACCTTCAGAAACACCTAATCATCGATCTCAAACTCAAGATCTCTTCTCCTCACATCCGTATATGACTTTTGGCAACTTTGAGCGGTTTTCAGCCTTTCTATTATTAACAGAACATTCTTCATAGCCTCATGGACTGAATCTGGACCCACTAACGAAGCTTCACTGACTTCAAACCAACCAATGGGCTATCTACACCTTCACCCGTCGAGAGCCTCAAACAGTGCCATTTGGATGCTCGAGTGATAACTATTATTGTAGGCGAACTCAATAAGAGATAATGCTCATCCCAACTACCCTTGAAGTCAATAACACAAGCTCTAAACATGTCCTCAAGGGTCTAGATAGTCCGCTCCGCCTGACCATCTATTTTCGGATGAAATGTCGTGCTGAGCTTGACCTGGGTACCAAGTCCCTTTTGAAAAGATCTCCAGAACTGAGAGGTGAACTGGGTGCCTCTATCTGATATAATGGACAAGGGCACTCCATGCAATCTAACTAGCTCTCGAATGTATAACTTAGCATAATCTTGTGCTGAATCGATGGTTTTGACCAGTAAGAAATGAGTAGCCTTGGTCATCCTGTTGACCACAACCTAACTGGAGTAATACTGCCTACGAGTCCGGGTTAAACCGGTTACAAAGTCCATATTAATTTCTTCCCACTTCCAAGTAGGAATGAATTCTGAAATATCCCTCTTCATGCCATTCCACTAGTAAATTTCCCACAAGGCATGATACATTTTGGTGGCACCTGGATGGATTGAATATCTGGATCCATGAGCCTCATGCAACATCTGACTCCTCAAAACCCCCACGTTCGGAACATATAAACGACCTTGGTACGAAGCACACCATCTCCCCCTTTAGAGAAGACTTCTACCTTCTAACTTTAATTAACTTCTATCAACTTTACCATTGTTTGATCTTCATCTTCTTTAGCCTTCACCTCCATTACCAAGGACGACTCTGACCCCATCAAGACTACTACCCCGCCATCGGTCGAACCAACCAATCTAACTCCAACCATGAAAGTCGATGCACCTCCTTCACCAGCTCCCTTTTGTCTTCACTCACATGTGACACACTCTCCATAGAGAGTCTACTAAGGGAATCCGCTACCAGATTGGCCTTACCCGGGTGGTAAAGGACACTCATGTCATAGTCCTTAAGTAGCTCCAACCACCTCAGTTGTCGAAGATTGAGATCATTCTGTATGAACACATATTGTAAGATTTTGTGGTTAGTGAATACATCTACATGAACCCCATACAAGTAGTGTCGCTACATCTTCAAAGAAAACACCACCGCGGCCAACTCAAGATCATGGGTCGGGTAATTCTTCTCATGAATTTTCAGCTGTCAGGAAGCATATGCTACGACTTCCCCGTGCTGCATTAATACACATCCCAGACCGAATCTCGAAGCATCAAAGTATACAACAAAGCCACCAGAGCCCTCCGGTCTAGTCAACACCATGCTGAAGTGAGTCTGGCCTTCAATTCTTGGAAGCTCTTCTCACAAGCCTTTGACCATTGGAACTTCACCTTTTTCTGAGTCAATCTGGTCAGTGGGGCTGCAGGGGATGAGAAACCTTCTACGAACCTCCAATAGTAACCCGCTAAGCCCAAAAAGATCCTGATCTCCGAAGGGTTTATCGGTCTGGGCCAGTTCTTTACCAACTCTATTTTCTTAGAGTCCACCCTTATATCTTCACTTGACACTACATTTCCTAGGAATGCAAACGAATTCAGCCAGAAGTCACATTTGCTGAACTTGGTGTATAGATGGTTATCCTTGATGGTCTGGAGTGCTATCCTTAGGTGCGTAGCATATTCCTCCTCGCTCTATATTAATATGTCATCAATGAACACGATCACGAACTTATCAAGATATTCCTTTAATACCCTGTTCATCAGGTCCATAAAAGCTGAAGGGGCATTGGTTTATCCAAAAGATATAAAAACAAATTCATAATGGCCATACCAGTTTCTGAAAGAAGTGTTTGCGATCTCTCTCTCGAACCTTGAGCTGGTGATACCCAGACCTGAGATCTATCTTGGAGAAATACTTAGCACACTGAAGCTGATCGAATAGGTCATCAATTCTGGGTTAAGGGTACTTATTCTTGATAGTGACCTTGTTCAACTGCCTATTGTCAATACACATCCGAAGAGAATCGTCTTTCTTCCGGACGAACAACATTGGGGCAACCCATAGGATTTACTCAGTCTAATGAAATTGTTATCTAACAAATCCTTCAATTGCTCCTTTAACTCTTTCAGCTCTCCTGGGGCCATTCGGTAGGGAGGAATTGATATGGGCTATGTGTCGGGTAAAAGATCAATCTGAAAATCAATCTCCCTCGCGGGAGGAGCACCTGATAGTTCATCTAGAAATACCTCGGGATATTCACATACCATAGGGACTGACTGAATTATTGAGCTCTCGAATGTGACATCCTTAACCCTAACCAAATGGTAAATTCAACCCTTGAAAATCATTTTTCTGGCCTTGAGATAGGAGATAAAGCGACCTACAGGGACCTCTGAGCTACCCCTCCATTCTAAAATTAGTTCACCCGGAAACCAAAACTCCACTACTTGGGTTCTACAAATAACAGAAGCATAACATTCAAACAACCAATCCATGCCCAAAATAATGTCAAAATCAGTCATAGCCAATTCTACCAAGGTTGCAAAGGTAACCTTATGCGATACAGTAAGGGGGAAACCCCATATACCTTCCTCGCTATGATTGAGTCCCCAATCGGAGTTTACATAGAAAACGATTATAACAAAGTTTCAGGACTGACTCCAAAGTTACTAGCAACGTACGGTCTCACAAAAGGCAGTGTAGCTCCCGGGTCTAGCAAAGAATAAACATCAATATGAAAGACTCGCAACATACCCGTGACCACATCGGGAGAAGTCTCCTGCTCCTGTTGAGAGCCAAGTGCATAGAACCTGTTCTGGCGCTGACCGCTAGCTGGACCAGGCGAAGTACCCTGCTGAGTAGGACATGCCGCTGGAGCTGTAGAACTAGCTGCTGGAGTGCGGGATCCACCACCCCCTGACCTGGCGTTGGGCAATTCCTGAGCATGTGTCCGAGTTTTACACACCCGAAGCAAGCATATGAGCCCACCAAACACTTCCCTGGGTGGTTCTTGCAACAACTAGCACAATATGGGAAGGTACGCTCTGTGCGCTTGCTACTCTGATCCCTCGAACATGAGGCCCTACTCCTCTAATCGTCTTGAGCCCTAGATGGGGTACTACCTGAACATGGTGCTGGTGTAATAGGCATGTGCTGGGACTGCTGGTGAAGCCCACCTCCTGGCCTCAACTAGGAGGACCTGTAGCTATCAATTTTTTCCCTCTTGGCCTCTCTCTGCCTCATATGAGCTGCCTCCATCTGCTGGACATAAAGGACTATCTGTGGGTAGTCCATATCTTGATGAAGCATGGTTGTTCTGCAATCCTTGTCCAGATACTCGGCTACTCCCTGCACGGATCCACTCACCCGTGCCCTCTGGTCCATCACTAACTCAGGGGCATACTTTGATAGGCGAGTCAACTCAAGTGAATATTCTAACATCGTCATCTTTCCATGTTTCATATTAACAAACTCAGCTGCTTTCAATTCCCTCATCTCCCGAGGGAAGAACCTATCAAGAAAGGCCATGTGGAACTCCTCCCAGTTGATAGGGCCTACTTTCGCTGTCCGGCTATCCTTCTATTGCGTGAACCAAATATAGGCGACCTCCTTAAGCTGGTAAGAGGCCAAATCAACACATTCCTCAATTGTGACTCCCATAACCTGAGTGACCTTCAAGATCCCTTCAATGAACTCGTGTGGATCCTCGTCCACCTTTGCCCTCGTTAACTCGGGAGGGTTCATCCTTAGAAAGTCCCTAATCTAGGCTGTCACTGCATTGCCGTCCTGAAAAACGTGCGCAACAGCCTGCTGGTTGACCTGAGCGGTCAAGGCCTGCGCCAACATTTGAATAGCTACCCAAAACTCGGCGTAGGAAGTTGGCTCTGGTGCTTGGGGATCTTGAACAGGTGGGGCTTGTTGTCGCCCATTATCGTGGCCACCCTTGTGGACTTAATCATTTTTGTTCCTCCTTCCATTCATCCTCTCGGGAGCCAAAATTTTCTGCAATCACGAAATGCACGAATTAGAAGGATGGAGTGGTTTTCACCGCACGACATAGATCATGAAAGAAGGGGATATTTCCTAAAATGTTTAGTAGCCTCTTCATCATAAGTGTGGCGTGCTTCACACCCATGAAAAATACTCTACCTAATGTGGCTTTCAGACTCCCTAAGATACATCTGAACCTATTTCTATGATACCAAGTTTGTCACAACCCGTGAGTACACGCGGATCGTAGACACAGGACAAGGAGCCCCGAAGACTCCAAGTCAACCCATGGTGTGAGCATATATCTAATCCTTTCACATAAGGTGGAAAGCTCAACATTATAATCATGCACTAGTTGAAAGTCATAAAAAGAGGTGAAAGAAACAATAATACAGGATCCAAACATAAACGGTTGAATACTACACATAGGTCTGAAAGCCTCTAAGCATAATAGACGGGTTGAAGGGACAAGACCCAACTAACCCCAACATTTTGGAAACAAAAGGAAAATAAACTCTGAACAAGAAGCCCTCGAATCATGAGGACTCACCACTGAAAGGTGAGAGCAGAACTGAGCGCAAGTTGTTGTGGTATGGGGGTTCTGGGAGGCAGTGGTGAGGACGAAGTAACGACTCATTGCTTGAAATAACTACTCAACGTTTTTACCCATGGGAGGCTGTGACCTGAGCAGGTTGGGGAAGTAACGGGTCATCCAACGACCCGTCATGAGTAACAATGACCCGTTGTCACGAGTCGTGGTAGGAGGACATAAGGGTTCCAGTGGACTTCATGGACGGACACCACGACCCATTAGAGTAAGCAACGAGTCGTGGTGAGACTCATTGTTAGGGAGTTCTGATCTTTCAAAGCGGGGAAACCAATGATCCGTTGGAGGTAAAGACGACTCGTCCTGTCCAATCGTGGTTTAAGTCTGGGAATTAGACCTGGGCAGTCCATGTGATGGGCTGTACAATGATTCGTGGTAGCTAGCAATGACTGGTTGGTGAGTTTGTTGGTCCGTCCAGACCAGTTTTTCAGGGAAATTTTATTAAGGGTATATTCGACTTTTCCATTCTTTGAGACACTAAACTACGTCATTTTGTGTATTTTTCTGAGTGTGTTAAGATGCTTTAAGTCCCTAATGCATACCCATTCCCATGCAAGATCTTTTAGAGGGGTTTTAGGGAGATTCAAGGTCTTCTTCTCCGAAATTCTATCAATTTCTCTAAGGGTATTAAAGGAACATTGAAATCAGTCCGTTTCAAGGTATGTAGGGTTTTAGAATGGGTGAAATCCTTTCACACCCATGCCCAATTTCTATTTAAATCATGAATTCTCCTATTCAAATTCTATGGGGTTTTACCCAAATGCAGGAAAATGACATTTCTCTTTATGGACATGGTTTTAATTATTGAATTATGAATAATGGGAAAGCTTCATATTATTTTCTTTAAAATCATGTTTCACTCTTTTTAAATCGAAAATTCCCATTTGATGAAGGTTTATGAAAGTTATGATTTACGATGAATATGCAATATTTTGAGTTTATTAATGACAGAAAAGCATGAATTCAAGTTACCCAAGTTTATGAACATATTTTTAAAGAATTGAGTTTGATGAAGTATTGGGCAATGCCCACATGTTGTAGCATGATTTATGAAACGAATTACATGATTCATCAATTTATGATGTTGGCTGATAAAAAGGGCCTTTGATTCTTGGCTAAGCATATTTTAAAGGGGATCAATAATGATAAGTGTTATATTTTTGCCAATGAATCTTAATGCATGAAGTTATTAATTTATGTATGAGGCTATATGCATGTTTTTGCGAGTCGTGTCTAGCACCGAGCAGCCGGCGTTCGAAGGATTACACTGGTGTCTCATAACCATGTGCCACCGTGGGTTTCTGATGATATATTGTATTGATAATGATCCCCTCAAATGCGACATCATGCCTAATGCATGACCCGCACCTGGTAAGCCAGGGTCGGCTCTGCCCACTTGAGTGAGATAGTTGGGGCATCATGAAAGGCTCTACCATGATGGTGTCGGTTATGACGAGTCCTCCCATTGTTCCGTATGTCTTATGCATTGTTGTGTTTATTTTATTGGCTCAATTTATGTTTTGATAATGTTTACTTACGATTATGATTATGAATGATTTAAAAGCCTTGAGCCTTATGTTTTCTTATGGAGTTTATGATATATGCATGATGTCCTTTTCCTACATTTACTTATGAATTTTATTTTACTTTTAGATGTCTATTTTACTTACCTTCCATACTCGGTACATTCCATGTGCTGACGGTATATTTTCTATGATGTATGGTTTCATGATACAGGGTCCGGATCTCAGGCTCATCCTCATCCTTATTCCATCTCATCTTACGCTCTCAGGTTATTGGTGAGTCCTCATGTTTCGAGGAACATTTGACAGACTATTATGTTACCTTGTATTTCAGTATTGTTCAGGTTAGTTGGGGATGTTGTCCCATCAACCCATCGTATGTAATAGAGGATTTCAAACAATATGTAGTACTCAGCTTATGTGTACGTCTAGTATCTCCTAATTATATGCTATGGTTCTGTTTCCATTATGTTTTATGTTATTCTGCTTATTTAAATAAGAATAGTTGTATGCATATGCCATGGGTCGACTTGGGGTCTCTCCGTGTCCTTTGTCCCGTGTCTATGGTCTGGGTGTACGTCCGATTCTTGACAAAAGACCTGCTAGATAAGGGCTTTATCAGACCGAGAAAGTCTCCATGAGGTGCACCAGTGTTATTTGTCCGGAAAAAGGATGCTTCGCTCCAAATGTGCATTAACTATCGGCAACTGAACAAGGTCACCGCTAAGAATAGGTATCCTTTGCTTATGTTTACCAGCTTCAGGGTTCCAAGTGTTTCTACAAAATAAATCTCAGGGTATCATCAACTTAGGGTTCGGGAGTGTGATATCCCGAAGACAGCCTTTAGGACGCGGTATGGTCATTATGAGTTTGTAGTTATGTCTTTTGGACTAACAAATTCTCCTGTAGCTTTTATGGAACTAATGAATAGGGTGTTCAAGTTGTATCTTGACATGTTTGTGATTGTGTTCATTAATGACATCCTCATATACTCTCAGATAGAGGAGGAGCATGTCACTCATTTGAGAGTAGTGCTTCAGATTCTCAAGGATAGCCAATCATATGCAAAGTTTAGCTAGTTCGAGTTTGGTTTAACTCAGTGACATTTTTGGTTCATGTGGTATCAAGAGAAGGCATAAAATAGATTATCAAAAAATCGAGGTGGTAAAGAATTGGCCTGGACCGGTGAATCCTTCAGATATTCGAAGTTTCTTGGGCCTAGTTGGCTACTATCAGAGGTTTGTTGAGGGTTTCTCATCTATAGAAGTACCTTTGACCAAGTTGACTTAGAAAAAGGTAAAGTTCCAACGGTCAGAGGCTTGTGAGAAGAGCTTCTAAGAGTTGAAGGCTTGACTTACTATCGCACCAGTGTTGACCTTGCCCGAGGGTACATATGGTTTTGTGGTGCATTGTAATGCTTCGAGAATTGGACTCGGGTGTGTATTGATGTAGTGAGGGAAAGTGATAGCATACGCCTCGAGACAGTTGAAAGTCCATGAGAAGAATTACCCGACCCACAATCTTGAATTGGCCGCGGTGGTGTTCGCATTGAATATATGGAGACATTACTTGTATGGGGTCTATGTGGATGTTTACGGACAACAAGAGCTTGCAATATGTGTTCGCGCAGAAAGATCTCAATCTTCGGCAAAGGAGGTGGTTGGAGATACTCAAGGGCTATGATATGAGTGTCCTTTACCATTCGGGTAAGGCTAATGTGGTAGCAGACACACCTAGTAGGCACTCTATGGAGAGTGTGTCCTATGTGGATAAGGGAAAGAAGGGGCTGGTGAAAAATGTCCATCGACTAGCAAGGTTGGGAGTCAGATTGGTTGACTCGACTGATGGCGGTGTTGTTGTGCAAAATGGATCATAATCGTCCTTGGTGACTTATGTGAAAGCTAGACAAGATGAGGATCCGATTTTGGTAAGGCTAAAAGAAGCCATTCGAAGTCAAAAGGTGGAGGTCTTCTCCCAAGGGGGAGATGGTGTGCTTTGGTACTAGGGTCGCCTATGTATTCCAAATGTTGATGATTTGAGGAGCCGGATATTGCATGAGGCCCTTGGATCTAGGTATTCTATCCATCCAGGTGCCAGCAAGATGTATCGTGATTTATGAGAAATTTATTGGTGGGATGGCATGAAGAAGGATATTGCAGAATTCGTAGTTAGGTGCCCGAACTGTCAGAAAGTAAAGGTTGAGCATTAAAGGATGGGAGGAGTACTTTAGTATATCAACATTTCTACTTAGATGTGGGAAGAAATTAATATGGATTTCATCACAGGCCTTCCTCGTACTCATCGACACTATCATTCTATTTGGGTGGTGGTAGAGAGGTTGACCAAGGAGGCACATTTCGTACCGGTGAAAACCACCAATTCAGCTGATGATTATGCCAAGCTATATATCTGGGTGTTCGTTTGAGTACATGGAGTACCCTTGTCTATTATTTTAGAACGAGGTACTCAATATACCTCTCAGATTTGGTGGGCTTTTCAAAAAGGGCTTGGGACTTAGGTTAAACTCAACACAACATTTCATCCGCAAACGAATGGTCAAGAGGAGTGGACTATTCAAACTATCGAAGACATGTTGAGAGCTTGCATGATGGACTTTAAAGGTAGTTGGGGTGATCACTTGTCCCTGATCGAGTTTGATTACAATAACAGCTATCACTCCAGTATCCAAATGGCATCGTTCGAGGCTCTCTATGGGCGGAGATGTAGATCGCCCATTGGATGTTTGAGATTGGTGAGGCAGCTATGATAGGGCTAGATTCAGTTCATGAGGCTGTGGTAAAGGTTCAGTTGATAAAGGATAGGCTGAAAACTCCTCAGAGTTGTCAAAAGTCATATGTTGATGTTACGAGGAGAGAGTTGGAGTTCAAGGTGGACGATTGGGTATTTCTAAAGGTATCTCCCATGAAGGAAGTCACGCGGTTTGGCAAGAAAGGAAAAATCATTCCTCATTATATTGGCCCCTACAGGATTATGAGAAGAGTTAGTAAGGTAGTGTATAAGTTGGACCTACCCTTAGAGTTATCTTCCGTGCATCCTGTGTTTCATGTATCGCTTTTGAAGAAATGTTTGGGAGATCTAGCTCTAGTAGTCCCGGTGGACAGCGTTGGTGTAAAAGATAGCCTTAGCTATGAGGACATTCCGGTGGAAATATTGGCTCGTTAGGTTCGGAGGCTAAGGAACAAGGAAGTAGCTTCAGTTAAAGTATTATGGAGGAATCAATATGTTGAAGGAGCTATGTGGTAAGCCGAAGCGGATATGATGGCTAGATATCCATATTTATTATCTACCGATTCAGTTTCGACATACGCTATCTATTTTGCCCAATAACTCCATTTAGTTTTAAGGTTCAGTTCATGTGTTCAAGTTTCTTTTATGTGTATGTATGTGTATGTGAAGCATGAGATTAGTTCAGCTTTGTGATATGACTCGAACATAGTCATTCCATTGGTTTTCGGTTTAAATGATTAGTATTTGAATATCATAATTGCATGTTTCTGTTTTCATCTTGTTTCCTACATTCGAGGACAAATGTTCCCAAGGGGAAGATATTGTAATACCCCAAAAATGCCTAAGATTGGACCCCAGATCAAAATTCGAAGTTGGCTGAAAACTTGGAAAAGTAGATAGGAGAGACGACCTAACCGGTCGTTGTTCCAACCAACGGCTCACTGGAGACAGTCGTTGTTTCAGGAGTCAGGGTGGCAGTAGATATAGCGGGTGGAGTAACGACTCGGTGCTTGAAACAACGAGTCATTGTTTGCACCTGTGGGGAGCACTGACCTGGACAATTGGGGAAGTAACGGGTCATCAAAAAACCCGTCATGAGAAAGGATGATCCGTTGTCTTGAGTCATGGTAGGGAGACATAATTTTCCAGTGGACTTAACGGCTGGACACCACGACCCATTAGATGAAATAATGAGTCATGGTGAGACTCGTTGTAAGGAAATTCAGAATTTTCAAAGGGGCAACCAACGACAGACACAACAACCCGTTTGAAGAAATGACGACTCATCTCTTTGAGCCATGGTTTGAATTCGAAAGCAAGACCTAGGTAGTGTATGTCGCGGGCCATACCACGAGTCGTGGTAGCTTCCAATGACTCGTTGGTATGCCCGTTGGACTGACCGGTGCAGATTTATAGGTTGATTTCATTAAGGGTATTTTCGACCTTCCCATGCTATAAGGCCTTAAACTACATCGTTTCATGTATTTTTTGGGGAATTTTAAGGCAGGTTAAGTCCCTATTGCATATATCATTCCCATTCATGCAAGTTAGAACAATTTTATAGAGATCAAGTTATTCTTCAAGCTTTTCCCTATCAATTCATACTTGGGCATTCAAGAACTTTAGGATCTGATCTTACCCAGGTATGTAAGATTACAAATAGGTGTTTCCGTTCACACCCATTTCCGTTCTCTATTAATTCATGAAAATCTATCAAAAATCTTATAAGGTTTTGAATTCAATTTTGTGAAAGACTTATGAATTTCTAATGGGCTTTTATGATTTATGATTTATATCATATTTTATAGATTTTGATCAGATTTTACAATTATTTTTTATTATAAAGTCATTGATTTCGATTTCTACCAAATTAAACCTAATTATGCATGATCTATGATGAAATGATTTATGATCAACTCCTTAATTGTTGATATTTAAAAACCCAACATTATTTATGATTTGAAATATGGATTTATTCAATTACCCATCATGATTTTAGTATTTACAAGTTATATGTATTATTACAAGTATGCATGAACCCTATGATTTATGAATTATGTTTTGGCCAACTCACGGGCCTTAATTCATGCTAGTTCACATATTTACAAGCATGTTTATGATTATCATGATTTAACTAGCCCATGAACTCATGCATCTTATACTATGAGCACTATATATATGTTTTGGGAGTACTATCGAACACCGAGTAGGTTCGGGGCCTAAGTTCTTCCTTGGGTCTCATAAACTACGTGCCACAGTAGGTATGTTGGGACATCCCATATGACTGTCCCTGACCCTTTGACCCCTTTCTCATGTGTGATCACTCCTTTTATGGTTCTACCCTAGGCACGGTACGAACACCCTCCCAACTAGGGTCACAAGTCGGGCTTCATGTGTGCTCATATGGGTTATGTCCGTTAAGAGAATCTCCCATTGTTCCTCATGATTTATGCATGTTCATAATTTTGTATGTTTTCTCAAGTAATGTGTATTATGGCCTTTCTCTTATGATCATGATTACGACTGTATTACGAATGCTTTGACAACCTTGAGCTTTATGATATGTTATGTTATGATATTTATGATGTAAGCATGATGTCCTACTCTTATGATATTTTTTATGAACTTTTACATATTTTAAATGTTCGTTTTACTTATCTTGCATACTTGGTACATTCCACGTACTATACCGCATACTTTCTATGATGTATCGTCTTACGATACAATACTCAACTCTCAGGCTCATCCTCACCTTTAGATCATCTCAGAGTTCACTTATAACTTTAATTAACTTCTATCAACTTTACCATTGTTTGATCTTCATCTTCTTTAGCCTTCACCTCCATTACCAAGGACGACTCTGACCCCATCAAGACTACTACCCCGCCATCGGTCGAACCAACCAATCTAACTCCAACCATGAAAGTCGATGCACCTCCTTCACCAGCTCCCTTTTGTCTTCACTCACATGTGACACACTCTCCATAGAGAGTCTACTAAGGGCATCCGCTACCAGATTGGCCTTACCCGGGTGGTAAAGGACACTCATGTCATAGTCCTTAAGTAGCTCCAACCACCTCAGTTGTCGAAGATTGAGATCATTCTGTATGAACAAATATTGTAAGATTTTGTGGTTAGTGAATACATCTACATGAACCCCATACAAGTAGTGTCGCTACATCTTCAAAGAAAACACCACCGCGGCCAACTCAAAATCATGGGTCGGGTAATTCTTCTCATGAATTTTCAACTGTCAGGAAGCATATGCTACGACTTCCCCGTGCTGCATTAATACACATCCCAGACCGAATCTCGAAGCATCAAAGTATACAACAAAGCCACCAGAGCCCTCCGGTCTAGTCAACACCATGCTGAAGTGAGTCTGGCCTTCAATTCTTGGAAGCTCTTCTCACAAGCCTTTGACCATTGGAACTTCACCTTTTTCTGAGTCAATCTGGTCAGTGGGGCTGCAGGGGATGAGAAACCTTCTACGAACCTCCAATAGTAACCCGCTAAGCCCAAAAAGATCCTGATCTCCGAAGGGTTTATCAGTCTGGGCAAGTTCTTTACCACCTCTATTTTCTTGGAGTCCACCCTTATATCTTCACTTGACACTACATGTCCTAGGAATGCAAACGAATTCATCCAGAACTCACATTTGCTGAACTTGGTGTATAGATGGTTATCCTTGATGGTCTGGAGTGTTATCCTTAGGTGCGCAGCATATTCCTCCTCGCTCTATATTAATATGTCATCAATGAACACGATCACAAACTTATCAAGATATTCCTTTAATACCCTGTTCATCAGGTCCATAAAAGCTGAAGGGGCATTGGTTCATCCAAAAGACATAAAAACAAATTCATAATGGCCATACCGGTTTCTGAAAGAAGTGTTTGCGATCTCTCTCTCGAACCTTGAGCTGGTGATACCCAGACCTGAGATCTATCTTGGAGAAATACTTAGCACACTGAAGCTGATCGAATAGGTCATCAATCCTGGGTTAAGGGTACTTATTCTTGATAGTGACCTTGTTCAACTGCCTATTGTCAATACACATCCGAAGAGAATCGTCTTTCTTCCGGACGAACAACATTGGGGCAACCCATGGGATTTACTCAGTCTAATGAAACTGTTATCTAACAAATAGTTCAATTGCTCCTTTAACTCTTTCAGCTCTCCTGGGGCCATTCGGTAGGGAGGAATTGATATGGGCTATGTGTCGGGTAAAAGATCAATCTAAAAATCAATCTCCCTCGCGGGAGGAGCACCTGATAGTTCATCTAGAAATACCTCGGGATATTCACATACCATAGGGGCTGACTAAATTATTGAGCTCTCGAATGTGACATCCTTAACCCTAACCAAATGGTAAATTCAACCCTTGAAAATCATTTTTCTAGCCTTGAGATAGGAGATAAAGCGACCTACAGGGACCTCTGAGCTATCCCTCCATTCTAAAATTAGTTCACCCAGAAACCGAAACTCCACTACTTGGGTTCTACAAATAACAGAAGCATAACATTCAAACAACCAATCCATGCCCAAAATAATGTCAAAATCAATCATAGCCAATTCTACCAAGGTTGCGAAGGTAACCTTATGCGATACAGTAAGGGGGAAACCCCATATACCTGCCTCGCTATGTTTGAGTCCCCAATTGGAGTTTACATAGAAAACGATTATAACAAAGTTTCAGGACTGACCCCAAAGTTACTAGCAACATACGGTCTCAAAAAAGGCAGTGTAGCTCCTGGGTCTAGCAAAGAATAAACATCAATATGAAAGACTCGCAACATACCCGTGACCATATCGGGAGAAGTCTCCTGCTCCTGTTGAGAGCCAAGTGCATAGAACCTGTTCTGGCGCTGACTGCTAGCTGGACCAGGCGAAGTACCCTGCTGAGTAGGACATGCCGCTGGAGCTGTAGAACTAGCTGCTGGAGTGCGGGATCCACCACCCCCTGACCTGGCTGTTGGGCAATTCCTGAGAATGTGTCCGGGTTTTCCACACCCGAAGCAAGCATATGAGCCCACCAAACACTTCCCTGGGTGGTTCTTGCAACAACTAGCACAATACGGGAAGGTGCGCTCTGTGCGCTTGCTACTCTGATCCCTCGAACATGAGGCCCTACTCCTCTAATCGTCTTGAGCCCTAGATGGGGTACTACCTGAACATGGTGCTGGTGTAATAGGCATGTGCTGGGACTGCTGGTGAAGCCCACCTCCTGGCCTCAAATAGGAGGACCTGTAGCTATCAATTTTTTCCCTCTTGGCCTCTCTCTGCCTCATATGAGCGGCCTCCATCTGCTGGACATAAAGGACTATCTGTGGGTAGTCCATATCTTGATGAAGTATGGTTGTTCTGCAATCCTTGTCCAGATACTCGGCTACTCTATGCACAGATCCGCTCACCCGTGCCCTCTGGTCCATCACTAACTCAGGGGCATACTTTGATAGGCGAGTCAACTCAAGTGAATATTCTAACACCGTCATCTTTCCATGTTTCATATTAACAAACTCAGCTGCTTTCAATTCCCTCATCTCCCGAGGGAAGAACCTATCAATAAAGGCCATGTGGAACTCCTCCCAGTTGATAGGGCCTACTTCCGCCGCCCGGCTATCCTTCTATTGCGTGAACCAAATATAGGCGACCTCCTTAAGCTGGTAAGAGGCCAAATCAACACATTCCTCAATTGTGACTCCCATAACCTGAGTGACCTTCAAGATCCCTTCAATGAACTCGTGTGGATCCTCGTCCACCTTTGCCCTCGTGAACTCGGGAGGGTTCATCCTTAGAAAGTCGCTAATCTAGGATGTCACTGCATTGCCGTCCTGAAAAACGTGCGCAACAGCCTGCTGGTTGACCTGAGCGGTCAAGGCCTGCGCCAACATTTGAATAGCTACCCAAAACTCGGCGTAGGAAGTTGGCTCTGGTGCTTGGGGATCTTGAACAGGCGGGGCTTGTTGTCGCCCATTATCGTGGCCACCCTTGTGGACTTAATCATTTTTGTTCCTCCTTCCATTCATCCTCTCGGGAGCCAAAATTTTTTGCAATCGCGAAATGCACGAATTAGAAGGATGGAGTGGTTTTCACCGCACGACATAGATCATGAAAGAAGGGGATATTTCCTAAAATGTTTAGTAGCCTCTTCATCATAAGTGTGGCGTGCTTCACACCCATGAAAAATATTCTACCTAATGTGGCTTTCAGACTCCCTAAGATACATCTGAACCTATTTCTATGATACCAAGTTTGTCACGACCCGTGAGTACACCCGGATCGTAGACACAGGACAAGGAGCCCCGAAGACTCCAAGTCAACCAATGGTGTGAGCATATATCTAATCCTTTCACATAAGGTGGAAAGCTCAACATTATAATCATGCACTAGTTGAAAGTCATAAAAAGAGGTGAAAGAAACAATAATACAGGATCCAAACATAAACGGTTGAATACTACACATAGGTCTGAAAGCCTCTAAGCATAATAGACGGGTTGAAGGGACAAGACCCAACTAACCCCAACATTTTGGAAACAAAAGGTAAATAAACTCTGAACAAGAAGCCCTCGAATCATGAGGACTCACCACTGAAAGGTGAGAGCAGAACTGAGCGCAAGTTGTTGTGGTATGGGGGTTCTGGGAGGCAGTGGTGAGGACGAAGTAACGACTCATTGCTTGAAATAACTAGTCATCGTTTGTACCCATGGGAGGCTGTGACCTGAGCAGGTTGGGGAAGTAACGGGTCATCCAACGACCCGTCATGAGTAACAATGACCCGTTGTCACGAGTCGTGGTAGGAGGACATAAGGGTTCCAGTGGACTTCATGGACGGACACCACGACCCATTAGAGTAAGCAACGAGTCGTGGTGAGACTCATTGTTAGGGAGTTCTGATCTTTCAAAGGGGGGAAACCAATGATCCGTTGGAGGTAAAGACGACTCGTCCTGTCCAATCGTGGTTTAAGTCTGGGAATTAGACCTGGGCAGTCCATGTGATGGGCTGTACAATGATTCGTGGTAGCTAGCAATGACTGGTTGGTGAGTTTGTTGGTCCGTCCAGACCAGTTTTTCAGGGAAATTTTATTAAGGGTATATTCGACTTTTCCATTCTTTGAGACACTAAACTACGTCATTTTGTGTATTTTTCTGAGTGTGTTAAGATGCTTTAAGTCCCTAATGCATACCCATTCCCATGCAAGATCTTTTAGAGGGGTTTTAGGGAGATTCAAGGTCTTCTTCTCCGAAATTCTATCAATTTCTCTAAGGGTATTAAAGGAACATTGAAATCAGTCCGTTTCTAGGTATGTAGGGTTTTAGAATGGGTGAAATCCTTTCACACCCATGCCCAATTTCTATTTAAATCATGAATTCGCCTATTCAAATTCTATGGGGTTTTACCCAAATGCATGAAAATGACATTTCTCTTTATGGACATGGTTTTAATTATTGAATTATGAATAATGGGAAAGCTTTATATTATTTTCTTTAAAATCATGTTTCACTCTTTTTAAATCGAAAATTCCCATTTGATGAAGGTTTATGAAAGTTATGATTTACGATGAATATGCAATATTTTGAGTTTATTAATGACGGAAAAGCATGAATTCAAGTTACCCAAGTTTATGAACATATTTTTAAAGAATTGAGTATGATGAAGTATTGGGCAATGCCCACATGTTGTAGCATGATTTATGAAACGAATTACATGATTCATCAATTTATGATGTTGGCTGATAAAAAGGGCCTTTGATTCTTGGCTAAGCATGTTTTAAAGGGGATCAATAATGATAAGTGTTATATTTTTGCCAATGAATCTTAATGCATGAAGTTATTAATTTATGTATGAGGCTATATGCATGTTTTTCCGAGTCGTGTCTAGCACCGAGCAGCTGGCGTTCGAAGGATTACACTGGTGTCTCATAACCATGTGCCACCGTGGGTTTCTAATGATATATTGTATTGATAATGATCCCCTCAAATGCGATATCATGCCTAATGCATGACCCGCACCTGGTAAGCCAGGGTCGGCTCTGCCCACTTGAGTGAGATAGTTGGGGCATCATGAAAGGCTCTACCATGATGGTGTCGGTTATGACGAGTCCTCCCATTGTTCCGTATGTCTTATGCATTGTTGTGTTTATTTTATTGGCTCAATTTATGTTTTGATAATGTTTACTTACGATTATGATTATGAATGATTTAAAAGCCTTGAGCCTTATGTTTTCTTATGGAGTTTATGATGTATGCATGATGTCCTTTTCCTACATTTACTTATGAATTTTATTTTACTTTTAGATGTCTATTTTACTTACCTTCCATACTCGGTACATTCCATGTACTGACGGTATATTTTCTATGATGTATGGTTTCATGATACAGGGTCCGGATCTCAGGCTCATCCTCATCCTTATTCCATCTCATCTTACGCTCTCAGGTTATTGGTGAGTCCTCATGTTTCGAGGAATGTTTGACAGACTATTATTTTACCTTGTATTTCAGTATTGTTCAGGTTAGTTGGGGATGTTGTCCCATCAACCCATCATATGTAATAGAGGATTTCAAACAATATGTAGTACTCAGCTTATGTGTACGTCTAGTATCTCCTAATTATATGCTACGGTTCTGTTTCCATTATGTTTTATGTTATTCTGCTTATTTAAATAAGAATAGTTGTATGCATATGCCATGGGTCGACTTGGGGTCTCTCCGTGTCCCTTGTCCCGTGTCTATGGTCTGGGTGTACGTCCGATTCTTGACAAAAGACCTGCTAGATAAGGGCTTTATCAGAGCGAGCAAGTCTCCATGAGGTGCACCAGTGTTATTTGTCCGGAAAAAGGATGCTTCGCTTCAAATGTGCATTAACTATCGGCAACTGAACAAGGTCACCGCTAAGAATAGGTATCCTTTGCTTATGTTTACCAGCTTCAGGGTTCCAAGTGTTTCTACAAAATAAATCTCAGGGTATCATCAACTTAGGGTTCGGGAGTGTGATATCCCGAAGACAGCCTTTAGGATGCGGTATGGTCATTATGAGTTTGTAGTTATGTCTTTTGGACTAACAAATTCTCCTGCAGCTTTTATGGAACTAATGAATAGGGTGTTCAAGTTGTATCTTGACATGTTTGTGATTGTGTTCATTGACGACATCCTCATATACTCTCAGATAGAGGAGGAGCATGTCACTCATTTGAGAGTAGGTCTTCAGATTCTCAAGGATCGCCAATCATATGCAAAGTTTAGCTAGTTCGAGTTTGGTTTAACTCAGTGACATTTTTGGTTCATGTGGTATCAAGAGAAGGCATAAAATAGATTATCAAAAAATTGAGGTGGTAAAGAATTGGCCTGGACCGGTGAATCCTTCGGATATTCGAAGTTTCTTGGGCCTAGTTGGCTACTATCAGAGGTTTGTTGAGGGTTTCTCATCTATAGCAGCACCTTTGACCAAGTTGACTTAGAAAAAGGTAAAGTTCCAACGGTCGGAGGCTTGTGAGAAGAGCTTCTAAGAGTTGAAGGCTCGACTTACTATCGCACCAGTGTTGACCTTGCCCGAGGGTACAGATGGTTTTATGGTGCATTGTAATGCTTCGAGAATTGGACTTGGGTGTGTATTGATGTAGTGAGGGAAAGTGATAGCATACGCCTCGAGACAGTTGAAAGTCCATGAGAAGAATTACCCGACCCACGCTCTTGAATTGGCTGCAGTGGTGTTCGCATTGAATATATGGAGACATTACTTGTATGGGGTCCATGTGGATGTTTACGGACAACAAAAGCTTGCAATATGTGTTCGCGCAGAAAGATCTCAATCTTCGGCAAAGGAGGTGGTTGGAGCTACTCAAGGGCTATGATATGAGTGTCCTTTACCATCCGGGTAAGGCTAATGTGGTAGCAGACACACCTAGTAGGCACTCTATGGAGAGTGTGTCCTATGTGGATAAGGGAAAAAAGGGGCTGGTGAAAAATGTCCATCGACTAGCAAGGTTGGGAGTCAGATTGGTTGACTCGACTGATGGCGGTGTTGTTGTGCAAAATGGATCATAATCGTCCTTGGTGACTTATGTGAAAGCTAGACAAGATGAGGATCCGATTTTGGTAAGGCTAAAAGAAGCCATTGGAAGTCAAAAGGTGCAGGTCTTCTCCCAAGGGGGAGATGGTGTGCTTTGGTACTAGGGTCGCCTATGTATTCCAAATGTTGATGATTTGAGGAGCCGGATATTGCATGAGGCCCATGGATCTAGGTATTCTATCCATCCAGGTGCCAGCAAGATGTATCGTGATTTATGAGAAATTTATTGGTGGGATGGCATGAAGAAGGATATTGCAGAATTCGTAGTTAGGTGCCCGAACTGTCAGAAAGTAAAGGTTGAGCATTAAAGGATGGGAGGAGTACTTTAGTATATCAACATTTCTACTTGGATGTGGGAAGAAATTAATATGGATTTCATCACAGGCCTTCCTCGTACTCATCGACACTATGATTCTATTTGGGTGGTGGTAGAGAGGTTGACCAAGGAGGCACATTTCGTACCGGTGAAAACCACCAATTCAGCTGATGATTATGCCAAGCTATATATCTGGGTGTTCGTTTGAGTACATGGAGTACCCTTGTCTATTATTTCAGAACGAGGTACTCAATATACCTCTCAGATTTGGTGGGCTTTTCAAAAAGGGCTTGGGACTTAGGTTAAACTCAACACAACATTTCATCCGCAAACGGATGGTCAAGAGGAGTGGACTATTCAAACTATCGAAGACATGTTGAGAGCTTGCATGATGGACTTTAAAGGTAGTTGGGGTGATCACTTGTCCCTGATCGAGTTTGATTACAATAACAGCTATCACTCCAGTATCCAAATGGCATCGTTCGAGGCTCTCTATGGGCGGAGATGTAGATTGCCCATTGGATGGTTTGAGATTGGTGAGGCAGCTATGATAGGGCTAGATTCAGTTCATGAGGCTGTGGTAAAGGTTCAGTTGATAAAGGATAGGCTGAAAACTCCTCAGAGTTGTCAAAAGTCATATGTTGATGTTACGAGGAGAGAGTTGGAGTTCAATGTGGACGATTGGGTATTTCTAAAGGTATCTCCCATGAAGGAAGTCACGCGGTTTGGCAAGAAAGGAAAAATCATTCCTCATTATATTGGCCCCTACAGGATTTTGAGAAGAGTTAGTAAGGTAGTGTATAAGTTGGACCTACCCTTAGAGTTATCTTCCATGCATCCTGTGTTTCATGTATCGCTTTTGAAGAAATGTTTGGGAGATCTAGCTCTAGTAGTCCCGGTGGACAGCGTTGGTGTAAAAGATAGCCTTAGCTATGAGGACATTCCGGTGGAAATATTGGCTCGTTAGGTTCGGAGGCTAAGGAACAAGGAAGTAGCTTCAGTTAAAGTATTATGGAGGAATCAATATGTTGAAGGAGCTATGTGGTAAGCCGAAGCGGATATGATGGCTAGATATCCATATTTATTATCTACCGATTCAGTTTCGACATACGCTATCTATTTTGCCCAATAACTCCATTTAGTTTTAAGGTTCAGTTCATGTGTTCAAGTTTCTTTTATGTGTATGTATGTGTATGTGAAGCATGAGATTAGTTCAGCTTTGTGATATGACTCGAACATAGTCATTCCATTGGTTTTCGGTTTAAATGATTAGTATTTGAATATCATAATTGCATGTTTCTGTTTTCATCTTGTTTCCTACATTCGAGGACAAATGTTCCCAAGGGGAAGATATTGTAATACCCCAAAAATGCCTAAGATTGGACCCCAGATCAAAATTCGAAGTTGGCTGAAAACTTGGAAAAGTAGATAGGAGAGACGACCTAACCGGTCGTTGTTCCAACCAACGGCTCACTGGAGACAGTCGTTGTTTCAGGAGTCAGGGTGGCAGTAGATATAGCGGGTGGAGTAATGACTCGTTGCTTGAAACAACTAGTCATTGTTTGCACCTGTGGGGAGCACTGACCTGGACAATTGGGGAAGTAACGGGTCATCAAAAAACCCATCATGAGAAAGGATGATCCGTTGTCTTGAGTCATGGTAGGGAGACATAATTTTCCAGTGGACTTAATGGCTGGACACCACGACCCATTAGAGTAAATAATGAGTCATGGTGAGACTCGTTGTAAGGAAATTCAGAATTTTCAAAGGGGCAACCAACGACAGACACAACAACCCGTTTGAAGAAATGACGACTCATCTCTTTGAGCCATGGTTTGAATTCGAAAGCAAGACCTAGGTAGTGTATGTGACGGGCCATACCACGAGTCGTGGTAGCTTCCAACGACTCGTTGGTATGCCCGTTGGACTGACCGGTGCAGATTTATAGGTTGATTTCATTAAGGGTATTTTTGACCTTCCCATGCTATAAGGCCTTAAACTACATCGTTTCATGTATTTTTTGGGGAATGTTAAGGCAGGTTAAGTCCTTATTGCATATATCATTCCCATTCATGCAAGTTAGAACAATTTTATAGACATCAAGTTATTTTTCAAGATTTTCCCTATCAATTCATACTTGGGCATTCAAGAACTTTAGGATCTGATCTTACCCAGGTATGTAAGATTACAAATAGGTGTTTCCGTTCACACCCATTTCCGTTCTCTATTAATTCATGAAAATCTATCAAAAATCTTATAAGGTTTTGAATTCAATTTTGTGAAAGACTTATGAATTTCTAATGGGCTTTTATGATTTATGATTTATATCATATTTTATAGATTTTGATCAGATTTTACAATTATTTTTTATTATAAAGTCATTGATTTCGATTTCTACCAAATTAAACCTAATTATGCATGATCTATGATGAAATGATTTATGATCAACTCCTTAATTGTTGATATTTAAAAACACAACATAATTTATGATTTGAAATATGGATTTATTCAATTACCCATCATGATTTTAGTATTTACAAGTTATATGTATTATTAAAAGTATGCATGAACCCTATGATTTATGAATTATGTTTTGGCCAACTCACGGGCCTTAATTCATGCTAGTTCACATATTTACAAGCATGTTTATGATTATCATGATTTAACTAGCCCATGAACTCATGCATCTTATACTATGAGCACTATATATATGTTTTGGGAGTACTATCGAACACCGAGTAGGTTCGGGCCTTAGGTTCTTCCTTGGGTCTCATAAACTACGTGCCACAGTAGGTATGTTGGGACATCCCATATGACTGTCCCTGACCCTTTGACCCCTTTCTCATGTGTGATCACTCCTTTTATGGTTCTACCCTAGGCACGGTACGAACACCCTCCCAACTAGGGTCACAAGTCGGGCTTCATGTGTGCTCATATGGGTTATGTCCGTTAAGAGAATCTCCCATTGTTCCTCATGATTTATGCATGTTCATAATTTTGTATGTTTTCTCAAGTAATGTGTATTATGGCCTTTCTCTTATGATCATGATTACGACTGTATTACGAATGCTTTGACAACCTTGAGCTTTATGATATGTTATGTTATGATATTTATGATGTAAGCATGATGTCATACTCTTATGATATTTTTTATGAACTTTTACATATTTTAAATGTTCGTTTTACTTATCTTGCATACTTGGTACATTCCGCGTACTATACCGCATACTTTCTATGATGTATCGTCTTACGATACAATACTCAACTCTCAAGCTCATCCTCACCTTTAGATCATCTCAGAGTTCACTTCAGCTTATTAGTGAGTCCTCATGTTCAAAGGGTCGTCTTGTCAGATATTTATGTTATTTTATGTTTCATTCTTGGCCGTGTTAGTTAGGGGTGTTGTCCATCAACCCATCATACGTACCAGAGGCTTTCAGACAGTATGTAGTACTCAGCTTGTGTGTATGTTCAGAGATTTCTTACATTATGATATGCTATGTTTATGTCTATGTTTCCTCTATGCCTTATGTGTAAAGCTTCTATTTAGGTGAATGAAGTTGGATGTATGCTTATGCCATGGATCGACTTGGGGCCTCTCAGGGTTCCTTGTCCCGTGTTATGATTCGGGTCTACATTCGGGTCGTGACAATACTGGAGCACCCATAAATACTTTGTAAAATGGGAGTTTTGATTGTTTAAAGTTGACCCTTGTAAGAACTTACATGAAAAAGTCAATCGGTAGGAAAACTCTCAACTAAACTTTATGCTAGAGCTTCCTTGTGACCTTAACATGCATCCAATGATCTTCTTACCCTTAAGAATTGATATTAACACCTTGTTTCTATAAAATTCATTGGTTTGGGGTCTATCCACATACCTAGAACGGTTCCAAACTTAGTCCATAAGTTTGAGGCATTATATTATCTTAACTCACAAGCAGATGGTATGAACCGTACCATGATCCTACGATCCGTTACATGTTGTTTGTATATCCCAAGATAAATAGTTCATTCTCTAGAATTTTTTCCACAAATGCCAACAACAGCTTGTACCACCTTACTTTCGACCGTACATGGCTCGTGGTTACCCAAGACTTCTTGAGGATTTATCTGAGTTTCCCTACTATAGATCATCACTTCAACTCGTACAACTCAGGTACGCATCATAGGATCCACTCATGTTTCTTGCCAAACTTCTGTTTAACCTCAGGTCTTCACACTACGGGTCATTGGTACCACTAGTAATCCTACTATGAGTCATACTGAGGCTTGTTCTAAGGGCATTTTCCAGTTTTCTCTACATAGTTAAACTTCAATCTAGGGTCTAGTCTTAGCGACTTTTGTGGTATCACAAGCATCCATGATTTGCTTAGAATTTCACTACACAACTTATCACATTTATACCTCTCAATTGAAATCAAAAGTTTACCATTTATTCCAAGGATGTAATGCCACTCACCAAAAGAGAGAATCCCACTCACAATCATGCAATTCAGAAAATAGGGATTATCAGATGATACAATGATGCTCACTCTCTCAACGATATTCAAGTGTACATATATTGAGCCATAGGCCTGTCCTTCATGTAATTATCAAATAATATGGAGTTGCAAAGCTCGAAATCACAAAGGACTTGCGGGTTACAATGTAGGATAGGGTGACAGTAGGACATCATTTGTTTCAAGAGACTAAAACCTCCCTAATGCTTTTGTGAAGCAAATAAAGTACACCATTCACATCATTGAGTCAAGTCCACCTTATTTCTCCTTTTCACAAACCTAGTTTTCCCCAAGAGCCATTCTTCTAGACACCCTTATTTTTGCCATTATGACTGTACTAGATAAGAGATAGCACCACTCAATTCTTTTCTATCCTTCTTTCATTAAAGGATTCAATCAGCCATTTAAATGCTAAGCATTCGATGCAACCTCATATTGAAGAACTTTCCTCATTTCCCCATTACTGCACACACCCCCAAACTTAGGCTTTTGCCTATATTAATGTTTTATTTTTCCTTCACATTCTCCCCCCAAATCTTGGGCTTTTATCGCACATTTTTTATCACTAGCAATTAGGGAGGAACGGGTGCCAAAATAGAGGATTCAAAAAGGGTAAAGGTATATAATATGATTTTTAAGAAAAAGGTTTAAGGCATAAAAAGGGTTGACTATGATCAATGTAAAAGGAGGGCAATTTTTGGTGAAGTGATTATTCAAAGAGGGCCTAAGGTCATTTTTCAAGCTCAGCCACATCTAGAATTTCTGCTTGAATCACATTCAGGGAAAGTTCTAGAAAACATGCATACATAAGAAGAAGCTACACCCTTACGACACAAGGCATCACAATTCCAATAATATAGCTATTTTGAAAATAAACTGAAACAAATGACTTTTGAAAAATTATTCCGAGTTTCTCATTTGTGAATTCAAAAGCCAAACAAATAATGTAGACATCATGATAAAAGAAAGCTTTTTAAATTCATTTGCCCTTCTTTTCTCAAATTTTCCAAGATTCCTTTGCCAAGAAAAATTTTGGGGGTGCCTCTCAAGACATGTACCATATGGACTCAAAATAACACATTAAAACACGACATTCTCCCATAAGAAAGTTTCCTCTCAATCCATCATTGGGAAATTTCACCCGGTTTGACACAAAAGTCAAGACAAGAAAAATAATTTTCTCCTTGGAAAAGAACCATGATATACCGAAAACCCTTAGAGTTTATTCAACTATCTATTATCTAAGAAGATGATTGCAAGGAACAGTAGTAAAATAATTGACATGTAAAACCAAGCCGGCGTAAAGGCAACTCACATCACAATATTACCAAGATTAAGAATGTCAAGGGATAAATGTTAAAAATAACTAAAAAACAGGCCCGACAAGGGAATCAATTCATCGAAATACATGAATAACATCAAAGCCCGGCAAGGGCATCAATACTAATCAATAACAACCCTGAAGATAAAACATTGTCCCTGATGTTAAATAAAAAAGGATAAGGGGCAAGAACTCCTATGTCATATACTTTGGACCAACATCCTGTGGCAATGCCTTTGAGTTGGTGCCAACACCACCCTTTCGGGAGTCAATCGTGTCCATTAACTCAAATAATACACGTTGAGTGTGTGGAGCAATAATTGCATTATTCTCTGGCTCATTCTCCTCACCCACCTTGAAACTCCCAAATAAGTCATCAATTGAGCCTCGAGTGGAACATGTGTCAGCCATAGCTTAATCTAAGAAGCTCATATCCATGCTAGTCAAGGGGGCTTTACCCATCACCACCATCATATCTATGCAGAGTGAAGCAAATGCTCCCATAATAACATCAACTCTTGTGCGTAACTTGTTAAGGCTATTAAATCAACTTTCATAGCATTCTTGGCAGACCTTCAGATCAAGGCCGAAAGTTTTTTTTTTCCAATTTGGTGGGTTGGTGATCATTGGAATATGTCAAATCGTCCAACCTTTGGAGCTATTTGGTCTAGAGGAAGGAAGTGGTGGTGAAGGCCTAAGATGTGGCACATCATCAGATGCATGTCTCAACATTGGGGGAGTAGGATCATCAAGGTTGTGCTCAATGGGGGTGCTAACAGTCTCATAAGCCAGGGAACTCTCAGGTATATCCCACACTTGCATCCTCCGCTTTATGATCTTGGGGGCATCAACATCCCTTTCTGTTCAATATCAATTACTCCAATGGCAGAGCAAAACTATTCATACTCAAAATAGTGCACTCCTACTCTAGCACATAGCCTATGAAAAGTACAGTAAAGGACATAGAAAGGGAAGATTGTCTAGCTTTTTGCTTGATTTGAACTGCAACCACTTCCCCAAAATTCAAGTGAATTCCTAACAAGATACAAGATATCATGATGGTAGCCTCAATGGGAACATTTTTGTAATTCCTTGATGGAATGAAATGAGAGAAAGCAAAATCAAGCCACAACTTGGCTTCAAAATGGAGGTTTTGTCTCGAAATCTTACCACCTAAAATGCCCATGTTGGCTGACCAACCACAATGATTTTAGCCACCTATTGGAGTTTGTGGCTCTTTGTGTTAATTTTCTCGGCAAACATTGTCCCCGGAGTAATAGGTTCATCCAAACAGATAGAATTGATGGTGTCGGGGGTAATTTTGATTTCTTTCCCCCTTACCAGAATAGATGGAAAGCATGGGCACTCTTCCACCTCCCTTTATTGAGTCTTTCCTCGCTTGGTATGAGGTGCAGAACTCTAGCACTAAGTTAGGATAGTAGCTTCTAGGTGTATACAAGAAAGGTAACCAATCCCTTGCAGCAAACTATCTTTTGATATTTGAGAATTCATTCTCGAGCCCGGCCAAGTTAAAAATATTTTCTAGCATGAAAGACTGACTATCCTGATACTTGATGAAATAGGGATTTATTCCCTCAACACAGAAATGTAAACTTTCCTCCGTATTAGCAGGGACTGGAGTGTCCTTGATTTTGTCCTTAGTTTTGTTTTTGCGTTTGGTGGAGGAGGAAGCCTTTGGGGCATTCCTATCAATGTTTTTCCTATTGAATGTCACAGCCTGTAGAAGGATTTGTGTACCAAATCCTTTTGTAAATATTTTTAATTAGAAAGCAAAAGAAAACAAGTACAAGAAGCTAAGAAAAGAAATAGAAATGGAATGCAAAAGTAAGCAGGGAACTGACTTCCTACACATCTAAGACACTTGCATCTCGCTGCTAAAGACCTGTGACACACATGTAAGACACATGTGTGGAGCATAAAGCTAACAACATTTTTCGCCCACCTGCATTTGAACATGTATTTCACAGATGGAGATCTGTGGCATATAGGTCGAACACATGTGGAAGGAAGTGAGTATGCAACTCCTAACATTCTAACCTTCACATTCATTTCACCTGCGTTATGTAGGGCAACATATGTGGTGTGCATATGCCTAGCAGTGCCTCATTCCATATTTCACAGGCTACAAACTAGACTTAGGCCACATTTAATCAATTTCAAAGTTGAATGGAGGCTCAGACATCACCGAAAGAATAACAAACATGCTCAAAATCACACAAAGACCATTTTATAAGCACTCAACGACTTCCCTTAATAAGGATGTTACCCAATCTATCATTGGGAATCGTCGAGCTACAAGCTCTATCACTCAAATTACTTCCACAAGCATACTTATTACTCATTTGCAACCAAGATGTTCACTACACATTATAAGCTACTCATTAAACTCACAAGGCACAATGAGATGATGATTTAGATCCAACACATCATAGGTCCAATTCACGCATTACTAACAACTGGATTACTCGGTCTTTACCCCCAATTAAAATTTGATGGAATTATGTGGCACAAACAATATTCATTATCATATAAAGCAAGATTCACTGATAGAATCAAAATTTTAGTTCTGTAAGATACCCTAAAATTCACAATCATATGCAAATATGTAGCATAATAGGGAAATGAAGGATTTCAACTACAACGCTTAAGCCATAATACTCCCACAACACATAGAAAATATGATTCGAGTAAGGGAGCATACCATAAGTGAATGTATTGGAATAGGTGAGTGAAAAATAGATCTTGGACAGTTTCAATAATGGAGATCTTCCAATAGTGGCTCTGGCAGTGGTTTTGCGTTGGTGTGAGAGAGGAGAGCGTGGAGAAAGATTTATGGTGTGTGGAAAATTTTCTAATTGGGTGAAGGAGGTTGACAGAGTTTGCAATGGTGAAATGGTGGAGAAGATGGATTTCTAGAGGGTTTAGATGGTTAAATGGTGGAGAAGATGGGTTTAGAAGGTTAAAAGTCCAAGGTTAGAACTGAGTCAATTTCGTCAATCAGGTATGTCAAGGTTTAAATGCACATACCTAGGCCTACAAAAGCATATGCAGCCACATGTGTGGCGCATGTGGGAATTTATAATCAATTTTCTCGCCTGTGCATTAATCTATAAGTGTATTACATATGCGTGTTTCTGCTTCACAGCTACATTTCACAGATGGCGCGCGAGTGCACAATTTCGAAAGGTTTTCTTCTAGGTATTCTAGCTGAGACTTGCACTCCACCCGTTTCCTGCAACGTTGCACCTATGTGTCAAATGTTTGGAACATGTTCCTTGTTTTGGTTTTTTCAAAATTTTGCCACATCTCAAGCCTCTTGCATCCCTGAAATAATCAAAGACAACAAAGGGTGAAGTAAGAAAAATTTGGCAAACACTTGGGTTGCCTCCCAAGAAGCACTTGATTTAGCATCGTAGCTCGATCATATTACCTCCAAGTTCAACAAGAATCTAGGGGTTTTACCTCATCATAAGAGACCTTAACCAGCTTGTCCCTTTTATCACTCACCGGCACAACTCGATATCCATCCGGTAGCTTCATTAATTTGCACACATTAAACTTGACCTCAACACTACCAACCAAAAAAAAGTGGGTTCTCCCAACTCAATATCTACCAATGCTTGGCTGGTGGCTAAAAATGGTGCCCCTAAGTGTCACAACCCGAACATAGGCTCGGATTGAGACACGAGACGAGTAGCCCCGAGAGACTCCAACTCGACCCGTGGCATGAACATAACATCTAACTCAATCAATTAAAGTAGATCGATCATAATAAACATAGCGGAAGTCTGGAAAAAATATAACATCAGAATACAACACGAGTCTCAAGCTGAATACAATTTATGTCTGAAAAACCTCTATTTCTAATGAGTTGATGGGACAAGACCCAAACTAACTCTCCAAGTATTAAACTAAAAATATAAAGATAACTGATAAGGAATGGTCCTCAAGAGATAAGGACTCACCAGCTGAGACTGGATAGTGATGGGGCTGAGTCTAGATATCGGAGAGTGTATCATAAAATGATAAAGCATAAAGTATGCGGTCAGTACGTAAAATATACCGGGTATGCAATGTAAGTAAAACCGCTTAAGTAAGTAAAAATCATTAAATCATGCATAATATAAAACATAATCATAAGTAAAACTAACGTTAGGTCAAACCTGTTTAAAACATAATATCATGACTAATGTACATGCATAACTGAAATCATGAGGAACTATGGGAGACTCGCGATATAATCGACATTACAACGATAAATCTTACGTGGTCCCGACTATAAGACTCAAGTGGGCAAAGCCATCCAAGACCTTGTCAGGGCTAAGGATGTAACCATGATATCGATATCAAGCTGAAGGCCCCCTTGGGACAGGGGAAAGTTCACAAAGGAGGTCACAAAATAATCTGATCATACCTAAGTTGGCGCGTAGTTCTGAGGCATAGGGTTGACTGGCCCTTAGCCTACTAAGTGCTGGATACTACTCCTAAAAACATGCATATGTTCTCCATCATTTATCAATTAAGCTGACCATCATCTAGTAACAAAGCCGAATAATCATATACATATGAAATCTGAAATCATACATGAGGAGCCTTAGCTCAAACCATATCACAAGCTAAACATAATTGGGAGTCTTGACTCCAAAACCACGTGGTAAGCTAATTGACATGAAATTATAATTCATATTTGAACATATGGGCTTTCCCAATACTTAAACATGCTTGAAAATACTTGATTTCCTTGGAAACGTGATCATGGACATGGGTAACTTGAAAACATGCTTTTCTCATAAATATCTCAACATATTTGAACATATATCACAGATCTCAACTTTCATGAACCTTCATGAATGGGCATCATAGTTTATAAAACTTGAAACATGATTTAAAATTGAAAACATTGTAAAACTTGCCCTTCAATAATAATTCAACAATAGAAACATACATAGATCATACCCATACCGATACCATCCGATCGGAGGCTAGGAGTGCTGTTGTTATGTTGGCTCAGATGATGGCCGCACAACGTTAGCCCGTGGTACTGGTGGTTGCAGAATCTTCAAGAGGGCCTGATAGCTCGAGGTTCTGAGAGTTCCTTGCACTGAGTCCCCGCAGTTCATAGGGACAGATCGGGACGAGGACCCTCAGGATTTCCTAGACTAGTGGTAGCGAATTTTCAGGGTAATGCATGCCACCCCTACAAAATCAGTGGAGTTAGCAGTGTTTCGGATTGTGGGTCATTGCAGAACTATGGTACGAGTGTTAGGAAAGTTCCCAAGGCAGAGATGTTCCCCCTCTGACTTGGACTAGCTTCTTAGAGGCTTCCTTAGATCATTATTTTCCACAGGAGATCCACCAGGCCAGGGCAGATCAATTTTTGTACCTGGAGAAGGGTTGGATGGATGTTTTAGAATATGCCATGAGATTCGATTCCTTGGCTTGATATGCACCGACCTTTGTGGATACTATGCCAGCTAGGGTGCACCGATTCATTATGGGGCTGAATTAAGAATATGTGGAGACTTGTATCACAGCTACCTTTCGAGAGGACATGGATATTTCTCTTGTTCAGTCATTTGCCCAGAATATTGAGGGGATCCGGCAGCGGCAGCGAGGTATAGAGAGGGAAAGTTAGGAGCAATGTTGTAGGATTAGACCCAGTGATATGCGGACGGAGTCCCAGGGTGGAACTAGACCACGATTATCACATAGGCCACCCAGACCCCCACCTCCACCGCAGCAGCAGGGGAGCAGGTTTGGTCATCGGGGACAGTCGCGGCCCGACGAGAGCTGATGTTTAGCAGGATTACAACTGCAGAGGGGGTCGGAGAAGAGCATATTTACTGTACCACTTTACTCTATTTGCAGTCGACGTCATTCTGAGGCATGCAGGTATGGTTCTACAGCATGTTATGCATGTGGATAGAGGGTCATCGGATGAGGGACTATCCGGCTCGAGGTTAGGGCGATCAGGATCGATACGACAGATCATAAGTGGGGTGACATGCCCCAGCCCCTCCAGCAGGGCGTAGGACCTTAGCTCCAGCCAGCAAAGGCAGAGGCAGATTAGGGGCCTCCAGCTTAGGTACCGGTCCAGATTGCACATATGCTTTACCGAGGCAACAGGAGTCAGAGTCGTCGTCGGATATTGTGACATGTATGTTGGACATTTGCTCTCATTCCATATATGCTTTGATAGACCTAGGCTCCACTTTATCTTATGTTACACCGTTAGTGGCTCGGATGTTTGGTATCATACCGGAATTTCATCGACAACATTTTTCAGTGTCTACCCTCGTCGGTGATTCCATTTTAGCTAAGAGGATCTACTGAGGGTGCACAGTAGGGGTCGTTGGTCTCCAGACTTTAGCAGATTTTGTAGAATTAGAGATGATTGATTTTGATGCAATTATGCATATGGATTGGCTAGCTACATGTTATGCCAATGTAGAATGCTGGACCAAGACTGTCCGATTACACTTTCCTGGGGTGGCAGTACGGGAGTGGAAAGGTAGTGTGGCTATGCCGAAAGGTAGGTTTATTTCCTATCTTTGGGCGAGAAAATTGATAGCAAAGGGATGAATTTATCATATTGTCAAGGTTCAGGATGTCCAAGAAGAATCTCTGACTCTTCAGTCTATTTTAGTGGTCAATGAATTTCTAGATGTATTCCCAAATGAACTTCCTGGTATTCCCCCGGAGTGGGAAATCGACTTTGCAATTGACTTATTACCGGGTACACAACCTATATCTATTTCCCCGTACCATATGGCTCCTGCTGAGCTCAGAGAATTGAAAGAGTAGCTGAAAGATCTACTAGATAAGGGCTTTATCAGGCCGAGTACTTCACTGTGGGGTGCGCCGTTTTTATTTGTGAGAAATAAAAATGGCTCCCTCTGCATGTGTATAGATTATCGACAGTTGAATAAATTCACTATCAAGAATAAGTACCTGCTTCCCAGAATAGATGATTTGTTTGATCAGTTACGGGGGGGGGGGGAAGTGTTTTTCCAAGATTGATTTAAGATTTGGGTGTTACGCCCAGGAATTTTTGTTGATTATTATTTGATGGTTATATGTCATATTAAGTGAATTATGAGTCGTATGTTGTTCGTAGGTGAGGAGGGAAACATGTGCAAAGGGAAAAGCGAAGAGTATGTGAAGTTTGTAAATAAGGGTCAACTTTAAATGGACATATCTCGAAATATATAATGATTCATAGGTCCTATAGCCTATCCAATGAAAGATATTTGAGTTTAGTTTACAGTGAAAAAAGCCGCTCGTTAATCGTAGTTCGGAGTAAAAAGTTATGCTCATTTGAAGATAGCACTGTCGGTTGGAAAAGCGCCCATGCGCGTGGGCGTCGAGACAGGCAGGCAGCAGGTGCGCGCGTGCGAGAGGGCAAGTCGCATGGGCACCGCACGCGGGCACCACCCAGCCTGCCTATATGAAGTAATTTTGAGCTAAAAAGCTCATTTCTACTCCGTTTCACCTCTTTTTTTAAAAAAAAATTCGCACAATTATGATCTCTATCCAATGGTAAAAACAAATTCCAGGTAATAAATTGTATGGATAGGCCAAATTCCTTATTGTCCAAGCTTGGAAAGGGTTTCTTATGTCGTGAGCTTCTAATCGTCGAGTTGCTGCGTTTTTGGCTGCCAAGATGCTGCATTTTTGGGCAGTTGGTAGGTGAACTTCTACCTCCATATTGGAGAGAGTTGAGTACAAAAGGAGGTGGTGTTTTTAATCTTTAAATTATCATGAATTAACAAGTTATGTTGGAAGTGAAGTTGGAACTTATGTGTTGCTTGGGTGTGTGTTGTTGCTGCGGTTTCGCAGAATGGTTTCTACATTTTTGGAATGGAATTTAGCTGAAGAGGAACTCCATATGGGCAGGGGTTATACAAAAGTGAAAGGTAAGTGTTCCTACTTGGTGTATCCGCTCAAATTCGCAAGCTAAAGTAAGGAAATAACATAACGTCAATATGTGTTTTATGTGATATTTGACTGAGGTTTCTGCCCTTTTTTGGGAGGTTGTTACAGCTGTATAGATGCTGGAATTTATCCAAAAGATGGAATACACCACACCTTTGGGGAGGTTAAACACCAAAATCACGTAAGCGAAACTCTCTTGAATTGCCTCAAGTTTAAGACGCCTAAGGTATGTAGGATTGCTGAAAATTATATTATGATATGGATGTTTGGTTGTATGTTTTGGGACATGAATTGTGACTGGGAACTTTGCATTAACAGTACTCATTCCATGTAGCGTAATTAAGGAAGTTGAAGGTGTCGGAGTTTCTAGCAAGTGCAAGAAATTGGCTAAAAAGACGCGACGAAGTGAGGTATGTAAAGGCGTCCCTTTCCTTGTTTTTCAAGCACGAAACTAAGTTATTGAAAGGATCAATATTCCTATGTTTTTAAAATCATATTGAGGCATGTAAGATCCTTTCAAAAGGGTTGGAACTACTTGGCATAAAACTTGAATCATTAAGAAAGGTTGAATCGAACAAACGTGAAGCGAAAGGCGTAACTTTTATACGATTGTTGCCGTAGTTCTAAATCGAGTCTGAAGTCCCCATAACGTGGGCACCATGAGCTGGTCTTTTTCAGTATACTGTATATGTGATGTTGAATATATGTTAAGATCTGGTAACTTAGTGAAATTTGTACGAAATGCTAAGACGACGACATGTAATTGAACTTAAGCTAAGAAGATGACGCTAAGCTGATTGAGGGTAAAAGAGCTAATTGAAATGATGTTTTAATAATATTGTTAATCCCTCCTATATGTTTATGTTTTAAAGTTCTTAAGGTAAAAATTAGATTCTATATTTTTCCTCTTTAAAGCTAAGCAAGCGGCACATAGCGAATAAGCTAAATCGATACATGTTAACGGGGAAAACGTGGCTAAGTTGTCAATTAGGCAAAGAGGTAAGTGCGTATACGAATTGATGGTATAGTGAACAAGAGGGTAAAAACTTGAGGGTAGAGTGAGTAATTTTTGGAAAAGAAGTTCAGATGAATAAGGAAAGTAGAGCTAAATATTGTTAAATTAGACGATACAGGTTACGATGGTAAACGAGGTAGGCAACAGCTTGGAAGATTAACCCTATTCTAAAGACGTTTAGCAAAAGAGTTATAAATTAAGTTGTTTATGTTCAATATGTATTACGTTGATGAATAACCACTAAAGTGTTAACCTTCTACAAAATAATTTGAGTTGAACGTCTGCAAACTAATAACTTAAGTTGAGAAGCTCTCTGCTATACCCCTAAAGGATTATGTTAAGTTATCTATTCTAAGTGTTGAAATTTTCTACCATGTCTGAAAAGGGTAATCCTAGGATCTTCTAAGTCACTTATGATTATGTAAGCTTTCTTAAGCTCCGCAGATAATTGAAAAGTTATGTAAGTCTATCCAGCATCACCCGAATTACGGCTATATATCTTTATTTTTTTATAAGGAATCACTTAGAGAGTTACTCATGAGTTCCTAAGTTACAGATCTCCAAGTCTTAGATCCTTAAGTTATATCTTTACGTCCCTAATTTATGTTGAAATGTGCTACCTAATCTAAGAAGTTTTTGAGAGATCATATTTCGAGAATTATGTTAATGTCTCGGTCAAGTAACTGATGTTGTATACGAGTCTAAAAGCTCAATTCTTTATGTCTTACCAGTAAGAAGTCTTAATGTATATGATTTTCATGTTATAACATACAGTTGAATTCTTTCAGTTATATTCAAGTCATGCATCTTTTTGTTTAGCTCTTGTTGATTTATCAGTTGAATTTCCTAAATTGAAAGAAGAGATTCTCCTCTGTACCAATGTTCCTAATGTCTATGTAAGTATAAGTGCAGGCTATGATAATGATCAGTTAAGCTCAGAACTTTGAATACCAGGAAGTCTCCTAGAGGTCACCCAGCTAACTAAATACGAGTTATACATTATATAGAAGTCTCACACGTTGTATGTCTATTGTTCAGTTCTAACCTCTATGTATATGACAAATAACTCCAAGTTCGTACTTATAATTTCCATGTTTTCCTGCAAATAAGTCAAATGAATTAAGAACTATATGTGCTTATCTACATGATAAATTTGGCAATGAAATTCCTATGTATAGTTGTCGATACAGGTAAAGGAACCACCTGGTAGGCAGTATATATTTGCAGTTCCCAAATGTTAAAGAATTGTGTAGAAATGAGCTTTACGTGTTTCTATCCAAGTAATATGTTCAATTGGTAGGATTATTTGTAGGACATTGTTTGTAAGCCTACAGAAGTTCTTATGTTGTATAAACCTCTTGAAGGTCCTTCAAGTAACTGAGTCGACATGTTCATGTATAATTTGACAACTTTACGTGATATATATACATATTTTCTAGCTTTACATGATATGGGTGCTCACTTGCATTTATGGGTTACGAAAGAGGCCTATTCCGGCCACAAATTTAACATTTGTCATTTATATGCCATACGTGTTAAATTGACTCAATATAAGCCATATCGACCCTATTTATGATTATGATTGAGAATTATTTTTATTTTACCCCGGTGTGGTACATAGGCTGGAGATATTTATATTTTACCCCGATGTGGTACATCAGCTGAAGATAATTTTATTTTACCCCGATGTGGTACATGGGCTTAAGGTATTTTTATGTTACCCCGATGTGGTACATCGGCTGGCGATATTTTTATTTTACCCCGGTGTGGTACAACGGCTGGAGATATTTTTATTTTACCCCAATGTGGTACATCAGCTGAAGATATTTTTATTTTACCCTGGTGAGATACATCAGCTGAAGATACTTTTATTTTTCCTTGATATGGTACACCGGCTGGACGAATTTTATATATGGATTTATTGTTGGTTAGTTGTTGTCATTACAATTATAGTTTTTCTTGTTCATTACTTGGTTGCATTTGCACTTCAGTATTGACTTATTGCCAGGTTTCAATTTCCAAGATTACAGGTTGTTGTTATTCCTTATTTCTGGCTTAATTATCATTGCTATCTTACATGTTTACAGTTTTCTTCCTTACATACCAGTACATTTCATTCGTACTGATGTCACTTCGCCTGGGGACCTGCGTTCGTGCCACAGGTGCAGGTAGAGGTCGGGATTGCCAGTTGCAGTAGCAGTTCAAGAGATTAGCGGATGTGTTTGTATGCTCCTTTCTTTCTGGAGCTAAGAATGGTTTTGTTTCAGTTTGAGTTTTGAGATGTAGTTATGGGTAGGTTGGAGCCCTGTACCGACCATCAGTCAGCTTACTCTCTAGAGGCTTTGTGGACTTAGTGTGTACAATGGTATTCAGTTTGTGGCCTTGTCAGCTTTTTGTTGCTTAGTTTGGCATACTCATAGCCTTTTTTGCATTTCAGTTGTTTACCCTATATTTTTGAGACATTATGGGTCCAGTTTGTGCTCCAGTTGATTGTGACAGGTGGCCTGGACGGCCCAAGTATTATAGTTACAGATGTCATAAAGCCGGCTTCCCAGTTAGTCTGGTATGGGGAGCCAGTCGCTCCCTCCCCCCAGTTATGGGGAGTGACACTGGGTATCATCATATTCGAGTTAGGGAGAGAGATATACCAAAGAATGCTTTCAGGACCAGATATGGCCACTTTGAATTTCTAGTCATGTCCTTCGGGTTGACGAATGCTCCAGTGATGTTCATGGACTTGATGAACAGTATTTTCAGGCCGTATCTGGACCTTTTTGTGATAGTATTTATTGATGATATTCAGGTGTATTCTCGCTCAGAAGCAAAACATCGGGATCATTTATAGACAGTGCTCTAGATTCTCACAGATCGTAAGTTATATGCAAAATTTTCCAAGTGTGAGTTCTGGCTGAATTCAGTGTCCTTTCTGTGTCATGTTGTGTCAGAAGCCGGTATCTAGGTAGACTCCAAGAAGATTGAGGAGGTAAAAACATGGCCTAGGCCGAAAAATCCAACCCAGGTACGCAGTTTCTTGGGATTAGCCAGTTACTACAGGAGGTTTGTAAAAGGGTTTTCTACTCTGTCAGCGCCTTTGACCAAGTTAACTCAGAAAGCAGCCAAATTTCACTGGACCAAAGCATGTGAACAGAGTTTCCAGGAGCTGAAAAACAGACTAACCTCAGCACCAGTATTAGCCTTGCCAGAAGGATCAGAGGGTTACACAATGTACTGCGATGCTTTAGGTGTCGGGTTAGGAGGTGTTCTGATGCAGCATGGTAAGGTAATTGCTTATGCTTCGAGACAGCTAAGAAAGCATGAAAAGAACTACCCCGCCCATGACCTAGAATTAGCCGCGGTAATCCATGCCTTAAAAATATAGAGGCACTATATGTACGGTGTTCATGTAGATATTTTCACTGACCACAAGAGCATCCAGTATATCTTCACACAGAAAGAGTTGAATCTGCGGCAGTGCCGCTGGTTGGAATTATTGAAAGACTATGATGTAAATATCTTATATCATATAGGAAAAGCCAATGTTTTAGAAGATGCCCTCAGTCGCACATCTATGGGGAGTTTAGCATACCTGAGGCCAGAACAGCGGGAACTAGCTAGGGAATTGTATGAGGTAGCGAAACTGGCTGTCCGTATAGTAGATTCAGGAGACAGTGGGGCAGTGATCTAGAATACTTATTTTTTCATCATTGGTTGTAGAAGTAAAAAAGCGATATTAGGAAGATCCTAACCTAGTTCAACTTAGGAATAAAGATCAGCAAGGGAAGTAGTAGATATTAGGGTAACTGGAGATGGAGTTTTGAGGTATAGGGGCCGCCTTTGTGTGCCGGATGCGGCAGGGCTTCGATCGCAGATTATGGGCGAGGTACATTATTCCCGTTATTATCTTCATCTAGGTTCAACGAAAAAGTACCATGATATAAAAGAAATTTATTCGTGGCCGGGCATGAAAAAGGAGGTAGTAAAATTTGTGGCAGAATGTCCTAACTGCCAGCAAGTGAAGGTTGAACATAAAAAACCTGGTGGACAGACACAAGAAATAGCAGTGCCTATGTGGAAATGGGAGGCGGTTAATATGGACTTTGTAACAGGGTTACGTCATACCAGGCGTAAATTTGATTATGTCCGGGTAATTGTCGACAGGTTGATGAAATCAGCTCACTTTCTGCCAGTCAGGGCTACCTTTTCAGCCGAGGTCTACGCTGAATTGTATATTACAGAGATAGTTTGATTGCACGGTGTTCCAGTATCAATTATTTCTAACATAGGGGCACAGTTCACAGCTAAATTTTGGCAATCCTTCCAGAAAGGTCTGGGACACAGTTTGACTTTGTAACAGGGTTACGTCATACCAGGCGTAAATTTGATTATGTCCGGGTAATTGTCGACATGTTGATGAAATCAGCTCACTTTCTGCCAGTCAGGGCTACCTTTTCAGCCGAGGACTACGCTGAATTGTATATTACAGAGATAGTATGATTGCACGGTGTTCCAGTATCAATTATTTCTAACAGAGGGGCACAGTTCACAGCTAAATTTTGGCAATCCTTCCAGAAAGGTCTAGGACACAATTTAACCTGAGTACAGCCTTCCATCCACAAACTGATGGGCAAGCAGAACGCACAATTCAGAAACTCAAAGATATGCTATGGGCGTATGTGTTAGACTTCGTAGGCAACTGGGATGAGCACTTGCCACTTATTGAATTCGTGTACAACAACAGTTACCATTCAGAAATTCAGGTGGCGCCTTATGAAGCTTTATATGGGAGGATGTGCAGATCCGCAGTTGGTTGGTTTGAGGTAGGAGAATTGGGATTGATTGGGCCTAATATTATTTATTAATCAGAAGAGAAGGCGAAACTTATCAGAGAACACCTTTTAACAGCTCAGAGCCACTAGAAGTCCTATGTTGATGTCCGTCGGAGGAACTTAGAGTTTGATGTGGGTGACTGGGTATTCCTTAAGGTTTCGCCAATGAAGGGCGTGATGAGATTTTGTAAGAAGGAAAATCTTAGCCCAAGGTTTATTGGACCATATCAAATCCTTCAGAGGATAGGCCAAGTGGCATATAAGCTTGATCTGCCTTCAAAATTAGAATCTGTTCACGCAGTCTTCCATGTGTCGATGCTATGAAAGTGCATAGGAGATCCCTCCCGAATCGTGCGAGTTGAGGATGTCCAAATCATTGAAGAGTTAGCTTATGAAGAGGTTTCAGTAGCTATACTGGATCAGCATGTTCGCAGGCTGAGAACTTAAGATGTCGCTTCTGTTAAAGTATTGTGGAGGAACAAGAACAAAGAAGAAATGACTCGGGAGGCTGAAGATGATATGAGAACTAGATACCCTCATTTGTTTCAGGCTTAGTCAAGACTATGCAGTTAAGGTAAGTTATTGATTCAGTTGCTATTTCATGATTTGTGTTATGTATATTGCTTAGTTGACTCTAGCCTTATTGATAAATAGTTGTTATAGCATTATATGAAGTGTTTGCTGGACTTTTCTGCGTTTCAGGGTTTTCAAATAGTCCATATTACAGGGGAGACTCTGCCAAAATTTTTCTAGAATAATAGTCCTAAAAGAGATAAACCCCTATAAACCGAGTTGACATTTTAGGACGAATGTTCCTAAGGTGGGAGGATGTTACACCTCGTGAAAGTTAACAAATAGTAGGGGTACGCGTGGCAATGAAGTAGAAAAAGAGAGTACGACGTGTGTAAAGAAGCCTCGGAAGTCGGGTCGAGCGAGGCTAGGCCGCACAGGGCATGCGCGACATGCCAGGCGGCAGAGCACCAGCCAGCACGGCGCGCCAGCACCTTGGCGCGATGTAGGACGCAGCATGGCACAAAGGTTGCTGCGATGGCTGGCGCGAGGCGCCTCCCTGGTGTCTTGCCCTCCCATATATATATAAGTGTTTCCATGTTTTAAATCATTTTCCAAAAAGTAGCAGCGGGCGGAGAGGTTAGGGAATGAAGAAAATCAAATGAAATTCATCCGACTATACTACCAAATTCCATCCAAACTCCGATTAACCTTGAGTATTGAAGTTTAAGGTTGTAGAGAGAATCGCTACGGAGTTATTTTCACGAAATTCGCCTGGCGAATCATCGTCCCACCGAGCCAAAGTCATTAGAATTGTACCAACCAATTTATATACGATCACAAGATTAAAGTAAGCATTTCTCCCTTCTAGACTTTTGAGAAATAATGAGTTTACGACCGTTTTCCGTTAAGTTGAAATATAGTTGATATTCATATGTAATGTTTTCCTTTTTGCCGAATTTAGTATTAAAACCAGTCCTATTCTCCTTATAACACATTTTCAGCTGGGAAGAGCTATTGAATATGAATTGGAACTTACCAGCTAATTAGAAACCGGCGATTGAGGTATGTTAAGGCCAATCCTTTAGGCAAGTTACTTCCTATAGCATTGTAACTTAGTCTAAATCCCAGTAAGAGAATCATAAGTACATTAATCCTGAATAGTTATTGTTATTAGCTGAAACTAGTAGTCTATGCGTGGTTTGGGATTTGATTTGCCTATATAACCTACCATGACCAACCCCAGTGTTATTAGCTGTGTCAGCCCCGCCAGGGGCGAGATGACATCTCCCCAGAAAGAGCGACATGCCATCCGCGAGGGACGAAGATGGGGTCGCAGGTCCCCATAGAGTCCATTCCATGACTGGACTATTATACATATGCTGCATTGGCACCACATCCATGACGAGCCTAGTGCCCGGGGTGCAGATATCAGGAGTCCACTAACTCAGACACAACTACAGTCAGGTGCCGAGCGGGCTCAGTTGCAGACCCAGGGGACTGGTTGGATGGCGATTGTTACCAATTGGCCCATAATTACCTTGTTAAGGGTATATAGATTGAACTGTATTTGCCAGGGCTTATAGGGGCCCCAGGTGTGATGTTCTGTGCTGGTTGTACCTTCAGAATTATGGGGGCAAGGTAAGGTTCTTGTTTGCTTTAGTTATTGATATACTTGATAATAGAGAATCAAGCTACTCAGGTATGAATCCTATCCCTTCTCTTCCAGTCATTTTTTAGTTCCATCTTTTATATTCAGTCATTAACAATTATTGTCTTACATACTCGGTACATGTTGTATTGACGCCCTTTTGGGGTGCTGTATTACTTGCCTGCAGGTATAGATAGACGAGGAGTAGGTCCCTCTTAGCTTCCAGCCAGGATTAGCAGAAGAGTCGGCTCCTTTACTCCGGAGCTTATAAATAGATGCTTTACTCTTTTGATTGTATAGTTTATGTGTAGGTCGGGTCCCTGTCCCGACAATCATATTACTCTTAGAGCCTTTCGTATTGTTCTATTTCCCTGTGGTTGGTTGTTGTTGGTCGTGTGGGGCCCGTATGTGTTTTATCTCGCTATTGGTCGTGTAGGGCCTTGTCGGCTATAGCTTAGTTTAGCACCATATTTAAGTTTCAGTCATAACTAGACATCATAGTGGCCTTGTCGGCCCGCGTAGGACTCCCTATTGCTAAGTGTTCCTGCTTAGCAGTTTTCTTGTGGCAGGTGGCTATAAGGCCTTGTCGGCCAGGGCTGTGTTTACAGCCGACATATAGCCCGTTATTTTCTTGATTCCAGAGTTAGTATTAGACGTGCATTGGAGTTCCTAGGCTCAATCAGATCCCAGTAGGGCACCAAGTGCCAATCATGCCTCCCAAGGTGGGGCGTGACATGAGGGACTTGAAGACTCGTCACTAAGGGCCACGACTCATCAAGTCTCCGACAGGTACACTGGATAACAAATCACTTAAGGCTTGAGGGACTTAACGATTTATTTCTCGAGACCACGACCAGTGGTCACCTTCCGTCATGTACACTGTCTCATTCTCAAATAAAGTTCAACCTGCTCACGACTCACCTCACGAGTCGTTGGGACTGACCACGACTAGTGGGGTCCGTTCCGTTAGGTACACTGGTCATCCTTCCATTTATTTCACAACTTAACCCCATGATTAACCTGACGACTCATGGTGGCTGACAACGAGTCGTTCCCACACCCGTGGGGACCTCAAACCTTCATTTCATCCAAGTCTTCCCACGATCCACCTGACGACTTGAGGGGCCTCCTCACGAGTCGTCCAACGACTCATCCAGCAACTGAAGCATCATTTCCCAGATTTTCCCTATTTTACTCCCGAGTTTGATCCTTGGGTTCTCAGGGTATTACAATATCTCCCCCTCGGGAAGACATTCTCGAATGTTAGAAACACATAGAAAACATAAAAACAAGCAATCATCACATGTAAATACTGACTATTTAGAATGACTACCTCCGAGAAGAACTACACAGCTGAACTGGATTCAAACATCACGAACATTTATCCTAACATAATTCAAACTTGTGCACACGAACTGAACGTGGAAACTAGTTAGAGAATTAGGGAAAAAATGGTACCTCAAACTGAAACTGAGCTAGTAGGGACAGGTGAGGGTATGTAGCCATCATAGCCACTTCGGCTTCCCACGTAGCCCCCTCAACATGCTGGTTTCTCCATTACACCTTCACCGCAGCTACTTTTTTGTTCCTTAGCCTCTAAACTTGGCGATCCAAAATTGCAACTGGAGTTTCCTCATAACTAAGGTTATCTTCCACACCAAAGCTTTCCGCCGGCACAACTAAAGATGGATCACCCAAGCACTTTTTCAAGAGAGATGCATGAAACACGGGATGTACTGAATATATCTCTGAGGGCAAGTCCAACTCATACGCTACCTTACAAACTCTTCTCATAAGCCGGCAGGGACCAATATAGCGAGGACTTTTTCCTTTCTTTCCAAACCGCATGACTCCTTTCATGGGGGACACCTTTAGAAATACCCAATCATCAACTTCAAACTCCAAATCTATTCTTCTCACATCCGCATATGACTTTTGATGACTCTGAGCGGTCTTCATCCTGTCCCTTATCAGCTGAAACTTCACCAAGCCTCGTGAACCGAATCTGTCCCTATCATAACTTCCTCACAACCTCAAACCATTCTATGGGTGATCTACACCTCCACCCTTAGAGAGCCTCGAATGGTGCCATCTGGGTGCTGGAGTGGTAGTTGTTATTATAAGCAAACTCGACCAAGGGAAAGTGATCATCCAAACTACCTTTAAATTCCATCACACATGATCTCAACATGTCCTCAAAAGTCTGGATTGTCCGTTCTGCTTGACCATCTGTTTGCGCATGAAATGTTGTGCTGAGCTTAATCTGAGTCCCAAGCCCTTTTTGGAAAGACCGCCAAAACTGAGAGGTAAACTGAGTACCTCGGTCTGAAATAATAGACAAGGGCACTCCATGATGTCGAACCAACTCCCGAAGATACAATTTGGCATAATAATCCGCTGAATCTGTGGTTTTGACCGGTAGAATGTGTGCAACCTTGGTCAACCTGTCTACCACCACCCAAATAGAATTACAGTGTCGGTGAGTACGAGGTAGGCCTGTAATAAAATCCATATTAATCTCTTCCCACTTCCAAGTAGGGATGCTAATATCATGAAGTACGCCTCCCAGATATTGATGTTCGATCTTCACTTACTGATAATTCGAGTACTTGGCTACAAATTCTGCAATATCCTTCTTCATGCCATTCCGCCAATATATTTCCCGCAAGTCATGATACATCTTCGTGGAACCCGGATGGATGGAATACCTGGACCCATGTGCCTAATACAATATCCGGTCCCTCAAATTATCAACATTTGGAACACATAGGTGACCCTGGTACCGCAGTACCCCATCTCCCCCTTGGGAGAAAACCTCCACCTTTTGACTCCGAACGACTTCCTTCAGCATTAACAACATCGGATCCTCATCTTGCATAGCTTTCACATTCATTACCAAGGACGATTCTGATTCGTTTCGCACAACAACGCCGCCATAGATAGAGTCGACCAATCTAACTCCCAACCTCGCAATTCGATGGACATCTATCACCAACACCTTCTTTCCCTTATCCATGTGGGATACACTCTCCATAGAGATCCTACTAAGTGCATTTGCTACTACATTAGCCTTGCCTGGGTGATAAAGGACACTCATATCGTAGTCCTTTAGTAGCTCCAACCACCTCCTCTACAGAAGATTGAGATCTTTCTGCGTAAACACATATTATAAGCTCTTGTGATCCATGAATACATCCACGTGGACCCCATACAACTAATTTCACCTTTTCTTCAATGCAAACACCACTGCGGCCAACTCAAGATCATGGGTCGAGTAATTCTTTTCATGAACTTTCAACTGTGTTGATGCATAAGCTATCACCTTTCCATAATGCATCAATACACACATGAGTCCAACTCGCGAAGCATCACAATAACCCACAAAGCCATCCGAACCCTCAGGTAGTGTCAACACTGGTGCTGAAGCAAGTCAAGTCTTCAACTCTTGGAAGCTTTCTTCACAAGCCTCCAACCATTGAAAATTCACCTTCTTCTAAGTCAACTTGGTAAAAGGGGCTGCAATAGATGAGAAAGCCTCAACAAATCTCCGGTAGTAATTCGCGCCCAAAAAGCTCCTGATATCATATAGGTTCACCAGTGTGGGGCAAATTTTTTACCGCTTCGATTTTCTGAGAATCTACCTTTATGCCCTCACTCGATACCACATGGCCCAAGAATGCTACAGTGTCCAACCAAAACTCACATTTTCTGAACTATGCATTCAACTGGCGATCCTTGAGGGTCTGAAAAACTATTCTTAAGTGAGCAGCATGCTCTTCCTCGCTCCGAGAGTATATGAGGATATCATCGATGAACACAATTACGAACATGTCCAAATATGCCTTTAACACCCTATTAATTATATCCATAAAAGATGCATGGGCATTGGTTAGACCAAAACATATAACAACAAATTCGTAGTGACCATATCGAGTCCTGAAAGCGGTCTTCGGGATGTCACTCTCTCGAACCCTGAGATGATGATACCAGGACTTGAGATTAATCTTGGAGAAACACTTGGCTCCCTGAAGCTGATCGAACAAATCATCAATCCTGGGTAAGGGGTACTTTCTTAACGGTGACCTTGTTCAACTGCCGATACTCAATACACATGCAAATGAAATCGTCCTTCTTTCGAACAAATAATACTGGTGCACCCCATGGAGACTTACTCGGCCTAATGAAGCCCTTATCTAACAGGTCCTTCAACTGATCCTTCAACTCTTTAAGCTCGGATGGAGCCATCTGTAAGGCGGAATAGATATAGTCTTCGTCTTGGGAAGAAGATCTATACCGAAATCAATCTCCCGCTCGAGAGGGACACCTAGCAAATCATTAGAAAAGACCTTTTGATACTCACGTACCACTGGTACGGACTGGATAGTCAGGTTTTCGAACTCCACGTCCTTAACCCTAACTAGATGGTACATGCACCCCTTAGAAATCATCTTTCTGGCATTAAGGTAGGAAATAAATCGACCTACAGGCACAACTAAACTACCCTTCGATTCTAATACTGGCTCACCTGGAAATTTGAGCTCTACTGATCGAGTTCTATAATTAACTGAATCATAGCATGCAAATAGCCAATCAATGCCGAGAATAATATTTAAATAGGTCGTGGCTAACTCTATCAAGTCTTCTAAGGTGATCGTATGTCGGACTAAGACTGGTCAATCTTTATACACCCGTCTAGCTATAACTAATTTAATTACAGGAGTAGACACTGAGAATGGCTCTGGTATGACACCGGGAATGATTCCAAAGATACTGCCTACATATGGTGTCACAAAAGATATGGTAGCCCCCAGATATAGCAAGCCATATATTTCAACGTGAAAAACTCTAAACATACCAGTGACTACATCTGGTGAGGCCTCCTGCTCCTGATGAGTGTCTAAGGCGTAGAATCTATTTTGGCGCCCAGATGTGCTAATAGATGCCACCTAATGTGCTGAGCGTGGGGGAGGGGCTGCTGAACTAGAAGCTGGGCCTCGGCCCCCAACCTGATCCTGTCTCACAGCTGGACAATATCTGAGCATATGTTCGAGCTTCCCACAACTAAAACAAGCTCTTGACCCTACCAAGCACTGACTTGTGTGTCCCCGGCCGCACCTGCGACAATGTATAATGCTAGAATACGTGGGTCTAGTGCTATGAACCCTCGAGCTTAATGCTCACCCCCTTTTACCATGTTTGGTCCTAGATGGCACACTAAGCACTGTAGATGCTAGGGTTGATGATCTTTGAAGGGTCTGCTGTCGATGCCCACCACCGGACCTCTATTGAGAGAATCTGTGGTCCTCGGTCCTGGCCTTCTTAGCCTCCCTTTCCCTCAAGCCACCTCAATCTGCTGGGCGTACAATACTATACGACGGAAGTCCATGTCCTGGTGAAACATAGCTATCCTGCAGTCCTTGTCCAATTAACCTACTATGCTATGCACAATTCGGCTCACCCGCGTCCGCTGGTCAGCCACTAACTCTAGGTCATACTTAGATCGGCGGGTGAACTCAAGGGCGTACTCCTGCATATTCATCCATCCTTGCTTTAAATTCACAAACTCAGCTGCTTTCAACTCCCTTATCTCTCGAGGGAAGAACCGATCAAGGAATGCAACCTGAAAATCTTCCCATGTAATCAGACCTGCTCCTGCGACTCTGTTGTCCTTCTATTGGTGAAACCAAATAAGCGCAACCCCCTTCAACTAGTAGGAGGCCAACTCTGCGCACTCTCTATTGTTCACCACTATAACCTGGGTGATCTTGACAATATCATCAATGAAATCATGCGGGTCCTCATCTTCCTTGGACCCCAGAAACTCCGGCGGGTTCATTCTCAAGAAGTCTCAGACTCTGGCTGCCACTGCATTGCCATTTTGAGGAACATGTGCAACAGCCTGTTAATTAACCTGAGAGGTCAAGTCCTACGCGAGCATCTGGATAGCGGCCTGGAACTCAGTATGAGAGGCTAACTCCGGTGCTTGAGGCTCCTGAACTGGTGGGGCTAGCTAATGCCCATAATCATTCCCATCCTTGTGGCCTTCACCACCTCCATTCCTCTCCCCATTCATTCTTCGAGGTTCCATGGTTCTTCCATTGCGAATAACACAAATTAGAATGATAGAAAGATTTTCATTGCATGACATAGATCATGAAAGAAGGGAACATTTTCTAAACGTCTAGTAGCCTCTTCATCATAAGTGTGGCGCAGTTCACACCCATAAAAAAGACTCTACTAACAAGGCTTTCAGACACCCTTGGACACTTCAAACCTATGGCTGTGACACCAAGTTTGTCACGACCCGAACGGAGGCCCGAATCGTAGATACCGGACAAGGGACCCCGAGAGACCCCGAGTCGACCCATGGCTTAATCATTCAACTAACTCAATCCATTAACATGAATAAACCATAAATATAAACTCTGTGGAAGTCTCATACAATAGCACATCAGAATAATATCTGAAGCTACAGATTCCTAAGATTGAAAGCCTCTAATCTAGACGAGTTGATAGGACAAGACCCCAACTAACTTAACAATACTGAAACTGGAAAGTCATAAAGGAAAATGATAGTCTAGTCCTCGAAGGATGAGGACTCACTACTCCGAGAAGATACTAACTCCGAAAAGCTATCTAAGAACGGGGCAGAAGCGGCGAGCCGAGTCTTGTATCATGAATCGATACATCATAGGAAGTATGCAGTCGGTACATGGAATATACCAAGTATTCAAGGTAAGTAAAACCACTTAAGTACAATAAATCATTTAAAACATTTCATACATATCATAAGCTTTCAAATATCAGGGGAGAGACTACATGCATTCTTTTTTCCATCAAAATCTTAACATAACATGACCATGCATAGCTTTATAGCATCACGACTGACTCAAATGACTCAAACATGAAACATATCATTTATTTTAAAAGCTGAAAAATGAGTCAAACCTTACTTTTAGAACATGCATGCGTAAGATACCTTCCATGAGTAATGCATATGCAAATCTTAATAGTATAGATAGTGGGAGGCTCATCACTTAACCGACATACCACAATAGAGCTTATGTGGTCCCGACTATCACAATCAAGTGGGCAAAGCCATCCAAAACCTTTTCAGGGCTAAGGACGCTACCATGATATCGATATCAAGCTGAAGGGCCAATCAGGCTTGGGATAGCTCACAAGGGAGCTCCCAATAATATAACAGTATCAACCTACGTTGGCGCGTAGTTCTGGGATAGGGTGATTGACCCTTATGCCGCTCGGTGCTAGACTCTTCTCCCAAACAAAAAAATGCAATGCTCTACATCATATATAACGAAGCTCAACATCATGTACCGACGAAGCTCAACATCATCTAATGACGCTGCTCAATATGAAATCATGCATAGCTCAACATCGTATGAAACGAAGCTCAATATTGTCTTTTGACAAATATCATAATGAAATCATTCATAGACTAGACATCATGTGAAAATTAGGCTCAACATTGTTCCTTCACAAAGCTCAATAATGACACACATCTCAATTACAAATTCATGCATATGAGAAGCTTTATTTCGAATCATACCACAAGCTCAAGTATAAATGGGAGCATCTACTCCAAATCATTCGGTAAGCCATATGTAGGAATATTTAACTCAATATACCACAAGCTAGAACTCATGAAAAATTTGGGAGACTTCGCTCCAAACCATGTGGTAAGCTTATTTCGGGAAAATCATCATTTTAAAACAACATGTGGGCATTTCCCAAAGCTTTATCAACTTATATCTACTCAATTTATTTTGAAAACAATATCATAATCATGGGTAACTTTAGAAACATGCTTTATATCATCAAATCTCATCAACATCATACGTTCAATATCATCCTCTTCTTTCATTAACTCATCATCCATTGGCATTCAAATTTCATAATTTAGAAATCACAATTTGGGTTGAAAACAATTTAAAATCTTCCGATGCTTCACAATTCACAAATATAAACATAATCCTATCATACCCATGTATAAAAATTGAAGAATCATGCAATTGGGAAAAAACCCCATAACCTGATCATGAGAATTTCTTACACTAGATAGAGATTGGGCATGGGTGTTGAAAGAGGCACCCACTCATAGCCTTACATACCTGGGAATGCTGAATTCTCACACCTTGTAATAGCCCAATGCTAAGATTCCAACGAAAACCTTGAGATCTTTCCTTGAATCTCCTCTTTAAACCTTCAAACTTGCATGCATGGGAAGAATGACTTATAACAGGTTTTCCCCTGCTAAAAACCCAATAAAACGAGCCTTAAATGACGTAGTATAGGCCCCTAGGATTTAGGAATTATGAAAAAGCCCAGACTAAAATTGTTGAATTTAACTGCCAGGGGGTCCCAATGAGGAACTGATGACTCATCATTAAGGGCCACGACTCATCAAGTCGTCCTTCAGGTACACTGGACAACAGATCACTTAGGGCTCATAACGAGGGACTTAATGATTCATTTCTCGAGACCACGACCCATGGCCACCTTCCCTCATGTACACTCTCTCATTCTCAAATAATGTTCAACCTGCTTGCTCACAACTCACCTTACGAGTCATTGGGACTGACCATGACTCGTGGGGTCATTCCGTTAGGTACACTGGTCGATCCTTCCATTTATTTCTAAACTTAATCCCATAGTTAACTTGATGACTCGTTGTGGTGACCATGAGTCGTTCCCTCGCCCGTGGGGACCACAAACCTTCATTTCATCCAGGCCTTCCCACGAGCCATCTGATGACTCATGGGGTCTCCTCATGAGTCATCCAATGACTCGTCCTAAAACTAAGGTATCATTTCCAAGATTTTCCCCATTTGACTCCCGGGTCTGATCCTTGGGTTTTCGGGGTATTACAGGGTAACCACGGGAGACACCACAACTCGTGGTGTTACCGATGAGTCATGGTGAGCACCCATTAAGTGCACTGCCTAAGCTTCCTTCATCCTTCTATAACCCGTGGCCACGACAGACCTAATGAGTCATTTGGCTAACCATGACTTGTGGTCATGCACGTGGTTACACAGAACTTGAAATATCCACTAAAGTCAAACTCCTCACCACGAGTCCCTTAACGACTCCTAGTCATCCTGACGGGTCACAGGACGACTTTTTCTGTGACCTAGTGTAGAAAATCTTGTTTTCTCTGTTTTAATCTCTCGGGTCTAATCATAGGGCTTTCGGGGTGTAAAAATATCCCCCCTTGGGAACATTCTCCCTCGAATGTTGGAAAACACACAAAAAAGCAGAGAATGCAATCATCATATTCAAATACTGATCATATAAGCTGAAAACTAATGGGACGACTGTCTTCGAACTGAACTACATGCCTGCACTGAATTCACGAATCATACATACATACTTTGACATGAAAGAAACTAGAACACATTAACGGAACAAGAAACTGAATAGAGTTTTAGGGAAAAAACTAATACCTCAAGCTGAAACTGAGCCGAAAGGGAAAAGATGTGACTATCTTGCCATCATATTTGCTTCGGCTTCCCATATAGCTTCCTCAACATGCTGATTCCTCCATAAAACTTTAACTGAAGCTACTTCATTGTTTCTTAGCCTTCGAACCTTAATATCTAATATTTCCACCCGAACCTATTCATAACCAAGGCTGTCTTTCACACCGACACTATCCACCAAAACAAATAAAGTTGGAGTTGCCCTCAGAGTTGTCTTCTATGCATCCTATGTTTCATGTATTGCTTTTGAAGAAATGTTTGGGAGATCAAGCCCTAGTAGTTCCGGTGGACAGGGTTGGTGTAATAGATAGCAATAGCTATGAGGAAGTTCCAGTGGAAATATTAGATCATCAGGTTCGGAAGCTAAGGAACAAGGCAGTAGCTTTAGTTAAAGTATTATAGATAAATCATCATTTCAAAGGAGTTATGTGGGAAGCCGAAACGGATATGATGGCTAACTACCCACACTTATTCTCTACCGGCTCAGTTCCAACTTGAGGTATAAGTTTTTCCCTATATATCTACTTAGTTTTAATCTTCAAATCAAGTGTTCAAGTTTATTTTATGTATATGGATGTGTATGTGAAGTATGAATCAGTTCAGCTATGTAGTATGAATCAGAGGTAGTCATTCCATTAATTTTCGGGTTAAATGACCAGTTTTGGTGTGTAACGATTGCATGTCATTATTTTTCTTCTTGTTTCCAACATTCGAGGATGAATGTTCCCAAGGGGGGGATATTGTAATACCTCAAAATTTCCTAAGATTAAACCCAGGATCAAAATTTGAAGTTGGCTGGAAAACTGGATAATAGTCATAGGATGGGTGATGTAACGACTGATGGTTGGAAACCACGGGTCGTTGTTAGCAGTCGTGGGAGGAATTGGACATTGGAAATTGGGGATGCCACTGGTCTTCCAATTACTCGTGGTGAGAAGTGACGACCCATTGACACGGTTGCGGTACGAGTTGCTAGATTTTCCAGTGGATGTAGTCGATGGGTACCACAACTCACTGGAAGCAACCACGAGTTGTGATGAGGCTCGTGGTAAGGGAAGTTCAGGTTTGTGAAGGTGCTGACAACGATCCATCTAACAACCGTTCACTTAAAGAAATGACTAATCCTATGGAGTCGTGGGAAGAATCTAAAAACACGAGGTGAGGTAGTGGACCCAATGACTTGATTCCACGAGTAGTGGTATCATGCAACGACTCGTGGGATCAGTGGTTGGTTCACCCAGTTCAGTTTATCAAGGAAATTTCAATAAGGGTATTTTTGACCTTTTTATGCTCTAGGGCCCTAAACTACATTGTTTATGCATTTTTCTGGGCATGTTAAGATAGGTTAAATCCCCATTTCATAGTCATTCCCATGCATGCAAATTAAGAGGATTTTAGAGAGATCAAGCATAGTTTCAAGCTTTTCCCTATCAATTCTCAATTGGGGATTCAAGGAACTGTAGAATCTGTTTCTTACCCAGGTATGTAGGGTTATGAATGGGTGTTTTCGTTCATACCCATGCCCATTCTCTATTAATTTATGAAAATCTATGAAAAATCTCATGGGGTTTTGAATTCAATTTTTGTGAAAATCTAATGATTTACTAACGGGCTATTATAATTTGTGATTTACATCATATTCCATGGATTTTGATCAAATTTAACAACTATTTTTTATTATAAATTTACTGATTTCGATTTCTACTCAATTAAGCCTCTTTTTGCATGATCTATGATCAATCAATTTATGATCTACACTTCAATTGTTGATATTTACAAACCCATTATGATCTATAATTTGAAATATGGATTTATTCAAATACCCAACATGATTTAATGATTTACAAGTTATAAGCATGATCTTCAAGTATGCATGGGCCTTTTGATTTATGAACTATTGATGATGGAAAACTTGTTTTCAAGTTACCCATGTTTATAAGCATATTTATGAATGAATTAAGCATTGCAAAGCATGTTAAAGTATTGGGAAATGCCCCTATATGGAAGAATGATTTACTGTTTATGAAATGGATCTCATGATTTATCGATTTATGATGTTGGCCGATTAAAAGGCCTTTGATTCTCGGCTCATAATATCTTAATGGGGATCAATGAATGATGAATTTTTATTTTAGCCATGAATCTTAATGAATGATGTTATTGATTTACATATGAGCCTAATATGCATATTTTTGGGAGCCGTGTCTAGCACCGAGCAGCCCGACGTTCAAAGGAATACGCTGGTGTCTCATAACCACATGCCATCGTGGGTTCATAATGATATATTACAATGATAATGATCCCTTTTTTCGTGATATCACATAATGTACGTCCCTTGCTTGGCAAGCCAGGGGCAACTCTTCCCACTTGAGTGAGATAGTTGGGCATCATGAAAGGCTCTACCATGATGGTTTTGGTTATGATGAGTCCTCCCATTGTTCCGCATGTTTTATACGTTCTTATGTTTATGATATTGGCTCAAGTGATGATTAGATAAAGTTTCTCTTATGATTATGATAATGAGCGGTTTACAAATGATTTGAAAACCTTGAGCATTACGTTATGTTATGATGCTTATGGTACGAGCATGATGTCCCACTCTTAAGACGTTTTATGAGTTTCATGTATTTAAACTGTCCGTTTTACTTATCTTGCATAATCGGTACATTCCATAGATTGACCGCATACTGTCTATGGTGTATCTTTTCATGATACAGGACTTGGCTCTTTGGTTTATCCTCATCTTAGGCCATCCCGGAGTTGCTATTATCTTGTTGGCCAGTCCTCATGTTTCGAGGGCCGTATGATTAGACTTTATGCTATCTTTTGTTTCAATTTGGCCGGGTTAGTTGTGGATGCTGTCCCATCAACGCATCTTACATGATAGAGGCTTTCAGATAGTATGTAGTACTAAGCTTATGTGTATGTCTAGTATTATCGAATCATATAATATGCTATGTTAGGTTTACATTTCCACTAAGTTATATGATCAGTGTTCCACTTAAAGAGAATAAAGTTAGATATGCTTATGCCATGGGTCAACTTGGGACCCTCTCAGGGTTCCTTGTCCCGTGTTACGATTCGGGTCTATGTTCGAGTCGTTGAAAAACTTGCTATCAGAGCCATAGGTTTTGAAGTGTCCTAGGGTGTCTGAAAGCCGCGTTGAGTAGAGTCTTTTTCATGGGTGTTAAGCACGCCATACTTATAAAAAAGAGGCTATGAGTTGTTTAGGAAATGTTCCTTTATTTCATGATCCATGTCGTGCGATGAAAAGTCTTTCTATCCTTCTAATTCGTGCTATTCGCGATTGCAGAATCATGGCTCCTAAAAGAATGAATGGAAGAAGAAATGGAAATGGTGAAGGCTACGAAGGTGGCAATTGTCATGAGAATCAGAAAGCCCCACCTGTTCAGGAGCCCCAAGCACTAGAGCAAGTTGCCCACGCAAAGTTTTGGGTGGCTATCAAGATGTTGGCACAGGCCTTAACTACTCAGGTCAACCAGCAGGTTGTAGCACATATCCCATAGAATGAGAATGCGGCAGCGGCCCAGATTAGATATTTCTTGAGGATGAACCTTCTGGAGTTCCTTAGGTCCAAAGTGGATGAGGACCCACATGAGTTTATTAACGAGATTGTGAAGATCACCCAGGTTATGGGGGTGAATAAGGTTTAATGTGCAAGGTTGGCCTCATATCAGCTGCAAGGTGTCGCACATATCTGGTTCAGGCAATGGAGGGACACTAGGGACACCGGAGCTGGACCAATTACTTGGCAGGAGTTTCACATGGCGTTGCTATATTGGTTCTTCCTTTGGGAGATGAGGGAGTTAAAGTCAGTAGAATTTCTGAATTTGAAGCAGGGGAGAATGAAGGTACAGGAGTATGCTTTCGAGTTCACTCGCTTGTCAAAATATGCCCCAGAGTTAGTGGTTGATCAGAGAGCGCGAGTGAACTGAGTTAGTTGCCCTCAGAGTTGTCTTCTGTGCATCCTATGTTTCATGTATCGCTTTTGAAGAAGTGTTTGAGAGATCCAAACCAAGTAGTTCCGGTGGACAACGTTGGTCTAAAAGATAGCCTTAGCTATGAGGAAATTCCGGTGGAAATATTAGATCGTCAGGTCCGGAAGCTAAGGAACAAGGAAGTAGATTCAGTTAAAGTATTATGGATAAATCAGCATGTTGAAGGAGCTACATGGGAAGCCGAAGCGGATATGATGGCTAAATACCCACGCTTATTCTCTACCAGCTCAGTTCCTACTTGAGATATCAGTTTTGCCTTATATCTCTACTTAGTTTTCATGTTCAAGTCACGTGTTCAAGTTTCTTTTATGAATATGGATGTGTATGTGAAGTATGAAATTAATCAGCTATGTGGTATGAATCGGAGGTAGTCATTTCGTTAATTTTCGGGTTAAATGATCAGTTTTGGGGTGTAACGATTGCATGTCTTTGTTTTTCTCCTTGTTCCCATAATTCGAGGATAAATGTACCCATGGGGGAGATATTGTAATACCCAAAAAGTGCCTATCATTAGACCCGGGATCAAAATTTGAAGTTGGCTGAAAAACTAGGAAAAAGCCATAGGATGGGTGATGTAACGACTCATTGTTGGAAACCACAGGTCATTTTTAGCAATCGTGGGAGGAAGTGTACCTTGGAAGTTGGGGATACCACGGGTCATCCAACGACTCGTGGTGAGAAGTGATGACCCGTGGTCACCAGTCGTGGTATGGGTCGCCATAATTTCCACTGGATGTAGCAGATGGGTACCATGACTCATTGGAAGCAACCACGAGTTGTGGTGAGGCTCGTGGTAAGGGAGTTCAAGTTTGTGAAGGAGCTGACAACGATCGATCTAATGACCCATCATTTGAAGTAAAGACTCGTCCTGGCGAGTCGAGGGAAGAATCTAAAAACATGAAGTGAGGCAGTGGACCCAATGACTGGATTCCATGAGTCGTGGTATCATGCAACGACTCGTGGGATCAGTCGTTGTTTCACCCAGTTCAGTTTATCAAGGAAATTTCAATAAGGGTATTTTCGACCATTTTATGCTCTAAGGCCCTAAACTACATCGTTTATGCATTTTTCTAGGAATGTTAAGATAGGTTAAATCCCCCTTTCATAGTCATTCCCATGCATGCAAATTAAGAGGATTTTAGAGAGATCAAGCATAGTTTCAAGCCTTTCCCTATCAATTCTGCATTGGGCATTCAAGGAACTCTAGAATCTGATCTTACCCCAGTATATAGGGTTACGAATGGGTGTTTCCATCCACACCCATCCCCATTCTCTATTAATTTATGAAAATCCATCAAAAAATCTAATAGGGTTTTGAATTCAATTTTTGTGAAAATCTAATGATTTACTAATGGGCTATTATGATTTGTGATTTACATCATATTGCATGGATTTTGATCAGATTTTACAACTATTTTTGATTATAAATTTATTGATTTCGGTTTTCACTCAATTAAGCCTGAGTATGCATGATCTATGATGAATAGATTTATGATCTACATTCCAATTATTGATATTTACAAACACAGCATGATCTATGATTTGAAATATGAATTTATTCAAATACCCAACACGATTTGATTATTAACAAGTTATAAGCAAGATCTTCAAGTATGCATGGGCCTTATGATTTATGAACTATTGATGATGAAAAGCATGTTTTCAAGTTCCCATGTTTATAAGCATGTTTACGAATGAATTGAGTATTGTAACGCATGGTAAAGTATTGGGCAATGCCCCCATGTTGAAGAATGATTTACGGTTTACGAAATGGATCTCATGATTTATAGATTTATGATGTTGGCCGATTAAAGGGCCTTTGATTCTCAGCTAATCATGCTTTAATGGGAATCAGTGAATGATGAATGTTTATTTTAGCCATGAATCTTAATGAATGATGTTATTGATTTACATATGAGCCTAATGTGAATATTTTTGGGAGCCGTTTCTAGCACAAAGAAGCACGACGTTCAGAGGACTACGTTGGTGTCTCATAACCACGTGCTATCATGGGTTTATAATGATACATTACAATGATAATGATCCCCATTTTCGTGATATCACATAATGCACGTCCCTCACCTGGCAAGCCAGGGGCGACTATGCCCACTTGAGTGAGATAGTTGGGGCATCATGAAAGGCTCTCCCATGATGGTGTCAGTTATGATGAGTCCTCCCATTGTTCTGCTTGTTTTATGCATTGTTATTTTTATGATATTGGCTCAAGAGATGATTTGATAAAGTTTCTCTTATGATTATGATAATGAACATTTTACGAATGATTTGAAAACCTTGAGCCTTACATTATGTTACGATATTTTTTGTATGAGCATGATGTCCCACTTTTATGATGTTTTATGAGTCTCACGTATTTTAAATGTCCATTTTACTTACCTTGCATACTTGGTACATTTCATGTACTGATCGCATATTGTCTATGATGTATCATTTCATGGTACAGGACTTGGCTCTCAGGCTCATACTCATCTTTAGTCCATTCCAAAGTTGCTATCAGCTTGTTGGTGAGTCCTCATGCTTCAAGGGACGTATGATTAGACTTTATGTTGTCTTTTGTTTCAGTTTGGCCAGGTTAGTTGGGGTGCTATCCCATCAACCCATCTTAGATGATAGAGGCGTTCGGACAGTATGTAGTACTCAGCTTATGTGTCTGTCTAGTATTACCGAATGATATGTTATGCTATGTTACGTTTACGTTTTTTCTATGTTATATGATTAATCTTCCACTTAAAGTGAATAAAGTTAGATATGCTTTTGCCATGGGTCGACTTGGAGCCCTCCCGGGATTCCTTGTGTCGTGTTACGATCTGGGTCTACGTTCGGGTCATGACAACCTCCTAGTCGCCGGTGCTCAACATTCACTTGCTGACAATTTGGACACTTGGCCACAAATTTTGCAATGTCCTTCTTCATGCCATTCCTCCAATAGACTTCCCATAGGTCACGGTACATCTTTGTGGCACCTGGATGTATTGAATATCAGGAACCATGAGCCTCGTGCAACATCCGATCTCTCAAATCATCAACATCCGAAACACACAAACGACCCTTATATCGAAGCATACCATCTCCCCCTTTGGAGAAAACCTCTACCTTCTAATTCTGAACGACTTCCTTTAACTTTATCAAGATAGGATCCTTGTCATCTTTTACATCAGTCACCATGGATAATTCTGATCCATTCTACGCAATGCCACTGCCATTGGTCGAGTCAACCAAATAAACTCCCAAATGTGCAAGTCGGTGCACATCCTTCACCAGCTCCTTCCTCCCTCATCTCCATGGAAAGCCTATTAAGAGTGTCTGCTACAACTTTAGCCTTGCCCGGATGGTAAAGGACACTCATATCATAATCCTTGAGTAGCTACAACCACCTTGTTTGACGTAGATTTAGATCCTTCTGGGTAAACACATATTGTAGGCTTTTGTGGTCCGTAAACACATCTACATGGACCCAGTACAAATAGTGTCTCTAAATCTTCAAGGCAAATACTACCGCCACCAATTCGAGATCGTGGGTCGGGTAATTCTTTTCGTGAACCTTCAGATGCCTGGAAGCATATGCTATAATCTTACCATGCTACATCAAAATGCAACCAAGGCTGATCCTCAAAGCATCACAATATACCACAAACCCATTGATACCCACCGGTAGGGTCCACACCGGTGCTGAGGTAAGTCGAGTCTTCAACTCTTGGAAGCTCTTCTCACAAGTCTCCAACCATTGGAACTTCACCTTCTTCTTGGTAATTTAGTCAACGGGGCTGCAATGGATGAAAACCCCTCAATAAATCTCCAATAATACCCAGCTAAACCTAAGAAATTCCTGATATCCGAAGGATTCACTGATCAAGGCCAATTCTTTACCGCCTCTATCTTTTGCGAGTATACCTATATGTCCCGATCCGAACATAGGCATGGACAAGACACGGGACAAGGAGTCTTGAGAGACTCCAAGTCAACCTATGGCATGAACATACATCTAACTCAATCAACAAAAGCGGAAGACTTAACATACTGATCATAACAGAAGTCTAATCCTAATATAACATCAGAATCAGAATTCACATAATACATGACAAGTTGATTACTATGTACAGTCTGAAAGCCATTCACATATTTGATGGGTTGATGGGACAATACCCTAACTAACCCGACAAGTCTAAAAACTGAGAATACAAAGATAACTGTTAACGGATGTTCCTTGGGAGATGAGGAATAACCATTGAAGCTGAATGCTAACTCCGGAAACTAGCTAGTGACGGAGCTGAGTCTGAATGTTAGAGCCTGTATCATAAAATGATACATCATAGAGTGTGCGGTCAGTACATGGAATGTACCAAGTATTCAAGGTAAGTAAAACCGCATAGATAAGTAAAATCATTTAAAACACGCATATATAAAACATAATCAAGATAAGGATCTGAGAGTAGGGCTTGCGTGCTATTTTCTGAAATCATTATCTGAACATAACTGAACATCATAACTGAATTGAATGACCTAATGCTGTAATCTGATAATCATAAGTAAAACTGAACATTGGGTCAAACCCGTTTTAGAATATATATATATATATGTGTGTGTGTGTATATATATATATATCATGAATGATAAACATGCATAATTGAAATCGTGATGAAACAATGGGAGACTCGTCATGTAACTGACATTACCACAATAGAGCTTACGTGTTCCCGACTATGTCACTCAAGTGGGAAGAGCCATTAAAATCCTTGTCAAGGCTAAGATGCTACCATGATATCTATATCAAGCTGAAGACTCCCTAGGGATAGTGTTGACTGACCCTTAGCTTACTCGGTCCTAGACACTACTCCTAAAAACATGTATATGCTCTCTATCGTTTCTCAACGAAGCCGACCATCGTTTAGTGATAAAACTGAATAATCACGTACATATAAAATCTGAAATCATACACGAGGAGCCTTGACTCAAACCATACCACAGGCTGAACATAATTGGGTGTCTTGACTCTAGAATCATGTGGTAAGCAAATTGATTGAAATCATAAATCATACTTGACATATGGGCTTGCCCAATATTTATACATGCTTAAAAATACTTGATTCACTTGAAAACATTACCATATACATGGATAACTTGATAACGTGATAATCATCATACATAACTCATCATACTTGAACATACATTATAAATCTCAACTTTCATGAACTTCTCATGGATGGGAATTATAATTTATAAAATTTGAAAGCTTGATTTATAATTGAAAACATTGTAAAACTTGCCCATGAATCATAATTCAATAATAGAAACATACTTAGATCATACCCATGCTAGAAACATAGGAAATTCATGCATTGGGTTAAAACCCCATAGGATCAACATATAGGATTTCATGAATTAGAGAGGGATTGGATATGGGCGTGAACAAATTCACCCATTCATAACCCTGCATACATTAGAGGGTCTGGTTCTACAGGTTTTCTGATTGCCCAAGGAAAAATTGATGAGAAACTTGAAGGAGTTAAGCTTAGTCACCTCTCTAGGCTTCTTAATTTGAATGCATGAATAAGAATAGCCTAGAGTGAACTTACCCCTCTTAAAACTTACTATTCATAGCTTAAAACGATGCAGTTTAGGCCTTACGATCATAGGAATTATGGCTAAGACCTTATTAAATTCGTAGTGGAAACAGACCGCCAGTCCCAATGAGGAACTGGACGAGTCGTTACCTCTGACCACTACTCCTCACCTTAGTCGGCGGGTACACTGCCAAAGCTTCACCAGGAAATCACCACGGGTAATGTCACGAATCGTTACTGGTGACCTAGACTCGTGGTCACCACTCTTTAACTCCAATGCCCAAAACATACCTGGGCTCACTATGAGGTGCACCACTAGTCTTGGTCACCACTCTTTAACTCCCCTACCCAAAACATACCTGGGCTCACAATGGGGCACACCACGACTCGTGATGCACCCAACGAGTGTGATGACCCACCCATTAATTGAACTACCCAAGTTCTCCTACTTGAACCTCCTCCCTGACCACGACTGACTCAAAAAGTCGTGGGGCTGACCCTGACTCGTGGTCATATCCGTGCGGATTCAAAACCAGAAATTTCAAACTCAAGTCATACTCCTCACCAAAAGTCACTTAATGACTCGTGTTCAACCTGATGGGTCTGTAATACCCCGAAAGAGCCTAAGATTAGACCCTGGATTTAAAAATGGGAATTTGCTGAATCTGCAAAAAATCTTACAGGACGGTCACCTAACGGGTCATTGGTCCAACCAACAGTCCGTGATGAGGTAGGACTGGGTGGCAATGTGAAGTAACGGGTCAAGAAATGAATCATTGTTGGATACAACAAGTCGTTGTTTGGAGTCATGGGGGAACTGGTCCTTAGCCTAAGGGGGAGTAACGGGTCGTGGGATCACCCCTTGTTAGGAACCACTGGTCGTGGTCACCAGCTATGGGAAGGAAATTAAAAATGTCTAGTCAATGCAACGAAAGAAATCCACGACTCGTTGGAATGAAGGAACGAGTCGTGGTATGGCTCGTGGAAAGACTTGGTACAGGATGTCAAAGGGGGGAGCAACAGATGACTTAACGACTCATTATCTAAAGGGAAAACTCATCTTGTAGAGTCGTGGGATCAAATTTGTGAAGATGAAGCTGGCAGTGGAGACGACGTATGGATACCATGAGTCATGGTATCCACTAACGATCCGTTAGTCCAGTCATGGCTACCATTAGTGCAGAAATTTCTGGAATTTCATTAAGGGAATTTTCGCCATTCCTATGCTCTGAGGTCCTTAACTATGTTCTTTTAAGTTATTTTCTGAGTGTATTAAGATAGGTTAAGTCCTTCTAACCTATTCAAACCCATGCATGCAAGAGTGATACTCTAGAGAGGTGATCAAGGCAAATCCTTCAAGGTTCTCTTTAATTTCTTCTTGGGCATTCAAGGGAGTGCAAAAATCAGCTATAAATAGGTAAATAGGGTTATGAGTGGGCGTTTTCGTTCACACCCATGCCCAATTTCTCCTAATTCATGAAGTTTTGTTCAAAAATATGATGGGGTTTTATATTAAATCTTGTGGAATTCTAATGATCTATCCATGGGTCATTAGCTCTCACGAATTACATCATACATTAGGATTTATGATCATATTTTACAACTAATTCAACTATAAATTATTGATTTCAATTTCTAATAAATTATGCCTAATTAAGCATATTGTGTGATGAATTGAGTTATGATCTTTACATCTATTGTTGATATTCGTAACCCATCATGATTTATGAGTCATAATATGGATTTATTCAAATGCCCATTATGAATTTATGATTACAAAGCCTATACATGATTTACAAATATGCTTGAATCTCATGATTTACTAATTATGTTTTTGGCCGACTCACAGGCTTTACCCTCAAGGATAGTTCACGTATTTAAAAACATGTTTATGATTATCATGATTTAACTAGCCCATGAATCTCATGCATGTTATACTATGAGCACTATATATGTTTTGGGAGTAGTATTTAACACCGAGTAGGATCAGGGCCCAAGTTTTGCCCTGAATCTCAAAACTACGTGCCACCTTAGGACATAATGGGTTCTCCCTTGTGACTGTCCCCTTTGCCAAAATGGTCCCTTTCATGTGTGATATTATGCCTTTCATGGTTCTACCCTTGGCAAGGTACGAACACCCTCGCGACTAGGGATTTACAGCTCGGGCTCCATGTGGGCTCATATGGGGTATGTAGATTATAAGAATCTCCCATTGTTCTGCTTGTTTTATACATTATTATGTTTATATTAATTTGGCTCAAGTGATGATTTATAAAGTCTCCCTTATAACTATAGTATTGAATGGATTATGAATGATTTTAAAACCTTAAGTCTTATGTTATCATATGCTAATTATGTTGTGAGCATGTTGTCCCATTCTTATGATCTCTTATGAGTTTTTATGCATTTATAAATGTCCATTTTACTTACCTTGCATTCTAGGTAAATTTCACGTACTGACCGCATACATTGTGTTGTATTGTTTCATGATATAGGCCTAATCTTCAGATCCAACACCGTCAGTAGTCTATCACAGACTTTAGCATCCAGCCTTTGGTGAGTCCTCATTCTCCGAGGACCATGTGTTTTAGATATTGATGTTTCTTCTAGTTTTCAGTTTTGCGGGGTTAGTTGGGGATGTTGTCTCATCAACCCATCAGATACGTTAGACGTTTTTAGACTATATATAGTACTCAACTGTCATGTGCGTAGTACATTCCACTTATCATGTATGTTATGTTAATGTTTCCACTATGTCGTTATGTTTATCCACTTTAATGAGATGGAGTTAGATGAATGTTCATGCCATGGGTCAACTTGTAGTCTCTCGGGGCTCCTTGTCCTGTGTTACAATCCGGATCTACGTTCAGGTCATAACAAACTTGGTATCAGAGCAATAGGTTTGAAGTGTCCTAGGGTGTCTGAAAGTCGCATTAATTTCATGACCCAAACATAAACCCAAATTGTAACTGCGATAAGGAGCCCCAAGAGACTGCAGGTCGACCTATGGCATGAATATTCATCTAAATTCATATCATTAAAATGGAATACTTAACATATCAACATATCGGAAGCATGAACATAACATAACATAACATGATAAGCAGTACGGACCAAATACATAATAGCGGAGTACTACATATAGTCTTAAAGACTCTAATGTAACAGATGGGTTTATGGGACAACATCCCCAACTAACCCAGTCTGAATCATATGGTCCTCGGAGAATGAGGGCCCACCAAAAAGCTTGATGTGGAACTCCGTGACAAGCTTATGTCAATGTTGGATATGAAGATCGGAGCCTGTATCCTAAAAAGATACAACATAGAGTATGTGATCTTGGGCATATTTACATGCCCAAATACTATTTTATACCCATGTTTTACATGCCCAAATACTATTTTATACCCATGTTTTACCCATGTTGTACCTTAATTTAAGAATAATCTCATGTATTTTGTATAATTTGTGGCCATGGACTAACAAACATGATTAGCTCTCTTTGTAGGTTGAAATTACCAATGTATGGCGCTAGATGTGAAAATAATGGTCCTAATATTGAAGATAAATGTTAAGGGATGGATTATGGATGATGAGACAAGCTAAAAGGGACATTTGGAGTCAAATTCGTGTCATGGAGAAGCATTGGGGCATTTAACAACGTGCCACGGAGCAAAGAATTAATTTATATGAGCAGGAGATGCCAAACCAGTGTGCTGCCGTGTTACCTCCGTGCCACGGAGCAGTTCACCTCCGTGCCACGGAGCCATTCCATGACAGGCCAAAAAGTGCAAATTTCCTAATTACTATAAATTAAACCCTTAGCTGCTAAAATCATTTGTCACGAAATATTTTCTGAAAACCATAGAGGAGCGAAGGGAGAAGTGAATAACTCACCTAGGGTTCACTAATTTTATATTCTCTTTTTCCTATTCTTGTAAGTACTCTACTTAAACGATGTTTTTAAGTTATTGTACGAACATGAGTGGCTAAAACCCTTCCCTTAGGGTTGAGGTCACGTGATATGATTGTAATGCGTGAATTCATTTTGGTTTGAGTTGTTAATTGTTGTTTTGTCTTACATTCTTTATTATGGTTGTTTTTATGCTTGATCACCATGAAAATATACATGTTAAGCTAGGTAAAAGCTTGAAAGAGTAACCCTAGGCAATAACATAGGAATGTAGCGAGCAAGTTCATATCTTTCGATATGATTCGCAATTAGGATAAATAATATACCTAAATGCCTTGCTTGGTTGATAAAACAGGATGATAGTAAGACACCGACATAGAATTGTCATTCAACCACCTGTAGAAGTAGTTGTGAAGCTAAGTTAAGTTAAATGATTAGACGTGCGAATGTTCCTAATCAAGAGCACAAACCCCGTAAACCACATCCATGTAGTTGAATTGCCCACGAACTAGGATGTCACATCCCTGCTCAATGATGTAGTTGTGAGGCTAGTTCTTTGTGTTTAGAGGCTCGAGAGACCATGAACATCACATTTCCAACTATGTGAGACAACAATTGATAATTTCATACGTTAACCATTACAAAGTGTAGCGTTGCAGAATTATCGGACATTAGCTCTAGTTGCTTATTATATCATTTCTAGATTGTTTTGTGACCACCCCAATACTTAATTATAATTTACCAAAAATTTCTATAATTAAATTATTAGAGGTACGAAAGTCCCTAATCAAGAGCACAAACCCTATAAACCACATCCATGTAGTTGAATTGCTCATGAACTAGGATGTCACATCCCCGCTCAATGATGTAGTTGTGAGGCTAGTTTTTCATGTTTAGAGGCTCGAGAGACCATGAACATCACATTTTTAACTATGTGAGACAACAATTGATAATTTCAGACGTGAACCATTATAAAGTGTAGCATTGCATGATTATCCTACCTTAGCTCTAGTTGCTTATTATATCGTTTCTAGGTTGTTTTGTGACCACACCAAAACATAATTATAATTTACTGAAAACTTCTATAATCAACACCTATGAAGGTTAATCTTACACTTGAACTTCATAATTTGCTGAATTGGTCCAGTCCCTGTGGATTCGACATCCAGCTCTTAAAAAGGGCCACTGTATTACTTGTACGACCGCGTAAGCTTGCGAGTGCACTGAGCGCACAGCATGCGGCGAGTACGTGGAATGTACCGAGTATGTAAAGTAAGTAAAACGGGCATTTAAAATGCATAAAAGCTCATAAATCATCATAAGTGAAGGACCACATGCTCGTATAATAGATATCATAAGATAACATAAGGCTCAAGGTTTTCAAATCATTCATAAACCATTCATTATCATAGTCATAAGAGGACCTTCATTAAAACATCACTTGAGAAAAATAACATAAAAATAACAATGCAAAAAACATGCGGCACAACGGGAGGACTTGTCATAACTGACACTATCATGGTAGAGCCTTACATGATGCCCCAACAATCTCACTCAAGTGTGCAGAGTCGCCCCTAGCTTGCCAGGCGAGGAACATGCATTATGTGATATGACAAAAGAGAGGATCATTATCATTGTAATGTATCATTATAAACCCATGGTGGCATATGGTTATGGGACACCGGCATAGTACTTTGAATGCCGCGCTACTCGATGCTAGACACGTCTCTCAAAAACATGTACATTAGGCTCATATATAAATCAATAACTTTATTCATTAAGATTCATCAATTTGGTCAAAGGTGCTAGAATATACGAGAAACCTTCCACGAACCTCCGATAATAGCCAGCTAAACCCAAGAAGCTCTGATTATCTGAAGGATTCACTGGTCTATGCCCATTCTTAACCTCTTCTATTTCTTGAGAATCCACCTTTATGCCCTAACTTGATACCACATGGCCCAGAAACTCCACTAAGTTCAACCAAAACTCGCACTTGCTGAATTTGGCATATAATTGGCGATCCTTCAGAGTCTGTAGCACCAGTCTCAAATGAGCGGCATGCTCCTCCTTGATCCGAGAGTATATCAAGATGTCATCAATAAACACGATTCCGAACATATCCAAGTATGGCTTGAACACCCTATTTATCGAGTCCATAAAAGCTGCAGGAGCATTCTTTAGTCCAAAATACATAACTAAAAACTCATAATGACCATACCACATCTTGAAAGTTTTCTTCGGGATATCTTTCTCCCGAACTCTGAGCTGGTGGTCCCGAATCGGAGATCCACCTTCGAGAAACATTTGGCACCCTGAAGCTGGTCAAATAAATCATCAATCCTGGGTAAAGGATACCTGTTCTATATGGTGACTTTGTTCAATTGCCAATAATCAATGCACATTCGAAGGGAACCATCCTTCTTTCGGAGAAAAAAGATTGGTGCACCCCATGGAGACTTGCTCGGTCTAATGAAACCCTTATCTAACAGGTCCTTCAACTCCTTTAGCTCTGATGGAGCCATTTTATAAGGAGGGCTAGATATAGGATGCATGTAAGGAAGAAGGTCAATACCAAAATCAATTTCCCTCTCGGGAGGAACACCTGGTAAATCATCAGGGAATACTTCTGGGACCACACACTACCGGAACTAACTAAATAGTCGGGGTCTCAAACTCAACATCCTTAACCCTAACTAGATGATACATACAACCCTTGGAGATCATCTTCCTGACCTTAAGATAGGAAATAAAATGACCTACAGGAACGACCCACTTACCCTTCAACTCCAAGACTGACTCACCCAAACAGTGAAACTCCATCGCATAGGTTCTATAATAAACAGAAGCATAACTAGCATACAACCAATTCATGTCAAGAATAATATCAAATTCAGTCATGGCTAACTCTACAAGGTCTATAGAGTTTACTTTATGCAATATAGTGATCGGACATCTTCTATACACCCGACAAGCTACAACCGAATCACCAATAGGAGTAGAAACTAAAAATGGTTCTGATAGAGTTTCAGGACTAACTACAAAGCTACTAGCAATATAAGGTGTCACAAAAGACAAGGTAGCCTCTGGATCTAACAAAGCATAAGCATCAAGGTGAAACACTCGTAACATACTAGTATCCACATCCGATGAAGTCTATTGCTCCTGATGCGAGGCGAGGGCATAGAATATATTTTGGCACTGTCCGCCACCCCCACTAGTTGATGCTCCCTGTGGAGTTGAACCTGCTAGAGCTGTTGCTGGCTTGGTAGTTTGCGCATGGCCTCCATCATCATCTTGTCTAGAAAATGGACATGCTCGATGGATGTGGCCAGACCTACCACACCCATAACAAATATCTGAGAAGAGAAAACACTGCCCTACATGACACTTGCCGCACTTTACGTAGGCTGGGATACTGCGCTCTACCTGTGTGCCCCTCTGGTCCCTCGATTCAGAAGCCCTACTCCTCTGATCACCCTTGGGTATGGATGGAACACTAGCTGATGATGGGGTTGGAGCGAGTGACCTCTGCTGAAACTAAGGGCAGTAACCACCATCGAATCTCTAATGAGTAAACCCATGTCTATCTATCCGGGCCCTTTTGGCCTCTCTCTCCTTGGTATGAGCCGCCTCCATCTACTGGGCGTACAAAACTATCTGAGGGAAATAATGTCTTGATGGAGCATAGTGGTCTTGCAATCTTTGTCAAAATAGCCCACCACACCATGAACAAATCGGCTCACCTGTGCCCTCTGATCAACCACTAACTCTGGGGAATACTTTCACAAGCGAGTGAAATCGAGAGCATACTCCTACATCATCATCCTCCCTTACTTCAAATTTACGAATTCTGCTACCTTTAACTACCTCATCTCCCAAGGGAAGAGCCGATCTAGAAACGCCACCTGGAATTCCTCCCAAGTGATAGGGCCTGCTATGGCGGTCGTACTGTCTCTCCATTGCCGGAACGAGATATGTGCGACCCCTTTCAGTTGACACGAGGCCAACTATGCACATTTAACCCCATTCACCCCCATAACCTGGGTGATCTTCACAATCTCGTCAGTAGACTCATGCGGGCCCTCATCAACTTTGGACCCGAGGAACTCTAGAAGGTTCATTCTCAAAAAGTCCCTGTCTCGGGCCACCGCTACATTGCCAATTTGTGGGACATGTGCAACCACATGCTGATTGGCCTGAGCGGTCAAGGCTTGCGCAGGCATTTGAATAGCTTCCCGAAACTCAGCATTGGCAACTGGCTTCAATGCCTGGTGCTCCTTAACTAGTGGGGACGACTGGTGTCCATTACCGTTGCCATCCTCGTGGCCATCTCCTGTTCAATTCCTCCTACCATTCATTCTTCGAGGAGCCATGATTCTGCAATCACGAATAGCACGAATTAGAAGGACAGGAAGACATTTCATCTCACGACATAGATCATGAAAGAAGGAAACATTTCCTTAATGTCTCGTAGCCTCTTCGTCATAAGATTGGTGCGCTTCACACCCATGAAAAAGACTTTACTTAACTCGACTTTAATACACCCTTAGACACTTCAAACCTATTGCTCTAATACAAAGTTTCTCATGACCCAAACATAAACCAAAATCGTAACACGGGACAAGGAGCCCCAAGAGACTCTAGGTCGACCCATTACATGAACATTCATCTAACTTCATATCATTAAAATGGAATACTTAACATATCAACATATCGGAAGCATGAACATAACATAGCATAACATGATAAGCAGTACATACAAAATACATAACAGTGGAGTACTACATATAGTCTGAAAGCCTCTAACGTAATTGACGGGTTGATGGGACAATATCCCCAACTAACCCGGCAAAACTGAAAATAAAAAAAACATCAATGTCTGAATCAAGTGGTCCTCGTAGAATAAGGACTCACCAACAAGCTGGATGTGGAACCCATGACAAGCTAACGTCGATGCTGTATCTAAAGATCGGAGCCTGTATCATAAAACGGTACAACATAGATTATGCGGTCAGTACGTGGAATGTACCAAGTATGTAAGGTAAGTAAAACGGGCATTTAAAAATTCATAAAAGATCATAAATGATCATAAGAGAAGGACCACATGCTCGTATCATAGATATCATAAGATAACATAAGGCTCAAGGTTTTCAAATTATTCATAAATCATTCATTATATAGTCATAAGAGTAACTTCATTAAAACATCACTTAAGCCAAATTACATAAAAATAATAATGCGTAAAACATGCGGAACAATAGGAGGACTCGTCATAACCGACACCGTCATGGAAGAGCCTTACATAATGCCCCAACTATCTCACTCCAGTGGGCAGAGTCACCCCTGACTTGCTAGGCGAGGGACGTGCATTATGTGATATCACAAAAGAGGAGATCATTATCATTGTAATGTATCATTATAAATCCATGGTGGCACATGGTTATGAGACACAGGCGTAGTCCTTTGAACGCCGGGCTACTTGGTTCAAGATTCATGGCTAAATAAACATTTATCATTAATTGATCCCCATTAAAACATGATTAGCCAAGAATCAAAGGCATTTTTTGTTGGCCAACATCATAAATCAAAAAATCATAAGATGCATTTCGTAAATCGTAAATCAGTCTTGAACATGTGGGTATTTCCCAATACTTTAACATGCTTGACAATACTCTAATCATTCGAAAACATGCTTATAAACATGGTAACTTGAAAACATGCTTCTCATCATCAATAATCCACAATACTTGAAGATTCATCATAAACCTTGACTTTCATGAACTTTTCATAAATGGGCAGTTTGATTTATGAAACTTGAAACATGATTTCTAATGAAAAACAACATAAAACATGCCCATAATTCGTAATACAATAATAGTAACTCAATTAGATCAAGCCCATGTAGAGAAATCAAATTTTCCTTCACTAGGTAAAAACCCCATAGATTTTAGATAGGAATTTTCATAAATTGAAAGAGATTGGGCATGGGTGTGAAAGGATTCACCCATTCATAACCCTACATACCTGGGGAAAATCAATTCTCACCACTCTTTGAAAGCCCAATGGAAATTAATGAAGAAAACCTTGAGGACAATCTTGATCATCTCCTCAATCCTATAACTTTGCATGCATGACAATGAATAAGCCAAGGGTGGGTCTTACCCTCAATAAACACTAACTTTTGAGTCTTAAATGACGTAGTTTAGAACCCAAGGACTTAGAAATGTTAAAAATTCCTTTAGTGAAATCCTTGAGAAATCTGCACTGGGTGAACCAATGATCGAACTAACAAATCATTGGAGGATACCACGACTCGTGGCATCCATCCGTCATCTACACTGCCAATACACCTGATCTCAGATTTGACCCCACGACTCGATAGGACGAGTCATCCTTTTAGACAACGGGTCATTACATCATCCATTATTTCCTCCTTCAGGTCCCGCACTGATCCTTCCAACGAGCCTCACCACGACTCATTACATCCTCCAACGAGTCATGGTTGCCTTCCGTTATGTAGACTGGAGATACATTGATATCCCATCCCACTACTGCTGACCATGATGCATTACTTCTCACAACGGGTCATCGGATGGCCCGTTATTTACCTCAGAACTGACACCTTTCTCACCACGACTCATAGTAACGACTCATTGTATCAAACAACGGGTCGTTATTTCACCTGTTGTTACCCACTAAGACAAGACCACAACATCCCATGACTGCTTCCTACGGGTCGTTGGTTGGACCAACAATCTGTTGGGTCGTCCGTTTTGTGACATTTTTCCAATTTTAGCCAACATTCATTTTTAAATCTCGGGTCTAATTTTAGGCACTTCCGGGGTATTACAGTTAAGTAGAGTCTTTTTTTTATAGGTGTGAAGCGCACCACACTTATGAAGAAGAGGCTACGAGACGTCTAGGAAATGTTCCCTTCTTTCATGATCTATGACATGCAATGAAATGTCTCCCTATGCTTATAACTTGTACTATGTGCGTGTGCAGATACATGTCTTCTCAGGACAACAATGGGAGTCATCCTGCCCCACTAACTCTAATGAATTCCATGCAAGTTATGGAAGCGAAACTCGGAGCCGCCCTCAGAATATTGATGTAGAAGGCTATCGCACCAGTGAACCCTACCGGGGCGGCTGCTACTAGGGTTCAAGGACTCATGAAGAGGAGCCCGCCTAAGGTTGCTGACTCAAATGTAGGTAGGGAGCGTAAGGGAAAAGGAAGGGGGAAAAAGATGCCCGAGCTGGAACCTTGAGAGATCCAAGCAAGGATCGAGTAGTGGGAGTCACTCTCAAACCCATCAGAAGTCTCCAGCCTAAGATCGGGATACAAGCCCTGGGTGAGGGAGATCACTTAGCTAATTTGCGGGTGTTGCCAGGAAGCACCACCTAGGAAAGGGCTTGGTAGGTTCAGATTGCTTCTATTATGGCCAACTCGGTCATAAACACAAAGATTAAGCTTCAGCCAAGCAAGATGGCTAGAAAGGTCGTGCCTTGAATCCCCCTCTAGAAGCTCCACCAAATCGCCCATCCCAGCGGCACAGGTTGCCAAGGGCGAGTAGTGGTCAGCCTCAGATGTAGTCTCAGGTATTTTCTAAGTTTTCCCCCTAAAACCTACCATGATTGTTCGTTTTGAGAACTACTATAAGAGGTATAAATGCTTTTATGTATATTAAGATGAGATTTATTTCGTGGAAGGTGAGGAAATGGTATATGAAGGGCTCAGCCCGATTTTGAGTTTTCTAGTAAGGGAGTTCTATAGATAGTACCTAGGGTTAGTCTATTCTTTCTCCTTTAGATGTTCCCTTACATATCGCTCGATGCTATGCTCGACTCATGCTTACATTCAGAACCCTGAGATGATAGGCAACCCCGTCCGTCAGCGATCCCAATATTACCCGTTCAGTTTCATGTTATGACCCTCATATGGTATTTGATCAGCCCATAAGATCGTGCTATGTCAGGTATATTCCCAGCTTAGATTTCCTAAATGATTCGTGCTCATGGTTCCCTTACTCTAAACACTATGGATATGCCTTGTGATGGAAATGATGGTTAAGATGTATATGCTCAGGATAACTCCCTATCCCTACCATAGATGTCGGATATAGTCCAGGAAGCCCAGTTATTAGCCAAGTCTGGAAGTGTAACAACCCAAATGGTCATTTTGTGATTGTCGATCCATCTTCCTAGGTTACCTTTTTGTATCTTTATTTCTGCTATTCATGATTTACGGAGGCGGATGACATAATGAAGATTCGGTGAGATTTTTGATTTTTAAAGGTTTTGAAGTTTGAGGGGTTGACCAAAGTCAGCATTCCAGGTTGTTGATCTCGAATTAGGATTTTGAAAGCTTTGTTGGTTCCGGATTGTGATCTATGATTTAGTTGGGTAGTTTTTATGGATAACGAGCTGATTCGAGAGTTATTTGAACCTTTGCTTGAATTTATGACATTTGAGGAAGCTAGGTGTGACTACGGCCAACTTGTGGTCAAACAACCTTAAATGGGTAAGCTGATGGTTCCAACCGATCCGGAGTGGGTTTCATGATTTGATTGGGTATTTTGGGTTGTGACCGGAGGATTTCGGATGAACTTCAGGTGTATTTTAGCATATTGCGTATTTGGCATGATCTTAAGCCTAAAGGATGGAAACATAGGGCTTTGGTACTACAAAATTCATAGCAGGAATTGTAGGAGTTCATTTGGTTGACTCAACTGGTAGCGGTGTTGTAGTTCAGAACGAATCAAAATCGTCCTTAGTGATTGATGTAAAAGCTATACAAGACGAGGATCCTAGCTTGGTGAAGCTGGATGAAGTTGTTCAGGAGAAGAAGGTAGAGATCGTCTTAAAAGGGGGAGATGGTGTGCTTCAATATCAGGGTAGTTGGTGTATTCTGGGTGTTGATAATTCGAAAGCTAGTTTGACTGCATTGGGTGCCCGTAACCATTATATCAGACAGAGGTACCCAATTACCTCTCAGTTTTGGAGGTTGTGTCATAAAGTCTTGGTACTCAGGTTAAGCTCAACACAATACTTCATCCGCAAACAAATGGTCAAGTAGAGCGGACAATTCAGACTTTCGAAGACATGTTGAGAGCAAGCATGATGGACTTCAAGGTTAGTTGGGATGATCATTTGCCTCTTATTGAGTTTGCATACAATAATAACTACAATTGCAGTATTCAAATGGCTCCATTTGAGGGTCTCTATGGGTGGAGATGTAGATCGCCCATTGGTTGGTTTGAAGTTGGTGAAGCTGCGATGATAGGACCAGATTCTAACCATGAGGCTATGGAGAAGGTTCAGCTCATACGGCACAGGTTGAAAACAGCTCAAAGTCGCCAAAAGTCCTATGCCGATGTGAGAAGGAGAGAATTAGAATTCGAGGTAGATGATTGGGTGTTTATGAAGATCTCTCCCATGTAGGGAGTGATGCGATTTGGAAAGAAAGGAAAACTCAGCCCTTGTTATGTTGGTCCCTACCAGATTGTGAAACGGTTTGGTAAGGTAGCATATGAATTGGAGTTACCCTCAGAATTAGCTTTTGTACATCTTGTATTCCATGTATCGCTCTTAAAGTAGTGTTTGGGTTATCCAGCTTTAGCTGTCCCAGGACAGCCTTAGTTATGAGGAGGTTCCAGTGGAAATACTGGAACATCATATTCGAAGGCTAAGGAACAAGGAAGTAGCTTCATTTAAAGTATTATGGAGGAATCAACATGTTGAAGGAGCTACGAGGAAAGCCGAAGGGGATATGATGGCAAGACACCCGCATTTATTCTCTACCGGCTTAGTTCCAGCTTGAGGTATCAGTTTTTTCCCTAAAACTATGTTTAGTTTTCATGTTCAGTTCAAGTGTCCAAGTTTCTTTTATGTATGTGGATGTGTATATGAATCATAAATTCAGTTCAGCTTATGTAGTTTGAATCGGAGATAGTCATTCCCTATGCTTTCGATTTAAATGATCAGTATTTGAATATGACGATTGCATTTCTCTACTTTTCTATATATTTTCCAATATTCAAGGAAGAATTTCCCAAGGGGGAGATATTGTAATACCCTGAAAGTGCCTAAAATTAGACCCGGGATTTAAAAATGGGAGTTTGTTGAATTTAGGAAAAATCCCACAGGACGGGTCACAGGACGGGTCGTTGGTCTGACCAACGGTCCGTGGTCATGTATGACTGTGTGGCAATGGGAAATAATGTGTCAAAATATGACTCGTTGTTGGATACAATGAGTCATTGTTTGGAGTCATGGTTGGAACTGGTCCTCAGCCTAAGGGGAGTAATGGGTCGTGGGACGTCCCATTGTGAGGAACCACGGGTCGTGGTCACCAGTCGTGGGAAGGAAATTAAAAATCTCTAGTCAACGCGACGAAAGGAAACCATGACTCGTTGGATTAAGGAACGAGTCGTGGTACGGCTCGTTGAAAGACTTGGTACAAGTCTTCAAAGGGGGAAGCAACGGATGACTTAACGACACGTTGTCTGAAGGTACGTCTCGTTCTGTCGAGTTGTGGGATCAAATCTTAGAAGATCAAGCTAGTAGTGGAGACGACGGATGGATACCATGGGTCGTGGTATCCAATAACGATTCGTTAGTCCAGTCATGGCTACTATCAATGTAGAAATTTTTGAAATTTCATTAAGGGCATTTTCATATCCTATACTATGTCAATTTAAGTTATTTTCTGAGTGTATTAAGATAGGTTAAGTCCTACTAACCTATTCAAACCCATGCATGCAAGAGTGATAGTCTAGAGAGTTGATCAAGGAAAATCCTTCAAGGTTCTCTTCAATTTCTTCTTGGGCATTCAGGGGAGTGTAAGAATCAGCCATAAACAAGTATGTAGGGTTATGAGTGGGTGTTTTCGTTCACACCCATGCCAAATATCTACTAATTCATGAAGTTTTATTCAAAAATCTTATGGGGTTTTACCTTATATCTTGTGGAATTCTAATAATCTTTCTGTGGGTCATTACTTCTCATGAATTACATCATATTTTATGATTTATGATAAGATTTTACAACTAATTCGATTTTAAATTATTAATTTCAATATCTACTAAATTATGCCTAATTAAGCATAATATGTGATGAATTGAATTATGATCTTTACCTATGTTGTTGATATAAACCCATCATGATTTATGATTCATAATATGGATTTATTCAAATGCCCATTATGAATTTATGATTTACAACGCCTATAAATGATTTACAAGTATGTATGAATCTCATGATTTACTAATTATGTTTTTTCCGACTCACAAGCTTTACCTCATGGCTAGTTCACATATTTACAAACATTTTTATGATTATAATGATTTGACTGGTTATACTATGAGCACTATATATATTTTGGGAGTAGTACTTAACACCGAGTAGGTTCGGGGCCCAGGTTTTGCCCCGAATCTCAGAACTACTGATCTTGGGCAGAATCATATGCCCAAGTGATACCCAAATGCTTCATTTCGTCTTGTTTATCCATTGATAGTTGTACATTCTCATGTGATTTGTAGTTAAAATGTGAATTTATACTAACCAACATGATTAGTGTTGTTTTGCAGGAAAAATGTAATTTTAGGAAGCTAAGATGCATGTTGGGAGAAATCGGGAATTGACTCGGAAGCGAGCAGTGGAAAAGGCCAAAGTCATGCAGCAAATTAAGGGGCTCCGCGATGGAGCGGTGTCACGCTGCCATCGTGGATGCATTCTGCCCCGGATGATTAAAATTGGCCAAGTTCCAGTGAAGGTCCGCGTTGGGGCAGTGGCACGTTGGCCAAGCCCCGCGTTGCACGCCGTGGCACGTTGGGCATAATTACCTGGAGGACCGAATTCCAGTGAGGGTCCGCGTTTTTGGCGTGTCACGGAGGCAGTGCTCTGCGATGCACTTCGTGACATGTTGCTTGTTATTCCGGGAAAAATTCCCACTAGTATAAATAGCACACTTAGGTTTATTTTTAATGATTCTGACTTGGTTGACCAAGAACATGGGTTACAGGCAGTTGAGGGGATGAAATTCTTAGGGTTCTTCTCTATCTCTTTCTTCTTTATTCCAATTGTTTGTATGATTTACACTCATTTAATGATGTTTAATCCACAAATGAGTGGCTAAATTCACTTCTTGCTGAGGTTAAGAACATTTGTAGTGGAATGTAATTATTGATCATCTTGGTTTCTCATCTTTTCTTCCATGGTTGTTATATTAATTCTTTTTTTTACTGCATTAATGTGTGGCCAATATTAATGTATATCTAAAAAATCCGGTTTGCGCTCAAAAGAGAAAGAAATTGGAAAGTTGTAAATTAATAGGATATGATCTCTTCTTGGTTTGGGAAAATTGAGAATTGATTTACCTTCAGAATAGAAATATATCTGAAAGTCATATTAGTCAATTAAGGAATCGGTCTCGTATGACTAGAACATGAATTTCTTCTTATCACAAAAATGTAGGTGGAAGGTTCATGACTGTTAAGTTGGGTTGAATACGAGAGTTTTAATTCATAGGCAATAATTCTTGACTAGCAACCGAAGGAAAGATTAACCAATTTGTATCAATAAATTGCTTCCCTGCATATTTGTTTTAGCCTCAGCATGCTCATTACTATAGTTCAGACTCAAATTGTACATTTGTTTTAGATTAGTATAAATTAGGAAACAAACTCCCAAAATCTTCTTGAAACTGTTGTCTGCATTATTAGAGTTAGAGTTTATTAACACTTAATTAGATTATTACCTTGGTCCAGTCCCTGTGGGATCGATACTTGGCTACTCTAGCCATTTTACTACTTGTTTGACCATGTGCACTTGCGTGTAGGCATTCTAAACCACCGAACAAGTTTTTGGCGTCGTTGGTCATGATAGGACCTCCCTTGTAGCTATCCCCTTTTCTTAAATGGGCCCTTTCATGTGTAGTATCACGCCCTTCATGGCTCTACCCTTTGCAAGGTACGAACACCCTCCCGACTAGGTATTTACAGGTCGAACTCCATGTGTGCTCATATGTGTTATATTGGTAATAAGAATCTCCCATTGTTCTGCATGTTTTATGCATTATTATGTTTATGTCAATTTTTCTCAAATGATGATTTATAAAGTCTCTCTTATAATTAGGGTATTGATGGATTACGAATGATTTTAAAACCTTGAGCCTTATGTTATCGTATGCTAAATATGTTGTGAACATGTTGTCCCATTCTTATGATCTCTTATGAGTTTTTATGCATTTATAAATGTCTGTTTTACTTACCTTGCATACTCAATACATTCCACGTACTAACCACATACTCTATGTTGTACCGTTTCATGATACAAGCCCGACATTCAGATCCAGCACCATCAGTAGCTCGGAGTTTAGCATCCAGCTTTTGGTTAGTCCTCATTCTCGGAGGACCATGTGTTTTATATATTGATGTTTCTTCTAGTTTTCGGTTTTGCCAGGTTAGTTGGGGATGTGTCCCATCAACCCATTAGATAATTCATTAGAGACTTTCAGACTATATGTAGTACTCAGCTATCATATGAGTAGTACGTGTAGCTTATCATGTTACATTATGCTTATGCTTCCGCTATATCATTACATTAAGTATTTCGCTATAATGATATGGAGTTAGATGAATGTTCATGCCATGGTTCGACTTTAAGTCTCTCGGGGTTCCTTGTCCCATGTTACAATCTTGGTGTATGTTCGGGTCGTGACAGGGTCACAGGACGACTCGTTCTGTGACCTAGTGCAGAAAATCCTATTTTTTCTGTTTCAACTCTCGAGTCTGATCTTAGGGCTTTTGGAGCATTACACTGTACACCGTCACTTGACACCACATGACCCAAAAATTCCATTGAGTTCAACCAAAACTCGCATTTACTGAATTTAGCAGACAACTGGCGATCCTTGAGGGTCTGTAGCACCACACTAAAATAAGGGGCATGCCCCTCCTCGCTCCTAGAGTATATCAGGATATCATCTATGAACACAATCACAATCATATCCAAGTATGGCTTCAATACCTTGTTCATCAAATCTGTAAAAGCTACAGGAGAATTCATTAGTCCAAAAGATATAACTACAAACTCATAATGACCATACCGAGTCCTGAAGACTATCTTCGGGACGTCACTTTCCCAAACCCTAAGATGATGGTATCGGAACCTGAGGTATATCTTTGAAAAGTACTTATCACCCTAAAGCTGGTCAAACAAATTATCAATTTTGGGTAGTGAATACCGGTTCTTGATGGTGACCTTATTCAATTGCCGATAATCAATGCACATAAGAAGAGAACCATCTTTCTTTCGAACAAATTAAACTGGTGCACCCCATGAGGATTTTCTCGATCTGATGAAACCCTTGTCTAAAAGGTCCTTCAATTGCTCATTCAACACCATTAGCTCGGCTGGAGCCACTCTTTAAGGAGGAATAGATATAGGTTGCATATTGGTAAGAAGGTCAATACCAAAATCAATTTCCCTTTCGATGTGGATTCCCGGTAAATCATCTGAGAACACTTTTGGACACTCACATACTACTGCAACTGACTACATAGTCGGGGTCTTGGATATAGCATCCTTAAACCTAACTAGATGGTACATGCAACCCTTAGAAATTATCTTTCTGGCCTTAAGGTAGGTAAGGAAACGACCTACGGGCGCAGCTGGATGACCCTTCCACTCTAGGACTGGCTCACCCAGAAATCGAAATTCTACCGCACTGGTTCTACAATTAACTGAGGTATAACATGGAAATAATCAATACATGATGAAGATAACGTCAAAGTCGGTTATGGCTACCTCTACTAGATCTGCTAGGGTGATTTTCTAACGAACTGTGATAGGGCAATTTCTATACACCCATTTAGCTATAATTGATTCACCGACTGGAGTAGAGACCGATAATGATTCTAATAGGGTTTTGGGATTGACTCAAAAGCTACCAGCAACACAGGGCATCACAAAAGAAAAAACAGCCCATGGATCTAACAAAGCATCCATATCAAGGTGGAAAACTCCTAACATACTAGCGACTACATCTGGGGAGACCACTTGCTCCTAGCGGGATGCTACGGCATAAAATCCGTTCTGGCACTGCCCGCCACCCCCATTAGCAGATGAGCCTTATTGCTGGGCATGTTGGTGGAGCTACTGAACTAGAAGATGGGCCTCGACCCCTATCATGGCCCTGCCTAGGTGTTGGGCAATCTCTGAGAATATGTCCGGGCTTCCCAAACCCAAAGCAAGCACCTGTACCCCCAAACACTGACCTAAGTGTCCTAGCCACACCTGTCGCAAATTGGGATACTGGAATCTGCGGGTCTGCTGCTCTTACCCCTATAGCTTGATGCTCATCCTCTCTAGTAGTGCCTAGATTCGGATGGCACACTCATAGCCGATTATGTCGGGGCTGACGATCTCTGGTGAGACTGATGATGGTGTCCACAACCTAGTCTCTACTGAGAGAACCCATTATTGTCTTTCCTGACCCTCTTAGCCACTCTCGCTCTCTCACATGCACTGCCTCCATCTTCTAGGAATACAAGTCTATCCGAGGAAAATCCATACCCTAATGAAGCATCACAGTCCGGCAATCCTTGTCTATGTAGTCCGCCACTCCATGTACAAACCTGCTCGCTCGATCTCTCTGATCAACCACTAACTCTGGTTCCTACATGGACAGACAAGTGAACTCTAAGGCACACTCCTGCACTGTCATCTTCCCTTGTCTCAAATTCACAAATTCGGTTGCTTTAATCTCCCTCATCTCACGAGGGAAGAACCACTCTAGAAATGTGGCATGAAACTCATCCCAACCAATAAGTCTTGCTGCCACTACCCTGCTATCCTTCCACTGTTTAAACCAAATGTGCGCAACCCCCTTCAATTTATATGAGGCTAAATCAGCACACTCCTCTCTAATCACCCCCATGACCTGGGTGATCTTTAGAACCTCGTCGATGAACTCATGTGGATCCTTGTCCACCTTTGACCCAAGAAACTTCGGAGGGTTCATCCTTGGGAAATCTCTAACCCTCGTTGTCACCGCATTCCTGTTCTGAGGGATATGTGCTACTGCTTGCTGATTGACCTAGGCGGTCAGGGCCTAGGCTAACATCTGAATAGCTGCCCTAAAATCTGCGTGGCAACTGGCTCGGGTATATGCTCCGATGGGCTGGTGGGGCCTGCTGATGCCCGTCTCCATTGCCATCATCGTGGCCGTTTTCATTTCCATTTATTTTTCCGTTAACTCTTCGAGGAGGCATGACTCTGCAAATGCGTATAGCACGAGTTAGAAGTCTAGAGAGACATTTCACCTCATGACATAGATCATGAAAGAATGGAACATTTCCTAAACGTTTCGTAGCCTCTTCGTCATAGATGTGGCGCGCTTCACACCCATGAAAAAGACTTTACTTAATGCAGCTTTTAGACACCCTAGGATAGGTCAAAACCTATTGCTCTGATACCATGTTTGTCATGACCCAAACATAGGCCTGGATCGAGACACGAGACAAGGAGCCCCGAGAGACTCCAAGTCGACCCATGGCATGAACATAAAATCTAACTCAATCAGTAAAAGCAAAACATCGATCATAACAAACCTAGCGGAAGTCTGAACAAAATATAACATCAAAATACAACATGAGTCTGAAGCAGAATACAATCTATGTCTGAAAAACCTTTATTTCTTATGAGTTGATGGGACAAGACCCCAACTAACTCTCTAAGTCTTAAACTGAAAATATAAAGATAACTGATAAGGAATGGTCCTCGGGAGATGAGGACTCACCAACAGAGACTGGATGCTAATTTTGAAAAACTGACTAGTGATAAGGCTGATTCTAGATATCGGAGCATGTATCATAAAATGATACAACATAGAGTATGTGGTCAGTACGTGGAATGTACGGAGTATGCAAGGTAAGTAAAACCGCTTAAGTAAGTAAAAATCTTCAAAATCATGCATAATATAAAACATAATCAAGATAAAAATTTGAGATTTAGGCTTGCATGCTATTTTCTGAAATCATGATCTGAACATCATAACTGAAACGAATGACCCAAAGTTGAAATCTGATAATCATAAGTATAATTGAAAATTCGGTCAAACCTGTTGAAAACATAATATTATGAATGATGTACATGCATAACAAAAATCATGAGGAACAATGGGAGAATCACCATAAAACTAACATTACCACGATAGAGATTACGTGGTCCCGACTATTATGCTCAAGGGGGCAGAGCCATCCAAAGCCTTGACAGGGCTAAGAACGCTACCATGATAGCGATATCAAGATGATGGACCCTTGTGGCAAGGGAAAGCTCACAAAGGAGGTCCTAAAATTATCTGACTATACCTACGTTGGCACGTAGTTCTGAGGCATAGGGTTGACTGACCCTTAGCCTACTCGATGTTAGACACTACTCTCAAAAATATGCATATGCTCTCCATCATATGTTAACGAAGCTGACCATTGTCTAGTGACGAAGATGAATAATTATATATATATATGAAATCTGGAATTATACATGAGGAGCCTTGGCTCAAACCATACCACAAGCTGAACATAATTGGGAGTCATGACTCCAAAACCATGTGGTAAGCTAATTGAAAAGAAATCGGAATTCATATTTGGACTCGCTTGCCCAATACTTAAACATGCTTAAAAATACTTGATTTTGTTGAAAACATGATCATATACATGGGTAACTTGAAAATATGTTTTTCTCATAAATATCTCAACATACTTGAACATATATCATAGATCTCAACTTTCATGAACTTTCAAGGATGGGCATCATATTTTATAAAAATTGAAAACATGATTTATTATTGAAAACATGGTAAAACTTGCCGATGAATCATAATTCAACAATAGAAATATACTTAGATCATACCCATGGTGGAAACTTAGGGAATTCATGCATTGAGTTAAAATCTCATAGAATCAACATGTAGATTTTCATAAATTAGAGAAGGATTGGGCATCGGTGTGAAAAATTTCACCCATTCATAACCTTACATACCTGAGAGAATCTGATTCTACAACTTTTCTGATTATCCCAGGAATAATTGAGGAAGAACATTGTGAGATTGAGCTTCATCACCCATCTATACTTCTAAACTTGCATGCATAAATTAGGAATAGCTTAGGATGAAGTTACCCTTCTTAAAACTCACGATTTTTAGCTTAAAATGATGTAGTTTAGGCCTTAGGATCATAGGAAATACGGAAAAGCCCTTACTAAATCGCAGGAAAACAAGACAGGCGGTCCCAACGAGGGAGTGGATGAGTCGTTGTCACAGGGCATGATTCATGGTCTACAGTCATTGGCTTCACTAGAAGTTGCATGTTGATAGTCACCATGAGTTACTCAAGGACTTGTTACTGGTGACCATGACTCGTAGTCACCTCCCATTTTCCTCACTACCGAAAACCACACGGGGTCCACCACGGGCGACACCATGACTCATGGTGTTATCGACGAGAGGTGGTGAGGACCCGTTAAGTACACTGCCTAAGCTTACTTCATCCTTCAACAACCCTTTGCCACAACAAACCTAACGAGTCCTTGGCTGACCACTACTCGTGGTCATGCTTGTGCTTACTCAGAAATTGAAATTTCCTCTTAAGTCAAACTCCTCACTATGAGTCACTTAACGACTCGTGGTCATCCTGACGGATCACAGGACAACTCATTTTGTGACCTAGTGTAGAAAATCCTGTTTTCTCTGTTTTAAACTCCTAGGTATAATCTTAGGGCTTTTGTGTTATCACACTAAGATGATAAGGACCTCGAGGACAACATCACAGTTCGACATCACAAAAGTTGTCGGAGTATAAACTTATCAACCTTTAGAAACACATGAAATAATATCCCCACCGTGAGCTTCATTGATTGATCATCCATGAGTAACCTTATTGCTGTAGTCTTAGGAGCTCCCAAACAAATCTTCTAAAACATCAAAAGGAGAATCAAGTAGATGCAAGCCCCTAGGTCACACAAGGATTTGCTGAATAAATATACCCCAATGGTGCATGGGATGGTAAAAGCCCCCGGGTCTTCTATCTTAAAAGCCAAGTTGCATCCATGATTGAACTATAATGATGTGACACCTACACCATTCTCATATCAACAATCCTTTTCTTCTTTAGAAACTCTTTCATAAACATAGCGAATCTCGACATTTGCAAAAAAGCATCAACCACGAAATGTTCATGGACAATTTACTAAACACATCAACAAACTTTTTGAATTGATTGTCCTCGTTCATCTTCATTATCCATTGGGGATAGGGAGGTGGACACTTAGGCATAGGGCCTTTAGAAATTTAATCCTCCTTGACTCCCTCATCATCTATCACAATATGGTGAGGAGCATATACTTTTTCATCCTCCACTCTATTTTCATCATTAGTTAAAATGGGTGCACTCGACATCACCCCACCCTTTGAGTTCTCACAACATTCCTTTCTACAAACAACATCATTGGGTGAATGTTTTTAATACTCCAAAAGTGCCTAAGATTAGACCCGAGATCAAAATTTGATATTGGCTGAAAATCTAGGAAAAAATTAGAGGACGGGTGATGTAACGACTCGTGGTTGGAAACCATGGGTTGTTGTTAGCAGTCGTGGGATGAATCAGACCCTGGCCATTGGGGATACCACGGGTCATCCAATGACTTGTGGTTAGAAGTGACGACCCATGGCCAGTCGGGGTATGGGTTGCCAGTTTTCTAATGGATGTAACAAACAGGTACCACAACTCATTGGAAGCAACCACGAGTATGTTACGAGTTTTCAGGGAAATTTCATCAAGGATATTTTCGATCTTTCTATGTTATAGGGCCCTAAACTATGTTGTTTTATGTATTTTTCTGGGTATGATAAGATAGGTTAAGTCCCTTTTGCATAAGCCATTCCCATGAATGCCAATTAACATGATTTTAGAGAGATCAAGCATAGTTTCAAGCTTTTCCCCATCAATTCTCCATTGGGAATTCAAGGAACTCTAGAATCTGATCTTGCCCAGGTATGTAGCGTTACAATGGGTGTTTCCATTCACACCCATGCCCATTCTCCATTAATTTATGAAAATCTATCAAAAAATCTCATGGGGTTTTGAATTCAATTTTGTGAAAATCTAATGATTTACTAATGGGCTATTATGATTTGTGATTTACATCATATTCCATGGATTTTGATTAGATTTTACAATCATTTTATTATAAATTTATTGATTTTTCATGTTTACTCAATTAAGCCTAATTATGCATGATCTATGATGAATCAATTTATGATCTACTCTTCAATTGTTGATATTTACCAACCCAGCATAATCTACGATTTGAAATATGGATTTATTTAAATAAACAACATGATTTAACGATTTCAAGTTATATGCATGATCTTCAAGTATGCATGGGCCTTGTGATTTATGAGCTATTGATGATGAAAAGAATATTTTCAAGTTACCCATGTTTATAAGCATTTTTTCGAATGAATTGAGTATTTCAAAGCATGATAAAGTATTGGGCAATGCCTCTATGTTGAAGAATGATTTACGGTTTATGAAATGGATCCCATGATTTACGATTCATCACTAATCATGTTTTAATGGGGATCAATGAATGATGAATGTTTATTTTATCCATGAATCTTAATGAGTGATGTTATTGATTTATATATGAGCCTAATATGCATGTTTTTGGGAGCCATGACTAGCACTAAGCAGCTCGGCATTCAAAGGACTACGCCGGTGTCTCATAACCACATGCCACTGTAGGTTTATAATGATACATTATAGTGATAATGATCCCCTTTTTCGTGATATCACATAATGCACATTCCTCTCATGACAAGCCAAAGGCGACTCTGTCCAGTTGAGTGATATAGTTGCAGCATCATGAAAGGCTCTACCATGATGGTGTCGGCTATGATGAGTCCTCCCATTATTTCATATGTTTTATGCATTGTTACGTTTATGATATTGGCTCAAGTGATGATTTGATGAAGTTTCTCTTATGATTATGACAATGAACGGTTTATGAATGATTTGAAAAACCTTGAGCCTTATGTTATGTTATGATGTTTATGATATGAGCATGATGTCCCACTCTTATGATGTTTTATGAGTTTCACGTATTTTAAATGTCCATTTTTCTTAACTTGCATACTTGGTACATTCCACATACTAACCACATACTTTCTATAATGTATCATTTCATGATACAAGACTTTTCTCTCAGGCTCATCCTCATCTTTAGTCCATCCCGGAGTTGCTATCAGCTTGTTGGTGAGTCCTCATGTTTCAAGGGCCATATGATTAGACTTTATGCTATATTTTGTTTTAGTTTGGCTGGGTTAGTTGGGGATGCTGTCCCATCAACCCATCTTACATGATAGAGGCTTTCAGACAGTATGTAGTACTCAGCTTACGTGTATGTCTAGTATTACCGAATGATATGATATGCTATGTTACGTTTACATTTCCGCTATGTTATATGATGAATCTTCCACTTTAAGTGAATAAAGTTAGATATGCTTATGCCATGGATTGACTTGGAGCCCTCTCCGAGTTCCTTATCCCGTGTTACAATCTGGATCTACGTTCGGGTTGTGACAAACTTGGTATCAGAGCAATAGGTTTGAAGTGGACTAGGATGTCTTAAAGCCGCATTAAGTAAAGGCTTTTTCATGGGTATGAAGCACGGAATACTTATGACGAAGAGGCTACGAGATGTTTAGGAAATATTCCTTTCTTTCATGATCCATGTCGTGCGATGAAAAGTCTTTCTATCCTTCTAATTCATGCTATTCGCGATTGCAGAATTGTGGCTCCTAGAGGAATGAATGGAAGAAGAAATGGAAATGGTGATGGCCACGAAGATGTTAACGGTCATGGGCATCAGTAAGCCCAACCTGTTCAGGAGCCCTAGGCACTACAGCCAGTTACCCATGAAGAGTTTCGGGCGGCTATCCAGATGTTAGCACAAGCCTTAACCGCTCAGGTCATCTAGCAGGCCATAGCACATATCCCACAGAATGGGAATGGGTAGCGGCACGAATTAAAGATTTCTTGAGGATGAACCCTCCAGAGTTCCTTGGGTCCAAAGTGGATGAGTTACTTTTCATCTTGTGGTATGGTTTGAGTTAAAGCTTCTCATATGCATAATTTCAGATTTGAGATGTATTTGATTATTGAGTTTCATCAATAGAAGATGTTAAGCTTCATTGAAAACGATGTAGAGAATATGCATGTCTTTTGGAGTAGTGTCTAGCACCGTGTAGGCTAAGGGTTGATCACCCTATGCCTTAGGACTACGCGCCAACGTAGGTTTATACTATTATATGTATTAATTTGGGACCTCCCTTGTAAGTGATCCCCTGCCCAATTGGGCCCCGATCTTGATATCAATATCATGGTATCATCCCTAGCCCTGGCAAGGCTTTGGACGGCTCTACCCACTTTAATGTGATAGTTGGGACCACGTAAGCTTTATCGTGGTATGTCAGTTGAAATACGAGTCTCCCATTGTTCCTCATGATTTCAGTTATGCATGTTTATCATTCATGAGATTTATATATGTCTATATATGTTAAGGTAGGTTTGAATCAAAGTTTAGTTTGACTCATAATTATCATATTTCAGCGTTGAGTCAATCGATTTAGTTATGATGTTATATTATGTTTTGATGAGATCATGATATCAGAAAGAATGCATGCAAGCCCTACTCTCAGTTTCTTATTGTTTATGTTTCACTTTATGCATATTCTTAAATGATTTTACTTATTTAAGCGATTTGACTTACCTTGCATACTCGATACGTTCCATGTACTGACCACACACTCTATGCTGTATCATTTCATGATACAGGACCTGATATTTAGACTCAACCCCACTCTTAGCCAGTTTTCATAGCTAGTGTCTTACTCATGTTGGTGAGTCCTCATCTCCCGAGGACTAGACTTATTCAGATTTCCTCTATGTATTTTCAAATTCATCTTATTTGAGTTAGTTGGGGTCTTGTCCCATCCATTCTTCATGTTTAGTGGCTTTTCAGACAAAGGATGTAGTCATCTTCAAATTGTGTATTCTGATTTTATGTTTACTTTGGACTTCTGCTAATATTATCTTGTTGATTCTTCAGTTTTATTGATTAAGTTAGATGTTTGTTCATGCCATGGGTCAACTTGGAGTCTCTCAGGGCTCCCCATACCGTCTTGTGATCAGGGCGTTCGTTCGGGTCGTGACAGTGAATCACCCACACTCTCAAGTATTTTCACACTTTTAGTGACAATTTCCATATAATGACCATCATTCTTTGATTAGGAAGAGAGTCTCTAGTAAGTGTACCTTTCATATCAGGATTCATTTAAGATGATAAATGATTCATTCGGGCCTCAAGATGCTTGATTGATGCCGAAAAGGAACTCACGATTTGAGTGACGTTGGACACCTCACCCTTTAACTCTTTAATCCCTTTGTCGGTAGATTCTACTTTTTTAAATATACTGGCCAGTATTTCCTTGATCTTTGAGCTAGTAGGGTCCCCAATGCTTGCCTTAATTTGAGCCACATCAGCCTCAGGAGTGGGTACATATGGATTTGGTCATGAAATATCATATTGGTCACCCTTTCTTTCACGATCACGGTCTCTTCATTGGCCATCTCTGTCTCTCTAACATCTAAGCCCGGAAAGGGAATCAATACTAATCAATAACAACCCACTCCCTACTGACGATAAAACATTGTCCCCAATGCTAAAGAAAAAAGGAAAAGGGGCAAGAACTCCCCGTGTTGTCTACTTTGAACCAACATCCTATGCCAATACCTGTGAGTTGGTTCCAGCACAACCCTTTTGGGAGTTAGCGGTGCCTAATGACTCAAACAATACACGCTGATTCTGTGGAGAAAAAATGGCATCATTCTCTGGCTCATTCTGCTCATCCGCATCGAAACTCCCAAATAAGTCATCAATCGAGCCTCGAATGGCATGTGTGGAGCTATAGCTTCATCTAAGAAGCTCATATCCATGCTAGACAATGGGGCTGTTTTCTTCACCACCATCATATATATACATAGTGAAGCAAACACTCCCTCAACAACATCAACTCTTGTGCATAACTTGTTAAGACTATTAAGAACATCTTTTATAGAACTTCTGACAGAACTTTTGGATCAAGGCTGAAAGATTTTTGGCCAGTATGGTGAGTTGGTTATCAATGGAATATGTCAAATCAGCCAAAATTTGAAGCCCATTTGGTCCAGAGGAAGGATGTGGTGGTGAAGGGAGGTGGTACATCAACAGAGGCATATCCCGATATCGAAGGACTAGGATCATGAAGGTCGTGCTCAATGGGGGCACTAATAGACTCATAAACCAGGGAACTCTCAAGTATATCCCACGCTTGCATCCTCTATTTCATTGTCTTGGGGGAATTAACATCCCTTTTCTTTTCAATATCAATTACTCCAGTGGCAAAGCAAGAATGATCAAGCTCAAAAAATGGAGATGAGGATCGGCGCTCCACCAAAGGACACTGGCGAAATGCCAACTGACCGCAAATTCCTAATGTGCTGAGGAAGAAGGCCAACCAAAGGACTGCGGATCAGCATCGGTGAACTATGTCAATGCTGAAGTTCCCTAGAACCTACTATACATCATCTGTGATCGACCAGCGGATTCCAGATTAGCACCGGCGAACCTCCGATAACTCGCAAGTGACGCTCGTCAGAAAAGGGAAAAAGTGTTCAGCTCAAAAAATGAGGAGCATTTTTGTACCCTACTTTTGTTCATCTCAAAAAGGAACTGAACCTTCTATTCCATATTAATTGGCATTATATTTTATATTGAATAGAGAGAAGAAAGAAGTTGGACAATTGAATTCTATAGAGAGAAAGCTTCATCTTCTTCTTTAAAAAGGTAAAAAAAACTCCATTGGAGATCAGAGTCTTGTGTTTTAATTTTCTTACGCATTTTGTGGAATGGACATTATTCCTTAATGCAATGTATCCTTCTACATACATAAGTAGCTAAATTCCTTGCTATGGATATGTGAATGATTGGGGTTAATTTGGATTGGTTATTGTTCAATTGATCTTAGATTTACTCAATTAGTATAATTCTAGTGTTTCAAATCTAAGTTTTAATTTAAATACTCATTTTTGAAATTTAGTTACTCTAATTTTTCTTGAAAAAGTAATTTAGAGTATGGGTTATGAAACATTAGTGGATAATTGGGTGATGATCATGTGGGGTTGGGCCGGAGATAGCCAAAACCCATGGTCAAACACCCATTGAGAATCAAAGCTAGAAATAGTTGATTCTTATCCATGTTGATGTAGTTGTTGTGAAATGGACTTTGGGGTTTGAGAAAATCCAAGGTACAAGGCACCTAATTGGTTGAAAAACGTAAGGTGCCACCTCATCCACAACTAATTATACTATTGAGTAATTCTAGGAACTGTTAACAATCCCAAATTGATGATGCCCTAATAATATCACACCCCTAGTAGTCTCTCCTTAGGTATTTTCAAGGCTTTGTCCATGTTTTCGTGAGCAAATTTTGTAGTTCAACTGACAAGTTGTGATTTCTCTAATTTTTAATTTATTGTATTTGAAACATTGATGTAAGTTACTTTAATTTGATAGACAAATCTTGTGTGATCAACTACTATTCCCTATGGTATTCGACCATGACACTCATCGGGTATATTTATTTTGCCAACAACCATTTACACTCCCTCGTTAAGATGAGTGAATTTGGACGTTACGAAAAATGGCGCCATTGTCAGGGAGTATAGTTTGATAGCCTTTAGTTGTTTGTTATTTTCAATTGATTTATTGCATCTTGGTTGGTTTGACATTACTCTAGTGATTGGTTCCATCTATGATATTGATATGAGTCAACACTCAAAAGAAGGATAAGGTTTGGTGGACCGGATTATGGATCATGAGGATGGTGATCCTATGATGCCCAATGTGGTTCCACTCGCCTGCCTTCTACGGTAGGGAATGCAATATTCCATGTGATGAGTACAATGCTGCACTTATTCCAAATGAAGGGTATCTTCAGAGGAATGCCAACTGAGAATGAAAATAGGCATCTCTGAAATTTTCTTGAGATGTTCCAACCCTCCAATATCACAAATATAAGTCAAGAGTCGATCATATTGAGGCTCTTCCCAGTTTTACTAATTGGCGAAGCAACCGCTAGGATGGAGAAATTTCCTCCCGGATTTATTACCTCATGGAATGAAAATGGAAGCATTTTTGGACAGGTTCTTCCCTCCCTCGAGGATGCTACAGCTGAGGCATGACATTACAAACTTCCGACAACTTGTTGGGGAACAACTCCATGAAGCATGGTTGAGGTTCATGAAAAAAATTGCCATTTGCCCAAACCATTGGTTGCGTTAGATTCTATCAATAATTCTATGGAAAATAATTTGGCAGGGGGTTCCATCATGGATCAAACCTATGGAATAGCCAAAGCACTTCTTGAAAAAATGACTCGGACCAATCGAGCATGTCATACTAGAGAAGCGGAGGTATCTTCTAGTGGTGTTGCTCCCAACCTTGTGATTACTGAGATGGAAAAAGGGATGAGGCTAGATATGAAACTCTTGCTAATATGATGACCCAACTAGAGTTGATGATGAAACATGCGATGGGAGTTGGTGCAAAGAGTGTGAATGTTGTAGGTGCCTAAGGCCATCTTAAATTTGATGATGACACTTCACCCCTGATATATGAGGAGGAGTATCAATATATGGCGGGTCAATTTGGGGGTTCTCTCCTTTGGTATCAAGGTGCCAATCAAGGCCCTTAGCACCAAAGAGATGAAAATCATGATTGGAGATCTCATGATAACCAAGGATGAGGGGATAGAAATAATTGATGCGTGAATAGAGATCAAAATCACAAAGAAGAGCGATACCACAAAAGTGCTAACCCCTATTTGCCTCCTCCAAAAGAAGATGCATATCAAGGGAAGCTAGGAGTGACTGATGTGGGCAACTCGAAGATTGAATACATGTTGTCTCAAGTGTTGAAGAAGGTAGAATCCACCGACAGTGGGCTTAGAGAATTAAAAGGAGTGGTGTCTAACCTCGCCGAAACAATAAGTTCCCACTTGGCATCGATGAAGCACCTTGAATCCCAAATGAACCATTTGTCTTCACGAATGAACCCCAACATGAAAGGTGCACTCCCTAGTGACACTGTTCCCAATCCAAAGAAAGATGGTCGTTGCATGTCAATCGTGACTAGGAGTGGCAAGATATTGAAGGATGTGAGAGTGAAGCGTAATGATGTTGTTGCCCCAAAGGCAATGGATGATTATGTTGTGGAAGAGGTTCCAAAAACACCAAGTGTTTGTGATAAGGAAGAAGGGAAAGTTGAGGGAGAAGTTGATTTGACTCCCTCATATGATGTGATTGTAAATGAAGGCAAGAAGTCCCCCAATGACAAAGATCAAGAAACAAGAGTTCCATCTCCATATTCACAATGGCTGACCAAGAGAAAGGAAGATACTCAGTTTCACAAGTTTATAGAAATGTTCAACAAATTAACCATCAATATACTTCTTGTGGATGCTTTGATTTAAATGCCATGCTACGCGAAGTTTATGAAGGATCTCTTAAAGAAAAAGAAGGTGGTGGATAAGGGTATCAATGAGGTAACCCATCATTGTAGTGCTATCATGTCAAGCAATCTTGCTCCAAAATGTGAAGATCCTAGAGCATTTACCATTCCTTGCACAATTGTCATGTGCATATTCAATAAAGATCTTTGCGATCTCGATGCAAGTATTAACTTGAAGCCTCTGCTAATTTTGAAGAAACTCGGGTTGGGATTCCCAAACCAAATTCCATGAGGCTCTTGATGGCGGATAGGTCGATTAAATGACCCGTTGGAGTGTAAGTTTATGTCCTTGTGAGAGTGGACAAGTTTATATTCGCAGCTAATTTTGTTGTGCTGGATTGTCAGATGAACATTGAGGTGACAATTATCTTGGGGCACCAACTTCTAGCAATGGGAAGAGCTTTTATTGATGTAGAACTTCGGGAGCTTAAGCTTCAAGTAGGTGGTGATGAGGTCAGCTTTAGTGTAGGTCAACTTATCAAGCCCCGGATGAGTGTAAGGTCCTCGCAGTGCTTGATCGTAAAGTGGAGCATTATGAACCATTTGATGATGAGATTGAATCGGAGGATGACCCTCTGGAGTGTTGAATATTGATAAGATATTCATCATTCCACGATGTTAACTAAGGAACTTTCTGAAAGGCAACCAGAGCATTTTTACTTTGAGTAATTTAATGTTTTTGTTGTTTTTGATTATGTAGGTAAATTGGATGAAAAACAAAGAAAAGAAGAATAACGCCGGCACTACGCTTGACCGGTGAACCGCCAGTCCACATGCGTGAAGCGTCGCTTGAATGTTAGTAAAGATCTTAAGGTTAGGAAGTAGAGGGAAAAACCAGTGAGTCATCAGCATAACACCGGTGCCAAATTGCGAACCGCTAGATGATGGCAGTGCAAAATAGAACACCTGGGAGTTGAATCAAAAATGGAAAAGAAATCGGGGAAATGCAGGTGCGAATCTACAAATTGTTGGTCAACCACTGTGTACAACGAAGTGAACTGAACAAGGTGTTGGTCACTTTTATTAAGGCGGCAAACCACTAGTTAAATGCAGGCCAAGGTATGGAATGCAATTAAAATATTGACCAACCATTGACCAAACCCGACCCAGGGATTTAAAAATCTGGTCAAAACCTCTCCAACTCCTCATAAACCCTTTTCTCCACCTTTCCATTTCCCCATTTACATTTCTTAACTTCCCAATACATCACCTTTCCACCTTCCCATCATTAAGCCCATCTCTTCACCTACCACTCCGATCCACTTCTTCTCTCCTATAAATTCCCCATTCCTACACCATTCATTTCATCAATTCTCAGTCATCTTTTCACTAAACTAAAGCAAAAATCTTGTGGAAACTCCATTATTGGCCAACACCAAGCTTTTATCTCGCTTTGCTCTTTCTTCTCCAAGTCATTCGGTATGTGTCTCCTACATTAATTTTGGTTATTGTTTGAAGATTTGAATAAGTTTGAGCATGCTAAAGTTGAGATTTTCCACATTGTGTCTCTATTACCCTATTCTTATGCTTTTCATTACTATATTTTTCATATTGTGTGTATGTGGGTGGTGATAAAATGTTGAATGATAATGCGAGTATCCTCTATGGTAAGAGTATTGATTCTTGATGTGCTTGATTTTAGTTGTGGGTGATGTCTGAGTAGCTTCGTTTGTGCTTAGATTGCACAATATGCTCGATGATAGATGGAGTGACGTCTTTCTTAAGGGTAAATTGTCACTTTTACATTGTTTTTGTTGTTGTGTTGGGTAAGTGAATCTTAGATATGAAAGTTTTGTTGTTTTACTGAGTTTGGGGATAAAATATACTGAACAACATTCACTGGAAAATCACCGGTTAGGCCTGGTGAAACGCCGGAAGAACCGCAGGTTGGGGACAAGGCTTCAGATCACTGCCCCAGACTTGTGTTTTACCGGTGCTCTACAGGTGAAGAACAGAAAAATGTTTTTGTGGCACCTAATTAACCATATTTTCCCGAGTTTACTATAAATGACCGGCGGCTAACCAGCGCTTCGACGGTCTCCACCTGCGTTTCGTCGGTGTTCCACTAGTGCTTCCAGCGCTTAAACTCTGAACTCCTCAACTTGTTTTCCATCCAATTGTTATAATTCCCTTCATTAGCTTAGTATATATGTCAGTTTTTATTTTTTATAAGAAAAAATACAAAAAGAAATATTACTGTATGGAACTAACATGGTTCTGCAGAGTCTGTCTTCATCCAGGAAACCAAGCAAAGGAATCATCCTGGCCTTATCTAAAAGCAAAGGAAAGGGGAAAGCAAAGGATACCCCAACCCCCAATACTAGAGAAGCTATTATCTTTCGCGTGCCCGACATGGAGGGGCACTATGCTATTTTCAAGGAGCGCTCTATCATGATAGAGAAGCACTTCAACTTGGTGGGACTTCTGGGTGACTTCCCCAACATCCCAACATAATTAACTAACCGCCAATGGAACATCATTGCTAATCCTCTTCCAGAATTCTACTATAGCCTAGTGCCCGAGTTCTATGCATCATACTAGGCTAGGTTCAATACCTCGAAAGTGCCTAAGATTAGACTCAGGATTTAAAATTGAAGTTAACAGAATCTGGGAAAAGAATCCCATAGGTTTGGTCACCTAACGAATCGTTGGTCCAACCAACGACCCGTGGGAGGCATCCGTGGTAAGATACTTTAGGGGTGGAGTTGGAAGTAACGGGTCGAGGAATGACCTATTTCCAGATCTAATGAGACATTATTTGTGGTCGTGCAGAGGTTGACCCTTGGTCAAGGTTGAAGTGATGAGTCATGGAATGACCCATTGCAGGTAAAAGCGGGTCATGGAATGACCCGTTGTAGGTAACAACGGATCTTGGTCATTAGCCTTGGATAGGAGTATTTAAATCTTCAGTCAATGTAACGGAAGGAAACCACGACTCGTTGGAAGGAGGAACAAGTCGTGGGTGGCTCATGGGAAGGATTTGTGAAGATCATGAAGGGGGAAACAATGGATCGTCATTTGGAGTAACGACCCATCTTGTCGATTCGTGGTATCAGACTTGAGATTATGAAGTTGGGTAATGGAGACGACGAATGGATACCACGAGTCGTGGTATCCAACAACGACCCATTAGGACGGTCGTTACTACTGCCAGTGTAGAAACTTCAGGAATTTCATTAAGGACATTTTCCTCATTTCTAAGTCCTAGGGTCCTAAACTACATCATTTAAGGCTCAAAATGCAGTGTTTACTGTGGCTAAAACCTATCCTAGGCTCATTCATATCCATGCATGCAAAGTTAGGGAATTAAGGAGGTGAGCAAGCTTGTTCTTCAAGTTTTTCTTCAATTTTCCATTTGGCTTTCAAGGAGTGATGAATTTGATCTTGTCAGGTATGTAGAATTATGAGTGGGTGTTTTCATCCGCACCCACACTCAATCTCCCCTAATTCATGAGGTTTGCTTAAAAATCTTATGGGTTTTTTTCCTAAATCTTGTGGAATTCTAATGATCTATCCATGGGTTATTACTTCCCATGTTCTAGATCATATTTTATGAATCATGATCTGATTTTACAACTAATTTGGCTATAAATTTATTTATTTCAATTTCTATTAATTTATGCCTATTTATGCATGTTCTATGATGAATCGAGTCATGATCTTTACCTCTATTAATTATGTTCATAAACCCATAATGATTCATGAGTCATGATATGGATCTATTCAAATGCCCATCATAAATTTATGATTTAAGAAGGCGTATCCATGATTTACACGTATGCATGAACCTCATGATTTACTAATTATGTTTTTGGCAGACTCACGGGCTAGTTCACGTATTTACAAGCATGCTTATGATTATCATAATTTAACTAGCCCATGTATCTCATGCATATTATACTATGAGCACTAAATATGTTTTGAGAGTAGTATTTTACACCGAGTAGTTTCGGGCCGAATCTCAGAACTACGTTCCACTGTAGGACATGATGGGACCTCTCTTGAGACTATATCCTTTGCCTGCATGGGTCCTTTCATGTGTGATATCACTCCCTTCACAGTTCTACTCTTTGAAAGGTACGAACACCCTCCCGACTATGTATTTACAGCTCGGGCTCTATGTGTGCCCATAGGGCATGTCGGTTATAAGAATCTCCCATTTTTCTGCATGTTTTATGCATTGTAATCTTTATGTCATTCTGGCTCGAGTGATGATTTATAAAGTTTCTCTTATGATTATGGAAATGAATGGATTATGAATGATTTTAAAACCTTAAGCCTTATGCTATCTTACGATAATTATGTTATGAGCATGTTGTCCCACTCTTATGTTCTCTTATGAGCTTATTCATATTTTTAAATGTCTGTTTTACTTACCTTGCATACTCGGTACATTCCATATACTGACCACACACTCTATGATGTATCGTTTCATGATACAGGACCCGACTCTCAGGCTCAGCCCAGTTCATAGTCAGTCTTCAGAGTTAGCATCTCATGTTGTTGGTGAGTCCTCATCTCCCAAGGACTAGACTTATTTGGATTTCCTCTATGTATTTTCAGTTTCAATTTTATTAATTTAGTTGGGGTCTTGTCCAATCAACTCGTCATGTATAGAGGCTTTTCAGTCAAAGGATGTATTTAGCTTCAAATAGTGTATTGTGATGTTATTTTTATTGCAGACTTCCGCTAAGTTTACCATGTTGATTCTTCAGTTTTATTGATTGAGTTATATGTATGTTCATGCCATGAGTCGACTTGGAGTCTCTCAGACTCCTTGTCCCGTGTTACGATCTGGGCCTCTGTTCGGGTTGTGACAAACTTGGTATCAGAGCAATAGGTTTGAAGTATCCTAGGGTGTCTGAAAGCCGTGTTAAGTAGAGTCTTTTCCATGGGTGTGAAGCGCACCACACTTGTGAAGAAGAGGCTACGAGATGTCTTGAAAGTGTTCCCTTCTTTCATGATCTATGTCATGTGATGAAATTTCTCTCTATCATTCTAAGTTGTTCTTTTCGTGATTGCATAATCATGGCTTCCTGAAGAGTAAATGGTAGAAGGAATGGGAATGGAGACATCCATGAGGATGGCAACGCAAATGGGCACCAGCTGGCCCCACCAGTCCAGGAGCACCATGCACCGGAGCCAGTTGCCCATGCTGAATTTAGGGCAGCTATTGAGATGCTCGCATAGGCCTTGACCACTCAAGTTAATTAGTAGGCAGTTGTGCATGTCCCGTAAAATGGTAATGCAGTGGTGGCTCGAGTCAGTGATTTCTTGAGAATCAACCCGCCAGAGTTCCTCGGGTCAAAAGTAGATGTGGACCTACATGAATTCATCGATGAGATTCTAAATATCACCTAGGTCATAGGGGTGACAAATGGGGAGTGCGTTGATTTGGCATCTTATCAGCTGAAAGGGGTCGCACATATTTGGTTTAAATAGTGGAAAGATGGTAGGATAGTGGGAGCAGGCCCTAACGGTTGGGAAGAGTTTCATGCAGCCTTTTTAGATCAATTCTTCCCTCGTGAGATGAGGGAACTGAAGGAAGACGAGTTTGTAAATCTAAAGCAGGGTGATATGTCAGTGCAGGTGTATGTCCTGAAGTTCACCCATTTTTCCAAGTATGCACCAGAGTTAGTGGAGAACCCGAGGGCTCGGGTGATCCTATTTGTTCATGGAGTGGAGGACTACCTGGATAAGGGTTCTAGGATCACCAAGCTACATCGAGAAATAGATTTTCCCCGCATAGTGTTACATGCCCAGCAGATGCAGGCGGTGTATTAGAGGCAGAGGGAGGCCAAGAGGGCTAGGAGAGATAATTATGGGATTTCTCATCCTAGATCAGGGTGTGATGGATCTCGTATACCAGCCTCTAGTTCATCCCCTCAAGCAACACGTCCCTCCCAACAGGGTGCTTCGACTAGTTCAGCTGGCGGTCAGCTCTAGAACAGGTTCTCTGCCCTTGCGACCCGTCAGGAGCAGGAGATTTCGCTGGATGTGGTTACTGGTATGTTGCGAGTGTTTCACCTTGATACTTATGCTTTGTTAGATCCAGGGGCTACCTTGTCATTTTTGACACCTTATATTGCTAGTAGCTTTGGAGTCATTCCTGAAATTTTATCATAACCATTCTCAGTCTCTACTCCGATTGGTGATTTAGTTGTAGCTAGGAGAATGTATAGAAGTTGTCCGATCACAATATTGCATAAATTCACCTCCGCAGACCTTGTAGAGATAGCCATGGCTAACTTTGATATTATTCTCGGCATTGATTGGTTGTATGCGTGTTTTGCTTCTATTAATTGTAGAACCGGTGCGGTGGAGTTCCACTTTCCTGGTGAGTCAGTCTTGGAGTGGAAAGGTAGTTTGGTCATGCCTGTAGGTCATTTATCTCCTATCTTAAGGACGGGAAGATGATTTCCAAGGGTTGTGTGTATCATCTAGTTAGGGTTAAGGATGTGGAGTACAGGACCCCAACTATCCAATCAGTTTCGGTAGTGTGTGAGTACCCAAAAGTATTCCCTAATGATTTACTGGGAATCCCTCCTGAGCGGGAGATTGATTTTGGTATTGACCTTTTTCCCGACATGAAGCCTATATCTACCTTCCCTATAGAATGGTTCCAAACGAGCTAAAGGAGTTCAAAAAATAGTTGAAGGACTTGTTAGATAAAGATTTCATTAGACCGTGCAAGTCCATATAGGATGCACCGGTTCTCTTTGTCCAAAAGAAGGATTGTCCTCTTCGCATGTGTATTGACTATCGACAATTGAACAAGTTCAGCGCCAAGAGCAAGTATCCTTTACCCAGGATTTCTGATTTATTTGACTAGCTTCAGGGTACGAAGTGCTTTTCGAAGATAGATCTCAGATCGGGGTACCATCAGCTCAGAGCTCGGGAAAGTGACATCTCGATTATAGCATTTAGTATGCGGTATGGTCATTATGAGTTTGTAGTTATGTCTTTTGGACTAATGAATTCTCCTGCAGCTTTTATGGACTTGATGAATAGCGTGTTCAAGCCATACCTGGATATGTTCGTGATTGTGTTCATTGATGACATCCTAATATACTCTCAGAGCGATCATAAGCGTGTCGCTCATTTGAGAATAGTGTTTCAGACTCTCAAGGATCGCCAATTGTATGCCAAATTCACCAAGTGTGAGTTTTGGTTGAAGTCAGTGGCATTTTAGGGCCAAGTGGTATCAAGTGAGGTTATAAAGGTGGACTCTCAGAAGAAAGAAGTGGTGAAGAATTGTCCTAGACCGCTGAATCCTTTGGATATCCGGAGCTTCTTGGGTTTAGCTAGCTACTATCTGAGATTTGTTGAAGGTTTCTCATCTATTGCAGCATCCTTGACCAAATTGACCCAAAAGAAGGTCAAATTTCAATGGTTGGAGGCTTGTGAGAAGAGCTTCCAAGAGTTGAAGGCTCGACTTACCTCCGCATTGGTATTGACCCTAGCCGAGCGTACCGATGGGTTCGTGGTGTATTGTGATGCTTCAAGGATCGGATGTGGGTATGTATTGATGCAACACAGAAAAGTTATAATATATGCATCTAGATAGTTAAAGGTTCACGAGAAAAATTACCTGACCCATGACCTTGAATTGTCCGCGGTGGTATTTGTCTTGAAAATATGGCGACGTTATTTGTAAGGGGTCCACATCGATGTGTTTAGAACCATAAGAGTTTATAATATGTGTTTACCCAAAAGGATGTCAATCTTCGGTAAAGAAGGTAGTTGGAGCTACTCAAGGACTATCATATGAGTGTCCTTTACCATCCAAGTAAGGCCAATGTAGTAGCAGACGCACTTAGTAGACTCTCAATGGAGAGTGTGTCTCATGTGGATGAGGGGAAGAAAGAGCTAGTGAAGGATGTGCATCGACTCGCAAGGTTGGGAGTTAGGTTGGTTGACTCGATCGATGGTGGTGTTGTTGTTCAGAACGAATCAAAATCATCCTTGGTGACTGATGTAAAAGCTAGACAAGATGAGGATCCAATTTTTGTAAAGCTGAAGAAAGCCATTCAAAATCAGAAGCTAGAGGTTTTCTCCAAAGGGGGAGATGGTATGTTTCGATACCAGGATCGCTTATGTGTTTCAGATGTTGATGATTTGAGGAGCTGGATGTTGCATGAGGCTCATGGATCTAGGTATTCTATCCATCCAGGTGCCACCAAGATGTACTGTGGCTTATGGGAAGTCTATTAGTGGAATGACATGAAGAAGGATATCACAGAATTTGTAGCTAAGTGTCCAAACTGTCAACAAGTAAAGGTTGAGCATCAAAGACTGGGAGGTGTGATTCAGGATATTAGTATTCCTACTTGGAAGTGGGAAGAAATTAATATGGACTTTATCATAGGTTTACCTCATACTCGTCGACAATATAACTCCATTTGGGTTCACGTAGACAGGTTGACCAAGGCTGCTCATTTTATACCGGTAAAAACCACTGATCTGGCGGAGGATTATGCCAAACTATATATCCAGGAGCTAGTTCCATTGCATGGAGTGCCCCTATCCATCATTTCATACAGAGGGACCCAATTTACCTCTCAGTTTTGGTGGTCATTTCAAAAAGGTCTTGGTACTCATGTTAAGATCCACATAGCATTTCACCCGCACACGGATGGTCAAGCGGAGTGGACAATTCAGACTCTCGAGGACATGTTGAGAGCTTCTGTAAATGACTTCAAAGGTTGTTGGGATGATCATTTTCCTCTTATCGAGTTTGTATACAATAACAACTACCATTCCAGTGTTCAGATGGCTCCTTTTGAGGCTCTCTGTGGGCGGAGATGTAGATCACCCATTGGTTGGTTTGAAGTTGGTGAAACTGCGATGGTAGGACCAGATTCGGTCCATGAGGCTATAGAGAATGTTCATATCATACAGGACAGGTTGAAAACAGCTCAAAGTCGCCAAAATTCATATGCCAATGTGAGAAGGAGAGAATTAGAATTCGAGGTTGGTGATTGGGTATTTCTGAAGGTATCTCCCATGAAGGGAGTGATGTGGTTTGGAAAGAAAGGAAAACTCAGCCCTCGTTATGTTCGCCCCTACCAGATTGTGAAACAAGTTGGCAAGGTGGCATATGAATTTGTGTTGCCCTCAGAATTAGCTTTCGTGCATCCTGTTTTCCATGTGTCGTTCTTAAAGAAGTGTTTGGGTGATCCAGCCCTAGTTGTTCTAGTGGAAATACTATATCATCAGGTTCGAAGGCTAAGGAACAAGGAAGTAGCTTTAGTGAAAGTTTTATTGAGAAATCAACATGTTGAAGGAGCTAAGTGGGAAGCCAAAGTGGAAATGATGGCTAGACACCTACATTTATTTTCTACCGGCTCAGTTCCAGCTTGAGGTATCAGTTTTTGCCCTAGAACTCTAATAAGTTTACATGTTCAGTTCATGTATTCAAGTTTCTTTTATGTATGTGGATGTGTATATGAATTTTAATTCAGTACAACTATGTAGTTTGAATCGGAGATAGTAATTCCGTCAGTTTTCTGTTTAAATGATCAATATTTGAGCGTAATGATTGCATTTCTCTATTTTCTATATGTTTTCTGACATTCAAGGACGAATATTCCCAAGTGGGATATATTATAATACCCCGGAAGTGCCTATGATTAGACCCGGGATTTAAAATGGAAGTTGGTAGAATCTTGGAAAAAAATCCCACGGGATGAGTCACCTAACGGATCATTGGTCCAACCAACGACCCGTGGGAGGTATCCGTGGTGAGATATTTCAGGGGTGGAGTTGGAAGTAACGGGTCTAGGAATGACCCATTGCTAGATCTAACGAGTCATTGTTTGTGGTTGTAGGGAGGCTGACCCTTCGTCAAGGTTAAAGTGATGAGTTGTGGAACGACCCATTGTAGGTAACAACGGGTCGTGGTCACTAGTCGTGGGAACAAGTACTAAAATCTCCAGTCAATGTAACGGAATGAAACCATGACGCGTTAGAAGGAAGAACGAGTCATGGTGTGGCTGGGGGGAAGGCTTTGTACAAATCATGAGGGGGGAAACAACAACAATATAACGGATCATCGTTTGGAGTAATGACCCATCCTGTCGAGTCATGGGATCGAACCTTATATTATGAAGTTGGAAAGTGGAGACGATGGATGGATACAACGAGTCGTGGTATCTAACAACGACTCGTCAGGACGATCGTTACCACTACCAGTGCAGATATTTTAGGAATTTCATTAAGGGCATTCTCATTATTTCAAAGTCCTAGGGTCCTAAACTATGTTGTTCAAGGAACGAAATGCAGTGTTTATTGAGGGTAAAACCTATCCTAGGCTCATTCATATCCATGCATGAAAAGTTAGGGAATTAAGGAGGTGATCAAGCTTATTCTTCAATTTTTTCTTCAATTTTCCATTGGACTTTCAAGGAGTGACGAATTTGATCTTGCCCAGGTATGTAGGGCTATGAGTGGGTGTTTTCGTTCAGCCCATGCCTAAGCTCCCCTAATTCATGAAGTTTTGTTTAAAAATCTTATGGGGTTTTGTCTTAAATCTTGTGGAATTGTAATGATATATCCCTGGGTTATTACTTCCCATGTTTTACATCATATTTTATGGATCATGATTATATTTTACAAATAATTCAACTATAAATTTATTTATTCCAATTTCTATTAAATTATTCCTAATTTTGCATGTTCTATGATAAATCGAGTTATGATCTTTACCTCTATTGTTGATGTTCATAAACCCATCATGATTTATGAGTCATGATATGGATTTATTCAAATGCCCATTATGAATTTTAGATTTAAGAAGGCATATACATGATTTATAAGTATTCATGAACCTCATGATTTGCTAATTATGTTTTTGGCTGACTCACGGGCCTTATCCTCTTGGCTAGTTCACGTATTTATAAGAATGCTTATGATTATCATGATTTAACTAGCCCATGTATCTCATGCATATTATGCTATGAGCACTATATATGTTTTGGGAGTAGTATTTAACACCGAGTAGGTTCGGAGCCCAAGTATTGCCTTAAATCTCAAAACTTCGTGCCACTATAGGACATGATGGGACCTCTCTTGAGATTGTCCCCTTTGGCCAAATGGGACCTTTCATGTGTGATATCATGCCCTTAACGGTTCTACCCTTGGCAAGGTACAAACACCCTCCCGACTAGGGATTTACAGGTCGGGCTCCATGTGTGCTCATATGGGGCATGTAAGTTGTAAGAATCTCCTATTGTTCCGAATGTTTTATGAATTGTTATGTTTATGTCATTCTGGCTTGAGTGATGATCTATAAAGTTTCTCTTATGATTATGTAAATGAATAGATTATGAATTATTTGAAAACCTTGAGCCTTATGTGTTCTTACGATATTTATGTTATGAGCATTTTGTCCCACTCTTATGATCTCTTATGAGTTTTTATGTATATTTAAATGTCTTTTTTACTTACCTTGAATACTCGGTACATTTCACGTACAGACAGCATACTCTATGTTGTATCTTTTCATGATACAGGACCCAGCTCTAAGGCTCAGCCCCGTTCATATTTAGTCTTCAGAGTTAGCATCTCACATTGTTCGTAAGTCCTCATCTCCCAAGGACTAGACTTATTCGGATTTTCTCTATGTAAATTTAGTTTCTATTTTATTGAGTTAGTTGGGGTCTTGTCCCATCAACTCTTCATGTTTAGAGGTTTTTCAGACAAATGATGTATTTAGCTTCAGATTGTGTATTCTGATGTTATGTTTATTTCAGACTTCCGCTAAGTTTATCATTTTGATTCTTCAATTTTATTGACTGAGTTAGATGTATGTTCATGCCATGGGTCAACTTGGAGTCTCTCAAGGCTCCTTGTCCCGTGTTGCTATCTGGGCCTCCGTTCGGGTCGTGAAACTAGGAAAGAGAGCATGCATCATAGAGGCGAGGTTGATGAATTGCCCTACCTTTCCTCAATTATTGTTAAGGGTGTAGAAGTTGACATCACACCGGTGTCCATCAATTCTTTATTTTGGGAGGATTAAATTGACCGGAACTGAGTATTCGGCTAGAAATGCCAACAAAGGGGATCAATTCAGTTGGATTGCACCTACCATTGCAGCTGACACACCTTTTTGGGCCTCTATGGGTGGCGAGATCTCCAGTCATGATTTAAAGTTTGAAGCCATGTTTTGGCTGGAATTTTTTTGCTTCTGCATCATGCCCTCGAAGAATGAACAAAGGGTGAACTTAGAGGCGGCCATCGTCATCACTTACATCATGAGAGTGGCCCCCATAAACATTGGGGAAATAGTAGCGATTCAGATGAAGATAAAGGTGAGGCAAGCTAGCACCTCAATGCCTTATGTTGTGCTCATATCCCAGCTTTGCCTCTGAGCAGGAGTGCCACTTTTCCCATATGAGGCCCCTAGCTCTGCTACTGGTGTGATCACGGTGGATAGAAAAGGGATGCAAATGCTTCCAAGAGAAAGCAGAAGTGGATGCAAGCCTTTGAAGTTCCCGAGGAGTCCATCTCTCATGTATTAGAGAAGTCCCCCATGGCCCCCCATCTCAACATGCCACATCCTGAGGCATCGGGCCATGACAACTCACTTCACAAAACAAGAAAATTATGATCGGCAAGTGTCAAAAATTAAAATCATTAGAAAACATGCACCACAAGGGCATCCATTCATTAAAACATAATTCTAATAAAAATGTATAACATCTAAAACAAAAACTCGAAATGACACTAAAACATGGCATTTTCCCTTAATAAATTTTCCTCTCAATCAATCATTGAGAAATTTTACCTGGTCGACTCAAAAGTTAAAATATGAAAATCTTGCTCCTTGGGAAAGAATCATGGTATAAAGAAAACCCTTGGAGTTTATTCACTAACTACTATTTACAAAGGCGGTTGGATTGCATAGTTAGTGAAGCAATTGGCGTGTAAGATTGATCTGGCATTATGGAAACTCACATCACAAAATATGAAAATTAAGCCCGGGAAGGGCTTCCATTCATCAAAACATCAATCAAATAAAAATTCATAACATCCAAAACAAAACAAGCCCAATAAGGGCATCAATATAAATCAAAGAAGTCCTACACCCAACAAAAAATCAGACACTATCCCCAATGTTATAGAATAAAGGATAAGGGGGCAAGAACTCCCTATGCCATCTTACTCCTCATCATCGTCCCGTGGAAATGCCTCAATGCTTGAGGAAGCACTGCGCCTTTGAGAGTGAGCGGTGCCCAAGGATTCAAATAGAACACCCTAAGTCCTTGGAGAGACAGTAGCATCATCCTCATGATCACTCTCTTCATCCACCCCAAGCTCCCCAACAAATCATCAATTGGGCCTCCAGTGGTGTGTGGGGCATCCATAGCTTCATTTAAGAAGCTTATATCAGCGGTAGACATGGGAGCCTTTCATTTTATCTCTCTCATATCATCCCGAAGGGATGCTTCTACTTCCCCAATAATATTAACTCTAGAACACAACTTATTCTGGTTGTCAAAAACATCTCTCATCGTGTTATTTACAGACTTTCTATTAAAGCTGAAAGATTCTTGGCCAACTTGGTAAGCTGATTCTCGTTGGCATATATCATGTCAACCAACTTTTAGAGCCCGCTTAGCCCTGACGAAGGAGGTAGTGGTGAAGAACTAAGAGGTGGCTTATCTTCTAAGGCATGTCCCAATATCACGGGGGTAGGATCATTGAGGTCTTGCATAAATGGGGAACTTTAGTGCCATATGCTAGGAGGCCCTCAGGAACATCCCATGCTTGCATCCTCCGTTTCCTGCAATTGTGAACATCCACATCTGCCTTCTTATCAATGTTAATAACCCTGGTAGCAGAGCAAGCACCTTCATCTTCAAAGTAATACACCCTTGCTCTGGCACATAGCTTACTAATCAACATGGGGAATGGCATGGAGAGAGCCAACCATTAAGCTTTTCTTTTTTTTCTGCACTATGATAACCTCCCCAAAATTCCTATGAGCTCTTGACATAATACAAGTTATCTAGATGGCTACATCATTTTGCACCTTTTTTTCATTCTTAGATGGAATTAGTTGGGAGCAAACCAAATCTAGCCACAGCTTGGCTTCAAATCGGAGATCCTGTCTGGGAATTTGTCATGACCCAAGCAGGGACCCCGGACCGAGACACGGGACCTAGAACCACCAATGTCTCCAATCTAACCAATGGCATATGCATAGCAAGTCAAGAGCATAAACTAAAGAAAAAATAAATCATGAACATGACCTAAGCAGAAGTCTGCATATCATAAGGACAAAATGTTACCACCACTCAACAATGCTGAACTATCTATACATGATAGTCTAAAAAGCCTCTACCACTATGACGAGCTGATGGGACAACACCTTCAACTATCTCACTAGGTATGAAATGAAAAACACAGTAAAAACATAAAAATGATGACATCCTCAATGAATAAGGACTCACCAAAGCGAGAATAGGGCTGGACTTGTCAGAAGTGAGCTATCAGCAAAACTGAGACGGATCACTCAAACCTTATGTGGTCAGTACTTTGAATATACTGAGTATATAGGTAAGTAAAACATGCTAGTGAAAATGTTAGTCTGATCATGAATATAAATGAAGATACATCATGAGAGGAAGGTCAACATGCTAAAATCCATAAATTTGAAGTATACATAATCATAAGCTATTCATCAAAATCTGAGCATAACGACCCAAGGTTTAGAAATAGAAAGCACATAGCTTATCATGTTTGAAATCATAAGAATGAACTCATAAACTGATCAATGGGTCAAATATGCCAAAAACAACATATCATAAGTAATGAACATCAGTAACTGAAAACCCGAAGAACACTGGGAGACTCGTCATAACCGACAACCATTGTGTAAGAGAACATGATGATCCCACATCTTACCCACGTGGAGAGGATCAATCCTAAACCTTTTCAAGGAAGAGGACGAATGAGGTGTGTTATCACAAGTGTGCCCTCGGGTGGGGGAAACACTCTCTTGAGAGGTCCTAAAAAAGAATATATCCTACGTTGGCGTATAGTTCAGAGATTGGGGTCCTAAGAATCCCTAGCCTACTCAGTGCTAGACACTACTCCGAGAACATGCATATTGCTCATATAATCATATTTGCAAAACATAGCTTAAATTTGAATAATTGGGGTCATGACTCCGAATATCTCCTTTAACTGATCTTGTAAGCCTTGGCTAAAACGATGATAAACATACTTAACTTTCATGGGATTTCCCAAATCATGGAATCATACATATTTTAAATATGCTTCATAATTTGAAGTCATGAAATCATAAGTTAAGAATTCATAAATGTTCATGCATACTAGATAATTCGCCATACTTGAAATCATAGACTCATAAGCTTGAATTTCATAAGTCATGCATAATAGGGCATAATCTTAAATAACTTTAAATCAAGAATTTATTATTAAATTGAAATAAAAATCTTGCCCAATAGTCTTAAATCATTAATTTGTACATGAGGGAATTGGACCCATATACATAGCATGGATAATTGCATGGAATTAGCTTAAACCCTAGAATCATCAATACACTTAATTGGAGACTCAAATTCATGTGTTATAGAAGATACTGGGCATAAGGGTGGATGAAATCCCCCATTCATGGCCCTATATACCTGGGTAAATTCATTTCTAAGTTCTTCCTAAAAGCCAAAGAGGATTCAGAGAGAACTTGTTGAGGGACCCTAGCTTGATCTTCGAAGAGGATTTGATCTACTAATGAGAATGTTAGGAGTAGAATGAGAGCTTAGGATGAATAAAACTCTTAACACACTTTTTAGGAGGCTTATAATGACATAGTTTAGGAGTTAGGAACTTTGGAATTATGCAAATACCCTCAATTATCGGACAGGAAATTGCACACTGCCAGACACAACGAGGGACTGTAGGACCCGTCGGAAGACTTGATTTTGTTCCCTAACCCATTACCACAGGCAGCCACAACTAGTTCTCTAATTTTTCCCAACTCAACGGGTCACTTAACGGGCTATTAAGGGACACGATGACACGTTCCTCAATTTGTTAAGTACACTGGAGATCAACACTTTCTCCATCTCTCTTGTTCCTCAATCCGTTTAGTACACCGGAAATCAACACTTTCTCCACCTCTGGACACCAAATAGGTCAAACCACGACTTGTGGGGAGTCTTAAAAACTCGCTACACCATCCATCAGGTCTCCTAAATATAACATCTTGGGCCACTCTTGTACTCCTAACTAGTCATGTAATGACCCATCAGGTAACTTGACAAGTCATTGAATTACTCGTTTTGTTACCTGGTGCAGATTTTTCTATTATCTCTGATTCAGCCTCAGGTCTGATCTTAGGGACTATTGGGTTTTACATTATATCCCCCTTGAGAAAATTCATCCTTAAATATAGATTAAGCATAATGGAAGGCTAGGGAAAGAACTATAATCTCAAAACTGAACAACTATAGCTGAAAACTGACGAAGTGACTGACTCCAGACTAATTAACATGACTGAGCTGAATTCATGAAATACATGCATGCTATGAAATGAAACAAACATAGAGACATGCACGGGACATGAAACAATATACAGTACAAAGAGGGAAACTGGTACCTTATACAAGAATTGAGCAAGAAGGTAAAAGATCATATCTATGTCTGCTTCCCACGTACCTCCCTCAACAAGATGATATCTCCATAAAACCATCACTGAAGCTACTCCTGTATTTCTCAACTTTTGAACCTGATGATCAAGGATTTGAACTAGAACCTCCTCATTAGTAAGACTATCCTGCACACCAAGGCTTTCTATCAAAGCAACTAAGGTTGGGTCGCCAATGAACTTTTTCAACAGAGATACATAGAAAACTGGATGCACCGAAGCTAACTCTGTTGGTAGCTCCAACTCATATGCCACCTTGCCAACTTGCCTCAGAATCCTGTAAGGACCAACATATCAAGGACTTAGCTTCTCTTTCTTTCCGAACCTCATCACTCCATTCATGGGAGACTCCTTTAGAAAGACCAAATCATCATCCTCAAACTCAAGCTCTCTCAACCTATAATCCGCATAAGACTTTTGACGACTCTGAGCTGTCTTCAGCCTCTCTCTAATAAGCTGAACTTTCTCCATTGCCTTGTGAATTGAATTTGGGGCCCTATTAATGTAGCCTCACCTACCACAAATCATCCAAAAGGCGACCTATACCTCCGCCTGTGAAGCGCCTCAAATGGAGCCATCTAAAAAGTGGTAGTTGTTGTTGTAGGAAAACTTGATGAGTGGAAAGTGATTATCCTGACTTCCCTTTAATTAATCACACATGCTCTTTTACATTTCCTCAAGAGTTTGAATGGTCTGCTCGGCTTGGCCATATTTCTATGGGTAAAAGGTTGTGCTAAGCTTCACTTGTGTACCAAGGACCCTTTGAAATGATCTCTAATGTTGAGAGGCGAACTAAGTATCCCTATTTGCGATGATGGACAAAGGAATTCTATGCAACCGAACCAACTTCTGAATGTAAAATCTAGCATAATCCTTGGCTAAATCGGTAGTTTTGGTCTGTAAGAAATAGGATGATTTGGTCAACCTATCCACGATCACCCATATAGAGCCATCATACTATCGGCATGTACAAGGCAAGCTTCTAATGAAGTCCATATTGATCTCCTTCCACTTCCAAGTAGGAATGCAAATATTCTGATGCATAACTCGAGGTCTTTGATGTTCTCCCTTCACCTATTGGCAATTCGGATACTTAACTATAAACTCTGCTATGTCCTTCTACATGCCATTCCACCTATACACTTCCTGTAAGTCATGGTAAATCTTGATGGTACCTGGATGGATAAAGTACTGAGAACCATGAGCCTCATCTAACATCCACTCTCTCAAGTCATCTACAACCAGCACATATAATCAACCCTGATATCGGAGTACACCATCTCCTCCTTGGGAGAAATCTCCACTTTCTAATTTTGTACTGCTTCCTTCAACTTCACTAGGATAGGATACTCATTTTGCCTAGCTTTGGCTCTCGTCACCATTGAAGATTCGGACCCATTTTTAACAATAACACCACCGTCCATAGAATCTGTAACGCGAACCCCTAAATGAGAAAGCATATGGACATCCTTCACCAATTCCTTTCTCCCATCCTCGACATAAGACACACTCTCCATGGAAAACCTACTAAGAGCATCCGCCACTACATTGGCCTTGCTTGGATTATAAAGAACACTCATGTCGTAATCCTTGAGAAGTTATATCCACCTCCTTTGCCACAAATGCAAGTCCTTCTGAGTGAACACGTATTGACGGATTTTGTGGCCTCTAAACACATCCATATAACCCCATACAAATAGCATCACCAAATCATCAATGCAAATACCACGGCTGCCAACTCTAGTTCATGTGCCGGATAATATTTCTCATGAGTTTTAAGTTTTCTTGAGTCATACACAATGATCTTACCATGATGCATCAACACACATCTAAGACAAACCCTAGAGACATCACACAGAACAATACCATCCGTGCCCTCTGGTACGGTCAATACTGTGGCTGAATTGAGTCGAGTCTTCAACTACTTAAAACTCTTATCACAAGAATCTGGCCACTGAAATCTGACCTTTTCTAGGTCAACTTAGTCAACGGTGCTGCTGAAAATTCCTTTATGAACTTCCGGTAGTGGCCAGCTAAACCTAAAAAGCTCCCAATATCTATCGAACTAATAGGTCTAGGCCAATTCTTCACCACCTCTATTTTTTGAGAGTCCACCTGAACACCCTCACTAGACACCACATGACACAAGAATGCTACTAGGTTAAGCCAAAACCCACACTCTCTGAATATGGCAAGCAGGTCGCGATCCTTGAAAGTCTGCAACACAATCCTCAAATGAGCGGCATGCTCCTCCTCGCTTTGAGAGTATATGAGGATATCATTTATGAAGACAATCACGAACATATCAAAATACTGCTTGATCACCTAGTTCATCAAATCCATAAAAGCTACAGGAGCATTCTTTAGTCCAAAAGACATAACTACGAACTTATAGTGACCATACAGAGTCCTGAAGGCCATCTTTAGAATTTCGCTCTCCGTAACTCTAAGTTGATGATAACCAGATCTGAGGTCTATATTGGAAAAACACTTAACACTGTGAAGATGGTCAAACAAGTTACTAATCCTGGGGAAGGGATACTTATTCATGATAGTTGCCTTGTTCATCTACGAATAGTCAATGCACATTCTAATGGAACCATCCTTCTTTCGAACAAAGAGAACTAGAGCACCCCACGGGGATTTACTAGGCCTGATGAAACCATTGTCCAAGAGATCCTTCAACTGTTCTTTCACCTGCTTTAATTTGGCTAGAGCCAATTTGTATGGAGGAATGGATATAGGTTGCGTATCAAGAAGAAGCTCAATACCAAAGTCAATCTCCCTCTTGGGAGGGACTTCCAGTAAATAATCTGGAAACACGTACGGATACTCACGTAGTATAGGAGTCGACTGAAGAGTCGGGGTCTCAGACATTGCATCCTTAATCCAAACTAGATGGTATACACAACCCTTGGAGATCATCTCTCTAGCCTTGAGATAGGAAACAAAGTGACCTACAGGCACAACTGAACTATCTTTATACTCTAGGACTAGTTCACCCAGAAACTAGAACTCTACCATACGGGTTCGACAATTGACTGAGGCATAATAAGCATGTAACCAATACATAACGCATATAACATCAATGTCGGTCATATCTAACTCTACTAAATCGGCTGAGGTGACATTCTGAAGAATCGTGATAGGGCAATTTCTGTATACCCATCGAGCTAAAACTTACTCACCAATAGAAGTAGAGACTGAGAAGGGTTTTGACAGGATTTTGGGACTGACTCCAAATCTAACAGCAACATAAGGATTCATGAATTACAAAGTAGCGCTTGGATGTGACAACGTATAGTCTTCAAGATGGATTACACATAACATACCAATAACTATATCAGGAGAGACCTCCTGCTCCTATTGAGAAAATAGTGCATAGAACCTGTTCTGATACTGGCCACCACCCACACTTGAAGATGCGCCCTGCTGAGATGGGCAAGCTGCTTGAGGTGCTGAAGTTATAGCTGGGGCAGGACTTCATTTGTAGCCCTGCCTAGTTGAAGGAAAATCTCTGAGCATATGTTCGGGCTTCCCACACCCAAAACAACCATTGTTACCAACCAAGCACTCGCGAGGGTGCTTCCTGCCAGACTTCCTAGAAGCTGGAAAAGTGTGTTCCCCTAACATGGTCCTCTGACCCCTCATGCCTGACGCTCTTCTTCTCTGATCTCCACGCGGTCTAGATGGAACACTGGCTGATGAGGGAGCTGGGGCTGACGACCTCTAATGGAACTGAGAGCAATGTACACCACTGAATCTATGCTGAAAGTGCCAATGACTCTTTGTCTTGGCCCTCTTAGCCACTCTCTCCTTCCCCTTCATCTGGTTTGCCTCTATTTGCTAGGCATATATGATCATTCGGGAGAAATCTATATCATTGATCAACATGGCGGTCCTGCACTCTTTGACCTGTGAATTTGCTACTGCAATCACAAACTTACTCATACGAGCCCTCACATCAGCAACCATCTCTGGTGCATACTTGGACAACCGAGTGAACTCCAAGGCATACTCCTAGGTAGTCATGTTGTTCTGCTTCAGATTGACGAACTCAGCTACCTTTGCCTCCCTCAACCCCCTAGGACAGAAACTATCAAAGAAAGTAGTTACAAACTTGTCATGACCCGAACATAGAGTGGGATCATAACATGGGAAAAGGAGCTTTGAGAGGCCCAAGTCGACCCATGGCATGAGCATACATCTAATTTATTCACATAAGCGGAAGACTTAACATAAGGAATATTAGGAAAATAACGAATCATGACATATCAAACCGGCAGAATCACTTAGACATACATAAGGTTAATTCTATACTTTGTTTGAAAGCCTCTACTACAATGATGGGTTGTTGGGACAACACCCCTAACAAAATCGAACATGTACTGAAACATAAAGTAGCAACATGTCTATCAAATAGCCCTCAGAACATGAGGACTCACCAATCGATGAAAGCAAACTCTGAGACAATCTAAGGATGCAGGTGAGCCTGAGAGCTGGGTCCTATATCATTAAATGATACAACATAAAAAGTATATAGTCAGTACGTGGAATATACCGAGTATGCAAGGCAAGTAAAATGGACATCTAAAATATAGTTAAAACTCATAAATGATCATAAGAGTAGGACATCATGCTCATATTGTAAACATGGTAATATAACATAAGGCTCAATGTTTTCAAAACATTCGTAATACAACATAATCGTAATCATAGGAGGAAAAGCTTAACTTAATCATAACTTGAGAGAAAATACATATTCATAAGAATTCATAAATCATGAGGAATAGTGGGAGATTCTCTTAACTGACATACCCTATATGAGCACACATGAAATCCGACCTGTAAAACCTAGTCGGGAGGTCGTTCGTCCATTTCCAAGGGCAGAACCATGAAAGGGCATGATATCACCATGAAAAGGGCCAATTGGGGCCGGGGACAGTCACAAAAGAGGTCCCAACATACCTACGGTGGCACGTAGTTTATGAGATCTGAGGCGTAATCTGATCCCCGAACCTACTCGGTGTTCGATACTACTCCCAAAACATATATAGTGCTCATAGTATAACATACATGAATTAATGGGATAGTTAAATCATGAAAATCATAAACATGCTTGTACATACGTGAACTAGCCATGACATAGGGCCCGTGAGTCGGCCAAAACATAATTAATGAATCATAGAGTTCATACATACTTGTAATTCATGCATATAGCTTGAAATTCATTAAATAATGATGGGTAATAGATTAAATCCATAATTTAAAGCATAATTCAGCATAATTCATGTTGAGCTTGTGAATATCATTTTTGGAAAGGTAGATCATAAATCTATTCATCATGGGTCATGCATAATTACGCTAAATTTAAAAGAAATCTAAATCGACAACATTATAAATAATTTAAATCATAAAAGTTGGCCAAAAACCCTCAGATTATATAAGATTCATAAATCCCAAAGCCCATTAATAATCCTTAGATTTTTATATAACTCTACTTCAAAACCCCATAAATTTTTTATAGAATTTTAATGAAATCTGTTATACCCCGTAAGATTCCCGGCATCTAGATGGAATATTCATGCGTTGGTTAAGCATATTTGAAAGCCATACGTGCTAGAGAAAGGCTCGGGAAAAGACCGGACGAGAAACCTGTCGAACCATCACGAAAGGAGCCGGGGCAGAGCCCCTCCGCAATGGCAACGTGTCATGGAGGTGGAGCCTCCGCGTTGGCTCCGTGACACGTTGGGCCTGTCGAGGCCCAAGTATATAAAGCCTCCACTTCGGTTTGTGATGTTATAACCTTTATTTAATTTCTAGAAAAACGTAGAAAACAGAGAGAGACGAAGAGGGATAATATATAATCATCCGATTACGCTGCCAAACATAGTCCAATTTTAAATTAACACCAGATACCGAGGTATTTAGCAGCAGGGAGCATTCCTACAGATTTTGTTTCGCGAAATACGGCCGACGAATCATCAATCTACCGGACTAAGGTAAGTAGAATTTCTCCAAGCTAGTGTCTATGCGCTCCTCGCTGTGAAGTGAATACTTCTCCCTTCTGGACTTCTGAAAAATAGCAAGTTTTCGACCGTCTTTCGATAAGCCTAAGTTTAGGCTATAATTATATCGAAAGTGACATTTTCCTTCAGAATAAAGTTGTATTTAGCACTAATTAACGTGTATTTGAATGCATTTGGGAGAAATAGCTGGAGAACTGACCGAGCCTCGTTCGACAATCGAATAACTCGAGGTTAAGGTATGTAAAGTAGTCTCCTCGGCAAGTTAGAGGTTTTAGTTGTACAAATCATAGTAAACTCCGTATTTGAAACTCTCGGAGTTGAATGTTGAGAATTAAGTAAGTCTAATAGATTCTGAGTTGTGTTGCCGTATCGTATTCAGTCCGGAAGTTAGTAAAGCATGCGTCAAAGGGCGAATTAGCATTTCAGATTCAGTATTGCCTATTGTATGATTAGCAAGCATGTTGTAGAATAAAAAGATACAGATTTTCAGAATAAAGTTAGTAAAGTGAAATCAGATGGACATATAGTTTTATGGCTACAGATTAGCCATTCAGATAGATAGTATCCCAGCTACAGATAAGCCAAACAGTTAAACAAAGATTTCAGAATCAGTATAATCAGTAAAGAATCAGTATAATACAGAAAGAGATCAGAATAAGAAATCAGATTTTAGATAGTCTTTTTCAGTTATACATGCATGCTATTTATATGTGCTATTTGTTTGTTGAGACTTGATGTGGCGTGAGGGCACCTTATTGAGCGTCCTCGCCGCCCCTGGGTTGGTAATCGTGTCGCCCACTGAGCAGGTGGGTTTACGTCACTCCAAGGAATGGCATGTCGTCCCCAGTTTGGACAAAGATGGGATGAAGCTTTCCCCATATCAGGCTGATCAGCATTACAGTACAGATAGCCCTGTTGTGCGCAAGTGCCCAGGGAACAGATACAGATACAGTTACAGTTACAGATCTTATTACAGGTGCAGCTTCGGTTTTAGATAGCCCTGAGGATAGTTCCGGGGAACCAGACCCTATCTGTTATTGTCTGCACAGGAGTTCCCCGGACCCAGACACGGTTATTTATATCGGAGGCTATGGCCCGAGCCGAAGACCCAAGGGGCCTGTAGAGGAGCTCCGAGTGAGTAGATGAGTGGAGTGACTTATTTTTTGTTGGTTTTGACCAGGGTAGGGGTATATAGATTGTTTGCTTGTTTGGCGCCATCCGGCTTATGGGGGTTGGTATTGGCTATTGCTTGCTAAATGTATATGTACTTATGTGCTTATCTATATTAGTTAATAGACAGCAGGCTGCCATGACTACAAACACGCTCCTGCCTATCAGTGCAGAAAGGTTTGATCTAGTTCCTGTCAGCTCTTCAGATTCAGTTATCTTCTGCTTGCAGACTAGTTAGTTATGTTATCCGTATTCAGTTGTATTATTTCAGTTGCTTTGCATACTCTGTACCAGTGGTACTGACGCCCGTTTGGGGCACTGCATTACTTGCCTGCAGGTACTCATAAACGAGGAGGCGATCCCTCGTGATCCTAGCCAGCGCAGAGTCATCAGCTCCTGTCATCCGGAGCTTGATATTTCGGAGGTTTATATCATTTCCCTTTTGTTTTACATTATGGGTCAGTCGGGGCCCTGTCCTGACCATCTTATCAGTATTCCTAGAGGCTTGCAGTCTGTATATATTTCCCTATGGTCAATTGAGCCGGTTGTATGAGGCCGTGCAGTTTGTTATAGCTGTTTAGCATTTCAGTTTATGTTGGCCGTGTGAGGCCTTAGTTTGATAGTAGTGGTGACTGCTCGGGTTCGAATAGAAGACTACACGCAAGTGCACGTGGTCGAACAAGTAGTAAAATGACTTAAGTAAGCCAAGTATCGACCCCACAGGGACTAGGCGAGGGTAACAATCTACTCAAGTGTCACTATACTTTACCTCTACAAATGCAGACAACAGTGCAAAAAAGAGTTTGATATTTTGCTTTCTAATTTTATGCTAAATCTAAAATGAGTATATAATTTGAGTCTGAACTATGAATATGAGCATGCTGAGGTTAAATGAATATGTAAAGAAATGAATTATCAATACAATTTTGGTTAATCTTTTCTCCGATTGCAAGTCAAGAATTATTGCCAATGAATTAAAACTCTCGTATTTAACCCAACTTAAGAATCATGAACCGTCCACCTACATTTCTGCGATTAAACGAAAATCATGTTCTAGCCATACTAAACCGATTCCTTAATTGACTAACACGACTTTTAGGTATATTTCTATCCTGAAGGTAAATCAATTCTCAATTTTCCCAAACTAAGAAAAGATCATATCCTATTAATTCACAACTTTCCAATTTCTTGCTCTCTCGAGTGAAACCGGACTTTTTAGATATACATTAACATTGGCCACACATTAATGCAGTAAGAACAAGAATAAATAGAACAACCATGGAAGAAAAGATGAAAAACCAAATTGATCAATAATTACACTTCAATACAATTGTTCTTAACCTCAGCAAGAAGAGGAATTAGCCACTCATTTGTGGATTAAACATCGTTAAATGAGTGTTAAACATACAAGCAATTGAATTAAAGAAGAAGGAGATAGAGAAAAACCTTGAGATTTTCGTCCCCTCAACTGCCTGTAACCCACGTTCTTGCTCCACCAAGTCAAAATTATTAAAAATGAACCTAAGTGTTCTATTTATACTATTGGGAATTTTTCTCGAAATAACAAGCAACGTGTCACGGAGTGCATCGCGGAGCACTGCCTCCGTGACACGCCACTGACGTGAACCCTTGCTGGAAATTGATTGTCCAAGTATTAAGGCCCAACGTGGCACGGCATGCAACGCGGGGCTAGGCCAACGTGCCACGGCCCCAACGCGCACCTTCATGGGAATTTGGCAAAAATTCCCTATCCAGGCAGAAGGCATCCGCGATGGCAGCGTGACACGGCTCCATCGCGGAGCCCCTTTAGTTTGTGCCTTCAAATGCTTTTTCCCATGCTAACATCCAAGTCCAACCCCGATCTCTCCCAACACGCATTTTAGCTTCCCAAAATTATATTTCACCTGCAAAACAATGCTAATCATGTAGGTTAGTATAAATTCACATTTTATTATCAATCACATGAGAATGTATAAACATTGATAGATAAACAAGGCTAAAATGACACATTTGAGTATCACTTGGGCATATAAATTTGCCCAAGATCACTTACCCCACACTTAAATCCTTGTTCGTCCGCGAACAACAATCTTACACCTCTTGCACTTTACAACCCATCCTGGCTACTTTGGTTCGACAATTCAGAATACGGTCATACCAATTATTTAATACAACAAATCATCAAGAAAACACACATGGTCCTATCAATGCAATGAATTTCAACACATCAACACCTCCTAGACTTAAGAATCGACTCTCGATAATGGCAAACTCATGCAAATCAGCTGATCAAGATATCCGACACGAAATTTAATCTCTCATCAAGCATGTGCCCTTACAACACAAGAGAATTTTCCCTTTCTAATCACATAAACTCAAACGATTACATGCAGGGGCATATAGACACAATTTCACTCTCTCTCCCAAAAGAATTCACATGCATCATGTCACGAACCATAAGCTTGCCTTTAGTGTATTACTCCACTAATATAAACAAGTGTGATGTAAGATCACGTAGGACTTTAACGGGTTGTAATGTAAGCTATTGAACTATTAAATATTGGGCTAGCCAATAATAGCCACTAGCATCCTTAAGAGCCTTTTCAATACATCCCATCAAACTCATGGGCGTTGTTTCTTCCTTCATCTTCCCATTCTTGAAGTCTGTCTTTATTTTGGCCCATCTTGTTAAGCAAACTTGACTCAATAACAAAGATTATTCATACACCTTCATTATATTTTATTTATAACAAGTGCACCTTCAACCTTTTCTTTCCTTTCATCACTCTGCTTTACTTTTTTTTTCACCATTCTCACTCTTTAACACTTTGGGAAAATTATTTTCTGTTCTTAAGCGCTTAAGAGTTTTGGATCAAATTTACGGCTAATGAAAAGAAGGGGTTAGCTTGGTTTACACATTTTTGACAAAAGAAAAAAATTAATAGGCTAAAGGCTCAACGAGCTAACTAGGGTGTACAATCAAGGTGGGTACGATAATGAAAAAGAGAAACTTTCGGTTGAAAACAAAGAAATGCCTACATCCTTTCCTACAATACGCATCCTTCATTTTGTTTCGTACACACACCAGGCAAGTTCCAGACATTTCATAATATCATGGAATAAACAAAACCTCACCCCATACTTATTGCACATGCTCAATTCAAGACGTATTCACAGACTCTTCAATCAGCTAATTACAAGAATTCAAACATTAAGCCTCAATCACACTGAATCGACTCTATGGCCTAGGTATCTCAACATATTTACAAAGTGGCATGCTTTCATACGAATCACCTTTGCATTTCAAATATCATGTACAACACGCAACAAGAATTCCGCTACCATAAAGTAACTACAGGTTTTGGGATGAAACCCACAAAAGAAAACAACTGAAAAATAAATGAAAAACTCTACTCCTAACGACTACATTTCCCTTAAGACGGTTGTCATCCATCCATCATAGGGAACGGTCACTAACTAAGACTTCGGTTCAATGGGACCATTCTCGGTAAAAGAACCAAAAACAAACACCATGAAACCCAAGAATTGAAATTTTTTTTAAAATATCGATCATTTCGATAAAACAAAAATATGTACAAAATTAGCTAGCAACATTCAGCAGCACACAACAGCTTCACATTTAATTACAATACAGAACAGAAACATCACAATCACAGGGTCACAAAATTTTTCCACAGGCACGACAACAGAACATAAACATACACAATAACACAATCAGCACCTAACTACTCCCACCCACACTTATCTCGAACACTGTCCCCAGTGTTCACAAAAATTAACATAGCAAAAAAATTGGGTGGCGGAACTCCCTGATCAATCAAAATACTCCACTTCTTCATCAGGTGCTGCTGCCTCGTCTCCCATGTTTGAATCGCCTCCATCGTCATCATCGGACTCCACATCGGAGTCCTCACGACGTGTCCCCTCATCTCTGGGGACATCATCATCCATGGGTTCTACAAAAGCTGGCCCCACTTGGCATAGAGCCCTGGCATTTTCGCCAAAAGGGTAGTCTAGCTCGAGCTGCCACAGCTCCTCTTCTGTTGTCGGCCTCCCGCCTATTCGCAGCTGGAGCATCTGCATCCCATACATGCGAGCCATGTACTGATCATCCCGAGCATGTCGCTCGGCTAGTGTAAGAACTGGCCCATGGGTGGTGTCGGGTGCCTTAGTTTTGGTGACATCTAAGGCCCGCCGCTCCATCTGCGGGATATAGTCAAGGGCCTCTTCCTCAATATCCAGGCCTCTCAGGAATGTGGTGAGTAATCCACCAAACCCGTATCTATTCCCTTGATGCAAACGGGCTCTCTTCATGACGGAGATAATAACCGCCCCCACATTGATCTCTAGCCCTTTCATCAGGGCGTACACCAAGCATACATGATCCCGGGTTACATCCGTCATATGCACCCCCGGGATTAGGCGGGAACACACGATCTTAAGCCATATCCTGGCTTCCCTGTTCATCTGTGAGTAGGGCAAGGTCTTATGGTAGCCCCTCTCCTTATGTCTGCTCCACCGAGCCGTCGATCTGGTTCCACACAAAGTGCGTCTGATGTCCGCATATGGTGGAGTGATATTCAGTTGTCGAAGCACGTGGGTGTCTGTGTCCCGCGCCCCTAGGATAGCATTTAGGTGGTGGGGCTCAAAAGTGACAATTTGCCCCCTTATTTTGATGGTGTGACTTCTGAGAGTCGGGTTCCAGTTGGCATAGAATTCCCGAATCAAGTGCAAGTTGCATTCCTTGGGCTCTTCAAAAATGAATTTCAGCCCAGCTGCCTCGATCCTATGGACAATCCTGGGGAACTCCTGTGCCAACGGTTCCCTTGGTATGTGTTCCTCGAGGAAGTACTTGCTCTCCTTGTGCTTCGCATACCATTTCTTCCCCTCCTCTATCACCCACCTGGTTCGGTATTGACGGCGTTGGCCGCGTGGAACCACTGGTGCTGCTGGGACCGCTTTGCCCAGTCTGATTCTTTTTCTTCCGGTGCCAGATGTTGATGTGCCTTTTCCCTTATCTAGCCTGCTTGCCATTGTTCCTGTCAAACCAAACAGACAAGTTCAATGTTAAGACAATTAACATTAGCTTCGACTAAGGTTGGATTATGATAGGCTACCCCACACTTAGTCCTTAGCTAAAATTACAACATTACGGCAAGATCATACTTATTTACACAAACAAACAACAAAACATAACAAATATGCTTAGTGCATTAAGAGAATTCAGGGTATATATTCTATGTACTACTCAGACTTCGTACAACTAACCACAATCCTTACCATCGCTAACATTTTATCCCGTAGCACTTAGCAAGGAGAAAAAAAAAAGAAAAATTTAACTACATGATCCTATACAATTCACCCATTTCTTGCAATTTCCAATATTTCCTTAACCCGAGAATCCGTCGGTCTTTTAGCATAGTCACAGTTAGCACAACCGACTCATCTCACCCAACATGTACAACCTAGCATGAATTTCACTGGTTCAACTCAATTTTTCCATTTCAAACTCAAAGGCAAGCCCTAGCTATGATTTTATCAAAAATTCGATTAAGCTATGTTATTATCGAGTTCAAGCAATCACAATGATACTACGAACATCAATCAACAATAATTCAATTGAATTTAAGCTTAATTTCTACTTAGGGAAAGTTTTGCTCATATCATTGGTTCAACATCGAAAAACATTCGACAAGAATTGAGATAGAGTTGAAGAACATACCTTGAATTCTAAGAAATGATGAAAACTTGACGAAATTATGGGCCTAAGTCCGTGTCACGTTGAGGGGGGAGGGGTTTTTGTGATGTTGGTTGAGGAGGGTATGAAAAATGAGGAAAATGAGGGGAGAATCGGGGTTAAAAAGTGGGAATTTCGCGCGGGTCACCCAGCGACCTGGTGTGACCCGTCACGATATACACCTCAACGTGTCACAGAGGGTAACGCGAAGCATGCCCTCCGTGACACGGAGCCATCGCGTAGGTGTTCTAGAATTTGTAAAAATTCCAAAATTACCTGCAACGTGTCACAGAGGGTAACGCGGAGGCCCTCCTTTGTGACACGGAGCCATCGGCCTGGCTCACTATTTTTCCACTTTTTATTATTTTTCATACCTCGGATTTTCCTTTGCGATCCCTTGCACATTTATCCTCCGTTCAACCTGAAATTTATCTTACGACAAGAAATTGGTTAGAATTATAGGTTTCATTCAAAATAAAAATAAGAATAAAAATAACACTAAAAAAAAGAAAAAAAAAGAAATCTATTCACATTTTACAAAGAAAAATTTCACGGGTTGCCTCCCGTGCAGCGCCTGGTTTACCGTCGCGGCTCGACGTCATTCAACTCAGTCATCTTCTAGGGTGATGGACGTTTTCTCTCGACCACCTTCCTCACCCAAGTAGTGCTTACATCTCTCCGATGGTTTTCCCAATGACTCTCATGATTCAACTATCTGCGCATCATCAACTCGATCAATCACGTTGATCACCGAGAGTTCTTCGTACACAGTCGGGAGCTTGGTGGCCTTGTATACATCAAACACTTCCACCTTGTCGTGTGCTCGCATGGTTAGCTGCCCTGCAGCTACATCAATCAGCGCTTTCCCGATCGCCTAGAAAGGACGTCCCAAAATAAATGGGACTTCCGTGTCTGGCTCAAAATCCAGCACAACGAAATCTACCGGGAAGATAAGGGAGCCCACTTGCACTAGCACATCCTCCACAATGCCATCAGGTCTGGCTAAGGACTGATCCGCTAGTTGCAAGATCACTTTTGTTGGTCTAGGACTCCCTAGACCCAGCTTCTTGAATACCGATGACGGCATCAAATTAATGCTCGCTTCCAAATCACATAATCCGCAAGCTCGGATACTCTTCCCAATTGTAATTTGTATAGTAAAGCTCCCAGGATCTTTGAGCTTTGTGGGAAATCGATTTTTTATCCGGGAAGTGCACTCCTCCATGAGAGCTACTGTAGCATACTCAGTCAACCGACTTTTGTTCGCCACGATGTCCTTAATGTACTTTGCATACTTCGGCACTCACTGCAAAACATCAACAAGAGGTAAGTTAATATGTACCTGTTTCAGCACCTCCATGAATTTCTTGAAACACGCCTCCTCCTTGTGTTTCTTTAATCTTTGAGGGAACGGGGGTGGTGGTCTTTCTGATTCAACTTCCTTTTTCTTCCCCCTCTCATCACTTTGCTCCCTCTCAACTTCTGCTGCTCCCGATTGTTGAGGTGGTCTTTCTGGTTCCACCTCTTTAAGCTGCAAACCACTCCTTGTGGTCACCGCATTCACCTGCTTGGGGTTGGGATCTGTGTCGCTCGGAAGTCCTCCTCTAGACCTGGTGTTTTGGGCATCAGCAAATTTCCCAAATTGATATTCAAGTGCCTTAGTAGCTAAATGGTTGTTCTTCACCTCGGCTGCCAATTTCACATAGTCAGCCTGCAATTTAGCTTGGTTAGCTATCATCATCTTGAACATCTCCTCAATGCTGGGTGATGGTGGTTGAGGAGGTGCATTGTTGTTTCTATATTGTGCCTAATAGTTCTGCTGCCCTCCTTGATTCCTCTGCGCCCCGTGACTCGAACTTTTCCCTTGATGGTTGTTGCTACCCCAAGAGAAATTCGGATGATTCCTCCAATTGGAATTGTAGCTGTTGCCATACTGTTGGTGGTTGTTCCTCTGTACATTTCCCACAAAGTTCACCGAGTCAGGATTTGCTCCACAACACTCAGCTGAGTGCTCACTTGTCCCGCACACTTCACACCAAATCTGCTGCACTACATTCATTGGGGCTTATGTCTGGTTCATTGTCATGTTACTGAAGTGGTTGTTGACTTGATTCTGTAAAGCAGCTATCTGTGCAGCAATAGCTGTAAACCATCCACTTCTAGAACTCCTGCTGCTTTCCTTGTTCCTCCTCTTGAAGAATCAGCATTCCACTCCGGATTTCCCTGCGAAATACGATTTAACAAGGTATACAGCTCCTCATAAGTTTTCTCCAATGCTTGTCCCCCAGTTGCTGAGTCTAGCAAGATTTTTGTGTGGGGCTCCAAACCCTCTATAAAAGTGTGCACCAGCACATCATTGGATTGATGATGATGAGGACAATCCCGCAACATGGACTTGAATCTCTCCCAAGCCTGATATAGATTCTCTCCCTCTCTCTGTTTAAAACATAGAATTTGACCTCTAAGTCTTGCTGTTTTACCAGATGAAAAAAATCGTATAAATAATTTCCTTGCAAGATCATCCCATGTAGTAATAGAAGTAGGTGGCTTAGCTTTCACCCACCTCTTGGCTTCGCCCAATAGTGAAAATGGGAACAATGTAAGCCTGACATAATCTGATTACACTCCAGCGGGGATGTAACTGTCACTTATCTCCAAAAAATTTTGGAGATGCTGTTGTGGATCCTCATGAGGGAGACCTGTGAACTACCCGCTGGTGTGCAGCAATTGCACCATGTTTTGTTTGAGCTCGAACCTCCCTCCTGGCTCAGGTTTGCGGATGCTAGATGTGACGTTGTTAGCATGTGGGATTGCCACCTCGCGAACCGGCCTAGCTGCCATTTCCTCGAGCACTAACATTGCCCTTACTACTGGTAGATTCTGTTGTTGCTCCATGATTGTTTGTCTGAGCAACTGCAGCTTTTTCTCTAGAGCTTCTCTCCGCTGACGATGAAATAGTCTTTCAGGCTCTAAATATGAGTCCACCAGCTCCTTGTCTCTTGCCAGTGTTCAACAGAGATTATATCTGCAAAATACAGGCTAAGACCAAGTTGTCAACACTAAGAAAAAAATATAGTAAATCAACACTTAAGAAAAATTCACCAATTGCCAGTCCCCGGCAACGGCGCCAAAAACTTATTCGGGTTCGAATAGAAGACTACACGCAAGTACACGTGGTCGAACAAGTAGTAAAGTGGCTTAAGTAAGCCAAGTATCGATCCCTCAAGGACTGGGCGAGGGTAACAATCTACTCAAGTGTCACTATACTTTAACTCTACAAATGCAGACAACAGTGTAAAGAAGAGTTTGATATTTTGCTTTCTAACTTTATGCTAAATCTAAAATGAGTATATAATTTGAGTCTGAACTATGAATGTGAGCATGCTGAGGTTAAATGAACATGTAAAGAAATGAATTATCAATACAATTTTGGTTAATCTTTTCTCCGGTTGCTAGTCAAGAATTATTGCCAATGAATTAAAACTCTCGTATTTAACCCAACTTAAGAATCATGAACCGTCCACCTACATTTCTGTGATGAAACGAAATTCATGTTCTAGCCATACAAAACCGATTCCTTAATTGACTAATACGACATTCAGGTATATTTCTATCCTGAAGGTAAATCAATTCTCAATTTTCCCAAACTAAGAAAAGATAATATCCTATTAATTCACAACTTTCCAATTTCTTGCTCTCTCGAGTGAAACCGGACTTTTTAGATATACATTAACATTGGCCACACATTAATGCAGTAAGAACAAGAATCAATAAAACAACCATGGAAGAAAAGATGAAAAACCTAATTGATCAATAATTACACTTCAATACAATTTTTCTTAACCTCAGCAAGAAGAGGAATTAGCCACTAATTTGTGGATTAAACATCGTTAAATGAGTGTTAAACATACAAGAAATTGAATTAAAGAAGAAGGAGATAGAGAAAAACCCTGAGATTTTCGTCACCTCAACTGCCTGTAACCCACGTTCTTGCTCCACCAAGTCAGAATTATTAAAAATGAACCTAAGTGTTCTATTTATACTATTGGAAATTATTCCCAGAATAACAAGCAACATGTCACGGAGTGCATCGCGGAGCACTGCCTCTGTGACACGCCACTGACGCGGACCCTAGCTGGAAATTGATTGTCCAGGTATTAAGGCCCAACGTGGCACGGCGTGCAACGCGGGGCTAGGCCAACGTGCACCTTCACTGGAATTTGGAAAAAAATTCCCTATCCAGGCAGAAGGAATCCGCGATGGCAGCATGACACGGCTCCATCATGGAGCCCCTTTAGTTTGTGCATTCAAATGCTTTTTCCCTTGCTAACATCCGAGTCCAACCCTGATCTCTCCCAACATGCATTTTAGCTTCCCAAAATTATATTTCACCTGCAAAACAACGCTAATCATATTGGTTAGTATAAATTCACATTTTACTATCAATCACATGAGAATGTATAAACATTGATAGATAAACAATGCTAAAATCACAAATTTGAGTATCACTTGGGCATATAAATTTTCCCAAGATCAGTGACCTTGCCGGTCACATAGTTATTCAGCATTTTATTGTTGAGTTGCAGATGACTAGATAGGATGGTGGCCTTGTCGGCCCGCATAGGTTTCCCCCTTGTAAGTATGTTTCTGGTTAGCTGAAGTTTCATACAGGTGGCTATAGGCCTAGTCGGCCGGAGGCTGTATTTATAGCCGTCATACAGCCCGTTAATTTCATGAATATTAGTTAGAGCCAGCCAGGCACCAGATGTTCTTAGGCTCACTAGCTAGCAGTCTAGATCCTACTAGGGCACCAGGTGCCAGTCGTACCCTCCAAGGCGGGGCGTGAAAAACTTGCTATCAGAGCAGGTCGTGTCCCAGGGAGTCTGCAAGCCGTGCTAAGTAGAGTCTTGTCTATGGATGTGTTGTGCACCACATACTATAGGCAGGAGGCTGCGAGGCATGATAGTATGGTTACTCTTCTTTCTCAGTCAGTCGTGCTATAGAGCGGTACAATATAGGGTTGAGTCCCTAAAACTTATCGTACTCTTTGTCTACAGATAAGAATGGCGGATCAGCGACACCCTGCCACAGGCAGGAGATTAGACACAGCAGCAGGAGAAGGCACCAGCGGGATGCCTCAGTTCCATGTAGAGTAAGCCCGATCTGAGGGCGATATAGAGACCTCATCACAGCCCTCTCAGTAGTCGCCCTCACATCAGGAGCCGTTGGTCACTATACCGCTCCCGATAGCTCCTGTGCCTTCGCCATCAGATCAGGAGGTTCGTAGCGCTGTAGTTATGTTGGCACAAATGATGGCCACACAACGCCAGTCAGTGCCACCTGTAGTAGCAGAGCCTTCAGGTGGGTCAGGTAGTTCCAGGGTCAGGGAGTTTTTGGCACTAGGTCCTCCACAGTTCACTGGGTCAGATCAGGCAGAGGACCCCCAGGATTTCCTAGATCAGAAGCGGAGAATTTTCCAGGTTATGCGTGTGACCCTTAAGGAATCAGTTGAGCTGGCAGTGTTTCGGTTGCGAGACATAACTGTATTATGGTACGAGAGTTGGGAAAGGTCTCGAGGGAGAGATGTTGCCCCTCCGACCTGGTCCAGCTTCTCGGAGGCCTTCCTGGACCGTTATTTCCCACAGGAGATCCAGCAGGCCCGGATGGATCTGTTTTTGCATTTGGAGCACGGGGCGAGGAGTGTATGAGAATATGCCCTACAGTTTGACTCCCTAGCCCGCTATTCTCCAGCCTTTGTGGACACTATGCCATCCAGAGTCCACCGGTTCATTATGGGTCTGAACCCGGAATACATTGAAGCTTGCATGACGGCTACGCTATGAGAAGATATGGATATTGCCCGAGTACAGGCCTTTGCTCAGACCATTGAGGGTCTTAGACAGCGGCAACAGAGTAGCAGATAGACCAGTCAAGAATAGCGCCGTAGAGATAGATCGGACGAGATGCAAAGAGAAGTTCAGAGAGGACCCAGGCCTTGACTATCAGATAGACCCCCTAGACCCCCACCTCCACCACAGCAGCAACAACAGCAAGGTAGATATGCACGACGAGGGCAGTCAGAGCCCAGTGGCAGTTCCAGAACAGTAAATTCCCCGCAGCAGAGAAGGGGAGAACAGAGCATATTTGCACCCTCACCCTACCCCTATTGTAATCAACCACACTCTAGAGCTTGTAAATATGGCTCCAGTAGGTGTTATATTTGTGGACAGGAGGGGCATCGGATGAGAGATTGTTCGACCCGAGGTCAGGGGAGTAGAGACAATTAGGACAGGGGATCCGCAGAGCCACGAGCTCCAGTAGCCTCAGCGGGGCGTGGACCTTCAGGTTCAGTAGGCAGAGGCCGAGGTAGATCAGGAGCTTCCAGTTCAGGTACGGGCTCAAGCCGTACTTATGCATTACCAGGGAGACAGGATTCAGAGGCGTCTCCAGATGTAGTAACAGGTACGATGAGTATCTGTTCATGCCCTGCTTACATGTTGATTGATCCAGGATCCACTCTGTCATATATTACCCCATTTGTGGCACGAAAGTTCAATGTTGCACCAGAATTATAACAGCAGCCCTTTGCAGTATCCACCCCCGTCGGTGACTCTATTATAGCTAGCAGAATTTACCGAGGGTGTACAGTGGAGGTTGCTGACTGCCAGACTACAGTAGACCTGGAAGAGCTAGAATGATAGACTTCGATGCCATAATGGGTATGGATTGGCTAGTGCCGTGCTACGCCAATGTAGAATGTTGGACCAAGACGGTCCGATTCCACTTTCCAGGAGAGGTAGTGCGAGAGTGGAAAGGCAGCACAACTACTCCAAAAGGTAGGTTTATTTCCTACCTTCAGGCGAGGAAATTGATAACTAAGGGATGTATCTACCACCTAGTCAGGGTTCAGGATGTCCGAGCAGAATCTCCCACACTCCAGTCTGTTCCGGTGGTGAACGAGTTCCCTGATGTCTTTCCAGATGAGTTACCTGGTATTCCCCCAGAAAGGGAAATAGATTTTGCTATTGATTTATTACCAGGCACTCAGCCTATATCAATTCCTCCTTATCGTATGGCTCCTGCAGAACTCAGAGAGTTGAAGGAGTAGTTAAAAGTTTGCTAGATAAAGGATTCATCAGGCCGAGTACTTCACCAGGGGGTGCGCCAGTTTTACTTGTGAGAAAGAAAGATGACTCGCTCAGTATGTGCATAGATTATCGTCAGTTGAACAAAGTTACAGTAAAGAATAAGTATCCGCTTCGCAGAATAGATGATTTGTTTGATCAGCTACAAGGGGCCAGATATTTTTCCAAGATTGACTTGCGGTCTGGATATCATCAGGTTAGAGTTCGTGAAAGAGACATTCCTAAAATGGCGTTCAGGACCCGATATGGACACTTCAAATTACTAGTTATGTCCTTTAGGTTAACGAATTCCCCAGCAGTATTCATGGACCCTGATGAATAGTATTTTCAGACCATACCTGGACCTGTTCGTAATAGTGTTTATTGATGATATTCTGGTGTATTCTCGCTCTGAAGTAGATCACCAGGCTCATTTACGGACAGTGCTCCAAATTCTCAGGGACCGTCAATTATATGCTAAGTTCTCCAAGTGTGAATTCTGGCTTAATTCAGTAGCCTTTCTAGGGCATATTGTGTCGGATGCTGGTATACAGGTTGACACGCAGAAGATAGAAGCAGTCAAATCATGGCCTAGGCCTACCACTCCGACTGAAGTCCGTAGTTTTCTGGGATTAGCGGGATATTACAGGAGATTTGTTGAGGGATTCTCTACTATAGCGGCACCTCTGACAAAACTGACACAGAAAGCAGCAAAGTTTCAGTGGACAGAGGCATGCGAGCAGAGTTTCCAGGAGTTAAAAGACAGATTAACCTCCGCCCCAGTGTTAGCATTGCCGGAAGGTACAGAAGGTTATTCAGTGTATTGCGACGCATCAGGCGTTGGGTTGGGTTGTGTGTTAATGCAGCATGGTAAGGTGATTGCGTATGCTTCCAGACAGTTGAGGAAACACGAAAAGAATTACCCTACCCACGACCTGGAATTAGCCGCAGTGATCCACGCCTTAAAGATATGGAGACATTACTTGTATGGCGTCCATGTGGATATTTTCACAGATCATAAGAGCCTACAGTATATCTTCACTCAGAGGGAGTTGAATTTGCGACAGCGTCGCTGGTTGGAGTTATTGAAAGATTATGACGTGGACATTCTGTATCATCCGGGAAAAGCTAATGTAGTAGCAGATGCTCTCAGTCGTAAATCAATGGGAAGTTTGGCGCATTTGCAGCCCGAGAAGTGGGAGTTGGCCAGGGAGATACATCAATTAGCCAGCCTAGTCATTCGTATAGTAGACACAGAGGGCAACAGAATGGTAATTCAGAACACCGCCACGCCATCATTAGTTGTGGAAGTAAAAGAACGGTAGTATGAGGATCCTGACCTGATCCAACTCAAAGACAGAATCCAGCAGGGTAAAGCGCCAGATTTTCAGATAACTGAGGAAGAAGTGCTGTTATGTAAAGGCCGCCTCTGTGTTCTAGATGTTTCAGGGCTCCGCCAACAGATTATGAACGAGGTACATCACGCCCGTTATTCTCTTCACCCCAGTGCGACGAAAATGTACCATGATATCAAGGAGAATTATTGGTGGCCAGGAATGAAAAGAGAAATTGCTGAATTTGTAGCCTAGTGTCCTAACTGCCAACATGTAAAGGCGGAACACTAGAAAGCAGGCGGTTTGACTCAGGACATAGCTGTGCCTCTCTAGAAATGGGAGGCAGTAAATATGGATTTTGTGGCAGGATTACCCCATACCAGAAACAGACATGACTCTATATGGGTTATAGTTGACAGATTGACAAAATCAGCTCATTTCCTGCCAGTAAAAACTACCTTCTCGGCCGAAGATTATGCGGAGTTGTATATTCGAGAAATAGTCAGGTTGCACGGAGTACCAGTATCCATTATTTCAGACATAGGAACACAATTTATGGCCAAATTTTGGCAGTCGTTTTAGAGAGGTCTGGGAACGCAGATTAATTTGAGCACAGCATTCCACCCTCAGACAAATGGACAGGCTGAGCATACTAGTCAGACGCTCGAGGACATGCTACGAGCGTGTGTGCTAGATTTTGGAGGTAGCTAGGATGAGCATTTGCCGTTAATTGAATTTGCTTATAATAATAACTATCACTCGGCTATTCAGATGGCGCCTTTCGAGGCTTTATATGGGCGAAAATGCAGATCGCCGGTTGGCTGGTTTGAAATAGGGGAATCAGCATTGATTTGGCCAGACATTGTTCAGCAATCGGAGGAAAAGGTAAAGCTCATCAGAGAACGCCTACTGACTACACAAAGCCGCCATAAATCTTATGCTGATGTGCGGCGCAGAGACTTGGAATTTGATGTGAATGACTGGGTATTTCTGAAAGTATCTCCGTTGAAAGGGGTGATGAGATTCTGCAAGAAAGGTAAGCTCAGTCCGAGGTTTGTTGGGCCTTATCAGATTCGTCGAAGGATAGGCCGAGTAGCATATGAGTTGAACTTGCCTCCAGAATTGGAATCCGTTCATCCGGTCTTTCATGTATCTATGCTGAGGAAATGAATAGGAGACCCATCCAGAGCAGTCCTGGTCCAGGATATCCAGGTTACGGAAGAGCTGGCCTATGAAGAGGTTCTAGTAGCCATCTTAGACAGACAGATTCGTAGAGTGAGAACTAAGGATATTGCATCTGTCAAGGTATTGTGGCGTAACAGGAACCAAGAGGAGATGACGTGGGAGGCTGAGGAAGATATGAAAGCTAGAAATCCTCACTTATTCCAGGCCTAGTTAGGCAACAGGTATGTCCGTATTATTACTTATGCAGTACCTTGTGGTCGTGTACGTATAAATGAGAAAGATTAATGTTTAGCTATCCAGTGAATCTTAAAGTATTGTGTGCAGTACCTGTATTGGACTTTTCTGTGTTTCAGGTTTTCGGGATAGTCCATATTACAGGGGAAACTCTGCGGAAATTTTCTTAGAAATAAGTTGAGCTAATTGAATAGTCCTCTAAATAGCAGTTTCATTTTAGGACGAATGTTCTTAAGGGGGAGAGAATGTTATACCCCGTAAGATTCCCATCACCTAGATGGCCTATTCACGTGTTGGTTAAGCATATTTGAAAGCCATATGTGCTAGAGAAAGGCCCGGGAAAAGACCGGACGAGAAACCTGTCGAACCATCACGGAAGGAGCCGGGGCGGAGCCCCTCCGCGATGGCAACGTGTCACGGAGGTGGAGCCTCCACGTTGGCTCCGTGACACATTGGGCCTGTCCAGGCCCAAGTATATAAAGCCCCCACTTCGGTTTGTGATGTTATAACCTTTATTTAATTTCCAGAAAAACGTAGAAGACGGAGGGAGACGAAGAGGGATAATATATTGGCATCCGTTTATGCTGCCAAACGTAGTCCAAACTTAAATTAACTCCAGATACCGAGCTATTTAGCAGCAGGGAGCATTCCTACGGATTTTGTTTCATGAAATACAGTCGACGAATCATCGAGCTACCGGACTAAGGTAAGTAGAATTGCTCCAAACTAATGTCTATGCGCTCCTAGCTGTGAAGTGAATACTTCTCCCTTATGGACTTTCGAAAAATAGCAAGTTTTCGACCGTCTTTCGATAAGCCTAAGTTTAGGCTATAATTATATTGAAAGTGACGTTGTCCTTCAGAATAAAGTTGTATTTAGCACTAATTAACGTGTATATGAATGCAGTTGGGAGAAATAGCTGGAGTACTGCCCGAGCCTCGTCCGACAATCGAATAACTCGAGGTTAAGGTATGTAAAGTAGTCTCCTCGGCAAGTTAGAGGTTTTAGTTTTACAAATCATAGTAAACTCAGTATTTGAAACTCTCGGAGTTGAATGTTGAGAATTAAGTAAGTCTAATAGATTCTGAGTTGTGTTGCCGTGTCGTATTCAGTCCGAAAGTTAGTAAAGCATGCATCAAAGGGCGAATTAGCATTCCAGATTCAGTATTGCCTATTGTATGATTAGAAAGCATGTTGTAGAATAAAAAGATACAGATTTTCAAAATAAAGTTAGTAAAGTGAAATCAGATAGACAGATAGTTTTATGGCTACAGATTAGCCATTCAGACATATAGTATCCCGGCTACAGATTAGCCAAACAGTTAAATAAAGATTTCAGAATCAGTATAATCAGTAAAGAATCAGTATAATACAAAAAGAGATCAGAATAAGAAATCAGATTTCAGATAGTCTTTTTCAGTTATACATGCTTGCTACTTATATGTGCGATTTGTTTGTTGAGACTTGATGTGGCGTGAGGGCACCTTATTGAGCGTCCTCACCGCCTCTGGGTTGGTAATCGTGTCGCCCACTGAGCGGGAGGGTTTACGTCATTCCAAGGAGTGGCATGACGTCCCCAGTTTGGACGAAGATGGGATGAAGCTTTCCCCATATCAGGCTGATTAGCATTACATTACAGATAGCCTTGTTGTGCGCAGGCTCCCAGGGAACAGATACAGATACAGTTACAGTTACAGTTGCAGATCTTATTACAGGTGCAGCTCCGATTTTAGATAGCCCTGAGGAGAGTTCCGGGGAACTAGACCCGATCTGTTACTGTCTGCACAGGAGTCCCTCGGACCCAGACACGGTTATTTATATCGGAGGCTATGGCCCGAGCCGGAGACCCAGGGGGCCGGTAGAGGAGCTCCGAGTGAGTAGATGAGGGGAGTGACTTATTTTTGGCTGGTTCTGACCCAGGTAGGGGTATATAGATTGCTTGCTTGTTTGGCACCATCCGGCTTATGGGAGTTGGTATTGGCTATTGCTTGCTAAATGTATATGTACTTATGTTCTTATCTATACTAGTTAATAGACAGCAGGCCGCACGCTCCTGCCTATTAGTGCAGAAAGGTTTGGTCTAGTTCCTATTAGCCCTTCAGATTCAATTATCTTCTGCTTGCAGACTAGTTAGTTATGTTATCCGTATTCAGTTGTATTATTTCAGTTGCTTTGCATACTCGGTACCAGTGGTACTGACGCCCGTTTGGGGCGCTGCATTACTTGCCTGCAGGTACTCATAGACGAGGAGGCGATCCCTCGTGATGCTAGCCAGCGTAGAGTCATCAGCTCCTGTCATCCGGAGCTTGATATTTCGGAGGTTTATATCATTTCCCTTTTGTTGTACAGTATGGGTACGTCGCAGCCCTGTCCCGACCATCTTATCAGTATTCCTAGAGGCTTGTAGTCAGTATATATTTCCCTGTGGTCAATTGAGCCGGTCATGTGAGGCCGTGCAGTTTGTTATAGCTGTTTAGCATTTCAGTTTATGTTGGCCGTGTGAGGCCTTAGTTTGATAGTAGTGGTGACCTTGCCGGTCACGTAGTTATTCAGCATTTTTTTGTTGAGTTGCAGATGACTAGACAGCATGGTGGCCTTGTCGGCCCGCATAGGTTTCCCCCTTGTAAGTATGTTTCTGGTTAGCTGAAGTTTCATACAGGTGGCTATAGGCCTAGTCGGCTGGAGGCTGTATTTACAGCCTGACGTCATATAGCCCGTTGATTTCATGAATCTGAGTTAGAGCCAGCCAGGCACTAGATGTGCTTAGGCTCACTAGCTAGCAGTCTAGATCCTAATAGGGCACCAGGTGCCAGTCATACCCCCCATGGCGGGGCGTGACAAAATCGTAGAGACATGGCATGGGTGTGAAAGGAAACACTCATTGATAGCCTTACATAACTAAAAACAACTGGTTCTTAACCCCCCTTGAATGCCCCAGAAGGAATTGGAAGGTTTTGAAGAGAAAAGCTTTCAATCACCCTGGGATCACCTCTCCATACTCTTGTATGCATGAATGGGGACTTAGAATAAATTATCCCCTAAAAACCCACCTTCCATAAGCTAAAACGACATAGTTTAGGGTCTCATAGAATAGAAAATTCAAAAATTCCCTTAATGAATCTGCCCTGAAAACTGTCCAGATTGGACCAAAGATGGAACCTATGGGTCGTTCGAAGGAACGACGACTCATTGTGTTGCTCGTCGTTTGCACTGCTGAGACTTGCCTCTAGAACTGAACAACGGATAGACGGGACGACTTGTCCTCTGAAATAACGGATCGTTACATCGACCATTTTTTCCCCTTCACAAAATCTGAACCTCCTGACCACGAGCCTCACCACGACTCGTGGTTGCTTCAAATGAGTCGTGGTCTTGATCCGTCACATACACTGGAAATCATGGCAACCAAACAACGACCGGTAACCATGGGTCCTTTCTCCTCACAATGAGTCTTTGGACGACCCATTGTATCCCATCTGTTGAACCTAGCCTCCTCCAACGCCTGCTAACAACGACTAGTGAACAACGAGTCGGTGTGTTGTCTATCGTCTCCACTTCCACCTAAACTTCCGTCACCACGACTGAATACAAAGACCCGTGGTTTGAGACCACGAGTCGTTAGGTTGCCCGTTCTGTTGTATTTTCCCAGTTTCAGCAGTTTTCAACTTTTAGCTCCTGGGTCTACTCCTACGCACTTTCGGTGTATTACAATATCTCCCCCTTGGGAACATTTATCCTCGAATGTAGGAAGCAAGAAGAAAACAGAAACATGAATTTATCATACTCAAATACTGATCATTGAAATTGAAAACTGGCGGAATGACTACCTACGAAAAGAACTACACAGCTTAACCCAATTCAGACATCACATGCATTTATCATAACATAAATCAAACTTGTTCATGTGAACTGAACATGGAAACTAATTAGAGAATTAGGGAAAAACGGATACCTCAAACTGAAACTAAGCCGGTAAAGAACAACTGAGGGTATTTGGCTATCATATCTGCTTCGGCTTCCCACGTAACGCCCTCAACATGATAATTTTTCTGTAACACCTTTACTGAAGCTACCCTTTGTTCCTCAGTCTCCGAACCTGACAATCCAAATTCCAACTGGAATTTCCTCATAACTGAGGCTATCTCTCACACCAACACTTTCCACCGAAACTACTATGGTTGGATCTCCCAAGTATTTCTTCAAGAGAAATACATGAAAGATGGGATGAACTGACGATAACTCTGATGGCAAGTCCAACTCATCCACTACCTTACCAACTCTTCTCGTAACCCAGTAGGGACCAACATAGCGGGGGCTGAGTTTTCCTTTCCTCTCGAACTGCATGATTCCCTTCATGGGAGACACCTTCAGAAATACCCAATCGTCCACCTTGAACTCCAACTCTCTCCTCCTCACATCAGCATATGACTTCTGACGATTTTGAGCAATTTTTCAGCCTGTCCCTTATCAACTGAACCTTTACCATAGCCTCATGAATCGAATCTGGCCCTATCATAGCTGCCTCACCAACTTCAAACAATCTGATGGGCGATCTATATGGCCCATAGAGAGCCTCGAACGGTGCCATTTGGATACTTGAGTGATAGCTTTCATTGTAAGCGAACTCGATCAGGGTAAAGTGATCATCCCAACTACCTTTAAAGTCCATCACACATGTTCTCGACATGTCCTAGAGAGTTTGGATTGTACGCTCCTCCTGAACATCCGTTTGCGGATGAAATGTTGTGCTAAGTTTAACCAGAGTTCAAAGACCTTTTTTGAAAGACCGCCAAAACTGAGAGGTAAATTGAGTACCTCGATCTAAGATAATAGAAAAAGGCACTCCATGTAATCGCACCAACTCCCAGATATACAGTTTGGCATGATCAACCACTGAATTCGTGGTTTTCACCAGTAGGAAATGTGCAGCCTTAGTCAACCTGTCAACCACCACCCAAATAGAATCATAGTGTCGGCGAGTACAACGTAGGCCTATAATGAAATACATATTAATCTCTTCCAACTTCCAAGTGGGAATGCTAATATCCTGAAGTACGCCTCCCGGCCTTTGATGCTCGACTTTCACTTGCTGACAGTTCGGACACTTGGCTACGAATTCTGTAACATCCTTCTTCATGTCGTTCCACCAATATATTTCCCACAAATCATGATACATCTTGGTGGCACCTAGATGGATAGAATACCTGGATCCATGTGCCTCATGCAATATCCGATCCCTCAAATTATCAATATCTAGAACACATAGACGGCCTTGGTACTGCAGCACCCCATCTCCCCCTTGGGAGAAAACCTCCACCTTTTACCTTTGAAGGGATTCTTTCAGCTTTACCAATATAAAATCCTCATCTTGTCTAGCCTTCACATCAGTCACCAACGATGATTCGGACCCATGTTGCACAACAACGCTGCCATCGGTCGAGTCGACCAATCCAACTCCCAACCTTGCAAGTCGATGGACATCTTTCACCAACTCTTTCTTTCCCTCATCCACGTGGGACAAAATCTCCACATAGAGCCTACTAAGTGCATCCGCTACCACATTAGCCTTATCCGGGTGGTAAAGAACACTCATATTCTAGTCCTTGAGTCGCTCCAACCACCTTCTTTGCTGAAGATTGAGACCTTTCTGTGTGAACACATATTGCAAGCTCTTGTGATCCATAAATACTTCCATGCAGACCCCATACAAGTATTGCCGCCATATCTTCAATGTGAACACCACTGCAACCAACTCAAGATCATGGTTCGGGTAATTTTTCTCATGGATTTTCAACTATCCTAAGGCATATGCTATCACTTTCCCATGCTTCATCAACACACACCCAAGTATGATTCTCGAAGATCACAATACACCAAAAAACCATCGGTACCCTCAGGTAGGGTCAACATTGGTGCTAAAGTGAGTCGAGTCTTCAACTCTTGGAAGCTCTTCTCACAAGCATCCGACCATTAGAACTTTACCTTCTTCTGAGTCAACTTGGTCAAAGGTGCTGCAATTGATGAAAAGCCCTCTATGAATCTCCGGTAGTATCCTGCTAGGCCCAAGAAACTCCAAATTTCTGAAGGATTCACCGGTCTGGGCCAATTCTTCGCCGCTTCAATTTTCTGAGAATCTACCTTTCTGCCCTCACTCGATACCACATGGCCTAAAAATTCCACGGTTTCCAACACGAATTCACACTTGTTGAACTTTGAATACAACTAACGATCCATGAGGGTCTGAAGCACTACTCTCAAGTGAGCTGCATGCTTCTCCTCACTCCGAGAATATATAAGGATATCAACGATGAACACAATCACGAACATGCTTAGATATTGCTTGAATACCTTGTTCATCAAGTCCATGAAATCTGCAGGGGCATTGGTTAGTCCAAAATACATAACAACAAATTCGTAGTTACCATACCAAGTCCTAAAAGCGGTTTTCGGGATGTCACTCTCCCGAACCCTGAGCTGGTGATACCTGTACCTGAGATCAATCTTAGAGAAACACTTGGCACTCTGAAGCTGGTCAAACAAATCATAGATCCTGGGTAAAGGATACTTGTTCTTAACGGTGATCTTGTTCAACTGCCAATAGACAATGCACATCCGAAGCGAATCGTCCTTCTTCCAGACAAATAACATTGGGGCACCCCATGGAGACTAGCTCATTCTGATAAAGCCCTTATCTAACAGGCCCTTCAACTGATCCTTCAACTCCTTTATCTCAGCTAGAGCAACCCTATAGGGAGGAATAGAGAAAGGCTACATTTCGGGAAGAAGATCTATGCCGAAATCCATCTCCCGCTCAGGAGGAACACTTGGAAAATCATCAGAAAAAACATCCGGATACTCACACACCACCGGAACTGACTGGATAGTCAGGGTCTTAGACTCAACATCTTTAACCCCAATTAGGTGATACACGCATCCCTTAGAAATCATTTTCCTGGCCTTAAGATATGAAATAAACCGACCACGTGGTATAGTTGACTCCAAATCTGACTCACAGGGAAATCAAAATTCCATCGCACGGGTCCTACAGTTAATCAAAGCATAACATACAAACAATCAATTCATTCCTAAATTGATGCCACAATCAGACATAACTATTTCTACTAAGTCTACAGATGTGACCTTATGCAATACTGTAATTGGGCAACCTGTATATGCCCGCCTAGCTACATCTGAATCACCGGATGGAGTAAAGACTGAGAATGGTTTTGACAGGATTTCAGGGCTAACTCCAAAACAACTAGCAATATAAGGGGTCACAACTGACAAAGTAGCTCTTGGATCTAACAAGGCATAAGATTCAATATGGAAGACTTGCAACATACTAGTGACCACATCTGGTGAAGCCTCCTGCTACTTGCGGGATTGTAAAGCATAAAACCTATTTTGGCGCTGACCGCCTGTTGCACTAGTAGAGGCACCATGCTGAGCAGGACGTGATGTTGGAGCGGCAGAACTGGCTACTGTTACACGCTCCACCGACCCCTGATCTAGCTGAGGGGCAATCCTTAAGTCTGTGTTCGGGTTATCCACATCCGAAGCAAGCATCCGAGCCAAGTAAGCACCTCCCAGGGTGATTCTTTCCGCACCCCGCACAAATTGGGAAAGAGCACTCCATCTATATGCTACCCTGACCTCTTGACTCCGAAGCTCTACTCCTCCGATCTCCTTTGAATCTAGATGGCATGTTGGCCGATGATAGGACTGGAGCGATAGACTTGTGCTAGGACTGCTGATGCTATCAACCCCCTGCCCTAACTTAAGAAGCCCCATTACTGTCGGTCCTGGCCCTCTTTGAATCCCTCTAACTCCGATAGACCAAATCCATTCTTTGAGCATGCAACACAATATGGGTAAAGTCAATATCCTGATGTAGCGTGGAGATCCTGCAATCCTTGTCCAAATAATCGACCACCCCATGCACAAAATGACTCACCCGAGCCCTCTGGTCTGCCACCAACTCTGGAGCATACTTGGACTGTCGGGTGAACTCCAATGCGTACTGCTGAATGGATATGTTACCCTGTTTCAAATTAACAAACTCGGCCACCTTGTGCTCCCTCATCTCCCAAGGGAAAACCCGATCCAAAAATGTCGCGTGGAACTCTTCCCAACCTATCGGGCCTGCACCCACTGCCCTGGCATCCCTCCACTGCTTGAATCTTATGTAAGCCACCCCCTTAAGCTGATAGGAGGTTAAGTCAACACACTCCCCATTGTTCACCCCATTAACTTGGGTGATCTTCAGAATCTCCTCAATGAAATCAGGTGGATCCTCGCCCACCTTTGAACTCGTTAATCCAGGAGGGCTCATCCTCATGAAATCCCTCATCCTAGCTGCCACCTCATTCCCATTCCAAGGGTAATGCACCACTATCTGATTATGAACCTAGGCAGCCATAGCCTGTGTCAGCATCTGAATCACTGCCCTAAAATCAGTGTGGGTAGCTGGCTCTGGTGTGTGCTCCTAGTGAATGGGTGGGGCTGGCTGATGCTCATCACTATTGACACCCTCATGATCATTGTTGTTACCATTTCTTCTGGCGTTCACTCTAAGTAGATGCATGATTTTGCAAACGCGAGTAGCACAAATTAGAAGGGTAAAGGAATTTCATCGCACGACATAGATCATGAAAGAAGGGAACATTTCCTAAAAATTTCGTAGCCTCTTCATCATAGTATGGTGCGCTTCACACCCATTAAAAAGACTCTATTTAAAGAAGCTTTGAGACACCCTAGGACACTTCAAACCTATGGCTCTGATACCAAGTTTGTCACAACCTGAACGTAGACTCGGATTGTAACACGGGACAAGGAGCCCCAAGAGGCCCCAAGTCGATCCATTGCATGAGCATACATCTAATTTATTCAAATAAGCGGAAGACTTCACATAAGGCATATCGTGAACATAATGAATCATGACATATCAAACCGGCAGAATCACCTAGACATACGTAAGATGAATTTTATACTTTGTCGAAAAGCCTCTACTACAATGATGGGTTGCTGGGACAACACCCCCAACTAACCGAAATATGTACTAAAACATAAAGTAGCAACATGTCATTCAAAAAACCCTCAAAACATTAGGACTCACCAATACGCTGAAACAAAACTCTGAGATGATCTAAGGATGCGGGTGAGCCTTAGAGCTGGGTCTTGTATCATGAAACGATACAACATAGAAAGTATGCGGTCAGTACGTGAAATGCACTGAGTATGCAAGGCAAGTAAAATGGACCTTTAAAATATATTTAAAACTCATAAATGATCATAAGAGTAGGACATCATTCTTATATCATAAACATCGCAACATAACATAAGGCTCAAGGTTTTCAAAAAACATTCGTATTACAACATAATCATAATCATGGGAGGAAAAGCATAACTTAATCAAGACTTGAGCCAAAATACATATTCATAAGCATTCATAAATCATGAGGAACGGTGGGAGATTCTCTTAACTGACATACTCCATATGAGCACTCATGAAATGCGACCTGTAAACCTAGTCGGTAGGCCGTTCATACCTTGCCAAGGGTAGAACCACAAAAGGGCATGATATCACCATGAAAAGGGCAAATTGGGGCCGGGGATAGTCACAAAGGAGGTCCCAACATACCTAAGGTGGCACGTAGTCCCAAAACCTACTCGGTGTTCTCCTTAAACATATATAGTGTTGATAGTATAACATACATGAATTCATGGGCTTGTGAAATCATGGTAATCATAAACATGCTTGTACATACGTGAACTAGCCATGACATAGGGCCCGTGAGTCGGCCAAAACATAATTCATCAATAATAGAGTTCAAACATACTTGTAAATCATGCATATAGCTTGAAATTCATAAAATCATGTACGGATAATAGATCAAATCCATAATATAAATCATAATTCATGCTGAGCTTGTTGAATATTATTATTGGAAAGGTAGATCGTTAATCAATTCATCATGGGTCATGCATAATTAGGTTTAATTTAAAATAAATCTAAATCGACAACATTATAAATAATTTTAATCATAAAAGTAGGTCAAAAACCCTTAGATTATGATAAGATTCAGAAATCATGAAGCCCATTAATAATCTTTAGATTTTTATACAAATTTACTTCAAAAACCCATAAATGTTTTATAGAATTTTCATGAAATCCTAGAGACTTGGCATGGGTACGAAAAGAAACACCCATTGATAGTCTTATATACCTGAAAACAACTGGTTTTTAACCTCTCTTGAATGCCCAAGAAGGAATTGGATGGTTTTGAAGAGAAAAGCTTTGAATCACTTTAGATCACCTCTCTATACTCTTGCATGCATGAATGGGGACTTAGAATAAATTGTCCCTCTAAAAACCACCTTCCATAAGATAAAACAATGTGGTTTAGGGTCTCATAGCATATAAAAGTAGAAAATGCCCATAATGAATCTTCCTTGAAAACTATCTAGATTGGACCCATGGTTGGAACCAATAGGTCATTGGAAGGAACGACGACCTATTTTGTTGCTCGTCGTTTGCACTGCTGAGAATTGCCTCAAAAACTGAACAACGGATGAACAGGATGACTCTCCTCTGAAATAATGGATCATTACATCGATCGTTGTTTGCCCTTAACAAAATCAGAACCTCCTGACCACGAGCCTCACCACAACTTGTGGTTGCTTCCAATGAGTTGTGGTCTTGATCTGTCACATACACTGGAAATCTTGGAAACCAAAGAACGGGTCGTTTCTCCTCACAACGAGTCATTGGACGACCCATTATATCCCATATGCTAAACCCAGCCTCCTCCAACGCCTATTAATAATGGCTCGTTGTCTCAAACAACGAGTCATTGTGTCGTCCCTCGTCTCCACTGCCACCCAGACTTCCCTCACCACCACTGCATGTAAGGACCCGTGGTTTCATACCAGGAGCATTAGGTCAGTCATTTTGTGATATTTTCCCAGTTTCAGCAGTTTTCAACTTTTAACTCCTGCGTCTAATCCTAGGAACTTTCGGGGTATTACAAAACTCATCCCAACTAATAGTTGAGAATAGTCAAATATTTTTGTAAAACTGGGGGTCTGGGATTTGGGTTTCAATTCATTATTAGTCAAATTCAAGAAATGCCAACTATGATTTATTACTATTGAATATAAAAATAAAGTAAACTAAGATTACGCTCATCATGTTTTCACAATGATATTTGGTGAATGAAATAGTGGACTCATTTAAAACTATGTGTGTAGGTTGGTAACTCAATTATCCTATCCAAATGTTTATCAACCTATTCTGAAAGGTATCATCTTATCTTCTCAAACAAAGGGTGATAATCAATGAGTTACAATAATTAACCTAGGTTGATTAATCTTATTACAGCATTAATCATCAGCCAATTCTTAATGCCTTGAATCCTTATTACCACTTCTTTTCATCCAGATTTATACACCTTACTCAAGCATGTCAAACATATGGTTTGTTCTAATGTTTGCAACCATCACAAATCATTCAAAATGAAACAATTAATAATAAAAACAATTGTATTAAACACATCCACACATCAATCACCATCATTATATTATTCTACCATGAACCGCACAACCCTAATAATGGAACTTAGTCACACATAATCATTGAATTCATAGTGAAATTCATATTCATCAAAGAAGATTTAACGTACAAAGAAAAGATGAAACCTTGATTATGATTCTAATAACTCAACAATATTTCTTCAAAAATCTTTTAAAAGTAACATACAAGTGAATTTATTTTCTCTCAAATGTCTGATGATGATAATAAACCTAGCATCTACTATTTATACACTAGAATAATTCAACACTTAACTGAAATTCAGTCTCCCACTTCTCTGGTGATGCCCAAGTTGACGTCCTATTTGCAAGGTGACGGTCCATCACTTGGGCCATCACTCCTTATCTCGTGTGTCATCAAATCTGCATCTTAGTGACAATATGCTTGATGGTCCGTCGAACAGGTGACAGTCTATCACTTGGGCCGTCACTCCTTATCTAGTAAGTCCCTCAATCAGCATCTTGATTACGACAAACTTGACGGTCTATCGAAAAGGTGATAGTCTATCATCTAGGCCATCACATTTACCTTTTTTTGTTCATCTACCATTTTAGGCTTGACGATGAGAATGATAGTCTGTCGTATTGTTGATGGCCCATCAGATATGCCGTCAAATATTTTTGTCAGCCTATTTCACACCATTTCTTTTCCTTGGTTTATTTTCTTGTACAAAACTCAAAAATAAAATAAAATATAACCAAAAGTTACTCAAGAACTTGGATCAATTCATTGTTAGAAGAATCAAATGCACCGTCAAATGCCGGCGCATCAACACCCTCAACTTAGAATGTTTTCTTGTCCTCAAGAAACACACCAAACACCTCATTAAAGCAAAAGAAAATCAAGATAAACTACAACAGTTGTTATACACAAAGTAGATTATTTAAAATTTAACATTCCCCTTTTTACAATCAGGATATGAATAGATGCCATTCGTTGAACATATTTACTCATTAGGATCTACAGATGACATGATGATATCAACATAGTATTACACATTCACCAACAATGACTATCCTAACGACCAGCAATCATTAATGCTTTTCTAGTGCCCTTACCACAATGAAGTCCCAACTCACATCCAAAGTTATTTACATTGGGACTAGAACAAGATACTCACTCTCACAAAAATATTCATAACAATGCACATGCTAAAGCCATAAGCTTTCCATTATTATCACCATTTCAGGTTCTTCAGACACTTGATTAGGATCACTCTATGACTTTTTTGGCTTGTAATATAGGTTTAAGGATGGGTATGGTACATATGGATAAAGTGACTTGACCCTCCTTGGTGCTAGACTATTTCTGTTGCTCCACTCTTATTTTTCTCTCCCTTATTCTCTTTTATTCATTTTCCTTCTCAAGTCATGGGTGTGGTCTTCATTTTGATTCACTTTTTCCACATCAAAACATCACTACCTTTTTTTATGGAACTTCAAACACCATACCACACCCACTTCTTTTTCGGTCATCAGATTCCACTTTTCACACGCAACTTTTTATGCACCCCTATCCACCCTCAACTTAGGCAATTTGACAGACTGTACACAATATCCAAGGATGGACCATAGATTAAATAGCTTCATTATAAAAATATGGGTAGGTAAATAGGCTAATGAGATAAATGGGTCAATTAGGCTCAAAATCTTGGATCAAGGGATTATTTACATTATTTGGTTAGTCATATAGGCTTAGTGGACTAATTACAAAAGATGGCCTATGATCCTTTCCTATTAAGTTTCCCTCTAACCTTAGCAATATAAAACAGGAAAGTTCTAGATGCATGCACAATGTAAGAACAACAACAATTAACCTCACATGCATTTGCCACCAAAATTGCCCTATCAGCGACTAATTATCAGAATATGCTCAAGCTTAAGCATAGTTGCTATATCAATATACAAATAATGTCACACATAGATCCTTCAAGGAAAAAGGCTTTCAAAATTATATACATGCCATATCAAAAACAACAATAATTTGTAAGGGTCTCCATTTTCCATATTTTAAACAAAAAGGTGTTTATTTCCAACAACTCCTTTAATTTTCCACTATTTTCTTGTGTAGACCAAATAACAAACAACTGCAAAATCAACCTAAATGCACCGGTTCTACTAGATAGCACACCTAAGGAAAATGAAACACGACAATAGAAAACCTCAAGTGGTGTGAAAACTCTAGCATTTTCCCCAATGCATTTATTAAAAATCTCAAATGTGAAGTAGGCTAAACCTATGAAGCTCTATACTCAAGAGTCTGGTACGACTTTCTGGGGTGGAGTGACCCCAGAGACCTCCACAGTGACATCAATGGTGAGTATCGCACTCAAATGATCAGGCGGGGCATCCTCTATAGCTGGAGGTAGTGTGACGCGAGTCTACAACTCTGAAAAACAGTGGCCCCTGTGACATGCCCCTCAACTCGGGGTGCTGAACTAGAAGAGGCCCCACCAACCCGGGCTCGCATATCCTCTTCTACCCTACACTATTTCAGAGCCACTTGCAACTCATCTTTTTCTTGTTTGTTCTTCTTATACTTCTTCTTCCTATGGGATTTGACCTCATCTCTAGCACCATCTCGTGGATGTTTTCCTTCTACCTTAGGTTGCTTGCCCAGCAAATCAATGAAGGGTACGTCATTCTCTAACTCCTCAAATCCAGAAATCAGGAAATCTAGGGGCTTCCACTTCTATTACATGTTTAGAATGACCTTTTGAGCCTTTTTCAGCTCAACTGCAAACCATGAAAAATTTGGCACTATAAGGTCTTTTAGCCTTTCATTCACCCTCACATCCATGAAATCCATGCAAGCGTGAAGGTTCTTGTATGGCTCTGATGTAGTTGTGATGGCTTGGTAAACAAAATGGCCTAGCTGCTCAGCAAACAACTTCAATTGCTTATCCTATCTGTCTACTTTTCTAACCACCCTAGCAAAGTTTGATGGTATGAATGCATACTATGAAGATCGAGGCATGGCAAATGACGTCTCAACTTATTCCACTCCTAGTTGTGTTGCAGCTACACCAGAAGTAGATGGTATGGATGTAGGAATTGGGACAGCATGGCAAACTAACTCTGCTCTTATAGCTTCTCCAGTTGGCTCAGTGGTTGTTTTCGTTGCCCTTGCAATTTGACCACTGGGCCAAACACCTCAGGGATTAGTTTGTGAATCTTCATGTCATATCTTGATTCATTTTTCGACTTCTCTAAGTCATACTTCTTTGTTGCATAAGTCTCAACATCAATTCCAGCCAATATGGGGACATGAACTTCTCTGCACAGCCGAGTGATTAAGCATGGAAATTATAGAGATGTATATAAGTTAACAACCCTCTAATTAATCTCCTAAGTGATAATCATTCCTATGATCAATGGGAACCCAGACATCAGGTTGGCCACCAATACTTCTCTATCTCTGCCTAAAGTATTATCGCCTACTGTGGGAAATAGTCAGAGTCATACCACCACCCACCAAAATTTTGCTGCAAATGTCAGTGTCAACTTGACTATTCTTTCCTTGCTATTAGTTAACCAAGGGGGCTGACCATCAATTAACATTTGTGCTAACCATGGACGCTGCTCACGCCGTACTCTCAGTAGTCAAATTCTACAGTGTTCACTTGTAGTGTGAAGTTTGGCTCATAGAGCGTTCTAGTGATGGTAGCTTTTGAGATAACAGCCATTTCCGCATGAATTGGTATACGGGTCAGTGTGTGTAATTTTGCTGGTTTCTACCCTTTCTTGCACAGACCCTAGAAAGTAGCAATGTAGTTTGCATAGAATTCGTGAACCATGGTGGTGTAATAGTGGCCAGGTGCTTCACACATCCATCCTAGGACATAGAACTCGTACTTGCCCTCAATCCCTGGATACTCATGAAATTCTGAGTCGAGAATCCTTACATCCTTAGCGATGCTGCATTTGAGGTGTTCTTTTTCTGTGGTGGTGAGACCCTTCGTCGAAGTGTTTTTAAGCCCCTTTTTCTTGCCAACATAGACTACCCCTGAAGCCTAGCATTTTACCATTTAGAATGTCTCCCCTCATTAGCTTAGAGTCCCCTATCGGACTACTGGTGGCCTCATTGCCACTCCTTTCATCAAAATCAGAAACATTACAACTTGAACTAGATCCGTCCACTGAAGAATCATCTCATTTATCAAACTGGATATTTTTAGCTTGTTGTCTAGCAATGGATCTAGTTTTCTATCCTGGGGATGGTTCCTCAGCTCCAACCTCCTATTTTTCTTCCTCGGAGTGGGTATTTTCATCTCGGAGGTGGTCGGCGATTTAAATTCTCTTAATTCTCTTTCTTGCACCATATCTGGTAGGTTAAAATTTAGGTGGCATGGTTACCTACAATAGTCAAATTGTTAGTTTCAAAGTTAATATAAGAAAACATATGAAAATGGTGCGATTTAACTAAAAGCAGGGCATTTGTTGTGGAGTGCTTGACGAGCCATCACATAGGTGATGGTCTATTACTTCCTCCGTCAGGCGTATCTAGTGTTTGTATAATTTCACAAATAGGTGATAGTGCAAGACAATAGTCTGTCACAAAAGTGATGATCCATCATTAACTCCATCACTCTTAACCAGTAGACATCAAATTAGAACCCACAAGTGACGGTGGATATGATGGTCCATCATCAAGATGATTCTCCGTCACCTTCTCTGTCACATGCGATTTTTGCTCAGTTTAATGCCAACGACACTAATGACAGTCCATCGGACATGCAATGGCCTATATATTATCTCGTCAAGCTACCACTTTGTGCACAACAATGGTGGGTACTTAGGTTTCTCCATACCATGTACCCCCCAGACCAAAACAACCAGTAGGAAAACAGAAAATCTAAATATTTCCCTTAGGAATGTTGTCACTCAATCCATCATAGGGCATAGCAATTTTAAATAGATTTAGGTTTCCATCCTACACATCAACTTGACATATATTCAATATGAGACTCCTTAGGTTACAACTTATCTCAAATTGTAGGCATAGCTGATCAATCATATGGGCTATGTTCAACTATACTCACATCACCAACTTCATTACTCACCTGACACACTGTGAACAAGAATGAAACATGTACGACATACCTCTGAGTTTTGGGCAAGATAATCACAGAAATCTTGCAAGATTCTAATCATTACTATTCATCCGAAATTGTAATTTGAGTAACATTCAAATGAGGAATGGGAGAGATTAGAGAACACGATGGATGCTTGATTTGATCGTGGGTATGGTAGTTAAAGGTGGGAATCAGTGGGAGGAGAGAAAGGAAATAAACATAAAATAAAGAAAATTTAGAACGGTCAGGGGTAAATAGGAGCGATAACGGGTTGAATCTGGGTTAGAAGGGTTTGGCTGGATTGGGTAGGGCTTTTTAAGATTTTACTTACCTAATTAGATGACGGTGCGACTGATGGTCCATTGGGTACAAGAACATCCATCGATTTTCTTATCATGCTAATAATAGTGAAGCTTTCAGTTCTCCACAAGTGACAGAGGTATTCACGGGTCCATCACAAGGATGTTGTTTTTCCAACTATACTATCACCCTTATCCAAATTCCATATTCTTGCGACCACTTCTGATGAAACAATTGATGGCTCGTCAACTCGAGCGTCGGGCTTGCCCAAAATCCCTATTTTTGCTTTTATTTTGACGTCTCGAGTGACAGCCTGTCAAGTCTCCAATGGTCCGTCAGTTTTTGTGGTCACCTGCTTCAGGAATAGCAGTACTTACATACTTATCACCCCTTTAAAAAAAGTACAATATAAAATTAAACAAGTATTGCATTCAAAATACAACACCCTTGGGTTGCATCCCATGTAGCCCCTAATTTAACATGCCGCACAACTCGGGTACCTTGATTACTCAAACTTCATCAAGGTACACTAACTATATCACCTTTACCTCCTCTAGTACTCCATAGTACTACTTTAAATCTTGGCCATTCACTTTGAAGTGTTCCTCTTTTTTATTTTCAAGTTGAATAGCTCCATATGGGAATTCTTGTGTCACCTTGAATGGGCCAGACCATTTTGATCGGAGTTTGCTCGAAAACAGTCGGAGTCTATAGTTGAACAACAACACAAGATCTCTAGGGATAAACTCCCTATTTTAAGTCCTCTGGTCATGGTACATCTTCATCTCTTCCTTGTAAAAAGCATCCCTCTTATATGTCCTCAGACGGAATTCATCTATCTCAATAATCTGATCAAGCCTCAAATGCACAACCTCACTCCAACTCAAGTTGAGCTTCTTGTGTGCCCACGAAGCCTTATGCTCCATCTCAACAGGTAGATGACAAGATTTCCCGAACACTTACTGATATAGAGACATCCCGATAGGCGTTTTGAATGTTGTTCGGTATGCCCATAATGCATCACCATGTTTTTTAGACCAATCTGTTCGGTTAGAATTCACTGTTTTGACTAGGATGGCTTCAATCTCTCGTATGACACCTCCACTTGCCCACTAGACTGCGGATGATGGGGGTAGCCACATTTTGCTACTTAACTCATGTTTTGCTTGCTGATAACGCTAAAAACTCATGTTTTGCTTGCTGATAACGCTCAAACCACACTTCTAACTGAAGTATAAAGCAGAAATTGTCAATAAAGAACCCTACTTAGAGGTTGGGGTCAATCCCACAGGGAGCATGGAAGATCTACATTACAGTCGGTAAGTGAACTTGTATGATAGTTACTTCACAATCGGGGGGATCTAATAATAATCAATGGTAAAAACAAAGCAGATATTAAGATTATGGTTGTGAATCAATAATTAAAGGATAACTAGGGTTTGTGTTCCCCATGGATTCATAACAACTTTAGGTATACACTCGTGATCTACACTAACACTTACTTACAGAACTGATAACTTAGGCTCATTCAAACAATCGACCAATCCATATTGAATGACTATAATCAACTACTCGACCAAGTCTCATGAGCGTTTCAAAACTAACCATTATCACTAAGTTTCAGATATAACTATCCTACGACCACCGCTCAAGTTAATACAATGATCATCAAGATCAAGGCTCCATTGTAATTCTCTTTTCCTAATCTCTACCTCTTCAACTGAAGCAAGCAAAGAATTCGGGCATTTCATAACATTGTACGCCGCTAAGAATCATTACAGTATGAAGAGGATACAATATAAGTAATTAGTATTGGTTTAGACTCACTTTGTGCAACCCTATCTTGTTAATCCATCATGGTTCCGACAACCCTAGCTAAGCAGGTTTCATCCTCTCATAGTTGCAAGGTTCGGAAGTGCATTGTAATACCCAAGAAGTGCTTAGGAATAACTTGGGGAGTTAAGAATTCAAAGTGTAGAAATCTAGGAAAAATGTTGCAGGACGAGCCATAGAACAACTCTTGGTAGCAAACCACGAGCCATTGTATGTGGTCGTGGTGTGAAGCCAGGCTTGGTGGTAGGTGGACCACGGGCGTTACAACGACCCATTGTGAGGAGGAACGGGCCGTTGTTAGTGGTCGTGGGAAGGAAGTGGATTTGGTCGTGGGACAGTTCGAAACCACGGTCCGTGGTTTGGAAGGACGAATAGTCCTATCGAGCTATGTGTGCAAATCAAAAACCAAGAAGTTTTGTATTCTAGACCACAGGAGTTTACCACGGGTCCTGGTATCTTTCCACGGTTAGTTGGTTCAATCGTGGGATCGTCCAGTGCAGGTTTTTCTGTGATTTTAGAAAGGGCATTTTTTTCATTTCCTAGTCCTAAGGCCCTATACTACGTCGTTTAGGGCTTATTTTGAAAGGGTTTTAGTGGGGGGAGACCTATTCTAAGTGCATAATCCCCATGCATGCAAGGTTGAAGGCTTTAAGGAGGTGATTCAAGGACAAAAATTTAAGGTTTCCTTTGGAATCTGATCATGGGTAATTGAAGGGTGATAGAATTCCTCATCTCCAGGTGTGTAGGGTTTTAATGGGTGTTCTCCTTCCACACCCATGCCCAATTTCTCCCTATTCAAATGAATCTCCTATGATTAAGTGTGGGGTCTCTACCCAATTGCATATTTTCTCAATCTTTATACATGGGTATGAATTGTTTATGTTCTTAGTATCGAATATGAAGAATGGGCAAATTTTTAAAGTGTTTTCAATTTAACTGAGTTTTCTAGTTTTATGAAATTAAAGGCCCGTGGGTAGGGAGTTCATAAAGAAGAGATTTTCGATGAATATATGATGTTGATGAGATTTTGATGATTAAAAGCATGTTCTAAGTTACCCATTTCTATAATCGAAGTATTGGATATGAATCTAGTATAGTCAAGTATGATGAATCTTGGGGTAGTGCCCAATGTTGAGTTAGAATGATGATTTTTCTCGAATTAACTTTATTACCTCATTTTGAAGTGAAATCTCCCAAATTATAATGTTTCAAATGAATTGAATGAGTTTAAGAATGATAAAGTTTTGGGCAAGGCCCTTATATTGATGATGATGAGGTGATATTTCTAAAGTAAGCTTACCGCAAGATTTTGGAGTAAAGGCTTCCACTCTTCTTTAAGCTTGTCGTATATTTCATAGTAAAGCTTCTCATATGCATGAATTCATAATTGAGATGTATGTTGTCATTGAAATTCATTTCATACGATGTTGAGTTTATGCATGATTTCATGTTGAGATTCGTCACTAGACGATGTTGAGCTTCGTATTTATACGATGTAGAGAATTGCATGTTTTGGGAGAAGAGTCTAGCACAGAGCGGGAGGGTCGATAACCCAATGCCCCAGAACTACGTGCCAACATAGGTTGATTGTATTATATTATTGGGACCTCCCTTATGAGCTATCCCCGGCCCAATTGGCCCTTCAGCTTGATATCGATATCATGGTAGCGTTCTTAGCCCTGGAAAGGTTTTGTACGGCTCTTTCCACTTTAGTGTAATAGTCAAGACGATGTAAGCTCTATCGTGGTAAGTCGGTTAAGTGATGAGTCTCCCATTTTTCATAGGATTCAGATTTTCATATTCACTACTCATGATCACTATGTATGCATGCATGTTCTAAAAGTAAGGTTTGACTCAATGTTCAACTTTTCTATGAAGATTGCATCTCAGCTTTGAGTCATTCGAATTAGATGATGTTATAAAGTTATGCATTGTCACATCATGAAAGGGATTATGATTTCGAAGAATGCATGTGAGTTCTCTCAGTTCTCTAAAATCTTATGTTATGAAATGATTTGTTTGGATGATTTTACTTATTATAGCAGTTTTACTTACCTTGCATAATCAGTACATTCCATGTACTGACTGCATACTTTCTATGTTGTATTGTTTCATGATACAGGACTCGGCTCGCAGCTTCAACCCCGATCTTAGTCAGCTTATTCAAGTTAGCACCTGTTCAAAGTTGGTGAGTCCTCATCCTTCGAGGACTAGACTTTCAGTTTCTTCTATGTATTTCAGTTTCAGTATTGTAGAGCCAGTTGGGGTCTTGTTCCAACAACTCGTCTAGATTAAAGGTTTTCCAGACATAGACATGTATTCAGTTTTGGATGTTTATTCTTATGTAATGTTGCTTTAAACTTCCACTAAGAGTATATTCGTGTTTTCTTCAGTTTTGAATGAGTTAGTTGTGTGCTCATACTATGGGTCGACTTAGGGTTCCTTGTCCCATGTCTACAATCTGGGCCTCCATTCGGGACATGACATGTGCTCATGATTAAAGACATAAAAACAATTCTTACAAATATGATTGAGAAAAACGCTTCCTTTAATTAATCCGCAAAATATTGTTGAACAAGTAGCAAGAACAATACGAATTCAAGAAAAAGTTGAACCAACTCAATTCTCAGTTTCAAAGATGTAAAATTATCTACTTCAATGTTTTTCCACTAAAACTAACTCTTCTCCATGTCCTCTTTCAAATATAAAACATAAAACGTTTTTATATAGATCTAAGAATCTTTTTCCCAGGCTAACAGGGAGATTTTCCATATCTGGTGCCGACCTCATCATGGATCATCCTACGAGTGAAATAAAAAGACTTATACAAACCATCGAAGTAATTCCATCTCCTACGGTCCAAAGATGAAAATTTTTGTAATATTCTGAACCATTCATGAACATCACAGCAAAAATGATTAAAACATTTATAGCTCCTACGTAAATAAGTAGCTGCGCAGCAACTACAAAATAGGAGTTAGATAGAATATAGAATAACGATGTACAAACAAGAACCAATCCCAAGGAAAAGGCAGAATAAATTTGATTGGGAAGTAATACCACTCCTAGACCCCCTAGACTCGTAGGAGCATCCTACGGTCCGTGGTAGCATCTCATGGTTTGGATTGTTAGCTGATTTTTGGCTAAATGTCGGGCCAAGGTACGATTCATACCTCCTTCCTACGACTCGTACCAGGCTCCAGTGGCTTGATTTTGAATCTTTGCAATTTGTCTGAAGCTCAACATGACCAGTATGGCATGACTCGAACCAATCTCTCACGGGTCGTGGTATCCTCTCGTACTGAAAATTAGCCTCTTGTGAAATTCTTCTGGAGTTCATCACGAATGCCTTACCATGAATCATACAAGCTTTGTATGATCCCTGGTAAGACTCGTAGGTTCATTCTTCCAGCTTCAGTTGTCTGCTTCTTATCACAGCAATCAGTACGATCATACTATGGACTGCATTTTTGCCCTTTTCTACACACTTTTAGCTTCTTTTTGCAAATTTACGCTCCAACTCCTATTTATCCTGAAATCAAAGGAAAAGTGCCTCATATCCACATAAATACACCTAAGTCCATGTTATTTTCTTAGTTTTGAGCGTCAATACTGTTGTAAATCCACAGCACATCACCAGCAAATCATTGAAAACTTTGTTGTAGAAATGGGAGCCTCTATCGCTGATAATAGCTCTTGTAGTACCAAGCCTTGAGAAAATATTCTTCATCAAGAAAGTTGCAACACTTTTGCCATTATTATCTGGAAATGCCACAACTTCTAACCACTTTGAGATATAGTTCAATACCCCCAAAATGTACTTCTGTCCATATGAGCTCACAAACAGACCCATGAAGTCTATGCCTCATACATCGAACAATTCCACTTCTAGAACAAGGGTCGTAGGTGATTCATGCTTTCAAGATATATCTCCCTATATCTTGCATTGATCAAATGCCTTCACAAAATTATGTGCATCCTAATGTATTGTAGGCCAATAGTTGCCACATTGCAAAATTTTCTGGGCTGTCCAAGCAACCCCATGGTGTCCCCCAACAGGAGATGAATGGAATATCTCTAAGATGCTAAACATTTCTGCTCCCGGGACACATCTCCTTATTAGATTATCAGCACATACTCGGAACAAAAATGGCTCATCCCAGAAGTATTTATTCAAATTATGAAGGAACTTGTTCCGCTGGTGTAAAGATAAGTCCTCCGCATCATATCATTGACAATGTAGTTAGAAAAGTCAGCAAACCATGGAATAAGATCGACTATTGCAGCTAATACCTATTCATCAGGGAATGAGTCATTAATATCCTCATCATTTGTTACTCTTCCCTCATCTTCAAGTATGGATAAGTGATCCTCTACTTGATTTTCACATTCTTTATGGTAATTGACTTTAATGTCAAATTCATCTAGTAGAAGGACCCATCTTATCAACCTTTGTTTTGCATCTTTCTTTACCATGAGATATCTCAAGGTGGAACGATCAATGTGCATGATGACTCTGGTGTCAAGCATATATTCCTTGAATTTTTAAAAGGCATATACCATCGCCAACAACTCCTTCTTAGTCACTGTGTAGTTCTTTTGTGCCCCATTTGATGCTTTACAAGCATAATAAATCGGGTTGATAATCTTGCCTCTCTTTTTCCCCAACACAGCTGCAAGCGCAACCACACTAGCATCACCTATCACTTCCAATGGTTGTGACCAATCTAGTGCATTTATTATCGAGGCAACCACTAACTTTGCTTTCAAGTTTTCAAAAGCATTCAGGCACTCTTCATCAAACACAAATTTGGTCTCTTACTATAGCAGCTTACACAATGGATTTTCTATTTTTGACAAGTCCTTTATGAATTGTAAATAAAATCCCGCTGACCCAAAAAGCTTCTCACTCCCTTCAATGATATTGGTGGAGGCAACTTTTCAATTAACTCAATCTTTACCCTGTCCACTTCTATGCCCTTTTATGACATCTTTCGCGGTAGAACAATGCCTTCTTTCACCATAAAATGTCACTTCTCCAAATTGAACACAAGATTTGCTTCCTGACATTGCTATAAGGCCTTGCGATGATTCGCCAAGCAGTCTTCAAAAGTGTCACTGACGACTGAGAAGCCTTCCATTAAAAATTCCAAAGTATCTTCCACCATATCAAAGAATGTCGACATCATACACCTCTGGAAAGTTTCAAGTGACTTCCATAACCCGAATGGCATATGTCGGATACCGAATGTCTCTTGAGGACAAATAAAAAGTGGTCTTCTCCTGATCCTCTAGTGTAATTGATATTTGATTATATCTAGAATAACCATCTAGGAAGCAATACCAATCACTGCCTACCAACCTATCTAGCATCTGATCCATAAACAACATTGGAAAGTGATGTTTGAGTGTCCAAGTGTTCAACTTCCGGTAGTCCATATCGACATGCCAACCCATGACGGGTCTCAATGGAATCAACTCATGACGCTTATTTACAACCACAGTTATGCCTCCCAATTTGGGGACGTATTACATCGGACTCACCCATTTGCAGTCAGAGATTGGTTATATGACACCTACATCCAGCTATTTAATTAAGTCCTTTGACACTACCTCTTGCATTGATGGATTGAGGTTGTGCTGTTGTTCTCTTCTCGGGACACAATCTTCTTCCATTTGGATTTTATGCGTACATAACCCTGGAGGAATCCTGATAATATCAATATTTGTCTATCCAATTGCTCTCTTGTGCCTTTTCAGCATGGCTACTAGAGCTTTAACCTACAATTCTAATAGATCGACTGCCATAATGACTAGGAGTGTGTTATTATCTCCCAAGAAAATATACCGCAGATGACAAGGTAATTCTTTCAACTCCAGCACTAGTGGTTCTTCAATAGAGGGTTTTGGTGGAGGAGTTGGTCTATTCTTCAAATCCAAATCCAACTTCATCGGAGCATAAGAATAAGACCACATCCCTGCTAAAGCATTCACTACCTGTTAATACACCTGAACGTGATCATCAGCAAAATTTATCATCACAGAAGCTAGAATGTCAATTGCGTATCTCACTTCTCTGAGTGCTTCAACTACCCCTTTATCAATAACATCAACCACAGAGACTACATTCATGTCTCTCAGTTATTATATGGATTTGCAGACATTAAACCTTACCTCTTCATTGTTTATTCTGAACTTCAATTCTCCACTCTCCATTTCCACCAATGCTCTTTTGGTTACTAAGAACATCCTACCAAGAATGATAGGAAGTTCAAAGTCCACTTCGCAATCCAAGATTACGCAGTCTACAAGAAATATAAAGTGCTCCACCTTAACTAGCACATGTAATATCCCAAAAGTCTCAAAGATCATACTTGAGGTTTGTATCGAAGAATATAAAAAATATCTGCACCAGCTCATAGAATGACCCATCAGGAGACTCGTCAAGTCACCCGATGGATCATCGAGTGACTCGTGAAGGGGTGTCAGGCAGGTAAGTAGTAATTGTCAGGATGGGTTAGAATGAAGGATGGAATTTCCAGTGGTAATGAAGAGAGTGGACAACGATTCATATATTAGAGTAACAATTAGTCCAATTCCTTGTTGGGACTGGCAGTGCCATTTTTCCTTCAAAGCCACTAAGGAAATTTTTGTAATTTCTAAGATCCTAAGCCCTAAACTACATCATTTTAATCTATGAAAGAGGTATATTGTAATACCCCGGGAACCCAAGGATAAGACGCAGGAGTCAAATGGGGAAAAACTGGGAACTGGTGCTTCAATTGTAGGATGAGTCATGGGACGACTCGAGAGGAGACCCTATGAGTCGTCAGGTGACTCGTGGTGATTCCTGGAGAAAATGAAGGTTAGATGTCCCTACGGGCGTTGAAATGACTCATGGTTAGCCACCACGAGTCTTCAAGTTAGCCGTGGGGTGAGGTTGAGAAATAAATAGAAGAATCGACTAGCGTACCTAACGGAAGGGACCCAAGGAGTTGCGGTCAGTCCCCATGATTCGTAGGGTGAGGCGTGAGCTAGCAGGGTGAACTTCATTTAAGAATGATACAGTGTGTATGATGGGAAGTGACCACGAGTCGTGGCCTCGAGCAACAAATCATAAAGTCACCCGTTACGAGCCCCAAGAGATCTAATAACCAGTGTACTTGATGAACGACTCGATGAGTCATTGCCTCTCTTGAAGAATAGTTAGGTCCCTCATTGGGACCCCCTGGCAATTATTTTCTGCAAAATTGTAAGGGCCTTCTCATAATTTCCTAAGTTTCTAAGACCAATACTACTTTGTTTAAGGCTCATTTTACAGGGTTTAAAGAGGGGAAAGCTTATTCTAAGTTAATTCATTCAAGCATGCAAGTTTGAGAAGTTGAAGAGGTGATTTAGAGCAAGTTCTCAAGGTTTCCTTTGGAATCTCATCTTGGGCAATCAGGAAGTTTTGGAATCTACCTTTTCTAGGTATGTAGGGTTATGGGTGGGTGTCTCCTTCCACACCAATGCCCAAATTCTATCGAATTATGAAAATCACCTATGATCATGTGTGGGGTTTTACTTAATTGCATAATTCTTCAATTTTCTTACATGGGTATGAAATGATTGTGATTTTAATATCAAATTGTCAAGCATGGGCTGAGTTAAGTCTAGCTTGTGGTATGTTTTGAGTTAAGTCTTCCTATGCATAACTTACCACATGGTTTTGGAGCAAAGGCTCCCAAGTATGTTTTCGGCTTGTGGTATGTTTTGAACTAAAGCTTCTCATATTCATGATTTTGTATTTGAGATGTATTTGTTATTGAGATTCGTTATATACATGTAGAGAATATGCATGTTTTGGGAGAAGAGTCTAGCACCGAGCGGGCTAAGGTCGATCAACCTATGCCCCAGAACTATGCACCAATGTAGGTTGATACTATTATATTATTGGGACCTCCCTTGTGAGCTATCCCCGGTCCTAATGGCCCATGAGCTTGATATCGATATCATGGTAGTCCATAGCCCTGCAAAGGTTATGGACGGCTCTACCCACTTGAGTGTGATAGTCGGGACCACGTAAGCTCTATTGTGGTATGTTAGTTAAGTGACGAGTCTCCCACTGTCTTATATAACTCTGGATTCTCATACTCATTGCTCATGGTTTCAATTGCATACATGCATGTTCTAAAAGTAAGGTTTGACACATGTTCAGTTTTTTAATAAATGTTCTGTTTCAGCTTTGAATCATTCCAGACAATTGGTGTTTTAGAGTCAAGAGTCGTCATGTTATGAAAGATCATGATTTTTTTTGAAATGATCCATGTAGGCACTACTCTTAACATACTGATAACATGTTTTATATACGCATTGTATTTAAATAATTTATTTTACTTACATGAGCGGTTTTACTTACCTTGCATACTCAGTACATTCCACGTACTGACCGCATACTTACTATGTTGCATCATTTCATGATACAGGAATAGCCCGTAACTTCAATCCCGATCTTAGTCTGCTTTCTGGAGTTCATATCTGCTCAGGATTTGGTGAGTCCTCATCTCTCGAGGACTAGACTTTCAGTTTCTTTTATGTATTGCAATCTCAGTATTGTTGAGTTAGTTGGGTCTTTGTCCTTTCAACTCGTCCAGATTTGAGGCTTTCAGACTTATGTATGTGCTAGTTTCAGATGTTATTCTTCATGTTGATGTTGTATTAGACTTCCGCTGAGGTTATGGTTTTTATTTCTTCAGTTTATCGAATGAGTTAGTTGTATGCTTATGCTATGGGTCGACTTGGGGTCTCTCTTGATCCCTTGTCCCGTGTCTATGATGCGGGCCTCAGTTCTGGTTGTGACATATACTAAGGGGGGTTGAACCTATTCTAAACCATTCCCCTCCCATGCATGCAAGATTAAGACTTCTCCATTGAAGATCAAGCCTAGAATTCTTCAAGTTCTTCTCCAAATCTCTTGGGCTTTTAAAGACAAGTGTAGATTCAGTTTACACAGGTATGCGAGTCTATGAATGAGTGTTTTATTTCACTCTCATGCCCAAATATCTCCTCAGGTTGATGAATTCAAGTGTTAATTCAAGTGTTTGATCTTATGGGATTTTAGCCCAATTTTATGAAATTGTATATGATTTTGTTAAGGGTCAATTCCGTTTATGTATCAAAGAATGTTTTAAGATTCATGAGAAGATTTTATATACTAATTAATTGTAAATTCATGATTTCAAGCTTTAGAAAAAAATTATCCCCAATTATGCAAGGTTTATGAGAAGTCAAGTTTATGATCTATGATTTCAAGTATGATGATATATCTACCACGATTGAATGTTTACAAACTACCCATGTATGAATCTATGATTTTTACTTATGAAGTCTCTTTTAAGTATGCATGATTTTAAGACTTGGGCAAGCCCACACAAGTTAAGTATGTTTTCACGATTTAGCCAAGGCTAACAAAATCATCTTATCATATGTTTTGGATTAAAGACACCCACTAAAACTAATGATATATTTTGGAGTCAAGACTCCCATGTTCAGATTTCAGACTATGCATGTAATTATGATTTCAGCTTCATTAAAAATGATGGGAGCACTATGCATGTTTTTGGGAGTAGTGTCTAGCACCGAGTAAGCTTGGGGTTCCAAGGTTCCCCGGTCTCAGAACTACACGCCAATGTAGGTTTATATATACTTGGGGCCTCTCAAAAGTTTGCCCCGCCCCCAAGGGGCCTTCAACTTGATATCAATTTCATGATAGTGTCTTTAGCCCAGGCAAGGTTTTAGATGGCTCTACCCACTTGACTGTAATAGTTAGGGCATCATGTAAGCTTTATCGTGATGGTTTCGGTTATTAGATGGGTCTTCCATTGTTCCTCATGATTTCTGTTATGCATGTTTATGAAATATGATTTATCTTTCGGTAGGTTTGACCCAATGTTCAGTTTATTAGCTTTTACTTATGATTTCAGCTATTCTATCTTCAGCTGTGGGTCATTCTCTTCAGATATGAAATTCAATTTATGACTATATAAGTTTTCAGATATCAACATGCAATCCTTACTCTCATGATCTTATGATTTATGTTATGTGCTTGATTTCAGCTATACTTACTCAACCTGTTTTACTTTACTTTCATACTCATTACATTCCAAGTACTGACCGCACACTCTATGCTATATCATTTCATGATATAGGTTCAGATGTTCAAACTCAGTCCCGCCATTAGCCAGTCTATACAGCTTAGTCCAATTCTCTTGTTGGGGAATCCTCATGATTCGATAACCTTTAGATTGTTGAGTTATGTTACTTTCAGTTTTTAGACTTTTAGTGAGCTAGTTTAGTATGTTGTTCCATCAGCTCTTCAATTATGTTAGAGGCTTTTCAGACAATATGTAGGATCTCAACTTTTCAGTGTTGAATCTATTTATAATCGTTATGTATGAAGACTTCCGCTTATTCATGTTTAGTTTATTAGTTTCCATTAATTTATGCTCTTTAGCCACTATGTTCGTGCCGTGGGTCGAGTTTAAGGCATTTGTGGTTCTCGGTTTCTTGTCTTGGTCCGGACCTATGTTCGAGGCATGACAGCACATCACATAGAATATCCACAAGCTTCATATTTAATTGATCTACCATTAACAACCTCATAGTAGTCGGTTTGGGGGCTCTTAAGAACAACTATTTTTATATGGCTAGTGCTATGAAGTTGATGTTGCTGCCCAAATCACATAGCTGTCATGACTCGAACATCGGCCCAGATCGAGACACCGACCAAAGAACCCCCAGAGGCTCCAAGTCGATCCATGCATGAACACAACAACCAAAGCTCAACATAATAAATGCAAAAAATCTATCATTTGAAATAGTGGAAGTATGAAAATCTAATAACATCTAAACAACAAAAAACATAATACTGATCTGAAGCTGAATACATGCTATGTATGATAAGCCTCTACAACCTGATGAGTTGATGGGACAAGATCCGAACTAACTCACTAACAAGCTGAAACCGAAAGTACTGATAACAAGCTAATCAGAAGGTCCTCGAAGGATGAGGACTCACCAATAGGCTGAGAAATGCTAACTCTGATTGTCTGGCTAACAGCGCCTGAACTTGAACGTCCGAGCCTGTATCATGAATTGATACAGCATAGTGTATACAGTCAGTACTTGGAAGGTACTGAGTACGCAACTTAAGTAAAACCGCTAACTAAGTAAAATTGAGATCGTGCATATCATAAAACATATTCAAGATAAGATTCTGAGAGTAAGGATAGCATGCTATAATCTAAAAACATGGCTTAAACATGCTTGAGTATCATAACTGATTCAAATGATCTAAAGCTAAAAGTGATAATCATAAGTAAAACTAAACATTCGGTCATACCTGCTGAAAACATAATAACATAACTGATGAATATGCATAACAGAAAATCATGAGGTACAATGGGAGACTCGTTATATAATCAATATTACCACGATAGAGCTTACGTGGTCCCACCTATTACACTGAAGTGGGCAGAGCCGTCCAAAGCCTTGTCAAGGCTAAGGGAGCAACCATGATATCGATATCAAGTTGATGGCACCTCGGGAGTAGGGAAAGCTCACAAGGGAGGTCCCAAACAATCTGAACATACCTATGTTGGCACGCATTTTTGAGGCACAGGGTTGACTGAACCCTTAGACTTCTCAGTTCTAGAAACTACTCCCAAAAACATGCATATGCTTTCATCATTTTTCAAAGAAGCTGAACCATCATCTTGCGACGAAGCTGCATAATAATAGTACATGCATAATCTGAAAATATATCACGAGGAGCCTCAGCTCATCCATACCACAAGTTGAAAAGTGAGTCTAGACTCCAAAATCATGTGGTAAGATAATAACATGAAATTGAAGTAAATCATGAAACATACTTGATAATATGGGCTTTCCCAAAACTTATACATTCTTTGAGATAGCCAAAATCAAGGATATAAACTTGGGTAATTCAAAATAATACTTTTATCATATACATCTCATCATACTTGAAAACAAAGATCATAATCTCAACCTTTCATGAACTATCATAATTGAGCATCATAATTAAGAGACTTTAAAATCATGAATTTGTAATTAAAATCATCATAAACATGCCCATGAATCTTAAAACAACATTAGAAATATGAATATATGTTACCCATGATAAATACATAGAGAATTTCAAAAATTGGGTTAAAACCCCATAGAATCATCAACTTAGAATTCCATGAACTAGAAGAGGATTTGGGCATGGAAATGAAAGAATACTCCCGTTCATAACCCCACATAACTGGGTACTTCGAATTTCACAACCTCTCTTGAGAATCCAAGTAAATTGAGGAAGAACCTAAAGAATCCTCTAATTTGATCATCAATAGACTCCTTGATCTTGCATGCATGAAGTGGGGAGGTTTAGAATAGGCTAAGTATCCCTAAAAGCCTCTTAGCAGAGCTTGAAATGATGTAGTTTAGGACTTAGAAGCATAGAGATTATGAAAACACCGTTACTAAAACGCAGGGAAAATTCATTGTACCAGTCACCGTGAGGGAACCACGACTCATGGTGTAACTAACGAGTCGTGGTGACCTAGTTGTTGGGTACATTTCCCAAAATCAATATCCATGATTTCTCCTAACCAAGACCAAATCCATGAGTCATATAGTCACTTCACAACTTGCGGCTACCTTTCATGGCAACTCCGAGAAATTAATCCTTGAACCATAGACCATCTTGACCACCACTCACTTAATGACTCTTTCCCCTGGCCATGACTCATTGCTTCTGTCGTGGTCACCCCCCTGACAACGGGTTCCTGCCAACTCTCCCTTCACTTCATGAGTAACGACTCGCAAAGTCTCGTCATGAGTCACTGGATCACTCGTCCTATGACCAGGTGCAAAATTTCCTTTTTTTCTCTTCTTGAACCCTTGGGTCTGATATTAGGGCTTTTGGGGTGCTAGAATAGAGCTTTGGAAAAATTAAAGGTACCAATGGTACATGGAATTGTGAATACGCATGGCTCTTCGTTTTTTTTAACCATCAAATTTGAGGAGATCAAGCTGTAATGATAATGTTGTCCACCAGCTCATAACTAAAAAGCCTGCTCTTTGTGATCGAGTCAGTCATAAACATCGCATAACATGGCATCTGCTCAAGTGCTTCCACTAATGGAATATTTACTAACAACTTCTTTAACATGGAGATGAATTTGTAGAATTTGCCATCTTCCACCTTCTTTTTCAACCTCTGAGGGAATAGAGGTGGAGGTCTCAGAATTTGAGTCAGTGGCTAAACCACTTCCTTTCCTTTTTCTTTACCTTTATCTCTCTGACTGTTCTCTATGACTTATGGCCTACAGGCTTAGCCGATTTAGCTGCTCCACCTCAACTTCAGCTGCAAGCTCTATTTTTTAAGTTAACTCCTCAACTTGCTCACCAATAGGAGTGGTCTTAGATAATTTCCTACCACTTCTTATTGTGATAGCCATGCAGTGGCTATCCTTCCTAAGATTCTGCATTGTATCACTTAGCAAAGCACCACTCTTCCTCTTATTAAGGGCTACAGATATTTTTCCCATTTGGTACACCAGTTGGTTAATGGCTATTGAGTATGATTCTACAAGCTAGCTCATATTAGAGAGGTCACTCTTCATCTCTTTAACTCTAGAATCAGTAGATTTTACACTTAGAGTAGCTTGGCTAATATTTCTTGCACTTTCAAACTTCTTGCATCGTTACTGCTTCACTCACAATTTCCAAGAGGCACATATACTCCACTACGATCCTTCATGTAGCTTTCTTTGTTCTTCCAATTTCCCTGTATTCTATCCTTGTAACTAGTTTTATCATAATAATTATCCTTTTGGATATTTCCGACCAAGGTTTCCCTAGCCATTGGCCTGAAAAAACTCCATGTTATTCAAGTACTTGTCTTCTTCTTCAAAGACTGATCCATGTTACTCCTATCTGGCAGTCTTACCCACATCATTAACTTTTTTAGCACCCCCTACAAGCAAATGCTTAGCAATCAATTCCAACTGAGAATTCATATGCGCCATATCCTGATCTCTCTCTTCTTTCTTCCGGTGTTGCTTAGTAGTTGACCCAATTGTATTGGTGTTACCAGATAGTTTAGAGTCTCTAGTGTGCAAAGCCCGGTTAGACTTGGTGACTATATCTAATACAGTTGCCGCCTCAGTGTATGTTTAGGAGATGAACGACCCTCCAGCCACAGTATTGGCGATCGACTTATTTACTGAATTTAGGGACCTGTAATAGGTCTATATTAGATGCTCATCAGATAGTTTATGATTGGGGCACTGCTTCAGTTTCTTGTTGAATCACAACCATGCTTCATGCAATGCCTCTCTAGGGAGCTAGTTGAAATTATTTGTGTCATCTCTCAGTTACAACATTCTTGAAGGTGAAAAGAATCTTTCCAGAAAAGAATCTTTGAGCTCTCTCCAGTTCATGATTGAGTCATGTGGCAACTCATCCAGCCACATTGTTGCCTCCAAGATAGAGAGAATGGACAAAACCTCAACAGAATTGCATTCTGGCTAATCCCTGGCAGTTTAAATGATTTGTAGATTCCCACGAAGTTCATCAGATGCAAGTTCGGGTCATCCACCAGCTACTCCTCTAACTAAGCCCTTCAAGTTCAATAATTGGATTATAGTGCTTGTGACGTTGAACTTATCTCCTTGAGCTACTTCCGGAGGGACTATGGCTCCAGTACTGAAAAATCCATCCAATTCAAAAACCTCTTCCTCTTCATAATCAAATGGAATCGCTTGCCAATGCTGGCCCCTAACTCTCCGAGGCTGGCGATGATTTATAGGGGCTATATCCTCAACATTTAGTTCATTCTCCTCATTTATAACAACATCATCATTCTCATTATTAGCTGCATGTTGATTGTTTCCTCTGGCTTGAGCATTAGCAAGCTACTATAACCTTGCTATTTCATGATCTTGTGCATTCATAGCTCTCCTCAAAGTTCTTTCTAGTTCAGGATTGTAAGGATTCAATAGATCTCCCTGCTCCGCGTATTTGGCATGCATAACTCTATACCCTATATAAGCAGAAACAACAAATAAATGTAAAATTAGGAAATAATACTAAGAGTAAAATAAGCATACTTGACTTAATCTATAACCGTACTCCCTGACGACGGCGCCAATATTTGATACACCCAAATTACACATCTATGATAAGATGTTTAATACGGTCGATGTCAAATATAGAACCCCACAACGTTGGGGTCAAATCCCAAAGGGATTATGGTGAAAACTAAACCTTATGTGAGTATTTTCTTTTAGTCAAATATTTTTGTAAAACTGGAGGTCTCAGAATCGTGTTTTTATTCCCTATTAGTCAAATGCAAGAAATACCAACTATGATTTATTACTATTGAATTCAACAAGAAAGTAAACTATGGTTATGGTCATCATGTTTTCATAATAATATTTGGTGAATGAATGCAGTGGACTCATTTAGCGCTATGCGTGTAGGTTGTTAACTCAATTATCCTATCCAAATGTTTCTCAACTTTTTTAGAAAGGTATAACTCTTATCTTTTCAAACATAGGGTGATAATCAATGAGTTACAATAATTAACATAGGTTGATTAATCTTATTACAACTGTAATCAACAATCAAGGGTTAATCTCTTGAATCCCTATTACTAATTCTTTTCATCCAGATTCATACACCTTACTCAAACATGTCAAACCTATGGTTTGTTCTAGTGTTTGTAACCATTAGAAATCATTCAAAATGAAATAATTAATAATAAACACAAGTTCCTTAAATGCATCCACGGACCAATCACTATCATTACATCATTATACCATGAATCACACAGCCATAGTAATGGAACTTAGCCACACATGATCATTGAATTCATAACGGAAGTCATATTCATAAAAGAAGATTTAACTTTCAAAGAAGAGATGAAACCTTGATTATGATTCTAATAACTCAACAATATTTCTTCAAGAATCTTTCAAAAGTAACGTCCAAGTTGATCATTTTCTCTCTCAAAAGTCTGGTGATGAAAATAAACCTAGCAGCTGCTATTTAGAGCTTAGAATAATTCAAAACTGCACCAAAAATAGGAGTCCCGCTTCTCAGGTGACGCCTAAGTTTACATGCCATCGGCACAATGATGGTCCGTCACTTGGCCCATCACTCCTTATCCAGTGTATCATTAAATCTACATCTTGGTGATGGTATGCTTGACGATACATCGAAGAGGTAACGGTCCACCGAAGAGGTGATGGTCCATCACCTGGGCCGTCACTTCTTATCCAGTGAGTCCCTATGTTAGCATCTTGATGATAACAAACACGACGGTGCGTTGAAGAGGTGATGGTCTGTTACCTGGGCCGTCACATTTACCATTTTTTCAACTATTGTTTAACGCATGACAATGAGAATACGGTTCGTCGTATTGTTGAGGGCTCATCACATATGCTATCAAATATTCTTTTTAGCCTGTTTCACACCATTTCATTGCCTTCATCTATTTTCATGTACATCATACACAAAATAATCAAATATAACCAAAAGTTACTCAATAACTTGCATCAATTCATAGTTAAAAACATCAAATGCATCGTCAAATGCCGGCACATCAGTACCCTGGATGAGAACCCACCATTTCGCTCATCATATATTGACAGTTTAATCAAATCGAGCATGTGGATCATTATTCTCCAAGGAGTTGTTCCCTTGATGTCACACTCTAAAACTGGGGTAGGGCACAACCTACACTCGACTTGGATTGACCAAGAAGCCAGCTATATAGCGTCTATAATTGTAACACTAAGGCCGACTAGGACACCTGCCCCAAATAACTAGGATAGATACTTGACGGATAAGGTCTTGAGAATAACGAGTAAGTCGTCAAAGATACAATCTAAGTAGAGAAAAGGAAACTTGACAAGGCTACATAACCAAAACAAATTATACTAACTAGTACACATCAGCCTCTAAAGTGTAAGCAAACTTGAATGGATGGGATAGGGAGCCGGCCTACCCATGTTATACACAAAACTCAAAATAATCAAAACTAGGACATGGCTCCTAGAAGAGAGGAGCATACCACTACTCCACTGAAATCTAGCTCCTACTACATCTGATGATCTGAGCCTCTGCCCGTATCTGTAGCATGATTGCAGGAGGGGTCCCTAGGCGAAGGGATTTTAGTAAGAATGAAATGTACTTGTATGTAAGGCTGAAAACTGTAAATATATAAGATAACAATGATAAATGGAAACTATGAAATTGGAACTTGACAATAACTCATTACTAAAGTGCAAATGCAACCATGTAATGCAGCACAAAGACTATAACTCTAATGCTAGCGGCCAGCCAACCATAAAATCCATATAAAATCTCTCTAGTCGGTATACCACACTAGGGTAAAATAAGAATATGTCCAGCCAGTGTACCACACGGGGATAAAATAAAGTGCCTCCAACTAGTGTACCATAACAGCGCAAAGTCAATAAATATTAATCACAAATATAAATTGAGCTAATAGGGAATAAATTGAGTGAATTTAACACATATAGCATAGAAATGACGAATGGTAAATTTGTGGCCTACATAAGGCTCCTTCAAACTGCATAGCTACAAGTGAACACATACAACATGTAAAGCTAGAAAATAACACTTAAATGCATGTATTCATGACTCATATAATTCATTTGAAACTATGGATGACCTAAGAGTTTCAATAAGACTTATAGATCGTGTTCAAAGGGACATTAGAGGTAGGAGACTCAGTGGCTTGTCATTTGTCTTAAGGGTAAGGGATTATGAGGTCTCCCCTTTGACTGACAAATTTCATAACGTGCACATAAGGTAAAGGACAACCGTAATGAGGCAGTTCTAGTTTAATAAGCTCATTTACCCTTAATTGATTGCAACTTTGATCCTTAGCTTAGATTCGTTTAGCCTTCATGGTTTAGCTTTACTTACTAAATCCTCCTAGAAACCAGCATGCCAAAAACATTTAATATCACATATTTAACATAATTTAAAGGACTAGATCACAGTGCCCACGCTGACGGGTATCTAGACTCAATCTATAGCTACAACAATCATAATACTACAACAAACGTACGCAAGACATTTTTTGCTTCACATTTACTTATTTCAATCTACTCTTTATAACTCAAGCATAATGCCAAGCATTTCTAAATCTTTGGAAAGAATCATCCATGTCCCAATATGAGTTCAAAATGTAGAAGTATAAGTCCATTCAATGGTACAAAGACGTGCTTGAGAAACAAGGGGAATGATGCCTTTAAATATCTTGTGTCGACGTGTTCTCTTAACCAACTCTTCCTGCAACAACCAATATTCGGTCCTCTTCAGTTCCATGAAATTTCAGCTATGAAATAAGGATGTTTTAAGACAACTTATCCAGCCAAAAGGTCACAGTAATGGCAGCCACAACACTATCAAACAAGGAAACATTTCAACACTTTATTCTAGTTTGTTTCATACTCTTTAAGGGGAAATGAAAGGGAGAAATTAGCTAGTTTTCTTTGTGAAAAATTCTCATGAATATGGAGTATATTTCCAGCTAAATACAACTGCTCCAACCTTATGAAAAAAAGATAGAGCATCAGCAAATATACACCAAACCGGCATCCTAGTTTAGCTTCTGATTTCTAGCTTCTTAGCTAAGGTTTTGGCAAGTTTTGAAGAGTAGAATCCTTACCTTATTCCTTGTATCCAATTCCTACCAAAGGGGAGTGATGCAGCTTAGTACTGCTAAAAAATCTCAGCAAGAACACCCCAATCTCACTTCCAAGATGCTGTAAAAATAGCACCAACACACTACACCAATCTTGCAAATGACCTCCTTCACTTGGCTTGTATTTTGGTTGAATTTTACTTGGTGTTACCTCCTTCTTTTTCCTTGTTCTTGTTATTGAAAATGAGAGAGAAATAGAGTTCTTAGTAAGCAGGTCGAATTGGGTTAGGATGGAAATATTTTCCACAAGTAAAAATCCAATATTTAAGTAGGTAGGTCAGTGGAGGCGCTAGGCTGTCACACTCACGTCACTGCTTGGTAGTACATTGGTAAAATTCCCATAAAATTTTACTTCAAAATCCGATTGTTGAAGATTTGATGTTCTAAAACAAGGATCAAAGATCTTTAATTTAATAGGTTGTGAGACTTGTTTCTCATTTTTTATTGGAAGATATTATTGTTACAAGTTAGACCATATATGAGACTTGTTAAAAAAATATTTTCTCGTAAATTGGGAACTTGAATTTTGTTACCAAGCTCCATTTGTCTTAAAATATCAATTTAATTCTTTAATCACCCCCATATATCCATTCCATGATTCAATTACCCATTCTGAACTTCATTTTCCCGACACTTTTAAACGTAAAATTTTTTTGTGGTCTAACATCTTTCCCCCTCAAAAACATTAGTCCCCAAATGAGGGTTAACTTCACTTGACATGTGCTAAGAATACATACTTGGTAACTTAATTATTAAACACATATCTCTATATCACATCAATGTCGCAAATAAGTGAGGTTACTTCTTCTTTATCTCGTCCTCAGTATCCCATGTCACTTCCTCGATATTGTTATTCCGCCACAACACGTTAATTGAGGCGACTTCCTTATTCTGAAGCTTTATCACCTACCGATCAAGAATGGTAAATGGGACCTTTGTATAGGTCATCTTTTTAGAAACTAGGACATCTTCTAAAGGATTGATACAGGTTGGATCTCCTATGCACTTCCACAGTATCGAAACATGAAATACAAGATGGACTGCTGCTAGCTCTGGTGATAACTCCAACTCATAGGCCACATTGCCTATCTTGTAGATAATTCTACAAGGCCCAACATATCCAGGGCTCAGCTTGCCCTTTCTGCCAAAACACGTAATGCCCATCATAGAAGACACCTTCTAGAAGACCCAATAAACAATAATGAACTCTAGCACTCGATGGCTTACATCCACATAAGACATCTTCCTACTCTAGGCTATCTGAAGTCTATCTCTAATAAGTTTCACCTTGTAAATAGCCTACTACACTAAGTATGGCCTAAATAACTCTGCCTTACTAAGTTCGTACTAGGCCACTAGCGATCTGCAGTTTTGCCCATATAAAGCTTCACACGGGGCCATTTGAAAACTCGCCTGGTAGTTGTTATTATAGGCAAACTCAATCAAGGAAACATGATCATCCCAGCTTCTGCCAAAATCTAAAAACACAAACACTCAATATATTTTCGAGAGTCTGAATGGTGCGTTCAGACTGACCGTTTGTTTATGGATGAAATGCAATATTGATTCTTACCTGAGTGCCTAGGCCTTTCTGGAAATACCTCCAGATGTTTTCTGTAAACATAGTGCCTCTGTCTGAAATAATAGACAAGGGAACGCCAAGTAGGCGAACTATCTCCCTATATAGAGTCTAGCATAATCCTCTGAAGCATGCGTAGTCCCGACTGGCAAAAAGTGTGCTGATTTAGTAAACTTATCAATTATCACCCATACAGAATCATGCTTCTTTCACATCCAGATTAATTCTATCATGCGCCAAAACTGGGGGAGGGTGCGACTGGCTCACGATACCTGACTGACCGGGAAGCCGACTATACATCATCTGTAAGTGTAACACTTAGGCCTTCCAGGCCACCTGTCACAATTAACTGGAGTAATCACCTGGACCCATAAGGTCTCAACTACCACAAATAAATAACTGAAATGCCGATAAGTCCATTACTAGGCTAAACCAAGCAACGCAAAGCTGACAAGGCCACAAACTGAATAATAATATACATACTAAGTCCATAAAGCCTCTAACGAGTAAACTGAACTGATGGTTGGAACAGGGCTCCGACCTACCTATCACTATAACTCAAAATTCTAGCAGAAATAACTATGCCCTAGCTCTAGGAATAAAGGAGCATACCAACATATCCGCTGATCTCATGAATTACTACTACAACTGGTAATCCCAGCCTCTATCTGCAACTGCGCACAAACATAGGTCCCTAGGTGAGGGGACGTTAGTACGAATGAAATGTACTGGTATGTAAGGTTGAAACTGTAAACATGAGATAACAATCCTATAATAACTGACTCGGTACATAAGCATATAAAGGATAGATATAACCTGGAACCCTGCAACCTCTATTATAACAACTCACTATAACATAAGTGAACTCAAGATAACTGAACCAGGAATAAGGAATAGTAACAACCTGGAATCCTGGAAATCAAAACATGATAATAACTCTATAATGAGATGAAAATGCAATTAAGGAATGCACCAAAAAAGAAACTATGTAATGCTGACGACCAACCAACCATAAATCCATATAGAAATTTCGTCCAGCCGATGTACCACACCAGGGTAAAATAAAAAATATCTCCAGTTAGTGTACCACACAGGGGTAAAATAAAAATATCTACAAGAAGTGTGCACCCTGGGTTAAAATAAAAAATATCTCAATCCGGTGTACCATATCGAGGTAGAATAACGATATCTCCAGCCGGTGTGCCATACTGGGGTAAACTAAAAATAAATCTCAATCACAATCATAAATGGAGCCGATAGGGCTCATATAAACTATCTATATATTGACAACCATGAAATATGCTGAATCAGTAACTATAACATGTGTAGGATCTTACCACGACCCCAAATACTACAATTATACCACACACATGTAGGTCTTTCATTTACCATTTAAATACATGTGTGTCCTGTGAATGAATTGTAGGGAAGTTCCTAGGACTGGTATATCACAAAGACTTTGTAGACACGCGTTCATCATTTTAAACATCTCCTAGCAACTCTAACGCGAGGAGCAGGGAGGAATAACTTAACTTAACATTTTCTGTTAACAATCTTAACATTCATTTCGTGCTTGTATTCGTTTGATTTTCACACATTCATATTAAAAATTGTGAGCATACCTCATTTGTTACACATCATATCACATCTCAACTTAACTTATGAATAGGAACACATAACTAGCATATCTCCAACATGGAACTCTTCAAGATAAAAATGCTAGGCAACTGTCTAGGGGCTGCCTTAAGATAAATAAAGACTTATAGTCGTGCTTTAGACAATAGGAAAGGCTCGTGTGAACCTTTGCAATATATGAGGAGTTAGGAAAACAGTTTAGAACATCCAAGAAAAAAATCCTTTAAAACTTGAAAAAGTTAATCCAACTCTTAGAACAAATAATTAGATATAATTGTTTAAATAGTACGATGAAGAACTTATCTTTAACTTGAGTCACTATCCCAAAATATTCGATTTTGATCATTTCTTAAGAAGATAACACTTTACTGGACTTTCATTAGCTTAATGCAACTGAACAAAAACAACTTTATTTGTAACTCTTTTGCTAAACGTCTTTAGAACAAAGTAAATCTTGTTAGCCATTTGCCTAACTCATTAACAATTGTAATGCTTATCATCTAAGTTAACAACCTTTAGCTCTACTTTTCTTATTCATCTTAAATTCTTTTCCAAACAGGATTCGTCATTCACTACTTAATTATTTACTCTCATTTTCACTATTCCAGCAATTTTTATACACACTTACCTTTTTACCTAATTGCCAACCTTATCTCTTAAACTTCGTCTTGCTCATATTTTAACATCATTCAAAGGTTCTTGAAATCAACTACTGATAGAGGGCATATAACTCACATATTACCTTAAGAGGTCTAACATTTACTCTTATCTCTCATTTGCTACTAGCGCCTCAACTTTTATACTTAGGTTAATTTTCCTTACACATCTACAACTTTCAAAGAACATGCGACGTGTCTACTTAAAGCCTTTAGCAATTCTCATGAGGTCTAGATAACTCAAGAGCTCTAATAAACATATAGCGACTTTCTAAAGGCAATCCTTGCCGCTTTAGCGCGTAACTTGAACATAAGCATAAACGTATATACATTATAATTTTCTTATAATGTGTTAACATCAAGATATTGTGTATAACCTGCCCATAAAGATTGTTCCATATAAATATCAATAGTTTACCCATTAGGGTTCTATATTCCATGTTTAACGTATCGATTAATTAAGAAACACATCAATTAGTCGCTTAGATTAAGGGAGAGGGATCGGGGAACCTTCTCCTGGCCCCAGGTACCTTAAAACATACATATAAGAGGGTAGGTAACTATTGTAAGGAAATTCCATTTCCTTACCCTCGTTAGCCCTTATTGAGTTAAAAACAATTTCAAATATTATGTTCGTCCGCGCATCGTTGTCTTGCCATGTTTACCAATTTTCTTAGAAACCATAAAGTGAAACAACTTTGACACCACAAATACATAAGATAATAAAAAGGACCAGATCACAGTTCCCATGTCGAGGGGACTTCAGACTCGATTTACAAGTATGACCATAATCGAAGGCAATTGCCCTCTTCATTTTACATTCATGTGTTCCAACTCCTTAGAAAATACACAACTTAATACCAAGTAATTGTAACAACTGGGAAGAACCATAATATGCCAAAACAGAAGCTTAAGTACAGGGGAATACTGGATTCATCATCGGCAAGAATTTGTGCTTGAAAATCAAGAGACAAAGAACGCCTCATATACCTTTTTTTACGGCGAGCTTTCTTATGTTGTTTTTTTCTTTCAACAATCAGAAATTATACCCTTAAATTACTTGAGTTTATCACCCAGTGACAACTCTGTTTCAAGCCAATTTATGTATCCAAAACGTTACATCATTAGGCAGTCACAACACAAACAAATAAGGCAACACTTAGCATTTCTTATTTCAACTTGTTTCTACAACTTTGAGGGAAAAAAGAGGTAGGAAATTACCTCACTTTTCTCTTGAAAATCTCCAACAAATATAGAGTATATTCTTAGCAACACACACTATTCAAATGTTCAAAAACAAGAAGAACTTCAACAACAACATACCAACAACGGCAGCCCAACATAACCTCCAACTTCTAGCTTTAGCTAGGATTTTTAGCCAAGTTTAGCAATTTGAAGCACTTACCCTTTTCATGAGAATATCCTTGGATATAATAGTAGTATTTTCCTCCAAATCACTTCCCAATAATGAAGCAATCTTGCTTCCCAAAACACAGCAACATAACAACACAACAACTACAACAAGTCAACATACAAACCATAACTTTCTTCTAGTTTTCATTCAAAAATTCCATAGACTTATTAGAGATTTCAAAAGAGGAATGTTACTCTTTCTTTTGAAAAATTCCTACTAAGATGGAGTATAAATTTAGCTCAAAATATTCCCAAACACGCAGCAAAAACACAGCCAAAACGAAGCTACAAGGCAGCAATAACTTCACCACAACGTTGTCTTCACTTCCATCAACTTTTGCTTGAGTTTTGATTGTGTTTTCTTGGGATTTCCTCTTGGTTTCATAGGCTTTGCTACTGGAAAAGAGAGAGGATTTTAGAGGGTAAGCAAGAATCTCAAATATAGAAAAGTTGAAAATGATTTTATAACACAAAACTTAAAATATAAAGGTGTTTGGGTAGTGGCCGTTTTTAGGGCGGTGGCCATGTCACTGCCTGATAGTGCCACCATAAAACGCCTATAACTTTTTACTCCAAATTCCTATTGACGATCCATTTGATATTCTTAAAACTATCCGTTTGATATTCTTAAAACATTTTATGCCTATAACTTTTATTTTCTAGGTCGTGGGACTTCTAGTTCATTATATATTGGGAGATATGGTCATTTAAAGTTAACACTAACTTATAAACTTAACATACTCTTTGTTTTTCCATTCGTACGCATTTCGCTTGACATCTACGACCAATATACAACCCGCACTTCTCTTAACATAGCATACATGCACGACTAAAATGTACACCTGAATCGTAGACATGGGACAAGGAGCCCCGAGAGACCTCAAGTCGACCCACGGCATGAGCATACATCCAATTCAATCACATGAGAGGAAGACTTAGCATAGAGAATGTAATCATGACATAACATAAGGGGTAACAATACAATACTTATACAATACGGCATAAGACAATTTTTTAGTCTGATAATCCTCTAAACATGAAAGGCGAATTGATGGGACAACTCCCAAACTAATCCAACATCCAGAAATTGAAGGAATAACATAGAGTGTGAACATATAGCCCTTAGAACATGAGGACTCACCAAGTGCGCTGTGAGCAAGTCTGTATGTATCTACGGGTGAGGATGAGCCTGAGAACTGGGACCTGCATCATTAGTCTATACAACATGGAATGTACTGAGTATGCAAGGTACGTAAAGTTGATATTTAAAACATGCATGAAACTCATAAATGGTCATAAGAGTAGGAAAGCATGCTAGTATCATAAATCATTATAACATATTATACGACTCAAGGTTTTCAAAACATTCGTAACATAAACATAGTAATAATCATAAGAGAAGAACTTCGCTTAACATAATTTGAGCTGACAGACATAATCATACCATGCGTCAATCGTGAGGAACAGTGGGAGATTCTCTTAACCGATATATCCCATGTGAGCACACATGAAGCCCGACTTGTAACCCTAGTCGGGAGGGTGTTCATACCTTGCCAAGGGTAGGGACCATGAAGGGCATGATCACACATGAAACAGGCTATTTGGGCTATGCAAAAACATGAATGGGTCCCAACATACCTACGGTGGCACGTAGTTCATGAGATTCGAGGCATAACCTAAGCCCCGAACCTACTCGGTGTTCTATACTACTCCCAAAACATATATAGTGCCCATAATAATACATACATGAGTTCATAGGCTAGTTAAATCATTCTAATCATAAACATGCTTGAACATACGTGAACTAGCCATGACTTGAGGCCCGTGAGTCGGCCAAAACATAATTAATGCTTAATAAAATACATACATACTTGTATATCATGCATATAGTTTAAATTTCCATAAGATCATAATAGATAACATAATATATTCATGATTTAATTCATAATACATGTTGGGCTTATCAAAAACATCAATGGATCAATTGATCATAAATTGATTTATCATGGGAATGCATAATCAAGCTTAATTGATTAGAAATTCGAAATCGGACATATTAATATCAATTTAGAGCTCAAAAGATTATCAAAATCAGTAGATAATGATAGGGTTTCAAGCTGAATAATTATGTACATATAAAATCTAAAATCATACATGAGGAACCTTGGCTCAAACCATACCACAAACTGAACGTAATTGGGAGTCTTGACTCCAAAACCATGAGGTAAGCTAATTCGTGAAATCATAAATCATACTTGAACATATGGGCCTGCCCAATACTTAAACATGCTTGAAAGCACTTGATTCACTTGAAAACATGATCATAGACATGGATAACTTGAAAACATGTTTTTCTCACAAATGTCTCATCATACTTGAACATACATTATAGATCTCAACTTTCATGAACTTTCTGGATAGGTATCAAATTTATAAAACTTGAAAACATTATTTATCATTGACAACATTGTAAAACTTGCCCATGAATCATAGTTCAACAATAGAAACATGCTTAGAACATACCCATGGTAGAAACTTAGGAAATTCATGCATTTGATTAAATCCTCATTGAATCAACTTGTAGATTTCATGAATTAGAGAGGGATTGGGCATGAGCGTGAACAATTTCACCCATTCATAACCTTACATACTTGAGAGGATCTAATTCTACAACTTCTCTGATTGCCCAAGGAATAATTGAGGAAGAATCTTGAGAGATTGAGCTTGATCACCCCTCTAGACATCTAAACTTTCATGCATGAAGTAGGCTAGGCTTAGAATGAACTTACCCTTCTTAAAACTCACTATTTAGAGCTTAAAACGATGTAATTTAGGCCTTAGAATCATAGGAATTATGGAAAAGCCCTTACTAAACTCAAGGGAAAAAAAGACTGCCAGTCCCAATGAGGGATTGGATGAGTCATCGTCTATGGCCATGAGTCGTGGCCTGCCATCCATCATAGTCACTGGAAACATAATCAAGACTGCCACCACGAGGCACTTAATGACTCGTTACTGGTGACCACGACTCACGGTCACCTTCTGTCTCCCTCACTATCGAGAAATTACCTGGATGTCACCACGGGAGACACCATGACTTGTGGTTCTCCCGTGGAGTCATGGTGAGCACCCGTCAAGTGCACTATCTAAGCTTCTTATTTTTCAGCAACCCTTGGCCACAGCTGACCTGACGAGTCGTGATGCTGACCACGACTTGTGGTCACATCAGCTAGCCACTCAAAACTTAGAATCCAACTAAGTCCAACTCCTCACCACGAGTCACCTAACGACTCGTGGTCATCCTGACAGGTCCTAGGACGACTCCTACTGTGACCTAGTGCATAAAATCCTATTTTCTCCATTTCAATATCCGGGTCTGATCTTAGTAATTTTGGGGTATAACAAATCTTCCCCTTGGGGAACATTCGTCCTCAAATGTTTCAAGTCATACAAAAAATCAGAGAAATGCAATCATTATATTCACATACTGATCATATAAGCTGAAAATTGATGGAATGACTACCTCCGAACTGAACCATATGAATGTACTGAATTCACGAATCATACATACATGCCTTGACATGAAAGAAACTAGGACACATGAACTGAATATTAAACTGATTAGAGTTTTAGGCAAAAAGTGATACCTCAAGCTGGAACTAAGCCGGAAGGGAATAAGTGTTGGTATTTAGCCATTATATCTACTCCGGCTTCCCAATAGCTTCCTCAACATGTTGATTCCTTCATAAAACCTTAATTGAAGCTACTTCTTTGTTTCTTACCTTCAAACCTAATGATCCAATATTTCCAGCAGAACCTCTTCATAACTGAGGATGTCCTTCACACCTGCACTCTCCACTGGAACTACTTGAGTTGGATCACCAAAACACTTCTTTAAGATCGATACATGGAAAACTGGATGAACGGAAACTAACTCTAAGGGTAACTCCAACTCATAGGCCACCTTGCTAACACGTCTGACAATCAGGTATAGGACAACATAACGGGGACTAAGTCTCCCCTTCTTTCAAAATCTCATCACTTCCTTTATGGGAGAAACCTTTTGAAACACCCAATCTTCAAATGCAAGTTCTCTCCTTCTCACAGCCGCATAGGACTTTTGGAGACTCTTAGTTGTTTTTAGCCTGCCCTTATAAGCTAAACTTTCTCCATGGCCTCATGGACTGAATTCGGTCCTATCATCGCAGATGCACCTACTTCAAACCAACAATAGGTGATCTACATCTCCGCCCACAGAGAGCCTCGAATGAAGCTATCTGAATGCTGAAATGGTAGCTGTTGTTATAAGCAAACTCAATGAGAGGCAAATGATCATCCCAACTACCCTTGAAGTCAATCATACATGCTCTCAAAATGTACTCGAGAGTCTGAATAGTCCGCTCCGCCTGACCATCCGTTTGCGGGTGAAATGTTGTACTGAGCTTGACCTGAGTACCTAGTCCCTTTTCAAATGACCTCCAAAAATTGAAGATAAATTAAGTACCTCTGTAGGATATTATGGACAAGGGCACTCCATGAAACTTAACTATCTCTTGAATGTATAGTTTGGCATAGTCCTCCACTGAATCAGTAATTTTGACTGGTAGAAAATGAGCGGCTTTGATAAACTTTTCATGACTACCCAAACGGAGTCATACTGTCGATGAGTGCGAGGCAACCCTGTGATGAAGTCCATATTGATATCCTCCCATTTTCAAGTTGGAATGCTGATGTCTTGAAGGACACCTCCTGGCCTCTAGTGCTTAATCTTCACTTGCTGACAATTTGGACACTTAGCCACAAATTCTTTAATGTCCTTCTTCATGCCATTCCACCGATAGACTTTCCGTATTTCACGGTAAATCTTGGTGGCACCTGGATGTATAGAGTATCTAGAACAATGAGCTTTGTGAAACATCTAATCTCTCAAATCATCATCACCTGGTACACACAATCTATTCTGATATCGAAGCACACCATCTCCCCCTTTGGAGAAGCCCTCTACCTTCTGATTCTGAATGGCTTCCTTTAACTTTACCAAAATAGGGTCCTTATCTTATGTAGCTTTTACATTAATCACCAAGGAAGATTCTGATCCAATTTGAACAATAACACCACCATCAGCTGAGTCAAACAAATGAACTCCCAACCATGCAAGCCGATGCACATCCTTCACCAGCTCCTTTCTCCCCTCATCCACATGAGACGCATTCTCCATGCCAAGCCTACTATGAGTGTCTACTACTATAGTAGCCTTGCCCAAGTGTTAAAGGACACTCATATCATAATCCTTGAGTAGCTCCAAACACCTTCTTTGACATAGATTTAGATCCTTCTAGGTAAACACATATTTTAGGCTCTTGTAGTCCGTAAACACATCTACATGGACCATGTACAAATAGTGTGTCCAGATCTTCAAGGAAAAAACTACCGCCACCAATTCGAGATCATGGGTCGGGTAATTTTTTTCTTGACCCTTCAGCTGCCTAGAAGTGTATGCTATAACCTTACCATGTTGCATCAACACACAACCAAGCCCGATCCTCGAAGCATCACGATACACCACAAACCCATCGGTACCCTCAGGTAGAGTTAACACCGGTGCTGAGGTAAGTTGAGTCTTCAACTCTTGGAAGCTCCTCTCACAAGCATCCAAGCATTGGAACTTTACCTTATTTTGGGTCAATTTGGTCAATGGAGTTGCATTAGATGAAACCCCTCAACAAATCTCCAATAATAACTAGCTAAGCCCAAGAAACTCCTGATATCCAAAGGATTCACCGGTCTAGGCTAATTCTTCATCACTTCTATCTTTTGAGAGTCCACCATTATACCCTCACTTGACACCAAATGGCCCAAAAATGCCACTGAGTTCAACCAAAACTCGCACTTGATGAATTTAACATATAATTAGTGATCCTTGAGAGTCTGTACCACCACCCTCAAATGAGCGGCATTCTCCTCCTTGCTCCGAGAGTATATAAGGATGTCATCTATGAACAAAATCACAAACATATCCAAGTATGGTTGCAGGAGCATTCGTTAGTCCGAAAGACATAACTACAAACTCATAGTGACTGATCTTGGGCAGAATTATATGCCCAAATGATACTCAAATGCTTCATTTCATCTTGTTTATCCATCAATATTTGTACATTCTCATGTGATTTGTAGTTAAAAGGTGAATTTATACTAACCAACATGATTAGTGTTGTTTTGCAGGAAAAATGTAATTTTAGGAAGCTAAGATGCATGTTGGGAGAAATCGGGAATGGACTCGAAAGCGAGCAGTAGAAAAGGCCAAGGAAATGCATCAAATTAAGGGGCTCCGCGATGGAGCCGTGTCACGCTGCCATCGCAGAGGCATTCTGCCCCGGATGATTAAAATTAACCAAGTTCCAGTGGAGGGTCGCGTTGGTGCCGTGGCACGTTGGCCAAGCCCCGCGTTGCACGCCGTGGCACGTAGGGCATAATTACCTGGAGGACTGGATTTCAATGAGGGTCTGCATTTGTGGCGTGTCACGGAGGCAGTGCTCCGCGATGCACTCCGTGACACGTTGCTTGTTATTCCGGGAAAAAATTCCCACTAGCATAAATAGCACACTTAGGTTTATTTTTAAGCATTTTGACTTGGTTGAGCAAGAACGTGGGTTGCAGGCAGTTGAGGAGATGAAAATCTTAGGGTTCTTCTCTATCTCTTTCTCCTTTATTTCAATTGTTTGTATGATTTACACTAAATTGATGATGTTTAATCCTCAAATGAGTGGATAAATTCACTTCTTGCTGAGGTTAAGAACATTTGTAGTGGAATGTAATTATTGATCATCTTGGTTTTTCATCTTCTCTTCTATGGTTGTTCTATTAATTCTTGTTCTTACTGCATTAATGTTTGGCCTATATTAATGTATATCTAAAAAATCCGGTTTGTGCTCGAAAGAGAAAGAAATTGGAAAGTTATGAATTGGTAGGATATGATCTCTTCTTGGTTTGGGAAAATTGAGAATTGATTTACCTTCAGAATAGAAATATATCTGAAAGTCGTATTAGTCAATTAAGGAATCGATTTTGTATGGCTAGAACATGAATTTCTTTTCATCACAGAAATGTAGGTGGAAGGTTCATGATTCTTAAGTTGGGTTAAATACGAGAGTTTTAATCCATAGGCAATAATTCTTGACTAGCAACCGAAGGAAAGATTAACCGATTTGTATCAATAAATTGCTTCCCTGCATGTTCGTTTTAGCGTCAGCATGCTCATTACTATAGTTCGGACTCAATTTGTATATTTGTTTTAGATTAGTATTAATTAGGAAACAAACTCCCAAAATCTTCTTGAAACTGTTGTCTGCATTATTAGAGTTAGAGTTTATTAACGCTTGATTCGATTATTGCCTTGGTCTAGTCCCTGTGGGATCGATACTTGGCTACTCTAGCCATTTTACTACTTGTTCGACCACGTGCACTTGCGTGTAGGCATTCAAAATACCCTGAACAAGTTTTTGGCGCCGTTGCCGGGGATTGGCAATTAGTAAAATTGTTTTCTTAAGTGTTAGTTTACGATTTATCATTAGTGTTGACAACTTGTTCTTAGCCTGTCTTTTGCAGATATTGAATTCTTTTGAACACTGGCAATAGGCAAGGAGCTGGTGGATTCACACTTAGAGCCGGAAGGACAATTCCATCGTCAAAGGAGAGAAGCTCTAGATAAAAAGCTGCAGTTGCTCAGACAGACAATCTTGGAGCAACAACAGAATCCACCAATTGTAAGGGCAGTGTTAGTGCCCGAGGAAATGGCAGCTAGGCCGGTTCACGAAGTGGCAATCCCATATTCTAACAACGTTACATCTAGCATTCACAAACCTGAGCCAGGAGGGAGCTTCGAGCTTAAACAGAATATGGTGCAATTGCTGCACACCAGCGGGCAATTCACAGGTCTCCCTCACGAGGATCCACAACAACATCTCCAAAACTTTTTGGAGATAAGTGACACTTACATCCCCGCTGGAGTGTCATCCGATTACGTCAGGCTTACATTGTTCCCATTTTCACTTTTGGGAGAAGCAAAGAGGTGGCTGAAAGCTGAGCCACCTAATTCCATCACTACTTGGTATGATCTTGCGAAGAAATTCTTGATACGATTCTTTCCATCTAGTAAAACAGCAAGACTTAGAAGTCAAATTCTAAGTTTTAGACAAAGGGAGGGGGAGAATCTCTATCAAGCTTGGCAAAGATTCAAATCTATGTTGCGGGATTATCCTCATCATCACCAATCCAATGATGTGCTGGTGCATACTTTCATAGAGGGTTTGGAACCCCATACAAAAATTTTTGTTGACACAGCAGCTGGGGGACAAGCATTAGAAAAAACTTATGATGAGCTATATGCTTTGTTAAACCATATTTCGCAGGGAAATCCAGAGCGGAATGCGGACTCTTCTAGAGGAGGAATAAGGAAAGCGACAGGAGTCTTGGAAATGGATGGTTTTACAACTATCGCTGCACAGATAGCTGCGTTACAAAATCAACTTAACTCCCACTTCAGCAATATGAGCATGAATCAGTCTCAAGCCCCAGTAAATGTAGTGCAGCAGATTTGGTGTGAAGTGTGCGGCAGTAATGAACACTCAGCTGAGTTTTGTGGTGCGAATCCTGATTCAGTGAACTTTGTTGGTAATGTACAGAGAAATAATCACCAACAGTATGGCAACAACTACAACTCTAATTGGAGGAGTCACTCGAATTTCTCTTGGGGTAGTAACGGCCATCAAGGGAAGAATTCGAGTCAGGGGGCGCAGAGAAATCAAGGAGGGCAGCAGAACTATCAGTCGCAATACAGAAGCAACAATGCACCTCCTCCACCACCATCACCTAGCATTGAGGAAATGTTCAAAACGATAATAGCTAACCAAGCTCAATTGCAGGCTGACTATGTGAAATTGCCAGCTGATGTAAAGAACAAGTAGTTAGCTACAAAGGCATTTGTGTACCAGTTTGGGCAACTAGCTGGAGCTCAGAACACCAGGCCGAGAGGACGACTTCCGAGTGACACTGACCCCAACCCCAAGTAAGTGAATGCAGTGACCACAAGGAGTGGTTTACAACTCAAGGAGGTGGGACCAGAAAGAACACCACAGCAGTCGGGGGCAGTGGAGAATGAGAGGGAACACAATGATGATAGGGGGAAGGAGAAGGAAGCTGAACCAGAAAGACCACCACCCCTGTTCCCTCAAAGATTAAAGAAACACAAAGAGGAAGCGTGTTTCAAAAAGTTCATGGAGGTGCTTAAACAGGTACACATTAATTTACCTCTTTTTGATGTTTTGCAGGGAGTGTCGAAGTACGCAAAATATATCAAGGACATCGTGGCGAACAAAAGCAGGTTGACGAAGTACGCTACGGTGGCGCTTACGGAGGAGTGCACTTCCTGGATACAAAATAGGTTGCCCACAAAGCTCAATGACCCTGGGAGCTTTACAATTCAACTTATAATTGGGCAGAGTATCCGATCTCGTGGATTATGCGATTTGGGAGCGAGCATTAACTTGATGCCGACATCGGTATTCAAGAAGTTGGGGCTAGGCGTCCTAGACCAACGATAGTGATCTTGCAACTAGTGCATTGTTCGGTGCGTTGTTTGCTATAGATTAAAGCCGACACGCAAGTGCACGTGGTCAAACAAGTAATAAAGTGGCTAAGTAAGCCAAGTATCGATCCAAGGAGACTCAGGATAAGTAAACTTGCCTAAGTACACTATATTCTTATCTTACTTCTAATTATGCTAACAACAGCGTAACCAACAGTTAAATAAGTTTTTGTTTATAAAATATATATATACTAAAACTATTAGCAATTATTTACTGTGAATTTAAACTATGGATATGAGCATGCCAAGGTTAAGAACAAGTAATGAATTCGATTATAATAATAATTTGGTTAATCTCTTCTTCATGTTGCTAGCCAAGAACAGTAGCCTAGAAATTAAAACTCTCGTATTTAATTTCACTTTAGAATCATAAACCATCCGTCTACATTTCTGTGATCAAATGCAATTTATGACCTAGCAATACAATTCCGGTTCCTAAATTGACTAATACGGCTTTCAAGTATATTTCTATCAGGAAAGCACATCAAAACCCAATTTTCCCAAATCAAGTTAAGAACAATACCCTATTAATTCACAACTTTCCAATTTCTTGCTCTCTCGAGTGAAATTGGACTTTTTAGATGTACATTAATGTCGGCCACACACTAATGCAGTAGAAACAAGAATTAATAGAACAACATAGAAGAAGAAGAAGAAAACCATAAAATTAATAATCAAAATTCATCACAAATGTTCATAACCTCGGCAAGGAAGAGAATTAGCCACTCATTTGTGGATTGATCATCCTAAAACAAGCGTAAATCATGCATACAATTGATAGAAAGAAGAAAGGAAGAGAAGAAATCCCTTAGCTTTTCCGTCCCTCAACTGCTTCTAACCCACGTCCTAGCTCCACCAAGTCTGAACTAATTAAAATAAACCTAAGTGTGCTATTAATACTAGTGGGAAATGTTTCCCGGAATAACAAACAACGTGTCACGGAGGCCATCGCGGAGCACTGCCTCCGTGACACGGCGTGGACGCGGACCCTCTCTGGAATTCCAGGGTCCGGTAAAATAGCCTCAACGTGGCACGGAGGCCAACGCGGAGGCCTATCTCCGTGCCACGGAGCTGTCGCGAGGCCACACTGGAATTTGCCATTTAATTTCCTCTCCAGGCAGTGTGCCTCCGCGATGGTAGCGTGGCACGGCTCCATCGCGGAGCCCCTATACTTTGTGCATTCCAATGTCTTTTCCACGCTCGCATCCGAGTCCAACTCCGATATTGTTCCAACACGCATTTTAGCTCCTAAAAATCATATTTACCTGCAAAACAAATGCTAATCATGTTGGTTAGTATAAATTCACATTTTATTACCAATTACATGAGAATATATACATATTGCACACAAACAAGACGAAAATGATACGTTTGAGTATCACTTGGGCATATGAATCTTCCCAAGATCACGCATCGTTCTTTGGCCAGACCAGATGGCATTGTGGAGGACGTGCTGGTGCAAGTGGGCTCCCTTATCTCCCGGTAGACTTCATTGTGCTGGATTTTGAGCCGGATGCGGAAGTCCCATTTATTTTGGGATGTCCTTTCGTGGCGACCGGGAAAGCGCTGATTGATGTAGTTGTAGGGCAGCTAACCATGCGGGAACATAACAAGGTGGAGGTATTTGATGTGTACAAGGCCACGAAGCTTCCGACCGTGTATGAGGAACTCTCAGTGATCAACGTGCTTGATTGAGAGAATATTGCTCAAAGTGTTGATTCGCGAGAGCCAGTGGGAAAACCACCGGTGAAGGACCCCCCAAAACTGGAGGCGTGGCAAGAAGATCGAAATGCCACGGTCGCAGTTAATGGGCATCGGTGTAAGCATTACTGGGGTGAGGACGGTAATCGAGAAAAGACGTCTGTCACCCTAGAGGATGACTAAGCTTTAATGACGTCGAGCCGCGATGGTAAACCAGGCGCTGCATGGGAGGCAACCCGTGAAATTGTTGTAATACTTGAGTAGAATTAGTAGAAAAGAAAAAAAAGAAAAGAGAAAAATAGAAAAATAAAAATAAAAACAAAAATTGTGTTTTATGTTGAAACCTATGAATTCTATCCAATTTCTTGTTGTGAGATGAATATCAGGTTGAACGGAGGGTAAAAATGCAAAGGATCGCAATGGAAAAATCAAGGTGAGAAAAATAATGAAAAGTGGCAAAACAGTGAGCCTGCGCGATGGCTCCGTGTCATGGAGGAGGGCCTCCGCGTTGCCCTCCGTGACACGTTGAGGTGTAATTCTAGAATTTTTAAAATTCCAGAACACCTCCGTGTTGGCTCCGTGTAACGGAGGGGGTGCTCCGCGTTACCCTCCTTGACACGTTGGGGTGTTAATCGCGTCAGCTCACACCGGGTCGCCGGGTGACCTGCGCTAAAATCCTCCTTTTTAACCCCGATTTCCCTCATTTTTTTCCCATTTCTCATCCTCTCCGCGACAAACACCCAAAAATCCCCCCTTCCCCAATGTGACACAGACCTAGGCACGAGTTTTCTTCAACTTTTCTTCGATTTCATCGAATTAAAGGTATGTCTTTAACTTCATCTCAATTCTTGACTAATTTTTTGATTTTTTAGCATGTGAGGTGAGTAAACCTTGCCCTAAGTGTAAATTGAGATTCAATTCAATTAAAGTTATTGTTGATTGATGTTCGTAGTATCATTTGGATTGTATGAACTTGATAAATACATGCTTGATCGAATTTTGGTGAAATATATAGCTAGGGTTAGAATTTGATTTTGCAAGAAACTAAATGTGATTGAAAATGTGAAAATTATGAGTTGGGCATGTTGGATAAGGTGAATTATGTTGTGCTTGATGTGAATATGCTAAATAAACGATGGATGTTTGGGAGAATGAAATTGTTGAATTGCATAGGTTGTGTTGAGAGAAGTTTTTGCTAAGTGCTATGTGATGAAATGGTATCGATGGTGATATTTTGATTAGTTGTACGAAGTTTGAGTAGTACGTAGAATTTATTCCATCGAATTCTCCGAATGCACGAGGCATGTTGTTTTTTTTTGTAAATTGGAAAATGAGAATTGTCTTGCCGTAATGTTTTAATTGTGTCTAAGGACTAAGTGTGGGGTGGCCTAGCTTAACCCGACCTTAGTTGAAGATAATTTTGATTTGAATAACATTGGGACTGTCTGTTTGATTCGACAGGAACAATGGCGAGCAGGCAAGACAAAGGAAAGGGCGCATCTACATCAAGCGCCGAGAGGAAAAGAATTAGACTGGGAACAGCAGTCCCAGCAGCACCAGTGGTTCCGCGCGGCCAGCGCCGTCAATACGGAACACGATGGGTGATGGACGAAGGAAAGAAATGGTACGCAAAGCACAAGGAGAACAAATACTTCCCCGAGGAGCACATTGCAAGGGAGCCACTTGCACAGGAATTCTCCAGAATTGTACAGAGGATTGACGCTGTCGGGCTGAACTTCATCTTTGAAGAGCCCAAGGTCTGCAATCTCCACCTAATTTGAGAGTTCTATGCCAACTAGAACCCGACACTCTGCAGTCACACCGTCAAGATAAGGGGGCAGGTAGTCACCTTTGAGCTCCATCACCTTAATGCCATTTTGGGGGCGTGGGACACAGACGCCCATGTACTCCGGCAGCTGAACATCACTCCACCATATGCGGATATCAGACGCACTCTGTGTGGAGCCCGTTCTACAGCACGGTGGAGAAGGCATAAGGAGAGGGGCTACCATCAAACGCTGCCCTACTCTCAAATGTACAGGGAAGCCAGAATTTAGCTTAAGATCGTGTGTTCCGGCCTGATCCCGGGGGTACACATGACAGATGTCACCCGGGATCGTGTGTGCTTGGTCTACGCCCTGATGAAAGGGCTGGAAATTAATGTTGGGGCAGTGATTATCTCCGCCATGAAGAGAGCCCGTTTGCATCAAGGGCACAGGTACGGGTTTGGTAGATTGCTGACCACGTTCCTGAGGGGCCTGGATATTGAGGAGGAGGCCCTAGACTACATCCCGCAGATGGATAGGCATGCCTTGGACATCACCAAAACTAAGGCACCCAACACCACTCACGGCCAGTTCTCACATTAGCCGAGCGACATGCTCGGGATGATCAATATATGGCCCGCATGTTTGGGATGCAGATGCTGCAGTTGCGCATAGGCCGGAGGCCAGCAATAGAAGATGAGTTGTGGCAGTCGAGCTAGATTAACCCTTTGGCGAAAATGCCAGGGCTCTATGCCGAGTGGGGCTAGCTTTTGTGGAGCCCATTGATGATGATGTCCCCACAGATGAGGCGACACGCCGCGATGACTCAGATATTGTGTCAGATGAGGATAGCGGGGGCGATTCAGATATGGGGGACGAGGCAACAACACCTGACAAAGAAGTTGAATACTTCGATTGATCAGGGAGTTTCACTACCTACTCTTGTGCTATGCTGAATTTTGTGAACACTGAGGACAGTGTTCGATTTAAGTGTGGGGTGGGAGTAGTTAGGTGTTGGTTGTTTTGTTGTTGTTTATGTTCATGTTTTGTTGTTGTGCCTATGAAAAAATTATGACCCTGTGATTTTGGTGTTTATGTTTTGTATTGTAATTCGGTGTTGTAATTAATGTGAATCTGTTGTGTGCTGTGTTGAGTTGTTGTTAGCTGGTTGTGAAAATATTTTTGTTTTATCGAAATTATCGATATTTTATAAAAAAAAATTGTTGAAATATTTTTATGATTGGGTTTCTTGGCGTTTGTTTTCGGTGCTTTTACCGAGAATAGTTCCATTAAACCGAAGTCGTAAATAGTGACCATTCCCTATGATGGATGGATGAAGACCGTCTTAAGGGAAATGTAGTCGATAGGAGTAGTTTTTTTTCCTTCTTTTAATTTTTTTCTTTTGTTTGTTTGTATCCCAAACGTGTCGTTACTTTATGGTTCGAAATTTTTGTTGCGTGTTGTACATGATATTTAGAATGCAAAGGTGATTCGTATGAAAACATGCAACTTTGTAAACATGTTGAGATACCTAGACCATAGAGTTCGATTTGGTGTGATGGAGGCTTAATGTTTGAATTCTTGTGATTAGATGATTGAAGAATTTGTGAATAAGTCTTGAGTTGAGCATGTGCAATGAGTGTGTGGTGAGGTTTCGATTATTCCATGCTATTGTGAAGTGTCTAGAACTTGCCTGGTGTGTGTACGAAATGAAATGAAGGATGTGTAGTGTAGGAAAGGATGTAGGCATTTCTTTGATTTAACCGAAAGTTTTTCCATTATCATACCTACCTTGAATGTACATCCTAGCTAGCCCTATTGTGCCTTTAGCCTATTTTTTTCTTTCGTCGAAAAGTTACAAACCGAGCTTAACCCCTTCTTTTCCTTATCCGTGAATTTGATCCAAAACTCTTAAGCGCTCAAGAAAAATAATTTTCCCCCAGTGTAAAGGAGTGGTAATTGTGAAAAGAAAGGAAAAGCGGAAGTGGTGAAAGTAAAGAAAAGGTCAAGGGTGCACTTGCCGAATTTAATAAAATGAAGATGTATAACTAATCTTTGTTATTAAGTCAAGTGTGCTTAAAGATATGGGAATAAAAATAAAGAAAGACTTCAAGAATGGGAGGATGAAGGAAGAAACAATGCCCATAATGTGGTGGGATGTATTGAAAAGCTTTTAATGATGCTACTTGCTATTATTGGTTAGCCCAGTATTTACTAGTTCCTTAGCTTACATTACAACCCGTTAAGTCCTACGTGATCTACATCACTCGTCCTTATATTAGTGGAGTAATACACTAGAGGAAAGCTTATGGGTCATGACATGATGCATGTGAATTCTTTGGGAGAGAGAGCGAAATCGTGTTCATATGTCCCTGCATGTAATGTTTTTGAGATCATATGATTGAAAAGGGGGAAATTCTCTTGTGTTGTGAGGGCACATGCTTGACGAGAGACTGAATTTCGTGTCGGATGTCTTGATCAGCTGATTTGCATGAGTTTGCCGAGATCAAGAGTCGACTCTTGAGTCTAGGAGGTCTTAATCTGTTGAATGTCATTGTATTGATGAGACTATGCATGTTTTCTTGATGATTTGCTATGTTAAATAATCGGTATAACCGTAGCTTGAATTGTCGAGCCAAAGTACCTATGATTGAGTGTTAATTGCATGAGATGTGAGATTATTATTCGAGGACGAACAAGGTTTTAAGTGTGGGGTAAGTGATCTTGGGCAGAATTATATGCCCAAGTGATATTCAAATGCTTCATTTCGTCTTGTTTATCCATCGATATTTGTACATTCTCATGTGATTTTTAGTTAAAAGGTGAATTTACACTAACCAACATGATTAGTGTTGTTTTGCAGGAAAAATGTAATTTTAGGAAGCTAAGATGCATGTTGGAAGAAATTGGGAATGGACTCGGAAGCGAGCAGTAGAAAAGGCCAAGGAAATGCATCAAATTAAGGGGCTCCACGATGGAGTCGTGTCACGCTGCAATTGCGGAGGCATTCTGCCTCGGATGATTAAAATTAGCCAAGTTCCAGTGGAAGGTCGTGTTGGTGTAGTGGCACGTTGGCCAAGCCCCGCGTTGCACGCCGTGGCACGTTGGGCATAATTACCTGGAGGACCGGATTCCAGTGAGGGTCCGCGTTTGTGGCGTGTCACGGAGGCAGTGCTCCGCGATGCACTCCGTGACACGTTGCTTGTTATTCTGGAAAAAAATTCCCACTAGTATAAATAGCACGCTTAGGTTTATTTTTAAGCATTCTGACTTAATTGAGAAAGAACGTGGGTTACTGGCAGTTGAGGAGACGAAAATCTTAGGGTTCTTCTCTATCTCTTTCTCCTTTATTTCAATTGTTTGTATGAATTACACTTATTTGATGATATTTAATCCACAAATGAGTGGCTAAATTCACTTCTTGCTGAGGTTAAGAACATTTATAGTGGAATGTAATTATTGATCATCTTGGTTTTTCATCTTTTCTTCTATGGTTGTTCTATTAATTCTTGTTCTTACTGCATTAATGTTTGGCCAATATTAATGTATATCTGAAAAATCCGGTTTGCACTCGAAAAAGAAAGAAATTGAAAAGTTGTGAATTGGTAGGATATGATCTCTTTTGGTTTGGGAAAATTGAGAATTGATTTACCTTCCGAATAGAAATATATCTTAAAGTCGTATTAGTCAATTAAGGAATCGGTTTTGTATGGCTAAAAGATGAATTTCTTTTTATCACAGAAATGTAGGTGGAAGGTTCATGATTCTTAAGTTGGGTTAAATACGAGAGTTTTAATCCATAGGCAATAGTTCTTGACTATCAACCGAAGGAAAGATTAACCGATTTGTATCAATAAATAGCTTCCCTGCATGTTCGTTTTAGCCTCAGCATGCTCATTACTATAGTTCAGACTCAATTTGTATATTTGTTTTAGATTAGTATAAATTAGGAAACAAACTCCCAAAATCTTCTTGAAACTGTTGTCTGCATTATTAGAGTTAGAGTTTATTAACGCTTGATTCGATTATTGCCATGGTCCAGTCCCTGTGGGATCGATACTTGGCTACTCTAGCCATTTTACTACTTGTTCGACCACGTGCACTTGCGTGTAGGCATTCAAAATACCGAGTTCTGAAGGCTATCTTCCGAATGTTACTCTCCCGAACTTGAGTTGATGGTATTCGGATCTAAGATCTATCTTCTTAAAGAGCTTAGCACCAAGAAGCTGGTCGAACAAATCATCAATCCTTGGAAGAGGATACCTGTTCTTGATACTCACCTCGTTCAATTACCGATAATCAATACATATACGAAGAGAACCATCTTTCTTTCGGACAAAGAGAACTAGTGCACCTCGGATGTAGCATCCTTAACCCTAACAGATGGTACACACAACCCTTGGAGATAATCTTTCTAGCCTTAAGGTAGGAAATGAAACAACCTACAGGCATAGCCTAACTACCCTTCCACTCTAGGACTGGCTCACCCGAAAGTCGGAACTCTACCGTATGGGTTTTACAATTAACTGAGGCATAACATGCATATAGCCAATCCATGCCAAGGATAACATCAAAATCGATCATGGATAACTCTACTAGATCTATTGAGGTTATTTTCTAAAGAACTATGACAGGGCAATTTCTTAAACCCCGAGTTATGACTAAATCATCGACTGGAGTAGTGACTGATAAAGGTTTTGATAGGACTTTGGCACTGACTCTGAAGCTACTAGAAACATAGGTGTCACAAAGGAAAAAGTAGCCCCTGGATCTAACAAAGAATATACATCCAGGTGGAAAACTCATAACATACCAGTGACTACATCAAGGGAAACCTCCTGCTCCTAACGGGGTGCTAGGGCATAGAATCTGTTTTGGCGTTGTTTGCCACCTGTGCTAGTAGATTCCCCTTGCTGACCTAGGTGTGCTAGTGGAGCTACTGAATTGGAAGCTGGGCCTCAACCCCTATCATGGCCCTGTATAGCTGTTGGGCAATCTCTAAGCATATGTTTGGGCTTTCCACGCCCGATCCAAGCACCTGTATCCACCAAATACTGACCCGTGTGTCTTCAGCCACACCTGTCGCAAACTGGGTTACTGGAATCTGTTGGCCTTCTGCTCCGGCCTCTAGAGCCTGATGCTCGTTCCCTCTGGTTGTGCCTAGTTGTTGATGGCACACTCATAGTCGAAGATGTAGGGATGACAATCTCTGGTGGGACTACTAACGGTGTCTACCACATGGTCTCTGCAGAGAGAACCCAAAACTGTCTGTCCTGGCCCTCTTAGATTCTCTCTCTATCTCACACATGCACTGCCTCCATCTGCTGGGCGTATAAGACTATCCAAGGAAAATCCATATCCTGATTAAGCATCGCAGTTCGGAAATCCTTGTCTAAGTAGTCTGCCACTTCATGAACAAACCTGCTCACTCGAACTCTCTGAACAACCACTAACTATGTGCGTACTTGGATAGATGAGTGAACTCTAAGGCATACTCCTGCACTGTCATCTTCCCTTGTCTCAGATTCACAAATTAGACCCTTTCTGCTCCCTCATCTCACGAGGGAAGAACCGATCTAGAAAGGCAACATAAAACTCATCCCAACTGATAGGGCCTGCTCTGACTACTATCCTTCAATTGTTTGAACCAAATGTGTGCGACCCCCTTCGACTGGTATGAGGACAAATCGGAACACTCCTCTCCAGTCACCCCCATGACCTGGGTGATCCTTAGAATCTCATCGATAAACTCATGTGGATCCTTGTCCACCTTTGACCCATGAAACTCTAGAGGATTCATCCTTAGGAAATCTATGAATCATGTTGCTGCAGCATTCCTGTTCTAAGGGACATGCGCTAATGCCTGCTGATTAACCTGGGTGGTCAAGGCCTATGCTAACATCTGAATGGCTGCCCTGAATTCAGCATGGGCAACTGGCTCTGGTCCATGGTTCTCATGGGCTGGTGAGGCATGTTGATGCCTATCTCCATTGCAATCCTCGTGTCCATTTCCATTTATATTTATTTTTCCGTTAACTCTACGGGGAGGCATGATTCTGCAAATGCGTATAGCATGAGTAGAAGGATAGAGAGACATTTCACGGCACAATATAGATCATGAAAGAAGGGAACATTTCTACACGTCTCATAGCCTCTTCGTCGTAAGTGTGGAGCACTTCACACCCATGAAAAAGACTCTGCTTAACGTGGCTTTAAGACACCCTAGGACACTTCAAAACCTATTGCTCAGATACCAAGTTTGTTAGGACCCGAACACAGGCCCGGATCGAGACATTGGACAACGAGCCCCAAGAGACTTCAAGTCGACCAATGCCATGAATATCATCCAACTCAATCAGTAAAAGCCGAAAATCGATCATAATAACCATAGCTGATGTATAAACATAACAAAACATCATAATACAACACGAGTCTGAAGCTGAATATAATCTACATCTAAAAAGCCTATGTTTCTAATAAGTTGATCGGACGGAACCCCAACTTACTCTCTAAGTCTGAAACTGAAAATACAAAGATAACTGATAAGGAATGGTCCTCGAGAGATGAGGACTCACCAACTGAGACTGGATGCTAACTCTGGAAACTGACTAATGATGGGGCTGAGTCTGGATGTCAGAGCTTGTACCATGAAACGTTACAATATAGAGTATGCTGTTAGTACGTGGAATATACCATGTATGCAAGGTAAGTAAATCCGCTAAGTAAATAAAATCATTTGAACATGCATAATATAAAACATAATCAAGATAAGAATCTAAGAGTAGGGCTTGAATGCTATATTCGGAAATCATGATCTGAACATAATTGAACATCATAACTAAATCGAATGACCCATAGCTGAAAACTTAAAATCATAAGTAAAACTGAATATTGGGTCAAACTTGCTGAAAACATAATATGATGACTGATGTACATGCATAACTGAATTCATGAGGAACAATGGGAGACTCGTCATATAATCGAGATTACCACGATAGAGCTTACATGGTCCCGACTATCACACTCAAGTGGGCAGAGCCTTCTAAAGCCTTTTCAGGGCTAAAGACTCTACCATGATATCGATATTAAGATGAAGGCCCCTTGGGACAGGGGAAAGATCCAAAGGATGTCCCAAATAATCTGATCATACCAACGTTGGTGCGTAGTTCCGAGGCATAGGGTTTACTAGTCCTTAGCCTACGCAGTGCTAGACACTATGTCACGACCCAAATGTAGACCCGGATCATAACATGGGATAAGGAGCCCCGAGAGACTCCAGGTCAACCCATGGCATGAAAAATCAACTAATTCCATATCATTAAGCATAATATTTAACATGAAAATATAGCAGAAACATAAACAAAACATAGCATGATAAGCAGAACGTACTATATACATAACTGCTAAGTACTACAATTAGTCTGAAAGCCTTTATTATATCAGATGGGTTGATGGGACAACATCCCCAACTAACCCGGCAAAACTGAAAACAAAATGGAACATGAGTATCTGAAACATATGGTCCTCAGAGAATGAGGACTCACAAAAGGGATGGTGCTAAACTCTGAAATTGACTACTGACGTGGATGAGCCTGAGAGTCGGGTCTTGTATCATAAAACGATACAACATAGAGTATGCGGACAGAATATGGAATGTACCGAGTATGCAAGGTAAGTAAAACAGAAATTTAAAATATATAAAAGCTCATAAATGATCATAAGAGTGTAACAACATGCTCATGACATAAGTAGCACACGATTAAATAAGTCTCAAGGTTTTCAAAACATTCGTAATTGCGTCGTAACCATAATCATAATAGAAAAGCTTTATTTAACATTACTTGAGCCAATATACATAATCATAAACATACATAAATCATGAGGAACAATGGGAGATTCTTATAACCGACATGCCCCATATGTGCACACATGGAGCCCAACCTGTAAATCCCTAGTTGGGAGGGTGTTCGTACCTTGCCAAGGGTAGATAAACAAAGGGCGTGATATAAAACATGAAGGAGCCCATTTGGGCAAAGGGGGAAAGTCACAAATGAGGTCCCAGCATGTCCTACAATGGCACGTAGTTCTGAGATTCGGGGCAAAACCTGGGCCCTGAACCTACTCGGTGTTAATACTACTCCCAAAACATATATACTGCTTATAGTAAAATATGCATGATATTCATGGGTTATTCAAATCATGATAATCTTAAACATGCTTGTAAATATGTGAACTAGCCATGAGGGTAAGTCTCATCAGTCAGCCAAAAACATAATTAGTAAATCATGGGATTCATGCATACTTGTAGATCATATATATACTTTGTAAATCATCAATTCATAATGGGTATTTGAATAAATACATATTCCGAATCACAAATCGCGATGGGGTTATGAATAAACACAATTGAAGTAAAGATCATAACTCGATTCATCATAGAACATGCATATTTAGGCTTAATTTAGTAGAAATCTAAATCTATAAATTTACAAACAAAATAAATGTAGAATCTAATCATAACTCATAAAATATGATGCAAATCATGAGAGATAATAACCAATTGATAGATCATTAGAATTCCACAAGATTTAAGTTAAAACCCCAAAAGATTTATTATCAAACTTTATGAATTAGGAGAAATTGGGCATCAGTCTGAACAAAAATACCCTTTCATAACCCTAAATACCTGGGGTAAATCAAATCTCACCACTCCTTGCAAGCCCAATGAAAATTGATGAAGAAAACCTCGAAGACAAGCTTGATTACCTTCTCAATCTCTAACTTAGCATGCATGGGTTGTGAATAGGTTAGAAGGGCTTAACCTATCTTAATACACTCATAAAATAACTATAACGATGTAGTTTAGGACCTTAGAGTGTAGGAATGACCTAAATACCCTTGATGAAAAAGCTTGAAAAATGTACAGTAGCGAACTAATGGATGGTCCCACAAGTCGTCACTTGGTACCACGATTCGTGGTATTGAGACATTGGATCCACTGCCCATTTCATGCTTTCGAATTCCCTTCCTATGACTCGACAGGACGAGTCGTTCTTTCAAATGACGAGTCATTGTGATGTCCGTGGTTTCCCTCTTCCAGTTCTGCATCAACCCCTCCAACGAGCCTCACCACGACTCATTACTTGCACCAACGAGTCGTGGTTTCCTTCCGTCATATACACTGGGAACAACTGACATTTCTTCCCACGACTAGTGACCATGACCCGTTACTTCTCAAGAAGGGTCATGGGATGACCTGTTACCTTCCCTTTAGCTGAGGTCTAGTACCCACCACGGCTCCATATGATGACTCGTTGTAACAAACAATGAGTCATTACTTCGCTCATTGTTTCCCCCTATCACCAGTCCAGTCCTTCCCACGACTTCTTCCCACGATCTGTTGGGTCGTCCTTACTGTGAAATTTTTTCCCAGTTTCAGCCAACTCCACTTTAAATTCCTAGTCTAATCTTAGGTACTTTCGGGGTATGATGTGCCCGATTCACGCGTCCGCAAGTGTATGGATCGTGCAAGTAATATAGTGGCTCTTTTTAAGAACCGGAATGTCGAACCCATAGGGACTGGACCCATTCCTCTAACTATCCATTTCTAGTGTGATCTTAAATACCTCAGGTGTTGGTGATAGACATTTTTGATTGAGATTAATTAAGTCTAAGTTTGGGTCAACGAAATATTCTGAAAGTACTCTAGGAGCAACATAGAGTTAAAACCAATTAATCATGCAATACTACGATTTGCAATGGGTTAAGTATGGAACTATCAATTGTTATTTCACATAATTATAATTGCATGTTTATGGTCTTTCGAGCCTCTAAACACGGCAATCTAGCCTCACTGCATCATTGTGAGCGAGGAGTTTAATTTCTAGTCGCGGGCAATCAATTATGTTGTGGTTTACGGTGAAACGATTAGGGACTTTCGTGCGTCTAACCATTTAACTCAACATAGCCTCACAACTACTTCTTTGAGTGGTGTTGTGACATCCCAAGTTGGTCTTTCATAACCCCCGTGTGTCAACCAAGCACGGTGTTAGTATATTTCTATCCTGACACAAAAATCTCTCCCGAGATACAAACATGCTCCTCACATTCTCATGTCCTGACCTAGGTAATGCTTTCTCAAGCTATTACTCAAGCTAACAAATATGCTTTCATGGTGATCAATCATAAAAACAACCAACAATCCAGAATGCAAGACGAAAACAACAATCAATAACTTAATTCCAAAACAATTTCATAAAATCACAATCATAATTCATGGCTTCAACCCTAGAGGAAGGGTTCTTGCCATTCATGTTCGTAAAACCACAATTGACTAATACTAAACTAACATACTTACATGAATTTGGTAGATGAGAAAGGAATTTGCCAAACCCTAGATGAGTTCTCCCACTTCTCCCTTCACTCCTAGGTAGTTTTCCAGAATAAAATCGTGACCAAAAATGGAATTAGGAGCTAAGAGTCCTATTTATAGTAAATGGAGAACGTGCTTAATTTAGCCTATCGTGGAATGGCTCCGTGTCACGGAGTGTATCGCGGAGCACTGCCTCTGTGACACGGAGGCAACGCGAAAGCTCTCTGGAAATTCACCCGAAGTTTGGCCTCGGCAGCACCTTGCCGCGTAGGCAGCGTGTCACGCTGCTTGGGCAGCGCATTGACACCTCCTTGTCACACAGCCAGCCTGCCATGGCACATTGCCAACGTGCAGGTGGGCTGTTGTAATCAGCCTGCCTGCCGTGGCACGTTGCCGACGCGCAGGTGGGCTGTTTTGTGCCTCCTCTTTGCCGACGTTCGCGGGTTAATTCCGTTTCCAAGCCTCTACTTCACCAACTCATGGATTAGTTACTCAAAAGTCATCAAAACCTACAAAACAAAGGCTAATCATGTTGGTTAGCACATATCTTCACTTCATATAAAATTACATGAAAATGAATACAATAACTTAGATAAACAAGACTAATTTAAGTCATAAAGCGTATCTCGGGCATGCTATTTTTGCCCGTGATCACAACCCAACACTTAAAGCCTTGTTCATCCTCGAACAACCTTTTACATATCATGCATATGGAGACTCCCACATATCTAATTTAGCAAGATAATTCAAGTTACGGCTATAATGATTACGTAAGATAACAAGCTACAAATAGAGCATGCACGGTGTGATCATTGAAATGAAGTACAACTATGTCAAGACTTCTTAACCTCAAGAATCGACTCTCAATCTTAGCAAACTCATGCAAATCAACTGATTGAGAATTCCCACATGAATTATATCTTTCATTCATCATGTGCCCTCACGGAAAGAGAGTTACCCAAATTCACACGCAAAAACAATTTTTAAATCACAACATGTGTTGGTACATGCATAGAATTACACTCACTCTCACAAAGAATTCACATGCATCATGTAATGACCCATAAGCTTGCCCTTAGTGTTTTATTCCACTAATTTAAGGATGTATGAATGTAAGATCAAGTAGGACTTTTTAGGTTGTGATGTAACTCAGGTGCGGGTAGGTACTATTATGGCCAGTAATAGTGACTATCTTTCCTAAGTGCTTTTAATACATCACGCCTTCATTACGAGCTTCCTTTTTATCACTTCACCTTTTTCTCCTTTCATCTTTCTTTTTTTTTTTCTCTTTTGTTCCCCCATTTCTTTAGGCACTTTTAACTTATTAGTAAGGAGTTCTATAAGTAACTTTTCATCTATTTATTTTCTTACTCCCTACTAATACTCACCCGTATTCAACTTAGTGCACCCATGACCTTTCTCAACTTTTACAATTGCTACTTTCCCTTCTTTTTTCCATTTTTTCCTTACTCCTTTACTCTTTCGGATTATTCACTTAAGCGCTTAGGAGTTTTGGATCAAACACAAGGCTAATGAAAGAAAAAGGATTAAGCTTATGTTGCAGCTGTCAAAGAATAGGCTCAAGGCTCAACGGGGCTAACTAGGATTAATCTTTCCAGGTAGGTAAAATGAGGGATAAACATTTGATTCATTCAAGGAAATGCCTAAATCATCTCCTACAATTCACATCCTTCATTTCATTTTATAAACACACCAGGCAAGTTCTAGACATTCCACAATAGCACAGAATACTCAAAAACCTTACACTCATGGCACATGCTCAAATCAAGACACATTCAGCAGACTCTTACTCAGCTAATCACAAGAACTCAAAATTAAGCTTTAATCATATTGAGTCAAATTCAAGAGCCTAAGTGTCTCAAACAAAGTTATACACTTGCATGCTTCACACTGAACATACTTGCATCTTACAATCACGTATAGCACATAACAAGAACATCAAGCACCAATTAGTTATGGTTTCAAAAACCCAACACCTACCGACTACTTTTTCCTCAAGACGGTCGTCATCCATCCATCGTCGGAAACAGTCCCTAACTATGACTAAAAACACTATATACAGACAAAGGAAAGAAAAATAAAATTTTTTATTCTTCGGTTCAAAGACCCCCCGTCGGAAAAGAACCAACAAGAAAAACCAACGGGTGATGAAGTCATGCTTACTTCACAAAAAGATTTCAAATTTTTCAAATATTTTTCACAAGCATTACATTCACCAAAAATCGTTAAGCACAAAAAAATTTTGAAATTTTTCTCACCCCACACTTAAATCATGCTATGTCCTCATAGCATCAAATTAACATTTAAAGGATGAGAAATACTCCCTGAGCCTCTATGCCAAACTCAAAGCATGCTTTCCTTTCATGTTTTAAGAGGTGGGTGTTTGACCCCACACTTCTTCTATTCCATGCTCTTTAGCTTCCACCGTCTCGGTACTCAGACTTCCCGCCATCTGTGCTTAACTTTCCACCAAAAACACAAACAAAATAAAAATAACAAAATCAACACAAAATCAAAATTAACAAAGTGTACCTGAGGTACCCTTGGGTTGCCTCCCAAGTAGCGCCTTATTACGTCATAGCCCGACGTGGACTATCCTCTTCAGGACATCCTCATACCTGGGTTCTCTTTTGAGAACCATCTCCTTTTCTTTTGCTGTTTAGAGGAGACAACCTCCACTTTGTTCCTCTCTTTCTCCAACTTCTTCTCAATTTGAAGCCCTCTATCAGACTTGGGCTGAGCACTTGTCATTGCCTTCGGCCCTACACCTGTGGAATCCTCCACCCCACACTTATCCTCTGCCAATACACTAACCTGACAAAGGTTTCTGTAGTGTGCAGATGGATTCATTTCTTGGTAAACGCGGAAGATTTCTTCTTCATCCTCAACCCTCATTTTCAGGGTCCCTGCTTTCAAATCAATCACCGCTCCTCCAGTGGCCAAGAATGGTCGTCCCAAGATCAGGGGTACCTGGTCATCAACCTGAAAATCTAACACAATAAAATCAGCAGGTATAATGAACTTACCCACTTTAATGAGAAGGTCCTCTATTATTCCATCAGGTGTCACTCGCGACTTGTCAGCCAGCTGCAGCATCAACCTTGTCGGCCTCGATTTTCCCAACCCCAGGGTGTTGAATAAGGATAGGGGCATTAGATTGACTGCTGCCCCTAAGTCACACAAAGCTCGTAGCACCTCAGCTTCACCAATTTGTATGGGGAGGGTAAAACTCCCTAGGTCTTTGAGCTTCTTTGGCATTTTGCTCAATACCCTGTGACTGCACTCCTCAGTCAGTGCTACAGTCTGGACGTCCACCAATCTAACTTTGTTCGCCATCACGTCCTTCAAGTATTTAGCATGCTTGGGCATTCCCTGCGAGACATCAATAAGAGGCAAATTTATGTGAAGTTCTTTGAAGCTCTCAAAGAACTTTTTGAAGCATTCCTCCTCCTTGCCCTTTCTGAATTTTTGAGGGAATGGTGGTGGTGGTCTTTGTGCTGGCTGCAATGAAAGTTGCGCATTTTGTTGCCCAGCACTCTGATTATCTCCCATGTTGTTGGATGGTCCTGGTCTAACCAACTCCGGCTGCACCCCCTTTCTCAGCTCTTTTGGCACTGCATCAGCTAATTGCTTACCGCTTCTCAGACTAATGCCACTGATCTGGCGGGGGTTAGGATCTGTGTCGCTAGGTAATCCCCCTTGTGATCTCATGTTTTGAGCAGCTGCTATATGACCCACTTGTTTTTCAAGATTGCGGGTGGCCATTTGCTGATTCTTTAAGTCTGTTGCCATCCTCGCCTGATTTTCTGCTAACTGATTCTAGGTCTCCATAATTTTCTGCAGTGTTTCCTCAATGTTGCTACTCAATTTCCCATCGTTCTGCCTATTATGTTGATACTGTTGTTGTTGAGGTTGCATATAATTCTTCTTTTGGTTTCCACCCCAAGAAAAATTTGGGTGGCCCTGCTAATTTCTGTTGTAACTGGTTTCAAAATTCTGATTGTTGCGCTGCACATTACTAATAAAATTGACTTACTCCGGGTTGGCTCCACAAGATTCTGCATAGTGCCCATTATTACCACAAATTTCACACCAACTCGGAGCTTGCTGAACTGCATTAACCTGGCCCTGGCGTTGGTTCATACTTAGTTTATTGAACTGAGTCATCATCTGATGCTGGAACGAAGCTAACTGTGCTGCCAAGGCATTCAAACCATCTACTTCTATCAACCCTGATCTCTTTCCTGCCCCTCCTGATGACTCGCTGTGCCACTCTGGATTTCCTTGAGCAATTCTGTTCAACAAAGTGTACAACTCATCATACATCTTCTCCAAGGCTTACCCACCCGATGCAGTGTCTAGTAATATTTTTGTGTGTGGGTCTAGACTTTCTACAAAGGTATGAGCCAGCACTTCATTTGATTGCTGGTGATGGGGGCAGTCTCTCAAAAATGACTTGAATCTTTCCCAAGCCATATATAAGTTCTCATCAGGCCTCTGCTTGAAACTGAGTATTTCGCTTCTCAACCTTGCAGTTTTGCCTGAAGGGAAGAATCTGATAAGGAACTTCTTAGCCAAGTCATTCCATGAAGATATGGAGTTCGGTGGCTCAGCCTTTAGCCACTTTTTCGCCTCTCCCAACAGTGAAAATTGGAAGAGGGTCAATCGGACATAATTCGTGGACACACCGGTGGGGACAAACGTGTCACTAATCTCTAAAAAGCTCTGTAGGTGCTGCTGAGGGTCCTCATGTGCCATCCCAGTGAATTGACCACTAGAATGTAACAGCTGCACCATGTTCTGTTTAAGCTCAAAGTGCCCTCCAGGCTCCGGTTTACGGATGCTAGAGGTCACATTCGTCGCTAGTGGGATTGCCACTTCGCGAACTGGTCTTGCTGCCATTGCTTCTGATGACAATTGTGCTTGTCCCGTGGGTGGTTGTTGTTGTACCTTTTCTTGAAGTCTCTTCAACTTTTTCTCTAGAGCTACTCCCCTTTGCAAATGGATTTGACGTTCAGGTTCTAGCAACTGTTCCACAAGCTCTCTATTTCTAGCCAGCTCAGCAGGACAACCTGTCACCTGCAAATAAACAGACTAAGACCAAGTTTCTCAACACTTAAGGAAATTTCAAAAATCACACAAAAACAGATAAATTATCAAAACTTCGCCGAGTCCTCGGCAGCGGCGCCAGAAACTTGACGTGCCCGATTTGCGCATCCGCAAGTTTACGGGTCGTGCAAGTAATATAGTGGCTCTTTTTAAGAACCAGAATGTCGAACCCACAGGGACTGGACCCATTCCTCTAACTATCCATTTCTAGTGTGATCTTAAATACCTCAGGTGTTGGTGATAGACATTTTCGATTGAGATTAATTAAGTCTAAGTTTGGGTCAACGAAATATTCTGAAAGTACTGTAGGAGCAACATAGAGTTAAAACCAATTAATCATGCAATACTACGATTTGCAATGGGTTAAGTATGGAACTATCAGTTGTTATTTCACATAATTAGAATTGCATGTTTATGGTCTTTCGAGCCTCTAAACACGACAATCTAGCCTCACTACATCATTGTGAGCGAGGAGTTTAATTTCTAGTCGGGGGCAATCAATTATGTTGTGGTTTACGGGGAAACGATTAGGGACTTTCGTGCGTCTAACCATTTAACTCAACTTAGCCTCACAACTACTTCTTCTAGTGGTGTTGTGACATCCCAAGTTGGTCTTTCATAACCCCCGTGTGTCAACCAAGCACGGTGTTAGGTATATTTCTATCCTGACACAAAAATCTCTCCCGAGATACAAACATGCTCCTCACATTCTCATGTCCTGACCTAGGTAATGCTTTCTCAAGCTATTACTCAAGCTAACAAATATGCTTTCATGGTGATCAATCATAAAAACAACCAACTATCCAGAATGCAAGACGAAAACAACAATCAATAACTTAATTCCAAAACAATTTCATAAAATCACAATCATAATTCATGGCTTCAACCCTAGAGGAAGGGTTCTTGCCATTCATGTTCGTAAAACTACAATTAACTAATACTAAACTAACATACTTACATGAATTTGGTATATGACAAGGGAATTTTCCAAACCCTAGATGAGTTCTCCCACTTCTCCCTTCACTCCTAGGTAGTTTTCCAGAATAAAATCGTGACCAAAAATGGAATTAGGAGCTAAGGGTCCTATTTATAGTAAATGGAGAACGTGCTTAATTTAGCCTGTTGTGGAACGGCTCTGTGTCACAGAGTGTATCGCGGAGCACTGCCTCCGTGACACGGAGGCAATGCAAAAGCTCTCTGGAAATTCATCCGAAGTTTGGCCTCGGCAGTACCTTGCCGCGTTGGCAGCGTGTCACGCTGCTTGGGCAGCGCGTTGACACCTCCTTGTCGCACAGCCAGCCTGCCGTGGCACATTGCCAACGTGCAGGTGGGCTGTTGTAATCAGCCTGCCTGCCGTGGCATGTTGCCGACGCGCAGGTGGGCTGTTTTGTGCCTCCTCTTTGCCGACGTTCGCGGGTTAATTCCGTTTCCAAGCCTCTACTTCACCAACTCATGGATTAGTTACTCAAAAGTCATCAAAACCTACAAAACAAAGGCTAATCATGTTGGTTAGCACATATCTTCACTTCATATAAAATTACATGAAAATGTATACAATAATTTAGATAAACAAGACTAATTTAAGTCATAAAGCATATCTCGGGCATGCTATTTTTGCCCGTGATCAGGGTACTACACACTACTACCAAAACCTTGTATATGCTCTCTATTGTTTTTCAACGAAGGTGACCATCGTCTAGTGACGAAGATGAATAATCAGGCACATATAAAATCTGAAATCATACATGATGAGCCTTGGCTCAAACCATACCACAAGCTGAACATAATTGGGAGTCTTGACTCCAAAACCATGTGGTAAGCTAATTCTTGAAATCATAAATCATACTTGAACATATGGGCATGCCCAATACTTAAACATGCTTGAAAAACTTGATTAACTTGAAAACGTGATCGTAGACATGGGTAACTTGAAAGCATGCTTTTCTCATAAATATCTCATCATACTTGAACATACATCATAGATCTCAACTTTCATGAACTTTCATGGATGGGCATCATAATTTATAAAACATGAAAACATGATTTATAATTGAAAACATTTTTAAACGTGCCCATGAATCATAATTCAACAATAAAAACATTCTTAGAACATACCCATGGTTGAAACATAGGAAATTTATGCTTTGGTTTAAAACCCCATAGAATCAACATGTAGATTTTCATGAATTAGAGAGGGATTGGGCATGAATGTGAATAATTTCACCCATTCATAACCTTACATACCTGAGATAATCTGATTCTACAACTTCTCTGATTTGCCAAGGAATAATTGAGGAAGAACCTTGAGAGATTGAGCTTGATCACCCCTCTAGACTTCTAAACTTGCATGCATGAATTAGGCTAGTCTTAGCATGAACTTACCCTTCATAAAACTCACTATTCAGAGCTTAAAACGACGTAGTTTGGCTTTCAAATCATAGAAATTATGAAAAAGTCCTCACTAAACTAGCAAGGAAAAACAGACTGCCAATCCCAACAAGGGGTTGGACAAGTTGTCGTCTATGGCCACGAGTCGTGGCCTGCTATCCGTCGTCTTTACTAGAAACTTCATCAAGACTGCCCATGAGGCACTTAACAACCCGTTGCTGGTGACCACAACTCGTGGTCACCATCACTGCCGAGAAATTACCTGGGTGTCACCACGGTCGACATCACGACTCGTGGAGCTCTCGACGAGTAGTGGTGAGGACCCATCAAGTGCACTGTCTAAGCTTCTTCATGTTACGACAACCCTTGCCCATGGCTGACCTAACGAGTTGTGATGCTGACCATGATTCGTGGTCACATCCATTGCCCACTCAAAAAATAGAATTTCCAACTAAGACCAACTCCTCACCACGGGTCACCTGATGACTCGTGGTCATCCTGACGGGTCACAGGACAACTGTTTCTATGATCTAGTGTAGAAAATCCTATTTTCTCCATTTTAACTCCCGGGTCTGATCTTAGGTATTTTGGGGTATAACACATTTCATTTTTATAGCTACTGGAAATGATAAAGAAATAGAATTCTTAGCAAGCAGTTCAGATTGGGTAAGGATGGAAATATTTTCCGCAAGTAAAAATTGTAGTTTTAAGTAGGTAGGTGGTGGAGCCGCTAGGTCATCACGCTTACGTCACCACTCGTTAATGCTTTGGTAAAATACACATAATATTTTATGCAAAACACCGATTAATGAACAGGTTGATGCTCAGAAAACTAGACTCAAAGTCCTTCAATTTGATAGGTTGTGGGATTTCTAACTTAATATAAATTGAGAGATATAATCGTTCCATGTTACACCATATGCGATATTTATTGAAATAATTTTTTCTCGTAACAAACTATGAACTCAAATTTTGTTACCAAGCTCCCTTTGGCCTAAAACTTCAATTCAATTCTTTAATCACCCCCATATATCCATTCCATGATTCAATTATCCATTTAGAATTTTATTATCCCGACACTTTTAAAGGTCAAAAATTTTTGAGGTGTAACACTTGGGCTCAGATAGCATTTACACTTTTGGTTCTAGAGCTCATGAAATCCTTAGCAAGCAACTCCATTCGAGTCTTAATTTTTTCCAAGGTCTTATAACTCTCTTAATCCATTGTTCTCATCTCATTAATCATTTTGTTGGAAGGTTCACTTGAGGACACCTAGGTATCTTTTGTGTGCCATGCTCGGTTTGTTTTGTTCATTCTATCCAAAAGGTCCTTAGCAACTCCAAAGGTTTTGTCCATGATCGATCCACCAGCTAGATTGTTCACCACAAACTTTTTAATGGAATGAAGTTACCATTATAATCAAGTACTCCATCCGACATCCCATGGTTTGGACATATGGCCACTTTCTTTTTAAATCTTAACCACACATCGTGTATTGGTTCTCCTGGGAGTTATCGAAAGTTTGTGATCTCATCATGCAATTGTATAATCCTTGAGGATGGAAATAACTGATCAAGGAATGCCTCTGTAAACTCATTCCATGATGTGACAGTCCCGGGAAGTAGCTCCTCTAAAAAAGTTATAGCATCTCCCGTGAAAATGAATGGGACAACCTTAGTCGAATGGACTCCTAGTTGATGATTGAAATGTTGAATAGCTGGCACATTTCAATGAAATTCCTTAGGTTCCGGTTGGAATCCTCACTTAACAAGGCCACTGAGGAATCCTTTCATCTAAATGTGATGTAGCAAGGTGCTAATATGGAACACCACATTACCTACTGTTGGAGGTAGGCGAATAGCATCGACACATCATGAGCCACCAGCTCATCCTCAACATCCATAAATCCATCTACTCTACTGATGTGTCATGGATTTAATGCACTCTCAATGCTTAAAACATAGAAAATATTCTATGACATAGGTATGTTTATATAGATATAAGGTCCTTTTACTTTGTTGTTAGGGAAGTCAAGGAGTTGGATTGTGAAAACGGAGCAGAAAAATGAATTGCTATAGGTTTGAGTATAAGTCGTTCATCCTGGTATGAGCCGTAGCTAGCGTTGGTAGCAGAAGTTCAAGGAAAACGCACTATTGCTGGGGCAAAGTACCACTCATGGTACGAGCTATACGAAGGAGTCGTGAAAAAACATCAGAAGATGTGCACTTGCAAAAGCTACTGGAACGAGTGGAAACCACGAATCATAATGACAACATGTCAACAATACGAAGGAGTCGTGAAAAACTTCATAAAATATGTCAACTAGTAGATTCCAAGGTACGAGTGCATTTGACGAGTCGTAGCACCAAGGTACGGACCATACCTATTTTGGCCTTGGTCCCTCCTTGGACGATGTGAACCTCAATTCAGAAAAAATGCCTAAGTTGAGGGTGGCTATTGTAGGGGTGCTGTTATACCCTGTAGGATTCCCGGCACCTAGATGACCTATTCGCACATTGGTTAAGCATATTTGAAGGCCATACGTGCAAGAGAAAGGCCCGGGAAAAGATCAGACGAGAAACCTGTCGAACCATTGCGGAAGGAGCCGAGGCAGAGCCCCTCCGCGATGGCAGCGTGTCACGGAGGTGGAGCCTCCGCGTTGGCTCTGTGACACGTTGGCCTTGTCCAGGCCCAAGTATATAAAGCCCCACTTCGGTTTATTTTGGAATTAAACCATAAAAACTCCAGAAAACAGAGAGGAAACAACAGAGAAGGAAAAAGGAACGAAGAAGTAATATAATTTTCATCCGATTACGCTGCTAAACGTTGCCACACTCAAATTAACATCAGATACCGAGGTATTTAGCGGCAGAGAGCATTCTACGGATTTAGTTTCGTGAAATACGGCCGACGAATCGTCGAGCTACCAAGCTAAGGTAAGTGGAATTGCTCTAAACTAATGTCTATGTGTTCCTAGGAAGCTGTGAACTGAGTATTTCTCCCTTCTGGACCTCTGAAAAATAGCGAGTTTTCGACCGTCTTTTGATAAGCCTAAGTTTAGGCTATAAACTATATCGAAAGTGACGTTGCTCTTTAAAATAAAGTTGTATTTAGTATTAATTGTCATATTTATGAATGCAGTTGGGAGAAAATAGTTGAAGTACCGGCCGAGCCTCGTCCGACAGACGGATAGTTCGAGGATAAGGTATGTAAAGCTAGTTTCCTCGGCAATTTAGTAATCTCGGAACAGTACAGTAATTTAAAGGCCAGTAGAATGTTCAGAAGTCATGTGTTATGTTTATTACGAATGTTGGTACGATATTAGAAGCATCATGTTGTATTAAGCGCAAAACTTGTTAGCACGATATAGATTCTAATATAAGTGTTAGGAACTGCACAGCATGCTCAGTATGTGATGTGACACAGAATGTTAGGATATCATTGTATTCAGTTGAAACCCAGTAAAGCAATGTAATATCTGCAAGGCATCTCAGAAGTAGAATGATAGGTTAAAATGAGGTTTAGAAAGCATGTTAGAAATAGTAAATCATGTTACCATACCAACTCAGTATACAACATAGTTTTCAGTAGAAACACTATATCATGTTCAGCATTAGACCCAGTACAGTCTGGCAGAAGACTATATTTATACATATATACTACTACCAGCCTCAGTATGTATTAAGTACGTACATATTACTATCACTAGCTCAGCATATAGTATATACAAATACTTTACCACTATTAGCTTCAGTATGTGGGACATGCAGATAGTATTACTAGGTGAGACCGTTGTATTGTTTGGGGTTGGACTACCTAGCATCCATGACCACCCCAGGGTTGATAGCTGTATCGACTCATCCGCCAGAGGAAGAGGATACGTCGCTCTATGGAGTGGCATGCCGTCCCACAGGGGACGAATATGGGATGTCAGTTTTCCCCATATTTGTGCCTTGATCGGCCCTTACACACCCCTGTCGAGCGGATACGCCCGAGTGTTGATTCAGGAGTCCTCCGGACTCAGATGCAGTTATAGTCAGGGACTCAGCGAGCCCAAGTGCATACCCAGGGGATCGGCGGGATGCTTATGGCTATTATAGGAGATGGGATGACCGGGGTAGGGGTGTAGATTCTGTGCTGGTTGTACCTCCCGGCTTATGGGGGCCGGGTAAGGTTTGTGTGTGCTGTTTTATGTTGTGTTATGTTATGCCATGTTATATTAGACACGAGTAGATCGGCAGTAGAACGATACGTCTCCAGGTATGACTCCTACTCCTTCCAGTATAATTAAAAGAAGGTATGATTTACATTATCAGACAGTTAATCCATTCCTTTCTACTTCATTTTCATCAGTTGTATTGTTATTTTCAGATATTTCTTTCAGTTATTGCTTTACATACTCAGTACCAGCAGTACTGACGCCCGGTGGGGCGCTGCATTACTTGCCTACAGGTACTCATAGATGAGTAGGCGATACCACGTGATTCTTGTCAGCGATCGAGCATTCAGCTCCTGTCATCCGGAGACTGAATCCTAGAGGTGTATTCTGTTTTCTTTTGTGGTACAGTACGGGTAGGTCGGGGCCCTGTCCTGATCATTTCTATTGCTATTCCTAGAGGCTTGCAGTCTGTATGTATATTACCCTGTGGTCAGATGAGCCGGTCGTGTGAGGCCGTGTAGTTGTATAGCTGTTAGTACTTTTGTTTCCTTTATGTTGGCCGTATGGGGCCATAGTTTGACAGTAGTGGTGACCTTGCCGGTCACGTAGCTATCCAGTACTTCAGGGTTGAGTTATAGATAACTAGACAGCATGGTGGCCTTGTCGGCCCACATAGGTTTCCTTACAGTTGCTTGTTTCTGGTTAGCTGTTATTACAGGTACAGGAGGCTATAGGCCAATGGGCCGGGGGCTGTGTTTACAGCCGTTATATAGCCCTTTGTTTCCAGAAATGTGAGTTAGAGCCAGCCAGGCACCAGATGCGCCCAGGCTCAGCAGTCTAGTAGTTTAGGTCCTAGTAGGGCACCAGGTGCCAGTCATACCCCCCAAGGCGGGGTGTGACAAACTTGGTATCAGAGCAGGTCGTGTCCTAGGGAGTCTGCAAGCCGTGCTAAGTAGAGTCTTGTCTATGGATGTGTTGTGCACCACATACTATAGGTAGGAGGCTGTGAGGCATGATAGGATGGTTACCCTTCCTTCTCAGTCAGTCGTGCTTTAGAGCGGTACAGTATAGGGTGGAGTCTCTAAAAACTTACCGTATTCTTTGATTACAGATACAAAGGCAGATCAGCATTACCCTATTACAGGCAGAAGATCAGATATAGCAACAGAAGAAGGCATCAGCCAGTTACATGGTAACTACAGCAGCAGGAGGAGGTACCCGAGACCTCCCAGCATGATACCTTTATCGGTACTATCCCCAGTATATGTCGATAACTTCAGAATAGGAAGTCATAAGCATAACATATAAATGAGTCGATTTATTTGTTATATATATATATATATATATATATAAGAATTGATTAAGATAGTAGATAATATTAGATTATCAGATAAGTGTGAGAAAGAGAGGGAAATGTAGGATTCCCACCTCCATTCCTTCAGGTGTGGTACAGTTCCATGTCTTCATTTCGTTGTAGTAAGAGAAAGTTATTCCTACCCCCTTAGTTTCTATCCCAGTGTAGTAAAGGGCATAAGGATTGAGATGATGTTGCCCAAAGCAGGCAGTAAGTGAAAGGTGGATTGGTTGATTCCAGAAAGTGTTAGAAAGAGTAAGGAGCCCTTATGATTATGTAAGTTGTGCAGATCCTCACGGTAATAAGTCAGAAGAGAAAGTAAGACTACTAGTTTACTCGAAGTGGGTGTAGGAGATCCGTCAATGATGGACTCCCCGTAAGAGTCAAGTTCAAGTCAGGAAAGGGTTGAATCCGCCGTGGCATGCTAACAACGACAGGGTATGTCTGCAAGATAATAGTTATAATCTTAGCTGTGATATCAAAAGACAGGGAGATTATATGAATAAGATGGGTCCGACTGCAAGCCAGAAGAAGTATAGGCCGAGGCTTGATCAGTAATTTCATTAACAATGAAAGGCAAGTACTTTGAACCCCAGAGTTCAGCTTAAGCAAGATGAGAGGAAGAAGCAAGAGTGTCAGATGTTGTGGGGAAATTAGGATTACCCCCGGATTGATAAAATACCGTATTAAGGATTAAGCCTCGGGCTGACAGTAAGATTGCGGTCCAGAATACTGCAGTATGTTCGCTTATGGGGAAGTTGAGAAATTGCCGACACAACGAATTTAATCTAGTGTGGCCTAGAGATAAGGCCCAGCAGACAGTCATGGACTCTCAATATATGCCTAGTAAGGCCACAAGATTCGAACGTTGACCCCACATCGCAAAGAGTGGCGGAATTTCAAACAGCAGACAATAACTAAAGTGTTTATGTCTGTTACTTTCAGAATGGGGTGACAATACAATGAAATGATAAGTCAGGGCAGGAGATATTATTAGGCCGTAGAAGCGGTGTATCATGTACGGTATGAGACTCAGCAGAGCATGTCAGAGATTATGTATTACCGCAGAATTCAGTACATATTGTACGTAGCTATTGATATATTTATATATATATATATATATATATATACAGATAATAGATATGTTGTGAGTAGCTGCCTATAAGGGGTACAATCACAGATGCTGATTAGTAATAGAAAGCATGTACAAATTGCATTGCAGGACCCCCCCCCCCCTTGCCCAAAAAAAAGGGGAGAAGAAAGAAAGAAAATGAGAGAAGAAAGGAGAAAGGGAAAGGAGAAGAGAAAGGGAAGATTAAGTGTGAATTACGTATGAAGTCATAGAAACTATCTCAGTTCTCAGTTATTAAGTTAGTAGACTTATGTGTTGTTGCCAGATCTAGGCTCTAGGAGCTTACCAGAGTTAATGACCTAAACCAGATGGCTAGATGATAAGGGCGCAGTTTGACGGTCTACCGACCAGCTGGCGCCTGCATTAGTAGGGAAGTATCCCTGAAGATCGGTAACATTAGTGCATGTGCTAGAACCAGGATTAGAGGCCGAATAGGCAAATTTCAGAGATTAGCAATACCAGAATTATTCTAGTATGTTAAGTGGTCGTACGTCATTTTCCCAGCCTTGTAGGTGAGAGTCGGCCTTAGTCAACCTAGCAGTTATTATGTGGAACACCCCATAAGTAAGCCGGCCGTCCCAGTCAGAATACCTGTGGGTACCCCAAGGAAGGGTCCAGGGATGGAGTTCTGAGACTTAGAGGTTGACTCTGCATTCCAGATATGGCCACATCAGTAGTCAGCGACAGACTAGTACTTCAGCTGGTTCTCGTAAGATATTTAGATACAGAGCCCTAGCAGAAGGCCAGTATTTATAGAATAGCTCATAAGACCGAGAATTCCCCGGAATAGCAGTATAAATCCAAGTGGATACACACAAGGCGTAAGAAATTTATAGTACCCTGCTAGCACAGTGTTTACTAAGACCAGGGGATCAGTAGACTCCCCGTGAAGATCCAGAGATTGATCGCCTGGGAGTAAGTTTGATTAAGCCCAGCCTTACAGTGGTTTAAGCAAAATAACAGAGTAATTAGATGCCCACAAGTCTGTGGTTATGCACGAACTATAAGCACTCAAGTAGAACAGTTAGAGCATTGTTAGACTACTGCCACATTCGGGTCATTCAACCCGACTATTCAGTTATTTAAGGTTATGCATCCAGATCATTGGAGGTCATGGTCGATATCAGGACCCTCTGATCAGATAAAGGCACAAGGTGCGCGGACGGTCGTTCAGGCTATTCCAGCAACAAGTAGCCTTAGCATGTGGCCGGAGGGCCAGATAAGCTCTAGCTACGCCTGTAAACTACCTGTCAATCTCTTCGGCAAGACAAGTCAGTATAACCGTCAATTATATGCCGAGCTCTCTAAGTATGAAAATGTTACATCAGCCAAGAAGAGGTAATGGAGCAACAACCGCTCTTAGTGATAGATCTATTAGAAGTGTGGTGTATGGGCAGCCCGAGCAACGGGAGTTGGTCAGAAAGATACATCAATTGGTCAATTTAGCCATTCGTGTAATAGAAATGAAGGACAACAGAGCTGTATTCGAGAACACCGTCGTGTCGTCATCAGTTGTAAAAATAAAAAGAACGGTAGTATAAGAATCCTGACCTGGTTAGCAGGGGAAAACGCCAGGTTTTCAGGTAACAGAGGGTGGAGTGTCGCGTTGTAAAGGCCGTCTATATGTTCCAGATGTTTCAGGGCCCCACCAGCAGATTCTGAATGAGGTACATTACGCTCGTTATTCTCTTCACCCCGGTACAACAAAAATGTACCATGAAATCAAAGAAAACTACTGGTGGCCAAGTATGAAAAGGGAAATTGCTGAGTTTGTAGCCCAGTATCCTAACTGCCAGCGGATGAAAGCAGAACATCAGAAACTAGGCGGTGATTCTGGACATAACTGTACCTCTCTGAAAATGGGAAGCAGTAAATATGGATTTTGTGGCAGGATCACCCCGTACTAAACATGGATATGATTCCATTTGGGTAATAGTTGACAGGCTGACAAAATCAGCTCATTTCCTGCCAGTGAGGGCTACCTTCTCGGCTGAGGATTATGCCGAATTATATATCAGAGAAATAGTTAGATTGCATGGAGTGCCGGTATCCATTATTTCAGATAGGGGAGCACAGTTTACAGCTAGATTCTGGCAGTCGTCCCAGAGGGGTCTGGAAACGCAAATTAATTTAAGCACAGCATTTTATCCTCAGACAGATGAGCAGGCTGAGCGCACAATTCAGACGCTCAAAGACATGTTGCGAGCGTGTGTGCTAGATTTCGGTAGTAGCCAAAGTGAGCATTTACCGTTAATTGAATTTGCCTACAATAATAGCTATCATTCAGCCATCCAGATGGCGCCTTTTGAGGCATTATACGAGCAAAAATGCAGATCGTCGAATGGTTGGTTTGGAATCGGAGAGTCAGTGTTGGTTGGCCCAGACATTGTTCAGCAGTCAAAGGAAAAGGTAAAGCTTATCCGAAGAATGCTTACTGACTGCACAGAGCTGCCAGAAATCATGTGCAGATGTGCGACGCAGAAAATTAGAGTTTGATGTGTATGACTGGGTATTTCTGAAGTATCCCCGATGAAAGAGGTAATGAGGTCTGGCAAGAAAGGTAAGCTCCGCCCGAGGTTTGTTGGGCCTTATCGGATTCGTCGAAGGACAGGCCGAGTAGCATATGAGTTGAATTTGCCTCCAGAATTAGAATCCGTTCATCTGGTCTTTCATGTATCTATGCTGCGGAAATGCATAGGAGACCCGTCCAGAGCAGTCCCAGTCCAGAATATCCAGGTTACGAAAAAGCTGGCCTATGAAGAGGTTCCAATAACTATCTTAAACAGACAGATTCGCAGATTGAGGACTAAAGATATTACGTCTATCAAGGTATTGAGGCGTAACAGGAACTGAGAGGAGATGACTTGGGAAGCGGAGGAAGATATGAGGACCAGATATCCTGACCTATTCCAGGCCTAGTCAGGCGACAGGTATGTCTGTATTATTGCTTATGTAGTATCTTATGGTTGTATATGTATAAGTGAGGAAAATTGATACGTAGCCATCCAGTGAATCCCACAGTATTGTGTACAAGACCTGTATTGGACTTTTCTGCATTTCAGGTTTTTGGTATAGTCCATATTACAAGGGAGACTCTGACGAAATTTTTTCTAAACAAGTAAGTTAAGTAGTCCTCTAGATAGCAGTATACATTCGAGGACGAATGCTCTTAATGGGGGGAGAATGTTATACCCCGTAGGATTCCCGGAACCTAGATGACCTATTCGTATGTTGGTTAAGCATATTTGAAGGCCATACGTGCTAGAGAAAGGCCCGGGAAAAGATCGGACGAGAAACCTATCGAACCATCGCGGAAGGAGCCGAGGCAGAGCCCCTTCGCGATGGCAGCATGTCACGGAGGTGGAGCCTCCGCGTTGGCTCCGTGACACGTTGGCCTTGTCCAGGCCCAAGTATATAAAGCCGCACTTCGGTTTATTTTGGAATTAAACCATAAAAACTCCAGAAAACAGAGAGGAAACAACAGAGAAGGAAAAAGGAACGAAGAAGTAATATAATTTTCATCCGATTACGCTGCTAAACGTTGTCCACACTCAAATTAACCTCAGATACCGAGGTATTTAGCGGCAGAGAGCATTCCTACGGATTTAGTTTCGTGAAATACGGCTGACAGATCGTCGAGCTATCGAGCTAAGGTAAGTGGAATTGCTCTAAACTAATGTCTATGTGTTCCTAGCTGTGAAGTGAGTATTTCTCCCTTCTGGACCTCTGAAAAATAGCGAGTTTTCGACCGTCTTTCGATGAGCCTTAATTTTAGGCTATAAACTATATCGAAAGTGACGTTGCTCTTAAAAATAAAGCTGTATTTAGTATTAATTGTCATATTTATGAATGCAGTTGGGAGAAAATAGTTGAAGTACCGGCCGAGCCTCGTCCGACAGACTGATAGTTCGAGGATAAGGTATGTAAAGCTAGTTTCCTCGGCAAGTTAGTAATCTCGGGACAGTACAATAATTTAAAGGCTAGTAGAATGTTCAGAAGTCATGTGTTATGTTTATTACGAATGTTGGTACGATATTAGAAGCATCATGTTGTATTAAGCGCAAAACTTGTTAGCACGATATAGATTCTAATATAAGTGTTAGGAACTGCACAACATGCTCAGTATGTGATGTGACACAGAATGTTAGGATATCATTGTATTCAGTTGAAACCCAGTAAAGCAATGTAATATCTGCAAGGCATCTCAGAAGTAGAATGATAGGTTAAAATGAGGTTTACAAAGCATGTTAGAAATAGTAAATCATGTTACTATAGAAACTCAGTATACAGCATAGTTTTCAGCAGAAACACTATGTCATGTTCAGCATTAGACCCAGTACAGTCTAGCAGAAGACTATATTTATACATATATACTACTACCAGCCTCAGCATGTATTAAGTACGTACATATTACTATCACTAGCTCAGCATATAGTATATACAAATACTTTACCACTATTAGCTTCAGTATGTGGGACATGCAGATAGTATTACTAGGTGAGACCGTTGTATTGTTTGGGGTTGGACTACCTAGCATCCATGACCGCCCCAGGGTTGATAGTTGTATCGACTCGACCGCCAGAGGACGAGGATACGTCGCTCTATAGAGTGGCATGCCATCCCACAGGGGACGATGATGGGATGCCAGTTTTCCCCATATTTGTGCCTTGATCGGCCCTTACACACCCCTGTCGAGCGGATACTCCCGGGTGTTGATTCAGGAGTCCTCCGGACTCAGATGCAGTTATAGTCAGGGGCTCACCGAGCCCAAGTGCATACCCAGGGGACCGGCGGGATGCTTATAGCTATTATAGGAGATGGGATGACCGGGGTAGGGGTGTAGATTCTGTGCTGGTTGTACCTCCCGGCTTATGGGGGCCGGGTAAGGTTTGTGTGTGCTGTTTTATGTTGTGTTATGTTATGCCATGTTATATTAGACACGAGTAGATCGGCAGTAGAACGATACGTCTCCAGGTATGACTCCTACTCCTTCCAGTATAATTAAAAGAAGGTATGATTTACATTATCAGACAGTTAATCCATTCCTTTCTACTTCATTTTCATCAGTTGTATTGTTATTTTCAGATATTTCTTTCAGTTATTGCTTTACATACTCAGTACCAGCGGTACTGACGCCCAGTGGGGCGCTGCATTACTTGCCTGAAGGTACTCATAGATGAGCAGGCGATACCACGTGATTCTTGTCAGCGATCGAGCATTCAGCTCCTGTCATCCGGAGACTGAATCCCAGAGGTGTATTCCGTTTTCTTTTGTTGTACAGTACGGGTAGGTCGGGGCCCTGTCCCGATCATTTCTATTGCTATTCCTAGAGGCTTGCAGTCTGTATGTATATTACCTTATGGTCAAATGAGCCGGTCGTGTGAGGCCGTGCAGTTGTATAGCTGTTAGTACTTTTGTTTCCTTTATGTTGGCCGTATGGGGCCATAGTTCGACAGTAGTGGTGACCTTGCCGGTCACGTAGCTATCCAGTACTTCAGGGTTGAGTTATAGATAACTAGACAGCATGGTGGCCTTGTCGGTCCGCATAGGTTTCCTTACAGTTGCTTGTTTCTGGTTAGCTGTTATTACAGGTAGAGGAGGCTATAGGCCAATGGGCCGGGGGATGTGTTTACAGCCGTTATATAGCCCTTTGTTTCCAGAAATGTGAGTTAGAGCCAGCCAGGCACCAGATGTGCCCAGGCTCAGCAGTCTAGTAGTTCAGGTCCTAGTAGGGCACCAGGTGCCAGTCATACCCCCAAGGCGTGGTGTGACAGGTGCGTAGATGAGATGGGGGAGAAAAGTAAAAGCTAGTCAACGATAGGTAGGGTGTGGTGTGAACAAAGAGAAAAATGGCTTACTATAAGTGTCAGTACGAGCCGTACCTAGCACCCGTACCATAACATCAGAGGAAACGCACAAGTGTTAGGGAAAAGTAAGACTCATGGTACGAGTCGTAACATCCTACTACGAGCTGTACTAAGAAGCCGTGAAGAAACATCAGAAGATGTGCACCTGCAGAAGCTCCTAGTATGAGTGGAAACCACGAATTGTAATGACAACATATGAACCATACTAAGGAGTCATGGAAAATTTTAGAGAGTATACGAACAGGCAAATCCTAGGGTATGAGTAGATTTCACGAGTCATAGCACCAAGGTGCTTACTGTACCAAGGACTTGTGGTGAGATTCAGAGGATTCCAAATTTCAAACGTCCATACCATGACAGGCACTTATGACTCATAGTGGCATTGCAAGAGTCGTATCAACCTCCAAGACTTGATAGATTCAGATGCTGCATTTCATAGTACGGATAGAAGCCACGACTCGTAGCATCATGCTACAACTCATAGGATGAGGCAGCAGCAGTTTTCCCGCAAATTTAGGAAAGGTTTTTTTATTAATTATAAAAATACTAGTTAATTAGCTCGCGCTTCGCGCGATCATTTAAAAATAGAAGTGAACTTGCTAAGGTGATCATTTAATATAAATTAATTCATATAAAAATAATAAATATTAAAAATACTTCAATACATTTTTATTTATAAAATACATGTCTAAAGTCTAAACTAATCAAATCTCTTTTTAAGTAAAATTTGAAAGTTTTATAAAGTAATATCGAATAAAAAAGCTTCCAAAGTTATAGTAAATAAACACAAAATAGACACTTTTTTCATTGTTACTCCCTCATCAAAATAGTGTCCAAAATAATCTTAATAAATAAAATAAAAAGATACAACAATCTTGAATTGCAAATCCACAAGCATAGATATAATCGTCTTTCCTCTCATTAGGGTGAAAAGTATGTACGATATATCATATATGAATAGCAATCTTCTTCGTAATACTTATAATATTTTCTTGTAATATTATTATTTTTGAACTGCCATCTATCCACCAAATATGAAAAATATTACTATATATTATTGTCAAGAGAAAGCCAGCTAAACAAATAGATACATAAAAAATAAATAAAAATGACAGTGCTGCTAGAACTTCTGAATTTTCTATCCACTTCAAGCAAAGGATTTTCTATAAAAGATGGTACCATGCGAATAAAATGACTACTACATTTGATTTTTTACTTTAAAGATATGCAGCCCTAAATAATTAGATCAGATAACTTGAATAGATTGCATAACCTTACTTATGCATAATTGGATTTATTTTGGTGAATGAGATGTTACTACGAATATCTTTTAACTATTTAACTATTTATGCATGAAAAATGACATCATCAAATACAATTAATAAGCATGTCAATTTACCAATTAAAGTAAACATTTAAACATCTTAATTAGATAAATATAGGATGAAATATCTCAGAACTTAAAATGTTAAAAAAAAAGTTGTTTAATGTAAAGAAGTTATGTGAAGCATATCAATATCAACTCAGGACGTTAAGATAATTTCAATATCCCATAAAAAATAATGCATACAATTTCAGACTAATCAATTAAGGAAGAGATTATACTTGACTATTAAATTTTATGTTGGCAAAAAAGTAGAGTTATATTACAAAGTAAAAAAATTATACACATATACTAAAGTCATAAATAATTTGCAAAGGATCTATTATCTACTAATTACAAAGAAAATGAGCATGCTTGGTAGGACGACCATTAACTATTACACAAAAGAAACTGCGGGATAAACTTTTTTCCAGGACTTTCATAGATTTGTAAGATATAATTAACCAACAAATCTAACTATATTCTTTTATCTTGATAATATTCTCCTCCAAAAGCTATACATATTTTGAAGATCAAACATTATTGTGATAGAATTTATGGAGGATCTGAGCAACATAGGTTATAATCATAAATGTAAAGTGATAGACACGATGACTATTCGTATTACTAACTAATGTATGTTTGGGATAAGGGCTTATAGTTATTGTAATTAGACATTATTTATCGAAGTACAATAATTTATCCTAACATTATCATATTAAACTGGGAAGATACAATTAATATATTTCATACTTTACACAAAACAAAAAAATAAGAAGTTATGATAGACTTTATTAGTATCCCAGTTCTTCCAACTTGAATTTTTAAACTGATTCTTGATTCAGTTATGTCTATTCGAGTTGATAAATGAAACTAATCTTTTCTTTGAAAACCAACTTTTAGAAATGATATAAGTAGTAATATTTCATCAATATCTAATTTAAGGCACATAATACATGAAAGGCCCACACCTCCTATATAACAGTCGTCCTTGTTCCTCTTTTTAGTACTTCATCCTTCGTTTTTATTAGTAGAAGTTCAAATCTCATTGATCATCGTAATTATCACAGTTAATAAGTATATCATATGACTCCTAATTTTCTTGAAAAAAGAAGTATCCAAGTAAGATAGTGAGTAGATGACCCCTAAGTTGGTTACAGAATAGTACTATTAAGTATTTAATTACATCAAATATTTTCACTCATATATGTGCTAAGAATATATATAAAAGAGACATGGAGGAAAAATAATGGATAAAATTAATGGTCATGGTTAAAATTATTAGTATCTACCAAATTTAAGAAACCATAGGAATAACATACAAAAAGAAAAAGAAGGGAATGATATATATTATCATGCTAAAAAGTGAATACATAAAGGTCATTGCTTTATCCAGATTTTAAATAATTTCCTAATTTTTGTGGGACTAATTCTCTCCATTGTCTTTTCATGTTCCTAATCAAACATTCAAAACCACCAGCAAAACAAATATCATAAAATTAATAATAAGAACATACATGCTTCTTAAAATAAGGAGTAATATTACTAATAAATAAGTAACCAAGAAAATTATTGTCCATCAAGCGCACGCGCATCATAAAATAAAAGACATAACCTATTATAAAATAAAAAGATAACAACAATTGAATAATTACATTCGATTCTTTAAATGAAACTATCAAAAGTTACATCTCCAAATTTACTCTTAGAATATATAGTTGATAAGATACCAAATCAAACACATTGTCTTATAAAAAATATATCATTTTATTCGGATTAAGTAAACTTTGTAATCAACTTAGGCATGTCGTGAAGCAATGTTGCAGTAATTTTATCATTCTACTTCAAAGAAAAGTATTGAAAAAAGACACACAAAACATAAGAGCAAGAGGAAAATAATATTCAGGATTGAAATGGTTCTCCATTTTTATAATCGAAAGAAAAAGTATTGACTTGTATTTCATTTTTAGCTTAGCATAATCACCTAAAATATATACATGTAACTTGAGTGAAGGCGAATATTTCTCACAATAAAATCACAAATCTCCTACTTGTTTAATATTTTTTTGGACCTATATACATGTAACTTGAATCTTCTGATAGAGACACAAAATCCGAAGAAAAAATTACGCAGATATCTTCTTTTTCCTCATCTTCAAGTAATCCCTTAATCCAAAAATTCACTTTGAGATCCTCAAATATTTGTCAATCGGTAAATTACTTATATGTTCAAAATTTGAAGGTAATTCTATAAAAAAAATAGTAAAATGAGAAGTCCACCATAATACCATGCACTGTATAACAAATAAATTATAATGATTGACAAATTAATTCACAAAATTTAGAACTTAACAAATCAAAAGTAGATTTGATATTCTAATAGTTGAAGTGTTATCAAATAAATAGACACATATTTACAATGATCTGAACACACCTTTCTCATTTGGTACACAAGACACTCTAGTCATATATGAAAAATCTCCCGACTTCTATTATAAACTGACATATACAATTGAAAGATTTTTTTGTTTGTTTGTTTGTCGGGATATAAAAGATTAAAATTTGGATCATCAGTAATATATGAAAAAGGACAGAAATTGATGGTAAATCATTTTAAAACTCCCATAAAAAATAGAGAATACATGTATCTCATAACAAAATCACAAATGTTTGACTTGCTTAAAGGTTTTTGGGCCCTATGTACATGTAACTTAAAACTTCTGGTAGAGACACAAAGTTGGATGAAAAAATTACACAGATATCTTCTTTTTTTCACATCTTCAAGTCATCCTTCAGTCCAAAAAATTATTTTGAGATCCTCAAGTAGTCTTCAATCTGTAAATTACTTATATGATCAAAACTTGAAAGTAATTTTATAGAAAATAGTAAAATGAGGAGTGTTCGCGCTCCAGCGCACACGCAAGCGTACGCGGTCGTACAAGTAATACAATGGCCCTTTTTGAGAGCCGGATGTCGAACCCACAGGGACTGGACCAATTTAGCAAATTATGAAGTTCAAGTGTAAGATAACCTTCACAAGTGTTGATTAGAGAAGTTTTCGGTAAATTATAATTAAGTTTTGGGGTGGTCACAAAATAATCTGCAAACAATATAAGAAGCAGCTAGAGCTAAGGCTGCATAATCATGCAATGCCACACCTTGCAATGGTTCAAGTATGATATTATCAATTGTTGTCTCACATAGTTAGAATATATGATGTTCATGGTCTTTCAAGCCTCTAAAACCGACAAACTAGCCTCACAGCTACATCGTTGAGCGGGGATGTGACATCCCAGTTCGTGGGAAATTCACCTATATGGATGTGGTTTATGGGGTTTGTGCTCTTGATTAGGGACTTTCATACCTCTAATCATTTAACCTAACATAGCTTCACAACTACTTCTATGAGTGGTGGAGAGATAATTCTAAGCCGGTGTCTTGCTGTCATCCCGTTTTCTCAACCAAGTAAGGCAATTTAGGTATAATTTCTATCCTAATTGAGGATCATATCGTAAGATCAGAACTTGCTCCCTACATTCCTATGTTCTTGCCTAGGGTTGATCTTTCAAGCTTTTACCTAAGCTTAACATGTATGTTTTCATGGTGATCAAGCATAAAAACAACAATAATGAAGAATGTAAGACAAAACAACAATTAACAACTCAAACCAAAACGAATTCATGCGATTACAATCATATCATGTGGCCGCAACCCTAGAGGAAGGGTTTTAGCCACTCATGTTCATACAATAACTTAAAAACATTGTTAAAGTAGAGTACTTACAAGAATAGGTAAAAGAGAATGTAAATTTGGTAAACCCTAGGTGAGTTCTTCACTTCTCCCTTAGCTCCTCTACGGTTTTCCGAAAATATTTCGTGACAAATGATTTTAGAAGCTAAGGGATCAATTTATACTAAGCTGAAAAAATGCAAAATTTGGCCTATGGTGGAATAGCTCCGTGGCACGGAGGCTATCACAGAGATTTTCCTCCGTGCCACGAAGCAAACGCGACGGTTCACTGTTTGGTAGCCCCTGCTTATATAAATTAATTCTTCGCTCCGTGGCACATTGTTGAACGCCCCAATGCTTCTCCGTGGCACGGAGTTGGCTCCAAATGTCCCTTTTAGCTTGTCTCATCATCCCTACTCCATCCCTTAACATTTATCTTCAATATTAGGGCCATTATATTCACATTGAGCTCCATAAATTGGCAATTTCAACCTACAAAGAGAGATCATCATATTTGTTAGTCTATGGTCACAAATTATACAAAATACATGAGATTATTCTTAAATTAAGGTACAACATGGGTAAAACATGGGTATAAAATAGTGTTTGGCCAAGTAAATAAGCCCAAGATCACTACCCCACACTTAAATCCTTGTTCGTCCTCGAACAAATCCTTTACATGTCATGCACAAGGAAGACTCACAATTCACCAATTGACGCAAGACAACTCAAATTAAGGCTACAATGACTGATTTAGATGACAAGTTCAAATAAAGCATGTTATATATATATAATATACAACATAATTCAAATCCAATACAACCAAGTTAAGACCTCCTAGCCACAAGAATCAACTCTACAACCACAGAAGCTCATGCACATTAGGGAATCAAGAATTCTAACATGAATTCTATCTTTTCTCAAACATGTTCCCTCACAACAATAGAGATACCCTTTTTTCACTTGCAAGTTTTTCCAATTATAACATGTATGGGTATATGAATAAGAATTCAACTCACTCTCACAAAGAATTCACATGCATCATATATTGACCCATAAGCTTGCCTTTAGTGTATTAGTCCGCTAATTTAGGAATGTTTGAGCGTAAGATCAAGTAGGACTTATCAGGTTGTAATGTAAGCTAAGGGACGGGTAGGTACTATTCTGGCCAGTAATAGTGGCTATCTTCCCCAAGCGCTTTTAATACATCACACTTTTCTTAAGAATTTCCATCCTCTTACTTCACCTTTATTCTTTTTTCTCCCATTTTCACCTGTTGTTTCCCCATTTCATTAAGCACCCTCAAACTGCTAGTAAGGAGTACTTAAGCAATTATTTTCTTTAATCTTCTTTTTCGCTCTTTTCTTCTTTAACTCCTTACTAACTCTTCTTCAACTTTTTTTAAAAAAAGTGCACCTCTAGTCTTTTCTTTAACTCCCACAACAACTATTTTTCTTCTTATTCCAACTTCTCCCTCCTTTACTCTTATGGATTTTTCACTTAAGCGCTTAGGAGCTTTGGAGCAACTTCAAGGCTATTGAAAGAAAGGGATTAAGCTTATGTTGCAGCTATCAAAGTATAGGATTAAGACACAATGGGGCTAACAAGGATGAGACATTCAAGGTGGTTAAAGCGAGGGATAAAAATTAGGCTCATTCAAAGAAATGCCTATATCATCTCCTACAATTGACATCCCTCATTTCATTTTGTATACACACCAGGCAAGTTCTAGACACTAACAATAGCATGGAATATTCAAAAAACCTTACACTCACAACACATGCTCAATTCAAGACAAATTCAGCAGACTCTTAACTCAGCTAATCACAAGAATTCAAAATTAAGCTTTAAGCACATAGAGTCACATTCAAGAGCCTAGGTGTCTCAAACAGAGTTATACAACTTTTCACATGCTTCAACACTAACCACACTTGCATCTCACAATCATGTATAGCACATAACAAGAACAGCAAGCCATCAATTAGCTACGGGTTCAAAAACAATAACCTATTGACTAATTTTCCCTCAAGCTGGTCATCATCCATCCATTGTCGTGAATAGTCCCTAACTATGACTAAAAACACTATGTACCAACAAATACAAATTTTTATTCTTCGGTTCAAAGTGCCCCCCATTGGAAAAGAACCAAAAAGAAAAACCAACGGGTGCGGATTCATGCTCAACTAAAAAATTTTCCCTCAACAAATACCTATCAAACACTAAATTCACCACAAATCATTAAGCATAAAATTTTTAAATTTCCCTTCCCTCACCCCACACTTGAATCATGCTTTGTCCCCAAAGCATCCAATTAAAATTCAAAAAGGATGAGAAATACTCCCTGGGGCCTCTAGGCCTAGCTAACAACATGTTTTTCTTCATTTTGAACAAGTGGTTATCGACCCCACACTTTCCCTCTTTCTTGTTTCTTAGCTTGCTCCTCCAAGGGTACTCAGGCTTCCCCTCCATTTGTGCTTAATTCTCCACCAAAAACAACAACAAGATGAAAATAAACAAAACAAGTACAAATGAAAGAAATTGAAATTGTACATGTTGTACCCTTGGGTTGCCTCCCAAGTAGCTCCTTATTTTATGTCGCGGAACGACGCATCAAGTTTCACCACTTTTTTTTCCACTTTGAGGATGTGAATCTCACTCCTACTTTCTTCTCCAGTTTCCTCTTATGCTCCAGGGGTGGTGGAGGACCAAGGAGTAGATGTCGCCTCTAGCACTTATTGGCCCTTACGTAAGTGAAGTCATTTTATCTCTGGGAATTAGAAAATTTTATAATATACGGGGCTTGTTACTCCTCTAGACCTTTCTCTACAAGCTTGGAAGACTCTATTTCTAGGTTGTCAACCAAACTTAATGTCGAGAAATGCTTTGAGTGGGGTACAATACACCTCAAAGTTGAAACTGCATTGTGCTTGACCTCCTTACTTGTGTACACCTTCTCCACATCAACATCTAACTCCACATGAATGTCAAATGGTTGGAACTCTATCTCTCCTTTCATGACTGGATTGGCTATATGTGTGAGACCATCATGGGGACTCTCAGGAGCATCTACCTGTTGAACTTCTTCCAAGAACTCACCCTTTTCTTCTCCTTGTAGTCCCTCTTGAGTATTGCATAAGACCGACACTTTCAAATCAAAGCAAGCTTCAGCCTCAGCCATCATCTCCATAAACTTGGCACTTATAACTTCAAAGGCCTCTCCATTTTCCTTGCTCTGAACTCCCAATACTTCCATCTTCTCCCTCATCGCTTTTGTCCGCTCAAGAACCTGTTTTAACATGTTTTGTATCTGAGCTTGGTGTTCCAAGTCCTCCTTTTTTATCATTCCTATACTCATCTAAAACAACAGAAGGATCGTAATAGGGGCTTGGGGAAGGGGAATATGCATTTGGACAACCACCCAAATGGCCATCTTGACCACCACATATACTGCAAGTGCGACAGTGTTTCCACAAGTGGAGTCCTCCACAGTTCATACAGGACTCACCAAAATATGAGTATCCACCATTCAACCCATTTGTGTTCCATGATGTCATGTCATGAAGGGTATCCGACTAAAAAAAATAAAATAAATCTAAAACTAATAAAAAAAAATTTCAACACTTAGAAAAATAGACACTAACACAAAACAAGAAATTCACCAATTACACCAGTCCCCAGCAACGGCGCCAGAAACATGTTCGCTCTCCAGCACACACGCAAGCGTACGCGGTCGTACAAGTAATACAATGGCCCTTTTTAAGAGCCAGATGTCGAACCCACAGGGGCTGGACCAATTTAGCAAATTATGAAGTTCAAGTGTATGATAGCCTTTACAAGTGTTAATTAGAGAAGTTTTCGGTAAATTATAATTAAGTTTTTGGGTGGTCACAAAATAATCTGGAAACAATATAAGAAGCAACTAGAGCTAAGGCCGGATAATCATTCAACGCCACACTTTGCAATGGTTCAGGTATGATATTATCAATTGTTGTCTCACATAGTTAGAATGTGCGATGTTCACGGTCTTTCAAGCCTCTAAACACGACAAACTAGCCTCACAACTACATCGTTGAGCGGGGATGTGACATCCTAGTTCATGGGCAATTCACCTATATGGATGTGGTTTACGGGGTTTGTGCTCTTTATTAGGGACTATCGTACCTCTAATCATTTAACCTAACTTAGCTTCACAACTACTTCTACGAGTGGTGGAGAGATAATTCTAAGTTGGTGTCTTGATGTCATCCCATTTTCTCAACCAAGCAAGGCAATTTTGGTATAATTCTATCCTAATTGTGAATCATATCGTAAGATAAGAACTTGCTCCCTACATTCCTATGTTCTTGCCTAGGGTTGCTCTTTAAAGCTTTTACCTAAGCTTAACATGTATGTTTTCATGGTGATCAAGCATAAAAAGAACAATAATGAAGAATGTAAGACAAAACAACAATTAACAACTCAAACAAAAATGAATTCATGCGATTACAATCATATCACGTGGCCTCAACCCTAGAGGAAGGGTTTTAGCCTCTCATGTTCGTAAAACAACTTTAAAGCATTGTTAAAGTAGAGCATTTACAAGAATAGGTAAAAGAGAATGTAAAATTGGTAAACCCTTGGTGAGTTCTTCACTTCTCCCTTAGCTCCTCTACGGTTTTTGCGAAAATATTTCGTGAGAAATGATTTTAGAAGCTAAGGGATCAATTTATACTAAGCTGATGCAAAATTTGGCCTGTGGTGGAATAGCTCCGTAGCACGGAGGCTATCACGGATATTTTCCTCCGTGCCACGGAGTAAACGCGACGGTTCACTGTTTGGTAGCCCCTACTTATATAAATTAATTTTTTGCTCCGTGGCACATTGTTGAATGCCCCAATGCTTCTCTGTGGCACGGAGTTTACTCCAAATGTCCCTTTTAGCTTGTCTCATTATCCATACTCCATCCCTTAACAGTTATCTTCATTATTAGGGCCATTATATTGACATTGAGCTCCATACATTGGCAATTTCAACCTATAAGGAGAGCTAATCATATTTGTTATTCTATGGTCACAAATTATACAAAATACATGAGATTATTCATAAATTAAGGTACAACATGGGTAAAATATATAAAATAAGATTTGGGCATGTAAATATGCCCAAGATTAAGAAGCCTGTCAAATATCATGAACTGTCTAACAAACAAATTTTAATGATTGACAAATTAGTTCACAAAATTAAATACTACAAAACGAAAAGTAGATTTGCTCCTTTAAGAGTTAAAGTGTGATCTAAGAAATATATAGAAATCTGCAAAGACTTAAACACCCATTTACTTATATATCAAAACATGAAGGTAATTCTACAAAAAATAGTAAAATGAGAAGTTCATTATAATAACATGAATTACCTAACAAATAATAGTGATTAACAAATTATTACACAAAATTTAAAACTTAACAAATAGAAAAATAAATTTGATACTTTCGGAGTTGAAGTGTTATAAAAAAATAGATAAATTTTTTTAAAGATCCGAACACGTTATTCTCATTTTCTCCACAAGAACTCTAGTCATGTATGAAAAATCTCCCAACTTCTATTATAAACTGGCATATACAATTAAAAGATTTTTTTATTTATTTGTTTGTCGGGGATATAAAAGCATAAAAATTGAATCATCAACAATATATAAAAAAGGCATGAAATTAATGGTAAATCATTTAAAAACTCCCATAGAAAATAGAGATACATATATCTTATAACAAAATTACAAATCTCTTACTTGTTTGAGTTTTTTGGGTCCTATATACATATATCATTGAAAGGTTTTTTAGTTTGTTTGTTTGTTGGGGATATAAAAGCATAAAATTTGGATCATGAGTAATAGATGAAAAGGGCATGAAATTGATGATAAATCATTTAAAAACTCCGATAAAACAAAGAGAATACATGTATCTGACAACAAATTGCAAATCTCTGACTTGTTTAATATTTTTTGAGCCCTATATACATGTAACTTAAAACTTTTGGTACAGACACAATGTTATCTTCTTCTTTTTTTTCATCTTAAGTCATCCCTCAATTCCAAAATCCATTTTTGAGATCCTCAAGTTATCGCAAATTCGTAAATTATTTTTATAATCAAAAAATGAAGGTAATTTTACAAAAAATAGTAAAATGAGAAGTCCATCATAATACCACAAACTGCATAATAAATAAATTACAATGATTGATAAATTAAAATTAGTTTACAAAATTTAAAACCGAACAAATTGAAAAGTAGATTTGATCCTTTAAGAGTTGAAATGTCATCTAAGAAATAGACATAAATTTGCAAAGACCCAAACATACCTTTGACATTTTCTCCATGAGACTCTCTAGTCATGTATGAAAAATCTCCTGATTTTAATATAAACTAACATGTAAGATTGAAAGTTTTTTTGTTGTTTGTTTGTTGAGGATATTAAAATCTGGATCATGAGTAATAGATGAAAAGACATTATGTTGATGGTAATCATTTACAAAATATCCCATTGAAAATAGAGAATACATGTATTTTCATAGAAAGAGAAAAGAATTTCTACGAAAAAAATTACAGGAAAAAAATATTATAATTATTGAGAAAGTGCAGAAGATGAAAAAGTGGTATGGTGTAATGAATAGGAGTTAATGAAAGTAACCTTTTGATTTTCAAGAAAGCACCTTATAAGAAAAAATAGAATTAAAACTCTAAAAATCTGAGAATAATGAAAAATAAAACAGGAAAAAAGATAAATATCTTTTCTAATCAATGAAGCATGCCATGTCATCGGGTTAAAGTCTCTTCTTTATATAGATATATAGATTTTTTAGTTGTTTCCTTAGGGGACGCCAACACTATTGGCATTATATTTGTAGTTTTGGGGTTTCCTCGGCTCTTGGAGATCAAATACTCGAATACTTGGACATAATTCATCATTATTCTTGGGTTTTTCTGACAAGTAATTATGCAATAGATTCTTGGGTTCTTATTTAATCAATATTGTAAGTCTTCAATTATGTTTTCTTTCATTAAATATGATTTTATGCTTGCAATTATATAAAGCTAAACCTTCAACAACTAGAGTTCAGGAACCATGTTAACACAAACTGATTCTAAACCAACACGAATGCCTATATTGTTGTTTTCTTCATGATAAACGTTTCTTAATGATGTGCAACATTAGGCCTAGCCCGAATTCTCTTCTAGCTTTAAATTAGAGAAATAGAGATAAGGAAAAGAAAAGAACAACAAAGCCTTAAAATTGAGTTTCATTGAATAGCTTGAGCTGTGGTTTCAGGAGAGTTAATTTGGAACTGTTGATAATGGTAAAATTTAAATCCCTCATGAAACCTAACCCGGTGATTGAGTAGAGTCCTCTAATAGGGACGAATCAATCATTTAGATGATCATAATTTATCAGTTCTTTAGGATAAGTATTATGATAGATCATGAATGTAATAATCTGACATATTTATGAAACCATGGGGAACACCTCCCTAGTTGATTGCATAAACATTGATCAGAACTTCAGCTCAAAATACTATTACTTGATTTGAAATTCCCCCTTTGGGAAGTAATTGAACTAAATGTGTGAATACTAGCATTAGTCTGTATCATGAACATATTCCCTATGGGGTCGGCCCCAACCTAGTTGGATTCTTTATTGACAACGTTCGTGTTATATTTCTTCAAGGGTGTAATTTGAGAGTAATAAAAAATGGCACTGTTGTCGGGGATTACAACTTATAATTAGATTAATTTCTTTTATTTAACTTTAAGTCATTATTTCCTCATTTATGTTTTGCTTTCTTTTGTTTTTACATAGGAGACCGCTTGGTGAATGCCGAGTACGTGGAGTAGAAAAAACCCTCTAGTCACAATTGATCAAGAGTTTGAAAGAACACTGCGAATAATGTCTAGTATGGAGACCCCAGAGAAGATGGAGGCTAGGTTGTCCACTGAGGTGTGCCGAGCTAATGACGTGCACCAGGCTGAGTTTGCTCGGCAAGCTACTCCTCAGGAGGCAGATGATGCCTAAGAAGAGGTGCACAATGCTAGCCGGAATAGAAGAGGGAACAGATGTCGTGATCCACACCAGTTCCATACATATGCTCCTCACTCTGATGATGATGAGGACATGGATATTGATGAAGAAGGGTTAACATAAGCTATTTTACCCCCACCTTTATCTGCTGGGTCAAAACTCAATATCACGACCACAATGATCTAGTTGCTTAATATGAAGGGTGTGTTATGTGGTATACACTTGATGACACAAATCTCCACCTGATGAACATTGTGGGTATTTGCAAGGCTTATAGGTTGCTAGGAGTGAGTTAAGACGCTACCAGGATAAGGCTCTTTCCATTCTCCCTATCTGGTGAGGCTACCCTTTAGTTGTGGAGTTGCCAAATGACTCCATCACCAACTGGAGCAAGCTGAAACATGCCTTTCTAGAGAGGTTCTTTCAACCTTCTAGGATATTGCTGCTCAAAGATGGGATCTACAACTTTTGATAGCTTAAGACAGAGGCATTTCATGAGACATGGATGAGATTCAAGAAGAAGCTGACCCAGTGTCTGAATCATGTAATTATTGATGATAGCATGTTTGAAAGTTTTTACAGGTCTCTAAAAAACAACACCAAGGCTATACTTGATACAGTGGCAGGTGGAGCATTCATGAGTCACTCGTGGGAGGAAGCAACCACCATACTTGATCGAATGACCAAGAATATAGTCTGGCATACTAGAGAGGAGGAGATAACTGCGGGTACATATGCAAGAGGGATAACTATTGGAGCAGCGCAAGAAGGAGGAGGAGCATGATCAGGAGTTAGCTCATATAAGAACATCTATATTCCTGCTCACAAAACATATCATGGGGTATGGAATGCAGAAGGTAAACGCAGTGGGAGCACAGGGTCAGGAAAAGGTGTTCGAGCACTCAGATTCGGAGGAGGAGGAAAACTTGTTGGATAAGTAGGTGGTATAATTTCAAGCCACACCCAAGGGTATGGTTAAGACAGTTTATGCCAAGGTTCCAAAAATCAAGGTCGTAACCAGTATAGGGACAATTACAATAGGAATGATTACAGGGATAGGAGCAATGGTCGAGAGCAGAAAGGTGATTGGAGAAAGAAAGACGATTACAAAAATGACCGTACAAGCCTTTATATCCATCATAAGGCTCGAGGTGATGATGTTGGGCTCTCAAAGTTTGAGGAAATGATGGTTGAGCTGCTAAAGAAGGCAAAGTCGGCAGATGATCAGCTGAAGGACATTCAATGAGATATATCTATCATAAGCCAGAAAGATGAATTGCATGCCACAATTATCAAGCAGATTGAGCAGTACCTAGGTCATATATCTGCATGCTTGAACTAGAGGTAAAAGGGCATACTTCCTAGAAATTCGTATAGAATCTAAAGAATGACTATGAGTTCAAGACAGACTGCTATGGTGAAATTTGTAGACACGCTTCTCTTAGGAAGCAATGCTAATGCATCTCGGTTCGAGTCCAACCACTGCATGGATGTGATGACTAGGAGTGGAAAATGTACAGTTGATCTGCCCATGCCAATTGTAATTGAGATGAGAAAATAAAGTGAGACCGAGGTAGATGAAGAGGATGAGGCTGCAGAGTAGGTGATTAAAGGTGATGTTGAGTTGACCAAGACTCCAGTTGATGCAAAGGAAGCTGAGGTAGAAAAAGAGAAGGCAAAAAAGGCCCCATAGGTTTTCAAACCCATCCCTTGACCACCTCCACCGTTCCCTTAGAGGATGAAGAAGAAGGTGGATGATGGGAAGTTGCAAAAGTTTTTGTCCATGCTGAAGCAGTTGTCTGTGAATATCCCATTGGCTGAGGCATTGGAGCAGATGCCTGGGTATGCAATGTTTATGAAGGACCTGGTAACCAGGATGTGATATGTGAGCTATGAGTCTGTTGGAAATCTACATCATTGTAGTGTTATAGGCTCACCTGGTTCTTGCTAAGAAAAAGACACAGGTGCCTTCACCATCCCTTGCATGATTGGAAACTTTGAGTTTGCAAGGGCATTGTGTGATCTGGGAGCTCGCATCATTCTGTTTCCACTAGTTGTGTTCAAGCAGTTGGGCTTGAGAGCCCCCACGCTGATGACAATGTGGCTATTAATAGAAGACCACACAATGTAGAAGACTGTGGGCATACTCAATGACATCCTAGTGAAAGTGGACAAGTTCATCTTTTGAGCTGACTTTGTGTTCTTGGATTGTGAGGTACATTTTAAGGTCCCCATCATCTTAGGTCGACTATTCCTTGCTACTGGGAGAGCTTTAGTGGATGTTGAAGCAAGCCTGTTGAAGTTTAGACTGAACAAAAGAAGAGGTCACCTTCAATTCTGTAGGTCAATGAAGCAGCCAGTTTCATGTAGTCTCAGCAATTGATATGGATTCTGAGTTTCATGATGAATTCTAAGTACTCAACAGTCTTTCGTCGTGCTGTGATCTTAAATCAGGTGTTGCATGGGAGGCAACCTATGAGGTGGTTTGTTGAAGTCCAAGTAACCAAGCTACCTGCGTCATACTGCGAAGTTAAATCGGGTGCTTCTTGGGAGGCAACTCAAGTATCTTGACAGGTGTGTCTAGTGTGCATATTAAACAAAAAGTTATGTGGTGAAAAATTCAGTGCAGGTCTGGACTACGAGCCTCAGTAAAAACCGTAGCATGATGGTACGAGTACTCCCATCTGATGAGTTGGTAATTTATAAACTCATTTGAATTTTAAGCATGACCTTTTTCTTGCTTTTCAACTAATTTAGGAAGGTTTTATGCCCTTTTTCTTCTATATGTAGGCATTTGAAGGAGACAAAGATAACGGATGATTTCAACTCAGAAAGAGCTGTAAAAGATATGCTCTTAACCAGCGAAGCGTGGATCCAGACTTGTAAAATGCAGGTGGAACGCAGTTGCTACTGTCTTGCACTTGCGTTTAGCAGATTGGAACCTACTAAATGTAGGTTAAGCGCATGTAAAACACAGTTGCACCTACAAACCAATTGCAAAGCAGCGATGAAATGCAGAACGAAGGACAAGTGACCCATTTTTCTTATGGAAGGGTAAAAACATCCAGAAAAGGTTCCAAAGAACCTATAAGCCTCCAATGGAAATTGTGGAAAGATATACAAAATAAAATAAAGTTATTTTTGACCCTCATTATACACCACACAACACACATTCAATTCTAGAGAGAACAAAAACATACCGTAGAATTGTAGTGAGAAAATTTGCTTTTCTTCTTCTTTTTCTTTAACCCATTTTGGGGGAATTCCACCATTATTGTAAGACCTTGTGAAGAAAATTCGATAATCAATATGATGAATTTTTAGGAGAATCCTCTTGGTATCTTCTCTCTCTCTAAATATGCGTAGCTAAATTGCTAGCTAGGGATGTGTGCATGGTGGGTTTGTAAATATGAAAGGGTATTGATTAATTGTTCTTGGATTCTAATTGCATGTATAAATGTACTATTTTCTCTAAGTTTTAATTGTAAAATAGATGGTTGCAAACATGAATTTTATTTCCTATTCTTGCTTTTGCTTGAGAAAGAAGGGTAAGGATTAAGTGAGAAAACAATAGGTAGGATTTGGAGTGTTGATGTGTGGGGTTGAGCTAGTGATAGTCAAAACCTACATTCCCACTATATTAAAGGTTCAAGGTTAGATATAACTTGATCCATCCTCAAGCTCTTATGGTTGATAATTTGGATTTTTCCTTGGGGTATGAGAGAACCTAAGGCATAAACATTCTTGTGGTGTAGAAATGAGAGAATATAATTTATCCACTGCTATCTATGCTATATTTTAATCTATGGCAACAATGTAAAACCCATTTTAGGTATTAGCCCATCAATAGCACACCCCTAGTCATCTCACTCGTAATTGCAACAATCTGAATTACCCTCCCTTAGTTTTAAATAAGATTTGATTGTTTTCCTTTTTCTCTCATGTTTACATTCTAAATGTTAAACAATGATGCATCCTAGTTTGTTCTAGTTTATAACTTTTGGATTACTGACACAATTCCTTGTAGGATTGTCGGGCATATTTTGTTTTGTGAACGACCGTGTACACTCTCTCCTAATGATGAGTGGATTTGGATGTTATAAAGATGGTTCTGTTGCCGAGGAAGTGAGTTGTGATAGCCATTAGTTATTTATTGATTCAAACTTATTTTGCATTTTGTTTTGCACTTTGTTTTGATTTTAATTTTATTAAATTTTATTGGTATTATGCATCGTGGAATGAAAGAAGGTTTGGTGGTTGCAACCTTTTTCGTGATGACCCATGTCCTTATTGTGGAGGACCACACTTTCGGAAAGATTGAAAATATGTCCCTAGAAGAGAGATGTGTGCACCTTCTTCTCCTATGATGGGTATAGATGCACTACCTGTGGTGGTCATTGTAGACATTGGGTTGGATGCCTAAATTAGTTCACTTCTCGTAATAGTGGCTATGATAGAAGTTGTGCTCTTGAGCTTGAAATGAAGGAAGCCATGGAATGTGAGGGAGGAAGCAATACATGTGGGCGTATGAAATCCATGAGCCAAGCCTTTTTGGAACGGGACTCTAATGTGGAAAATTATGTCAACTCCTCAATGGCTAGGGAATTATCTCCCCAAGAAGAAAGCTATAGTACTCTAAAAGAAGAAGCCGAGGAGATATTGAGAAGCATAAAAAGGAGGAGTGAACAACAGGACCTAGATCAACTTGAATTGAGGGAGGAATATCAATGTCATTATAAAGAAGGGGTCAAGATGCATTTGGAAGAGGTCAAGGTGATTTCCCAACCAATCAAACCAACAATGATGCAAGATGCCATAAGTAAAGAAGTGATACTAGAGCTCCAAATAGAAGTCCATCAATCCATTTATGAGGACTCAAGTGCACTTGAGAGGGAGGATGTCAAAGAAGAAACATGCTTGAGGATGAAGCGACTAAAATGGCCCTCCAATCATTTTTCAACATTGAACTTGGTTGACCATATGGAAATTGAGGTGACCATGTCGATAGAGGTAGTTGAAGAGGAAGATCACGGTGGCTTCATCTTAAAGTATGTCATGCCAACAAGGCCAAAACACATTTCCTTTAAGGGCTAAGATATACAAGAGGCAACATCCATTGTTTGGAATCTTTATTCTTACACCATGTAATACCCTGAAAGCCCTAAGATTAGACCCGACGGTTGGAATGGAGAAAACAGAAATTTCTGCACCAAGTCATAGGACGAGTCGTCCAGTGACCCATGAGGTGCACCACAAGTCTTTAGGTGACTCATTGAGTAAACGGAGAGATGGTTTGGATTTTTGAAATTTAGGGTTGATCACGAGACAAGCTATGACTCGTGGTTAGGGTAACGAGTCGTGGTGTCAGCCATGGCTAGGAGCCGGCTTGAAGATGGAAATTTTGGGTAGTGAAGCAAACGAATCATCACCACAAGTTGTCCCTCAGGCAACGAATCGTCCAGTCCCTCGTTGGGACTGGCAGTATGATTTCTCCTGCGAATTTAGTAAGGGATTTTCCGTAATTTCTATGTTCCTAAGACCTAAACTATGTCATTTTAAGCTCAGATAAGTGTGTTTTAAGAGGGTTTCGCTCATTCTAAACTTATTCCTCTCCTTTCATGCAAGCATAGAAGTTCCTAAGGGTGATCAAGCTTAGAAATTCATCAAGTCTTCTCCAATTTCCTTTGGGCATTAAAGTGGTTGAGAAATTAGGAGTACCCAAGTATGTAGGGTTATGAATGGGTGTATCCATCCACTCCCATGTCCAATCCCTTCTCAAATTCGTGGAAATTCTAGTGAATCCATGGGGTTTTAGCCCAACTTGTGAAATCTGTAAGTATCTATCATAGGTATATTCTGATCATCTTTCTAATGTTAAACTAATATTCATGGGCATGTTTTGTAATGTATTAAATTACAAATTATGTTTTCAATGTTTTACAAATTTTATGATTCCCAATTATGACAGTTCATGAAAGGTTGAGATTATGATATATGTTTTCAAGTACGAGGAGATATTTATGATGCAAGCATGATTTCGAATTACCCATGTCTATATCCATGTTTTGACTATCCAAGTCTATCTTAAGTATGTTTAAGTTTGGGCAAGCCCATATGATCAAGTTTGTTTCATGATTTATCTCAATTTCATGTTATTAGCTTACCACATGGATTTTGGAGTCTAGACTCCTACACTTTTCATCTTGTGGTGGTTTGAGCCTAGACTCTTAATGTTATGTTTTCAAATTATGTATATCATGTTATGATTCAGCTTCGTCACTAGATGATGGTTCAGATTCATTGAAAAATGATGGAGAGCATATGTATGTTTTTGGGAGTAGTGTCTAGAATCGAGTAGGCTAAGGGTCAGTCTACCCTATGCCTCAGAAGTACGTGGCAATGTAGGTATGATCAGTTTATTTGGGACCACCCTTGTGAGCTTCCCCTACCCCTAAGGGGCCTTCATCTTAATATCGATATAATAGTAGCATCCTTAGCCCTAAAAAGGCTTTGGACGGCTCTGCCCGCTTGAGTGTAATAGTCAGGACCACGTAAGCTCTATCGTGGTAATGTCGGTCATATGACGAGTCTCCCATTGTTCCTCATGATTTCAATTATGCATGTTCACAAGTATTGATATTATGTTTTTAGCAAGTTTGACCCAATATTCAGTTTTACTTATGAATAATTAGTTTTAGCTTTGGGTCATCCAATTCAATTATATTATTCATCTATGTTTAAATCACGTTTTCAGGTAATAATATGCAAGCCCTACTCTCAAAATCTTATGATGAAATGTTTTATCATATGCATGATTTCTATTTTTACTTACTTAGAGGTTTTGCTTACCTTGCATACTCAGTACATTCTATGTACTGACGCATACTAATGATACAGGCTACGACATTCAGGTTCATTCCTGCTGTTAGATATATCCTCTGAGTAGCATCTCGAGCTAGAGTTAGTGAGTCCTCATCCTTCGAGGACCCATTTCTCCAATTGTATTCAGTATCTTCAATTTCAATTTTAGTGATTTAGTTGGGGTCTTGTCCCATCAACACATCGGTATGTAGAGGCTTATCAGACATAGTACGTTTTCAGTTCTTTATTATAGTTATGTATTCAGAAAATTGATGTCATTTGATTTCATACATCCACTAATTTATATATGTTAGAATTTCGCATTACTATGTTGAGTTTAGATGTCATGTTCATGGCATGGGTCGACTTGGAGTCTCTCGGGGTTCTTTTTCCTATGTCTAGATCCAGGCCTATGTTCGGGTCGTGACAAACTTGGTATCAGAGCATTTGTTATTGAGGTGTCCTAGGGTGTCTGAAAGCCACGTTAAGTAGAGTCTTTTTCATGTATGTGAAGCACGCCACACTCATCACAAAGAGGCTACGAGACGTTTAGGAAACTTCCCTTCTTTCATGATCTATGTCATGCAATAAAATGTCTCTCTAACCTTCTACCTTGTGCTATATGCATTTGCAAAATCATGCCTCCTTGCCGAGTTAATGGAATAAGAAACAAAAATAGGAATGGCAATGAGAATGGTAATAGATATAGGCACCAGCAGGCCCTACCAGCCCTCGAGGATCATGTGCTCGAGAAGGTTGCCCATGCAGAGTTTAGGGCTGCCATTCAGATGTTAACTCTGGGTTTGACTGCCCAAGTCAACTAATAGGCGGTAAGGCATGTCCTTCAGAATGGGAATGCGACAGTGGCGAGAGTCGGAGATTTTCTTAGGATGAACCCTCCAGAGTTTCTCGGATCGAAGGTGGATGAGGATCCGCATGAGTTTATTGATGAAATTTAGAAAATCACCCAAATCATGGGGGTTACAGGGGAGGAATGTGCAGATTTATCCTCTTATTAGCTGAAATGGGTAGCACATATCTGTTTCAGATGGTGGAAGGATGGTAGGGCAGTTGGAGCAAGCCCTATAGGTGGGATGAGCTCCATACCGCGTTTTTGGATCGTTTTTTCCCTCATGAGATGAGGGAGATCAAAGCAGCTGAATTTGTGAACTTGAGACAGATCAACATGACGATCTAGGAGCATGCTCTAGAGTTCAGCCGCCTATCCAAATATGCACCTGATATGGTGGCTGACCAGAGGTCTCGAGTGAGTCAGTTCATTCATGGGATAACAGAATATTTGGTCAAGGATTGTCTGACCCTGATGCTTTATCAGGACATTAATTTTTCACAGATAGTCCTATACACCCAGCAGATGGAGGCGGTGCAAGTGAGTGAGCTGGAGAGAGAGGCCAAGAGGGCTAGGACTAATAGCTTTAGATTCTCCTAGAAGAGACTTGGTGGTGGACACCGTCAACAGTCCCACCAGAGATCATCAGCCCTAGTGCCGCCAGCATCAAGTGTGCCCTCTAGATCTAGGCGCGACCAGAGGGGCGAGCATCAGGCTCTCGAGGTTAGGGGAGCAGATCCTTGGAGCCCATTCTTCCAGCTTTTGACAGGTGCGGCCGAAGACACACTGGCTAGTGCTTAGCAGGTACAGGTGTTCGGCTTGTGGTGATTCTACACGCAAGTGCATGTGGTCGAACAAGTAGTAAAGTGGCTTAATTAAAGCCAAGTATCGATCCCACAGAGATTGAACTACGGTACTAACTAACTTAAGCGTCAGTGAACTCTATCTTTACGAATGCAGACAACGAAATAAACAATATTTTGAGAGTTTAAGTTTACTGATTAATAAGAATCTAAGGAAAAAGTATAAAGTGAGTCTGAACAATAGTAATGAGCAAGCTGAGGTTAAAACGAACATGCAGGGAATTAATTTATCAATACAATTTAGTTAATCTTTCCTTCGGTGGCTAGTCAAGAATTATTGCCTATGGATTGAAACTTTCGACTCCTATCCAATTTAAGAATCATGAACCTTAATCTACATTTCAGTGATAAAAGAATTTCATGCTCTATCCACACATAACCGATTACTTAATTGACTAATAAGACTTTCAGATATATTTCTATTCTGAATGTAAATCAATTCTCAATTTTCTAAACTAAGAAGAGATCATATCCTACCAATTCACATCTTTCCAATTTCTTTCCTTTTCAAAATCAAAATTGGATTTTTAGATATACTTTAACATTGGCCAAATATTAATGCAGTAAAACAAGAATTGATAGAACAACCATTGAAGAAAAGATGAAAACTAAAATGGTTAACAATTACATTCCGCTACAATTGTTCTTAACCTCAGCAAGAAGTGAATTAGCCACTCATTTGTGGATTAAACCTCATCAAATAAGTAGAATTCATACAAACAATTGAGATAAAAGAGAAAGAGATAGAGAAGAACCCTAGAATTTTCGTCCCCTCAACTGCTTGTAACTCACGTTCTTGCTCAACCAAGTCAGAATGTTTAAAATAAAACTTAAGTGTGCTATTTATACTATTGAGAATTTTTCCCGTAATAACAAGCAACGTGGCACAGAGTGTATCACGGAGCACTCCCTCCGTGTCACGGAGGTATCGCGGACCCTTACTGGAAGTCGATGCCCCAGGCAATTGCACCTCAACGTGGCACGGCTTGCATCGCGGAGCCTGCCCAACGTGCCATGGTGCTATGGCACACCTTCACTGGAAATTGACCAAATTATTTCATCTGAGGCAGAGTACCTCCGCGATGGCAGCGTGACATGGCTCCATCGCGGAGGCTCTATTTTTGCTGCTCTCCCTTGTTATTTTCCACTACTTGTTTCCAAGTTCATTCCCGATCTTCACCAACATGACTATTAGCTTCCAAAATTTCCTTTTGCCTGCAAAACACACTAATCATGTTGGTTAGTATAAATTCACATTTTTACTAAAAATCACATGAGAATGTACACATTATAATCAATAAAAGAGACGAAATGAAGCGTTTGAGTATCACTTGGGCATGCAATTCTGCCCAAGATCACTTACCCTACACTTAAACTCTTGTTCGTCCTCGAACAATATTCTCACATCTCATGCAATTGGCACTCACGCATAGCTACTTTGGCTCGACAATTCAAACTACGGCTATACCGATTATTTAATATAGCAAATCCTCAAGAAAACATGCATGGCCTCATCAATACAATGAAGTACATCACATTAAGATCTCCTAAGCTCAAGAATCAATTCTCGATCTTGGCAAACTCGTGCAAATCAACTGATCAAGACATCCGATATGAAATTTAATCTCTCGTCAAGCATGTGCCCTCACAACACAAGAATTACCCCATTGCCATCATATGATTTCCAAAGCACTACATGTAAGGGTATATGAATACGATTTTGCTCTCTCTCCCAAAGAATGCACATGCATCATGTCATGAACCATAGGCTTGCCTCTAGTGTATTACTCCACTAATATAAGGACGCGTGATGTAAGATCACGTAGGACTTAACGGGTTTTAATGTAAGCTAAGGAACTAGCAAATACTGGGCTAACCAATAATAGCATGTAGCTTCCTTAAGCACTTTTCAATACATCCCAGCATCATTACGGCCATTGTTTCTTCCTTCATCCTCTCATTCTTGAATTTTTTCTTTGTTTTTGTTCCCATTTCTTTAAGCACACTCGACTTACTAGCAAAGATTAGTTATACATCTTTATTTTATTTAATTCCAGCAAGTGCACCTTTGACCTTTCTTTAACTTTCACAACTTCCGCTTTTCCTTCCGTTTCACACTTTGTACTCCTTTACACTGTGGGAAAATTATTTTTCTTGAGTGCTTAAGAGTTTTGGATCAAATTCACGGCTAATGAAAAGAAGGGGTTAGCTCGGTTTGTACCACTTCAAAGAAAGAAAGAAAATAGGCTAAATGCTCAATGGGGCTAACTAGGATGTACATTCAAGGTAGGTATGATAATGGAGAAACTTTCGGTTTATAAAAAGAAATTCCTACATCCTTTCCTACACTAAACATCCTTCATTTCATTTAGTACACATGCCAGGCAAGTTCTAGACACTTCACAATAGCATGGAATAATCGAAACCTCACCTCACATTCATTGCACATGCTCAACTCAAGACATATTCACAGAGTCTTCAATTAGCTAATTACAAGAATTCACTATTAAGCCTCAATCACAACGAATCGAACTCTATGGCCTAGGTATCTTAACATGTTTACACATTTGCATGCTTTAATATGAATCACCTTTGTGTCTTAATATCATGTACAACACGTAACAAGAATTCCGAACCATGAAGTAGCGATACGTTTGGGACACAAATAAAAGAAAGAAAAGAAAGAGAAAAACTACTCCTATCAACTACATTTCCCTTAAGACGATCGTCATCCATCCATCATAGGGAACGGTCATTATCTACGACTTCGGTTCAATGGGACTATTCTCGGTAAAAGCACCGAAAACAAAGGCCGAGAAACCCAATCATAAAAAAAATTTAAAAATTCGATAGAAAAAGATAAAAAATTTTAATTTGAACAATATTTACACCACACAACATAACCAACAACAGCTCAACACAACACACAGCAGCTCAACCTTCATTACAAACACCAATTTAATTACAGAACACACAACACATAGTCACAAGGTCACATTTTTCACAGGCACAACAACAAAACATAAACATAAACATAAAAAAAAAATAAAGCAGCTGGCACCTAACTACTCCCACCCCACACTTAAACCGAACACCGTCCCCAGTGCTCACAAAATTTCAACATATCACAAAGGTAGGTGGTGAAACTCCCTGATCAATCGAAGTATTCAACTTCTTCGTTAGGTGTCGTTGCTTCGTCTCCCATATCTGAATCACCCCCGCTGTCCTCATTTGACTCAACATCTGAGTCCTCTCGGTGTGTCTCCTCATCGGTGAGGACATCATCATTTACGGGCTCCACAAACGCTAGACCCACTCTGCATAGAGCTCAGGCATTCTCACCGAATGGGTAATCCAACTTGAGCTGCCACAGCTCTTCCTCCGTTGTCGGCCTCCCGCCAATGCGCAGCTGCAACATCTGTATCCCATACATGCGGGCCATATACTGGTCATCCCGAGTATGTCGCTCGGCTAGTGTAAGCACCGGCCCATGAATAGTGTCAGGTGCCTTGGTTTTGGTGACATCCAAGGCACGCCTATCAATTTGTGGGATGTAATCCAGGGCCTCCTCCTCGATATCATGGCCCCTCAGGAACGTGGTAAGCAAACCACCGAACCCGTATCTGTGCCCCTGATGTAGTCGGGCTCTCTGCATGGCGGAGATGATCACCACCCCAACATTGATCTCCAGCCCCTTCATCAGGGCATACACCAAAAACACTCGATCGCGGGTGACATCTGTCATGTGCACCCCCGGGATCAGGCAGGAACACATAATTTTCCACCAAATCCTGGCTTCCTTGTTCGTCTGAGAGTAGGGTAGTGTCTGATGGTAGCCCCTCTCCTTGTGCCTACCCCACCGTGCTGTCGAACGGGCTCCATATAGAGTGCGTTTGATGTCCGCATAAGGTGGAGTGATGTTCAGCTACCGAAGGACATGGGCATCTGTGTCCCACTCCCCTAAGATAACATTCAGGTGATGGGGCTCAAAAGTGACAACCTGCCCCCTGATCTTGACAGTGTGACTGCTAGAGTTGGGTTCTAGTTGGCATAGAACTCCCGGATGAGATAGAGATTGCACTCCCTAGGCTCTTCGAAGATGAAGTTCTTCCCAGCGGTGTTAATCCGGTGTAAAATCCGCGGGAATTCCTGTGCCAGCGGCTCCCGTGCTATTTGCTCCTCCAGGAAGTATTTGGTTTCTTTGTGTTTTGCATACCACTTCTTCCCTTTATCAGTCACCCATCCAGTTCTGTATTGTCGGCGTTGGCCTCTCAGAACTACTGGTGCTGCTGGAACTGTTGTTCCCAATCTTATCCTTTTCCTACCGACGCCTGATGTGGATGCGCCATTCCCTTTGTCTTGTCTGCCTAACATTGTTCCTTGATTTTTTTCCTTTGCGCTTCTTCACATTTTGGCCCTCCCTTTCACCTGAAAATCACTTCACCACAAGAAATTGGTTAGAATTCATATGTTTCAACACAAACAAATTTCTTTTTTCTTTATCTTTTTATTTCCAAATAGTTCTACTCATCTATTATAACAATTTCACGGGTTGCCTCCCGTGCAGCGCCTAATTTACCGTCGCAGTTCGACATCTTTCATTGCTCAATCATCCTCTAGAGTGATGGACGTCTTCTCTCGAATAACGTCCTCACCCCAATAATGCTTACATCGCTGCCCATTTACTAAGAACGTGGCACTTCTATCTTCTTGCCACAACTCCACTACCCCGTGTGGGGTCATTCTTACCACTTCAAACGGCCCTGACCATTTGGACCGCAATTTTCCTGGGAACAGCCTCAATCTTGAATTGAATAGAAATACTTTCTGCCCCGGCCCAAAGATCTGATGCACCATATGCTTATCGTGCCACCTCTTTGTTTTCTCCTTGTAGCACTTGGCACTTTCATAAGTATGCTAACGAAACTCATCAAGTTCGTTGAGTTGCATCAACCTCTTCTTCCCTGCTAGCTCCGGGTCCATGTTCAATTTTCTCACAGCCCAAAAAGCTCGGTGTTCTAGCTCCACGGGAAGATGACACACCTTTCCATAGACATTAATATATACGGAGAAGTCCCAATTGGTGTCTTGTACGCAGTTCTATAAGCCCACAACGCATCATCGAGTTTGCTTGACCAATCAGCTCATTGTGCATTCACTGTCTTCTATAGAATCTGCTTGATTTCTCTGTTCGACACATCCACTTGCCCACTAGTTTGGGGATGATATGTTGTTGCTACCTTGTGGCGCACCCCATACTTAGCTAGCAAATTCTTGAAACTTGCATTAACAAAATGAGCCCCTCCATCACTGATAATGGCTCGGGGTGTCCCAAACCTGGTGAAAATATGCTTTTTCACGAATTTTGTTACCACCTTGTTGTCATTCCTGGGGCAAGTTGTTGCTTCAACCCACTTTGATACATAATCAACAACTACCAAGATGTGATGATTACCAAATGACGGTGGGAACGGGCCCATGAAATCTATACCCCATACATCAAAGATCTCCACTTCTAATATCTGCTGCAGCGGCATCTCCTGCCTTCTACCAATTGTGGCTGTTCTTTGACATCTATCACACATTTTTATGTATGTCATAGAGTCTCTAAATAGTGTAGGCTAAAAGAAACCTAACTGTAGCACTTTGTGCGCTGTCCGCTCGCCTCCGTGGTGCCCTCCATACAATTATGAGTGACAACTCCTCAATACTTCTACAATCTGGCTCTCCAGAATGCATCTTCTCATCACCTGATTCGGTCCCTGCTTAAACAAGTACGGCTCATCCCAAATGTAATACCTGCAATCATGTCTCAACTTCTTTCATTGCTAAGCCGTAGCCTCCGGTGGATAGACTCCACTCACTAGCAAATTCACAATGTCTGCATACCAAGGGATTTCAGCTTCCCTTATTGCCAAGAGCTGCTCATCCAGGAACTCTTCTTTGATGCTATCACCTTCCTTCACATGCGACCGGCTTTCCAATCGTGATAGGTGATCTACCACTTGATTCTCGCTCCCCTTTCTGTCCCGAATCTCTAGGTCAAACTCTTGTAACAACAAGATCCATCTAATCATCCTAGGCTTTGCATCCTTCTTGTTAAACAGATACCAAATCGCTGCATGATCGGTATACACCACTACTTTAGAACCCACCAAGTAGGACCTGAATTTATCAAACGCGAACACCAATGCTAGCATCTCCTTTTCAGTGACTGTATAATTGACTTGGAATGCGTCAAGTGTTTTGCTTGCATAATGAATGGAATGAAAAATTCTATTCCTCCGCTGCCCCAATACAGCTCCTACAGGCACATCGCTTGCATCAAACATTAATTCAAATGGTTGCTCCCAATCCAGAGAAATGAGAACAGATGCTTCTATCAACTTCTGTTTTAACTCCTCGAATGCTTTAACACAATCCTCATCAAACTCGAACTTCACTCTTTTTCTAGCAACCTGCATATTGGTCTAGAAATTTTAGAGAGGTTCTTGATGAACCGTCTGTAGAACCCATCATGTCCGAGAAAACTGCGAACACCCTTCACTGACACAGGTGGTGGTAGCTTTTCAATCACTTTGATCTTTGCACGATCTACTTCCAACCCCTTGCAGGAAACCTTATGGCCAAGGACGATACCCTCCTTGACTAAAAAATGACATTTCTCCCAGTTGAGTACAAGGTTGGAGTCTTCAAAACGAGCTAGCACCCTGTCAAGATTCTACAAACAAGTAGAAAATGAATTACCGAAAATAGAAAAATCATCCATAAATACCTCGGTGAAATCTTCCACCATATCGTGAAAGATCGCTATCATGCATCTCAGGAATGTGGCGGGTGCATTGCATAACCCAAATGGCATCCGCCGGAAAGCATATGTCCCATAAGGACATGTGAAAGTAGTCTTCTCCTGGTCCTCCGGTGCTATGGCTATCTGGTTATAGCCAGAATAGCCATCAAGGAAACAATAATATTTTTGACCAGCCAACCTGTCCAATATCTGATCAATAAATGGGATAGGATAGTGATATTTCCTTATTTCCTCATTGAGCTTTCTGTAGTCTATGCAATTCACCAGCCTGTGACTATGCGTGTGGGGATCATCTCATTCTTCTCATTGGTGACCACAGTCATCCCTCCTTTCTTTGGAACACATTGAACGGGACTGACCCATTCGCTATCTGAAATGGGATAGACCACACCTGCATGAAGCCACTTAATCACTTCCTTCCTAACCACATCCTTCATCATCGGACTCTACGTCCGCTGATGTTGTAAAGTTGGCTTTGCTCCTACCTCCATAAAAATTCTGTGTGTACAAAAAGCTGGATTGATTCCCCTAATATATGACATTTGCCAGCCCATTGCTTTCTTCCTCCTCTTGAGAACCACCAATGCATCCTTTACCTGTGCCTCCGTCAATTCTGAAGAGATGATGACTGGCAAGGTGTCATCTTCCCCCCAAAAGACATATTTCAGATGTGGAGGCAATGTCTTCAAATCCAGTTTTGGTGCTTCCTCAATAGATGGTTTTGGAAATGGTTCCAGGGACCTCATCAATGGCTGAAAGTCTTGCTTTCTGAGATACCATTTTGGTTCATTCAATATTTGCACCATCTCATAAGTATTCCTGTCTCCGAAATGATCGGAGCCTATCAAAGCTCTTTCCAATGGATCTCGAGAATCAACAATCTAAAGAATTACTTCCTTGTTTAGCACATTGATTACTGAAAGCTCCTCATAGATGGCCGAAAGCTTCATGGCCTTATACACATCAAATACATCCACTTTTTCATGCGCTCGCATGGTTAACTGCCCTGCAACTACATCAATCAAAGCTCTCCCGGTTGCCAAGAAAGGACGTCCCAAAATAAATGGGACTTCGGCATCCGGCTCAAAATCCAAAATAATAAAATCTACCGGGAATATGAGGGAGCGAACTTGCACTAGCACGTCCTTCAAATGCCATCTGGTCTGGCCAAACAACGTTCTGCTAACTGCAAGATCACTGTAGTTGGTCTAGGACTGCCCAGCCCCAACATCTTGAACACCGATGTCGGCATTAAGTTTATGCTCGCTCCCAAATCACATAGTCCGCGAGCTTGGATACTTTGCCCAATTGTGATCTGAATTGTAAAGCTCCCAGGGTCCTTGAGCATTGTTGGCAACCTTTTTTGTATCCGGGAAGTGCACTCCTCAGTAAGCGCCACCGTAGCATACTCCGTTAATCTGCTTTTGTTTTCTACGATGTCCTTGATATACTTTGCATATTTCGGCACTCCCTGCAAAACATCAACCAAAGGTAAATTAATGTGTACCTGTTTAAGCACCTCTATGAACTTTTTAAAGCAAGCTTCCTCCTTGTGTTTCTTTAATCTTTGAGGGAACGGGGGTGGTGGTCTTTCTGCCTCGGCTGCCTTCTCCTTCCCCCTCTCATCATCATGCTCCCTATCTTTTTCCACTGCTCCTAATTGCTGAGGTGGTCTTTCTGGCTCCTCCTCCTTGAGTTGTAATCCACTCCTTGTGGTCACTACATTGACCTACTTTGGATTCGGGTTAGTGTCACTCGGTAGTCCTCCTTTGGGCCTGGTGTTTTGAGCTCCAGCTAATTGTCCGAACTGGTACTCCAACGACCTTAGTAGCTAACTGCTGATTTTTCATGTCTGCCGCTAATTTCACATAGTCAGCCTGCATTTGCGCTTGGTTAGCTATCATTGTTTTGAACATTTCCTCAATGTTGTTGGTTGTTGGAGAAGGTGCATTGTTTCCTCTGTATTGAGACTGATAATTCTGATGCACCCCTTGATTTCTTTGCACACCCTGATTCGAACTTTGCCCTTGATGTCTATTACTACCCCAAGAGAAATTCAGATGATTCCTCCAATTTGAGTTATAATTATTTCCATACTACTGGTGATTATTTCTCTGTACGTTCCCAACAAAGTTTACTGAATCTGGATTTGCACCACAACACTCAGCTGAGTGTTCATTACTCCCAAATACTTCACACCAAACTTGCTTCTCTACATTGACTGGGGCTTGTGGTTGATTCAAGCTCATATTGCTGAAGTGGGTGTTGACTTGATTTTGCAATGCAGCTATCTGTGCAGCAATAACTGTAAAACCATCCACCTCAAAGACTCCTGCCGTTTTCCTTGTTCCTCCTCTTGAAGAGTCCGCATTCCACTCTGGATTTCCTTGCGAAATATGATTTAACAAAGTATAAAGCTCCTTATAAGTCTTTTCTAATGTCTGTCCCCCAGCTGCTGAGTCTAGCAAAATTTTTGTATATGGCTCGAAACCCTCTATGAAAGTATGCACCAACACATCATTGGACTGGTGATGGTGAAGACAATCCCTTAACAATGATTTGAACCTTTCCCAAGCTTGATACAGATTCTCCCCCTCTCTTTGTTTAAAACTTAGAATCTGACTTCTAAGTCTTGCTGTTTTCCCGGATGAAAAGAATCTTATCAAAAACTTTCTTGCAAGATCATCCCAAGTGGTGATAGAGTTAGGTGGTTCATCTTTCAGCCACCTTTTTGCTTCCCCCAATAGTAAAAATGGGAACAATGTAAGCCTCACGTAATCGGATGATACTCCAACTGAAATGTAAGTATCACTTATCTCCAAAAAGTTTTGGAGATGTTGTTGTGGATCTTCATAAGGGAGACCTGTGAATTGCCCACTGGTGTGCAACAATTGCACCATGTTCTGTTTAAGCTCAAACCTCCCTCCAGGCTCTAGTTTGCGAATACTAGATGTAACATTGTTAGCATGTGGGATTGCCACTTCGCGAACCGGCCTTGCTGCCATTTCCTCGGGCACAAAAACTGCCCTCACAAGTGGTGGATTCTGTTGTTGCTCCACATTTGCCTGTCTTAGCAACTGCAGCTTCTTCTCTAGAGCTTCCCTTCTTTGACGATGAAATTGTCTTTCCGGCTCTATATATGAATCCACCGATTCCTTGTCTCTTGCCAGCGTTCAAAAGAATTCAATATCTGCAAGAGAAAGGCTAAGATCATGTTGTTAGCACTTATATAGAATTTGTAAACTAACACTAAGAAAATAAAATTACCAATTGCCAGTCCCCGACAATGGCGCCAAAAACTTGTTCGGCTTGTGGTGATGCTACACGCAAGTGCACGTGGTCGAACAAGTAGTCAAGTGCCTTAATTAAAGCCAAGTATCGATCCCATAGGGACTGAACTACGGTACTAATTAACTTAAGCATTAGTGAACTCTATCTTTACGAATGCAGAAAACCAAATAAACAATATTTTGAGAGTTTAGGTTTACTGATTAATAAGAATCTAAGGCAAAAGTATAAAGTGGGTCTGAACAATAGTAAGCAAGTTGAGGTTAAAATGAACATGCAGGGAATTAATTTATCAATACAATTCAGTTAATCTTTCCTTCGGTTGCTAGTCAAGAATTATTGCCTATGGATTGAAACTTTCGACTCCTATCCAATTTAATAATCATAAACCTTAATCACATTTCTGTGATAAAAGAATTTCATGCTCTATCCACACATAACTGATTCCTTAATTGACTAATAAGACTTCCAGATATATTTCTATTCTGAATGTAAATCATTTGCTGCTCTCCCTTGTTATTTTCCACTCCTTGTTTCCATGTTCATTCCCGATCTTCACCAACATTTCTATTAGCTTCCAAAATTTCCTTTTACCTGCAAAACACACTAATCATGTTGGTTAGTATAAATTCACATTTTTACTAAAAATCACATGAGAATGTACACATAACAATCGATAAACAAGACGAAATGAAGCATTTGAGTATCACTTGGGCATGCAATTCTGCCTAAGATAAACAGGTGCTTGTTTCGGGTGTGGGAAATCTGTACATATGGTCAGAGATTGCCAGCAGCTACACTGGGCCATGGTAGAGGTTGAGACCCAGCCACTAGTTCTGCAACCCCACCAGCACACTATATTCAGCAGTGAACCTCCACTAGTGCAGGTGGTGGTCAGTGTCAAAATAGATTTTATGCCCTCGCATCTCGTTAGAAGTAGGAGGCCTCTCTAGGGGCTACTTTATCTTTTGTGACACCCTATGTTTCTAGTAGTTTTGGAGTCAGTCCCAAGATCCTATTAGAACCCTCCTCAGTCTCTACTCCAGGTGGTGATTCAGGTATTGCTCGATGGGTATATAGAAACTGTGTTGTCATAGTCTTTCAGAAAGTCACCTCGGTAGATTTAGTAGACCTTGCCATGACATATTTTGATGTTATATTTTGCATGGATTGGCTACATGCATGTTATGCCTCAGTAAATTGTAGAACCCGTGCAGTAGACTTCTGGTTTCAGAGTGAGCCCGTCTAGAGTGGAAGGGTAGTCAATGTGCCTGTAGGTCATTTCATTTCCTATGTTAAGGCCAGAAATATGATTACTAGGGGTTACGTGTACCATCTAGTTAGGGTTAAGGATGCTAAATCTGATATCCCGACTATCCAGTTAGTTCTGGTAGTGTCCGAATATCCAGAAGTGTTTCCAAATGAGTTGTCGAGAATTCCTCCCTAGCGGGAGATAGATTTGGTATTGACCTTCTTCCCGATATGCAACCTATATCTATTCCTCCTTATAGAATGGCTTCAGCTGAGCTAAAGGATTTGAAGGAGCAGTTGAAAGATCTCTTAGACAGGGGCTTCATCAGTCCTGGCAAATCCCTGTGGGGTGCACCTGTTCTCTTTGTCCAGAAGAAGGATTGTTCCCTTCGGATGTGCATTGATTACTAGCAATTGAAATAGGTCACTGTTAAGAACTAGTATCCTCTCCCCATAATGGATGACTTGTTCCACCAACTTCAGGGTGCCAAGTGTTTTTCAATGATAATCCTCAGATCCGGGTATCATCAGCTCATGGTTCAGGAGAGTGACATTCCGAAGAAAGCCTTCAGGACTCGATATGGTCATTATGAGTTTATAGTTATGTCTTTTGGACTAATGAATGCTTCTACAACTTTTATGGATTTGATGAACAGGTTGTTCAAGCCGTATTTGGATATGTTCGTGATTGTGTTCATAAATGACATTCTCATATACTCTCTGAGTGAGGAGTGTGCTGCTCATTTGAGAGTGGTGCTACAAACTCTTATGGATCACCAGTTTTATGCTAAGTTTAGCAAGTGTGAGTTGTGGTTATACTTCGTAGCATTTTTGGGTCATGTGGGTGTCAAGTGAGGGTGTATAGATAGACTCTCAAAAAATAAAAGTTATGAAGAATTGGCCTAGACAAGTGAGTCCTTCGGATATTAGGAGTTTCTTGGGCTTAGCCGATTACTACAGGAGGTTTCTGGAAGGATTTTCGTCCATTACAACACTATTGACTAAGTTGACCCAAATGAAAGTGAAGTTTCAATGGTCAGAGGCTTGTGAGAAATGCTTTCAGGGTTGAAGACTTGACCACCTCAGCACGAGTGTTGACCTTACCTGAGCCTACCGATGGGCTTGTGGTATATTGCGATGCCTTGAGGATAGGTCTTGGTTGTGTATTAATGCAGCATGGTAAGGTTATACCCTATGCTCCCAGCTACCGATGGGCTTGTGGTATATTGCGATGCCTTGAGGATAGGTCTTGGTTGTGTATTAATGCAGCATGGTAAGGTTATACCCTATGCTCCCAGGCACCTCAAAGTCCATGAAAAGTACTATTTGACTCACGACCTCGAGTTGGCAATGGTAGTATTTGCCTTTATGATTTGGAGGCTCTATCTATACGGGGTGCATTTGGATGTGTTTATGGATCACAAAAGCCTACGGTACATGTTTACCCAAAAGGATCTATATCAACATCAAAGGAGATGGGTGGAGCTCCTTAAGGATTATGACATGAGTGTCCTTTATAATCCAGGCAAGGCTAATGTGGTGGCTTATGCTCTTAGTAGGCTTTCTATGGAGAGTGTGACCCATGAAGATGAGGAGCGGAAAGAGTAAGTGAAGGATGTGCATCTGCTTGCACGACTGGGAGTTCATCTTGTTGACACGATGGATGGTGGTGTCATTGTTTGAAATGGGTTAGAATCTTCCTTGGTGATCGAGGTCAAAGCCAGACAAGATGAGGATCCTATTTTGTTAAAGTTGAAGTAAGTCGTTCAACATCAAAAGGTGGATATCTTCTCCCAAGGGGGAGAAGGTGTACTATGATATCAGGGTCATTTGTTCTTACCGAGTGTTGATGACTTGAGGGAGTGGATGTTGCATGAGGCTCATGGTTCCAGATATTCTATATATCTAGGTGCCGCAAAAATCTACCGTGATTTGCAGGAAGTTTATTGGTGGAATGGCATGAAGAAGGACATAGCGAAGGTTGTGGTTAAGTGTCCAAATTGTTAACAGATGAAGGTTGAGGATCAAAGACCTGGAGGTATGTTTAAGACATTAGTATCCCTACATGAAAGTGTGAGGAAATCAATATGGGCTTCATTACGGGGTTGCCACCTACTTGTCGACAGTATGACTCTATTTGGGTGACCATAGACAGGTGGACTGAAGTAGCTCATTTTCTACTAGTCAAAACTACCAATCCAATGGAGGATTGTGCGAAGTTGTAGAGTCAGTTCGGTTTCATGGAGTGCCCTTGTCCATCATATCAGATAGAGGTACTTAGTTTACCTCCTAGTTTTTGAGATCATTTTAGAAGGGACTTGGAACTCAGGTCAAGCTTAGCACAACTTTTAACCCACAAACAGATTGTCAGGCAGAACAGACCATTGTGATTTAAGACATGTTGAGAGCGTGCGTGATTGACTTCAAGGGTAGTTGGGATTATCATGTGCCTCTCATTGAGTTTGCATATAACAACAACTACCATTCGAGCATGCAAATGGCTCCATTTGAGGCTCTTTATGGGTGGAGATGTAGACTGCCTATTTGTTTGTTCGAAGTCAGTGAAGTTGTGTTGATAGAGCTAGATTCAGCCTATGAGGCTATGGAGAAGGTTCAACTTATAAGGGAAAGGTTGAAAACAACCCATAGTTGTCAAAAGTTCTATGCGGATGTAAGGAGGGGAGAACTTGAGTTTGATGTTGATGATTGGGTATTTCTGAAGGTATCTCCCATGAAGGGAGTGATGAGGTTCGAAAATAAAGGGAAACTCAGTCCCCATTATGTTGGCTCATACCGGATTGTGAGACGGGTTGGAAAGGTAGTGTTTGAGTTGGAGTTTCCCACAGAATTAGCTTCGGTGCATCCGGTGTTTCATATGTCGCTTTTGAAGAAATGTATGGGTGATCCAGTTTTGGATGTCCCAGTGGAGAGTGTGGGTGTGAAGGATAGTCTTAGTTATGAGGAGGTTTCGGTGAAACTTGATCATCAGGTTCGAAAACTAATACATAAAGAAGTAGCTTCAGTAAAGGTTTTATGGAGGAATCAACATGTTGAGGGAGCAACGTAGGAAGCCAAAGAAGATATGATGGATAAATACCTATATCTATTCCCTTCTTGTTCAGTTCCAGCTTAATGTATCAATTTCCTCTATAGTACTCTATTCAGTTTCATGTTCAGACCACGTGCCCTAGTTTTTTCATGTCAGTGTATGTATGTATAATTCATGAATGCAGTTCAGTCATGTATTTCAGCCCGGAGTCAGTCATTTCGCCAGTTTTCAGCTCTAAATGTTCAGTATTTTGTATATTGCGTTCCCCAACTTTTCAGTATGTTTACCCACATTTGAGGATGAATTTTAACAAGGGGGAGATATTGTAATACCCTGAAAGCCCTAAGATCATACCCGAGGGTTGAAACAGAGAAAGCAGAAATTTCTGCACTAAGTCACAGGAGAAGTCGGCCAGTGACCCGTCAGGTACACCACGAGTCGTTAGGTGACTCGTGGAGTGACGAGAGAGTTGGTTGGATTTTTGAAATTTAGGGTTGACCATGAGACAAGCCACGAGTCATGGTTAGGGGACGAGTGGTGGAGTCAGCTATGGTTAGGAGCCAGCTTGAAGATGGAAATATTTGGTACTGAACCCAATGACTCGTCACCACGAGTCGTCCCTCTAGTAACGAGTCCTCCAGTCCCTTGTTGGAATTGGCAGTATGATTTTTCTTGCAAATTTAGTAAGAGTTTTTTTGTAATTCCTATGTTCCTAAGACCTAAACTATGTCGTTTTAAGCTTAGATAAGTGTGTTTTAAGAGGATTTAGCTCATTCTTAACCCATCCCTCTCCACGAATGCAAGCCTAGATGTTTATAAGGGTGATCAAGATTAGAAATTCATCAAGTCTTCTCCAATTTCCTTAGGGCATTGAAGAGGTTGAGAAATCAAGAGTACCCAGGTATGTAGGGTTATGAATGGTTGTATCCATCTCATGTCCAATACCTTCTTAAATTCATGGAAATTTTATGTTGATGAATCTATGGGGTTTTAACCCAACTTGTGAATTATATAAGTATCTATCATGGGTATATCCTAATCATGTCTCTCATGTTGAATTATGATTCATGGGCATATTTTTTAATGTTTTAAATTACAAATCATGTTTTCAAAGTTTTACAAATTATGATGCTCAATTATGAAAGTTCATGAAAGGTTTAGATCATGATATATGTTTTCAAGGATGATGAGATATGGATGATGCAAGTATGATATCGAATTACCCATGTCTATATCCATGTTTTTACAATCCAAGTCTATCTTAAGTATTTTAAGTTTGGCCCAGCGCATATGATCAAATATATTAGCTTACTACAAGGATTTTGGAGTCTAGACTCCTACTCTTTTTAGCTTGTGGCATGGTTTCAGCCAAGGCTCCTCATATTATATATTTAGATTATGTATATCATGTTATAATTCAGCTTTGTCACTAGACGATGGTTCAGCTTTGTTGAAAAATGATAGAGAGAATATGCATGTTTTTGGGATTAGTGTCTAGCACTGTGCCTCAAAATTACGAGCCAACGTAAGTAAGATCAGGTTATTTGGGACCTCCATTGTGAGCTTCCCCTGCCCCCAAGGAGCCTTCAGCTTGATATCAATATCATGGTAGCATCCTTAGCCTTAGCAAGGCTTTGGATGGCTCTACCCACTTGAGTGTAATAGTTGGGGCCATGTAAGCTCTATCGTGGTAGTGTCGGTCATATGAAGAGTCTCCCATTGATCTTCATGACTTCAATTATGCATGTTCACTAGTCATGATATTATGTTTTCTACATGTTTGTAACATGAAATCGAGAAAAATCATGAAATTGTCACGCCCCACCTTACCGGCACCAATAGTAGGTCTGAACTAGTCTAACTGGACTGGTGCATTACTAGTGCACATTGACACTCAATTCAAGAAACCAACGAGCTATATCTCGGCTATAAAAATTGCCCCTGGCCGACAAGGCCACCTGTAAGAGAAGACAGCTAACCAGAACAACACAATAACAGGGATCCTTTGTGGGCCGACAAGACCACCATGTTGTCTAGTTATAACCAAAATGTAAATCAGGCGCTAAACTTCGTTATGGATGATAAGGACATTATCTAACAGCTAAACAATGCCTCACATAGCCATCATAGGAAATAAAGCATACATGGGCCCCACACAACCAATAGAAAACTAACCACAGGGAATATACAACAGTCGGCAAGCCTCTACTAAAGATAAGAAGGTCGGGACGGGGCCCCGACCTACCCAAAACTATGAATCAAAAGTAAACCTCGTCTAACTTTCAACTCCGGAGGGATGGAGCTGAATAAACTACTGACCTCAGCTGAAGGCTAAGAACATCCTGAACCACATATATCTACACCTGCAGGCAAGTAATACAGTGCCTGTGTGGGCATCAGTACAATATGTACCGAATATGCAAGGCAGAAAGATAATAATTGAGTGAAAGCTGGTAAATCTGTAATAATTTAAAAGATGGAGTAAGGATTTAACCTGCACTACCTGTACCGTCTGAATTATCTAAACAACAAATCTATATATGCAAACAAGAACCTAACCGGGCCCTCATAAGACTGGAAGGTACAAACAACACAGAAAAACCTACTTGGGCCTCCATAAGCCCCAGCAAGTACAAATAAGATCCCCCCACTTATCTGACCACTAAGGACTTTTGCAGAGACTACAACTCAAGGTGGCCCTCGTGGCCTCAATCTGATGGAACTGATTATGGCCCTCACAGCCTCAGTAAATGGAACTCAACATAGCCCTTAAAGCCTTAGTAAATGGAATTCAATACGGCCCTTACAACCTTAGTAAATGGAACCTGGTACGGCCTTTAGAACCTTAGTAAGTGGAACTCAAAACGGCCCTTACAACCTCAGTAAATGGGACTCAATACGGCCCTTACAGCCTTAGTAAATGAAATTTGATATGGCCCATAGAGCCTCAGTAAATGGGATAACAGCTAACTACTCAACTTTGGGGAAAGATCATTCTAGCTAGGCTAACTCGGACAAGAATTATTATTTCATCGCTATAGACTAAATTCAGTTTACAATAGCTGACCCTAATAGGTTTACTCAGAAGTACTGTAGACATATGAGTCATATTAACTTTACGACGAACATAACTTGCCGAAAGGATAGCATTACATACCTTAAGTGTCGACTTCCTGTTTGACCGGTGAGTTTCAACCTGAATTCAACAGCCCTTCGCAACTGTAATTGTATTACTAGGAGAACGAGAATAGTTTCAGTACTCGATTTGATAACTTTTCTTAATAATATCAACTACACCGTAACTTGATGAAATGCGACCGAAAACGTATAATTTCCTGAGAGTTCAGAAGGAGAAATGCTTACTCGAAGCCTTTGATCGTATGAAAATCAGCTTGAAGCAATTCTGATGACTTCTACTCGGCGGAGTCCCGACTTGCTGGGCGTTTTTCGTGAAACTAACTACGTATTAATGTTTCCGTAGGCCTATAATTCAAAACCTGAAGTTAATAAGAATTTGGACAGCATTTGGTAGCATAATCAGATGAAAAACATTGAATTCTCTCGTCTCACACTCTCTCTGGCCATGACTATGTTGGAAAATGATCACAAATGAACTTAAGCACCATTATATACATTTAGGGGCAGTGAAAATTGGGCGCCTCGCTGCACTCAATGCGAAAACCTAGGGACACGTCGTGCCTCCCATTGTGGAGTCTCCCTGGCACGTCGCACCTCTCAAGGAACTTGCAGGGCTGGTGCGCCGCGCTGCCCAAAGAGCCAGGGTGCTGGCGGGTCGCGCTAGCCCTTGTGGCCTGACCTCGTTCGACCTGCCCTTCGGGGTTTCTTACATGCTTCATTCCTTATTTATTTGACACAACTCCATGCGTACATTTGTAAATTACTAACTTTTACAGGGTGTAACATCCTCCCCCCTTACGAACATTCATCCTCGAATGTCTATTTCAACTGATAAGGGCTTAACTCTTGTAACTATTTCCTGGAAAATTTTCGGTAGAGTCCCCTCCTGTAATATGAACTAACTGGAAAATTCTGCAACGCAGAAAAGCCTAATATAGGTATATCACATGACACTATAGCACTCTCTTGCACAACAGAATGGCATTCTATTGAATAGTATAAATAATATAAATCATAAACAATAGCTGAATCAACGACTCTACCTTAACTGCTTAACTGGAACTAATCCTGGAACAACCGAGGATATCTAGATCTCATGTCGTCCTCAGCTTCCCAGGTCATATCTTCTTTATTTATGTTTCTCCATAGTACCTTAATAGAGACAACATCTTTGGTTCTCAACCTGCGAACTTGTTGATTTAATATGGCTGTAGGGACCTCTTCATAAGCTAATTCCTCAGTAATCTGCACATCTTCAACTGGCACAACACGCGATGGATCTCCTATACACTTTTGTAACATTGATACATGAATGACCGGGTGAACAGACTCCAATTCCGAAGGCAAATCTTACTCGTATGTCACCTGGCCTATTCTCCAGAGGACTCGATACAGCCCGATAAACCTCGGGATAAGCTTTCCCTTCCTACCAAACGTCATTACACCCTTCATGGGCGAGACTTTTAGAAACACCCAATCATCTACATTGAATTACAGGTTTCTACGCCGCACATCATCATAAGATTTCTGACGACTCTGAGATGTCAATAAATGTTCTCTGATAAGCTTTACTTTCTCCTCTGATTGGTGGATCATATCTGGATTGATTAACTCTGATTCTCCTACCTCAAACCAACCGACTGGGGACCTACACTTTCACCCATATAAAGCCTCGTACGGGGCTATCTGAATTTTTGAATGATAACTATTATTATAAGCAAACACAATAAGGGGTAAATGTTCATTCCAGTTGCCCCCAATGTCTAGTATGCATGCCCGTAGCATATCCTCGTGTGTTTGAATCGTACTTTCTGCCTGCTCATCTGTTTGAGGATGAAATGTCGTGCTCAAATTCACTTGTGTTCCCAAACCTTTCTGAAATGTCTGCCTAAATCTAGCTGTAAATTGTACTCCTCTATCAGAAATAATAGACACGGGGACACCATGTAATCTAACTACCTCTCTAATGTACAACTCGGTGTAGTCCTCGGCTGAAAAAGTGGTCCTGGCTGGAAGAAAATGAGCTAATTTCGATAATCTGTCAACAATCACCTAGATGGAATCAAATTTATGCTTGGTACGGGGTAGTCCTATCACGAAGTCCATATTAACTGACTCCCACTTCCACATAGGTATAGGTATCTCCTGAGTTAGGCCGTCGGATTTCTGATGTTCCGCTTTTACTTGTTGACAATTTGGACGGTGCGCTACAAATTCAGCGACACTTTTCTTCATTCAAGGCCACCAATATATCTCTTTTACATCATGGTACATCTTCGTTGAACCCGGGTGAAGGGAATAGTGAGAATAATGTACTTTTGCCATAATCTGATGGCGGAGTCCTGCTACATCCAAGATGCAGAGGCGACCTCTGTACCTCAAGACTCCATTCCTGCCCACTTCAAAAACCCATATTTCACCTTGCTGAACTCTATCTCTGAGCTGTGCTAAATAAGAATCTTCATATTGTCGTTCCTTTACCTCTACTACCAGGGACGACACTGATGTATCCTGAATTATGGCTCCATTATACCCTGTATCAACTATCCAAATTGCTAAACTAGCCAGCCAGTGCAATTCTCGAGCCATTTCCCGTTGTTCCTGCCTCAGGTATGCCAAACTACCCATAGATCAATGACACAGAGCATCTACCACAATATTAGCTTTCCCTGGGTGATATAGGATGTTCACATCATAATCTTTCAACAAATCCAACCAATGGCGTTGTCGCAAATTCAGCTCTTTTTGTGTGAAGATGTGCTGAAGACTTTTATGGTCAGTAAAAATATCCACATGCATCCCATATAAGTAATGCCTCCATATCTTTAAGGCGTGAACCACTGCAGCCTACTCTAGATCATGAGGCGGATAGTTCTTTTCATGTTTTCTCAACTGCCTCAAAGCATAATCAATTACCTTGCCATGTTGCATCAAAAAACATCCTAACCCCACACATGAGGCATCACAATACACTGCATAACCTTTTGAACCTTCCGGCAAAGCTAATACTGATGCTGAGGTCAATCTGTTTTTCAATTTTTGGAAACTCTACTCGCAAGCTTCGGTCCACTGAAACTTGGCTACTTTTTGAGTCAATTTAGTCAACGGTGCTGATAGAGTAGGAAACCATCCCACGAACATTCTGTAGTGTCTGGCTATCCCCAAAAACTGTGAACCTCTGTTGGAGTCGTAGACCTAGGCCATCTTTTCACTGCCTAAATTTTCTGTGAGTCGACCTGAATACCAGCTTCTGATACAATGTGGCCCAAGAAAGCTACAGAATTTAACCAGAACTCGCATTTAGAAAACTTTGCATACAACTGGAGGTCTCTGAGGATCTAGAGTACTGTTCGCAAATGACCTTTATGTTCTGTTTTTGAGTAGGAGTAGACAAAAATATCATCAATGAACACTATTACAAACAGATCCAAATACGGCCTGAAGATACTATTCATGAGGTCCATGAACACTGCTGGTGCATTAGTCAACCCGAAGGATATAACGAGAAATTCAAAGTGGCCACACCTTGTTTTGAAAGCTGTCTTCGGGATATGTTTCTCCCGAACTCGAACCTGGTGGTACCCGGATCTCAAATAAATTTTTGAAAAGTATTTCGCCCCTTGTAGCTGTTCAAACAAATCATCTATTCTCGGAAGGGGATATTTATTCTTAACAGTAACTTTATTCAATTGCCGGTAATCTATGCACATGCATAGGGAACCATCTTTCTTTCTTACAAACAAAATTGGCGCACCCCATGGTTACGTACTGGGTTTGATGAAACCTTTGTCTAGCAGATCTTTCAGCTGCTCTTTCAATTCTCTAAGCTCTACAGGTACCATCTATACGAGGGGGTAGATATCGAATGAGTATCTGGTAGCAAATCTATAGAGAAGTCTATTTTTCGCTTTAGGGGAATATCGAGAAGTTCATCCGAAAACATATCTGGGAACTCATTAACAATTGGGAAAGATTTGAGGGTCGGGGATTCAGCTTGCACATCCCAAATCTTGATAATACGGTAGGTACAACCCTTTTCTATTAACTTTTTCGCTCAAAGATAGGATATAAACTTACTTTTTGGCGTAGCTGCATTGCCCCTCCATTCTCGCACTTCCCCCCCCAGGAAAATGAAATCGGACAATTCTAGTCCAACATTCTACAGTAGCATAACATGGTGCCAGCCAATCCATGCCTATAATCACATCAAAATCAATCATTTCTAATTCTACTAGATCTACTGAGGTCTGACGACCAACCACCTCTATTGTACAACCTCGGTAAATTCTTCTAGCAATAATAGAGTCACCAACAGGGGTAGATACTAAAAAGGGTCGCTGAAGAAATTCAGGTGCTATATCAAACTTTCAGGCTACTAACAAGTAACATACGACAAAGTTGAGCCTTGATCTATCAAAACATAAATGGAGTGATAACAGACATCTAATATACCTGTCACAATATCTGGCGACGACTCTGACTCCTATAGCCCTGGTAATGCGTATGTATGATCCTGATTGTTACCCGAACTAGATGTCCCCAATCTACCTGGGCTTCTACTGGCTAGAGCATAGGGCCTACGCCCTGTAGAAGGTGCTGGGGCATACGAACCTGCTGAAGATCTACTCTGTTGGTCCTGACCACCCTGATGTCTAGTCGAGCAGTATCTCATCATGTGTCCCTCCTGCTGGCAGATATAACAAGCGTTGGAACCATATCTGCACCTCCCTAGATGCCGGCTATGACAAATACTATACCGAGGTGTCGCTAACTCTGTCTTATCTGGGCCCCTCTACTGTTGCGACCCTAGCGCTCGTGAACTTTCGCCAGGCCTGACTGCCTCCAATGATCTGATCTACTGTCCTGCTAATGCTGGAATGGAGGCCTAGGTGTTCTACCTAAAAAATGGGGCCTGACCCCTCCCTAAAAATCTTTTTGAATATCTACGAGTCTAGCCCTCTGACGCTGCTCCTGACCTGACCTTTCTATAGCATATTGACGCTGTCTCAGCTCCTCTATATTCCAAGCAAATGCTTGCATCCGTGAAATGTCCATATTATCCCATAGTGTGGCCGTAATGCTAGATTCTATATATTCTGGTGCGAGCCCCATGATAAATCGATATACGTTGGCTGGCATGGTATAAACAAATAAGGGTGCATACCTGGCTATGGAGTCAAATCTCGATGCATACTCCCTGACACTCATCCTTCCCTGCTCAAGAAGCAAAAATGCTCTACTCTGACTTGCCGGAACTCTCGGGCCAAATAATGATCTATGAAAGCCTCCGAAAAGACGGGCCATATAGGTGGAGGTGCATCTCTGCCTCGGGATCTCTCCTAACTCTCGTACCATAAAACCACTACATCTCGCAATATGAATACTGCTAGCTCAATTGATTTTGTGGACGAGGCATGCATGACCCAAAATATTCTCTACATCTGATCTATAAAGTTTTGAGGGTCCTCTCTGTGGTCTGTTCCTGTAAACTGCGGGGGACTCAAGGAAAGGAACTCACGAACCTTCGAACTATTGGGCTCAATGGTAGCTAGTACCAACAGCTGAGGCTGACGTTGAGCAGCCAGCATCTGTACCAATATATAAAATGCACCCCTAAGCTCCTGATCTGATGGAATAGGAATAGTAGGGGTGGTACTGGTATATCTGCCGCCCTGGCAAGCTTTGAATGGGGTGGTGAATGCTGGGGAGAGTGAGGTGGTGTCCCCCTGTCGCCTTCAAATCGAGCTGATTCAACCTGGGGCCCCCTACTAGAGCCCTCTCTTACTGCCGCATCTAGCTCTCGACCCATCGCGGTCTGTCGTGTGTCTGACATTTCTCTGTTAATTAATAGGATAACATAAGCTCAGGAGGTCATCCTATATAACACGGCTCTATAGCACCACTGGAGGAGAAAAAGAGTAACCATCCTATTATGCCTTGTAGCCTCATGCCTATAGGATATGGTGCACAACACACCCATAGACAAGACTCTGCTTGGCACGACTTGCAGACTTCCTGGGATACGACTTGCTCTGATACCAAGTTTGTCACGCCCCACCTTGCGAGGCATGACTAGCACCTATTGCCACACTAGGTCTGAACCAGTCTAACTGGACTTGTGCACTACTGCTTCACATTGACACTCAATTCAAGAAACCAATGAGCTATATCTCATTTGTAAAAACAACCCCTAGTCGACAAGGCCACTTGTAAGAGAAGACAGCTAACCAGAAAAACACAATAATAGGGATCCTATGTGGGCCGACAAGACCACCATCCTATCTAGTTATAACCGAAACATAAATCAGGTGCTAAACTACGGTATGGCTGATAAGGACACTATCTAACAGCTAAACAAGGCCCCACACGGCCATCACAGTAAATAAAGCACTCATGGTCCCACATGGCCATCAACAAACTAACTATAGGGAATATACAACAGTCGGCACGACTCTAGGAGTGATATGCCTATCCCGACCTACCCAAAATTATACATCAAAACTAAACATCATCTAACTTTCAACTCCGGAAGGAAGGAGCTAAATAAATTGCTAACCTCAGCTGAAGGCTAGGAAAATCCCAAACCGCGTCTATCTACACCTGCAGGCAAGTAATACAATGCCCAGGTGGGCGTTAGTACAGTGTGTACCGAATATGTAAGGTAAAAAGATAATAACTAACTGAAAGTTGGTAAATCTGTAATAATTTAGAAGAGGGAGTAAGGATTTGACTTGCAGCACTTGTACCGTCTGAATTATCTAAACAAGAAATCTATATATGCAAATAAGAACCTAACTCGGCCCCCATAAGCCTAGAAGGTACAAACAACACAGAAAAACCTACTTGGGCCCCCGTAAGTCCCGGCAAGTGGAGACAAGATCCCCCCCCCCACTTACCTGACCGCTAAGGACTTTTGCATAAACTGCAACTCGGGGTGGCCCTCATGGCCTCAATCTGATGGAACTCATTGTGGCCCTCACAACCTCAGTAAATGAAACTCAATACGACCCTTACAGCCTCAGTAAATGGAACTCAGTACAGCCCTTACAGCCTGAGTAAACGGAACTCAACACGGCCCTTACAGCCTTAGTAGTGGAATTCAATACGGCCCTTATAGACTTAGTAAATGGAACCCAATACGGCCCTTATAGCCTTAGTAAATGGAACTCAATACAAACCGTACAGCCTCAGTACATGGGACTCAATACGGACCTTATACCCTCAGCAAATGGAATTCGATACGACCCTTACAGCCTCAGTAAATGGGATAACAGCTAACTACTCAACTTTGGGGGAAGATCAATCTAGCTAGACTAACTCGGACAAGAATTATTATTTCATCTCTATAGGCTCAATTCAGTTTATAATAGGTTTACTGACAAGTATTTTAGACATACGAGTCGTATTAACTTTATGATGAGCATAACTTGTCGAAAGGATAGCCTTAGATACCTTAAGAGTCGACTTCCTGTTTGACCCGCGATTTTAAACCTGAATTCAATAGCCCTTCACAACTGTAATCATATTACTGGGAGAATGAGACTAGTTTCAGTACTCAATTTGAAGAAAATGATAACTTTTCATAATAATATCAACTAAACCTTAACTTGATGAAATACGGCCGAAAACATGTAATTTACTGAGAGTTCAGAAGGGAGAAATACTTACTCGAAGCTTGTGATCATATGGAAATTAGTTTGAAGAAATTCTGACGACTTCTACTCAACGCAGTCCTAATACTTCAGGCGTTTTTCTTGAAACTAACTCTATAGTAATGTTTCCCGCATGCTTATAATTCAATACCTAAAGTTAATAGAAATTTGGACGGCGTTTAGCAGTGTAATCGGGCGAAAAACATTGAATTCTCTCATCTCACACTCTCTCCGGCCGTGACTATGTTGGAAAATGATCACAAATGAACTTAAGGACCTTTATATACATTTAGGGGAGGTGGCAAGGGGGCACCTCATGCCACTCAACACCGCAACCTAGGTCCGCGTCACGCCTCCCATTGCAGAATCTCCTTGGCACGCCACACCTCTCAAGACACTGGCAGTGCTGCACACCAGGGTGTTGGCACGTCGCGCTAGCCCTTGCAGCCTGACCTCGTTTGACCCGACCTTCGGGGTTTCCTACACGCATCATACCTTCTTTATTTAACACAACTCTACGCATACGTTTGTAAATTACTAACTTTTGTGGGGTGTAACAGTTTGACCTAATGTTCAGTTTTTCTTATGAATAATCAGTTTTAGCTTTGGGTCATCCGATTCAGTTATGATATTCAGCTATGTTTAAACAATGTTTTCAAATAATAACATGCAAGCCCTACTCTTAGAATCTTATGATGAAATGTTTTATGATATGCATGAACCCAATGCCCTACGCATGTACCAAATAGAATACTTGGGAAAAAAAGTGCTCATCATTAGCACATCAGCACTAGACTTGTGAAATGTAGGTCCAAAGGCACAAAATGCAGGTCTGGCGCAGGTTGCATCTAGAATACCTAGAAGGAGAAGATTCAAAAGAAGTAGTTCTATGCTCCACCTGTGAAACACAGGTGGCAACCAGCAAAATGCAGATTTAGCTATATTGCACACAGTTCCAATGCAAATGCATCCATTATACCAGGGAGTTCTTTCACCCATTTCTCCCTTACTTGGTTCAATATTTTTTCGTCAAAGACAATGTATTATCTTTGTTTTTATTTGTTTTGTTGTTTTGTTGTTTTGTTGGGGGAGGGGGGTGAAGTCTGAGTAACCCACTTATTAGTGATGCACGATATAGCCCTATGATAGATTGGCTACCATCATTCTTAAGGACACATCATCATAACTTTCTAGTTAGAATCGCCTTTGTGAATAGTAGTATATGAATAAACTCCAAGAATTGTTTTTATACTACGGTTCTTTCCTAAGGAGCAAAATTTTATTTTCTCTATTTTTGTTGTCAAACTGGGTGGCACTTCCCTATGATAGATGCAGACGTGATTTCCTTAAGGGAATATGTTACACCTAGAAAAAAGATTTGGTAATTATTTGGTGTTTGTATACTATGTTAAGAGAAGTACGGGTTGTATATTGGTCGTAGATAACAAGGGAAATATGTATGAACAGAAAAGCAATGAGTATGTGAAGTTCATAAGTAAGGGTCAAATTTAAATGACTATATCTCTCAAAATTTAATGAATTAGAAGCCCCACGACCTATCAAATTAAAGATATTTTAGTCTAGTTTTCATAACATCAAACCACTCGTCCATCAGATTTTGGAGAAAAAAGTTATAGTCATTTTATGGTGGCACTGTCGAGCAGTGATGTGGCCACCGCCCTAAAAACAACCACCGCCCAAAAACCTATATATTTTAAGTTTTGTGTTATGAAATCATTTTCAACATTTCAAGATATGAAGTGATTTATTACTCTCTAAAACCCTCTCTCTTTTCCAGTAGAAAAGCCTAAGAAACCAAGAGGAATCACTTAAGGAAACACCATCAAAACTCAAGAAAAAGTCCATGTAACTGAAGGCAACTTTGCGGTGAAGTTGTTGTCTTGTAGCTGCGTTTTTGCAAGTGTTGATGTGGTGAATTGCTGCGTTTCTGAAGCATTTCTAATCCACATATATTCTCTCTCATGGTAGGGATTATACACAAGTATAAAAGGTGAGAATTCTACTAAACTTGCTTGAATTCATGAGTAAGAAGCTAGAAGTTAGAGGTACATTTGGTGTGCTTGTGAACTTCTTCTACTGCTTTTTGGACAGCAAGGTCTCTGCTTTTTTGAAAAATAAGTTGAGGTCAATTACTCATATTTTTAACCAAGAACAACCCCCCATAAAAAGGTAAGGATTTTTCCTCTTTTAAATCTTTCAAATTGCAAAGCGAAAAGCTGGAAATTGGAAGCTAAGTAAGCTGCCGATGGGCGGTTTGTAAGCTGAGTTTGTAAGCTGATTTTTGCTCGTTTTCCTTAGGTTTTTGGCTGTTTATTTTGGTGGAATTATACTTCATATTGAGGGGAATAATTACAGAAGAACTAAGGTAAAATTTCCTCTTGTTTCTGCCTCAAAAGTTAGTGAAAACTAGTTGAAAGAATGGCTAAATGTTGTTGATGTTGCCATGTGTTGTTGTTGCTACTGTGACTGCCTTTGGTTACTTATTTTGGGCTGCATTTTGTGCTACTGATTAAGCTTGTATTTTTCCTATAAAACCACTGGATTAAGGAGGTTGAAGGCTGATCATTGACATAGGAAATGGTTAAAGAAAAGTTCATCAGAGAATGGTATGTAAGGTGCCCCGTCCATCATTCTTTTAAGCACGATTCGTGCGTTGTGAATTGAATGAGCCAGCAACCTTTTTACAAGTATTGAAGCAATATGTTAAGCTTCATTTTATCTTTAAAGTTTAATGTTTTATTGAGGTCAAAAGTTAAGATTATGCCTAGCCGAAGTGAGGCATCTAAAGTTTGATATTGTGTTGATTGTTGTCGTAGTTGTACATTGAGTTGGAGACACCTCAGCGTGGGCACTGTTAGATGGTCCTTACTGTCTGTGATATATATATATATATATATATATATATGAAGTTAAATGTTTTTAAAGGTCACGTTGCTGACTGAAATTGGTGAAAGAGCCAAGATGATGACGTGTAAACGACTTTTAGCCAAGTAAAGATGTCACAAGATATTAAGGGTAAACGAGCTTATTGAATTCGGATTGATTGGTTATGGTTGTCCTTTATCTTATGTATATGTTATGAAATATTCCAAACCAAGAGGAGATTTAATAATCCCTTTCCCTTAAGCCGAACGACAAGCTAGCAAATCTCCGAGCTCTAATGTCCCTTGAATAGGATCTATAAATCTTGTTGAAACTCTTAGGTCATCTGCAGTTCCTTATGATTTATAGAAGTTTTTAATACATGCATTAAGCGTTATTTTCTAGCTATACATGTTATATGTGCTCACTTGCAGTTATGCATTACAAAGGAGGCCTATGCAGGCCAAATATTTAGTATTCATCATTTCTATGTTGTGGTACATCGGCTGGAGGTATTTTTATTTTACCCCAGGGTGGTACACTGGCTTTATGCGTTGTACCCCGGTGTGATACACCGACTGGAGGAATTTTTATTTTTACCTAGGTATGGTACACTGGCTGGAAAACTTTTATATGGATGTTATGATCGACTGGCTCTGGCATTTCAGTTATAGTATTTGTTGTGCATTAGATGATTTCATTTACACTTCAATATTGAGTTATTGTCAAGTTTCGGTTTTCAGTATTTCGGGTTGTTAATTTCCTTATTTATGGCCCAATTATCATTTTTATCTTATATGTTTACAATTTTCAGCCTTACATAACAGTACATTTTATTCGTACTGACGTCCCTTCATCTAGGGACCCTTCCTGCAATTGTGCCGTAGGTACAGGCCGAGGCTCAGATCATCGAACGCAGTAGGAGCTAGATTTTACCGGAATAGTGGTATGCTCCTCTCTTCCAGGAGCCATGTCCTAGTTTTGACTATTTTGAGTTTTGTGTACAACATTGGTAGGATAGGGTCCTGTCCCGTGCATTTTAGTTCATTTGCTCTGTAGAGGCTGATGTGGACTAGTTTGTATAGTAGTTTTGGTTGTGTAGTCGTGTTGGTTTTCCATTGCTCTATTTAGGTTTATTGTAGCCTTGTCGGCTTTCCAGGTTCCGTATTCATTATTATTGAGACATTATGGGTTCAGTATTTATCTTGGTTTGTTGTGATAGGTAGTTTGATCATCCTTAGTATTACATTTATAGATACTATATAGCTGGCTTCTCGATCAATCATGAATCGAGTGCCAGTTGTGCCCTACCCACAGTTTTGGGTCGTGACATACTTGGTATCAGAGTGAAGTCGTGTCTTAGGGAGTCCACAAAGCCATGTCTAGTAGGGTCAGACCAATGGGTATGCTGTGAACCATACTTAAAATTAGGAGGCCATAGGACATCTAGGAATTGTTTCACTTTTTTTTACTAATTAGCCCCATTGAGCCTTTAGCCTATTCCTTGCTAGCCACAAAGTCAGCTTAATCCTTTCTTTTTATTAGCCTTGAATTTAATACCAAAACTCCTAAGCGCTTATGTTAAATTGCAAAAAAAGTTAAGGAGTGAGAGGTGAAAGAAGAAGGAAAATAGAAGTTGGGGGATTTGAAGAGAAGATTAGAGGTGCACTTGTTTAAAAATGAATAAGAGTTAGTAACGAGTAAAAGAAGAAAAAAGCGAAAAAGAAAATTAGAGGAAATTTCTCAAGTACTCCGTACTAACATCCTAAGTGTGCCTAATGAAAAGAGGAAACAAAAAAGGAAAATGGGAGTTGAAAAATAGAAAGGTGAAGTAGAAGGCTGGAAATTCCTAATGAAAGTGTGGTGTATTAAAAGCGCTTAGGGAAGTTTGTCACTATTATTGGCCATAATAGTACCTACCTGCCCTTATCTTACATTACAACCCGTTAAGTCCTACTTGGTCTTACTTTTGGACATATTTAAATTAGCAGAGTAAAAAACTAAAGGAAAGCTTATGGGTCAATTACACGAGGCATGCGAATTCTTTGTGAGAGTGAGCTTATCTCTTATGCATAGACACATACATGTTTTAAATTTGAAGAATCGTGAGTGAGAAATGGATAACTCTCTTGTTGTGAGGGCACTTGTTTAATGAAGGATAAAATTCATGTCGGATGTCTTGATCGGTTAATTTGCATGAGTTTGTATAGATTGAGAGTCCATTCTTGAGGTTAGGAAGTCTTTCCATGGTTATATTCAATTTTAAGGGTTAAATCTTGCATGCTCTATTTTTAACTTGCTATCTAAAATAATCATTGTAGCCTTAGCTTGAATTGTCTTGCTTCAATTAGTATGTTTGAGTCTTCATGTGCATGAGATGTAAAAGTGTTGTTCGAGGACGAAAAAGGCTTTAAGTATGGGGTAGTGATCTTGGGCATAAATTACATGCCCAATTCCTATTTTATATATTGATTTAGTCGTGTTTGTCAATTTAATTAATTGTATTCTCATGCGATTGTGTATAATTTTGTGCATAAACTAACCAATGTGATTAGCTCTTTTTTTGTAGGTTAAAAATTCTAAGGATGAGCTTAATATGATGATACACGAAGATAAAAGGGAGTTCGGGATTGAGTGCAAAGAAGGAGACATCAAGAAAACATAGAAGTGCCATGGGTGTGCCAGCCAAAGTGCCACACCGGCAGGAGGGCGCGTCAGGCAGTGTGTCACGCTGGCCCTATGTCGTGTTCATTGCCATTCCATGCAAAGGCAGGTGTGCGTGCGCGAGAGGGACATGACAGCAGCAGCGCGATATGGCACCGTGCCACGCCCCGTAGCTTGCGCAATGGCTTCCATGACACACCAGGCGAAGCGCAGCAATGGAGCACACAATGTTGTCGGGAAATCCAAAACAGTGGGCATCTGTGTTTTCTCCATGGCACAGAGGTAAATTGGGGCGATGGGAAGCGTGCCACGGAGCAGTTTCATGCCCGACAAAATTTTGCAAAACTCTATTTAGTATAAATTAAAACCTTAGCTTCAAAACAATAAAATGTCATAAAATATTTTTGGGAAACCGTAAAGGAGCGAAGGGATAATGGAAGAACTCTACCTAGGGTTTCTTATTTTTCATTCTCTTTTAATTATTCTTGTAAGTAATCTACTTTAAACAAGTTTTTGAGTATTTGTACGAACATGAGTAGCTAAAACCCTTCCTCTAGAGTTGAGGCTATGTAATATGATTGTAATAGCATAAATTCTTCATTGGTTTGAGTTTTAGTTATTTTTTTGTCTTACATTCTTTATTATTGTAGTTTTTATGCTTGATCACCATGAAAACAAATACGTTAAGCTTAGGTAAAAGCTCGAAAGAGTAACCCTAGGCTAAAATATGAGAATGTAGGGAGAAAGTTCTTATCTTTACTGTAGGATTAGCAGTTAGGATAGAAATTATACCTAATTTTCCTTGCTTGTTTATTAAAACAGGATGAGCTAGACACCGGCTTAGAATTATCACATCACCACTCGATGAAGTAGTTGTGAAGCTAAGTTCGATAAATGATTAGAGGTACGAAAGTCCATAATAAAGGGTGCAAACTCAGCGAACCACATCCATGTAATTACACTGCTCAGAAATTAGGACGTCACATCCCTACTCAACGATATAGGTGTGAGACTAGTTTATTGTGTTTAGAGGCTCAAAAGACCATGAACATAGCATTTTAATTATGTGAGACAACAAATGAAGTTTTTATACTCAAACCATTTAGAATTGTAGCATTGCATGATTATTAGGCCTTAATTCTAGTTGCTTCTTATATTGTTTCTTGTGTATTTTGTGATGACCCCTAGACTTAATTAGAATTTACCGAAAAGTTATTTAATCAACACTTGTGAAGTTAATTTTAACACTTGAACTTTGAATATTCCCTGAATTGGTCCAGTCCCTGTAGGTTTGACATTCGGCTCTTAAAAAGGGCCATTGTATTACTTGTATGACCGCGTACGCTTGCGAGCGCACTGGAGCGCGACACGTTTTTGGTGCCATTGTCGGGGACTGGTGAAGTTTAATGAATTTTTCTATTTTTGTGTGATTTTTAATTTCCTTAAGTGTTGAAAAACCCTGTCTTAGTCTGCTACATTGCAGCTGACAGGTTGTCCTTGTAGATCTTGAAAGGAATAGAGAGCTGGTGGAACCATTGTTGGAAACTGAACAACAATAGCATTCTCTCTGGAGCGAAGCCTTTGACCAAAAGTTGAAAGGGTTACAAGAGCAGTTTATCATGACCCGAATGGAGGCCCGGATCGTAGAAACTGGACAAGGGACCCCAAGAGATCCCAAGTCGACCCATGGCATAGGAATTCAACTAACTTATTCATTAAACATGAAGAAAACATAATTATAAACTCACCGAAGTCAAACTTAATACAACAGTAAAATAAATATCTAAAGCTTAATACACGTCTAAGTCTGATAAGCCTCTAATCTGGAGGAGTTGATGGGACAACATCCCCAACTAGCTCGATAATACTGAAACTGAGAGGACATCTAAAACAAATGAAGGTCTAGTCCCCGAGAGATGAGGGCTCACCAAATAATCAGGTGCTAACTCTGATCAGCGACAATGGACGGGGCTGAACCTGAGAACCGGATCCTGCATCATGAAACGATGCAGCATAGAAAGTATGCAGTCAGTACGTGGAATGTATCGAGTCTACAAGGTAAGTAAAACCTCTCTAGAAAAGTAAATTATTTAAAACCTTTCGTAACATATCATAATATTTTAAGTGAAAGTAAAAGGATACATGCATTCATTCTGAAATCGTACTCTTATCATAACATGACAATGCATAGCTTTAGAACATCATGATTTACTGGAATGACTCAAAGCTAAAACATAACATTTATATCAAAAGCTGAACAATGAGTCAAACCTTGCATTATGAACATGCATGTATAAGTAATCATCATGAGTAATTAATATGTAAATCTGAATGATATAGACAGTGGGAGACTCGTCACTTAACCGACATACCACGATAGAGCTTACATGGTCCCAACTATCACACTCAAGTGGGTAGAGCCGTCCATAACCTTGTTAGGGCGATAGACGACACCATGATATCGATATCAAGCTGAAGGGCCAATTGGGTTGGGGATAGCTCACAAGGGAGGTCCCGATAATATAATAGTAAAAACCTACATTGGCGCGTAGTTCTGGGGCATAGGGTAATCGACCCTTAACCCGCTCGGTGATAGACTCTTCTCCCAAAAACATGCAATACTCTACATCGTATATAATGAAGCTCAACATGAAATCATGCATGACTCAACATTGTATGAAATGAAGCTCAACATTGTCGTAGACCAAGCTCAATAATGCCATATGTCTCAATTATAAATTCATGCATATGAGAAGATTTATTTCGAAAAATACCACAAGCTGAATCATAGGTGGAAGCGTCTACTCCAAATCATGTGGTAAGCTACGTATAGAAACATTTACTCAACATACCACAAGATAGCACTCATAATAAAAATTGTGAAATTTCACTTTAAACAATGTGGTAAGCTTATGTCGGGAAAATCATCGCTTTAATCAACATGTGGGCATTACCTAAAGCTCTATCATTCTAGAATCCAATCAATTCATTTAGGAAACAACATTAAGACCATGGGTAGTTTTAGAAACACGCTTTTCATCATCAACTTCATCATCACCACACATTTTCCATAAATCACCTCTTTTATGAACTCTTCATCCATGGGCGTTTTAGAATCAAATTTTAGAAAATAATGTTTATAAGGGAAAAACAACTTAGAATCCACCCAAGATTCATAAATCATCAATATAACTATAATCTAATCATACCCATGTGTAGATATTGAATAATCATGCAATTGGGAAAAACCCCATACTTGATCATAGATAATTTATCACATTTCGATAGGGATGGGGCATGGGTGTGGAAGAAAACAGCCACTCATAGCCTTACATACCTGGAAATGGTGAATTCTAATACCCTTCTATTGCCCAGCTAAGATTTCAATTGGAAACCTTGAGATTTCACCTTGAACCTTCCCTTCAAACCCTCAAACTTGCATGCATGAGGGTAATGGCTTAGAATAGGTTTTACCCTGCTTAAAACCCATACCCTGCGTAGTATAGGTCTTAGGAACTTAGGAAATTAGGAGAAATCCCTTACTAATTCACAAAAAATAACAGCCAAGTGACCCTATCGGGTGACCTGATGATTCATCAGGAGAGCTTTGGGATAGGCGTTCGGATTGGAACAACTATTCTAAGAGCAAGCTAAATCCAACCGTTGCACGTCAATGACTCGGCAAGCCGCCCGTCAAGTACACTAGTCAACTGATCTACTGGGGCTCGTAAGGGTCGACATAATGACTCGTTCCTCGAGACCACGACTCACGGTCACCTTTCATCGTGAACACTGCCTTAACATTCAATAAAATTCTACTTGTTGCTCACGACACAACTCACTAGTCGTTGGGACTGGACACGACTTGTGGGGTCCCATCCGTTAGATACACTGGTCATCCTCCTGAAGAAAGTCCCTCTCCACCCCACGATTTACATGACAACTCATTGTGGCTGACCATGAGTTGTTACTTCGCCCGTGGGGACCTTGATGCCTTGATCACTCCAGGCCGTCCCACGAGTCACCTGACGATTCATGGGGTCTCCTCATGAGTCGTCTCATGACATATCCTGTGTCTGCAACATCAATTCCACAATTTCCCATTTCAACTCTCAGGTCTGATCTTTGAGGCCCCGGGGTATAACAATATCTTCCCTTGGGAACATTCATCCTCAAATGTTAGAAACACACAGAAAATGCAGAAACATGCAATCATCATATGCAAATGCTGATTATGAAAATCAAGAATTGATGGAATAACTACCTCTGAAAGGAACTACATAGCTGAACTGAATTCAGGTATCACATACATTTATCATAACATAATTCAAACTTGCGCACATGAACTGAGTAGGAAAACTGATCAGATAATTAAGGCAAAAACTGATACCTCAAACTGAAATTGAGCTAGTAGGGAATAGGTGGGGGTATTTAGCCATCATAGCCGCTTCGACTTCCCACATAGCTCCCTATATATGATGGTTTCTCCACAACACCTTCACCGAAGCTACTTCTTTGTTCCTTAGTGTCCGAATGACGATCCAAGATTGCAATTGGGATTTCCTCGTAGCTGAGGCTATCTCCCACATCAACACTTTCCACTGGGACTACTAAACATGGATCACCCAAACACTTTTTCAAGAGCTTTTAATAATATGGCCGCGATTTGTCATTACGTGCGACTATCTCCACTATAGAAATAAAAAAATGAAAAATATAGTAAAGTAACTACTAGAACCAAATATGGTGAGACGAACTGAAGATAATTCTGATGGAAAGTCCAACTCATACTCTACCTTACCAACTCTTCTCATAACCCGGTAGGGACCAATATAGCAGGGACTGAGTTTTCCTTTCTTTCCGAACCACATGACTCCCTTTATGGGAGATATCCTAAGAAATACCTAATCATCAACCTCGAACTCCAAATCTCTTCTCCTCACATCCGCATATGACTTTTAACGACTCTGAGCTATTTTTAGCCGGTCCCTTATCAACTAAACCTTCGCCTTAGCCTTGTGAACCGAGTCTGGACCTATCATAGCTACCTCACCAACCTCAAACCATCCGATGGGAGATCTAGACCTCCGCCTATAAAGACCCTCGAACGGTGCCATATGGATACTGGAGTGTTAACTGTTATTGTAAGGGAACTCAATCAAGGGCAAGTGGTCATCCCAACTACCTTTAAAATCCATCACACAGGCTCTCAAAATATCCTCAAGAGTTTGAATTATCTGCTCCACCTGGCCACCCGTTTGTAGATGAAACGCTGTGCTAAGCTTAACCTGAGTCCCAAGCCCTTTTTGGAATGACCGCCAAAATTTAGAGGCAAACTGAGTACCTCGGTCTGAGATAATAGACAACAACACTCCATGAAGCCGGACCAACTCTCGAATATACAATTTGGCATAATCATCCGTTCAATTTGTGGTTTTGACTGGTAGGAAGTGTGCAGCCTTGGTCAACCTATCGACCACCACCCAAATGGAGTCATACTGTCGGTGAGTACGAGTTAGGCTGTTAATGAAGCCCATATTGATCTCATCCCACTTCCAAGTAGGAATGTTAATATCCTGCAATACACCTCTCGACCTTTGGTGCTCAACTTTCACTTGCTGACAGTTTGGGCACTTGGCTAGGAATTCTGCAATATCCTTCTTCATGCCGTTCCACCAGTATATTTCTCGCAAGTCATGAGACATCTTGGCGGCACCCGAAAGGATAGAATACCTGGATCCATGTGCCTCATGCAGTATCCAGTCCCTCAAATTATCAACATTTGGAACACATAAACAACCTTGGTACCACAGTACACCCTATCCCCCTTGGAAGAAAACCTCCACATTTTGACTTCGAACGACTTCCTTCAGCTTTACTAAAATCAAATCCTCATCTTGCCTAGATTTGAAATCAACCACCAAGGACGATTCTGATTTTTTTTTCACAACAACGCCGCCATCGGTGGTGCTGACCAATCTAACTCCCAACCTCGCAAGTTGATGGACATCCTTCACCAACTCTTTCTTTCCCTCATCCATGTGGGACACACTCCCCATAGAGAGTCTACTAAGTGTGTCCACTACTACATTTTCCTTACCCGGGTGGTAAAGGATACTCATATCATACTCCTTAAGTAGCTCCAACCACCTCCTTTGTCGAAGGTTGAGGTCTTTCTGCGTGAACACATATTGCAAGCTCTTGTGATCCATGAATAAATCCACGTAGACCCCATACAAGTAATGCCACCATATCTTCAATGCAAACACCATTGCGGCCAATTCAAGATCATGGGTCGGGTAATTCTTTTCATGAACCTTCAACTGTCTCGAGTCATATGCTATCACTTTTCCATGCTGCATCAACACACACTTGAGTCCGACTCGCGAAGCATCATAATACACCAAAAAACTATCAGTACCCTCAGGTAGGGGTGTTGAAGTGAGTCGGGTCTTCAACTCTTAGAAGCTTTTCTCAAAAGCCTCCAACCATTGAAACTTCACTTTCTTTTGAGTCAACTTAGTCAATGGAGTGGCAATAGATGAAAAACCCTCCATGAATCTCCGATAGTAACCCACTAAGCCCAAAAAGCTCCTGATATTTGATGGGTTCACTGGTCTGGGCCAGTTCTTTACCACCTCAATCTTTTGAGAATCTATAGTTATGCCCTCACCTGATACCATATGGCCTAGAAATGCAAGCGAGTCATACCAAAACTCGCATTTGCTGAACTTCACATACAGCTGGCGATCCTTGAGGGTCTGAAGCACTATTCTCAAGTCAGCGGCATGCTCCTCCTCGCTCTGAGTGTATATAAGGATGTCATCAATGAACCCAATCACGAACATGTCTGACTATGCCTTGAACACCTTGTTCATTAGATCCATAAATGCTGCAGGAGCATTGGTTAGTCCAAAATACATAACAACAAATTCGTAGTGACCATACCGAGTCCTAAAAGAAGTTTTCGAGATGTCACTCTCCCAAATCCTAAGCTGGTGATACCCAAATCTGAGATAGATCTTGGAGAAAAAATTGGCTCCCTGAAGCTGGTCAAACAAATCATCGATCCTGGGTAAAGGATACCTTTTCTTGATGGTAACCTTGTTTAACTGCGGATAGTCAATGCATATCTGAAGTGAATAATCCTTCTTCGGAAAAAACAACACTGGTGCACTCCATGGAGACTTACTCGGCCTAATAAAGCCCTTATCTAATAGGTCCTTCAACTGATCCTTCAACTCTTCTAGCTCGGCTAGAGCCATTTTTTAAGGTGAAATAGATATAAGATGCGTGTTGGGACGAAGATCTATACAAAAATCAATCTCCTGCTCGGAAGAGACACTTGGCAAATCATCAGGGAAGAGCTCTGGATACTCATGTCCTACTGGTATGGAATGAATAGTTGGGGTTTCGGACTCCACATCCTTAACCCTAACTAGGTGGTAAAAACAACCCTTAGAAATCATCTTTCTGGCCTTAAGGTCAAAAATAAATAGACCTACAGGCAAAACTAAACTACCCTCCCATTCTAAGACAGGAGTACCCGGAAATTTGAACTCTACTAAGCGGGTCCTATAATTAACTGATGCATAACATGCAAATAGCTAGTCCATGCCGAGAATAACATCATATCGGTCATGGCTAACTCTATCAAGTCTGTTGAGCTGGCCTTATGAAGAACTGAGACCATGAAATCTCTATACACCTATCTAGCTATAACTGAGTAACCTATTGGTGTAGAAACTGCGAAAGGCTCTGATAAAACATCAGGACTGACTCCGAAGCTACTGACTACATATAGTGTCACAAATGATAGGGTAGCTCCCGGATCTAGCAATGCATATACATCAACATGAAAGACTCTCAACATACCGGTGACTACATATGGTGAGGTATCCTACTCCTGTTGAGTGGCTAATGCATAGAATCTGTTCTGGCGCTACTCGCCAATTGTGCTAGTAGATGCCCCCTGATGTGTTGTGCGTGAGGGTGGGGCTGCTGAACTAAAAGTTGGGCCTCGACCCCCAACTTGATCCTGTCTCGTAGTAGGACAATCTCTGAGCATATGTCAAAAGGCTGCCACATCTAACACAAGCTCCTGACCTCCAAACACTGGCATGTGTGTCCTCGGCCACACCTGCGACAAGCTGGAGTGCTAGAGTCTGTAGGCCTACTGCTCTGACCCTTAAAGCCTGTCGCTCATCCTCTCTGATCATGTCTGGGCCTAGACGGCACACTTAGTGCTGAAGATGTTGGGGCTGATGATTTCTTGTAGGTCTGCTATCGATGCCCACCACTGGATCTCTGTTGTGAGAACCTGTGGTCCTCAGTCCTGGCCCTCTTCGCCTCCCTCTCCCTCGAATGTGCCGCCTCTATCTGTTGAGTGTACAACACTATACGAGGGAAGTTCATGTCTTGATGGAGCATGGTTGTCCTACAGTCCTTGTCCAAATGACCTACTATACCATGCATAAATTTGCTCACCCGCGCCCGCTGGTTGGCAACTAACTCCAGGGCATACTTAGATAGGCAGGTGAACTCAAGGGCGTACTCATGAACGGTCATCCTTCCTTGCTTCAAATTCACAAATTCCCCTGCTTTCAACTCCCTCATCTCTCGAGGGAAGAATCGATCGAAGAATGCAACCTGAAACTCCTCCCATGTGACCGGACCTGTTTCAGCGACCCTGCTGTCCTTCCGCTAGAAGAACTAAATATGCACAACCCGCTTCAACTGGTAGGACGCCAACTCTGCGCACTCAACACTACTCACCCCTATACCTAGGTGATCTTGACAATCTCACCAATGAAACCATGCGGGTCCTCATCTACCTTGGACCCCTTGGACCCCAGAAACTCCGGTGGGTTCATTATCAAGATGTCTCAGACTCTGGCCACTGCTGCATTACCGTTTTGAGGGACATGCACAACGGCCTGCTGATTGACCTGAGCGGTCAAGGCCTGCGCAAGCATCTGAATGGAAACTTGAAACTCAGCATGAACGGCTAGCTTCGGTGCTTGAGGCTCCTAAACTGGTAGGGCTGGCTGATGCTCTTGACCGTTTCCATCCTCGTGGCCCTCACCACCTCCATTCCTCCTTCCACTCATCCTTCAAGGAGCTATGATTCTGCAATCGCGAATAACATGAATTAGAAGGATAAGAAGGCTTTTAATCAAACGACATATATCATGAAAGAAGGGAACATATCCTAAAACATATAGTAGCCTCTTCATTATAAGTGTGGCGCGCTCACACCCATAAAAAAAACACTACCTAACATAGCTTTCAGACTCCCTAGGACACATCAACCTATGGCTCTGATACCAAGTTTTTCACGACCCGAACAGATGCCTGGATCATATACACGGGACAAGGGACCCTGAGAGATCCCAGGCGACCCATGGCATAAGCATTCAACTAACTCATTAATTAAACATGAAGAAAACATAATTATAAACTCAGTGAAAGTCAAACTTAATACAACAGTAGAATAAATATCTGAAGCTGAATACACGTCTAAGTCCGATAAGCCTTTAATCTAGATGAGCTGATGGGAAACACCTCTAACTAGCTCGACATACTGAAACTGAAATGTCATCTAAAACAACCGAAAGTCTTGTCCCCGAAAGATGAGGTCTCACAAAATAAGCAGGTGCTAACTCTAATCAGCGACTACAGATGGGGATAAAGCTGAGAACTGGATCTTGCATCATGAAACGATGCAGCACATAAAGTGTGCGGTCAGTACATGGAATGTACGAAGTAAGCAAGGTAAGTAAAATCACTCTAGCAAAGTAAATTATTTAAAACCTTTCATAACATATCATAAGCTTTTAAGTGAAAGTAGAAGGCTACATGCATTCATTCTGAAATTGTGCTCTTATCATAACATGACCATGAATAGCTTTAGAACATCATGATTTACTCGAATGACTCAAAGATGAAACATAACATTTATATTAAAACCTAAACAATGAGTCAAACCTTGCATTATGAACATGCATGTATAAGTAATCATCATGAGTAATGAATATGAAATTCTGAATGATATAGACAATGGGAGACTCGTCACTTAACCGATATACCACGATAGAGCTTACATGGTCCCAACTATCACACTCAAGTGGGTAGAGCTATCCATAACCTTGCCAGGGCAATGGACGATACCATAATATTGATATCAAGCTGAAGGGCCAATCGGCCTGAGGATAGCTCAAAAGGGAGGTCCCGATTATATAATAGTAACAACCTACATTGGCGCGTAATACTGAGGAATAGGGTAATCGACCCTTAACCCGCTCGGTGCTAGACCCTTCTCCCAAAAACATGCAATACTCTACATCGTATATAACGAAGCTCAACATCATCTAATGACGAAGCTCAACATGAAATCATGCATGACTAAACATTGTATGAAATGAAGCTCAACATTGTCTATTAACCAAGCTCAATAACGCCATACATCTCAATTATAAATTCATTCATATGAGAAGCTTTATTTTTAAACATACCACAAGCTCAATCGTAGGTGGAAGTATCTACTCCAAATCATGTGGTAAGCTACATATAGAAATATTTGCTCAACATACCACAAGTTAGCACTCATAATAAAAAATGGGAAATCTAGAATCCAATTGATTCATTTAGGAAACAATTGACATGACGACGCGTGGTGGCTGACCACGAGTCGTTACTTCGCCCATGGGACCTCGATGCCTTGATCACTCCAGGCTTTCCCATGAGTCACCTGACGACTCGTGGGGTCTCCTCACGAGTCATCTCACGACTCGTCCTGTACCTGCAACATCAATTCCACAATTTCTAGTTTCAACTCCCGTGTCCAATCTTTGAGCCCCCGGGGTATAACACAGTTGCAACAACATCCACCAGCAGGTCAAGTAGAGTTGTTACCAGACCAAATAGCAGCCTAACCAGTTCGCAAAGTGGCAATCCCACTAGCGACAAATGTGACCTCTAGTATCCACAAATCGAAGCCCGTAGGGAACTTTGAATTGAAACAAAATATGGTGTAGTTGTTACATTCTAGTGGCCAGTTCACTGGGATTCGTGAGGACCCACAACAACACTTACAGAACTTCTTGGAGATCAGTGACACCTTCGTCCCCATCGGAGTGTCAACTAATTATGTCTGACTCACACTCTTCCCATTCTAATTATTGGGAGAGGCAAAGAGGTGGTCGAAAGGTTAGCCACCTAGTTCCATAACTTCTTGGGATGACTTAGCAAAGAAGTTCCTAATCAGATTCTTTCCATCAGGCAAGACCGCCAAACTCAAGAGTGAAATATAAAGCTTCAAGCAGAGGCCGGAGGAGAACTTGTATTTGGCTTGGGAGAGATTCAAGTCATTACTGAGAGCCTTCCCCCATCACCAGCATTCTAATGAAGTGCTAGTCCATACCTTTGTGGAGAATCTAGACCCACATACAAATATTTTACTAGAATCTACATCCGTTGGGCAAGCATTGGAGAAGACCTATCATGAGCTGTACACTTTGTTGAACAGGATTGCTCAAGGAAATCTAGAGTGGCATATTGAGTCATCGAGAGGGGCAGGAAAGAGAACAACAGGGGTGATGGAGGTGGATGGTGTAAATGTCTTGGCTGCATGGCTAACATCATTTGAACACCAGATGATGACTCAGTTCAAGAAACTGAGTATGAACCAACAACAGGAACAAGTGAAAGCAGTTTAGCAAGTTCCTAGTTGGTGTGAGATCTGTGGTAATAATGGGCACAATGCAGAATCTTGCGGGGCCAATCCTGAATCATCAATTTTTTTGGGAATGTTCAGAGGAACAATTGGAATTTTGGGAACAACTACAATAAGAATTGCAGAGACACCCGAATTTTTCTTAGGGTGGAAATCAATGTCAAAGCTACCAGCAACCTCAGTAGCAGCAGTACCAGCAGCAGAATAGGTAGAATGGTGGCTAGTCAAACAACAACATTGAGGAGATATTACAAAAGATTATGGATATACAAACCTAATTAGTAGAGAATCAGGCGAAGATGGCATCAGATTTGAAAAATCAGCAGTTGGCCACTCACAATCTAGAGAAGCAGATGGGTCAAATAGCAGCTGCTCACCACACCAGACCTCAGGGAGGATTACCCAGTGACACAAATACAAACCCCTGACAGGTCAATGTCATCAGTCTGAGAAGTGGCAAGCTGTTGGCTGATGTACCATCGAAAGAGAAGAGAAATGAGGTGCAGCCGGAGATGGTTAGAAAGGGATCACTGACTGACAAGGGTGATAATCCGAGTGCTGTGCAACAAAATGTAAAATCATCATTGCAGCCAGCGCATAGACCACCACCACCTTTCCCGCAAAGATTGAAAAAGAGAAAAGGGGAGGAATGCATTAAAAAGTTCTTTGATATTATCAAAGAACTTCACATAAATTTGCCTTTGCTTTATATTTTGCAGGGAATGCCCAAGTACACTAAGTACTTGAAAGATTTTGTGGCCAACAAAGTCAGATTGGTGGATGTTTAGACAGTAGCATTGACTGAGGAGTGTAGCCACAGAGTAATGAGCAAGATACCGAAAAAGCTCAAAGACCCAAGGAGTTCTACCCTCACCATACAAATTGGTGAAGCTGAGGTGATAAGAGCTCTATGTGATTTTGAGGGAAGTAGTGAATCTAATGGCCCTATCTTTGTTTAACACCTTGGGGTTGGGTCAGCCGAGGCCAACACAAATGATGTTGCAGCTGGCAGACGACTCTCAAGTGGCACCAGATGGACTAATCAAGGACCTTCTCATCAAAGTAGGTGAGTTCATTATACCCATTGATTTCATCATACTTGATTTTAAAGTTGATGACAAGGTACCCTTGATCTTGGGACGACCATTCTAGGCCACTGGAGGTATAATTATTGATGTAAGAGAAGGGACCCTAAAGATGAGGTTCGATGATGAGGAAGAACTCTTCCGATTATACCAAGAGATCAACCCACCCACAAACTATAGAGACCTTAGTAAGAATAGTGTGTTGTCAAAGGCTAAGTATGGGGTGGAAATTTCCATAGGTCCACGGCCGCAGGAGATGATCACTTTTCAGCCTGAATCTAATAGAGGGCTTTAGTTCGAGAAGGAGTTGGAACAAGAGAGGGACAGAGTGGAGGTTGTTCCCTCGAAAAACAAAAAGAGAAGAAGATGCTTCTCAAAAGGGAACAATGGTTTGAGGATGTCCTGAAAAGGATAGTCCACGTCGTGCCGTGACGTAAAATTAGGCGCTGCTTGGGAGGAAACCCAAGGGTACCATAGGTACAAGTTTATTTTTTTATTTGTGTTGATGTTGTTTATCTTCATCTTGTTGTTGTTTTTGGTGGTGAATTAAGCACAGATGGAGGGGAAGTCTGAGTACCCTTGGAAGAGGAAGCTAAGAAGCATGAAAGAGGAAAAGTGTGGGGTCGACAACCCACTTGTACAAAATGAAGAAAAACATGTTGTAGCTAGGACTAGGGGCCTCAGGGGGTATTTCTCACCCTTTTTGTATTTTAATTTGATGCTTTGGGGACATAGTATATTTTAAGTGTGGGGTGAGGAAAATTTCAAAATTTTGTGGTTAATGATTTTGGGTGGAATTAGTGCTTTTTAAGGTATTGTTGGATGAAAAAGTTGAGTTGAGCATGATTCACCCACCTGTTGGTTTTTTTTCAGTTCTTTTCCGACGGGGAACACTTTGAACCGATAAATAAAAATTTTCTTTGTCTATACATAGTTGTTTTAATCATAGTTATGAACTATTCACGACGATGGATGGATGACGACTGTCTTGAGGGAAAATTAGTCAATACGTTTTTATTTTGGAACCTGTAGTTGATTGATGGCTTGATGTTCTTGTTATGTGCTATGTATGATTGTGAGATGCAAGTGTTGCAAATTTTGAAGCATGTGAGCAGTTGTATAACTCTGTTTGAGACAGCTAAGCTCTTGGATGTGATTCGATGTGCTTAAAGCTGAATTTTGCATTCTTGTGATTAGCTGAGTTAAGAGCCTGTTGAATTTGTCTTGAATTGAGCATGTGTTGTGTGTGTAAGGGTTTTGAATATTCCATGATATTGTGTAGTGTATAGAACTTTCCTGGTGTGTATACAAAGAGAAATGAGAGATGTACATTGTAGGAGATGATTTAGGCATTTCATTGAAAGAGCCTAATTCTTATCCCTCGTTACTTACCTTGAATGTGTGATCCTAGTTAGCCCCATTGAGCCTTTAGCCAATTCCTTGCTATCCAAAAAATGAGCTTAATCCTTTATTTTCATTAGCATTGAATTTAATCCTAAAACTCCTAAGCGCTTATGTTAAATTGCAAAAGAAGTTAAGGAGTGAGAAGTGAAAGAAGAAGGAAAATTGTAGTTGGGGGAGTTGGAGAGAAGACTATAGGTGCACTTGTTTAAAAATGAATAAGAGTTAGTAAGGAGTAAAAGAAGAATAGAGCGAAAAAGAAAATCAAAGGAAATTTCTCAATTACTCCGTACTAACATCGAAAGTGTGCCTAATGAGATGGGAAAACAAAAGAGGAAAATGGGAGTTAAAAAGTAGAAAGGTGAGGAAAATGCCCCTTCATTCTTGTGTATGCATGATTGTCTAGAACTTGCCCTAAGTGTGATTAAAAGTGAAATTTTAGACGAGGCTGCACTTAGAACATGATCTTAGTCTTTCTTTTGATAGTCACTTCACCAAAGATGACCTCCTCGAACATCAATCTTTGATATCCATTGTTTGAGCCTTGGACCCTTTCTTGCACCAAATTTTGATGAAATGAATGAAATTATTGGTTGAAACACCTCAAATCATTAAAAGAAAAAGAATAGTTGAAAGGTGCAACCTCTTGCTTAGATGAGGATAAATATGGAATCCAAAGGTGTTATAAGAGTGACTCTGGCTAAACAAAAGATGAAGATGGTGAAAAAGGAGAGATAAGGTAGAGTGGTGTCAATAGTGTAATAGGATGTTAAAAGTATTCAGAAATAGTCATTAGGGAGGTTCTAGTCACTAGAGCTCAACATTTGTCCTACCCTTACCCGTAGCCTTCATGATAACCCGCAAGTCCTTAGTGAATTTGAGTATAGCAACTCTACATTAGTGGAGAATTACACGAAGGGCAAGCCTATGGATCAATTTCTATGCACTTTAATTTCTTTGTAAGAGTGAGCACATTTGCCTTATCATATAATCCCTATGAGTGAAATGCTTAAAAATATATGAGATTCTCTCTTCTTATGAGTGGCATCACTTCCTTGGGGTACATGCTTAAAAGTGTTTTCAAGTAGAGGTGTGAATGCGACAAGTGCGTAGAGAACTTTAAGGGAAGATTTGAATGTGAATTGTCAATGACTTGAGATGCTCTTTTAGCTTGTTTTGGAAATGAACTATGCCCCTTGTACGAATGAAATGAATGCATGCAATATATGCTTAACGATTGTCGTCACCTATTGAAGTTGTCAAACATATTTTGAATCATTTCTTTTTCTTGAGTTGGTATGTGATTCGTGGGTTGTCTTGAGTCTTAATGGTTTGTGTGCAACTCCTATTATTCTCCTTGCTTAAGTAAATTCTTCTTGAGAGAGAATGCCTTGCTTGAGGGCAAGCACGGTTCATGTTTAGGCGTTTGATTAGTTTGTAATTTACTAACTCATTCGGCTTTTAAGCATAACCTTTTTCTTGCTTTTCAACTCATTTATGAAGGTTTTATGCCCTTTATCTTTTCTATGTAGGCATTTGAAGGAGACAAAGATAATGGAAGAAATAAACTAAAAAAGACCTGCTAAAGACATGCTTTTAACCGACGAAACGCAAATACGGACTTGTGAAATGCAGGTGGTACACTGTTGCTACTACCTTGCAACTACATATAGGGGATTCAAACATGCTAAATGCAGGTGAAACACAGGTGCACCTGCGAACCAACTACTAACCACCGGTGAATTGCAGAACGAAGGGTAAGTGAACCCATTTCACTGATGGAGGGGTAAAAACGTTCATAAAAAGTCCCAAAGCATCTAGATGCCTCCAAGGGTATTTGTGGAATGTTATGCAGAAGAAAATATAGATATTTATGACCCTCATTGTGCACCAGAAAACACATATTGACTTCTAGAGATAGGAAAAACGCACCATAGAATCGTAGTGAGAAAATTTGCTTTTCTTCTTCTTTATCTTTAACCCATTTTGGGAGAATTCCACCATTGTTGTAAGACATAGTGAAGAAAATTTGTGAAGCAATATGATGAATGTTGAGGGGAATCCTCTTAGTATCTTCTCTCTCTCACTCTCTCTAAATATGTGTAGCTAAATTGCCAGCTACGGGTGTGTGCATGGTAGGTTTGTATATATGTATAGGTATTGATTAATTGTTCTTGGATTCTAATTGCATGTATATATCTATTGTTTTCTCTAAGTTTTAACTGTAAAAATTGATGGTTGCAAATATGAATTTTGTTTACTATTCTTGCTTTTGCTTGAGAAAGAAGGGTGAGGATTGGGTGAGAAAATAATAGGGAGGATTTATAGTGTTCATGTATGGGGATGAGCTAGAGATAGTCAAAACCTACATTCCCAATCCATTAAAGGTTCAAGGTTAAAGATAGGTTGATCCTTCCTCAAGCTCTTGTAGTTGAAAATTTAGATTTGGCCGTGTGGTTTGAGAGAACCCAAGGCATAAACATTCTTGTGGTTGAAGAAATGAGAGAATGTAATTTATCTACTGCTATCTATGCTACATTTGAATCTAAGGAAAAGAAATAAATCCCATTTTAGTTGTTAGCCCATCAATAGCACATCCCTAGTCATCTCACTTGTAATTGCAACAATCGAAATTCCCCTCCCTTAGTTTAAAATTAGAATTTGATATTGTTTTCTTTTTCACCCATCTTTTACTTTCTAAATGTTAAACAACTATACATCCTAGTGTGAGTTAGTTTATAACTTTTGGATTATCAACTCAATTCCTTGTGGGATTCTACCTCGACACTCATCGGGTATATTTGTTTTGCAAACGGTTGTGTACTGTCTCCCCTAGCGAGGAGTGGATTTGAACGTTATCACCATCCGTTGTAAGAACCAGAGACTTGACAAGGTGTAGAAGTTCATATTATTTTTGGTCATTATGAACCGTACCTACGAGGTACGAGTCATAGTACCCACCATAATGGTGAACTCTCCTAAGTGCCGAACTGCAGAAATTCTGACCTACGAGTCATGGTACTGGTCTTGGAATCTTTGTACGATCCGTACCATGCACTTGTAAGTCCCCAGGTAAGTCTTTTGAGTCTCCAGATATGAGTACAATGGATGAGTCATAGGTATGACGTACGACTCGTGGTACGAGTCGTGATGACCAATGAAATGAAAGACTTGATTTGACCCGATTCAACCTAGATATTTATATCCGCCAAAAACCTATTTAAAAGGAAAAATTTGGTCAGTAATTTCTCACAGAACCCACGATCAAATCCCCTCACTATCCACTCACCTATAACTCACGCCCCATTCCATTTGAGAACGAGTTTTTGCACTAAATTTGAAATTTCAAGTTGAATTCCTTCTCCAAACCTAAAGAAAGCAAGAATTATTCAATAAAATATCAAGTAAGTTGAAAATTTTGCTAATTTCTTCTTTCTAATAATAGTTGAATGTACTATGAATACTCCACTCTTTAAAAAAATGGAGGAACATGATCAGCAGGCTATGATTATGTTAAAATGATGGGTTATGGATGGAAAAAGATTACTCTATGAATTTGTGTTGTTTGTGGGTAATGAGTTACTGGAAAAATTAAATTATGGGAGTATGGGGTAACGAAATCTAGGTATTTTATGAAGTTAAGGGGTGGTGAAGTCTGAGTATCCACCCCAAAAATTTTATTGCCTACGAATTTTTTGTGGCACAGAGTGAGGACAAACTTCACAAGCCATCCTACATCTCATGGTTTCATACTACGACTAGTAATATGATTTGTTAGGATTGTCTCTGAAACACTAACATTTTAATATCATGGTATGGAACCTAGTACAAATTGTGGTATGACACCACGAGTCGTACCAAAGAAACAGTCGGGTGGCAACGAATGTAACGAGCGAAGTGATGACTCATTTCTTGAAACAATGAGTCATTGTTTGTACCCATGGGAAGCATTGACCTGAGCAAGTTTGGGAAGTAACGAGTCATCCAACAACCCATCGTTAGTTACAACGACCCATTGCATGTAGTCGTGTTAGGGGGAAATGAATTTCTAGTGCATATAACGGATGGATACCACGACTCGTTGGAGGAACCCACGAGTTGTGCTGAGGCTCGTGGTAAGGGATGTTCAAAATTTTCAAGGAGTTGACAACGGTCGATCAAACGACCCGTCGAACAACGACTCGTCCTATCGAGTCGTGGGAAGAACCTGAAGCATGAAGTGAAGCAGTTGACTCAACGGCTCGCTACCACAGGTCGTAGTATCATGCAATGGCCCGTGGGATAGGTTGTTGGTCCGTCCAGACCAGTTTTTCAGGGAAGTTTTATTAGGGGAATTTTTTACTTTTCCATTCTTTGAGACCCTAAACTACAGTGTTTTGTGTATTTTTCTGAGTATGATAAGATGGGTTAAGTCCCTAATGCATACCCATTCCCATGCAAGTGTTTTTAGAGAAGTTTTAGGGAGATTCAAAGTCTTCTACTCCAAGGTTTCAATCAATTTGCTTGTGGGCATTCATAGGAGAGTAAAATCACTCTACCTCAGGTATGTGGGGTTTAGAATGAGTGATTTCTTCCACACCCATGCCCATATTTTGAATTTAATCATGAATCCCCATATTCAATTCCATGGGGTTTTACCGAAATGCATGAAAATGTGATTTTTCTCTATGGATTTTATTTAATTGTTGAATTATGAATGATGGGAAGGTTTTATATTATTTTCTTGAAATTTATGCTTCAAGCTTTTTAAATCTAAAATTCCCATTAATGAGAGTTCATGAAAGTTATGATTTATGATGAATATTCAATATTTTGAGTTTATTGATGATGGAAAATCATAATTTCAAGTTACCCATGTTTATGAGCATACATTTGAAAGAATTAAGTATGTCAAAGTATTAGGCAATGCCCATATGTTGAAGAATGATTTACGATTTATGAACGAAATAAATGATTTATCGATTTATGATGTTGGCCGATGAAAAGGGCCTTTGGTTCTTGGCTAAGCATGTTTAAAGGGGATCAATGATGATAAATTTTATATTTTAGCCAATGAATTTTAATGCATGATGTTATTGATTTACATATGAGCCTATATGCATGTTTTTGGAAGCCGTTTCTAGCACCGAGCAGCCCGATGTTTAAAGGACTACGCTGGTGTCTAATAATCACGTTCACCATGGGTTCTAATGTTATATATTGTATCTATACCGATCCCATCAAATGTGATATCGCGCCTAACGCACGACCCTCGCCTGGCAAGCGGGGGTCGACTCTGCCCCACTTGAGTTTGATAGTTGGGGCATCATGAAAGGCTCTACCGTGATGGTGCCGGTTATTACGAGTCCTTCAATTATTTCGGATGTTTTATGTGTCATTATGTTTATTCTATTGGCTCAAGTTATGTTTTGATAAAGTTTACTTACGCTTATGATAATGAATGATTTATGAATGATTTGAAATTCTTGAGCCGTATGTTTTCTTACAGAATTTAGGATATAAGCATGATGTCCTTCTCCTATGATTATTTATGAGTTTTATTTCCTTTTTAAATATCCGTTTTACTTACCTTGCATACTCGGTATATTCCACGTACTGACCACATACTTTCTATGTTGTATCGTTTTATGATACATAGTTCGAATCTCAGGCTCGACCTCATCCTTAGTTCATCACAGCACTCGCTCTCAACTTATTGGTGAGTCCTCATGGTCTGAGGGTCGTTTGATAGACTTTCATGTTATTTATGTTTAAGTAGCGGTTGGGTTAGTTGGAGATATTGTCCCATCAACCCATCTTATGTAGTAGAGGCTTTCAGACCAGATGTAGAACTCAGCTTATGTATATGTCTAGTACTTCCAGGTGTTACACTATGATTACGTTTCCGCTATCATGATATGCTAAGTACTATGCTTATTTATTTAATATTAGATGCATGCTTATGCCATAGGTCGACTTGGGGTCTCTCGGGGTCCCTTGTCCCGTGTCTACGATCCGAGTGTATGTCCCGGTCATGAGATCCACTCATTGGCTTCTCAAAGGAAAATCGTGGCTTCTCGAAGTTCTATTTGCTGCTTCTCCATTAATGCTTAGTGCTCTAATATTTGATTAATAATATTAATACATTGAGATTCATGTTCTTCATCTACCACTTCAGTATTCCTGTCAACATAATAACAAACTAAAGAATCATAATTGGGGCTCGGAGAAGGGAACTAAGAGTTAGGGCAGCCATTCATCTTGATCACCTCATATACTATAAAATATGTCTTATGAAGGACTAGAGCAGTGCACACAACCTGCTCCTAGGAAAATAATTATAGTGTTACCATAAGTGTGGTCCCACACAAATTTGACTAGGATCACCAAAATATATATCCATCATTTGATCAATTTATATTCCACGATGTCATGTAAAGAAGCGTAGTAAAATGCTAAAAAAATTTAAAAAGTAAATTAAGAAATAAGGACTACAAGAAAAATTTAAACATTATTTTCCTATTATAAATCACATTCCCTACAACGACGTCAAGATTTGATATGCCCAAATTAGACATCTTAGTGAAATATAAAGCATTTTCTATCAAATATTAGAACTCAACTAGGTTGGAGTCGAATCCAACAGGGAATATAGCGAGAAATGAGTCAATAGGGACTATTCAACTGGTAGTTGATATTTTGAAAGGGGGTTTTGTAATATAAAAAGTAAAGAACATAAGAGTTTTAGTTATAGTAACTAATGTTTGAGAATTAATTGATTGTGTTCAATATATAAGGATAAACTAGGATTGTGTTCTCCATGATTTATAACTTAGCGGGTTTACTGTCGTTGTGACCTATCCCGGTATTATTCATGCAAAACTTATGATTTACGTTTCATCGAATGTCTTTTGACCCTTTTAGATGAATGGCAGTCTAAATCCTTTTGGCCTATAGGTTTTTCAATATTAAACCTTGTCTTTAGTTCTAAATTAACTCACCTTGTTGGAGCTCAAGTTATAAGATATGGGCTAGAAGCCTCAATTCTCTATTGTTAATCTCTTTTTCTAACCTTCACTTCTTTGGAAAAGTAATTTAAGGTTTAAGGAAAATTCTAATGTTTGCAATGATTAATAAATAATTCAAAGCAAAGAGAAGAACAATACATGCGTAAAGACCGTTTATGAATCACCATGTTCGTTACACCATCATGGATCCCACAACTCTAGCTATATGATTTATCTACTCATACATGTAATAACTATGAAGATCTTTGCATAAAAGTTCATTACAAAATATAGAAAAAAATGTACCAGAATAAGAACCTTCAATGTAATTGCCTTTCTTTCTCTCATATATGAAACTCATTTTTATCTCAATAAAACTCAATGAACCCTAACATATAGATCCTAAGTGGAATTAAACCACATACCCATCCATATCTTCTGTAGAGTCAAAACAGGTGTTTAAGTCAATCTATTCTTCAATTCCTGGAAGCTATGCTCACATGCCTCTGATCATTGAAACTTAGCGGCCTTATGGGTTAACCTGCCAAAATCAAGAAGCTATGAAACTCTGTAAGATTCATGGTCTGGGCCAACTCTTTACCTCCACTAATTTCTAACTATCCACTATTATAACCTCATCTGTAATCGCATAACCTAGAAAAGCTACAGATGTTAGCCAAAATTCACGTTTAAAAAATTTAGCGCAGAACCTATGCTCTGGAGAGTTTGCAATATAACTCTCAAGTGATCCATATGCTAAGCCTCAAATCGTAAGTAAATAAAGATGTCATCAATGAAGACGATCACAAATACATCAAGAAACAACTTAAACACTCCATTCATCAGGTCCATAAAATCCGCTGGAGCATTAGAAAGACCGAATGACATCACTAGAAATTCATAATGACCATACCTAGTCCTGAAAGCAGTCTTTGGAATATCAAGTTCCCTATTCATAACTGGTGGTACCTAGATCTCAGATCAATCTTCGAAAAGCATCTGGGACCCTATAACTGATCTATTAGTGGAGTGGCATGAAGAAGGACATAGCGGAGTTTGTAGTGGCTAAGTGTCCAAACTATGAACAAGTGAAAGTGGAGCATCTGAGACCTGGAGGTATACTAAAAGATATTAGTATCCCCACTTGGAAATGGGAAGAGCTCAATATGGACTTCATCACAGGGTTGCCTCGCACTCGCCAACAATATGACTCTATATGGGTTGTGGTAGACAGATTGAGCAAGGTAGCTCAAGATTGTACATCTGGGAGTTATTTCGGTTGCATGGAGTTCCTTTATCCACCATTTCAAATAGTGGTACTCATTTTACCTCATAGTCTTTGAGATCGTTTCAGAAGGGACTTGGTACTCAGGTCAAGCTTAGCACAACTTTTCACCCCCAGATAGATGGTCAGGCCAAGAGAACCATTTAGATTCTTAAGGACATGTTAAGAGCATGTCTGATTGACTTCAAGGGTTGTTGGGATGATCATTTACCTCTTATTGAGTTTGCCTTTACAACAGTTACCACTCTAGCATCCAGAGAGCTCCGTTTGAGGCTTTTTAGGCACGGAGGTGTAGATCGCCTATTGGTTGGTTTGAGGTAGGTGAAGCTACATTGATAGGGCCAGACTCAGTTCATTAGGTTATGGAGAAAGTTTAGCTTATAAGGGGAAGGCTGAAAATAGCTCAGAGTCGTCGAAAGACCTATGCTAATACGACCAGTGGTGACAACGGGAGATAACCATGAGTCATCATTTCATAGTACGACTTGTGGTAAGAGTCGTGAAGACTGGCAGTGTTTATTTTTCAAGAATTTTATTAATGGTATTTTTGTAAATCTTAAGATCTTAGGTCCTAAACGACGTCATTTAAGCTGTGAAAGAACTATATTAAGGGATTTTAACCTAAACTAATTCATTCAACTCACATGTATGCTAGTTTAGAAGTTTTCCATTGAAGATCAAGTCTAGAATCCTCCAATACTCCTCGAAATCTCTTGGGATTTCAAAGTCAAGTTCATAATCAGTTTACTTAGGCTTGTAGGGCCATGAATGAGAGTTTCCTTTCACTCACATGCCCAAATTTCTCCTTAAGTTTATGAATTCAAGGGTTAATTCAAGTGTATGATCATATGGGGTTTTAACCCAATTTTATGAAATTTTATATGATTTATTTATGGGTCAATTCCCTTAATTTTTCAAAGCATGTTTTAAGATTCATGGGTAGATTTTATATACTAATTGATTGTAAATTCAAGATTTCAAATTTTAGAAAATTATGCCCAATTATGCAAGTTCATGAAAAGTCAAGTTTATGATTATGATTTCGAGTATGATGAGATATCTAGAATGTATGGATGTTTACTAATGACCCATGTATGAATCTATTATTTTTTATCAATGAAGCCTATTTAAAGTATGCATGATTTTAAGATTTGGGTAAGCCCACACAAGACAAGCATGTTTTATGATCTAGCACAGGCTAACGAGATCAAATGATAGATATATATATTTGGAGTCAACACTCCTCATATGTATATATTCAAGTTATGTTTTAGAATATGATTATATGAGCACTATAAATGTTTTGGGAGTGGAGTCTAGCACCGAGCAGGCTAGGGGTTCCAAGGTTCCCCTGTCTCATAAACTACATACTAACATAGGCATATTTTGGGGACTCTCAAGAGAGCATTTCCCCCAGCCCAAGGGAGGACCGTGATATCACACCTTACTTATCATTTGGCTTGGCAAGGCTTAGGATGGACCTCCTCCACGAGGGCAAGATGTGGGATCATCATGTGCTCATACATGGTGGTTATCGGTTAGGATGAGTCTCCCATTATTCCTCATAATTTCAGTTATGCATGTTTATGACATATGATATTATGTTTTAGCAGGTTTGACCCAATGTTCAGTTTATAAGCTTTTACTTATGATTTTAGTTATGGCAAGCAATATGGTTATACTTTAAGCTTCTGGTCATTCTACCCAGATATGAAAGTAAGTTTATAAAATATACATGTTTTCAGATATCAATATGCAGTCCTTACACTCATAATCTTATTATTCATGTTTTTTGCATGATTGCAATTATACACACTCAGGTTGTTTGACTTACCTTACATACTCAGTACATTCCATGTACTGACCGCATATTCTATGTTGTATCAGTTCATGATATAGGTCCGTGCGGTCAGACTCATTCTAATCGTCAGTTCTGCTTCCATATCAGTCCAATTTAGCCAGTGTTGGTAAGTCCTCATCTTTCGAGGACATTCAGTTTAGTTTTCTATTTTGTTATTTCAGCTTCAGACTTTTATCGGGCTAGTTGGGGATATTGTCCTATCAGCTCTTCAGTATTGTTAAAGGCTTTTATGACAATAGGAAGAATCTCAGCTGGCTAGTGTTGACTCTCTTTATGTTCATTTTGTATGCAGACTTCCACTTATTCATGTTTAGTTTATCAGTTTGTGTATAATGTATGCTCTTTGGCTGTTATGTTCACGCAATGGGTCGAGTTGGTAATGTTCGTGGTTCTAGGTTCCTTGTCTCGGTTCAAAACTATGTTCAGGTCCTAACAATATATATGCAAGGTTCTTAAAGTTGTAGTCATGAGGTAAAGAATTCATGGAACAATCTTAAAATCATGTAGTAAACACATTCATGAGTGTAAATGTAGAGTAACAGTGGAAAGAGCATGATGTGCCCCAATTTAAGGTTTCCTTACATACGTTAGAATGTAAGAGAATCCACTTAGCATGAGCTAGAGAGAAAGGCTTCCAAGTTCTTTGCTAAGACCCGAACATAGGCCCGAATCGAGAAATGGAACAAACAACACCGAGGGACTCCAAGTCGACCCATGACATGAACATAACATCTAAGCTCAACATTTCTAAATTGGAAATATGACATATAACATTGCGGAAGTTTGAAAATCTCATAACATCTGAATACATAACACAAGTTTGAAGTTGAATACATACTATGTCTTATAAGCCTCTACTTTTGACGAGTTGATGGGACAAGACCCCAACTAACTCACCTAAAGTATGCAACTGAAAATACTGAATATAACTGATAAGTAGGGCCCTCGAAGGATAAGGACTCACCAACTCTGTCTGGGAGATGCTATCATTGAAGATCTGGCTAGAGACAGGACTGAGCCTGAATGTCGAGCCTATATCATGAAACAATACAACATAGGTATACGATCAGTACGTGGAATGTACCGATTATGCAAGGTAGATAAAACTGCTAAGTAAGCAAAATTAGAGATCATACATATCATAAACATTTCATCGTAAAAGTCCAAGAGTAGGGCTTGGATGCGATTATCTGAAAACTTGAATAATACATAACTGAATATCATAACTGGATTGAATGACCCAAAGCTAAAACTGATTATTCATAAGTAAACTAGACATTGGGTCAAACCTGTTGAAAACATATTATTATGACTGATGAACCTGCATAACTTAAAATAGGAGTAACAAACTTTTCATATAACTGACATTACCATGATAGAGCTTACATGGTTCCGACTATTACACTCAAGTGGGCAAAGCCGTCCAAAACCTTTCCAGAGCTAAAGACGTTACCATGACATCAATATCAAGATGAAGGCCCCTTGGGGCAGGGGAAGCTCACAAGAGAGGTCCCAAATATTCTGAACATACCTACGTCGGCACGTAGTTCTGAGGTACAGAGTTGACTGACCTTTCGCCTTCTTGGTGCTAGACACTACTCCCAAAAAACATGCATATGCTTTCAATCATTTTTCAACAATGCTGAATCATAACAATATAGGTAAAAATCTAAAATTATAACATGAGGATTCTTCACTCAAACCATACCACAAGCTGAGAAGAGTGGGAGTCTAGACTCCAAAATTCGTGCGGTAAGCTAATAACATGAAATTGAGATAGCTCATGAAACATACTTGATCATATGGGCTTTCCCAAGCTTAAGCATACCTGAAATAGACTTTGATAGTCAAAAACATGAATATAGACATGGGTAATTCGAAATGATACATTTATCATATACATCTCATCATGCTCGATAACATATATCATAATCTCATCTTTTCCTGATCTTTCATAATTGGGAATCATTGGTTGTAAAACTTGAAATCACAATTTATAATTGAAAACATTATAAAACATGCCCATGAATCATAACTCAACATTAGAAACATGCATAGAGAATACCTATGATAAATACTTAGAGAATTCACGAGTTGGGTTAAAACCCCATAGATTCATCAACTTATAATTCACAAGAAATTGATGAGGGATTGGGAATGGGAGTGGATGGATACACCCTTTCATAACCCTACATACCTGGGAAATTCTAATTACACAACCCTCTTGAATGCCCAAAGGAAATTTGGGGAAGAACTTGATGAATCCTAAGCTTGTTCACCCTTAGAAACTACTAGGCTTGCATGCATGGAGAGGAATAGGTTTAGAATGAGTTAAACCCTCTTAAAACACACTTATCTAAGCTTAAAACAACGTAGTTTATGTCTTACGAGCATAGGAATTACGGAAAACCCCTTAATAAATTTTTAAGGAAATACATACTGCCAGTGACAATGAGTGATACAATGATTCATTCCTTACTCCTACGAGTCATTACCCTTCCCGTAGTTTCACTCCATTTCCCAGACTCAGGTCTTCCACCACAACTGTACAGGACTAGTCATTACAAGCCCCAATGACTCACCGTTTCCGTTCATTGTCAGCACTGTCCACTTCCTGGAAATCCTCCCAATGGGAACATACCATGACTTTTCTCATACAACGAGTCATTCCGTGACTCATGGTGGCCATCCTGACAAGGACTACGCTCACAATGACTAGCTTACCATGACTCGTTATAATAACCAACGGGTCATCCTTAGGCCCATTACTCCCAAGTTTACTTCTGCAGACCCTCACCACGAGAGCCTCCAACGGGTCGTTAGACCCACCAACGACCTATACCACGAGTTGTTCTGAGAGAAATATCAGAATTTTCTGCTATTTTTATTTCAACATCCCGAGTCAAGTCTTAGGAACTTTCAGTGTATTACAATATCTCCCCCGTTGAGAACATTTGTCCTTGAATGTGAATGAACATACTGAAAAGCCGGGGAAAAATAACTGACCTCTCACATACTGAACATTTAACATTGAAAACTGACATAGTGATTAACTCCAGAATATAATACATAACTGAAATGAATTCAGGAATCATACATTCAAGCATTGACATGAATGAAACTAGGGCACATGAGTCGAACATTAAACCAAATAGAGTACTAAGAAGGAAACTGGTACCTGAAGCTGGAACTAAGCTTGGAGGGAATAGATAAGGGTATTTATCCATTATATCTGCTTTTGCTTCCCATGTAGCTCCCTCGACATGTTGATTCCACCACAAAACCTTTACTGAGGTTACTTCTTTGTTTCTTAGCTTTCGAACCTGACTATCAAGTAATTTCACCGGAACTTCCTTGTAGTTGAGGCTATCCTTCACACCCACACTATCCACTGGAACAACCAAAGCTAGATCACCCGTGTACTTCTTCAAAAGCAACATATGAAACACCGGATGTATTGATGCCAATTCCAAGGGCAACTCCAACTCATATGCTACCTTGCTAACCAGTCTTACAATCCAATATGGAACAACATAACGGGGACTGAGTTTCCCTTTCTTTCCAAATCTCATCACTCCCTTCATGGGAGATACCTTCAGAAACACGCAATCATCAACTTCAAACTCAAGCTCTCTCCTCCTCACATTCACATAGGACTTTTGGTGACTTTGAGCTGTTTTCAGCCTTTCCCTTATAAGCTGAACCTTCTCCAAAGCCTCTTGAACTAAATCTAGTCCTATCAATGCATCTTTACCGACTTCAACCAACCAATAGGCTATCTACATTCCTGCCCATAGAGAGCCTCAAACGGAGCCATTTGAATGCTGGAATGATAAATGTTGTTGCATGCAAACTCAATGAGGGGTAAATGATCATCCTAACTTATTACACCCCATAAGTTTCTAACAATTGATCAGCTTATTAGTGTGTTGGTTAAGAGTTTTAAAGTGCAACAAGTAAGAGAAAGGGCCCGGGGAAAGGTCGAACGAGCGTGGAAACAGGACCGTGCGGGAGAAGCCCGGATCAGCTTCCCTAAGGGCAACGTGTCACGGAACCTCCCTTGGCGCATTGGGCTTTGTGGCATACCGACTTTTGGTGCAACAGGGTCCGTGTCCATCGCCCCAAGTATATATAAGTCCCTCCCTTTGATTTTAAGTTATTTGTCAAGTTTACATACAGGCGTGAGAGGGAACCACGACGAAAATAAATAATTTTCCTCTGATTATGCTACGAAACGCTGCCCGAATTCAAATTAACTTCGAGTATCGAAGTTTAAGGCTATAGGGAGCATTACTACAGAGTTATTTCATAAAACTTTCCCGGCAAATCGTAACCCAGCCGATCCAAAGTGGTTGGAATTGCTCCAAACTAATTTCTATACGATCTCAGGCTTCAAGTGAGTATTTCTCCCATATGAACTTTTGAGAAATTATATGTTTTCGATCGTGTTATGGAAAGCTGAAGTATAATTGATATTTATATTGGATGTAATAATTTTGGATAAATTTAGTACTAAAATAGGCCTTATTCTCCCATTAGTATAATACAATTAGAAGGAGCTATTGAATACGAACTGAAACTCGCAATTAATTAGAAATCTGCAATTGAGGTATGTTAAGGCGTATTCCTTCGACAAGTTAGTTTCTTAAGTATTGTAGCTCAGTTTAAATACCAATAGGAGAACAGGCAACATATGAATTTTGATTAGCTGTTGTTGTTAGCTGAGACCAGTATTATATGCTTAGTTTGGGACTGACTATGCTATGTATAGCCTTCCATGACCAACCCAGGGTTACTAGCTGTGTCGAAAGCCCACGAGGGGCTAGATGATATCGCTTCGAGGAGTGGTATGCTATCTTTGAGGGACGAAGATGAGTCCAAGGTCCTCGTACAGTCCATTCAATGGCTAGACTAATCTTTATACCGTATCGACACGCCTCATCAAGTTCGGTACCTGGGGTACAGACAACAGGAGTCCATCAGACTCAGACACAACTATAGTTCAGGGGTCGAGCGAGCTCAGTTGCAGACCCAGGGGACTGGTACGACGAGTATAGTTATCAGATGACTTAGTACAACCTTATTAAGGATATATAGATTGACATGCACCCACCAGGGCTTATGGGGGCCCTGAGTGGATTATTCTGTTGTGGTTGTATCTTCTGGCTTATGGGGGCAAGGTAAGGTTCTTGTTTGCACTATTTATTGGTAAATTAGGCTTCAGGAAAGTAAGTATTAAGGTTACATTTTCATCTCTTTCATTCAGTTACTTTCAGCTTTATTTTAAGTTTTATATAGTCAGTTTCAGTTATTTCCTTACATATTCGGTTCATATTGTACTGATGCCCATCCATGGGGCACTGCAATACTTGCCTACAGGTGCGGATAGAAGAGGAGCTGGTCCCTCTTAGCCTTCAACCGGGATTGTCAGAAATGTCAGCTCCTTTCCTCCGGAGCTCATAAATAGAAGTTTTACTTATTTTGATTATATAGTTATGGGTAGGCTGGGGCCCTATCCCAACCATTATATCACTCTTAGAGTCTTGTAGATTGTTTCTATTTCCCTGTGGTTAGCTGTTGGTGGCCGTGTGGGGCCTTATTAATCTGTCAGTTAGCGGCTTTGTCGGCCATCTCTTAGTTTAGCACTGGATTTACTTTTCAGTCATAAGTAGATATCATGGTGGTCTTGTTGGCCCGCATAGGATTTCCTGTTATTGCCTGTTTCCAGTTAGTTTTGTTCCTTTACAGATGGCTATAAGGCCTTGTCAGCCGGAGGTTGTATTTACAACCGAGATATAGCCCATTGTTCTTTTGATATGGAGAGTAGGCCTGTACCAGGAGTGCACAAGCCTAGTTAAGTCAGTTTAGATTCTAGTAGGGCACCAGGTGCCAGTCGTGCCTCCTAAGGTGGGGCTTGACTAACTTGGTATCAGAGCTGGTCGTATCCCAAGGAGTATGCAAGTCGTGCTAAGTAGAGTCTGGTCTATGGATGTGTTGTGCACCACATACCATAGCAGGAGGCTGCGAGGCATGTTAGGATGGTTACTCTTCTTTCTCTTCCAGTCGTGCTATAGAGCTATGTTGGTATAGAGATGAGTCCCTAAGTTTACTATAATCTGCTTTTTTATAGAGAAATGTCGGACGCTCAATGGACCGCGACTGGCAGGGAGTTAGATACTGCAGCTGGGGAAGGCACTAGCAGGGTGCCTCAGTTAGAGTCAGCCCAATCTGAGGGAGACAAGGAGACTTCATCGCGGTCTCCCCAGTCTCCTCCGCCATGTTAGGAGCCGTCAAGGGCGGTAGATGTGTCGACACCACCTGCAACAGTTTCTATCCCGATGCCCACGGACTAGGAGGTCGGGAGTGTTTTTTCCATGATAGCTCAGATGATGGTTGCGTAGCGACAACAAGTGGCGCCAGTAGTTGCCGGCAGGACCGGGCAGTTCGAGGGTCCGAGAGTTCCTCGCTCTGTCCCCCGCATTTCACAAGGATGGATTGAGACGAGGACCCTCAGGACATCTTTGACCAGTTGCCGCGAATCTTTAGGATAATGCATGCCATGCCTGTGGAGTCGGTTTAGTTAGTGGTATTTCGGCTATGGGACATAACAATATTATGGTATAAGAGTTGGGAGAGATCCTAAGGTAGAGATGTCCCCCCCCCCCCAACTTGGTCTAGCTTTTCGGAGGCCTTCCCGGATCATTATATACCGCGGGAAATCTGACAAGCCCAGGTTGATCAATTTTTGCACCTGGAGCAGGGCTCGATAAGTGTTCAGGAGTACGCTATGAGGTTTGACTCCTTGGCCCGATATGCACCATCTTTCGTTGACACCATATCATCCAGGGTGCATCGGTTCATTATCGGACTTCTTACAGAGTATGTGGAGACTTGTGTTACGGCTACTCTCTGAGAGGAAATGGACATTGCCCATATCTAGGTGTTTTATCAAAGTATAGAAGGGATTAGGCAGCGACAACAAAGGATAGAAAGGGGAAGCTAGGAGCAGCACCGCATGTCTAGACCTAGTGACACTTAGGCAGAGTCTCAGGGCGGACCCAGGCCATGACTGTCAGACAGGCCACCCAAACCCCCACTTCCACAGCAGCAGCAGGGTGGCAGACCTGGTCGTCGGGGACAGTTAGGACCCAGCGAGAGTTCACGGCCATCGAGTCCACAACAGCAAAGAGGGTCAAAGTAGAGTAGACTCACTGTGCCACCTTACCCTATTTGCAGTCGCCGTCATCTTTGAGCCTGTAGGTATGGTTCTACGACGTGCTATGCTTGTGGACAAGAGGGTCATATGATGAAAGACTGTCCATTCAGGGGTCAGAGTGGTCAGGACCGACAGAATAGATCTTCAGTAGGGTCACGTGCCCTTGGATCTCCAACAAGGCGTAGACCCTCAATTTCAATCGACAGAGGCCGAGGCAGATCAGGGGCATCCAGCTTAGGCAACGATTCTGATTGCACTTATGCTTTACCAGGACGACAGGAGTCAGAGTCGTCACCGAACGTTGTGACAGGTATGTTGGACTTTTTCTCTCATTCTTTTTATATTTTGATAGACCCAGGTTCCACTTTGTCTTATCACAGACCATTAGTAGCCTGGAAGTTCGGTATCATGCCGGAATTGCTTCGGCAAACTTTTTCGGTGTCCACACCCATCGGTGATTCCATCAGAGCTAAAAGAGTCTACCAAGGGTGCACAGTAGAGGTTTTTGGTCGCTAGACTTTAGTAGATTTGGTAGAATTAGAGATGATAGACTTTGATGCAATTATGGGTAGGGATTAGCTAGCGCCATGTTATGCCGATGTAGAATGTTGGACCAAGACTGTCAAATTCCACTTTCCAGGGGAGGTAGTACGAGAGTGGAAAGGTAGTGCCGCCACGCCAAAAGGTAGGTTTATTTCCTATCTTCGTGCAATAAAAGTAATAGAGAAGAGATGTATTTATCATATTGTCAGAGTTCAAGATGTTCGAGTAGAATCTCTAACTCTTCAATTCGTTCCAGTAGTTAATGAATTTCCAAATGTATTCCCAGACGAACTTCCTTGTATTCCCCTGGAAGGAGAGATCTACTTTGCAATTGACCTATTACAAAGTACTCAGCCTATATCTATCCCTCCGTACCGAATGGCTCCTACCGAGTTCAGGGAATTGAAGGAACAATTGAAAGATCTGTTAGATAAGGGCTTCATCAGGCCGAGTACTTAACCGTGGGGAGCACTAGTTCTGTTTGTGAGAAAGAAGGATGGCTGCCTCCGCATGTGTATAGACCACCGGTAGCTGAATACAGTGAATATTAAGAATAAGTACCCTCTTCCTAGAATAGACGACATGTTTGACCAGTTACAGGGGACAAAGTGCGTCTCAAAAATTGACTTAAGATCTGAGTATCATCAGGTAGGAGTTCGGGAGAGAGATATTCCAAAAACCGCTTTCAGGACCAAGTATGGCCACTTCGAATTTTTAGTCATGTCCTTCAAGTTGACGAATGCTCCAGCAGTGTCTATGGATCTGATGAACAACATCTTAAGACCGTATCTAGACTTGTTCATGAGAGTATTTATCTATGATATCCTAGTGTATTCCCATTCAGAGGTAAATCACTGATATCATCTATGAACAGTGCTCCAGATTCTCAAGGATCGCCAACTATATGAGAAGTTTTCTAAATGTGAACTTTGGCTAAATTCAGTGGCCTTTTTGGGCCACATTGTGTTAGATGCTGGTATTTAGGTAGATTCGCAGAAGGTTGAATTAGTAAAAACATGGCCTAGACCTACCACTCCGACTAAGGTATGTAGTTTCCTGGGGTTAGCTGGGTATTATAGAATGTTTGTGGAAGGATTTTCTACCTTAGACGTGCCTTTGACCAAGCTAACTCAGAAAGCAGCTAAATTTCACTGAACTGAAGCATGTGAACAGAGCATCAAGGAGTTGAAAAACAGATTGACCTCAGCACCCGTATTAGCCTTGCCAGAAGGAACAGAGGGTTATGCAGTATACTGCGATCCTTCAGGTGTTGAGTTAGGATGTGTTCCGATGTGATATGGTAAGGTAATTGCTTACGCTATAAGACAGTTGAGGAAGCATGAAAATAATTACCTCACCCACGATATGGAATTGGCGGCAGTAATTCATGCCTTGAAAATATGGAGGAACTATTTATATGGTGTCCACGAAGATATTTTTACTAATCATATGAGCCTTCATTACATATGAGCCTTCATTACATTTTCACACAAAAAGAGTTGAATCTGTGGCAGCGCCGCTGGTTAGAATTATTGTAAGACTAGGATGTGAATATTTTGTATCATCTAGGGAAGGCCAATGTTGTAGCAGATGCCCTCAGCCGCAAATCTATGGGGAGTTTTTCATACCTGAAGCCAGGACAACGGGAACTGGACCGAGGGTTGCATCAGTTAGCCAGTTTGGCTATCCGTATAGTAGACTCGGGAGATAGTGGAGCAGTGATCCAGAATACTATAGTATCATCATTGGTTGTAGAGTTGAAAGAACGATAGTATGAAGACCCTAACCTAGTTCAACTCAGAGATAAGGCTCAGCGAGGGGAGGTAACAGATTTTAAGGTAACCGAAGATGGAGTTTTGAGATATAAGGGTCGCCTCTGTGTTCCAGATGAGGCAGGACTTTTCCAGTAGATTATGGGCGAGATACATTGTTCCCTTTATTTTCTTCATCCAGGTTCAACAAAGATGTATCATGATATAAAAGAAATTTACTGGTGGGCGGGGATGAAAAAGGAGGTAGCAGAATTTGTAGCACAATGTCCTATTTGCCAACAGGTGAAGGCTGAACATCAAAAACCTGGAGGATTGACACAGGAAATAGCAGTGCCTATGTGGGAATGGGAGGCAATTAATATGGATTTTGTCACAGGGTTACCTCATAAGGCGTAAATTTGATTCTATTTGGGTGATTGTCGACAGGTTGATGAAGTCAGCCTATTTTTTACCAGTTAGGACCACATTCTCAATCAAGGACTATGCTGAATTATATCTCAGGGAGATAGTAGGATTACATGGTGTTCCAGTATCAATTATTTCTAATAGAGGAGCGTAGTTTACAGCTAAATTTTGGCAGTCCTTTTAGAAGGTCCAGGGGATGCAGGTTAATCTGTGTACAACCTTCCATCCTCAAATAGATGGGTAGGCGAAACGTATGATTCAGACACTAAAAGATATGTTACAAGCATGCGTGCTAGACTTTGGGGTTAAATGGATGAGCACTTGCCGCTTATTGAATTTGCTTATAATAATATGAGGCCTTATATGGGCGGAAATGCAGGTCCTCGGTTGGTTGGTTTTAGGTAGGAGAGTCAGGATTAATTCCGCCAGATATAGTCCATTAGTCAGAAGAGAAGGTGAAGCTCATCAGAGAACGCCTGCTGACGGCTCAAAGCAACCAGAAATCATATGTTGATTTATAGTGTAGGAACTTGGAGTTTGAAGTAGGTGATTGGGTGTTCCAAAAAGTTTCACCGATGAAGGGCGTGATGATATTTGGTAAGAAGGAAAAGCTCAGCCTGAGGTTTATTGGACCGTATCGAATCCTCTGGAGAATAGGCTAGGTGGCATGTGATCTAGATCTACCTTTAGAATTAGAATCTATTCACCCAGTCTTTCATGTGTCAATTATACGGAAATGCATAGGAGATCAATCCGGAAATGTGCCAGTCGAGGATGTCAAAATCACCGAAGAATTAACCTATAAAGAGGTTCCAGTAGCCATAGTAGATCGACAGGTTCACAGGTTGAGAACTAAGAATGTCGCTTTTGTTAAAGTATTGTGGAGGAACAGGAATAAAGAGGGATCACTTAGGAAGCCGAGGACGATATGAGATCTAGATATCCTCACTTGTTCTAGGCTTAGTTCAGAACATGCAGTTAAGGTACATTTATTGATTCAATTACTGTTTCATGATTTGTGTTATATATATCCGGCGCAGTTGACTCTAGCCTTGTTGTGAAATAGTTGTTATAATATTGTGTAAAATACCTGAGTTGGACTTTTCTGTGTTTCAGGATTTTTAGATAGTCCGTATTATAGGGGAGACTCTGCCGAAATTTTTCCATGATAAGTAAGTTAAAAGAATTAATATTCCTGTAAGCTGAAATCGAAGGGGGGAGGATGTTGCACCCCATAAGTTTCTAATGATTGGTCGGCCTATTGGGGAGTTGGTTAAGAGTTTTAGAGTGCAACATGTACGATAAAGGGCTCGAGGAAAGGTCGAACGAGTGTGGAAACAGGACCCCGCCGGAGAAGGTTGGACCAGCTGCCAAAAGGGGCAACGTATCACGGACCCTCCCTTGGGGCGTTGGGCTCCGTGGCACACCTGACTTTTGGCGCGACAGGGTCTGTGCCACAGACCCCTGTCCACCGCCCCAAGTATGTATAAGTCCCTCCCTTTGATTTTAAGTTATTTTTCAAGTTTACATACGGGAAGGAGAGGGAACCACAAAGAACATAAATAATTTTCCTCCGATTGCGCTATGAAACACTGCCCGAATTCAAATTAACTTCAGGTATTGATGTTTAAGGCTGCAGGGAGAATTACTACGGAGTTATTTTCATAAAATTCGTCCGGCAAATCATAAACCCGCCTAGCCAAAGTGGTTGGAATTTGTTACACCCTGTAAGTTTCTCATGTTTAGATGGTCTATTCGTACGATTGGTTAAGAGTTTCAGAATACAATACATACGAGAACGGTCCTAGGGAAAGGTTGAATGAGCATAGAGTCGAGACCGCGTGGGAGAAAGCCAGACCAGCTACCTAGAGGGGCAACATGGCACGGACCCTCCCTGGCGCATTGGGCTCCATGGCATGGCCCAGAATTGGCGCGATAAGGTCCGTTCCACGGACCCCTGTCCACCGCCTCAAGTATATATAAGTCCCTCCCTTTGATTTTAAGTTATTTTCCAAAGTATATACGGGAACAAGAGAGAAACCACGAAGAAAATAAGTAAATTTCCTCCATTTACACTGTTAAACGCTGCTCGAATTCAAATAAACTTTGGGTATTAAAGTTTAAGGCAGCAAGGAGCACTACTACGGAGTTAGTTTCGCGAAATTCGACCGGAAAATCATAACTCCACCAAGCCAAAGTGGTTGGAATTGCTCCAAACTAATTTCTATATGATCATAGGCTTCAGTAAGCATTTCTTCCTTCAAGATTCTCGAGAAATTATGAGTTTTCAACCGTGTTTCGTTAAGTTGAAATATAGTTAAGATTTGTATATTAAGTTATCATTTTTATTGAATTTAGTACTAAAACTAGTCATTTTCCCCCAGTAATACCATTGCAGTTGAGAAGAGCAGTGGAATACAAACTAAAACTCACTAGTTAATTAGTAATCGGTGAGCGAGGTATGTAAGGCAGTTTTCTTTGGCAAGTTAGTTTCCTTAGCATGATAACTCAGTTTGAATCCAAGTAAAAATACCAGAGACATGTCTATTGTGATTAGTTCTTGTTATTAGCTGAAACTCGTATTCCATATTTTGTTTTGGATGGATTATGCTGTATAGCCTTCGTGACCGACCCCAGAGTTATTGGCTATGTTGACGCCCGCCAGGGGCGAGATGACGTTGCTCTACGGAGCGGTATGCCGTCCGTGAGGGACGAAGATGGTGTCCTAGGTCCTCATATGTCGTGGTTGTATTTATACACTCCCATCGAGCCTAATGCTGGGGGTGCAGATATCAAGAGTCCACTTGACTCAGACATAGCTACAGTCAGGGGCCGAGCGGGCTCAGTTGCAGACCCAGGGGGCCGGTAGGACGGCTATAGCTATTAGTTGACCTAGTGCGAACTTGATAGGGGTATATAGACTGATGGGTACTCGCCTAGGCTTATAGGGGCCCCAGATGGGTTATTCTGTGTTGGTTGTACCTTCCGGCTTATAGGGGCCAGGTAAGGTTTTTGTTTGCTTTAGTTATTAATAAATTAGATGGTAAGAAGTTCTATTACTCAGGTATGATCTTTATCTTTATTTCGGTTATTCTCAGTTCTATCTCTTTATTTTAGTCATTTACAGTTATCGCCTTACGTATTCAGTACATATTGTACTGACACCCTTTCTAGGGTGCTGCATTACTTGCCTGCTGCTATGGATAGCCGAGGAGCAGGTCCCTCCTAGATTCCAGTCAGGATTAGCAAAAGAGTCGGCTGCTTTCTTTCGGAGCTTATACACAGAAGGTTTACTCCTTTTGATTGTATAGTTTATGGGTAGGCCGGGACCCTGTACCGACCATCATATTACTCCTAGAGGCTTGCAGATCGTTTATATTTCCCTGTGGTTAGCTCTTATTGATCATGTGGGGCCTATGTGTGTTTTAGTCTACGTGTTGGCCGTGTGGACCTTGTTTAGCTCATAGATTAGCGGCCTTGTCGGCCATAGTAGAGCTTAGCACCGGATTTACCTTACAGTCACAACTACATATCATGGTGGCCTTATCGGCCCGCGTAGGATTCCCTGTTGTTGCCTATTTCTGGTTAGCTATTTTTCTTTATAGGTGGCTATAAGGCCTTGTCAGCCAGAGGTTGTATTTACAGCCGAGATATAGCCCGTTGTTTTCTTGATTTGGGGAGTAGGCCTACACCAGGAGTGCACAGGCCTCGTTAAGTCAGTGCAGATCCTAGTAGGGCACCAGGTGCCAGTTATGCCTCCCAAGGTGGGGCATGACAGAATTTCTCCAAACTAATTTTTATACGATTAGAGGCTTCAAATGAATATTTCTCCCTTCTAAACATTCATGAAATTATATGTTTTCGATCATGTTCTAGCAAGATGATGTATAATTGATATTTATATTAGAAGTTATCATTTTGGCTAAATTTAGTACTGAAATCGTCCTTACTCTCCAGTAGTATAATGCAATCGGAAGAATCTATTGAATACGAACTGAAACTCGCCAATTAATCAAAAATCGGCAATTGAGGTATGTTAAGGTGTATTCCTTTAGTAAGTTAGTTTCTTTAGTATTGTAGCTCAGTTTAAATCCCAGTTAGAGAACGGACAACATATGAATTGTGATTAGTTGTTGTTGTTGTTAGATGAGACCAGTATTCTTGCTTACTATGGGACTAACTTTGCCTTGTATAGCCTTCCATGACCAACCCAGGGTTACTAGCTGTGTCGACACCCACGTGGGGATAGATGTCGTCACTCCGAGGAGCGGTATGCCATCCGCGTGGGATGAAGATGAGGTTCGAGGTCCTCATACAGTCCATTCCATGGATGGACTACTCTTATTCCGTATCGGCACAGCCCGTCGAGTTCGGTACCCAGGGTACAGACAGCAGGAGTCCATCGAACTCAGACACAACTATAGTTAAGGGGTCGAGCAAGCTCAGTTGCAGACCCAGAGGACTGGTAGGACGATTATTGTTATCAGATGACTTAGTACGACTTTATTAGGGATATATAGATTGATATGCACCCACCAGGGCTTATGGGGGCCCCGAGTGGGTTATTCTATGGGTTATTCTATGCTGGTCGTACCTTTTTTCTTATGAGGCCAGGTAAGGTTCTTATTTGCACTATTTATTTGTAAATTAGACTGCAGGAAGGTAAGTATTCAGGTTACATAACGTCTCTTTCATTTAGTTACTTTCAGCTTTATTTTAAGTTTTATTCAGTCAGTTTCAGTTATTACCTTACATATTTGGTACATATTGTACTGACGCCCATCCATGGGGCACTGCATTACTTTCCTGCAGGTGTGGATAGACGAGGAGCTAGTCTCTCTTAGCCTTAAGCCAGGACTATAAAAAAAGTCGCCTCCTTTCCTCCAGAGCTTGTAAATAGAAGGTTTACTTCTTTTGAATTTACAGTTTTGGGTAGGCCAGGGCCCTGTCCCGACCATCATATTACTCCTAGAGGCTTGTAGATTGTTTCTATTTACCTGTGGTTAGCTGTTGGTGGCCATGTGGGGCCTTTTTTAGCTGTCGGTTAGCGGCCTTGTCGGCCATAGCTTAGTTTAGCACCTAATCTACTTTCCAATCATAACTAGATATCATGGTGGTCTTGTTGGCCGCATAGGATTTCCTGTTATTGCTTGTTTCCGGTTAGCTATTGTCCTTTACAGGTGGCTATAAGGCCTTGTCGGCCGGAGGTTCTATTTACAAATAGAATCATACTTTCGACGAATACAATGTAACCCTATAATAAAGTCCATATTGATTTCTTACCGCTTCCAATTATGAATGCTAATGTCTTGAAGCACACCTCCGGGACTTTGATGCTCAACCTTCACCTGTTGACAATTCGGACACTTAGCCACAAACTCTGCTATGTCGTTCTTCATGCCACTCCATAATAGATTCTCGTAGTTCATGGTACATCTTGGTGGCACCTGGATGTATAGAATATCTGGAACCATGAGCTTCGTGCAACATCCGCTCCCTCAAGTCGTCAACACCTGGTACACACAAACAACCCTGATATCTTAGCACACCATGTCCCCCTCCGGAGAAGGCCTCCACCTTCTGATTCTGAACGTCTTCCTTCAACTTTACAAAAATAGGATCCTCGTTCTTCTTAGTTTTGACCTCGGTCACAAAGAAAGATTCTGACTCATTCTGAACAATGTCACCACTATCCGTAGAGTCAATAAGACAAACTTCTAGACGTACAAGCCGATGCACATCCTTCACTAACTCTTTCATCTCCTCATCTACATGGGTCACACTCTTCATTCAAATCCTGTTAAGAGCATCTACCACCATATTTGCCTTTCCCGAATGATAAAGGACACTCATATCATATTCTTTAAGAAGCTCCAACCACCTCCTCTAATGTACATTTAGATCCTCCTGGGTAAACACGTACTATAGCATTTTTTGATGTGTAAACATATCCATATGGACCCCGTACAGATAGTGTCTCCAAATCATTATGGCAAATACTACCATTTCTAACTCGAGGTCAAGAGTCAGATAATTCTATTCATGGACCTTCAGCTGCCTAGAAGCATAGGCTATAACCTTATTGTGCTACATTAATACACAACCAAGACTGATCTTTGAAGCGTCACAATATACCACAAACCGATCAATACCCTCAGGTAGGGTCAACACTGGTGCTGAGGTGAGTCGAGTCTTCAACTCTTGAAAGCTCTTCTCTCAAGTCTCTGACCTTCGATACATCACTTTATTCTAGGTCAACTTAGTAAACAGTGCTGTAATGGATGAAAATCCTTCCACAAACCTCCTAAGTAACTGGCTAAGCCCAAGAAACTCCTAATATCCAAAGGACTCACTGGTCTAGGCCAATTCTTCATAGCTTCTATCTTCTGAGAGTTAACTTGCACACCCTCACTTGACACCACATGACCCAAAAATGCCACTTAGTTAAACCAAAACTCACACTTGCTGAACATAGGATACAATTGACGATCCTTAAGAATCTGTAGCACCACCCTCAAATTAGCGGCATGCTCATCTTCGCTCCGAGAGTATATGAGAATGTCATCTATGAACACGATCACGAACATATCCAAATACGGATTGAACACCCTGTTCATCAAATAAATAAAATCTACAGGAGCATTTTTTAGTCCAAAAATACATAACTACAAATTCATAGTGACTATACCGAGTCATGAAGGCTGTCTTCAGGATGTCACTCTCTCAGACCCTGCGTTGACGATATCCAAATCTGAGGTCTATCTTTGAGAAACACTTAGCACCGTGAAGCTGGTCATACAAATCATCAATCCTAGGGAGGGGATACCTTTTCTTGATTGTAACCTTGTTCAAATGCTGGAAGTCAATGCATATTAAAAGGGAGCCATCCTTCTTTCAGACAAAGAGCACTGGTGCACCCCACGGTGATTTGCTAGGTCAGATGAAACCCTTGTCAAGGTCCTTCAACTGCTCCTTCAACTCCTTTAGCTCAGCTGGAGCCATTCTGTAAGGAGGAATAGATATAGGCTGCATATTAGGAAGAAGGTAAATACCAAAATCGATCTCCCGCTTAGGAGGAATTCCTGGTAAATCATCTGGAATACTTCTAGATATTCACACACTACAGGAACTAACTAAATAGTCGAGGTTTTGGATGTTGCATCCTTGACCCTAACTAAATGGTACACACAATCATTGGAGATCATCTTCCTGGCCTTAAGGTAGGAAATGAAATGGCTTACAGGCACAACTGAACAACCCTTCCACCCTAGGACTAGCTCACCCAAAAATCAAAACTCTACCGCACGAGTTCTACAATTTACTTAGGCATAACATGCATGCAGGCAATCCATGCCAAAGATAACATCAAAATCTGTCATGGCTAGCTCTACAAAATCTACTGAGATGACTTTCTGAAGGACTGTGACAGGGAAATTTTTATATACCCATCGAGTTATAACTGAATCACCGAGTCGAGTAGAGACGGAGAAGGGTTCTGATAGGATTTTGGGACTAACTCCAAAACTAATAAAAATATAGGGAATCACAAAAGATAAGGTAGCCTCTGTATCTTCATATACATCAAGGTGGAATACTCGTAACATGCCAGTGACTACATCTAGGGAGACCTCCTACTCCTGTTGAGATGCTAGGGCATAGAATCTGTTCTGGTGCTGACTACCACCTGCACTAGTGGATGCAGCCTGTTGAGCTGAGCATGCTGGTGGGGCTTCTGAGCTAGTGGTTGGGCCTCGGCTCCTATCATGGACCTGTTTGGCCACTAGACAATCTCTGAGAATATGTTCGGGCTTTCCACACCCAAAACAAGCACTTGAACCGGCTAAATACTGACTGGTGTGTCTCCGACCACACCTTCCACACTTTGGAATGCTAGACTCTGTGGGTCTGCTCCCCTGACCTCGAAATCCTAATGTTCATCCCCTTTGGTTGTGCCTTGTTATAGATGGAACTCTAATAGCTGACGGCACTGGGGCTGATGATCTCTAGTGGGACTGCTGACGGCGCCCACCATTAGGTCTCTGTCGCGAGAGTCCAAAGCTATCGGTCCTGGCCCTCTTGGCCTCTCTCTCCTGCTCACTTACCTATACCGCCTCTATCTACTGGGCATATAGAACTATCAGGGGGAAGTCAATGTCCTGATGAGGCATCACGGTCTGGCAATCTTGGATCAGATAGTCTACTATCCCATGCATGAACAGACTCACTCAGGCTCTCTGATCTGTCACCATCTCAGGTGCATACTTGGATAAGCGAGTGAATTTCAGAGAATACTCCTGAACGGTCAAGTTACCCTACCTTATGTTCACAAACTCAAGTTGCTTTAATCTCCCTCATCTCATGAGGGAAGATGTGGTGTGGAACTCATCCTAACCAATGGGGCCTGCTCCAACTATCCTGCTATCCTTCCATTGCCTGAACTAGATGTGCGCAACCCCTTTAAACTGATACGAGGCTAGATCTACGCACTCCTCCCCAGTCACCCCCATGATCTGGGTGATCTTCAGAACTTCATCATAAAACTCATATGGATCCTCGTCCACCTTTGACCCAAGGAACTCTAGAGGGTACATCCTTAAAAAATCTCTGACTACCGCCGCTGCCGCATTCCCATTCTGAGGGACATGTGCTACCGCCTATTGTTTGACCTAGGCAGTCAAAGCCTAAGCTAGCATCTGTATGGCTACCCTAAACTCTACATGGACAACCTATTCGATACATGATCCTTGAGGGCTGGTGGGGCCTGCTGGTGTCCATCCCCATTGCCATTCTCATGGCCATTTTCATTTCCATTTCTTCTTCTGTTAACTTGGTGAGGAGGCATGATTCTGCAAATGCGTATAGCACGAGTTAGAAGGATGAAGAGACATTTCATCCACGACATAGATCATGAAAAAAGGGAACATTACCTAAAACGTTCTGTAGCCTGTTCATCATAAGTGTAGCGCGTTACATACCTATGAAAAAGACTCTACTTAACGCGGCTTTCAGACACCCTAAGACACTTCAAAACCTAATGCTCTGATACCAAGTTTTGTCAGGACCCGAATATAGGCCCGGATTGAGACACAGGATAAAGACACAGAACACTTCAAAACCTAATGCTCTAAGCTAAACATTTTTTAATGCCGAAATCTAACGAATAACATAGCGGAAGTCTAAAAAATCTTATAACGTCAAAACATCTTAATACATAACACAAGTTTGAAGCTGAATACATACTATGTCTGATAAACCTCTACTACTGATGAATTGATGGGACAAGACCCCATCTAACTCACTAAAGTCTGAAACTGAAAATACTGAATGTAATGGATAAGAAGGGCCCTCGAAGGATGAGGATTCTCCAACTATGTCTGGGAGATGCTATCACTGAAGATCTGGCTAGCAACAAGAATGACACTAAATGTCTGACCTTGTATCATGAAACGATACAACATAGAGTATGCAATCAATACGTGGAATGTACAAAGTATGCATGGTACGTAAAACCACTAAGTAAGTAAAATAAGAGATCATGCATATCATAAAAATTTCATCATAAGATTCTAAGAGTAAGGCTTGCATGCTATTATATGAAAACATTACTAAAACATAACTGAATACCATAACTAAATTGAATGAGCCAAAGTTGAAACTGATTATTCATAAGTAAGACTGAACATTGGGTCAAACTTGTTGAAAACATATTATCATGACTGATAAAAATGCATAACTAAAAACATGAGGAATAATGGGAGACTCGTCATATAATTGGCATTACCACGATAGAGCATACGTGGTCCTGACTATTACACTCAAGTGGGCAGAGCCATACAAAACCTTGCTAGGGCTAAGGACACTGCCATGATATCGATATGAAGTTGAAGGCCCCTTGGGGTAGGGGAAGCTCACAACGGAGGTCCCAAATAATCTGAACATACCTATGTTGGAACGTAGTTCTGAGGCACGGGATTGACTGACCCTTAGCCAACTTGGTGCTAGACACTACTCCCAAAAAACATTCATATGCTCTCCATCATTTTTCAACGAAGCCGAACCATCATCTAGTGACAAAGTGAAATCATAACAATATATGTAGACATCTAAAATAATAACATGAGAAGTCTTGACTCAAACCATACCACAAGCTAAGAAGAGTGGGAGTCTAAACTCCAAAATCCATGAGGTAAGCTAATAACTTGAAATTGAGATAGCTCATGAAACATACTTGATCATATGGGCTTGCCCAAGCTTAAACATACTTGAATTAGACTTTGATAGTCAAATACATGAATATAGACACGGGTAATTTGAAATCATACATTTATCATATACATCTCATCATGCTCGGAATCATATATCATAATCTCATCTTTTCATGAATTTTCATAATTGGGCATCATAGGTTGTAAAACATGAAATCATAATTTATAATTGAAAGCCTTATAAAACATGCCGATGAATCATAACTCAACATTAGAAACATGCATAGGGAATACCCATGATAAATACTTAGAGAATTCACAAGTTGGGTTAAAACCCCATAGATTCATCAACTTAGAAATCACATAAAATTGAAGAGGGATTGGGCATGGGAGTGGATGGATACACCCATTTATAACCCTATATACTTGGAAAATTCTTATTACACAACCCTCTTGAATGCCTAAATGAAATTTGGGGAATAACTTGATGAATCCTAAGCTTGATCACCCTTAGAAACTACTAGGCTTGCATGCTTGGAGAGGAATAGGTTTAGAATGAGTTGAGCCCTCTTAAACATAGTTATCTAAGCTTAAAATGACATAGTTTAAGCCTTAGGAGCTTACGAATTATGGAAAAGCCCTTAATAAATTTTTAGGAAAATACACACTTCCAGTGACAACGAGTGATACAATGATTCGTTCCTTGCTCCCACGAGTCGTTACCCTTCCCGTGGTTTCACTCCATTTCCTAGACTCACGTATACCACCACGACTTGATAGCACGAGTCATTACAAGACCCAACAAATCATCGCTTCCATCCATTGTCAGAACTGCCCACTTCCTTGAAATCCTCCCAACAGGAACATACCACGACTCATTGTCTCATATAACGAGTCATTTCGTGACTCATGCCGATCATCCTAACAAGGACTACCTCACAATGATTCGTTATAACAACCAACAAGTCATCCTTAGACCTTTTACTCCCAAATTTACCTTTGAAGAGCCTCCAACGAGTCGTTAGACCCACCAACGGCCCATACCACGAGTCATTCTAAGAGAAATCTCAGATTTTTCTATTGTTTTCATTTCAACTTCCCGAGTCTAGTCTTAGGCACTTTTGGGGTATTACATTCATTAAGCTACAAAAAATCTTCAATTGATTAACATGGATAATCAAAATTACAATCTAAATCTAAGATCTATTACGAAAAGTAATGCTATCTATCTATCTCTACTCTCCACTTAAAATAATGACTGGATAGCTCTCTGAAAAAGAAAGAAGAAAAATCTATTTATACTATGTCCCAGAAAGCCCAAAATAATTTAAACTCAGCGGTGCAAAGTGTAATGGTACGGACCGCCCATTGGATGGATTGACCATCTTTCATCCCGTCATTTAAAATTGGCCTCTATTAAATAGCTTTCCATCCTTTAATCGGTAGACTGTCTTCTAAAAAAGATGGTCTTCCTTCTGGTCCGTCATTTAGAATTGCCTTCTACCTCACCCTAAGTCAGTCCTTCAATTGATGACCGTCTTATGGAAAGATGGTATTTCCTTCAAATCATCAGTTGAGGACTTATTCAAGATGGTTTCTAGAATCATTGGCTTTGCCTGGACGGATGAACATGAAGACCGTCTATCAGATAGATGGTTTGTTCTTTGGTTCTTCCTTTGGACATATTTCTAGCTTTAACACCTCTATTCTCTATTTTGCTTGGGTTTCTAAAATATGATATAATGAGGTTATCTTACAGTTAATTTATCTCCTAAAGACATGCAAAATTCTATGAAATGAAGCAAAGATTTTTAATAAATTCTCAACACATCGAGCATGATTAATGAATATGAACTCTTCAGATAAAAGCATGATGATAACGATTAGCCCAAGGGTGAACTTATGATTATGATTTATGGATTAGGAGTGAATGTTAATAAAGAAGGCATCAGTCTTTTATACAATGCTTGAAACTATGTTTGCCGACATAGAAGACGGTTGTACCGTTTGCCCAGGCGCATCCCATTATTACCCCAAAAATGGTGGATGATTCAAAAATCTTTCTAGGAAGTCATGTGATGTATGTCACCTGCCGAACAAGGTAGATGATAACATAGCTTATCAAGAAGAGATCAGATGCCATATGAAAATGGTTTTTTATATCGATTCATACATGGACTCCCATGGCATCTTGGTTGTTATGTGACTTCAAATTTTAAAAAAAGCAATTTGTATTGGTTTTATTTCTCAACCCTATGCTTTATCATATGATTTCTATTATAAATGCGTGTTTGGTTTCACTACTCCTCCGCATGTCATGTTTCTTTTGCCATCTTACTTATAGTATGATTCTATGTATTAACTCCTCTTCTTGCTGGGGGCACTATATTATTTTAAAATGCAATCCTAAATAAAATGCAATCTCAGTTACGAATATGATTGGTGGGGTAGTGTAGTAGGATCCCCTCAATTTAGCCTTTTGTGAGCCCCACTCTCCCTGGAACGTGACAAATATGGTATCAATGTACTAGGTTGATATGACCTAAGGAATATATGAAGCTATGTCTAGTAGAGTCCTAATTATGGATGCATAGCACGCCATACTTATAATTTGGAGGATGCAGGAAATCTAGGAAATGCTACTCTCTTTTTTAACTTTACACTGTGTTGTAGAGCGAGATCTAATAATTAAATCTAAGACATGCGTTTTACGAATTTCAGGTTTTAATCTTGAGAATGTCTCCAAAAGGAAAGACTGCAGTCAACCAAAGGGCCAGTACTAATGTTTCTGCTGCAATAGAAAGAGAGGCTAGTGAGTTGCCTCAGACCCGAGGAATTTAGACAAGGTCTCAGGGTCATTCAACTAGCCACCCTACCAGGCTATCGTCTCCTTCCCTGATGGTAGACCCTATGGGGGACCCAGAAGGGAGCACCTTCTACCTTCAGAGATATGTATTAACCTTACAAAGAAGAAATACTCGTATTAAAGAGTGTATATTATAAGTAAAAAGTCCCTAACCACATATGGAAGTGTCCGAAAGAGAAATACTCCTAAAATAAGAAGTTGCAAAAAACCCACTGTACATGTGTCATGGATTGACTTGTGAGTCGCAGATGAGACCTATGAGCCATAGATCCCATAGAAGATGGAAGTCAAGAAATTCTAGTCATTGGATTAACTTTCAATGAAACATATGAATCATAAATTGGACCTTATATGGAAGCCCCATGTTCCTAAGCTATTTCTTAAGAGTACAAAGGCAACCTATGAATCACTGGTTGGTTTCAGCAATCGTGAGTTGCTCTGTAGATTGATATTTAGAGAAGTGAAGATTTCACTAGTTCAACCTATTAATAAATGTATGGACCACATTTTGGAACCACTGTCTGTATTGACAGCATATGTATCGCAAGTTGGGATATTTCCCTCCGTTTATAAATAAACCCACCCCGACTAAATACTCATTTACTTCTTCCTCAACTCTATAGAACATGTCCCCTCTTCCTTCGAAGCTCTCGAAGTCTAAGGTAAGTCCCTCCAAGCTCCTCCGATGAGTTTTAGATGCATGCAAGCTTAGAATTGTAAGACCTTGCTTCTACTCTCCTAGGGTTTCAAAGAAGATCCGTCTTCTAGCTCCAAGAACTTGGAAGCTTTTCTCTCTAGCTCATGCTAAGTGGATTCTCTTACATACTAAGGTATGTAAGGAAACCTTAAATTGGGGGACATTATGTTCTTCCCACTGTTACTCTACATCTACACTCATGCATGTTTTTACTACATGGTTTTGAGATTATTCCATGAATTCTCGACTCCATGACTAAAAAATTTAAGAACTTGCATGTGTATTGTCAAGACCTTAACATAGTTTTGGACTGAGATATGGAACCTAGAACGACGAACGAAACCAAGTTGACCCATGATGTGAACATAACGACCAAAGAGCATACATTATACAGAACTGATAAGCTAAACATGAATAAGTAGTAGTCTGCATACAGGATTAACATAAAAAGAGGCAACACTAGCAAGCTGAGATTCTATCTATTGTCTAAAAAGCCTCTAAGAATTCTGAAGAGCTTATGGGACAACATCCCAACTAGCTTGATAAAATTCTGAAGATGAAATAAAAAAATAACAAACTAAACTGAATGTCCTCGGATGATGAGGACTCACCAATACTGGCTAAACTGGACTGATACGGAAGCAGAACTAACGGCGCGGCTGAGTGTGATGGCTCGGACCTGTATCATGAATTGATACAGCATTAATATGCGGCCAGTACATGGAATGTACTAAGTATGTAAGGTAAGTAAAATAGGCTAAGTGAGTATAACTGAAATCATGCAAGTAACATAAATGATAAGATTATGAGAGTAAGGACTGCATGCTGATATCTGAAAACATGTATAGTCGTAAACTGACTTTCATATCTGAGTAGAATGACCCGAAGCTAAAGTTAGAACCATATGGCTTGACATAACTAAAATCTTAAGTAAAAGCTTATAAACTAAACATTGGGTCAAACCTGCTAAAATATAATATCATATGTCATAAACATGCATAACTAAAATTATGAGGAACAATGGGAGACTCGTCCTAACCGACAACCACCATGAATGAGCGTATGATGATCCCACGTCTTGCCCACATGGAGGAGGGCCATCCTAAGACTTTCCAGGGAGAAGGATAAGTAAGGTGTGATATCACGGTGTGCCCTTGGACAAGGGGAAACAGTCTCTTGAGAGGTCCCAAATTATACCAATGTGGGTGCGTAGTTTATGAGACTGGGGAACCTTGGAACCCCTAGCCTACTCGGTGCTATACTCCACTCCCAAAACAACTATAGTTCTCATAAAATCATATTCTAAAACATAACTTGAATCTGTACATTTGAAGAGTCTTGAATCCAAAACATATATCTATCATTTGATCTTGTTAGCCTTGGCTAGATCATAAAACATGCTTATCTTGTGTGGCTTGCCCAAATCTAAAAATCATGCATACTTGAAATAGGCTTCATTGATAAAAAATGATAGATTCATACAAGGGTGACTTGTAAACATTCATTCATACTAGATATCTCATCATACTTGAAATCTTAATCATAAACTTGCATAATTGGGCATTATTTTCTAAAATTTGAAATCTTGAATTTATAATCAATTAGTATATAAAGTATGCCCATGAATCTTAAAACATGCTTTGACACATTAAGGGAATTGACCCATAAATAAATCATAGAAAATTTCATAAAATTTTGTTAAAACATGGATTCATAAACTTGAGGAGAAATTTGGGCATGAGAGTAAAAGGAAACTCTCATTCATGGCCCTATATACCTGGATAAACTGATTCTCAACTTGACATAGAAAGCCTAAGAGATTTGGAGGAGTATTGGAGGATTCTAAGCTTGATCTTCAATGGAAAACCTCTAAACATGCATACATGTGAGTCAAATGAATTAGAATAGGTTAAACTCCCTAAATATACTTCTTTCATGGCTTAGAATGACATAGTTTAGGACCTAGCAGCTTATGATTTATAAAAATACCCTTAATAAAAATCTTGGAAAATAAACACTGCCAGTCGTCACGACTCTTTCCACGAGTCATACCATGAAGTGACGACTCATGGTCACCTCATGTTGTCACCACTGGTCGTAGGACTGGTTCCTAGGGATCATATCACGGACTCCTACAATAAGTCATTACATGTCATCACAGCTCGTAACACCACTTGTCTTCACTAAGCCTTAACACTCATTTTCTCTGAATTTTTCCACGGGTTACAACCACCAATCATAACATCAGTCGTGACAACCCATCCATACACAGAACCTCTAAACCACAATCTTTATCATGAGTCATTTTTTTCTACAATGAGTCGTACCATGATACGTACTTTCAAACCCTGGCATTCCAGTGTCTCACCACGACACCCGACCATGAGTCATACCCACACACCATGAATCATGGTGTGACTCGTGGTCTGGGCATCCAACTTTAGAATTCCACCACGACTAGTACCACGAGTCATTCTGAGGCAAAAATGTATATTTTACTACTGAACTTATTTATAATTCTCTCATCTAGTCTTAGGAAACTTCGTGGTATTACAATATATCCCCTTTGGGAAAAGTCATCCTCGAATATGGGGTAAACTTACTGAAAAACTGGGGAAAGGAACTGAAATCTCAAATTTTGAACATCTGAACTGAAAATTATTGGAGTGACTGACTGCGCAGTGAGATACATGACTGAACTGAATTCATGAATCACACATACATGCATTGATATAAAAGAAACAGAGAGACATGAACTAGACATGAAACTGAATAGAGTGATAAGGAGGGAACTGATACCTTGTGTTGGAACTGAGTCGGAAGGGAATAAATACGGGTATCTAGCCATCATATCTTCTTTATCCTCCCATATAGCTCCTTCAATAAGCTAATTCATCTATAAGACTTTCACAAAAACTACCTTTTTGTCCCTCAACTTCTGAACCTGATGATCAAGGATCTCAACGGGAACCTCCTCAAAGCTAAGGTTATCCCTTAAACCTATGCTCTCCACCGAGACAACCAAAGTCAGATCACCAGTGCACTTATTTAACAATGACACATAAAAAACTAGATGTACCGAAGCCAACTCCGCTGGTAGCTCAATCCCATAGGCCACCTTGTCAACACGTCTCACAATCCTATAGGGACCAACATATCAAGGATTAAACTTCCCTTTCTTTCTGAACCTCATCACTCCCTTCATGAGATACACCTTCAAAAACACCAAATCATCAACATAGGACTTTCAACGACTCTACACTATTTTTAGCCTTTCCCTTATAAGCTGAATTTTCTCTATAGCCTCATGAGCTGAGTTTTTCCCTATCAACGTACCTTTACCTATCCTAAACCAAACAATAGGCTATCTATACCTCCTCCCATAAAGAGCCTCAAACGGATCCATATGGATGCTAGAGTGGTAATTGTTGTTATAAGAAAACTCAATAAGAGGTAAATAATCATCCCAACTACCCATGAAGTCAATCACACATGCTCTCAACATGTCCCCAAGAGTCTGAATGGTTCTCTTGGCCTAACCATATATCTGTGGTTCAAACGTTGTGCTAAGCTTGACCTATGTACCAAGTCCCTTGTGAAATGATCTCCAAAACTGTGAGGTAAACTAAGTACCTTTATCTGAAATGATGGACAAGGGAACTCCATGTAACAAAACTAACTCTCATATGTACAATCAACATAGTCCTCTACTGAATCGGTACTTTTGATTGGTACAAAATGAGCTACCTTAGTCAACCTGTCTACCACCACCTATATAGAGCCATACTATCGGCGAGTGCGAGACAACCCTATGATGAAGTCCATATTGATCTCTTCCCACTTCCAAGTGGGTATACTGATGTCTTGTAGCATACCTCTAGGTCTCTAACACTCCAATTTCATTTGTTGATAGTTTGGACACTTAGCCACAAACTCTACTATGCCCCATTGACAACCTATTCAAGGGCTTGGGGAATGAGGAGGAGGACCTGAGAAACAAAGGCTATGATGGGGGAGCTGAAGTTGAACATGATGAGGATGGTGACAAGTGACCACATCAGGGAGTTCTCACCCTCTTTATTCTTTATGCATACATTGAGGACAATGTATTATTTGAGTTGGGGTGGGATGAGCGCTTCTTTTGTGGTGGTAATTTTTTAATGATGATTGATATGTGCCTTTTTCGGGCTTTTATTTTTAAGTTGTGATGATTGGTGAGCCTTTGGAGGGCTCAGGATGCCCTTGCCAAGCTTTTGTTTTTGGTTAATATTTGTTAAATGGTTGTTGAGCCTTTGTCGGGCTCGAAATAAATGAAATGAAATGAAAGATTATCTTTGAATTGTTAGTGCAAGTCTGAGTTAAGCCTTTATAAATAGTAGGTAGTGAATAAAACCCAAGGATTTTCTTTATACCACGGTTCTTTCATAAGGGGTAATTTATTTTTTTTCTTTTTATTATTGAACCGGGTGACATTTCCCAATCATATATTGTGAGGCGACTTTCTTAAGGGAAATTGCCATGTTTTTTAGTCATTTGTGAAACATTTTTGAGAGGTACCACCAAAAATATTTATGTCATGAAAAATTAGATTTGAAGAAGTTGGCCATTGAAAATGAAAAATATAAAACTCTCTTGTCATATATTGCACATTTCATATTTGAATTGTTGATTCACATGCTCAATTGTCGTAAAATTTTAATCTGGCTGTGGTGATGTATTAAGTGAACTCTGTGGAGTGTGATGCATTATTTGGAGAGGATTATTGAATGATTCCCATGCATATACGTTTTTCTAGAACATGCCCTAAGTGTGATTCAAGGAAAAGTCCTAGAGGTAGTTGCACTTAGAATATGATTTTAGGCTTTCTATTGCTAGTCACTTCAACAAAAATGACCTCCCTAAACATCTTTCCTTGCTAGCCAATGTTGAACTTTTGACCCTTTTTATTGGAAACTACATTAAAAGTCAATGTCCCCTTGTAATCCTATCTTTTGGTACCCATTATCCCTAATGGCTTCTTTTGTTGAGATGAATGAATGAAAAGGGGGGATTGAAGCCCAAGAAATGGGGAGACATAAGTAAATTATTGAAAATGAGGCAAAGAGCCTAAGTTTGGGGGTTTGAAAAAAAGGGAGAAATGTGTTGAGCATTAATGGGAGGTAGCACCAAATTGTGATTAAAATGAATGAAATTATGGGTTGAGAAACCTAGAATCATTAAAAGAGAGAGAATAGTGAAAGGTGCTACCCATTGCCTAAATGAGGCTAAATGAGAAAACCATAGGAGTAATAAGGGTGGCTCTTGAATAACAAAGATGAAGATGGAGAAAAAGGAGAGATAAGGAGGAGTGATCTAAAAAGTATGATGGTATGTTAAAAGTGTTCAAAAAGGGCCATTAGGGAGGTTCTAGTCACTAGAGCAAAAATATTGTCCTACCCGTAACCCTAGCCTTCATTATGACCCCTAACTAATTGATTTTGAGTGTAACAACTCCACATTAGTGGCGATTCGCACAAAGAGAAAGCCTATGGGTCGAGTGTGTGCATGGAGAATTTCTTTGTGAGAGTGAATGTTATTGTCTTATTCCATAATCCCTTCTGTGTGCATTGTTTGATGATAAAAATGAGATTCTCTCTTCTTTAGAGTGGTATCACCTCCTTTGAGAACATACTTGCATTGGTGCAAAGAAATGATTGGGACATTAGTGTTGTGATCTTCAAGGCAAGCTTTGAATGTGAATTTGTAATGATTTGAGATGCTATATGTGCTTGTGGTGATAAACTATGCCCTTGTTTGGAAAAATGAAAGCAGTTGTGAATAATGCCTATTCATTGTGGTAACCTCTTGAAACTTTCTCACATTTTTTGGGGAGTTATTTATCTTTGTCCTTGAGTTGGTGAGCATTTTTGGGTTGTCATAGGCTCATTGGTCCTTGGTGTATAGATTCATATTTGACATATTGTCCATTTGCTCAAATGAAAATAATTGCATTACTTAAGGATAAGCAATGGTTCAAGTTTGGGGGTTTGATGAGTTGGTAATTTACCAACTCACTAGGCTCTTAAACATGACTTCTTGCTTAGTTTTCAGGTCATTTAGGTGGATTATATGCCTTTTCTCGTTGATCTTTGCAGGTACATAACTTGAATGGAGAAAACTATGAATTGAGCAAAAAGCATGAAAATAGAGTTGAGGACCAGCGTTCCACCGGAGGACACTAGTGAAACGCCGGTTGATCGCGGTTGTCTACTCTACTGAGGAAGGACAGAGACTGACGAACCACGGATCACCACCGGCGAACCACCGGTTCCAGCTGAAGTGATCAAGAACTTATTGGCCATCAGCTGTGACCGATCAGCGGTCCGCATACATTCCCGATTGCACTTTCCTTTAGTTTTGACTGAACGGCGGCCAGCGAACCGCCGGTGAATCGCAAGTGATGTTGCCGGCAAGGAGCAAAATTTCAAGCATGAAAAAACAACAAAACATTTCATTATTCCATATTAGGTTTTCATTATTTTATTAGTCTTGTATTGAAGTAGAGAGAGGTAGAGAGAGAAACAATCTTCTTCTTCTTCTACAACGTAGAAGCTCCACTGGACCTCAAACTCTTGTTGAAATTTTCTTACTCAAGTTGTGAATGGATATTGAATTTTTATTAAATATAATTCTTTTATACTTCCAATAGTAGCTAAATTTCTTGCTAGAGGTGTGTGAATAATTAGGAGTGATTTGAATTGGGTATTGTGTATTTGATCTTAGATTTAATTTATTAGCATAATTTTAGTATTTTCGCTGAGTTTTAATCTTAATACTCATAGTTGCAAATGTAGGTTTAATTTACTTACTTCAATTTTGCTTGAAAAAGAAATTTGAAGTATGGGTGAGGAAATACTAATGGGTAATTGGGTGTTGATCATGTGGGGTTGGGCTAGACATAGACAAAACCCATTATCATATACCCATTGAGAATCTAAGCTAGAAATAGTTAATTCTCACAAGTTGATGTGGTTGTTGTGGAAAGAATTTCGGGGTTTGAAAAACCCGAGGTTAATGCATCTAATTTGGCGAGAAACTTAGGAAGCTACCTTGACTACAGCTAATTATAATATTGAGTAATGCTAGGAGCTTTTATCAATCTAAATTCAATGACGCCCCTATCAATATCACACCCCTAGTCATTTCTCCTTTGGTGTTTTCTCCGCTTTACCTTTGTTTGCATGATAGAATTCCTATTTTAATTACAAATTGCATTTCCCCCAATTTTTACTTCATTTTTTTTGAAACATGATGTGAATTACTTCAATTTAATAGACAACCCTTGTGTGATTGACTCACATTCCCTATGGGATTCGACCCCGACACCCGTCGGGTATATTTGTTTTGTCAATGACTATTTGCACTCTCTCGTTAAGAGGAGTGAATTTGAATGTTATACATTATGAATCCTATACTTATGATCCCATAATTCTAAATTATGAATTTTATTTCAAGTATATATGATTTTTTTTATTTGGGCAAGTCCATGTAAAGTAAAGTATGCTTTATCATGATTGTAGCCAAGGCTTATATGATCAGTTTTGGAAGAATGTTTGGGGTCAAGACTCCTAAGTAAATTATTAAAGTTATGTTTTGAGAATACGATTATGAACAATATGCATGTTTGGGTAGTAGTGTCTAGCCCCCATTAGGCAGGAATTTTGAGGACCCTGGTCTCTGAATTACATGCCAATGTATGATATATTCTTTTTTGGGATATATCAAGAGAGTGTTTCCCCCGCCCGAGGGCACAACCATGATATCACACCTCATTTGTCCTTTGCCCTGCCAAGGCTTAGGATGTCTCTCCTCCACATGGGCAAGATGTGGGATCATCATGCGCCCATATGTGATGGTTGTTGGTTGTGACGAGTCTCCCATTATACCTCATATTTTCATATACTCATGTTCATGTCTTATGATATTATGTCTTATAGCATATTTGACCCATTGATAAGTTCATGAGTTTGCACTTATGTTTTCAAGTATAGTACGTTATATGATTTCTACTTTTGAACCTTGGGTCATTATGTTCATCTTATGATGAATAGCTTACGAGTATGTATATTTCAAATATATGGCTTTCAGCATATAGCCCTTAGTCTCGTGATCTATCTTGAATTACATGCATGATTTTATACTATCATTTTAATAGCATGTTTCACTTACCTTACATATACTCAGAACATTCAAACTAATGACCACATATTTTATGCAATATCGTCTCATGATATAGGTTTGGGTGATCCTTTCAAGTCCTGCCAATAGTTCACTACTGATCATTCCAGCTATATTCCCGCTTGGGTGAGTGCTCATTCTCTAAGGACGTTATCAGCGCTAGATTTTTATCATGTCTTTCAGTTTTAGACATAGTGAGCTAGTTAGGGGTGTTGATCCATCATCTCATCGTAGTAGTAGCGGCTTTTAAGACAATCATGTATAGATAGTTCAGTGTTGTTGATTTGTGTTTACACTTTTGTCCTTATGATACGTAGACTTCCGCTTATATCATGGTCATGCTTTATTTTTTCTTAGTAAGCCTCGAATCATGTTATGTATTTCATAGTTTTACGTCTCGTGCCTCGATCCAAGACCTCAGCTCGAGTCGTGACACCTACCCTATGGATGATCCTATAAAGCCCCACACACTTAGGGCTTAACATGCCTTTTTTGCCAAAATGCATAACACTCTTTATAAGCGATACCTTTGGCAACACTCAATAACTAACAACATACTCTAATGCTCAACAACGTATATCTGCATTGGACTTTTGTCTGCTATGGGCTGTCTGAAGTCGATATTTGATAAGTTTCACCTTGTCAATATCTTGTTGCACCAAATATAGCCCTAATAGTTCTCCTTTTCAGAGCATGAACCAACCCACTAGTGACCTGCACTTTCGCCCATATAAAGCTTCATATGGGGCTATCTTAATACTTGCCTGGTAGCTATTATTATAGGCAAACTCTATCAAGGATACATGATTATCTCAAATTCTTCAGAAACCCACTACACATGCACGAAACATATCTTCGAGCATATAAATGGTGTGTTCAGCCTGTCCATCTATTTGAGGATAAAACACTATACTGAGACTTCCCTGAGTGCCTAAGCATTTTTGGAGAGATTTCCAGATGTTTGTTGTAAATTGGAAAGCCTTCCATAAATAATGCATAAGGGAACACCATCAATGCAACTATTTTATGATTATAAAGTCTATCATAGTCCTCAATGACCTAAGCAGTTTTGACAGGCAGGAACTGAGCTAATTTTGTCGGCCTATCGACAATAACCCAAATTGAATCATGCTTCCTCCGCGTCTCAGGCATACCTATAATAAAATTCATATTGATCACCTCCCGTTTCCAGGATGGAATATCTATATTCTGAGTCTGGCCTCCAGGCCTCTGATGCTCCATCTTCACCTACTGGCAATTAGGACATTGGCTCACAAAACTCGTGATGTCCTTCTTCATGCCATTTTACCAATACAGTTGCCTCAACTCATGGTACATTTTTGTAGTAGTTGTATGTACTGAATATTGGGAATTATGAGCCCCACTGTTAATCCGTGTTCGTACCTCACCCACACTAGGCATACATAAATGACCCAGGTACCTAAGGACTCCATCTGGTCCATAGTCAAATAAGTTTTGCTTCTGATATGGTACACTATTCCTTAACGAGACTAATTCCTTTGTCATCATAGTGATGCTACTTAATTTCAGTTACTGCGGATTATTCTACTGTATTCTGGACCACAACACCCTCATCTTCGGTATCTAGCAACTGAATCTGTACTTCAGCCAACTGTTTTAGGGCCTTTGCCATTTCAACCCGATCAGCTTGGATATGACTCAAGAAACCCATGGACTTGCAACTCAGTGCATCTTGCTATAAATATTTGCTTTGCCCAGATTGCATAAGAAGCTTATGTCATAAGCAACACTAACCACCTTTATTATCTCAACTTGGGTTGTTTCTGCTGGAATAGGTACTGGAGGATCTTATGATCGGTAAGAATATCAACGTGTACCCCGTACAAATAGTGGTGACATATCTATAGTGTAAACACAACTAATGCTAATTCCTGATCATAGGTAGGGTAATTTTGCTTATGCTTCCACAGCTGCCTCGAAGCATAGGCAATAACCTTTCGATGTGGCATCAACTCACAGCCCAACCTAACTCTAGAAGCATCGCAATAAACCATATACCCCTCTGTATCTTCTAGGAGAGTCAAAACAAGTGCTGAGGTCAATCTATTCTTCAATTCCTAGAAGCTACACTCATATGCCTCTGATCACTGAAACTTAGCGGCCGTATGGGTTAACTTTGTCAACAATGTGGAGATGGTATAAAACCCTCTAAAAATCTATGAAGTAACTAGCCAAAACCAAGAAGCTATGAACCTTTGTAGGATTCATGGTTTGGGCCAACTCTTTAGCACCTCTATTTTCTGTCTATCCATTATTATACCTTCATTTGTAATCACATAACCCAGAAAAGCTAGAGATGTTAGCCAAAATTTACATTTAAAAAATTTAGCATACAACTTGTGCTCCTGGAGAGTTTGCGATATAACTCTCTAGTAATCCACATGCTCGGACTCGGAGGGTCCGGAAATCAAGATGTCATCAATGATGACAATCACAAATACATCAAGAAATGACTTAAACACTTTATTCATCAGGTCCATAAAATCCACTACAACATTAGGAAGCCTGAATGACATCACTAGAAATTCATAATGACCATACCTGGTCCTGAAAGCAGTCTTTGGAATATCAAGTTCCCTAACTTATAACTAGTGGTACTTAGATCTCAGATCAATCTTCGAAAAGCATCTGGAACCCGGTAACTGATCAAACAGGTTATTAATCTTGGGAAGCAGATATTTATTCTTAATCATTACCTTATTCGGTTGCCTATCGTCAATACACATCCTCAATGGCTATCTTTCTTCCGCACAAACAACACTAGTGCATCCTAGGGCGACACACTAGAATTAATAAAACCTTTCTCAAGCAAAACTTTCAACTACTTCTTTAATTCTCTTAGCTCAACTGGTGGTATTCTGTACGGAGGTAAGATATTGGCTAAGTGCTTGGAAGTTAGTCAATAGTAAAGTCTATCTCCATTTTAGGATGAATTCCAAGTAAGTCCTCTGGGAAGACCTCTGGGAACTCCTTTAATATAGGAAATGACTGGATAGTAAATAGTTCACGCTCCAAGTCTCTTAACCAAAAAGAATGTGAAATACAACCATTGGATATAAAATTCTGAGCCTTAAGGTATTAAATAAAAGCCCCTTTAGGCATAGCGACATTACCATGCCATTCTTGGACTGGCTCGTCGGATAAGTGGAATCTAACAACTTTGGTTCTACAATCAAGATTAGCATAACATGCCGCCCATGAAATCCATACCCATTATGACATCAAATTCAACCATTGCAAGCTCAATTGTATCAGTTAGGGTCAATCTATCACATACCAACACTACATAGTTCTGGTAAACCCGTCTAGCTAACATAGATTCGCCAATTATTGTAGAAACAACAAATGGTATAGATAGTAACTCAGGGACCTTCTCACACTGACTCACATCCAGCAGTGTAACATAAGAGAGTGTAGAACCAGGATCAAGCAAGACATATACTACATGAGAATAAATAATAAAAGTACCTATAACAACATCAGGCGAGACCTCCTGGTCCTGTCGACCGCCCAAAACATAAAATCCATTTCATCTTTCCCCTAAGCTAGATGCCTCTTTGCCTCGGCCCCTACCTTGTCCTGATAGAGGCTAAGGACCAGGTCTCAGAGGGAAATTTGGAGGTGTTGAAGCAGCAGACGATCGTAATCACTGAGTAGTCTAGCCCATCCCTCTATTCGGATAATACCACTTAATATGCCCTGGACGCCCTGTCACGACCCAAACGCATACCTAGATCGTAGACACGGGACAAGGAGCCCCGAAAGACCCCTAGTCGACCCATGGCATGAGCGTACATGTAATTCAATCATATTAGCAGAATACTTAGCATAGAGAATGTAATCATAACATAACATGAGGAAAAACAGTACAATACTTTTACAATACGGTGAAATACAACTCATTAGTCTGATAAGCCTCTAAACATGAAAGGCGTATTGATGGAACAACTCCCCAACTAATCCAGTATCCAAAAACTGAAGGAATAACATAGAGTGTGAACATGTAGCCCTCAGAACATGAGGACTCACCAAGCAGGCCGAGAGCAAGTCCGAATCTATCTATGGGTAAGGATATGCATGAGAACTGGGACCTGTATCATGAGATGATACAGCATAGAAAGTATATGGTCAGTACGTGAAATGTACTAAGTATGCAAGTTAAGTAAAACGGACATTTAAAACATGTATAAAACTCATTAATGATCATAAGAGTAGGACAACATGTTCATAACATAATTATCGTAATAATTAGCCTCAAGGTTTTCAAAACATTCATAATACAATAGTAATCAAAATAATAAGAGAAAAGCTCTACCGAACATGACTTGAGCCCACATACATAATCATAAACATGCATAAATCATGAGGAAACAGTGGGAGATTCTCTTAACTGATATACTCCAAATGAGCACACATGAAGCCCGGCTTGTAACCCTAGTCAGGAAGGGTGTTCATACCTTTCCAAGAGTAGGAACCATGAAGGGTGTAATCACACAAGAAAAGGGGCCATTTGGGCCAGGGACAACATGAAAGGGTCCCAACATACCTACGGTGGCACATACATCATGAGATTCGGGGCTTAACCTGAGCCCCGAACCTACTCGGTGTTCGATACTACTCCCAAAACATATATAGTGCCCATAATAATACAAATATGAGTTCACGGACTAGTTAAATCATGATAATCATAAACATGCTGGAGCATACATGATCTATCCACGACTTGAGGCCCGTGAGTCGGCCAAAGACATAATTCATGTATATAAAATACATACATACTTTTAGATCATGCATATAGTTTAAATTTACAGAAGATCTTAATAGATACCATAATATATTCATGATTTAATTCATAATACATGTTAGGCTTGTCAAAAACTTCAATGGATCATAAATCGGTTTATCTTGGGCATGCATAATCAAGCTTAATTGATTAGAAATTCAAAATCAGCCATATTAAGATAAATATCAAACTCAAAAGATGGTCAAAATTAGTAGATAATTATAGGGTTTCAGAATCACGAGACCCATAATTAAATCATTAAATTGTTATACAAATCAAATATAAAACCCAATGAGTTTTTAAATAAAATATGAGTAATTATAGAGAAGGAGCATGGGTGTGGAAGTATCCACCCATTGAAGGCCTTACATACCTGGGGTTATAAAATCCTAACCCTACTTAAAAGCCCAAAAATGAAATTGATGGAATTTAGGTGAAAAGCTTGAAAACTACCCTTAGATCACTTGTCAAAAATACTTGCATGCATGAATGGGAGTTTAGAATAGGTCATTCCCTTAATAATTTAGTTTTCCCAAGCCAAAACGATGTAGTTTAGGGTCAGATATTGTGAAAAAGTCAAAAATACCCTTAATGAACCTGCCCTAAAAATTGGCCGGATGGAACCAGCGGACAGCACCAACGGTTCGTTCGAACCCACCACGACCTATCGTGTCTCTCGTGGAATGAACTGCTAAATGACCTAGTCTCGAATCCAAACAACGGGTTGACAGGATGACTCGTGAGTTCTAACCACGACTTGTTACATCGTCCGTTGTTTGCTCATCACAAAATTTAAACACCCTTACCACGAGCCTCACCACGACTCGTGGTTCCTTCCAATGAGTCTTGGTATCAACCCATCACGTACATTGGGAATTCTTACCCTCCAACAAAAACCACAACTAACGACCCGTGGCTTCTCCTAACGGGTAAATGCAAGGAGGAACAGTAACGGTGATGATCATGAGGGTGCCCATGATGGAGAGCATCAGCCAGCCCACCCGCTCATGAGGACCACATACCGGAGCCAGTCGTCCATGCTGTTTAGGGGGGCAATTCAGATGTTGGTACAGGCCATGATGTCTCAGGTTCAGAATCAGACTGTTGCCCATTATCCGCAAAATTTGAATGCAGCAGTTGCTAGGGTGAGGGACTTTTTGAGGATGAGCCCTCCGGATTTCACAGGGTTAAAGGTAGATGAGGACCCATAGGACTTTCTTATGCACTTTTCAAATTCAACTCCCGGGTCTATTCTTAGGCCTTCCCGAGGGTATTAAATTATCTCCCCCTTGGAAACATTCTTCCTCGATTGTAGAAAATAAGAAGCAACAGAAACATAATTATCATACTCAAATTCTGACTCTTTTAACAAAAATTTTCATGGAATGACTACCTCCGAACCAAACCATATAGTTGAACTGATCTCATGCTTCACACACACACTCATACAAATGAAAGAAACTTGAACACATGAACTGAACATGAAAACTAAATGGGATCATATAGTAGAACTGATACCTCAAGTCAGAACTGAGATGGTAGAGAACAAATGTGGGTATCTCGCCATCATAATCCGCTTCGGCTTCCCACTTAGCTCCCTCAACATGATGATTTCTCCATAAAACCTTAACTGAAGCTACTTCCTTGTTTATCAACTTCCGAACCTGACGATCCAAGATCTCAACAGGAATTTCTTTAATAAATTCATATGGGTCCTCATCTAGCTTCGACCCTGTGAACTCCGGACGGCTCACCCTCAAAAAGTCCCTCACCCTAGCAGCTACTACATTCCCATTTTTCGGATAATTAGCCAAAGAATGATTCTAAACTTGAGTCATCATGGCCTATGCCAACATCTTAATCGCCAGCCTAAACTTGGCGTGGGCAGCTGGCTCCGGTACGTGCTCCTCATGAGCGGGTGGGGCTGGCTGATGCTCTCCATCATGGGCACCCTCATGATCATCACCGTTACTGTACCTCCTAGCATTTACTTGGCATAGAGGCATGATTCTACAAACGTGAATAACATGAATTAGAGGAGTAAAGGACTTTCATGAAACGACATAGATGATGAAAGAAGGGAACATTCCTAAACGTCTAGTAGCCTTTTCGTCATAAGTGTGGCGTGCTTCACACCCATGAAAAAGACTCTACTTAACGTGGCTTTAAGACTCCCTAGGACACATAAACCTATGGCTCTGATACAAAGTTTGTCATGAACCAAACGTACACCCGGATCATAGACACGGGACAAGGAGAGAACCCGAGTCGACCCATTACATGAGCGTACATGTAATTCAATCACATGAACAGAAGACATAGCATAGAGAACGTAATCATAAAATAACATGAGGGAAAACAGTATAATACTTTTACAATATGGTGGAATATCACTCTTTAGTCTGATAAGCCTCTAAACATGAAAGGTAGATTGATGGGACAACTTCCCAACTAATCTAGTATGCAGAAATTGAAGGTATAACATATAGTGCGAACATGTATCCCTCGGAACATGAGGACTCACCAAGCACGCAGAGAGCAAGTCTGAATCTATCTATGGGTAAGGATATGCCTGAGAACTGGGACCTGTATCATGAGATGATACAACATAGAAAGAATGTGGTCAGTATGTGAAATGTACTGAGTATGCAAGTTAAGTAAAACGGACATTGAAAACATGTATAAAACTCATAAATGATCATAAGAGTAGGACAACATGCTCATAACATAATTATCGTAATATAACATAAGGCTCAAGGTGTTTGAATCATTCATAATACAATCGTAATCATAATCATAAGAGAAAAGCTCTACTGAACATGAATGGAGCTCATATACATAATCATAGACATGCACAAATCATGAGGAAATAGTGGGAGATTCTCTTAACCGACATACTCAATATGAACACACATGAAGGCCTACTTGTAACCCTAGTCGAGAGGGTGTTCATACCTTTCCAAGGGTAGAAATCATGAAGGGCATGATTACACATGAAAAGGGGCCATTTGGGACAGGGACAAGATGACAGGGTCCCAACATACCTACGGTGGCACGTAGTTCATGAAATCTGAGGCTTAACCTGAGCCCCGAACCTACTCGGTGTTCGATACTACTCCCAAAACATATATAGTGCTAATATAGACATGAGTTCATGGACTAGTTAAATCATGAAAATCATAAACACGCTTGTATATACGTGATCTAGCCATGACTTGAGGCCCGTGAGTCAGCCAAAGACATAATTCATGCTTAATAAAATACATACATACTTGTAGATCATGCATAGAGCTTAAATTTATATAAGATCATAATAGATACCATAATATATTCATGATTTAATTCATAATACATGTTGGGCTTGTCAAAAACAACAATGGATCAATTGATCATAAATCGGTTTATCATGGGCATGAATAATCAAGCTTAATTGATTAGAAATTCGAAATCAGCCATATTAAGATCAATTTAGAACTAAAAAGATGATCAAAATAAGTTGATAATGATAGGGTTTCAAAATCACAAGACCCATAATTAAATCATTAAATTGTTATACAAATCAAATATAAAACCCCATGAGTTTTTAAATAAAATTTGAGTAATTAATAGAGAAGGAGCATGGGTGTGGAAGAATCCACCCATTGAAGACCTTACATACCTGGGATTATCAACTCCTAACCCTCCTTAAAAGCCCAAAAAAGAAATTGAAGGAATTGAGGTGAAAAGCTTGAAATCTCCCTTAGATCACTTGTCAAAAATCCTTGCATGCATGAATGGGAGTTCAGAATAGGTCATTCCCTTAAAAACCCAACTTTCCCAAGCCAAAACGGCGTAATTTAGGGCCATATATCGTGGAAAAGTCAAAAATACTGTTAATGAACCAGCCCTAAAAACTGACCGGATGGAACCAACGGACCGCACCAACGGGTCGTTGGAACCCACCACGACCCGTCGTGTCTCTCGTGGAATGAACTACTGAATGACCTAGTCTCGGATCCAAACAACGGGTTGAGAGGAAGACCCGTGCCTTTACCCATGACTCGTTACATCGTTCGTTGTTTGCTCATCACAAAATCTAAACACCCTTGCCGCGAGCCTTACCACGACTCGTGGTTCCTTCCAATGAGTCGTGGTCTCAACTCGTCACCAACACTGGGAATTCTTACCCTCCAACAACGACCATAACTAATGACCTGTGGCTTCTCCTAATAGGTCATTGGGTCTCCCGTTGTTTGCATTATTGTCTAGCCTGACCCTAATCACGACTGTGAAGGACGGCCCGTTGTATCCTACAACGGGCCATTGTATCTCTCGTTGTCTTCACTGCCACCATCCTTTCCCCCAACCAATGACAGCATATAATGACTCATGGTTTGATACCACGAGTTGTTTTGTGGTCCGTTCTGTGATGTTTTTGCCAATTTTTTGCACTTTTCAAATTCAACTCCCGGGTCTATTCTTAGGCCTTCTCGGTGTATTGCATGCCCACGATCATAACATACATTCTTCCCCAGAGAGTACGAACCTGTATGTGTCCTTCCACGCATAGCGAAAGGGGGCAATGGTGGCCTTCCCTATTTCAGATGCTCCTTCCTCTGAGAAGGAACTAAGCTCTTGTCCCTTCTCTACCTCTATGGATAAAATGGAGTACTGTCTATAGATCGTGCCAACTGCCAAGATGTTTGAGCCCCTGAGCCACCCCAAGGCTCTTTCTAGGAAACTAAGTACTAACCCTCATCCTCTGTTCCTTTTGGCTATGAGTATCTTGTAGCTAATAAATTAGATCCTTTGCCCTCTGGGCGAAAGCCTAAATCTATGCAATATCAATATGCTCTTGAGTGGACACCCCCAAACACTCACGATCTGTATGAGGCCCTAGTCCCAACATGAACGGATGAACTCTATCCTCCATCGTATGATCCATATGCAGAGAATACCTAGACAAAGAATTAAACCGAAGGCAATGCTCATGCACAGTCATACTGCGCTACTCTAAGTGTAAAAAAATTGCTTCATTCAAGTGTGTTGAAGATCCTGGGATAGATACTAGTGTATAAAGGCCTCTAAGAACTCTTCCTGCTCTACAGGAGGTGTATGACTCCCCTAGATCGGGCCCAAGTCTCATGTCATAATATCACCAAATCATGTAGTCTGAATGCCGCCAACTCTATCCTCTTTGTCACTGTAGCCAGCATCACCTTCAACACTCTATATGTCTGACTAATAAAGTCCTAGTGGTCTTCACTTAGTTCTGGTTCAGTAAACACTGGAGGGCTTAAACCCAGGAACTCATGGGCTCTGGAAATCTAAGTCACATGACCTTTGTGCCCCTTCATTGCCTCCAACTTTCACTCTTGTCCAATAGAGATACGAGCCATCAGCTGAATAACTCCATTAAGACCCTATCCTTCTGGAGCAACCGGATGTACCACCGGTGCTGGAAGGTCCGCCACTCAATCACCCTTATGTACCACTAGTGCGGAAGGAGCTGGAAGTCTATCTGCCATATCTCTAATTGGGGCTAGAGGAACTGTAGTCCCTACGGAAGGAGACTCACTCCGAGCCTCTAACCTATCTTCCAAAACCCTTGGAGGGTGACTAGTACCCTCTTTTGCAGCTATTCCAATAACTGAATAGTCATTTTCCTTGTCACAGTAATACTTTAAAATAATAACATGATATAGATATCATAATACTCATGACTTTCTCTATAGCACGATCTATTAATGAAAGAAGTGTAACGACTCTCCTGATTATAAGCATGGTGCACAATATACTCATAAGTAGGACTCTACTAGACACGGCTTTGTGGACACCCTAGAACATGACTTCGCTCTAATACCATGTTTGGCACGCCCCAAAATTGGTGTAGGGCATAACTAGAACTTGACTCTAGATTAATTGAGAAACCACTATATAACATGTATGACTACAATACTGAGGCCAACCAGGCCTCCTATTATGGTCAACTACAATAGATAAATAATAATAACCAAAGCAATTGCAGAACCCAACGGCTATAAAAAAGCTAAACCGCATAACGGAAGGCCAATAAGCCTCTAGAGAGTAAGTAAATGCATGAGACAGCGCCCAACCTACCCAAACTAAAAGTCAAAAAAATCACAACAGGAACATAACTCTTAGAAGAAAGGAGCATACCACTACTCTGCTGAAATCAAGCTCCTACTACAATTGTCAATCCAAGCCTCTGCCTGTACCTGCAACATGATTGCAAGAAGGGGGTTTCCAGGTGAAGGGATGTCAGTAAGAATGAAATGTACTAGTATGTAAGTCTAAAACTATAAACTAGAATACATCTATAATGCTAAAAATCAAGAGGGATAGAAACAACCTAAGACTCTAGAAGCCGACATATGACCAAAATGTGATACACCATGTGAATTCAACCAGGTAAGCACATACACAAGTCAGGTTGTGCCTTTCATAAACAATATATTCCCTAGTCAAAACAATGACCTAACCATGTCAATCAAAATTCCTGCAATGAGATGTCATCTCGGAGGTCTCAAAACTAAAGGGACATCTGCCCACCAGACATAGCTTCATCAGTGGTGACATAATAAGTCTCATAACTAAAGGACAAATTCCCTCCTGACATAACTACATCAGTGGTAAGTCATCAGTCTTATTTCCAAAGGGGGAACTACCCACCTGACATAACCGCATTGGTGGTAAGGTCATAAATCTCATATTTGAACTATATCTGCCCAGATGACATTACCCCATTGGTGGTATAGCTTCATTCCCTAGCCATTTCCATATACATAGCCAACCAGGCTCATATTAAGTCAATCAATACATATGACATAAAAGCGATTAATTTAAGGACTACGACCTAAAAAGGGCTCTTTCCTAGTTCATAGTTGCACATATGCACATACCTCACATAAAGCTTTTACGCAGCACTTATATATATAAATTAAAAGTCTGGCACCGTTATGAGAAGGTTTAGATGACATAAGATATTCCACAAGTTCAGTAGACAACAATTTAGCACATTTAGGATTCGAAAATCGATAACCTGACGATTAGCTTAAGGGAGTGGAATCATGGAATCTCCTCTTAGCCTCACGTACCTTATAAAAAATATGTAATATAAAGGAAAACCATGATAGGGAATATCCTTTTTGTCAAGCTCATTTACCATTACAAGATTTTGACTTCAATTCTTAGCTTAGATTCGCTTACACATCATTGTCTCAACTATTTTGCAAAATTCACTTAGAAAATAGACCTTTAGACATGATTAACATTACATATATGAAATATAATGTAAAGGACCAGTACACAGTTCCCACAAGAAGTTGACTTCAGACGCGATTTATAACTATGACATAAATGGAGTTAATACGTGTTTCGCTTCATATTTGCTTGTTTCAAACATTCTTAAAGATTCAATTTAATGTCGTGCACTTTCATCCCTTTAGAAAGAATTACACTTACTTCAATATGAGTGTGAATAAACAAGAATATTGGCCCTTTTGACAATACATTTTCATGCTTGAACAACCAGAATAGGACGCCTTAACATACCTTACTCTGACGTGTTATTTTAGCCAACTTCCTTCTTCAACAACCAGCCTTCGATCTCTTTAATATCATGAATTTATGTGAAAATAACAATCCTACTTTGTATCATCATATCCAGATAAAGTAATTTCCCAACCGGCAGTCACAACACCAAAAACCAACGACGACAACAACAACATTAGTTATTTTTCTATACTTGATTTTTTATCATCTTTTAATGGAGAAAAAGAAGAGGAAAATTACATAAATACTCCTGAAATTCATCCCCATGAAATATATTCCCAACCAATAACACTGCCCAAATCCTATGGAAAACGGAAAAGAACTTCAGCCAAAAACACTCCCAAAGGCAGCTCATCTAGCTGCCAATTTTCCAAGTTTTTCTGCTTTCAAGATTGATGAAGTTAAAGGGGTAAAATCTGTATATTCCTTATTGAATTCAATCCCTTCTCAAAGGGAAAAATATAGGCAGTCCAATCAGCTTCAACAAGGCAGCAACTTATCCCAAACAAGCTGCCAAAATGAGCTCCAAAAAAAGCCCCCTCATACCTAGCAGAACCTGTAATCAACTATCTCACCTTATCTTGTATTTTGGTCAAACTTTGCTTGAGGTTTATCCTTAAGTTTTACTTTGTAGATTACTATATATTAGAGAGAAAATGAGGGAGGAAACTAGCAGTTCAAATCTGGAAATCTTTGGAAATTATATATAGGCCAAACATTTGATCTATATATATTTGGGGCATGGAGACATTTTAGGGTGGTGGCCACGTCACCGCTTGACAATGCCACCATAAAATACCTAAAACTTTTTACTTTCTGAAGTCCGTTTGATGAGTGGTTTGATGTTTTGAAGATTAGACTCAAATACCTTTCAGTTGATAGGTTGTAGAACTTCTAACTCATTATAGATAGGGATATATGGTTATTTAAAGTGGACCCTTACTTATGAATATTGCATACTCTTTGCTCTTCTCTTCGTATATGTTTACCACCTTACTTATGACCAACATACAACCCATACTTCCCTTAACATAGCATACAAACATCAAATAATCACCAAAAAAAAGTTTTGGGGTGTAACAAACTTAAACACCTAAGACCTTAAAAAATAATTCCTGATCTTAATACATAATCTTTTACATGCGTTTGTGAAGTGATCATGGATTGTGGACTCCTTATAACAAGTGTGGAGCTGCCCAGGGCTTAAATACCAAAAGTGGAAAGTTGTAAAAATTCCCACTGTGCAGGTATGGCAGATGATATAGAGGAGGTAGCTGGAACTTACGAGCTGTAAATCCCACTGCAAATAGAAGTCAGGAATCTTAAGTCACTGGATTAGCTTACGAAGTAATGTACGAACTTCAAACCCAATCTACAAAGTGTACCTTCTGTCGTATGTAGAGATTATGATATTTTGTGCTACTAGATAAGACATATAAAGGAATTTACAGCGTGATCGTTGGACTGATGATTCGTAGCTATCATTGAAAAGTAGACCTTAGAGAAGTGAAATTTATCCGTTCCTTTCGACTATCTAGGTTGAGATCACACAAGGGATTTTTTAAGCTCGCAATGACGGTCAAAGGTCTTGTAGGATACCATTTTAGATTTAGTGACTCCATCATCCTTGAATACTTCATCTCCTTTACATAATCTTTTACTTTTTTGATCCCTTCTCTTTATCCCTTCTCTTCTTTTGGCAACTTTTCACACCCGAAAGTGTTTTTGTGAGCTCATATTTAATTTTTTGCTTTTTCTCTTTTGTATTCTTTCTTTTATCTTCTTTTTATCTTATTGCTCAATTACACATTTAAATATGATCAAGCATCCATCTTTTGGCCAATTTCTTTTTTTCTAACCCTATCAACACCAATTTTCAAGTTTTTGCTCATTTTTCCTCACTTTTGGAAGTGTTAAGGAGGATAGGTTCAAAACAGGGTTAATGTGAGGATTGGTCTTGGCTTTCATCACGGTTGATCAAGAAATAGAAGAATAAGAGAGACTACGGATACATTCATCATTTGGTAGGTTTATTCAGACACATGTTGCTTATGAAGCACAAAGAAGGCCTAAGTTCATCTCTATAACCCATACTCAATACTAAGTTTGTGCACAAGTAGGAGGACAAGTTCTAGAGTGTGACCAAATCAAGTGAATAAGAACCATTCCTTTCCACATATTCACACATGGATATTAAAATGACTAAAAACATCTCTCAACTAGGGACACATTGCAAACATTTTCACGTTACAAATGGAAGTATACAAGTTAATACCGAATAGCTAGGGAAAAATATTTGAGGGGGAAAATTGTTTTCAAAAATCCTCATAAGCATGTAGATAACTCAATTTCCACCACCACCTAAATCAGAAACATTTGACTCAACCAAAGATGACTTGAAAAAGTAGGCTGGTATCCTTAAGAATGTTGCCTAGTAATCCATCATCGGGGCCACGCACTACTACACTTAAGCAACATTATTGTGCCAGATTCAATATAAAGTAAGCCTCCCTATAAAGAACCACAACTAAGAAAACTAAGGAGAACTCTACACTATAAAAGAAAAAAGAAGCTATACAATGAAAGTGGTAAAAATAGACTAAAATGGATTGTTAGCACACACATCCAATGACTAAATCAAAATAAATATGTACCAAATAATATCCATCCCCACCCTATAAATTGTGCAGTGCCCTTGATGATGTTCAAGGCCACTCCTAATGAGGAGGAAGTGAAAACAATCATCGCAAATAAATACATAACTAAAAGTCAGGGTCGAATCCACAAGAATAGCAATTGAATAACACAAAATTTTTCTATTGACGTGAACTAAAATTGTATCCATGCATTTGAAAATAAAAATAAAATCTTGGGAGAAAAAGTGAGATCACAATTTGAATTTGAAATCAACTATCGATACAACAAGGCAACGAATTGAATTAATAATTATGAGCAAGAGCCAGGGGTATGCTATTGATGGGGGTTCGATTAGATTGGCATCAACTAGAAAATGAAATAATTACTCATAAGCATAAATAATTATGGATAATGTGACACTAGATGATTTTCAACCAATTGGGTGCTCTATTCCTTGAGTTTTCTTAAACTACAAGGCTACAATCAATTAATTCACTATAGTTTAGGCAAGATTTGAACTATCTCTAGCCTCAAATATCTAATGGGTACATGACTATGGGTTTTTCCTTTCTCTATCCCAACCCCACACACTCAAGACCCAATTTCCTACCATTGTTTTTTCACCCATATTCAATTTCTCTTTTTCAAGTAAAAATGAAATAAGTAGACATAACCAACATTTGCAACTATGAGTAATTAAGTTATAATTTGGGAGAAAAAAACATTTTTATACAAAATGAGTATTTATAAGATTAAAATAGCCATACCCAATCCAATCTATACCCCAAGCATGCGCACACCCCTAGTAAAAAATCTAGCTAATAATGGATGGATAATATAAAAACATATTGATAAATAAATTCATAAAATTCATCATCAAGAGTAAAATAGAAAGCTCAAAAATTGTCTTCAATAGTGTTTATACCTTGAGGAAGAAAAAGAAAAAAAAGCTATTCAATATTTCTCTCTCTAACTTTACAAATTGGAATAGAACAATTCATACTTTCTAGAGAATGTACAGAAATAGGTTAAAAATGCTCCTTTAAATTCCGTGCTAGAGGATTTTGCCCTCCTGAAGGCGGCTTTACTTGTGAGTCGCCAACATTCTGCTGGTGTCCATCCACGGAACGCCGCTCTGTCACACTTGGGGGCAGTAAATCTGAGGTCTGGCTGGTGTTAGCACCGGTGATTCGCAGGTGCTGCCCATGTCTGTTGGTGCACCTTCCACTTCCGTCTAACATGCTTCTAAATTTCTGCCGGCATTTCACCCCTCCTATTTGGTGGAGCGCTAGTAAGCTCCGGTCTCCTTCTTTAATTCCATGCTTTTGTCCAATTTCTTGCCTTCTCTCCGTGAATTAAATACCCACAAAAACTAAGAGAAAGAGCATAAAATCCTTCCAAATGATTTGAAAACCAAGCAAAAGCTCATGTTTAAAAGGCAAATGACTTGGTAAATTACCAACTCATTAAATCCCCAAACTTGAACTATTGCTTGTCCTCAAGCAATGCAATTCTTTATAGATAAAATGTAGGAATAAGCATGTCATTCTAATGAGGTTATGCACAAGGGGCCACCACGACCCAGAAAACCAAAAGATCGCTCACCAATACAAAGGAAAAAAGGAGAATCAACACTTTATGCAAATGCTTCAAGAGATGACCACAATCAATTGGCATGATTTACATTTCATTCCTTCATTCATAAGAAGGGGCATTGTTGATCACAACAAGCTTAAATAGCATCTTAAGTCATCAGAAATTCACATTCAAAGTTTGCCTTCAAGCTCACTACATTCTTGTCTCAATCATATCTTTTGGCATGTGCAAGCATGTTCCTCAAGGAGGTGATGCTACTCGCAAAAAGAGAGAATCCCATTTAATTTTCAAGAAATTCATCTCAAGGGATTATAGAATGAAAACAATACGCTTACTCTCATAAAGAAATCTCATGCACATAACTTGACCCATAGGTTTGCCCTTTATGTGACTCGCTACTAATGTAGAGTCGCTACACTTAAAATCAATTAGGACTTGGAGGCCATTATGTAGGCTAAGGGTAAAGGTAGGATGACTTTTATGTTCTACTGACTAGAATCTCCCTCATGCCCTTTTTTTGAATCTTATTGCATATTCCATTTTCTTTTGAGATTATGCTCACCTTATCTCTCCTTGAATAACATTTTCTATTTTGAATCAAGAGCCCTCTTCATCTCTCCTTATTTACCACTTTTCATCTCATTTCAGCAAGAGGCAGCACCTTTTTTCAATTCGGTTCTGTTGACCCAAACAATTCATTCATTCTTTTCATAATGTGGTGCTACCTCGCATTGAAGTTCATATCATTTTTTCCATTTTCCTTTTTGTAGCACCCAAGCTTAGGCTTTTGCCTCATCTTTCCCTTTATATTCCCATACTTTTAGGACTTCAAGCAGCATTTTTTGCTTTTCTTCTTACAACTAGCACTAGGGAGGATGGGTGCAAAAGAGTGATTATGAAAGCGGTAATAGGTTTCTAATGTAGTTTTCAAGGAAAAGGCTTAGAGGCTAACATCTGCTAGCAAGGTGTTCATGCTCAAGAAGGCCATATGGGTACAATTTCTATCCAAAAGAAAGCCTAAAATCATCTTCCAAGTGCAATTACATATAGGATTTCTCCTTGAATCACACTTGGGGCAAGTTTTAGATAATTTTTCATGCAAAAGAATTAAACTAAAACCTCACACACAAAGCATCACCCTCCAAGGGGTTCACACCATTATCATCACCACATTAAGATTCATAAAACAAGATATCATGAGAGTCAAGAAGCCAAACAAAGAATATGTAACTTATGACAAAATAGTACTTATCTTTCAAATTCAACTACCCCTTTCCTTCTCAAAATTCATTTTTTCAACAGTCATGGCATATAAGAAATTTTTCTAGTGGTACCTCTCGGAAGCCATTAAAATTATTGACTCAAAAAGAACATTAAACTCGACATTTTCCCTTAAGCAACTCTCATCTCATTACATCATTAGGAAATTCCCCCCGGTTTGATAATAAAAGAAAAGAAAATAAAATCACTTTTTGGTAAAGAATCGTGGTATAAAGAAAACCCTTGAAGTTTATTCACTAACTACTATAAAAAAAGACAATAATCTAAACATAGGTCAACAACATTTTTCAATCTTAAGAAACCTATAATTTGCACAACAATCCAAGAAAAGACTTTTTCATATAACAAGCAAATAGACGAGGGACTTACATCACAATAAAAAACAAACAATCATCCAAAACATCAGAAATTCAGCCCAATAAGGGCAACACAAATATCAACAATAACAAGCCCGACAAGGGCATAACAAGTCAATAATAACCACAAGAGAGAAAAAGAGAGCTCGACCCACCCCAGATTATAATAATAAATTGTCCCCAATGTATGCATGAAATAAATAATGGGTGGTGGGAACTCCCTGAAGTGGCTACTCCTCATCCTCATCATCATCCCCTTCATCATCATCAAGGCTACCCAAACGTGGCTCCTACTCCCCACCTAAGCCCTCAAACAAATCATCAATGGGACCCTAGGCTATGGATGGGGCATCCATAACAACGTCAAGAGAACTGAAATTCGTGTCTACCGGTGGAGCCCGTTCCCTCAAGTCTCGTACCTCCGTTAGGAGTGAAAAGACAGCTCCCTCCACCACATCTACTCAGGAGAAGAGCTTGGTCAAGCTATCATAAACATTCTTCATCTCCTGCTTTACAGTTTTGGCAATAAGAGCAGTGAGATTTTTGGCTACCTTTTGGAGATGGCTCTCATGAGAAGCAGTCATTTCAGCCAGCTTTTATACTCCACTTGAGCAAGAGGATGTGAGCAGCGGTGAACGCCCTTGAAATGGTGCTTCCCCCGATGGATGACCTAATATAAGGATATGGCATAATATGGTCGGGAGCAACAGGGATCTCTTCTATGTAATTGGAGGTAAAGCCTTTGGGAGCCTCAAAATCTTGCAGCCTTTTTCTATTCACATTGGGTGCCTCGACATCCATTTTTCTCTCTATGTTGATCATATTGTTGGTGGAGCTAGGAGACACGTCAAGGAATAGTGGCACCCCTACATTGAGGAATAGCTAAGAGATAAGCACTGCATATGGCATCGATGTTCCCTACTGCTTGGCTTTTCTCTTCATTTGGTTGGCCACAATCTCCCTAAAATTGAAGGTTACCCCTGTCATGATACAGGCGATGAGTATAGAAGCCTCCAAATTCAGTCTCTGGTCATTCTTTGATGGCATGATATGACCACAAACAAACTCCACCCATAGTTTTTGCTCAAACTTGAGGTCATGACTCAAGATTTTAGCACCCATAGAGGCCCATAGTGGCTGACCACTAGCAATGATTGGGGCTATCCAGCTGAACTGATTGTCTTTTTCAGCCACTCTATTTGCATACTTAGTCCCTGGATCAATCTCATTAGCACAGAATAATGCATTGATGGCGGCTACGGTGATATCAACCTCCACACCCCTGATCCGGACAGAAGGAAGGTAGGGAAATTCACCAATCATCCCTTTATGCTTTGTAGCCTCTTGTTGTGCGTGGTATGATGCACAAAACTCAGGAACCAAGTTAGTGCAGTACTCCGACAGAGGCCCAACAAATACGTGCCATAGATGGTGGTTGAATTGGTAAATGATGTTAGGAAAGTCATTCCTCATCCCCACCAGATCAAATCCTTTCTCCGTTGTGATTGATCTACCCTCACAGATGGCATAGTGTTCCCTCATCTCAGGCACACAAGTGATGATTGCCTCCCTGGTGTTGGTGGGGGTTGTCTTTGACTTGGCCTTCCCTTTTCTCTTACTTTTTGAAGTGGAGGATGCCTTGCCCTTGTTTGACTACCTGGATGAAGTCATAATTCTGCAAAGCCCTGTTACTTCTGTAACAAAACAACATTTCTTTATGTATTTTTAAAAATTAAAATGAAGAAGAAAAAACTATGCTAAGTCTAGGAACACAATTTTAAGGATTAAATGACAACCAAGGTGAAAAATTAAAAGAAGACATCTGTAGCACTGGTGACTCAAGCGGTGAAACGCAGGTGGCAACCCACTAGATGCAACCGAGTCGCCGGTCTGGGCATATATCAGTGCTGAATTGCTACCCCTTGGTTCTATACCGACATTTTATCTGTCAAGATCGATGAAGGCCCACTAAATCGAGGGTGTTGGAAGTGGCCTAAAGCCTCAAACCCCTCAGCTATGCTTCAGTCAGCATTTTACCAGTCTTGTCCGGTGACTTGACTTGCAGGTGACACGCCACCTATCGATTATATCCCAAACCAATTAAACAAAACATCTAAAAAACAAGCCTTATTCACACCCTCTCACATTTAGATTCACCAACTCAAATAACAAACTAAAGAAAACATGATGATTTGCCACTAAGAACGACGTCACCCGATCAATCTAACATTTGATAAATGAAAGGCATGGAAAAGTGTTCTTTACAAGTAGTCACATTGAGCTTTCAGTAATCCATGCATGCTCTCCATTCGGTAATGGTACATATGGGAACTAACTCATTGTGTTCATTTGAAATTACTGTCGTTCATCCCTACTTTTGTATTCATTGAATTGGAACCACACATTGGCTGTTAGAAATGGGGTAGACTACTCCAGCATCTAATCACTTAATGATCTCCTTCTTGACTATCTCTTACATAGCTGGATTTAAATGTCAGGAATTTGCGTCACATCTTTGCTTTATTTCATAGCTTTTGGATGTCATTTGGTGTTAAATTAAGTGGAAACTAACCTCACTTTTCCATGTATCAGAAAGCCAAGAAAAATGAAGAAGAGAGGTGTTAAAGCCAGAAATATATCCAAAGGATGAGATAAAAGACGAACCGTCTGTCTGATAGACGGTCCACATGTTCAGCCATCATGGTCAAGCGAATGATACCAGTAACCAACTTGAGGAGGTTTGTAAAAAACGAATTGAATGATGGACCATCTTTCCAAAAGATGGTTGTAATACCCCGAAAGTGCCTAAGATTAGACCCTTGGATTTAAAATGGAAGTTGGCTGAAAACTAGGAAAAAATTTAGAGGACGAACGACCCTACAGATCGTTGGTCGAACCAATGACCAGTAGGAAGCAGTCGTAGGACGGAACAGGCCTAGAGATAGTGGAACTAACGAGCAAATAAATACTCATTGTTGGGTACTACGAGTCATCGTTTGGAGCCGTGGGGGGTATGGTCTTCAGAATTTTGGGATAAAATGGGTCATCCCACGCCCGGTCATGAGAAGTAACGGGTCGTGATCATCAGTCATAGGATGGGAATATTTATGTTTTTCTAGTGGAACTAACGGAAGGAAACCACGACTCATGGGATGAAGTAATGAGTCATGATGAGGCTTGTTGGAAGGACTAGTGTAGGACCTGAAGGGGACAAACAATGGATGATGTTACGACCTGTTGAATGGAAGGACCACTCATCTTGTTGAGTTGTGGATTGAATCTTGGATCAAGAATATTGGGCAGTGCAGACGACAGATGGATACCACGAGTCATGGTATCCTCCAATGACTCGTGTGTCAATCCGTAGGTCTGTCAATGTAGATTTTTCAGGATTTTTCATTAAGGGTATTTTTGTTATTCCTACTCTCTAAGGTCCTAAACATCATTTTTTCATTTTCTGAGTGTATTAATATAGGTTAAGCCCTCCTAATATATTCATTTTCATGCAATAAAAGGTTAGAAAAAATTTAGAGGTGATCAAACTAGTCTTCAAGGTTTCTTCATCAATTTCTTTCGGGCATTCAAGGAGTGGTGAGAATTGATTTTAAATTGATTTTCCCCAGGTATGTAGGGCTATGAATGGGTTTTTTCATTCACACCCATGCCCAATCTCTCCTAATTCATGAAATTTGATTAAAAAATCTTATGGGGTTTTAACTTAAATCTTGTGGAATTCTAATAATCTATTAATAGGTTATTATCTTTCGTGATTTACATCATATTTTATGAATTATGATAAGAAACTACAACTATTTTAATTATAAAATTATTGATTTTGGTTTCTACCAAATTAAGCCTAATTATGCATGTTCTATGATGAATCAAGTTATGATCTTTACTTATTGTTGATATTCATAAACCCATCATGATTTATGATTTGAACTATGGATTTATTCAAATACCCATTATGAATTGATGATTTGAAAAGTATATGTATGATCTACAAGTATGCATGAATCCCGTGATTTACTAATTATGTTTTTGGCCGACTCACGGGTCTTCCCCTCATTGCTAGTTCACGTATTTACAAGCATGCTTGTGATTATCATGATTCGAGTAGCCCATGAATCTTGTGCATAATATAATATGAGCACTATATATGTTTTTGAAGTAGTATTTAACACCGAGTACGCTCATGGCTCAGGTTTTTCCTCGGATCTCACAACTACATGCCATCGTAGGACATGATGGGACCTCCCTTGCGACTGTACACTTTCCCAAATGGGCCTTTTCATGAGTGATATCATGCCTTTTATGGTTCTACCCTTGGCAAGCTACGAACGTCCTCCCGACTAGGATCATAGGTCGGGCTCCATATGTGCTCGTATGGGGTATGTCGGTTATAAGAATCTCCCACTGTTCCTCATGATTTATGCATGTTTATGATTATGTATATTGGCTCAAATCATGTTCAATAAATCTTTTCTCTTATGATTATGATTGCGACTGGATTACGAATATTTTGAAAACTTTGTGCCTTACATTATCGTATGCTATTTATGTTATCATCATGTTGTCCTAATATTATGATCATTTATGAGCTTTTATATATTTTAAATGTCTATTTTACTTAACTTACATACTCGGTACATTCCACGTACTTACCGCATACTTCCTATGTTGTATTGTTTTATGATACAAGAACCGGCTCTCAGGATCAGCCCCATCAGTAGTCCATATTAGAGTTTATCTATTAGCCTATTTGGTGAGTTCTCATGTTCCGAGGCCCATATGTTTAGAAATTTATGTTCCTTTTGTTTTAGTTTTGCTTGGTTAGTTGGGATGTTGTCCTATCAACCCATCTGATATGATAGAGGCTTTCAGACTAAATGTAGTACTCAGTTGTTATGTACTTCTAGTACATTCTTCTTATCATGCTATGTTATATTACGTTTATGTTTCTGTTATGTCGTATGTTCAATATTCCACACTAAGTGATATGAAGTTAGATGAATGCTCATGTCATGAATGGACTCGGAGTCTCTAGGGGCTCGTTCTGCCGTGTTATGATCCGGGTCCACGTTCGTGTCGTGACAAACTTTGTAGCAGAGTCATAGGTTTGAAGTGTACTAGGTTGTCTAAAATCCTTGTTAAGAGAGTCTTTTTCATGGTTGTGAAGCACGCCACACTTCTGACGAAGAGGCTATGAGAAGTTTAGGAAATGTTCCCTTCTTTCATGATCTATTTCATGTTATGAAAAGTCTTTCTATCCTTCTAATTCGTGTTATACGCGATTGCAGAATCATGGCTCCTCAAAGAATGAATGGTAGGAGAAATAGGAATGGTGAAGGCCACAATGATGGCAAAGGTAATGGGTACAAGCAAGCCCCACCAGTTCAAGAGCACCAGGCACCAGAGCCAGTTGCCCATGCTGAGTTTCGGGCAGCTATCCAGATTCTTGAACAGGCCTTGACCGCTCAGGTTAATCCACAGGCTGTTGCGCATGTTCTTCAAAATGGCAACGCAGCGGTGGCTCGAGTCAGAGACTTCTTAAGAATGAACCCGCCAGTGTTACTTGGATCCAAGGTAGATAAGGATCCGCATGAATTCATCGACGAGATTTTAAAGATCACCTAGGTTATTGGGGTGACAAATGGAGAGTGTGTTTATTTGGCCTCCTATCATCATAAAGGGTGGCGCATATATGGTTTAAGAAATAGAGAGATGGTAGGGCAGTGGGGCTAGGACCTATAGGTTGGGAAGATTTTCACGTGGCATTTCTAGATCGGTTCTTCGCTCGTGAGATGAGGGAACAGAAGGCCGTAAAGTTTGTAAATCTGAAGCAGGGTGATATGTTAGTTTAGGAGTACGCTCTGGAGTTCACCCGCTTATCCAAGTATGCACCAGAGTTAGTGGCAGACCAAAGGGCTCGAGTGAGCCGATTTGTCCATGGAGTGGTGGACTACCTGGATAAGGATTGTAAGATTTCCATACTGCATCAGGATATAGATTTTCCCCGCAAAGTGTTGCATGCCTAGCAGATGGAGTTAGTGCACCAAAGGTAGAGAGTGGCCAAGAGGGCCAGGAAGGAAAATTACGGGATTTCTCAGGATAGATTGGGGGGTGCACAGTGCCAACATTCTTAGCACAAGTCTTTTTCTCCATCACCATCATTAGCCAGTACACCATTTAGATCACGAGGGGGTTGGAGGAGTAGGGCTTCAGATTTGAGAGGCCAGAGTAGCATGCAGATCGAGAGTACTTTCCCAGCTTAGGTAGGGTGCGGCAAGAATCACCAAGAAGGTGCCTAGTTGGCTTAGATGCTTGTTTCGGGTGTGGCAAACCCAAAAATAGACTTAGGGATTGCCCTTCGGCCAGATAAGGGGGTGGCGGAGCCCGTGTGCCAGCTGCTAGTTCAGCTGCTCCAGCAGCACGTCCCACTCAGTAGGGTGCCTCGACTAGTTCTGCCGGCAGTCAGCGCCAGAATAGGTTCTATGCCCTTGCGACCCATAAGGAGCAGGAGACTTCACCGGATGTGGTTACTAGTATTTTACGAGTGTTTCATCATGATGCTTATGCTTTTTTAGACCCAGGGGCTACCTTTTCTTTCGTGAAACCTTATATTTTTAGTAGCTTTGGAGTTAGTCCCGTGACTCTTTTATAACCGTTTTCAGTTTCTACTCCTGTTGGTGATTCGATTATAGCTAGATGGGTGTATAGAAGATGCCTGATCACTATATTCGATTATTCTTGGCATGGATTGGTTGTATGCGTATTATGCTTTTGTTAATTGTAGAACCCGTGTGGTGGAGTTCCTCTTTCCGGGTGAGTCAGTCTTGGAGTGGAAAGGTAGTTTGGTCGTGCCTGTAGGTCATTTTATTTCCTATCTGAAGGCCAGGAAGATGATTGCCAAGGGTTGAATATATCATCTAGTCAAGGTTAAGGATGTTGAGTCAAAGACCTCGACTATCCAGTCAGTTCCGATAGTGCGTGAGTACCCAAAAGTATTTTCGGATGATTTACCAAGTGTCCATCCCAATAGGGAAATTGATTTTGGTATTGACCTTCTTCCTGACACGCAGCCTATATCTATCCCTCTTTACAGGATGGCTCTAGCCGAGCTAAAAGAGTTGAAGGACCTATTAGATAAGGGTCTCATTAGACCGAGCAAGTCTCTATGGGGTGCACCAGTCTTATTTGTCCGTAAAAAGGATGGTTCCCCTCGAATGTGCATTGACTATCGACAATTAAACAAAGTCACCGTCAAGAACAGGTATCCTCTACCCAAGATTAATGATTTATTTGACCAGCTTCAAGGTTCCAAGTGTTTCTCAAAAATAGATCTCAGATCTAGGTTTCATTAGCTTAGAGTTCGGGAGTGTGATATCTCGAAGATAGTCTTCAGGATGCGGTATGGTCATTATGAGTTTGTAGTTTTGTCTTTTGGAATAACGAATGTTTGTGCTGCTTTTATGGACCTGAAGAACAGGGTGTTCAAGCCATACCTAGACATGTTCTTGATCGTGTTCATTGATGAAATCCTTATATACTCTCGGAGCGAGGAGGATCATGCCACTCATTTGAAAGTAGTGCTTCATACTCTTAAGGATCATCAATTATATGCCAAATTCAGCAAGTGCAGGTTTTGGTTGAACTTCGTAGCATTTTTGGGCCATGTGGTATCAAGTGAGGGCATAAAGGTAGATTCTCAGAAAATGAAGGTGGTGAAGAATTGGCCTAGACCGGTGAATCCTTCAGATATTTAGAGTTTCTTGGGTTTAGCTGGCTACTTCATAGGTTCGTTGAGGGTTTCTCATCAGTTATTGCACCCTTGACCAAATTGACCCAGAAGAAGGTAAAATTCCAATGGTCAGAGGCTTGTGAGAAGAGCGTCCAAGAGTTGAAGACTTGACTTACTTTTGCACCGGTGTTGACCCTATCCAAGGGTATTGATGGGTTCGTAATGTATTGTGATTCTTCAAGGGTCAGACTTGGATGCATATTGATGCAGCTCGGGAAAGTCATAGCCTATGCCTCCAGACATTTGAAAGTCCATGAGAAGAATTACCAATCCATGATCTTAAATTGGCTGTGGTGGTGTTCTCATTAAAGATATAGTGGCATTACTTGTATGGGGTCCACATGGATGTGTTTATGGACCATAAGAGCTTACATATGTGTTTACTCAGAAGGATCTCAATCTTCGACAAAGGAGGTGGTTGGAACTACTCAAGGACTATGATATGGTGTCCTTTACCATCCGGGTAAGGAGAATGTGCTAGCGGACCCACTTAGTAGAATCTCTATGGAGAGTGTGTCCCATATGGATGAGGGGAAGAAGGATCTAGTCAAAGACGTACATCGACTTGCAAGGTAGGGAGTTAGGATGGTTGACTCGATCAATGGCAGTGTTGTTGTGTAGAATGAATCAGAATCATCCTTAGTAACTGATGTGAAGGCTAGAAATGATGAGGACCCGGTCTTGGTAATATTAAAAGAAGTTGTTCAGAATCAAAAGGTGGAGGTCATCTCCAAAAGGGGGAATGGTGTGCTTCGGTACCAGGGTCGCCTATGTGTTCCAAATGTTGATGATTTTGGGAGCCGGATGTTGCATGAGGCTAATGGATCCAGGTACTCTATCCATCCGTGTGCCACTAAGATGTATCATGATTTATGGGAAATCAATTGGTGGAATGGCATGAAGAAGCATATTGTACAATTCATAGCCAAATACCCAAACTGTCAGCAAGTAAACTTTAAGCATCAAAGGCTGGGAGGCGTGCTTTAGGATATCAACATTCCCACTTGGAAGTGGGAATATATTAACATGGATTTCATAATAAGATTACCTCGTAATCGCCGACAATATGTGTCACGCCCGGCCTTGGGGGGTATGACTGACACCTGGTGCCCTACTAGGACCTGAACTGCTAGACTACTGAGCCTGAGCACATCTGGTGCCTGGCTGGCTCTAACTCAGATTCAGGGAAACAACGGGCTATATAACGGCTGTAAATACAGCCTCCGGCCGACTAGGCCTATAGCCACCTGCACCTGTACTAACACCTAACCAGAAACATATCAATATAGGGGAGCCTATGCGGTCCGACAAGGCCACCATGCGGTCTAGTTATCTCTAACTCAACAATGAAATATTGGAAAGCTACGTGACCGGCAAGGTCACCACTACTGTCAAGCTAAGGCCCCACACGGCCAACATAAAGGAAACTAAAATACTAACAGCTATACAACTGCACGGCCTCACACGATCGGCTCATCTGACCATAGAGAATTATATACAGACTACAAGCGTCTAAGAATACTGATAAGATGGTCAGGACAGGGCCCCGGCCTACCCATGCTGTAAAATAAAAGAAAAGGGATAAACCTCTAGCTATCTAGCTCCGGATGACTGGAGCTGATGACCCTGTGAGCTGACTAGAATCACGAGGTATCGGCCCCTCGTCTATAAGTACCCACAGGCAAGTAATACAGCGCCCCATTGGGCGTCAGTACCACTAGTACTGAATATGTAAAACAATAACTGAAAGAAATATCTGAAAACAACAACACAACTGACGGAACTGAAATAGAAAGGAATAGACTAACTGACTGAAATTGTAAAGCTATGCCCACTCTTAACTATACTGGAAGGAGTAGGAGTCATACCTGGAGATGTATCATTCTACTGTCGATCTACTCGTATCTCGTGTAACATGGCATAACATAACATAACATAGCACACACAAACCTTACCCGGCCCCCATAAGCCGGGAGGTACAACCAGCACGCAATCTATACCCCTACCCCGGTCGTCCCATCTCCTATAATAACTATAAGCATCCAGCTGGTCCCCTGGGTATGCACTTGGGCTCGCTGAGCCCCTGACTATAACTGTACCTGAGTCCGGAGGACTCCTTAATCAACACCCCGGGCGTACCCGCTCGACGGGGGTGTATAAGGGCCGACCAAGGCACAATATGGGGAAAACTGGCATCCCATCTTCGTCCCCTGTGGGATGGCATGCCACTCCGTAGAGCGACGTATCCTCGTCCTATGGCGGACGAGTCGATACAGCTATTAACCCTAGGGCGGTCATGGATGCTAGGGAATCCAACCCCAAGACAATACAGTGGTCTCAACTAGTAATACTACCTACATATACCACATACTGAAGCTAATGATAATAATGTATCTGCACCTACTGTATGCTGAACTAGTGATAGAGATATATATGTATTTAATACATGCTGAGACTAACAATAGTATATATGTATAATCATAATCTTCTGCCATACTGTACTGAGTCTAATATTGAACAAGATATAGTTTTTCTGCTGGAAACCATGCTGTATAACTGAGTTTCTATAGTAGCATGATTTACTACTTCTAACATGCTTTCTAAACTTCATTTTAACCTATCATTCTACTTCTGAGAAACCTTACAGGTATTTACATTGCTTTACTAGGTTACAACTGAGTACGATAATATCCTAACATTCTTTACTAAATCACATACTGGGCATGTTGTACAGTTCCTAACACTCGTATTAGAATTAATATCGTGCTAGCAAGTTTCACGCTATACATAACATGATACTTCCAATATCGTATCAACATTCGTGATAAACATAAAACACCACTTCTGAACATTCTACTGGCCTTTAAACTACTTTACTATACCGAGACTACTAACTTGCCGAGGAAGCTAGCTTTACATACCTTCACTTCTGATTTCCTGACTAACCGGCGTAGCTTGGTCAGTATTTCAGCTATTCCTCCCAACTGCATTCATATATACATCAATCAGTACTAAATACAACTTTATTCTAAAGGACGACATCACTTTCGATATAATTATAGCCTAAACTTAGGCTTATCGAAAGACGGTCGAAAACTCGCTATTTTTTAGAAGTCCAGAAGGGAGAAATATTCACTTCACAGCTAGGAACACATAGACACTAGTTTGGAGCAATTCCACTTACCTTATCCCGGTAGCTCGACGATTCGTCGGCCGTATTTCGTGAAACAAAATCCGTAGGAATGCTCCCTGCTGCTAAATACCTCGGTACCTGAGGTTAATTTGAGTTTGGACTACATTTAGCAGCGTAATCGGATGAAAATATATTTCCCCTCTTTGTTCTCCTCTGTTCCTCCGCATTTTCTGGAAATTTTATAAGTTTTAAATGAAATAAAACTGAAGTAGGGCTTTATATACTTGAGCCTGGACAGGGCCAACGTGTCATGGAGTCAACGCGGAGGCTCCACCTCCGTGACACGTTGCCATCACGGAGGAACTCTTCCTCGGCTCCTTCCGCGATGGTTCGACAGGCTATCCGTCTGATCCTTTCCCGGGCCTTTCTCTACCACGTGTGGCTTTCAAATATGTCTAACCACCGTGCGAATAGGCCATCTAGGGGGTCGGAAATCTTACGGGGTATAACATTCTCCCCCCCTTAAGAACATTCGTCCTCGAATGGAAACTGCTATCTAGAGGACTTCTAAATTTACCTGTTTAGAAAAATTTTTGGCAGAGTCTCCCCAGTAATATGGACTATACCAAATACCTGAAATGCAGAAAAGTCCAATACAGGTACTGCACACAATACTTTAGGATTCACTGGATAGCTAAGCATCAATCCTTCTCATTTATTCATACACAACTATAAGGTATTGCATAAGTAATAATACGGACATACCTGTCTCCTGACTAGGCCTGGAATAAGTGAGGATATCTGGTCTTCACATCTTCCTCCGCTTCCCAAGTCATCTCCTCTCGGTTGCTGTTACTCCACAATACCTTGACAGACGCAATATCTTTAGTCCTCAATCTGCGAATCTGTCTGTCTAGGATAGCTACTGGAACCTCTTCATAGGCCAGCTTTTCTGTAACCTAGATATCCTGGACTGGAACTACTCTGGACGGGTCTCCTATGCATTTCCTCAGCATAGATACATGAAAGACTAGATGAACGGATTCTAATTCTGGAGGCAAGTTCAACTCATATGCTACTCGGCCTATCTTTCGATGAATCTGATAAGGCCCAACAAACCTCGGGCTGAGCTTACCTTTCTTGCCGAATCTCATTACCCCTTTCATCGGAGATACTTTCAGAAATACCCAGTCATTTACATTAAATTCCAAGTCTCTGCGCCGCACATCTGCATATGATTTCTGGCGGCTCTCTGCAGTCAGTAAGCGTTCTCGGATAAGCTTTACCTTCTCTTCTGACTGCTGAACAATGTCTGGCCCAACTAACGCTGATTCTCCTATTTCAAACCAGCCAACCGGCAATCTGTATTTTCGCCCGTATAAAGCCTCAAAAGGCGCCATTTGGATGGCTGAGTGATAGCTGATATTGTAGGCAAATTCAATTAACGACAAATGCTTATCCCAGCTACCACCGAAGTCTAGCACACACGGTCGCAACATATCTTCGAGCGTCTGAATTGTGCGTTCAGCCTGTCCATCTGTCTGAGGATGGAATGTTGTGCTTAAATTAATCTGCGTTCCCAGACCTCTCTGAAATGACCGCCAAAATCTATCCGTAAATTGTGCTCCTCTGTCTGAAATAATGGATACTGGTACTCCATGTAACCTGACTATTTCTCGGATATACAATTCTGCATAATCTTTAGCCGAGAAGGTAGTTCTTACCGGTAGGAAATGAGCTGATTTTGTCAATCTATCAACTATCACCCATATAGAGTCATGTCTGTGTTTAGTACGGGGAAATCCTGCTACAAAATCCATATTCACTGCTTCCCATTTCCAGAGAGGTACAGCTATATCCTGAGTCAACTCGCCTGGTTTCTGATGTTCTGCTTTCACCTGTTGGCAGTTAGGACACTGGGCTACAAATTCAGCAATTTCTCTTTTCATACCTAGCCACCAGTAGTTTTCCTTGATATCATGGTACATTTTTGTCGCACCGGGGTGAAGAAAATAACGGGCGTAATGTACCTCATTCATAATCTGCTGGCAGAGCCCCGAAACATCTGGAACACATAGACGACCTTTACATAACAGCACTTCTCCCTCAGTTACCTGAAAATCTGGCGCTTTACCCTGCTGGATTCTGTCTTTGAGCTGGATCAGGTCAGGATCCTCATATTGCCGTTCTTTCACTTCCACAACTAATGATGACACGGCGGTGTTCTGTATTACTGCACTACCGTCCTCTATTTCTGCTACACGAACAGCTAGGCTAGCTAACTGATGTATCTCCCTGACCAATTCCCGCTGCTCAGACTGCAAATATGCCAAACTCCCCATGGACTTACGACTGAGAGCATCTGCTACAACATTGGCTTTTCCAGGGTGGTATAGAATATTCACATCATAATCCTTTAACAGCTCCAACCAGCGACGTTGCCGCAGATTCAACTCCCTCTGAGTGAAGATGTACTGTAGGCTCTTGTGATCTGTGAAAATATCAACATGGATGCCATACAGGTAATGCCTCCATATCTTCAACGCGTGGATCACTGCGGCTAATTCCAGGTCGTGGGTAGGGTAATTCTTTTCGTGTTTCCTCAACTGTTTGGAAGCATATGCAATCACTTTACCATGCTGCATCAACACACAACCTAACCCGACGCCTAATGCGTCGCAATACACCGAATAACCCTCTGTACCCTCCGGCAATGCTAACACTGGGGCGAAAGTTAATCTGTCTTTCAGTTCCTGGAAGCTCTACTCGCATGCCTCTTTCCACTGAAACTTTGTTGCTTTCTATGTAAATTTAGTTAGAGGTGTCGCAATAGTCGAGAACCCTTCAACGAACCTCCTGTAATATCCTGCTAATCCCAGAAAGCTACGGACTTCAGTCGGAGTGGTAGGCCTAGGCCATGATTTAACTGATTCTATTTTCTGCTTGTCAACTTGTATACCAGCATCCGACACAATGTGCCCTAAAAAGGCTACTGAATTGAGCCAGAATTCACACTTAGAAAATTTAGCATATAACTGGCGGTCCCTGAGGATCTAGAGCACTCTCCGCAAATGAGTCTGGTGATCTACTTCAGAGCGAGAATACACCAGAATATCATCAATAAACACTATTACAAACAAGTCCAGGAAAGGTATGAAAATACTGTTCATCAGGTCCATGAAAATTGTCGGGGCATTCGTTAATCCGAAGGACATGACTAGAAATTCAAAGTGTCCATATCGGGTCCTGAACGCTGTCTTAGGAATATCTCTTTCACGTACTCGAACTTGATGATATCCGGACCGCAAGTCAATCTTAGAAAAGTATCTGGCCCCCTGCAACTGATCAAATAAGTCATCAATTCTGGGAAGCGGGTACTTGTTTTTCACTGTAACTTTGTTCAATTGCCGGTAATCCATGCACATACGGAGTGAGCCATCTTTCTTTCTCACAAACAGAACTGGCGCACCCCATGGTGAAGTACTCGGTCTAATAAAACCTTTATCCAACAAGTCTTTCCGCTGCTCCTTTAATTCTCTGAGTTCTGCAGGAGCCATATGATAGGGAGGAATTGATATCGGCTGAGTGCCTAGTAACAAGTCAATAGAAAAATCTATTTCCCTTTCTGGGGGAATAACAGGTAACTCATCGGGAAACACATCAGGGAACTCGTTCACCACCGGAACGGACTGGAGTGTCGGAGATTCTGCTCGGACATCCTAAACTCTGACCAGATGGTAAATACATCCCTTAGATATCAATTTCCTCGCATGAAGGTAGGAAATAAACCTACCTTTTGGGGTAGCGGTGCTGCCCTTCCATTCCCGCACTGCTTCTCCTAGGAAGTGGAATCGGACCGTCTTGGTCCAACATTCAACATTGGTAAAGCACGGTACTAGCCAATCCATACCCATTATGGCATCGAAGTCTATCATTTCTAACTCAACCAGATCTATTGTGGTCTGACAGTCAGCAACCTCTACTGTACACCCTCGGTAAATTCTGCTAGCTACGATAGAGTCACCGACGGGCGTGGATACTAAAAAGGGCTGCTGCAATAATTCTGGTGCAATATTGAACTTTCGTGCCACAAATGGAGTAATGTAGGACAGAGTAGACCCTGGATCAATCAATACATAAGCAGGGTGTGAGCAGATAGTTAGCATACCTGTCACAACATCCGGTGATGCTTCTGAATCTTGCCTCCCTGGTAAAGCATATGTGCGGCATGGACCCGCACCTGCAATGGAGGCCTCTGACCTGCCCCGACCCCTGCCTGCTGAAAATGAGGGCCTGCGCCCTGCCGAGGATGTTGTATCTCGTGAACCTGCAGATGCCCTGTCCTGTCTATCTCGATCCTCCTGACCTCTGGCTGGGCAATCTTTCATCAGATGGCCTTCTTGGCCACAAATATAACATCCGGTGGAGCCATACCTGCATGCTCCAGGATGGCGTCGGCTGCATATAGGGCAAAGTGGTAAGGTATACCTACTCTGCTCCGCCCTCCTCTGTAATGGTGAATCTGCCATCTGTGAGCCTCTGCCGGTCTCTGACTGCCCCCTGCGGCTAAATCTACCCCTCTGCAGCTGTGGTGGAGGCGGGGGCCTGGGCGGCCTATCTAACAATCGTGGTCTAGGTCCTCCCCAAGCCTCCCTCTGTAACTCAACTGGCCTGTCCCGGCTGCGCTGTTCCTGATTGGTCCTCCTGATCTCCCGATGCCGCTGCCTGATGCCCTCAATATTCTGGGCAAATGCCTGAACTCGGGAAATATCCATGTCCTCTCGCAGTGTGGCCGTAATACAAGTCTCAACATATTCTGGATTCAACCCCATTATAAAGCGGTGTACTCTGGATGCCATGGTATCAACAAAGGCCGGTGCATACTGGGCCAAAGAATCAAACCGCAAGGAATATTCCCGAACACTCATGGCCCCCTGCTCTAGATGTAGGAACTAGTCTACCCAGGCCTGTTGAATCTCCCGTGGAAAATAGTGATCCAAAAAATCTCCTGAGAAGCTGGACCAGGTCGGAGGGGAAACAACTCTCCCTCGGGACCTTTCCTAACTTTCATACCACAATACGGCGATGTCCCGTAACCGAAATGCTGCCAACTCAACTGATTCTATAGGCGTGGCATGCATAACCCTGAAAATTCTCTGCATTTGATCCAGAAAATCCTGAGGGTCCTCCGTCTGGTCCGTACCTGTAAACTGTGGGGGATTCAGAGCCAAGAACTCTCGGACCCTCGAACTACCGGGCCCTCCTGACGACTCCGCAACTGTAGACGGCATCGGCTGATGCTGAGCAGCCATTATCTATGCTAACATGACTACCGCACTCCTAACCTCCTGCTCGGAAGGTATCGGTATGGGGGCTGCTGGAGGTAATGTCGTCCCAAGTGGCTCATGATGTGGTGGAGACTGCTGAGAAGGCTGGGATGATTCCTCTATAGTGCCCTCTGATCGGGCTGTTTCTAAACGAGGGTAAGGCATCCTGCTGGTGCCTTCCCCTACTGCAATATCTAAGCTCCGGCCTGTGATAGGATGTCGTTGGTCTGACATTATCTGTAACCAAAGAATATAGTAAGCTTTAGGGACTCAACCCTATATTGTACCGTTCGACAGCACGACTGAATAAGAATAAAAGACAACCATCCTATCATGCCTTGCAGCCCCCTACCCATAGTATGTGGTGCACAACACATCCATAGGCAGGACTCTACTTAGCACGACTTGCAGACTCCCTAGGACACTACCTGCTCTGATACCAAGTTTGTCACGCCCCGCCTTGGGGGGTATGACTGGCACATGGTGCCCTACTAGGACCTGAACTGCTAGACAACTGAGCCTGAGCACATCTGGTGCCTGGCTGGCTCTAACTCAGATTCAGGGAAACAACGGGTTATATAACAGCTGTAAATACAGCCTCCAGCCGACTAGGCCTATAGCCACCTGCACCTGTACTAAAAGCTAACCAGAAACATATCAATATAGGGGAGCCTATGCGGGCCGACAAGGCCACCATGCGGTCTAGTTATCTGTAACTCAACAACGAAATATTGGAAAGCTACGTGACCGGCAAGGTCACCACTACTGTCAAGCTAAGGCCCCACACGGCCAACATAAAGGAAACTAAAATACTAACAGCTATATAACTGCACGGCCTCACACGACCGGCTCATCTGACCACAGGGAATTATATACATACTGCAAGCGTCTAAGAATACTGATAAGATGGTCGGGACAGTGCCCCGGCCTACCCATGCTGTACAACAAAAGAAAAGGGATAAACCTCTAGCTATCTAGCTCCGGATGAATGGAGCTGATGACCCTGTGAGTTGACTGGAATCACGAGGTATCGGCCCCTCATCTATGAGTACCTGTAGCCAAGTAATGCAGCGCCCCATTGGGCGTCAGTACCACTGGTACTGAATATGTAAAACAAATAACTGAAAGAAATATCTGAAAACAACAACACAACTGACGGAACTGAAATAGAAAGGAATAGACTAACAGACTGAAATTGTAAAGCTATGCCCACTCTTAACTATATTGGAAGGAGTAGGAGTCATACCTGGAGATGTATCGTTCTACTGTCGATCTAGTCGTATCTCGTGTAACATGGCATAACATAACATAACATAGCACACACAAACCTTACCCGGCCACCATAAGCCGGGAGGTACAACCAGCACGCAATCTATACCCCTACCCCGGTCGTCCCATCTCCTATAATAACTATAAGCATCCAGTCGGTCCCCTGGGTATGCACTTGGGCTCGCTGAGCCCCTGACTATAATTGTACCTGAGTCCGGAGGACTCCTGAATCAACACCCCGGGCGTACCCGCTCGACGGGGGTGTATAAGGGCCGACCAAGGCACAATATGGGGAAAACTGGCATCCCAATTTCGTCCCCTGTGGGACGGCATGCCACTCCGTAGAGCGACGTATCCTCGTCCTCTGGTGGACGAGTCGATACAACTATTAACCCTGGGGAGGTCATGGAAGCTAGGGAATCCAACCCCAAGACAATACAGTTGTCTCAACTAGTAATACTATGTGAATCATGAAATCAGTTTAACTATATGGTTTGAGTCGGAGATAGTCATTCCATCAGTTATTCATTTATATGATTAATAATCGAGTGTAATGATTGCATGTCTCCGTTTTCTCCTTGTTTCAAAGATTTGAGGACGAATGTTCCCAATGGGAGATATTGTAATACCCCAAAAGTGCCTAAGATTAGACCCGAAATTTAAAATGGAAGTTGGCTAAAAATGGAAAATTCCATAGGACGGACGACCCTACGGATTGTTGGTCCAACCAACGACCCGTGAGAAGCAGTCGTGGGAAGGAATAGGCCTGGTGACAGTGGAAGCAACAAGCAAAGTAACGAATCATTGTTGGGTACTATGAGTCATAATTTGGATCCATGGTGGGTACTGGACTTCAACATTTGGGGATATAACGGGTCATCCCATGACTCGTTGTGAGAAGTAACGGGTCGTGGTCACCAGTCATGGGATGAAAATAGTTATGTTTTTCTAGTGGACTTAACGGAAGGCGACCACGACTTGTGGGACGAGTAATGAGTCATGGTGAGGCTCGTCGGAAGGACCAGTGCAGGATCTGAAGGAGGAAAACAACGGACGATGCTATGAACCATTGAGTGGAAGGACAACTATTCCAGTCAAGTCAAGGCTCGAATTTGAGATCAAGAATATGGGGCAGTGCAGACGATGGATGGATACCACGAGTCTTGGTATCCTCGAACGAGTTGTATGTCCATCTTTGGGTCCGTCAATGCAGATTTTTTAGGGTTTTTCATTAAGGGTATTTTCGTTATTCCTACGCTCTAAGGTCCTAAACTATGTCATTTTATGTTATTTTCTGAGTGTATTAAGATAGTTTAAGCCCTCCTAGCCTATTCATACTCATGCATGCAAAAGTTATAAAAAGTTTAGAGGTGATTAAGCTAGTCTTCAAGGTTTCTTCATCAATTTCTTTTGGGCTTTCAAGGAGTGGTGAGAATTGATTTTCCCAGGTATATAGGGCTATGAATGGTTGTTTTCGTTCACACACATGCCCAATCTCTTCTAATTCATGAAATTTGATAAAAACAATCTTATAGGATTTTAACTTAAATCTTGTGGAATTCTAATGATCTGTTAATGGGTTAATATCTTTCGTGATTTACATCATATTTTATGAATTATGATCAGATTCTACAACTGTTTTGATCATAAAATTATTGATTTCGGTTTCTACTAAATTAATCCTAATTATGTGTGTTCTATGATGAATAAAGTTATGATCTTTACTTTAATTGTTGATCATCAAGATTTATGATTCGAAATATGGATTTATTCAAATACCCATTATGAATTGATGATTTGAAAAGTATATGTATGATCTACAATCATGCATGAATCATGATTTACTAATTATGTTTTTGGACGACTCATGAGCCTTCCTCTCATGGCTAGTTCATGTATCCACAAGAATATTTATGATTATCATGATTCAACTAGCCCATGAACCTCATGCTTAATATACTATGAGCACTACATATGTTTTGGGAGTAGTAAATTAACACTGAGTAGGTTCGGGGCCTAGGTTTTGCCTCAGATATAATAACTACGTGCCACCGTAGGACACGATGGAACCTCCCTTGTGACTGTCTCCTTGACCAAATAGGCCATTTCATGAGTGATATCACGCCTTTCATGATTCTACCCTTGGAAAGGTATGAACGCCCTCCTGACTAGGGTTACAAGTTGGGCTCCATGTGTGCTCGTATGGGGTATGTCGATTATAAGAATCTCCCATTGTTCCTCATGATTTATGCATGTTTATGATTATGTATATTGGCTCAAGTCATGTTCAATAAAACTTTTCTCTTATATTTATTATTACGACTGGATTACGAATGATTTGAAAACCTTAAGCCTTACGTTATCGTATGTTATTTATGCTATGAGCGTGTTGTCCTACTCTTATGATCATTTATGAGATTTTATATATTTTAAATGTCCATTTTAGTTACCTTACATACTCGACACATTCCATGTACTGACCGTATACTTTCTATGTTGTATCATTTCATGATATAGGACCCGACTCTCAAGCTCAGCCCCATCAGTAATCCATTTAAGAGTTTAGCTATCAGCCTATTTGGTGAATCCTTATGTTTCAAGGGCCATATGTTCAGACATTGATGTTAGTTTTGTTTTAGTTTTATCGGGTTAGTTGGGGATGTTGCCCCATCAAGCCATCTTATATGATAGAGGCTTTCAGACTAATTGTAGTACTTAGTTGTTATGTATTTTCAGTACATTCCGCTTATCAGGCTATGTTATATTACGTTTATGTTTCTGCTTTGTCGTATTTGTAGTATTCCGCTCTAAGTGATTTGAAGTTAGATGAATGCTCATTCCGTGTGTCGACTCAGAGTCTATCGAGGCTCCTTGTCCCATGTTACGATTCGGGTCCACGTTTGGGTCGTGAAAATGGTCCATCAGTTGATGTAAGGACTTAGGATGATATAAAATGCAATTCTAAATGATGGAGCAGAAGATGGACCATCTATCCAGAAGATGGTCCACCGATCAAGGGAGAAAAAGCTAATTGACAGAGGCTAATTGTAAATGATGGAAGAAAGGACAGTCCATCCTTTCAAAGGATGGTTCATCTGTGCACACCTGGCACCTTCGAGTTTAAATTATTTTGGGCTTTTTGGGACATAGTATAAATAAATTTTTCTTCACTTTTTAGAGAGTTTTCAGCCATTATTATTAGTAGAGAGTATCGATATAAAGATAGATAACTTTTCTTTTTCATAGTAAATCTTAGATTTAGCTTGTCATTTTGATGATCCAAGTTCATCAATTGATGAGTTCTTATACATTTTGCAATTTCATTAGTGAGAATGTCGAATTACTTTGTTTCTCTTCTTTTTCTTGGTATAGGTAACTATAACCAAATCTAGGGATGTGAACACAATGGGTTATGAACCTTAATGATCTCAATGTGGTAAAATTGTGTCTTGGCTTACGTACATTAGATTAATTATTGTTTTGTAGTGTGTGATTGATAATGAAAGTCACCCAATCCTGCCCAATTACCTTCATGATGTATGAAAGAGAAAATTTAGGTTTTGTTAGCATTAACCAAAATTAACTCAACGCACAACCCTTGATTAATGGGTTCTCCACAATATAGGTTGAATTCCAATTGACACCAAGCAATTGGGTAGAAGGGAGTTCTCTTCAATCGGACAAATTTGAAGTAGATTGATACCTAAGGTTCTATTGAAAGATACCCATGGGTTTCGTAAGTCTTTTCTTTCTTGTTCAATCATAGCCCATTCTTAATATACCCATATTGGGTGATTTAAGGGGATTAACCCATAATTTGGGACACTTCCCTAGAATTTCCATAAATTGATTACAATCCTAACAATTTACATCTAATTGATGTAGTAAAATTTACTCAACCTTAATTCAAATAGTTGCTAATGTTGCAATAGTATATTGATTTGTACTAGATAGAGTGGGCTTAGCATAGTCTCTATGGGATTCGACCCCAACTCTACATTTGGTTTTATATTTGGTTCAATTATTTACAATACCAGAATTTGGAGTTGATTTGAATGACGGTCAAATATTATGGAACCATTTTCGAGGAGTACGAAATAATCCCTATTTAGACCTATCAATCTAGTTTGCTGGCTTAAACCTATTATTTTACCTATGTTTTTGTTTCTATTGATTGGGACAGGATTATGGCCGCTCTACTGACAAAATTTGAGAACGTTTCTGTCAAAGTCAGTGAGGAAGTTTACTATGCAAGTGCCACCATTCCACCAAGGGTGAATGTTTCATAGCTCATAATAGCAGAAGCATCAACACCATGCTTAAGTAGAGGGGCAGTTTCACAACTCCATGGACAACGACCCTCATCAACATATGAAGAATTTTTGGAGGTGTGCATCCCCTACAAGCAAAATAACATTTTTGATAACGTCATCCATCTTAGAGTATTCAAATAATCATTGGATGGTGAAGCAAGCGAATGGTTGCACAGACTACCTCCAAACTCAATCCATACATTGCAGGAGCTAGTGAACATCTTCTTGAAAAAGTCGTTTTCACCTAGAAAAAAAGCGGAGCAATAGGACAAAATCTTCTATTTCCTACAGCTCCTTGGGGAGCGATTGCTTGAAGAAGATTCAAGCAATACATACTTTAGGCACCCAACCAAAAGTTTATCAATCATATTTTTCTAGCAAAGTTCTACCCCAGTTTGGATTCTTTGATTCAATCCATTGCAAACAATGCAACTAGAGAATGTTTCACGGATAAAACCTTTAACTGAATTACCATCATTTTAGATTGGATTGAAAAGAAAAATCATGCATGGCATGGAGGGGATAAAAGTGGAGTGTTGGACGTGTGTACTCCTTCATTGTCTTGGACGATGAAGGAGAATTAGGATCGTGATCAGATAATGGCTTCCATAGCCACCAATATAACCCCTCTCGCTAAGAAATTGACCGAGTATGAGGTCAAAAAGGTGCACGCAGTTAAAGAGAACGTGAGTAGTGCTCAATATGGGAATGGATTCCCCCCTCCTCCATATCAATATTAGTCATTCCAGTATCCACCTCCTATGCAAATTAACGATGCCACCTATGTTGGCAACTCATTCGAAGGCTATGTACCGCAGTATCAACAAGGCCACCCATCTTCTTCATATCAAGGAAAATGGAGACCTCAACCGCAAGGTGAAGGTAAATGTTACCCAAGAAATGATTATGGTGGTCAAAATTAAGGTTTCCATAATGGTATAAATATTTTGAATTGAGGCTCATCTTCTTATGTTTCACCGAGATGTCCCCTTTCTAACTGTCAAAATTGGAGATAGGGTCCTCTTCATGATCATGGTGGCTCAAAGCTTGAAGGATTGTTGGAGAAGGTGCTTTCTAACAAAAAGATATCAGATGCTTACTTAAATAGACTTATGCAGATTTTAGGTCCTCACACAGTATCTATTCAAAACTAGAGCAGTGGGTGGGGGATCTTTCCCTTGACCAAAATCCAACGTAAAAAGGATATCTACCTAGTCACAAGTGGCTAATCCAAAAGGACACGTGAGATATTCCAATACTCAATGTTTGGCCATTGTCACAAGGAGTAGCAATATTATGTAGCCCTTGAATATTGAAGTTGAGGATGGTATGGTTGATAAAGTATTCAAGAGTATGCATGAGGTTGATGAAAAAGTTGAAGAGCAGAGGAAGACTTCTGTTGATGAGAGAGCTGAGGTGGGAGTCAAAAAGCCACCTACAGAGAAGTTGCAAAAGATGGTTTAGTTGCTCCAAAAGAGAGAACAAAGACCAAGGTAGGTGTAAATGACTTTGCTAAATATTTTTCTCTGCCTATTCCTCCGTTTCCACAAAGAATTGTCCAACAAGCTATTGATGAGAAAGTGGCAAAGCATATTGAGTGGCTAAAAGAAGAAACACTATAGGTACCATTATATTCCATCAAAATGATGCTTGATTTTGCTAATTACTTGATGCTTATATTGACAAGAAAGTTGTCGTATAACAAAGAGGCGGTGATTCCGTATATGCACAAAGTAAGTGCCATTATTGTCGACACATATGTTGCTAAGAAAGGAGACCTAGGAGAATTTATCGTGCCTTGTAGGATTGGTAGATATGACTACTTGATTGCCCTATGTGACAATTGGGCAAGTATTAATTTGATGCCTATTATTATTGACGAGTAGTTCGGGTTGTCTATGTTGAAGTCTACCTCTATTTGGCTCCAAATTGTCGATAAGATAATAAAGAAACCGTGGAGGTGGTAGAAGATGTGCTAGTAAAAGATGAAAAGTTTTTGCTTCACGCTAATTTTGTGGTGCTGGACTACGTTATGGATTAGATATTCCCATCAAACTTTGGAGACCTTATCCATCTACTAGGAGGGACCTAATGGACTAAAAAAGCACGCAATTATTTTCGGGTCAAGAATGAAATAATCACCTTTAATGTGGGGAGAGTTCATTTGTTGCCCATAGGAATTGGGGACCTTTTTATTGTTAATGTGCATAAGATTGATGATGAAGTAGTTGAATATACCATTGTTTGATCACCCAAGAGAAGAAGGCTAAATCAAAATGGGTAAAGCCGTACCTTTGTGGCACTAAAATTAGGAAATGGGCGAGGAAGTCTCATACCATGGACAGCTCACCATGTGAATGATCCAGGTATCTTTAATCATATCATGACGTTAAATAAGGCTCTTTTTCGGAGGCAACCCAACTGATGCTATACCATGTGTATTATCAACATCGTGTCCAACATTAAATTTAATGCTTTATGGGAGGCAACCCGAGTATTTTGTACTAAGAGGTGTTGATGCATGCAGGTACACTTGAAATAATGGAGAAAATTGATCTGAAATAGAAAAGAGGAATTCTAGTATGAAAACTACGAAGGAATAGATGGATCGTCATTTTAAAGGACGAATCACATTCTCTAATATCCTTTAAAAAAGGGGGTTCTAGTAAGATAAGGCTAAGAGACAGTCTAATATGCGGACCATACTTTGGCTAAATGTTTTGCCCTTTGGGCCATTTTTTATTTTAACAAATTATTGGTGTTGGTCCTTCTTGAGACAAAATTTGGTCAGGTTCTTTGCAGATGGGTCGGGTTGGTCTTTAATAAACCACCTGTTGGCTAAATCGGCCCAACCGTGTGTTTTAAATTTAAATCAAAAGGGGCTCACTAGTACTATTTTCCCGAATGCTTACCCCCTTCTGGATCTCCCACCATTTTCCCTTCATTTTTCACTTCTTTGCTAAAAAGCACCCATTTTTGTGCATCCTTGCTCGATATCACTGTTGCATCGTATACCTCAAAGCACACAATGAGCATAGTATGTCCAGCTAGGGTTTTGGAGGCCCTCTTTTCATGTATTCTCTTATCCAAGCACACAAGAACAAGAAAGTTATCTAGGTACTTATTCTCTTGTTTAATCTTCACTTTGAATGCCTAATGTGGTGTGTATGATGTTTTGACTTGGGGTATTGTGAACCTATGCTTGTATTATGACTTGTGGGAAGAACTTTGGAAAAATTTTCTAGAAATTTGGACAAGGCTTAGGTGAATGTTTTTTCAGCTTAAATGTTGATGATAAATTACTTAATGATCTTGAAATCTATATAGCTTCATCCCATGTCTATGCTTTATTTCAAAATGAATTGCCCAAAATGTTGGAATTATGTGAAACCCCCATAGAACGGAGGAAGTGAAAAACCATCTTTTCCAAAGACGGACCATCTTTGTATCCAACTTTTGAATACTAACACCCAAATTTATAGATTCAAAGGATGAATCAAGGGACAAACTGCCTTTTGGAAGGACGGTCTGCACTTTGAACCGTCTATTGAAACTATGAATTTGAAAGTTTTTGGGTTAATAGACGAGACAATGTACGGTCCATCTCTACAGAGTACGGACTGTTCTTAGAACTGTCCATTGCGTTATTTTTCTAATTTCATGTTACCCAGATTCCATTCTCTAACAAATTGTTGTTGCATAATCACTGGTAATGGAGCCTAAACGAGTTTTAGGTAGAGGAGGCAAGACAAGTACACCGAATAGGTCCCCACTTAGGGATGTGGATGAGGAGGAGTACTTCCCTCCAGGTAGTAGGAGGACAATTGATCAGAAAGTAGAGGTCTCATGCATCCCCTTAGCTGGAATGGCATCATCATAGACACCGTCTTTGGGATACGCATCCCAGTCCAGTGTAGACTGTGGTCAGGTCTAAACCAATGGGGCCTGGATTGACATTTCCTTCAGTGAGTACTGAGGTGGAATTTTCTATCCAGAATTCCTCTCCCCCAGTGGCTAACACTGAGTTGAGATAGAAGCAGGGTAATGCTATATATAGGCTGCGGTAGGCCATTCTGGGCGCAAGAGAGTAGTACGTGCAGGGGCAACAAGCCCTAAACGGGAAGCCACTTCAGGGTATTACTGAGGAACGTACCATTAGCTCTAATGGCTTGGAGTTGTAACTTCACATCATGGAGCAGCTCATATTCTAGCAATAAGAGTTTCTAATTTTCTCAGTGGCACACTGGTCCAGGATTTTTATATTGTATATGGGGCGATCTTCTATGATCGAACCCAGTAGTGAACATACAGATAAAGCAACTTATGTCAATAGTTATCAGGGTAGTGCAATTGATATTAGCTTGGACGAGATCAACTAATACTATTATGGAGATTATTTTGAGGTGGTGGATACCTCTGCTTATGATTAGATAGTTGCCCAGGGCTGGTAAGCTAGAGGATGGATGGCCGGAGTGATGGCCAAATGTACACTAGTGTGGGCTGCTCTATAGAAAACTGATATATTCAAGAGAGAGCTTCAGCTTACAGCCATGTTCTAGTGGAATGTTGTGTGCAACAGGATATGCCCAACGAAGAGCAACAACAAATTATCCCTTGGATACGTTCTCATTATGGCATCCATCATGGCGAAGAAAAGCAAAGACATTGGCCAAATAGTGTGTTTATAACTGAAGTATAGGGCGGTATAGACTACCACCTCCCTACCATTCCCATGCTTGATTATAGCACTATGTAAGAGGGTAGATGTGGCGATCCTACTGTGAGAGGAATTATTCACTAATGCTCATCAATTGACCAATATCACCAGGATGCAAAATGGCATTATGGTCACCTCAGCAAGTTGCCCTAGCTCTATACTATTAGGTGGGGCCACTATTAAGGGTCATGGTATCCAGCCTATAGAGCCCACATCAAGGACCACCGGTGAGTTAAACACAGTAGCAGTAGCTCAAGTCACCACTGCACTCATGCCAAATGCACCACAGAGGCCATTACTGAGCTCTACAGATTCATTGACTGGTCTGTCCTAGAGACTTAATAGAGTGGAGAGGCATTTTTCCAGGATCATTCAGGATTTATCGGGCTTCGTGGCCACTATTGTTGAAAAAGTTCTTTAGTCGCTCCGGGACACAGTCAGGAGCTCTCATGAATCCTTGGGCTACAACTCAGAGGTCATGGATGCCAGACTGGGCTAGCTTGGGGGAGGTGCTAGTTTATCAGATATATTGATCCTCCTAGTTTATCTAGCGGAGACCAAGACTACCGTCGTGAACTTACAATGGTGAGATATGCAGCCAGAGAAGCTCTAGATACCGCTGGTGGACAAGACCTTGCCTATAGCTAGTATCAGGGATTTTATTCCATGTGCGGTGTTAGTCATCCCAAATTAGGCTCAGTCCATTCCACCATAAATCCTAGTCACTAGGGCCAACACTCAACAAGAGCATATTCTTGATCAGACTCAGGCACGAATAGTTACTCTTGTCCTTCCACTAGATAAGGGAAAGAGTCTAGCATAAGTGGAACCATCAACTGCTCTAAGTTTACCTCTAGAATAAAAAGAGGCCCTCAGGTGGGTAATAAAATATTTCGCGCATTGAGACCCGAGGACTAACTCATGATATAGAGGCCAGCCATTAGTACCACCTTGGGATGCCATTGAGTAGTGCGATATCTATACTATAGGGAGTTTTTTCCACTTATACTCTTTCTTCTATTTTGTATGTGCATTAAGGGGAACTACACCATTTTTACGGTGGGGGTGGTCATTATTTGGCCCTATGTCGCAATTGCATGTATAGTGCTTGATTGTTTTGAAAACTCTTATTGGTATGATATTATGCTTTTGATAGGGTTATTGATGTGTGTGATGATGATCTATCCTAGTCCATTTTTATCTCTTTCATAGTGTAGCTTCTTTTTGCTTTCATAATATTGCGTCTTTTTTCTTTCAAGTATTTTCTTTATGCTTTTATAGTGTAGAGTCTTCCTTTGTTTTTTTAGCCACGGTTCTTTCCTGGGAGCCTTACTTTTTGTTGAATCTGACACAATAATATAGATTAATTCTTATAGTGTGTGGGCTCGATGATGGATTTTAATGCCCCAGAAACCCTAAGATCAGACAAAGGAGTTGAAACAAAGAAAACATGATTTTCTGCACTAGGTCACAGGAATAGTCGTTCAGTAACCCGTCAGGAAGAACATGAGTCGTTAAGTGACTCGTGGTGTAGAGTGTGACTTAGTTGGAAATTTTCAAGGTTGAGCTGACCACGGGTGTGACCACAATACACGGTCAGCCCCACGATCCATTGGGTCACCATGGTCAAAGGCAGTTGAAGGATGGAGGAAGAGTAGACAGTGTACCCAACGACTAGGCAACACGAGTCGTGGTCAATGCCACGAACCATTGAGTGGGTTGGGGTTAGCAGTTTGTTAGAGGTTAAATGTTTTGGGCAGTGAAGGTGACGACCAGTGACCACGAGTCATGGTCACTGACAATGACCCGTCCAGTCCCTCATTGGGATTGGCAGTCTGTTTTTCCCTGCGAGTTTACTAAGGACTTTTCCATTATTCCTATGTTCCTAAGGCCTAAACTACTTCATTTTAAAGTCATAAGGGAGTGTTTTAAATGGGTTAAGTCATTCTAACCCTATCCTAATTCATGCATGCAAGTTTAGAAGTTTGAGAGGTGATCAAGGCTAGTCTCCCATGTTCTTCCTAAATTCTCTTTGGGCTATCAAGGAAGTGTGAAAATCAGATCCCTTAAGCTATGTAAGGCTATGAATGGGTGCAATTGTCTATACCCATGCTCAATTTCCTCTCAATTCATGATATTCTAATTGAAGATTCCATGGAGTTTCTACCCAATGCATGAACTCCTAAGTGTCAACCATGGGTATGATCTAAGAAAGTTTTAAATTATGAACTATGATTAATGGGCAGATTTATAATGTTTTTAATTATAAATTATGTTTTCAAGTTATCTAAACTATGATGCCCATCCATTAATGTTTATGAAAGTTGAGATATATGATCAAGTATGATGTGATGTTTATGAAGAAAGTATGATTTCGAAATACTCATGTTCATGTTCATGTTTTCAATGTGAATCAAGTTGATTTCAAGCATGTTAAAGTATTGGGCAAGCCCATATGATCATGTATGATTTATGATTTCCTGAATTAGCTTACCACATGGTTTTGGAGTCAAGACTCCCCTTTATTTTCAGTTTGTGGTATGGTCTGAGCCAAGGCTTCTCATGTTATTTCGGATTGTGCATGTATGTTATTATTCAGCTTCGTCATTAGACAATGGTCATATTCATTTTAAAATAATGGACAACATATGCATGTTTTTGGGAGTAGTATCTAGCACCGAGTAAGCTAAGGGTCAGTCAACCCTATGCCTCAGAATTATGCGCCAACGTGGGTATGATCAGATTATTTGGGACCTCATTTGGAGCTTTCACTACTCCCAAGGGGCCTTGAGCTTGATATCGATATCATGGTAGTGTCTTTAGCCCTGGCAAGGCTTTAGATGGCTCTGTCCACTTAAGTGTAATAGTTGGGACCATGTAAGCTCTATCGTGGTAATGTCGGTTATATGACAAGTGTCCCGTTGTTCCTCATGATCTCAGTTATGCATGTACATCAGTCATGATATTATGTTTTCAGCAGGTTTGACCCAATGCTCAATTTTACTTATGATTATTAGATTTCAGCTTTGGGTCATTCGATTCAGTTATGATGTTCAGTTATGTCCAGGTCATGATTTCAGAAAATAGCATGCAAGCCCTACTCTCAGACTCTTATCTTGATTATGTTTTATATCATGCATATTCAACGCTTTTACTTACTTAGCATTTTACTTACCTTGCATACTCGGTGCATTCCATGTACTGACCACATACTCTATGCCGTATCGTTTCATGATACAGGCCCCGATATTCAGACTCAGCCTCGTTGCTAGCCAGTCTTCTAGAGTAGCATATCCAGTTTCAATTAGTGAATCCTCATCTTCCAAGGACCATTCCTTATCGGTTATCTTTACATTTTCAGTTTTAGACTTAGAGAGTTAGTTTGGGTCTTGTCCCATCAACTCATCAAAAATAGAGACTTTTCAGACATAGATTGTATTCAGCTTCGGACTCGTGTTTTATGTTCTTATGTTATGCTATTTAAGAATTCCACTATGTTTATTATGTTGATCTTCAACTTTAATATGATCGAGTTAGATGTATGTTCATGCCATGGGTTGACTTGGATCCTTTCGGGGTTTCTTGTCTCGTATCTCGAGCGGGGCCTATGTTCAGGTCGTGACAAACTTGGTATCAGAGCATTATGTTTTGAAGTGTCCTAGGGTGTCTGAAATCCACGTTAAGTAGAGTATTTTTCATGGATGTGAAGCTAACCACACTTATGACGAAGAGTCTACGAGACATTTAGGAAATGTTCCCTTCTTTCATGATCTAAGTTGTGCGATGAGATTTCTCTCTATCCTTCTAACTCGTGCTATACGCGTTTGCAGAATCATGCCTCACCGTAGAGTTAACGGAAGGAGAAATGGAAATGGAAATAGCCACAAGGATAGAAATGGAGACAGGCATCAGCAGGCCCCACCATCCCATGCGGAGCATACACCCGAGCTAGTTGCCCTTGTTGAGTTCAGGGCACCCATTCAGATACTAGCTCAGTCCTTGACCGTCTAGGTCAACCAGTAGGCGGTAGTGCATGTCTCATAGAAAGGGAATGTGGCAGCAGCAAGAGTTAAAGATTTTCTAAGGATGAACCCTCCGGAGTTTCTTGGGTCAAAGGTGGACGAGGATCCACATGAGTTCATCGACGAGATTCTAAAGTTCACCTAGGTCATGGGGGTGACTGGAGAGGAGTGCGCCAACTTAGCCTCATATCAATTGAAGGGGGTTGCGCACATTTGGTTTAAATAGTGGAAGGATAGTAGGGAAGTGGGAGCAGACCCTATTGGTTTGAATGAGTTTCATGCCACATTTCTGGAGCTGTTGTTTCCTCATGAGATAAGGGAGATGAAAGTAGATGAATTTGTGAATCTGAGACAAGGGAAGATGACAGTGCAGGAGCATGCCTTAGATTTCACTCTTCTGTCCAAGTATGCACTAGAGTTAGTGGTTGATCAAAGAGCTCGAGTTAGCAGGTTTGGAAATGGAGTGGCGGACTACCTAGACAAGGGTTGCAGGATCGCCATGCTTCATCAGGCTACGGATTTTCCTCGGATGGTTTTGTACGCCAAGAAAATGGAGGTGGTGTGCACCTCCTGGTCCTAGCAACATGTTAGGATGAACCTGAAAGGTCATGATATACCAGTGAGTATTTTAGGCGAGTCTCCTCAATTCTGGCATGATGACAGGGCGTAGTAATGGTCTTTACACTACCCACTACCTGCACCAGCTAATGCACCCTGCCGAGGTAGGCAGGCTGTCAAAGATACTGAAGAGGTGACTGTAGCTCTACCTTTGCCTCATTTGGCTATTAGGTAATCTCTAAGCTTATGGCCCGGCTTGCCGCACTTGAAGCAAGCATTTGAACCAACCATGCACTCTCCTAGGTGATTCTTTTTGCAGCTCTTGCAAACTGAATAAGTGCGCTCCCCTGAAATGCTCCTCTAACCCCTAGAGCCTGAACCTCTATGTCTCGGATAACCTCAGGGCCTATAGAGAACACCAGCTATCGATGGTGCCGAGACCAATGACCTCTAACGGGGTGGGGACTGGTGTCCATCACTTGCCCTTTATTGGAAAAGGTCACGGTTGCTTGTCCTGGATCTCTTGTTCCCCTTTCCTCCTTCACTAAATCTCACACCTGCCTTTGAACTGTGGGACTTGACAGAACCTTCTTAGTGAAGTATCGATCCATAGTAGCTTCCGTCCCTAGGAGAGTTTTTGTAGGTTCAATTGCCTACTGGTAAGATGATCGACTATGACGTGCATCACCGTCCTAAAGGAAACCCCGAGCTCTGCATCAGTGGTGCCCACTAAGGTGGCCTACTAGAGTTGGTGGAGCTGGCTAATTCTTGTTGCCAATTCAACCTCCGCTGGCTCCTCTATGAAACATTCTCTACGAATGCATATAGCACGAGTTAGAAGAGTAAGAGAGTTGGACTTCATTGCACGATAGATGATCAGGGAAGAAGGAAATTTTCCTAAAAACACCTTGTAGCATCTTTAATAAGTGTGGCACGCTTCACACCTATGAAAAAGACTCTACTTGACATGACTTTCAAACACCCTAGGAAACTTTTAAACCTAATGCTCTAACTCCAAGTATGTCACGACCCGAGCTGGGACTCCGGACCATGACATGTGACCTAGAACCATGAATGGCTCCAAGCTAACCCATGACACATACTACCATGAATAAGAGCATAACTAAAGTGGAAATGAATCATAAATATGGATAAGATGAAGTCTAAATGATATAAAACATGAGAAGAACGACAAGTCACAACGCTGAACCATCTATTACATAACTGTCTGAAAGCCTCAAGTCATAAGATGAGCTGATGGGACTACACCCCCATCTAGCTCGCTATGTATGAAACTAAAAGACAAGAATGTAACACCATAAGCGAATAAATTTCCTTGAAAGATGAGGACTCACCCAAATGTTGACTAAGATGAACTGAGGTGGGAGCGGGACTAACAACAAGGCTGAGACTGGTCGCCTGAACATATATCATGAATCAATATAACATAGAGTATACAGTTAGTACTATGAATGTAATGAGTATGTAGAGTAAGTAAAACATGCTAGTAGATAGTATATGAAAGGTCATCAGTGTATGATCATATGATACATGAGATTCGGATCATAAATTTAACCATGAGGACTCAAGGCTTTCAAAATATAATATAAAGTTGAACATGACTACTTTCATAAGTAAAAAATCATAAAGCATGTTTGAGCCAGAATACCATAAGTCATAACATCATAAGACATGAACATAATAATATATAGAAACTAAGGAACAATGAGAGATTCTTATAACTGACATAGCCCGCGTGACCATACATAGAGCTCGACTTGTAACCCTGATCGGGAGAGTGTTGATTCCTTGACAACTATAGAACCATGAAAAGATGTGATATCACTCATGGGTGGCCCCATCGGGCATCGAAGACACTCTCATGGAGTACCCATCAAGGTTATGTTGGCACATGGGTATGTTGGAACCCCAGCCTACTCAGTGCTAAATACTATTCTTAAAACATATATAGTGCTCATATCATAATCATGAAATATGCGTTTATATGGCTGGTTTAAATCATGAAATTTATAACATGTTAATATACGTGAGCTAGCCATGAAAATAATGCAGAAGGTTGGCTATATATAAATATATATATGTATGTATGTATATATATGTATGTGTGTATATATATGTATGTATATATATATATATATATGTATGTATATATATATGTATGTATATGTGTATGTATGTATTTATATATATATATATATATATATATATATATATATATATATATATGTATGTATGTATGTATGTATGAATATATATACTCATATTGCATAACATCTTGCGCACATGAGCAAAACTTTATAAGCCGAAATCATAGATCATAAGCTTAATATTCCTAAACATTAATGTATACTTTGATAATTTATCATAACTTGAAATCATAGGGTTATAAACTTGAAATTCTTAAATCATGCATAATAGTGCATAATTTTCATGAACTTGAAACCATGAATTAGTAAGTAAATTGAGTTTCCAATCTGCCCTAATAGCCTAAAATCATCAGTGAAATATGAGAGGATTAAACCCATAGAGATAGCATAGAAAATTGAATGAAATTAGGTTAAACCCTAGAATTTTTATAAAATTGTATTGGGGACTTGACGTCATAGAATAGGGATAAAATTGGGAATGAGGGTGGAAGGATTTTTCCATTCATAAACCATTATACCTGGGTAATTGACTCCTAAACTTGTCTTCAAAACCCAAGAAGTTTGGAAGAGATTTGATGAAGAACCCTAGCCTTGAACTTGAGAGAGGATTTCAAATCTACTGTAGTTGTGAAAGCATAAGGACTTAGGCTAGGTTAAACCCCTTAATACACTCTTTAAGAAACCAAAATGATGTCATTTAGGGGTTAGAAGCTTAGGAAGTTACAAAAATACCCCTCAAAAAATGTAATTAAAAATACGAACTGTCACGTACGACAAGTCGTACCACAAGTCGTACCACCAAACAATGACTTGTGGTTTCCTTCTGTTGAGTGCTAGTCAAAATTTTTGGTTCCCCGGTTCTCCAACTATGGGCATCACGATGACTCATTTTTTCCTACAATGAGTCATACCACGTCTTGTGATTAGGGGTCCTATCCTCTACACTTATATCCCATGAATGCCTACAACAACTCGTTGTTTCCTATAACAAGTCATACCATGAATCGCGACCTTGGACCTTCCCTCGGTAGACCCAAACCACGACTGCCTACCACGAATCATTGTTTCCTACAAAAAGTCGTACCTTGACTTGTTACTGTCTCCTACAACTCATACCATGAGTCATAATTACTGGACCAAGAGAAAATAATGCCTACCATAACTGCTCTTATAACCCGTGAATTCAAACCATGACATGTACGACGAGTCATTCTGATAAATTCTGCAGATTTTTCTGTTAATCAAATTCCAAATCCCAATCCTAATCTTAGGGAACCTTAGGATGTTACACCACACCCAAAACTTGTTTACTTGCACACTTGTTGATGCACACAGTGAGGACAAGCTTCACGAGCCATCCTACGACTCATGGTTTCCTACTCAACTCGCAGGATTACACGTTGGAACTATCCCGGGAACACTATTTTGAAAACATCAAGGTACAGGACTCAGTACCAAGTGGTAGTACCAAAGAAGAAGAAAGGCTCAAATTCAAAATCAACATTATGAATAGTGGTACGACTTGTAGAATCCGACTACAAGTCGTGATAATAAGGCATACTATAATTACAAAAAGTCACATTCTCAGAAGTTCATCATACGACCATCAGTATGAACCATTCCACCTTGGTACAGGTTGTACCAATGAGTCATGACTGTGAGAAAAGATACTACAAGTCTCAGTATAAATACTACCACCTTGGTACAACTCGTACTGATGAGTTGTAGTATGATACAGAACATGATCTACTTGCTTTCTTTTTTTGAGATCACATGTACTAATCTTTTCTCCATAGTTACAATGGCATACAAAATATGAGCAACCAAGGATGCCCAGGACAAGAGGGCAAGAAATGAGATTGCGCCCTGGAGGGCCCTAAGAGATTAGACCTCTGCATTCGAGTAGGAGAAAAATACACCTAGTGGTTCGGTAGACGAGTACCAAGTTGACAAAACTGAGATGGATGAGCCCCGAACCACTAGGGCACAAGACAAGGCTCAGGTCGTAGCTACCTCAGCCACTCCAACAGAGGCTCCCAAGTTTAAGAAGGGAGATGATGCACAGCCTCAGGAGTTCGATAATGGCTCCAATGTAGATGAAGGGTAATATAAGGCCCAAGCTGAGAAGGGTTCAAGTGAGACCGAGTCTGAGGAAAAGGTACAAGAAGATGAAGATGATTAGACCCCACCACCAAAGAGTCGTTCTATCTAGTAGGGTGTACCAAGTGCTCGTGAAATTTATGACAAAGTCCTCACTCACACATTAAAGCAGAACCCTAGGCGAAGCATTTCAGAGGAGCCACGGATCTTGACTGGGGAAATGAATGATGTTAAGGGGATGAGGTGGCTGTTTGACTTGTACGGGTTTAGGTGGATGGCAAGAAAACCTGACAGCTACAGTGCTGATATGGTTAGGGAGTTCTATGCCCACTACTTGGAAACCATGGAGCACCAAACTCCAGCTGGGCAAAAGGTGAAGGATCAACCCAGACGGGAGAGCGTGATAGTCTAGGGACAGAATGTAGATGTCTTAGAGTGGGCCATTGCCTCAATGTTATATGGGCCAGATTATCATACCCCAGCATCCACAGCAAAATTTGACCACCACATTGAGACCCAGAAAAGGCTCAAGCGATTGAATATAGAGTAGAGATAGTGTCACGCCCCGAGACTACACCCTGGATGTAACACGGTACTTGAAGTCACAAGTGACCCTAATCAACCCTTCATCTATCATACACTAGTATTTTGAGTAAACATGCAAAGCGAAACATTGAAACAATATCATAAAGCATTATGAAAAACAAGTCTGAGAGCATAAAGTTCAAAATACTTGAATAATACTGATAAATCTGAAAATTCTGTCTGTCTGAAAGCCATCTCAATAGAGAAGTTACTGGGACAAGCCCCCATATAACTCTTAGTCTAATTGAAACTAATAAGTGACTGAAAGAAAGAAATAATGCCCTCGGATGATGAGGACTCACACTTCACTGCTGAGGTGGAGAATTTGAACTGCGGCAACTAATCGTGTTGAGTCTGAGAACTTGCAGCTGTATCATGAAATGATACAATATAAAAGTATGCGTTAGTACTTTGAATGTACTGAGCAAGTGGAAGAAACATAACTGAATATAAAGTCTGAACTGAAATGACAACGCAATGACCAACAGTAAGCTGAATTGAACTACTAATGTAATATAAAATGGTCAAGATGACCCTATCTGATGGTCAAGGACATGTCCTAAGTCTAAAACACTGAGTCTGAGATGTTGTACTGAACTGAGTTAAACTGAAGACTAGAATTGAACTGAGCTGCTTATTCTGAAACTGGACAGGACTAACTAATGGGAGAGTCTATAACCGACATATAACCACGTGAGCTAGATGTGGAGTCCAATGTATACGCTCCACCAGTTGGACCCAATACACCTTGCTAGGGTATGAAGGAATGAACTTAGTGATCAAAAAAGTCTGGGGCCAATCAGGCCAAGTAATACTATAACCTACGTTGGTAATGTAGTTCTGGGAACCTGGGTGCACTTGAACCCCGGTACACTCGGTGCTAAGTTCTACTCCCACTAGGAAACTTAAACTTAACTACTAAGCTGATAGCTCAAAACGGGGGTCCAAGACTAGTCAAGGACGTATAACTGCATGTACCCTCAAAGTCTTGTCGGACTAGATTCTGGTACTGGGTTCTAGACTGGTTAGAGCTGCTTGTCTGAAAGCGTTGGAACCATCTATGAACAAGCTGTAACTGAACTGGGGTCCTGGGGCTGGTCATAGGTATATACTAGAATGTCATGACCGCCAAATGGACCAAAAACTATAATTTAAGTCTGATTCTGATAACTGTAGGCACCACTGACACCTCGAAATAAGACTGAAGTCAAATTGATCAGTTGACAAATTTTCTGAAAGATTTTGAAGGGATTCTATGTTCAAACTGGTCTGAACTACTAGCAGCTAATAGAGAACTCAACTTATTCCCACCAAATGGGAATTTCATAATATGACAAAAATTCAAGAATTAATGAAATCTCATCCGACAAGGCTAAAATCATTCTTATCAATGGAATAGTTGCTCAACATGTATATAGTAAGAATTTCTAGGGATTTCTACCCAACAAATTCTTCATTCACTAGATGGGATTTAATAAGCAAAAGTCATTAGTCGAAAGTTAGGGCTTAAATTTGCTTTTCTATGAACATTGACAATTTTATTAGGAATTGATGGAGATAATATGAACAACCAACAAGGATATTATTTCAGGCGAAATTAACGAAAAATAGCCTGGAACTCATTCATATTCAAAAAGCTGAGGGCTAAAACTGATAAGGGAGTTATGGGGGGATTTTGGGGGACACAATGGGAAGGGCAATTCACTTGTTGAATTCCTACATACCTGACTAATATTCTCATGGAGAGGAGAACTTGAACTACTGCAATGGAGGACAAGCATAAGCTTGCTTGAGAGTTTTCTTGAGGAACCCTTCAATAGTTTTCTAAGAATAAACGTTGGAATGAGGGGAGGAACTGTCCCAACCCTCTAATAAGTTTGAATTTATGTTCAAAATGACGTTGTTTAGAGCTTAGGAGAATAGGAAATTACTAAATAGCCCTTAGAAATTTGCTGGGAAAAACTGCCAGGTGCCCCTAACGGGTGACTTAACGGGTCTTGGTGATTGACCATGACTCGTGGTCACTCCCGTCAGGTACACTGCCTGGGATCCTCAGTAGGTCACCACAAGGGACCTAGCGAGTTGTGGTCACTGACCACAACTTGTGGTGACAAGTCATGGACCATACTGGTTCACTGCTGAAGATTTAACTCTAGAATAGGTAATGAGTCACTTAACGAGTCGTTGTCATAGGCGACGACTCATTTCACCCACTCATCAAGTACACTGATCAAGTAAATATATTCCCAACTCAAGCTTGACCACGAGTGACGTAACGGGTCATGGTTAGTGACCACGACTCGTGATGTCCCTCATTGGGTGAACTGCTTCTCATTTTCAAAACATACTCCTTACGACTGACCTAACGAGTCGTTGGGTCTCATAACGACACGTTACGTGGGTCGTCCTAAAGCATTTCTACAGCTTTTCTGGATTTTCTAATTTAAGTCCCAGAATTGGATTTTGAGTTTTTGGGGCATTACTATACCTCCCTCTTGTAAACATTCATCCTCGAACATTAGAAAACACACAGGAAGCAGAAAAATACCAATTAAAGTTTCCAAATACTGCTTATTTGAATTCAAAACTACCGAAATGACTACCTCCCTTTCAAAATACATAACTAAACTAGATTTACTTATCATACATTCATTTAAAAATATAAAAGAGACTTGAACATCTGAATTGATTCATGAAAACTAAGTTGAGTTCTAGGTCAAAACTAGTATCTCAAGCTGTGCTGGAGCCGGTAGGGAACATGTGTCTGTATTTGGCCATCATATCTACTTTGGCCTCCCACATAGCTCCCTCAACCTATTGATTTCTCCATAAGACTTTGACTGAAGCTATTTCCTTGTTCCTCAGCTTACACACCTAACGGTCAAGGATCTGGACTGGTACTTCCTCATATGAGAGACTATTTTTTATTCCTACACAGTCCAATGGCACAACTGAGGTTGGATCTCTGATGCACTTCTTCAAAAGTGACATATGAAAAATTGGATGTGCAGCTGCTAGTTCTGAAGGTAACTCTAGTTCATAAGCCACATTGCCGATACGCCTAAAAATTTTGTAAGGTCCCACATACCTCGGACTGAGCTTCCCCTTCTTTCCAAACCTCATCACCCCTTTCATGGGCGAAATTTTCAGGTATACCCAGTCATCAACTACAAACTCCAAATATTTTTTTTGCACATCGGCATAAGATTTCTGGTGACTCTGATCTGTTTTCAACCTTTCTCGGATGAGCTGAACTTTCTGCATAGCCTCGTGAATCGAGTCTGGCCCTATCAAGGTAGTTTCACAAACTTCAAACCACCCTATAGGAGATCTACATCTTCTACAATAAAGTGCTTCGAATGGGTCTATCTGGATGCTAGAATGGTAGCTATTGTTGTATGCAAACTCGATAAGAGGCAGATGATCATCCCAATTACCCTTAAAATCAATCGTGCAGGCTCTTAGCATATCTTCTAGAGTCTGAATAGTCCACTTAGCTTGCCCATCGGTCTTCGGGTGAAAAGTTGTACTGAGCTTGACCTAAGTTCTATGTCCCTTCTGAAAGGACTTCCAGAAACGGGAGGTGAACTGGGTACCCCAATCAAAAATAATGGCCAATGGCACCCTATGAAGTCTAACCTGCTCCCAAATATAAAGTGTGGCATAGTCCTTAGCTGAATCTATGATTTTGACTGGGAGGAAATATGCTGACTTAGTCAACCGGTCTACTACTACCCAGATTGAGTCATGCTGCCGACAAGCCAAGGTAGACCCGTAATGAAGTCCATATTTACTTCTTCCCACTTACATGCGAGTATACTGATATCCTGGGTCATACCTCCTGGTCTCTGGCGCTCTACCTTAACTTGCTGGTAGTTCGGGCAATTAGCTACAAATTCAGCAATGTCTCTCTTCATGCCATTCCACCAGTAAATATCCCAAAAATCGCGGTACATTTTGGTAGCACCGGGGTGAATGGTTTATCTAGAGTTGTGTGCCTCAGCCAGTATCTGCTGTCTCAACTCACCAACATTCCGCACGCACAACCTGCCCTAACAATGAAGCACCCCATCTAAGCCTCAACCTCCTTTCTGAGAACATATTCTTTAAGTTTAAGTAGAACTGGATCTTTATCTTGTCTGGACTTAACTTCTACTACCAAGGATGAATCTGATCCGCTTTGCATTACTACGCCACCCTTCAGTTGAATCCACCAACTGCACCTCTAACCAGGCTAGTCTGTGAACTTCTTTCGCTAGCTCCCTCTTGTCTTCCTCAATGTGAGCTACACTTCCCATAGACCACCTGCTTAGGGCGTTAGCCACCACATTTTCTTTGCCCGGGTGATACAGTACACTCATGTCGTAGTCTTTCAAGAGCTCTAACCGCCTTCTCTGTCAGTGGTTTAGGTCCTTCTGGCTAAAAACGTACTAGAGACTCTTGTGATCTGTAAATACATCTACATGAGCTCCATATAAGTAATGCCTCCATATTTTTAGCGCAAACACCACCACTGCCAACTCAAAGTCATGAGTTGGATAATTATTCTCAAAAACTTTGAGTTGTCTAGAGGCGTAGGATATCACTTTGCCCCGCTGTATCAGAAGGCAACTGAGTCCAACTCTTGAAGCATCACAATAAATAACCAACCCATCTGTTCCTTTTGGCAGGGTCAAAACTAGAGCAGTAGTGAATTGAGTCTTCAACTCCTAGAAACTCTTCTCACACTAATCCGACCATTGAAATTTCACATTCTTCTAAGTTAACTTAGTCAGAGGGGATTTTATATAAGAGAAACCCTCCAAAAACAGTCGCAATAACCTGCTAAGCCCAGGAAACTCCTAATTTCCGTAGGAGAGGTAGGTACGGGCCAATATTTTGTTGCTTCTATCTTATGAGGGTCTACTCGTATCGCTTCGCTTGAAACCACACGACCTAAAAAAGTCACAGACCATAACAAGAATTCACACTTACTGAATTTGGAAAATAGTTGGCGGTCTCTAAGGGTCTGTAATGCTAACCTTAGGTGATTGTCATGCTCTTCCTTATTTTTGTAGTACACCAGAATATCGTCTATAAATACAATGACAAACATATCTTGGTACTGCTTGAAGCTCTGTTTATCAGGTCCATAAAGGCTGCAGGGGCATTTGTGAGTCCAAAGGACATCACCATAAACTCGTAGTGACCATACCGAGTTCTGAATGTTGTTTTCGGTATGTTACACTCTCTGACCCTTAACTGATGGTATCCTGACCTGAGATCGATCTTGGAGAAACAACTGCCTCCCTAAATTTGGTCAAATAGGTCATCAATTCTAGCTGGGGGATATTTGTTCTTGACTGTGACTTTTTTCAGCTGACGCTAATCTATGCACATTCTGAGGGTACCGTCTTTCTTACGCACGAATAGCGCGGCAGCACCCCGAGGAGAGATGTTGGGTCTCATAAAACCCTTGTCAAGAAGATCTTTTAGCTGTTCCTTCAACTCCTTAAGCTCAGTTGGAGACATTCTATAAGGAGGGATGGATATGGGCTAAGTGTCTGGGAGGAGATCTATTCCGAAGTCTATTTCCTATTCAGGGGGAACTCTGGGAAGGTCCTCAGGAAAAACATCTGGGAACTCACTAACTACTAGAACTGACTGGATGGTTGGGGTCTCAGAGTTGGAATCCTTGACCTGAACCAGATGATATAGGCATCCTTTGGCAATGAGTTTCTAGGCCTTAAGGTAGGAAATAAACTTACCCTTAGGCGCTGAACTGCTGCCCGACCATTCTAATATTGGCTCATTAGGAAACTGGAACTTGATAATTCTAGTTCTATAATCAATTGAGGCATAGCAGGAGTGTAACCAATCCATGCCGAGAATAAGGTCGAAGTCGACCATTTCTAGCTCTATGAGATCAGCTGGAATTACTTTGTTGATGACTGAGACTAGGAAATTTCTACAAACCCGGTTGGCTCTAACTGACTCGCCAACTAGGGTGGAGACTGAGAATGGTTCTGAGAGGACCTCTGGACTTATATTGAACTAAATGGCTATATAAGGAGTCACGAATGAAAGAGTCTCTCTTGGATCTAAGAGGTCATATACGTCTAGATGGAAGAGACGCAACATACTAGTAACTACGTCAAGTGAGCTTTCTTGATCCTGACAGGAAGATAGAGCATAGAAATGATATTGGTGCCGACCGCCATCTGTACCTGATGTGTTAGCGTGCTGGGCTGGTCGACCTACTAGAGCTGCTGATGTGGTTGATTGTGATCTCCCTCACCCTGCTGACGGGCACTCCCTACGCCTATATCCAAGCTGTCCACACCCAAAGCAGCCCTCTCGTCGCTGAAGGCATTCTCCTAGGTGATTCCTACCACACTTGGGACAAGATAGATACTTGTTCCCGGTACTGTGAGCTTGAAACTAAGTGCCAAATGACCCACCCCACCGATCCTGGCGGGACCGAAAGGTTGTGGCACTTGTAGAACTAGGTGATGGGGATCTCTATTGCTGTTGCTGTGTGTGGCTACCACCGTTAGATCTTTGATGGTCGAAATCTGCCTGGCCAGTCCTTGCTAGTTTGTTCTTACATTCCATATCTTTCAGCTTTTCAGCCTCAATCTGCTGGGGATACATAATTAAGCTAGAGAAGTCCATATCCTTGATTAGCATTGCCGTCCTGCACTCTTTGAGGACTAGATTAGATACTCCATTTACAAACTTCAACATGCGAGCCCTAGGATAGACTACCATCTCTGGAGCATACTTTTATAGTCTAGTAGACTCTAGAGCTTTTTACTCCACTATTCTATTGCGTTGTTGCAAGATTCATAAATTCTTCCATCTTAGCCTCCCTCAGTTGCCAAGGGAAAAACCTGTCCAGGAAAGTTGTGTGGAATTCTTCCCACTCTACTGGTCCTTCTTCTGTTGGCCGTCCTTCCTTCCACTGGTCATGGCACATTTGGGCTACTCCTTTTAGCTGGTAGGCATCAAAATTAGCACTTTCAGAGGAATTGACACCCATAATTTGGGTGATCTTCTAATCTCATCTACAAACCCTTGTGGGTCCTCTCCCACCTTATTTCCATGAAAATATAGAGAGTTCATCCAGGAAAAATCCCGCACCCGAGCAGCAGTTGCAGACCCATTTGTGGCTACTAGAACCACCTGTTGATTCCTGCTTGGTGACTGTTTGAGCAAACAATTGAATGGTCTCCCTGAATTTGATAATGGATATGGATTCATCCTGAGGAGCTAACGGGGCTGATGGGGTAGGTCTGTTGACATTACCAGCCCTTTTTTCATTACCACGTTTGGGAGGCATAGTTCACTGGAAAAAAATAGAGCACGAGTTAGAAGGACATTTCTAGAATTGGACTTTAATGTATGATAAGAGTACGAATAAAAGGGAATTTACCTAATAACATCTTGTAGCCTCCTCATCATAAGTGTGGCGCACTTCACACCCATGAAAAGGACTCTACTCGATTCATCTTTCAGACAATCCGAGGATACTCTAAACCTAGTTCTCTGATACCAAGTTTGTCACTCCCCGAGACTACACCATGGACCTAACACGGTACTTGAAGTCACAAGTGACCCCAAGTCAATCCTTGATCTATCATACACTGGTATTCTGAGTAAACATGCATAGTGGAACTTTGAAAAAATATTATAAAGTATTATGAAAAACAAGTGTGAGAACATAAAGTTCAAAACACTTGAAATATACTGATAAATCTGAAAATTATGTCTGTCTGAAAGCTATATAATAGCGGAGTTGTTGGGACAAGCCCCAAAATAACTCTTAGTCTAACTGAAACTAATAAATGACTGAAAGAAAGAAATAATTTCCTCAGATGAAGAGGACTCACACTTCACTGCTCAGGTGGAGAATCTGAACTACGGCAACTAACGGTGTTGTGTTACACCCTGAATTTTTTTTTAATGATTATTTAATGGTTATATGTCATATTAAGGGAATTATGAGTTGTATGTTCTCCGTAGGTGAGGAGGGAAACATGTGTAAAGGGAAAAGCAAAGAGTATATGAAGTTTTTAAATAAGGGTCAACTTTAAATGGTAATATCTCCAAATATATAATGATCCAAAAGTCCCATAACCTATCAAATGAAAGGTATTTGAGTCTAATTTACAGCGAAAGAAATAGCTCGTCAATCGGAGTTCGGAGTAAAATGTTATTCTCATTTGAAGACAACACTGTCAGCTGGGAAAACGCCTAGGCGCGCGGGCGCTGAGACAGGCAGGCAGCAGGTGCGCACGCGCAGCCAGAGCATGTCGCACGGGCGCCGCATGTGGGCGCCACCCAGGCCCTGGCTAGCTCGCCTATATGACGTAAAATTTAGCTAGAAATCACATTTCTACTCCGTTTTAGTTGATGTTTTTTTTAGAATTTAGATAACTCAAAGCCCTACCACATGGTGAAAATATATCCTAGGTAAGAAACTTCAATATTTTCTCTTTTGGGCTTTGAAAAGAGAACCTTGGAAGAAAGTCATGGCTTGTTGTTGTCTTGTGGTTGATTGTGGTATTGTTGCGTTTTTAGATGATTCTAGGCAGAGGAAAGAGTACGAGTTTACTCCTTCTTTAGCTAATAACATCTCCAAGAATGGGTAAGTAATTCCCTTTTTGATTTCTTTAGATTTATGAGGTTATAACTTGGAGAATGTTGTAGTATTGCGTTGTTGTTTCTTTGTGTGTTTTGTGGCATGTTGCTGCCCAATTTTTCCAGAACTTTGGTGAAGTAAAGTTGCTGCTTGTTATGTTTGTAAATTGGACTTGGAAGGAGCCTTAAGAAGTAATCTTGAAAGGAAGATTTTCGGCAAAATTAGAGTCGACGTGCCAAGGTATGTAAAGGCGTCCCTTTCCTTGTTTTTCAAGCACGAAACTAAGTTATTTAAAGGATCAATGTTCCTATGTTTTTAAAATAATATTGAGGCATGTATGATCCTTTCAAAAGGGTTGGAAGTACTTGGCATAAAGCTTGACTCGTTAATAATGGTTGAAGCGAACAAATGTGAAGCGAACAAATGTGAAACGAAAGGCGTAATTTTTATACGATTGTTGCCATAGTTCTAAATTGAGTATGAAGTCCCCTTAATGTGGGCACCGTGAGCTGGTCCTTTGCAGTATACTGTATATATGACATTGAATATATGTTATGATCTGGTCACTTAGTGAAATTTGTAGGAAATGCTAAGACGACGACATGTAATTGAACTTAAACTAAGAAGATGACACTAAGCCAATTGAGGGTAAACGAGATTATTGAAATGACGTTTTAATAATATTGATAATACCTCCTATATGTTTATGTTTTAAAGTGCTTAAGGTAAAAAGTAGATTTTATGTTTTTCCTCTTTAATGCTAAGCAAGCGGCACGTAGCAAATAAGCGAAATAGAAATATGTTAACGGGGAAAGCGTGGCTTAGTTGTCAATTAGGCAAAGAGGTAAGTGCATATAAGAATTGATGGAATAGTGAACACGAGCATAAAGACTTGAGTGTATAGTAAATAATTTTTGGCAAAGAAGTTAAGATGAATAAAGAAAGTAGAGCTAAATATTGTTAAATTAGACGATATGGGTTACGATTGTGAACGAGGTAGGCAACATCTAGGAAGATTAACTCTGTTCAAAGACGTTTAGCAAAAGAGTTATAAATTAAGTTGTTTATGTTCAATATGTGTTACGTTGATGAATAACCACTAGAGTTTTAACCTTCTACGAAATAATTAGAGTTGAACGTCTGGAAAATAGTAACTTAAGTTGAGAAGCTCTCTGCTATACCCCTAAAGGATTATGTTGAGTTATCTATTCTAAGTGTTGAAATTTTATACCATGTCTGGAAAGGGTAATCCTAGGATCTTCTAAGTCACTTATGATTATGTAAGCTTTCTTAAGCTCCGCAGATAATTTCAAAGTTATGTAAGTCAATCCAACATCACCCGAATTATGACTATATATCTTTATTTGCCTATAAGGCATCACTTAGAGAGTTACTCACGAGTTCCCAAGTTATAGAGTTCCAAGTCTCAGATTCTTAAGTTATGTCTTTACGTCCCTAATTTATTTTGAAACTTGCTAGTTGATCTAAGAAGTTTTTGAGAGATCATATTTCGAGAAGTATGCTTATGTCTTGGTCTAGTATTTGATGTTGTATAAAAGTGTAAGAACTCAATTCTTTATATGTCTTTCCAGTAAGAAGTCTTAATGTATATGATTTTCATGTTATAACACACAGTTGAATTCTTTCAGTCATATTCAAGTCATGCATCTTTACTTTCAGCTCTTGTTGAGTTATCTGTTGAATTTCCTAAATTCGAAGGAGAGATTCTCCCATGCACCAATGTTCCTAATGTCTAAGTAAGTATAAGTGCATGCTATGATAATGATCAGTTAAGCTCAGAACTTTGAATACCAGGAAGTCTCCTGGAGGTCACCCAGTAAACTAAATACGCGTTATACATTATATAGAAGTCTCATATGTTGTATGTCTATAGTTCATTTCTCAGCTCTATGTATATGACAAATAACTCCAAGTTCCTAGTTATAATTTCCATATTTTCCTGCAAATAGGTCAAATGAATTAAGAGCTATATGTTCTTAACTACATGATAAATTTGCCAATGAAATTCCAATGTATAGTTGTCCATATAGGTAAAGGAACCACATGGTAGGCAATATATATTTGTAGTTCCAAGATGTTAAAGAATTGTGTAGAAATGAGCTCTATGTGTTTCTATCCAAGTAATATGTTAAATTGGTAGGATTATTTGTAGGTCATTGTTTTTAAGCCTACAAAAGTTCTTGTTTTGTCAACCTCATGAAGGTCCTTCAAGTAATTGAGTCGACAATGTTCATGTATAATTTGATAGCTTTACGTGATATATATGCATATTTTCTAGCTTTACATGATATGGGTGCTCATCTGCATTTATAAGTTACGAAAGAGGCCTATTCCGGCCATAGATTTAACATTTTCCATTTATATGCCATACGCATTAAATTGACTCAATATAAGCCATATCAACCCTATTTGTGATTACGATTGAGAATTAATTTTTTTTTACCCCGACATGGTACATCGGCTAGAGATATTTTTATTTTACCCTAGTGTGGTACATCGGCTGGAAATATTTTTATTTTACCCCAGTGTGGTACATCGCCTGGAGATATTTTTATTTTACCCCGGTGTGGTACATCGGTCGGAGATATTTTTATTTTACCCCGGTGTGATACATCAGCTGAAGATATTTTTATTTTTCCTTGATATGGTACACCGGCTGGACGAATTTTATATATGGATTTATGGTTGGCTAGTTGCTGGTATTATAGTTGTAGTTTTTCTTGTGCAGTGCTTGGTTGCAATTTCACTTCAGTATTGACTTATTGTCAGTTTTCAGTTTCCAGGATTCTAGGTTGTTACTATCCTTATTTTTGGCTCAGTTATCATTTCTATCTTTCATGTTTACAGTTTTTTTCCTAACATACCAGTACAGTTCACTCGTACTAACGTCTCTTCGCTTGGGGACCTGCGTTCGTGTTGCAGGTGTAGGTAGAGGTCGGGATTCCTAGTTGCAGTAGTAGTTTGTGAGATTAGTGGTGTGTTGGTATGCTCCTTTCTTTCTGGAGCTAATACTGGTTTAGTTTCAGTTAAAGTTTTGAGATGCAGTTATGGGTAGGTCGGATGTTCCAACCATCAGTCAGTTTACTCTTTAGAGGCATTATGGACTTAGTGTGTACAATGGTATTAAGTATGTGGCCTTGTTGGATTTTTGTTGTTTAGTTTAGCATACTCATAGCCTTGTTTACATTTCAATTGTTTACCCAGTATTGTTGAGACATTATGGGTCCAGCTTGTGCTCCAGTTGATTGTGACAGGTGGCCTGGATGGCCTAAGTGTTACAGTTACAGATGTCATATAGTCGGCTTCCCAGTCAGTTAGGTATAGGGAGGCAGTCGCACCCTCCCCCCAGTTATGGGGCGTGACAGACTTGGTATCAGAGGGAAGTCGTATCCTAGGGAATCCACAAGCCGTGTCTTGTAGAGTCTTGCTTATAGGTATGTTGTTCACCATACTTATAATCAGGAGGCTATAGGGAATTTAGGGGTTTTTTGACATTGTTCATTAATAGATCGTGCTATAGAGAAATGAAGTAAGGGCTGTTTGAAATCTAGATCATGCATATGCTTTAGAATTCAACTGGAGTAAGAAATATGAGATTTATCAACACTGATGCTTAAAAGGGTCCTAGTCTCTCTCCTGTCGATTCGAGAAATAGATTAGAGGCTCGAAGCGAGTTTCCCATTACTCGTACCATAGTTCCTCCAAGTTCTAGTCGGAATTACTGTGGGAAGGGATTCGGCCCCTCCTGTTGTTTCCGATTCGTAGAGCTAAGAGAATCTTGACTTATTAATCCTTCAACAGTTGTAGTACCTTCAAGTTTATCAAAGGGACGAGATTTTGATAAAGCATTTAAGATGTTAGTCCGAGTAGTGACGTTTCAAAATAAATAGTTAAAATTAATTGTAGGGTACAGGGGAACTTTTGAGAGCTCTAGTGCCCATAGGTTTTGAGGATAAATCCCCTATCCTTCACGAACCGGTACTTACCACGGGAACTTCGACGGGTTCGAGCTAATACGGTTTTGTACTTAGTGCAGGGCAGCATGGGTATTTGTGAATATAGTCTCAGGTTTAATTCTTTGGCCCAATATGTTTCAGATAGGGTGCGAAAATATGAGAGATAGAGTATATCAGTTGTATTATGATTGGGACCCCATTTGGTCCGAGAGTGTTTAGGAATGTATACCCTGACAAAAATATCTACTGCTTGGATGCCAGTATTTGCTCAAAATATTGACGATCTGATTCACTGTCTCCCAAGTAATGACAAGGTAGTGGAACAGAGTAAGGAAACCAGGTCGGTAAGACTATTTAAGGACCCTCGTAGTGCTTGGAGACCTCGACCAGCCAGACATTCAGTATCTCCTTGAGATTCAGTCTCTACTTTGTCCCTAGATTATACTACAATTTCTTTTAGACCCCATTTCTAAGATAGGCAGTGATAGGTCATGGTAAAAGAATAGGTAAAAGACCAATTTTAGGTTTGACACTGATTCTATATGTTAAGTGGTTAAGTTGTGATTTTCTCTTTTTTTTCTGTGATATTTCCTAATGGTATGAATGAAAAGGCGTTGTTGGAGTAAATCATAACCCCCATGGTAGTGTATTACTTTTCTTAGGGTTAGAAAAGTTACCGATGTTATGGTACTAAAGCATCTCTATCATCCGTCAGACAAATATATGGAGTTGATTAAGTACGGTTTGATAAGAAGCGGCAATAGAAAGAGGATGTACTTATGAAAAATAGAATGTATGTTTATGACACAAGTCAAGGAAAAGTTAAAGATATTATGGCTAAAGATACAGCTACTACGATATAACCCTAATTCAAGGACGAATGATTTTAAGGGGGGAAGGATGTTACACCCTGAATTTTTTTTGATGATTATTTGATGGTTATATGTCATATTAAGGAAATTATGGCTTGTATGTTGTCCGTAGGTGAGGAGGGAAACATGTGTAAAGGGAAAAGCGAAGAGTATGTGAAGTTTGTTAATAAGGATCAACTTTAAATGGTCATATCTCCAAACATATAATGATCCTGAGGTCCCATAACCTATCAAATGAAAGATATTGGAGTCTACTTTACAGTGAAAAAAACCACTCGTCAATCGGAGTTTGGACTAAAACGTTATGCTCGTTTAAAGACAACACTGTCGGTTGGGAAAGCGCCCAGACGTGCGGGCGCCGAGACAGGCAGGCAGCAGGCACGCACACGAGAGCATGTCGCATGGTCACCGCATGCGGGTGCCACCTAGACCTTGGCCAGCCCGCCTATATAAAGTAAAATCAAGCTATAAAGCTCATTTCTACTCCGTTTTAGTTGATATTTTATTAAGAATTTAGATAACTCAAAGACCTATCACATGGTGAAAATATATCCCAGGTAAGAAACTTCATTCTTGTCTCTTTTGGAATTTGAAATGAGAACCTTGGAAGAAATTCATGGCTTGTTGTTGTCTTGTGGTTGATTGTGGTATTGCTGCATTTTTAGATGATTCTAGGCATAGCAAAGAGTAGGAGCTTACTCCTACTTTAGCTAATAACATCTCTAAGAAAGGGTAAGTAATTCCCTTTTTGATTTCTTTAAGTTTATGAGGTTATAACTTGGAGAATGCTGTACTATTGTGTTGTTGTTTCTTTGTATGTTTTTGTGGGATGTTGCTGCCCAATTTTTCCGAAACTTTGGTGAAGTAAAGTTTCTTATTTTAGTGTTTGTAAAATTGACTTGGAAGGAGCCTTAAGGAGTAAGCTTGAAAGGAAGATTTTCGGCAATATTAGAGTCGACGTGCCAAGGTATGTAAAGGTGTCCCTTTCCTTTTTTTCAAGCACGAAACTAAGTTATTGAAAGGATCAATATTCCTATGATTTTAAAATAATATTGAGGCATGTATGATTCTTTCCAAGGGTTGGAAATACTTGGCATAAAGCTTGAATCATTAGGAATGGTTGAAGCGAACAAATATGAAGCGAAAGGCATAATTTTTATACGATTGTTGCCGTAGTTCTAAATCGAGTCTGATGTTCCCTTAACGTGGGCACCGTGAGCTGGTCCTTTGCAGTGTACTGTATATGTGAGGTTGAATATATGTTAAGATATGTTCACTTAGTGAAATTGGTAGGAAATGCTAAGACGGCGACATGTAATTGAATTTAAGCTAAGAAGATGACGCTAAGTCAATTGAGGGTAAATGAGATTATTTAAATAAAGTTTTAATAATATTGTTAGTCCCTCCTATACGTTTGTTTTTTAAAGTGCTTAAGATAAAAAGTAGATTTTATGTTTTTCCTCTTTAAAGCTAAGCAAGCGGCACGTAGCGAATAAGCTAAATTGATACATGTTAACGGGGAAAGCGTGGCTAAGTTGTCAATTAGGCAAAGAGGTAAGTCCGTATAAGAATTTATGGAAAGGTGAACACGAGGGTAAAGACTTGAGTGTAGAGTGAATAAATTTAGGCAAAGAAGTTAAGATGAATAAGCAAAGTGGAGCAAAATATTGTTGAATTAGACGATACGGGTACTATTGTGAACGAGGTAGGCAACAGCTAGGAAGATTAACTCTATTCTAAAGAAGTTTAGAAAAAGAGTTATAAATTAAGTTGCTTATGTTCAATATGTGTTACGTTGATGAATTACCACTAGAGTGTAAACCTTCTACGAAATAATTAGAGTTGAACGTCTGCTAAATAGTAACTTAAGTTGAGTAGCTCTCTGCTATACCCCTAAAAGACTATGTTGAGTTATCTATTCTAAGTGTTGAAATTTTCTACCATGTCTGAAAAGGGTAATCCTAGGATCTTCTAAGTAACTTATGATTATGTAAGCTTTCTTAAGCTCCGCAGATAATTGCAACGTTATGTAAGTGAATCCAGCATCACCCGAATTACGACTATGTATCTTAATTTGCCTATAAGGCATCAGTTAGAGAGTTACTCACAAGTTCCCAAGTTATAGATCTCCAAGTCTCAAATCCTTAAGGTATGTCTTTACGTCCCTAGTTTATGTTGAAACATGCTAGCTGATCTAAGAAGATTTTGAGAGATCATATTTCGAGAATTATGCTAACGTCTCGGTCAAGTATCTAATGTTGTATACAAGTCTAAGAACTCAAGTCTTTATATGTCTTTCCATTAATAAGTCTTAATGTATATGATTTTCATGTTATAACATATAGTTGAATTCTTTTAGTTATACTCGAGTCATGCATCTTTATGATTAGCTCCTGTTTAGTTATCAGTTGAATTTCCTAAACTCAGAGGAGAGATTCTCCTATGTACCAATGTTCCTAATGTCTAAGTATAAGTGCATGCTATGACAATGATCAGTTAAGCTCAAAACTTTGAATACCAGGAAGTCTCCTGGAGGTCACCCAGTTAACTAAATAAGAGTTATACATTATATAGAAGTCTCACGTGTTGTATGTCTGTAGTTCAGTTCTCAGCTCTATGTATATGACAAATAACTCCAAGTTCCTAGTTATAATTTTCATGTTTTCCTGCAAATAAGTCAAATGAATTAAGAGCTATATGTGCTTATATACATGATAAATTTTGCAATGAAATTCCAATGTATAGTTGTCGATACAGGTAAAAGAACTACCTGGTAGGCAGTATATATTTGTAGTTCCCAGATGCTAAAGAATTGTGTAGAAATGAGCTCTATGTCTTTCTATCCAAGTAATATGTTAAATTGGTAGGATTATTTGTAGGAAATTATTTGTAAGCCTACAAAAGTTCTTATGTTGTCTAAACCTCTTGAAGGTCCTTCAAGTAATTGAGTCGACATGTTCATGTATAATTTGACAGCTTTACGTGATATATATGCATATTTTCTAGCTTTACGTGATATGGGTGCTCGCTTGCATTTATGGGTTATGAAAGAGGCCTATTCCGGCCAAAGATTTTACATTTTTCATTTATATGCCATACGTATTAAAATGGACTCAATATAAGCCATATCGGCCCTATTTATGATTACGATTGAGAATTATTTTTATTTTACCCCGACGTGGTTCATCGGCTTGAGATATTTTTATTTTACCCCGGTGTGATACATCGGTTAGAGATATTTTTATTTTACCCCGATGTGGTACATCGGCTGGAGATATTTTTATTTTACCCGGTTGTGGTACATTGGTTGGAGATATTTTTATTTTACCCCGGTGTGATACATCAGCTGAAGATATTTTTATTTTCCCCTAATATGGTACACCGGGTGGACGAATTTTATATATGGATTTATGGTTGGCTGGTTGGTGGCATTACAATTATAGTTTTTCTTGTGCATTTCTTGGTTGCATTTGCACTTCAGTATTGACTTATTGTCAGGTTTCAGTTTACAGGATTCCAGGTTGTTACTATTCCTTATTTTTGGCAAAGTTATCATTGCTATCTTACATGTTTATTGTTTTTTGCCTAACATACCAGTACATTTCATTCGTACTGACGTCTCTTTGCTTGGGGACCTGCGTTCGTGCCGCAGGTGTAGGTAGAGGTCGGGATTGCTAGTTGTAGTAGTAGTTCGTGAGATTAGTGGTGTGTTGGTATGATCCTTTCTTTCTAGAGCTAAGACTGGTTTTGTTTCCGCTAGAGTTTTGAGATGCAGTTATGGGTAGGTCGGAGACCTGTTCCAAGCATCAGTCAGTTTACTCTTTAGAGGCTTTATGGACTTAGTGTGTACAATGGTATTAAGTTTGTGCCTTGTTCGATTTTTGTTGTTTAGTTTAGCACATAGCCTTGTTTGCATTTCAATTGTTTACCCTGTGTTATTGAGACATTATGGGTCCAGCTTGTGATCCAGTTGATTATGACAGGTGGCCTGGATGGCCTAAGTGTTACAGTAACAGATGTCATATATTCGGCTTCCCGGTCAGTCAGGTATAGGGAGCCAGTCGCACCCTTCCCCCAGTTATGGGGCATGACAGACTTGGTATCAGAGGGAAGTCGTATTCTAAGGATTCCACAAGCCGTGTCTAGTAGAGTCTTGCTTATAGGTATGTTAGGCACCATACTTATAATCAGGAGGCTACAGGGCATTTAGGGGTTTTTTCACTTTGTTCATTAATAGATCGTGTTATAGAGCAATGATGTAAGGGCTATTTGAAATCTAAATCATGCTTATGTTTTAGAATTCAACTGGAGTAAGAAAGATGGCTATGAGATTTATCGACACTGATGCTTAAAAGGGTCCTATTCTCTCTCCTGTCGATCTGAGAAATAGATTAGAGGCTCGAAGCGAGTGTCCCATTACTCGTACAATAGTTCCTCCAAGTTCTAGTTGGAATTACTATGAGAAGGGATTCAACCCCTCCTGTTGTTTCAGATTCGTAGAGCTAAGAGAATCTTGAGTTATTGATCCTTCAAATAGTTGTTGTACCTTCAGGTTTATCAAAGGGATGAGATTTTGAGAAAGCATTTAAGATGTTAGTCCGACTATGCGCGTTTCAAAATAAATAGCTAAAATTAATGGTAGGGTATAGGGGAACTTTTGAGAGCTCTAGTGCCCATAGGTTATAAGCCTAAATCCCCTAGCCTTCACGAATCGGTACTTACCACGGGAACTTAGACGGTTTCGATCTAATACGGTTTTGTACTTAGAGTAGGGCAGCATGGGTATTTGCGAATATAGTCTCAGGTTTAATTCTTTGGCCCAATATGTTTCATATACGCTGCGAAATACGAGGGATAGAGTATATCAGTTGTATTATGTTTAGGACCCCATTTGGTCCGAGAGTGTTTAGGAATGTCTACCCTAACAAAAATATCTACTGCTTGGATGCTAGTATTTGCTCAAAAGACGGATGATTTGATTCACCGTCTCCCAAGTAATGACAAGGTTGTGGAACTTAGTAAGGAAACCAGGTCGGTAAGACTATTTAAGGACCCTCGTAGTGCTTGGAGACCCCGACCAGCCAGACATTCAGTCTCTACTTTGTCCCTAGATTAGATTACAATTTCTTTTAGCCCCCGTTTCCAAGATAGGCAGTAACAGGTCATGGTAAAAGCATAGGTAAAAGACCAACTTCAGTTTTGACACTGATTCTATATGTTAAGTGGTTAAGTTGTGATTTACAATTTTTTCTCTGTGATATTTCCTAATGGTATGAATGGAAAGGCGTTATTGGAGTAAATTATAACTCCCATGGTAGTGTATTAATTTTCTTAGGGTTAGAAAAGTTACCGATTTTATGGTACTAAAGCATCTCTATCATCCGTAAGACAAATAGATGGAGTTGATTAAGTACGGTTTGATAAGAAGCGAAAATAGAAAGAGGATGTACTTATGAAAAATAGAATGTATGTTTATGACACAAGTCAATGAAAAGTTAAAGATATTATGGCTAAAGTTACGGCTACTGAGGTATAACCCTCATTCAAGGACAAATGATTTTAAGGGGGGAAGGATGTTACACCCCGAATTTTTATTGATGATTATTTGATGGTTATATGTCATATTAAGGGAATTATGGGTTGTATGTTGTCCGTAGGTGAGGAGGGAAACATGTGTAAAGGGAAAAGCGAAGAGTATGTGAAGTTTGTTAATAAGGATCAACTTTAAATGGTCATATCTCCAAACATATAATGATCCTGAGGTCCCATAACCTATCAAATGAAAGATATTGGATTCTAGTTTACAGTGAAAAAAACCGCTCATCAATCGGAGTTTGGAGTAAAACGTTGTGCTCGTTTCAAGACAGCACTATCGGTTGGGAAAGCGCCAAGACGCGTGGGCGCCGAGACAAGCAGGCAGCAGGCGCGCGCGCGCGCGAGGGCATGTCACACGGGCACCGCATGCGGGCGCCACCCAGACCTTGGCTAGCCTACCTATGTAAAGTAAAATTGAGCTAGAAAGCTCATTTCTACTCTATTTTAGGATGTTTTTATTAGAATTCAGATAACTCAAAGCCCTATCACATGGTGAAAATATATCCCAGGTAAGAAACTTCGCTCTTGTCTCTTTTGGGATTTGAAAAGAGAACCTTGGAAGAAAGTCGTGGCTTGTTGTTGTCTTTTGGTTGATTGCGATATTGATGTGTTTTTGGATAATTCTATGCAGAGCAAAGAGTAGGAGTTTACTCCTACTTTAGCTAATAACATCTCCAAGAAAGGGTAAGTAATTCCCTTTTTGATTTCTTTAAGTTAATGAGGTTATAACTTGGAGAATGTTGTACTATTGTGTTGTTGTTTCTTTGTGTGTTTTTGTGGCATGTTGCTGCCCAACTTTTTAAAAACTTTGTTGAACTAAAGTTTCTTCTTTTAGTGTTTGTAAATTGGACTTGGAAGGAGCCTTAAGGAGTAAGCTTGAAAGGAAGATTTTCGGCAAAATTAGAGTCGACGTGCCAAGGTATGTAAAGGTGTCCCTTTCCTTGTTTTTAAAGAACGAAACTAAGTTATTGAAAGGATAAATATTCCTATATTTTAAAAATCATATTAAGGCATGTATGATCCTTTCCAAAGGGTTGAAAATACATGGCATAAAGCTTGAATCGTTAAGAATGGTTGAAGTGAACAAATGTGAAGTTTTCCTTTAACATGGGCACCGTCAGCTGGTCCTTTACACTGTACTGTATGTGTGATGTTAAATATATGTTAAGATCTGGTCACTTACTGAAATTTGTAGGAAATGCTAAGACGACGACATGTAATTTAACTTAAGCTAAGAAGATGATGCTAAGTCGATTGAGGGTAAATGAGATTATTGAAATGAAGTTTTCATAATATTGTTAATGCCTCCTATACGTTTATTTTTTAAAGTGCTTAAGGTAAAAAGTAGATTTTATGTTTTTCCTCTTTAAAGCTTAGCAAGCGGCACGTAGCGAATATGCTAAATCGATACATGTTAACGGGGAAAGCGTGGCTAAGTAGTCAATTAGGAAAAGAGGTTAGTGCGTATAAGAATTTATGGAATAGTGAACACGAGGGTAAAGACTTGAGTGTAGAGTGAATAATTTTTGGCAAAGAAGTTAATATGAATAAGGAAAGTTGAGCTAAATATTGTTAACTTAGACGATACGGGTACTGTTGTGAACGAGGAAGGCAAAAACTAGGATGATTAACTCTGTTCTAAAGAAGTTTAGAAAAAGAGGTATAAATTAAGTTATTTATGTTCAATATGTGTCATGTTGATGAATAACCACTAGAGTGTTAACCTTCTACGAAATAATTAGAGTTGAACATCTACTAAATAGTAACTTAAGTTGAGAAGCTCTCTGTTATACCCCTAAAACACTATGTTGAGTTATCTATTCTAAGTGTTGAAATTTTCTACCATGTCTGAAAAGAGTAATCGTAGGATCTTCTAAGTTACTTATGATTATGTAAGCTTTCTTATGCTTCGCAAGTAATTGCAAAGTTATGTAAGTCAATCCAACATCACCCGAATTACGACTATATATCTTTATTTGCCTATAAGGCATCACTTAGAGAGTTACTCACGAGTTCCCAAGTTATAGATCTCCAAGTCTCAGATCCTTAAGTTATGTCTTTACGTCCCTAATTTATGTTGAAACGTGCTAGATGATCTAAGATGTTTTTGAGAGATCATATTTTGAGAATTATGCTAATGTCTCGGTCAAGTATCTAATGTTGTATACAAGTCTAAGAACTCAAGTATTTATGTCTTTCCATTAATAAGTCTTAATGTATATGATTTTCATGTTATAACATACAGTTGAATTCTTTCAGTTTTACTCAAGTCATGCATCTTTATGTTTAGCTCTTTTTGAGTTATCAGTTGAATTTCCTAAATTCAGAGGAGAGATTCTCCGATGTACCAATGTTTCTAATGTCTAAGTATAAGTTCATGCTATGATAATGATCAGTTAAGCTCAGAACTTTGAATACCAGGAAGTTTCCTGGAGGTCACCCAGTTAACTAAATATGAATTATACATTATATATAAGTATCATAAGTTGTATGTATGTAGTTCAGTTCTCATCTCTATGTATATGACAAATAACTCCATGTTCCTAGTTATAATTTCCATGTTTTCCTGCAAATAAGTCAAATGAATTAAGAACTATATGTGCTTATCTGCATGATAAATTTGGCAATGAAATTCCAATGTATAGTTGTCGATACAAGTAAAGGAACCACCTAGTAGGTAGTATATATTTGTAGTTTCCAGATGCTAAAGAATTGTGTGGAAATGAGCTCTATGTGTTTCTATCCAAGTAATATGTTGAATTGGTAAAATTATTTTTAGGACATTGTTTGTAAGCCTGCAAAAGTTCTTATGTTGTCTAAACCTCTTTAAGGTCCTTCAAGTAACTGAGTCGACATGTTCATATATAATATGACAGCTTTACGTGATATATATGCATATTTTCTAGCTTTACGTGATATGGGTGCTCGCTTGCATTTATGGGTTACGAAAGAGGCCTATTCCGGCCACAGATTTAACATTTTTCATTTATATGCCATACGTACTAAATGGACTCAATATAAGCCATATCGGCCCTATTTATGATTACGATTGAGAATTTTTTTTTTACCCCGACGTGGTATATCGGCTTGAGATATTTTTATTTTACCCACTGTGTGGTACATCGGCTGGAGATATTTTTATTTTACCCCGATGTGGTACATCGGTTGGAGATATTTTTATTTTACCCCGCTGTGGTACATCAGTTGGTGATATTTTTAATTTACCCTGGTGTGATACAATAGCTGATGATATTTTTATTTTTCCCTGATATGGTACACCGGCTGGACGAATTTCATATATGGATTTATGGTTGGCTAGTTGGTGGCATTACAGTTATAGTTTTTTTTGTGCATTGCTTGGTTGCATTTTCATTTCAGTATTGACTTATTGTTAGGTTTTAGTTTACATGATTCCAGGTTGTTACTATTCCTTATTTTTGGCTCAGTTATCATTGCTATCTTACATGTTTACAATTTTTGGCCTTACATACCAGTACATTTCATTCGTACTGACGTCCCTTCGTTGGGGACCTGCGTTCGTGCCGCAGGTGCAGGTAGAGGTTGGGATTGCTAGTTGCAGCAGCAGTTCATGAGATTAGTGGATGCGTTAGTATGCTCCTTTCATTCTAGAGCTAGGACTGGTTTTGTTTCAGTTAGAGTTTTTAGATGCAATTATGGGTAGGTCGGAGCCCTATTCCGACCATCAGTTAGTTTACTTTTTAGAGGCTTTGTGGACTTAGTGTGTACAATGGTATTAAGTGTGGCCTTGTCGTCTTTTTGTTGTTTAGTTTAGCATACTCATAGCCTTGTTTGTATTTCAGTTGTTTACCCTATATTGTTGAGACATTATGGGTCCAGTTTGTGCTCCAGTTGATTGTGACAGGTGGTCTGGACGGCCTAAGTCTTACAGTTACAGATATCATATAGTCGGCTTCCCAGTCAGTCAGGTATGGGGATCCAGTCGCACCCTCCCCCCTAGTTATGGTGTGTGACATGTTGAGTCTTAGAACCAACAGCTGTATCATGAAACGATGCAACAGAAAAGTATGCGTCAGTACTTTGAATGTACTGAGTAAGTGGGAGAAACATAACTAAATATAAAGTCTGAACTGAAATGACACGCAAAGACCAATAGGTAAGCTGAACTGAACTACTGATGTAATCTGAAATGGTCAAGATGACCCTATCTGATGGTCCAGGACATGGCCTAAGTCTGAAACACTGAGTTTGAGATGTTGTACTGAACTCAGTTAAACTGAGGACTAGAATTGAACTAAGCTGCTTATTCTCAAACTGGACTGGACTGACTGGTAGGAGAGTCTATAACCGACATATAACCACATGAGCTAGACGTGAGGTCCGATGTATACACCCCACCAGTAGGACCCAATACATCTTTCTAGGGTATAAAGGCATGAACTGAGTGATCACAAAAGTGTGGGGCCAATCAGGCCAAGTAATATTGTATCCTACGCTGGCAACATAGTTTTAGGAACCTGGGTGCACTGGAACCCTAGCCCACTCGGTGCTAAGTTCTACTCCCACTAGGAAACCTAAACTTAACTACTAAGTTGATAGCTTGAAACTGGGGTCTAAGACTAGTTAGGGACGTATAACTGCATATACCCTAAGAGTCTTATCGAACCAGATTCTTAAACTAGCTTCTAGACTGGTCAGAGCTGCTTGTCTGGAAGCATCATAATCATCTAAGAACAAGTTGTAACTGAATTGGGGTCTTGGGTCTGGTCAGAGCTACATACTAGAATTTCATGACCGCCAAATGGAACAAAAACTATAATTTTATTCTGATTCTGATAACTGAGAGGCACCATTAACACCTCAAGATAAGACCGAAGTCAAACTAATCAGTTGACAAATTTTTTGAAAGATTCTGAAGGGATTATACGTTTGAACTGGTCAGAACTACTAGCAGCTAATAGAGAACTCAACTTATTCCCACCACATGAGAATTTCATAATATGACAAAAATTCAAGAATTAAAGAAATCTCATCCGACAAGGCTAAAATCATTCTTATCAATGGAGTAGTTGCTCAACATATATATAGTATGAATTTCTAGGGATTTCAACCCAAAACATTCTTCATTCACTAGATGGGATTTAATAAGCAAAAGTCATTACTCAAAAATTAGGGCTTAAATTCACTTTTGTACTAAAATTGACAATTTAATTAGGAAATGATGGAGATAATATGAATAACCAACATGGATATTATTTCAGGAGAAATTAACAAAAAATAGCCTGGAAATCATTCGTATTCGAAAACTCAAGGCTAAAACTTATAAGGGAGTTATGGGGGGGTTTTGGGGGACACAAGGGAAGGAAAATTCCCGTGTTGAATTCCCACATACCTGACTAATATTCTCCCAGAGAATCGAACTTGAACTACTGCAATGGAGGACAACCCTAAGCTTGCTTGAGAGTTTTCTTGAGGAACCCTTCGATAGTTTCTTGAGAATAAACGTGAGAATGAGAGGAGGAACCATCCCAACCCTCTAATAAGTGAGAATTTACATTCAAAACTATGTGGTTTAGATCTTAGGAGAATAGGAAATTACTAAATAGCCCTTAGAAATTCATCGGGAAAAACTATCAAGTTCCCCGAACGGGTGACCTAATGGGTTGTGGTGACTGATCACGACTCGTGGTCACTCCCATCATGTACACTTCTCGGGATCCTTAGTAGGTCACCTCGAGGGACCTAATGAGTCATGGTCACTAACCACGACTCGTGGTCACCAGTCGTGGACCACATTGGTTCACTGGTTAAGATTGAACTCTAGACTAGGTAACGAGTCACTTAACGAGTTATTGCCACAGGTGACGAATCATTTCACCCACTTGTCAAGTAAACTAGTCAACTAATATATTCCCAAATCAAGCCTGACCACGGGTGACTTGACGGGTCAGGTCAGTGGCCATGAATCGTGATGTCCCTTGTTGGGTGAACTGCTTCACATTTTCAAAACTTACTCCTTCTTCTCACGACTGACCTAATGAGTCATTGGGTCTCATAAAGAATCATTAGGTGGGTCATCCTGAAGCATTTCTGCAGGTTTTCTGGATTTTATTAGTTAAGTCCCGAAATTGGATTTTGTGTTTTTGGGACATTACAATATTAGTGCAGGGACGTCGATACATAACGCTAGGCTCACTTAGGCAAATCCCACATCAGAAAAGAGAGGGAGAGTCCTGGGCTATTTAGTGAAGGACTGGACTTAATACTGTGAGGCGCCTTTCGGGTTGAAAATCCAAGGGGACAAAACCGTGCTAGGCCGAGGCTTAAAAGCGGAAAATACTTCACAGGGTTGGGCCAGGGTCTTTACAGATGGTATCAGAGCCGACTCTCGACTAGTATGGTGGTGGGGAAAACGTCATAAAGGATGCTGAGTCCCTACGGGGGTGAGTGCAGGGACGGCGATACGTAACGCCTAGCTCACTTAGGCAAATCCCACATCAAAAAAGAGAGGGAGACTCATGCTCTATTTAGTGAAGGACTGGACTTAATACTGTGAGGCGCCTTTTGGGTTGAAAATCCAAGGGGACAAAATCGTGCTGGGCCGAGGCTCAAAAGCGGACAATACTTCACAGTTTTGGGCCAGGGTCATTACAGACAGAGGCATGTGAGGCGGTTAGCTAGAGTGATAGGAGAGGAGAAGGAGGATGTGGATCAGGTGACTAGTGGATGGCAGGTCAACAAAGCCTCTCTTAATTTCATATGGAAGGCTTGTTGGGCACTAGTTCACCACAAGTTGGGCCCAACGGTGAATGATAATATTTGGAGCACTGACAGAACAACATTTATGGCAAGCATCATGTCAGGGTATGCTATCAACATCCCGAGGGTTATAGCAGATAAGATTCAAGATCCATCTTTGAGCACTAAGATTCCATTTCTAAGTCTCATATACATGCTCTATCAAGAGTCAGGTGTTTGGGTGATAGCAGAGATAGATGCTAGCATCAGAGGTACACGAACTACTGATATCAGAATGATATGGGATAAGATAAACCCAATTAGCTTGATTAGCGCACCAGCAGTAGTCCAGACACCACAGTTAGCAGGGGATGAAAAGGTAGATGCACCCACCTCACTAGAAAAGAGTAAGGTGCTGGCTAATGAGGCTGGCCAAAGATAGCTGCCCCCATTACTTCCTCCGCTCCTCTACTAGCCACCAGGCCAGGTCCCAGCTGGAAACATCCTTGTACCTCAGGATTTCTTACCAAAGCTAGCCAAGAGGTTGACGTTGACTGAGAAAAAGGTTAGTGTAATAATGGAGTAGGTCAACCCTTGCGTGAAGGCTGAGATTGAGGAGGAAGATAAAGGGTAGCATAGTAGACTAGATAACATTGAGCTATGACTCAATAAGAGATTAGCTTAGCATCCGGATGTGCGAAGTCTTCGGGATGAGTTGGGGTAGATTAGGAGTCAGGTAGCCGAGCTGTCATCTGGTCAGCCGGCTATATTACTAGCCCCCGCCATTTTATTATTTGAGGATGAGCATGATGATGAGCTGGATCGCTATAAGAAAAAGGTTTATTAGGGACCAAAACTTAGAGACGAATATTAAATATGGTCCTTAAAAATATAGTTTCAGGGATAATATTATTTACTGGTCTCTAATTATCTATTTTATTTTCTAAATACACAAATACGTTCCCTAAATTGAAATTTTCAGCAGGAGGGCATAGCGTAGAGGCGCGGATGAAAAAATAAAACATTAAAAAAACTCTAAAATTTATTTCTCTCTTTGAAACACAACAAAATCCCTAAATATAATCCGTTGTGAAACCTTGAAGGCTTTCAAATCGGTGACATCGATACTTGAAGACTTGGCACAACAAAACTCTTCATCTACCAAATTATCTACCATTGGTAAAATTCTTGAAGGCTTTGCAGCAAATCTCTACATCTACCATTGCGATTATCCAGAAACATCCATCAACAATAAGTTTCTTCCTCCTTCTTCTTCTTATTCTTCCTTTTCGATTATAATGAAGATTTTCTTTTTTGGGTTGTTTCTTTCTCACCGATTAAATACTATATGGTTATGCTCTGCAAAATATTTATTGTTGTTATGAGAGGGATAAAAGAAATAGTGTTGTGGTTAAAGTTCGGGATTGAGGTCAAGTTAGAGATATTTGGGAGTTTATCGTAGTATTTTCTCTGTTGGAGTTTGCTTAACTTGACTGAAGGGCCAACAAATTTTTGTAGGGTTGTTTTTTTAATTTTTTTCGTATGAACTGAGGAAGTGATTGAATATTTTTACCATTAAAGTCTGTAAATTCAGTTCGTTATTACTTTGAATTTTTATGAGTTTTAATTGTATAACCACCATATTCAATTTGTAAGTCTAATTTGATATTAAAAAAAATTAGACTAGAAAGACACGATGTTGTTAATTGGATTTGTTAAAGCATCTCAAAGAGATTTTTCTATTTTGTTTATCAGTATCTCAAGAATTCTAGTGAGCTCTGCCACTGTCTGTTTATTCAGTAGCAAAAGAATTCTAGTGAGCTCTGCCACAATCTGTTTATTCAGTAGCACTTTAGTTGGAGCGGTGAACTCCCTCGTTGAAGTTCTTTGTTGTCAATATTTGCATTTATTATGTCGAGAACTGCTCCCTCCAAAATAAAAGTACTCTCATTTGCATATATGCTTTAATTAGAATGTTTGACGTAACATAGAAGGACATCATAGTTTTGAAAAAAAAAAAGGAATCACGTAATGATGTAGTGTAGCTTGAGGAAGCTAGATTCATCTGTAGTCCTCATCATTGTGCTATTCACAAAAGTAGCTTAATGTCAAGTAATTTTAATAAATTTAATCTTTCAAGTATTTAAAAAACATAAGATGATATAAAAGCTACAAATATATATGTGGAATATAGTATAAAACATACAAACCCTTCTCTTAATTAGTTATATCTTGACATAAATTAAGGTATTTTGCACGCCATTGATTCTAAGATGAAACTGTGGCTACGAAAGAACCAATAACCAATAATCTTGTATATCCAGTGTACTGGCAATAATGATTTATTAGAGAAGAAAAATAAATAATTAATTCATAAATGAATCTGACATAAATAATCATTGCAAAAGGTATGATGTTAATTTTTGTTGTTGTTCTATCATGAAAAGATCCAAAATCTTCTAATTGAAATAGGGAGTGAAATTGAGCAATTTTTTTTACCATTATACGCCTGTGGCTGCTCAAACAGTGAAAACTCTTGTGACAGAGCAACCTGTAAATATAACTTATGATTTCAAAGCATGCTTCAGGCACCAAATGATGTAAAATTTGCTTGTTTGAAATATTTTGTATACATAGTAGAAGAAAAAAAAAAAAGATGCGAAGTTGGAATATATCTTGCACTGAAAAACGATGTTAACACATGTAAGTGAGGTTGTTCTATCTTCTTCTCTAATTGTGGAAGCTTTATGAATTCAGCAGCATTTCCCTGTTCTTGTTTTCAATCTCCTTGTCTTACTCCCTCTTTCAGTACATATTTATTTGTATTTTTGAAGATGCTACTACTAAGAAAATAAAACATTGAAAATAGGAAAATGATTATCAATAAATTGAATACAAACTCTAAACTAAAAAAGAAACAGAAAACCTATATAGAGAAACCCCATGAAGATTAATTGAAGAACAAAATATATCAAGAAGGAATAATTTAGAGAGTAAAACTTGCCAGAATTGGAAGGTACTCACCTTAGCTTTCCAACTCTTTTCTGGTGAAGGGGAATTTCAACTTCGATAGTTTCTTCAACAATCACCTTGGTGGTCAGTATACTAGTATTCATCATTATGTTATTATTCTTTGGTGCCATTGTTTATAGCAGAAAATGTTATATCACACACTGTCTGCTGAACAAATTTTGAATACTGACTCCATCAACAGAACTAAGCATCACACAAATATATTGTAGTAATAAATGGAAGTGAAAAAAATCCTTAACAATAATATGGTCAGTTTTTTGTTAAGAGAGGAGTTTTATGATTTCTTTAATTATTGTATCAAGAAAAAACTTATTTCAAACAACTAACACACAAAAGATAGGAATAATTGCCACCTTAAATGATGAAAGAGGAATGGAATATTTTAATTTCTTTTTCCAGCAACTAACTTCAGAACAAAAATCTCTTAATGAGTCTCAAGATAACTGTAGACAGCATATAAAAATAGATTGCCATCTTGTTGGCATAATGTAATCAAGTTATTATTGAAGCTCAATACAACGAGTTGTAATATTTAAAAGCAAAAGTATAATCAAGTTCTTATCACGAAATGATTGCTAATGTTCTATCACATTTTTTCATATTTTATATAAGTTTTCCTAAAATCTCTAAGATTTTTCTAATATTATAGTCTTCTAGATCTAGATGGAAATTATCTTAGGAAACATAGTCACTTTGTGTTTTTCTCAAGTTTAGATACGAGGTTAATCACCACTGTTTGAAATAAGAAATTAGCTCGTGTACCTTTAAGATTCTTGGTTATTGTGAATGTGGAGAAGAACAAGAAAAAGAAATGATAGTTGTATGAGCTATATTATTTGGTCCATTGATTGTTATATGTAGTACGTGTTAATAATCAAAGGCATTACTGGGCAATATTGGACTGAAGCCTACTAGAGAGGATCCCAATACATGTTTGACTTGTCATTTTGTAGCTTATCTAATTCTTGTGATCTATTAAGAAGTTTTAATCATCAAGATGAGTTGACAAGATTAATAAAAAGTTATTACATCTTAGTAAATTTGTTATACTAAATTTTTATTGATCTAACTTTTATTTACAATTCAAGGTTATGGCACCAAGTAAGCAATGGATGCAACTTGTTGATAATCGACTTAATGAAGCCTACTTAATCGGAGTGCAAAAATTTTTAAATTATGCATTTTGAAGAATAGGAGAAATGTATGAAATATGATGTCCATGTGTCAAATGTTGTAATACAACATTAGGAACACGTGAGACAGTTGAGACACATTTGAAAGTATATGGAGCAATTCAAAATTATACATTTTGGTATCACCACGGGGAATCCTTAGGTGAGCCACTATCAGAATGTGAAGATGGTGATGATAATGAATTAGAAGAATGTGAGAGTGAGGATGAAATATAGGAAATTTTGAGAGATTTATATCTTAATCATGATGGTCTCATTGCAGATGTCAGTTGTGATGATTTACTAGAAGAGGAACTGAATATTGAAGCCAAAAAATTTATAGCCTATTGGGAGATTTCGAGAAGCCACTGTACCAAAGTTCAAAAATTTCAAAGCTTTCAACTGTGATTTATTACTTCATATAAAAAGTATGAGTCGTTCGAGGAATGAGTCATTTACAATATTATTGAAAATGTTGAAAGAGGAGTTGTTGCCAGATGGAGTTCATTTGCCAAATTCATAATATGAGGCAAAGAAGGTAATTCAGAATCTTGGGTTTTCTTACCACAAGATTGATGCTTGTAGAAATGATTGTGTGTTATACTGGAAGGAGGATAACTTACTTGATTCCTATAAAGTTTGTGGTGCATTCAGGTAGAAAATAGATAAACATAATGGGGAAATAATGAATTAAAAAAGGTAAAAAGATAGCTTCAAAGACTTTATGCTATTTCCCATTAAAACCTAGGCTTCAAAGGTTGTTTATTTCTACGAAGACATATTCTTAAATGACATGGCATAATGATGAAAGAGTTGATAACTGAACAATGAGGCACCTAGTTGATTCAATTGCATGAAAATCATTTGATGAACTTCATCCCTCAGTTGGAGTCGAGACTCATAATGTTCAACTTGGACATTCTACTGATGGGTTTCAGCCATTTTGAAACTCAAAAACCCCATATAGCATTTGGCCTGTGGTACTTATTTGTCACGCCCGAAAACTATGGTAGGGCACAACTGGCACTCGATTCATGATTGATCGAGAAGCCAGTTATATGACATCTGTAACTGTAACACTTAGGCCATCTAGGCCACCTATCACAATCAACTGGAGTATAAATTGGACCCATAAGGTCTCAACAATACAGGGTAAACAACTGAAATTCAACCAAAGCAATGAGTATGCTAAACCAAGCAACAATAAGTCGACAAGGCGACACACTAAATAGAACTGTACACACTAAGTCTACAAAGCCTCTATAGAGTAAACTGACTGATGGTCAGAACAGGGCTCCGACCTACCCATAATTGCATCTCAAAACTTAAGATAAATAACTAAGCCCTAGCTCCAGGAAGAAAGGAGCATACCAACACATTCGTTGATCTCACGAAATGCTATTATAACTGGCAATCCCGACCTCTACCTGCACCTGCGGCACAAACACAGGTCACCAAGCAAAGGGACGTTAGTACAAATAAAAGGTACTGGTATGTAAGGATGAAACTGTAAACATGAGATAACATCCCTTTAATAACTAACTCAGAACATAAAATTATAAAAGATAGACAAAACCTGGAACTTTGCAACCTGTAATTTATAACAACTCACTATAACATAAGTGGACAGGAGATAACTAAACTAGGAACAAGGAATAGTAACAACCTGGAATATGGGAAACTGAAACCTGACAATAAGTCAATACTCATATGCAAATGCAACCAAGTAATGCACAAAAGAACTATAACTATATAATGCTCGCAACCAGCTAACCATAAAATCCATATGAAAATGCCTCCATCCGGTGTGCCGTACCAGGGTAAGATAAAAATATCTCCAGCCGGTGTGCCATACCGGGGTAAAATAAAAATATCTCCAGCTGGTACATCATACCGGGGTAAAATAAAAATATCTCCAGTCGGTGTGTCATATCGGGGTAAAATAAAAATACTTCAACCGGTGTGCGACACCGGGCTAAAATAAATATTAATTCTCAATTATAATCATAAATGGGGCTGATATGGCTTATACTTAGTCAATTTAACACATATGGCATATAAATGTCAAATGTTAAATCTGTGGCCGGAATAGGCCTCTTTCTAACACATAAATGCAAGTGAGCACACATATCAGGTAAAGCCATAAAATATGCAGATATATCACATAAATCTATCAAATTATATATAAATATGTCGACTCAGTTACTCGAAGGACCTTCAAAGGTTTAGAAAACATAAGAACTTTGTAGGCTTACAAACAATGTCCTACAAATAATCCTACCAATTTAACGTATCCCTTAGATAGAAACATATAGAGCTCATTTCTATACAATCCTTTAACATTTGGGAACTGCAAATATATACTATCCACCAGGTGGTTCCTTTACCTGTATCGACAACTATACATTGGAATCTCATTGCCAAACTTATCACGTCGATGAGCACATACAGTTCTTAATTCATTTGTCTTATTTGCAGGAAAACATGGGACTTATAACTTGGAACTTGGAGTATTTTTCATAACACTTAATGTATACATAAAGTTGAGAGATGAAAAACAGACATACAACGTATGAGACTTATGTATAACGTATAAACTTCTATTTAGTTAATTGAGTGACCTCCAGGAAGCTTCATGGGAGTAGAAGTTCTGATCTTAACTGATCATTATCATAACCTATGCTTATACCTACTTCGACGTTAAGGACATTGGTACGTGGGAGAATCTCTCCTCTAAATTTAAGAATTTCAAATAATAACTCAACAAGAGCTGAACATATAGATGTATATCATGAGCATAACTGAAAGAATTCAAATGTATGCTATGAAATGAAAATCATATACCTTATGAATTCTTATTGGAATGACTTATAAAGACTTGAGTTCTTAGACATGTTGGAAACATCAAATACTTGACTGCGACACTAGCATGATTGTCGTAATATTATTTCTTGAAAACATCTTAGATTTGCTAGCACGTTTCAACAAAAATTGAGGACATAAATACATAACTTATGAAACTGAGACTCGGAGCTCTGTAACTTGGGAACTCGTGAGCAACTCTCTAAGTGATGACTTATAGGCAAATAAAGATATATAGCTGTAATTCAGACGATGCCAAATTGACTTATATAACTTTGCAATTATCTAAGGAGCTTAAGAAAGCTTAAATCATTATAAGCGACCTAGAAGATCCTAGAATTACCCCTTTTAGACGTGGAAGATAATTTCAACACTTAGGGTGGATAACTTAACACAATCGTTTAGGGGTATCGTAGAGAGCTTTTCATTATCTTAAGTTACTATTTACAAACATTCAACTCTAATTGATTCATACAAAGTCGTCGCATAATATTGATTATATCATCTTACCACATAACGTATTTAGACCACTTATTTCACTCGATACCTTGGTGACTCTCAGGAGGTTAAGATAACACAAGGGTTTTAGTAAACTTACGGCGACATTCTATTCTTATTGCCTTAGCGTGTAACTTGAACATAAGAATAAGCATAAATATATTCTTATTTCCTTATAACCTTCTAACATTAATATATTGTGTATAACCTACCCATAAATATGGTTTCATAGAAATATCGATAATTTACTCATTCAAGTTCTATTTTTCGAGTACAACGTATCGTTGGTTCGTCAACTTGACGATTAGCTAAAGGGCGAAGAAGCGAGGAATCTCCTCTTGGCCTTATATACCTTAGAACATGTGTATAAGAGGGTGGATGACTATCATAAGGAATCTCCATTTTGTTGTTGTCCCTTTGGTAATTCTTTTGTATGTAATGAAGGCCTTATGTATTTCGGGTATCATAGCTATTTCGTCTCCCGTTGCTGTGTATACGGTGTTAAGTAACCCGTAATCATAGCAAGTTCTGACTAAGTTGGCATTAGTTTTTGGTTGTGCAATCAATTTATTATATCCTTGTAAATATTGGGTAACATAATCTTCTGCTGGGTTATCTGTGGTAGTAGATCTTGGATTTTTATTTAGGAAAGTCTGGATTCTGTGAATATTTTGTATATATCTGCTGGTAATATGGTTATGTGTTTGTTTATTTTGGTTTAGGCTTTCCCTATATGTTGTAGTTTGTGGTGGTGGAGTGAATGGTATATTTTTCTTGGGTGTAAATGGCTTGTCAAATAGTTGTTTTCTAATGGTATCTCTTCTTTCTGTTGTAGATCTTGAGGTACCTGCAACTGCAATAGGTGAAATGTTAGCTTGGGTTTTATGGAGTTTCCCAACGTCTCCTTTTAGCTCTGGAAGTTTTACGTCTTCCGATCGACGTAGTTCCGCGTCTTTTGAGTCACGCTGCTGACTACTAGCTTTGCCTTTTAGCTGTTGTATCTCTTCCTCCATACTTTCCACTTTTTTACAAAGTGTAGTTAGGAGTCCGAGTATCTGTTCCATTTTACCTTCTTCAGGTTTTGCATCTTGAGATGTAATCTGCAATTGTATTCTTTTCAGTCTTGATAACTTCAATTGTAAATGAGAAATTTAATATATTCAATACCAATCTCCTTATTTCTTTTGTTGTTACAGAATCTTGTACTTTTCTAGTTATCCACCATTTCACTTGTGTATTATCTGTTCTAACAATAAATTTGTTATAAACAATATATGGTTCGAATGCAAGTAAACATTTATATAATGCAAATAATTCTTTTCTGTTTATCTCCCATTTAATCTGTGGTTCTGTATATGATCCTGAGTGATATCTACAGTGGTGTTCTACCTTTTCAGTTTCATATTTGTATTTCAGTACTCCTCCATAACTATGGTTACTAGAATCTGATTCCACTATATAGGTAAATTGTTTATTTTCATCCGGGAAATATAATTTTGGTAATCTTTTACACATTTCTTTTATCTTTTTTATGTAATTTCTGTCTTTTTCATCGAAATTATATTCTACATCCTTTTTTAATTTTCTTTGTAATGGCTTTAGATTTTCTGCTAACTTTGGTATATATTCTCGCACTTGGTTAACTAATCCTAAAAAGGATTGTAATTTTTTCTTAGTATCTAATAATTCTTCAGAATTGATTATCTTTTGTACTATATGTGTTTGCATTTTTACTCCATTCTTGTCTATCTGTATACCTAGAAATTCTATTTGGTTTTTCAGTATTTCAGCTTTCTTTTTGCTTAAGCTTATTCCTGATATTTCTATAATGTGTACGAATTTTTCCAGTAATCTTATATGTTCTTCTTTCGTTTTTGAATAAAGTAATATGTCATCTATGTATACTATACAGTTTTCTAGTTGGTTAAAATAACTATCCATGAAGTGTTGATATCTACCTGGTGCATTTTTGTATCCAAAAGGTAATACGTTCCATTCGTAGAATCCTTGTGGTACAGTAAATGCTGTTAGTTGTTTTGATTCTTCTTCTAGCTTTAAGTGGTAAAATCCTGATTTACAATCGAATTTACTGAAGTAGTTATATCCTTGTATTTGCCTTATTTTTAGTATCTTATTTGGTATTGGGTAGTTATATGTTTTGGTTTTTGCATTTAGATTTCTGTAATCTATTACCATTCTGCTTTTTCCTCTTTTTTGTTCACTATGCTTATTTACTATAAATGCCGGACTGTTATGTTTACTATTGCTTTCTTGTATGTAATTATTTTCTAATAGTTCTTTTATATGCATCTGGAATTCTTTTTGATCTTCAAAATTATATCTCAATGGTTTTTGTGTTATTATACTATTCTCATCTATTAGTTCGATTTTTACTTTTGTTTTATGTTTTTCCCATCCTTGTAATGGGTTTTCATTATATAATGATTTTAACTTATCTTGTAATATTTGTATTTTATCTATTGTGAATATTATCATTTCAATCTTTTGGTCGTTTGGTGTTATATTTTCTAATTTTTGAGTAATTTTTTCGCTTCCTTTTATCCATGGCGTATTTTTTCTTATTTTATTGTTTACTCTTTTTGCTCCTATTTTCTTATTACATGGGGTAGTAAACCACCAATGTGTTTTTGTTATAGTATGTGGGTATAATTTTTCTAAAAATGGCATTCCTAATAATATATCTCTATTAGTGAATTCGTAACTATACATTTCTTCTATTATTAGTATTTTATCCCATATCTGTATTTTTATATTTTTAGCTTTATGTGTTATCATACTACCTTCATTGTTAAATCCAGTAACTATAAGTGGTGTTTTTAGTTTTTCCCATTTATCTTCTGGTAAGCAATTATGTTTACACATATTTGCTCCTGCTCCCGTATCTACCATAGGTGTGTAGTATCTATTGTAATATCCTTCTACTATAATTTTCATTAGTATATAGATTTTTGTCATTCTTTCATATTAGGGTCCTTTTAATGATTATCTTTTTGTTTTCATAGTGTATTATTAGCTGTCTTTCATCTAGATTATAAGGTTTTACTATTTCCAGCCATTTTATTCCTAAAATAATATTATCTTTTCCTTGGTGTATTTTAAATTTTATCTTTATTGGTATTCCGCCAATAATTAATTCTTGTTCTGTACTTTGTTCCATATTTGTTAGTATTCCTGGTAATTCTGTATTTATATTCTCGTTTCTATCAATTTCTTCTTCTTTTACCAGTTCTCTTGTAATGTAGCTTTCAATCTGTCCTGTATCTATTTTTATTAGATATTTTCGTTGGTTTAGTATTCCTGTTATATAATATTGATAGGGTTGTATTTCATTTATTCTTTGTTCTAATAATCTTGGTTGTATTTCATAATCTATCCTTCTTGAGGTACTATTTCTAGATGATGATGGTGTATCATAGTTTATTCTTTTTGATGTGCTTAATCTTTCTTTTACTATTTCTAGATCTTCTTCAATGTCTATTTCTTTGTAACTATAATCATTATTATCAATGATAGTAACTATTTTATCAAAAAGATTTTCTATTTTAATTCTTTGGATTTTATTTCTAGCCATTATTTTATGTTTTGTTGTTAATACATATAGATTTTTACATCTTGCTGTAAATATTTTACTGCCTGGTGCTAGCTCTATTCCTGACATTTTCCAGTATAGTACTAGTGATTTATCTATGTTTCTGTCATCTAATGCTACTGAGTAGTTAGCACTTATTATAAATTTAAATTTCTGGTATATTAAATTTCCTTTAACTGCGCTTATTATACTTTTTTCTATTGGGTGGATAATTCTGTCATCTGCTAAGTATATTTCAATTGGTGTATATATTCCTTCTCTAAAACATGCTTTTATAAGTATTTCTGTTCCTCCTAAATGTACATATTTTATCGGATTTTTAGCTTTTATTTCTTGGATTTCTTTGTTTATTATCTTTTTATTTATTATGGGTATTTTAGCTTTACCCTGAGTATATTTGCAATCTATTATGTGTTCTTTTTGGCTTACTACGTAATATTCTTCTTGTCTTATTTTAAAGAAATTTCTTAGTTTAGGTACTTCTAGTATTTTATCTATACTTAAATCTAATTCTTTTCTTTTTATTTGTTCAAACATATTATTATCAAATATTATTTTTTGCTCTGTACTTTCACTATCTTGGTATTCTTCTTTACTTATAATTCTTATATCTGTCTCAGTCATTATCTGTTTCGTATTCTATTATCTCATTTTCACTATGTGTTTTCTCATATTCTGTTAGTTCGTATATACTATCGTCATCGTTTAAATTATAGTCTATGTATTCTATTTGTCTGTATTCTTCATTCTCTATTACTACTTCTGATACTTGTTTTTTGGTTATATTCCTAGGCATTTTACAATCTCTAGCTAAATGTCCTAATTTGCCACAATTGTAGCATTTACATTCTGTTATATTTTTCTTAGTTCTGTGAGGTCTTTTTTGTTTGTAATTTTTTATATAGTATCTTTTTCTTGGCTTTTTATACTTGTATTTTGTTCTAAATGGTCTGTATTTTTTGATTCTTTTCTTGTATTTATATTTATTTGTGCATCCAAATTGTGGTGTTGTTCTAGTTGTGCAACATGCTAGGTTTTTTACTAATATTTTTTCCATTTTTATTTCTTCTTTATGTTTTTCACATAATTCTGTAAACCATTTTTGTAGAAATTTTATTCTAGATCCTAGTGTATCTATTAGTCCTGATTCTTGCCATTCTTTAGCTACTTTTGAACTAAATGGTTCTGGTAATTTTGCATAGTATAATTTTCTTATTTCTTTACTTTCTTCATTCGTATATAGTCCTTTATAGTAGTATTCTTTAAATGCACATGTGTATTCATCCATATAACTCATCTTACATATACTTAATTTATTCAGTAGATTTCTGTTTAGTTCTTTATCTTTTTGTCGCTCATCTATTTCGGTAGTCATACTACTAAATTCGTTTCTTATTGCCATTTCATATTTATTTAATATGTCTATAGATGTTGTTGCTGGTTCATTATTAATTTTCTTATTATTTCTTAATGTTTCTAAACTTTCTGGTGATAAATTTTGTAACCATATTTTAGCTGTTCCTATAAGTGTCCTTTCTACATATCCAGGGGTATCTGTTATTAATATTTTATTATCTATTAGTTGTTTTGAAATATATCCTATCCATAATTGGATTGTTTTATTTGTATCTGCTACACAGTCTAAATCTAAAAAGTTATATTGTTCTATGTGTTGTCTAGGTGTCCAGTTTTTATTTAGTCTTTTATTCCATAATGTTTTATTTCTATTTTCTCTTTCGTAAGTGTAATAAGTTGGGCTAGTATCTAATCTCTTTGGACTTCTAGTTCCTGACGTACTAGGTTTTTCATCTATATCTTCTACATTAATTTCTATGTTGTTTTCTCTTTCTATTAGGTTAGTATAGGTTTCCGAAGTTTCTGAATATTGATCTAAATCTTCATCATTTTGTTCGCTTATATCGTCTATTCCTATTTTAGGTTGATTTTCTATTGTTCCTGATTCTTCTAATAATATTTTGAATTTTTCTATTTCTTCTGTGAGTTTTAACTCTTCTCGTTGTTTTTCTTTAGCTTTTAATTTTTCTTCATATAATTGTTTAAGTTTTTCTAATTCTTTTTCTAGTTCTTGGATTCTCGTGTCTTTTTCTTCTTTAATTTGATGAACTTCTGTTTGTGCTTGTTTTTTAATTTTTTCTATTTCCTTTTTTCTGTCTATTTCTTCATTTTCTCTGTTTATTCTTACCATTGCTGTTAGACTATCTTCTAGTTTTGCTGATTCTTTTTCTAACATTAAATATAGTTGATCTCCTATCTTTTTAAATCTTCGTCCTAAATTTGAGTGTACAATTTTTATTTCTAGTCCTTTTTGACTTGTATATTTTTCTTTTTCTACAGCATATTCTTCTTTATTCATGGAAGTTCGTGTTGTAATTTATATTCTAGGTGTTGTAGTTTGATTTCTAAATAGAATATTTCTTTCCTTTGTGTTTTTATTGATGCACATACTCCTGCAGTTATGTTGTAGATTAACCTTTCCTTTCTAAATTCAATTTCATCAGTTATTTCATTTATTTTATTGAGTAGTTGTCGTCTATATTCTTCACTGTTATCGATATTATTTCTCATTTTTGCTTTTTTAGATATTTTATATAATTATATTCTATTTTTGAAATTAGGTCTATTAAGTATTCAAGTCTAATGTTGTTTGTTTTATTTGAGCTTAATTGCTTATATTCAGGATATAATATTTTTAATTGATTCTTTAATTTTTTGACTTTTTTCTGAATATGTCCTTTTCTTGACTTCTGTAGTTCTTTATTCATTAATCTTGTATAAATATTTTATTATAATATTCAATTTTTAATGGTTCTAATCTCTGTATTTCTTTTATATTTTCTAGTGCATATTCTAAATATTCTAGATCTCTATTTCTCATATATTTTCTTATATTTTCTTCTAATAAAAGTTCTAACAGTCTTATGTTTTCTACAGTATCTAACCAATATTTCATATATTCGTAGTTTATAATTTCTAACCTGAATTTTTATCTAATTTTCTAATTTCTTCTATAGTCATCTCCTTCCAGCCTTGGTTAATCAGTTCTATGGTTTCTTTTAGTTCTAGCATTTCTTCTACTATCTGAACTAAGATCTTTATCATACATAGGATAAGTAATTCATATTTACGATCTTTACCTGATAGGTTTGGATTCATTTTATGAATTTTTTCTAAACATAATATTCCTTCTAATCTCTTTAGGCATTATTTGAAATTATCCAGTTATTATAGCGTTATTTTGAGTAGTCTTTTTCGGTCATTACTATGCGTTTTCAGCTTTGATCAGTTATCCTAACAACGCCTCAACACCGTGTACTCCCCTAAAACGGCTCTCTTGGCCTTACCGGTTTCCACCTTAGGATGGCATAGTCTGGGCTTACTTACTCGCAGCTTACTAATCACGTACATAGCAAACTTAATCAAGCTTTCATCATAACGACATAACAAGAAGATAATATCATATAATACTTAGGAGATTATAAGGAATATAGCAGTTTAGCTATTCATGTTCATGAATTTACATACCTTAGTTTGTAGATCTGCATCGTTGCTAGGTTTCTCCATAGATGAATATCTTTAAATAGATAGTTCTTATTTTTTGTTTATGGCTCTGATACCAATTTGGGGGTTTGGGGTTTTGCGGAATTGTAAATTGAGAGAGAAGTTGTGGAATGGAGATTGCGGATGCCTTTGGCTTCCGTCTCCTGTCTATTTATAAACAAAAATTTACAAGTGACTCTTTACAAGTGGCCTTTACTGTTCATAAACGACCTCTACTGTTTATGAATAGTAATTTGTGGCCGACACTTTACTATTCTACTTTGCGACTTTTGTTAAAGCAGCCGCCCTATTACTGTAGACTTTACGACTTTTGTACAAAAGAAAAAGTAAACTTTACATCTGTCTACGAAACAAAACAAAAAACTTTACAAATATCTTATCTTCTTTATCTGTTTGTTCTTACGTCATCTTCCACTATCCGAGCTTTTCTTTTTCTTCGTATTATCTTATTCCAGCTGTACTTCCGGTATCTTGTCCATATCTTCACCATGGCATTTTGAGCAATGGTGGTCGGGGTACTTTTGTCCGATAATTTTACAATATCTGGTCAATAGTGCTGGAGATATGTAGCTTTTCCGTATTGCTCTGGTGGTAGGTGTTTCTTCTGGTTTCAGCAAGCTGATTATCCATTGTCTTAATTCTTCCATATCAGCTTCTTTGTATTCTTTAGAATTTGCGTATATAATCGTCTGATCTCGTGAGTAATAGTTCCAGACTGCATTTCCGTTTAGATAATTGTTAGCTAATTCATTTAATATTGTTGCGAGTCCTATTATCCTTTTGTTGGCATAGAACTCTGGTATCTCTGCACATGCTATTTCATCCTATTGGTCTATCTTTTCAGGGATTATCATCTCTTTTGTAAGTCCAATTTTTACCACCTGTATGATGGGTTTTATCTCGTCAAGTAATATTTCTGCTGGGGCTTTTTTACCGATTTCACTTTGCATACAAAATTTATAACATTTCGCACCAAATAGATGTAACATAAAATAAGGGACCAGCTCACAGTTCCCACACTGAGGGGACTTCAGACTCGATTTACAATTACGACAATAATTGTAAACAATTCGCCGTCCATTTTAATTTCTTTTACTTCCAACAATTTCAATTCTTCAATCTTTTTATCTAATAAATTTAACACTATGGGAAGAATCATATATGACCCATTAGGAGTCCCAAAAAATATAGGGACATTGGCCTTTTCAACAAGAAGATTTCGTTCTTGGGAAAACAAGCATAGACGAGCCTTTACATACCTTGCTTCATCGTATATCTTTTAGCCAATTTTGTCCACTTGCTAGCAATTCCAAAACCTTCAGATTCCTTTCTTACAACTCATGAAATGGAGGCTGGCCTATGACAAGATTCCAGCAATAATCCAAGTCGGAAACACGCCACAAAACAACCACAATACAGACACAATTTATAACAACTTTCAACAATTTTTACACACTTTATGTGCTGCATAATTGAAGGATTTAAGGAGAGTTTCACTTACTTCCTTTTGGTAATTAACTCCCACAAGGTTGGGTAAGACTTCCAAGATCACCATGGCTTTGTCACCTTCGCAAAAACCAGCAGAAACTCCCCCACAAATACATACAAAGTTTTACTTCATCTCCTTGCTTTAGTTTGCAAATTTTGAGCAAACAAAGCAAGTAGAAATACTTACCTCCTTTTCTATTCAACTCTAACCAAGATGGAGGTATAACTTCCCTTCCCTACTGCCCAAAAATGCAGCATCTAGGCAGCCAAAAACGTATCAACGCCATGGTTAAAAACTTACGGCATAAGAAACCTCTTTCCAAGCTTGGATAATAAGGAAATTTTCTCCTATACATACAAGTTCTTACCTAGGATTTATTTTCTCCATTGGATAGAGCTCTGTATTCTGAAAAAAAATCAAGTAAAACAGAGTAGAAGTGAGCTTTCTAGCTCAAATTTACTTCATGTAGGCGGGCTGGCCAAGATCTGAGTGGTGCCCGAGTTCGGCGCCCGTGTGGCGTGCCCTCGCGCGCGCCTGTTGCCTGCCTGCCTGCCTCGTGCCCGCGCGCTTGGGCGCTTTTCCAACCGATAGTTCTGTCTTCAAACGAGCATAACTTTTTACTGCGAACTCCAATTGATGAGCGGTTTTTTTCACTGAATCTAGACTCAAATACCTTTCATTTGATAGGTTATGGGACTTCTGAGTCATTATATATTTGGAGATATGTCCGTTCAAAGTTGACCCTTATTTACAAACTTCACATACTCTTCGCATTTTCCTCTTGCACATGTTTCCCTCCTCACCTACGGACAACATAAAACCCATAATTCCCTTAATACGACATATAACCATCAAATAATCATCAAAATTTTTTTTGGTGTGTAACATTATTCCATATAATTTACTACCTTGGTTGTGCATGAAACAAGAAAATTTCATTATGTCCATGCATATTCCTGGTCCCGATGGTACAGGAGATGCAATTGACATCTATCATCAATCATTGATAGAGGAATTGAAGGAGTTATGGGATATTGGAATTGAGACCTTTGATGAATCAACTAGACAAAATTTTAAGTTACATGCTTATTTGTAGTTGACAATACATGACTTTCCAACCGATGAAAATTTATCTGGATGGAGTAAGAAAGTTGGAATGTCCATGTTGCAACAAAGAAACTTACTCAATGAGATTGGCTAATAGTATGAACTAGTGTTTTATGGGTCATTAATGTTATCTTCCTCTTAATCACAAATGGAAGAATTCTAAGGAATCATTTGATAGAACGAAAGAGAAAGGTTTCCTACCCAAAACAATGTTCTGGTATTGAGGTACTTAATCAAGTGCAAGATCTTGAAGGATTACAATTAACAAAGGATCCAAAGTAAAGAATCAAGATATCACATGATGATCGAAAAGATAATTGGAATAAGAAGAGTATCTTTTTTGAAATTCCATATTGGAAATCTCTTTTGTTGAGACATATTTTGGATGTTATGCATATCAAGAAAAATATATATGATAACATTATAGGGACGCGTAATACCCCAGGAACCAAGGATCAAACCCGAGAGTCAAAATGGGGAAAATGCAAAACTGGTGTTATAGGCACAAAACGAGTCGTTGGATGACTCGTGACGACATCCCACGAGTCATCAGGTGAATCTGGGGAGGTTAGGAAAGAATTAGGAAGTTGGAGGAAAAGGGGTCCCCACGGGTGTGGGAACGACTCGTGGTCAGACAACATGAGTCGTTAGGTCAACCGTGGGGTAATGGAGAAGGAAAATTGAAGAGGTCAGACCAGTGTACTTGACGGAAGCTGACAACTACTCGTTGGGTCAGGTAACGAGTCGTGGGATGAATTAAATGTGAAGTTATGTGATTGACATAGTGAACTTGACTACTGGTGACCATGAGACATTATGTCAGTCGTTACGAGCCCAGGATTCCAGGCAGGCTGAGTACTCAATGCGCAGCATGACGAATCGTTCCCCCTAGTGACGATTGGTCAGGTCGTCCGTTAGGACCACCTTGCAGTGTTTTCCTGCGAATTCAGTAAGAGTTTTTTCATAATTCCTAAGTTCCTAAGATTTATACTATTTTATTTAAGGCTCGTTTTACAGGGTTCTAAGAGGGGAAAACCTATTATATGCTAGTTCATTCCATGCATGCAAACTTGAGAGTTTGAAGAGGGGATTTAGAGCAAATTTTGAATGTTTCCATTGGAATCTCATCTTGGGAAATTAAAGAAGTGATAAAATCATCCCTTCCGGGTATGTAGGGTTATGAGTGGGTGTTTCCTTCCTCGCCCATGTGCAATCTTTATCTAAGTATGAGAAATTCCTATGATCAAGTTATGGGGTTTTACCCAATTGCATAATTCTTCAATTTCTATACATGGGTATGACTAGATTATGTTTCTAGTGATGAATTGTGAAGCTTGGGTAGATTTTAAATTGTTTCCAATAAAAATTATGTTTTCTTAGATTATGAAATAAAATGCCCATGGATGAGAAGTTCATGAAAGAAGAGAATGATGATGAATGTATGATGATGATGAGATTTGATGATGAAAACCATATTTCTAAGGCTACATATGATTATGATATAGTTTTCAAAATGAATTGAGTAGATCCAAGCATGATAAAATTTTGGGCAAGGCCCTTATGTCAAGTATGATGATGTAGTATCTCTAAAGTAAGCTTACCACTTGGTTTTGGAGTAGATGCTCCCACTTATATTTGAGCTTGTGGTATGTTTCGAAATAAAGATTCTCATATGCATGAATCCATAATTGAGATGTATGTTTTTCTTGAGCTTCATTTTTCCTACGATGTCGGTTATATGCATGATTTCATTATTGAGCTTTATCAAATGACAATGTTGAGCTTCGTTTCATAAGTTTTTGAGCTTATGCATGATTCCATTGTTGAGCTTCATCAGTAGATGATGTTGAGCTTCGTTATACACGATGTAGAGCATTTCATGTTTTAGTAGAAGAATCTAGCACCGAGCGGGCTATGGGTCGATCACCCTAAGCCCTAGAACTACGTGCCAACATAGGTTGATACTATTATGTTAATGGGACCTCCCTTGTGAGTTATCTCCGGCCCTAATAGCCCATGAGATTGATATCTATATCATGGTAGCGTCCATAGCCATGGAAAGGTTTTGGATGGCTCTGCCCACTTGAGTGTAATAGTTGGGAAAACGTAAGATCTATCATGGTATATTGGTTATGTGACGAGTCTCCCATTGTTTATATGATTCATATTCGCATATTCATTACCCATGGATATTTTTTTAAACATGCATGTTCTAAAAGCAAGGTTTGACTCATTGTTTAGCTTTTCTTATAAATGTCATATCTCAGCCTTAGAGTCATTCGAGCCAGTTATGATGTTATGAAGCTATGCATTGTGATGTTATGAAAAGATTATGATTTTAGAAAGAACCCATGCAGTCCCTCCTATCAGATTTGAAAGCTTATGATATGTTTTGAAAAGTTTTAAATGATTTACTCTACTTAAGCGGTTTTACATACCTTGCATACTCGGTACATTCCATGTACTGACTGCATACTTTCTATGCGGTTTAGTTTCATGATACAGGACCCAGCTCCTAGGCTCGTCCCCGCTCGTAGTCGGTCGTTAGAGTTAGCACCTACTTGGTTGGTGAATCCTCATCGTTTGAGGGCTAGACTTTCAGTTTCCTTATGTATTTTTTAGTTTCAGTATTGTTGAGTTAGTTGGGTTCTTAACCCATCAACTCATCTAGACTAGAGGCTTTTTAGACTTATATACGTGTTAGCTTCAGATTCTTATTCTGATGTTATATAGTTAGACTTTCGCTGAGTTATATTGATGATTTCTTAAGTTTTATCCAGTGCGATAGATATATGCTTATGCCATGGGTTGACCTTGGGTCTCTCGAGGTCCTTGTCTCGTGTCTATGATCTGGGCCTCCGTTCGAGTCGTGACAAACTTGGTATCACAACAATAGGTTTGAAGTGTCCTAAGGTGTGTGAAACTCGCGTTAAGTAGAGTCTTTTTCATGGGTGTGAATTGGGCCAAACTTATGATGAAGAGGCCACGCGACGTTTAGGAAATGTTCCCTTCTTTCATAATCTATGTCTTGCGATGAAAAGTCTATCCTTCTAATTCATGCTATTCATGATTGTAGAATCATGGCTCCTCTAATAATGAATGGAAGGAGGAATGGACATGGTGAAAGCCATGAGGATGGAAATGATTATGGGCATAAGCCATCCCCACCAGTTCAGGAGCCTCAGGCACCGGAGCCAACTGCTCATGCTGAGTTATGGGCCACTATTCAGATGCTTGTGCAGGTCGTTACACATGTTCCACAAAATGGCAATGCAGCAGCGGCTCGAGTCAGAGACTTCTTGAGGATGAACCCGCCAGAGTTCTTGGGGTCCAAGGTAGATGAGGACCCGCATGATTTCATTGATGAGATTGTCAAGATCACCCATGTCATAGGGGTGTGTAGTGTTGAGTGCACAAAGTTGGCCTCCTACCAGTTGAAGGGGTTTGCACATATCTTGTTTCGCCAATGGAAGGATAGCAGGGTCATAGGAGCATGTCCGATCACATGGGAAGAGTTTCAGATTGCTTTCCTTGATTAGTTTTTCATGGGGAGATGAGGGAGATGAAGGAAGTTGTGTTTGTAAACTTGAAGCATGGAAGAATGAAAGTGCAAGAGTATTCTCTTGAGTTCACTCGCCTATCGAAATATGCCCCAGAGTTAGTGGCTGACCAGAGGACGCGGGTGAGCAGGTTTGTGCATGGTATAGCAGGGTATTTGGACAAGGAGTGCCGGTTTGCTATGCTTCACCAGGATATGGACTTCCCTCGCATAGTGTTGTATGCCCAGCAGATGGAGGCAACACATTTGAGAGAGAGAGAGGTCAAGAGGACTGGGACCGAGGACCACAGTTTCTCTCAGCAGAGGTCTGGTGGTGGGCACCGACAGCAGACCCACCTGAGATCATCAGTCCCAGCATCTTCGGCATCGAGTGTGCCATCCAGGCCTAGACATGATCAGAGTGGGCGAGCATCAGGCTCGAGGGGCCAGAGCAGCAGACCTGCAGATTCTAGAATCCCAGCTTGTCGCAGGTGTGGTCGGGGGTACACAGGCCAGTGCTTGGCAGGTTCAGGTGCTTGTTCTGGTGTAGGTAGCCCGTACACAGTCTTTGAGATTTTCAAGCTGCGAGGCAGGATCATGTTGTGGACCGAGGCCCAGTGCTAGTTCAGCAGCCCCTCCCCACGCTCAGCATATCAGGGTGCATCTACTAGCAAAGCTGGCGGTCAGCGCCAGAGCAGATTCTATGCTTTAGCTTCCCGTTACGAGCAGGAGGTCTCCCCGGATGTGGTTACTGGTATGTTGCAATTTTTCCATCTTGATGTTTATGCTTTTCTAGATCCTGGGGTTACCTTGTCTTTTTTGACACCTTATGTAGCCAGTAGACACGGAGTCAGTCCCGATGTCTTGTTAGAACCCTTCTCAGTTTCAACTCCAATAGGTAACTCAATTATAGCTAGACGGGTGTATAGAGGTTGCCCAGTCTCATTCCTTTATAGGTTTACATCAACAAACTTGATAGAGATATCCATGACCGATTTCGATGTTATTCTCGGCATGGATTGGCTATTTGCATGCTATGCTTAAGTTAATTGTAGAACTTGGGCAGTAGAGTTAAAATTTCTGAGTGAGACAGTCTTAGAATGGAAGGGTCGTTCAGTCGTACCAGTAGGTCGATTCATTTCCAACCTTAAGGCCAGGAATATGATTTCTAAGGGTTGCATGTAACATCTAGTTAGGGTTAAGGATGTCGAGTCCGAGACCCCGACTATCCAATCAGTTCCAGTCGTACGTGAGTATCCAGAGGTCTTTCCTAACGATTTTCCAAGTGTCCCTCCCGAGCGGGAGATTGATTTCAGTTTAGATCTTCTTCCCGACACACACCATATATCTATTCCACCTTACAAAATGGCTCTAGCCGAGCTAAAAGAGTTAAAGGATCAGTTTAAGGACCTATTAGATAAGGTCTTTATTAGGCCTAGTAAGTCTCCATGGGGAGCACTAGTGTTATTTGTCCGGAAGAAAGACGGTTCGCATCAAATGTGCATTGACTATAGACAGTTGAAAAAGGTCACCGTTAAGAACAGGTATCCCTTACCCAGGATCGATGATTTGTTTGACCAGATTTAGGGTGCCAAGTGTTTCTCCAAGATTGATCTCAGATCCAAGTATCACCAGCTCAGGGCTCGGGAGAGTGACATCCTAAAAACTGCTTTCAAGACTCGGTATAGTAACAACGGATTTGTTGTTATGACTTTTGGACTAACCAATGCCCCTGCAGCTTTTATGAATCTATGAATTGGGTGTTCAAGGCATATTTGGACGTGTTCGTGATTTTGTTCATTGATTACATCATTATATCTTCTCGGAGTGATGAGGAGCTTGCCGCTCACTTGAGAATAGTGCTTCAGACCCTCAAGGATCATTAGTTGTACGCAAATTTCAGCAACTGTGAGTTTTGGATGGACACCGTGGCATTTTTGGGCCATGTGGTATCGAGTGAGGGCATAAAGGTAGTTTCTCAAAAAATCGAGGCGGTGAAAAATTGGCCCAAACTGGTGAATCCATTAGATATCAAGAGCTTTTTTGGCTTAGCGTGTTACTATCAAAGATTTGTTAAGGTCTTTTCATCTAATGCAGCACCTTTGACCAAGTAGACTCAGAAGAAGGTAAAGTTTCAATGGTCGGAGGCTTGTGAGAAAAGCTTCCAGGAGTTGGAGACTCGACTCACTTCAACACCAGTGTGACCCTACCCGAGGGTGCCGATGGTTTTGTGGTGTATTGTGATGCGTCAAGAATCGAAATTGGGTGCGTATTGATGTAGCATGGGAAAGTGATAGCATATGCCTCAAGACAGTTGAAAGTCAATGAGAGGAATTACCCGACCCATGATCTTGAGTTGGCCGCGGTGGTGTTCGCATTGAAGATGTGGCGGCACTACTTGTACGGGGTCCATATGGATGTATTTATGGACCACAAGAGCTTGCAATATGTATTCACCCTTACGGATCTCAATCTTCGGCAAAGGAGGTGGTTGGAGCTATTAAAGGACTACGACATGAGTGTCCTTTACCACCCGGGTAAGACTAATGTGATAGCGCACACACTTAGTAGGCTCTCTATTGAGAGTGTGTCCCACGTGGATGAGGGAAAGAAGGAGTTGGTGAATGATGTCCATCGAATTGCTAAGTTGGGAGTTAGATTGGTCGACTCGACCGATGGCGATGTTGTTGTACAAAATGGATCAGAATCGTCCTTGGTGACTGATGTGAAAGCTAGGAAAGACGAGTATCTGATGTTGGTGAAACTTAAGGAAGCCGTTCAGATTCAAAAAGTGGAGGTTTTCTCCCAAGGGGGAGATGGGGCGCTACAATACTAGGGCCGTCTATGTATTCCAGATATTGATAATTTAAGGGACCGGATATTGCATGAGGCACATGGATCCAGGTATTCTATCCATTTGGGTGACACCAAGATGTATCATGATTTGCAGGAAATATATTGGTGGAACGACATGAAGATAGATATTGCAGAATTTGTAGCCAAGTGCCCGAACTGTCAGCAAGTGAAAGTCGATCATCAAAGGCTGGAAGGCGTACATCAGGATATTAGTATTCCCACTTGGAAGTTGGAAGAGATTAATATGGATTTCATTATAGGCCTACCTCATACTCGCCGACGCTACGATTCCATTTGGGTGGTGGTAGACAGGCTGACCAAGGATGCACACTTTCTACCAGTCAAAACCACAGATTCAGCGGATGATTATGCCAAACTATATATCCAGGAGTTAGTCTGATTACATGAAGTGCACTTTTCTATTATCTCAGTCCGAGGTACTCAGTATACCTCTCAGTTTTGGTGGTCTTTTCAGAAAGGGCTTGGGACTCAGGTTAAACTCAACACAACATTTCATCCACAAACGGATGGTCAGGTGGAGCGAACAATCCAGACTCTCAAAGACATGTTGAGAGTTTGTGTGATGGACTTTAAAGGTAGTTGGGATGACCATTTTCCCTTGATCTAGTTTTCTTACAATAGCAGCTATCACTCCAGTATCCAAATGGCACCATTTGAGGCTCCCTATGGGTGGAGATGCAGATGCCCATCAGATGGTTTGAGGTTGGTGAGGTAGCTATGATAGGACCGGATTAAGTTCATGAGTCTATGGTGAATGTTCAGTGATAAGGGATAGGATAAAAATCGCTCAGAGTCGTCAAAAGTCATATGCTGATATGAGAAGGAGAGAGTTCGAGTTTGAGGTGGACAATTAGGTATTTCTGAAGGTGTCTCCCATGAAGGGAGTCATGCGGTTTGGAAAGAAAGGAAAACTCAGCTCCCTCTATGTTGGTACCTACCTGGTTATGATAAGAGTTGGTAAGATAGCGTATGAGTTGGACTTTCCATCAGATTTATCTTTAGTTCATCCCATCTTTCATGTATTGCTCTTGAAAAAGTGCTTGGGTTATCCAGCTTTAGTTGTCCCGGTGGAAAGTGTTGGTGTGGAGATAGCCTTAGTTTTGAGGAAATTCCAGTTGCAATCTTGGATCATCAGGTTTAGAGGCTGATGAACAAAGAAGTAGCTTCGGTAAAGGTGTTATGGTTAAATCAGCATGTTGAGGGAGCTACGTGGGAAGCCGAAGCGGCTATGATAGCTAAATACCCTCACCTGTTCCCTACCGGCTCAATTTCAGTTTGACGTATCATTTTTTCCCTAATTCTCTAATCAGTTTCCATGTTCAGTTAATGTGCACAAGTCTAGTTTATGTTATGATAGATGTATGTGATGTCTGAATTCGGTTCAGCTATGTAGTTCTTTTCGGAGGTAGTCACTCCATCAGTTTTCGTTTTAAATAATCAGTATTTGCATATGATGATTGCATTTTTTTGAGTTTTCTGTGTGTTTCTAACATTCAAGGATGAATGTTCCCAAGGGGAAGATATTGTAATACCCCAGGAACCCAAGGATAAGACTCAGGAGTCAAAACGGGAAAAATGCAAAACTGCTATTGTAGGCACAGAACGAGTCATTGGATGACTCGTGAGGATAGCCCACGAGTCATCAGGTGACTCATGGGGAGGTCAGGAAAGAATTGGGAAGTTGGAGGAAAAGGGGTCCCCACGGGCGCGGGAACAGCTCATGGTCAGACACCATAATCGTTAGGTCAACCGTGGGGAAAGGGAGAAGGAAAATAGAAGAGCTCAGACCAATATACTTGACGGAAGCTGACCACGACTCATTGGGTCAGGTAACAAGTTGTGATGTAGGTTGTGGGATGAATTATATGTGTAGTGATATGATTTAGGCAGTAAACTTGACGACTGGTGACCACGAGTCGTGGCCACCCCTGTTAAGTCGTTATGGCAGTCGTAATGAGCCCAGGAGTCCAGGCAGGCAGTGTACTCAATGAGCAACATGACGAGTCGTTCCCCTAGTGATGATCCGTTAGGTCGTCCATTAGGACCACCTGGCAGTATTTTCCTGCAAATTCAGTAAGAGTCTTTTCATAATTCCTATGTTCCTAAGACCTATACTACGTCGTTTAAGGCTCATTTTATAGGGTTTTAAGAGGGAAAATCTATTCTAAGCTAGTTCATTCCATGCATGCAAACTTGAGAGTTTGAAGAGGGGATTTAGAGCAAGTTGAAGGTTTCCATTGGAATCTCATCATGGGAAATTAAAGAAGTGGTAAAATCATCCCTTCTAGGTATGTAGGGTTATGAGTGGGTGTTTCCTTCCTCACCCATGCCCAATCTCTATCTAAGTATGAGAAATTCCTATGATCAAGCTATGGGGTTTTACCTAGTTGCATAATTCTTCAATTTCTATACATGGGTATGATTAGAATAGGTTTTTATTGATGAATTGTGAAGCTTTGGCAGATTTTAAATTGTTTTCAATCAAAATTGTCTTTTCTAAATTATGAAATAAAATGCCCATGGATGATGTCACACCCCACCTTGCGGGGTATGACGGGCACCTGGTGCCTGCTAGACTCTGGCTGCTAAACGGTCCAACCTGAGCACATTTGGTGCTTTGGCTGACTCTGGCTCTATTTCAAGAAACGAACCGGCTATATAGCGGCTGTAAATACAGCCCTCGGCCGATTAGGCCTATAGCCACCTGCATAAAACTTCAGCTAACCAGAAACATACTTATAAAGGGAAACCTATGCGGGCCGACAAGGCCACCATGCTGTCTAGTTATTTGTAACTTAACAATAGAATACTGAATAACTACGTGAATGGCAAGGTCACCACTATTATAAGACTATGGCCCCACACGGCCAACATAATCAACCAAACACACATATACATGTGCGGCCCCACACGACCGGCTCCACTACCACAGGGAAACATCAGACTGCAAGCCTCTAGGAAGTAATAATAGAATGGTCAGGACAGGGCCCCGACCTACCCAAACTGAAATCAAAAAGAAATAGGAACAACCTCCGACTTTCTAGCTCCAGAGGATAGGAGTTGACAACTCTGCTGACTGGATCACGAGGGATTGACTCCTCATCTATATGTACCTACAGGCAAGCAATGCAGCGCCCCCACGGGCGTCAGTACCACAGGTACTGAGCATGTAAAGCAAACTGAAATATACAACTGAAATGGGTAACAACAATAACATGACATATAAGCAGAAAGTAGCTGAGTTTATCTGACTGAGGATAACTGGGGAGAGTTTACCTATTCTGCAACTAAACTGGGCGTCCCTAACGACGTGTCGTCCTACTGTCTATCAGTATCTAATAGCACATATAGATATACATATAAATACACACAATACCTGACCGACCCCCATAAGCCGAAAGGTGCCAACCAACAGAAAAATCTATTTACCCCTACCCGGGTCTAAACCATCCAAAAATAAGTCACTCCACTCGTCTGATAACTGTGAGCTCCTCCTACTGGCCCCCTTGGGTACGTAGCTCAGGTCTTGGCCTCTGACAATAAACTGTGTCTGAGTCCGAAGACTCCTGCCTTTGGGCGCAAGTGCTCATGGGGTAATCTGCTGCTGTATCTGTGACTGAAACTGCCCCTAGGTGCAAGCACGCAACATGGTAATTTTATAAAAATCTGTATCTGAAATTGCCCCTGGCCACAAGCGCACATAGAGTAATCTGCCCCTGTAAACAGGGTAATCTGGCTCTGCACAGAGCAAACTAAACTGCCCCTGCAAGCAGGGTAATCTGGACCGTATTATCATGGTGGTCGGCCATCATCGTCCTCTAGGCGGACGACATCGCCCAGCTGGTGGAGGTATCTGAATGTGGTATCGACATAGCAATAACCCAGGGGCGGAGGGGATGCTAAGGGACACCCACATGCCATATCAAGTCTCAACATGAAAAACACATATACAGCAAGCATGCTCAAATGAAAAATACTAATCATATTCTCTTCTTTTATTTCAAGGCCAGTCCGTATTAAACAACTGATGCTATATTCTGTTTTGCACTGTTTCTAATTGTTGGGCTAACTGCTACCTGGCCTTTATCTGTTTTTGGAGTTATATCTATATCTGATTACAGATCTCATTATATCTGGATATAACTCGATACCATAGAACATGCCATCTATAACTGGATATAACTCAATAACATAAGATGTGCCATCTATTACAAGATACAGTCTCAACTAATGTAATACATTCTATCTGTAATCTTGCTAATTCATTATACTGCTTTTACAACTTCCATTCTGTATATTACGTAAGAACATGCTAAGCTACTAGCAGATACCACGTCACTATCTAAAATCATCTGACTATCCGTTATTCTGATTATCGTATGATACGTAATAATATACTAGCATGCTTGTTGGAAATAGTACTAAAATTGTTCATGTACGCTGGGTATCTGTCAATATCCTTTATTCTATTTATTTTCTAGACTGTACTTCCTGGCTTGCCGAAAGAATAGCTTTACATACCTGGTTTCTGAGTACCTGACTGACCGATGTGATTTCCATCGGTACTTCTGCTGTTTCTCCCAACTACATTCATATGCATGTCAATTAGAACCAAATACACCAATATTCTGAAAGAAAATGTCACTTTCGATATATTTATAGTCTAAACTTTAGCTTATCAAAAGACGGTCAAAAACTTGCTATTTCTCGAAAGTCCAGAAGGGAGAAATATTCACTTTAAGGCTTGGAGCATGTTGACACTAGTTTGGAGCAATTCCACTTACCTCAGTTCGGTAGCACAATGATTCGTCGGCCGAATTTCACGAAACTAAATCCGTAGGAATGCTCCTTGCTGCTAAATACCTCGGTATCTAGAGTTAATTTGAGTTTGGACCGCGTTTAACGACGTAATCGGACAATAATTTAGTAGTACTCTCGCACCCTCTCTGCTTCTCTTCGTGAGTTCTAGAAATTATATGAAATATAACATTTAAAACCGAAGTGGAGGGCTTATATAGTTGGGCCTGGACAGGGCCAACGTGTCACGGAGCCAACGCGGAGGCTCCACCTCCATGACACGTTGCCATCGCGGAGGGGCTCTGCCCCGGCTCCTTTCGCGATTGTTCGATGTGTTTCTCGTCCGGTCTTGTCTCGGGCCTTTTCCTAGCTTGTATGGCTTTCAAATACTCTTAACCAACATGCGAATAGGCCATCTATGTGTCGGGAATTTTACGGGGTATAACATTCTCTCCCCTTAAGAACATTCGTCCTCGAATGTAAACTTCTACCTAGAGGACTTTTCAACTTACTCAACTTGTTTCTAGAAATATTTCGGCAGAGTTTCCCCTGTAATATGGACTATCCCAAAAACCTGATAAGCAGAAAAGCCCAATACAGGTACTCCACGCGATATAATAATATCCATATATAACTGTCTATAATAAATCGCCTGCTTCCATATATGAAATATAAGCATTCATAAAGAAAAACATTTCTAACATACCTCCTGTTTGCCTAAGCCTGGAATATGTCGGGATATCTGGCTTTCATGTCCTCCTCGGCTTCCCAGGTCATCTCTTCTCGGTTCCTGTTATGCCACAACACCTTGACAGACGCAATATCTTTAGTTCTCAATCTACGAATCTGTCTGTCTAAGATAGCTACTGGAATCTCTTCATATGCTAACTCTTCTGTGACCTGGACATCCTGAACTGGAACAACTGTGGAAGGGTCTCCTACGAACTTCCTCAACATAGATACATGGAATACTGGGTGAACAAACTCTAATTCTGGGGGCAAGTTCAATTCGTATGCAACTCAGCCTATTCTCCGCCGAATTTGATATGGCCCAATGAACCTCAGGCTAAGCTTGCCTTTCTTGCCAAATCTCATTACCCCTTTCATCGAAGATACTTTCCAATATACCCAGTCATCCACTGCATTCTAGATTTCTGCGCCGCATATCCATATAAGACTTCTGGCAGCTCTGAGCAGTCAGTAGGCGTTCCCTGATAAGCTTCACCGCCTCTTCTGCCCGACGAATAATATCCGGCCCAATCAGTGCCGTCTCCCCCACTTCAAACCAGCCGATGGGTGATCTACATTTCCGCACGTATAATGCTTCAAAGGGCGCCATCTGGATAGCTGAATGATAACTATTATTATAGGCAAATTCAATCAATGGCAGATGCTCATCCCAGCTACCCCCAAAATCTAGTACACACGCTCGTAGCATATCTTCGAGCATCTGGATAGTTCGTTCTGCTTGCCCATCTGTCTGAGGATGAAAGGTTGTACTTAAGTTAATCTGTGTCCCCAGGCCTCTCTGGAACGATTGCCAAAATCTAGCTGTAAACAGTGCTCCCCTGTCTGAAATAATAGATACCGGTACTCCATGTAATCTAACTATTTCTATGATATATAATTCGGCATAATCCTCGGCCGAGAAGGTAGCTTTAACTGGCAGGAAATGAGCTGATTTTGTCAGCCTGTCAACTATTACCCAAATAGAATCGTGTCTATGTTTGGTTCGGGGTAACCCTATTACAAAAATCCATATTTATCGCTTCTCATTTCCACAAAGGCACGACTACATCCTGCGTCAGACCGCCCGGTTTCTGGTGTTCTGCTTTCACCTGCTGGCAGTTAGGACATCAAGATACAAATTCAGCTATTTCAGCTTTTATACCTGGCCACCAGTAGATGTCTCTGATGTCGTGGTACATTTTCATTACTCCTAGATGGAGGGAATAGCGAGCATAATGTACCTCATGCATGATCTACTGGCGAAGCCCTGAAATATTCGGGACGCTTAGGCGGCCCTTACAATGCAGCATTTCATCCTCAGTCACTTGGAAATCTGGCTCCTTACCTTTCTGAACTCTATCTCTAAGCTGGACTAAGTCAGGGTCCCCGTACTTCCGTTCTTTTACCTCTGTAACTAACGATGACACAGCAGAGTTCTGAATCACCGCTCTGTTATTTTCTGTCTCTACTACTCGAACGGCTAAACTAGCTAGCTGGTGAATTTCCTTGGCTAACTCCCGCTTCTTGGGTCGCAAATATGCTAAACTCCCCATTGACTTACGGCTGAGGGCATCTGCTACTACATTAGCCCTCCCTAGGTGGTAGAGAATATTTACGTCATAATCTTTCAGCAATTCTAACCAACGACGCTGCCGCAGATTTAACTCCCTCTATGTGAAAATGTACCGCAGGCTTTTATGATCTGTAAAAATGTCTACATGAACGCCATACAGATAATGCCTCCAGATTTTCAGAGCGTGGATCACTGCGGCCAGTTCCAGGTCATGGGCTGGATAGTTCTTTTCGTGCTTCCTCAGCTGTCTGGAAGCACAAGCAATTACCTTCCCATGCTGCATCAGCACACAACCCAGTCCAATGCCTAAAGCGTCGCAATACACCGCATACCCATCTGTTCCCTCTGGCAATGCTAGTACTGGGGTGGAGGTTAATCTGTCTTCCAATTCTTGAAAACTCTGCTCACATGCCTCCGTCCACTGAAATTTTGCTGCTTTCTATGTCAGCTTTGTCAGAGGTGCTGCTATAGTGGAGAATCCTTCAACAAATCTCCGGTAATACCCTACTAAACCCAGGAAACTGCGGACCTCGATCGGAGTGGTAGGTCTGGGCCATGTCTTGACCGCCTCTATTTTATGTGTGTCCACCTGTATACCAGCATTCGACACGATATGCCCCAAAAAGGCAACTGAGTTTAGCCAGAACTCACACTTAGAAAACTTGGTGTACAACTGACGGTCTCTAAGGATCTGGAGTACTGTTCGCAAATGGTTCTGGTGATCTGTCTCTGAAAGAGAATATACCAGAATATCATCGATAAATACTATCACGAACAGATCCAAATACGGTCTGAATATGCTGTTCATCAGGTCCATAAACACTGCGGGAGCATTTGTCAGCCCAAAAGACATGACTAGAAATTCAAAGTTACCGTATCTGGTCCTGAAAGCAGTCTTTGGAATGTCCCTCTCACGAACTCGGACCTGGTGGTATCCGGACCTCAGATCTATCTTAGAGAACATCTGACCCCCTGCAACTGGTCAAACAAATCATCTATTCTAGGGAGCAGGTATTTGTTTTTAACCGTTACCTTATTCAGCTGCCGGTAGTCTATACACATACGGAGTGAGCCATCTTTCTTTCTCACAAACAGAACTGGCGCACCCCACGGGGAAGTACTGGGCCTGATAAAGCCTTTGTCGAGCAAATATTTTAATTGCTCTTTCAACTCTCTAAGCTCAGCTGGTGCCATGCGATACGGGGAAATGGATATAGGTTGAGTTCCTGGCAACAGGTCAATTGCAAAATCTATCTCCCTTTCGGGAGGGATACCAGGCAACTCATCTGAAAATACGTCAGGGAATTCATTGACCACTGGAACAGACTGAAGAGTCAGAGGTTCCACCCGAACGTCCTGGACTCTAACTAGGTGGTAAATACATCCCTTTGCTATTAATTTCCTCACCTGAAGGTAGGAAATAAACCTACCTTTTGGCGTAGCTGTACTCCCTTTCCATTCTCGCACTGCTTCCCCTGGAAAGTGAAATCGGACCGTCTTGGTCCAGCATTCTAAGTTGGCATAGCATGCCACTAACCAGTCCATACCCATAATGGCATCGAAGTAGACCATCTCAAGTTCTATCAAGTCTACGGTGGTCTGGCGATCAGCAACCTCTACCGTACACCCTCGGTAAACTCTTTTAGCTGTAATCGAGTCACCGATCGGTGTAAGCACTGAAAAGGGCTGTTGAAGCAATTCTGGTTCGATACCCAACTTTCGGGCCACAAATGGTGTAATATATGACAAGGTAGACCCTGGATCAATCAATACATAAATAGGGTATGAACAGATGATCAATATACCTGTGACCACGTTAGGAGATGCCTCTGAATACTACCTCCCTGGTAATGCATAGGTACGGCTGGGTCTTGCACCTGACCCAGAGGCTCCTGATCTACCTCGGCCCCTATTTACTGAACCTGAGGGTCTGCACCCTGCTGAGGCTGCTGGAGCTCGTGGCCCCGCTGATGTTCTATCCAGACTATCTCGACTGCCCTGTCCTCTGGCCGGACAATCTCTCATTAAATGCCCTTCCTGTCCGCAGTAATAGCACCCTGAGAAGCCTTGCCTGCAGGCTCCAGGATGGGGTCGGTGGCATATAGGACAAGGGGTAGGTGCAAACCTACTCTTCTCTGCCCTCCGCTGCTAAGGTAATGCTACTGTTCGTAAACTGCTACTGGACTCTTACTGACTCTGGCGAACAAATCTGCCTCTCTGCTACTGTATCAGAGGTAAAAATCTGGGTGACCTATCTGAAAATCGTGGTCTCGGCCCCCTAGGGATTTCCCCCTGAATCTCAGCGGGTCTGTTTCTACAACGCTGCTCTGAAGTCACCTACTTATCGCCCCGCTGCCGCTGTCTCAGGCCCTCAATTGTCTGTGCGACGGCCTGTACCCTGGCTATGTCCATGTCCTCTCTCAAATTAGCCGTCATGCACATCTCTATGTAATCTGAATTCAGTCCCATAATAAAGTGATGGACTTTGGACGACATGGTGTCCACAAATGATGGAGCATAGCGGGCTAAGGAGTCGAACTATAGAGAATACTCACTAACGCTCCTGGCCCCCTCCTCTAAGTGTAAGAAATGGTCCATCCGGGCCTGTCTGACCTCCTGGGGTAAGTAGTGGTCCAGGAAGGCCTCTGAGAAGCTGGACCAAGTAGGAGGGGCTGCATCTCTTCCCCAAGATCTCTCCCAACTTTCGTACCATAATATAGCTATGTCCCGTAACCGAAACACTGCCAGCTCAACTGATTCTCTAAGGGTCACATGCATAACCCGAAAAATTCTCTGCATCTAGTCTAGAAAATCCTGGGGGTCCTCCGCTGAATCTGACCCTGTAAACTGAGGGGGTCCCAATGCCAAGAATTCTCTAACCCTGGAACTACCTGGCCACCTAGAGGTTCTGCTGCTGCAGGTGGTACCAGCTGACGCTGAGTAGCTAGCATCTGGGTTAACATAACCATCGCACTACATAGCTCCTGATCAGATGAAGTGGGTGCAGGAGTTGTGGGAGGCGATGCTACCTCAAATGGTGTCTGGCGAGGCGGAGACTGCTGGGAGGGTCGAGATGACACCTCCGCATCGCCCTCAGACCGGGTTGAATCTGGCTGTAAGTGAGGCATCCTGCTGGTGCCTTCGCCTGCCGCTATATCTAATCTCCTGCCTGTAGCAGGGTGCCACTAATCTGCCATAGTATCTGTAGACAAAGAGGGTGGTAAGTTTCAAAAGGACCAACCCTATACTGTACTGTGCTATGGCACGACTGAGTATTGAAGAAGGGTAACCATCCTATTATGCCTCGCAGCCTCCTGCCTATAGTATGTGGTGCACAACACATCCATAGACAAGACTCTACTTAGCACGACTTACAGACTCCCTGGGATACGAACTGCTCTGATACCAAGTTTGTCACACCCCACCTTGGGGGTATGACGGGCACCTGGTGCCTGCTAGACTCTGGGTTGGTAAACGGTCCAGCCTGAGCACATCTGGTGCTTTGGCTGACTTTGGCTCTATTTCAAGAAACGAATCGGCTATATCCGGCCGATTAGGCCTATAGCCACCTACATAAAACTTTAGCTAACCAGAAACATACATATAAAGGGAAACCTATGTGGGCCGACAAGGCCACCATGCTGTCTAGTTATCTATAACTTAACAATAGAATACTGAATAACTACGTGACCGGCAAGGTCACCACTATTATCAGACTATGGCCCCACATGGCCAACGTAATCAACCAAACACATATATACATACGCGGCCCCACACGACCGGCTCCACTACCACAGGGAAACATCAGACTGCAAGCCTCTAGGAAGTAATAATAGAATGGTCGGGACAGGGCCCCGACCTACCCAAACTGAAAACAAAAAGAAATAGGAACAAACCTCTGACTGTCTAGCTCCGGAGGATAGAAGCTGACAACTCTGCTGACTGGATCACGAGGGATCGACTCTTTGTCTATGTGTACCTACAGGCAAGCAATGCAGCGCCCCCACGGGCGTCAGTATCACAGTTACTGAGCATGTAAAGCAAACTGAAATATACAACTGAAATGGGTAACAACAATAACATGACATATAAGAAGGAAGTAGCTGAGTTTATCTGACTGAGGATAACTTGGGAGAGTTTACCTATTCTGCAACTAAATTGGGCGTACCTGACGACGTGTCGTCCTACTGTCTATCAGTATCTAATACCACATATAGATATACATATAAATACACACAATACCTGACCGACCCCCATAAGCTGGAAGGTGCCAACCAATAGAACAATCTATTTACCCCTACCCAGGTCTAAACAGTCCAAAAATAAGTCACTCCACTCGTCTGATAACTGTGAGCTCCTCCTACCGGCCCCCTTGGGTACGTAGCTCAGGCCTTGGCCTCTGACAATAAACTGTGTCTGAGTCCGAAGACTCCTGCCTCTAGGCGCAAGTGCTCATGGGGTAATCTGCTGTTGTATCTGTGACTGAAACTTCCCCTGGGTGCAAGCACGCAACAGGGTACTTTTATAAAAATCTGTATCTGAAATTGCCCCCGGCCACAAGCGCACATAGAGTAATTTGCCCCTGTAAACAGGGTAATCTGGCTCTGCGCAGAGCAAACTAAACTGCCCCTGCAAGTAGGGTAATCTGGACCGTATTATCATGATGGTCGGCCATCATCGTCCTCTATGCGGACGGCATCGCCCAGCTGGTGGCAGTATCTGAATGTGGTATCGACACAGCAATAACTCAGGGGCGGAGGGGATGCTAAGGGACACCCACATGCCATATCAAGTCTCAACATGAAAAACACATATACAGCAAGCATGCTCAAATGAAAAATACTAATCATATTCTCTTCTTTTATTTCAAGGCAAGTCCGTATTAAACAACTGATGCTATATTCTGTTTTGCACTATTTCTGATTGTTGGGCTAACTGCTACCTGGCCTTTATCTGTTTCTGTAGCTATATCTGTATCTGGAGTTATATCTATATCTGATTACAGATCTTATTATATCTGGATATAGCTCGATACCATAGAACATGCCATCTATAACTGGATATAGCTCAATAACATAAGATGTGCCATCTACTACAGGATACAGTCTCAACTAATGTAATACATACTATCTGTAATCTTGCTAATTCATTATACTGCTTTTACAACTTCCATTCTGTATATTACATAAGAACATGCTAAGTTACTAGCTGATACCACATCACTATTTAAAATCATCTAACTATCCGTTATTCTGATTATCGCATGATATGTAATAATATACTAGCATGCTTGTTGGAAATAGTACTAAAATCATTCCTGTACGCTGGGTATCTGTCAATAGCCTTTATTCTATTTATTTTCTAGACTGTACTTCCTGGCTTGCCGAAAGAATAGCTTCACATACTTGGTTTCTGAGTACCCGACTGACCGATGTGATTTCCGTCGGTACTTCTGCTGTTTCTCCCAACTACATTCATATACATGTCAATTAGAACCAAATACACCAATATTCTGAAAGAAAACGTCACTTTCGATATATTTATAGTCTAAACTTTGGCTTATCGAAAGACGGTCAAAAACTTGCTATTTCTCGAAAGTCCAGAAGGGAGAAATATTAACTTTAAGGCTAGGAGCATGTTGACTCTAGTTTGGAGCAATTCCACTTACCTCAGTTCGGTAGCACGATGATTCGTCGGCTGAATTTCACGAAACTAAATCCGTAGGAATGCTCCTTGCTGCTAAATACCTCAGTATCTGGAGTTAATTTGAGTTTGGACCTCGTTTAATGGTGTAATCAGACGATAATTTAGTAGTACTCTCGCACCCTCTCTGCTTCTCTTCGTGAGTTCTGGAAATTGTATGAAATATAACATTTAAAACGAAAGTGGAGGGCTTATATAGTTGGGCCTGGACAGGGCCAACGTGTCACGGAGCCAACGCAAAGGCTCCGCCTCCGTGACACGTTGCCATCGCGGAGGGGCTCTGCCCCGGCTCCTTTCGTGATGGTTCGACATGTTTCTCGTCCGGTCTTGTCCTGGGCCTTTTCCTAGCTTGTATGGCGTTCAAATACTCTTAACCAATATGCGAATAGGCCATCTATGTGTCGGGAATTTTACGGGGTATAATAGATGAGAAGTTCATGAAAGAAGAGAATGATGATGAATGTATGATGATGATGATATTTGATGACGAAAAGCATGTTTCTAAAGCTATCCATGATTATGATATTGTTTTCAAAATGAATTCAGTAGATCCAAGCATGATAATGTTTTGGGCGTGGCCCTTATGTCAAGTATGATGATGTAGTATCTCCAAAGTAAGCTCACCACATGATTTTGGAGTATATGCTCCCACTTATATTTGACCATGTGGTATGTTTCGAAATAAAGATTCTCATATGCATGAATTCATAATTGAGATGTATGTTACAATCGAGCTTCATTTTTCCTACGATGTCGGTGCTATGTATGATTTCATTATTGTGCTTTTTCAAGGGACAATGTTGAGCTTCGTTTGATATGATGTTATGTTGATGCATGATTCCATTGTTGAGCTTCATTATACACGACGTAGAGTATTGAATGTTTTGGGAGAAGGTTCTAGCACCGAGCAAGCTAAGGGTCGATCACCCTATGCCCCAGAACTACACGCCAACATAGGTTGATACTATTATCTTAATGGGACCTCCCTTGTGAGCAATCCTAGGCCCTAATGGACCATGAGCTTGATATCGATATCATGGTAGCGTCCTTAGCCCTGGCAAGGTTTTGGACGGCTTTGTCCACCTGAGTGTGATAGTCGGGACCACGTAAGCTCTACCGTGGTATGTCGGTTAAGTGATGAATCTCCCATTGTCTGCATGATTTAGATTTGCATATTCATTACCCATGGTTATTATTTTAAACTTGCATGTTCTAAAAGAAAGGTTTGACTCATTGTTCAGCTTTTCTTATAAATGTTGTAGCTCAACTTTGAGTCATTCGAGTCAGTTATGATGTTATGAAGCTATGTATTGTCAAGTTATGAAAAGATTATGATTTTATAAAGAATGCATGTAGTCCCTCCTATCAGATTTGAAAGCTTATGATATGTTATGAAATGTTTTAAATGATCTACTTTACTTAAGCGGTTTTACTTACCTTGCATACTCGGTTCATTCCACGTACTGACTGCATACTTTCTATGCTATATCGTTTCATGATACAGGACCCAGCTCCTAGGCTCGTGCCCGCTCATAGTCAGTCGTTAGAGTTAGCACCTACTTGGTTGGTGAGTCCTCATCCTTTGAGGGCTAGACTTTTAGTTCCCTTATGTATTTTTTTAGTTTTAGTATTATTGAGTTAGTCGGGGTCTTGTCCCATCAACTTGTCCAGACTAGAGGATTTTCATACTTATGTACGTGTTAGCTTCGAATGCTTACTCTAATGTTATATAGTTAGACTTCCACTGAGTTATATTGATGATTTCCTCAGTTTTATCGAATAAGATAGATATATGCTTATGCCATGGGTTGGCATGGGGTCTCTCGGGGTCCCTTTTCCCGTGTCTACGATTCGAGCCTCCGTTCGGGTCATTACAAACTTGGTATCAGAGTAATAGGTTTGAAGTGTCCTAGGGTGTCTGAAAGTCGTGTTAAGTAGTCTTTTTCATAGGTTCAAGCATGCCACACTTTTGACCAAGGGGCTACAGGACATTTAAGAAATGTTCCCTTGTTTCATGATCTATGTCGTGCGATGAATAGTCTTTCTATCCTTCTAATTCTTGCTATTTGCGATTGCAGAATCACTGCTCCTCGAAGAATGAATGGAAGGAGGAATGGACATGGTGAAGCCCACGAGGATGGAAATTGTTGTGGGCATCAGCCAGCCCCACCATAGTTCAGGCTCCTCAAGCACCGGAGCCAGCCGCTCATGTTGAGTTCTGGGAAGCTATTCAGATGCTCGCACAGGCCTTCACCACTCAAGTCAATCAGTAGGCCATTGCGCATGTTCTGGAAATGGAAATGCAGAGGCGGCTCGAGTCAGAGACTTCTTTAGGATGAACCCGCCGGATTTTTGGGGTCCAAGGTAGATGAGGACCAGTATGATTTCACTGATGAGATTGTCAAGATCCCCCATGTCATGGGGGTGAGCAATGTTGAGTGTCTAGAGTTGGCCTCCTATCAGTTGAAGGGGATTGTGCATATCTGGTTTCGCCAATGGAAGGACAGCAGGGTCGCAGGAGCAGGTCCAATCACGTGGGAGGAGTTTCAGATTGCATTCCTAGATCGGTTCTTCCCTCGGGAGATAATGGAGCTGAAGGCAGCTAAGTTTGTAAACTTGAAGCAAGGAAGAATGACACTGCAAGAGTATTATCACTCGCCGTTTGAAATATGCCCCAGAGTTAGTGGCTGACCAGAGGACGCAGGTTAGCAGGTTTGTGAATGGTATAGCCGGGTATTTGGACAAGAAGTGCCGGATTGATATTCTTCACCAGGATATGGACTTCCCTCGCATAGTGTTTTACACCCGGAAGATGAAGGCAACACATTCTAGAGAGAGGGCGGTCAAGAGGGCCAGGTCTGAGAACCACAGATTCTCTCAGTAGAGGTCCGGTGGCGGGCACGATAGCAGGCCCACCAGATATCATGAAACCCAGCATCTTCGGCATTGAGTGCGCTATCCAGGACTAGAAATGATCAAAGAGGAGAGCGTCAGGCTCGAGGGTTCAGAGAAGTAGACCTGCAGATTCTAGCATCCCAGCTTGTCACAAGGGTGATCGGGGCACACTGGCCAGTGCTTAGCAGGTTCAGGTGCTTGTTTCAGGTGTGGGCAGCACGGACACATGCTTTGAGATTGTCCAGCTGCGAGGCAGGATCAGGTTGGGGGCCGAGGCCCAGCTGCTAGTTCAGCAGCCCCTCCCCCACGCTCAGCACATAAGGGGGCATCTACTATCACAGCTGGTGGTCAGCGCCAGATTAGATTCTATGCTTTAGCTTCCCGTCAGGAATAGGAGATCTCCCCGGATGTGGTCACTCGTATGTTGCGAGTTTTCCATATTGATTTTATGCTTTGCTAGATGTGGTGGCTACCTTGTCTTTTGTGACACCTTATGTGGCCAGTAGCTTTGGAGTCAATCCCGATGTCTTGTCAGAACCCTTCTCAGTTTGCACTCCAATAGGTGACTCAGTTATAGCTAGACGGGAGTATAGAGGTTGCCCAGTCTAAGTCCTTCGTTAGGTCACCTTAGCAGACTTGATAGAGTAATTGATGACTGATTTTGATGTTATTCTCGGCATGGATTGGCTATTTGCATGCTATGCGTCAGTTAATTGTAGAACCCAAGTAGTAGAGTTCAGATTTTCGGGTGAAGGGTAGTTCAGCCGTGCTTGTAGGTCGATTCATTTCCTACCCTAAGGCCAGGAAGATGGTTTCTAAGGGTTTCATGTACCATCTAGTTAGGGTTAAGGATGTCAAGTCCGAAACCCCGACTATCCATTCAGATCCAGTCATACGTGAGTATCCAGAGGTCTTTCCTGATGATTTGCTAGGTGTCCCTCCCGAGCGGGAGATTGATTTCAGTATAGATCTTCTTCCTGACATGCAACCTATATCTATTCCTCCCTACCGAATGGCTCCAACCGAGCTAAAAGAGTTGAAGGATCAATTCAAGGACCTATTAGATACAGGCTTTATTAGGCCGAGTAAGTCTCCAAGGGGTGCACTTGTGTCATTTGTCCGGAAGAAGGATTGTTCGCTTCAGATGTGCATTGGCCATCGGCAGTTGAACAAGGTCACTGTTAAGAAAAGGTAACCCCTACCCAGGATCAATGATTTGTTTGACCAGCTTCAGGGTGACAATTGTTTCTCCAAGATTGATCTCAGATCCGGGTATCACCAGCTCAGGGTTCGGGAGAGTGACATCCCGAAAACCGCTTTCAGGACTCGGTATGGTCACTACAAATTTATTGTTATATCTTTTGGACTAACCAATGCCTCTACAGCTTTTATGGATCTAATTAACAGGGTGCTCAAGGCATATTTTAAAATGTTCTTGATTGTGTTCATTGATTACATCCTTATTTACTCTTGGAGCGAGAAGGTGCATGTCGTTCACTTTAGAGTAGTGTTTCAGACATTCAAGGATCGTCATTTGTATGAAAAGTTCAGCAAGTGCAAGTTTTGGCTGGTCTCCGTGGCATTTTTGGGTCATGTGGTATCGAGTGAGGGCATAAAGCTAGATTTTAAGAAAATTAAGGCAGTGAAGAATTGGCCTAGACCGGTGAACCCATCAGATATCAGGATCTTTTTGTGGTTAGCGGGTTACTATCAGAGATTTTTTGAGGGCTTTTAATCTATTTCAGCATCTATGACCATGTTGACTCAGAAGAAGGTAAAGTTCCAATGGTTGGAGGCTTGTGAGAAAAGCTTCCAAGAGTTGAAGACTCGACTCACTTCAGCACTAGTGTTGACCCTACCCGAGGGTACCGTGTGGTGTACTGTGATGTGTCAATAATCGAACTTGGGTGCGTGTTGATGCAGCATGGGGAAGTGATAGCATATGCCTCAAGACAGTTGAAAGTCCATGAGAGAAATTACCCAACCCATGATCTTGAGTTGGGTGGTGTTCGCATTGAAGATATGGTGGCACTTCTTGTATGGGGTCCATGTGGATGTATTTTCGAACCACAAGGGCTTGCAATTTGTGTTCATGCAAAAGGATCTCAATCTTCGGCAAAGGAGGTGGTTGGAGCTACTAAAGGACTACAACATGAGTGTCCTTTACCACTCAAGTAAGGATAATATGGCAGTGAACGCACTTAGTAGGCTCTCTATAGAGAGTGTGTCCCACGTGGAGGAGGGAAAGAAGGATTTGTGAAAGATGTCCATCAACTTACAAGGTTGGGAGTTTGATTGGTCGACTCGATCGATGGAGACGTTGTTGTGCAAAACGGATCAGAATCGTCCTTGGTGACTGATGTGAAAGCTAGGCACGACGAGGATCCGATGTTGGTGAAACTGAAGGAAGTCGTTCAGGGTCAGAAAGTGGAAGTTTTCTCCCAAGGGGGAGATGGGGTGCTGCGGTACCAGGGCCATCTATGTGTTCCAAATATTGACAATTTGAGGGACCGGATATTGCATGAGGCACATGGATCCAGGTATTTTATCCATCCGGGTGCTACAAAGAAGTATCATGATTTGCAGGAAATATATTGGTGGAACGACATGAAGAACGATATTGCAGAATTTGTAGCCAAGTGCCTGAACTGTCAGCAAGTGAAAGTCAAGCATCAAAGGTCGGGAGGCGTACTTCAGGATATTAGCATTCCCACTTGGAAGTGGGAAGAGATTAATATGGATTTTATTACAGGCCTACCTCGTACTCGCCGACGCCACGATTCCATTTGGGTGGTGGTAGACAGGTTGACCAAGGCTGCACACTTTCTACTAGTCAAAACCACAAATTCAGCATATGATTATTCCAAATTATATATCTGGGAGTTGGTGCGATTACATGGAGTGCCCTTGTCTATTATCTCAGACCGAAATACTCAGTTTACCTCTCAGTTTTGGCGGTCTTTTCAGATAGGGCTTGGGACTCAAGTTAAACTCAGCTCAACATTTCATCCGCAAATGGATAGTCAGGCAGAGCAAACAATCCAGAATCTTGAGAACATGTTTAGAGCTTGTGATATGGACTTTAAAGGTAGTTGGGATGATCACTTACCCTTGATCGAGTTTTCTTACAATAATATCTACCACTCCAGTATCTAAATGGCACCGTTCATGGCTCTCTTGGGGGGAGATACATATCGCTCATCGAATGGTTTGAGGTGTGTGAGGCAACTATGATAGGACCATATTCGTTTCATGAGGCTATGGTGAAGGTTTAGTTGTTAAGGGATATGATAGAAACCACTCAGAGTCGTCAAAAGTCATATGCTAATGTGAGAAGGAGAGAGTTGGAGTTCAAGGTGGATGATTGAGTATTTCTGAAGGTGTCTCCCATGAAGGGAGTCATGCGTCTCGAAGAGAAAGGAAAACTCAGCACCCGCTGTGTTGGTCCCTACCGAGTTATGAGAAGAGTTGGTAAGGTAGCACATAAGTTGGATTTGCCATCAGGTTATCTTCAGTTCATCCCGTCTTTCATGTATCTCTCTTGAAAAAGTGCTTGGGTGATCCAGCTTTAGTTGTTTCGGTGGAAAGTGTTGGTGTGGGAGATAGCCTCAGTTATGAGGAAATTCCAGTTGCAATCTTGGATCGTCAGGTTCGGAGGCTAAAGAACAAAGAAGTAGCTTTAGTAAAGGTGATATGGTGAGATCAGCATATTGAGAGAGCTTCGTGGGAAGCCGAAGCGGCTATGATGGCAAAATACTGTCACCTGTTCCCTACCGGTTCAGTTTCAGTTTGAGGTATCAGTTTTTTCCCTAATTCTCTAATTAGTTTCCATGTTCAGTTCATGTGCACAAGTTTGTTTTATGTTATGATAGATGTATGTGATGTCTAAATACGGTTCATCTATGTAGTTCTTTTCGGAGGTAGTCATTCTGTTGGTTTTCGGTTTAAATAATCAGTATTTGCATATCATCATTGCATGTTTCTGAGTTTTCAGTGTGTTTTGAACATTCGAGGATAAATGTTCCCTAGGGGGAGATATTGTAATACCCCGGAAACCCAAGGATCAGACGCATGAGTGAAAACGAGGAAAATACAAAACTGGTGTAGCATACATAGAACGAGTCATTGGACCACTCGTGAGGATAGCCCACGAATCGTCAGGTGACTCATGGGGAGGTCAGGAAAGAATTGGGAAGTTAGAGGAAAGTGGTCCCCACGGGCGTGGGAACGACTCGTGGTCAGACACCATAATCGTTAAGTCAACCGTGGGGTAAGGCTGAAGGAAAATAGAAGAGGTCAGACTAGTGTACTTGATCAAAGCTGACCACGACTCGTTGGGTCAGGTAACGAGTCGTGGTGTGGGTCGTGGGATGAATTATATGTGAAGTGATGTGACTGAGGCAGTGAACTTGATGACTGGTGACCATGAGTCATGGCCACCCCTAACAAGTCGATATGTTAGTCGTTACGATCCCAGGAGTCCAGGAAGGCAGTGTACTCAACTAGCAACATGACGAGTCCTTCCCCCCCCAGTGACGATCCGTCATATCGTCCGTTAAGACCACCTGGCGGTGTTTTTCCTGCGAATTCAATAAGGGTCTTTTCGTAATTCCTAAGGTCCTAAGACCTATACTATGTTGTTTAAGGCTCATTTTACAGGGTTTTAAGAGGGGAAAACCTATTCTAAGCTAGTTCATTTCATGCATGCAAACTTGAGAGTTTGAAGAGGGGATTTAGAGCATTTTTTTGAAGGTTTCCATTGGAATCTCATCTTGGAAAATTAGAGAAGTGGTAAAATCATCCCTTCCAGGTATATAGGGTTATGAGTGGGTGTTTCCTTTCTCACCCATGTCCAATCTCTATCTATGTATAAGAAATTCCTATGATCAAGTTATGGGGTTTTACTCAATTGCACAATTCCTCAATTTCTATACATGGGTACGATTAGATTATGTTTCTATTGATGAATGGTGAAGCTTGGACAGATTTTAAATTGTTTTCAATCAAAATTGTGTTTTCTAAATTATGAAATAAAATGCCCATGGATGAGAAGTTCATGAAAGAAGAGAATGATGATGAATGTATAATGATGATGAGATTTGATGATGAAAAGTGTGTTTCTAAAGTTACCCATGATTATGATATTGTTTTCAAAATGAATTGAGTAGATCCAAGCATGATAAAGTTTTGGGCAAGGCCCTTATGTCATGTATGATGATGTAGTATCTCTAAAGTAAGCTTACCACATGGTTTTGGAGTAGATGCTCCCCCTTATATTTGAGCTTGTGGTATGTTTCGAAATAAAGCTTCTCATATGCATGAATTCATAATTGAGATGTATGTTATTATTGAGCTTCATTTTTCCTACGATGTCGGTTCTATGCATGATTTCATTATTGAGCTTTGTCAAATGACAATGTTGAGCTTCATTTCATATGATATTGAGTTAATGCATGATTCCATTGTTCATTTTTGTCAGTATATGATGTTGAGCTTTGTTATACAGGATGTAGAGCATTGCTGTTTTGGGAGAAGAGTCTAGCACTGAGTGGGCTAAGGGTCGATCACCCTATGCCCCAGAACTACACGCCAACATAGGTTGATACTATTATGTTAATAGGACCTCCCTTGTGAGCTATCCCCGGCCCTAATGTCCCATGAGCTTAATATCAATATCATTGTAGCGTCCTTAGCATTAGTAAGGTTTTGGACGGCTCTACCCCCTTGTGTGTGATATTCGGGACCACGTAAGCTCTATCGTGATATGTCGGTTAAGTGACGAGTCTCCCATTGCCTATGTGATTTAGATTTTCATATTCATTATCCATGGTTGTTATTTTAAACATGCATGTTCTAAAAGCAAGGTTTGACTCATTCTTCAGATTTTCTTATAAATGTCGTATCTCCGCCTTGAGTCATTCGTGTCAATTATGATGTTATGAAGCTATGCACTGTCATGTTATGAAAATAATATGATTTCAGAAAGAATGCATGCAGTCCCTCCTATAAGATTTGAAAGCTTATGATATGTTATGAAATGTTTTAAATGATTTACTTTACTTAAGTAGATTTACTTACCTTGCATACTCGGTACATTTCATGCACCGACTGCATACTTTCTATGTTGTATAGTTTCATGATACAGGACCCAGCTCCCAGGCTCGTCCCCGCTGGTAGTACGTCATCAGAGTTAGCACCTACTTGATTGGTGAGTCCACATCCTTAGAGAGCTAGACTTTCAATTTCCTTATGTATTATTTTAGTTTCAGTATTGTTGAGTTAGTTGGGGTCTTGTCCCATCAACTCAGACAGACTAGAGGCTTTTCAGACTTATGTACGTGTTAGCTTCGGATGCTTATTCTGATGTTATATTGAGTTAGACTTCCACTGAGTTATATTGATGATTTCTTCAGTTTTATCAAGTGAGTTAGATATAAGCTTATGCCATGGTTTGACTTGGGGTCTGAAGTGGTCCCTTGTCCCATGTCTACGATCTGGGCCTCCATTCGTGTCGTGACAGGATGATTAAGAATGCCAAAGTAAATACCAAGGACACTATTAAAACTCGACTAGATTTGCAATAAATGAATATTAGGCCAGAATTGCACCCTATAAAAAAGGTGAGAAATATGAATTGCCAATTGCATGTTACACATTATCTCCTCGAGAAAAGCACAATTTTGTCTTTTTTTATGAATCTAAAGGTGCCAGATGGATTTTCATCCAGTATTTCTCAATGTGTTATCTTGAAAGATCACAAGATTTCTGGCCTAAAGAGTCATGATTTCCATGTGCTTCTGCAACATTTACTCCCTTTTGCACTACGTGGTATGTTGTCCAAAACAATGTGTTGACCACCTATTGAGTTGTCTTTATTTTTTAATATGCTTGTAGCTAAGGTATTAGGACTGATGACTTGGGACAGATTGAAGCTCAAATTCCTGTAACTCTTTGTAAGTTAGAAAAGGTCTTCCCTCCTTCATTTTTTGATGTCATGGTGCACTTGCCCGTTAACTTAGCTCATGAAGCTAAGCCTAGTGGACCTGTTCAATATTGGTGGATGCATCCTATAGAACTATGGTTATATTTTTTTAAATCTCTCATTGTTAATAGGGCTTGTCCAGAAGGTTCTATTGCAGAGGGTTACCTTGAAAATGAATGTATGACTTTATCTTTGAGGTATCTGCATAGGATTGACACAAAGTTTAATAGGACAAAATTAAATTATGATGGTGGTAATTAAAAAATCCGAGGGAGGGTTGTCTCTATTTTGCAGATCTGGAAAAACTTTAGGAGCACCAAAACATCATGATCTTGAAGCAAATGAATTGGAGCAAGCACATATGTACATACTGAAGAATTGTGATGACGTTCTACCATTTCTAAAGTATGAACTTTCCTTTGTATCATACTTCATTCACATTGTTTCTTTAGGATTGTTTCTCTTTTTTTGTATAACATTTGTTGTTCAATTGAAATTTGTAGAGAGTATGCACAAATTAATATAGATGCTACACAAAATTTGTCAGATGAAGAATGGAATAGAAAATTTATTGAATGATTTCAAGATAGGGTATGTAATACATAAACATATAATTTGAAAATCTAATATTGAATACTCATTTAAAAATAATCAATTTTATCTAGTTACTACGCTGTACAATTGCATAAAGGAGATGATAGTTAGATCATGGAAGATCTTGTCACACTTTTACATGGTCCTACCCCATATGTCTTACATTATAATGGTTATATTGTCAATGGATATAGATTTCATGTAGAAGATTATTATAAAAATTGAAGGACTCAAAATTGTTGTGTGGTTGTTGTTGGTGAGACTGATAAACATAGTGAGAGCATTGATTACAATGAAGTTTTAACCGACGTTCTTGAATTGGAATTCATGGGTAGAAGAGTGACTTTGTTTCAATGTAATTGGTTTGATGTATATGATAAAATGAAAGGGGTGAAATTATACGATTATGGCATAGTAAGTGTTAATTGGGGGTGATTTTTAAAAACAAATGAGCCTTTTATATTAGCAATCCAAGCATCTCAAGTATCTTATGCTAATGATAATTCCAATAAAGGTTGATGTCTAGCGAGAAAAATATAACCTCGTAATTCCTATGATATTGTGCAACAAATGGACGATGATGTTGCAGATTTGTAAAATCCTACACAAAATAAATGAGAAAGAACAACTGAGGTGAAGTATCTCTTTATGATTTAGTATAGTCATTGTTATAAATTCTAATACATGATTTTTGTTAACATATTGTATTTATAAAGTCTTAACACTTTTGTTATTACATTGTATGTATAATGTCTTAATTTGTTTTGTAGGTTTAATATGAAACCTTCAAAATGAAAACAAAGTGACATCCACTACGAAAGCTAATACCAAATATGCATTTATTGCACCAAGTGTGATATAGAAAGGACGAGGAAGAGGTCTTAAATCTATATGCTCTTTAAGGGAATCTAGAATTGATATTCCATTTTCCATCTACTGATCAAGTTATGCATTGTACCCAAATTGTTGAAACTAGTATGGTTTCTAAATTTTATTATGTTATCAATTTATGCAATTGAATTTTAATGCTAAATATTTTAATAATATAATATCCTTATACCATGTGCTATAGCAAAGGGACCAGGGAGAGGACTTAGATCCATGTGCTCTTTGGACGTGTCTGAAAATAAGGTGGGATCCATCCATAAGAGTGCTCCGCATGCTAGTCAAAGTATGTCACCACCTTCTAATAGTACGAGATCAAATTCTATCACATATAATGCTCAAGAAATGTGAACAATGAATAAAAATCACTTTATTCTTGAGAAATGGCATCTTCAAACTAATATTCCATCTTTTCATCTACGGATAAGTTATGCAATACATCCAAAAAAATTCAGCAGGCATGATTTTTAGAATCTTATTTAATTTAATACTAAAGTTTTTACTTATATGATTTGGCACACTAGGTGCTCTAGGAATAGGACGAGGGCTTGGATCTATGTGCTCCTTTGAAGAGTCTGACAATGATGAGTTATCCTTCCATAAGAATGCTCATTACGCTAGTCAAAGTATGGCAAGACCTTCTAATAGTATAAGATTGGATTCACCCATGTCTATTGCTCAAGGATTGCGAACAATGAATAAATATCCTTTGGTTCATGAGAAAGAACATATGCAAACTGATATTCCAATTCCTCCCACTGATCAAGTTAAACAGTCCACCCAAACATTTAAAACAAGTATGGTTTCTCAAATCTATTTTATTACAAGTTTATTATTTGTACAATATTTTATGACATTATTAAATTATGAAAATGTAAGTTCATGAACTATTGAAAAGGTTAAAAAGGTTCGAGGAAGTAACAAGTGCAAATAAGTTGCATCTCTTGAAATTAGACAACATCTAAAAGTAACATTTTACAATAATCAAACGGTTGGAAAGAATAGCAATCTATTTCTTAGACACTTGGGAAAAATTGTTTGTGACCGTACTATGTGTCTATCGGGAGTATCATCATGGAATCACATTAAAGAAGAAAAGTTAGATACCATGTAGGCAACTATTAATGTAATTGAATGAAATATTCAATTTCTTATTAGGTTACTCTTTTCTTACTATTCTTGGTGCTCAATTATTGAGTTCATTTATGTTTTAATTTTAAGTTATTTCTCCAATATCATTCCACTGGTATGCAGTCAAAGTTTTAACTCTTTGGTACTAGAGATATTTTGTTCATCTTTGTCACAGTTCAGCTTGTTATAGCCCGTAGTGTAATATTTAGTTTACTTGATTGATACCCACCATGAGTCTTGGTTGCATTTGACTTGGGGGTTTGATAAGGACCTAAGCTTCTGTTACATTCTTTAATATGAGCTAAGTCAAATGAATTATATCAGCACATACTAAAATATATCATAACAGTCAGCCATATCAAATTTTTTTAATTCTTTTTTTTTTTTGTAAAAATATAATTGTGCCTGTTGTGACTTATTTATCTTGTTCTTAAAAGACTTTTATGGGGGTGTGAAGTGTTGGATAATGGGGTGGATAGAGGGTGTTGGATAATGGGTACAGACAATCAGTGCGAAGGATTTGTTGTTTTCATAGCCGATCCATGATGCCTTTAATTATCAGTTTCAATATTAACCTTTGAGAGCAATCCCTTTCTTGGACTCCTATTGCCTTGTAGGATTGATGAAAACTTGTGAAGGACTTTTAGGTTGTCTAAAGATGGTTGATATCATATGTTGTGGTGTAGATTGAAATAGATGTGACCTCCATCCCCTACTAGAAAGTTAGTTGCTTATACTGTGCTAGCTGCAAGGATTGCTTCTGCTCCTCTCTAAGAATTCAGTATGGTACCACAGATCAAAGCTCAAATGTTGCTATACAGGTTAGTACACTGTGTTTCACTTGATGATGTACGTCCTCCATGATCATATGTTGATTAAATTTTATTAGGTTGAATTTTCATACAAGATGTGAAGGGCTATTCCCTCTTCTATGGCATAACACCTTTTTATTAGTGTTGCGGTAGCGAGAGAGGAAAACATATTGATCTGTCCGTTTAAAACATGTTTTATAGAATGGAGTTCATTTTCTATCTATTGCTTTTCCATCAAATGGTAGAATATGGGCTTTCTCCAGTTAGTTCATTTTCAAATTACATATAAGAGCTAATTGATTTTATAGTTTTCCAAAAAAAATTGTTGTGGCTTATTATTCCACTGCTGGAGGTAAGTTATCTGTTGCTGCTACTGCTTCGACTCTTGAAGGTAAGTTCTCTGCTGCTGCTATTGCTTTTTCTATCTCCCTTCTTCTCTTTTTCTTTTCTCTTTTCTCTACTGCTATGTACTTAATTGCACTGTTGGGGCTAGGTCACTTTTTTCTCTTCTTCCTTTTTATAATCTTTAATTCTAAGACGTGCTGCAGTTATTTTATATATTTTGCACTATGTTGTTTCAGTTCTGCAAATGTAATACCCTGAAAGCCTAAAGATCATACCTGGGAGTTGAAATAGACAAAATTGAAAATTTGGCACTAGGTCACCGAACGAGTCATTCTGTGACTCATGGGGTAGACCACGAGTCATGAGGTGACTCATGGTGACGTTCAGGGTTTGAGTTGAAATTTTGGGATTTGAGGTCCCCACGGACCTGACCACGAGTCGTGGTCAGTCCCATGACTAGTTGAGTCAGTCATGGGCAGGGATTTTGGGAAGGTGAAGGAGACCCGACAGTGTACCCTATGGAAGGTCCCCACAAATGGTGGTCAGTCACCACAATTCGTGGGATGGGTCGTTATCAGCATGTTGGAAAAAATTTGAAATCTTAGGTAGTGATGGTGACGAGTGGTGACCACGAGTCACGTTCACCAATAACGACTCGTGAGGTCCCTCGTGAGGAGCCCCAGATGAACTATAAGACAGTGCACTCGATGACTGATGCCACGAGTCGTTCCCTTGGATGACGACTCGTCCAGTCCCTCATTGGGACTGACTGTCAGTTATTTTCTATGAGCTTAGCAAAGGTTTTCCTGTAATTCCTATGATCCGAAGGCCTAAACTATGTCATTTTAATCTATGAATGATGAGTTTTAGGAGAGGTAAGTTCATTTTAGGCCATTCTTACTCATGCATGCAAAGTTAGAGAGTTGGAGAAGTGATCAAGCTCATTCTCCTTCAAATTTTCTACAATTCTTCATTAGGCAATCAAGGAGTGAAAAAATTAGATCTTCCCAGATATGTAGGGATATGTATGGGTGAATCCATACACGCCCATGCCCAATCTCTCTCTAAATCCTAGAAATTCCTATGTTGATTCTATGGGGTTTTAACCCAATGCATGAAATTCCTAATTCTCTACATGGGTATGATTTAAATGTATTTCTATTATTCAATTATGATTCTTGGGCAAGTTTTACATTGTTTCAATTAAAATCATGTTTCAAGCTTTATAAATTAAAATGCCCAATTACGAGAAGTTCATGAAAGTTGAGATTTATGATGAATGTTCAAGTATGATGAGATATATATGATGCAAAACATGTTTTAAAGTACCCATGTTTATGATCATGTTTTCAAGCAAATTATGTATTTTCAAGTATGTTATAGTATCGGGCAATGCCCATATGCTCAAGTATGAGTTATGATTTTACAAACTAAGCTTACCACATGGTTTTGGAGCAAAGATTCCCATTTATGTTCAGATGGTGCTATGGCTTGAAGAAGAGCTCCTCATATATGATTTAAGATTTGATATGTATATAATTATTGAGCTTCATCAATAGACCATGGTAAGCTTTGTTGAAAAATGATGAAGAGCATATGCATGTTTTTCGGAGTAGTGTCTAGCATCGAGTAGGCTAAGGGTCGATCACCCTATGCCTCAGAACTACGCGCCAACATAGATTCATACGTATCTTATATATATACTTTGAGACCTCCCTTGTGAGATATCACCTGCCCCAATTAGGCCCTGATCTTGATATCAATATAATGGTATCGTCCTTAGCCCTGGCAAGGCTTTGGACGACTCTACCCACTTGAATATGATAGGTTAGAGCACGTAGTTGTATCGTGGTATGTCGGTTAAAAGACGAGTCTCCCACTGTTCCTCATGATTTCAGTTTTTCATGTTTACCATTCATGATATATATATATATCTATAAATGTTTTAAAGCAGGTTTGACCCAATGTTCAACTTTACTTATGACTATCAGATTTAAACTTTTGGTCAATCGATTCAATTTTGATGATATGTGATGTTGAGATCATGATTTTAGAAAAATAGCATGCAAGCCCTACTCTAAGATTCTTATTTTGTTTATTTTATATCTCGATCGAGGGAGAGAACGGGGAAATACCATATGACCCAATATATCTAACAAGTCGCACTATATGTCAACCCAAGATGACTCTTCCTCTCCAGGAGTTCGGAAAGGGACTTTTTGAACACCAATAGGCATTAAATGAAAGAAAGAACTAAATACTATATTTCACTTTGAGGTGGAAATGTAATAATTTTTTTTATTGTCTTTAAAATATTCATATTGGTTTTTATCGTATTTATTTTATCCATGGATTCTAAAAATTCATAAAGAAAGACATAATTAATAGTATGCATGTTTTAAATGATTTTACCTATTTAAGTGGTTTTACTTACCTATCATACTCGGTATATTCCATGTGCTAACCACATACTCTATGTTGTATCGTTTCATGATACAGGACCCGGTACTCAGACTCAGCCTCATCCATAGCCATCCTTTCAGAGTTAGCACCCCACATCAGTTGGTGAGTCCTCATCTCCCGAGAATCATGCTTTATCAGTTTTCTTTATGTACTTTCAGTTTTCAGCTTTAGCGAGTTAGTTGGGGGCTTGTCCCATCAACTCATCAGACTTAGAGGCTTTTCGGACAAAAAGAAGTAGTCAACTTTAGATTTGGGTATATTTCTTATGTTATGCTTATTTCAGACTTCATCTTAGATTATCATGTAAATCCTTCCGCTTTTATTGATTGAGTTAGATGTATGTTCATGCCATGGGTTGACTTGGGGTCTCTCGGGGCTCCTTGTCCCGTGTCTCGATTCGGGCCTATGTTCTGGTCATGAAAAACATGGTATCAGAGTAATAGGTTTGAATTGTCCTAGGATGCTTGAAAGCCGCGTTGAGTAGAGTCTTTTTCATGGGTGTGAAGCGCGCCATACTTATGATGAAGAAGCTATAAGATGTTTAGGAAATGTTCCGTTCTTTCATGATCTATGTCGTGCGACGAAATGTCTCCCTATCCTTCCAACTCGTGCTTTTCGCGATTGCAGTATCATGGGTCCCTGCAGAGTTAATGGTAGGAGGAATGGGAATGGAAATGACCACGAGGATGGCAATGGAGAGGGGCACTAACAAGCCCCACCAGTTCAGGAGCACCATGCACTGGAGCTGATTGCCAATGCTGAATTTAGGGCAACTATTCAGATGCTAGCGCAAATCTTGACCGCTCAAGTCAACCAGCAGACAGTGGCACATGTCCCGCAAAATGAAAATGCAGCGGCATCTCGAGTCAATGATTTCCTAAGAATGAACCTGCCAGAATTCCTTGGGTCGAAGGTGGATGAGGATCCACATGAGTTTATTGATGATATTATGAAGATCACCCAGGTCATGGGGGTGAAAGGAGTTGAGTGTTCTTAGTTGTCCTCATATCAGTTGAACGGGGTTGCACACTTATGGTTTAGACAGTGAAGAGATAGTAGGGCAGCCAGAGCAGGCCCTATCAGTTGGGAGGAGTTCCATGTTGCGTTTCTAGATCGGGTTTTTCCTCATGAGATGAGGGAGTTGAAGGCAGCGGAGTTTGTAAATATTAATTAGGAAAAGATGATGGTGCAATAATATGCCCTAGAGTTCACTCATTTGTCAAAGTACGCCCCAGAATTAGTGGTTGATCAGAGGGCGCGAGTGAGCAGGTTTGTTCATGGAGTGGCGGCTATTTAGAAAAAGATTGTTGGACCACTATGCTCCACTAGGATATGGATTTCCCTCTGATAGTATTATATTCCCAGAAGATGGAGGTGGCACATATGAGGGAGAGAGAGGCCAAGAGGGCCCGAACAAATAGCTATGGGTTCTCTTAGTCGAGGCCAGGTGATAGGCACCAACAACAGACCCACCAGAGATCTTCCGCCCCGACATCTTCACTGTTGAGTGTTCCATCTGAACCTAGGCACAACCAGAGAGGGCGAGCATCAGGCTCTAGGGGTTAGAGCAGCAGGCCCGCAGATTTGAGTATCCCAGTTTACAACATGTGTGGTCGGGGGCACACAGGCTAGTGCTTGGCGGGTATAGGTGGTTGCTTCAGGTGTGGGAAGCCCGGACATATGCTCAAATATTACCTAGTAGCTCGACAGGGTCATGATAGGGGCCAGACCTAGCTTCTAGTTCAGTAGCTCCACTCGCACGCTCAGCCCAGCAAGGGGCATCTACTAGCATAGGTGGTGGTTAGCGCCAAAATAGATTCTATGCCTTAGCATCTCTCAAGAGCAGGAGGTCTCCCTGGATGTAGTCACTAGTGTGTTACGAGTTTTCCATCTTTATGTATATGCTTTGTTAGATCCTGGGGCTACTTTGTCTTTTGTGCCACCTTATGTGGCCAGTAATTTCAAAGTCAGTCCCAAAATCTTGTCAGGACGTTTCTCAAATTCTACTCCAGTGGGTGATTCAGTTGTAGCTAGATGGGTGAATAGAAGATGCCCAGTCACAATCCTTCAGAAAATCACCTCAACAAATCTAGTAGAGTTAGCATGACCGATTTTAAATAATATCCTCGGCATGGATTGGCTATTTGTATTTTATGCTTCATTTAATTGTAGAACCCGGGCAGTAGAGTTTAGATTTCTAGGTGAGCCAGTCATAGAGTAGAAGGGTAGTTCAGCTATGCCTGTAGGTCATTTCATTTCATACCTTAAGGACAGAAAGATGATCTCTAAAGGTTGTGTGTACCATCTAGTTAGGGTTAGGATGCTACGTCCAAGACCCCGACTATCCATTCAGTCCCAGTAGTTTGTGAGTATTTAGAAGTCTTCCCAGATGATCTACCAGGAATCCCTCTCGAGTGGGAGATTGATTTTGGATTGACCTTCTTCTCGATATGCATTCTATATTTATTCCTCCCTACGTAATGGCCCCAGCCGAGCTAAAATAGTTGAAGGAACAGTTGAAAGACCTGTTAGATAAGGGTTTCGTTATACAAGCAAGTCCCCATGGGGTGCACCAGTTCTCTTTGTCCGAAAGAAAGATAGTTCCCTTTGTATGTGTATTAATTTTAGGCAATTGAACAAGGCCACCATCAAGAACCGGTATCCTCTACCCAGGATTGATGATCTGTTTGACCGGCTTTAGGGTGCCAAGTGTTTCTCGAAGATAGATCTCAGATCTGGGTACCATCATCTTAGGGTTCGGGAGAGTGACATCCTGAAGACAGCATTCAGGACGCGGTATGTTCATTATGAGTTTGTAGTTATGTCTTTTGGACTAACGAATGCTCTTGTAACTCTTTATGGACTTGACGAATAGGGTGTTCAAGCCATATTTGGATATGTTCGAGATCGTGTTCATCGATGACATCCTGATATACTCTCGGAGTGAGGAGGAGCATGTCCCTCATTTGAGAATGGTGCTACAGACTCTCAAGGATCGCCAATTACATACCAAATTTAGCAAGTGCGAGTTTTGGTTGAACTCTGTGGCCTTTTAAGGCCATGTGATGTCAAGTGAGGGCATAAAGGTGGACTCTCAGAAAATAGAAGTGGTGAAAAACTAGCCTAGACCGGTGAATCCTTTAGATATTCGGAGCTTTTTGGGCTTAGCTGGCTACTATCGAAGGTTCATTGAGGGTATTTCATCCATTACAGCGCCATTGACCAAATTGGCCCAAAAGAAAGTGAAATTCCAATGGTTGGAGGCTTGTGAGAGAAGCTTTCTGGAATTGAAGACTCGACTTACCTCAACACCGGTGTTAACCCTACCCGAGGGAATCGATGGGTTCGTGGTGTATTGTGATGCTTCAAGGATCGGACTTGGGTGTGTGTTGATGCAGCATGGAAAGGTTATGACTTATGCTTCTAGACAGCTGAAGGTGCATGAAAAGAACTACCCGACTAATGATCTCAAATTAACAGCAGTGGTATTTGCCTTGAAAATATGGAGACACTATTTATACAGGGTCCACGTGGATGTGTTTATGGACCACAAGAGTCTACAATATGTGTTTAACCAGAAGGATCTCAATCTTCGGCAAAGGAGGTGATTGGAGCTATTCAAGGATTATGACATGAGTATCTTTTACTATCCGTGCAAGGCCAATGTTGTTACACCCCGTAAGTTCTTGACACTTAGTTGGCCTATTCGCATGTTCGTTAAGAGTTTTAGAATGTCGTATGTGCGAGAAAAGGGCTCGGGGAGAGACCGGACAAGCGCCAAGTTGGAGTGTCGCAAGGAAAATGCGACTTATAAATCGCATTCGACAAATGCGACATATAAATCGCATTCGACAAATGCGACTTAAAGGCCCAAAGTATATCAGGCTCCCACTTCGTTTTAAATCATTTTCCCTTCATATAATTTCAAGTAAACGAACAAAAACAGAGGGGAACGAAGGGTTTAATTAAATTTCCTTCCGTTTACACCGTCAAACGCAGTCCAAACTCGAATTAACTTCGGGTGGCGAAGTATAAAGTTGTCGGGAGCATTCCTGCGGATTTAGTTACGCGAAATTCGGTCGGCGAATCGTCGTCACACCGAGCTAAGGTAAGTGGAATTGCTCCAAACTAGTGTTAATATACTCCTAGCATTAAAGTGAGTATTTCTCCCATCTAGACCCCCGAGAAATAGCGAGTTCTCGGTCGTTCTTCGATAAGTTGAAGAATAGGCAGTAGGTATAGCCGTAATATGGTTTCTTTCCAAAATAATAGTAGAATTAATTCTATTCTTTCGTGAATATGAATACAGTTGGGAGAAATAGTTGAATACTAGTCGAGCTATGCCAGTTAATCAAAAAGTCGGCAGTTGAGGTATGTAAAGCCAGTTTCTTTCGGCAAGCTAGTAGTTATAGTATAGCAAAATAGTACGAATTTCAGTAGAGTGTTTTAGAAGTCGTATATTATGTTCAGTATGAAATTTAGTAAGCATGTTAGAAATATAATACAGTGTTCAGCATGAAATTCAGTAAAACAGTATAAGTCCCAACAGAATATTCCAGAAATATTATTACAGATTTAGTATATTTCAGTATTAGATTTAGTACATTATATGAGATTAAGAATAGAATACCAGAACATAAATATTATTATCAGATCCAGTATATATATTACATGTGCCTATTGCTATCTGTGGAGACATGATTATTCTGTGTTGGGCACCCTTAGAGCTTCCTTGACCACATCGGGGTTAATAGCTGTGTTAACTCGCCCGCCAGAGGGTGAGGATACGTCACTCTACGGAGTGGCATGCTGTCCACCAGCGGACGAAGATGGGATGCAGATTCCCCATAGCAGGCTGGTCAGCACTATACCACACCCCCTGTCGAGCGATTGCGCCCGGGGTGCAGATTTCAGATTTAAGATTACAGATTTCAGATTTCAGGAGTCTTCTGGACTCAGGTACAGCTATAGTCAGGGGCCCAGCAAGCCCAACTTGCATACCTAGGGGGCTGGCAGAACACTCATAGTTATTAGGTGGATGGTATGAGCTGGGTAGGGGTATATAGATTGTGTGCTGGTTGGTACCTTACGACTTATGGGGGCTGGTAAGGTTCTTGTATGCTATGTTGTGTTAGTTATTAATATATAGAAAGTAGATCGCCATGTTATCAGGTATGACTCTTACTCTCTTCAGTAATGTTACGCTTTTTTCAGTCAGTCTCAGCCCGTCTCCTATTACTTAAGTATCTATTAATATTATTATTTGCTTTCAGTTATTTTAAGTTATTACTTTGCATACTCAGTACCAGTGGTACTGACGCCCGTTTTGGGGTGCTGCATTACTTGCCTGCAGGTACTCATAGACGAGGAGCAAATCCCTCGTAGTTCCATCCAGCGTACGGAGTCTTCAGCTTCTACAATCCAGAGCTTTATAGCTAAAGGTTTACTACCCTTTTTGTTTGTTTAGTATGGGTAGGCCGGGCCCTGTCCCAACCATCTTATTATTCTTAGAGGCTTGCGGATTGTATATTCCCTGTGGTTAGTTGTAGCGGTCGTATGGGGCCGTGTGTATGTTTTTAGTTTGCATGTGATGGCCGTGTGGGGCCTTGTTCAGTTTTCAGTTGGTGAGCTTATCGGTCACAGATCAGTTTAGCACTTGATTCTACTTTTCAGTGATAACTAGTTAGCATAGTGGCCTTGTCGGCCCGCATAGGTTCCCTTATGTTCAGTTGTTCTGGGTAGCTGTTACATTCCTACAGGTGGCTATAGGCCTTGTCGGTAGGAGGCTGTATTTACAGCCGTTATATAGCCCGTTGTTTTCATTAATCCAGAATTAGAGGCATCCTGGCACCAGAAGTGCTTAGGCTCAGTAGTCCAGCAGTCCAGGTCTTAGTAGGGCAATAGGTGCCAGTCATGCCTCCCAAGGCGGGGCGTGACAAACTTGGTATCAGAGTAGGTCGTATCCTAGGGAGTTTGCAAGCCGTGCTAAGTAGAGTCTTATCTATGGATGTGTTGTGCACCACATACCATAGGCAGGAGGCTGCAAGGTATGATAGGATGGTTACTCTTTCTTCACATTCAATCTGGCCATAGAGCAGTACAGTATAGGGTTGAGCCCCTAGAGCTTACTAACATCAGTGACATCCTATCACAGACCAAAGATTGGATACAGTAGCAGGAGAGGTCACCAGCAGGATGCCCCAGTCTAGATTAGAATCAGCCCGATCTGAGGGCGATACAGAGGCATCGTCCCGACCTTCTCAGCAGTCTCCACCCTATCAGGAATCACTTGGGACGACACAACCTCTGACAGTTCCTATACCTATACCATTTGACCAAGAGGTCAGGAGTGCCGTAGTAATGTTAGCACAAATAGTGGCTACTCAGCGCGAGTCAATGCCACCTACAGCTGCAGAGTTATCAGGTGGGCCTGGTAGTTTGAGGGTCTTAGAATTCCTAGCACTTGGTCGCCCGCAGTTCACAGGGTCGGATTGGACAGAGGACCCCCAGGACATCCTAGATTAGATGCATAGGTTTTTTCGGGTAATGCATGTTACATCTACAGAGTCGGTTGAATTGGCGGTATTCCGATTGCGGGATATTGCTGTATTGTGGTATGAGAGTTGGGAAAGGTCTCGAGGGAGAGATGTTGCCCCTCCAACCCAGTCTAGCTTTTTAGAGGCTTTCCTGGACTGTTACCTACCACGAGAGATCCGACAGGCCCGGATGGACCAGTTTTTACACCTAGAGCAGGGGGCGATGAGTGTTTGAGAATACGCCCTGCAGTTCGATTCTTTAGCCCGTTATGCTCCGGCCTTTGTAGACACCACGCCATCTAGAGTCCACCTGTATATTATGGGGCTGAACCCAAAGTATATTGAGGCCTTTATGACAGCTACTTTGCAGGAAGATATAGATATTGCTCGAGTGCAGGCCTTTGCTTAGACTATTGAGGGCCTCAGACAGCGGCAACAGGATAGAAGATGAACAAGTCAAGAACAGCGCCGTAGGGACAGGTCAGATGAGTTACAGGGGAGATTCGGAGAGGGCCTAGGCCACAATTGTTATATAGGCCACCTAGACCCCCGCCTCCATCACAGCAGCAGAGGGGTAGATTCAGTCGTCGAGTACAGTCAGATTTCGGCGGAAGTTCTCGAACAGTAGATCCACCCCAGCAGAGGAGAGTAGAGCAGTGTCGGTATACACCGCCACTTTGCCCTATTTGTAGCTGACGTCACTCTGAAGCTTGCAGATATGGCTCCACAGGGTGATATATATGTGGACAGGAGGGTCATGTGATGAGAGATTGTCCAGCCAGGGGTCAGGGTGACCGGGATAGACAGGACAGGGCATCAGCAGGGTTGCGAGCTCCAACATCCCCGGTAGAGCACAGGCCCTCAGTTTCAGCAGGCAGAGGCCGAGGCAGATCAGGGGCCTCTAGTTCAGGTACGAGCCCAAGCCGTACCTATGCATTACCAGGGAGACAGGATTTAGAGGCGTCTCCAGATGTTGTGACAGGTATGATTACTATTTGCTGTCACCCTTCTTATGTATTAATCGATACGGGATCTACCTTGTCCTGTGTTACCCCATTAGTGGCTCGAAAGTTCAGTATTGTACCAGAATTTCTTCGGCAACCCTTTTAAGTATCTACACCCGTCGGTGACTCTATCACAGCCAGAAGGGTTTATCGAGGGTGTACAGTAGAGGTTGCTAGCCGTCAGACCACAGAAGATTTGGTAGAGTTAGAAATGGTTGATTTTGACGCCATTATGGGTATGGATTAGTTAGCTCCATTCTATGCCAATGTAGAATGATTGACCAAGACAATCCGATCCCACTTTCTAGGGGAGGCAATACGAGAGTTGAAGGGTAGTACAGCTACGCCAAAAGGTAGGTTTATTTCCTATCTTTGAGCGAGAAACCAAGGGGTGCATTTACCACATTGTTAGAGTTCAGGATGTTCGAGTAGAGCCTCCGACTCTCCAGTCTATTCCTGTGGTGAATGAATTCCCTAATGTATTTCCAGATGAGTTACCTGATATTCCCCCAGAAAGGGAAATAGACTTTGCAATTGATTTATTGCCGGGCACTCAGCCCATATCAATTCCCCCTTATCGCATGGCTCCTGTTGAACTCAGAGAACTAAAGGAGCAGTTGAAGGATTTGTTAGACAAGGGCTTTATCAGGCCGAGTACTTCACCTTGGGGTGCGCAAGTTTTGTTTGTGAGAAAGAAGGATGGTTCCCTCCGCATGTGTATAGAATATCGGTAACTGAATAAAGTCACAGTCAAGAATAAGTATCCGCTTCCCAGAATAGATGATGTGTTTAATTAGTTACAGGGAGCCAGATATTTCTCCAAAATTGACATAAGGTCCGGATATCATCAGGTTCGGATTCGTGAAAGGGACATTCCAAAAACTGCCTTCAGGACCAGATATGGCCATTTTGAATTCTTAGTCATGTCCTTTGGGCTAACGAATGCTCCAGCCATGTTTATGGACCTGATGAATAGTATTTTCAGACCATTCCTGGACTTGTTCATGATAGTGTTTATTGACGATATTCTGGTATATTCTCGCTCAGAGGCAGGCCACCAAGATCATTTTCGGACAGTGCTCCAGATTCTCAAAGACCGTCAGTTGTATGCCAAGTCCTCTAAATGTGAATTTTGGCTGAATTCAATAGCCTTTTTGGGTCATATCGTGTCGTATTCTAGATACAAGTAGATACACAAAAGATAGAAGCAGTAAAAGCATGGCCTAGACCTACCACTCCGACCGAGGTACGCAGTTTCCTGAGTTAGCAGGGTACTACACAAGGTTTGTTGAAGGATTTTCCACCTTAGCGGCACCTCTAACTAAACAGACGTAGAAGGCAGCAAAATTTCAGTGGACTGAGGCATGTGAGCAGAGCTTCTAGGAATTGAAAGATAGGTTAACATTAGCTCCACTATTAGCATTGCCAGAAGGTATAGAAGGTTATGCAGTTTATTGTGATGCTTCGGGTGTTGGGTTAGGATCTGTGTTGATGCAGCATGGTAAAGTAATTGCTTATGCTTCCAGACAACTGAGGAAACATGAAAAGAACTATCCTACCCATGACCTGGAATTGGCCATAGTGATTCACGCATTAAAGATATGGAGACATTACTTGTATGGCGTCCACGTGGATATTTTCACTGATCATAAGAGCCTACAGTATATCTTCACCCAGAAAGGGTTGAATTTGCGGCAGCGTCGTTGGTTAGCTATTGAAAGACTATGATGTGAATATTCTGTATCACCCAGGGAGAGCTAATGTGGTGGCAGATTCCCTTAGCCGTAAATCTATGGGAAGTCTGGCCCACTTACAGCTTGAGAAACGGGAATTAGCCCGGGAATTGCATAAGTTAGCCAATTTAGCCGTTCGTGTAGAAGAAACAGAGAACAACAGAGCGGTAATCCAAAGCACTGTAGTGTCATCTTTAGTCATGGAAGTAAAGGAAAGGCAGTGTGAAAATCCTAGCCTGGTTCAGCTTAGAACCGGAGTTCAACAAGCAGAGGTGAAAGATTTTCATACAACCGAGGATGGGGTATTGCGATATAAACATCGTCTTTGTATTCCAGAAGTTGTAGGGCTTCGCCAGCAGATTATGGGTGAGGTACATTATGCCCATTATTCTCTCCACCCAGGTTCGACGAAAATGTACCACGATATAAAAGAAATCTACTGGTGGCCAGGAATGAAGAAGGGGATAACAGAGTTCGTAGCTCAGTGTCCCAACTGCCAGTAGGTAAAAGCTGAACATCAGAAACCAGGCGGACCGACTCAGGATATAGTTGTGCCTCTATGGAAATGGGAAGCAGTAAATATGGATTTTGTAGCAGGATTACCCCGCACCAGGCATAGATATGATTCGATCTGTGTGATTGTTGACAGACTGAAAAAATCAGCTCATTTTCTGTCAGTAAGGGCTACCTTTTCCGGCGAGGATTATGCTGAGCTATATATTAGAGAAATAGATAGGTTGCATGGTGTTCCAGTGTCCAATATCTCCTACAGAGGGGCGCAGTTTACAGCTAAATTCTGGCAATCATTTCAGTGAGGCTTGGGGACGCAGGTTAACCTGAGCATAGCTTTTCATCCTCAGACAGATGGGCAGGCAGAACGCACAATTCAAACGCTCGAGGATACATTGCGAGCATGTGTTTTGGATTTCGGAGGTAGCTGGGATGAACATTTACCACTCATTGAGTTTGCCTATAACAACAGTTACCATTCAGCTATTCAGATGGTGCCTTATGAGGCATTATATGGGCGAAAGTGCAGATCTCCAGTTGGTTGGTTTGAGGTAGGAGAATCAGCATTGATTGGGCAAGATATCATTCATCAGTCAGAGGAAAAAGTAAAGCTTATCAGAGAACGTTTACTGACTGCTCAGAGCCGCCAGAAATATTATGCTGACGTGTGGTGCAGAAACTTGGATTTTAATGTGGGTGATTGGGTGTTTCTGAAAGTTTCGTCGATGAAGGGTTTAATGAGATTTGGCAAGAAAGGCAAGCTCAGCCCGAGGTTTGTTGGGCCTTATCAGATTCGCCTAAGAATAGGCCAAGTGGCATATGAGTTAGACTTACCTCCAGAGTTAGAATCTGTCCACCCAATTTTCCATGTATCAATGCTGAGAAAGTGCATTGGAGATCCCTCCAGAATTGTCCCAGTCCAAGATGTTCAGGTTACAGAGGAGTTGGCCTATGAAGAATTTCCAATAGCCATACTAGACCGGCAGATCCACAGATTAAGAACTAAATATGTTGCTTCTGTCAAAGTATTATGGCGTACAGGGACCGAGAGGAAATGACTTGGGAAGCAGAAGAAGATATGAAATCCAGATACCCTTAGTTATTTCAGACTTAGTTAGTCATAGGTATGTTGATATTATTGTTTTATGAGTTGCTTTATATTCATGTGTATGAGTGAGATGTTGACTTAAGTTTATTATGTAATGGATGCTATACTGAGTACCTATATTGGACTTTTCTGTGTTTTAGGATTTTTGAGATAGTCCATATTACAGGGGAAACCCAACCGAAGTTTTTCCAGAAAAGGTAGAGCAAGTTAAAATTTCTGTAAATGGAAGTTAACATTCGAGGACGAATGTTCTTAAGGGGGGTAGGATGTTACACCCCGTAAGTTCTTGACACTTAGTTGGCCTATTCGCATGTTGGTTAAGAGTTTTAGAATACCGTACGTGCGAGAAAAGGGCCCGGGGAGAGACCGGACAAGCGGAAAGTCGGAGCGTCGCAAGGCAAATGCGACTTATAAATCGAATTCGACAAATGTGACTTATAAATCACATTCGACAAATGCGACTTAAAGGCCCCAAGTATATAAGGCTCCCACTTCATTTTAAATTATTTTCCCTTCATATAATTTCCAATAAATGAATAGAAACATAGGGGAACGAAGGGTTTGATTAAATTTCCTTCCGTTTACAACGTCAAACGCAGTCCAAACTAAGGTAAGTGGAATTGCTCCAAACTAGTGTTTCGCGAAATTCGGCCGGCGAATCGTCGTCACACCGAGCTAAGGTAAGTGTAATTGCTCTAAACTAGTGTTAATATACTCCCAACATTAAAGTGAGTAATTCTCCCTTCTAAACACTCGAGAAATAGCGAGTTTTCGGCCGTTCTTTGATAATTCGAAGAATAGGCAGTAGGTATAGCCATAATATGGTTTCTTTCCAAAATAATAGTAGAATTAATTCTATTCTTTCATGAATATGAATACAGTTGGGAGAAATAGCTGAATACTAGCTGAGCTACGCCAGTTAATCAAAAAGTCAGCAGTTGAGGTATGTAAAGCCAGTTTCTTTCGAAAAGCTAGTAGTTCTAGTATAGCAAAATAGTACGATTTTCAGTAGAGTGTTTCAGAAGTTGTATATTATGTTCAGTATGAAATTTAGTAAGCACGTTAGAAATATAATACAGTGTTCAGCATGAAATTCAGTAAAACAGTATAAGTCCCAGCAGAATATTCCAGAAATATTATTACAGATTCAATATATTTCAGTATTAGATTTAGTACATTTCAATAAGCAATTCAGAAAAGAATACCAAAACATAAATATTATTATTAGATCAAATATATATATTACATGTGTCTATTGCTCTCTGTGGAGACATGATTGTTCTGTGTTGGGTACCCTTAGAGCTTCCTTGACCGCCCCAGGGTTAATACCTGTGTCGACTCGCCCACCAGAGGGTGAGGATACGTCGCTCTACAGAGTGGCATGCTGTCCGCTAGCAGACGAAGATGGGATGCAGATTCCCCATAGCAGGCTGATTAGCACTATACCACACCCCCTGTCGAGCGCTTGTCCTCGGAGTGCAAATTTCAGATTTCAGATTACAGATTTCAAATTTTAGATTTTAAGAGTCCTCTGGACTTAGATACAACTATAGTCAGGGGCCCAGCAAGCCCAAGTTGCATACCCAGGGGGCCGGCAGGATGCTCATAGTTACTAGGTGGATGATATGACTTGGGTAGGGGTATATAGATTGTGTGTTGGTTGGTATCTTACGGCTTATGGGGGCTAGTAAGGTTCTTGTATGCTATGTTGTGTTAGTTATTAATAGATAGAAGGTAGACCGCCATGTTATCAGGTATGACTCTTACTCTCTTTAGTAAAGTTATGCTCTTTTCAGTCAGTCTCAGCCCGTCTCCTATTACTTCAGTATCTATCAGTATTATTGTTTGCTTTTATTTATTTTCAGTTATTGCTTTGCATACTCAGTACAAGAGGTACTGACACCCGTTTTGGGGCGCTGCATTACTTGCCTGCAGGTACTCAAAGACGAGGAGCAGATCCCTCGTAGCCCTAGCCAGCGTACGGAGTCTTCAACTCCTATCATCCGAACCTTGATAGCTAAATCTTTACTTCCCTTTTTGTTTGTACAGTATGGGTAGGCCGGGGCCCTGTCCCGACCATCTTATTATTCTTAGAGGCTTGTGGATTGTATATTCCCTGTGGTTAGTTGTACTGGTCGTGTGGAGCCGTGTGTATGTTTTTAGTTTGCATATGATGGTTGTGTGGGGCCTTTTTCAGTTGTCAGTTGGTGACCTTGTCGGTCACAGATCAGTTTATCACTTGATTCTACTTTTCAGCGATAACTAGTCAGCATGCTGCCTTATCGTCCCGCATAGGTTCCCTTATGTTCAGTTGTTTTGGGTAGCTGTTATATTCCTACAGGTGGCTATAGGCCTTGTCGGTCGGAGGCTGTATTTACAGTCATTATATAGCCGTTGTTTTCATAAATCCAGAATTAGAGCCAGCTTCGCACCAGAAGTGCTTAGGCTCAGTAGTCCAGCAGTCCAGGTCCTAGTAGGGCACCAGGTGCCGATCATGCCTCCCAAGGCGGGGCGTGACAAATGTGGTAGCAGATGAACTTAGTAGACTCTCTATGGTGAGTGTGCTCCATGTGGATGAAGGAAGATAGGAGCCGGTGAAGGATGTGCATCGACTTGCAAGGTTGGATGTTTCTTTGGTTGACTCGATCGATGGTGGTGTTATTGTTTAGAATGGATCAGAATCATCCTTGGTGACTGATGTAAAAGCTAGACAAGACGAGGACCCTATTTTGTTAAAGTTAAAGAAACTCATTCAGAATCAGAAGGTAGAGGTCTTCTCCAAAGGGGGAGATGGTGTACTTCGATACCAGGGTCGCTTATGTGTTTCGGATGTTGATGATTTGAGAAATCGGATGTTGCATGAGGCTCGCGGTTCCAGATATTCTATACATCCAGTTTCCACCAAGATGTACCGTGGCCTACGTGAAGACTACTAGTGGAATGGCATGAAGAAGGACATAACACAATTTGTGGCTAAATATCCAAACTGTCAACATGTGAAGTTTGACCACCAAAGACCCGGAGGTGTGCTCCAAGATATCAGTATTCCTACTTCGACGTGGAAAGAAATTAATATGGACTTCATAACTGGTTTGCCTCGCACTCCTCGGCAATATGACTCCATTTGGGTGGTTACAGACAGGTTAGCCAAAGCCGCTCATTTTTTACCAGTCAAAACCATGGATTCCGAGGAGGATTATGCAAGACTTTACATTTGAGAGCTAGTTCAATTACATGGAGTGCCCTTGTCCTATCGGACAGAGATACTCAGTTTACCTCTCAGTCCTGGAGGTCGTTCAAAAAGGATTAGGTACTCAGGTTAAGATTAGTATAGCCTTTCACCCGCAAATGGATGGTCAAGCGAAGCGGACAATTTAGACTCCCAAGGACATGTTGAGAGCATGTGAGATCGACTTCAAAGGTAGTAGGAATGATCGCCTTCCTCTTATCGAGTTCGCAGACAATAACAACTAACATTCCAATATCCAGATGGCCCCGTTTTAGGCTCTCTATGGGCAGAGATGTAGATCGCTTATTGGCTGGTTCGAAGTTGAGGAAGCTGCGATGATAGGACCAGATTTTGTCCATGAGGCGATGAGATGGTTCAAGTCCTATGGTATAGGTTGAAAACAGCTCAAAGTTGCCAAAAGTCCTATATCAATTTGAGAAGAACAGAACTAGAGTTCGAAGTTGATGCTTTGGTGTTTCTGAAGGTTTCTCTCATGAAGCGAGTGATGAGATTCGGAAAGAAAGGAAAACTCACCCCTCGTTATGTTGGCCCCTATCGGATTATGAAATGGGTTGGCAAGGTGGCAAATGAATTAGAGCTTCCCTCAGAATTAGTTTCTGTACAACCAGTTTTCCATGTATCTGGTTCAAACATTATAACAGTATATAACCCTGTACTACCTTTGTTCCTAGGCTTCTCAGATGGAATGACATCCTATCTGATGAAGAATGGAAATTTGATTCCATCACCAGCCCTACCCCTCTTCAACCCGAAAGGTCTCAGATCGACAGGGTTATCCAATTTCCAGATGGATCTATAAACCTTAAGTTTTTAAGATCCAATTCTCTCAGCCAAGCATCTTCAAGTAGAAGAATGTCTTCGGCTAGACCTTCTTCTTTTTGTCCCCGGGAGGGTAATGATAGCAACTCTTCGGAGAAGGACAGTGAACCAGGAAAAATTCACGGGGTTGATTTTTCCCACACCATCCCCAAAGTTTTTTATGAAGAACCTCCAGTCAGCCCTACTGCCAGTGACATGAGACCTGAGCATGGGAGAAAGGATTCTTTGGGTATGCTTTCCTCAGACGATGATTTTGAGATTGACAGAAAAAAGATTTCTGAATGGTGGAACATGCCCAAACACAGGGACAAAAAGGAATGGTATAAGGCAAATTATACCCTAGATCAAAGAACCAAGTTCAGAGACAAATGGTTCAGAGATATGAAAAGATTCAAGACTAACCTTGAGTTTTTCAAGTGGTTTGAAATCACAGGTCAAATGGGAGACAGCAGCTCCTCATTAAAAGTTTTGGTGAAACAATGGCACACCAGAGAAAAGACGGTTCATTCGGTTACTCCTCCTCTAGAAGGTATTCTCATACCCTACAGAGATGAAACCATAAAAGCCGCCCCTTTCAAAAAACTTTTGGACCAACCTAATGCTCCTGTTACTGCCGAAGATTTAAATAAAATCTACGAGCAGAATAATTATACAAACCAAGTTCTTCATGTTGTTTCCCATCAGATTGAAGAAACCAAAAATTCTCCTAGTACATCTAGTACTAACCTTTTCAGCTCCAAACTAAGCTCTTCCAAATTAGGCCACAACTCTTTTAGTGAGCCTCCTTTCAAACTTCCTGAATTCTCCAAAAAGAATTTTCCAAAATACTTCAGAGAAGAAAGTCTTCTAGAGAAGATCAGTAATGAGCTGACCAAGCTTAACCTCAGCAAAGAGGAGAGTAATGGCCAAAAGATTGGTGCTATTGCTGAAAAATCCAGCAAAAGGTACCAGAACAACAGGAACTACTACAAAAGACCTTCATTCCCAGACATGCAGTTTGAGGAAAATCACTTCTATCCACAAGGTACTGCTGACGGAGCAGGTATTACAGAGTGGAACATTGATGGCATGGCGGAGGGACAAATCTATGCCAAATTGCAGGAGATAGGCATGAATATCACTGCCTACAAAATGAAGAATTCTACAGACAAGGAAGCCTGTAGTCTAATTGTTGCTGGGTTCACTGGTATGCTAAAGAATTGGTGGGACAACTACCTAACTGAAGCAAACAGGCACGAAATCCTTAATGCTACAACCCTCAAAACTGTAGTCAAAGTTGAAGCTGGCCAGGAGGCAGTGGGTCAAGAAATCCATGAGGATGCCACGACAACCCTGTTGTACAGCATTGCTAAACACTTCGTGGGAGAACCCAAATTATTCCAAGACAGAAGTTTGGAAATTTTGAACAACTTATACTGCAAGAAACTTACAGATTTCAGGTGGTATAAAGATATGTTCCTTAACAAGGTCATGGTAAGGACTGACTGCAACAGTGAATATTGGAAAGAAAGGTTCATCAGTGGACTTCCGACTCACTTTGCTGAGAAAGTCAGGTCCAAAATTAGAGATCGATGTGATGGTAAAATCCCGTATGCAGAACTTGCATATGGTGACATTATCAGTTTCACCAACGTAGTTGCTCTTGAGCTCTGCACAGACTTAAAGCTCAAAGACCAGATTAAGAGGGATCAAAAAGATTCTTCTAAGGACTTAGGGACATTTTGTCAAGATTTTGGGTTTCCAGCGTTAAAGCCTCCCTCTTCCAGGCTGGACAAGCGTACTAGGAAAGGTGAGCCTTTCAGGAGAAAGAAGAAGACCTCTGAAAGGTCCAAGCAGAAGAAGGACGAAAGAAGGTCCAAAAGAAAGGGTTCTAAAAGACCCCAAGCTGTTGAAGACACTTGCTGGACATGTGGCAAAAGAGGCCACAAATCTCCTGATTGTCCAAGAAACAGGAAAAAGAAAAAGAAGATAAATCTTCTCGGAGTCGAAGAGGAAATGAAGCAGAAACTCTTCTCCATTCTGGAAGAAGAAGAGTCTGAGTCAGAATACTCCTCCTCTGAAGAAGGAGAATCAGATGACGACTACTTAAATGTAGCCCAAAGTTCCGGGTCAGATGAATCCGCCTCAGAATGCAACTGCAATGGTGCTTTCTACTTATGTGATAGCAGTTCAGTAAAAGTTCTTTCTGAAAAAACTACAGAAACCTTGTTCTCTACCATTGAGCATATCCAAGACAACGAAGCTAGGAGAAAGTACCTTCTGGAACTTCAAAAGCTAGTGCTAAAGGAAAAGAAGGATAAACCAACAGTTACTCCTTTTAGCATGAAGCAAGTCATGGAAAAATTCAACTCTAAAAAGAGTAAAGAACCATCCATTGGTGAACTCCGAAAAGAAATAAGTCTCTTAAAAGACGAAGTTAGAGACATCAAGGCAAGACTTAGCAGCATCGAAGTTGATAAGCTGACTAAGAAATTGCTAAAAGAAATAAAAGAAGACAGAAAAGCTTCTGAATCAGATGGGGATTCTGATTCTCCAAGGAGATATACGGATATCATTGAAGAAGCCGAATCTTCTTATCAAGGTAATGAAGAACCAGGAGTTCTTGCTATAACAAAGGTGAAACCTCAAAGTTCACATATTTTCATTAAATTGATTATTGGAAATCTAACTCTCAACAAAGTTGCTTTGTTAGACAGTGGTGCAGACAGGAACTGCATAATCGAAGGACTGATACCTACGAAGTATCTAACCAAAGGCACTACAAAACTATATAGTGCGACAGGTGAGCGTATTCAGATTGACTATAAGTTGTCTAATGCTCATATTTGTAATAATGGAATTTGTTTTAAAAACGATTTTGTTATTACCAAAAATAAAAATGAAGAGATTATCTTGGGGATCCCTTTCATCACCCAAATTAAACCCTTCATTTCATGTTTTGAATCCATTAAAACCAAGGTTTTGGGGAAAAATCTTGAGTTTCCATTTGTCAAAACACTTTCAAAAAGCGAGAGTAAATTTTTGCATAAAGAAACTGCATTTAAATTATTTCATCTTTCTAACCAAATTGGTTTTTTAAAGGATGATTTAAAAATTAAGCGAATAGAACAGATTTTAAAAACCCCGGGAATGGTTACTAAGATAGCCCATCTCGAGAAAAAATTTAAATCTGAAATCTGTTCTGATTTTCCAAATGCTTTTTGGACCAGAAAAGCCCATACTGTTGATTTACCATATGTTGACGGATTCGATGAAAGGTCCATTAGCACAAAAGCTAGGCCCATTCAGATGAGTCACGAACTTATGGAAATCTGTAAAACAGAAATCAATTCACTTTTAGAAAACAAAATTATCCGGCCCTCCAAGTCCCCATGGAGTTGTTCGGCATTTTATGTTAACAAAGCCGCGGAGCAGGAAAGAGGCTCTCCGAGGCTTGTGATTAATTACAAACCTTTAAACTTCGTTTTAAAATGGATCAGATATCCGATTCCTAATAAAAGGGATCTTTTGAAACGAACTTATAAGGCTAATGTGTCACGCCCTAGATATTGGGGTATCTTATGGCGGTCAATATGCTGGCGGATGTATCAAGATGCTGACAGAATGGCTTCAGAAAGGTGTGGCGTAGGGACGACTGTGTCCCCTTCCTGAATTGACGGTGAAGAGGGGACTTGGCCAACCCTGCACAAACCTGGTCGGGAACTGGAGCCGTTCTCCTGATGAGCCCGTGGCAGGGCGAAACCAGTGTATTGTCCCGGTGAGAGAGGCTGGCCTCGCGGGGCGAGGCGCCGCACGGGCCTCCGGAGCATGCTGGAGTCCAAGCCCGTGACAGATGGTATCAGAGCGGTGCCGGCATTGTTTCATAGCGTCCTGCGCTCGCATGGAGAAAGGTGGTGTTGAGTTGAGGGATCCTCACATCACGAAGTGTCGAGTTTGTCAAGGGGTGAGCATTGTCGGACGATCCTTGGGAAACCTTCCCCTCGGCCTCCGAGTGTGTTGTGGTGTTTGAGGCACCCGGTGCAGAGGGCACTCCGAGCGGCAGGTGGCCGCAAGTCGGGCAGCTCGGGCGAGTGGCCGTGTACGAGGGCGTACACCGAGTTGGGTGGGGGAGGATGTCACGCCCTAGATATTGGGGTATCTTATGGCGGACAATATGCTGGCGGATGTATCAAGATGCTGACAGAATGGCTTCAGAAAGGTGTGGCGTAGGGACGACTGTGTCCCCTTCCTGAATTGACGGTGAAGAGGGGACTTGGCCAACCCTGCACAAACCTGGTCGGGAACTGGAGCCGTTCTCCTGATGAGCCCGTGGCAGGGCGAAACCAGTGTATTGTCCCGGTGAGAGAGGCTGGCCTCGTGGGGCGAGGCGCCGCACGGGCCTCCGGAGCGTGCTGGAGTCCGAGCCCGTGACATAATGTCTACAGCAAGTTTGACATGAAGTCTGGGTTTTGGCAAATCCAAATATCCGAAAAGGATAAGTATAAAACTGCATTCAACGTTCCATTTGGACAATATGAATGGAATGTAATGCCTTTTGGGCTTAAAAATGCCCCAAGCGAATTTCAAAAAATCATGAATGACATATTCAACCATGTAAGCTATATGTCTATAGTTTACATAGATGATGTGTTAATTTTCTCTGAGGACATTGATTCTCATTTTAAACACCTTAACATATTTTTGATATAGTTAAGAAAAATGGCTTGGTCGTTAGTGCCAAGAAAATTAAGCTTTTTCAAACGAGCATTAGATTTCTTGGTCATGACTTGTATCAAGGAACCTATAAGCCAATTTGGAGAGCTATTGAGTTCTCAAGTAAATTTTTGGATATTATTACGGACAAGACCCAATTACAAAGATTTTTGGGAAGTATTAACTATGTGGCAGAATTTATTCCTAAGGTAAGGCACATCTGCAAGCCACTATTTGATAGGCTCAAGAAGAAGCCATGTCCATGGTCTGAGGAACAGACCGAAGCGGTTAAGAAAATCAAAGAGATTGTTAAAGATCTTCCTTGTTTGGGTATCCCTAATCCAGACGCCTTTATGATCGTAGAAACTGATGCTTCAGACATTGGCTATGGTGGTATTTTGAAACAGAGAAAATCCCCCGAGGATTTTGAACAACTTGTCAGGTATACCTCAGGTGTATGGAATTCTGCGCAAAAGAATTACAGTACCGTTAAAAACGAAGTACTCTCTATCGTCTTGTGTATTACTAAATTCCAAGATGATTTAATTAACAAAAATTTTCTGCTTAGAGTAGACTGTAAATCAGCCAAAGACATTTTGCAAAAGGATGTTAAAAATTTGGTTTCTAAACAAATATTTGCAAGGTGGCAAGCCTTATTATCGAATTTTGATTTTGACATTGATTTCCTCCAGGGAAAAAATAATTCTTTGCCTGATTATCTAACCAGGGAATTTTTGCAGGATAGGCAATGAGGCCTCTCAAGCCTAAAACCGCATCAACAAGTGGTTCCTCCAGAAGGGACAATCCGAAGCCATTGGCTTCTCCTTTTACATTGCGGCCATCCTTAAATGACCATTCCGATTTAAACAAATTTTCAGCTTTAGCCAGGATTCCGCCTTTGGACCCTAGGTTAACTATCACTCCGTTTCCACCACTTCCTAATCCAGCTCAGAAGGTGGAAAAAACTCAGGTTACTTCTCCTTTCACAAAGGATCCCAAACCTTGTTCTTCTTCTCCTTCAGGCGAACCTAGATTTTCTAAAATCCAATCTAGGGATAGTTACGCCTACAAGGCCCCAGAGAACTTTGCTCAAGCCGTCAATCCCAACCTCCCTTCCAAAGGTAAAGAGATTGTCAAAAATCAGAAGGTCAAAGAGGTCTTCAAAAATGTTTCCATCCTTGTTACTCCTGTCCTAGCCTTAGATAAGGAGTTTGAATCTTTTGACATCAAAAGTCTGATCAGGCCCATCTACACTGATCAAAATTTTATGGAAACTAGCAACCCGATCAAAACTAGGAAATACTATGAATTCATCCTGGTTGATATCGGTTCAATTGACATAGAGCACGTCCTCAGTGATGATGCTGATCCGAGTAGCATTGCCTACTCAAAATTTACATTGAAGAAAATTCTATCCCCGTTTAATTGGCAGGTGAGTCATCTCCACACCCCAATTAATCTTTCAAGGCCATTCAGGCCCCAAACCTACAACTGGTTCGACTACAGGGATGCGTGGTTCAACTTCATATTCCTAAGGCCGAGCAACCACACCTGGTTCGTCAAATATGGGCCAGAGGTAAGCAGCCAAACCATCCCAAGATGGTTTTATGACTAGTGGGGTTGTTTTGGGGGAAATTTTGAAGTTCTCCCCAAAAACTTTGCTGACAGATTCAGTCAATTCCAAATTGACAATGATATTTCTTCATTACCTGAACATATTAAATTATGTAAATATTTTATTGTGAAGAAAATATCTTTTATAATCTCTTGGACGTTTTCAGTTCGTGAATCTGACAGGATCAAATACTTGTCAAAAGAAGTCTTTGCCAAGGGATGGACTCCGGCACTCAAAAAGGATGATTCAAAGCAATCTCTTAAAAAAGAGAAAGCACAGAAATCAGGTAATAAATCCAAAGAGGAGCTTAAGAAGAAACTTCAGAAAGCCCTCTCAGATTTAGAAGAAAACTCAGATGAAGAATCTGCCTCACAACTTCTTGAAGAAGTATCTTCCTCCCAAAGAGGAGAAAATGGAGATATGCTAAACCCCAAAGGTATAGCACAGTCTTATCTGAATTATGAATCAGACTAATCCTGTTTGAGGAAATTAAATTCCGGAATAAACAGCTTTTCTGATAGAGGTTTCAAAGAAACCGGAATTATCAAGGAAAGGATAATAGAGAACCAAAGGTTCAGAATTATTATCGATTAAAGTCTGGATAAGACAAAGGCGGTCCCACAAAGACCAATTCAAATGGCCGACAAAAGCAAAAGCAGATGGCCGACAATACTTTGCGGAAAAGCATCCTCCACTTACCTTGCGGAAAGCAAAACTCCATTATCAGATTCCCACTCAAAAAGAGGGACCCACAAGATAAGAGTATAGATAAAGCAATCTCCAAGAGCCAGTCAGAGGAAGGCATCTAGATTACTTTATCAGAAACCTTATCCTTCTACGCCTATAAAAGGCCTTGTAAATCAGATAGAAAGACATTCGAAAATTTTAGGAAGAAAAACTCTCTCTGTAATCTTTCAATGATCTTTCAATATTTCCGCTGTATCTATTAGCAATTCAATAAACAAGTAAGTTTATTCATCTTTTATTTCTTATGCTATTAATATTCCGATCTTGTAGAAATGGTATCAGAGCCGCGTAAAGCATGTAATTCCGCCCTTTATACGGTGTTGCACTTCATAGGGGGTTCTCACTGTGTGATCAGTGACGAAGCATAGGCTCTTACCCCTAGAAGATCCTGCCCCGGTTTAAATAGGGAATGGCCGGCATGGGTTGCGAGCGTCGAGAGGCCTCGCGTAAAAGGCGGTTTCTGAGGTAGCTTGTGGAGTCACAGTGGCTTAACCACTCAAGATCTGCAAGTGGGTGTTTGTTGCGACGCACCCCCTTATTCAGGTGTCTCCAAGATCCTGTTTAATGGTATCATAGCAACTCTTCGGAGAAGGACGGTGAACCAGGAAAAATTCACGGGGTTGATTTTTCCCACACCATCCCCAAAGTTTTTTATGAAGAACCTCCAGTCAGCCCTACTGCCAGTGACATGAGACCTGAGCATGGGAGAAAGGATTCTTTGGGTATGCTTTCCTCAGACGATGATTTTGAGATTGACAGAAAAAAGATTTCTGAATGGTGGAACATGCCCAAACACAGGGACAAAAAGGAATGGTATAAGGCAAATTATACCCTAGATCAAAGAACCAAGTTCAGAGACAAATGGTTCAGAGATATGAAAAGATTCAAGACTAACCTTGAGTTTTTTAAGTGGTTTGAAATCACAGGTCAAATGGGAGACAACAGCTCCTCATTAAAAGTTTTGGTGAAACAATGGCACACCAGAGAAAAGATGGTTCATTCGGTTACTCCTCCTCTAGAAGGTATTCTCATACCCTACAGAGATGAAACCATAAAAGCCGCCCCTTTCAAAAAACTTTTGGACCAACCTAATGCTCCTGTTACTGCCGAAGATTTAAATAAAATCTACGAGCAGAATAATTATACAAACCAAGTTCTTCATGTTGTTTCCCATCAGATTGAAGAAACCAAAAATTCTCCTAGTACATCTAGTACTAACCTTTTCAGCTCCAAACCAAGCTCTTCCAAATTAGGCCACAACTCTTTTAGTGAGCCTCCTTTCAAACTTCCTGAATTCTCCAAAAAGAATTTTCCAAAATACTTCAGAGAAGAAAGTCTTCTAGAGAAGATCAGTAATGAGCTGACCAAGCTTAACCTCAGCAAAGAGGAGAGTAATGGCCAAAAGATTTGTGCTATTGCTGAAAAATCCAGCAAAAGGTACCAGAACAACAGGAACTACTACAAAAGACCTTCATTCCCAGACATGCAGTTTGAGGAAAATCACTTCTATCCACAAGGTACTGCTGACGGAGCAGGTATTACAGAGTGGAACATTGATGGCATGGCGGAGGGACAAATCTATGCCAAATTGCAGGAGATAGGCATGAATATCACTGCCTACAAAATGAAGAATTCTACAGACAAGGAAGCCTGTAGTCTAATTGTTGCTGGGTTCACTGGTATGCTAAAGAATTGGTGGGACAACTACCTAACTGAAGCAAACAGGCATGAAATCCTTAATGCTACAGCCCTCAAAACTGTAGTCAAAGTTGAAGCTGGCCAGGAGGCAGTGGGTGAAGAAATCCATGAGGATGCCACGATAACCCTGTTGTACAGCATTGCTAAACACTTCGTGGGAGAACCCAAATTATTCCAAGACAGAAGTTTGGAAATTTTGAACAACTTATACTGCAAGAAACTTACAGATTTCAGGTGGTATAAAGATATGTTCCTTAACAAGGTCATGGTAAGGACTGACTGCAACAGTGAATATTGGAAAGAAAGGTTCATCAGTGGACTTCCGACTCACTTTGCTGAGAAAGTCAGGTCCAAAATCAGAGATCGATGTGACGGTAAAATCCCGTATGCAGAACTTGCATATGGTGACATTATCAGTTTCATCAACGTAGTTGCTCTTGAGCTCTGCACAGACTTAAAGCTCAAAGACCAGATTAAGAGGGATCAAAAAGATTCTTCTAAGGACTTAGGGACATTTTGTCAAGATTTTGGGTTTCCAGCGTTAAAGCCTCCCTCTTCCAGGTTGGACAAGCGTACTAGGAAAGGTGAGCCTTTCAGGAGAAAGAAGAAGACCTCTGAAAGGTCCAAGCAGAAGAAGGACGAAAGAAGGTCCAAAAGAAAGGGTTCTAAAAGACCCCAAGCTGTTGAAGACACTTGCTGGACATGTGGCAAAAGAGGCCACAAATCTCCTAATTGTCCAAGAAACAGGAAAAAGAAAAAGAAGAAAAATCTTCTCGGAGTCGAAGAGGAAATGAAGCAGAAACTCTTCTCCATTCTGGAAGAAGAAGAGTCTGAGTCAGAATACTCCTCCTCTGAAGAAGGAGAATCAGATGACGACTACTTAAATGTAGCCCAAAGTTCCGGGTCAGATGAATCCGCCTCAGAATGCAACTGCAATGGTGCTTTCTACTTATGTGATAGCAGTTCAGTAAAAGTTCTTTCTGAAAAAACTACAGAAACCTTGTTCTCTACCATTGAGCATATCCAAGACAACGAAGCTAGGAGAAAGTACCTTCTGGAACTTCAAAAGCTAGTGCTAAAGGAAAAGAAGGATAAACCAACAGTTACTCCTTTTAGCATGAAGCAAGTCATGGAAAAATTCAACTCTGAAAAGAGTAAAGAACCATCCATTGGTGAACTCCGAAAGGAAATAAGTCTCTTAAAAGACGAAGTTAGAGACATCAAGGCAAGACTTAGCAGCATCGAAGTTGATAAGCTGACTAAGAAATTGCTAAAAGAAATAAAAGAAGACAGAAAAGCTTCTGAATCAGATGGGGATTCTGATTCTCCAAGAAGATATACGGATATCATTGAAGAAGCCGAATCTTCTTATCAAGGTAATGAAGAACCGGGTGTTCTTGCTATAACAAAGGTGAAACCTCAAAGTTCACATATTTTCATTAAATTGATTATTGGAAATCTAACTCTCAACAAAGTTGCTTTGTTAGACAGTGGTGCAGACAGGAACTGCATAATCGAAGGACTGATACCTACGAAGTATCTAACCAAAGGCACTACAAAACTATATAGTGCGACAGGTGAGCGTATTCAGATTGACTATAAGTTGTCTAATGCTCATATTTGTAATAATGGAATTCGTTTAAAAAACGATTTTGTTATTACCAAAAATAAAAATGAAGAGATTATCTTGGGGATCCCTTTCATCACCCAAATTAAACCCTTCATTTCAGGTTTTGAATCCATTAAAACCAAGGTTTTGGGGAAAAATCTTGAGTTTCCATTTGTCAAAACACTTTCAAAAAGCGAGAGTAAATTTTTGCATAAAGAAACTGCATTTAAATTATTTCATCTTTCTAACCAAATTGGTTTTTTAAAGGATGATTTAAAAATTAAGCGAATAGAACAGATTTTAAAAACCCCGGGAATGGTTACTAAGATAGCCCATCTCGAGAAAAAATTTAAATCTGAAATCTGTTCTGATTTTCCAAATGCTTTTTGGACCAGAAAAGCCCATACTATTGATTTACCATATGTTGACGGATTCGATGAAAGGTCCATTAGCACAAAAGCCAGGCCCATTCAGATGAGTCACGAACTTATGGAAATCTGTAAAACAGAAATCAATTCAAAATTTTAGGAAAAGAAAAACTCTCTCTGTAATCTTTCAATGATCTTTCAATATTTCCGCTGTATCTATTAGCAATTCAATAAACAAGTAAGTTTATTCATCTTTTATTTCTTATTCTATTAATATTCCGATCTTGTAGAAATGGTATCAGAGCCATGTTAGCCATACTAGGCTAAGTTCTTTATCGTCTGAGGTAGGAAGCATGAGTTAGAATCTTGTTAAGTTTAACTAATGATTTAATTAACAAATATTTTCTGCTTAGAGTAGACTGTAAATCAGCCAAAGACATTTTGCAAAAGGATGTTAAAAATTTGGTTTCTAAACAAATATTTGCAAGGTGGCAAGCCTTATTATCGAATTTTGATTTTGACATTGATTTCCTCCAGGGAAAAAATAATTCTTTGCCTGATTATCTAACCAGGGAATTTTTGCAGGATAGCCAATGAGGCCTCTCAAGCCTAAAACCGCATCAACAAGTGGTTCCTCCAGAAGGGACAATCCGAAGCCATTGGCTTCTCCATTTACATTACGGCCATCCCTGAATGACCATTCCGATTTAAACAAATTTTCAGCTTTAGCCAGGATTCCACCATTAGATCCTAGGTTAACTATTACCCCATTTCCACCACTTCCTAATCCAGCTCAGATGGCTGAAAAACCTCAGGTTACTTCTCCTTTCATAAAGGATTCTAAACCTTGTTCTTCTTCTCCTTCAGGCGAACCTAGATTTTCTAAAATCCAATCTAGGGACAGTTACGCCTACAAGGCTCCAGAGAGCTTTGCTCAAGCCGTCAATCCCAACCTCACTCCCAAAGGTAAGGAGATTGTCAAAAATCAGAAGGTCAAAGAGGTCTTCAAAAATGTTTCCATCCTTGTTACTCCGGTCTTAGCTCTAGATAAGGAGTTTGAGTCTTTTGACATCAAAAGTCTGATCAGGCCCATCTATACTGATCAAAATTTTATCGAAACTAGCAACCCGATCAAAACTAGGAAATACTATGAGTTCATCCTGGTTGATACCGGTTCAATTGATATAGAGCACGTTCTCAGTGATGATGCTGATCCGAGTAGCATTGCCTACTCCAAATTTACATTGAAGAAAATTCTATCCCCATTTAATTGGCAGGTGAGTCATCTCCACACCCCAATTAATCTTTCAAGGCCATTCAGGCCCCAAACCTACAACTGGTTCGACTATAGGGATGCGTGGTTCAACTTCATATTCCTAAGGCCGAGCAACCACACCTGGTTCGTCAAATACGGGCCAGAGGTAAGTAGCCAAACCATCCCAAGATGGTTTTATGACTGGTGGAGTTGTTTTGGGGGAAACTCTGAAGTTCTCCCTAAAAACTTTGCTGACAGATTCAGTCAATTCCAAATTGACAACGATATTTCTTGATTACCTGAACATATTAAATTATGTAAATATTTTATTATGAAGAAAATATCTTTTATAATATCTTGGGCGTTTTCAGTCCGTGAATCTGACAGGATCAAATACTTGTCGAAAGAAGTCTTTGCCAAGGGATGGACTCCGGCACTCAAAAAGGATGATTCAAAGCAATCTCTTAAAAAAGAGAAAGCCCAAAAATCAAAATCCAAAGAGGAGCTTAAGAAAAAACTTCAGAAAGCCCTCTCAGATTTGGAAGAAAACTCAGATGAAGAGTCTGCCTCACAACTTCTTGAAGAAGTATCCTCCTCTCAAAGCGGAGAAAATGGAGACATGTTGAACCCTAAAGGAATAGCACAGTCTTATCTGAATTATGAATCAGGCTAATCCTGTTTGAGGAAATTAAATTCCGGAATAAACAGCTTTCCTGGTAGAAGTTTCAAAGAAACTGGAATTATCAAGGAAAGGATAATAGAGAACCAAAGGTTCAGAATTATTATTGATTAGTCTAAGAAAGGACTAAAGACTCATGTGGCAGACAGAAGCATCTGACCAACAATACTTTGCGAAAAGCAGTCCCCACTTACTTTGCGGAAAGCAGACTCCACTCCAAAATCTGATTCCCTCTCGGTGGAAGAAGGGACCCATAAGATAAGAGTATAGATAAAGCAATCTCCAAGAGCCAATCAGAGGAAGGCATCTAGATTACTTTATCAGAAACCTTATCCTTCTACGCCTATAAAAGGCCTTGTAAATCAGATAGAAAGACATTCGAAAATTTTAGGAAGAAAAACTCTCTCTGTAATCTTTCAATGATCTTTCAATATATTAGCAATTCAATAAACAAGTAAGTTTATTCATCTTTTATTTCTTATGCTATTAATATTCCGATCTTGTAGAAATGGTATCATGTTGATTCATGTTGATGCAAACTATCGCCTTTGAGGTAAGAAAGCTAAGTATAGACTATGTTCATGTATAACTAATAATATAGAGCAATCAAGTTAAACAACTGTATTAAATGGATGGCCAGAGTTAGTTATCAATTCTGGACTAGTCTATCTAATTGGATGATGTTGTTCATACAGTTATATGAATAGCATAAATGTTTCAATTTCCAAAATTGAAAATGATTTACAAAACTGGTCGATTCCAAGAGAACCGATTGAAAAGATTTACCAAATCGGTAACTTTTCATTTTTCAAAAAATATAACATCAAAACTTGCGAATCTACTGTTGCAATAAATAATTCTTTAGAATGCATAAAGCTTCTTGTTTCAGCCGATATTCAAAAGTTTAAAAATGATTTTAAATTTTTGCATGTTGGTCTTGTACAAATTGCTGTTAAACCTCTGTTTAGAAAAGGTTTAAACATTCCTATTTGTCTGCTTCTTCGTGATGATAGACTGTTAAATTTTGATGACTCTTTGTTAGGAGTTTTAGAAAGTAACCTCGCCAATGGCCCGGTTTACTTTAACTGCTATCCTAACTTCTCGGTCGACATTCAGGACCCCAACATCCTGGATACCTTGACACTTAATGTCAAGACCAAGAACATGAATAGCAGGATCGACACCCGAGAAATAGCTATAATATATAGGGTATATTAAAAGCTTATGAAAACTACGATAGCCCCAAAGGCTATTACTGCTAGTGTCAAAGGGGTTACCATGCTCATGGAAGCTAACCAAGAGCACTGTACTACCTTTGTTCCTAGGCTTCTCAGATGGAATGACATCCTATCTGATGAAGAATGGAAATTTGATTCCATCACCAGCCCTACCCCTCTTCAACCCGAACGGTCTCAGATCGACAGGGTTATCCAATTTCCAGATGGATCTATAAACCTTAAGTTTTTAAGATCCAATTCTCTCAGCCAAGCATCTTCAAGTAGAAGAATGTCTTCGGCTAGACCTTCTTCTTTTTGTCCCCGGGAGGGTAATGATAGCAACTCTTCGGAGAAGGACGGTGAACCAGGAAAAATTCACGGGGTTGATTTTTCCCACACCATCCCCAAAGTTTTTTATGAAGAACCTCCAGTCAGCCCTACTGCCAGTGACATGAGACCTGAGCATGGGAGAAAGGATTCTTTGGGTATGCTTTCCTCAGACGATGATTTTGAGATTGACAGAAAAAAGATTTCTGAATGGTGGAACATGCCCAAACACAGGGACAAAAAGGAATGGTATAAGGCAAATTATACCCTAGATCAAAGAACCAAGTTCAGAGACAAATGGTTCAGAGATATGAAAAGATTCAAGACTAACCTTGAGTTTTTTAAGTGGTTTGAAATCACAGGTCAAATGGGAGACAGCAGCTCCTCATTAAAAGTTTTGGTGAAACAATGGCACACCAGAGAAAAGACGGTTCATTCGGTTACTCCTCCTCTAGAAGGTATTCTCATACCCTACAGAGATGAAACCATAAAAGCCGCCCCTTTCAAAAAACTTTTGGACCAACCTAATGCTCCTGTTACTGCCGAAGATTTAAATAAAATCTACGAGCAGAATAATTATACAAACCAAGTTCTTCATGTTGTTTCCCATCAGATTGAAGAAACCAAAAATTCTCCTAGTACATCTAGTACTAACCTTTTCAGCTCCAAACCAAGCTCTTCCAAATTAGGCCACAACTCTTTTAGTGAGCCTCCTTTCAAACTTCCTGAATTCTCCAAAAAGAATTTTCCAAAATACTTCAGAGAAGAAAGTCTTCTAGAGAAGATCAGTAATGAGATGACCAAGCTTAACCTCAGCAAAGAGGAGAGTAATGGCCAAAAGATTGGTGCTATTGCTGAAAAATCCAGCAAAAGGTACCAGAACAACAGGAACTACTACAAAAGACCTTCATTCCCGACATGCAGTTTGAGGAAAATCACTTCTATCCACAAGGTACTGCTGACGGAGCAGGTATTACAGAGTGGAACATTGATGGCATGGCGGAGGGACAAATCTATGCCAAATTGCAGGAGATAGGCATGAATATCACTGCTTACAAAATGAAGAATTCTACAGACAAGGAAGCCTGTAGTCTAATTGTTGCTGGGTTCACTGGTATGCTAAAGAATTGGTGGGACAACTACCTAACTGAAGCAAACAGGCATGAAATCCTTAATGCTACAGCCCTCAAAACTGTAGTCAAAGTTGAAGCTGGCCAGGAGGCAGTGGGTCAAGAAATCCATGAGGATGCCACGACAACCCTGTTGTACAGCATTGCTAAACACTTCGTGGGAGAACCCAAATTATTCCAAGACAGAAGTTTGGAAATTTTGAACAACTTATACTGCAAGAAACTTACAGATTTCAGGTGGTATAAAGATATGTTCCTTAACAAGGTCATGGTAAGGACTGACTGCAACAGTGAATATTGGAAAGAAAGGTTCATCAGTGGACTTCCGACTCACTTTGCTGAGAAAGTCAGGTCCAAAATCAGAGATCGATGTGACGGTAAAATCCCGTATGCAGAACTTGCATATGGTGACATTATCAGTTTCATCAACGTAGTTGCTCTTGAGCTCTGCACAGACTTAAAGCTCAAAGACCAGATTAAGAGGGATCAAAAAGATTCTTCTAAGGACTTAGGGACATTTTGTCAAGATTTTGGGTTTCCAGCGTTAAAGCCTCCCTCTTCCAGGTTGGACAAGCGTACTAGGAAAGGTGAGCCTTTCAGGAGAAAGAAGAAGACCTCTGAAAGGTCCAAGCAGAAGAAGGACGAGAGAAGGTCCAAAAGAAAGGGTTCTAAAAGACCCCAAGCTGTTGAAGACACTTGCTGGACATGTGGCAAAAGAGGCCACAAATCTCCTGATTGTCCAAGAAACAGGAAAAAGAAAAAGAAGATAAATCTTCTCGGAGTCGAAGAGGAAATGAAGCAGAAACTCTTCTCCATTCTGGAAGAAGAAGAGTCTGAGTCATAATACTCCTCCTCTGAAGAAGGAGAATCAGATGACGACTACTTAAATGTAGCCCAAAGTTCCGGGTCAGATGAATCCGCCTCAGAATGCAACTGCAATGGTGCTTTCTGCTTATGTGATAACAGTTCAGTAAAAGTTCTTTCTGAAAAAACTACAGAAACCTTGTTCTCTACCATTGAGCATATCCAAGACAACGAAGCTAGGAGAAAGTACCTTCTGGAACTTCAAAAGCTAGTGCTAAAGGAAAAGAAAGATAAACCAACAGTTACTCCTTTTAGCATGAAGCAAGTCATGGAAAAATTCAACTCTGAAAAGAGTAAAGAACCATCCATTGGTGAACTCCGAAAGGAAATAAGTCTCCTAAAAGACGAAGTTAGAGACATCAAGGCAAGACTTAGCAGCATCGAAGTTGATAAGCTGACTAAGAAATTGCTAAAAGAAATAAAAGAAGACAGAAAAGCTTCTGAATCAGATGGGGATTCTGATTCTCCAAGGAGATATACGGATATCATTGAAGAAGCCGAATGTTCTTATCAAGGTAATGAAGAACCAGGAGTTCTTGCTATAACAAAGGTGAAACCTCAAAGTTCACATATTTTCATTAAATTGATTATTGGAAATCTAACTCTCAACAAAGTTGCTTTGTTAGACAGTGGTGCAGACAGGAACTGCATAATCGAAGGACTGATACCTACGAAGTATCTAACCAAAGGCACTACAAAACTATATAGTGCGACAGGTGAGCGTATTCAGATTGACTATAAGTTGTCTAATGCTCATATTTGTAATAATGGAATTTGTTTAAAAAACGATTTTGTTATTACCAAAAATATAAATGAAGAGATTATCTTGGGGATCCCTTTCATCACCCAAATTAAACCCTTCATTTTAGGTTTTGAATCCATTAAAACCAAGGTTTTAGGGAAAAATCTTGAGTTTCCATTTGTCAAAACACTTTAAAAAAGCAAGAGTAAATTTTTGCATAAAGAAACTGCATTTAAATTATTTCATCTTTCTAACCAAATTGGTTTTTTAAAGGATGATTTAAAAATTAAGCGAATAGAACAGATTTTAAAAACCCCGGGAATGGTTACTAAGATAGCCCATCTCGAGAAAAAATTTAAATCTGAAATCTGTTCTGATTTTCCAAATGCTTTTTGGACCAGAAAAGCCCATACTGTTGATTTACCATATGTTGACGGATTCGATGAAAGGTCCATTAGCACAAAAGCCAGGCCCATTCAGATGAGTCACGAACTTATGGAAATCTGTAAAACAGAAATCAATTCACTTTTAGAAAACAAAATTATCCGGCCCTCCAAGTCCCCATGGAGTTGTTCGGCATTTTATGTTAACAAAGCCGCGGAGCAGGAAAGAGGCTCTCCGAGGCTTGTGATTAATTACAAACCTTTAAACTCCATTTTAAAATGGATCAGATATCCGATTCCTAATAAAAGGGATCTTTTGAAACGAACTTATAAGGCTAATGTCTACAGCAAGTTTGACATGAAGTCTGGGTTTTGGCAAATCCAAATATCCGAAAAGGATAAGTATAAAACTGCATTCAACGTTCCATTTGGACAATATGAATGGAATGTAATGCCTTTTGGGCTTAAAAATGCCCCAAGCGAATTTCAAAAAATCATGAATGACATATTCAACCATGTAAGCTATATGTCCATAGTTTACATAGATGATGTGTTAATTTTCTCTGAGGACATTGATTCTCATTTTAAACACCTTAACATATTTTTTGATATAGTTAAGAAAAATGGCTTGGTCGTTAGTGCCAAGAAAATTAAGCTTTTTCAAACGAGCATTAGATTTCTTGGTCATGACTTGTATCAAGGAACCTATAAGCCGATTTGCAGAGCTATTGAGTTCTCAAGTAAATTTCCGGATATTATTACGGACAAGACCCAATTACAAAGATTTTTGGGAAGTATTAACTATGTGGCAGATTTTATTCCTAAGGTAAGGCACATCTGCAAGCCACTATTTGATAGGCTCAAGAAGAAGCCATGTCCATGGTCTGAGGAACAGACCGAAGCGGTTAAGAAAATCAAAGAGATTGTTAAAGATCTTCCTTGTTTGGGTATCCCTAATCCAGACGCCTTTATGATCGTAGAAACTGATGCTTCAGACATTGGCTACGGTGGTATTTTTAAACAGAGAAAATCCCCCGAGGATTTTGAACAACTTGTCAGGTATACCTTAGGTGTATGGAATTCTGCGCAAAAGAATTACAGCACCGTTAAAAAGGAAGTACTCTCTATCGTCTTGTGTATTACTAAATTCCAAGATGATTTAATTAACAAAAATTTTCTGCTTAGAGTAGACTATAAATCAGCCAAAGACATTTTGCAAAAGGATGTTAAAAATTTGGTTTCTAAACAAATATTTGCAAGGTGGCAAGCCTTATTATCGAATTTTGATTTTGACATTGATTTCCTCCAGGGAAAAAATAATTCTTTGCCTGATTATCTAACTAGGGAATTTTTGCAGGATAGGCAATGAGGCCTCTCAAGCCTAAAACCGCATCAACAAGTGGTTCCTCCAGAAGGGACAATCCGAAGCCATTGGCTTCTCCTTTTACATTGCGGCCATCCTTAAATGACCATTCCGATTTAAACAAATTTTCAGCTTTAGCCAGGATTCCGCCTTTGGACCCTAGGTTAACTATCACTCCATTTCCACCACTTCCTAATCCAGCTCAGAAGGTGGAAAAAACTCAGGTTACTTCTCCTTTCACAAAGGATCCCAAACCTTGTTCTTCTTCTCCTTCAGGCGAACCTAGATTTTCTAAAATCCAATCTAGGGATAGTTACGCCTACAAGGCCCCAGAGAACTTTGCTCAAGCCGTCAATCCCAACCTCACTTCCAAAGGTAAAGAGATTGTCAAAAATCAGAAGGTCAAAGAGGTCTTCAAAAATGTTTCCATCCTTGTTACTCCTGTCCTAGCCTTAGATAAGGAGTTTGAATCTTTTGACATCAAAAGTCTGATCAGGCCCATCTACACTGATCAAAATTTTATCGAAACTAGCAACCCAATCAAAACTAGGAAATACTATGAATTCATCCTGGTTGATACCGGTTCAATTGACATAGAGCACGTCCTTAGTGATGATGCTGATCCGAGTAGCATTGCCTACTCAAAATTTACATTGAAGAAAATTCTATCCCCGTTTAATTGGCAGGTGAGTCATCTCCACACCCCAATTAATCTTTCAAGGCCATTCAGACCCCAAACCTACAACTGGTTCGACTACAGGGATGCGTGGTTCAACTTCATATTCCTAAGGCCGAGCAACCACACCTGGTTCGTCAAATATGGGCCAGAGGTAAGCAGCCAAACCATCCCAAGATGGTTTTATGACTGGTGGGGTTGTTTTGGGGGAAATTCTGAAGTTCTCCCCAAAAACTTTGCTGACAGATTCAGTCAATTCCAAATTGACAATGATATTTCTTCATTACCTGAACATATTAAATTATGTAAATATTTTATTGTGAAGAAAATATCTTTTATAATCTCTTGGACGTTTTCAGTTCGTGAATCTGACAGGATCAAATACTTGTCAAAAGAAGTCTTTGCCAAGGGATGGACTCCGGCACTCAAAAAGGATGATTCAAAGCAATCTCTTAAAAAAGAGAAAGCACATAAATCAGGTAATAAATCCAAAGAGGAGCTTAAGAAGAAACTTCAGAAAGCCCTCTCAGATTTAGAAGAAAACTCAGATGACGAATCTGCCTCACAACTTCTTGAAGAAGTATCTTCCTCCCAAAGTGGAGAAAATGGAGATATGCTAAACCCCAAAGGTATAGCACAGTCATATCTGAATTATGAATCAGACTAATCCTGTTTGAGGAAATTAAATTCCGGAATAAACAGCTTTTCTGATAGAGGTTTCAAAGAAACCGGAATTATCAAGGAAAGGATAATAGAGAACCAAAGGTTCAGAATTATTATCGATTAAAGTCTGGATAAGACAAAGGCGGTCCCACAAAGACCAATTCAAATGGCCGACAAAAGCAAAAGCAGATGGCCGACAATACTTTGCGGAAAAGCATCCTCCACTTACCTTGCGGAAAGCAAAACTCCATTATCAGATTCCCACTCAAAAAGAGGGACCCACAAGATAAGAGTATAGATAAAGCAATCTCCAAGAGCCAATCAGAGGAAGGCATCTAGATTACTTTATCAGAAACCTTATCCTTCTACGCCTATAAAAGGCCTTGTAAATCAGATAGAAAGACATTCGAAAATTTTAGGAAGAAAAACTCTCTCTGTAATCTTTCAATGATCTTTCAATATTTCCGCTGTATCTATTAGCAATTCAATAAACAAGTAAGTTTATTCATCTTTTATTTCTTATGCTATTAATATTCCGATCTTGTAGAAATGGTAGATCAGAATATTAATAGCATAAGAAATAAAAGATGAATAAACTATTAATATTCCGATCTTGTAGAAATGGTATCAGAGCCATGTTAGCCATACTAGGCTAAGTTCTTTATCGTCTGAGGTAGGAAGCATGAGTTAGAATCTTGTTAAGTTTAACTAATGATTTAGAACAGCATGTTAATATACTGTTATAATGTTTGAACCAGATAGGGTTCTGGCAGATCTAAGGATGATGATTACTGTACTACTATTTATATGATGTGTAGTTATACTATTAGGAAGTTAGAATATTTACTTGTTTGAGTTTTGGGAATCCGGTGTATAGTTTCTAAGTTTAGACCAGCCTGAAGGAATCGTAATTGCCGCTTAGCCGGGGAAGGCGTTAGGCTTGATTCTTGGCCTCGTAGTGTCTAAACCTAAGAAACTATTGTAATTTCCAGATGATTTCTCATATCAGATCTTAAACATTTAAATATTTAAACATCTTAAGAGTCTTACTACTATTCATATAACTGTATGAACAGCATCATCCAATTAGATAGACTAGTCCAGAATTGATAACTAACTCTGGCCATCCATTTAATACAGTTGTTTAACTTGATTGCTCTATATTATTAGTTATACATGAACATAGTCTATACTTAGCTTTCTTACCTCAAAGGCGATAGTTTGCATCAACATGAATCAACATGTTTATGATATGAATAACATAAATGTTTCAATTTCCAAAATTGAAAATGATTTACAAAACTGGTCGATTCCAAGAGAACCGATTGAAAAGATTTACCAAACCGGTAACTTTTCATTTTTCAAAAAATATAACATCAAAACTTGCGAATCTACTGTTGCAATAAATAATTCTTTAGAATGCATAAAGCTTCTTGTTTCTGCCGATATTCAAAAGTTTAAAAATGATTTTAAATTTTTGCATGTTGGTCTTGTACAAATTGCTGTTAAACCTCTGTTTAGAAAAGGTTTAAACATTCCTATTTGTCTGCTTCTTCGTGATGATAGACTGTTAAATTTTGATGACTCTTTGTTAGGAGTTTTAGAAAGTAACCTCGCCAATGGCCCGGTTTACTTTAACTGCTATCCTAACTTCTCGGTCGACATTCAGGACCCCAACATCCTAGATACCTTGACACTAAATGTCAAGACCAAGAACATGAATAGCAGGATCGACACCCGAGAAATAGCTATAATATATAGGGTATATTATAAGCTTATGAAAACTACGATAGCCCCAAAGGCTATTACTGCTAGTGTCAAAGGGGTTACCATGCTCATGGAAGCTAACCAAGAGCACTGTACTACCTTTGTTCCTAGGCTTCTCAGATGGAATGACATCCTATCTGATGAAGAATGGAAATTTGATTCCATCACCAGCCCTACCCCTCTTCAACCCGAACGGTCTCAGATCGACAGGGTTATCCAATTTCCAGATGGATCTATAAATCTTAAGTTTTTAAGATCCAATTCTCTCAGCCAAGCATCTTCAAGTAGAAGAATGTCTTCGGCTAGACCTTCTTCTTTTTGTCCCCGGGAGGGTAATGATAGCAACTCTTCGGAGAAGGACGGTGAACCAGGAAAAATTCACGGGGTTGATTTTTCCCACACCATCCCCAAAGTTTTTTATGAAGAACCTCCAGTCAGCCCTACTGCCAGTGACATGAGACCTGAGCATGGGAGAAAGGATTCTTTGGGTATGCTTTCCTCAGACGATGATTTTGAGATTGACAGAAAAAAGATTTCTGAATGGTGGAACATGCCCAAACACAGGGACAAAAAGGAATGGTATAAGGCAAATTATACCCTAGATCAAAGAACCAAGTTCAGAGACAAATGGTTCAGAGATATGAAAAGATTCAAGACTAACCTTGAGTTTTTTAAGTGGTTTGAAATCACAGGTCAAATGGGAGACAGCAGCTCCTCATTAAAAGTTTTGGTGAAACAATGGCACACCAGAGAAAAGACGGTTCATTCGGTTACTCCTCCTCTAGAAGGTATTCTCATACCCTACAGAGATGAAACCATAAAAGCCGCCCCTTTCAAAAAACTTTTGGACCAACCTAATGCTCCTGTTACTGCCGAAGATTTAAATAAAATCTACGAGCAGAATAATTATACAAACCAAGTTCTTCATGTTGTTTCCCATCAGATTGAAGAAACCAAAAATTCTCCTAGTACATCTAGTACTAACCTTTTCAGCTCCAAACCAAGCTCTTCCAAATTAGGCCACAACTCTTTTAGTGAGCCTCCTTTCAAACTTCCTGAATTCTCCAAAAAGAATTTTCCAAAATACTTCAGAGAAGAAAGTCTTCTAGAGAAGATCAGTAATGAGCTGACCAAGCTTAACCTCAGCAAAGAGGAGAGTAATGGCCAAAAGATTGGTGCTATTGCTGAAAAATCCAGCAAAAGGTACTAGAACAACAGGAACTACTACAAAAGACCTTCATTCCCAGACATGCAGTTTGAGGAAAATCACTTCTATCCACAAGGTACGGCTGACGGAGCAGGTATTACAGAGTGGAACATTGATGGCATGGCGGAGGGACAAATCTATGGCAAATTACAGGAGATAGGCATGAATATCACTGCCTACAAAATGAAGAATTCTACAGACAAGGAAGCCTGTAGTCTAATTGTTGCTGGGTTCACTGGTATGCTAAAGAATTGGTGGGACAACTACCTAACTGAAGCAAACAGGCATGAAATCCTTAATGCTACAGCCCTCAAAACTGTAGTTAAAGTTGAAGCTGTCCAGGAGGCAGTGGGTCAAGAAATCCATGAGGATGCCACGACAACCCTGTTGTACAGCATTGCTAAACACTTCGTGGGAGAACCCAAATTATTCCAAGACAGAAGTTTGGAAATTTTGAACAACTTATACTGCAAGAAACTTACAGATTTCAGGTGGTATAAAGATATGTTCCTTAACAAGGTCATGGTAAGGACTGACTGCAACAGTGAATATTGGAAAGAAAGGTTCATCAGTGGACTTCCGACTCACTTTGCTGAGAAAGTCAGGTCCAAAATCAGAGATCGATGTGACGGTAAAATCCCGTATGCAGAACTTGCATATGGTGACATTATCAGTTTCATCAACGTAGTTGCTCTTGAGCTCTCCACAGACTTAAAGCTCAAAGACCAGATTAAGAGGGATCAAAAAGATTCTTCTAAGGACTTAGGGACATTTTGTCAAGATTTTGGGTTTCCAGCGTTAAAGCCTCCCTCTTCCAGGTTGGACAAGCGTACTAGGAAAGGTGAGCCTTTCAGGAGAAAGAAGAAGACCTCTGAAAGGTCCAAGCAGAAGAAGGACGAAAGAAGGTCCAAAAGAAAGGGTTCTAAAAGACCCCAAGCTGTTGAAGACACTTGCTGGACATGTGGCAAAAGAGGCCACAAATCTCCTGATTGTCCAAGAAACAGGAAAAAGAAAAAGAAGATAAATCTTCTCGGAGTCGAAGAGGAAATGAAGCAGAAACTCTTCTCCATTCTGGAAGAAGAAGAGTCTGAGTCAGAATACTCCTCCTCCGAAGAAGGAGAATCAGATGACGACTACTTAAATGTAGCCCAAAGTTCCGGGTCAGATGAATCCGCCTCAGAATGCAACTGCAATGGTGCTTTCTGCTTATGTGATAACAGTTCAGTAAAAGTTCTTTCTGAAAAAACTACAGAAACCTTGTTCTCTACCATTGAGCATATCCAAGACAACGAAGCTAGGAGAAAGTACCTTCTGGAACTTCAAAAGCTAGTGCTAAAGGAAAAGAAAGATAAACCAACAGTTACTCCTTTTAGCATGAAGCAAGTCATGGAAAAATTCAACTCTGAAAAGAGTAAAGAACCATCCATTGGTGAACTCCGAAAGGAAATAAGTCTCCTAAAAGACGAAGTTAGAGACATCAAGGCAAGACTTAGCAGCATCGAAGTTGATAAGCTGACTAAGAAATTGCTAAAAGAAATAAAAAAAGACAGAAAAGCTTCTGAATCAGATGGGGATTCTGATTCTCCAAGGAGATATACGGATATCATTGAAGAAGCCGAATGTTCTTATCAAGGTAATGAAGAACCAGGAGTTCTTGCTATAACAAAGGTGAAACCTCAAAGTTCACATATTTTCATTAAATTGATTATTGGAAATCTAACTCTCAACAAAGTTGCTTTGTTAGACAGTGGTGCAGACAGGAACTGCATAATCGAAGGACTGATACCTACGAAGTATCTAACCAAAGGCACTACAAAACTATATAGTGCGACAGGTGAGCGTATTCAGATTGACTATAAGTTGTCTAATGCTCATATTTGTAATAATGGAATTTGTTTAAAAAACGATTTTGTTATTACCAAAAATATAAATGAAGAGATTATCTTGGGGATCCCTTTCATCACCCAAATTAAACCCTTCATTTTAGGTTTTGAATCCATTAAAACCAAGGTTTTAGGGAAAAATCTTGAGTTTCCATTTGTCAAAACACTTTCAAAAAGCGAGAGTAAATTTTTGCATAAAGAAACTGCATTTAAATTATTTCATCTTTCTAACCAAATTGGTTTTTTAAAGGATGATTTAAAAATTAAGCGAATAGAACAGATTTTAAAAACCCCGGGAATGGTTACTAAGATAGCCCATCTCGAGAAAAAATTTAAATCTGAAATCTGTTCTGATTTTCCAAATGCTTTTTGGACCAGAAAAGCCCATACTGTTGATTTACCATATGTTGACGGATTCGATGAAAGGTCCATTAGCACAAAAGCCAGGCCCATTCAGATGAGTCACGAACTTATGGAAATCTGTAAAACAGAAATCAATTCACTTTTAGAAAACAAAATTATCCGGCCCTCCAAGTCCCCATGGAGTTGTTCGGCATTTTATGTTAACAAAGCCGCGGAGCAGGAAAGAGGCTCTCCGAGGCTTGTGATTAATTACAAACCTTTAAACTCCATTTTAAAATGGATCAGATATCCGATTCCTAATAAAAGGGATCTTTTGAAACGAACTTATAAGGCTAATGTCTACAGCAAGTTTGACATGAAGTCTGGGTTTTGGCAAATCCAAATATCCGAAAAGGATAAGTATAAAACTGCATTCAACGTTCCATTTGGACAATATGAATGGAATGTAATGCCTTTTGGGCTTAAAAATGCCCCAAGCGAATTTCAAAAAATCATGAATGACATATTCAACCATGTAAGCTATATGTCCATAGTTTACATAGATGATGTGTTACTTTTCTCTGAGGACATTGATTCTCATTTTAAACACCTTAACATATTTTTTGATATAGTTAAGAAAAATGGCTTGGTCGTTAGTGCCAAGAAAATTAAGCTTTTTCAAACGAGCATTAGATTTCTTGGTCATGACTTGTATCAAGGAACCTATAAGCCGATTTGCAGAGCTATTGAGTTCTCAAGTAAATTTCCGGATATTATTACGGACAAGACCCAATTACAAAGATTTTTGGGAAGTATTAACTATGTGGCAGATTTTATTCCTAAGGTAAGGCACATCTGCAAGCCACTATTTGATAGGCTCAAGAAGAAGCCATGTCCATGGTCTGAGGAACAGACCGAAGCGGTTAAGAAAATCAAAGAGATTGTTAAAGATCTTCCTTGTTTGGGTATCCCTAATCCAGACGCCTTTATGATCGTAGAAACTGATGCTTCAGACATTGGCTACGGTGGTATTTTTAAACAGAGAAAATCCCCCGAGGATTTTGAACAACTTGTCAGGTATACCTTAGGTGTATGGAATTCTGCGCAAAAGAATTACAGCACCGTTAAAAAGGAAGTACTCTCTATCGTCTTGTGTATTACTAAATTCCAAGATGATTTAATTAACAAAAATTTTCTGCTTAGAGTAGACTATAAATCAGCCAAAGACATTTTGCAAAAGGATGTTAAAAATTTGGTTTCTAAACAAATATTTGCAAGGTGGCAAGCCTTATTATCGAATTTTGATTTTGACATTGATTTCCTCCAGGGAAAAAATAATTCTTTGCCTGATTATCTAACTAGGGAATTTTTGCAGGATAGGCAATGAGGCCTCTCAAGCCTAAAACCGCATCAACAAGTGGTTCCTCCAGAAGGGACAATCCGAAGCCATTGGCTTCTCCTTTTACATTGCGGCCATCCTTAAATGACCATTCCGATTTAAACAAATTTTCAGCTTTAGCCAGGATTCCGCCTTTGGACCCTAGGTTAACTATCACTCCATTTCCACCACTTCCTAATCCAGCTCAGAAGGTGGAAAAAACTCAGGTTACTTCTCCTTTCACAAAGGATCCCAAACCTTGTTCTTCTTCTCCTTCAGGCGAACCTAGATTTTCTAAAATCCAATCTAGGGATAGTTACGCCTACAAGGCCCCAGAGAACTTTGCTCAAGCCGTCAATCCCAACCTCACTTCCAAAGGTAAAGAGATTGTCAAAAATCAGAAGGTCAAAGAGGTCTTCAAAAATGTTTCCATCCTTGTTACTCCTGTCCTAGCCTTAGATAAGGAGTTTGAATCTTTTGACATCAAAAGTCTGATCAGGCCCATCTACACTGATCAAAATTTTATCGAAACTAGCAACCCAATCAAAACTAGGAAATACTATGAATTCATCCTGGTTGATACCGGTTCAATTGACATAGAGCACGTCCTCAGTGATGATGCTGATCCGAGTAGCATTGCCTACTCAAAATTTACATTGAAGAAAATTCTATCCCCGTTTAATTGGCAGGTGAGTCATCTCCACACCCCAATTAATCTTTCAAGGCCATTCAGACCCCAAACCTACAACTGGTTCGACTACAGGGATGCGTGGTTCAACTTCATATTCCTAAGGCCGAGCAACCACACCTGGTTCGTCAAATATGGGCCAGAGGTAAGCAGCCAAACCATCCCAAGATGGTTTTATGACTGGTGGGGTTGTTTTGGGGGAAATTTTGAAGTTCTCCCCAAAAACTTTGCTGACAGATTCAGTCAATTCCAAATTGACAATGATATTTCTTCATTACCTGAACATATTAAATTATGTAAATATTTTATTGTGAATAAAATATCTTTTATAATCTCTTGGACGTTTTCAGTTCGTGAATCTGACAGGATCAAATACTTGTCAAAAGAAGTCTTTGCCAAGGGATGGACTCCGGCACTCAAAAAGTATGATTCAAAGCAATCTCTTAAAAAAGAGAAAGCACAGAAATCAGGTAATAAATCCAAAGAGGAGCTTAAGAAGAAACTTCAGAAAGCCCTCTCAGATTTAGAAGAAAACTCAGATGACGAATCTGCCTCACAACTTCTTGAAGAAGTATCTTCCTCCCAAAGCGGAGAAAATGGAGATATGCTAAACCCCAAAGGTATAGCACAGTCTTATCTGAATTATGAATCAGACTAATCCTGTTTGAGGAAATTAAATTCCAGAATAAACAGCTTTTCTGATAGAGGTTTCAAAGAAACCAGAATTATCAAGGAAAGGATAATAGAGAACCAAAGGTTCAGAATTATTATCGATTAAAGTCTGGATAAGACAAAGGCGGTCCCACAAAGACCAATTCAAATGGCCGACAAAAGCAAAAGCAGATGGCCGACAATACTTTGCGGAAAAGCATCCTCCACTTACCTTGCGGAAAGCAAAACTCCATTATCAGATTCCCACTCAAAAAGAGGGACCCACAAGATAAGAGTATAGATAAAGCAATCTCCAAGAGCCAATCAGAGGAAGGCATCTAGATTACTTTATCAGAAACCTTATCCTTCTACGCCTATAAAAGGCCTTGTAAATCAGATAGAAAGACATTCGAAAATTTTAGGAAGAAAAACTCTCTCTGTAATCTTTCAATGATCTTTCAATATTTCCGCTGTATCTATTAGCAATTCAATAAACAAGTAAGTTTATTCATCTTTTATTTCTTATGCTATTAATATTCCGATCTTGTAGAAATGGTAGATCGGAATATTAATAGCATAAGAAATAAAAGATGAATAAACTATTAATATTCCGATCTTGTAGAAATGGTATCAGAGCCATGTTAGCCATACTAGGCTAAGTTCTTTATCGTCTGAGGTAGGAAGCATGAGTTAGAATCTTGTTAAGTTTAACTAATGATTTAGAACAGCATGTTAATATACTATTATAATGTTTGAACCAGATAGGGTTCTGGCAGATCTAAGGAAGATGATTACTGTACTACTATTTATATGATGTGTAGTTATACTATTAGGAAGTTAGAATATTTACTTGTTTGAGTTTTGGGAATCCGGTGTATAGTTTCTAAGTTTAGACCAGCCTGAAGGAATCGTAATTGCCGCTTAGCCGGGGAAGGCGTTAGGCTTGATTCTTGGCCTCGTAGTGTCTAAACCTAAGAAACTATTGTAATTTCCAGATGATTTCTCATATCAGATCTTAAACATTTAAATATTTAAACATCTTAAGAGTCTTACTACTATTCATATAACTGTATGAACAGCATCATCCAATTAGATAGACTAGTCCAGAATTGATAACTAACTCTGGCCATCCATTTAATACAGTTGTTTAACTTGATTGCTCTATATTATTAGTTATACATGAACATAGTCTATACTTAGCTTTCTTACCTCAAAGGCGATAGTTTGCATCAACATGAATCAACATGTTTATGATATGAATAGCATAAATGTTTCAATTTCCAAAATTGAAAATGATTTACAAAACTGGTCGATTCCAAGAGAACCGATTGAAAAGATTTACCAAACCGGTAACTTTTCATTTTTCAAAAAATATAACATCAAAACTTGCGAATCTACTGTTGCAATAAATAATTCTTTAGAATGCATAAAGCTTCTTGTTTCTGCCGATATTCAAAAGTTTAAAAATGATTTTAAATTTTTGCATGTTGGTCTTGTACAAATTGCTGTTAAACCTCTGTTTAGAAAAGGTTTAAACATTCCTATTTGTCTGCTTCTTCGTGATGATAGACTGTTAAATTTTGATGACTCTTTGTTAGGAGTTTTAGAAAGTAACCTCGCCAATGGCCCGGTTTACTTTAACTGCTATCCTAACTTCTCGGTCGACATTCAGGACCCCAACATCCTAGATACCTTGACACTAAATGTCAAGACCAAGAACATGAATAGCAGGATCGACACCCGAGAAATAGCTATAATATATAGGGTATATTATAAGCTTATGAAAACTACGATAGCCCCAAAGGCTATTACTGCTAGTGTCAAAGGGGTTACCATGCTCATGGAAGCTAACCAAGAGCACTGTACTACCTTTGTTCCTAGGCTTCTCAGATGGAATGACATCCTATCTGATGAAGAATGGAAATTTGATTCCATCACCAGCCCTACCCCTCTTCAACCCGAACGGTCTCAGATCGACAGGGTTATCCAATTTCCAGATGGATCTATAAATCTTAAGTTTTTAAGATCCAATTCTCTCAGCCAAGCATCTTCAAGTAGAAGAATGTCTTCGGCTAGACCTTCTTCTTTTTGTCCCCGGGAGGGTAATGATAGCAACTCTTCGGAGAAGGACGGTGAACCAGGAAAAATTCACGGGGTTGATTTTTCCCACACCATCCCCAAAGTTTTTTATGAAGAACCTCCAGTCAGCCCTACTGCCAGTGACATGAGACCTGAGCATGGGAGAAAGGATTCTTTGGGTATGCTTTCCTCAGACGATGATTTTGAGATTGACAGAAAAAAGATTTCTGAATGGTGGAACATGCCCAAACACAGGGACAAAAAGGAATGGTATAAGGCAAATTATACCCTAGATCAAAGAACCAAGTTCAGAGACAAATGGTTCAGAGATATGAAAAGATTCAAGACTAACCTTGAGTTTTTTAAGTGGTTTGAAATCACAGGTCAAATGGGAGACAGCAGCTCCTCATTAAAAGTTTTGGTGAAACAATGGCACACCAGAGAAAAGACGGTTCATTCGGTTACTCCTCCTCTAGAAGGTATTCTCATACCCTACAGAGATGAAACCATAAAAGCCGCCCCTTTCAAAAAACTTTTGGACCAACCTAATGCTCCTGTTACTGCCGAAGATTTAAATAAAATCTACGAGCAGAATAATTATACAAACCAAGTTCTTCATGTTGTTTCCCATCAGATTGAAGAAACCAAAAATTCTCCTAGTACATCTAGTACTAACCTTTTCAGCTCCAAACCAAGCTCTTCCAAATTAGGCCACAACTCTTTTAGTGAGCCTCCTTTCAAACTTCCTGAATTCTCCAAAAAGAATTTTCCAAAATACTTCAGAGAAGAAAGTCTTCTAGAGAAGATCAGTAATGAGCTGACCAAGCTTAACCTCAGCAAAGAGGAGAGTAATGCCTTTTGGGCTTAAAAATGCCCCAAGCGAATTTCAAAAAATCATGAATGACATATTCAACCATGTAAGCTATATGTCCATAGTTTACATAGATGATTTGTTAATTTTCTCTGAGGACATTGATTCTCATTTTAAACACCTTAACATATTTTTTGATATAGTTAAGAAAAATGGCTTGGTCGTTAGTGCCAAGAAAATTAAGCTTTTTCAAACGAGCATTAGATTTCTTGGTCATGACTTGTATCAAGGAACCTATAAGCCGATTTGCAGAGCTATTGAGTTCTCAAGTAAATTTTCGGATATTATTACGGACAAGACCCAATTACAAAGATTTTTGGGAAGTATTAACTATGTGGCAGATTTTATTCCTAAGGTAAGGCACATCTGCAAGCCACTATTTGATAGGCTCAAGAAGAAGCCATGTCCATGGTCTGAGGAACAGACCGAAGCGGTTAAGAAAATCAAAGAGATTGTTAAAGATCTTCCTTGTTTGGGTATCCCTAATCCAGACGCCTTTATGATCGTAGAAACTGATGCTTCAGACATTGGCTACGGTGGTATTTTGAAACAGAGAAAATCCCCCGAGGATTTTGAACAACTTGTCAGGTATACCTCAGGTGTATGGAATTCTACGCAAAAGAATTACAGCACCGTTAAAAAGGAAGTACTCTCTATCGTCTTGTGTATTACTAAATTCCAAGATGATTTAATTAACAAAAATTTTCTGCTTAGAGTAGACTGTAAATCAGCCAAAGACATTTTGCAAAAGGATGTTAAAAATTTGGTTTCTAAACAAATATTTGCAAGGTGGCAAGCCTTATTATCGAATTTTGATTTTGACATTGATTTCCTCCAGGGAAAAAATAATTCTTTACCTGATTATCTAACCAGGGAATTTTTGCAGGATAGGCAATGAGGCCTCTCAAGCCTAAAACCGCATCAACATGTGGTTCCTCCAGAAGGGACAATCCGAAGCCATTGGCTTCTCCTTTTACATTGCGGCCATCCTTAAATGACCATTCCGATTTAAACAAATTTTCAGCTTTAGCCAGGATTCCGCCTTTGGACCCTAGGTTAACTATCACTCCGTTTCCACCACTTCCTAATCCAGCTCAGAAGGTGGAAAAAACTCAGGTTACTTCTCCTTTCACAAAGGATCCCAAACCTTGTTCTTCTTCTCCTTTAGGCGAACCTAGATTTTCTAAAATCCAATCTAGGGATAGTTACGCCTACAAGGCTCCAGAGAACTTTGCTCAAGCCGTCAATCCCAACCTCACTTCCAAAGGTAAAGAGATTGTCAAAAATCAGAAGGTCAAAGAGGTCTTCAAAAATGTTTCCATCCTTGTTACTCCTGTCCTAGCCTTAGATAAGGAGTTTGAATCTTTTGACATCAAAAGTCTGATCAGGCCCATCTACACTGATCAAAATTTTATCGATCCTAGACTTGTGGTACCACAAGTCTAGGATCGGAATATTAATAGCATAAGAAATAAAAGATGAATAAACTTACTTGTTTATTGAATTGCTAATAGATACAGCGGAAATATTGAAAGATCATTGAAAGATTACAGAGAGAGTTTTTCTTTTCCTAAAATTTCGAATGTCTTTCTATCTGATTTACAAGGCCTTTTATAGGCGTAGAAGGATAAGGTTTCTGATAAAGTAATCTAGATGCCTTCCTCTGATTGGCTCTTGGAGATTGCTTTATCTATACTCTTATCTTGTGGGTCCCTCTTTTTGAGTAAGAATCTGATAATGGAGTTTTGCTTTCCGCAAGGTAAGTGGAGGATGCTTTTCCGCAAAGTATTATCGGCCATCTGCTTTTGCTTTTGTCGGCCATTTGAATTGGTCTTTGTGGGACCGCCTTTGTCTTATCCAGACTTTAATCGATAATAATTCTGAACCTTTGGTTCTCTATTATCCTTTCCTTGATAATTCCGGTTTCTTTGAAACCTCTATCAGAAAAGCTATTTATTCCAGAATTTAATTTCCTCAAACAGGATTAGTCTGATTCATAATTCAGATAAGACTGTGCTATACCTTTGGGGTTTAGCATATCTCCATTTTCTTCGCTTTGGGAGGAAGATACTTCTTCAAGAAGTTGTGAGGCAGATTCTTCATCTGAGTTTTCTTCTAAATCTGAGAGGGCTTTCTGAAGTTTCTTCTTAAGCTCCTCTTTGGATTTATTACCTGATTTCTGTGCTTTCTCTTTTTTAAGAGATTGCTTTGAATCATCCTTTTTGAGTGCCGGAGTCCATCCCTTGGCAAAGACTTCTTTTGACAAGTATTTGATCCTGTCAGATTCACGAACTGAAAACGTCCAAGAGATTATAAAAGATATTTTCTTCACAATAAAATATTTACATAATTTAATATGTTCAGGTAATGAAGAAATATCATTGTCAATTTGGAATTGACTGAATCTGTCAGCAAAGTTTTTGGGGAGAACTTCAGAATTTCCCCCAAAACAACCCCACCAGTCATAAAACCATCTTGGGATGGTTTGGCTGCTTACCTCTGGCCCATATTTGACGAACCAGGTGTGGTTGCTCGGCCTTAGGAATATGAAGTTGAACCACGCATCCCTGTAGTCGAACTAGTTGTAGGTTTGGGGCCTGAATGGCCTTGAAAGATTAATTGGGGTGTGGAGATGACTCACCTGCCAATTAAACGGGGATAGAATTTTCTTCAATGTAAATTTTGAGTAGGCAATGCTACTCGGATCAGCATCATCACTGAGGACGTGCTCTATGTCAATTGAACCGGTATCAACCAGGATGAATTCATAGTATTTCCTAGTTTTGATCGGGTTGCTAGTTTCGATAAAATTTTGATCAGTGTAGATGGGCCTGATCAGACTTTTGATGTCAAAAGATTCAAACTCCTTATCTAAGGCTAGGACAGGAGTAACAAGGATGGAAACATTTTTGAAGACCTCTTTGACCTTCTGATTTTTGACAATCTCTTTACCTTTGGAAGTGAGGTTGGGATTGACGGCTTGAGCAAAGTTCTCTGGGGCCTTGTAGGCGTAACTATCCCTAGATTGGATTTTAGAAAATCTAGGTTCGCCTGAAGGAGAAGAAGAACAAGGTTTGGGATCCTTTGTGAAAGGAGAAGTAACCTGAGTTTTTTCCACCTTCTGAGCTGGATTAGGAAGTGGTGGAAACGGAGTGATAGTTAACCTAGGGTCCAAAGGCGGAATCCTGGCTAAAGCTAAAAATTTGTTTAAATCGGAATGGTCATTTAAGGATGGCCGCAATGTAAAAGGAGAGCCAATGGCTTCGGATTGTCCCTTCTGGAGGAACCACTTGTTGATGCGGTTTTAGGCTTGAGAGGCCTCATTGCCTATCCTGCAAAAATTCCCTGGTTAGATAATCAGGCAAAGAATTATTTTTTCCCTGTGGAATTAATTCTATTCTTTCGTGAATATGAATACAGTTGGGAGAAATAGCTGAATACTAGCCGAGCTACGCCAGTTAATCAAAAAGTCAGCAGTTGAGGTATGTAAAGCCAGTTTCTTTCGAAAAGCTAGTAGTTCTAGTATAGAAAAATAGTACGATTTTCAGTAGAGTGTTTCAGAAGTCGTATATTATGTTCAGTATGAAATTTAGTAAGCACGTTAGAAATATAATACAGTGTTCAGCATGAAATTCAGTAAAACAGTATAAGTCCCAGCAGAATATTCCAGAAATATTATTACAGATTCAATATATTTCAGTATTAGATTTAGTACATTTCAATAAGCAATTCAGAAAAGAATACCAAAACATAGATATTATTATTAGATCAAATATATATATTACATGTGTCTATTGCTCTCTGTGGAGACATGATTGTTCTGTGTTGGGTACCCTTAGATCTTCCTTGACCGCCCAGGGTTAATACCTGTGTCGACTCGCCCACCAGAGGGTGAGGATACGTCGCTCTATAGAGTGGCATGCTGTCCGCTAGCAGACGAAGATGGGATGCAGATTCCCCATAGCAGGCTGATTAGCACTATACCACACCACCTGTCGAGCGCTTGTGCTCGGAGTACAAATTTCAGATTTCAGATTACAGATTTCAAATTTTAGATTTTAGGAGTCCTCTGGACTTAGATACAACTATAGTCAGGGGCCCAGCAAGCCCAAGTTGCATACCCAGGGGGCCGGCGGGATGCTCATAGTTACTAGGTGGATGATATGACTTGGGTAGGGGTATATAGATTGTGTGTTGGTTGGTATCTTACGGCTTATGGGGGCTAGTAAGGTTCTTGTATGCTATGTTGTGTTAGTTATTAATAGATAGAAGGTAGACCGCCATGTTATCAGGTATGACTCTTACTCTCTTTAGTCTTATGCTCTTTTCAATCAGTCACAGCCCGTCTCCTATTAATTCAGTATCTATCAGTATTATTGTTTGCTTTTATTTATTTTCAGTTATTGCTTTGCATACTCAGTACAAGAGGTACTGACGCCCGTTTTGGGGCGCTGCATTACTTGCCTGCAGGTACTCATAGACGAGGAGCAGATCCCTCGTAGCCCTAGACAGCGTACGGAGTCTTCAGCTCCTATCATCCGAACCTTGATAGCTAAATCTTTACTTCCCTTTTTGTTTGTACAGTATGGGTAGGCTGGGGCCCTGTCCCGACCATCTTATTATTCTTAGAGGCTTGTGGATTGTATATTCCCTGTGGTTAGTTGTACTGGTCGTGTGGAGCCGTGTGTATGTTTTTAGTTTGCATATGATGGTTGTGTGGGGCCTTTTTCAGTTGTCAGTTGGTGACCTTGTCGGTCACAGATCAGTTTATCACTTGATTCTACTTTTCAGCGATAACTAGTCAGCATGCTGCCTTATCGGCCCGCATAGGTTCCCTTATGTTCAGTTGTTTTGGGTAGCTGTTATATTCCTACAGGTGGCCATAGGCCTTGTCGGCCGGAGGCTGTATTTACAGCCATTATATAGCCGTTGTTTTCATAAATCCAGAATTAGAGCCAGCTTCGCACCAGAAGTGCTTAGGCTCAGTAGTCCAGCAGTCCAGGTCCTAGTAGGGCACCAGGTGCCGATCATGTCTCCCAAGGCGGGGCGTGACAAATGTGGTAGCAGATGCACTTAGTAGACTCTCTATGGTGAGTGTGCTCCATGTGGATGAAGGAAGATAGGAGCCGGTGAAGGATGTGCATCGACTTGCAAGGTTGGATGTTTCTTTGGTTGACTCGATCGATGGTGGTGTTATTGTTTAGAATGGATCAGAATCATCCTTGGTGACTGATGTAAAAGCTAGACAAGACGAGGACCCTATTTTGTTAAAGTTAAAGAAACTCATTCAGAATCAGAAGGTAGAGGTCTTCTCCAAAGGGGGAGATGGTGTACTTCGATACCAGGGTCGCTTATGTGTTTCGGATGTTGATGATTTGAGAAATCGGATGTTGCATGAGGCTCGCGGTTCCAGATATTCTATACATCCAGTTTCCACCAAGATGTACCGTGACCTACGTGAAGACTACTAGTGGAATGGCATGAAGAAGGACATAACAAAATTTGTGGCTAAATATCCAAACTGTCAACATGTGAAGTTTGACCACCAAAGACCCGGAGGTGTGCTCCAAGATATCAGTATTCCTACTTCGACGTGGAAAGAAATTAATATGGACTTCATAACTGGTTTGCCTCGCACTCCTCGGCAATATGACTCCATTTGGGTGGTTACAGACAGGTTAGCCAAAGCCGCTCATTTTTTACCAGTCAAAACCATGGATTCCGAGGAGGATTATGCAAGACTTTACATTTGAGAGCTAGTTCAATTACATGGAGTGCCCTTGTCCTATCGGACAGAGATACTCAGTTTACCTCTCAGTCCTGAAGGTCGTTCAAAAAGGATTAGGTACTCAGGTTAAGATTAGTATAGCCTTTCACCCGCAAATGGATGGTCAAGCGAAGCGGACAATTTAGACTCCCAAGGACATGTTGAGAGCATGTGAGATCGACTTCAAAGGTAGTAGGAATGATCGCCTTCCTCTTATCGAGTTCGCAGACAATAACAACTAACATTCCAATATCCAGATGGCCCCATTTTAGGCTCTCTATGGGCAGAGATGTAGATCGCTTATTGGCCGGTTCGAAGTTGAGGAAGCTGTGATGATAGGACCAAATTTTGTCCATGAGGCGATGAGATGGTTCAAGTCCTATGGTATAGGTTGAAAACAGCTCAAAGTTGCCAAAAGTCCTATATCGATTTGAGAAGAACAGAACTAGAGTTCGAAGTTGATGCTTTGGTGTTTCTGAAGGTTTCTCTCATGAAGCGAGTGATGAGATTCGGAAAGAAAGGAAAACTCACCCCTCGTTATGTTGGCCCCTATCGGATTATGAAATGGGTTGGCAAGGTGGCAAATGAATTAGAGCTTCCCTCAGAATTAGTTTCTGTACAACCAGTTTTCCATGTATTGCTCTTGAAGAAGTGCTTGGGTGATCCCTCTCAAGTTGTCCCAGTGGACAGTGTTGGTGTGAAAGACAGCCTTAGTTATGAAGAGGTTCCGGTGGAAATACTGGATCATCGGGTTCGAAGGCTAAGAAACAAGGAAGTAGCATTAGTCAAAGTATTATGGAGGAATCATCATGTTGAGAGACCTACATGGGAAGCCGAAGCAGACATGATGGCTAGATACCCACATTTATTCTCTACCGTCTTAGTTCCAACTTGAGGTATCACTTTTGCCCAAGTACTCTATTTAGTTTTCATGTTCAGTTCATGTGCCCAAGTTTCTTTTATGTCAAAGTATGTATGTATGGTTTGGGAATTCAGTTCAGCTATGTAGTTCAGTTTGGAGATAGTCATTCCGTCAGTTTTCAGCTTAAATGAACAGTATTTTAATATCATGATTTCATTTCTCTGCTTTTCTATATGGTCAGTCCCCACGAATCGTTGAGTCAGTCGTGGGAAAGGATTTTAGAAGGTGAAGGACACCTAGCAGTGTATCCTACGGAAGGTCCCCACAAGTCGTGATCAGTCACCAGGATTCGTGGGATGGGTCGTGGTCAGCATGTTGGAAATAATTTTAAATCTTAGGCAGTGAAGGTGATGAGTGGTGACCACAAGTTGTGGTCACCAATAACGACTTGTGATTTCCCTCGTGACAAGCCCCAGATGAACTATTAGAAAGTGCACTCGACGACTGATGCCACGACCCGTTCCCTTGGACGATGACTCATCCAGTCCCTCGTTAGGACTGGTAGTTAGTTATTTTTTTGAGTTTAGTAAGGGATTTTCCGTAATTTCTACGATCCTAAGACCTAATCTACGTTGTTTTAAGCTATGAATTATGAGTGTTAAAAGGGGTAAGTTCATTTTAGGCCATTCTTACTCGTGCATGCATGTTAGAGAGTTTGAGAGGTGATCAAGCTCATTCTCCTTCAGGTTTTCTTCAATTATTCATTGGGCAACCAAGAAGTGATAAAATCATATCTTCCCCAGGTATGTAGGGTTATGAATGGGTGAATCCGTTTACACCCATGCCCAATCTCTCTCTAAATCATGGAAATTCCTACATGGGTATGATTTAAATGTGTTTCTACTATTGAATTATGATTCATGGGCAAGTTTTATGTTGTTTTCAATTAAAATCATGTTTCAAGCTTTATAAAATAAAATGTCCAATTATGAGAAGTTCATTAAAGTTGAGATTTATGATGAATGTTCATGTATGATGAGATATCTATGATGAAAAGCATGTTTTCAAGCTACCTATGTTTATGATCATGTTTTCAAGCGAATTTTGTATTTTCAAGTATGTTAAAGTATCGGGCAATGCCCATATGCTCAAGTATGAGTTATTATTTTATGAACTAAGCTTACCACATGGTTTTGGAGTGAAGACTCCCATTTAAGTTCAGCTTGTGTGATGGCTTGAGCAAGAGCTCCTCATATATGATTTCAGATTTGATATGTATTTAATTATTGAGCTTCGTCAATAGACGATGGTAAGCTTCATTGTAAAATGATGGGGAGCATATGCATGTTTCTTGGAGTAGTGTCTAGCACAGAGTAGGCTAAAGGTTGATCACCCTACGCGTCAGAACTACGCGCCAACCGGGTTTATAAATATCTTATATACATACTTTGGGACCTCCCTTGTGAGTTATCCCTTCCCCCGATTGGACACGGAGCTTGAAATCGATATCATGGTATCATCCTTAGCCCTGGCAAGGCTTTGGATGGCTCTACCCACATGAGTGTGATAGCGGGACCACGTAAGCTCTATCGTGGTATGCCTGTTAAAAGATGAGTTTCCCATTGTTCCTCATGATTTCAGTTATTCATGTTTGTCATTCATGATATATATATATATATATATATATATATATATTTGTGTATATATATATATATATATATATATATTTGTATATGTTTCAAAGTAGGTTTGACCTAATATTAAACTTTACTTATGACTATAAAATTTAAGCTTTAGATCAATCGATTCAGTTATGATGTTATGTTATGTTGAGATTATGATTACAGAAAAATATCATGCAAGTCCTACTCTCAGATTCTTATTTTGTATATGTTTATATATTATGCATGTTTTAAATAATTTTACCTATTTAAGCGGTTTGACTTTCCTTGCATACTCAATACATTCCACGTACTGATCACATAGTCTATGTTGTATCGTTACATAATATAGGCCTCGGTACTCAGACTCAGCCTCGTCCATAGCCAGCTTTTTAGAGTTAGCACCCCACATCTGTTGGTGAGCCCTCATCTCTTGAGGACCATGCCTTATCAGTTTTCTTTATGTACTTTTAGTTTTCAGCTTTAGCGAGTTAGTTGGGGGCTTGTATCAACCCATCAGACTTAGAGGCTTTTCAAACAAAAGGATGTAGTCAGCTTTTCCTCAAAAGATAGCAGCAGTAAAAGACTGGCCCAGACCTACCTCCCCAACCGAAATCAGAAGTTTCTTGGGTTTAGCCACTTATTAGCAATTTATGGAAGGCTTTTCTTTTATAGCATCTCCTCTGACTAGGCTGACTTAGCAGAAGTTGAAATTTTAGTGGTCAGATGTGTGTGAGAAGACTTTCCAGGAGATAAAAACTCAACTCACTGCCACTCTAGTGTTTACCCTACCGAAAGGATAAGATAGGTTTGTAGTATATTGTGACGCTTCTAGAGTTGGACTTGATTGGATTCTGATGCAGTGGGGAAAAGTAATAGCCTACGCCTCGAGATAGCTCAAAGTTCATGAGAAGAATTATCCAATTCATGACTTGGAGTTGGCGGTGGTGGGGTTTGCGTTGAAAATATGGAGAGACTATCTGTACGGGGCTCATGTTGATGTTTTCACCGATCACAAGAGCCTTTAGAAGGAACAAAATCTTCATCAGAGAAGGTGGTTAGAGCTCTTGAAGGATTATGACATAAGCGTACTATATCACTTGGCCAAAGCCAATGTGGTGGTTGATGCCCTAAGCAGAGTGTCTATAGGTAGCGTGGCTCATATTGAGGAAGGCAAAGAGGAATTGGCGAAGGATTTTCACAGACTAGCTCGACTAGGGGTACAGTTGGTTGACTTAGCTGAGGGTGGAGTGGTAATGGAAAGCAGGTCAGATATCTCTTTGGTTGTTGAAGTTAAGTCCAAACAGGATGAAGATCCCACTTTACTTAAACTTAAGGAAGCGGTTCTCAAGAAAGAGGTTGAGGCTTTCTCCAAAGGGGGAGATGGTGTGCTCCATTACTAGGGCAGATTGTGTGTACAAGACATCAGTGACTTAAGACAATAGATACTGGCTGAAGCTCATAGTTCGAGGTACTCCATCCACCCTAGTGCTACTAAGATGTATCGCCATTTGCTAGATATTTACTAGTGGAATGGCATGAAGAGAGACATCACCGAATTCATAGCTAAGTTCCCGAACTGCCAGAAGTTAAGGTAGAGCACCAAAGATCAGGAGGTATGACCCAGGATATCAGCATACCCACGTGGAAGTGGGAAGAAGTAACTATGGACTTTATTATAGGTCTGCCTTGAACACTTCGGCAACATGATCCTATTTAGGTAGTAGTAGACCGGATGACTAAGTCAGCACATTTCCTCCAAGTTAAAACTACAGATTTAGCTGAGGACTATGCTACGCTTTATATCTGGGATTTGGTCATACTTCAGGGGTGCCATTATCCATTATTTCATACAGAGGTACCCAATGCACCTCGCAATTCTAGAAGTCCTTTCATAAGGGACTTGGTACCCAGGTCAAGCTTAGCACAACATTTCACACGTAGATAGATGGGCAAGCAGAGTGGACTATTCATACCCTAGAAGATATGTTGAGAGTGTGCGTGATAGACTTCAACGGTAGTTGGGATGACCACTTTTCTCTTATCGAGTTTGCATACAACAACAACTACCACTCCAGTATACAGATGGCCCCGTTTGAGGCATTGTATAGTAGATGGTGCAGGCCTCGTATTGGATGGTTTGTGGTTGGTGAAGCTACTATAATCGGGCCAGACTCGATTCATGAAGCTATGCAGAAGGTGCAGCTCATCAGGGAAAGACTAAAAACAACTCAGAGGCATCAGAAATCTTAAGTTGATGTGAGGGGAAGAGAATTGGAGTCTGCTATGGATGACTGGTTCTATCTGAAGATTTGGTGATGAGATTTTGGAAGAAGGGAAAGCTTAGCCCGAGATATACGGGACACTACAAAATTCTGATGCGAATCGTCAAGGTAGCTTATGAGATGGAATTACCTTAAGAGTTGGTGTCTGTGCACCCAACATTCCATGTGTCACTGTTGAAGAAGTGCATTGGATATCCAACTACAATTCTGCCATTGGATAGTGTGGGAGTGAAAGATAGTCTCTCTTACGAGGAGGTCCCAGTCCAGATCCTTGACCATCGGGTTCGTAAGCTGAGGAACAAGGAGGTAGCTTCAGTCAAGGTCTTATGGAGAAATCATCATGTTAAGGGAGCTATGTGGGAGGCTGAAGTGGATAATGATGGCTAGATGCCCCAATTTGTTCCCATCCGACTCAGTTTTAGTTCAAGGTATCAACTCCTTTCCCAAAACTTCTTTTAGTTTGTATGTCTCAATTTTTTTGAGTTAAATGAACATGTGCATGATTAGTGAATTCAGTTCAGACTTGTGATTCAGTTTAGAGATAGTCATTCCGCTAGTTTTTAGCTTTCATGATCAATATTTGCATAGAAAGATTACCATTCTCTTCTTTCCTGTGTGTTTTCCAATATTCGATGACAAATGTTCCCAAGGGGGAGATATTCTAATGCCCCAGAAACTCAAACACTAGACCCGGGGCTTTGTTACACCCCAGAAAATTTTTGGTGATTATTTGACGTTTGTATGCTATGTTAAGGGAAGTACGGGTTGTATATTTGCCGTAGATGACAAGGGAAATGTGTACAAACGGAAAACCGAAGAGTATGTGAAGTTCAAAAGTAAGGGTAAAATTTAAATAACCATATCTCCTAGTATATAATGACTTAGAAGCCCCACGACCTATAAAATTAAAGGTCATTGAGTCTAGTTTTCAGAGCATCACACCGCTTGTCAATAGGTGTTCGGAGTAAAAATTTATAGACGTTGTATCGTGACGCTGTCGGGAAGTAAGGAGGCCACCGCCCTAAAAATAGCCACCGCCCAACTTGCTTTATATTTTAAGTCATGACTTATCAAATCATTTTCAATATTTCCAGAATTAAGGTGCCTGCTTATCCTCGTAATTTCTCTCAAATTTCCATCAAAAAACTAAGGAAAACACTAAGCTAAGCTCCATTAAACTAAAGCTAAGTGAAGGGGCTCTACCATAAGGTGAAGGTGGTGTGTTGGTGGCTGTTTTGGCTGCAGATGGGCAGTGTTGCTGTGGTGAATTTGCTGTGTTTTTGAAGATTTCCTAAGCTACATATATATTCACTCTTTGTAGGGATTAAACACAAGTATACAATGTAAGGATTCTACTACTATCCTTGCTTGAATTTTTTATTACAAGACTAGAAGTTGGAGGTGTGTTTGATGTGTTGGTGAACTCTTTTGTGGCGTTTTGGACAGAAAGGTTGCTGTATTTTTGGACAAGAAGTTGAGATAAATTACTCCTATTTTTAACAAAGAACAAATCCCCAGAAGAAGGTAAGTATTTCACCCCTTTTAAACCTCTCAAATTATAAAGCGAAAATCTGGAAACTGGCAGCTAAGTGAGCTGCTGATGGGCTGTTTGTGAGCTATGTATTGCTCAATTTCGTTAGGATTTTTGGCTTTTTATTTTTCTGGAATTATACTTCATATTTAGGGGAATAATTACAGCAGAACTAAGGTAAAATTTCCTCTTGTTTCTCCCTTAAAAGTTAGTGAAAACTAGTTGAGAAAATGGCTAAATGTTGTTGATGTTGACGTATGTTGTTGTTGCTATTGTGACTTCCATTATTTAGTTATTTTTGCTGAATTTTGTGCTATATATTGAGTTTGTCATTGGCCTGTAAAACCACTGGATTAAGGATGTTGAAGGCTGATCATTGAAAAAGGAAATCGGCTAGAGAAAAGTTCATCGGAGAAAGGTATGTAAGGTGTTCTTTGTTTCTTGATTTTCAAGCACGAATTCATGCCGAGGATTAACCCGGAATTCCCCTATACTTGAGATTATGTAGTAGCATATTATGGTTTCTCCCAGTTGTTAGAATTACTTGGTATTAAGGTGTGTATTTGCTAAAGAGTTCGAGTGCATGAATGTGAAGCGGAGAGGGCAATTGCCTTCTATTATGATCATAGTTGTAAATTGAGTCTGAAGTCCCCTCGGCGTGGGCACTGTGAGCTGGTCCCTTTGTTATGTATATCTAGTGTCCAAGTTGTTTCACAATATGGTTGCTAAGAATTTTTGTAAGCATAGCAAGAGGACGACGCATAGACAAACCTAATAATTGAAATCAGTTTTTAACTCAATTAGGGCTAACGAGGGTAACGAAATGGAATTTCCTTATGACAGTTACCTACCTTCTTATATTCATGTTTTAAGGTACCTGGGCCATGAGATGGTTCCCCAATCCCTCTTCCTTAAGCTAAGTGACTAATTAATGCATTTATTAATTAACCGATATGTTAAACTTGGAAAATAGGGCCCGAATGGATAAACTATTGATATTTCTATGGAACCATCTTTACTGGTAGGATATGCACAATATCTTGATATTAACAGGCTATACGAAAATCATGATATATATGTGCGTTTATGCTTACGTTCGAATTACGCGCTAAAGCAGTAAGGATTACCTTTCGAAAGTCGCTATATGTTTATTAGAGCTCTTGAATTATCTAGACCTCCTGAGAATTGCTTAAGGCTTTAAGTAGACACATCGTATGTTCTTTGAAAGTTGTAGATGTGTAAGCATATAAACCTAAGAGTAAAGGTTGAGGATCTGGTAGCAATGGAGAGGTAAGAGTAAATATTAGACCTTTTAAGGTTAAATGTGAGTTATATTCCCTTTGTGCACAGTTGATTTCAAGAACCTTTGAGAGATGTTAAATATGAATAAGACGATGTTTAAGAGATAAGGTTGGAAATTAGGTAAAAAGGGAAGTGCGTGTAATAAATTCTTGAATAATGAACACGAGAGTAAATAATTATGTAGGGAATTATGAATCCTGGTTGGAAAAGAATTTGTGATGAATATGTAAACTAAAGCCAAAGATTGTTTTTAGATGATAAGTGTTGCGATTTTTACTGATCGACATATTTTATGGTTTCCAGTATTCAGATAGTTTATATGAGCTATGTCGGGTCCACTAATGATTGTTATTAAGATTTGTGTTTATTTTACCTCGGTGTGGTACGCCGGCTGGAGATCTTTTCATTTTACCCCGGTGTGGTACATCAGACGAAGATATTTTTATTTTACCCCAGTGTGGTACATCGGATGGAAATATTTTTATTTTACCCCGGTGTGGTACATTGGTTGGAGATATTTTTATTTTACCCTGGTGTGGTACACCAGCTGGAGATCTTTTTATTTTACCCCGGTGTGGTACATCGGCTGGAGATATTTTAATTTTAACCCGGTGTGGTACATCGGATGGACGAATTTTGCATATGGATTTATGGTTGGATGGTCGCTGGTATTACAGTTATAGTTTCTTTCTTGTGAATTTCTTAATTGCATTTTCATATCATTATAGAGTTATTATAAGGTTTTAGTTTCCAGGATTCGAGGTTGTTACCATTCCTTATTCCTGGTTAAGTTATCTTGAGTTCAGTTATGTTATAATAAGTTGTTATCTATTACAGGTTGCAGAGTTCCAGTTTATATTTATCCTTTATATTTTTATGTGCTATGTCAGTTATTACAGGATTGTTATCTCATGGTTACAGTTTCAGTCTTACATACCAGTACATTTCATTCGTACTGATGTCCCCTTGCTTGGGATTTTGGTTGTATCTTTTTCTAGAATTATACTTCATATTGAGGGGTAGAATCACAGAAAAACTAAGGTAAAATTTCCTCTTTTTTCTCCCTCAAAATTTAGTGAAAAATTAGTTGAGAAAATGGCTAAATATTTTTGATGTTGTTGTGGTGTTGTTGTTTCTATTTTGACTGCCTCTGATTAGTTATGTTGGCTGCATTTTTTTGATATAGATTAAGCTTGTTGTTGGCCTATAAAACCACTGGATTAAGGAGGTTGAAGGCTGATCATTGAGATAGGAAATCGGCTAGGGAAAAGTTCCTCGGAGAAAGGTATGTAAGGCGCCCGGTCAATCATTCTTTCAAGCACGATTCATGTGATGTGAATCGAATGAGATAGAAACCTTTTTAAAAGTCTTGAGGCAGTATGTTAAGCTTCATTTAAGCTTTAAAGTCCCATGTTTTATTGAGGATAAATGTTAAGATTATTCCTAGCCGAAGGGAGATACCTAAAGTGTGATATTGTGTTGATTGTTGTCGTAGTTGTACATTGAGTTGGAGACCCTTCAGCATGGGCATTGTTAGCTGGTCCTTACTTTATGTCATGTGTATATATGCGTGATGTTAAATGTGTTTAAAGGTCTGGTTGCTATCTGAAATTGGTGAAAAAGCCGAGATGAGGACGTGTAAACGGTTCTAAGCCATATTGAGTTTAAACAAGCTTACCGAATTAGGATTACCTAGTTATGGTTGTCCCTTATCTTATGTGTATGTTATGAAATATTCATGCCAAGGGGAGATTTCATAATCCCTTTTCCTTAAGCCGAACGACAAGCTAGCAGGTTTCTGAGCTCTAATGTCCCGTGGAGACGATCCACAAATTTTGTTGAAACTCTTAGGTTATCTATAGTTCCTTATGATTCATACAAGTTTTTACTACATGCATTTAAGTTCTATTTTTTTTAGCTTTGCATGCTATATGTACTCAGTTCCAATTATGCATTACGAAGGAGGCTTATGTAGGCCACATGTTTAGTATTCGTCATTTCTATGTTGTATGTATTGAGCTGATCAAGTATTAAGCCATATCGGCTCCATTAATGATTTTTTCTAAGCTTTATTGATTTTACCCCGGTGTGTTACACCGGCTGGAGGTCTTATTGATTTTACCTCGGTGTGGTACACCGGCTGGACGGAGTTTACCCCGGTATGGTACGCCGTCTGGAGGCATTTTTACTTTTACCCCGGTATAGTACACCGGCTAGAGACATTTTTATTTTTACCCTGGTGTGGTACACTGGGTGGACGGATTGTATATATTTTATGGTCGGCTTTCGGCTGACATTTCAGTTAGTCTTTGTTGTACATTAGATGGTTGCAATTATACTTCAATAATGAGTTATTGTCAGGTTTCTGTTTTCAGAATTTCAGGTTGTTACTACTCCTTATTTCAGGCCTAGTTATCATTTTTATCTTACATGTTTACTGTTTCAGCCTTACATACAAGTACATTTTATTCGTACTGACGTCCCTTCATCTTGGGATCCTTCCCGCAACCGTGCTACAAGTACAGGCCGAGGCTCAGATCATCGAACGTAGTAGGAGCCAGATTTCTGCAGAATAGTGGTATGCTCCTCTCTTCTAGGAGCCATGTCCTAGTATGGACTATTTTCAGTTTTGCGTACAGCATGGGTAGGCCGGGGCCCTGTCCCGTGCATTTCATTTTTTTTACTCTGTAGAGGCTGATATGGACTAGTTTGTATAGTAGTATGAGGTATGTAGTCGTATTGATTTTTCATTGCTTTGTTTAGCTTTATTGTAGCCTTATCGGCTTTCCAGGATGCATATTTATAATTGTCAAGGCATTATTGGCCTAGTATTTATCCTGGTTGGTTGTGACAGGTGACTTGGTCAGCCTTAGTGTTACATTTATAGATGTTATATAGCCGGCTTCTCAATCGACCATGAATTGAATGGCAGTTGCGCCCTACCCTAGTTCTGGGGCGTGACATTTCACCCCTTTTAAACCTCTCAAATTGTAAAGAGAAAATCTGGAAATTGGCAACTAAGTGAGCTACTGATGGACTGTTTGTGAGCTAAGTATTTGTCATTTTCCGTAGGATTTTTGGCTGTTTATTTTGCTTGAATTAAACTTCATATTCAGGGGAAGTATTACAGCAGAACTAAGGTAAAATTTCCTTATGTTTCTCCCTTAAAAGTTAGTGAAAACTAGTTGAGAAAATTGCTAAATGTTGTTGATGTTGCTGTGTGTTGTTGTTGCTATTGTGACTGTCATTGTTTAGTTATTTTGGCTGAATTTTGTGCTATAGATTAAGCTTGTCAGTGGCCTATAACACCACTGGATTAAGGATGTTGAAGGATGATCATTGAAAGAGGAAATTGGCAAGAGAAAAGTTCATCAGAGAAAGATACGTAAGGCGTTCTTTGTCTCTTGATTTTCAAGAACGAATTCATGCCGAAGTTTAATCCGGCATTCCCCTGTACTTGAGCTTCTGTAATAGCATATTATGGTTCCTCCCAGTTGTTAGAATTACTTTGTATTAAGGTGTGTATTTGCTAATGAGTTGGAATACATGAATGTGAAGCGGAGGGCAATTGCCTTCTATTATGGTCATAGTTGTAAAATGAGTTTGAAGTCCCCTCGGCGTGGGCACTGTGAGCTGGTCCTTTACATTATGTTATGTATTTGTAGTGTCAAAGTTGTTTCACATTATGGTTGCTAAGAAATTTGGTAAGCATGGCAACACGACGACACGCAGACAAACCTAATAAATGAAATCGGGTTTTAACTCAATAAGGGCTAACGAGGGTAACGAAATGGAATTTCCTTATGAAAGTTTCCTATCCTCTTATATTCATGTATTAAGGTACCTAGGGCCATGAGGTGGTTCCCCGATCCCTCTTCCTTAACCTAAGTGACTAATTAATGTGTTTCTTAATTATATCGATACATTAAACTTGGAAAATAGGGCCCGAATGGATAAACTATTGATATTTCTATGGAACCATATTTATTGGTAGGTTATGCACAATATCTTTATATTAATAGGTTATATCAAAATCATTATATATATGTGTGTGTGTGTGTGTGTTTATGCTTATGTTTAAATTACACACTAAAGCAGTAAGGATTACCTTTCGAAAGTCGCTATATGTTTATTGGAGCTCTTGAGTTATCTCGACCTCCTGAGAATTGTTTAAGGATTTAAGTAGACACGTCGTATGTTCTTTGAAAGTTGTAGATGTGTAAGGAAATCAACCTAAGAGTAAAGGTTGAGGCTCTGGTAGCAACGGAGAGGTAAGAGTAAATATTATACCTTTTAAGGTAAAATGTGAGTTATATGCCCTCTATCCATAGTTGATTTCAAGAACCTTTGAGAGATGTTAAATATGAACAAGACGATGTTTAAGAGATAAGGTTTGAAATTAGGTAAAAAGGTAAGTTCGTATAATAAATTCTTGAATAATGAACACTAGAGTAAATAATTAAGTAGGGAACTACGAATCCTACTTGTAAAACAATTTATTATGAATACGAAAAGTAAAGGCAAAGGTTGTTTTTAGATGGTAAGTGTTACAATTTTTAATGAGTTAGGCAAATAGCCAACAAGATTTACCCTGTTCTAATGACATTTAGCAAAAGGATTATAAATAAAGTTGGTTATGTTCAGTTGTGTTATGCTAATGGAAGGCCAGTAAAGTGTTAACTTCTTAAGAAATGATTAGAATCGAATATTTTAATATAGTGACTCAAGTTAAGGAGAAGTTCTTCGTCGTCCTTTTTAAACAATTATTTTTCATTATTTGTTCTATGAGTTGGAGTAACTTTCTCAAGTTTTAAAGGATTTTTTTTCTTGGAAGATTCTAAACTATTTATAATGATGCTAAGCTTTTCTAAGCTCCACATATATTGCAATGTTTCACATGAGCTTTTCCTACGTTGTCCAAAGCACGACTATAAGTCTTTATTTATCTTAAGGCAGCCCCTAGACAGTTGCGTAGCATTTGTATATTAAAGATCTCCAGGTTTGAGATACACAAGTTATGTCTTCCTGTTCATAAGTTACCTCGAGATATGATATGATGTTCAATGAATGAGTTATGCTCACAATTCTTGATATGAAAGTATGAAAGTCAATGAATATAAGCACGAAATGAATGCTAAGATTTTGAATAGAAAATGTCAGATCAAATTATTCCTCTTTGCTCCTCGTGTTAGATTTTCTAGGAGATGTTTAAAATCATAAACGTGAGAATACACATGTCTTTATGAAATTCCAGTTCTAGGAACTTCCTTAGAATTCATTCACAGCATATGAATGTATTTAAATGCTAAATGAAAGACCTATATGTGTATGGTATATTGTAGTATTAGGGGTTGTGGAAAGATCTTACACATGTTATTGTTACTGATCAGCATATTTTATGGTTTCTAGTATTCAGATAGTTTGTATGAGCTCTGTCAGCTCCATTTATGATTGTGATTAAGATTTTTTCAAATTTTACCCCGGTATGGTACACCGGCTGGAGATCTTTTTATTTTACCCTGGTGTGGTACATCAGCTTAAGATATTTTTATTTTACCATGGTGTGGTACATCGGCTGGAGATATTTTTATTTTACCCCGGTGCGGTACATCGGCTGGAGATATTTTTATTTTACCCTAGTGTGGTACACCAGCTGGAGATATTTTTATTTTACCCCAGTGTGGTACATCGGCTGGAGATATTTTAATTTTACTGTGGTACACCGACTGGACATATTTTATATATGGATTTACGGTTGGATGGTCGCTGGCATTACAGTTATAGTTTATTTCTTGTGCATTTCTTAATTGCATTTTCATATCATTATAGAGTTATTATCAGGTTTTAGTTTCCAGGATTCGAGGTTGTTACCATTCCTTATTCCTGGTTAAGTTATCTTGAGTTCGGTTATGTTATAATAAGTTGTTAGCATTTACAAGTTGCAGAGTTCCAGTTTATATTTATCCTTTATATTTTTATGTGCTAAGTCAGTTATTACAGGTTTGTTATCTCAAGGTTACAGTTTCAGCCTTACATACCAGTACATTTCATTCGTACTAACGTCCCCTTGCTTGGGGACCTACATTCGTGCCGCAGGTGCAGGTAGAGTTCAGGATGGCTAGTTGAGTAGCAGTTCGTGAGATCAACAGATGGTTTGTATGCTCCTTTCTTTCTAGATCTTGGGCTTAGTTATTTATGCTTGAGTTTTTAGATACAGTTATGGGTAGGTTTGAGCCCTGTTCCGACCATCAGTCAGTTTACTCTTTAGAGGCTTTGTGGACTTAGTGTGTACAATGTTATTCAGTTTGTGGCCTCGTTGGCTTATTGTTGCTTGGTTTAGCACACTAATTGCCTTGGTTGCTTTTCGATTGTTTACCCTGTATTTTATGGGTCCAGTTTATTCTTCAGTTGATTGTGACAAGTGACCTGGATGGCCTAAGTGTTATAATTATAGATGTCATATAGCCAGCTTCTCGATCAATCATAAATCAAGTGTCAATTGCGCCATACCCCAGTTTTGGGGCGTGACAAACTTGGTATCAGAGTGAAGTCGTATCCTACGAATCCATAAGCCGTGTCTAGTAGAGTCTTGCTTATGAGTATGTTGTGCACCATACTTATTATCAAGAGGCTACAGGGCATTTAGGGGTTGTTTCACTTTGTCCATTAATAGATCGTGCTATAGAGCAAAGATGTAAGGGCTGTTTGAAGTCTAAATCGTGCTTATGTTTTATAATTCACCTGAAGTATGGCAGATGGCTATGAGATTCTTGAAAGGGTCCCAGTCGCCCCTCCTGTCGATCCGAGAAGTAGATTATATGCTCGAAGTGAGTTTTGTTTTACTCCCCTGTTATATTTCCTCTAGTTCTAGTCAGAGCTACCGTGAGAAGGGGTTCCGCCCCTTATGTTGTCCCAGTTTCAGTAGAGCCAGGAGGAGGTAGAGTGTTTTTTCCACCAGCAACTTTAGCTATATCAAAAGGATGAGATTTTGAGGAAGAATTTCAGATGTTAACCCGAATAATGACATTTCAAAAATCAGCTGTTGAAATTAATGGCAGTGTATAGTGGAATAATTCTGAGAGCTTCAGTGCTCGTGGGATTTGAGCCTAAACCCCCTAGCCTTTATGGATCAGTACTTACCAAGGGAACTTCAACAAGTTCGAGTTAGAGTGTTTTTCTGCCTAAAGCAGGGCAGCACGAGTATTCGCGAATATAGTCTTAGGTTTAATTCTTTGGTCCGATATGCTTCAGATAGGGTGCGAAATATGAGGGGGTATATCAATTGTATTAGGTTTTATAGAGGATCTCATTCACTGACTTCAAGTATAGACATAAAAGTAGAATAGAGTGAGGGAGACCAGGTCAACAAGATTATCTAAGGCTCCTTGTAGTGTTTCAAGGCACTAGGTGGCCAGACATTTAGTTTCTCTTAAAGACTTAGTCCCTTTTTGTTTTCCTACATCACGCCTTAGTTTCAGTTATCAGGACTGCCAATAATGGGTCGTGGTAAAAGCAAAGGTAAAAGCATAGCTTCATATTTAACATTAATCTTGTATCTTAAGTAGTGAATGGAAAGAGGCATTGGAGTTAATTATATGTCGCGGTACTGTATAAATTTGCTTATAGTTAGAAAAGTTCATCGATTATGTAGTGTTAAGGTACATCCGTTTTATGTTAGATAAATATAATAAGTTAAATAAATATATTTTGATATGAAGCAACGACTGGAAAGGATATGTTTATGAATATATGGAATGTATGTTTATGACGGAAGACAAGGATGAGTTAAAGGTGTTATGACATTCGAGGTTGATTGTTTCTAGGGGGGGAGGAGGCTACACCCCAAAAAATTTTTGGTGATTATTTGATGTTTATATGCTATGTTAAGGGAAGTACGGGTTGTATATTTGCCGTAGATGACAAGGGTAATGTGTACGAACGGAAAACCGAAGAGTATGTAAAGTTCATAAGTAAGGGTCAATTTTAAATAACCATATCTCCTAGTATATAATGTATTAGAACCTCCATGAACTATCAAATTAAAGATCTTTGAGTCTAGTTTTCATAACATCAAACCGCTCGTCAATCGGAGTTCGGAGCAAAAAGTTATAGATGTTTTACAGTGACACTGTTGGGCAGTAAGGAGGCCACCGCCCTAAAAACGGCCACCGCCCAACTTGCTTTATATTTTAAGTCATGACTTATCAAATCATTTTCAATGTTTCCAGAATTAAGGTTCCTACTTATCCTCTGAAATTCTCTCAAATTTCCAGCAAAAAACTAAGGAAAACACTAAGCTAAACTCCATTAAACTAAAGCTAAGTGAAGGGGCTCTACCATAAGGTAAAGCTGGTGTGTTTGTGGCTGTTTTGGCTGCACTCGCGCAGTGTTGCTTTGGTGAATTTGCTGCGTCTTTGAAGCTTTCCTAAGCTACATATACGTTCACTATTAGTAGGGATTAAACACAAGTATAAAAGGTAAGGATTCTACCATTATCCTTGCTTGAATTTTTTATTATAAGACTAGAAGTTGGAGGTGTGTTTGGTGTGTTGGTGAACTGTTTTCTGGCGTTTTAGACAGCAAGGTTGCTGTATTTTTGGACAAGAAGTTGAGATCAATTACTCCTATTTTTAACCAAGAACAAATCCCCAGCAAAAGGTAAGTATTTCACCCCTTTTAAACCTCTCAAATTGTAAAGAGAAAATCTGGAAATTGGCAGCTAAGTGAGCTACCGATGGACTGTTTGTGAGCTAAGTATTGCTCATTTTCCTTAGGATTTTTGGCTATTTATTTTGCTTGAATTAAACTTCATATTGAGGGGAAGTATTACAGCAGAACTAAGGTAAACTTTCCTCATGTTTCTCCTTTAAAAGTTAGTGAAAACTAGTTGAGAAAATGACTAAATGTTGTTGATGTTGTTGTGTGTTGTTGTTGCTATTGTGACTTCCATTTTTTAATATTTTGGCTGAATTTTGTGCAATAGATTAAGCTTGTCATTGGCCTATTAAACCACTGGATTAAGGATGTTGAAGGCTGATCATTGAAATAGGAAATCGGCTAGTAAAAAGTTCATCGGAGAAAGATATGTAAGGCGTTCTTTGTCTCTTGATTTTCAAGCACGAATTCATGCCGAGGATTAATCCGGCATTTCCCTGTACTTGAGATTCTGTAGTAACATATTATGGTTCCTCCCAGTTGTTAGAATTATGTTGTATTAAAGTGTGTATTTGTTAATGAGTTGGAACACATGAATGTGAAGCGGAGAGGGCAATTGCCTTCTATTATGGTCATAGTTGTAAATTGAGTCTGAAGTTCCCTCGGCGTGGGCACTGTGAGTTGGTCCTTTACATTCTGTTATGTATTTATGGTGTCAAAGTTGTTTCACATTATGGTTGCTAATAAATTTGGTATGCATGGATAGACGACGACGCGTAGACAAACCTAATAATTGAAATCAGGTTTTAACTCAATAAGGGGTAACGAGGGTAACAAAATGGAATTTACTTATGAAAGTTTCCTACCCTCTTATATTCATGTTTTAAGGTACCTAGGGCCATGAGGTTGTTCCCCGATCCATCTTCCTTAAGTTAAGTGACTAATTAATGCGTTTCTTAATTATACCCATACGTTAAACTTGGAAAATAGGACCCGAATGGATAAACTATTGATATTTCTATAGAACCATATTTATTAGCAGGTTATGCACAATATCTTTATATTAATAGGTTATACGAAAATCATGATATACATATATAAATATATATATATATATATATATATATATATATGCGTTTATGCTTATGTTCAAATTACGCGCCAAAGCAGTAAAGATTACCTTTCGAAAGTCGCTATATGTTTATTGGAGCTCTTGAGTTATCTAGACCTCCTGAGAATTGTTTAAGGATTTAAGTACACACGTCGTATGTTCTTTGAAAGTTGTAGATGTGTAAGGAAATCAACCTAAGAGTAAAGGTTGAGGCTCTGGTAGCAACGGAGAGGTAAGAGTAAATATTAGACCTTTTAAGGTAAAATGTGAGTTATATGCCCTCTATCCATAGTTGATTTCAAGAACCTTTGAGAGATTTCAAATATGAACAAGACGATTTTTAAGAGATAAGGCTGGAAATTTGGTAAAAAGATAAGTGCGTATAACAAATTCTTGAATAAGGAACACGAGAGTAAATAATTAAGTAGGGCACTATGAATCCTAGTTGGAAAAGAATTTATGATGAATATGAAAAGTAAAGGCAAAGGTTGTTTTTAGATGGTAAGTGTTGCGATTTTTAATGAGTTAGGCAAATAGCGAACAAGATTTACCCTGTTCTAATGACATTTAGCAAAAAGTATTATAAATAAAGTTGGTTATGTTCAGTTGTGTTAAGCTAATGGAAGGCCAGTAAAGTGTTAACTTCTTAGGAAATGATTAGAATCGAATATTTTAAGATAGTGACTCAAGTTAAGGAGAAGTTCTTCGTCGTCCTTTTTAAACAATTATTTTTGATTATTTGTTATATGAGTTGGAGTAACTTTCTCAAGTTTTAAAGGATTTTTTTTCCTCGAAGCTTCTAAACTGTTTATAATGATGCTAAGCTTTTCTAAGCTCCACATATATTGCAATGTTTCACATGAGCTTTTCCTCCGTTGTCTGAAGCACGACTATAAGTCTTTATTTACCTTAATGCAGCCCCTCAACAGTTGCGTAGCATTTGTATATTAAAGAGCTCCAGGTTTGAGATGCACAAGTTATGTCTTACTATTCATAAGTTACCTCGAGATATGATATGATGTTCAATGAATGAGGTATGCTCACAATTCTTGATATGAAATTATGAAAGTCAATGAGTATAAGCACGAAATTAATGCTAAGATTGTTAATAGAAAATGTTATATTAAATTATTCCTCTTTGCTCCTCGTGTTAGAATTTCTAGGAGATTTTTAAAATCATGAACGTGAGACTACACATGTCTTTATGAAGTTCCAGTTCTAGGAACTTCCATAGAATTCATTCACAGTATATGTATGTATTTAAATGCTAAATGAAAGACCTATATGTGTATGTCATAATTGTAGTATTAGGGGTTGTGGAAAGATCCTAAACGTGTTATAGTTACTGATCGACATATTTTATTGTTTCTAGTATTCAGATAGTTTGTATGAGCTCTGTCAGCAACATTTATGATTGTGATTAAGATTTGTTTTTATTTTACCCTGGTATGGTACACCGACTGGAGATCTTTTTATTTTACCCCAGTGTGGTACATCGGTAAGATACTTTTATTTTACCCCGGTGTGGTACATCGGCTAGAGATATTTTTATTTTACCCCGGTGCGGTACATCAGCTGGAGATATTTTTATTTTACCCTGGTGTGGTACACCAGCTGGAGATCTTTTTATTTTACCCTGGTGTGGTACATCGGCTGGAGATATTTTAATTTTACCCCAGTGTGGTACACCGGCTGGATGAATTTTATATATGGATTTATGGTTGGCTGGTCGTTGGCATTACAGTTATAGTTTATTTCTTGTGTATTTCTTAATTGCATTTTCATATCATTATAGAGTTATTATCAGGTTTTAGTTTCTAGGATTTGAGGTTGTTACCATTCCTTATTACTTGTTAAGTTATCTTGAGTTTAGTTATGTTATAATAAGTTGTTATCAATTACAGGTTGCAGAGTTCCAGTTTATTTATCCTTTATATTTTTATGTGCTCAGTCAGTTATTATTGGATTGTTATCTCATGGTTATAGTTTCAGCTTTACATACTAGTACATTTCATTCGTACTGACGTCCCCTTGCTTGGAGACTTGCATTCGTAGCGCAGGTGCAGGTAGAGTTTGGGATGTCCAGTTGAGTAGCTGTTTGTGAGATCAACAGATGGTTGGTATGCTTCTTTCTTTCTAGAGCTTGGGATTAGTTATTTATGCTTGAGTTTTGAGATATAGTTATGGGTAGGTCGGAGCCCTGTTCTGACCGTCAGTCATTTTACTCTTTAGAGGCTTTGTGGACTTAGTGTGTACAGTGTTATTCAGTTTGTGGCCTCGTCGGCTTATTGTTTCTTTGTTTAGCACACTTATTGCCTTGGTTGCATTTCGATTGTTTACCCCGTATTGTTGTGACCTTATGGGTATAGTTTATTCTTCAGTTGATTGTGGTAGGTGGCTTGGATGGCCTAAGTGTTACAGTTACAGATGTCATATAGCCGGCTTCTCGATCAATCATGAATCTAGTGCCAGTTGCGCCCTACCCTAGTTTTGGGGCATGACAGGCTTAAATCAGAGAAAATTGAACAATCTGCACCAGCTCACAGAACGAGTCATTCTGTGACCCGTGGGAGGTGACCATGAGTCATTAAGTGACTCGCGGTAAGGACTGGGAGCTTAATTGGAAATCTAGAGAAATGGGTGACCACGTGTGTGACCACAAGTAGTGGCCAAACCCCACGAGTCGTGATATGACCCGTGGTCAAGAATAAAATTAAGGCCGGGAAATGTTAGGCAGTGAACCTAATGACTAGTCACCACAAGTTTTTGTCCATGCCACGACCCGTTAGGTGACCCATGATCAATTTTTGGTTAAGATTTAGAGGAGGTCAGGTAGTGTACCCAACGGGTCCTCACCACGACTCATTTGGGACACCACGAGTTGTGGTGTTAGCTGTGGGGACTCCAAGATTTTTAAGGCAGTGGTTTACGGAAGGTGACCAGGAGTTGTGGTCACTAACCACGACTCGTTAGGTCTCTCATGGTGACCATCAGTGGGTTTCAAGCAGTGCATCTCACGAGTGTGACCACAAGTTGTGGTCACTGACCACGACCCGTTAGGTCAGCTGTGAGGACTGACGATCAGTTTTCCCCTGCGAGTTTTTGAGGGTCTTTCAGTAATTTCCTACCCTCCTCTACTCTAAACTACATCGTTTTATGCATATTTTCAGACTTATTAGATGGGTTAAACGGTTTCTTTCCTCATTCTTCCCATCCAGACTCTTAGGAACCATATTAGAACTTCTCTAAGGGCTTTTTAGAGCAAGAGCTAGGGCAACCTTTTCTCCTCAGTTTCTCAGGAAATTCTTTGGGATTCTTCACCAGGTATGTGGAAATTCAACAAGGGAGTAGTTCTTCTTTGTGTGCCCAAATTCCTCCCTTTTTCTCTCTATCAGTTGTAGCCCTAAAATTACTGAATGTCAAGAAATTGCTAGTCATACTTTGTCTAAATCATGTGGATTATTATACCATGTTAATTATAGATATCTTCCACCAGTTTGTGACTAAAATGATGTTAAATCTTGTGAAGTGAAATTTAGCCCTATTTCATGAAATAGAAAATCTTGAAATTTGCATTAATGCTTGAGTATCAAAATCTTGCTTGGATTTATCAGTGTTGTGGACTCCCATGTTGTTAGTAGCATTGAAACTAAATCACAATATTTTTAGTTTAGTTTTAGTAAGAATGTTAGATTCTCAATGTCAGTTAGAAAATGTCAGCTGATCAATTTAACTACAAAAATTCCTAAGGTGTTAGTAGTACCTCCCAGTTATCAAAATCAGATTCAAAATTAAGTTTCATTGGTCCACTAGGCGGCCATGACACTTTAGTTAAATAGCTCTGACTCGCCTTAGGACCCCAGTTTTAGATTTTAGTTTGTTCTGTAGATAGTTACGACGCTTCTAGATAAGCAGCTCTGACTAGTCTTACAACCTAGTTTCATAATCTGGTTCGATAAGACTCTTAGGGTGCTTTCAGATATGTATACCTGACTAGTCTTGGGCCCCGGTTTCCAGCTATCAGCTTAGTACTCAGTCTAGGACTATCCAGTGGGAGTAGGACTTAGCACCAAGAGGACCGGGGTTCCAACGCACCCAGGTTCCCAGAACTACACTACCATCGTAGGTTATAGTACTTATTGGCCTGATTGTCCCCAGAGTCTTATGATGACCCAGTTCATGCCTTTATACCTCGGCAAGGTATATTGGGTCCTACAGATGGGGTGTATACATTAGACTCCACGTCTAGCTCACGTGGTTATATGTCGGTTATAGACACTCCCACTAGTCAGTTCAGTCCAGTTTTAGTTCAGTTCTGATCAGTATTTCAGATTTAGAACATGCTTTGACCATCAGACAGGGTCTTTCAGACCATCTCAATTATTTCAGTCATTCAGTTCATAGCTTAGTTGGTCATTGCATGACTTTTTAGGTTAGCATTTTTATTCCATTGTGTTATGTTTCTCCCACTTACTCAGTGCATTCAAAGTACTGACACATACTATTATGTTATATCATTTTATGATATAGCTGCAGGATCTCAGTCTCAGCCTCGCTAGTCGATCACTCACCGAAGACTTCAGCTGTTCTAGTTTGTGATTCCTCATTCTTCGAGGATGAAGATTTACTCCTTCAGCTATATTTTCCTTCCTTTTTATTTAGATTTGGAGTTAGCTATGGCCTAGTCCCATTAACTCATCAGTCATAGTGTCTTTCAGACGCAAATCGGTTTTTTAGACTTGTAGCTTTGTTCTAATATGTTCAAATATTATGAACCAGATTTATTTCTTTCAAGTATTTATATTTTTCTTTAAACTTCCGCTGAATAAATTTATGTTACTCAGAACGCCGGTTTATGATAGACCAGGGCTTGACTTGGGGTTACTTATGACTTCAAGTACCGTTTTCCGTCCAGGGTGTAAACTCAATGTGTGAAAACAACAAATTTTTTTCTTTTTTTTGTTACTTTCCTTGTTCTCCTCTATTTTTTATTTGTGTGCTTCTGCTGCAATTTTTATCCATTTTTTTATTGTTTTATCTGTTCTTTAGCTTCACTATTGTTCTTCTACAACAATTTTAATCTAAGAGTGAGCCTCCTGAAGCATTATTGTTTATTAGACTTGGCTCTTACCGACTATTAACAGTCAGGGAGTGAATAGAAAAAATGATAGGTGAAGTAGGGGAATGCTAATGTTGGAAGTTCATGAGTAATGAAAATCTACACAAAAGACAAATAATATCACCAGTGCTCAGCTCCAACTAGTTGTACCAATGGTGGAGACTATAGAGGAACAACTAACAAAAGCACAACTAGATCAAAGTAGAGACACTCAAGAGGATGATTCTATAGATCGAAACATAAATAATGTAACAAAAGGAGACTTGTCTCCAAGGCAGGTGAATAATCTCATAAGTGGAAAAAAGCAAAACAAATCCAATACAATTTTACCACTTTAAGTAAAAACAAGGTAGGAGCAGGGATGTTTACTCCTCTGTTTTGTAGTTATATTTTTACAATAATATACAACAACACAGAGTCAAAACTTTTGTAAAAGAGTTATACAATCAATAATCTAGTCACAATGTGAGTAGTGGATAACTTCACCAGTTTCATTTTTACCTGTGCTAGCATCCACAAGCCCACTTTTTTCATTTTATTTAATTCCTAGAAATGACACTAGTAAAGTGATTTCATATTTAAGACTACAGCGACTACTGCTAAAAATGAGTTAAAATTCAATTAAAGTAACCTTTAAACTTCCCACACTTTTAAAACAATGTGTTTATCCAAAATTTCAAGTACACTATTATTTATAGCCTTACCAAAATAATAACCAACTGGTGTAGCTGGTTTTATAATATTAATCCAAATTGATGATATTGGATGTCAATCTATGTTTATTTTTTGCAGGATAAATTCGAGAGTGATGACATGGATATTCATCGAGAGCATATTTTGGGTGGATGCAAGAGTTATGGAACAAATGAAAAGGAAAATTGCATGAAATGTATGCAAAGGGCAAGCCAATCAAAGAGGCTGTTAAGAATGTGCCGAAGGGGGTAGACAAGAAACAAATGGAGTGGTTGGTAAAGAAATATTTTTTCTACAGAAAGTTTTCAAGATTGACATAATACCTACTTATGTAATATTCTTTCACCCTATGGTATTTTAATTGATAATTTACTTGTAACATTTGAATTTAATATTAACAAGAATGCAACAAATAAAGCTAAGTTAAAGATGCTTCATCACATTGGTAGTAAGCCAATTAGAGAGATTATATATCAAAAGGTATTATCATCAAATATATTTTGTTCTTAATATTCAAGATACAATGTTTACTTTTATGTAAAGGGCAGAAAAGATGGAGAACCACCAGATTTGGAAACTATTATTTTTGAGACTCCCAAGAAGAATAACACACTTGGTGATACTGAAATAATTGAGAAACATGTGCGTCTGGTTAATTGATCATGTTCTCTAATTTTAGTTATTATGGGATCTGACAAAAATCTCTCTCTATATTTTGTAGGTTGAAATCCAAGAATTGATGCAGTCCGAACTGTCACTTTCTAACATAGAGATTGTAGAAAAATGCTTTGGATCTCAAAGACATAGTAATGTATTTGGCTTTGGGGATGGAGTAAAGGAAAATGATTTGAAAGGTGGGACTTCCTCAAAAGCTGAATTATTGGCTAAGCTGCGTTCAACACAAGATGAAAATCAGTCTTTAAAGGAACATCTGTCAGATTTTGAAAATGAGATGAAGGAATTGAAGAAACTAAAAGAATTGTTATTAGTGCAACACACTAATAACTAGCTTCAAGTTCAGGAGAATGGCTATTCAGATACTTGATGATGCCAAGTGAGTAACAACTTACTCGAAATATTATTTTATTTTTTTAATTTAAGTGTGTGCTCTTATGTATCGTCTGTGCAATTTATATTGTCTGTTGATTATGGATTTGCGGGTTGTGTGTAGCATAGCTACTAGTTGTTACAAATGTTATAAATATAGCATAAATTTGTGTGAGCTCTTCAAGTTTCCTGCAAAATTAGAGTGACTGACATACTTCATATCAAAAACATGTCACTACTCCATGGTTATGATGTATCTCTTGGTCTATTTTTTCCTACACATTCAGTATATTTAGAAATTGTGATTCTACTAGTACATATATTAGTGCCATACGTACGTTCCTTGATTATTTCTTGATTTTGTTTTGTTAAAAAGCAAATGTGTTCTTGTTATTATTGTTTACCATGATTAGTTATATTGTTACATTTGAAGTCATTAGTGTTATATATGCATGAATTACCTTCAAGTGCTTCAGCAGCTACAAATGTGATTAGAGCTTAACAGATATATTATAGTATAGAATAAGGGATTACGCACGTGGAAACTCAAAACTATTTCCCAGCATATCAAGATTTATGATGCAAGCAATACTTGTCTACAGGAAATAATTGAAACTTTGTATCAGCATAAGATAATAGACAAGCTTAAGATGATCCACAATGTATAACACTTGTAATCTAATTGTTATCTTGGACAAAACAAAATCGATTTTGATATTAGTTTGTTGCATATTATGGCAAAATGAAAAATGAAAAAATAGCTTACATCAAGATATGATTCCAATTATCTGATATTCATGAAGAATTAAGGGAAATACCCATGATTCGTAAAGTTGAGTCATATTTGGGTAATTCTTGAAGAACAACAGATTCTTCCGAATTATCAGATTCATCATAAGACCCGCAAGAGGATTTCATATCCAACAAGTGATCATTTTGCCATGAAAACTTGGAGTTTCCTATAGGAACTGAAGATGCACATACTGATGAACCACATATACTTCAGAACCACCAGTTTCCTCCATAAACTCCTGCTTAAAATTCATCATCCATAGTCACTTCAATTTGTTTCTTTTTTCCAAATAGTAAAAACTATATCTCTTGTACGTCTTGTTTGATCAACTTCAAAAGCTTGAGTAGTAGTCGAGATACTTGTTTTTGGTACATGAAACTAAATTTATGAATAGAGAGTTGTATTTATTTGCACATCTATATATTGGTGTATATGAACAATAGCTTTTATGATCATGTCTATTGTTGGCTGTGATTCCAATCTTGGGATATTTTTTCATTTTTCATTACTAGCTGCTGATGGGTTATAAATTCAACGATGCAGTTTTCATGCCTCATATGTGTTTGGTTTGTGATAACGGTCTTGCCTGTGATTTAATCATTTCTTTTCATTAAAGTTTATCGTTTTATAAATGAAATTTTTAATTCATTTACAGATTTTGGATGCTGAAGTTTTCAAGAAGTAGATTTTTGCTGACAAATAGATTGACCATCTTTTTGTTGGGAATATCAAGAAAACTTTACATTGCGTATATAGATTTGCCATCACTGATGTACTATGCAACTGATATTTATCATTTTATGTAATTAAATTTACAGTTGCAACAATTTATATTAATTACCAGAATTTCTAGTTGCAAATTAAATGTGATTTACGGACTTATTGTGACTTGTTTCTTTGGGGATTAGATTGTTAGTCCTTAAAAGATTGTTAGTCTTTATAATGTCGCTAAATTTTTATGTAATCTGGCTTTGTTGTCAAATGATTTCTAGACTAGCTTCAAACTGGTCTCCAAAATGACTTACGGACCAACTATAAATTGTTCGTGAAAATTGTTTAATGACCAACATCAAACTAGTCATTAAAGCTATTTAATGACCAGAAATTTAGTCCCTATATTCTAACAATAGGTACCAGAAATATGGTCCCTAAATGTATTTTAAGGACTAGATTATAACTAGTCGTGAAAGTATGTTAACAACCAAAGATTTAGTCCCTAAAATCTAAGATAAGGAACAAGAAATAGGGTCCCTAAAACTGTTTTAAGGACTAGATAAAAACTAGCCACTTGCTGGATATCGTCTCTAATTCCCATTAGGGACGCAAGCTATAAGGACGAAATCTGTCGGTCACTAGTATCCTTTAGAGACCATAATCTAAGTTTTAGCGACCATTTTTTCCTTTGCTATTGAGAAGCTGATGAACTATGCTGCCTTAGCTTCCCTCATCTCCTAAAGAAAGAACCTGTCTAAGAAAGCTGTCACGAACTCATCCCAGTTAATAAGAACTGCTCCTGCCCTACAGCCTTCCTTCAACTACCTGAACCATATGGGAGCTCCCTTTAAACTAATAGGAGGTCAAATCTGCACTCTCCTATCCTGAAACCCCCATGATTTGAGCAATGTTCTAGATTTCATCAATGAATTCCAGTGGATCCATGTCCACCTTAGAACCATTAAACTCTAGCGAGTTCATCCAGGTGAAGTCTAGCACGCTAGCTGCTGTAGCACCCCATTGGTGTTCAAAGGTGTCACACCTCAAACTCGAAGGGGCATGACTGCCACCCTGTGCCATACTTGATCGAGCACAATCCTACAAAAAATCTAACGACAACAAGCAAGAACTAACAAGGTTTGCCATCATAGCATAATCTAAATAAGAGTAAATGACAGACTAAAATAAAAGTTGGCTCATAGACCAACTAATAGATACACAATAGGCTGTCAAGGCTACAGAATGGAAAATAACTATACAATTAGGCCCACCTGGCCTTCAACAACATACTAACACCACGTCGACATCTGCAAGCCTCTATTAATATAATAGTAATCAAATGATTGAGACAGTGCCCCGAATTACTCTTAACTCAAACATCTGGTGACTCCAAAAGACCTGGAGCGCACCACCACAGTTGGAACTCCACTCAGCACCCAAGAACTAGATCTACCATCTTACCATCACCTGCAGGCATGAATGAAGCGGCCCGCTACGGCGTCAATACATTAATGTACCGAGTATGTAAACAACTACAAGACTCAGATTAGAGGTCAACTCATATTCCAGATATCGCCGGAGGAGAAACTCAACTTAAGTAAACACATAGAATCTACCTGGCCCCCCTAAGTCTAGCAAGTACAAGCAAGCACACAAAAAAAACCTACCTGGCCGCCCATAAGCCCGACAAGTCCAATAAGTAAGCCACAATGCACAACAGCTAGCCGATATAGCTCAACTTTCAACACCTCTACACCTCTCAACAACCTCAGTTAACACTAGCCAATCACAAGAATGCACTACTATCAGGTAACAGATAACACAAACAACAATCATAGTATAATTAAAAGAAAATCAAAAGTAAATACAAGTCATCCAACATCATAAAACAAGCACTACCGGACCCTCTCTCGACTACGCACAGTTAGCAGAGCTCTTTTAATTTGGCAGAGACAATTTCGATCCCAGGAAGGCCTAAATATGGAGCTATGGAGGTATGTACCTCCCAATAGGTCTTGCATCTCTTAGGACGGCCCAATGGGAGGCAAACTCAACTCAACCATAGGCCAATTGTTCTACACGTTGGCCTCACCCCACGGCCAGACCTACTATCAGCATTAGATATCCATGAATCCCAATGGCCTCAACACACACACAAAAAAATCACACAATCACAACATTCACATTCAACAACAGTAGCAATACATGTTCAAAAAACCCAGAACCAGTTCTCAAACCCCACCGATCGACTAACACAACATAATACTATTCTCGCATATCTAGCCATCCACTGACGAGCCTCTAACTGAACTAAGGATCACTATCCTAACAAATCTATCCCCAAGATTTACAAGCATCCCACAAGACGCTCTACTCACCACTAACAACAAGGGACACGACCAAGACAACCCAAGCGTCACCACGGCCGCCAACGTGCAATCGACACGGCAGACCCAATTGCCGACTCCAATATAACAAAAAGATCATCGCAACCATCCACCTTAACCATTATAAACCTTCATTCACTTGTCAATATAATAACCAAATCTTATTCACACAAACATCCCATCACATTCTACAAGAACCACACACCTCAAGCATGGCCTCTCGACACAAGCCTAATAATTTGCCATGACTACGATACTCCGCACTCAAGCCCGAGCCACCAACAAAACTAGAATCTCATATATACATATAAAATAATATAAACAGCAACATGAAAGGTTCAATAATAGCATAATATAACCCTTCACAGAATAGCCAACACACACGTCAACACTGACGACAACGGCTATGGAATTCATGGCGACAAAGGGAGAGACAAGCCTGACATACCTTAGCTTCAAGTCTAGCCGAACTCAATCCCTAAACACCATGAACCTACTTCCTAAAGGAAGTACAAGATGCTGCCAAGAAAACAGCCAACAAACTCAACAAAGAAACAACACAAGACGACACTTATTCAGCTAACTTTCGATGAAATCGGCAGTAGAAAATCTAATATAACAACCTATTAACATCAACGACCGTTAATCAACCTAAACATACTATGAATCAACAAATAACAGAAGCTTACCAATTACTCACCACGAACAGCCATAAAAACTGCAGCTACAAGAACCCAATGAGAAGACAACACAAACATGGCTCGAACGATGAGATTTCTATGGATATAATTGTAGAAACTTCAACCCAAAGATATAAAGACACTCTAAAGTTAATAACAAGAGTATAAATATATAAATCAATGGGAAAGAGTTCTTACCCATCTTGTACATGCGAAACAGCCGCCACAACACCCAAGAAAGGCATAAAAATGAAAGCTTCACAAAGCTCCCCACATCAACAACCATGTTAAACCATGGCTTCCTAGGCCAAAAACCATCATGAACATGTAAGGAAAGATTTAGAGAGAGTTTAGGGTAAGAAGCCTTCTAGAAACTTGGATAATGCTCCAAGATACCGACAAAGGGACTTAAATAGTCCTCCACCGCCTTATCCTGTTTGTGACATGCCTACTTGTGCAGTCTTGCAAAAACGCGAATATTTCTCTATTCCAAAGTCGGATTGGAAAAAAGTTTAATGTGCTGGACACTAGACTCATAGACCTTTAATTTGATAGACTGTAGGCCCCTAACTCCTTATATATTTGGAGAAAAGCCTTGATATATTTGACCTAAATTTTAGAGAATCTAAAGAAGGAAATTTGCAATAATTTTTGCCGAATTTCATTCTACAACTTGATCGATATCCAATCTTAAATATGATTATAGATTGACTCAAATACCTCATAGAAAATCCTTATTATCCTATTAGGTACTCTTAGTCCTACCTCGAAGTACAGATTTATCACTCAAATCTTCGGGGATGTTATAACAGGTGTAACTGCCTGCTGGTTGACCTAGGCTGTCATAGCCTGTGCCAACATCTAATATTCAGCCCTAAACTCAACATGAGTCACCTGAAAATTCAAAAGTTCCATTGTAGCTAGTGGCAGACTAATTTCTATATCCATTACCATTGCCATTTCTTCTTTTATTGGCTCTTCGGGAAGGCATTTCCTGCAAACATGCATAACACAAGTTAGAAGAATAGAACGAGTTGGAATTCCTCGCATGATATAAAACATGAAAGAAGGGAAGTTTATTAAAATGTCTCATAACCTCTTTCTCATAAGTGTAGCGCACTTTATACCCATGAAAAAGACTCGAGTTAACACGACTTTCATACAGCCTACAACACACCTAAACCTGATGCTCTAGTACCATGTTTTTCACAACCCTAGCATAGTCCCCTGATGTAACACAAGATCTAGAACCACAAATGGTTCCAAGCTAACACATGGTACATGCATAACATTAGCATAAGAATACACTAAGCAAAAGAAATTATAAGACATAACAAAAGTGGAAATCTAAGATATAAGAAATCGTATAAACTGAGACATCAATTCAAATTACTTAATATCTATACATCATAGTTTGCAAAGCTTCTAATCATGAGATTAGCTGAAGGGAAAAAACCCCTAATAGCTCTCCTAAGTTAGAAAAATGAAATGACATAAAAAGACATGAATCAAAACTGACGTCCTCGGATGATGAGGACACACCAAAAGTTGATGTTGAACTTGGAGCAAGATCGAATCTAGCAGCGGGGCTGAGATTGAACACCTGAACCTATATCATGAGATGATATAGAATAAGAGCATGCGATTAGTACTTTGAATGTACTGAGTATGAATGATAATCATGATCATGAGATAATCATAAAGAACAAGTTGTTCATCTTAATCTGGAGTATATTGAGGTTTTTGAAAACAAAGCCATAAAGTTGATCATGTTTTGAAAGATAAATATAACTCATAAATGATAAAATGGGACAAAAACTATAAAACATGATAACATAAGTCCTAAACATGAGGAAACATAAAACATGAGAAATAGTGGGATATTCTCATAACCAACATATTCTGAGTGAGCATCAAGGAGCCCAACCTGTGACCTTGGTCGGAAGGGTGTCCTTACATTGCCAAAGGTAAGAACCATGAAGGTGTGATATCACTCATAAGCCTATTAGCATGAGAGGGACATTCTCAATTGGGGAGGACCTTTTAGCTATGGGCAAGGGAACACCCTCAACTAGTGAGGACCCCTCATCCTATGGTGGCACGTACTTCTAAGACTTGGGTGCGTTGAACCCCGCTATACTCGGTGTTAAATACTACTATCAAAATCATACATATTGCTCATAATAATACATGAAACATCGGTTTTGCATGGGCTACTTTAAAAAATGATTAATTCCTAAACTGCTTGACATATGTGAACTAGCCATGAAATAATATTGAAAATACAGTCATGGTATATAAACTTGATATTCATGATATTCATGCATGCTTGAGTAATTCATGATAAACTAAAAATAGAGAGTCATGAGAGTTTTTCCATAAAAATCATGTCATCATAATCATAAATAGTAAGTAGAATCATGTGAGGATTAATTCCATAAGGATATGATAAAGTTTTGTATAAAAAAGGTCTACCTGTACAAATTCATGAAAATAATAATTAGAGACTTGAAGAAATTGAAAATATAAAATTTAACTTGACATTGGGAGTAAAGGTGGAAGAAATCCCCCATTCATAACCCCACATTCTTGGCTGGAAGAGTTCTTGACCCTAGCTTGAGACCCAAGAAAAATGGAGAAGACGAACTTAAATTGTTTGGGAATTTTATTTTCAATCTGTAGTGTTTGGGAGAGGAATTAGAGTTAAGACTAAGTTTAACCCTTAAATACCCCTCTTGGGAAACTCAAAATGACTTGTCTTAGAAGTTACAAAAATACCCTTAGAAACTCGCATTAAAAACTGCCCGCAGTGACAACGATTCTTACCACAATTAATAAGAAGTTACCATAACTCATACTAAGTCTCTTGGTCAAAAAACCTACCTTGAACAATTGTCTGATCCTATTCTCACGACTCCTTAATACCATTCGTACCATTATGGTATGATTCGCAGGTTGCATGCGTGGTTACCTGGGAAATTTTCTAAACTCAATCTCATAATTCCACGAACCACTCTATAATATCCCGAAAGCCCTAAGACTAGACTCAAGGGTTCAAGTGGAGAAAATAGGAATTTTTGCACTACGTCACAGGATGTTCATCTAGTGACTCGTGAAGTACCCTGTAACACCTCAAAACATTTCTAGATCAAACTCAAATATTGCCAGAAAATCCAAAAGAAAAACCAAAAAAAATGCCTCAAAACGACTGAGACAATCAGTCGTGGTCAGCTGGGCTTGGTCTCTCGTGAACCCACGAGACAAGGAACAATCCGTTGTGAGAAACAAGGAGTCGTCCTATCAGTCCTGATATCTCCAGCACAGAAATTCTTTCTAGGACCCCATGATTCAACCAACAAGTCATTGTCAGAAACAACGACCTGTTGTGAGTCGTTGGGTGAAAACCCTGAAATCCCCTTCTAGTGACAATGAGTGGAAACAACGACCCGTTGTTCCCCACAATAGTCATTGTCATCACCCGTCATGTAAACTTATGTATTTTCTAAAATCCTTCCAGTCAACCTAACGACTGGACACAATGACCAGTTGGGTCCAGCAAAGAGTCATTGTGTCACTCGTTATCAGACTCTCCATGTTTCCTTATACAGTAGCCACAACAGGAAGCAATGACCCTTTGGTTCAACCAACGAGTCATGGTGACCCCCATTTCCAGATCCAGTATTTCCTAGTCCCAAGCAGTGGGACCAACTAGAGGTCCCAATGAGTCGTGGTCTCAACCAATGACTCATCGAGTGACCCGTTGGGACCCTGTCGGCCTGTTTTCAAATTTTATTTCTAGGGTTATATTTGTGATTTCCCACATATTTAGTCCCTAAAACGCGTCATTTAAGTTTAAACTAAGAGGATTTAGAGTAATTAAATAGTTCTTATCCCTCATTCCCTACTCAGACCTTCAGAAAACAATCGTAAAATTCTCTCAGGAACTCTCAAAGCAAGAACTAGGATAGTCTACTTCTCCTCAGATTCTCACGGGATTTCTTTGGACTTCCTTATCAGGTATGTGGGAATTCAATAAGGAAATAGTTCTTCCCTTGTGTCCCTAAAACCCTTGTCTAGTTTCTTCTCTATCAGTTATAGTCTTGTAGTTTCGAAATGTGAAAAATTTTCAGAGAGATTTCTTTGTGGATTCAAAGGGAATATTTTTCATGATTTTAGATTTCTTATTTATTCTATATTTCTAGAAATTGTGAAAGATTGTAGCTAGTAGCATAATTCATCCCTAGTCACAGCTCAGTAGAAATTAGAAACTTATAGATTGAACTAATTTTCCCTATACATTGGTCCTATCAGTTTTAGGATGCACATGTATTTAATTTATGTTAAAATCTCTGTTAGAATCATGTTAGTCTAGTCTTAGTCAGGTTTTTAGAAACCTCTGGGTTGTTTAGAAAAATGTCAGTTGATCAGTTTGACTATACTTAATCCTGGAGGTGTTCGTGATACCTCCTAGTTATCAGTACTAGACTCAGCATCAGATTTTAGTGGTTCTTAAGGTGGTCACGGCACTTTATAATAAACAGCTCTTACCGGCCTTAGGACTCCAGCTTCATATTACAGTTTGTTCTTTAGAAGGTTTATGTGATTCCAGATAAGCAGCTCTGACCAGTCTTAGAACTCAGTTATAGAATCCGGTCCGGTAAGACTCTCAGGGTGCTTCCAGATAGGTATCCCTGACTTATTCTTGGGCCCCAATTCGAGCTATTAGCTTCGCAGTCAGTCTAGGACTATCCAGTGAGAGTAGGACTTAGCACCGAGCGGACCAGGGTTCTAGTGCACCCAAGTTCCCAAAACTACGCTGCCACCGTAAGATATATTTTATTGGCCTCATGGCCCCAAACCTGTGATCACTCAGTTCATGCCTTTATACCCTATCATTGTATATTGGGTCCTACAGATGGGGTGTAAACATCAGACTCCATGTCTAGCTCATATGGTTATATATCGGTTATAGACTCTCCTACAAGTCAGCTCTGTTCAGTCTCTATTAGTCAGTTCAGATCAGTTCAATACAATATTCCATATTAGTATCTAAGATTTAGAGTATGTCATTGACCATTAGATAGTGTCATTTTGACAACCTCAATATATCACAGTTATTCAGTTTTAGTATTTTGAGTTGGTCATTGCATGTCTTTCCAGTTCTATTATTTTATTCCTTGTGTATGCTTTCTCCTACTTAGTACATTCAAAGTACTAAAGCATACCTTTAATGTTGTATCATTTTATGATACAACTGTAGGATCTCAGTCTCAGCCCCGTTAGCAGATCACCTTATGGAGTTCTCAACTGCATCATTGGTGAGTCCTCATTTTTTGGGGATGAGGATTATTTTCTTTTAGTTAGAATTGGTGTTAGCTGGGGGATTTTCCCAGAAACTCATCAGATAGATGGATTTTACACACAGACAGAGTTTGTAGATTTTAAGTTTTGCTTCTAGTTGTATTAAGCTTTTGATCTAGTTCTTTTTCATAAAATACTTTATTTATTATTTCAAATCTTCTTTTATGTTTTCACTCAAAATGCCAGTGTTATAATAGACCATGGGTTGACTTGGGGTTACTTTTGGCTCCAAGTACCGTGTCCCGTCTAGGGTATAGACTCGAGGAGTGACAAAGTTGGTATCAGAGCAATAGGCTTCGAGTATCCTAGGATGTCTGAAAGCCGCATCGAGTAGAGTCCTCTTCATGGGTGTGAAGCATGCAACACTTATGACGGAGAGGCTACAAGATGTTATTACGAAAACTCCCTTCTGTTCATACACTTTATCGTGCATTGAAATTCAATTCCAGAAATGCTCTCCTAACTCGTTCTTTATTTCGTTTCAGTGAAATCATGCCTCCACAACATGGTAGCAGAAGAAGGGTCGGTAATGCTCACCGACCTGCCCCATAAGCTCTAGCAACCCCTCAGGATGACTCAGTGTCCACCGCAGAGTTCAGGGAAGCTATCTAGCTTCTCGCACAGACAGTTCCCAATCAGGTGAAGCAGCATGTGGTTCCGATAAAAACAAATGGGTCTACAACAACTGCCCGACTTCAAGACTTCACTAGGATGAACCCACTAGTTTTCCATGGATCTAAGGTGGGGAGGACCCACAGGAGTTCGTGGATGAGATTAGAAAGACCACCCAAATTATGGGTGTTAGTTCCTGGGAGAGTGCTGACTTGGTTGCTTACCAGCTGAAAGGGGTAGCCTAGATCTGGTATGAATAGTGGAAGGAGGGGAGAGAAGCTGGAACAGGATCGGTGGAATGGGAGGAGTTCACTACAGCCTTCCTACACATATTCTTCCCTCGCGATCTTATTGAGGAAAAAGTGCAAAATTCATGAATCTGAAACAAGGAAATCGGACAGTGGAAGAGTATGCACTGGAGTTCACCAGGTTGTCTAAAATTGCTCCAGAAATGGTAGCAGAGCCAAGGGCTTGTATGCTAAAATTTGTTAATGGAGTGTCGAACTTGGTCGTCAAGGAGTGCAGGATTAAAACGCTTATTGAGCACATCGATCTCTTCAGCCTCATAGACCATGCTAAACAAATTGATGCAGCAAAATTAAAAGACATGCAGTTGGAGAACAAATAGGAAAGTACTGGCCAGTCAGATTATGGCCACCAAATATCTGGCAGTAGTAGCCGCCCAGAGCAGCAGCAGTAGTAGCAACAGAGGGCTCCAGTACCTACTTCAGCCAATGCCCCTACTTTCCGGTCCTGCAAGGATTGGAGGGGTGGAGCATCTGCTGACAATCCCAGAGTCATATCGCCAGCAACCACTACAGCTACCCAGCTTGCCCTAAGTGTGGCAAGAACCATCCAGAAGAATGCCTTCAGGGTCGAGAGGGTTGTTTTAGTTGTGGACAACTTGGTCATCGGCTTAAAGAATGCCCATCAGCAGGATAGGGGAGATCAAAATCCACCACTTCAGTAGATCTAGCAAGCTGACTTGCTCAGCAGGCCACCACTTCAGGTATGAATGGTGCCCAATGCCAAAACTTTTTTATGCTTTGTTTTCTCATCGGGATCCAGAGAGCTCAGATGACATGGTCACGGGTATGTTATGCCTTTTTCATCTAGACGTGTATGCCTTACTAGATCCAGGATCCACCCTATCATTCGTGACTCCCCATGTAGCAGTCCAGTTCGATATCATTCCAAAGGTCCTCTCAGAACCATTCTCAGTATCCACCCCAGTTGGCGAGTCAGTTAGAGCCAGTTGGGTGTATATGAACTGCCCAGTCTCAATCATCAATAAGGTTACCCCAGCTGATCTTATAGAGTTAGACATGGTCAACTTTGACCTCATTCTTGGCATGGATTGGTTACACTCCTATTATGCCTTTGTCGATTGCAGAACTAGGGTCGTAAGGTTTTAGTTCCCTAATGGGCCATCTTTAGAGTGGAGGGGCAGTAGTTTAGCGCCTAAGAGTTGATTTATTTCCTACCTGAAGGCCAGGAAGCTTATTTCCAAAGGGTGCATTTATCATCTAGTTTGGGTCAAAGATTCTAGCTCTGAGACCCCGACCATACAGTCAGTTTTAGTTGTCAGCGAGTTCCTTGACGTTTTTCCCAAAGATCTTCCCGGAGTCCCTCCTGAGCGGGAAATAGACTTCGATGTAGACCTTCTCCTACATCCTAACAGAATGGACCCAGTTGATCTTAAGAAGTTGAAGGAGCAACTAAAAGACCTTCTTGATAAAGATTTTATCAGACCCAGTAACTCTCCCTGGAGCGCTCCAATACTATTCATGCGAAACCCTCAGAATGTGCATCGATTACCATCAGTTGAACAAGGTTACAATCAAGAACAGGTATCCCCTACCCAAGATTGATGACTTATTCGATCAACTTCAGGGAGCCAGTTGTTTCTCTAAAAGGCAGAGAACGTGACATACCTAAAACAGCTTTGAAAACTCGGTATGGTCACTATGAATTCATGGTTCTGTCCTTTGATTTGACTAATGCCCCTGTAGCTTTCATGGACCTGATGAACAGAGTCTTCAAGAAGTATCTAGATATGTTCATCATTGTATTTGTCAGAAGACATTCTGGTATACTCAAGAAATGAGGAAGAACATGCTAATCACCTGAGGATAGTGCTTCAGACACTCAAAGGCAGTGAGTTGTTCACCAAGTTTAGCAAATGCGAATTCTGGTTGAAGTTTGTGACTTTCCTTGGTCACGTGGTCTCGGGTAAGGGTATTCAGGTAGATCCTCAAAAGATAGTAGTGGTGAAAAACTGGCCTAGACCTACTTCCCCAACAGAAATCAAAAGTTTCTTGGGTCTAGCTGGTTATTACCGACGTTTTGTGGAAGGTTTTTCCTCTATAGCATCTTCTCTAACTAGGCTGACTCAGAAAAAGGTGAAATTTTAGTGGTCGGATGCGTATGAGAATGGTTTGTAGGAGTTAAAAACTCGACTCATTACCGCTCCAGTGTTAACCTTGCCGGAAGGATTGGATTGGTTTGTAGTGTATTTTCAATGCTTCCAGAGTTGGACTTGCTTGCGTTCTGATACAGAGAGGCAAGGTGATAGCCTACACCTCCAGACAGCTCAAGGTTCATGAAAAGAATTACCCAACTCATGAGCTGGAGTTGGCAGTGGTGGTGTTTGCATTGAAAATATGGAGGCACTACCTGTACGGGGCTTATGTGGATGTTTTCACCAATCACAAGAGCCTTCAGTATGTGTTCAGTCAGAAAGATCTAAATCTTTGTCAGAGAAGATGGTTGGAACTACTGAAGGACTATGACATGAGCGTGTTATATCACCCAGGAAAAGACAATATGGTGGTTGATGTCCTAAGAAGGATGTCTATAGGGAGCATGGCTCATGTTGAAGAGGGAAAAAAGGAACTGGCAAAGGATATCCACAGATTAGCTCGGTTGGGAGTACAGTTTGTTGATACAGCTGAGGGTGGAGTAGTGGTGTAGAGTGGATCAGATTCCTCGTTGGTAGTTGAAGTTAAGTCAAGGTAGGATGAAGATCCCATACTACTTAAACTGAAGGAGGCAGTTCTCAGAAAAGAAGTGGAGGCTTTCTCCCAAACTCCGTTACTAGGGTAGATTGTGCGTATCGGATGTGGGTGAGTTGAGACAGCAGATACTAGCTGAAGCACACAGTTTGAGATATTCCATCCACTCAGGGCTACTAAGATTTACCGTGATTTACGGGATATTTACTAGTTGAATTTTATGAAGAGAGACATCACTGAATTTGTAGCTAAGTGCCCGAACTGCCAGTAGGTAAGAGTAGAACACTAGAGGCTGGGAGGTATGACTCAGGATATCAGCATACCCACATGGAAATGGGAAGAAGTAAATATGGATTTTATTATGGGTCTACCTCAAACTCATCGGCAATATGATTCAATCTGGGTGATAGTAGAGCAGATGACTAAGTCAGCACACTTCCTCCCAGTTAAAACTAAAGACTCACCTGAGGACTATGCTAGGCTTTATATCCAAGAGTTGGTCAGACATCATGGGGTTCCCTTGTCCATTATCTCAAATAGAGGTACCCAGTTCACCTCTCACTTCTGCAAGTGCTTTAAGAAGGGACTTGGTATCGAGGTCAAGCTTAACACAGCTTTTCACCCGCAGCAGATGGTCAAGTTGAGAGGACTACTTAGACTTTGGAAGATACGCTGAGAGCATGCTTTATTGATTTCAAGGGCAGTTGGGATGACCATTTTCCTCTCATCGAGTTTGCGTACAACAACAGCTACCACTCTAGTATCCAAAAGGCCCCGTTTAAGGCATTGTATGGTAGAAGGTGTAGATCTCCTATCGGGTGATTTTAGGTTGGTGAAGCTACTCTAATCGGGACAGACTTAGTTCATGAAGCTATGAAAAAAGTACAGCTCATTCGAGAAAGGTTGAAAACAGCTCAGAGCCATCAAAAATCTTATGCTGATGTTAGGAGAAAAGAATTAGAGTTTCTAGTGGATGACTGGATTTATCTAAAAAATTTACCCATGAAAGGGGTGATGACATTTGGGAAGATAGGAAAACTCTTTCCAAGAAATGTAGGACCCTATAGAATTTTTAAGCGAATTGGCATTGTCACATATGAGTTAGAACAACCTCCAGAGTTAGCATCGGTGCACCGAGTCTTCCATGTGTCATTGTTGTAGAATTGCATCGGTGATCCAACTTCAGTTGTGCCACTATACAGTGTGGGAATAAAAGAAAGTCTCTCTTACGAAGAGGTCCCAGTTCAGTTTCTTGACCGTCAGGTTTGTAAGCTAAGAAAAAAGGAAGTCATTTCGCTGAAAGTTTTGTGGAGGAACCATCTAGTTGAGGAAGCCACATGGGAAGCAGAAGTAGACATGATGGTCGGATACCCTCACATATTCCCTTCTAGTTCGATTCCGGCATTAGGTACTAAATTCCTCTTCAATACTCTGTTCAGTTTCATACTCATCAGCTCTATTTAAATTTTCTATGTGCATTTTAGTTGCATCAACTCTGTTAGCATGGTTAAGTCAGCTCGGAGCCAGTCACTCCTTTAGAAACCAACTCATAGTCTCAGTTTAGGAATTTCAGCTCTTTTCCTAGTTGTCCTGCAGTTGTAGTCTTCATTCGAGGACGAATGATCCCAAGGGGGAGAAATTGTAACACCCTGAAACATTCCTAGACCGGACTCAGACATTGCAAGAAAATTCAGAAGAAAAACCAGAAAGAAATGCCTCAAAATGACGGAGATGATGAGTCGTGGTCAGCTCCAATGACTCATTGTGTCAGTCATAGTCAGCAGGGTTTGATTTCCTGGGAACCCACGAGACAAGGAACGACCCATTGTGAGAAACAAAGAGTCGTCCTATCAGTCGTGGTTTTGCCAGCATAGAAATCCTTTCTAGGATCCCGCGACTCAACCAATAAGTCGTTGTTAGAAAAAACGACCCATTGTGAGAGTCATTGGGTGAAAACCCTGAAATCCCCTTCTAGTGATGACGAGTGGAAACAACGACCCGTTGTTCCCCAAAATGAGTCGTTGTCATTGCCCGTCGTTTCAACTTATACACTTTCCAAAATCTTTCCAGTCAACCTAACGACCTGACACAATGACCCATTGGGTCCACCAACGTGTCGTTGTGCCACCCGTCGTCAAACTCTCCAGGTTTCCTCGTACAGTGGCCACGGGAGGAACCAATGGCCCGTTGGTTCAACCAATGAGTCGTGGTGACCCCCGTTTCCATATCCAGCATTTTCTAGTCCCAAGCAGTAGGACCAAGGAGAGGTCCCAACGAGTCGTGGTCACAACCAATGACTCATCGAGTGACCCGTTGGGAGCCTGTGGGCTAGTTTTTAGATTTTATTTATAGGGTTATTTATGTAATTTTCCACCTATTTAGTCCCTAAACTATGTCAGTTAAGTTTAAATTAAGAGGATTTAGAGGGATTAGATGTTTCTTCTCCCTCATTCCCCACTTAGACCATAAAAAAACAATCGTAAAATTCTCAGAAACTCTTAGGTCAAGAACTAGGGCAGTTGACTTCTCCTCAGATTCTCAAGGGATTTCATCAGACTTCCTTATCAGGTATGTGGTAATTCAATAAGAGAATAGTTCTTCCCTTGTGTCCAATAACCCTTGTCTAATTTCTTCTCTATCAGTTGGAGCCCTGTAGTTTCGAAATGTGAAAAGTTTCCATACAGATTTCTTTATGGATTCAAAGGGAATATTTTTTATGATTTTAGATTTCTTATTTATTCCTTATTTGTAGAATGCATGAAAGATTGTAGGTAGTAGCATAATTTAGCCCTAGTCACAGCTCGGTAGAAATTAGAAACTTATAGGTTGAACTAGTTTTCCCTGTAGCGTGGTCCTATTAGTTTTGGGATGCATATGTCTTTAATATATGTTGAAATCCTAGTTAGAATCATGTTAGTCTAGCTCAGTCAGATTTTTAGTAACCTATGTGTTTTCCAAAAAAAATGTTAGCTGATCAGTTTGACTATTTACTCCTGGAGGTGTCCGTGTTACCTCGCTGTTATCAGTATTAGACTCAGTATCAGATTTTAGTGGTTCTTTAGGATACCACAACACTTTCAGATAAGTAGCTCTGACTGGCCTTAGGAACCCATTTTCATATTATCGTTAGTTCTTTAGCCTGTTATGATGCTTCAAGATAAGCCGCTCAGACAAGTCTTAGAACCCAGTTACAGAATCCGATCCAATAAGACTCTCAGGGTGCTTCTAGATAGGTATACCTGAGTTAGTGTTGGGCCCCAGTTTCAAGCTATCAACTTAGTAGTAAGTCTAGGACTATCCAGGGGGAGTACGATAAACACTGAAGGGACCGGAGTTCCAGCGCACCCAGGTTCCTAGAATTACATTACCACCGTAGGATATATTTTACTGGCCTCATGGCCCTAGACCTATGATCACTCAATTCATGCCTTTATACCCTCGCAAGGTATACTAGGTCCTACCAATGGGGTGTATACATTAGACTCCACGTCTAGCTCACGTGGTTATATGTCAGTTATAGACTCTCCCAATAGTCAGCTCAGTTCAGTCTCAAATTAGTCTATTCAGATCAGTTCAGTATAGTATTTCTGATTAGTATCTCAGATATATAGCATGTCTTTGACCATTAGACGGGGTCATTTTGACCACCTTTGTATATTACAACTATTCAGTTTTAGTATTTTCAGTTGGTCATTGCATGACTTTCCAATTCAGTTATTTTATTCCTTGTGTATGGTTTATCCTAATTACTCAGTACATTCAATGTACTGACACATACCTTTTATGTCGTATCATTTTATGATACAGTTGCAAGATCTCAGTCTCAGCCCCATTAGCAGATCGCCTTTAGGAGTTCTCAGTTGTATCAGTGGTGAGTCCTAATTTTTCGGGTATAAGGATTATTTTCTTTCAGTTAGAATTGGAGATAGCTTGGGGCTTGTCCCAGCAACTCATCAGATAGATGGCTTTCAGACATAGGCAGAGTTTTCATATTTTCAGTTCTGCTTCTAATTGTACTAAGCTTATGATCTAGTTCTTTTTCATAAAATGCTTTATTTTATTATTTCAAATCTTTCGCTATGTTTTCACCCATAATGTCAGTGTTATGATAGACCATGGGTTGACTTGAGGTGACCTGTGACTCCAAGTACCATGTCCCGTCAGAGGTATAGACTTGGGGCGTGTCATATCCCATGCGTTGTTAAGTGACTCGTGGACTAGAGGGAAAGTTGGCTATGAAAGGTTGTCTGGGGGTTGGCCATAGGAGAAGCCACGACTCGTGGTCAGAGCCACGTATTGTTAGGTTGGTTGTGGTTAGGAGTTTGACTTGGAAGTTTAAATATTGGGCAGTGTTCATCACAACTTGTCAACATGAGTCGTTAGGTACACCACGAGTTATGGTGTCCCTCGTGGTGATTGGCGTGGTAGTATTGTCCAGTGTTGGCAATGAGTGAATGGAACAAGTCGTTCCCCTATTCAACGAGTCATCTAATCCCTCGTTGAGACTGGCAGTATGCTTTTTCCTGCGAAATTATTAAGAACTTTTCCAAAATTACTAAGTTCCTAAGACCTAAACTACATTTTATGCTTAGATAGATGCGTTTTAAGAGGTTTTAACTCATTCTAAATCAATCCTTCTCCATGCATGAAAGCCTAGAAGTTCCTAATGGTGATCAAGCCTAGAATTCATCAAGTTCTTCACTAATTCCTTTGGGCATTCACGAAGGGTGTGATATCTGAAGAACCCAGGTATGTATTACTAATGGGTGTATTCATCCACTCCCATGCCCAATTCCTTCTCCAATTCATGGAAATTCTAATTTGATGAATCTATGGGGTTTTAACCCAACTCGTGAATTCTCTAAGTATATGTCATGTGTATACTCTATTTATGTTTCAAATGTTGAATTGTGATTTATGGGTATGTATTATAATATTTTCTATTACTATTCATGTTTTCAAAGTCTTACAATTATAATGCCCAATTATGAATGGTGATGAATGGTTGAGATTATAATCTACGTTTTCAAGAATGAGGAGATGTATATGATGAACGTATGATTTAGAATTACCCATGTTTATATCCATGATTTTCACTATCTAAAGTGTGTTTATGCTATGGTAAGCCCATATGATCAAGTATGTTCATGATTTACTTCAATTTCATGTTATTAGCTTACCATATGGTTTTGAAGTCTAGCCTCCCACTTTTTAGCTGGTGGTATGGGTTGAGCTAAGGCTCCTCGTATTATGTTTTCAGACTATAAATGTATTATTATTCTTTAGCTTCATTGCAAGATGGTGGGTTAGCTTTATTGAAAAATAATGGAGAGCATATGCATTTTTTTGGGAGTAGTGTCTAGCACCGAGTAGGCTAAGAGTTCAATCAACCCTGTGCCTCAGAACTACGTGCCAATTTTGTTATGTTCAAATTATTTGGGACCTCCATTATGAGCTTTCCCTGTACCCAAGGGGCCTTCAGCTTGATATTGATATCATGGTAGCGCCCTTAGCCCTGGCAGGGTTTGGACAACTCTGCCCACTTGAGTGTAATAGTTGGGACGACATAAGATCTATCGTGGTAATGTCAGTAATATGATGAGTCACCCGTTATTCCTCATGATTTTAGTTATGCATGTTCATCAGTCATGATATTATGTTTTCAGCCGGTTTGACCCAATGTTCAGTTTTACTTGTGAATAATCAATTTCAACTTTGGGTCATTCAATTAAGTTATGTTTAAATCATGTTTTCAAATAATAGCATGCAAGCCCAACTCCCAGAATCTTATGATGAAATGATTTATGATATGAATGATTTATGTTCTTACCTACTTAGCGGTTTTACTTACCTTGCATACTCGATACATTCCACGTACTGACCGGATACTCTATGTTGTATTGTTTCATGATACAGGCTCAGACGTTCAGGTTTGGTCTCGCTATTAGCCAAATCCTCAGAGTTAGCATCTCTTAGTCAGTTGGTGAGTCCTCATCCTTTGAGGACCTTTTTATTATCTTGTGTTAAATATTTTCAGTTTCAGTCTTTAGTGAGTTACTTGCGGTCTTGTCCCATCAACTAGTCAGTACATAGAGGCTTATCAAACATAGTTTGTATTCAGCTTCATATCAGTGTTATTCAAATATTCAGATGTTATTAGATTTTCAGACTTCCGCTATTCTATATGTTAAACTTCCACATTATTATATTGAACTTTAGATGTCATGTTCATGCCATGGGTCGACATGGAGCATCTCGAGGTTCTTCGTCCCGTGTCTCGATCCGAGCCTATGTTTGGATTGTGACAGACTCGTACCCCTTATGATGAGTTTTACTGAGACTCATACTAAGGAGAAATTCCAGTTTTTCTACTAGTTCATACAACATATCTCGGGTCTAGTCTTAGGGAATTTTAGTGTGTTACATTCATAGATAATGAAGTCGAGTCAGTAGCTCATGGTGTGGCTAGTAAAATTTTTCTACCTCCAAGGGTAGGGAATGCGGTGTTTCATGTTACTATCACCATGCTATACCTCATCCAAATGAAAGGATTGTTTTGTGGCCTTGTGGGTGAGAATGCGAAACATAAGGAATTTGTTGAAATCTTCTAGCCATTCATATCATGAAAATTAGCCAAGAATAAATTCGACTAAGGTTGTTCCCATTCTCTCTCATGGAAGATGTTACATCTTGGTTGCAGGAGCTACCTCAAGGAATTACTTCATGGAATTAGTTAATGAGGCATTCCTAGATCGGTTCTTTCCATCTTCTAGAATGTTGCAATTGCATGATGAAATCACAAACTTCTGGCAATTTTTGGTAGAATAGTTACATGAGATATGGTTAATTTTCAAGAAGAACATGGTAATATATCTAATTCATGGGTTATAGGATAGAGTGCTTTTGCAAAAGCTTCTACTGATCACTTGACTCAATCAACAAGTCAATTGCAAGCAATTTATCCAGTTTCTCAATAGTTGTATCCCAGCTCACACGCAAGCATATGCGGTCGTACATGTTTTATACTGTCTCTTGCAAGTCAGATCTCGAACCCATATGGACTAGACCTTTTAGTGAATTACCAATTTCAACAATTAATATTAAATTTCACAAGTGCAAAAGTAACCAAGAATTTGTTGTTTGTTAATGATTCTAAGTTTAACTATCAAATCACAGAAGAACTAAAATGAGTGGTAAACAATATCAAAGAGGAATCTTAGGTTAAGGCCATACATTCATGCATAGCTGTAATTCACATTGGTTCAAGTAGTTGTCTTAGTTGTTGATTTACATGATTAATTTTATGTTTATAGTCTTTCGAGCCTCAAAACATATATTTGAATTAGTCTCATAACTACATCATTGAGCAGGGATGTGAAAATCTGATTCATATGCATTTATCTTGATTTGGTTTACGAGGTTAATGCCCTTGATCATGGTCTTTCGAGCCACTAATCATTTAACCTAGAATTGACTTCACAACTACATCATTGTGTGGGGATGTGAAAATCCAATTCATAAGTAGCTAACCATCATCCCGTTTAATAAAAAAGTGAGGCATATTAGGTATATTTGTATCCTTAATGTGAATCAAGTCTTGAAGACAAGAAATCACTTCTTACATTATTTAGTCTATTCTCATGCTTTGTCATTCCGAGTTTTACATGAGAATACTGAATATATTCTAATAGTGATTAATGATTAAAATAGTAAAGTAAGAATGCAAGAAAATCAACAATGAAGAAACTCAAACCAAAATAAGAATTATGCTAATACATTCATGTTATGTGCCCTCAATTCTAGAATAAGGGTCTTAGATACTAATAGTTTACATGAATTCATAAGAGTATTGTAATCCATATTTAAACAAGAGTAGAAAAGACAAGTTAAAATAACCCTAGGTAGAGCCACCTTCCTCGTTCCTCTCCTCAACGTCGTTGTTCAAAAATATAATATCCTGGATTCATTAAATGAGCTTAGTGTTTAATTTAGAGTGGATGGATTTTTTTTCCATGGAAATATGCCTCCTTGACATGCTGCTGGTCACGCAAAAATGGGACCATGAGTCGGCCCAATCGCGTAAGCACACTGGACATTGGCAAGGGCATGGCACGACGCTGGTCGTGTACTACGCTTGCGTGACATTGCTGATGGGTGTGGACATTGCTTGGCATGGCACGACATCAATGCGCTGGCACACTGCACAGAAAGGCCTTGTGCATACCTACTGGGCATGGCATGTTCACTGGCACGTCAATGTGCCAGCGTGGCACATTGACATTGTGGAAGCCTTTATTTTTAGCCTTTTTCATGTTTTTACTTTAGACTTTGATCCTTGTTGTCTTCTTCCTCATATAAATACATGTTTAGCCTCATCCTTGGCATATTTAATGTACAAAATAGGCCAATCACATTTAGTACATGCACACATTTATAAGCAAGATACATGAGATTTGTCACGATCCGAGTCTACATCCTGGACGAGACATGGTACTTGGTGCCTCAAGTGACCCCAAGCTAACCCATGGTCTAACATTGCACTGGTAAACTAAGTAAAAATTAGAGGAAGCTTTATAAAAGTATTTTTGTAATCAAAACTTCTAAATTTGTAAACATAACTGAAAATAATACTAAACAAATGTGTCCGAAAACCAACTACTAACTGATGAGTTTGATAAGACAAGTCCCCAGCTAACTCTAAAATCTAACTGAAAAGAAACTATCCAAAAGAAAATTTTCATCCTCAGAAGATGAGGACTCACCAAATGACGCTGCTATTGACATCAGTGGAGGGAAACTACTGAAGATGTTGAGATTGAGAACATACACCTGTATCATAATACGATACAACATATAAAGTACGCGTCAGTACTTTGAATGTACTGAGTAAGTGAGATATACAAAAAGCATGGAAAATAACAACTTAACTGAAATAACATGAAATGACCAACTAATGCTGAATACTGATAAAAGCTAAGCTATAACTGATTTGGTCAATAGTGCCTTGACTGATGGTCATAAACATGTCCGGGAACTGAGTGATTGAAAGCTAAACTGAACTATACTGAGCTGAACTGAAACTGTACTGACAAGTGGGAGATTCTATAACTATCACAACCTAAACATAGGCCTGGATCGAGATACAGGACAAAAAACCCCGAGAGGCTCCAACTCGACCCCATGGCATGAACATGACATCTAACTCAACATAACAATGCGGAAGTCTAACATACAAAATAGCGAAAGTGTAAAAATCTGATAATATCGAATATCTGAATCATAACGGCAATCAGAAACAGAAAACATACTATGTCTGATAAGCCTTTACATACTGATGAGTTGCTGGGACAAGACCCCAACTAACTCACTAAAACTGAAACTGAAGATACTGAATACAACTGAAAAAAGGTCCACAAAGGATGAGGACTCACCAACCCTGGCTGGGAGGTACTACTCTAAGGATCTGGCTAACGGCGGGGCTGAACCTAAATATTGAAGCTTGTATCTTGAAACGATATAGCATAGAGTATGTGGTTGTTCGGTGCTTTGTTGGGTGTTAAAAACCGACACGCAAGTGCACGTGGTCAAACAAGTAATAAAGTGGCTAAGTAAGCCAAGTATCGAACCAAGGAGACTCTGGATAAGTAAAATTGCTCAAGTATACTATATTCTATCTTACTTCTAAATATGCTGACAACAACGTAACCAAAAGTTAAATAATTTTTGTTTATAAATTATATACTAAAACTATTAACAAATATTTACTTTGAATTGAAACTATGGATATGAGCATGCCAAGGTTAAGAACAAGTAATGAACTTGATTACCATCATAATTCGGTTATTCTTCTCTTCTAGTTGCTAGCCAAGAACATTAGCCAAGAGATTAAAACTCTCGTATTTAATCTCCCTTAAGAATCATAAACCACCCGTCTACATTTCTGTGATCAAATGCAATTTATGACCTTGCAATACAATTCCGGTTCCCAAATTGACTAATACGGCTTTCAAGTATATTTCTATCAGGAAAGCACATCAAAACCCAATTTTCCCAAACTAAGTTAAGAACAATACCCTATTAATTCACAACTTTCCAATTTTGTGCTCTCTCGAGTGAAATCGGACTTTTTAGATGTACATTAATGTCGGCCACACACTAATGCAGTAGAAACAAGAATTAATAGAACAACATAGAAGAAGAAGATGAAAAACCATACAATTCAATAATCAAAATTCATCACCATTGTTCATAACCTCAGCAAGGAAGAGAATTAGCCACTCAATTGTGGATTAATCATCCGAAAACAAGTATTAATCATACAAACAATTGATTGAAAGAAGAAAGAAAGAGAGAAAAACCCTTAGCTTTTTCGTCCCTCAACTGCCTGTAACCCACGTCCTTGCTCCACCAAGTCTGAATTATGAAAAATAAACCTAAGTGTGCTATTTATAGTAGTAGTACTCTTTCCCGGAATAACAAGCAACATGTCACGGAGTGCATCACGGAGCACGGACTCCGTGACACGCTATGGACGCGGAAGCCCTCTGGAAATCACCCGAAATTGGCCCGGGCAGCACCCTGCCGCGTTGGCAGCGTGTCACGCTGCCTGGGCAGCGCGTTGGCAGCCCTTGGTCGCGGAGGCCACCTGCCGTGGCACGTTGCCAACGCGCAGGTGGGCTGTTGTGAGCAGCCTGCCTGCCGTGGCATCTTGTCGACGTGCCGGTGGGCTGTTTTGTGCCTCCTCTTCGCCGACGTTCGCGTGTTAATTCCGTTTCCAAGCCTCTACTTCACCAAATCATGGATTAGTTACTCAAAATTCATCAAAACCTACAAAATAAAGGCTAATCATGTTGGTTAGCACATATCTTTACTTCATATAAAATTACATGAAAATGTATACAATAACTTAGATAAACAAGACTAATTTAAGTCATACAGCATATCTCAGGCATATATTTTTGCCCGTGATCACAACCTCACACTTAAAGCCTTGTTCGTCCTCGAACAACCTTTTACATATCATGCATATGGAGACTCCCACATAATTAATTTAGCAAGAGAATTCAAGTTATGGCTATAATGATTACGTGAGATACAAGCTAAAAATAGAGCATGCCTGATTTGATCATTGAAATGAAGCACAACTATGTTAAGACTTCTTAACCTCAAGAATCGACTCTCAATCTTAGCAAACTCATGCAAATCAACTGATTAAGAAATCCCACATGATTTATATCCTTCATTCAACATGTGCCCCTCACGGAAAGAGAGTTACCCAATTTCACACGCAAAAATAATTTTTATATCACAACATGTGTGGGTACATGCATTGAATTACACTCACTCTCACAAAGAATTCATATGCTATCATGTAATGACCCATAAGCTTGCCCTTAGTGTTTTATTCCACTAATTTAAGGATGTATGAATGTAAGATCAAGTAGGACTTTTTAGGTTGTAATGTAACTCAGGTGCGGGTAGGTACTATTATGATCAGTAATAGTGACTATCTTTCCTAAGCGCTTATAATACATCACGCCTTCATTACAAACTTCCCTTCCCTCACTTCACCTTTTTCTCTTTTCCTCTTTCTTTTTCCTCTTTTGTTCCCCCCTTTCTTCAGGCACTTTTAGCATATTAGTAAGGAGTTCTATAAGTAACTTTTTATTTATTTATTTTCTTACTCCCCACTAATACTCACCCATATTCAAACAAGTGCACCCTCGACCTTTCTCAACTTTTACAATTGCTACTTTCCCTTCTTTTTCATTCTTCTCACTCCTTTAATCTTTCGGATTTTTCCTTTAAGCGCTTAGGAGTTTTGGTTCAATTTCAAGGATAATGAAAGAAAAAGGATTAAGCTTATGTTGCAGCTGTCAAAGAATAGGCTCAAGGCTCAATGGGGTTAACTAGGATTAATTTTTCAAGGTAGGTATAATGAGGGATAAAAAGTTGGTTCATTCAAAGAAATGCCCACATCATCTCCTACAATTCACATCCTTCATTTCGTTTTATATACACACCAGGCAAGTTCTAGACATCCACAATAGCACAGAATACTCAAAAACCTTACACTCATGGCACATGCTCAAATCAAGACACAATCAGTAGACTCTTACTCAGCTAATCACAAGAATTCAGAATTAAGCTTCCACCATATTGAGTCAAATTCAAGAGCCTAAGTGTCTCAAACAAAGTTATACACTTGCATGCTTCATACTGAACATACTTGCATCTTACAACCATGTATAGCACATAAAAAGAACATCAAGCACCAATTAGTTATGGTTTCAAAAACCCAAAACCTATCGACTAATTTTCCTCAAGACGGTCGTCATCCATCCATCGACGGAAACAGTCTCTAACTATGACTAAAACATTATATACAGACAAAGAAAAAGAAAAAGAAAATTTTATTCTTCGGTTCAAAGACCCGCCGTCGGAAAAGAACCGAAAAGAAAAACCAACGGGTGATGAAGTCATGCTTAATTCACAAAAAAATTTCAAATTTTTCAAATTTCTCACAAACTTTTGCACAATCATTACATTCACCAAAATCGTTAAGCACCGAAAATTTTGAAATTTCCCTTGAAATTTCCCTCACCCCACACTTAAATCATGCTATGTCCTCATAGCATCAAATTAAAATTTACAAAGGGTGAGAAATACTCCCTGAGGCCTTTAGGCTTAGCTAACAACATGCCTTTCTTCAACTTGCACAAGTGGGTGTTCAACCCCACACTTTTTCTCTTCCATGCTTGTTAGCTTCCTCTTCCACGGGTACTCAGACTTCCCCTCCATCTGCGCTTAACTTTCCACCAAAACAACACAAGATGAAAATAAACAAAAATTAACTCAATTGCAAGAAATTAAAATGGTACCTGTGGTACCCTTGGGTTGCCTCCCAAGCAGCGCCTAATTTTACGTAGCGGCACGACGTACCAAGTTTCACCACTTTTTCCTCCACCTTGAGGATATGAATCTCACCCCTAATTTCTTCTCTAATTTCCTCTTATGCTCCAGGGGTGGTGGTGAAAAATTGTAAGGACCAAACAGTAGCTGTTGCCTTTTTAACTTATTGGCCCTCAAGTAAGCGAAGTCATTTTGTCTCTCCGCGGTGGCAAATTTCAAAATATATGGTGCTTGGTCCTCCTCTAGACATTTCTCTATAAGCTTGGAAGACTCTCTTTCTATGTTGTCAACCAAATTTAACATCGAAAAATGTGTAGAGTGTGGTCCAATACACCTCAACTCTGAAACTGTATTTTGCTTGACCTCCTTACTTGTATACTCCTTCTCAGCATCGACATCTATCTCTTCATTAAAGTCAAATGGGGGGTACTCTATCTCTTCTTTCATGAATGGATTTTCCATAAGTGTGAGCCCGTCACGGGGACACTCAAGAGATTCTAATTGTTGGGCTTCATCCAAAAATTCACCCTTGTCGTCCTCTTGTATTTCCTCTCGAATATCGGCTAAAGTTGTTGCTTGCAATTTATCACAAGCTTCAGCTTCAGCGATCATCTCCGTGAATTGGATGCTCATCCTTTCTAGAGCCTCTGCATTCTCTTCTTGCTGAATTCTCAATACTGCCATCGCCTCCTTCATTGCTTCTGATTGCTCCAAGAGTTGTTTCAGCATGTCTTCCATTCGAGCTTGGCGTCCCAAGTCCTCATTTTCAGCGTGCCTATATTCCGAAAAAACAATAGAAGGATCATAGTAGGGGCTTGGGGGAGGGGAATATGCATTCGAATAGCCATCCCAATGGCTATCTTGACCACCACATATATTGCACGTATTACAGTGTTGCCACCAGTGGTGTCCTCCGCAATTCAGACAAGATTCACTAAAATATGAGTATCCACCATTGAAGCCATTTATATTCCACGATGTCATGTCAATAAGGGTATTCGAAAAAGAAAAAGTAAAAATGCAAAAGAATTAAAACAAATACTAAGACTAAGTTGTCAGCACTTGAGAAAAATAAAAATACAGTAAATTTACACTTAATACAATTTCACCAATTGCCTAGTCTCCCCGGCAACGGTGCCAAAAACTTGTTCGGTGCTTTGTTGGGTGTTAAAAACCGACACGCAAGTGCACGTGGTCAAACAAGTAATAAAGTGGCTAAGTAAGCCAAGTATCGAACCAAGGAGACTCTGGATAAGTAAAATTGCTCAAGTATACTATATTCTATCTTACTTCTAAATATGCTGACAGCAACGTAACCAAAAGTTAAATAATTTTTGTTTATAAATTATATACTAAAACTATTAACAAATATTTACTTTGAATTGAAACTATGGATATGAGTATGCCAAGGTTAAGAACAAGTAATGAACTTGATTACCATCATAATTCAGTTATTCTTCTCTTCTAGTTTCTAGCCAAGAACATTAGCCAAGAGATTAAAACTCTCGTATTTAATCTCACTTAAGAATCATAAACAATCCGTCTACATTTCTGTGATCAAATGCAATTTATGACCTCGCAATACAATTCCAGTTCCTAAATTGACTAATACGGCTTTCAAGTATATTTCTATCAGGAAAGCACATCAAAACCCAATTTTCCCAAACCAAGTTAAGAACAATACCCTATTAATTCACAACTTTCCAATTTCGTGCTCTCTCGAGTGAAATCGGACTTTTTAGATGTACATTAATGTCGGCCACACACTAATGCAGTAGAAACAAGAATTAATAGAACAACATAGAAGAAGATAATGAAAAACCATACAATTCAATAATCAAAATTCATCACCATTGTTCATAACCTCAACAAGGAAGAGAATTAGCCACTAATTTGTGGATTAATCATCCTAAAACAAGTGTTAATCATACAAACAATTGATTGAAAGAAGAAAGAAAGAGAGAAAAACCCTTAGCTTTTTCGTCCCTCAACTGCCTGTAACCCACGTCCTTGCTCCACCAAGTCTGAATTATGAAAAATAAACCTAAGTGTGCTATTTATAGTAGTAGGACTCTTTCCCGGAATAACAAGCAACGTGTCACGGAGTGCATCGCGGAGCACGGACTCCGTGACACGCTACGGACGCGGAAGCCCTCTGGAAATCACCCGAAATTGGCCCGGGCAGCACCCTGCTGCGTTGGCAGCGTGTCACGCTGCCTGGGCAGCGCGTTGGCAGCCCTTGGTCGTGGAGGCCACCTGCCGTGGCACGTTGCCAACGCGCAGGTGGGCTGTTGTGAGCGGCCTGCCTGCCGTGGCATCTTGTCGATGCGCCGGTGGGCTGTTTTGTGCCTCCTCTTCGCCGACGTTCACGTGTTTATTCTGTTTCCAAGCCTCTACTTCACCAAATCATGGATTAGTTACTCAAAAGTCATCAAAACCTACAAAACAAAGGCTAATCATGTTGGTTAGCACATATCTTTACTTCATATAAAATTACATGAAAATGTATACAATAACTTAGATAAACAAGACTAATTTAAGTCATAAAGCATATCTCGGGCATATATTTTTTCCCGTGATCAGTGGTCAGTACATGGAATGTACCGAGTATGTAAGTTAAGTAAAACCATGAAGTAAGTAAAATCATAAATCATGCATATCATAAAACATTTCATCATAAGATTATGAGAGTAGGGATTGCATGCTAGTATCTGAAAAAACATGATTTAAACATAACTGAATATCATAACTGAATTAAATGACACAAAGCTAAAACTGATTATTCATAAGTAAAACTGAACATTTAGGTCAAACTTGCTGAAAACGTAACATCACAACTGATGAATATGCATAACTGAAATCATTAGGAACAATGGGTGACTCATCATATAACAAACATTACCATAATAGAGCTTACGTGGTCTCGACTATTACATCCAAGTAGGCAGAGTCGTCCAAAGCCTTGCAAAGGATAAGGACGCTACCATGATATCAATATCAAGATGAAGGCCCCTTGGGGTAGGGGAAGCTCACAAGGGAGGTCCCAAATAATCTAATCATACCCACATGGGCATGTTGTTTTGAGACACAGGGTTGGCTAACCGTTAGCCTACTTGGTGCTAGGCACTTCTCCCAAAACTATGCGTATGCTCTCCTTCATTTTTCAATAAAGCTAAACCATTGTCTTACGACGAAGCTGAATCATAACATGATATACATATTCTGAAAACATAACATGAGGAGCCTCGGCTCAAACCATACCACAAGCGTAAAAGAGAGAGAGTCTAGACTCCAAAATCCATGTGGTAAGCTAATAATATGAACTTGAGATAAATTATGAAACATACTTGATCATATGGGCTTGCCCAAACTTAACATACTTTAAATAAACTTTGATATTAAAAAACATGAATATAGTCATGGGTAATTCGAAATCATAATTGTATCATAAATATCTCATCATAATTTGAAACATATATCATAATCTCATCTTTTCATGAACATTCATAATTGGGCATTAATATTTGTAAAACATTGTAAACATGAATTGTAACAAAAAATATTATATAACGTGCCCATGATTCATAATTCAACATTAGAACATGAATAGAGTATACCCATGATAGATATTTTGAGAATTCACAAGTTGGGTTAAAACCTAATAAATTCATCAACTAGAATTTCCATGAATTTGACAAGGAATTGGGCATGGGAGTGGATGGATACATCCATTCATAACCCTACATACTTGGGTACTTCTGATTTCACAAACTTCGTGATCCTGTCACCTCGCTATAGCATAACTCTGTAGGCCTTGGTTTTTCGAAACTAGGTTTATTGAACAGTGCTAGAGGCATCAAGTTAACATTTGACCCTAAATAACAAAAATCTTGCACTATCTCACTTCTAGATATTTGTATTAGGAGGATGCAACTCCCTAGGTCCTAGAGCTTCCTGGTATCTTGCTCATTATCCTAGAACTACACTCCTTAATGAGTATCTAGCACATTTTTCACACACTAAGCATGATATCTGGTCAACTGGCTGTAAGGTAGAGCAATGATCCAATCATTCCTCAATAGAGTTTTTCATCTACATTTTTCCCTAAAGGATCAGCATCCAGACATGCTTGTTGGACGCCACATCTCTCAAGTATTTAACGTACTTGGGCATTCACTGCAAAATGTCAATTAGAGGCAAATTTATGTGAAGTTATTTGAAAATATCAAAGAACATCTTAAAATAATCATCCTCTTTTCTTTTTTGGATCCTTTGCGTGAACGACAGTGGTAGTCTCTATATTGGTTGCACTGCTTGTTGTGACTTATTCTCTACAGCCACCAATTCTTTACCCTTGTCAGCTGATAGCCTTGGTCTTATTAGTTTTGGTTGCACCTTATTCTTTTTTTACATAACTGGTGCATCCTCTAACTCTCTTCCACTCCTTAAAGTAATTGCCCTGACCTGATTCGAGTATAGAACTATGTCACTCGATAAACCCTTTGAGGTCTGGTGTTTTGAGCTATAGCTAATTGCACCAGCTGCTTCTCTAAGTTTCTGGTGGCCAACTATTGATTTTTGAGCTCTGCTACCAATTGAGCCTAGTTTTTCATGATTTTCTACAACACCTCCTCTATTTTTCTTGATTAGGCACCGACTAGCTTACCCTACTGCTGAGGCTACTAAAAATTTTAACTCTATCCTTGATTTCCACCCGAAGTTGGGATGATTCTGCCAGTTTCTATTGTAAGTGTTCCCATAATTGTTGTTGCTGTTAGACCCCGTAAATTCTTGACATTTAGATGGCCTATTTGCATGTTGGTTAAGAGTTTTAGAATGCCATACATGCTAGAAAAAGGCCCGGGGAAAGACCGAACAAGCACCACGTAAAACAATCGCAAGAGGAGGCTGGGCAGACCCCATCCGCAATGGCCAACGTGTCACGTAGGGCTCACCTCCGTGATGGCCAACGTGCCACAGAGGAGAGGTTCTGCCCCAAGTATATAAATCCCCCACTTCATTTTTTGTGATAATCATCATATATTTTCTAGTGAGCTAATAGAAAACAGAGAGGACGAAGGGTTTAATATAAATTCCTTCCGTTTACACTGTTAAACGCGGTCCAAACTCGAAATAACTTTGGGTAGCGAGGTATTGAGCTACAGGGAGCATTCCTACGTAGTTAGTTTCGTGAAATTCGGCCGGCGAATCGCCGCCTCACCGAGCTAAGTAAGTGGAATTGCTCCAAATTAGTGTCAATATACTCCTAGCCTTACAAAGAGTATTTCTCCTTTCTGGACTTCCGAGAAATAGCGAGTTTTCGGTTGTTTTTCGATAAGTCAAAGTTTGGGTTATATATATATTCAAAGTAGTGTTTTCTTCCAGAATATTGATGAATTTAGTTCTAATTGTATAAATATGAATGCAGTTGGAAGAAATAGCTAGATATTGGCCGAGCTACACCACTTAGTCAAGAACTCAGTAACTGAGGTATGTAAAGCTAGTTTCTTCGAAAAGTTAGTAATTTTAGCATAGTAAAATAGAGTAAATTCCAGATGAAAGTTTCAGAAGCCGAGTATTATGCCAAGTATGAATTCAGTAAGTATGTCTGAGTTATTATACCATATGCAGAATAAAAGTCAGTAAATTAGTATCAGACAACGAGATATTATTCCAAACTCAGTATAACTCAGTATCAGCTTCAGTATAATTCAGCAAAGGATTCAAAATGGAATATCAGAACATGGACGGTATTATAAGATTATATATATATGTTAAATGTGATTATTGTTGTTTGTAGAGATCTGATTGTTCTATGTTGGGCACCCTTAGAGCTTCCTTTCCGCCCCAGTGTTAATAGTTGTGTCGACTCACCTGCTAGAGGGTGAGGATACGTCACTCCAAGGAGTGGCATGCTGTCTGCCAGAGGACGAAGATCGGAGGCAGCATTCCCCATAGCAGGCTGATCAGCATTATAGCACACCCCTATCGAGCGCTTGCACCCGGGGTACAGATTACAGATACAAATCTCAGATCACAGTTTACAGGAGTCCTCCAGACTCAAATACAGCTATACTCAGGGGCCTAGAGAGCCCATGTTGCATACCCAGGGGGCCGACAGGATGCTCGTAGTTACTAGGTCAGTGATGCAAATAGTTACTAGGTGGATGGCGACCCGGTAGGGGTATATAGATTGCATGTTGATTGGTACCTTCCGACTTATGGGGGCTGGTATAAGTTCTCGTATGCTATATGTGTTATCTATTAAATTGATAGATAGCAGGACGCCGCACTGACAGGTATGATTCTCACCTTCTCTCCATTACAGTTAAGCTCATTTAAGATTCTGCTATCCCGGGTAGTCTTAGCCATCCCTATACTTCAGTAACTATAAGTATTATTGTTTATCTTCAGTTATGTCCAGTTATTGCTTTGCATATTCGGTACCTATGGTACTGACGCCCGTTTGTGGGTGCTGCATTACTTGCCTGCAGGTACTCATAGATGAGGAGTCGATCCTCGTAATTCTAGCCATTACACTGAGTCATCAGCTCTTGTCATCCGGAGCTTGACAGCTAGAGGTTTATTTCTCTTTTTGTTGTACAGTACGAGTAGGCCGGGGACCATTCCCGACAATCTTATTATCATTCTTAGAGGCTTGCAGATTGTATATTCCCTGTGGTTAGTCGTACCGGTCGTGTGAGGACATGTGTATGTTTTAGTTTGTTTATGACAGACGTGTGGGGCCTTGTATAGTTGATAGTTGGTGACATTGTCAGTCACAGAGCAGTTGAGCATTTAGTTCAGCTTTTCAGTGAAACTAGTCAGCATGGTGGCCTTGTCGGCCCGCATAGGTTCCGTTATACTCTTGTGGTTCTGGTCAATTGTTGTTTTCTTACAGGAGGCTATAGGCCTAGTCGGCCGGAGGCTGTATTTACAGCCGTTATATGGCCCGTTGGTTCCATGAATCTAGGGTTAGAGCCAGCCTGGCACCAGAAGTGCTTAGGCTCAGTAGTCCAACAGTCCAGGTCTTAGTAGGGCACCAGGTGCCAGTCATGCCTCCCAAGTTGGGGCGTGACAAACTTGGTATCAGAGCAGGTCGTATCCAGGGGAGTCTGCAAGCCGTCCTAAGTAGAGTCTTGTCTATGGATGTGTTGTGCACCACATAGCATAGGCAGGAGGCTGCAAGGCATGATAGGATGGTTACTCTATCTTCATATTCAATCGTGCTATAGAGCAGTACAGGATACGGTTGAGTCCCTAAAGCTTATCATACTCTTTGTTTACAGATAAAATCGCAGACCAGAACCACATCCTGTCACAGGTAGAAGATTGGATATCGCAGTAGGAGAAGGCACCAGCAGGATGTCTCAGCCTCATTTAGAATCAACCTGATCTGAGGGCGATACAGAGGCATCATCTCAACCTTCTCAGCAGTCCCCATCCCACCATGAGCCACTCGAAACGACACCGCCTCCGAGAGTACCTACACCATCCGACCAGGAAATTTGAAGTGTAGTAGTTATGTTGGCACATATGATGGCTGCTCAGCGCCAGTTAGTGCCACCCGTAACAGCAGAGTCATCAGGTGGGCCTGGTAGTTCGAGCGTCCGAGAATTCTTGGCAGTAGGTCCCCCGTAGTTCAAAGGGTCAGATCAGGCAGAGGACCCCCAGGACTTCCTAGATCAGATGTAGAGAATCTTCCGAGTCATGCATGTGACACCTACAGAGTCAGTTGAGTTAGCGGTATACCGGCTGCGAGATATTGTTGTGTTGTGGTACGAGAGTTGGGAAAGATCCCGAGGGAGGGATGTTGCCCCTCCGACCTGGTCCAGCTTTTCAGAGGCTTTGCTGGAACGTTATCTACCACGGGAAATCTGACAGGCCCAGATGAACCAATTTTTACATTTGGAGTAGGGGGCGAGGAGGTACGGGAATACGACCTGCAGTTTGATTCCTTGGCCTGCTATGCTCCAACCATTGTGGACACTATTCCATCTAGAGTCCACCGGTTTATTATGGGTCTGAACCCAGAGTATATTGAGGAATGCATGACAGCTACGCCGCGGAAAGATATGGATATTGCTCTGGTGCAGGCCTTTTCCCAAACTATTGAGGGCCTTAGACAGCAGTAGCAGATGAATAAATCAAGAACCGCGCCGCAGGGATAGATCAGATGAGATATAGGGGGAGATTCAAAGAGGGCCTAGGCCACGGTTGTCAGATAGGCCACCTAGATGCCCACCTCCATCATAGCAGCAGAGGGGTCAATTCAGTCGCCAAGGACAATCAGAGTCCGGCTGCAGTTCTTGAACGTTAGATTCACCCCAGCAGAGGAAGGCAGACCAGAGCAGGTACACACCCCGACCTTGCCCTATTTGCAGCCGACCCCACACTAGAGCTTGCAGATATGGCTCCACAGGGTGTTATATATGCTGGCAGGAGGGTCATGTGATGAGAGACTATCCAGCCAGGGGTTAAGGTAACCGAGATAGATGGGACAACGCGACAGCAAGGCCACGAGCTCTAGCAGCCTCGGCAGGGCGTAGGCGCTCAGTCCCAGCAGGCAGGGGCCGAGGCAGATTAGGGGCCTCAAGTTTAGGTACGGGCCCAAGACGTACCTATGCATTACTTGGGAAGCAGGACTCAAAGACGTCTCCAAATGTGGTAACAGGTATGATGACTATTTGCTCTCACCCTGCTTAAGTATTGATTGATCCAGGATCTACCTTGTCCTATGTTACCCCATTTGTGGCTCAAAAGTTCAGTGTTGTACCAGAGTTGCTTCAGAAACCCTTTTCAGTATCTACACCCGTTGGTGACTCCATCATAGCTAGAAGGGTTTATCGAGGGTGTACAGTAGAGGTTGCTGATCGTCAAACCATAGTAGATCTGGTAGAATTAGAGATGATTGATTTCAAAGCCATTATGGGTATGGATTGGTTACTGCCGTGCTATGTCAGTGTAGAATGCTGGACCAAGAAGGTCCGATTCCACTTTCCAGGGGAGGCAGTACGAGAGTGAAACGGCAGTACAGCTATGCCAAAAGGTAGGTTTATTTCCTGCCTTCAGGCAAGGAAGTTGATAACTAAGGGATGCATTTGCCACATAGTTAGAGTCCAGGATGTGCGGGTAGAGCCTCCGACTCTCTAGTTTGTTCCAGTGGTTAATGAATTCCCCGACGTATTCCCAGACGAGCTACCTGGTATTCCCCAGAAAGGGAAATAGATTTTACAATTGATTTACTACCAGAAACCCAGACGAGCTACCTGGTATTCCCCAGAAAGGGAAATAGATTTTACAATTGATTTACTACCAGAAACTCAGCCCATATCAATTCCTCCGTATCGTATGGCTTCTGCTAAACTTAGAGAACTAAAGGAGCAGCTGAAGGATTTGTTGGACAAGGGATTTATCAGGCCGAGTACTTCACCTTGGGGTGCGCCAATTTTGCTTGTAAGGAAGAAGGACGGCTCCCTCCGCCTGTGTATAGATTACCGGTAGCTAATAAGGTTATAGTTAAGAATAAGTATCCACTTCTCAGAATAGATGGTTTGTTTGATCAGTTGCAGGGGGCTAAATATTTCTCCAAGATTGACTTGAGGTCCGGATATCATCAGGTTCGAGTTCGTGAAAGGTACATTCCAAAGACTACCTTCAGGACCAGATACGACCATTTTGAATTCCTCGTCATGCCCTTTGGGCTGACGAATGCTCCAGCGTATTCATGGACCTGATGAACAGCATCTTCAGACCATACTTGGACCTGTTCGTGATAGTGTTTACTGATGATATTCTTGTGTATTCTCGCTTAGAGGCAGACCACCGGGATCATTTGCGGACAGTGCTTCAGATTCTCAGGGACCGTCAGCTGTATGCCAAGTTCTATAAATATGAATTTTTGCTGAACTCCGTAGCCTTCTTGGGGCATATCATGCCGGGTGCTGGTATAACAAGTAGACACACAGAAAATAGAAGCAGTAAAAACATGGCCCAGACCTACCACTCCAACCGAAGTACGCAACTTTCTGGGATTAGCAAGATTACCCCGCACCAAGCATAGAAATGACTTGATTTGGGTAATTGTTGACAGACTGACAAAATCAGCCCATTTTCTGCCAGTAAGGGCTACTTTCTCTGCCGAAGATTATGCTGAGTTGTATATCAGAGAAATAGTCAGACTGCACGGTGTTCCAGTGTCCATTATCTCTGACAGAGGGGTGCAATTCATAGCTAAATTTTAGCAATCATTTCAGAGAGGCCTGGGAACACAGATTAACCTGAGCACAGCTTTTCACCCTCAGACAGATGGGCAGGCAGAACGCACTATTCAGACGCTCGAGGATATGCTGCGAGTGTGTGTGTTAGACTTTGGAGGTAGCTGGGATGAGCACTTACCACTTATTGAATTTTCCTATAATAACAGTTACCATTTAGCTATCCAGATGGCGCCTTATGAGGCATTGTATGGGCGAAAATGCAGATCGCCAGTTGGCTGGTTTGAAGTTGGAGAGTCAGCGCTGATTGGGCCGGATATTATTCATCAGTTAGAGGAAAAGGTAAAGCTTATCAGAGAATGCCTACTGACTGCTCAGAGCCGCCAGAAATCGTATGCTGATGTGCGACACAGAAACTTGGAATTTAATGTGAATGACTGGGTATTCTTGAAAGTCTCTCCAATGAAAGGGGTGATGAGATTCGGCAAGAAAGGCAAGCTCAGCCCGAGATTTGTTGGGCCTTATCAAATTCGCCAAAGAATAGGCCATGTGGCATACGAGTTGAACTTACCTCCAGAATTAGAGTCTGTTCACCCAGTTTTCCACGTTTCCATGCTGAGGAAGTATATAGGAGACCCCTCCAGAGTTGTCCCAGTTCAGGATGTCCAGGTAACGGAGGAGCTGACTTATGAAGAGGTTCCAATGGCCATACTAGACAAGCAGATTAGCAGGTTGAGAACTAATGATGTTGCTTCTGTCAAGGTGTTATGGCGTAACAAGAACCGAGAGGAAATGACTTGGGAAGCAGAGGAAGATATGAAAGTCAAATATCATCAGTTATTTCAAACATAATCAGCCAGAGGTATGTTAGTATTGTTGTTTTATGAATTGCCATATGTTATGTGTATAAATGAGATAGTTGACTCTAGTCTACAGCATGATGAATGCTATAGTATTATCTTGAGTACATGTATTAGACTTTTCTGCATTTCAGGATTTTTGAGATAGTCCATGTTATAGGGGAAACTCTACCAAAATTATTTTTTAGAATAAGTCGAGTAAGTTGAGATTCCTGCGAGCAAAAGTTTACATTCGAGGACGAATGTTCTTAATGGGGGGGGAGGATGTTACACCCCGTAAATTATTGACATTTAGATGGACTATTCGCATGTTGGTTAAGAGTTTTAGAATGCCATACATGCTAGAAAAAGGCCCGGGGAAAGACCGAACAAGCGCCACGTCGAACCATCGCAAGAGGAGGCTGCGCAGACTCCCTTCGTGATGGCAAACGTGTCACGGAGGGCTCACCTCCGCGATGGCCAACGTTCCACGAAGGTGAGGTTCAGCCCCAAGTATATAAAGCCCCCACTTCGTTTTTTTGTGATAATCATCCGATATTTTCTAGTGAGCAAACAGAAAACAGAGAGGACGAAGAGTTTAACATAAATTCCTTCTATTTACGCTGTTAAACACGGTCCAAACTCGAAATAACTTCGGGTAGTGAGGTATTGAGCTGCAGGGAGCATTACTACGGAGTTAGTTTCGTGAAATTCAGCCGGCGAATCACCGTCTCACCGAGCTAAGGTAAGTGGAATTGCTCCAAATTAGTGTCCATATACTCCTAGCCTTAAAGTGAGTATTTCTCCCTTCTGGACTTCCGAGAAATAGCGAGTTTTCATCTATTTTTCAATAAGTCAAAGTTTGGGCTATATATATATTCAAAGTAGTGTTTTCTTCCAGAATATTGATGAATTTAGTTCTAATTGATATAGATATGAACGCAGTTGGAAGAAATAGCTGGATATTCGCCGAGCTACACCAGTTTGCCAAGAATTCAGTAACTGAGGTATGTAAAGCTAGTTTCTTCGACATGTTAGTAATTCTAGCATAGTAAAATAGAGTAAATTCTAGAAGAAAGTTTTTGAAGACGAGTATTATGCCCAGTGTGAATTCAGTAAGTATGTCTGAGTTATTAAACCATATGCAGAATAAAAGTCAGTAAATTAGTATCAGACAACGAGATATTATTCCAAACTGAGTATAACTCAGTATCAGATTCTCTATAATTCAGCAAAGGATTCAAAATAGAATATCAGAACATGGACAATATTATCAGATTTGATATATATGTTATATGTGATAATTGTTGTTTGTAGAGACCTGATTGTTCTATGTTGGGCACCCTTAGAGCTTCCTTGAAACCCCAGGGTTAATAGCTGTGTCGACTCGCCCGCCAGAGGGTGAGGATACGTCACTCCAAGGAGTGGTATGCCGTCCTCCAAAGGACGAAGATGGGAGGCAGCATTCCCCATAGCAGGCTGATCAACATTATAGCACACCCCCGTTGAGCGCTTGCGCCCAGGCTGCAGATTACAGATTACAGATACAGATATCAGATCACAGTTTACAGGAGTCCCCCGGACTCAGATACAGCTATAGTCAGGGGCCTAGAGAGCCCAAGTTGCATACCTAGGGGGCCGGCGGGATGCTCGTAGTTACTAGGTGAGTGGTATGAATAGTTACTAGGTGGATGACAACCTGGGTAGGGGTATATAGATTGCATGTTGGTTGGTACCTTCCGGCTTATGGGGGCTGGTGTAGGTTCTTGTATGCTATATGTGTTATTTATTAAATTGACAGATAGCAGGATACCGCACTGACAGGTATGATTCTCACCTTCTCTCCAGTACAGTTAAGCTGATTTCAGATTCTGCTATCCCAGGCAGTCTTAGCCATCTCCTATACTTCAGTAACTATCAATATTACTGTTTATCTTTAGTTATGTTCTATTTATTTCTTCGCATAGTCGGTACCTATGGTACTAACACCCATTTGGGGGCGCTGCATTACTTGCCTCAGAGTCAAGTAATAACTAGAACATAAAGTCATCAGCTCCTGTCATCCGAAGCTTGATAGTTAGAGGTTTATTTCTCTTTTTGATGTACAGTACCGGTAGGCCGGGGCCCTGTCCCGACAATCTTATTATCATTCTTAGAGGCTTGCAGATTGTATATTCCTTGTGGTTAGTCGTACCGGTCTTGTGAGGCCGCATGTATGTTTTAATTTGTTTATGATGGACGTGTGGGGCCTTGTATAGTTGATAGCTGGTGACCTGGTCGGTCACAGAGCATTTAGCATTTAGTTCAGCTTTTCAGTGAAACTAGTCAGCATGGTGGCCTTGTCAGCCCGCATAGGTTCCTTTATACTCCTGTGGTTCTAGTCAGCTATTGTTTTCTTACAGGAGGCTATAGGCCTAGTCAGTCAGAGGCTGTATTTACAGCCGTTATATAGCTTGTTGGTTCCATGAATCCAGGGTTAGAGCCAGCCTGGCACCAGAAGTGCTTAGGCTCAGTAGTCCAGCAATCCAGGACTTAGTAGGGCACTAGGTGCCAGTCATGCCTCCCAAGGCGGGGCGTGAAAGTTGCCTCTTTGCATATTACCTACAAAATTAACTGATTCTAGGTTTTCTCAATATAAGTCTGCCCTATGACTGCTTCCTCCACATATTTCACACCAGCTTGGAACTGGTTGAACTGCATTCACTTGTACCTGCGATCCGAATCATCCTTCTAAACTGAGTCATCACTTGATTCTGGAAAGATGCTAGTAGGGCTGCCAATGCGTTAACACTATCCATCTTTATCATCCCCCAGCTATTTTTCTAACTGCGTCCGGTGATGCATCACTATCCACTCTAGATTTCCCCGTGCAATCATGTTCAATAGAGTATATGGATCCTCATAAGTTTTCTCCAATTCTTGACCCCCTATTTTAGAATCTAATAGTATTTTTGTGTGCTGGTCCAGACTTTCCACAAAGGTGTGTTCCAACACTTCATTGCTCTGCTAGTGATGGGGGCAATCTCTGCGAAGAGGTTTGAATCTCTCCCATTCAAGGTATAAGTTCTCATCCAGCCTCTGCTTGAAACTCAAAATTTCACCTTACAACTTTTCAGTCTTTCCTGATGGGAACAATCTGATAAGGAACTTCCTTGCCAAGTTTTCCATGTTGTGATGGTGTTTGGTGGTTCTCCTTCAACCATTGTTTTGCTTCTCCCAAGAGTGATAATAGGAAAAGAGTGAGACTAACATAATCAGTTTACACTCTGATGGGGATGAATGTGTCACTGATTTCCATGAAATTTTGTAAGTGCTGTTGCGGATCCTAATAGGTTAAGCCTGTGAGTTGTCCACTGGTATGCAGCAACTTTACCATGTTTTTCTTTAGCTCAAATCTACCTTTAGGTTCCGGTTTGTTGATACTGAAGGTACCATTGGTCGTAAGTGGGATTGCCACTTTGCCAACTAGTATGTTAGCCATCTTTGCTGGGACATCCTCTTCCTGTTGAACTTGTTGGATTGGATATAGAGTAGCACCATCTCTTCTCAACTATCTCAATATTCTCAGAGGTTTAGGTGTGGTTCTACTAGCTCTCTATCTCTTGCCAGCTTGCTTCAAGGACCTAACTGTACTTGCAAAATTGGTGACTAAGACTAAGTTGTCAACATATAAGAAAATTCAACAATAACACAAAAATAAGAAATTCATCAATTTGCTAGTCACCAGTAGCGGTGTCAAAAACTTGTTATGCCCTAGCACACACACAAGCACACACGATCGTACAAGTAATACAAGCCGGATGTCGAACCTACAGTGACTAGACCTTTTATTGAATAACCAATTTCAACTTTTAATTTCAATTTTCACAAGTGAAAAAATAACCAAGAATTTGTTGTTTGTTAATGATTCTAAGTTTAACTATCAAATCACAGAAGAACTAAAATGAGTTGTAACCAATATCAAAGAGGAATCCAGGATTAAGGCCAACATTCACACATAACTATAGCTCACATAGGTTCAAGTAGCTATCTTAGTTGTTGCTTTACAATATTAATGCCCTATTTATAGTCTTTTGAGCCTCTAAACATTTATTCAAATTAGTCTAACAACTACATCATTGAGCGGGGATGTGATAAGCTAATTCATATGCATTTATCTTGATTTTGGTTTATGGGGTTAATGCCGTTGATCATGGTCTTTAAAGCCTCTAATCGTTTAACCTAGAATTTACTTCACAACTACATCATTGAACGGGGATATGACAATTCAATTCATAAGTAGTTAACCTTCATCCCCTTTAAAAACCAATGAAGGTGTATTAGGTATATTTCTATCCTAAATGCGAATCAAGTGTTGAAGACAAGAACTCACATCTTACATTAATTATTCCATTCTCAAGATTTGTCCTTTTAGTGATCAATCATTTAAAAAGTAAAACTAGAATGCAAGAAAATAGATAGTGAAGAAACTCAAACCGACATAAGATTTATGCTAATATGTTCACATCATGTGACCTCAACTATAGAATGAGGGTCTTATCCACTCATAGTTATACATTAACTCATAAGAGTAATGTAATCCATGTATAAACAAGAGTAGAAAGGAAAAGAGAAAATAATCCTAGGGAGTGTCCTTCATCGTTCCTCTCCTCAATGTCGTTCTTTAAAAATATGATATCCTCGATTTATGAAATGAGCTAAGTGTTTAATTTATAGTGGAGGGATTTTTTCCATGGAAAAATGCCTCTATGACATGTTGCTGGTTGTGCTAGAGTGGAAACATGACACGATCCTATCGCGCAAGCACACTGGACATGGGCATGGGCAAGACATTGCCTTGGCGTGGTACAATGCTGGTTGTGCAACACGCTTGGCATGACATGCTGATGGGCGTGAACACTCCCTAGCATGGCACGATGCCAACTCACAGGTACAATGGGCGGGAAGGCCCTGTTTGCACCTGTTGGGCGTAGCACATTGCCTAGCACTGATGAAGGGCATTTTTGTGCACTTCTTAACCATATTTTGCCCATACTTTACTATATTTTGAGAACAAATTATGTGTGTTTGCATGTGTTTTATGATATATATTTGTTAAAAAGAGCTAACACACATGATTAGATGTATTCAGGGCTAAAAGTGATGGATTTGGGTGTATTTGAGGATTTTGGAATGAAGATGAAGAAGTCAGGTTGAAAAAAGCGAGCCTTGGCACTTAGCATCGCACTGGCCACACCTGCGCGACCAGAGGCATAAGGTGTAGCCTATTCTGAATGACTAGAGGTGCGAGGCGCAGCCCATTCTGCACAACCAGAGGAACTATGCGGCACTCATTCTGCGCGATGCCATGTGCGGTTGTCTCGACCCGAACATAGGCCCGGATCGACACACAGGACAAGGAACCCTGAGAGGCTTCAAGTCTACCATGGAATGAACATGACATTTGAATTCAACATAATCAAGAGAAAGTCTAAAATATATAATAAAGCGGAAATCTGGAAATATCATAGCATCTAAATACATAACACACGGCTGAAACTGAATACATGCTATGTCTGAAAAGCCTCTACTACTATCGAGTTCATGCGACAAGACCCCAACTAATTCTCTATAGTCTAAAACTGAAAATACTTTTTACAACTTATAAAGGGCCCTCGGAAGATGAGGAATCACAAACTAAGACTGGGAAGTGCTAGTATTAAGAGTCCGACTACTGGTGGGACTGAGCCTGAATATCTGAACCTATATAATTAAAATACAACATAGAGTATGCGGTCAGTACATGGAAGGTACCGAGTATGTAAGGTAAGTAAAACTGATAAGTAAGTAAAATTAGAAATCATGCATAAAATAAAAGAATTCATCATAAGAGTCTGAGAGTAGGGCTTGCATGCTATTATCTTAAAACATGATTTTAACATAACTAAATATCATAACTGAATCGAATGACCCAAAGTTGAAAATTGATAGTCATAATTAAAACTCTATATTGGGTCAAACCTGCTGAAAACATAATAACATGACTCATGAACATGCACAACTGAAATCATGAGGAACAATGGGAGACTCGTCATATAACTGACATTACCATGATAGAGCATACGTGGTCCCGACTATTAAACTCAAGTGGCAGAGCCGTCCAAAGCCTTGACAGGGCTAAGGATGCTACCATGATATCTATAGTTGAAGGTCCCTTGGGGTCAGGGGAAGCTCATAAGAGAGGTCCTGAAGAATCTGAACAATACCTACGTCGGCACATAGTTCTGAGGCATAGGGTTGACTGACCCTTAGCCTACTCAGTGTTAGACACTACTCCCAGAAACATGCATATGCTCTTTATCATTTTTCAATGAAGCTGATCGTCGTCTAGTGATAAAGGTAACTCATAACAAACATGCATAAAATATGAAATCATAACATGAGGAGCCTTGGGCTAAAACCATACCACAAGCTGAAATAAAGGGAGTTTAGACTCCAAAATCCATGTGGTAAGATAATACATGAAGTTTAGATAAATCATGAAACATACTTGATCCTATGGGCTTTCCTAATACTTAAACATACTTGATATAATCTTTATCATTTGAAAACATGAACGTGGACATGGGTAATTTTCATCATTTGAAAACTTGATCATACTTTGATCATACACATGTCATCATGCTTGAATACATTTACCATAGATCTCAACTTCCATGAACTTCCATGGATGGGCATCATAATTTTTAAAACTTAAAAACATAATTTGTAATTGAAACATTGTAAAATATGCCCATTAATCATAATTCAACATTAGAAATATGCTTATATCATATCCATGATTGATACTTAGAGAATTCACATGTTGGAGTACAACCCCATAGATTCATCAACGAAAATTTCATGAATTAAAGTGGGATTGGGCATGGGTGTGGATAATTACACTAATTCATAACCCTACATACCTAGAAGAATCTGATATTTCACAAACCCTCTTGAAAGCCCAATGGATTTTAGGGAAGGACATGATGAATACTATGCTTGATCACCCTTAGAAAACCTCTAGTTTGCATGTATGGAAGAGAATGGGTTTTGACTACGTTTAACCCTCTTCAAACACCTTTCCTTAGCTTAAAAAACGATGTAGTATAGGACTTAGGGACTTAGAAGATATGAATTTGCCCTTACTAAACTCGTAGGAAATTATCCACTGTTCGAAGCAACGACCAACACAACGAGTCTTCCCTTGCTCCCATGACCTGTTACTTCGCTCATTGCCTCGTCCCTATTTCCTGTCTCAGTTATTTTACCATGGGCAGATTGGATGAGTTATTACCAGCTCCAATGACTCGTCGTTGCCAGCCGATGTCACCACTACTGCCATCTTGAAAATCCTCCCAACGGGCATATACAACGACTCATTGTTTAGAACTATTAGTCATCCCATGACTTGTTCCAACCTTCTTTGACCAAGACCACATTCACAATTACCCACTAACAATGGCCCATTACATCATACAACGGGTCGTTCCAGACCCATTACTCCCAAGTCCAATTCTGCAGCTTCTTACCACGGGCACATCCAAAGGGTCGTTAGACCCACCAATGACCATACAGCGAGTCTTTCTGAGAAGAAATATCAAATTTCCTACTATTTTTCATTTAATATCCCAAGTCTAGGCTTAGGCACTTCGGGGGTATTATAGCGGCACGCCAACCCTGTCCAACAGCCAGCAAGTGAATCCTAGTTTAACTAGGAAAAGGAGATATAAATCCCAAATAAAATTAATAAAAGGAACAAAAAAGTAATAAATCTATTATTATAAATACCATTTATTTATATGTAATGCGAGACAAGTTAGATAAGTTAGCCAAGTGGGAGAAGTTTTAGTTCACAAAATATATTGAGATACTTTTTGATTCTTCCTTATTTTTTTGCAATAATCAAGTGGGTTTTTGTTCTAATCATCATTTTATGTATTAATTTATGTGTTTGTCTATGAATGATAATAACAATCTTACAATATTGAGAGACTAAAATCTCCACAACTAGGGTTGTGGGAGCCATGGTGAATTAACGAATAAGGGATTCCACGATGTGATTCTAAACCAATAATAAATGCTTGTATTGTCTTCTCTTCATCTTTAAAAATTTCTTAACCACAACGTTAGCACTTGCCTCAATTCTCTACTTACTTGAGCCTACAGAGGTAGAAATTAGGAAAAGAAGTACAACAAATCCTTTATCTTTATAATGATTGTCTAACTTGAGTTGTGGTCGTAGGATAGTTAATTTTGGAACAAATTGATAATGGTTAAAGTGAAATCCCTCATGAGACCTAACCTAGTAATTGAGTATAGTCATCTAATAGGGACGACCCAGTCGTTTGGATGAACCCTTGTTATTAGTTCTACAAGTAATGTATTGGGATAGATCACAAGTGTAAAACCCAAAATAGTTATGACTCCATGGGGAACACTCACCCTAGTTAGTTGCATAATATTGATAAACAACAACAATTTCTCAACCTTGTCTTATAATTGCTTTTATAAAAACCCCCCTTTTGGAGATAACATACTTAAAAGCTTAAATACTAGCGTTATTTTACATCATTACCTTATTCCTTGTGGGATCGACTCCAACCTTTTTTGGGCTCTTTATTGACAACATCCGCTTCATAGATTATCACGAATGTGAGTTTGAGCATTATGAAAAAGTGGCGCCGTTGCTGGGGAATACGACTTAGGATTAGATTAATTACTTGTGTTTAACTTTTAGTCCTTATTTCATATTTTACATTTTTTTTCTTCTGGCGTGCCACAGGTTAGCGTGGTAAATCAAGCATCCAAGATGTGACCACAATATCAACAGGTATCTTGATGAAGTCTGAGTAGTCAAGATTGTTGCGTCGTGCCGCAACGTTAAATTAGATGCTATTTCGGAAGCAACCCAAGATGATTATTGAATTTTTTTAATGTGTTTGTTCAAGTGTGCAGGTGTTAAGTCATAGTTTTTAATGAATGTTGAGCATTAAATCCATAAACAGGGTGCAACACAACTGAACAGTGCATAGGGCAGCGCACAGGCCAAGCAGCGCAAGGCCTGGCGCGAGGCGTAGGCACAGGCACCATAAGGCCTGGTGGGATGCGCAGGTCTAGCTATGCAATGAGAGCGACGAAGCACTGGATAGAGAAAGTAGTGAACACCACGACGTGCGATAGTGAAGGTGCATTGATCACTGCATCACAGAAAAGGATCCCAGGCCAAAAGTTTCACGAGTTAGTGGGTTGGCCCGACCCATCCGCGCCGCACACCCGAAAACTACCAAGAAATTCTTATAAAAACTTCATCTTTTCTTCCAATTCCTTTTAACTTTTTCACCAAAATCATAAAATATAACATTCTTCCTTTGAAAACCTCCATTAATGGCACCAAAATCAAGCAAGGAGAAAGGAATGGTTTCTTCAAGCCAAGGGTCGAAAATAGCAAGGAGAACTAGTGAGGAGGAGCATGATGATGTAAGTATGGCACCACAACCATTAAGGTGTTATGGCCTCTGTTGGGTCACGGAGCAAGATGGTAAAAAATGATTTAAAGATCATGAAGAATCCAAATACTCACATGATATGTTTATTGATAAGAATTTCTTGACACTAGTTTTCGCTGACATGGTAGATAGATTACACACTCTTGGTCTTGGTTTTGTAATTACTGTTCGAGGTGATTGTAATTTTAATATGGTGAGGAAATTTCTTGCTAATTGGGAACCTAAGGATAGGTCGAACCAAGTAAAAATTAGGGGACAAATTATCAATTTTTCACCTATTGCTTTGAATAGATTCCTTGGTACGCCTAAAGTTGACCCACAACTCCTTTTGAACATTGTGAAGAAAACCCCTTATAGAGACATTAGACATACTATTAGTGGCCCTAACTCAGTGGCAAGGTGAACCCGTGACCAACAATTTTGGGATCATGTATCTTTCCCGTATGCTGACATCAATAGAGAGGCATGTGTTTAGTTGAAGATTGTTTGTGCTTGTTTAGTGCCTAGGAAGCATATAACCCATGTGACAAGGGAGAGAGTTCGACTTTTCTATTCACTAATGACTGGGATGCAAATAAATGTGGGTGTAAATGTGTTGAGGAGAGCAAGGGTGAAATAGGGCCAAAGCATTGGGTTTGGGGGTCTCTTGACCCAATTTCTGCATGGACATGATGTTGAGGAGGAAGAGGTAGACTATAGACCTATTTATGATCCTTTGGGGAATTGATGTAATGAAAACTAAGGAACCCTAGGGTATAAATGATACAGTCCTTTCTGTCAAAGAGCGCAATGTGCAAATTGATAACATATTGAGTCACTTGTATGGACTGCAAATGGTATAGCTGAGAATGAATGGTGTGACCGAGAAGCACCTGCAGCAGCTCAACATGGATTATCCTCTGAGCGAACATTCACAAGCCCTTCAGAGTTGGGCCTGGATTTGAGGAGCCCATTGATGATGTCGCGGCCGTAGAGGATTACATGGCGAGAGTAGACTCTGACATAGTGTCCAGTGATGCAGAAAGAAGGATTCTAAGATAGGGGAAGCTGCTCTTTCCCCCATAGACAACGAGGAGTAGAGGCCCAGGGAGTTATTCTTTCACTATTTTACTTTATGTTTTATTATCTTAGCACTACGGATAGTGCTACTAATTAAGTGTAGGGTGGAAGAAGTGAACTTCATATTACCATACATGCCTTAATTGCCAAATTTGCACATGGTAGGCCTAGTTTTTTTATGGGATTTATGACATATCTTACATACTTGTTGATTTGTAGTAGTTTTTTAGTTTTTTTTTGTTTTGGTTTCCTCTAGTTTTTATTTTTTGTACTTTTCCGTGGATGACTCGTTAGAACCTACTAGAGAGTCTAGTTATTTTGTTTTTTAAGTCATTAAGTCATGATTTTGCCAAATGATGAATGGATGATGGCTGTCTTAAGGGCCAAATTAGTCATTAGGAAGAACAAGAACTTGGACATTGCAAATTCTAGGTGCTTCACTTAAGGTATCATTGAGACTTTATGAAATTCACTCAAAAAGCATGAAAAAGGTATAAACACTTAGTCTTTTGGAACTTGACTCTTGTAAATGAAAAAATGGGTTTAATTATGTTATGCATGCAATATGAATATATGATTTTATGTGATCTGGATTTCCATTGTTAAAACATTTTGTGCCAATATGTGAGGAATTTTTTATATACTCCATGCTTACAAATTGATGTCTAGAACTTGCCCGGTGTGTGTGCAAAATGAAATATGAATGATGGATTTAGGAAGTGATATAGGCGTTTCTTGGTAGCCTTATTTTGATCCTATTTTACCTACCTTTATGTAATTGTGTTAATTAGCTATTTTGAGCCTTAGCCTATTCTTTTAATAGCAATATTACAAGCTTAAATCCCTTTTTGTTCTATTGACTTGCATTTGATCCAAATGACTCCTAGAGTACTTTAATGAAAAATTTTACAATGAAAGGAGAATAAGTGGAGAAGTGAAGGGAAAAGCTAAAAAGTATGGAAATTAGAAGAAAAGAAAAGGGTGAAAATTGCTAAACAAGGAGGGTGATATTACTGGGAAAATAAAAAGAAGAAAAAGCTTTAAAAAAATGATGATAAAAAAATGTGTGAATGAGCTGAATGTTGAAAAAATCCGCACTTGTCACCTAGGTTGAAAAATTGAAAAATAAAAGGAGGTATAAGGAGAAACATAGAAGATTGAGGAAACTGCAAAAAATAATCAGAGTATTGTGAAGTATTAAAGTTCTTACGGCGCTTAGTCACTATATTGGCCAAATAGTCCCTACCCGTCCCTTAGCCAACATTACAACCATATCAAGTCCTAATTGATCCTTGATTAAAAGTTCGACATTTAGTGGAGTATTACACTAAGGGAAAGTCTATGACTCATCTTTTGCATGCATGTTGAGTTCTTTGGGAGAGTGAGTGGAAATTATTTTATTTATGACCAAGTTTATATTGACTTATATCTTGTGTGAGAAAGGGCATCTCTCCAAATTGTGAGGGGCACAATGGTAAGACTTTGGTAAATCTTGATTGTTAAATTACATATGATTCATGTTGACCCAAAATATGTCTTGATGAGTTAGTTTTCAAAAAGATAAGTGATTTCGAACATTGACATTTTAATGTTGATCATGTATGCATGTGAGTGAATTGTTGGAGCATTATTGATTTGTCTCATGATCCTCAGTGCAAGTAAACCTTGGAACTTAGCACCGCACTGGCCACACCTGCGCGACCAGAGGCGCGAGGCGCAACCCATTCAACATGACTAGAGGTGCAAGGCGCAACCCATTCTGCATGACCAGAGGTGCGATGTAGCACTCATTTCGCGCAATGCCAGGCGCGACGCGCCAAACCTGTCCAGCAGCCACTAAGTTAATCCTACTTCAACTAGGAAAAGGAGCTACAAATCCATAAAGGAACAAAGAACACATAAATCTACTATTACAAATAACCTTTATATCTATGTATTGAGAGACAAGTTAGATAAGTTAGCCAAATGGGAGATGTTTTAGTTCACGAAATACATTGAGATAATTTTTTATTCTTCCTTATTTCTTGCAATAATCAAGTGGGTTTTTCTTCCAATCATCACTATAAGTAATAAGTTATGTCTTTGTCTATGAATGCTAAAAAACAATCTTACAATCATGAGAGGCTAAAACCTCCACAACTAGGGTAGTGGGAAGTATGGTGAATTAATGAACTAGTGTTTGCACGATGTGATTCTAAACCAATAACTAAATGCTTGTACTGTCTTTTCTTCATCCTTAAATATTTCTTAACGGTGCACAACGTTAGGACTTCCCTGAATTCTCTACTTACTGGAAGGTAGAGATTAGGAAAAGAGAAGTACAACAAAGCCTTGATATTTATGATCATTGTATAACTTGAGCTGTGGTTGCAGGATAGTTCAGTTTGAACAAATTGATAATGGTTAAAGTGAAATCACTCATGAGACCTAACCCAGTGACTAAGTATAATCATCCAATAGGGTTGAACTAGTCATTTGGATGAATCCTAGTTATCAGTTCTACAAGTATTGTATTGGAATAGATAGCAAGTGTAAAACCCAAAGTAATTATGAATCCATAGGGAAAATCACCCTAGTTAAATTGCATAACACTGATAAACAACAACCAATTCTCAACCTTGTCTTATAATTTCTTTTATAAAACCCCCCCTTTTGGAGATAACATACTTAAAAAAGCTTAAATACTAGCGTTATTCTACATCCTGACCTTATTCCCTATGGGGTCGACCCCAACCTTTGTTTGGTTCTTTATTGACAATGTCCACTCCATACTTTATCAGGAGTGTGAGTTTGAGCGTTATCAAGTGCGCCAATGTCTTAGCATGGCACGTTGCCTTCACGGAAACCTTAATTTTCAACCTTTTGCATGTTTTCACTTAAGACTTTGATCCTTGTTGTCTTGATCATGCTCATGCATCTTCATGTTTAGCCTTATCCTTAGCATATTTGACCTACAAAATAGGCTAGTTACATTTGTTAGTCTATACACACATTTATAGCAAGATAAATGAGATTATACTTGAAGTAAGGTGAAAACAAGACTAGAACATGGGTATACAATAGCACTTGAGCATATAAATACACCCAATATCATCAACCATGGATCAAATTTTTAGACTTGCAAAGGACCTCTCTTGGATAGAATAACCAAAATTAATCGATCTTGTCATACAAGGGAGAGCAAGGTGTCTCCAAGTGTTACCTCCAACCTAATGACAAATGAGATAAAGAGATAGGAGGAAGAAATGGATGCAACCTTGGCAAAGATGATGACTCTGTGGAATTGCTAGCTAAAATCATGATGGGCCCTAGAGTCAAGAGTGTGATGCTCCATATGATATGTTTGATGAAAAGTGTCAATACATGCCGAACCAAGTGGCAAGCTCTCGCCGAGGGTACCATGGTGCCAACTAAGGCCCTTGGCGTCCTAAGGAGGAGAATCAAGGTTGGAGAGATCAAGAAGGCCAATGGAGAGACATAGACGGCCATCAAGAGACCACGATTGTGAAAGGGATGGTGATCGGTATAATCATTTCAGCTCGAATCCATACATAACTGCCCCCAAGGCTGATGTAGCTCCAACTAAAACATGTGGTAGTGATCCCGCTAGCCTAAAAATTGAGGAAATGCTGGGCCGTGTATTAAAGAGAGTAGAATATACTAACAATGGGGTTCAAGAGTTGAAGGTGAGGTATCGAACCTTATTCAAATCGTGGGTTCCCATTGATGTACCGCTGATTTAAGACACATTCGATGCTTAGCACATAGAAAATATGCTATGACTTAGGTGTGTTTATATGGATTTGAGGTTCTTTTACTTTTTTTTTAGGAAAATTAGGTCTTGGATTTGGATTTTGGACAAGTATATGAAAAATGTAGAAAATGGTGAGCTACAGGTCTCAGTACGATCCATACCATCCTGGTATCAGCCATACCTAGTACCCATAGCTGAAGCTTCAGAGAAATTGCAAAGTGTTGAGCCTTTGTACGACTGGTAGTACAAGTCGTACCAAGGAGTCGAGGTATAACTTCAAATAAATTGTACAAGTGCAGGACTATCCTACATATCATAGTACAAGCCATACCTTCTAGGTGCGAGCCATACTGAAGGTCGATAACAAGAAATTCAGACAAAGTGCATTGGCAACTTTAGTGGTACGAGTGGAAGCCACAAGTCATGATGGCAAGATATGGGTTGTATTGATAGACTTGTGGTGTCAAGAGCCGAGTCTATACCCTGGACGAGACACGGTACTTGGAGTCACAAGTAACCCCAAGTCAACCTATTGTCTATCATAACACTAGTAATATGAGTAATCTTAGCGGAAGCTTAAATAAATAAATCATTTGAGGAAAACTAAATAATAAAAGTGTATACATGAAAAGAAACTTGAAAGTATGAATCTGGGTCTGAAAGCTATCTATATCTGATGAGCTGTTGGGACAAGCCCCCAGCTAACTCTAAGTCTACTGAATGAGAAATAATAGAAGAAAATAACATCGTCCTTAAAAGATGAGCATTACCATTAATACAACTGATAACTCCTAGAGAAGATCTGCTAACGGTGCTGAGACTGGGGACCTGCAGCTGTATCATAAAATGATACAACATAGAAGGTATGCGTCAGTAAATTGAATGTATTGAGTAAATAGGAGAAAATATACCACAAAGAATAAATAACTGAACTGTAATGACATGCTATGACCAGCTGAATTGCTAAAACTGAATTATCTAAAATATTCTGAGATGGTCAACATGACCCTGTCTGATGGTCAAAGTCATACCCTGAATCTGGGATACTGAATCTGAACTAACTGTATTGAACTGAGTAAACTGATATTGTTCTGGACTGAGCAAACCTGAGACTGAACTGACTAGTGGGAGAGTCTATAATCGACATATAACCACGTGAGTTAGATGTGGAGTCCGACGTATACACCATATAAATAGGACCCAATATACCTTGCCAGGGTATAAAGGCATGAACTGGTTGATCACAAGTCTAGGGCCATAAGGCCAATAATAATAACCTACGGTGGCAACGTAGTTCTGGGAATCTGGGTGCGCTGGAACCCCTGTCCTCTTGGTGCTAAGTCCTACTCCCACGGGATAGTCCTAGACTGACTACTAAGCTGATAGCTCGAAACTGGGGCTGAAGACTAAGTCAGGAATACCTATTTGGAAGTACCCTGAGAGTCTTATTAGACCGGATTCTATGACTGGTGTTCTAAGACTGACCAGAGCTGCTTATCTGGAAGCGTCATAACCGTCTAAAGAACAAACTGAAATCTAAAGCTGGGGTTGTGAGACTGGTTAGAGCTACTTATCTAGAAGTGTCATAACAATCTAAAGAACCATGAAAATCTGATAACTAGGTCTAATACTAAAAACTAAGAGGCACCATTAATACCTCAAGAAAGGATTGTAGTCAAACTAATCAGCGCACATTTCTAGACAATACTGAGTATGCTAATAATCTGACTTAGACTGGAGTAACATGCATCTGACTGATATATAAACATATACTAACAAAATGGGGATCTCAAAACTGATAGAATCAAGTTACAGGGAAATTAGTCCAACACGCAAGATTCTACTTTTTTTGAACTAAGAACTAGGGCTAAATAATTCCACTAGATACCAGTTTCACAAAATTTCTAGAAATAGGGAATAAATAAGAAGTTAATATCATGAATAATTCAACTTGAAATCTTAAAGAAAATTTCTAGAAAACTTCCTACATTTCGAATCCACAGAGCTGTAACTGATAGAAGTAATAGAGGAGGGTTTTGGGGACACAAGGGAAGAACCATTCCCTTGTTGAATTCCCAAGTACTTGGATAAGAAATCCCTGGAGAAGAAATCTTGAATCTATGCAATTGACAAAGAGCCCTAGTTCTTGCTTAAGAGGAATGACCTAGGTTCTACGATTGTTTTCTGAAAGTTTAAGTGGGGTATGAGGGGGGAAAATCATTTAACCCCTATAAATTCTTTCAAAATATTCCTAAAACGACATAGTTTAGGGACTAAATAGGTGAGAAATTACAAAAATATGCCTAAAATAAATCTAAAAAACTACTCGACAGGGGACCAATGGGTCACTCAATGAGTAGTTGGTTGAGACCATGACTCATTGGGACCAGTCATTGGTCCTATTGCTTGGGTTCTAGGTCACTTTATTTGGAAGATGAAGACACCACAACACATTGGATGAACCAACGGGTCGTTGGTTCCTCCTGTGGTCACTGGATGAGAAAACTGGTGGGGTCTGATAATGGGCAACACAACGACTCGTTGGTGGACCCAACGAGTCATTTTGTCTAGACGTTACCTGCGCTAGAATGATTTATAAAAATCTCATACATGACATAATGGGTGGTGACAGCGACTCATTGTATGGCACAACGGGTCGTTGCTACCACCCGTTGCCACTGAGGAGGGTTTCTGGGACTCTCAACAAATGACTCACACCACGAGTCATTGTTTTTGGCGACGACTCATTGGTTGAGTCATGGGGTCCTGGAAAAGGAGTTCTGAGCTGGGGAACCACCGAGTGACAGGAAAACTCATTGTTTCTCACAAAGGGTCATTCCATGTCCTGTGGGTTCCCAAAGGACCAAGCAGGGCTGACCGCGACTGATACAACCAGTCGTTAAAGCTAACCACAACTCCTTGTCTCAATCATTCTGAGGCATTTTTCTCTCGGTTTCTTCTGGATTTTTCTTGCAAGGTCTGAGTTTGATCTAGGAAAGTTTTGTGGTGTTAGAATATCTCCCCCTTAGGATAATTCATCCTTGAATAAAGGCTAAAACTACTGAAATACTAGGAAAACAGCTGCAATTCCTAGATTGAGGCTATGAGCTGGTTTCTGAAGGAGTAACTGACTCCAAACTGACTTAACGCTAATAGAGTTGATGCAATTAGAATGCACGGAGAAAATCCAAATAGAGCTGATGAGTACGAAACTGAACAAAGTACTGAGGAGGGATTCAGTACTTGATATTGGAACTGAACTAGAAGGGAATAAGTGAGGGTATCTAGCCATCATGTCTGCTTCTGCCTCCCATGTGGCTCCCTCAACTAGCCAGTTCCTTCACAAGACTTTCACCGAAAGTGACTTCCTTGTTTCTCAGCTTATGAACCTGACAGTCAAGGATCTGAAGTAGGACCTCTTCGTAAGAGAGACTAGCTCTTATTCCCACAATGTCTAGTGGCACAACTGAAGTTGGATCACCAATGCACTTCTTCAACAGTGACACATGGAAGACTAGGTGCACAGATGCTAACTCTGGAGGTAGTTCTAACTCATTTGCCACACTTGCAATTTGCTTCAAAATTCTGTGGGGTCCCACATATTTAAGACTGAGTTTTTCTTTCTTCCCGAACCTCATCACCCCTTTCATGGGTGAAATTTTTAGATAAACTCAATCATCCACTGCAAAACTCTAACTCTCTTCTCCTCACATCAGCATAGGATTTTTTATGACTTTGTGTTGTTTTCAACCTCTCCTTGATAAGTTGCACCATATGCATAGCCTTATGAACTTAGTCTGGCCCTATAAAGGCAGCTTCACCAACCTTAAAGCACCCTAGTGGAGACCTACATCTCCTACCATATAATGCCTCAAACGGGGCCATCTGGGTACTAGAGTGGAAGCTGTTGTTGTGCACAAAGTCAACTTGAGGTAGGTGATCATCCCAAATGCCCTTGAAATCGATCACACATGCTCTCAGCATATCTTCCACGTTCTGAATAGTATGCTTAGCTTGTCCATCTGTATGGGTGTGAATAGCTGTGTTGAGCTTGACCTGGATACCAAGTCCTTTTTGAAATGACTTCCAAAAATGTGAGGTGAACTAGGAATCTCAGCTTGGGCAATTAGAAGGTATTAAAATTCACTATTCCCAGGTAAGTAAGGCTATGAGTGGGTGCCTCCTTCCACACCAATGCCCAATCTCTATCTAGTGTAAGAAATTCTCATGATAAAGTTATTGGGTTTTTACCCAATTGCATGATTCTTCAAATTTTATACATTGGTATGATTAGATTATGTTTACATTGGTGAATTTTGAAGCTTGGGCAGATATTAAATTGTTTTCAACCCAAATTGTGATTTCTAAATTATGAAATTGAATGCCCATGGATGAGAATTTCATGAAAGAAGAGAATGTTGAATATATGATGTGAGATTTGGTGATGAAGAGCATGCTCTAAAGCTACCCATGATTATGATATTATTTTCAAAATGAATTGAGTAGATCCAAGTTTGACAAAGCTTGGGCAATGACCACATGTTGTCTTAAAATGATGATTTTCCCGAAATAATCTTACAATATGGTTTGGAGCGAAGTCTCCCAAATTTTCATAAGCTTGTGGTATGTTGAGTTAAATATTCCTACAATAAGGTTACCACATGGTTTGGAGCGAAGTATCCCATATTTCATAAATTCTAGCTTGTGGTATGTTTCAAAATAAAGCTTCTCATATGTATGAACCCATAATTGAGATGTATGTCATTATTGAGCTTTTTTAATGGACAATGTTGAGATTCATTTTCATATGATATTGAGTCTATGCATGATTTCATTAATGAGATTTGTAGATAGACAGTGTTGAGCTTCGTTTTATACGATGTTGAGCTATGCATGATTTCTTATTGAGCTTCGTCATTTGACAATGTTGAGCTTCATCAATAGACAATATTGAGCTTTGTTATATATGATGTATAGGATTGCATGTTTTTGGAATAATATTCTAGCATCGAGCGGGTTAAGGGTCGATCACTCTATGCCCCAGAACTACGTGCCAACGTAGGTTGATACTAGTATGTTATTGGGACCTCCCTTGTGAGATATCCCCAGCCCTATTGGCCCTTTGAGCTTTATATCGATATCATGGTAGCTTTCTTTTCCCTGGCAGGGTTTTGGATGGCTCTTCCCACTTGAGTTTGATAGTCGGGACTACATAAGCTCTATCATTGTATGTCGGTTAAGTGGCGAGTCTCCCACTGTCTATACTATTCAGATTGTCATGTGAACTATTCATGGAAGTTATCTTACGCATGTATGTTATAAAAGTAGGTTTGACTCATTGTTCAGCTTTTAAAATAAACGTCATGTTTTAGCTTTGAGTAATTCGAGTCAGTCATGATGTTATAAAGGTATGCATGGTCATGTTATGATGAGATTATGATTTCAGAATGAATGCATATATGCCCTCCCTCTCATGTTGAAAATTTATGATACATATGAAATGTTTTAAATGATTTGCTTTACTTAAGTGGTTTTGCTTACCTTGCATACTCGGTATATTCCACGTACTAACCTCATACTTTCTATGTTGTATCATTTCATGATACAGGACCTAGTTCCCAGGCTTAGCCCCATGTGTAGTCGGTTATCAAATTTAGCTTCTACCTGAATGATGAGTCCTCATCCTTCGAGGGCTAGACATTTAGTTCCTTATGTATTTCTTTTATTCAGTATTGTTAAGTTAGTTGGGGTCTTGACCCATCAACTCATCTAGACTAGAGGCTTTTCAGACTTACATATGAGTACCTTTGGATGTTATTCTAATGTGATTTTGTTTTAGACTTCTGCTGATATTATATTCATGTTTCCTTTAGTTTATTAAATGAATTAGTTGTATTCTTATGCCATGGGTCGACTTGGAGTCTCTTGAGGTCCCTTGTCCCGTGTCTACGGTTTGTACCTCCCTTCGGGTCGTGACAAACTTGGTATCAAAGCAATAGGTTTGAAGCGTCCTAGGGAGTCTAAGAGCCGCGTTAAGTAGATTTTTTTTCATAGGTGTGAAGCACGCCAAACTTATGAAAAAGAGGATACTAGACATTTAGGAAATGTTCCCTTCTTTCATGATATATGTTGTGCGAGGAATGGAGGTAGTGAAGGCCACGAGGATGGAAATGATTATGGGCGTCAGCCAGCCCCACCAGTTCGGGAGCCTTAGGCACCGGAGCCAGTCGCTCATGCTGAGTTCCAGACCGCTATCCAAATGCTCGCGCAGGCCTTGACTGCTCAGGTCAATCAGCAGGCTGTTGCGCATGTTCCTAAAACAGCAATGCAGTCGCGGCCAGAGTCCGAGACTTCTTGAGAATTAACCCTTCGGAGTTTATGGGGTCCAATTAGAGGATGACCCACATGAATTCGTTGATGAGATTGTCAAGATCACCCAGGTTATGGGGGTGAGTAACATTGAGTGCACACAGTTGGCCTCCTACCAGTTGAAGGGGGTTGCGCATATTTGGTTACAACAATGGAAGGATAGCGGGTCATAGTAGCAAGTCTGATCACGTGGGAGGAGTTTTATATTGCATTCTTAGATCGGTTCTTCCCTTGGGAGATGAGGGAGCTCAAGGCATATGAGTTTGTAAACTTGAATCAGGGGAGGATGACAGTGCTAGAGTATTCCCTTAACTTCACTCGCCTATCAAAATATGCCCCAGAGTTCGTAACCGACCAGAGGGTGCGGGTGAGCAGGTTCGTGCACGGTATAAAAGGGTATTTAGAAAAGGAGTGTCGGATTTCTATGCTTCACCAGGATATAGATTTATCTCGCATGGTGTCGTACGCCCAGTAGATAGAGGTGGCATATTCGAGGGAGAGGGAGGCCAAGTGGGCAAAGACCGAGGATCATAGATTCTCTCAACAGAGGTCCGGTGGTAGGCACCGACAACATACCCACCAGAGGTCATCAGCCTCGACATCTTCAGCATTTAGTGTGCCAAATAGGCCCAAACATGATCAGAGAGGGTGAGCATCAGGCTCGAGGGGTCAGAGCATCAGACCTGCAGATTCCAGCATCCCGTTTGTCGTAGATGTGGTCGAGGCCACACAAGTCAGTATTTGGCAGGGTCAGGAGCTTGTTATGGTTGTAGGCAGCCCAGCTATATGCTCAGAGATTCTCCAGCTGCCAGACAGGATCAAGTTTGGGCCGAGGCCTAGCTTCTAGTTCAGCAGCCCCTCCCCCACGCTTAGCACATCAAGGAGCATCTACTAGCACACCTGGCGGACAACGCCATGATAGATTCTATACCTTAGCCACTCGTTAGGAGCAGGAGGCCTCACAAGATGTGGTCACCAGTATGTTGAGAGCTTTTCATGTTGATGTATATGCATTGTTAGATCTGGGGGCTACCCTATCTTTTGTGACACCATATGTAACCAGTAGCTCCGGAGTCAATCTCGATGTCTTGTCAGAGCCGTTCTCAGTTTCTACTCCAGTAGGTGATTCAGTTATAGCTAGATGGGTGTATAGAGGTTGCCCAATCTCGGTCCTTTATAAGGTCACCTTAGTAGACTTGATAGAGTTAGCCATGACCGATTTTGATGTTATTTTCGGCATGGATTGGCTATTGCATTCTATGCTTCAGTTAATTGTCGAACCCGAGTAGTAGAACTCAGATTTTTGGGTGAGCCAGTATTAGAATGGAAAGGTAGTTCAGCTCTGCCTGTAGGACGCTTCATTTCCTACCTTAAGAAGATGATTTCAAAGGGTTGCATGTACCATCTAGTTAGGGTTAAGGACGTGTAGTCCGAGACCCCGACCATTCAGTCTATTCAAGTAGTACTTGAGTATCCAGAGGTCTTTCCTGATTATTTTCCAGGTGTCCCTCTCGAGCGGGAGATTGATTTCGGTATAAATCTTATTCCCGACACATAGCCTATCTCCGTTCTGCCTTATCGAATGGCTCCAACAAAGCTAAAAGAGTTGAAGGATCAGTTGAAGGACCTATTAGATAAGGGTTTTATTAGGCCGAGTAAGTCTTCACGAGATGCACCAGTGTTATTTGTCGAGGAAAAAGATGGTTCGCTTCGGATGTGCATTAACTATCAATAGTTGAACAAGGTAACCGTTAAGAACCGGTATCCTTTACCGAGGATTGATGATTTCTTTTATCAGCTTCAGGTTCCGGGTGTGTCTCCAAGATCGATCTTAGATCCAGGTATCTCCAGCTTAGGGTTCGAGAGAGTGACATCTAAAAAACCGCTTCTAGGACTCGATATGATCACCACGAATTTGTTGTTATGTCTTTTGGACAAACCAATGCCCCTGCAACTTTTATGGATCTAATGACAAGGGTGTTCAAGGCATATTTAGACATGTTCGTGATTGTGTTCATCGATGACATCCTTATATACTCTCGGAGCGAGAAGGAGTATGCCGCTTACTTGAGGGTAGTGCTTCAGACCCTCAAGGATCGTCAATTGTATGCAAAGTTCAGCAAATATGAGTTTTGGTTGGACTGGATGGCATTTCTAGGCCATGTTGCATCAAGTGAGGGCATAAAGGTAGATTCTTAGAAGATCGAGGCGGTAAAGAATTGGTCCTGACCGGTGAACCCATCGGATATCAGGAGCTTTTTGGGCTTAACGGATTACTATCGGAGATTTATGGAGGGCTTTTCATCTATTTTCGCCCCTTTGACCAGGATGACTCAGAAGAAGGTGAAGTTTCAATGGTTGGAGGCTTGTGAGAAAAGCTTCTAAGAGTTGAAGACTTGACTCACTTCAGAATCAGTATTGACACTACCTGAGCGTACCGATGGTTTTGTGGTGTATTGGGATGCTTCACAAGTTGGACTCGGGTGTGTGTTGATGCAACATCGGATAGTGATAGCTTATGCCTCGAGACAGTTGAAAATCCATGAGAAGAATTACCCGACCCATGATCTTGAGTTGGCCGCAGTGGTGTTCCCATTGAAGATATGGCGGCATTACTTGTATGGGGTCCACGTGGATGTATTCATAGATCACAAGAGCTTGCAATATGTGTTTACGCAGAAAGATCTCAATCTTCGACAAAGGAGGTGGTTGGAGCTACTAAAGGACTACAATACGAGTGTCCTTTACCACCCGGGAAAGGCTAACGTACTAGTGGATGCACTTAGTAGGCTCTCTATGGAGAGTGTGTCCCACGTGGGTGAGGGAAAGAAGGAGTTGGTTAAAATTGTCCATCGACTCACAAGGTTAGGAGTTAATTTTTTCAACTCTACCGATGGCGGCATTGTTTTGCAAAACGGATCAGAATCGTCCTTGGTAGTGGATACAAAAGCTAGGCAAGATGAGGATCCGATCTTGGTAAAGCTGAAGGAAGCTGTTTGGAGTCAAAGGGTGGAGGTTTTCTTCCAAGGGGGAGATGGGGTGCTGCGGTACTAGGGTCGTCTATGTGTTCTAGATGTTAATAATCTGAGGGACCGGATATTCATGGGGCATATGGGTCTAAGTATTCCATCCATCCGGGTTCTACCAAGATGTATTCATGTCTTGCGGGAAATATATTGGTGGAATGACATGAAGAAGGATACTGCAGAATTTATAGCCAAGTGCCCGAACTGTCAACAAGTGAAGGTCGAACATCAAAGTCCGGGAGGCGTACTTCAGAATATTAGCATTCCCACTTGGAAGTTGGAAGAGATTAATATTGATTTCATTACAGGACTAAGCACTATGATTCTTTTTGGGTAGTAGTAGACAGGTTGACCAAGGCTGCACACTTCCTACCGGTCAAAACCACAGATTCTGTGGATGATTAATCCAAATTGTATATTCGGCAGTTGGTTCGACTTTATGGAGTGCCCTTTTCTACAATTTCAGAATGAGGCATATAGTTTATCTCTCAGTTTAGGCGGCCTTTTTAGAAAGGGCTTGGGACACAGGTTACGCTCAGCACAGCATTTCATCCGTAAATGAATGGTCAGGAGGTACAGACAATCCAGACTCTCAAGGACATATTGAGAGCCTGTGTGATGGATTTTAAAGGTAGATGGGATGATAACTTTCCCTTGATCGAGTTTGCTTACAACAATAGCTATTACTCTAGTATCCAAAAGGCACCATTCGAGGCTCTTTATGGGCGGAGGTGTCAATCGCCCATCGGATTGTTTTAGGTTGGTGAGGCAGTGATGATAGGGCCAGATTCGGTCAATGAGGCTATGGAGAAGGTTCAGTCTTATACCCTGAGAATTTAAGAATCATACCCGAAAGTGAATCAGGAGAAAAATTGGAAAATGTTGCAGAAGTTGCAAAATGAGTCACTTGACGACTCGCGAGGAGGCATAACGAGTCGTTAGGTGGCTCGTGGGGAAGGCCTGAGATGTTGGAGGACTTGAGGTCCTCACGAGGGATGTAACGAGTCGTGGTAAGTCACCATGAGTCATCAAGTCAGTCATTGATTGGCCCTGGGGAAAGATAGCAAGGCTTATCCAGTGTACCTGACGGGTGGCACCCGATGAGTCGTCGTCAGTCCTAACGACCCGTTAGGTTAGCCGTTACCAAGCTAGTGGAAATTTCTTGAATGATGAGGCAGTGTACTTTATGGGTGAACCAACGGATGGTGTGCCCTGGTATCGAGTCGTCCGGTCGTCCGTTAGACCCCCTGACAGTTATTTTAAACGATTTCAATAAGGGCTTTTCCATAATTCCTTAGTTCTAAGGGCCTATACTATATTGTTTTGAGCTCGTAAAAGAGGGTTTTAAGATGATATAAACCCACCTAGGCCATTTAATCATGCATGCAAGGGGGAGAACTTGAAGGGGAGAAAGTGAGGAGAAATTCAAGGATTTCAAGGGAAATCTCAGCTGGGTAATTAGGAAGAGATAATAATCTTCAAATCCCAGGTATGTAAGGCTATGAGTGAGTGCTTTCTTCCACACCCATACCCATTCCCTATCAATTTGTGATTTATTTGAGATGATGAAGTATGAGTTTTCATAAAATTGCATGATTCTTACATTTCTACTCATGGGTATGCTTAATTGAGTTGATATTGATGATTTATCGAGCTTGGGAGGATTCTAACTTCATTTCTTTTACAAAATTTTTTTCTAAAAAAAAGAATTTAAAACTCCCATGTGTGGAAAGTTCCTAATAAAATATGATGGTGATGGAATAGATGATGAAAAACATGTTTTCACTCTTACACATGATATTGATGATGTTTTCAAAGAAGGTTAAATTGACCCATGTATGATGAAGCTTTGGGTAGTGCCCAATGTTGAGTATAAATGATGATTTTTGTCAATTGACTCTATCATTTGTTCCAGAGTGGAATCTCCCAATTGTTATAATGTTTTCAAATAAATTGTATAAGTCCAAGTATGATAAGGTTTTGGGCAAGGCCCTTATGTTGAAGATGATGAAATGATATTTCTAAAGTAGCCTTACCACATGATTTTAGAGTAAAGTCACCCACTATTCTTGAACTTGTGGTATGTGTTAATTAAGCTTCTCAAATATATGGATTCATAATTGAGATGCATGTTGTCATTAAGATTCAGTTCACATGATGTTGAGCCTAAGTACGATTCTATTCTAAGCTTTGGTGAGATGACATTGTTGAGCTTCATATTTATATGATATCTAATGCATGCATGATTTTCTAATGAGCTTTGTCAACAGACAATGTTGAGCTTCATTTCATATGATGTTGAGATAATGCATGATTTCATGTTGAGCTTCATCATTAGACGATGTTGAGCTTCGTATTTATACGATGTAGAGAATTGCATGTTTAGGGAGAAGAGTCTAGCACCGAGCGGGCTAAGGGTCGATAACCCTATGCCCCAGAACTATGCGCCATCATACGTTTATTATATTATATTGTTGGGACCTCCCTTGTGAGCTATCCCCAACTCGATTGGCCCTTTCAACTTGATATCGATATCAGGGTAGCTTCTCTATCCCTGGCAAGGTTAAGGACGGCTCTGCCCACTTGAGTGTAATAGTCGGGACCACGTAAGCTCTATCGTGGTATGTTGGTTAAGTGACGAATCTCCCATTGTCTATATCATTTGAATTTGCATATCCATTACTAATGATGATTACCTTATACATGCATGTTTAAAAAGTAAGGTTTGGCTCATTGTTCAGCTTTTGAGGTAAATGTTATGATTTAGCTTTGATTCATTCGGTTCAGTTATGATGTTCTAAAGACATGCTTGAACACGTCATGATAAAGTTCGATTTCAGAAATAATGCATGTGTTCTTCTACTTAGTCTCAAAGTTTATTTTAAATATGTATGACTATATTTAGATGATTTTATTATTAATGAGGTTTACTTACCTTGCATACTCGATGCATTCTATCTATCACCACATACCTTTTATGCTGCATCATTTCATGATATAGGATCGGGTTCTCAGGTTCAACCCCGTCCGTAGCTGCCTAGCAGAGTTAGCATTTGCTGCTTGGTGAGTCCTCATCCTCCTAAGACTAGACTTTCAGTTATTTTTAGCATACTTTCAGTTTTAGTATTTTTGAGCTAGTTGGGGATGTTGTCCCATCAGCTCGTCCAGATTAGAGGCTATTCAGACTTACACATGTATTCAGCTCAAATGTTTATTCTGTTGTTATGCTAGGCTAGGCTTCCGCTGAGTTATATTTATGTTTCCTTCATGTTTATGGAATGAGATAGTGAATGCTTATTCCATGGGTTGACTTGGGGTCTCTTAGGGTCCCTTGTACCGTTTCTACGATTCGAGTCCCCTCTCGGGTCGTGACAATCTTTGTATCAAAGCAATAGGTTGAAGTGTCCTAGGGAGTCCAAAAGCCGCGTTAAGTAGAGTGTTTTTCATAAGTGTGAAGCATGCCACACTTATGAGAAGAGGCTATGAAACGTTTTAGGAAATGTTCCCATCTTTCATGATCTATGTCGTGCGATGAAGAGTCTTTCTATCCCTCTAATTTGTGGTATTCGCGATTGTATAGTCATGGCTTCTCGAAGGATGAACAGAAGGAGAAATAGAGGCAGTGAAGGCCACGAGGATGGCATAGGTCGTGGGAATCAGCCAGTCCCACCAGTTTAGGAGCCTCAGGCACTGGAGCCAGTTGCTCACGTTGAGTTCCGGGCCACTATCCAGATGCTTGTGCAGGCCTTGACCACTGATGTCAATTAGCAGGCCGTTGCGCATGTACCGTAGAATGGAAGCACAGTGGCGGCTCGAATCAGGGACTTCTTGAGGATGAACCCGCCAGAGTTTCTAGGGTCCAAGTTAGATGAGGACCCACATGAGTTTGTTGATGAGATCGTCAAGATCACCCAGGATATGGGGGTGAGTAGCATTTGAGTGCGCGGAGTTGGCCTCCTACAACTTGAAGGGGGGTTGCGCATAACTGGTTCTGTCAATGGAAGGATAGCAGGGTCACCAAAGCAGGCCTAGTCACTTGGGAGGAGTTTTAGGTTGTATTCCTTGATCGGTTTATCCATTGAGAGATGAGGGAGCTAAAGGAACCCGAGTTCGTAAATCTGAAGCAAGGGAGGATGACAGTACTAGAGTATTCCCTTGAGTTCACTTGCCTATCGAAGTATGCTCCTGAGTTAGTGGCTGATAGAGGTCACGAGTGAGCAGGATTGTGCATGGGATAGCAGGTTATTTGGATAAGGAATGCAGAATTGCTATGCTCCATCAGGATATGGACTTCCCTCGAATGGTGTTGTATGCCCAGTAGATGGAGGCAGCACATTCGAGAGAGAGAGAGAGGCGAAGAGGGCCAGGACTGAGGATTATAGATTTTCCCAGCAGAGGACCGGTGGTGGGCACCATCAGTAGACCCACCAGAGATCATTTGCCCCAGTTTCATTAGCCTTAAATGTTCCTTCTCGGCCTAGGCATGATCAAAGAGGACGAGCATCAGGTTCGAGGGTTCAGAGCAGCAGGACCATAGATTCAGGTGTTCCAGCTTGTCGCAAATATGGCCGAGGGCATACAGGCCAGTGCTTAGAAGGTTCGGGTGCGTGTTTCGGGTGTGGACAACCCGGACACATTCTTAGAGATTGTCCAACGACAAGACAGGATAAGGTTGGGGGCCGTGGACCAGCTTCCAGCTCATCATCCCCACCCCCTCGCTCAGCACATCAGGGGGCATTTACCAGTGCAGCTGACAGTCAGCACCAGAAAAGATTTTATGCCCTAGCATCCCGTCAGGAGCAGGAGGTCTCCACGGATGTGGTTACTGGTATGTTACGAGTCTTCCATGTTGATGTTTATGCATTATTAGATCCATAGGCCACCTTGTCCTTTTTGACACCATATGTAGCTAGTACCTTCGGAGTTAGTTCCGATGTCTTGTCAATATCCTTCTCATTTTCTACTCTATTAGGTGACTTAGTTATAGCTAGACGGGTGTATAGAGATTTCCCGATCTTGGTTCTCCATAAGGTCACCTCAGCAGATTTGATAGAGTTAGCCATGACCGATTTCGATGTTATTCTCGGCATGGATTGGTTGTATTCTTGTTATGCTTCCATTAACTTCAGGACCCGGTCAGTAGAGTTCAAATTCCTGAGTGAACCAGTCTTAGAATGGAAGGGTACTTTAGTTGTGCCTGTAGGTCATTTCATTTCCTACATCAAGGCCAGGAAGATGATTTCTAAGGGTTGCATGCATCACCTAGTTAGGGTTAAGGACGTGGAGTCTGAAACCCAAACTATCCAGTCAGTTCCAGTAGTACGTGAGTATTCAGAGGTCTTTCCTGATGATTTTCCAAGTATTCCTCCCGAGAAGGAGATTGATTTCGGTATTGACCTCCTTCCCAATGCGTAGCCTATATCTATTCCACCCAACAGGATGGCTCCAGCCGAGCTAAAAGACTTGAAGGATCAGTTAAAGGATTTTCTTGATAAGCGTTTCATTAGACTAAGCTAGTCCCAATGGGGTGCACCAGTGCTATTTGTTCAGAAGAAAGATGGTTCCCTTCGTATGTGCATTGATTATCAATAGTTGAAGAAAGTCATTGTCAAGAACAGGTATCCCTTACCCAGGATCGACAATTTACTCAATTAGATTCAGGGTGCAAAGTGTTTCTCGAAGATAGATCTCAGATCTGGGTATCATCAGCTCAGAGTTCGGGAGAGTGATATCCCGAAGACGGCATTTAGGACACGGTATGGTCATTATGAGTTTGTATTTATGTCTTTTGGACTAGCGAATGCTCCTACAACTTTTTTGGACCTGATGAATAGGGTGTTCAAGCCATATTTTGACATGTCCGTGATCGTGTTCATTGATGACATTTTGGTATACTTTTGGAGATAGGAGGAGCATGCCGCTCACATGAGAGTAGTACCCCAGACCCTAAAGGACCGCCAATTGTATGCAATGTTCAGCAAGTGTTAGTTTTGGTTAGACTCCGTGGCATTCTTGGGCCATGTGGTGTCTAGTGAAGGCATAAAAGTAGACTCGAAGAAAAGCGAGGCAGTGAAGAATTGGCCCAAACCCGGGAATCCTTTTGATATTCGGATTTTCCTGGGCTTAGTTGGATACTACCGAAGATTTGTTGAGGGTTTCTCAACCATTGCAGCGCCTTTGACTAAGTTGACTCAGAAGAAGGTGAAGTTTCAGTGGTCGGAGGCTTGTGAAAAAGCTTCCAAGAGTTGAAGGCTCGATTTACCTCAGCACCAGTATTGACCCTACCCATGGGTAACGATGGTTTCATGGTGTATTGTGATGCTTAAAGAGTTGTACTTGGATGTGTATTGATGCAGTGGGGGAGAGTGATAGCTTATGCTTCTTGATAGCTGAAAGTGCATGAAAAGAATTACCCGACCCATGATCTTGAATTGGCCGTGGTGGTTTTTGCATTGAAGATATGGCAGCATTACTTGTATGGGGTCCACGTGGATGTATTTACGGACTACAAGAGTTTGCAATATGTGTTCACACAAAAAGATCTAAATCTTCGGCAAAGGAGGTGGTTGGAGTTACTTAAGGATTATGACAGGAATGTCCTTTACCACCCGGGAAGGGCTAATGTGGTTGCGGATGCTCTTAGTAGGCTTTCATGGAGAGTGTGTCCCATGTGGATGAGGTGAAGAAGGAGTTGGTGAAAGATGTTCACCGGCTTGTAAGGTTGGGAGTTAGATTGATTGATTCGACCGATGACGGTGTTGTTGTGCATAATGGGTCAGAATCATCCTTGGTAGTTGATTTTAAATCTAGTCAAGATGAGGATCTAATATTGAGGAAACTGAAGGAGGCAGTGCGGAGTCAGAAGTTAGAGGTTTTCACCCAAGGGGGAGATGGTGTGCTAAGATACCTAGCCCGACTATGTGTTCTGGACGTTGATAATTTGAGAATTTGGATATTGCATGAGGCACATGGTACCAGATATTCTATTCATCCAAGATCCACGAAGATGTATCGGGATTTGCCGGAAATCTATTGGTGGGATGGTATGAAATGGGATATTTCAAAGTTCGTAGAAAAGTTTCCAAACTGTCAGCAAGTAAAAACCGATCATCAAAGACATGGAGGTGTACTTCAGGATATTTCCATCCCCACTTGGAAGTGGGAAGAAATCAATATGGACTTCATTACAGGTCTACCTCATACTCGCCGGCAATACGACTCCATTTGGGTAGTGGTGGACTAGTTGACCAAGGCTGCACACTTCCTACTGGTCAAGACCATGGATTCAGCAGACGATTATGCTAAGTTGTATATTCATCAGTTTGTTCAGCTTCATGGAGTGCCCTTGTCTATTATTTTGGATCGAGGTACTCAGTTTACTTCTCAATTCTGGCATTCATTTCAAAAAGGGCTCGGGACTTAGGTTAAGTTAAGCATAACTTTTCACCCTCAGATGGACGTCCAAGCAGAATGAACCATTCAGACTCTTGAGGATATGTTGAGCGCATTCATGATGGATTTCACAGGTAGTTGGGATGATCATTTGCCCTGGATCGAGTTTGCTTATAATAATAGTTACAACTCTAGTATCCATATGGCACCGTTCGAGGCCCTCTACGAGCGAAGGTGTAGATCTCCCATCGGATGGTTCGAGGTTGGTGAGGCAGCCATGATAGGTCTAGACTCTATTCATGAGGCGATGGTGAAGGTTCAGTTGATAAGGGATTGTTAAAAACCACTCAGAGTCATCAGAAATCGTATGCGGATGTGAGGAGAAGAGATTTGGAGTTTGATGTAGATGATTGGGTGTTTCTAAAGGTATCTCCCATGAAGGGAGTCATGCGGTTCGAAGAGAAAGTTTAACTTAGTCCCCGCTATGTTGGTCTGTACCGGGTTGTGAGGAGAGTTGGTAAGGTGGCGTACGAGTTGGACTTGCCTTCAAAATTGGCTTCAGTTCATTCCATGTTCCATGTATCACTTATGAAGAAGTGCTTGGGTGACACAGCCTTGGTGGTTCTTATAGACAGCGTTGGTGTGAAAGACAGTCTTTGTTATGAGGAAGTTCTAGTCGAAATTTTGGATCAACAAGTTCGGAGGCTAAGGAACAAAGAGGTATCTTCTGTTAAGGTTTTATGGAGGAATCAACATGTAGAAGGAGCTACATGGGAAGTCAAAGCGGATATGATGGCTAAATACCCCCATTTCTTCTCTACCGGCTCAGCTTTATTTTGAGGTATCAAATTTTTTCCCTAAACCTTTATTAATTTTTTCATGTTCTATTCATGCGAATAAGTTTGTTTTATGATATGATATATATATATATATATATATATATATATATATATATATATATATATATATATATATATATATATATATATATATATATATATATATATGATGTATGAACTTTGACCAGCTATGTGGTTCTCTTCGAGGGTAGTCGTCCCATAAGTTATCGATTTGAAAGTCAATGATTAGCATCTATATATATGTAGTGATTGATGTTTCTGGGTTTACTTCTTGCTTATAACATTCGAGGAAGAATGTTCCAAAGCGGGAGATATTGTTATACCCCAAGAATTCAAGAATCAGACCCGAAAGTGAATCAGGAGAAAAACATAAAAATGTTGTAGTAGTTGCAGAACTGTTCACATGACGCCTCATGAGGAGGCATAACGAGTCGTCAGGTGGCTCGTGGGGAAGGCTTGAGATGTTGGAGGACTCAAGGTCCTCACGAGGGATGTAACGACTCGTGGTCAGTCACCATGAGTCGTCAAGTCAATCGTTGGTTGGCCCCGAGGAAAGTTAGCAAAGCTTATCCAGTGTACCTGATGGGTGGCACCCAATGAGTCATAGTCAGTCCTAAAGACCTGTTAGGTTAGCCGTTACCAAGCCTGTGGAAATTTCTTGAATGATGAGGCAGTGTACTTGATGGGTGAACCAACGGATCGTGTGCCCTGGTAACGAGTCGTCAGGTCGTCCGTTAGGACCCCCTGACAGTTATTTTCAGAGATTCCAATAAGGGATTTCCATAATTCCTATGTTCTAAGGGCCTATACTACGTCTTTTTGATCTCGTAATAGAGGGTTTTAAGCTGAGATAAACCCACCTAGGCCATTTTCTTCATGCATGCAAGGGTGAGAGCTTGAAGGGGAGAAAGTGAGGAGAAATTATAGGATTTCAAGGGAAATCTCAGCTGGGTAATTAGGAAGAGATAAAATTCTTCATATCCCAGGTATGTAAGGCTATGAGTGGGTGCTTTCTTCCGCACCCATGCCCATTCCCTATCAATTTGTGATTTATTTGGGATGATCAAGTGTGGGTTTTCATTCAATTGAATGATTCTTACATTTCTACTCATGGGTATGATTAATTGAGTTGATATTGATGATTTATCGAGCTTGGGCGGATTCTAACTTAATTTCTTTTACAAAATTGTTTTCTAAAAAAAAAGAATCTAAAATGCTCATGTGCGGGAAGTTCCTAATAGAATGTCATGGTTATGGAATAGATGATGAAAAGCATGTTTTCACTCTTACCTATGATATTGATGATGTTTTCAAAGAAGGTTAAATTGACCCATGTATGATGAAGCTTTGGGTAGTGCCTAATGTTGAGTATAAATGATGATTTTTGTGAATTGACTCTATTACTTGTTTCGGAGTGGAATCTCCCAATTATTATAATGTTTCCAAATAAATTGTATGAGTCCAAGCAGGATAAGGTTTTGGGAAAGGCCCTTATGTTGATGATGATAAAATGATATTACTAAAGTAGCCTTACCACATGATTTTGGAGTAAAGTCTCCCACTATTCTTGAGTTTGTGGTATGTGCCATAATTAAGCTTCTCATATGTATGGATTCATTATTAAGATGCATGTTGTCATTAAGCTTCATTTCAAATGATGTTGATCCTAGGGATGATTCTATTCTAATCTTTATCGAGATGACATTGTTGAGCTTCATATTTATATGATGTCTAATGCATGCATGATTTTATAATGAGCTTTGTCAATAGACAATGTTGAGCTTCGTTTCATACGATGTTGAGTTTATGCATGATTTCATGTTGAGCATCATCATTAGACGATGTTGAGCTTCGTATTTATACGATGTAGAGCATTGCATGTTTTGGGAGAAAAGACTAGCATCGAGCGGGCTAAGGGTCGATAACCCTACGCCCCAGAACTACGCACCAACATAGGTTTATTCTATTATATTGTTGGGACCTCCCTTGTGAGCTATCCTCAGCCTGATTGGCCCTTTCAGCTTGATATCAATATCATGGTAGGTCCCTAGCCCTCGCAAGGTTAAGGACAGCTCTACCCACTTGTGTGTAATAGTCGGGACCACGTAAGCTTTATCGAGGTATGTCGGTTAAGTGACGAGTCTCCCATTTTCTATATCATTTGAATTTGCATATCTATTACTCATGATGATTACCTTATACATGCATGTTTAAAAAGCATGGTTTGATTCATTATTTAGCTTTTGAGATAAATGTTATCTTTGAATCATTCGATTCAGTTATGATGTTCTAAAGCCATGCATGAACACGTCAGGATAAAGTTCGATTTCAGAAATAATGCATGTGTTCTTCTACTTACTCTCAAAGTTTATTTTATATATGTATGACTGGATTTAGCTGATTTTATTATTAAAGCAGTTTACTTACCTTGCATACTCGGTACATTCCATGTACTGACCGCATACCTTCTATGTTTCATCGTTTCATGATCCAGGATCGGGTTCTCAGGTTCAGCCCCATCCATAGCTGCCTAGCAGAGTTAGCATTTGCTGCTTGGTGAGTCCTTATCCTCCGAGGACTAGAATTTCTATTATTTTGAGCATTCTTTTAGTTTTAGTATTTCTGAGCTAGTTGGGGGTGTTTTCCCATCATCTCGTCCAAATTAGAGGCTATTCAAACTTAGATATGTATTCAGCTGATATATTTATTCTGTTGTTATGCTAAGCTAGGCTTCCGCTGAGTTATATTTATGTTTCCTTAATGTTTATGGAATGAGATAGTGAATGCTTATGCCATGGGTTTATTTGGGGTCTTTTAGGGTCCCTTGTCCTGTGTCTACAATCTGGGTCCCCTCTCGGGTTGTGACATTCAGTTAATAAGGGACAGGTTGATGATCGCTCAGAGTCGTCAGAAATCATATGCTGATGTGAGGAGAAGAGATTTTGAGTTTGAGGTAGATGATTTGGTATTTCTAAAGGTATCTCCTATAAAGGGAGTCTTGCGGTTTTGAAAGAAAGGAAAACTCAGTCCCCACTATATTGGTCCCTGCTTGGTTATGAGAAGAGTTGGTAAGGTAGCGTATGAGTTGGACATTCCCTCAGCGTTATCTTCAGTACATCCCGTGTTTCAAGTGTCACTCTTGAAAAATGGCTTGGGTGATCCATGTTTAGTAATCCTAGCGAAAAGTGTTGGTGTGGGAGATAGCCTCAGTTATGAGGAAATTCCAGTTGCAATTTTGGATCGGTAGGTTCGGAGGTTGAGGAACAAAGAAGCAGCTTCGGTGAAGGTGTTATGGAGATCCAGCATGTTGAGGGAGCTACGTGGGAAGCCGAAGCGGCTGTGATGGCTAAATACCCTCACCTGTTCCCTACCGGCTCAGTTTCAGTTTGAGGTATCTGTTTTTGCCCTAATTCTCTAATTAGTTTCCATGTTCAGCTCATCTGGACAGGTTTGAATTATGTTATGATAAATGTTTGTGATGTTTGAATTTAGTTCAGATGTGTAGTTCTTTTTGGAGGTAGTCATTCTGTCAGTTTTCGATTTAAATAATCAGTATTTGCATGTAATGATTGATTTTTTCTGAGTTTGTTTTATGCTCCTAATGAGGACGAATGTTCCCAAAGGGGAGATATTGTAATACCCCGTGAACCCAAGGATCAGACTGGGGTGTCAAACAGGGAAAATCTAGGAAATGGTGCTTCAGTTGCAGGATGAGTCGTTGGACGACTCGTGAGGAGACCCCACAAGTGGGATGGCCTGGATGAAATGAAGGTTTGAGGTCCCCATGGGCTTGGGAACGACTCGTGGTCATCCACCATGAGTCGTCAGGTTAACCGTGGGGTGACGTTGAGAAAAAAATGGAAGGATCGACTAGGGTACCTAACGGAAGGGACCCCATGAGTCGTGGTCAGTCCCAATGACTCGTGAGATGAGTCGTGAGCAAGTTGGTTGAACTTTATTTGATAATGAGATAGTGTACATGATGGAAGGTGACCACGGATCGTGGGCTTGAGGAATGATTTATTAAGTCCCCCATTGCGAGCCCTAAGTGATCTGTTATACAATGTACCTAACGGACGACATGACGAGTCGTGGCCCTTAGTGACGAGTCGTCAGGTCCCTCGTCGGGACCCTCTAGCAGTTAAATTCAGCATTTTAGTAAGGTCTTTTCGTAATTATTAATTCCTAAGGGCCTATACTACGTCGTTTAAGGCTCCCTTTAGAGGGTTTTTAGCAGGGGAAAACCTATTCTAAGTCATTCCTTCCATGCATGCAAGTTTGAAGGTTTGAAGAGGAGATTCAAGGCAAGATCCCAAGGTTTCCATTGGAATCTCAGCTTGGGTAATTAGAAGGTGTTAGAATTCACCATTCCCAGATATGTAAGACTATGAGTGGCTGCCTCCTTCCACACCCATCCCCAATCTCTATCTAGTGTAAGAAATTCTCATGATCAAGTTATGGGGTTTATACCCAATTCCATGATTCTTCAAATTTTATACATGGGTATGATTAGATTATGTTTATATTGGCGAATTGTGAAGCTTGGGCAGATTTTAAATTATTTTCAACCCAAATTGTGATTTCTAAATTATGAAATAGAATGCCCATGGATGAGAAGTTCATGAAAGAAAAGAATGATGTTGAATGTATGATGTTGACAAGATTTGATGATAAAAAACATTTTCTAAAGCTACCCATGATTATGATATTGTTTTTAAAATGAATTGAGTAGATCCAAGTTTGATAAAGCTTTGGGCAATGCCACATGTTGTTTTAAAATGATGATTTTCTCAAAATAAGCTTACCACAAAGCTTGGAGCGAAGTCTCCCAAATTTCATAAATTCTAGCTTGTGGTATATTTCGAAATAAAGCTTCTCATATGCACGAATCCATAATTGAGATGTATGTCATTATTGTGCTTTATCAATGGACAATGTTGTGCTTCATTTTCATATGATGTTGACTCTATACATGATTTCATCAATGAACTTCATTGATAGGCAATGTTGACCTTCGTTTCATATGATGTTGAGCTATGTATGATTTCTTATTTAGCTTCATCACTAGACGATGTTGAGCTATGTATGATTTCTTATTTAGCTCCATCATTAGACGATGTTGAGCTTCGTTATATATGATGTAGAGCATTGCATGTTTTTGGGAGAAGAGTCTAGCATCGAGCGGGTTAAGGGTCGATCACCCTATGCCCCAGAACTACGCGCCAACGTAGGTTGATACTATTACGTTATTGAGACCTCCCTTGTAAGCTATCCCAGGCCCGATTGGCCCTTTGAGCTTGATTTGGTATCATGGTAGCGTCCTTAGCCCTGGAAAGGTTTTGGACGGCTCTGCCCACTTGAGTGTGATAGTCAGGACCATGTAAGCTCTATCGTGGTATGTCGGTTAAGTGATGATCACTATCTATACTATTCAGATTTGCATATGCATTATTCATGGAAGTTATCTTACGCATGCATGTTCTAAAAGTAAGGTTTGACTCATTGTTTAGCTTTTAAAATAAACGTCACATTTCATCTTTGAGTCATTCGAGTCAGTCATGATGTTATAAAGCTATGCGTGGTCATGTTATGATGAGATTATGATTTTAGAAAGAATGCATGTATTGTCTCCCTCTCATGTTGAAAACTTATGATATGTATGTAATGTTTTAAATGATTTTCATTACTTTAGTGGTTTTACTTACCTTGCATACTTGGTACATTCTACGCACTGACCGCATACTTTCTATGTTGCACCATTTCATGATACAAGGACCCAATTCCCAGGCTCAGCCACGTGCGTAGTCGGTTGTTAGAGTTAGCTTCTATGCGATTGGTGAGTCCTCATTCTTCGAGGGTTAGACATTTAGTTCCTTATGTATTTCTCCATTTTAGTATTGTTGAGTTAGTTGGGGTCTTTGTCACGCCCCGCCTTGGGAGGCATTGATCTTGGGCAAATTTATATGCCCAAGTGATACTCAAAAGTACCATTTTAGCCTTGTTTATCTATCAATGTGGATACATTCTCATGTAATTGGCAATAAAATGTAAATTTATACTAACCAACATGATTAGCATTGTTTTGCAGGTAAAATGTGATTTTGGGAAGCTTAAATGCATGTTGGATGATATCGGGGTTGGACTTGGATGCGAGCAAGGAACAAGGCATTGGACAACATGAATTAAAGGGGCTCCGCGATGGAGCCGTGTCACGCTGCCATCGCGGAGGCCTTCTGCCTGGGTAGGGAAAATTCGCCCAAATTCCAAAGAGGGTCCGCATCCGGTCCGTGGCACGGTGGCTTGGCTCCGCGTTGCACGTCGTGCCACGTTGGGCCTTAATTCCTGGACCCCCAATTCCAGTGAGGGTCCGCATCCGTAGCGTGTCACGGAGGCAGTGCTCCGCGATGCACTCCGTGACATGTTGCTCGTTATTCCGGGAAAAATTTCCAGCAGTATAAATAGAACACTTAGGTTCATTTTTCAATATTCTGATTTGGTGGAGCAAGAACGTGGGTTACAGGCAGTTGAGGGACGAAAATATCAGGGTTTTTTCTCTCTTTCTTTCTTCTTGAATTCAGTTGCTTGTATGATTAACACTCATTTAAAGATGTTTAATCCACAAATGAGTGGCTAATTCCTCTTCTTGCTGAGGTTATGAACAATTGTGATGAAATGTGATAATTGATTATTTGGTTTTTCATCTTTTCTTCCATGTTGTTCTATTAATTCTTGTTCTTACTACATTAATGTGTGGCCTACGTTAATGTATATCTAAAAAGTCCGGTTTCACTCGAGAGAGCAAGAAATTGGAAAATTGTGAATTAATAGGATATGTTCTTTACTTTGTTTGGGAAAATTGAGTATTGATTTGCTTTCAGGATAGAAATATACCTGAAAGTCGTATTAGTCAATTTACGAACCGGGTTTGTATGGCTAGAACATGAATTGCATTTAATCACAGAAATGTAGGTGGATGGTTCATGATTCTTAAGTGAGGTTAAATACGAGAGTTTTAATCTTTTGACAAATGTTCTTGGCTAGTAACCGGAGGAAAAGATTAACCAAATTATGATGATAATTAATTTCATTACATGTTCGTTTAACCTCAGCATGCTCTCATTCATAGTTTAGACTCAAATTAGATAATTGTTTTAGCTTTAGTATAAAAAATTATAAAACAAACTATCAAACTCTTGGTTACACTGTTGTCTGCATTTTTAGAAGTAAAATATAGTACACTTGAGCAGATTGCACTTCATCCAAGTCTCTGTGGGATCGATACTTGGCTTACTAAAGCCACTTACTACTTGTTCAACCACGTGCACTTGCGTGTCGTTTTATACCCCACAAATCACGCGAATAAGTTTTTGGCGCCGTTGCTGGGGACTTGGCAATTGGTGAATTTGTTTTAAGTGTTAATTTACTGTATTTTTATTTTCTTAGTGTTGTCAACTTGGTCTTAGCCTGTATTTTGCAGACTT